>OZ010792.1:529957939-532570819 GCA_963932465.1 Maratus speciosus
AGATTTAATTCGTTTAATAATTGAATTTTAATGTTATTATTTCTATTTAAATCTTTATTCAGATTAAATTCATTTTAATTAATTCAATTGTAATATTATTATTTCCATTTATTTATTTTTTTTTTTCAAATTTACTTCATTTTGTTTAATTCAATTTCAATGTCGTTATTTCCATTAAAAAAAAAAATCAGATTTAATTTATTTTAAATAATTCAATTTCAATGTTATTATTTCCATTTTAAGTTTTTTTTTTTTTTTTTCAGATTTAATTCATTTTAATTGATTCAATTTCAATGTTATTTCCATTTTAATATTTCTCCAGATTTAATTGATTTCAATTCATTCATTTCAATATTGTTATTTCTATTAAAAAAATTTCAGATTTAATTCATTTTAATTGATTCAATTTCGATGTTATTATTTCGGTTTATTTGTTTATTTAGAATTAATTTTTCTATCGCATATTCAGCATTAAGGGATCAATCAAATGGTTTTCCTCGCTCAATAACGCAAAACTTTCTGACATATTTACGGACTCATTTTTAAATGCTAGAGCATAGCGTTTGCTGGCCTGACTATTGAAGCGATTTGGAATCGAATGCTGTTTTACAGTTTTTCATAAATGAATTAATTCCCTAGTTATTGATGTTACGTGATAACAGGTTTTTCTTCTTTTCCTATTGCGTCCAGGAATTCCGTTCAAAACGCTAATTTTGATAGTACAGTAGAACCTCGATTATCCGAAGTAATTGGTACCGACCCTCTTTCGGAAAATCGAAATTTTTGGATAATCGAGAAAGCTTCCATTTTATGATTAAGGAGAAATATATGCAATATTTCTTATTATGGTAACAACTGCTTAATAAAAATAAAGCAATAGAAAAATAAAAACAAGAATAAATTACCTGAATTTTAATTTTGAAATTAAGTACCTTTTATGTATATCACAAGGGTTTGAAAAAATGTTTTGTTTGTCGCAGTTTCGATTGCCTTTGCTTTGAAGCTCTATAATGGAGTTTTTTATTTTTATTATTAGTCCACCAGTATCACAGTCTTTCTGCTGCTCCAGCCATGCCAAACCTTTTGCAAAACATTCAAAAGCTTCAGAATTACTAATTTCTTCGTTTCCTTCGTTCCACTCCGCAGCTTACGGGAGCTCAAGTTAAATTGAAAGGAACTCTAAGAAAGGGGATCGAAAATATTTGTATATACTCGTAGTTCAGAAAGGACCGCTTGCACAGAAGAAATATGATAGTAAAAAGAAAAAGAAATCCTTCAAAATCGATTTTGCACACAAGGAATGTGACAGTTAAAAAAAAAAAGCTTTAAAAATGGATTTTGGTCAACCGACAGTTTCGGCTAAAAGAGTTTCCGATAAAAGAGGTTCTGCTGTATTTTCTGAAAGATCTTCTGCCATTGGAAGAAAAATGGAAAAGACCATTCGATAACACAGATTTTCAATAAGTACACCTGCCAACTGCATGCGTTTCCGAACAAAAGTGAATTCACAAATGCATCAGAAAATAGGTTCTTTGGATCATGTGAGACCACAAATCCACCTTTCTACTGCTAAACCTATGGACGGAGAATGCATTCGTATTTTTCTAATTTCCCTCAGAAAACCTTCTTTTTCTATATTCTTTTCTTGCAGGATGTTTCCTTTTATTTTAATTTGACAAAGAATATTTCTAAAACGCATAGTTTTACTTCAAGTGTTAAAATCTGATTTACAACTCTTCTGCTTCATTTACATTTTGACAAAATATAAAATTTAGTATATATTTTAGAAACATTTTGTCAGTTACACGGAAAAAAGATTTTCTTAATATAGCTCCAGCTAAAATGTGTGGTTGGACTGACCAAATGTTGATTCGACTAATCAAATGATTTTGTTCGTTCAATAAAATTTTATTTAACTAACAAAATGGTTTTGTCGGTTCAACAAAAAATATTTGGATGGGGCAAAATTTGGTTGGCACAACTATTTTTTTGCTTTTTTAACAAAATCGTTCTTTCCGTGTAAAAGGGAAAGAAATATCCTTCACTTCAAGAAGAAAATACAGAAAAAGAAGTTAAACATTTTCATTTTCAGAAGGTAAATTTGAAAAACACGAATGCATTTCAAAGATAGGTTTAACATTAGAGAGTTGGATTTGTGGTCTAAGTGATGAAGAAGCCATAAGCGTAACGGCTTAATACAGTTATGAGATTAAAGTTGTTCCCAAATTTTTGTTTTCATCGCACGAACATTTTAAACACAGTTAGGAAATAGTTTCCTACTCATTCCTACTCATGCAAGAAATTGTATAGTATTCTTATTCAAGTTCAAATAGATCGGATTGATTTTTATCTTTTCCTGTAAATATGATATAACTAACTCTTGATTTATATATTATTTATGCCTGATTTCTGAAATATAACCTTTTCGTGATTATCATGTTCGGAAAATCGGATCAAACGACTCTTTTTTACGATAGTTTTTGCGAGACTCTTTAGTTTTTCAGATAAAGGAAAAATTCGTATTTATTTATCACAATCAAACTGCTTGTTAAAGTTGTCATACAAATTGAAAATTTTCTAACTAATTGAAAATGTGAATGTGTTCAGGTAAGGATTCGAACCCCAGATCCTCCATCTTAAATTTCCAATGCTCATCCAATTGAGATACCTAGAACGAGAACCATCCAACACAATTCACCCAGACAACTTTTTGGTAAATCAGTTTGATTGTGATAAAATAATAAAGTGTACAACATTTCCATCGTTAAATGCAGTTTCGTTACCTGCGGCTTATTCTAAGAAGCTTTCGGCATGACAGAATCTATATTAAAAAAGACAAACGTGTCCGTTCGTAATGCTGACGTCATGTTGAGAATGGCAACAGCAAATGATTAAATTTCACTTTTACTGCATTTTTTAAAGCTTCTAAACATTCCACATTTTCAATTTTTACACCATAATAGAGAAAAAAATGTACTTTCAAATGCAATTTGTTTCAAAAAAGCATTGCAATTTGTTTCAAAACTCTACCTCAATTTACTCATTTTTTTTTATAGTTTATAAAATAATTTTCAAGCACGATTTTTTTTTTTAATCTCTATCGCGTGCAGACGATTATTAAAGATAAAATCCGTTTGCACTTAAATTAATATAAATAGTTCAGCATTTGTTTCCGGCTGATATTCCATAACGAAGTTAAACTTCATCAGAAAAATAAAGTAATCAAATAACAGAAATTTAACAGACATATAGTCGAACTACGCTCTTAAACTACTGAAATGATCATAATTAAAAAGAACTGCTGTAAGTAACGAAATCTTTGGCGATTTTTTCGGCTATTAACTCATAGGAAAGTAGAGGTCTGCACGGGCCGGAATTTCCAGGCCCGGGCCCGTCCCGGCCCGTTTACATTTTTACAGTTCTCGGCCCGGCCCGGCCCGGCCCGGCCCGTACAAAAATCAGTGAAAACAGGCCCGGCCCGGCCCGACTAAATGTCTACAAAAAATTCCGTTTTTTATCAACATACAATTAAGATTCTTTTAATGAATACTACATGCATATTTATGGGAACATTTTACAGTATATTTTAAATTACTATGTGTTCGCAAAATAGAAAACACACAATAGTAAACGTTAACGATTACTTGCAGTGTTTTAGTCAACGTCTCTACAGACGTTTCAAAATTTAAATAAGGGTTCGTTAAAAGGTTATTGTAGTTTAGAATAAAGGGTTAAAAAACATGATAACTTTTGAAGCTTATAATAAAAGGTAGATTTGTGAAAATATTTCTGTCATTTTTAAGGCTTTTCTCAAATCCAAAGGAGCTACATTTTGATACATTTATGAACTCATTTCTTTTCGGAAACGCATGAGATTGGCAGGTATTCTTATTCAGAAACCATGTAAATGCCTTTTTTTTTTTAGATAAAAGTAATATATATTTCAGAAAATACTGCCAAAGTTAGCGTTTTGAATCGAATTTCCGAAAGCGATAGGACAGGAAAGGAGAAAACGTACAGTCACGTGACAAGAGTCTCTGTTATCTCTGTACGTAATTTATGAAAAATGGAAACGCTATTTGATCCCAATTGCCTTCAATACTCAGCCTGTCAATTTTATGCCTTTATAGTTAAAAATGAGTCAGAAAATGTGTCTGAGAGTTTTGCATTGTTGAGCAGTAAATATGAGAACCACCTTAAGGTACATTTCCAAAGATACTGTTAACAGAAGTTCATTATCGCTATTAATACTTTTACAAAACATAATGCCTGTCCTACACATCCTGAGAATGATTAAGACCAGTTCCGTCCCGGCACAAGTCTGCCGAAAAAAATTAAACCCGGGATCAGGCATCATTTGTAACTGTACGATGCCGATCTCTACGATGGACATGTTACATTTCTGTATTGATGTTGTTAAACTCGCATCGGCTCGTAACGCACATTTATACTTCTCGAAAAAGTCATATTCATTGGAAATGACCTCGTATTTTATCTGCTCCTCTCAAATTCTTATATCGGGCCGATAGGCCCGATTAATTTTTTTTATCGGTCGGGCCCGGCCCCTCAGGCCCGTTCAATTTTTTTGCCGGCCCGGCCCGTTTATTTTGTCTGTCGGCCCGGCCCGTTCAAAAAATTGTCCTAATTCTGCCGGCCCGGCCCGTTTGAAAATTCTCCTCCATTCCGCCGGGTACGGGCCTCGGGCCAAACCCGGGCCCGTGCAGACCTCTATAGGAAAGTATCGCGTTTAATAAATTTCAAAAATTTATTTGAAATTAAAATTGATATTTTTCAAATAAAAATGCTTTTGGGTGTCAGTGACCCAAATTGCAATATTTCAATTCATATGTAATAATTCAATATATTTCAAATAAATTTCAAAAATTTATTTGAAATTAAAATTGATATTTTTCAAATAAAAATGCTTTTGGGTGTCAGTGACCCAAAGTGTTTTGATTGTCAGTGAGTAATCTAAAAAATTATATTAATATAAAAAATGGTCTTCCTTTGTATTGTATGACACGAGATGTCATGATTGGATCCCCTAGTTAATATTAAGGCTGTTCTTAACTGCTCTGCTCAACAAGCGCAAAACGTTCTGACATATTTACAAATTCATTTTTTGACGGAAAGATATAAAATTGGAAAGCCTGGCCATGGAAGCGATTTGGAATTGAACTGTTTTTTCCATTTTTTGATCAATCAATTACCCATTGAGTTATAAGCACTTTCGATCACGTGACAAACCCGTTTTTCCCCGCTCTTGAGTGATTTTTCTACTTTTTCGCGGAAATTCGGTTCAAAACGTCCACTTTGGCCCTATTTTCTGAAAGATCTATTGCGTTTGCAAAAAAAAAAATGGAAAAAACAGCTTTATGACATAGTTTCTGAACAACAACACCAGCTAGTTTCATGCATTTTCGAACAAAATTAAATTGAAACTTATGTCAGGAAGTTACCCTTTTGGATTTGAGAACAGCCTTAAAAGGAAAGCGATAACTGCAATATTTATTTTTTGCGCCACCAGTGGCTGAGAGGTTCTGCTCTCAAAGCTGGTAGACGGGAGGTGCTGGGTTCGCGCCCGTCAGCCTAACCGTTTGGGGTTTGTGGTTTTCTTCGAACCTTGGGTAACCTTACGTTGTATGGATTATGTTCCCTTGGAAAGACCCCCACGGAAGGCACCTTCCATCGGGCTTGTATCCATCGTGTTGATAATTGGCCGTCATAAACAGCACCAACACCGGCATTATTTATTTTAACATTTTTATTTTTATATAAGTCTTTTTGCTAATCTTTTCCTATCTACTATACTTGTTAATTATATTTAACTTATTAAATTATAACAGTTATTAATTAAAGGACGACAGAAAAGCAAATCCTCAAATTTCAATTTCATTTGAAAACGCTAAAAAGGAGAATATTACAACTCAAAATTTTACAATTTCCAAATACTAAAAATTTTAATAAATTAAATAGCGAATTATATATCAACGATCTAATTTATTATAGTATTACTAATTAATTAGCAAGTTTTTATTTTGTTTCGAAACAACTTCTTTATTTTTAATCAGAATTTTGAATTTCCGAGTAAAAAATTCGATTTAATAAAATTTTAACAACAGCATTTTATCCTAGTGTAACATTTCCTTTATAATTTTTTTTTTCATAACGGAAATAAAAGGAGAAGTATATGTTTGAGAGAGACGCTGATTGATAGAGATTAGTGCGATCTTAACATAATTTTTGTTAAAGAAATTGGAAATACCAAGTGTAATTTTTAATCAGTTAGCATGTGAATTAATCTTTAACGAAATAACGTATTAAAGCATAACATGTATTAATCAGATGGACTGTTATATCAAAAGAATTTAAAATTAATTCAATTTACAATTTCGAAACTTAAATTGTGAACTATTCACTAGAGATTTAATTTATTAAAGTATGACAGTTACTAATTAATTATTGACTTTCAGCAGAGAGATAGAGAAACAAACATTTATTTTGTATGAAAATATTGAAAATCGTAGATTACAGTTTAAAAGCTCAGTTACCAAATACCAAGTGTAATATTTAAAAAGTGTGAAATTATCCATTCTTGAATTAATTTATTAAAGAATAGCATTAACTATATAGAATATTATATATGTAAAGTTGGAACGTCAAATTCACCTTAGTATGTTAATTTTAAAATATAAAAACATTCAAAATGATGTATAATTTATTATTAATAAAATAGAAACTAAAAACAAAATAAAAGGTTTTAAAACATTTAGAACAATTTCACAGATGCTGAATATTATAAAATTAAAAAATGTAAAAGAATTCTTCTCGTTTACCCCCTTGATGATGGCCAGGTTCTGGTCGAAAGCGCTCAAAACTCCGGCGAATTTTTTAAATATTTTAATATTTGACATCTGCGTATTGGTTTTAGTGTTTTAAAACCTTTTGTTTTTACACCTATTTTAGTAATAATAAATTATAAATCATTTCCAATGTTTTCACATTTTAAAGAACAACACTTAAAAATAGTTTCATTAACATTGTTTCGTTTAGTTAAAAGCACTAAGCAAATTCATTTCTCGTTATTTAATCCCAGTTTTGAAATTAAATAAATAAAAAATTCGGTATTACTAATTTTTAACAACAGCAATTTCTTCCTGTGTAACATTTCCTTTACGAAGTTATTAATAACGGAAATAAAATGCGAAGTAAGTGTTTGAGGGAGACGCTGATTGATGGAGTTATGTGGGCTCTTGACACTATTTTTGCCAAAAGAACAGGAAATTACTTCAGCCTTGAAAGCAATGAAAAGGGGAATTTTAATTGTGATGCTCTTAGAAACTTTGTGAACTAAAAGCGTGAACAGTTGTTGACTTTTGGAAGGCTGAAACGCACGGACATTCTTTTCTCGTTATCTAATTATATATTAACACCAATTTGAGGGAAGTTTGTGTAGATGAAGATGGAAAACTTTAGCGTCTAATGATTATGAATACCTTATTGATGGGTTGGTTTTTAATGAGAAGAAGACACGGCAAACTGAAAACTTGAATGATTTTTTTTGACATCAAATTTTAATTGTGATGCCTTTAGAAACCTTGTGAATAAAAGCGTGTAAAGTTATTGGCTTTTGGACGGCTGAAATCCACGGATATTCTTTTCTCGTTCCTTAATTACATATTAACACTAATTTGGAGAAAGCTTGTGTAGATAAAGATTGAAAACTTTAGCTACTATAATGATTATGAATGCCTCATTGATACGTTCATTTTTAATGAGACGAAGACACGGCAAACTGAATACTTTAATGATTTTTTTTTACATCAAATTTTAATTGTGATGGTTTTAGAAACTTAGAAAACTAAAAGTGTGAACAGTTGTTGACTTTTGGAAGGCTGAAACGCACGGACATTCTTTTCTCGTTATTTAATTATATATTAACACCAATTTGAGGGAAGTTTGTGTAGATAAGGATTGAAAACTTTTAGCTTCTAATGATTATGAATGCCTTATTGATACTTTGATTTTTAATGAGAAGTTTGTGTAGATAAAGATGGAAAACTTTAGCTTCTAATGGTTATGAATGCCTTATTCATACGCTGATTTTTAATGAGAAGAAGACACGGCAAACTGGATACTTTAATGATTTCGTTTGACATCAAATTTTAATTGTGATGGTTTTAGAAACTTTGTGAATAAAATCATGAACAGCTATTGCCTTTTGGACGGCTGAAATGAACGGACATTCTTTTCTCGTTATCTAATTATATATTAATACCAATTTGAGGGGAGTTTGTGTAGATAAAGATTTAAAACTTTATCTTTAAAGTCTAATTATTATGAATGCCTTATTGATACGTTGATTTTTAATGAGATGAAGACACAGTAAACTGAATACTTTATTTTTGTTTGACATAAAATTTTAATTGCTATGCTTTATAGAAACTTTGTGAATAAAAGCGTGAACAGTTGTTGACTTTTGGAAGGCTGAAACGCACGGACATTCTTTTTTTGTCATATAATTATATATTAACACCAATTTGAGGGAAGTTTGTCTAAATAAAGATTGAAAACTTTATTCTTAACTTCTAATGATTATGAATGCCCTATTGATACGTTGATTTTTAATGAGACGAAGACACGGCAACTTGAATACATGATTTTGTTTGACATCAAATTTTAATTGCGATTGTCTTAGAAATTTTGTGAATAAAAGCGTGAACAGTTATTGACTTTTGGCCGGCTGAAATGCTCGGACATTCTTTTCTCGTTCCCTAATTATGTATTAACACCAATTTGAGGAAAGTTTAAGTGGATAAAGATTGAAAACTTTAGCTTTTAATGATTATGAATGGCCTCATTGATACGTCTATTTTTAATGAGACGAAGACACGGCAAACTGAAATACTGCAATGATTTTGTATGACATAATTTTAATTGCGATACTTTCAGAAACTTTGTGAATAAAAGCGTGAACAGTTGTTTACTTTTGGCCAGCTGAAATGCTCGGGCATTCTTTACTCGTTATCTAATTATATATTAACACCAATTTGAGGGAAATTTGTGTAGATAAAGATTGAAAACTTCATCGTTACCTTCTAACGATTATGAATGCCTTATTGATACGTTGATTTTTAATGAAACGAAGAAACTGCAAACTGAATACTTTAATGATTTTGTTTGACATCAAATTTTAATTGCGATGTTTTTAGAAAATTTGTGAATAAAGCGTAAATAATTAATGACTTTAAGACAGCTGAAATGCTCCGGAATTCTTTTCTCGTTATCTAATTATATATTAACACCAATTTAAGTGAGCTTATACAGATAAAGACTGAAAATATAATACTCAGGTGTGAGTGGTTTTACATGCCTTTTTACTACGATGATTTTTAATAAAACGAAAGCACAGTAAACTGAATACTTTACTATTTTTGTTTGACATCAGATTTTAATTCCGATGCTCTTGGAATGCTTGGGAACAAAAAACGTGAACAGTTGTTGACTTTTGGAAGGCTGAAACGCACGGACATTCTTTTCTCGTTATCTAATTATACATTAACACCAATTTGAGGGAAGTTTGTGTAGATAAAGATTGAAAACTTTAGCTTCTAATGATTTTGAATGCCTTATTGATACGCTGATTTTCAATGAGACGAAGACACTACAAACTGAATACTTTAACGATTTTGTTTGGCATCAAATTTTAATTGCGATGCTTTTAGAAAACCTGCAAATAAAAGCGTGCACAGCTATTGACTTTTAGCTGGCTGAAACGCACGGAAATTCTTTTCTCATTATCTAATTATACATTAACACCAATTTAAGTAAGTTTACATAGATAAAGACTGAACATGTAATTCTCAGGTCGGAGTGGTTATACATGCGATTTTGCTACGCTGATTTTTAATAATACGAAATCACAGAAAACTGAAATCTTTAATATTTTTGTTTGTCATCAAATTTTAATTCCGATGCTCCTACAAAGTTTGTGAACAAAAAAGTGAACACTTATTAAATTTTCGACGACTGAAATGCTAGAATATTCTTTTCTCATAATCTAATTATATATTAACACCAATTATTTAAGGTAAGCTTATACAGATAAAATTGAAAATTTTACACTTAGATTCAAATTATTACGGATGCCTTATTGTTAGATTGTTTTTTTTTTTTTTAATGAAACGAAGACATAGCGAACAGATGCACCATTTGGGGTAAGTTAGGGGTGGATCAGTTGCCATCCTCAAGATATTTGATATTGCAAAGTGTAACAATCATCGCAGGCCAGACTCAAAAAAATATTTTTAGAAATTGCTCCATAGCTAAAATGACTTGTCATATTGTTGAAAATAGAAACACATCATTAAATAAATACCTCAACTTGTTTATAACAAGATCAAGAGAAATTCTCTCTCTCTCTCTCTCTCTCTCTCTCTCCCCCCCCCCCCCCCCCCCATAAAATTTTTTTGCCAGCCCCAAGAAAGTTTTGAAATGGCGCCTTTCATGTAAACTGAATTCTTTAATGATTTTGTTTGACATCAAATTTTAATTGCTATGCTCTTAGAAAGTTTGCCGACTAAAAGTCCAAGCAATTGTTCGAAACAATTAATCGGAAATATTTGAAAATTTGCTTCAATATGGCGAAGAGTACGTTCAAATGTTTTCATACGCAGCGGTCACATTTCTATCATCGCTTTAATTTTTGTTTTAATAAAAAGTGGTTATTTTTGCTGGATCTAATACTAATAATATGTATCACTTTTAATAATTAACTTTTTTTTACAAAATAAAATATTTTAAAGTAACTTTTTGTTATGCTACCTGGGGTACATAAGCACCATACACCTGTGTCATTTGGACTCTAGGTAAGATTACTTGGACCTACAGCAAAACCTGGTTGTACTGATTTGAGATAATGGACGTCCTTCAGCAATCGTCGGGTGGATCACGTGAATAATATCGAAACAGTAATTACTGTTTTAAAACTTATTATTTGATGTGAATCCAAGCAACCCAAATGGTGTTTTTCAAATCCATGATAACTTTAAAATAATAGAAAATATATATCTTAAAATTTAATAAACTACAAAGCTAAGAAAAATCGAAAAATTAAAATAATGTTTATAATTTTTTAATTAGGTTTGTTTATTATTTTTTCTAAAAATATATTTTGTTGTTGTTTTAACTGAGTTTCCATTCAGAACTTATGTGTAAAAATTTATTTCCCATCTCCATCAATCATATAATGAATAAATGTCTTAAGATAATAAATATATGCACAACTATAAATATATATATAAAAAAAAATAGAAACCGTGAATTAAATAGTAATTTAACGTTTAGCGGATCAATACTGAAAAACAAAAAGTTTTATCTAACAGTTTTTTGAATCTCAAACTTTCTCTGTTTTTAATTTCTAATTTTAAAACATAGTTCTTTCGCATAAGAACTTAAATGCCTCAGATTTTATTCTAACATCACGCAGAGAATATGGCGAAATTTTAATGACAACATTATGGAACTAGACAATAATGATGATGAACGACCTCAATGGGGTAATTTTTTCCCTTCCTTCTTGAATCTATCTCGACACTGCTGCGCAACTCAAGCATAATTTCTTAGTTTCTTGGAGTAGTTATGTGGTTAACGATGCTTCCTAAATTAGTTTGTTCTACTTCACTTGCATTCTTTCAGCTGTGTGATAACCTCTGTAGCAACGAGAGTTCGCAAAAAGAATGTTTGCTGTTGGTAATGAAATTATTAAGAAGAAGTAGCGCAATAAGAATAAATACCCTGAGAGAAGAGTTGGCTTTGTTATTATTACTTTTAAGGATTTGCTTTAACTAAAATGGCTTTATTACGGGCGTTCAGAAATTTGTTCGTGATTTTCATAAGAAAAAAAAATATTGTTACTCAAAAGTTAAAATGAAGATAAACTAACGTCTAGTAAAAAAAAAAAAAAATTAAAGTGGATTTTTATTAAAATAAAATAACAAGAACAAGAAAGAAAAGTAATGCTTTCAAGCATAGATTATGAACATTTTCCAACATATTCAGAATACTACAACGCAGGTTTAGAAATTAGCGGTCGTTAGTTGTCAAATGCAACTAAATTATTGGATTTCACGACCACAGAATTATGCATATAGTCGTCAAATTTGACGCCTAGCTTTCTTTCACTTTAATTTTTGTTTACAAACGCTAGCGTTGGTACCTTAGCAAAAATTTACTAATAGCACTATTTTATTAATGGGCCCGCCACAATCACTTCAAGAGCACCTGTTTTTGATAAAATAAGATACTGTATCAAGAATATTTTAAAGTTTTAGTGCTACCCCCCTCAAATAATAATAATAATAAATGGATTTGTGAATATTTTAAAATGCCACACCATAATTTTTATCCAAAGGTTCTTTTATTTATTTTTTTATTTTCTGATGCATATTGTCAGTCGCAGGATTTTTTAAAAACTAGGCTTATCCCTGGTTGTATCAAAAAGTTCAAATTCTCTTTCAATGGACATAATTGCTTGATAATCTGTTTTGTATGTATGTTAGCTTTAGAAAAAGAATAAGCTAAACATTTTCCTAGAATCCAAATATTGTAGTTTAATCAAGTTTCACACTTTTATATAAAGCCAATTTTTATTTTTATTTTTTTGTGATTAACACAGAGATAAAGGAAGGGGGGTGGGCTGTACAGTTTAAACACTTTAACACGTAAAAATAGAAATAATATTATTGTTAACATGGTTGAAAAAAAAAATGAAGAAATATGATCTGTAAAATTGCAAGCATACAATGCAGTTTGACACCTAGGAAAAAATTGCAGCATTATTTGACGCCTTACTTAAAGTTCCTAATTTCTAACTCTGCTACAACGTATGACACATTTGAATAGAAATTACCAGCTGTTGCCGGAAAAATTTCCAAATTCCTTTGTGAAGCCCTGTATATGATCTGTAGATTTGCATCCTACTACTTAGTAAGCTAAAATTTAGTTCAACACGGAGACGCCTAACACAGGTGAAAATTCCCCTTCATCAATTTCCGTGTGCAACCCTGTATACGGTCTATAGAATTTATACACTTCATGTAATATTTAAAAAATAATAATTAAATTTAAAAACGCATGTCATAACTGAAACGCACTTTTAGCAACCGATCATAGACGTTACTGTAAGGGAATTCTTTTGTATGTCCTTGTAAATGAAGCATCTTGTAGTGCACTTCAGTGATATATATCAATTACAATATGTTTGAAATAATGTAACCTTATTAAAATGGATTCTAAACGTTTTTTCCTCATAGACCAGGGATGGCAAACCTAATGGCACGCCTGACATAAGTGACACGCTGAAGAATATTTTTGGCGCGGCATAGATTCAGTTTCTACATTTAAAAAAATGCATTAATTAATCTAGATGTTGGCTTTGTTTACCTGAATTCAATTATTTCCGTTGTCATAGTCATACAGATTGAAGAAACTAAAATATAACTTAACATATCCTGTTCAATATTGGCTCACAAAATTTTAAGAGTAGGGGATGCAGATTAGTAGATTATCACACACACACACACACACAAAAAAAAAAGATTAAAAGACATTACAGTAGAGTCTCGAAAATCCGAGGCAATTGGGACTGACACCACCTCGGATTACTGAAAACTCGGATTTTCCGAAAAAGTAGAAAAAATTATAATTTTACTCAATAAGGATGACAAAGAATGTACATACCTTTATTCCTTTTGTAATGATATACAGGATACTTTACAATTTAGAAAAAATTTCAATTTTTTGCAGCGTTAACACATTACTTCTCTTTTTAGATGCAATATTTAGCCAACGCTTAAAATGCATAACTTAGCAGGGGTGGCTTCATTTTACTGTTCTACATAATTTAAAACCAGTTCTAAAGATGCAGAACCTTCTGTATGAGAGAGTATTTTTCAAATGGCAGAGAGTCATTTCTTCCTCCTGTATCATTACATTCCTGTTCATCTTCTATCATTACTACAATAGTCGATTCAGTTATTTCCAGCCTTTCATCACTGTTTAGCCATTTTTTAACGTCATCTGCATTATAATTTTCACAGCCAGGCATTTCCTTTACCAAATCATTCAAAACAATGTTTTCACCATCGTCGTCATTAAAATTCTCAGTGAATGTTACCACTTTAGGTAAAAATTTCAACCACGATTTATTCAGTGTCGTAGATTGAATTTCTTCCCAAGAATCAGCTATCCAGTAAACAATATCTCTCATGCATTCTTTCGGGCGCAGAAAAAAAAAATACAAATTTTTATTTTTATTTTTGACCCCTCGAATTAAGCGGAACCTCGAACTTCTGAGACTCGGATTTTCGAGACCCTACTGCATATTAAAATCAAAAATGCCGATGGTAAAATTATAAAAACTTTGAATTCGATTCCATACACTAAAAGTTGTAGATTCTGGCGCTTGCTATTTTGACATTTTTTTTTGTGAAGCATTCTTTTAGAAAATAAATAATATGAAAAATTCAAGTAAAAAAATCGTGAAAAATAAGTCTAATTCAACTTGCATTCTAACTAAGTACGAAGCTGATATAAATTATTTGGCATCTAACAGAAATAACATTTTCAAACTAAATTTCTAAAATCAAAATTTTAAGTAATTTTGATTCAATATTATTTTGTCCATTAAAATCTTTCATTGTTAGCTCGTCATGATCACGAAAAAAATATTTTTGGACAAAACTTGGCACGTGGATTTTAAAAGGTTCGCCGTTCCTGCCATAGACAATAATGTAGTTCCAGAACTCTCTTGAGTGCCTCTGTAAATGAACTATAAATACTACACACTTCATTTTCAATACCGATCATGACATAGTAACATATATCATTTACAAGACAATTCGAGTATATTTACGCGAGTTAGAGCACGGACAGACAGACAGACAGACACTCAAACTGAATTCATAAACATTTCTCAAATATATTGGAAAATGTTATCAAGGGGGTAGGGGAGCTTATCTTTTTTTTCTTTGCCTTATGCAATTAAATTAATTTTTATTACGCATGTTCTGATAGTTCATTTCAAAAGTTATTAAAAGTGCTAAATATTGTGTAAAATTTAATAGCTAAATGTGTGCTGATTTTTCAGATAACGATGATTCTGAACATCTGCTACTACAACGGCTATTCAAATAAACTTTTCATTTATCTACTGATTTTTAGCTTCTTGTACCATATCAGATCTTTCTATCAAAATTTCACGTAATTATTCATCAATCAAATTAATTTTGGATTAATCATATATTTGTTAAAAATAATGTATTTGGAATTTTACTTTAATTATACTATAAGTACTAATATAATCACACTGATATTTTATTGAAATATTAGTATAAAATAGTAATTAATAGTAATATTAATTAATTATACTAATATTTTATTGAAATCATTCTTGTATTATTATTACTATTAAACGTTTGGTCATTAAAATATTCAGCATTATCAGCACAAAATCTTAATAAAAAGTTTACTTGAAAAATGTATATTACTAATTACAAATAAATTTTGCACGACATTAATTAATTTTAACATTAAACTAATCAATACCGAGAAACAAAACCTTTTCAACCAACAATTTTCGAAAAATAACTTTTTCTTCGCTATTTCATTTTACTTTTTATTTCACAACGTGCTTCTTTTCCATGGCAACAAAAGTGTTTCAGATTTTATTCTTGTGTTGCAGAGGGAAAATACGGCGAATTTTTAATGACAGCATTATGGAACAAGACAATAATGATGATGAACGACTTCAATAAAGACATTTTTTTCAGCCTTGATTCTATCTACCCAAGCTGCGTCTCTCGAGCGTAATTTCTTAGTTTCCAAAGTAGTTATGTGGTTAACGATGCTTCCAAAATTAGTTTGTTCTACTTCGCTTGCATTCTTTTAGCTGCTCGATGACCTCCGTTTCTACGACACTTCTCAAAATAAATGGTTGTCGTGGTAATGAATTTGAAAAGGGAAAAATTCTAAGCCATGAGAAGGCTTAGCTTCATTGGTATTATTTTCTTTTCAGCCGTTTTATTTGCAGAATAACGGATTATTTAAAAGTGGGTTAATTTTTCAAATTCCTTAAAAAAAAAAGAAATCCGCAAAATTATGAAGAAAATAAACTAATAATTTTTAACGCCGAATCCATTTATTGTTATTAATTATATATTTGTTAAAAATAATGTATTTGAAATTATTACTTTAATTATACTATAAGTAATAATATAATTACACTAATATTTTATTGAAATATTAGTATAAAATAGTAATTAATTATACTAATATTTTATTGAAATCGATCTCGAATTATTATTATTAGTAAACTCTTATTGTTGAAAATTGTGTATTACTAATTTACAGATCAGTTTTGCAAGACATTAATTAATTTTAACATTAAGCTAATCAATACCGAGAAATAAAAACTTAAAAAAAAAAAAATAACTTTTTCTCCGCTATTTCATGTTACTTTTTATTTCACAACGTGCTTCTTTTCCATGGCATCAAAAGTGTTTCAGATTTTATTCTTGTATAGCAGAGAGAAAATAAGGCGAATTTTTAATGACAGCATTATTGAACAAGACAATAATGATGATGAACGACTTCAATAAAATTTTTTTTTCCTGCCTTGATTCTATCTACCAAAGCTGCGTCTCTCGAACGTAATTTCTTAGTTTCCAAAGTAGTTATGTGGTTAACGATGCTTCCAAAATTAGTTGGTTCTACTTCACTTGCATTCTTTTAGCTGCTAGATGACCTCCGTTACTACGACACTTCTCAAAATAAATGGTTGCCGTGGTAATGAATTTGAAAAGGGAAAAATTCTAAGCCATGAGAAGGCTTAACTTTATTAGTATTATTTTATTATCCACCGTTTTATTTGCAGAATAACTATTTTTTTTTTTAAGTGAGTTACTTTTTCAAATTCCTTAAAAAAGAAGAAAAAATCCGCAAAATTACGAAGAAAAACAAACTAATATTTTTAACGCCGAATCCATTTATCGTTATTAATTATATATTTGTTAAAAATAATGTATTTAGAATTTTACTTTAATTATACTATTAGTACTAATATAATTACACGGATATTTTATTGAAATATTAGTATAAAGTAGTAATTAATTATACTAATATTTTATTGAAATCGTTCTCGAATTATTAGTACTAGTAAACTCTTTTTCATTAAAGTATTGAGCATAACTTTCAATCTATACAAAAAACTTAATAAAAATATGCTTCAAAATTGCGTATTACTAATTACAAATAAATTTTACACGACATTAATTAATTTTAACAGTAAGCTGATCAATACCGAGAAACAAAAACTTTTCAACCAACAATTTTCGAAAAATAACTTTTTCTCCGCTATTTCATTTTACTTTTTATTTCACAACGTGCTTCTTTTCCATGGCATCAAAAGTGTTTCAGATTTTATTCTTGTATAGCAGAGAGAAAATACGGCGAATTTTTAATGACAGCATTATGGAACAAGACAATAATGATGATGAACGACTTCAATAAAGAAATTTTTTCCTGCCTTGATTCCATCTACCCAAGCTGCGTCTCTCGAGCGTAATTTCTTAGTTTCCAAAGTAGTTATGTGGTTAACGATGCTTCCA
Source organism: Maratus speciosus (assembly GCA_963932465.1). Classification (NCBI taxonomy): domain Eukaryota; kingdom Metazoa; phylum Arthropoda; class Arachnida; order Araneae; family Salticidae; genus Maratus; species Maratus speciosus. The sequence continues at coordinate 529,975,606 of OZ010792.1, forward strand.
AAATTAGTTGGTTCTACTTCACCTGCATTCTTTTAGCAGCTGAATGACCTCCGTTACTACGACACTTCTCAAAATAAATGGTTGTCGTGGTAATGAATTTGAAAAGGGAAAAATTCTAAGCCATGAAGAGGCTTAACTTTATTGTATTTTTCACCGTTCTATTTGCAGAATAACGGATTATTTAAAAGTAAGTTAAGTTTTCAATTTCCTTAGGAAAAAATAATTTCTGCAAAATTTGGAAGAAAAATAAACTAATATTTTTAACGCCGAATCCATTCATAGTTTTTAATTAATTTGTAAATTAATTTGCACGACATTAATTAATTTTAACATAAAGCTAATCAATACCGAGAAACAAAAACTTTTCAACTAACAATTTTTGAAAAATAACTTTTTCTCCGCTATTTCATGTTACTTTTTATTTCACAACGTGCTTCTTTTCCATGGCAACAAAAGTGTTTCAGATTTTATTCTTGTGTAGCAGAGAGAAAATACGGCGAATTTTTAATGGCAGCATTATGGAACAAGACAATAATGATGATGAACGACTTCAATAAAGAAATTTTTTTCAGCCTTGATTCTATCTACCCAAGCTGCGTCTCTCGAGCATAATTTCTTAGTTTCCAAAGTAGTTATGTGGTTAACGATGCTTCCAAAATTAGTTTGTTCTACTTCACTTGCATTCTTTCAGCTGCTGGAATATTACCTCCGTTACTACGACACTTCTCAAAATAAATGGTTCTCGTGGTAATGAATTTGAAAAGGGAAAAATTCTAAGCCATGAGAAGGCTTAACTTTATTATTGTTATTTTCTTTTCAGCCGTTTTATTTGCAGAATAACTGGTTTTTTAAAAGTGAGTTAATTTTTCAATTTCCTTAAAAAAAAAAAAAAATAATAATAATAATTTCTGTAAAAGGTTGAAGAAAAATAAATTAATATTTTAAAAGTCGAATCTATTCATCATCTTTAATTAATTTGTTAGTTAATTTACACAAAAGTGATTTATTGGAACATCAGTGTTCGAATCATTAGCCGTGCACTGGTCTGAAACCAGTGAAGGAATAATCGAAGATTGCTCACTTTTCTCTGTCACTTTTGTTTTTATTAAGGGGAATTTGCTTTTTTACGGTTGAAAAATCGATTATTATTATTATTATTATTATTATTATTATTATTATTATTATTATTTGTATTTTTCTATTCCCTATAGTCTGTCGATTATACCAGTGAAGCGATTTGGGTGAATTCTAAGTTCTTTCGTGTAGTAATTTGGTGCAAAACGTCAGTAGGCTTACACTGTTTTGGAGCACTATAAGCACATCTTACGCAAAATGACTTTTTTCAAATTGGGCAGGATTAAAACGTAAAAACTATTAAACCGATTCTGCTATTTTTTTAAATTTTTTTTTATTAAAGGTAATATAATTTATTGGAGCTTGGATCATTTTCAGCCATTTTTATACAAAATAAATATTTTTAGAAGCACGCCAAAATGCGAAAAAAGGGTCAGAAATAGACCCTTTTTTTTCTTCAAATGGCTATCACTTTGTTGATTTTCAACTTTTTAATGGCAACGTTATGGAACAAGACAATAATGATTATGAACGACTTCAATAAAGAAATTTTTTTCTGCCTTGATTCCATCTACCCAAGCTGCGTCTCTCGAGCGTAATTTCTTAGTTTCCAAAGTAGTTATGTGGTTAACGATGCTTCCAAAATTAGTTTGTTCTACTTCACTTGCATTCTTTCAGCTGGTGGGTGACCTCCGTTACTACGACCCTTCTCAAAATAAATGGTTGCCGTGGTAATGAGTTTGAAAAAGGAAAAATTCTAAACCATGAGAAGGCTTGACTTTATTATTATTATTTTCTTTGCCGTTTTATTTTCAGAATTAATATTTTTTTTTTTTTTTTTTTTTTTTTTTTTAAGTGAGTTAATTTTTCAATTTCCTTAAAAACAGAAATAACTTCCGCAAGATTTTGAAGAAAAATAAACTAATATTTTTAACACCGAATCCATTTATCGTTTTAAATTAATTTGTAAATTAATTTACACGAAAATGTTTTATTCTAAGATCAGTGTTCATAATCATAAGCGGTGCACTGGTCTGAAATCAATGAAATAATAATCGGAGATAGCTCAGTGTTCTGTGTCACTTTTGTTTTAGGCACATTTCACCAGCCCGCACTTATGGACAGGGGCCTCGCTAAGGGGCAGGGGAGACAAGGGGGAGTCTCTCCCCCCAAAAATATTCGTGAATGCTGTTATACTTGGCAAATTTACAAACGTAGTTGGTGAATTTGTGTAAAACTTATATAAAAACTATAATACACTTTCTATTTCTGACAGACTTTGCAAAAATTACAAATCTAATTGGGAATATTATTAAATTTTTTACGAATAAGAACTATATTACATTTTCTAATTGTGGTAACTTGGCAAAGTTATAAAACTAGTTGGCAAATACTGAAATTTGACTTGGCAATTTAAGGTCCTCCCTCCCACCAATAAAAAGTCTTCGCGAAGGTCCTGTCTATGGAGTTAAGGAAACTCGTTAATGTCATTCGTTAGTACTCCGTTAGTACCTTAAGCACCGAGATATTTTCGTTTGTACCGCTAAATTGAGAATCAAAATAAAACATTATCATTTATCCCCTTGCAAAATTGTTTGTCATATTAAGTGAAATTAAGCGAGTGGAACTTTTCTTCTTTCTCTGTTTTTTCTTTTTTTCTGAAAGGAAACGGGGGTGGTGAGGGGAGAAGGAGCAATGTATGAAGGAGTTTTCAATTTATGACGAAGTTTTTAGTTAGCCTGATAAATCATTCTAAAACAGTGTCTGTAATGCTTTAGGTTTATTAAAAAGGTCCTGAAAAAGCCCTTTCTGGAAGGTAAAAAAAGACAGATTCGTTATGGGCTTTTTTTTTTAATTTTAATTAAAAATATATAAATAGACGGGATGAAGTAAGAAGGTGGGTCATACATGAATGATCTGGCTAAAAACTCAGCGACTACATGTTTGTAGAAACTGGTGAGAGGAGGAATCATGAAAATCATAGACAACAAATTCTTCCTTTGTCTATTGTCATGTTTAATTTGGCGAGAGTACATGAATCATAAGATATTCATAAGATATTAACACATGGAGACTTTTGAATTACGAGGATAAACTTGATAAGTTAGCAAGACTCAAAGTTTTCCAACAGTACGTTATCCAGTAATTTTGTTAACCCGGTGAGAAGTGCATTAGGTAAGCAAAATAATGAGGAGAGGCTACCATTATTTGATCCAGAAAGAAATAAATGCTTTAAGGACAAATTTTACCGAACTCTAAAAGAAGAGGAGGTGTATTTCTGTAGCCCGGATACTTCTTTTATTATTTTTAAATGAAAATATATTTGCACTAAAATATACATTCAGTACAATAGTGCAAAAAATATTTATAAAACTAGTTATAGTACGAACGCACCTCATTTGCCACGTTTGATGTGCAATATCCAACTTGTTTTCTACAGCAATGGAATGACATAATGCCATCTCTTGAATTCATTACAAAAAGTTAATTTCAAACGAAAAAATAATATTTCGGAAATAAATTAATGCTTGTTTCACGTATACATGAAATACATGCAGTGAGATTTTGATACGTAATATTATAATGCTTAATATTCAACTTGAAACAATAGCGCTGACATGAAAGGACAAAACACTGCTGAGACATGTAGAATATTAGAAACCCAGACGCGTCTGGTTCTTATAATGCTTTTTAAATGGAAACAATAAAAAGAAAAAAGAAAGAAAAAAAAGAAAAGAAAAGAAAAAGAAACAAAGAAAGGAAATTAAAAGTAAAATAAAAATGCCACTCTTCAGTTTCTCTCTTTTACAATTTAACAAGCTACCAGTTGATCCGAAAGCATTCCCATTTTGTCATTCCATTACTAGAGTGGAACACGTGTTCCATTTAAGTTAAACATTTATACGAAACTCGACCGTTCGAACTTTCGCAATGACCTTCACGACCCATTTAATATAGTAGTATTACAGAACGAGTTTAGCTTGCGAGAAAACAAAACCGTAGCTGAAGGGTTACGAATTCGATTTCGTAAAAAGTTTGAATTTACAAGAAATACTCGAACTCGAATTGAGAAAGCGATATCCTGTATTGACCTCCATTCCAGTGCGGCCTTTCGAGGTTATTCGGTCGAGACGTGTCCGGAAGCGAAACTTGTCAGACGCGGACATTAGTGACCATCTCTTAATGTTGGGGAAACATTTTAGGGTTCTTGATGTTTATTTACAGTTTGGAAGAAGGAATAAAAATATAGCACGTTTTATTTATGTTGTTGAATTTGTATTGGAAAAGTAATTTTTATTCGTATGCATTATTGCTTTCTTTATTTCTTAAGCCGACTTCAAATGAGAAAATATCGTTCACCCGCAATAAAAGTGACACATCTCAACAAAAGTAAATTTCACAGGAGTGGCAAAAGAAAATGTGCATGATTTTACTGTAACAGGAAATTGTCACATTTACCAAGTTTAGTAGTGATTATGAATAATCACCGATAATTATATATAATCACCGGTTTATTACATTTAACGTAGCATACATACATATAACAATATTGTTAAAGGTATATATAAATATTATACAGACAAACATACAATAAACCCAACCCAACTGGAGTGACAAATTAGCCAGAGCCAGGAATCGAACCCGGGACCACTGCATTCCAGGTAGTCGCTCTAACCACTGAGCTACTCCGGCCGATACCTGGGTCTGCAATTTTTCACTAATAAACCATGTTGAGGAAGTCACCAGCCACCTATACGACAGCCTTGGATGTCAGGACAACGATGAATAGATTTTACTACTACATCGATCTACGATATATATATAATAAAACACACATACTACAATATAAATTAAAACACACATAAAAATATTATATAAAAATATAACAATATTGTTAAAATTAAATGCAGTTTTCTGCATTCGAATCACGTTTCTTTGAATCATAATCATGACACAATTTCCCATTTATAAAAATCTCACTTATTTCAATCTGAATTCGAAATTAGTGCTATTAGTAAATTGTATTATTACCTGTAAAGTAAAGTATTTTACTTAAAAGATAACCAAATTCTAATTTTAAAATCAAACTTTTGGGGCAATAACTATACTTAACCGATATCTGTTAGCAATGAACCATTATATATCACAATTATATGCGAATAAAAATTAACCTAATTGAAATCTGATTTAAAGTTTTTGAAAAAAAAAAAATTATACATGTTGATAGATGAAAATTGTTTCGTTATGGTGAGTAAAGTTTACTGAAACATGTTATTCGAAAGAAATATATAAATAAAGCATTTAAGAAAAGTTTTGAACAGATTGATTTTATCCTTATGGGTTCTTTATTTTATATCCAACTTTAAATAATGAAAATCTAGTCTTATCTCAAAAATTCAGAACTTATTGCATTTCCAAATAACCCAATAATTGGTTTGTATCACCCATGAACATTTTCTATTAAATTTTATTCAAGAGCAGCAGAGATCATATACGAGAGAAATTTATTATTTTTTTTAATTGTAAAATCTACTTTTCTGAATGACTTTTGCTATTTATCTACTTAGTGCCTATAACTTATTTAAAATTTTGTAGCACTATGCATCAATAACCATCGTTTCGAATGCTTATAAATGACGATACTTAGTTAAAATTCTATTAACGGATATCGAGAATGGTTAATCAATTGCTTTTATTGACCAAAAGAAACAAGGATTCTTATAAGGAATATATTCTGTCTAATTTACAAACTATTGATTTTCAAAAGCCAAGTTTGGATATTAACTATATTTTTCCACATTCTTCAAAGCTTTTATACGAATTTTAAACTAGGTGAAACGACACATGCAGCGTGCTCTGTGAGAAAAAATATTGAAGAAAATAATAAACTGCTTTCGATATTCAATAAACCACCTCGTATGGAGAGCTTGAGATGAATATTTTTTTCCATTTTTCTTTCTCTTTTTTCCCTTTCTTTTTACTTTATTTTCTGTAATATAATTTTTCATGAAAATAGCTGGTAAAAACAATATTTATCAGAAATTATCTTTGGACAAAATCTATGGGAAAATAGAATACATCCAAAATTTAACGGATTTTTTAGCACATTTTCATCATAGAGGGAGACTATTTATTTTACGTTGAGTATTTAAAACATTTTTTTTTTTTTTTTTTTTATCAACTAATGCAGGAAAGAGAAGTTTGTCTTTATTAGCCCATGTATGTTTGCATTTTAAGTCCAGATATATTGTGTCCTGTTATTCTGTTGATTAACCCTTTCAGGGGCAAGTAATTGCGTTTCTGTAATGTTGAACTCACACCGGAACTTTTGAAAAAATTTTGTTTCAAAATAAGGAAAAGCAATTTTTCAACTTCTTAACAGCAAAGTTATAAAAGTAAAATTTAATTAAGTTTCTGGTGCAAATCTTGATTAAAATTAGGTGGGATATTCCCACCGCCCCTCAAGGGGTTAACAAGTGGGGGATATCATGATAATTATAGGAATACTCATTCTCACTGTTTTCATACTATAGATCAAGGTTATCCGACGCAGTCCTCGCGAGTTCCATGATGCCATTTGAAGATTCTCTTTGCGCCCCCATGAATGTTTCATCTTAGTAACGCTTTTAAACTTCCGACTATATAAAATGAAATTTACTTAATATGTTATTTAATTCTATAAAATTTACTTATCTGAGCAATAGTGGCCTTTCGGTATTTATTTACTTAGATCTTATAACTTTGATATAAAAAAAGGACTACGTCTGAATTCATTCATAATTATAAAACTTTTCAAAATAACAGACATTACATTAAAGGATAAAAACACTAAAAACAATTTAAAAGGACGTTTCGGATTCATTCTGAATCCCCCATGAGCTAATTCTTAATGTAAAAGTCATACTAGGTTTTAAAGTTCAACATGTAGAAAAATATTACACCAAGTTGCCAAAAAATTATAGTTAAAACAAAACTGAATATTTTTTGACAACTTGATGTAATGTTTTTCTACTTGTTGAACTTTAAAACTTAGTATGACTTTTACGTTAAGAATTAGCTGATGAGGGATTCAAAATGAATCTGAAACGTCCTTTTAACAAATTGTGTACGGGTACATTTCGCGGCGGAATTGTGCCGGGGGTGGGGGTTTTGCGCGCAATTTTAGTTAACCCGTAGGGGAGAGTGTTGTACCTTGGGACGCTTGTACCTTGGGACATTGACAATTTCTAATAAACTATTGGCAACAGTTATCTTTTGTGTATTTCTAATAGTGACTTATAACCAACAGATCTCATTATAATAACAGACAACATCAGAAGCATAGAATTTTAACAACTAGGTGAAAAAAATTAATTTCATTAGTCCAAAGTAAATATTTTCCTCCATTCTAACTTCATTTTTTTTCCTATATATTTCTACGACAAGTCAACTGCAATTTATTTTTTTTATAAAAGAGAAGATTTTTAAATGTTTTGGGTATGAGAAAATAATGATAGTTCTTCTAGATTTACCGTCATTTTGATTTTATTTAAACCGTGTGGTGATTGTACCTCGGGACAGTAAAATATGTTGTACCTTGGGACACGTCCAATGGTACAAGAAATACGTGGTTCGTAATAATTTGGATAAATAAAAGTATTTTTATTACATATTTTACAGAAAATTTCATAAATCATGTGAAATGCAATAAATAAAACAACTCAACTTTATTTTGAATCTTGAACTTGAGTTTCATTCTCTATTTCCTTGAATAAAAAAAGGTTTTGTTTGTTGGCATAAAATTAGTTATTGTTATTGTACAAAATATTGTATTAGTTATTGTACAAAATTATTGATGAGTTACATGCCTATTCCCTGAATTATGCAGTATGTTCCAAGGTACAACAGGATGTTGTACCTTGGGACAGCTTGCCTTCCCTACTTTAAATTAATGGCATTTTTTTATTTTCAAACTGTCTAAATTTCTAAAATTATATTATAGAGAAATATGTTGGTGTATTGAAATGTTGCCTTTAAATTTTAAATCTGATTATAATCATTGAATTAAAAAATTAAAATGTGAAAATTGTGCCAAGGTACAACACTCTCCCCTACTAGTACGCGTCCCGCGCTCAAGTATCAATCGTCAGAAAACGTACTAGTACACTAGTACATGTCCCGCACACAATGTGTTAAATTCTTTTCAGTGTTTTTATCCTGTAATGTAATGTGAGGTAATGTCTGTTATTTTGAAAAATTTTTATAATCTTATAACTTATTTTGAAGTTTGAGGCATTACGCATCAATAATTATCGTTAATGAATATCGAGAAGAATAAGCCGTCACTTTTAATGACTAAAATAAACTAGTCAAATGGGCCAATCCCAAAACTTCCTTCTATCTCATACATGTTAATAATTCAAAATTCGCTATCACAGTGCCAAAATTAAATGACAATCTATGTCCATCATGAGGATTGTAAAGAATTCGTTGAATTGGATGCATTTAACAAGGCGATATAAGTAGTATCGCATTGTTTCAAACAAATCATGGAATTTCGGAACCCACCCTCTTATAATGACGGCAACCAAAATTTCCAACCCAGAGAGTCTAAAATCAACATCTGTTCTTCAATATATACACCCAAGTCTAATAAGGATCTATTTGCGTGAAATTGTGACAGAATATGAAGTTTGATTAAATTGCGTGCATTAGTTTTTGAAATATAGCTTTTGCGAAAATCGTGAAAAATTAGGCATTGCAGCGCCACCTATTGTGCGATTTACACCAAAACTAATCAGCACCAGTTTATATCAATGTCTAACTGAATCTAAAGTTTTATTAAATTCCGTACATTAGTTTTTGATATAAAGTTATTTCTGAAATCGTGAAAAATCCAGCATAGCAGCTCCACCTGTGGGGAGATGTACACCAAAACCCAATAAGCAACAATTTAAGTCAACTTGTAACTGAATCTGAAGTTTGCTGAAAATCCGTGCGTTAGGTCTTGAGTTAGTGCTATTGCAAAAATAGAAAAAAATGCGACATATATAGCAGCGCCACCGCCACCTGTTTGGCGATATGCACCAAAAAATAATCAGCACCAGTTTATAACAAGGTCTAACTGAATCTAAAGTTTTGGGAAATTCCGTGCGTTTGTCCTTCAGATAGAGCGCCCTCAAAATTTTTGTCACCTACAGACAGACAGATTCACAGGCAGGGATTTTCTAAAAACCATCAAATCGTGTTCAGGACTTTCTAAAAGGTATAAATCCATCTAAAACCGGAAGTCGAAATTTTTCATGTATCCAATACTTTCTTCTTGTTAAGATAGAAGAAAGTAAAAATGTTTCTTAGAAGAGATAATATATTTAATTTTAAAATATTGATTGTCAAAAGTCAAACTCGAATATTAACTATATATGAATCTGGAAAACTCGCTCGGCATTGCCCGGTTCCGGATAACAACTTGACCCCCTTTTTTACTTTCTTCTATCTTTACAAGAAGAAATTATTGGATTCATGAAAATTTTCGAATTCCGGTTTTTGACGGATTTACACGTTTTATGTGGTCAGAGAACCCGAAAAACATGTTTTTACAAAATGTCTGTCTGTCTGTCTGTGTGAAACACAAAGTTTGTGAGCGCTCTATCTCAAGAACTAATGCACGGAATTTAATAAAAAATTATATTCAGTTAGTCCCTGATACAAATTGATGCTGATTAGTTTTTGGTGCAAATCGTTCAACAGGTGGCGCTGCTATGCTGCATTTTTTATGATTTCCGCAATGGCTCTATCTCAAGAACTAATGCACGGATTTTCATGAAACTTCAGATTCAGTTAGTCCTTGATATGACTTGATGCTGATTACGTGTTGGTGCAAATCGCTCAACAGGTGGCGCTGCTATGCTGCATTTTTTACGATTTCCGCAATGGCTCTATCTCAAAAACTAATGCACGAATATTCATCTAACTTCAGATTTAGTTAGATGTTAACACAAATTATTGCTGATTAGGTTTTGGTGTTAATCGTTAATAGGTGTCGCTTTTATGCTGAAATTTTCATGGTTTTCGCAATAACTATCTCAAAAACTAATGCACGGATTTTCCCCAAACTTCAGATTCAGTTAGACTTTGACATAAGTGGCTGCTTGGTGGTTTTCGTGTAACGTAGGCTTTGGTGTAAAGCACCCAATAGGTGGCACTGCTAGGCTAAATTTTGTGGATTTACATGATTTCAGAGATAGCCATATCTCAAGAACTAATGCGCGGAATTTCATATCTTTAGAATCCTCATGATGGGCATAGATTGCCGTTTAATTTTGGTAGTGTGATAGCGAATTTTCAAGTATTACATGTATGAGAATGAGATAGAAGAAAGTTTTGGGATTGGTACATCCGACTAGTTTTCTTTGAATATGTTCGCATATGTTTCCAGCTAAATACGTAGATTTTTTTTTCTTTTCGAAATATATTTATATCCTGCTTTTTTGCGTAACTCTAAGTAACGAAATTTGTGGTAAAAACTTACTTTTTACCCTGAATTGATATCATTTCACAACAAACGAGTATTTTTTTTTTAACGGCTACGTATTTCACAAGCTTTCGGACTAAAAAAAAAACTTTTTTTAAGGTTTCGTTTGTCTGACGAAACCCTATTTGTTTCACTCCTCTGTCTGTGTCACGGAGTTCGTTCTTAGAAACAGCATAAGTTAGAGACTTACAATTTTGCATATACTAACAACTGATTACGTCCGATCGCACGATTGTTTTAATATATATTGTAGTATGAGTGTTTTATTATGAAATCATATTTTCTTTAATAAACCAATATTCTGCGCAATGCAAAACTTTATTATTTTTTTTAATGTAAAAATACTCATATATAGCGAAAATTTATTAATATTGAATAATGTTAAATTGGCAGATTAAGAAATGTATGCTTCAATGTAGCACAAATAGGACTACGTGTAAAAAGGACTTTTGACTAAGCAAACGGCATTTAAGATGTTTGAATATAATTTTAAAACAATTTCAAATAACAGAACAGATTTTGTTTTACCACGAAAATATATAAAACAACACAAAAGTGCAGACCTTAACTATATTTTATGAACATCAATTGATTTTATAAATATGGATTAATGGTTGCATGTCTCGGGCCGCGCATGAAATGTTGCCGGGCCACATGTGGTCCGTGGGCCGCAGGTTGAGTACGGCTGCTCTATGCGATATTTGATCACACTTACCCACTTGTTTCGTCTCATTAGTGTATGTTACATCTACAGTGAGTTATCGTGTCCACTGCTTGACTCTATTTTTTCTATTTTTTTTTAATATATCAGTTTTAATAAAATACGGTTTTCTACTTTAATATATGTATAACAAGTTAATGTAAATTGATTTTTATAAACATTTTACATTTCATTAAAAAAAATTTCCCGAAACAGCTTTAAATAGCAAGGCGTCAAAGTTGCGTCATCCTTAATCAATTATTTTTATGATCTATAGAAAAAACTAAACGTAATACAAAAATTATAAATTATATTAACCCTCGTAGTACTAAAAAGGAAGGTCTCCATACGGGCATACTTCGAAAAATTTGAAAAAAATTATAAAATGTTCTACTCATCAGGATAGATAGGTTTATAAAAAAAATTCCGCGAAAACTCGATAGAGCGTCCGTAAAAAAATAATGAAAATTTCGATATTTGGTAATTTATCACCGGTTGGCGATGGAATAAAATTTCGTCAAATACTCTTTAAGGTAAAAATGTTTCATATTTAACTTGTTTAAATAAATTTAATGCCGTGTGGTGACCGGCATTAAAGAATAGTCCCAATGTAACCCGTGCATGTCGTAAGAGGCGACTACAAGGGGTTGGGCGAAAGGCTGACAACCTTTCCCTGGAAAAAAAACCTTGTTGCGAAGCCCTTAAATACAGATGTTAGACGGACTGATCTCATGGTAAAACGGACTGGAACTGGAAAACGGCTTATGAATTTTAGAATTGGAACTTGGAATGTTTTAAGTTTATACAGAGCTGGTGCAGTGAAGCAACTACAGAGTCAGATGGATAGTTATAGACTGGACATATTGGCCATACAGGAAGTAAGATGGAAGGAGAGTGGGATAAGAGATATTGGTGACTTTACAATTTTTAATAGTGCAAGCAGAAGAAGAAACACGCATGGCACTGGATTTATGATCAGAAAATGCCTTAGAGAAAATATTATTGATTTTCACAATGTAAATGAAAGAATGTGTATCTTGAGATTGAGAGCAAAGTTTTTTAACATTTCAATAGTATGTGTCCATGCACCAACGGAAGATACCGAGGACAAACAAAAAGATACTTTTTATGAAACACTACAGATTGAATTTGATAAGATACCAAGACATGATGTTAAAATGGTAATAGGTGATTTTAATGCTAAAATTGGAAAAGAATACACTTTTGTACCAACAATTGGAAAATCTAGTTTACATGATGTGAGTAATGAAAATGGAATAAGAGCTGTGGACTTTGCTGCTTCTAACAACTTAATCATAAGTAGCACATGTTTTGAGCATAAGAACATACATAAAGAAACTTGGATTTCCCCTGATGGAAAGACAAAAAACCAAATTGACCATATTATGATCGACAGAAGACATGCTAGTGATGTTATGGATGTACGAAGTTATAGAGGTGCGGATTTAGATACTGATCATTTCCTTGTTATTATGAAATACAGACAAAGAGTTACAAGATTTCGAGATGCAAAAGGAACTAAACAAGTAAAATTTAAAACAAAAGATTTACTAAACATGCAGAGAAGAAAGGTTTATCAAAGTAAATTAACAGAAAGAATTGCTAGTGAATATGCTGAATTTAATGAGGAAGATATAATCAATAGTAAATGGGCTAAATGCAAAAATATCATTAAAAACTGCTGAGGAAGTAGTTGGAAAGGAAGAAAGGAGGGAAATTAATGAATGGTTTGATGATGAGTGTTGGCAACTGATTAAGGAAAAGAATAAAGCAAGAGAAAAAATGCTGAAACATAGAACAAGACAGAGTGAAAATCACTTTAAAACAATTAGAAGAAATACTCAAAAGTTGTTACGTATGAAGAAACGAGCTTTAGAGCAGAGTAAAATTCAAGAAATTGAAGACCTATCAGTATTAGGTGATATAAGCCAAATGTATTCAAAGCTTAAAGGCATCAAAAAGGGCTATCAACCACGCACCCTTTTTTGTAAAGACAGAAATGATAAACTTATTGGAGGACACGCAAATGTGACAGATAGATGGGCAGAATATTTTGAAGAATTGTTAAACAGGCAGTCAAATGACGAAAGAGAAATACAATCTAATCATAATGATTATGACATGAATGAAGAAAACTGTGAACCACCAACTGTAGAAGAAGTAAGGGATGCTATTGCAAAATTAAGAAATGGAAGAGCACCTGGTGAAGATTTGATAAGTGCTGAGCTTTTGAAATATGGTGGAGAGAAGTTGGTACAAATGTTACATGATCTAATAGTAGAGATTTGGCAGAATGAATATATACCAAATGAATGGAATGGTGCTATTATTATCCCAATTCATAAAAAGGGAAATATCTTAAATTGCCAGAATTATAGAGGCATAGCCTTATTAAATGTTACATATAAAGTGTTGGCAAAGATTATTGCAAAGCGATTAGAACCGTATGCTGAAATGGTGATAGGTGATTATCAGTGTGGTTTTAGGAAAGGAAGATCAACAGTGGATCAAATCTTTAGTATCAGGAACATCCTTGAAAAATTCTATGAACAAAATATTAATTTGCACCAATTGTTTGTTGATTTTAAACAGGCCTATGACAGTATAAGCAGAAATAAGTTATTTGAAATATTAAAGGAATTTAAAATACCTGATAAAATAGTTAAGCTTATAAAATTAACACTGGAAAATACAAAAGCTAAAGTTAAGGTACAGGGAAGACTTTCAAGAGAATTTGCAGTGAATTCAGGTCTAAAGCAAGGTGATGTTCTCTCGACAATTCTTTTTAATTTATGCCTGGAGAAAATAATTAGAAGTATTTACAACAACAGAGGTGGTACTATTATGAATCGCTCCCTCCAAATCCTTGCATTTGCAGATGATGTTGATATAATTGCTAGGAATAAGAAAGTCTTGATTGAAACATACAATAAATTAGACACTGAAGGAAGAAAACTAGGCCTCGTGGTTAATAAAGAAAAAACAAAATACATGAAAATGGACCGAATGAAATCACAGGCAACAGCAGCTTTAACAATAAATAATGAATTACAATTTAATGAAGTAACAGAATTTAAATATTTAGGATCTACGATCACCTGTGATAATATGGTAGAAGCAGAGATTAAAACCCGACTTGCAGCAGGAAATAGATGCTATTTTTCTCTTCGAAACATTCTAAAATCATCTCTAATATCTCGTACATCCAAACTTAAAATTTATAAAACTGTTATAAAACCAATAGTAATTTATGGTAGTGAGACCTGGACCACTACACAAAAAGATGAAAAGCTACTTATCACTTGGGAAAGGAAGATCCTAAGACAAATTTTTGGACCTATTAAAGAAGACAATACATGGCGTATAAGGACAAATATGGAGTTAGAACAGTTATATAATGAAAAAGATATAATAAATACTATAAAAATAAGAAGAATGCAATGGTTAGGCCATCTAATCAGAATGAGGGATGAGCGAAGCACAAAGAAGATTTATAGTGGTAATTTAATTGGAAAAAGAAGTATTGGTAGACCCAGGAAGAGTTGGATAAAAGAGATAGAAAAAGATCTTGCAGAAAACCAAATTATAAATTATAAAGTAAAGGCCAGAGATCGGAAGGTCTGGAGAAGTATATTGAGGGAGGTCAAAATCCTGCATGGATTGTAGCACCATTGTGTAAGTAAGTAGTAAATAAATTTAACTTTAGTTTAGTCAGTTTTAGTTTATTTTAACTATAGTTATGTCATATATATAATGAAAGTTAACTATGGAATTTTATGAATCAAAACAAAATTTAAATTAATTAAAATTGTTTCAATTTCAAAATTAAGTCCGATTGAGCACTGTCGATTCAATTTTGTTACTATGGAAACAAAATTTTCTCCGATATTGAAATATATAACTGCAGAATTCTTCAACTGTCCTTTATTTTGGAATACGCTTAAATACATGAAAATATATTTTTTATGTATGAAATTATTTGTACAGTGATAAAATTCAATAACTGCAGCAACAAGCAAGATAAATATATATGTATTAAAATCTCTCATTGCTTAAGTTTAAATTCATTAAATACTATTTACACGCGTTCTAAAAATCAATTAACAAGCAATTTTCAGATGCATTAAAATCGTTTGCTTTTGGCGAGGAAAAGTGCTACTCTCCAAATCGCGTGACACTTTTGTCTTTTCGCGCCAAATATTCGAAAGTATTTTATTTTTTTACAGACTTTCTACTGTAATTCCGCCGCTAAATTTGACTGATCCTTTATTACATAGATCATCCTTGTAAGATAAAAATATTACTCAAATTCCTAAGATTTAAAAAGGAATGATCCATAGGTAATTTATGCCCCCATAGGTAATTATAATGTTCATACGACGCGACATTTTATGTCTTTGAATAGCGAAATTTATACACAACTGAACACAAGAACAAAGAAATAACGAAATGAGGGAGGCAGCTACACTCGCTTGCATGGTAACGCCTGTATTTACAGGGCCATCTAGTGAACTACATTTGGTAGGATGCCAAAAATTCTCCTTCTTTCCCTTGAAATGTAATAAATGATAGAAAGGTTTCATTTATTTCCTGATTGCCTAAGAGGGGGTTCAATTTGACCCCATTCACGATATCTGCAAATAAACAAAAAAAAATTAACTGTGCGAAGCTAACTAATTTGACAAAATTATGAAATAGACCTTTATAGGATAATTACTAGAAAATAATTTTAGCATACATATTCTAAATGAAAAAAAAAAAAGGTTGGAAATTGCATGTTAAACGTGTGCAATAAGGTGCGTTCGTACTATAACTAGTTTTATAAATATTTTTTGCACCGCATATTGTAGTGAAGTTATATTTTAGTGCACTTCATGAGTGCATATCAATTTCATTCTGTTAGAAAGGCTGCAACATCATTAAAATGCACTTGAAATAATTTTTTCCCATTGGCCGTAACGTAACGGAAAACTTTTGTCTGTCCTTGTCATTAAACTATACATCCGATTGTCGGGATAACCCCGACATATTCACGTGTTAGGTGGGGGAAAAGAAAGAAATATAAAACAGAACACAAAAATTGGACTACCAGCATATGTTTTTAGGTTTGCATGTACTGCGTGGGGTCGCGAGAAGATGGAATTTCTAGAATGTGAAAGAGCTGCCGTTCGGGTGGGCAATAATCTTGTCTAAAACGTTCACAAGCTAGACTTGAAGAGATAGAGTTTCAAGATAAGGGTATTGAAGTTTTCCCATCTGGCGATGTTTTCATCAACAGTCTAATAAATATGTCCGCTGAGGGATTTGCAAATGAGTATAGTTTAGTGAGCAGCTATAAAAATGTCTCATGTTAGTAACATGGGTTTCAGATTACCCATAAAAAGGGATTAAGGTGTTAAGGGAGTTTGAGACCACATGTCGCGTTAGCGTTACTATAATATTATAATGTTATACAAGCGTCAGTGGTTTGGTTAAGAAAAATCTCGCCCCTTAGAAATTTTGATAGGATGAGATGATTTTTAGGAGGGGTTTAAGCTTACAAAAAAATAAGGAAGATAGGAATTGAGAGGTGAGAGAAGAGGAGTTTAGATTTTGGAGAAGAAACATCCCCTTCCAGGAGATGAAGTTTTAGATCTGAGAGAAACTAACTAGGCCTTTTGAGAAGGGAGAAATCTTTGTATTCTCCCGGCTCATGTAAAACAATGCGGTTTTGCTCATAAGCGGCCGCATGGTGTAAATAAATAGTTTTAGTGATGTGATGGTGCAAAATAAGGATATAATGGAAGGAATAAGCGATGCTTCTCAGGAATTAAGAGGTGAGTGGGATTAATCTATCATTCTTTCGGGCAATCAATAACTTATAGTGAAGTTGTATTTTGTAAACAAACATGAGTCAGGCATCCTTAGAGTCCCTATGAAAGTTCAAGCTATAATTTATACAAATGTTCTATGTATTGTTTATTATTAATATTTACATACCTAGAAAAATTTGCTCCAGGCATGATGTTAATGCTTTATCATTTTGAATAATTAATAAACTACTGTTTCATCCCCAATGTTTTCAGAACCCATTTATTTCATACATCCGACTCACGAACCTGGGAAATAAAGTAAAAAAGTAAAAACTAAACTAAGAACCTCACGAGCAGTCGGACACGATTTTCATAAAATTTGAAATGACTCGACAAAATTTTGCAACAATTATATATTTAAAATTTCAGACCATTCGATAGGTAAATTTTTGCTCTGTTATATGCGGACAGACAGACTGAACGACGGCTATAGGTGCTACGTATTTATATAATTACGAACGCACTTAAAAACTTCAAAATGTCCAGGGTTAAAGTTTATTGATTTTTAAAGCCAATATTGTTTCGCTTTTTGTAAACCACTACCTTTGCTATTCTTTTTCTATATTTCTTGGATAGGTATTCGAAAAATAGGTCAGGCGATGCACTAGTTCAAGAAAATATCGACGAATGTAATAAAATGTGATCAATATTCAATAAACCACCTGGCCAGAAAGTTTGAAACGAAGTTTTCTTCTTTTACTTTCTTCACTCTATCATACTTTTATGCCTGGAGGAAAAGCTATATTTATCACAGAATTGTTCTTCGAAGAAAATATACAAAACAGAAAAAGTGCTGGAATATGGCATAAAATGGCGGAGTTATTATCATTGAGAAACATTACTTTGCTTTATAGTCAATGAAATGCCATCAACTTAAGGTTACACAGTACCCTTTTTCAAAAAAAAAATTTTGGAGACAGTTACATTAAAAATAATTAATGACATTTTTTGAGATTATAAAATAAAACTGATACTGCTAAAAAAAAAAAAAAAAAAAAAAAAAGAAATCAGTTTAGCAATCACCATTTTTTTTATTTAAAAATTTTTGAAAAATTTGAAGTTTTTTAAAACTTTTATAACATTTTTAAATTTTAATATTTTTTAGTTATTTTAAGTGGCTTATATTCATTGGATTATTGGGAATAAAACTTAGTATGGAATTAAAGATGTAACTTCTATTTAAATATAAAAAAATTTTGTAGCGCGAAACTTGAAAAAAAAAAACACGAAAAATTTGGAAATATTAACTTTGACATTAAAAAAAAATAACATTAACCCACAGACCTAAACCCATACTAATTATTGTAGAACATATATATATATATATATATATATAAATATATATATATATATATATATATATATATATATATATATATAAGTGTCTACAAAAAATTTCAAAACTCTATTTGCAACAGAAAAAAAGCCGTAGGGAATAGCAAACACTAAGGCGCATCCCACACTGAGACGACAAGCGACATGTAGCCGCAACATGTAGCGCAAAAACCGGTCGAAACAAAGAACGAAGTTGTTTCAAACCTGTTTTAAACCAGTTTTTCATGCGAATTCCAGCGACATGTCTTATGTGTCGCCTTAGTGTGGGATGCGCCTAACATCAACAAAAATAAAAGACTGAGAAAAATGCATTTAAAGTTTGTAAAGGAACACTCTGAGAACACTCAGAAAAGTTCAGATATCTTTAAAACTATTTGGATTTCAAATCTACAATTTGGAATCATCAATCACAACCGTATGGACCATTGAAAAATTGAATAAAAAAATATTCGATATTTTTGTCATTTTTAGGGTACCGTGTAGCCTTAAAGCATGAAAAATAATTTAAAATACAATAAACTCTGTCTAAGGCGGACTCTGTGCAAGATGGAAAGCGGTCTTAAGCTCAGAGATTTTAAATTCTCGCAGAACGGTTTTCAATAGAGTAAATTCTGTCTAAGGCGGAAAATACCGTCTACGATGGGTATTTTCTCGGTCCCAAGACAGAGTTTAGTATGTTTTTTATTAAGTGCGTTCGTAATTATATAAATACGTAGCATTTATAGTCGACGTCTGGTCCGTCCGTCTGTCCGCATATAAACAGCGCAAAAACTACCGAACCGATTGGTTTGAAATTTAATATATAGATTTTATGCAAAATTTTGTCTAGTCTTTTCAAATTTTATGAAAATTGAATCAAAATTTAAAAAGATATGAATAAAAGTTTTCTTCATTCTATTAAATCCTATCATAATTAATTAATTCAATGATATCACATGATAGGTTAGGTAATGATTCTAGGTTGCCATGGTGATGACGTCCTATTCAAGAATTTACGCCGGAAAACTTCCGTTAATATACGGAAATAGTACTAGCATCTCGATTCCCAGTAATATTTCCGTTTTTTTTTTTTTTTTTTTTTTTTTTTTTTTTTTTTTACAGTGAATGGTTTGAAATTTAATATATATAACCGTTGCAGAATTTTGTCGAGTCATTTCAAATTTTATGACAATGGAATAAAAACATTAAAAAGATATTAAGGTGTCTTGTACCTTTTAAACGCGTCGAAAATTAACGAAAAACTTCAAAATTTGAATTAGTCTATCTTCAAAGCCTTTTTATGTATAAACATGAAATTTTTGATATTGATTAAACAAATTGTGCTTTGTAATATGCTACCATTAGAAATTTATTGACCATTTACAGAATTTGTGTATTGTTAAAATCAAAATAGCTCTTTTTTTACGCCATAAGTCATTGCGCGCATGATATCTTGAGAAAGTATGTATGGATTGTCATGAAATTTGGTAAAAACACTAAACATATATGTGTGTTTAAAATGATCTACTCTTAGGCTAAAATTATTTCATTAACTATATAAAAAAATATTTTCGTAAAAAAAAAATATAAAAATTTTGTATTTTTAATGAATAAAAATAGTCATAACTAAAAATATTACCATTCTAAATACTTAAAAGTAGATCATTTTAAACACACATATTAGTTTAGTATATTTATCAAATTTCTTGACAATCCATACATACTTTCTCAAGATACCATGCGCGCAATGACTTATGGGGAAAAAAAGAGCTATTTTGATTTCAACAATACTCAAATTCTGTAAAGGGTTAATAAATTTCTGTTGGTAGTATATTACAAAGAAAAATCTGTTTAATCAATATCCAAAATTTCATGTTTATACATAAAAAGGTTTTGAAGATAGGCTAATTCAAACTTTGAAGTTTTTCGCTAAATTCCGTCGCGTTTAAAAGGTACAAGACCCCTTAATAAAAGTTATATTTATTCTATTAAATTCTATCATACGTCATGAATTCAATGATATCCCATGATAGGTCATGATTCTAGGTTACCATGGGGACGACATTCTATTTAAGATGAAGTCCTATTATTTCCGTATTACTGAATTTAATAAATAGAATCGTAATACATTTTGTATTCATGCATTTTTACATAAGAGTGCAACAGCTATTGCACCAAGATCTGAATATTTATAAAACTAGTTATAGTACGAACGCACCTCATTTGCCACATTTGACGTACAATTTCTGACTTGGATTTGAACCGGGTTTTTGTATGATAAGATGAAATTTTGTTATCGATTTTTAACCCACTTCCAGAAATGCTAGAATTATAAAAAATATGTATAAAATTGCGTTTCCGATGACAATACAATATTTTAATGTTTTTACAAGTTAATTTTAAATCAATACATTGATTTTAATGGCTTTTTCAATTAGCCCACTAGAGGTGATAAATCATCAAATATTCTTTCTAGTTCGTACAATTGTACAGGAGTTGGAAAAAAAATGCGTTTAATTACAAGCCAAGAAACACTCACCAAAATATGCCCAAGCGCTGTGAAATTGCAACAATGAAAAATTTTAAGGACTAAAACAGTAGATAATAAATTATAAATAGAAAATGAAGAGTGTAATATATTTAAAAAAAAACGCATCTATCAATTAATAATTGAATATTAATCACTTTGCTATTATACGCTGAGAAATGAATTTAAAAATCCTAAAAAGATAATTTATTTAACGTTTCATTATTTTGTTTTATGTTGCCTTTCTAGAAAAAGAAACAGAGCAAAAATTATATGTTTTTTTAATAAATTTATTAGCTTGAGCTTCCTAGCAAGCTTAAAGGCAGAGAATTTGTCACATTCAAGTTCGATGCCTCGCCAAAATAATGTATCGTAACTGAAATTTTGGAGAAGTAATATGAAATGCAGTAAAATAATAATACGCGGGATTTTCAAGATAACCAGTGAATATTAATAAAGAACATTTCTTAAAGAATTGTTTTTACTTTTATACCTATATATATATATATTTTCATTATACGAGGTTTTGTACATAACTCATAATATCTATCTTTTTTATCAGATGTAAATTATATAACTGCAATATCATTATATATTTTTAAAAGCTTGTTTCTTAAAGAAAAGCTTTATTTAAATTAATTTAAAATGTATTTTTTTAAAGCTAAGATTTTGGCGGAACCTCGGCCGCGAGCACTAAAGGAGTAGTCATTGAGACAATATTTACGATAAAGGAAACAAATTTATTTAAAAGTGGTAAGAAATGAAGTTTGCAGAGGAGCGGTAAAAGCTTAACTACGATGCTCAAATTTAGATTCAGCTAACTCTCAAATGCATTAAATGTAAATTTACCAATTTTAAACTCAACTTACGTCAGGAAAATGTCTGTTCCAAGACTACTTCTACGTCGAACAATCACTATCACTGAAAATACTACCATCAATAGCACTTCGACATACGTTAAATAATTTTAAGATTACCAAAATCTGGAAGGAGCCAGTGCCTCCTAAACCCAAAAAATCCAGTTGCCACATTGTGAAACAAACACATAAAAACAATAGTGTTTGTATAGAGGAATAAATGAATCTTTGGATTACTTTCACTGTCTGTGGAATTTTTAATATGTAATATATTGGGAACGTCCATTCGTTACTCTTGTGATAATTAGAGCAAATTTTCGTATATAATTCCAATTATTTTATTACAAATTATAATTAAGATAAAAATTGATATAACCAGCTAAATACCACTGTGTTCCACACACAAACATATATCTAATTTGTAACAAAAAGCATTTTACTTATGAATATATTAAATGACTCTTGTGATACTATGGTCACAACAGTAACAAAATTTTGATTGATTATATAGACAAGGGAAATGTTTTTTGTTACAAATTAGATATATTTTGTGCGAGTGGAACATAATTGTATTTAACTGGTTATATCAATTTTTGTTTTAATTAAATTTTTTAATAAAATAATTGGAAGTATTTGTGAAAATTTGCTCTAATGGTCACAAGAGTAACAATGGACGTTACCGTATGCAAAGATTTTTAGATACTTCCTATTAATAGCATCTTTGACGAAATAGAAAGAAAGTACATGGCGAGGGAAGCGAAATTTTCGAAAGCTTTTTCTAGTCTTCCATTTACATTGTTTCATACACCTAATTCATTCGTTCGATATTTACACTGTGTAAAGATACAATTATTTTAAAATGCACATAAAGAAATATTAAATTAATGTGAGAACATGTGAGATGGGACAGACTCAATAGATAGCAAATATAAGGATTTAATGCAGATATCTAGACAAATGTTAAAGACTTCAATAAAATCTATATACAATTAATATTTAATTTTAGGAGGGAAAAGGCTTTCGCTGAGATTTATCGGCCGTCAATACTTCGACGCGCTACCTGAGCCTGACTGGGACGTCTTTCCAAGTCAGCTCGCAAAAGAACTCTGCAGTGAATTTTAACCTTCGGTTCTCAAGCTGGAGATGCAAAATCCCTAAAGTCATCAAGTTTATTGTCTTTTGAAATTTGCAAGCTGTGTTAGTTCTCACGAGAATTAGCTGCACCCTCTTCCTGCGGTCAGGATGTTTTGGACAGCACAAGCCACATCCACATTAATATTTTCACTAATAACCAATACTATTAAAGAAAAAAACTTGGAAAAATAAAAAAAAAGGTACTTTTCTGTTAGCCGGGCGCCACTGATCGCCAAAATCTCGCCAAATCCTTGTGCAATAGTCACTAAAATGTATGAAATTCGTTAAAACTCCAATCACAAACCGATGTATGCGCGCTACGTGCCCATTAAATCGAATAAAAGCATCACTGGATGCATGAAATTCGTTGTACACCAGTTTTTAAAATTTACGAAATTCGTTAAAACCCCAATCACAAACTGATGTATGAGCGCTACGTGCACATTAAACAGAAAAAACAGCACTAGATGCATGAAATTCGTTGTGCAATAATCTCTAAAATTTATGTAATTCGTTAAAACCCCATACAAACCCATGTATGAGCGCTGCGCGCCCATTAAACCGAAAAAGAAAATCACTGGATGCATGAAAATCGTTGTGCAGGTCTCTAAAATTTATGAAATTCATTAAAACTCCAACCACAAACCGATGTATGAGAGTTACGCTCCCATTATACGGAAAAACAAACAAACACTGGATGCATTAAATTCGCTGTGCAGCAAAATTTATGAAATTCGTAAATTTATGTCTCTAAACTTTTTGTGATTCGTTAAAACTACAATCACAAACCGATGTATGAGTGATACGCCCCCAACGAAACAATACTTTGCGATTTATCACTGGCGCCTAACTAACAGAATAGAACCGAAAAAGTCCTTCCGGCCAGTGCCGGGAGGAAGAGGTAGCTTTCATATTCCTTATTTTTAAAAAGCCAACTTATATCATTCAAACACACGAAGCTCAATATAGTGGAAACTGAATATAGGAGATTCAATACTAATTTTTATCAATATAATGAATGAGAATTTCGCGAAATTAGTCAGCTTTATCCAAGCTGCTTTTCTTTAAAGTAACTCATATTTGGCTGCCAAATTCGGTGATTTCTTAAAGTGCCTACCATTTTAAGACAACATGGTAGATGAGGCTAACCAGTGAACTTGGTCGAGACCTTAGTAATTGCTGTTCACATGCTCACTCACATCGGAATCGGTTGATATATACGAGTGCTGTCGCATGCAAAAAATCAGATTTTTCAAAATGTCACCCACAATAGAAATTGAAACTGCTATATCTGAGCCATTTTTTAAGGTAAAGACAAACAAAAAATGCTCCTGAATCCTTATATCAAGATCAAATACTTAACAAAGAAACCTTTTTCAATTTCTAATTTTTTTGCACCTCACTTTAAATATATATATATTTTTTTAATTTAATGGCCGCCATTTTGAAACAAGATGGCTGATGAATCTGGCCAGCGAACTTGGTCGAGGTATTGATGTATACTATCCACATGCCTTCTTACATCGAAATAGCCGAATACGTGTGTTATCGCGTGACAAATACAAGATCGTTTCAAAATGTTAGCCATGCTAGAAATTTAAAGTGCTATAATTCAATCATTTTTTAAGATATAAACAAAAGAATAAATTTTCAGAAACAAAAACTGCTCCGGAATCTTTGTATCAAGGCCAAACACATAAAAAAAATCTTTTTCATTTTCCAATTTTTTAATACCTCGTTTTAAATTTTAAATTTAAATTTTTTTAAATGGCAACCCTTTTGAAACAAGATAGCGAATGAAGCTGGCCAACGAACTCGGTTGAGACATTAGTATGTACTATGTACAGACCAAGTTACATCCAAATCGGTTCATAAATACGCCTGTTATCGCATGACAAAATTCAGGTCGTTTTAAATTGTCAGCCACAATAGAAATTCAAAATACTATTACTCAGCCATTTTTTTAGATATAGACGAAACAAAAACTGTTCCGGAATCTTTGTATTAAGGTCAAATACATACGAAAAATATCTTTTTCATTTTCCAATTTTTTGGTATCTCATTTTAATTTTTTTTTTAATTTTTTTAAATGGCTGCCATTTTGAAACAAGATGGCGGATGAAGCTGGCCAACGAACTCGGTCGAGATATTTGTATGTACTATGTACACACCAAAGTACATCCAAATCGGTTCATAAATGCGCCTGTTATTACGTGACAAAAATCAGGACGTTTCAAAATGTCAGCCACTCTAGAAATTCAAAATGCTATAACTCAGCCATTTCTTAAGATATAGACGAAACAAAAACTGCTCTGGAATCTTTTTATCAAGGTCAAACACATAAGAAGAAAATATTTTTTCAATTTTCAATTTTTTGGTACCACATTTCAAATTTAAATTTTTCTTAAAAATTTAAATGGCCGCCATTTTTAAACAAGATGGCGGATGAAGCTGGCCAACGAACCCGGTCGAGACATTGGTATGTACTATGTATAAACTAAGTTACATCCAAATCGGTTCATAAATACGCCTTTTATCGCGTGACAAATTTCAGGACGTTTCAAAATGTCAGTCACGCTAGAAATTCAAAATGCTGCAACTCAGCCATTTTTTAAGATATAGACGAAACAAAAACTGCTCTCGAATCTTTTTATCAAGGTCAAACACATAAGAAGAAAATATTTTTTCAATTTTCAATTTTTTGGTACCACATTTCAAATTTAAATTTTTCTTAAAAATTTAAATGGCCGCCATTTTTAAACAAGATGGCGGATGAAGCTGGCCAACGAACCCGGTCGAGACATTGGTATGTACTATGTATAAACTAAGTTACATCCAAATCGGTTCATAAATACGCCTTTTATCGCGAGACAAATTTCAGGACGTTTCAAAATGTCAGTCACGCTAGAAATTCAAAATGCTGCAACTCAGCCATTTTTTAAGATATAGACGAAACAAAAACTGCTCCGAAATCTTTGTATAAAGGTCAAATACATAAGAAAAAAATATTTTTCTATTTTCAATTTTTTGGTACCACATTTCAAATTTTAAATTTTTTTAAAAATTTTAAATGGCCGCCATTTTGAAACAAAATGGCGGATGAAGCTGGCCAACGAACTCGGTCGAGACATTGGTATGTACTATGTACACACTGAATTACATCGAAATCGGTTCATAAATACGCCTTTTATCGCGTGACAAAATTCAGGACGTTTCAAAATGTCAGCCACGCTAGAAATTCAAAACGCTATAACACAGCCATTTTTTAAGATATAGATGAAACAAAAACTGCTCCGGAATCTTTGTATAAAGGTCAAATACATAAAACAAAAATATTTTTCCATTTTTAATTTTTTGGTACCACATTTAAAATTTTAAATTTTTTTAAAAATTTTAAATGGCCGCCATTTTGAAACAAAACGGCGGATGAAGCTGGCCGACGAACTCGGTCGAGACATTTGTATGTACTATGTACACACCGAATTACATCGAAACCGGTTCATAATTACGAGAGTTACAGTGTGACATAGGTCAGATATATATATATATATTATATACATATGTATATATCAATTTTGAACGGAGGGTGGTTTCGGAATCTGGGGGTCATGATCGATGAAAATATACCATAATTTTTTGAAATCTCTTTCCTCCGAACGGCTGCAATAGGTAGCTTTTTGTAATGAAAGCTACCTAAAAATATTCAAAATCACCTTCTGATATTCTATTTACTATACCATATACAAGCACAAAAAGCCTAGGCCAGGGTTGGCGAACCTGTGGCACACGTAAATAAACTTCTCAGGCACACGAAAAACTTAAAGTTGATAATCAATATACAGATAAAATTATTTATTGATTTTTGTTTTAATTAATAAAATTTTTCTCCATATGGACAGACTATCACAAATAGTGCAATTATTTTTGCATGCGTTGACTCATCAAGAAAATTTTTTTTTTCTTGTGCTATGCGACATGTATTTTGCTTTTTTATGACTTTAAAAAAGCTCTATTTGTCAAATGACTTTCATTAGAGAGTCACCCTAATAAATTGCCAAACTGACCCAATTAAGTTGCATATATTTACAAAAATAATAAAATATGTACAGTCGTGGAAAAAAAGTAAACACCCCCTACTAACTCCTCAACAAATTATCGTAGAAGAAAGTTACTGGTACCGAACGATTGGAAATAAAGTCTACTTTTAAATGACGTATATAAAATTTTCTTAGGGGGGCATCTACATATTAAAAGTAACCCAAACTTAATTTTTTTCAATGACAATACCCAATTTTAACGAGATATTTCAAATCTTTGGTTCAAACTATGCCTAGACACCCAATTTCAAGTCATTTGAATGATAAGTTTTTGATTTATAGTTATTCAAAATTTAGTGCTTCTAATGTTAAATTACTTTTTCATATTTTTATTTATAACTTCTGCAATTATGATCCTAATGTTTTAATTTTTTGTGTAGCAATAATACTAATATACCCAAACATAAATACGTTGAATTTGCAATTTTTATAATTTTATGATATCAATTATTAATTATTAAATTAATATTAAAAAAATTATGAATTGCAACCTGCAATTTTTTTCATGGATTCAGATTTATTAAGTCCAAAATTTCACATTTTTCTTCCAAGTAGTTTTCAAATTATGCTTAAAAAATGGCAAAATGATGATGGATGGATGATGGATAAATGGTGGATAAATATTTAGTCTATGATAGAAGTGACTAAATATTTTGAAATTTCTTATGCTATCCTGTAATCTAACAGGCTTAATTGACTGCTTAGGGTGCCTTGATCAAGATGGGAGCTCTCTCTGTTAACAATCGAGTACCGAACTTCAATTTGGATACAGCCCTTAAAATACGCTCGTTTTAAAATAATTAAATCTCAGAAACGTATGGTACGAATTGCATAAAAATTTGTTTTTAGACTAATTGAAGGGTGTAGAGTTCATTTATGCTGTCAGAATTGTGTACTGCTATTGAAAAAAACAAAGTTATGGTTCGTTTTAATATGTAGATGGCCCCCCTAAGCAAATTTTAAATACATCATTTAAAAGTAGACTTTATTTACAATCATTTGGTACCAGTAACTTTCTTCTACGATAATTTGTTGAAGAGTTAGTAGGGTGTTTACTTTTTTTTCCCACGACTGTACCTGGTATAAAACATTCACCATCGAACGTAAAACAACATTGAACCCACCGATGCATTATAATTGTTCTGTTTTGTATAATTAAGCATAATAATTGCACAGTTTTTCAACTTTCATAATTATACCTGAGATATTCCATTAATACTAGGTCAAAGATTATTAAAACAGAAATTTGAATTTTTTTTTGTCCTTATTAAATTTTTATGCACCTCATAAATAAATATAATTTAGGAATGGAAATTTCATTATTTTAAATTCTAAATCCAATATACAGAGAAATTGCATTTTGATTTTTAATATTTTTTAACTATTAATTATTACAGCATGAAAGCAACTGATTTTCTAACCAGTAGTTTGTATAAACATCGTGCGCTGCAAAAAAAAAAAAAAAAAAAAAAAAATTATGTAAAATCTTGGCACTTGACATTCCTGATAGAAATTGTTTGTGAATTTTTGGCACGCGCTCGTAAAAGGTTCGCCATGCCTGGCCTAGGCCCTTTGCAAAGAGCCTGATTTCTCAATTAGCCTACGACATACATATAAAAGTAAGAATCGTAGACATAAATAGAGTAATAATACAGCGATAGTTACGTTTTATGGCTGTTTATAACATTAAAATTTATTTAATTTTAAAGCTAATATTGTTCTTCTCTTCGTTAATTTCTCTATTTTCTATTCGTTTTTTCATATATATATATATATTTCTCGTATATGTATATTTGAAAACTAGGTCAGGCGATGTACTACCTGGAAAAAATATCGACCGAACTAATAAAATGCGATCAAATATTCAATAAACCACATGGCCAGAAACTTTGAGATGATGTTTTCCTTATTTTACTCTCTCCAGTCTGTCGTATTTTTATGCCAGCAGAAAAGCCATATTTATCGTAGAATTGTTTTCGTGGGAAATATACAAGAAAGAAAATTATTGAATAGCGCACAGCAATGCGGCATCTACTCTTGGAGCAAATTAAATTATTTAAATAGATAGGTGAAAGTCCGCCAACTTAACCCCTTGAAGGGCGGTGGGATACATTATATCCCACTTAATTCTAATCAAGATTTGCACCAGAATCTTTGAATAAAATTTTAGTTTTATAACTTTTGGGGGAAAATGCTGTAAAATTGGATTTCCTTATTTTCAAATGATAATTTTCAAAAAATCCGCTGTGAATTCAACATTACGGAACACAATTATTTGCACCTGACAGCTAGAGTTACGGAAAACTCGCAGATTTTGAAGGACGGGAATAAACCCGGAATTTTGAGGAATATTGGAAATTTTGCATGAGTTTTGAAGGTAAACAGAACCAGTCATTTTCAATTTCAGATTTTTATTTTTAAGAATTTCAGGCACTGTTCTGAAAAGTTGAAGATAGATTTTTCATTATGAATTCATAACACTTATGATTTTACATTTAAAATTTATTAGCTGGCATATCTACATGAATATTCTATATAAAAAATTTTTAGCAAGTTGCATTGCATTTTTCCATTGATTTTTTTTTTACTTTTGTTCGTTTTCTTTTTCTTTACATTGCCTGATTCGTAGAACAGGGGTGATGTTTACATCCAACATCATGCAAGATGAATCTGTCATCTACAACTGTCATTTTTTTCTTATGGACGATTAAAATATCAAATTACTTAAGATATTTTAATTTATCTTACTTAATATTGTTGCAGCTTAATCACATATTTCATTAGTTTTCATGTAAACTGAAGCTATTTTTCTATATTTATGTTGTTTACCTTTGTAAAAAAAACATTGTTTACATTGGAAAAAAAATTGAAATCACTAAAAATAATAAATTAAAAATTTCTATGCCTAAAACTTTCCGAAAACTCCCGGGAATTTTTAAACTTTGTCTCCCAAAGACCCGGTTTATTGCCGGGATTAAATCCTTTTTTTACCACCCTTTGCAACTGTATTGAAAGCGTTAAAGAGGGACTAATAATTTCAATATTATTTTTTGCATTTCGATGGTTGGAACATAAGTCATAGCAGCTATTATTATTATTATTAATACAATCACAATTTGAATAAATGCGCCTAAGGGCCTTTTTAATAAATGCTCTGTTTAAGTTAATTTAAATTAAAACCAAGATCGTTTTCCTATTCGTTACTTATACGTTTTCTGTTGGTTTTATTATCATTATTTTTATTTGTATATACATTTACAAACTAGGTCAAATGATGCACTACATGGATAAAATATCGACGAAAATAATGTAATCTTTTCCGTATTCAATAAACCAAACAAAATTTTTTGAGATATTTTCATTTTTTTACTCTCTTCTCTTAACCCTTCACTGCATGACGTGCCACATCTGGCACATACCTAAAAACACTGTAATTCTTATTACGTGCCATAAATTTGGCCATCTCTATCCCTTATTAAGAACAGTCCAAAGAATGGAATAATACTTATTTTGTCCATGTCAGATGGCTACATTTGACAAAAAATTAGAATTTGTTTTTCGGAAACAAAAAAAAATCCAATCAAGCTATTAAGATAAAATTTACTTTCATTATTTTTACGAATTACTTAAAAATATTAATATAAACAAAGTTGCAGAGTGTTAAGCAGATAAAATTAATTAATTTAAGCTCATTTATTTGTAAAATATAGCAATACAACATTTTAAAACCCTAATTGCGTACATAGGGTACACGCCATAAAATATCAAATTTTAGCTGAAAATTTGAAATTATTTTTTTTTTTTACTATTTTCCTCATTATTAGAACGATATATTGAATTCAAATAATTTTTTTTAATATAAATAGAAAAAATCGTGCAGTGAAGGGTTAAGGCTGCTAGTCACTCAGCTTCCTAATTCCCCTCCGTAATGTTAAGTCTATGGTCGTTTGATACGTTCGTATATTTAAAATATCTCCTCAGGAAATTAATATTTTTAACTTCTTTTTTCTATGTACTATTTCTCTTAAAGAATGTCTCTATTTTTCTTAGTTGTCAAAATATTTCTAAAATCTATGCTTAATTTTATATGAAGTGTTAAAATTGTACTCCCAGTTCATCAGTCTTTACAACATAAAATATTAAATTAAGCATAGATTTTAGAAATATTCTGACAACTAAGAAAAACAGAGATATTCTTTATGAGAAGTAGTACATAGAAAAAAGAAGTTAAAATATTAATTTCCTGAGGAGATATTTTAAATATACGAACGTATCAAACGACCATAGACTTAACATTACGGAGAGGAATTCGGAAGCTGGGTGACTGACATCTTTAAGGGGTCTCAAGACTCTTAAAGTTTTAAAAATTTCGAAATTTTAATTTTTTTTAGATGCTAAACTCTTATCTTTTCTGAACATTTTGATATAATTTTTTCCTTGAAATTTCCATTAGAACAGAAGTTACGGCTTTTAGAATTATACCCGCTCAATAGCTGAAGCCGCGTTTCCGAAACTTTGAAGTCATTTTTCTCCAAATGACGCGTTTTCAGGCATAACGCAAACGGTATCTCAAACACTTCTGAATATTTTTTCATGAAATTTTCAAAACATATCTTTTATGTTATTCTGTATAAACTGAATCTAAAATTTCCTCTTTAGTGTTAAAAAAAAAATATATTTTTTAGGTGATTACATTGTTGCAATTTTCTAAATTTTTCATTAGTTAAATAGAACTTTGTATTAAAAATATAAAAATGCTTTAAATAGAAATTTATTTAGATTTAGGGTAATTATTACAATCTGAAGTATAATTAGGCAACAAAATGTTCATTCTGGTTGCAAAATTTATTTTGTAATCCTGCGCGTAATCTGTTATGCCGATTTTCTGTGCGTCAGATGTCTGATAATTTGGAGCCCCCTGTAAATTCTAATTCTGTATCTGACATTTTTTTAAATATTTGAAATGAAAGAACATACTTATATATTTCATCCCAATTAAAATTGTGTCTTAAAATCAAATACATTTTAAGATATTAAATGTTGAAAATGGTCTTTTTTTTTCTTCTTTTTTTCCAATTTTAAGAGTCCGTAGACCCCTTAAGGGGGTCTTTAGGTCCAGAAAAACTTTCAAAGTTTGAATTAGTATGTCTCCAAAATCTTTTTATGTATAAACATGAAATTATGACTATTAATTAAAATAATTGTGCTTTTTAATGTACTACCATTAGAAACTGACTAGACTTTTACAAAATGTGTGTATTGTTAAAATTAAAATAGCTCTTTTTTTTTTTTTTTTTTTTTTTTTTAAACTCCGTCTGTTTTTGGGCGCATGATATCTTGAGAAAATATACATGGATTGTTATGAAATTCGATATATATAATAAGCACATATGTAATTTTTAAATTATCTACTTTTAGGTCAAAATTGTTTCCTTAATGATGTAGATAAAATATTTCTCTAAAAAAAAAAAATCAAACTTTTACATTTTTTAATGAATGAAAATACTCTTAACTGAAAAACTCATCAATGTAAATAATTAAAAGTAGCTCATTTTTTAAATATTTATGCGTTTATTATCCATATCAAATTTTGTAGCAATCCATACATATGTTCTCAAGATATCATACGCGCAATAACTTGCGAAGTAAAAAAAAAAAAGAGATTTTAATTTCAACAGTACGCAAATTATGTAAAGGACTAGTCAGTTTCTAGTTGAATGAAAATACTCTTAACTGAAAAACTCATCAATGTAAATAATTGAAAGTAGATCATTTTTTAAATATTTATGCGTTTATTATCCATTATCAAATTTTGTAGCAATCCATACATATGTTCTCAAGATATCAAGCGCCGCAATAACTTACGAAGTAAAAAAAGGATATTTTAATTTCAACAGTACGCAAATTATGTTAAGGACTAGTCAGTTTCTAGTGGTACATATTAAAAAGCATAATCTGTTTAATTAATAGTCAAAATTTCATGTTTATACGCAATAAGGTTTTGAAGATACACTAATTCAAACTTCAAAAGGTACAAGAGCCTTTAATATTATTTTTATGCCACTCTAAACGTCATTTTCAATAACCTCTTCGCTTCCTGGTTCCCAAAATGGGGACCTCTTTTTTGTCCCATCTTATTAATGGTACTCGAACATGATTACACTTTCGATATCAGAATGATATGTTTCGAAATCTAATTTTCGAAGTAATGCAAATACAATAAAAATCTTACTCTGAAGTCAAATGGGAGAAGACATAATTCAGTAATAATTAATAACACTGCATTAATACTCAGTCAGTAGCAAAGAGGTTATACAACTGTCTTTGTAGGAAATATACAACAAAGAACAATAGCTAATGGCGCTTATAATGCAGCATTTTCTTTACTTAATAGTATACATGGAAGCCCATCAACTTAACAGCTCGAAAAATTATTTAATGGATAAATATGTTTCGCTTTATTCTAGGATTAGGCCATAGTTCATAACAACTGTCTTATTTCATGTATTATATGACCGCAATGTATATACTAAGTGTCTTTAAAATGAACTGACTGGTTTTAAAATTCAGTAACTTGCAAACAGTGACAGTTGTCAAAGAAATTTTTGCAGGAGAGGAATGTTTGATGTCAGTTTTTACTGTGATTCCCGTCTTTAGTTTCAAATATGAGCGATAGATGGCGGTGCAAGCAGTAGGCACTCAGTCGAGGCAGAAATAGAAATCACCCAGCAATGGTGCAAATGATGAAGGTCAAACGTATGGAGTGGGTCTCATTCGCCTATATAATCTTATTTTTAGGTCGCGATTTTGAACTCAGTTGGTATTATTTGGATGTCGTTGGTGTATGATTCGGATTCAAAATTAATATAATTCAAAATCATACATTCTAAGTTCAGAATCGGGACCCTAAGAACAAAATTGTATCGAAGAATATGACCCACTCTATACGTTTGACCTCCTTCGTTGGCACCATGGCAGAGTAATTTCTTCTTATTCTTCTATTGGACGTCTATTGCTCTCAGCGCCATCTACCTCTAGTAATTGGTTTTAAAACCAGGAATCACACACAGTTTAAAAAAAGTCCTGACATCATACATTACTCTCCTTCTGAATTTCTTTAGCAGCTGTCATCGTTTGCAAGATGTCGAATTTTAAAATCAGTCACTCCATTTTAGGACACCTTAGAACTTCTTTGCTAAAGCTTTATTCTAAAAAAAAATATCAAAAAACGTAAAAAAAATAGGCAGCAAATTTCCGGAACACATCTGTGATTGGAAGAGATTTTACTGCTATGTGAAGAGATTTCCATCTTTTCACTGGAGAATTTAAAGCAATTTTGAGCTTAGATTTGCTAATTTTTCGTGTCTTGAGGGACAAGGAATATGCGTAAAAATTATTTTCGAATACGAAAAATACTAAGCAGCACAGTTGCCGGAACTCCTGTGTGATTTGACGAAACTGCAACTTTGAATTGGAAGGTTTCACTTAATTTTTATGTTAGATTGGAAAATTTTCTGTATTTTGGGATGAAACAGGCAAAACGAAGCAAACATTTTCGTGTGTTAACGAAATACAATCAACGAAAAACATCGTTGAATTCACGAAAAAATACTAAGCAGCACAGTTACCGGAACAAATCTGTGATTTGACGAAAATGCAGCTTTAGGTTGGAGGATTTCAGATAATTTTTATGTTAGATTTAATTTTTCTGTATTTTGGGATGAAATATGGAAAAAAGAAAAAAAAAAACGGACATTTTCGTGTTTTAACAAAATATAATCAACGGAAAAAAATCGTTCAATTTACGAAGTTTTTTCAGAGTGTTGTTTGAGAAAAACTCTACTATTATTTTAAAATATTCTACTATTATTTAAAAAAATTATTTTTTTAAACCCAAAATTATTTTCGTATTTCTAAACCTGTACGTTGACTATTCTTTTTCTATGTTCCTCGCATACATATTTGAAATCTAGGTCAAAACCGGTGCACTATGTGTAGAAAATATCGATAAAAATAATAAAATGCATTCGATATTCAATAAATCACCTGGCCAAAAAGCTTGAGATGAAGTTTTTCTTCTTTTACTCTTCTCACTCGATCATATTTTCATGCCAGGAGCAAAGCCATATTTATCATAGAATTGTCTTTAGAGGTGATATATAACAGAAATAAAAAACATTGAATGCCGCATATAATTCGGCATAGACTAACACATAAAACTTTATTTAAATAGTAGATGAAAGCATGTCAACTCAAAAGGAAAAAAAAATATTTTATTTTTTAAATAAGGTTTTATATTTCCATTATACAAGGTGACCCAAAAAGACTCTGACACATTTTAAAATTCAATATAATATGAAGTAATTGTCGTACAGGAGTGCGATTTGGACTAAAATGCTTATCACGATGAAAAATTTTCTTCAAGTGAATAAAAAAATTAGTTCCAAACTTCGATCATAGATGGCACCACTTGTCCATATGTTTTGTTTCAAACATGCATTTTTCTGATTTTCAGGTTAGTTTTGACGCTGTGACACAGAAATGGCGACTCCCAGCGCAAAAGCTAATTGCGTAGGTTGGTTCTATCGAAACTAATCTGAAAATGAGAAAAAACACATGTTTGAAACCAAACATACGGACAAAAGTATAATACACAATAATCATCAACAATAATCAGACAATAAAATCATCACATTTTTTTTTAATTCATCATTTGCATTTCATATCCCAAAACTTGGAAAACTGCCAATCAAATATGATATATAATTTAATTGTATAGGGTGAACCAAAAGTCTTGCCCTGATTATACATATTTATTGTTCTCAAACTATTATAATTAGACATTTGTTTGTTTGGATACATTGTAAGTACTATTATAAAAAAGAATTATTAGACCACGTACCTCAGGAAATTTCAACGTGTGCCCCTTGGTAGCTTGGAGAATGTCTAAGCGGTATTCTAGTTCCCGCCAAGTGTTCTTTAACATGTCTTCTGTTACAGAAAACACAGCAGCTTGTATCCTGGTCTTCAGTGCTTTGACGTCAGCGATTGATGTGGCAAAGACTCTGTCCTTGATATAGCCCCCAAAGAAAAAATCCAGAGGATTAATATCTGGAGAGCGCAGAGGCCGGGATGTTGGTCCTTCCCTTCCAATCCACCGATCCGGAAATGTTTCGTTCTATTGCACAAAAAAAAACTACTAAAACTGGCCTATCGAATGATACAACAAGTTACATTACTATGCAAACGGTTAATTTGTAATGAATTATTATAATCAGGGCAAGACTTTTGGTTCAACCTGTATATAATTTATTATATTATATAGGAATATTTTCTTTCTTTTTGAGCTTCAGGTCGAGTAAAAACGTGATAAAACAAATCCTAGTGACAAATTATGCCACGCCTGAGTTTTTTCGGGAATATAATTAATTGTCATATATACGAACCCGAGATACATCGGGATAGCAAGAGAAGCTGTTAACGAGAGTTGACAAAACACATCATTTGTTCGTTATAATAGAGTTTTCACACAACCAAGGTCAAGATTTTATATTATAAAAAATGAGAAAATAATAAACAGTTCAATTAAAATATTAATAATTATAAATAATTAGTTAAAAACACTGAAAGATTATTCTGATAGAGCCAAACTGAAATTATAAAATTAGCAAATAAAATAAAATTACAATTAGTAGATTGATATTCATTTTAATAATTTTTTTTTAAATTTTGAATCTATATGGAATAAATAATTCTTTGAAGGAATTTTGTTAAAAAGAAATATGGAAAAGTAACGGAAGAAAGAAAGAAATTTTGAATGTTTAACAGAAAATAATTTCCCATAGTGCAAGAAATATATTGTAATCTATAAACCATTCAGAATTTTACTTTATTTTTAAAAAATAATTCTGCAATAAAATATGACTTTTCTCCCTATCCTTCTGGCGTAAAAAAAATGATAGAGGCAAAAGCATAAAAGAGGAAGAATTTCACTTCAAACTTCGCCAGACAGTTTGTTTATTGGAAATCGAATGCTCTTTATTTCCTCAATATTTGCCCGATATAGTGGGTTATATGAGTCGCTTGGCCTCGTTTTCAATAGCAAAAAAGATTTAAAGTATGTGAGAAAAAATATAGTAAATATACCTGCCTAATATAAGTGTAACCAAGAGCAATACGAAAAAATTTATTGTCTTTTGACGATCAATAAATTTCTAATTAATTTAAATAGAACATTTGTCAAAAGAATTTGTTTTTGTTTCTTACGGTTGATGAATTTAATAGATTAACTATTTTTGGTACTAGTAGATGGAATTTAGTTTAGTTATAGCTTAGTCTTTTAAACATGTTACGTTGACTGCCATGTCAGACAAGCAGCAATAAAACGAACAATGAAATTTACACCTCAAAAAGTTTTCTGAAGTGAAATGAAGTGAATGAAAAGAACTAAAATTTGAAAAATGTTCTGGAGAAACATTTCAGTAGTTATGAAAAGATACTGGTAGTCAACGAGCTAATAATTTGCCATGCAAACAAAAACGATTTTTTTTAATTTTATTCATTTAAAATACTATTAGCAATAGAACTACTTATATAAGTATGGAAATTCATCATTGAAACATCTCACATGCATATATATATATATTCAACCTTTTTTTAAGTTAAACGTAAGAAAAACACCATGGTATGGGCAAACACACAAAGGTATGAAAACATGGAGGACTGGGAGCAGGAAAACATAATGGTAAACCTACGAGTCAACCGCTAAAATAGGGTTTTCGGGTATTTTCCACCAATATATTTGGCAGACCGATTGCGTTTTAATATGCGAATCGAGTTTTAACTAATTCTGGAATTTCAGCCTTGAACTCAATGAGGTTGATTGTCCTCCCGGTCTAATATACACTATATATCAAAACAACAGTATACTGGGGATAAAATAATTTTAAATTTTGAAGGGGAAAAAATACAATATTAGAACCTGATATATCAATAAAGTAATCAGTTTACGCGAGTTTTAAATGCATAAGCTACAAATTTACAACGCTGAAACGCACATGTTATGTCAACATAATATCAAACACCACATCACTGGGTAAATAAGCAAAGAGATTAAAGAATTAACAAGTTGGAAGTTGCACGTCAAACGTGGCAAATGAGGTGAATTCGTATTATAATTAGCTTTATAAATATTTTTTGCACCGCAAATTGTACTGAATGCATATTTTAGTACACTTCATAAGGGCATACAATTTCATTCTATTCGAAAGGCTGCAACATCATTAAAATGCACTTGAAATAAATTTTTCCCATCGGCAGTAATGTAACGGAAAACTTTTGACTGTCCCTGTAATTAAACTATACAACCGATTTTGATAAAATTTAAAATGACTCGACAAAATTTAGCAACAATTATATATTTAAAATTTCAGACCATTCGGTTGGGTAGTTTTTTTCTCTGTTATATGCGGACGGACGGACCGAACGACGACTATAGGTGCTACGTATTTATATAATTATGAACGCACCTGAAAACGGATTCAAAGAACCCCTCTTAACTGACTTGGCAAAAGTAAGAGTATATTTTTATTTATTTATTTATTTAATTTGCTTATTTTCACACTGGTGAAAAAGATCTAAATATCCTTGAAACGGCCCTATGCGGTTTGATATCATGTTGGTTTAATTTGTGCGTTTCAACGTTGTAAATTTGTAGGTTATGCATTATAGCCTGTTTCTTCAATAATATATTATATAATTTAACTATTGATTTGATTACCTTTTTTTTATGGCGTTTTAGACACTTCAAGTTTATATTGCGTGTACAAATATTGCAAAGCGGCATTTAGAAAGGTCTTTTAGAGAATATGTCATTTGCTCAAACTTGGTCAACACTTATACTAATTTCTCCTAATTAAATCAATTTAAGCTGTAGGCATGAACAAATTACATAATATTCGTTGGCTTAGCGCGCAATCACTTAATCTAATTTTTGTGTTTGCTGAATTACTTCATCAAAAAATGCTTCACGTATTTCTAATGCAAATAATGAATTTTGCAATCAATATTAAAATGATTAAGTATTTAATATAAATGAGAAAAAAAAGGATCATTAGCATCTAGCGAAAAAGATTAGTTATACATATGAATAATTTTAATAATTGATTTTATTGATAATAATCGTATTTCGTAAGAATAATATCTCACAATTATTTGAAAAGTGACACAGCATAAAAAATATTATTTTAAACATATCAGCATAAATAAATCACAAAAACAATTTTTAAACTGTAATTCAAAGAACTATAAGATAATATATACCGGGTGTCCTAAAAAGGATTGACTGATTTTAAAATTCAATAACTTGCAAACGGTGACAGATATTTAAAAAATTCTTGCAGGTGGGTTATGCATGAGGTCAAAAGTTTTTTTTTAACAGTGATTTTCGATTTTAGTTCGAATTACAAACAATAGATGGCTCTGCGATCAATTCAGGCTTGTTTTTTGGTACTTCGGGACCCACTCAATACATTTTTATCTTCTTTTTCTGCATGGAAGAAGAGAAAGGCCAAAAAATCGAGCCTGAATTTAGCGTCTACCGATCGCAGCGCCATCTATTTTTTGTAATTCGAACTAAAATCGAAAATCACAGTAAAAAAAACTTTTGACCTTATGCATAACCCTCCTGGAAGAATTTTTTAAATATCTGTCACCGTTTGCAATTTATTGAATTTTAAAATCAGTCAGTCCTTTTTAGGACACCCGGTATATAATAGATATAAAATAGCTATAAGAACATCCAAATTGCAGTGATTACCGCTTTTTATATAAAGTCATGGTATGTGTTCATTGCATAGTTTTATAAATCTTCAAAAATTGAAGATTATTTCAATGAACCCTAACAACAAGCATAAGAAACAACATAAGACAACTAACATAAGAAACAACAAGCCGGAAATTGTACGTCAAACGTAGCAAATGAGGTGAGTTCGTACTACAACTAGTTTTATAAATATTCATATGTTGGTGCCATAGCTGTGGCACTCTTATACAAGAATGCATGTATACAAAATTTATTACGATTATATATAGGGTAACTCTAGGGTAGATGGCCATAGTTTTTAAAGATTGAAATAAAAATTCTCAGAATGCAAATACAAGAAATATTGATGCATATTTAAAATTCTTATACATATACTCATAATATTTTACGCAAAAAATAATTAAATATTGAAAATAAAAAGTGTTAAACAAAATTGAAATTTAAATGGCAGATGGCTATCTTTCCTTAAGGGGTCTCAGGACTCTTAAAGCTTTAAAATTTTCGAAATTTTAATTTTTTTAGATGTTAAACTACTATCTTTTCTGAACATTTTAATATAATTGTTTCCTTGAAATTCCTATTAGAACTGAAGTTATGGCTTTTAAATTTATACTCGTTCAATAGCTGAAGCGTCGTTTCGGAAACTTTGAAGCCATTTTTCTCCAAATGACGTTTTTGGGCATAACGCGCACGATATCTCAAAAACTTATAAATATTTTTTCATGAAACTTTCAAAACATATGTTTCATGTTAGTCTGTATAAACTGAACCTAAAATTTCCTTTTTATTTTTCAAAACAATATTTTTTTAGGCGATTATGCTGTTAAAATTTTCAAAATTTTGCATTAGCTAAATACAACTTTGTATTAAAATTATAAAAAGCCTTTAAATAAAAATTTATTTAGGTTCAGGGTAATTATTACAATCTGAAGTATAAGTAGGCACCAAAATTTTCATTCTAGTTGCAATACTTATTTTGTAATCGTGCGCGTAAGCTGTTATGCTGATTTTTTTTCTCGGCAAATGTCTAACAGTTTGGAGCCCCCTGTAAATGCTAATTCTGCATCTTACAATTTTTTAAATACATGAAATGAAAGAACATACTTATATATTTTATTTCAATTAAAATTGTGTCTTAAAATCAAATACATTTTAAGATAATAAATGTTGAAAATGGTATTTGTTTTTTTCATTTTTTTCAATTTTAAGAGTCTTGAGACCCCTTAAAGCCGAGGAGAGATGACCATCCAATACAAGAAAGAAAAAGTGAAGTTAAATAGCAAAAAGATAACACATTTCATGTAGTTAATCATGAAAAAACATATAGCAATTTGTAAAGATGCAGTTATAGGATGGAAAATGAGTGAATAAAACTCGAATAAACAAAATTTGAAGTATAATTTCAATACTTCACTTTTCGTAAAATCTTACCACATGCTCGCCAAAGGTCTTGATAATTTGTACACGTTTCATGGAACCACTTCAGGTACCTTATGCAATGTATCCAGACATCCTTTTTTGATGTGATATGATATTGTTTTGCACAACCAACACAGTGATCCTAATCCAATTCCATTTACTCGGAATCTGTAGAATCCGATAATTTAAATGTATTTCGTTTTCTTCGCTACTGGAATTGTCGTGTTTTTTTTGTTTTTTTTCTCACGTTAATTGAAGGTTTATTACGTTAATTTAGTTTGTTTATCAACTTTATCAGTTTCTGTAATGAAACTTTCGGACATTTTTCTGTATTTTCTGAAACAAATAAATCGTTAGGTCTTATTATATTATTATTATTATTAAAATATTTACATTAGTTAAAATTTAAATAATTATATCAATTAATATATTTATAAACGTAAACGTTATATAATTATTTTAAATTTAATTATATTTAGATAAAATCATCACTAAGTATAATTTTGAAATACTGATTAAAGGTGGCCATCTCTCCTCGATTTCATGTGACCATCTATCCTGAAATGGAAGGGCTGATGATCGCCCAATTTAAAGCATCAATAGCCATTGTACGTCTTTGTTTTAGTCTTAGAAGTAAAGTTATATTATATACGTGCCTTAAAAGTCCATATAGTAAATATATATATATATAACGTACGTACTGCAAAACATTCAGATACCTAAGACAAAAAAAAAAAAAAAAAAAAAAAAAAAAAAAAAAAATATTCCACCACCTATTTAATTTACATTAAAATTACTCTTACTTTTTATAATCGAAAAGC
The DNA here is from genome assembly GCA_963932465.1 of Maratus speciosus. Lineage (NCBI taxonomy): Eukaryota > Metazoa > Arthropoda > Arachnida > Araneae > Salticidae > Maratus > Maratus speciosus. The sequence continues at coordinate 530,017,759 of OZ010792.1, forward strand.
ACAACTGCACGTTGCAATAAATAAACACGTAACTATTTCATGCGAACAATGTTTATATTGCAATCTATGATCAAGTTTTGGAGATGTTTAGACTGACCATCTATCCTAGAGTTAGCCTATTGAATTCAGTAACACGGAAATAATAGGACTCCATCTTAAATAAGACCTCATCATCATGGCAACCTAGAATCATTACCTATCATGGAATAGCAATGAATTAATTACGTATGATAGGATGTAAGAGAATGAAGAAAACGTTTATTATTATCTTTTTAAGTTTTGATTCGATTGTCATAAAATTTGAAATGAATCGACACAATTCTTCAACGATTATATACATTAAATTTCAAATCATTCGGTTGGGTAATTTTTGCACTGTTAAACGCGGACAGACGGACGAACCAGACGTTAACTATTGGTGTTGCGTATTCATATAATTACGAACGCACCTAAATGACGCCACAAATTACTGTAGAATTGAATAATAACTTAAACAAATTCATCTAAGTGAAAATGTGTTGCAGTAAACAAAGATAATTTTCTTCTAGGGACTGCTGTTCCAAATATTTAATTATTTTGATTGCATTGTCTAAAAAATTATTTTGCCGTTTTAATTAAATACATAAACAATTTTAAGCACTTTATTTTATTTGTTTTGTTTATCTACTTACGTTTATTGTAACTTAAAACATGGACTCTCTAAATTTTCGGCCACGTCTTCATAATTAGAATTCTAGAAGCATAATTACGTCCATTTGACTGGCTTATAAGCCTTCTGCCGTCTTAATTAGAAAGTTTTCCATAATCCTTCTAGATGCACTTTAATAAAGATAAACGCAACTTGAACCGGAAGTGATATTAATCAGATTTTTTTAAGGTATTTCTTATGAGAATAATTAATCGGGTTAGCCATCATCATTAGAATGATTCACTATTTAATATTAGAGTGGATAAATATCCATATCCTCATTTGGTGAAAAAGCATTTTGAAAATTTGCAGGGATCTGTCCAGATTTTTTTGCAGGGTTCTGTTTTGTGAAATTGTGAACAGCTTTTTATATTTGTAAAAAAAAATTAATCCTAATTTTGTTGATTCGAAATTATAACGCTGAACAACTTCTTAATGGATTTTCCCCCCACAAATCCAATAGTTTAAGAGATGATAGGATAGCCGACTTCCTCAATTTGCCGCTAGGAGTCGCAGCTTTTATAATTGCAGTCACATCTGTTTCCAAATTAAGTGGCTGCGCAACTTACACACTTCTCCAAGCTGTGTATAGCTACTGAATTTAATTGAGCGTAATAAAAAATTTCTAAGGCAGTCAATTACATTGAAATCATCAATTTGGGCCGGGGAAAAATAAAACTAAGTTTGCTTCGTAAATTTGAAAATTAATTAGAAGCATTTCATTACGGGTACTTTAAATTTAATTGTGTATTATCAATAATTGCGTATTATCAATAATTGGGTATTATTACAACCCTCATTTTTGCATAATTCCTTAAATTCAAAATTGATTAATACTTCAATATGAAAAGAATTTTATAAAACTTTATGAATTTTGTTTCAGTGTTTTTCCTTGTGCATGTTTCTAGAATAGTTTGAATTGTGTGTGTGTGTGTGTTTTTTTTTAATTATCATAAGTTATTTGAATAATCGTTTTGTAAAATATATTGAAAATTTCCTAATAATCTCAGAAGATAAACTCTAATATTTTCAATTATTTATGCAGCATTCCATCCAATTATTCGTACAGTATACAAAACTAGTGAAGACTCAATAGATTAAAACATGTAGATTATTTCAGTAATAATTTCAATAGAAAAAAAAAATCTAATAGTTTTTCATTTAGCGTTTTTGAGTCTGTTGAATTTTTATTTCTAAAATTTAATTAGTGTTTAATGTTTGAGTAGAATAATAAGGGTTTATACGAAATAATAATTGTGCCTTCATAATGCTTCCAAAAAATTACAGCGTTTTTTTTTTTATTATGTTGTAAAGCAATCCAAACGTAAATAAAATACTTTAAGCATGGCAACGCATGCCAAAAATAGTTGGTTGGTTGTATTTGTGTCGGCCAATCATCAACACGAAGGATATAGGCCCTAATGGCGGGCAGTGCCCTCCGTGGGAGTCTTTCTAAGGGAACCTAACACGTATTTATGCAAGGAAATCCAAGGTTCGAAGAAAACCACGGAAAACTCCGAACGATTGGGTTCGAACCCAGCTCCTCCCGCCTACCAGCTTCGAGAGCAGAACCTCTCGGCCACTTGTAGGGCCAGCCGAAATTAGATAATTTACTTTAGGCAATGTTTTCATTCAAGCAAATAACTCGGTGAAGTATTCGCGAAGGTCTTCTAAACTAACGTCAACCCCCAGATAATGACTTTAAAGATAAAGTTCGAAACGTCGGACATTTTAAATATGCGTTTTATGTTTTAATATCGATTTTATATATATGCATGTACGCTGATTAGTGTAAAATGTTTATTTTAATATCTATTTTAGGGCTGCCAACCTTTCTGACTGAAAGTCATTTATCATCACAGCGAATAATAATCTTCGCTTTATTTAATCTCATCGTTTCTGTAATTAAATAAGGCAAATTATTCTATTCTAAAATAATGGTGACTCTGCACGCCTAATCTACACATATATCAAGATCATTGATTTTTTGCATGTTATGTTCCTCATAGACGTACTCAATGCTTTGTATGTTCATCATAGACTTGCTTTATGCTTTGTATCTTCAATACAGATTTGATCTAAGCTTTTTACTCGTATTTTCATCATAGGCTTGCTCTATGGTTTTAGTGTATACATGATACTTGTGCTCTCCAACAAAAATAAAGTCTAAATTTTAATCTTAAAGAATAAAAATTTATGTATGTTAATTAAAGTAAAAAAAAAAAAAAAACTTGTGCATATGTGCCTTATATGCTCCACATTTTGTACAAAATGAATATTTCCTTTCTTTTATTTAAAACAATTGTTTGAAGTGAAACTATAGGTGCATTATGCATTAGCGTATGTACAAGTATAAACCATGCAATATGGAACACATTTTACTCTAAAAAAATACATTAAAACTCCTTTCATTTTAATCCGCATGCGTTTATTGCATAAACATAATGTAGGGTGTCTGAATTTCTGAGCATCATAATTACAATTCAACATGCACAGATGCATTCATTTAGCTGGATTAAGAGCCTTCTACGACCTTAATTGAAAAGCTTTGGATAATCCCTCTGGACGCACTCTAATAGAGGGTTCTGGACAAACGCAACGGGACGCCCAGAGGGAATTTAATCGGATTCTAACGGAATAGTATAACTGTTATGTGAATAATCAACGTAGTCATCATTATTAGAATGATAAATATTTAATATCGATAACATTAAGTATCGATATCATCGTTTAGTGAAAGATATGTTGCAGTTACGATACTTACAAAGGTAATAGACTTAATTTAGAGTAATCAAATATCTTACAAAGTGAAAATAATATAAACTATACAAACTTTCTTCAATCCTTAATTCATCTTATTGTGATAAGCCATATAAATTGTTTTGTAAAAAAAGAAAAAAAATCAATTTAAAATTTCTTAAAGGTATTTTAATAAAATACATATTGATGTTTTAGCTGTACACACTTAAAAAAAAAAAAAAAAAAAAAAAAAAAAAAAAAAAAAAAAAAAAAAACTGTGAAGTTACTAAACTTTTTCAAGGAAACTGGTATTCCTAGAACTATTTATGTACCGGCAACAATATATAACAGATACACTTTTGCACTGAAAATCAAAAAATCTGTTAGGTTACTAAGAATTTTTTAGGAAATTGGGATTCCTAGAACTAATGTACCGGCAACAACAAAAATTCATGTAACATATAAACTTTTGCACTGAAAATCAAAAAAATCTGTAAGATTACAAAGAATTTTTTAGGAAACTGGGATGCCTAGAACTGTTTATGCCTAGAACCCGGGTTACAGATAAAATTTTAGTAAGATTACTGTAATTTTTTGTAAATTCTTTAGTAAAGCTACAAAAACTTGTTTTGTAGATTTGCATCTTCTTTTGTACACTGTACAGATAAAATTTTAGTAAGCATACAGTTTTCTGTAACTTTACATCTGTAGAATTACGGATTTTTTTTTTTTTTACATTTTGCAATGTATGTACTTTAATAAAACACCTTTAAGTAATTTTAAATGGATTTTTTTGTTTTTACGATATAATTTATGTGACAAACATCTTACTTATAGTTTCATAAATATGTCTATTTAGCAAACGAAAAAAGAAAAAAAAAAACTGGCCATTCTGTTATTTGCAGGATGGCTTCAAGAAAGCCTTTTAAAGGAAAAATCACAAGAAACTATTTTTCATTTAGTATACTATATATTACAAAAACCTCACACCACAACACATGTAACACTGAGCTGATTCGAACCTGCGAACTTCAATACTGTGTCCTTCATACACATGACTAACACGTTGAGCATTAGATTATGCGGTATATTAACGAAAGTTAACAGAAATAGAACAGAATCTCGATTCATTGTTTTTCTCTCAATTGATCAGAAAGAAATAAGGAGAAAAAAAGGGAAAATAGCTTATCTAGGTTAATAAAATAATTCCAAGGCATAAAATCAGAAATTGACTCTTTATTGCACTAACACATTGTATTTAGAGGGTTTACATTGAAAGCATTTTCTATTAAAAGAAGAAAAAATACTGTACAAATTTCGATATTTTATTCAAAATGTTTAACATACAATACTGATACTGCAAAGTATCGACATGTTATTGGAGATATTGTGAATTTAATTAACATAATTTTCAAATATTAATAGTTTATCACAACAATATCTAATAATGTAATATCTAATGTTGTGTCATCCTTATATTATGCTAATTTTCCGAAAGAAATTACCTCAACACTTCACTGAATTGGTCAAGAATAAGGAAAAATAAGGGAAAACTGCATATCAAGATTAATAAAATAAATTGCTAAGCAAAAAATCAGAATTGACTTTTTATTGCACTAACATTGAATTTAGAGGGTTTACTTTGAAAAGATTTTCTATGTAAAAAAAAAATATATATATATATAAACTTCGATATTTTATTCAAAATATTATACATATAATACCGATACTGCAAAATATCGGCATGTTATTGGACATATTCTGAATTTAATTAACATAATTTTTAAATATTGATATTTTATCAGAACAATATCTAATGTTGTGTCATTCTTATATTGTGCTAATTTTCCGAAAGAAATTACCTCAACACTTCACTGTATTCATCAGGAGTAAGGAGAGATAAGGGAAAATGGCATATCAGAGTTAATAAAAATAATTCCTAAACATAAAATCAGAATTTTCTATTTATTGCACTAACATTGTATTTGGATGGTTTACATTGAAAACATTTATTTACTATGCAAAGAGAAAAATGTTACATAAACTTCGGTACAGTGGGTAATCGGTTAACTAACTGTTCGATTTACGAACAGATCGGTTAACGAGCACTTTTGCGAGAGATTTTTATGTTCGGATGACGAACGTCTCACAAACAAAGCAATCAATTTTCCAGGCATACGCCGGTACTTTAGCTAGCAACATATATACTATATGTACTATATTTTAATGGAAAATATAAAGCAACTAAATATACTTAATCTGGTTTGGCTAGCGCGATTTCACACTTCAAACTTTCTGGCATCATAATTAGAATTCTTGAATGCCCATTTGCCTTCATTCACTTCGCTTATACCCCTTCTGCTGCCTTAATTGCACAAAATTTGCATAATCCCCAAAGATGCACACGAATGAAGCGTTCTGCATAAAGGTAACGAGAAGCGAGAGCGGAACTTAATCGGGTTTTAACGCAATAGCATATCTGTTATGAGTTTAATCAAGATATTCATCATTATTAAACTGATTAACAGTTTAATATTAGGAAGGATAAATATCGGTATCATCATTTAGTGGAAGTGATTTTTGAGCTATAGTAGTTGCGAGTAATAGAGGATTTTCACTACAAGTTAATTGGATGTATCATTTATGTATGAGTTTAAAAGTTTTCATACATTAAAAATTGACTTAAATACATTAGAAAATAAACGCATCAATTAATAAATACTGCATAGAGCATATGCCTTATGATTGAGTTCATTAATAGTGCATAGTTCACGTAACAGTAAAAAATATTTATATATAAATACAGTAGAATCATAAGCTTAGTACAAATCAGAATATTTAAATATGTGGGCATAAGTAAAGCACCATATACATTAAAAATCTACGAAAATATTGAATAATCTTAATTAATTAAAGTTTTTATTAATTTGGCCAATAAAGGAGACTAAATTTACGAAAATAGTAGAAATCCTCAGTTATTATATTTGCTTGTAGGGGAGACTAAAGCTACGAGAATATCGAAGAACTTCAATTAATTAAAGTAATTATTTTTGCCCATAGGGGAGACTAATTTATGAAAATATTAGAAATCATCAATTATTATTTTTGCCAGTTGGGGAGACTAAATCTACGAAAATATTGAAAAACCTCAATTATTGTTTTTGCTTGTAAGGGTACGAAAATATCAAAAAACCTCAATTAATTAAGTTTTATTATTTTTGTCCGCAGGGGAGACTAAATTTACGAAAATATTAGAAATCCTCAGTTATTATATTTACCTGTTGGGGAGACAAAAGCTACGAAAGTATTGAAGAACCTCAATTAATTAAATAATTTATTTTCGCCCATAGCATAATTTACGAAAATATTAGAAATCCTCAATTATTATTTTTGCTAGTTGGGGAGACTAAATTTACGAAAGTATTGAAAACCTCAATTAATTAAAGTTTTAATTATTTTTGCCCGTAGGGGAGACTAAATTTACGGAAATATTAGAAAACCTCAATTATTATTTTTGCCTGTAGGAGAGACTAGATCTGCGAAGATACTGAAAATCTCAATTAATTAAAGTTTTTATTATTTTTGCCAATAGGGGAGACTTAGCCTACAAAAATATTGGAAAACCACAATTTATTAATTTTTTTTTTTTTTTTTTTTGTCTATAGGAAAGACTAGATTAGTTTTACCCTTTTTTACTAAAATGATAGCATTATGTATTTGATATACAATAACATCACAGTTTGCATACATTTTTATGTATTCTATCTTTCTACAACGTCATAATTCTGAAAAATCACTAACTGAATTTTTCTTTTTATATTTTTCGTAACTCTCTAAACTGAGCCAAACTGCCCACTTCAGAAAGGTTTGACCCATTAATCCTTTAATGCTCAGGGTAGAATGCATTCGAGAAATTGCGTAATTCCGAGAATCGGAATTCATACCAGAAAATCTAAATAGTAAATTTCGGTTATTTTAATAGCGAAATGTCTGTTATGAAATAAATCAAAAATTTCCATTTTAAATTTCTGGTGTGAATACTGAAAATGTAAATAAAAATGTCCACTGAATCGGGAACACTGATGGTATCATTATTAAAGGGTTAAATCAGATGTAGGGGTAGACCGGGGCTAGTTGGCCCGCTTTTTCTTCTAATAATTTTAAAAAAATTACAATTCAACGTTTTAAATTTCTTTTTATGTTACCACTATCGGTGTTACTTTCAGGAAGAAGTAACAATAGTAAAGTTTGAAAATATTAACTATAAGTATTAGTTTAGAAGCTCAAATTGACACCAAGTCGCTTGGGCCAACCTGCCCCGATTGCGGGGTAATTTGGCGCACGTCACTTTTTAATGTTCTCATAGTGTAAAAGTTTAAGAAATGATCAAAATTTTACCAAATCTTAATTTTTATTTCTTTCGAACGAAAACACAATATAGCCTCCTAAATTAAAATAAAAAATTTCGTTAATTCAGAAGATATCAAATTCACTTAAGTTTATCATAAATCCTCTTAATATTATCCACAATTTTTGTATTGACAAGCTTTTGATAGGAGCAATTCTTACAGCAAAAAGAAATTAAAAACAAAAAAGTGTGTATGGGGGGGGGGGGGGGAGGTTGTATAAGAAAAAAAATCACATTTCCCTTAATACGTTGCGGGCCAACATGCCCCGTGCCAAATGGGCCAACTAACCCCGTATCGCCATTTTTGTTTTTCATGACTGTAACGAAATATTCTGAAAGTATTTCAATAAAAAAACATGCCCTACAATAACTACGAACAATTATTTTTCTGAATTATTATATATCAAAATCTAAAATGTAATTTACAAACAAATAAAAAACGATTATTTATAAGAGAGGAAATTTGGAAATTTACTCACCTTTGCAAAAATTTGAAAATTCTCAATAATTCTTTAACGGACGCTCCGAGTTCAATGGTGCTTATGTTGGAGGAGGAAAGCGAAGCAACGCATACTTGGCTGGACTTACAATGTTATCTAACGCAAAGTTAAAATAATATTGCGACTGGGCCAAGATGCCCCTATGGCCAACTAGCCCCGGTCTACCCTATTTAGTTTCACGAGAAATTAATTCTATGCGGTATTTATTTAATTTTCTCTATTAAAAATTTTTTTGTACAAAATATGTTTAATTGACCTGGTTAGTGAATTTAATGGTTCTCAATATGTTAAAATCTCACTTTCATAATATTACAATTTAGCGAAATTTTTTTTAATCAGAGAACTCCAGACCCACTTTAAAAGTTAATCTTTCTAAATTACTATTAGTGGTTGGATTTGGTAGCTAAAAAAGATCTTTGATTAAACTAGCGCAACATTTTCAACATAAACTGTTATATTTGTATTATAAAACAAAAACATGCGCTTGTGTAACGTTAGCGTCACATTAACAGTGGCAACAAATGACCAATAAATTTCGCTTTTACTCCACCTTATTTTAACTTCTACACATTGCAAAATTTCAATTTTTCATCGTGGAATAGGAAAAAAAAAAAAAAAAAGAGTTCTTTTAAAAGCAATTTGTTTGAAAACTGAATCTCAATTTACTGATTTTTTATGGTTTAAGAAATAATTTTCAAACAAGATTTTTTTTAAAAAAATCTATCTATATCGCGTTCAGCCTGATTTCAAAAGTTTAACATGTTTGCACTTAAAACAATATGAGGCCACAACCATAGTGGGCCAAGTCCATTTCGAAAAAAAAAAAAAGAGATAGTCCATTTAGAAAGTACATAAAATATGTTTTATCCACTGCCACAATTAACCAAGTCTGTTTTTAGATACTTTCTCATATATGTCATCTGCTTACAGACTTGGTTTACTGTGGGAGTGGATAAAACAGATTTTATGCACCTCCTAAATGGACTATCTCATTTTTCCCCCCAAAATGGACTTGGTCTACTATGGTTGTGAGCCCCTCATATAACAGTTCCGTATTTGTTTGCGGCAAATATTTCATAACGAAATTAAAACTGTCAATAAATAAATAAAATAATATAAATAAAACACAAATTTAATAATCGAACTACGCACGTAAGTCGTTGAAATTTTCAGAATCCAAAGGTTGCTGTAAATAACGATCTTTGGTGATATCTTCGGCTATTCGGCAGTGTTGCAGTCGTAAAAAAACTTGAGGGTATACGCAAGAGTCATGGACGTTCATGACCAGAGTATACGCTGTAGTTTTATTTAAAAAAGAGAAGGCATATGGAACTTCTTAATAGAATCGAGAAGGTATACGGCGTATACCTCTACACCCCTGCTATTCGGCTCTTATATTGTTCTGTAACCTGGAAAGCCCGTATTCTATCCACTAGTATGTATAATATGCATACTTTATGCGTATTTAATATTTATGCAGCTGTATTTTAAATAAGCTGTTCCGCACTGTAGGGCATTTTTGTTTGAATTTATGCTTCACGTGATTTATTAATCAGGCATGTAAGAGTTCCTCCTAAAGGGGGATTTCCATCTTTTTTTTATAGCAATTTCGGACATTCTCTGAATTGATGCAAAAATGCAAAGAAAATATTAGAAGCATATAGGGGGGGGGGGGGTTGAAAAGTTAAATAATCAGACATTTTGTATACTCAAATCCTTGGAGTTTGCTTCTGAATTGTTGTGCAAAAGAGCCATCAAATCAAAGTTGGTCTTATATTATAAGCATCTAAAAGTGATGTAAATGAAGTTGTTTGAAGTGTTTTTCCAGAATGGTTTTCTTTTTAGACTTTAAAAAGGAAAGAAAGTTTCTGAAAGGCTCTTCTTGGAATAGAATATTTTGTCCTATTTATACAACAATTTTGGGTAAAAAACCAGTTTGACGGGCATATATTTAGCAGGGAGATATTTTTTTTTGTTTTAAAAGGAAAAGAAAAATCTGTAAACATCCAAAATGGTATTTGTTTTGAAAAATTAATCATTGCACTTGACATAAGTTCATCAGATATATTTGGATTTATACTTTTCTTTGGCGAACTGTCTTCCATTTTCTTTTTTGAAACAATGAACCTATGCATTTATTGTTAAATTAAATTTCTCTTTAATTCTAACTTAGTTACAAAAGAAAAAGAAAAACATCATATTCATATGTACAGTTATGTTTCATTTTATTGTATAAATAATTGAAATGTGTCTATTTGAATTTGGTGCCATTGTATAGATGGGGAAATTTTTCCTCTTTTTTACTTTTTTTCCCGCTTTCATGCCTGATTAATAGATATTTTTGGGTTCAGTTTACTATACTATTTTATTCAGTTTACTAGGGTTCACTTCATTACTATACGTTCATCTTCTAACTTATTTGAAAGCAGTACCCCAGCAATATCTATTGTATATCTCTTATTTTCTTTATTTCATCATTAACTTGCTATAAATCTGTATTTTGAACTGCTTTTCACCCCTATAGATATAATATAACTGAACATACCTAACCAATCTGGCATGCATTATGTTTTACTGTTTAACCTTCAAACTTTCCGGCGTCATTATGAGAATTCTTGAATGCATATTTGCGTTCATTTAGCTCGCGTGTAAGCCTTCTGCAGCCTTAATTGGAAAACTTTGAATAATCCCACGAGAAGCACTCTTATGGAGGATTCTGCATAAACGTATCAAGAAGCGAGAGTGGAATTTAATCGAATGTTAACAGGATAACCTATCTGTTATAAGTTTAATCGCGTTATTCATAATTATTAAACTGATTAACAGTCTAATATTAGAAAGGATGTAGATCGATATCAAAAGTTAATCTAATACATAAAAATGAAAATTTGTCTGTCTGTCTGTCTGTAATGCTATACAAATCCACAGTTTGGAAGCCAGAATTGTGAAATGTTATGTACATGTGTATTAAAACACGGCCCGAGACAACTAAAGCAATCCGGAATCGGAATAATTTATAGTTAACTTTTAATTAATAAAAAACCACCAATTTAACAGCAATTTCCTATCAAATTAAAAAAATTTTCGTTATAGCAGCTGCCAACAATTAAAAATTTACAATGAAATCCCTTTTTTTTTATGTTCAACCCGTAATCGCGCGAGTTCTTTAAGGGTGTTCTCAAATCCAAAAGGGCAACTTTCTGACATAAGTTTTTATTTATTTTTGTTCGAAAATGCATGAAACTAGCTGGTGTTGTTGTTCAGAAACTATGTTATCGAGCTGTTTTTTCCATTTCTTTTGCAAACGCAATAAATCTTTCAGAAAAGAGTGCCAAAGTAGGCGTTTTGAACTGAATTTCCCCACGGAGGAAGAAAAAGCACTCAAGAGCGGGTGAAAAACGTGTTTGTCAAGTGATCCGAAACGCTTCTAACTAAATAGGTAATTGATGGCTCAAAAAATGGAAAAAACAGTTCAATTCAATTTCAAATTGTTTCCATGGCCAGGCTTTCCTATTTTATATCTTTCCCTTAAAAAATGAATTTGTAAATGTGTCAAAACGTTTTGCGCTTGTTGAACAGAGCAGTTAAGAACAGCCTTAACCAATGTGAGATATACATATTACGTACGCCACGCTGCAATGCTAAAAAGCTCCAGCGGGTATTACGATAATTCTTTTACCTCACATGCAAATAATTAGAGATTATTTAATTTCGCTTAATAGTTACAATTTTTAAAAAAAATAAAGACAAACATTTTATCACAAACATCAACAAAACTTTTTATTCTATTTATTACCTTATTCCAAAGATATCGTTTTCTCGTCTGATCAGGGTTCGCAAAAACCCAGGTTTTCCTGAAAAAACCCAACCCACATGGGTTTTTTTTGGGCTTTTTCATGAAAAACCCAATTTTCCCCGGGGAAAATCGAGTTTTTTCAAAAGTATAATGTATGCGTAATTACATTATTGTATACTATATTTTCTATATATTATATACACTATACATAAAAAAATACATTGTTCCCTTTAGAGGTCTGCACGGGCCGGAATTTCCAGGCACGGCCCGGCCCGAAGGAAAGCTATTTTGGCCCGGCCCGGCCCGTTTACATTTTTACTGTTCTCGGCCCGGCCCGGCCCGTACAAAAATCAGAGAAAACAGGCCCGGCCCGACTAAATGTCTACAAAAAATTCCGTTTTTTCTCGACATACAATTAAGATTCTTTTAATGAATACTACATGCATATTTATGGGAACATTTTACAGTATATTTTAAATTACTATGTGTTCGCAAAATAGAAAACACACAATAGTAAACGTTAACGATTACTTACAGTGTTTTAGTCAACGTCTCTACAGACGTTTCAAAATTTAAATATGGGTTCATTAAAAGATTATTGTAGTTTAGAATAAAGGGTTAAAAAACATGATAGCTTTTGAAACTTATAATAAAAGGTAGATTTGTGAAAATATTTCTGTCATTTTTAAGGCTTTTCTCAAATCCAAAGGAGCTACATTTTGATACATTTGTGAATTCATTTCTTTTCGGAAACGCATGAGATTGGCAGGTATTCTTATTCAGAAACCATGTAAATGCCGTTTTTTTTTTTTAGATAAAAGTAATATATCTTTCAGAAAATACTGCCAAAGTTAGCGTTTTGAATCGAATTTTCGGAAGCGATAGCACAGGAAAGGAGAAAACGTACAGTCACTTGACAAGAGTCTCTATTATCTCTGTACGTAATTTATGAAAAATGGAAACGCTATTTGATCCCAATTGCCTTCAATACTCAGCCTGTCAATTTTATGCCTTTATAGTTAAAAATGAGTCAGAAAATGTGTCTGAGAGTTTCGCATTGTTGAGCAGTAAATATGAGAACCACCTTAAGGTACATTTCCAAAGATACTGTTAACAGAAGTTCATTATCGCTATTAATACTTTTACAAAACATAATGCCTGTCCTACACATCCTGAGAACGATTAAGACCAGTTCCGTCCCTGCACAAGTCTGCCGAAAAAAATTAAACCCGGGATCAGGCATCATGCAACTGTACGATGCCGATCTCTACGATGGACATGTTACATTTCTGTATTGATGTTGTTAAACTCGCATCGGCTCGTAACGCACATTTATACTTCTCCAAAAAGTCATATTCATTGGAAATGACCTCGTATTTTATCTGCTCCTCTCAAATTCTTATATCGGGCCGATAGGCCCGATTAATTTTTTTTATCGGCCGGGCCCGGCCCGTCAGGCCCGTTCAATTTTTTTGCCGGCCCGGCCCGTTTATTTTGTCTGTCGGCCCGGCCCGGCCCGTTTGAAAATTCTCCTCCATTCCGCCGGGCCGGGTACGGGCCTCGGGACAAGCCCGGGCCCGTGCAGACCTCTAGTTCCCTTATATACAATATAATTGTAATGCTATTTTACAAGCTATAAATTATATGAATTTAAATTAATTAAATGTCAGTGTTTCTCACAAATTAGTTTTAAATATAATAGAAGATATAAAATTGTTAATTTTTTTAAATCAAATAATGAATAGAATATTAAAATTAAAGAAATATAAGTAGGAAGAAAAAAGGGGGTAAACTAGTCGGACGTGCCAATCCCAAAAGTTTCATCTATCTCATACATGTTAATAATTCAAAATTCGCTATCACAGTGCCAAAATTAAATGACAATTTATGCCCATCATGAGGATTGTAAAATATAGATTTGTTGAATTGGATGCATTTAACAAGGAGGTATAAGTATCACATGTTGTGCAATTTACAACAAAACCTGATCAGTAACAGTTTACGTCAACGTCTAACTGAATCTGAAGTTTGATGAAAATCCATGCATTATTAGCTCTTGAGATATAGCTATTGCAAAAAGTGAGATAAATGCAGCACAAGAGCACCACTGTTGGGCAATATACACCAAAAACTAATCAGCACCAGTTTATATCAAGGTCTAACTGAATCTAAATTTTTATTCAATTCCGTACATTAGTTCTTGAGATAAGAGTTATTGCTGAAATCGCAAAAAATGCAGCATAGCAGCACTACCCGTTGGGCGATATGCACCAAAATTCAATAAGCAACAATTTAACTTGTAACTCAATCTGAAGTTTTATGAAAATCCGTGCATTAGTTCTTGAGGTAAAGCTATTGCAAAAATTGAGATAAATGCAGCATAGCAGCGCCACCTGTTGGGCAGTATACACCAAAAACTAATCAGCACCAGTTTACATCACTGTCTAACTCAATCTAAAGTTTTGTGAAATTCTGAGGTTCTTGAGATAGAGCACCCCAGACATTTTCTAAAAACCATCAAATCGTCTTCAGGACCTTTTTAAAATGTATAAATCCATCATAAACTGGAAGTCGAAATTTTTCACGAATCCAATACTTTCTTCTTGTAAAGATAGAAGAAAGTAAAAATACATATTTTTTATTTTCATCAATATCGTTGATTTGAATTTTTTATTTAAAGACATTCTTATGATATAACCTTTACCTATAATTATGTACTATGTATGTTGCCTACTAGGTTCAATGTTAGTAAAATATTTCAATGTGTTGAAATACATTTTTATTTTACTTCAGATGTGTATGTTATGGCTTTTATATATTAATTTTTTTTTCCAAAATTAACAGAAATGACTTAAATTCATTAAATGTATATGTTGTTTAAATTTTTAAATTATTTCTAAAAATTGAAAAACCCACATTGTGTGTTTTTCAGTGGGCTTTTTCAAGTGGTCCCATTCTGAAAAAACCCACCGGGTTTTTTCGAACTGGGCCCAGCCTTGCAAACCCTGCGTCTGATGCCATAGTAACATGATAAATTAAATTTCATTAAAAAAAAAAAAAAGGCGCAGTAGTAGAAAAATATTTTACTAAATCGAATAGTTATTTTTTATTTTTGTTTTAGAATTAAATTCATGAACTCCCGTGCGTAGAACGGGTTAAACAGCTAGTGAAAGATATTTTTGAACTATATGCACTGTCAGAAAAATTCGTCTTTATACACTAAATTATACGCCATTTTTAAACAAATAATTTCGTACTCCTAGAAAACATGATTTTCCTGTTAATTCTGCACGGAAGTCTGAAAAAGAGGGGGAAATGCCGTTTATTTCTTGCACACATGCGTATTGGCTGTATTAATACCAAAGTTCAAATTTATTTTTAAAATGAAAAACCGAAAATTCAATAAATTATAATTTTTAATTTATTTAAAAACAGACAAACAGAAATAATGATTTCAAATTTAATAAAGTAGCAATTCTCTCATTCATTTAAACTTATGCGCTTCTGCAATTTATTTTTTTGGAGTGTTAGAAAATATTCGTATGTAAAATATATTCTAAATGGACACATTAAAAATAATATAATACTTCAATCAAGTGAAAAAAACTGGATTTTATTCAAAAAAGCGAACAGTTCTTCTCGAATTTAATTAAAAATATAATATTCATATTTTACATCTAACAATGAAATTATGTCTTATTAAAAATATGTCTAATATGTAATAATTTTTATCCTCTAATATTCTATAAGTGTTAAAACACCAACTTCATAACGACGAAATGTTCCTGCAATTAAGTTTAAATTTCCGAGCTTTCTGAACAAGAAATTTAACAAACTTTACCAACAGTATTGTCAGATTGGGGACTTTTTTGTCCCCAGATTGTTGATTTTCACCTCTTTTTTGAAACAGAAATATTTAACATATTTAAAAATACAGTAGAACCTCTTTTATCCGAAACTCTTTTAACCAAAACTCCCGGTTAACCGAAATCCATTTTTAAAGATTTTTTTTTTACTATCACATTCCTTCTGTGCAAAATCCATTTTGAAAGCTTTTTTTTTTTTTTTTTCCTTTTTAAACTATCATGTTTCTTGTGTGCAAGCGGTCCTTTCCAACTACGAGTACATAAAAAAGATTTTCGATCCCCTTTCTTAGAGTTCTTTGGATTTAGCTTGAGCTCCCGTAAGCTGCGGAGTGGAACGATGAAAACGAACAAATTAGCAATTCTGAAGCTTTTGAATCTTTTGCAAAAGGTTTGGCATAGCTGGAGCAGCACAAAGACTATAATACAGGTGAACTGATAATACTAAAAAACTCCGTGATCGAGCTTCAAAGCAAAGGCAATCGAAACTGCGACAAACAAAACTTTTTTTTTTTTCAAACCTTTTGTGATGTATGTAAAAGGTACTTAATTTAAATTAAAAATTCAGGTAATTTGTTCTTGTTTCTATTTTGCTATTGCTTTATTTTTATTAAACACTTGTTACCACAATAAGAAATATTGCATATATTTCGCCTTAATCTTAAAATTGAAGCATTCTCGATTATCCGAAAATTTCGATTTTCCTAAAGATAGCCGGTCCCAGTTACTTCGGATAACCGAGGTTCTACTGTAGATTAAAAATTGTGGAAAATAAGGCGAATTATACTATTTTAAAAAAGTGGTGACAGTCAAATAATCTGAATTTAAAAAGTACCCAATCTGGCAACACTGCTTACCAATCCCCCATTTGAAAAAACGCATATATTCGCTTCATTTTACCATGAAGGTACACTTAGGCAACTTACAGTAAGTATTGCCTATTACTCGCCATGTTGGGCCATGTGCTCGGAGAATGCCTAGTGGTTAAAATACTCGATTCGAGACGCGCGGACCAAATCCAAGTGGATCCACCGAAAAACGAAAGGCGTATTTAAAAAAAAGAAAAAAAAACTCCCTTTTTTCAGACTACGGAAATTTTCTTGTCCTAGAACGGAAAAAAACAAAGGAAATTTCTTCAATTCTCGGATATATACCGGTAGCAGTGCTGCAGGGATATTTCCGTGAATTGAAGAAAGTATTTCTGGGAGTGTGGTATTGGCAATACTTACTGTAAGTTGTCTAAGTGTACTTTTTAAACGTAAGTAAAATATTATACCTCTCAAAAGTCTATTTAATTACATTAGATTTCGATTAATTGAGAATAAACTTTCGAAAAAAATTGACCTATTTTCATAATTTCTTCTCTCTTTCTTTTTTAGGTGCGTTCGTAATTATATAAATATGTAGCACCTATAGTCATCGTTCGGTTTGTCTGTCTGTCTGTCCGTCCGTCCGTCCTCATATAACAGAGCAAAAACTACCCAACCGAATGGTCTGAAATCGTAAATATATAATTGTTGCTAAATTTTGTCGAGTCATTTCAAATGTTATGAAAATCGGATGCATAGTTTAATTACAGGGACAGTCAAAAGTTTTCCGTTACGTTACGGCCAATGAGAAAAAATTATTTCAAGTTCATTTTAATGATGTTACTGCCTTTCGAACAGAATGAAATTGATATGCACTTATTGAAGTGCACTAAAATATACATTCAGTATCATATGCGGAGAAAAAAATATTTATAAAACTAGTTATAGTACATATGCACCTCATTTGTCATGTTTGACGTGCAATTTCCAACTTGTTTTAAATGAAATTGGGCTAGGTGATATTAGGAAATCTTTCAGCGCACATTTCCTTCTACGCAGGCAATAACTTTTTATTTTGGAAATATTTCGGAAAGATGTACCCCATTACGACAAACGTCCTATGCAGAATTTATATTTTTTTATCATCGGTAATTCCGAAAAGAAATGTACTTAGTTTAATCCCATAAATTCTGGTATTAAATGTCAAAAATTTCTGACCAAAATTACTGATAGGAATAATTATCTCGTTTATGCCATATTCGTCGCTAAGAATTCAAGAAGTCAGTAGCAGTATTACGAAAAGCGGTCACAGCGATAACGAAAGAGATACAATTGAAATATCTGCAATAAGTGCTCGAAAACAACAACTTAAAATACCTCAACTGAACAGCTTCACAACTATTCTTATGGGCAGCTCAACTTAACTCGAGCTCTCCAATTCTGTCACCTGTGCCGCGAATGAAAGTGTAGCCTTCCTTAACGATTACGTCATTTATAATAAATTCAAGAAAATTCAGTTTCTAGAACTTATCACTGAAGTTGTGCTCACATAAGAAACTACGCTCCCTAGTAAGCATGATCCTTTTCACCATGTCCATACGAACACACTTACATAGACTTTGATCCGCTCACTTATGAGGCATTTTATCCAGTGTTGAAAGATAGACGAAAGTCAATTCCCCAAAATTTCTGAATGTTTCCCCAAATCAGTGTTTTTTTCCGAAAAAGCCCCCAACACAGTTACCCCTCAAAAAAAATAAATTTTCAATTTTCACTCAAAAAATGTTTAACTAATTTAAACTCTTTTTTTTTTTTTTTTTTGAAAAAATTCTTCATTTACAAAAAATTAACATTTAAACTCGGCAGAATTTTGCATGCGTATTCGCAGCTAAACGAAGAGAATGAGAGATACATTTTACAACGACAAGTTCGTTTATATTTGTTTTTTAAGTTGTTGCCAATCGATGATGCTGGTCTATCATTACGTTAGCTCCATCTACGCTTATACCAATAACTATTTCAAGGTTTCGACCTTCTCTAATGTTGGGATCTCCATGTTGGGATTGAATGAATCTGAGATGGTGTTGACATCATCTGCTTCTATCTGACTTAACCTGTAAAACTTTCTTTTCAATTTTTTGTCATTCCTATTGAAGTACCTAATCATAATGCAAAGCACCTTCATTGTATCAATCAACCGTGCTTTTGTCAATAATAAAAGAAAAATAGCTTCTGTCCACATCTTTAATTAAATCTTTTAATAATATATTAAATTTAAAAAATCAAAAAACCCGACTGCGTAAAAAGCGAACTAATTAATTATTTCTCATCAATATGAAACTATTTTTTATATTACTTACCCCTTTTTTTATTTACTTGTATTGATGACTTTTAAGTTGTGTTTAATTGTTAGTTCCTATCTACAAACACTCTTTTAATGAGGCCTATAGATGTCTATTATGAAGATTAGAGTTACAGCAAAGGTAGTAATCCAAAGTACACAACTTCCAGGTTGTGTAATATTTAAACGGAGCTTCTGACTACAAAATGGTCAATGAAACATCGTCTTCATTTTGAAAGTCCTATTCAATGTGCCACGTGCCACTTGCGATCCAGTGTGCCACTCAATAGGGTGCATAATTTTTTTTTTCGTCTCTACCGCCATTTTTTATTTTACGTCCGCCATTTTGTATTTATAAAAACAAAACCTATCCTATAACCATCGGAAGATTAAAACGAATCGATAGAGACCTCTGCTGGGCAACATATAACTATGATATGTTCCCGCACCATGTTGGTTAAATCAAAGTAAAATTGCGTAATTTGTTATTTCTGTTTGTATAAATATTTTTTATAAAATATAATTATGAGTGTAAAATTATAATGTTTATATATTTAAGTAAAATAAGAGTGTAAGTTCATACAAAAATTATTAAGTTGATTTTAAATAGTAAATATATATTTTTAAAAAATTGTTGTATTGTAAAATGAATGTATAATATTGAATTCAGTTCGGATCTCAGACAACAACTAGCCAGACGCCATGGTGTCGTCTTATGACAAGCCAATGGAAAGTGGTGTATAATTAGAAATCGTAAAATCATAAAAACGTTGGAATCAATTTATGGCCTCAATAAAAGTGTTAGGATAAATTTATGACTTTTCAGACCACCCAAACTTTAAGGCAGATAATAATATTAAAGTATATGTAAGGGGCCATTTGCAGACTGCTAGCTAATAGGCCTATCGAAGTATAATAAAAAATCTTCTCACATCCAATAACAGTGGACTAGACAAAAATAGTTCCTCCCACTGCAGGAGCTGGTGTGCAAGAAGAATAAGTTTTAAAAATATAGTCTGAAAAAAGATGTAGAGGATGCAAGAGCTCTCCTGAAAGCCCGTGCAATGAGTCCCGTAAGCCCTAGTAAAGCCCAGGCGAGATGGACATGTTGGAGCGAGCCTAATCCAGCCTAATCAAGCCTAATTGAGGTTGTCTTCCTGAGGTACCTATCGGAGTGAGCCTAATCAAGCCAAATTGAGGATGTCTTCCTGATGTACATATCGGAGTGATCCTAATCAAGCCAAATTGAGGATGCGTTCCTGATGACACATTGCCATGATCCTAAGCAACGCAACAACTCGGAATTTGACGAATAAAGGCCACCATCCCGTATATTAAAAGAAGGTACTATTTTAAACATTTTCTTTTACCACTTAAGATCATATGAAAAATCTTAAAAAATACTTTTCTGATATTTATGGTAGAGAGTTATCTGAGATCCGACCAAACCAATAATTAAATAAGATTAAGGTAATTTTAAAAATGAAAGAGAGTATTTCTTTTAGCAAAAAGAAACAATTATAATAATTAGAGTACGTGAAAATATTGTCTTTTTTTTAAAAAAAAAAAATAAACATACTTAAAATAATGAGAAGCAAACAAAAGTGTTGCTTTCTATTTTTTGAATTAATATTATGTTTTTTTTTGTAAATAGATATGTTCAATGTAAATAAAATATTTAATCAAGTTTTAAAAAGTTTCTGTAATTATTTAATTAATAATATTTAAAGTGTGTCAATTCTTTTTTTTACAGCTTAAATTTTAGTTTAATTCATAAGTGGAAGAGTTCGTCTAAATAATTCACAACGCAAACTCTTAATTTTATTCGTAATTATTCAAATTTAATAATTACCTTTCGACGCGAATTATAATTTAATTTTATTAATGCTTCGCGTTGCTCTTCTACTAGAATGTAGGTAAATACGATCACTTATATTATTTAAATTTATCTAAGGTATATAAAACTATATACCAATTTGCTATGAGGTTGCTTGGATGATTGGACCAATTAACAATTTTGAATATATTTAATAAAAAATAAACAGGTGTAATTATCTGTCCAACATCCCCCCTTCATTAAGTAAAATGGTGCTCTGACTCAGGAACGATCATCTGAGGTCATTAGATAGGTAAATGATGCTATGACTCAGGAACGTTCATCTGAGGTCATTAGAAATAATAATAATAATAATAATAATAATAATAAAGGAAAATAAATTTAAGTATTATTTTAATGTCACAATTTTAAAGATATTGTAGGTATGTAAGTTTAATTGATTAAAATTTTATTAAAATTAATTTTATTATTGTAACAATACTGACACACATATAATAATTTTATATAAATAAAATGAATAATATATGTTAGTAAAAAACAAAAAGGAAATGAGAAAAATAATTCTGGGATTTATAATAGGTAAATTTAGGAATTACAATTTTGTTTTTTTTTTCTCTCTTTTCTCTTGTGGTTGGATCTCAGTTACCATTGAAAAATAATGGCATTCACATCACAGATGACACATTTGTAAAAATAATTTTTTTTATATATAATGTATAAATAATAATAATAATAAGAATAATGAGTAAAATTTTATAATATGTCTGATATAAAAATGATTGAAATGTCAATAGATCACGATTTTTGAAATTGTATCACCTTGATACAAAAGAAAATTTATGAGTCGTACTACGAAGTAGTAGTACAATATTTACAAAAAAAAAAAAAAAAAAAAATTGTTTTTTTCTGTAGAAAAAGACAGATATTTTTCTGTTAAATGAAATTATGTTGTTTTTTATATATACGTGTATTATAAATATTTTAGGGGTATTTATGTGTGTAAAAGAATAATCTACAAAACAACTTCATCTCCTAAGAAATTTTTTTAAATTTTAGTGTTGTTGTTTTTATGTATTTATGCAATTTAGAATATTTTCATACATATGTTGTAATATAGAGAAAATAGTATGAGATGCAAAATATTCTTTTAAGAGGTATAGGATCTATTTTGAATTGATATTTTGAAAAAGTATACATTGATTACTAATACTTGTTAAAAATGACTCAGACGCTGGATATAGATACACGTATTAAGTTAGTGTCACCATTTGACAATAAAAAGAACAAAAACATTATATTTTTCTTAGAGGAATTTGATAATATTTTGAATTCGACAGATATACAGGAAGAAACTAAATTATTAATTTTAAAGGCTAAAATTACTGGGGACGCAAAACATATTTTAAGTAAACAGATTGAAACATATAACGAGACCAATTATAATTTATTTAAAAATAATTTGGTGGAGTTATTTGGTACAAAACTAAGCTTCCTTAATGCTCAGAGCAATTTCCTAAATTTAAAACAGGCCGCAAGTCAAACGATAGAGGATTTCATTTTGGAGTTTAAAAAGGGTGTAAAATATTATATCGAAAGTGCAGGCGAAAATGTGAATAATAAGGAAGAGAATTTTATCGAAATCTTAAAAATGTCGAATTTTTTAAATTCAATTAGACAGGATATTGCACTAGATGTGCGTAAAAATGCGCCCAGGTCCTTCAAGGAGGCATGCGAGTTAGCAAAACTTATGGAAAGTGCGTATAATGAATCAAAGTTTGAGGAAATTAACGCAATAAATAAAGAAAACAAAGATCTTTATGAGAACATTATAGAATCAAGTAAGCAAAACAAAGAGCTAATCGAGAAATTAAAAGGGGAGATTGAAAAACTAAAAAAATCAAAGAAAAAAAACCATGCAATTAGAGATGATAGTGTTCCGCGGAATAAGAAACTCTTTAATAAACACAATGATTATCAGGGTTCCCATTTCAATAACAATTTTCATTATAATGATTATGAACGATATTATAATGATTACTACAATTCCTTTAATTACCCGACGCATTATGGGATGTATGATTATTCACAACCTAACTGGAATTCGGGAAATAGGGATTTTGGATATATTTCTGAGAATTATGATCAAAATGGTTATCAATTTGATAAGCGCAAAAGGAAAAAAAAATGGGCAAAGAAAACAGCGAAATCGGATCAAGATTCGGGATTTTCAGAGACGGAAATCGATAAAATAAATAAAACAATCGCAAATATAACAAATGCAGACAAAGATAGTCTGCCAATTATATCACTAAGTATACAGGGCGTCGAAATACAAGCGTTACTGGATACCGGAGCTGCTGTGTCCCTTTTATCACCTTCTTTATTCAAAAAAATTAAAGATACAAACGTCAAAATCAAATATTTGGGCAATCAGATCCAAATTAAAACTTTAACAAATTCAAAGATTTTTTTTAAACAATGTGTAAAATTAACTTTTCGATTAAAAGGTATATTCACAACAGGCACATTTTATGTCACTAATGATGATTTTGATAGGCAGTACCAAATGTTATTAGGGTACGATTATCTCAAAGAAAATCATATGATTTTGGATTTATGCAATAAAACATTAAAATTTAAAAATCAACAAATTAAATTAAACGTTGCAAGTGAAGTAAATAATTATGAAGTGAATAACATTACGCCATGTAATTCAGGGGAACATTCAAATAAAAGTATGTTTGCCATTACTAAAAATAGAATTTTTCTCCAACCTGAAGAATCGAAAATTGTAAAATTAAAATGCCCAGAGGATATAAATATGTCAGATATAATTATTTTTGACCCCATTCAAGAAAATAGTAAATTTTCATGCGAGACTTCGTTACACGAAGTTCAAAAAAATAATAACATAAATATTATAATAAAGAATAAACTGTTAGAAAAGTTAATTATTCAGAAAGGAACTAAAATAGGGGAAATTATAACGAACTTTGAGTGCAAGCAAGATGACTCAACTGATAATATAGAGAAAGGGACATTTTATGAAATAAATAATTTAAATATAGAAGATGTAAGAAAATTGCGAGAAGCAGAAATTAAAGAGACGAATTTCGATTTAAGCCATTTATCAGAGGAAGTACAACAAAAATTTCGAAAAATTTTAATGGGCAATGTTCATGCATTTTCAAAAAGTTATCAAACATTGGGGCAATCAGCGTTTGTTGCACCAAGTTTTCAATTGAATCATGAATTCCCGGTACAAGCTAAGCCATATAAATTGCCTCAGGCAGTAAGACAGTATGCGAAAAGGGAAATTGAACAACTGTTACAGGCTAAAATTATAGAGAAGACTGACTCCGAGTATGCTTTTCCAGTTATTTTCGTTAGAAAGAAAAATCCGAGTAATAACCCGAATACAGAACCCAAGTTTAGAATGGCAACGGACCTAAGACTATTAAACCAAATTTTACAACCTTATACTTATCCGATGCCGGACGTAAAAGACTTATTACAAAAAATAAGCGGTAAAAAATACTATACGGTGCTAGACTTACATAGTGCTTTTTTCCAAATAAATTTAAAACCAGAAGATTGCAAAAAGTTAGCGTTTATTACGGAATTTGGAAAACATATGCCACTTCGTTTAGCTTTTGGCACACGAAATTCTAGCGCAATTTTTGCAGAAGTAATCGATAAAATTCTGGGACATTTTGACAAAAGCAAAGTATCATACTACATTGATGATGTGTTGATATCTGCAAATACAATAGCAGAGATGACGAAAACCTTAGAAGAAGTTCTACAGGTATTAATAAATCACAACATGACAATCGAACCTTCAAAAATGCAAATTTGCAAAGCAGAAATAGAATTCCTAGGATTTAGGGTGAATCAAATGGGATATTCTCCATCTCAAAAGAATATTGAAAAAGTAAAAAATTTAGTCAGACCAAAATCGAAAAAGGGGGTCAGATCTTTATTGGGCTTAGCGAATTATTTTCGGACGCTAATACCCAACTATTCCGACAAAGTTAACCCTTTAATAGAGCTGACTAAAGATAAAGTTAAATTTAAGTGGAGTCCAGAAGCAGAAAAAGCTTTCCTGATAATTCAGGAAGAAATTGTACAAAAACCAACGCTCAGGCCCCCCGATTTTAACAAGGAATTTTTCTTATTCACGGATGGGAGCAAAGTTGCAATTTCAGGTGTTCTAGCTCAAGAAAAGGATGGTCATTTTCTACCTGTTGAATTTTTCGGGAGAAAACTTAGAGAACCGGAAAAAAATTATCCGAGTATTAAATTTGAGTTATTAGCAGTGCATGAAGCAATTATGCATTTTAAATATATGCTTTCAGGTAGAAGATTTACTGTGTTAACTGATTCGAAAGCACTAACTCAGCATTTACATTTACAAGATAAATCGGAAATTATAAACAGATGTGTAGCAGATTTACAAGACTTTAATTTCGACTTCGAATTCGTCGAAGGAATTAACAATCCAGCAGACTATTTGAGCAGGAATTTAGATAATCTTACAACAGACAGAGAACTCCAAAATAATTTGTTTGCAAGTAACATAGCACTTACAGACGAAAATATTAAATCGGAGCAATATGCAGACGAAAAATTAAAAATTATAATAAATAAAATCGAAAAAGACAAGAATAATAGAAGCACGAAGAGATTTGCTTTAAATCAAAATAAATTATTAATTTTGAAACCTGGTTCAGATAAAAAGGAGCTTTTAATTACCCCGGATTCATTAAAAATTGCAGCCATAGAGGAAGCTCATAAAGCGCATTTCGGATTTCAAAAAACTTATGATAATGTGAAAACAAGGCTTTTTTGGCACGGAATGTACAAAGACATTAAACAATATTGTGCAAATTGTGTGCAGTGCCTCACATCTAAACAACACACGACAATAAAAGTCCCTGTTAAAAAAATGGTGAAAGATCACGAAGTCGGTACAGTCCTGCATGCTGACGTCATTGGACCTTTAAACCTCACGTTAAGGAAAAACAGATACATTTTAATTATAATTGATTCGACATCGAGATTCCTGGAAGCTGTTCCCCTACGAAACGTAGAGTCACAGACTATATTAAATGTACTAAATAAATATTTTGCAAATTATGGGTTGTGTAAAGAAATTATCTTTGATAATGCAAAATATTTAAGAAGCGAAATTATGAAAGAATATTTGGAATCTTTAAACATACAAAGGAAATTTGTGAGTGTATACCGTGCGCAAGGAAATGGACTTTGTGAAGTTACCAATAAAATATTAAAAACATCAATTGTAGCTATGTCGAAACGCACTACGGAATGGGACATAAGACTGGATTTTTTTAAACTAGCGTATAATTCCTCGAAACACCGCGCTACGGGATATAGTCCCTCACTGCTATTTTTCGCAAGGGAAATAAAAAATCCCTTCACAGCCCATATTCCTTCTGAGGAAATATATACCCACTCTTATGTTAAAAGCAGAATACAGCATATGAAGGAAATCAAAATTCAATCCCTTGCAAACCAGGAGAAAATAATGCAAGAATATATAGATGAAGAGGCATACGAAAAAGTAAAGGATTTAAATTTGGGTCAAACAGTATATTTAAAATGTATTGGAAAACCAGGCGCATTAGAGCCAAAATTTCAAGGACCCTACGAAGTTACTAAAAAGTTTAGAAACTTTAATTATTTATTACAATATGTTCCAGATAAATCAATAGAGCCGATCAAACGACATATGGATCAGATGTACGCTCCGAAATACGCAACAGGTCATACAGAGGCGGAAATTACGAATTTACAAGGGTCTCAGAAAAAAATTAAGGGTGATAAAAATTACAAAACTAAATGTGACATTTGTCAAAGAAAATCACACTCAACTGAAAATTGTTGGTTCAAATTGAACAAAAATACGAGTCAAAAGGGTGACAAACTTACTAAGAATTATTATAAAAATAATAATAAATATTCTGAGAATGTAGACCCATATTTAAAGTATCAAATAGATCATTATGATCAAAATATGTCGTTATATGGTTATACACCATATACAAACTTATACGGGGATGTTATACAAGATCATTACCCTTTCCCCCCTCCCCAAGATTATCCATGGTATATGAATTGGTATTAAAAATAAATCAAAATACATAATTAATCGAATTTCAAAATTAAAAAAAAAAATTTTCAAAATTTAAAAATAAATTTTTTTTCTTTTAGGTAAAAAAAAAAAAAAAAAAAAAATTGAAACAAAATTAATAACTTGCCTTTTTAAAATTCAAAATAATAATAAGAAAGGATAGGAACATGGGAACGCCAATTTGTCTCAGGGTTACAATATTGAGCAAATGTGCAGGGCGCACCCGAAAACATACTTATAAAATTATGTAATGTGCTTCACAAAACTTCAATGGAGCAGTGAAATATTTCGCTCCAGGCAAAAGTTATATATATTTTTTCTTTTCGAATATGAATTAGAAAATATAAAATCTTAACAAAGCCAAATAACATTAAAACTTAATTAATTTAATAGTAAATAATGTTGGAGTAATTTTCAAAAAAAAAAAAAAAAAAAAAAAAAAAGAGAATTTTTTCTGTCTTCTATAAGGGTAGCCTTTGCTAATAGCCTTACAATTTAGATGATAAAATTTCAGAATTACTCTTTAAAATGAGTAGGTGTAAGCTATAGGTTCAGGGTAGTTAGAACAGCTTTATAGCATACTCATATATATATTTTTTTCTTATATAAATATATGGTTGACAAGGAATAAATTATTAGTGCACTCTATATTAGGATAGCGGTCAGCTATAAGCCTAAATATAATAAAATATACAAAAAGTGCTAAGATTTATTCCGGTAGTTCAAGTACAACTTATATGCTAAAGTCTAGAATTTAGACAGCAGGGATAAGTTTTATGAACAAAAGTGTTATAAAAAAAAATTTAAAAAAAAGGATTTTGGTGTAGCACATTGATTTTTAAAAAAACATATATATGTATAACAATGGACAAGGCAAGTTATTTCAACATAATTGCACACAAAAATTATAAAAAAAAAAAAAAAAAAAAAAAAAAAAATATACACAAATAAATAATTGAAGTAAAATTAAAATTTTCTCACCAAAGGCTTTCTGTATAGGGTGCAATTTTGGCCTACGGCTGGGTATGCACCAACACCAACAATATATTTGTAGAAAAATTATTCACAGATACATCAATATAGTCATCACCTAGGCATAAATTTCAGGATTCTTGGCTGAAAAAGGAATCGAAGAAAAAATTAAGTATGGTATAATTACTAGATGTTATGCTCAGAAACAATAAAATTAGTAATATTATATTGTAAAAAGCAGCATTTTGAGTTTTCTTTAGGAAAATTTTTGATTTTTAGGTTTTACACATTTATGGAGTGTCTAGCTCAGTGTATAGTTCCTAGATTTAATAAAAAAATAATAAATAAAAATATAAGTTCGTGTTGTTTTCAAAATAAATAACAAAAGGTATAGCAATTAGCATTTACAGTTAAAATTTATGGAATTTTCATTAAAATTAACATTAGACAAACATAGTTTATATTATATTTAACTTGATAAGCTAATTTACTTTTATTAACGGTATTCAATTAGAATTAAAGTAGGCTTAAATTCAAGTTAAATTAATTAATAACATTGTTGTAGTGTAAAATTTTATGTAAGACTATTATATTTTTATTGTATACATAAAAATATGCAAATTTAACAATTAATAAAATGTATTAGCAAAATTATTTAATATAAATATTAAATGACATCTTGCTGAAATCAGCTAGAAATTAGATTTTTTTTTTTAAATAAAATATTTTATAAATTTATGTTAGTTTAGAATTTAAGCATTTTTTTTTTCTCTTTACTTTCCCTTAGAATTAAATGCAATTCTAATTTTAACACATATAAATATACATAGTATTGATAAATTTGAGTGTGTGAGTTCATAATTTTTTTTTTTATATATATAATTTGGCCAATTTAACATAAGAAAACAAAATAAATAAATAAATATATTTATATATATTGGCCTTAATTTTATTAAAATACGTAGTATGGCTTGATAAATTTATTTACTTAATTTTTTATAGTACATACAGTAATTATTTTTAAAAAACTTAATCTGTAACAATTGGGTGTAGATATTTATGAGTATACAAAGATTCTTTTCTGCTGGCAGAAATTCTTTGGTTCGGCCGAGTACTCATGGGTTACTACATACGATTTTACGTAGTAATTATCATTTACTTTTTTTTTTTTTTTTTATTATACAAGTGTATTAAGTACATTTTTTTTATAATTAAATAATAATTATTAATGTTGGATTAATAATAATAATTTATTATCTTTTATTTTTAAACATATCATTAAAGTTTAGACAGTAGAATTCACATACGGAATGTTAATGATAAATAAAATTTTGAATAAATAAATTTTTATTTCATTCAGTAAAAAAATAAATAAATATGAAAATTTAACAATCTTTTAAGATAGAATTGTTGGCTAAATAAATAATAATTTAAGACAAAAAAATTGTTCTCTTCTCCGTCAATGGCATTTTCTGACAACACTATTTAATAGTATTAAATGAAGGTGAATTTTTAAGGTCAGCGTAATGCATATTTTGCATTTTGGAGAGGCCGTAGAAGTCATTTTTCCGTGTTGTTTACATTTTAATAGTAAACAATATCATGAATCAAAATTTGTGTTTGTTAGAAAGGTCTAAAAATATACAAGGTAATCAGTTAAAGAAAGTTATATGCATTTTTTTTTTTAAATCCTGAAAGGCAATTTGGTTTAGTTTAAACCTGAATGAATAAAAAGCCACCCTCGCTTCAGTTCCAGTATGAGGCAGGAGAATTCCGATGATAGAATCGCCATTTTCCCCCTGCAAAATAATAAAAAAAAAGCAGAAGGTTTACATTAGATACGATACAAATACATACACTGTTTATGCATAGATTATGTTTAAAATTACATACAGGCATGCACAGTGAGTTAAGAAGAAAGTATATCAAGAAATTATACTAATTAATAAGGTAATTACAAGCATGAAATGGTTTTAAATACTTACTTTTTGAAGTCGTAAAATTTTGTCACAGCACAATTCACCTCACAGAAAGCGATTAGTAGCTTGACCAACCCCTCGTTTCGAAAGAATCGGGGACGTTCAAAACTGGTTTTATTCAATCCTCCTTCTTCTTTTTTTTTTTTTCTCTCTTTCTCGTATCGGGTAAAGTTGGAAAGCATTGCGTAATGATATATTAAAGGAGATGAATTAGCTTGTACATTTTGACAGATCATACATGTTTGAAGTAACAAATAAATAAAATAATGTAACAAGTTTGTATACAATATTTTTTCTGATTATAAATTGAATACATCAGATTAATTATGTGAAAATATAACATGTCATATTACAAGCATTGTATTTACTTTTATTCAGTATAAAATGTGTTTTAGATAAAACACTGTGTCATAAGGTTGTATGTGATGAAATAATATGTCAAATGCGTATGCCATTATTTTTCTTATAATGAGGTTTATTTCGGCATATTAATTTCAGACAAAATTATAGCTTTGAATGTATTTTGGGCACTTAAACTGTAAAGTTACAAAATTAGTAAACATGTGTGTGGTAAAGAAAAAAGGCTTCGAGAAAGACGTCTGATTGTCAGTACAGAGGTCTTCTATAAATGTGAATGTCAACAGACAACTATGCTATCATGTGTTGAACTTTCTGTTATGAAACAATAGAAGAACTTCTTATAAAATATACCAGAACCATTGATAATTGAACTTTACAGTCTTCGCTCAAAAACTGTGTAGATACACAGTCATATGGACACGTACATTCCTTCAAGCTTTACAAAAAAAAATAAAACCAGCAATCAGTTTTTATTTTTTTTTTCTTCCGATACCGGGAGAGATGCTGGGCAACATATAACTATGATATGTTCCCGCACCATGTTGGTTAAATCAAAGTAAAATTGCGTAATTTGTTATTTCTGTTTGTATAAATATTTTTTATAAAATATAATTATGAGTGTAAAATTATAATGTTTATATATTTAAGTAAAATAAGAGTGTAAGTTCATACAAAAATTATTAAGTTGATTTTAAATAGTAAATATATATTTTTAAAAAATTGTTGTATTGTAAAATGAATGTATAATATTGAATTGAGTTCGGATCTCAGACAACAACTAGCCAGACGCCATGGTGTCGTCTTATGACAAGCCAATGGAAAGTGGTGTATAATTAGAAATCGTAAAATCATAAAAACGTTGGAATCAATTTATGGCCTCAATAAAAGTGTTGGGATAAATTTATGACTTTTCAGACCACCCAAACTTTAAGGCAGATAATAATATTAAAGTATATGTAAGGGGCCATTTGCAGACTGCTAGCTAATAGGCCTATCGAAGTATAATAAAAAATCTTCTCACATCCAATAACAGTGGACTAGACAAAAATAGTTCCTCCCACTGCAGGAGCTGGTGTGCAAGAAGAATAAGTTTTAAAAATATAGTCTGAAAAAAGATGTAGAGGATGCAAGAGCTCTCCTGAAAGCCCGTGCAATGAGTCCCGTAAGCCCTAGTAAAGCCCAGGCGAGATGGACATGTTGGAGCGAGCCTAATCCAGCCTAATCAAGCCTAATTGAGGTTGTCTTCCTGAGGTACCTATCGGAGTGAGCCTAATCAAGCCAAATTGAGGATGTCTTCCTGATGTACATATCGGAGTGATCCTAATCAAGCCAAATTGAGGATGCGTTCCTGATGACACATTGCCATGATCCTAAGCAACGCAACAACTCGGAATTTGACGAATAAAGGCCACCATCCCGTATATTAAAAGAAGGTACTATTTTAAACATTTTCTTTTACCACTTAAGATCATATGAAAAATCTTAAAAAATACTTTTCTGATATTTATGGTAGAGAGTTATCTGAGATCCGACCAAACCAATAATTAAATAAGATTAAGGTAATTTTAAAAATGAAAGAGAGTATTTCTTTTAGCAAAAAGAAACAATTATAATAATTAGAGTACGTGAAAATATTGTCTTTAAAAAAAAAAAAAAATAAACATACTTAAAATAATGAGAAGCAAACAAAAGTGTTGCTTTCTATTTTTTGAATTAATATTATGTTTTTTTTGTAAATAGATATGTTCAATGTAAATAAAATATTTAATCAAGTTTTAAAAAGTTTCTGTAATTATTTAATTAATAATATTTAAAGTGTGTCAATTCTTTTTTTACAGCTTAAATTTTAGTTTAATTCATAAGTGGAAGAGTTCGTCTAAATAATTCACAACGCAAACTCTTAATTTTATTCGTAATTATTCAAATTTAATAATTACCTTTCGACGCGAATTATAATTTAATTTTATTAATGCTTCGCGTTGCTCTTCTACTAGAATGTAGGTAAATACGATCACTTATATTATTTAAATTTATCTAAGGTATATAAAACTATATACCAATTTGCTATGAGGTTGCTTGGATGATTGGACCAATTAACAATTTTGAATATATTTAATAAAAAATAAACAGGTGTAATTATCTGTCCAGCAACCTCATTCATAAAAATCCATCCAGCCGTTGGGATGTTTCGAGGGTATAAAGAAATCTACATACCCAGATACGCGTGAAACACATAACCCTTCTTTTCAGTCGGGTAAAAAGCATGGCAAAAGAACGTTTCGTATAAGTCTTGAAGATTTAGTAATGTGAAGGTTTATGCTGTATAAGACTGCAGTTTTCATTCACGGTTCTTATAAGGAGAACTATAGGGTCTGCTTCATTCATTGAGCAATGTTCAATTATGAACACAGCAATGTGTAATTATAAACATAGTAATGTGACTGTAGTATGCAGTTGCATGTCTTGCAAAAATCCCTACTGTCATTCCAAGAAGCACAAATTAACCAGCCTTAAACAAAAAAAAAAAAGAAAATTGTTTTACAAAATTGTTTTTATTTCTGTTGTATAAATCTACACTAATAAAACAAACGTGTATATGTGTTTTTGAGTCTGTCCGCGATGAGTAGGAAAATCTGCCGCAGTTAATGATCTGAAAATTAAGGAGGCTAAGGCAGGTCGTGATGCACCTGTGATCCGTGTAAACTGTAACGTCGTAAACGCTGAGTACGACACCGAGAATAATGATTAATATCTCCGATTTCTGTATTTTAATTTCATTTTCCAAATCAAATTCGAGTTCGAGACAGATCCGGTATTTTTCAGATGACTGAAAGTAAACTTTACGTGAAAAAGTGCAAAAAATTCCCCAAGCTTTTCCCCCAAAACGTTGATAGTCCAAAAACATTTTCTAACAAACTATTTGTCCCCAAAAAATTCCCCTGGAGGTTCGAAATTCCCCAAAATGGGAACAAAATCCCCAATCTGGCAACACTGTTTTGGTCGAACAATGGACATTATACACGTGATATCACAGATCCGCCAGCAGAAACGAGCTTTACTCGATCCAGGTTGCGTGCATAGATTTTAACGAAAACTTTGCAAATTCAGCGAAGATTTTCGAATACAGAACACAATTTTGAATTTATATTACAATATATTAAGTATTTACTGCTACAGCAATGAATTTTTTTTGCGATATTTTTAACCCTTTTAAGGGTAAGTAATTGGGTTTCTATAATGTTGATGTTGAATTCAAACCGGAATTTTCGAAAAATATTTCAAAATAAGGAAAAACAATTTTCCAGTTTTTTTCCACCTATGTTATAAAAATAAAATTTAATGAAATTTTTCTGGTGCAAATCTTGATTAAAATTAGGTGGGATATAATATATCCCACTGCCCCTCAAGGGGTTAACAAACAAAGGTTAATAACATGTATTCATACAGCGTTCTGCTAATATTTAAAATAACTACTGCCAGCTGACAAATTTTATCCTCGACCTCAGGTCGCGTGCATGAGATCCAGCTCACAGGCTTTCAAAGCCTGAGAGTTAATGTGTCCGCAGGTTCTGTATGTACTGTACGTAACGTATGTATGTACATACGAGATAACTCTTGAAAGAAATATCCGATTTGCTTCAGATTTTGTAAATAGGTTCATTCTGATAAGGCGCTGCCTTGATTAGTTTTGGGTGTTTATTGGTTAAGTAAAAAAAGGGGGGGGGCTAATCCCCCTTTAATTTAGATAAATGGGTTTTTCATACAGAATTATCCGATTTGCTTGAAATTTGGTATACCGGTTTATTCTTATAAGGCGCGTTCCTGATTAGATTTGGAGGTACATTGGTTAAGTATAAAGGTGGGATGGGGAAGCTAACCCCTCCCCCCTTAATTTAGCTACATGGTTTTTTGTCGATTTCGTTATTTTTCGAGGAGCATTATTCTTTGAAATAAGAGTATAATATACAATAAGTGTGAATAACGTGTGAGCTCAATGCCGTCAGTTCAACAGGGCACGTTTCTTTTTACTATGATGTGTTTTGCTGAACTTATCACTAAACATTCAAATGAAATAATATTATCTAATCCTCCAAATCATTCTGAGAAAATAGGTCCCAGCATTATACAAATAAAAGTATATCTTAGATAATCTTTTATTTTTTATGAGGCTATAAATCTTTTTTTTAATAATCTGCAGACCGAATAAAAATTCGTTATGCATGTCTCCCAACTTGCATATTTTTCTACCGTCGTTGTAAGCAGAATTTATTTTATATGATGCTCTTTTCCGGCATTACAAGATGCAGAATTCACAAGAAGTAAGCCTACGAGTTCCCCAAACACTTAACATCCGTCACTCATGCATTTCTCTTAGAATCTCCTCAAGTGCACACTATCTCGGCACAAGCAACGACTTGGAAGAGGTTTTTACGTATTTTCAGAATCTCCAAGAGTTCCGGATGCTATAATCGGCGATCGATCATGCATGTATATAAAAGTTACGTATACAAACCCACTTGAGAAAAGATAGCGGCGCGGCGCCCAAAGACACTCTTTACAAACCAAGTGCGTCTAGTATATATTTCGAAAGGCCACAAATGAATGTGTTTTTGATAATGGTTTTCGATTATGCTCGTGTCTGGCATGCCTTTTAACGCGAGCTGGTGATAAAATAGAGCAAAGAAAAAAAGCTTCGATGGTGAGAGATGAAGTCATGATTACGATAAAATATCTTCGGCTCTCTCTTTTTTTTTTTTTTTAAGTTCTCCATCACAGAAATAAAGGAAAATCGTTTATATTTAGTTGAGTAGCAAAATAATTCATAAACACGTGTTAGCTTTTTTGTCATAAAAGGCCACGA
Organism: Maratus speciosus; assembly: GCA_963932465.1. Taxonomy (NCBI): domain Eukaryota; kingdom Metazoa; phylum Arthropoda; class Arachnida; order Araneae; family Salticidae; genus Maratus; species Maratus speciosus. The sequence goes on from OZ010792.1 coordinate 530,053,069, forward strand.
TCCCCTCCTTATATCTGTACGTGCAAAAGAAGTCAAAAAATGAAAGCGTGATTAATAATATGTAAGCTCTAGGTTGAAGTGAAAACATCTGTAGTGAACAGAATCTTATACCAGCTGAATTCATAGAAGATTTTCAAAGCTTTCTTTGAACGACATAGTAAATTTAATCGTTCGTTTCTACTTTGCTAAAAGTTATAACCGCATCTACTTGTTTTTAGGGTTCCGTACGTAACCATTATAAGACCACTCCTGCGTCTGTCCGTCTATCACAGCCATTTTACTCGTAAACTATAGAACGCGGAAAGTTCAAATTAGCTGAAGTAATAAAGGCTATTAACCCACATATTTATAGATTATTTACCATTCACAAATATATTTAGGAAAAATGTAGAGGGGGCTACATAAATTAATTGGGGGTGGGGGTGGAATCTTTTCTTTGTATATCGTGCGGGGTATCGTGTGAAAGCTTTGAAAATGCCAAACTCAAAAATACATTTCTTTTAATTTTAGGTATAATATTTTCAGAGATATCGTCGAAAATGCAATGCAAAAATAGGTTACCCACCTCTATTTCCGAAACTGCTGAAACTAAAATTAAAAAAAGGGGGGGTGGTAGAAGTTAATTCACTCTCAGAAATGAATACTCAGATTTCACGAAATTTTCTTTGTTTTTGACGAAATAGTTTCCTGGCAAATGCTCCGAGCGAACATTTCGTCAAATTGATGAAATTAGTTTCTTCACTTGCTTGACGATATAAATTTCGACAATAGTTTCATCAAAAGAGGGCTAGTGGCGCCATCTCTCAATCAGTTTGGAAGCTCCAATATTTGACACGGGGAAAGAAAAAAAAAATCACCTCTCTCTTTCCCCAGCATGATTCGAACTCACGACCTTTCGTATGGGAGGTCGCTGTTCTGCCAAGGGCTGCTGGGGGGTTGAAAGTGTTTGCTTTTAAACTGATATAATGCATTCTACTTCGTATTTTATTTTTATAACGTAGATTGCAATTTTATCGGGCTGCTATATTTTCTGAAAGTTTTAAGGAAAGCTAATTTATTTTTATGGTTTTCTCGTATCAATGAATAATTATAATATGGCTTGATTAAATAATTTACAACTGAAATTTTCTTTGATCAATGGATGATTAGAATATGGTCTGGTTAATTTGTTGCTCACAAATAATGAATTGTGAAGTGCATATTGCGTGAGATTTTATCACTTTGAGTAATAAGATAAGATTTTAACACTTTACTGTTTATAAAGAGGAGAGGGATCAATTATGTTTATTTTTAATTTGATTGAAAACATAATGTACTTCTTAAAAAAAAAAAAAAAAAAAAAAAAAAAAGATATCCTTAGAAGTTTGAAATTTTATTGACCTAATTTTCTTATTGAATGGTTTTGAAAAACACAGGAAATTTATTCTTTTCGAATTAAAACATAACGAACGACAACATATAAATAAAATAATAATAATATTAATAAGTATTCCTAAAAATTCTAACAGCTAAAAAAATAACTAATGAAGAAACAATAACTACCTATATTTCAGTATTTTCTGAAAAGCACTAAGTGCTGTTTTAAAATAAATTATTACAGGACTAACACAAACAAGCAAATATCTGTTTGCTAAAATCGTAGGATTTGAGGAGGATTTGAGGAAATGTTTCCTTAAAATGCATTGAGTCTGACCGTGATTGAGACAAAACTTTAGTCAAATATTTGAGGGTTTACGTTTCGTTAAAAGTCAAGTGATGTTAATAGGAAATGATCGTCAAAAACGACGAAATACAGCTCGAGGATTTCTGAATCGTCAAAAGGGAGAGTTTTATTTCTGAGAGTGTAAACCTTACAGGAAAACTATAGCGATTATCCTAGGTGGCATAGTTTTTGAGAAAATCTCATTTTCCGTTACACTCAAATTTTGTTTTGCCGGCATTCAGCAAGAAGTTGAAGAGTGCTGGAGGTACCTATCATCGCACAAGTATTAAAGAATTGTTGTTAATGATTTTCGAAAAAAAATTCTCGGTAGTTAGCCGAGATATTAACCGTTAAAGACACGGACAGTTTGGACATACAGAAAGACACGGGCGGCGTACTCTACGCGCCATTGTTTTTTTGAAGCCTAGATAATAACTTTTAATGTGTAATGTAATGTTCAGTTACTAATTCCTATATTTATTGTACGGAACCCTCTGTGCACAAGTAATACGCCCACTTGACCGGTTTACCTTTTATGCACAAATTACAGTCGGACCTCTATTTTGCGAATTTCTCTATTTTGCGAATTTTTACTTGGAACCAAGAACATTTTGCAAATTTCTTCGCAAAATAACCTCCAACTAGCGAAGTGCATTTTCTATTTAACGAACTTTTCCTTGGAATCTAAATTTTTTTCTCCTTATTTCTTAAAATATTACTGGACATTTCAAACTTATTCTTTCTTTTAACACATTTTATGGTAATTAATGATCATTACCAGGCACCTAACTCACCGAGAGCAGTAAAATCGCTGTGATTCTTTGCTTTCCATTCAAGGAGTGCAAACTTTCAATATCCCCTTTTAACCCTCAATGGAGATGCCCGATGTGCTTAAACTATAGTTTCCCGTTTTCTAGATTGTTGATCATGATCAATCGTGTTGGTAATTCCGGTTCTTGTAGCTCGAAAATGACAAAGCAAAAGTGCTTAAGCATCAAAATAAAAAAAATATTCTTGATGAGGTGGATAAAGGCGTGAAGAAAAAGAATACTGCTTTAAAATTTGTATTGTTGTATTTCTCCAAACAGCTTATCAACCATAATAAAAAATCGTGATTTTAATGTAAAATTATTTTTTAAACTGAAAATACAATGTATTTCCAGGCAATGTTTTATTTCATTCTTATTTCCCTTGCAGATTTCTTTTTGGTGGGTAAAATAAATAAAACAAGTAGATATAATTTATAAAAAAACATGTGACTAATTACTTTTTTAATTATATTTAGTGTTTATGGACTTAAAATATGTTTTATGTAGTTTAAACTATTTTAAAAGGTGACTCTCTATTTAACGAATTTTCCATATAACGAACTTTTTTTCAGGATTTAGCGACTTCGTTAAATAGAGGTCCAACTGTATATCATAATCAAGTGCATATTTACTACGAAATAAGGAGCCATATTTATTTCCAAATAAAGTTGTTAATAAATATAATCTAGTATTTCTGAATTTTACATTTTGTAGATTTCTAATAAAAAGGTTTAATAAATATTTATGTACAATTCAGAAATACTTTGTCTGAACAGCGATCTACAAGAATAAAAGTTAAGCAATTGAAATTTCACGAATTAAATCGTATGCCGACTGTTTCGATTGAGTGTGTGACTGTGTAAGTTTCGTTTTATTTATATTTCTTTTCATGATGTGTTTATCATAGACATATTCATAAAAGAAAATTATATAGAAGCGGAATACGCACAAGGAACTGAGAGTATTTTTCAAAATGAAAACTTAATTACAAAAGCCATTATAAGTCTTAAATGTACTAAAAAAGTTAGGAAACTCACAATTTGTTTATTTCTAAGCATTCATTTTAAATTATGCGTATATAATAAAGAAATTTACCTCTCATGTGTAATTTTTCTCTAATCGTATTTTTTTTTTTTTCTTTTTTTTGTCTATAGAATTTCATTGTCTATAGAAAGCATGTTTTCATATATGTTTTATCGTAATTTTGTGGCACTTATGTCTTTTTTTTTTTTTCTCTTTCTATTTTAGGTAAGACAAGTTCTTAATTTGAATTGTGTTTTTTATTAACAATCTTGCAGAAAATTAAGGTAAAAAATACGCTTTTTTTATTGCTTAGCATGTTGGGATGCATTACTTTTCTTTCCATATTTATTATAAGTTTGAAATTGGAATTAAAAAGAGTTACAGTTTAATTATCAAATTAGTCACTTTATATATGGCATATTTTCCTACTATATAAGAATTTATAATTAATTACATTAAATGTTCGAATAGTTTGAGGAATAAAAGTTTTTCCCTTCAAAGCACAATGAACTATATCTTTTGGCTGATGTATCCATACGCCATTGTAAATAAAATAAATGAGACTTATAATATGTCTTGTCGTATTTTCATTTATTGTGTTGCAGAGATTTTTCATAAATTCGTAAAACACAAAGTTACGCTATTAAAACTATTTACTTAGTATTGAGACGTATTTCCTTATTTTCAAGCAGATCATTCAAAACAAAATTACTTAAATTTTAAAAACAAGATTTTGTATTCTGAATGTATTGAAAAATAATTAATAATGTATGCTTGACGGAGGATTTTTCTTTCTTGTCGTAAATTGCTGGGTGTTATCATTTAGGAGAAAATAAAATACATCTTCAGGATATCACTGATCAATAAATTCCTGTGATACAGGCACCTAGTACTTTTTTTTTTTTTTTTTTTTTGGCTATGATCATGTTTATAATCGCACCAGATGGTTGGAACTTATGAATAAAACTTGAAATCAATAAAACTTAAACTAATGCTAATAATCAATAATAATTAATATTAGTACATAATATTGAACCAATAATCCTCTGCTCAACTATTAGGTCAACAACCGATGGGATAAAATGTTAAGGAGGAAGCCACATAAACACCTTTTCTCTAATCTTTCATCAAAATGCCTATAAACAGAGAACTATACATGAATAAAGCAAGAAGCAGAAAAATGACAGATAGCCACGTTTGAAATTTGCTTATATATTTTTTGTAAAATGCAAAGTATCATGATATAGACATAGTAGAAAAAAAGTAATAAATCAATGAAAACCATTGATCTTAGCGTATACTTTAGGTTTACCTGTATAGGATCGACGTTATAATAATTACTGATATATTTCTAGAGAAAAGATCACTTTGACGTGCATATAGTTAGCATGGACCATTTTTCCCTTACAAAGGAGGAGAAAAATCATAAACAGCCAAACCATCCGGAATAACAATCGATTTTTATAAAATAATCACAGTAAATTCATCAGATATATTTGTATTTACAGTTCGCAATTAAAGTCCATTTTTAAGATAATTCCTTGTTTCAAAAGTTAACACTTATAGTCCATTTCACCTTAACTTGGCAGTGTTGATTATGCTGCAAGAGCCGAATTGCAGGCTTTGCCGTAGTAACCAGGGGTTGCTCAAAGGGAAGAGGATTCTAATAAACAAGGAAAAGCGCCATTTCGGCGGAAAAATATAATGCGTGTGCAAAAATTAGTACGTTTTCAAGTTCCTATGGAATTCATTTTATTATATAATCATTTATTAAAATAACGAATGGAATTATTATTTTTTTTTCTTTTTTTTTCTATTTTTTAATTGATTGCAGCACTATTTTAACTTATATTAGCTGACCCGCCCTGCCCACAAAATGCGAAAAATATCTATAAATGATTCTTTATTATGAATAATGTCGTGACAAACACTTTCATATTACTTGCCTAATGAGCAATAATGTGTCACAATTTACAGGTATCATTTACATTCATCTTTCATTCAGCTTCATCGCCACCTTTCTTCGCGGCTATCACTTCTTAGAAACACGAAAAAAGTTTTGTGATACGACGAATATCACGATGTCAAAACACGCTAATGACTGTTTAATAACATTCGACGATCACTTTCCCAGCGAAAATTAACACCTGCGAAATGAGATGCGTGATCATTTTCGTGAATTAATTTCCTGTAAGGTCATTGATAAGCGTTTATTTTTCTCTGGGAAATAATTAAGAATTCATTATTACGCAATTGAATAGCCAAGCTGATTACATTTACACTACATAAAGCTTAAAAGTAAATTCGACGTGAAAAAAAACCCTTTTTTTTAATACATTGCATGCGGGTATATTTCGCTGCGGACTTATACGTGTAGCAAGCGTTTTTTTTTTTTTTTTTCATGAGTTTCGCGGTAATTTAGTCATTTAGTAAAAACGCAATAAATCGAAAACTATTTTTTTCCTTAACCTTTAACTGATGTCATGCGGTCTCCCAGACCCCGCGACTCTCAGCTGTAAACACTTTTACAGCTTTTTACTTTTCTGTACTGAAATTAAATAATATGAATAAAATACTTTTTTCATGAAATTTAATTCGCATGCTCCTAAGAGAAGTACAACGATATTGTTAGGACAAAATTTAAGTAAATTCAACCATTTGAGTTATTTTTTTTATTCATTTTATTCGAGGGGTCTGAGAGACCGGATCACATCAGTTGTGTGACAAATTTTAGTCACATCAGTTAAAGGTTAACGAAACTTTTTTGTATTTTACACTCAAATGTTCGTGTTTATCTGAGCTGTCGCCTAGCAATACAACAACATACGCGTTTGCAATTACCCGTATTTATAGTACACCCGTTCTCCAACACAAATTTACTAAAAACATACTTTTATGTAAACCGCGCTCAAGTAGCACAAAAAATGTAAAAGTACGTTTCCCTCATACAACATGGTAATATTTTCTAGCACTGGCATTTATTCTTCCATTTGCCCATTCTCCTGTGTTCTAACAGAGTCCTTAGATACCCATATATGTATACCGGGTGAAGCAAAATTTCGTTACAACTTTAAAAATTCATAAAAAAGGGAAGAAATGATGATAAAAAAGTGCTCCGAAGGGAGACGAACGTAAAACGTAGTCCGGCAGTCTGTCTTTTTCGTCAACCTTGGAGCACTGAAAAAAACGAGTACTCAAAATTGAGTAAAAAGTACTAATTTTAAATACGTCACATACTCAAAATAGCTCCGATCCAAATGTACTCAAAATTGAAAAAGTATGTCCTCATTTTTGATGCCATGGTTGTGGTCAAATATGAATCGTTATGTACTGCCCCCTGAACCTACAAATTAAAGTAAAAATGTACCTACTGTCATTTATTTCCCGTTCACAATTATTAATTAGAAATGTTTAATTGATTATTTATTAAGAAAAATAGCAAAATTATTGGCAAGATACCCAAATCGAATATTTTTTTTTATGGCAGGAGCATTATTTGAAAGCACTTTTAAATTACTTTAAAATACTGTGCATAATTTAATATTTACATTAATAAACATCTTTTATGCCACCATAAACGAAATAAACCGTTGCATGGTGCACAATTGTTTGGGCTTGATAACATGTGATGGATCAAAATTCAGAAAGGATTGATTTTTGATCCAAACATACTCTATTCGATATAAGTCCATCGATTTACTCATTTTTGAGTATTTCATTTTTTTTTTCAGTGAGTACATATAAGAAATTTTTATTACATTCTGGTCTATGGGCAATGATTACTTGAATTATTTTACGGCGATGTCATATCGTTATTTAGTTATCGATATGAAATCAATTCAAAAAATGTATTGGTAAAATAATATTACAATATCTTACATTTTTTTAGTTTGTTCAAAGCTGTCATTATTGATATTCAAAACGGACTCGCAATTTAAAAAAAATTCGACCTTCAATTTTCGTGTAATAATCAATTTAATTTGTAAGTCCAAGGAAAGCCTTGACAATTACTTTAGTTTTTAACGCCTTCGAATGATATTTATTGTTTGTATTTCTAAAGAAATTCGATTTTTGAATTCCTCACTTTTTCATTTTGTTATAACTAGAAATGACAAATAAAACTTTACTTATTCGCTTATAAACATTCTTTCGTAATCATTACCACTCTTGAGTTCTATTTCACACCTTAGCTATGCACATCAAGCCCCCTCCCCCCTCCCTTCCCCAAAAAAATGAAAGTTCACTTACCGGGTGTCTTAAAAAGGACTGACATATTTTAAAATTCAATAACTTGCAAACAGTGACAGATATTTAAAAAATTCTTGCAGGAGGGTTATGCATAAGGTCAAAAGTTTTTTTTTACAGTGCTTTTCAATTTTAGTTCGAATTACAAACAATAGATGGCGCTGCGATCATTAGACGATAAATTCAGGCTCAATTTTTGTTACTTCGGGACCCACTCAATGCATTTTAACCTCCTTTTTCTGCATGGAAAAAGAGAAAGGCCAAAAAAATCGAGCCTGTATTTAGCGCCTATTGCTTACAGCGCCATCTATTGTTTGTAATTCGAACTAAAATCGAAAATCACTGTAAAAAAACTTTTGACCTTATGCATAACCCTCCCTGCAAGATTTTTTTAAATATCTGTCACCGTTTGCAAGTTATTGAATTTTAAAATCAGTCAGTCCTTTTTAGGACACTCGGTACCTTCTAATATTAAAAAGTGAAATAATTAAGTCAGTATAACATAATCAAATTTAAGTCAATTTCATGGGCCAAAACGCGGCTTATGGACACTGATCCTTAGGACACCCGGTCCCGGTATATAGAAAATTTTAAAATGTCTTTCTGGCTCAAAACTTTTTGCCATTTGGAATTTTCAGTGCATCTATGAAACTATTATTTATTTATCTATTTATTTATTTTACTTTTTATTCAAATCTAGAATATGCTCGATTTCTTGTGCATGGAAAATTCAGTCTCCTAAGATTTTCTTGAAAAAATGCTAATGGGCTATAAAGAACATAAAAAAATAGCAAATATTTATCGTAGTCTTCTACTCCATTTAAAAAATATTTATTCAGTCGGTTTATTTATGATAAATATTCTTTTTAAGATGAACATGTTTTTATTACTTTTACCTAAACATATTCTGTTCAATCTCGAAGTAAAGCAAGAAAACATCCTGCTTTTCTCTCTCTCTGTGTATATATACATATATAAATTTGCACTTTTGTATAATATATTTTTCATGCGAGATTTGAGATTTACGTGTTAGAGATGGCTCGGGATTTATTTTAATACCAGGCTTCGGGGCCCGCGAGGGGGTGGAGCACTGAAAAAAAGTGAAGTATTGAAAAATGTGTAAATCGATGTACTCATATCGAATTGAGTATGTATGGATAAAAAATGAAACCTGTGCTTTCTCAATTTTGAAACATCACATATAATCAAACAAACCCAAACAAAATGATAATTTTGTACTCTGTAATGATTTAGTTCATTCATGGCGGTGTAAAAGATGTTTATTAACCTCTTAATTCTCGCTCCCGTCAATATCATGGGCTGAGGTGTCGTTCATTATTTCTCGTGCCTGTCATATTTCCGGGCTGGAGATTTATTGCTCGAAAAAACTTCTGAAACCAGAAAAATTTAACTGGCATTTCGGTGTGATGAAGTCTTTGAATATTAGTGTTTGGGATTGGTTTTTGGCGCTGATTGTGATGTTGGACTTTGTATTGCATGTTTCGAAATATATCACACTCAAAAAAATTATTAATAATCACAATTTAATGTGTATTGTATTATTTCAAATATTATTTGTAAAAATTTGTTTGATGATGATAAATAAAGATCTAAGATGTGAAAAATAAATGTCTTATTTGCATTAATTTGTATGGTGTAAAACAAGCATTACAACACAGAATTCTCGCATGATGGCTTTTCCAGATATGTGAATTTGTTCTATAACATCTTTTTTTTTTTTTCGCCTTAAAAAAAAAAAAAAAAAAAAAAAAAAAAAAAAAAACAATTGCATATTTTATATAGAAACCTTATAATTATTCAATTTCTAAAATAAAATAAACAGTCAAGTGCGAGTATTACTCGCGCACAGATGGTTCCGCACAATAATATATGAATTAGTAAGTGTATTATTAAAAAAATACCTTTGCTAAAAGAATACTAAGACTTTGTAAAAACTATACAACGTAGGGTTGGGTATAGCTGTATAGTATACAGGGTGCAAAGGAAAGTCCCTTTAACCTGAAAATACTTGCGAACGGACAGAGCTACAGCTATACAAGCGAGGTAACGGTACAGCAAAGAGACTACGCCCGGTCTAATGCAAACGACAGCAGCACCTCTAGTGGCGAAATTTGGAAGATAGCCATTCAAATTGAAAACGAAAACAGGTAGAGCAAATTTTCCAATTAGAAAGTTTTAGAGCATCAATTAATTAGAACGAAACGACATTTGGTGCACATGGATAAGATAAATCGCCGCCTGCATACTCAAATAGGTCCGAAATCGATGAGCACTTTGTACTGTGCTGTAATGTCTGTAAAGATTTAATTTCCAATGCATTTAAAATTTTAGAATAACCCTTTCAGGGTAAGAGGAATTCTGTTCGTAATCTGATGAAATAATTGACTGATACTGGAATATTCAAACGAATTTCTCAGAAAACAAAAACCCGCTAATTTGCACTTTCATTACAAAAGCAAAATTTTATTAAAATATTCTTGGTGCCATTTGTCAGTTTTGGAATTAAAATTAGATGACTAAGACCATCTAGCCACCGCCCTTGTAAAGGTTAAATCTATATCGTCGTATTGAAGAGGCTTGCAATAGACGTTCCATGCTGAGAAATGTGAATGCAGAATTACTCTCACGAATACAAACGTGTATCGTGAGCAATGGCGAACTTTTCGAACATACTGAATATTAACTTTTTATCACTGTGAGACAGTTTGTCTTTTTTTTGTGTGTGTGATGTTATGAAAATGTATTGAGATAAGTACGTATTTATAGCATAAATTGTGCGTATTTCTTCATACTTCTTACTATTCCATTCAAATGTTTACACAAAATGAAGTGCATCGATTTCGGACATTTTGGGGTAAACAGACGAAGATTTATCTTATCCATGTAAACCAAATATCGTATTCTATTAAATAATTGATGCTCTAAAAGTTTCTAACTGGAAATTTTACTCTATCTCTTTTCGTTTTCGATTTGCAGTGGCTATCTTCCAAATTTCATCACTGGGGGCGCTGCTGTCGTTTTCATTAAATCGGGCGTAGTCGCTTTACTATACCGTTAACTCACTTGCATAGCTGTAGCTCTCTCCGTCCACAAGTATTTTCAGGTTAAAGGGACTTTCCTTTGCACCCTGTATACTAGAAAAGTATAAATGGATATACCATGAAAGTTCAAAGATATATGGAACCTAAAGAATAGCAAATATAGCTATTCTGTATATTTGTTATTCCATATAGGTTTTTAGTTAACCTTTAAAGACATAGTAAGTGTATTGAGAGAGCCACTCAATGGAAACTAGTCGCAAATCCCATAGCATTTATGTGATTCATTCTCATTAAATTACTCTGTTTTTAACAATTTGACGTTTATTGCTTTTATTCTGCTACTGGGCATTGCATTAAATAAATATATCCTTAAAATTTGTTATCTAGGCTTTAAAAGCCGACGGAGCATAGAGTACGCCGTCCCTGTCATTATATATGTGCAAACCGTCCGTGTTTTTAAGGGTTAATATCTCGGCTAATTACCGACGATTTTTTCCAAAATTCATGATCAACAATGCTTATATACTTCTGCTACGATAGGTACCTCCAGCTCTGCTGAACACTTTTGCTGAAGCCCGTAAATCGAAATTTGAGTGTAACGGAAAAATGCGATTTTCTCAAAAACTATGTGACCTAGGGTAATCGCTATAATTTCCCTGCAAGGTTTAAATTAACGTCTACTACCTCTAATTTTTTCATAATTTTAGTTTCAATAGATTCGGAATTAGATGGGGGAACATATTTTTGTACTACATTTTCCACCATAACTTTGAAAATATGATACCTAAAATTAAATGAAATATATTTTTGATTTCAGCGTTACGAAAGCTTTCACACCATACCCCACACGATATACAAAGAACAGATTTTTTTTTTCAAGTAACTTAATTAGCCCCTATATATTTTTCCTAAATATATTTATGAATATATATTAATCTGTAAATATGTGGGTCAATAGCCTTTATTACTTACCCCAATTTGAACTTTGCACATTGCATAGTTTACGAGTAAAAGGGCTGTGACAGACAGACACAGGAGTGATCTTATAATGGTTCCGTTTTCACTTTTTAAGTACGGAACCCTAAAAATAGGTACTTTTTTGATGATTTTTCCAAATATTAAGCGACCGTTCAGGGGTTAATGTAAATATTAAATTATGCACAGTATTTCAAAATAATTTAAAAGTGCTTCCAAATAATACTCTTGCCATAAAAATGATAGATTTGGGTAACTTGATAATAATCTCTCTATTTTTCTTAATAAATATTCAATTAAACGTTTCTTGTTAATAATTTTGAGCGGAAAATAAATGTCCGCACATTTTTACTTTAATTTGCAAGTTCCGGGGGGCGGTACATAACGATTCATGTTTGAACACAACCACGGAATCAAAACTGAGTACAAGTGTTTCTCAATTTTGAGTACATTTGGATGGGAGCTATTTTGAGTATGCGACGTATTTAAAATTGAGTACTTTTTACTCAATTTTCAGAACAAAATTTCTTCAATTTTTTTAGGGGCTCAGGCTTAAAGTGATAGTTTTATTTATTCACAAATTGAAAAAAAAAGTAATTTTTTTTTTGTCCTTCTGCTATAGGGTAATTCCATTGTAACAGAATAGCCTCCTGTAATAGCACTTTCAAACAGAATTTTAAGTGACCAGAAAAAGATTCCATTTTACACAGATTTTCTAGGTAGTATTAGTAAGTGTAATTGTATGACATTTCTTGAGTAGGGAACATGAATTTGTTGCGTTTGCGTCAAAGACAGGATTCCGTTATAGACAAGTTTCTTTTTCATAGGATTTACCGTACTTTTATGTCCAGATTTAGAAGATCGTGTCCCGCTTTTTTGTGAGTGACAGTGGATCTGGCAACGTTATTCACAGGACATGCATAATACATATATAATATCTCCACCTTTATGATTTTCTTCCCTATCTGTTTATCTCATTTCCATTAACTTTTTTTTCTGATTCACCATTCGCTCTTTATGAGAATCAAGTATTTGTGTTTTAATTGTTTCTCGTGAAAGTTGAATTTTGAACTAGAAAAATTCAAGCAAAAATAAATTGTATTGAATGGTCCTAAATTACTTTTTCTGAACTCGATATTGTTATTTGGATTTATTTTACGATACATATGTATTCAAATGACTGTCGGAAGTTACAAAAACTTACATGTACGGGGGAAAAAATAAAAATAATACTTATCTCACAGCTGCCAACTTGTACAGATTTTTGCTACCACTAAAATTTAATAGAAATTTCTGCCTTATTTAATCATCAATAATGACAAAAATTCGGCGATTGAATTAGGCAAATTTTAGTGGTAAGTTAAATCCGTACAAGTTGGCAGCTATGTTATCTGCTTCAATACTTTTCCGCTATTTTGCATTTTTCAGTGTCACTCCTATAATTTTACAAAATTTGTTCAAAAATCTCTTATTTCTTGAAAAAAAAGAAAGAAAAAAGACTTGAAATACATCCAATTTTTCGCAATAGAAAATTCAGCAAACAATTACATTTATTTACATTATTGAATTAATTTGAAATTGAAAATTCTGATATTATGCTTTGGAACAAACAAGAAGAAAAAAGAAAAAATACCCACGTTTACAGTTGCTGTTATTCGAATCTTTATTCGGTCGGTTTATTCATAAAAAAAAATAAAGAAAAAATACTTCTTTAAAGAAAAACACATTTATTTATTTTTACTAGAGCATATCTATTTAATTTTCGTAGTAGAAAAAATGTTTTCTCTGTAACCTATTTCCATTTTGGGGTGTAATATAATTTTCGATATTTCATGCAAGATTTCAGAAGGGTAAACATACAACGTGGTTCAAAATCATGTCTTAAAAGAACTTAAAGACAAAATGTTTGAGTTGTAGACTAAAATAGATAGAAATTATTGATATTAGTCATTTCTGTTGTATTTTATAAAACACAAACTCTAAAAATATAAATTTCCATAGAGACACTATTTAAATTTATTTATCCAAATCCATCTTAATCTGTTTTGATAACCAGTTAGTATTTAACCAGTGTTTTGCCAACTTTGAATTTATTGTTATTGCCAATATTAATAGTTTTTTATACCAATATTGCGTAAACACAGTGTTATGTTATGAATATTCGCATTGTAGTATGTACCTAAAAAGAAGGTTGTATCACATTGAAAATATTTTCTTCTATTTCACTAGCACTAGCATATTATTAGAAATATTTTCATTGTTATACCAGTATTTTACGAACTGTTAATCAGCACTAGTTTTGTAACAATGAAAAATAAAAGGTTTCTAACTTTTCGCACACTATTTTACAAAGATAATTCAATATTGCCAAAATATTTAATATAAAGTAGTTAGTTACGTGTAAATTAGTTAATGACATTGTTGCATTGCACAATTAGTACTTACTATTATTAACTGGTATTAATATTAACTGATTGCTACTTATTAACTGTTATTAGTATTAACACTATTTCTACCAATGTCAAATGTCACCGTTTAAAAGATCTAAAATTTATAGTTATTTTATTTGAAAGTTTTAAATTAAAGCAATTAAAAATAATTATTTATACAATCAGTGCCACCCTCATAGCTTTAAAAAAGACTAATAAAACAACCATAAGTCGAAATCTGAAAAATAGTCATTAGACACCGGTAAAAATAGTGTTTGTTAGTTACTCCTTTAAACGGCTGGCCTGTGTTTTTCCGTTCCCGCAAATCATATTAAAAAAACTGTAGATAAAAATATTTTTAATAAAAATGTGTTTTAAAAAGTATATTGAATGAAAGGATATGAAAGCCTTTATAGCATCAAACCGCGATTTAAAAAAATCCCTGCCGGCTCGGCCTACAGACTGAGGTAGATTTCAAAGTTAAGTACTAATTTCAACAACAAAAACTAAATCAAGATTAGAGATAAACCCAGTTTAACAATTTTATCTGGTCGTTTTTGACGAATTTTTAATTTTATTTTTCTGTAAGAGCTCGTTTTGTCAGATAATCATATTAAGGCGGTATTCAAAAATTTAGTTTTCTACACTCATCAACTCGAAATTTTCTGATGCATTTTCAGACTCATTTTTGAAAGGAAAAACATGAAATTTGCTTATGTGATTTTTTAAAGAAATTTGTAAGCGACCTAGGTTTTTATTTTTCATTCAAATAATTAGAGCTTGATTTACAATTATTTTCTCAGTACGACCTTTTTTTTTTCTTTTCCAGCACTATTGCTTTGGGAAATCCGGCTCAAAATACCCACTTTGACAGCATTTTTAAAACAATATTTTGCCTTTATCAAAAAATCGACCAATAAAGCACATTATATAGTTTAATTATTTTAATTTAATTATATAGCACATTATGTGAATAAGAGAACCTGCTAATTGTATGCGTTTGAGAGCGAAAATGAATTTAAAAATGAGTCTGAAAATAAGTCGTTTGGATTTGAGTACACCCTTAATAGGATAATTTTTTCATCAACCCCTACTTTTGTTTAATTTATTTTAGCTGTAAGTGTTGGTTCTATCAAACACTTTTCAATACAAAAGTTGTAGATAATATTAAGAAGATTTATAATAAATTTAAGCGAATTGGATATCTTGTGAATTGACGAAGTTATGAATTTTTTTTCTTCTTCACCCCCCTCCCCGTCGCCACCCTTTTTTCAGTAAGAGGTTGGTCCTATCAAAAACTTGTCAATTTAAAAGTTGTAGATAATATTAAGAGGATTTATAATAAGTTTTAGTGAATTTGATATCTTAAGAATTGACGAAGTTATTAATTTTTTTTTTCTCCCTAAAACTCCATTTTTTGCGCCCCTTGAGCCCATTTTTAATTTAATGAAAATCTGTGATACATAATTTTTTTGCCCTTTTCCTAGAAGTAATAATAACTTTAAACTGATTTGATATGTATAAAAATTAAGAAGTTATGTGGGTTTTTTTTTCTGTTTTCACAAAACCCCTCCCTATTTCCATCCCCTTGTCCGATTTTGCCCAATAACGAACTAGACCGAGGTTTTCTACCCCATGATTTTATGTATCAGTTTGGAAGAGATTTGTGCAGAATTACGGAAGTTATCGTGTCCATAAAAAAGTGATATAGATAGATAGATAGATAAAGTTTTGAACTAGAGGTGGTTTTGGGTTCTAGGGGTCATGATCGACGTAGATCTGCAAAAATATTTCAGAAATTCCAACATAGGGGAGATTGCAATAGGTAGTATTTCTTACGAAATCTACCTTAAATTAGAAACTCTTAGATTTAGAGGCGTTCTTATGAAAATACAGAAAAATCTTCTGAAGATCATAGGGTTAATTAGTAATATTAGTAGTTAGTAAGCAAATTTTCACTAATAAATAACAAAAATTGAAATTAAATTAAGTATGATACATAAGTATATATAAAATATTTTATTAAAAGTGGCGGCAAACTGTTTAATTCCGCTGTAATCTAAACCAATTCTTGATAGTACCACGCGCTGTTAAAGTTTCGCCGTTTAATACAACTGAGTTACCGAAGTGTGCAATAAAATTAACTAAAATCTCTAATGCCTTTAACGCAACAGATTGATTCTAATACACCACACGGTTTCTGCTACCTTGAATTAATCTAACGCAATTAGCAGCGAGAAGGTACTAATCTAGACACTGATTCAAAACTGATCGAAAAAAAATTGCCTCCCATCTCCTCTTATACATCTCGATTAGCCAAACATCTCATACAAGTATGATTTTAATATGAATACCTTTTGTTGAAAAGATCAAATTTTCTTCACCGATACCAAGTGTCCATCGAAAATTAAAGGTGGAAGGAAAGGTTCACCAATAACAGGCATGAAAGAGTTCTTCTAAAAGGTGAAATTTCAAGTTTTTGAAAGCAATTTTAGTAATTCTCTGAATTGATACAAAAATGCAAAGAAAATATTGGAAGCATATGGGTAGATGGGTGGGGATCAGAAATTTAATTAAAAGGGAAAGGAAATTTGTATATGGTTCTTTTTGGAATAGAACTTCTTGTCTCTTTATGCGATATTTGGACGTGGAGATACGTGTGATCAAAACGATCGCACATTTAACGTTAATTTTGAGCTTAGTGTCACTAACATAATAAATTGAGACATTTATGGTTCATGTAATATATGGGAAAAATCGGTTTGAAATTAATATTTTAATAAAATGTGGAATTATATGGCATCAATAACATGCAAACAACTCCCTAACATCACCCATCCCCCAAAGGAAAAAAATACAAAATCTTAAAAATACAAAGAATGCAAAAAATCTTTCTCCATAATCATTCCCCACTTTGAAAATTTTATCATGATAACTTTTCTGAAATTCTATTTTATCATATCAAAAATATAAAAATATTCCATATTTTCGCATCTTGAACACTGTCAATTTCCTGTACTGGAAAATTCAGTCTTTCTTTATTGCATTCATTTCAAAGTAAAAGATTTTTAACAATATGCTCTGGAAAAAGAACATAAAGTAAAGGATGGGGTGGGAGTGGGGTAAATATAAAAGTCACTAAGGGGGAAAAAACTATAGCAGTTTATTCAGAAAAAATATTCAGCTTAAAAAGAACCTTTTTTTCTATATTTACTTTCATCGAAAAGTATTTTCTTCAATATCACAGCCAAGAAGGAAAAATATTCTCCTTTTTAAATATTTTCATTTTGATGTATTATGTATTTTGGTATTTCATGGGACGTTTGGAAAGCGTAAACCGTTTAACATGGAACATAGCCATATCTTGAGATTGTAAAAGAAATGTAAATTGTAGATTAAAATGAATACAGGCATCCCCGACTTACATATTACGCGATATAGTACATTCGCAGTTACGTAATAAATCTCGAAAATTACATTTGTGTACATACTAGCCAGTTTGATACGCAGTTGCATACTTTGATATTTATTTTATAAATAATATATATAGATCTAAACCACAGCCGTAATATAGTTTATATATTATAGTTATATTTTTATTGGCATATACGTACAATCAAATCTATAACAAACAACTTAATCTTTATTGTTAGGTATTCATAGTAATAATCTAATTTATAATAAATACAGTTTGTGCTTATCAAGGATTATTTTATTTTGTAAGTGCTATTCATTTGTCTTGCCATGAGAAATTCATGGAGAATATTTTAAATTAGTCCTCTTTAATTATTTCTTGTTTTTATAGTCATTTGATGTAGATCCAAAATTGTTATAAATCAATTCATCCATGTTAGAATTATAAATCCTGTATTCCACAAGATATTTGAAAAGTGTTAAGTTTGTTTTTATATTTTTTCATACTGCTATAGTTCATATACGAGTAAATACTGTCGCATGATGCTTTATTAAGCAACTTACAAATTCGACTTACGTAAAATTCAAGTTACATAAAACTTTACGGAACGCATTACTTACGTAAGTCGATAACGTAAGCAAATACTGTCACATAATGATTTATTTATAAAACAATAAATTTTATGTATATAATTCATATATTCTTTATTATATAATTAGTACTTAAATGATCTTGAAAACCAAATTAACACATGTGTAGAAAAAAATTACAAAAATATATAAAATAAGAAAACTATAAAAAATTAAAAATGTACAATAATAATTTAAAAAATATATTATAGGACGGATGGGTGGATAGATGTTAGAGTACGGAGGAGGGTGGCGTTGTCTGGATAATACGCAATGGTTAATTTATTTTTTTTAAATGGGGGGGGGGCATTTGATTTATTACTACGTTGCTAATACACATTTTATAATGGATGTTGATTCGATACTTTTATATGTATAATGGTGTAGTTATATTTATATATTTGGAAGATTCGCAAAAGGTGGGATCATTAAACGTTAACTATATGTAATTTTTTTAATTTTCCAATTTAAGACCAATTTTTTTAATAGTATAGTATTTTGTCTATAAATATAATATATAAATATTTTTAATACTATGTCTACAAAATTATACACAAACATTAAAAGACAGCAACTATTCTGGAAAATTAATTATTAAAGCATTTAATTAGCAGTTGTGTACGTTACAAATTTTGGACATTTTTTCGCACGTACGTTACAGATTTTGGACGTTGCTCTTAGTATTTAATAAATTCTTAAGACTAAGAATGTAGTAAATGTGTCCTATAATTGTCTGTGTATACATATGTATATGTATAATTATCTTTTTGTTATAAAATTTGTAATAAAATCAAATGCTGTGTTACGTACGTTACTTTCGGACATAACAAAATATAGCAAAATTCTTTATAGAAAAGTCCTTCTATCTTCAAAAAAGCAATAAATCAGCCTGCCATCTCTTAACGAAATTATCAAAAATCACCCGTTTCCTTTATGCATTCGTTATTTACCATTAGAACCACTTGGAAAAAAGTTAAAACTCTTTTTCTTGGTGGTACATTGGAGCAGTTAACGTTATGAATGTCCGAAATTGGCCTCTTTAGCATAAAATAATAAAATTTTAAGATATTTATACAAAGCTTTTACGATAAATTATGTCATTTTCTGTCTCTGAATAGAATTAAAAACTCAGTGTAAAAAATAAAAAATAAAGTCAATGACAATTAAAGTTATTTTTGAAAGGCTTAAAGTTATGACATGTGTCCAGTGCCCACCTTTTGAGAATCGCCCATTTATCAATTCATATTAAATTTATTCATATTCATTAGTATTTAATAATGTTAACGATTAACTTGTATTTAAATTTTAGCCTTCTCAGGACAATATCATATTAATTTCTAAGACAAAGTATACTATCTTTAATGAGAATAAAATGCATGTTTTAATAAATTTATTATTTGTTCTTCCCTCTCCCCTTAAATTATATGTATTTAATATTTAAGAAAGTTTGCAGACACATTAAATGTAACTTATTAATTTCAAAATTTAATTATTATTAATATTAATTTCTTGGCATCTTAATTTTAATAATTTTTTTAAATTTAATTATAAATTAATTTAAGTGATGATGCAACGTTGTCACAGGAATTTAAATTGTGATATGCTATAGCAAGGTACAAATATTTATGTGAAAAATTAATAATCATCAATTTCACCATTTTACATATCATTTTGATTTAATATATCAATTACTAATTTTTTCTAATACTATAATTGTATTTATTCATTAACATATTTTTAATTACTCTTTCATTATAATATATCTATCTCTAAACAGTTTTTGCTTTAAAACTTAATCGATTAATAGTTATTAACAGTTTTTATTATATAATAGTTTTTATTTTTCTAGTAAGTCAATAAACAGCAGCACCACACTGATTCATTTGAATACATGAGCAGTTCATTCTCAATTCTAAATTATCTATAGAGGGTGCTGGTTATATGTAATGGGAGTGTGCTTGGCTATGCTGCATATTGTTGAATCTTGGTCCACCATCATATAAAAAACTCTTTTGGCATCATGTGCTTGTGATCTCCAATGATTGTATTTTGTTATGCGTAATGCTAAGACAGTATGGATTTCAATTTGGTAATTTGTTTCTAATTTGTCCTCTATCCTTTTTAATCTTGTTTATTTTGAACTTAATTGGTGTTCAATGGTTTATTTCTCTGTTTTATGTGTGTGGTTGTTCCAAATTCATATTCTTTAGCTAATTTATGGCTAATATGAAGATGAAACCACACATTTTATTTGTGGAACTTTAGGCGTTTGGGACCCGACGATTCTGTCTAAGTTCTACAAATTTCCATTATCTCATTTCTGTTATTCAATTTCTGCTGTTTTTTACTATGTTTTTGGAATCTATGTTAAGTGTGTTGGGGGGAACTGTATTTTTGTCAATTTTTTAATGTTATTTTATTCATAATTTCACAGTTTTTGTTGGTGGTTGGTAATGTTTATTTAATGGTTATATATATATATATATATATATATATAATAAATATTGCAGTTTCTTACAAAATTTTACCTAAGTAACTTACAAATTCGACTTACGTAAAACTTTACGGAACGCATTATTTACGTAAGACAGGGGATGCCTGTATATATATTACAAACATTCATAAAATATTTAATATAAAAAAATACACTTGAAAAATATAACTTACATTCAAATATTGACTAGAAGTATTTACTATTATTGTATTGCCTTTCCCCATTTAACCAATCTTGCACCTCATTATTATTAACGATCGACCAAAACAGGTTTTTCAGACCAAAGCCGAAACAGAATTTCGGTAATCTTCCTATTTTCGGCCGAAAACGAAAATAACCAAAACTCTTTTTAAGTAATTAATACATACATATACAGAATTATTAATTAATTATACCTGTGGCTCAAGTTGACTTTCTGTGCCTCTGACCAAAACTTTTTATTTTCATAAAAATACAATGTAATTAATTCATCTATGACAAAGAATGATTTTCTAACTATACGAATTTCATCTCATTAAAAAAATGTTTTAGATATACATACCTCGCTTTATCTTTTACAATGATTTTTGTAAATGATCGTCTCTTGTACTAAAACTTTCTCAAAGAGTACTCGAAACATTTCTGCGGTTTGAAACTAAAAATTTTCTATTACTGTTAAATCTGCAGCTTTTAAAGAGCACGTTAGGAGCCTCTTCAAAGTTTAGTCCTATATCCATTGCTTGCTTTATAATTTGCATTCACGTCTTGAGTCAAACCTGACTGATAATTATAAACAGTGAATAAAGTTAAAGAGAGTCTCATTTGAGCCGATACAGCTCAAATCAATGAGTGATGGTCGAGTTTCGGTCCGGCTGAATTTTTGGCAGTATTTTCGCCGAAAAGGAAAACGAAACCGAATGTTCGGTCAATCTCCGATTTTTTTTTTTTTTTTTTTTTGAGGAGGGTAGAGAGGTCAAACGTTGCACGTTATTTTTATTATAAATAAAATATCTGCAACAAAAAAGCAATGCTGCATCCCTAATACAATAATAGGTAATAAGAAGAAAATGGATTGTCGAACTACTTATATGTAGAATGATACATTATCATACACCATTCCCAATATTTAGTATAATGTACTAGGAATAACATAAAGTCCCTCTCCACTTCATTTAAAATTTTGGAACAGTCTAAACAACATAACATTTCTCCATTTTCAGCTTGATTTTTTGAATATCCCATCAGGTATAAATGAATAGCCTTGTAAAGTATACGGAAATATCTTGAGAGGTTGAATGAAAATGTGAATTTTAGTCTTAAATATGGATTTTTACTGCCGTAGAGCGACTGCTCACACTAGGAAACCAAGTCTGTAGAGCATAGATGCTCCACTCGGTACGCTTTATTGAGGTCTAAAAAATACAAAACGATAGTCGTGAAACACATATTTCTAAATACAACAATTAAAAAATTTGACACATTCAGCCACTGACAATAGGCATTTGTTATTGCTTTTCTTCATTTAGCCCTATTTACAACTGAAATTTTTGTCCCATTATACTCGTTATTGTAACTATAACATAAGTGCAATTTTTGTCCCATTATACTCGTTATTGTAACTATAACATAAGTGCAATTTTTGTCCCATTATACTCGTTATTGTAACTATAACATAAGTGCAATTTTTGCAATACGGAATCATTGGCAGTGCAATATAAATATGTACAATACCTAAAAAACTTAGCGAAAAATTTGCAGATATTTCCATCTTAATCTAAGTGTTTATCTAATACTTCTCTAAATAGCACCACATATACATAGGCTACCCAATAATGCAATAATAATTATTTATTATTAAAGTAATAGAGAAGATGAAAAATATATTTCAAAATACATGACGTGCGGATTATGGCACATACTAGAATTCCTTTTATTTATTCTGTCTCTTCCTTTCTGCTCCCCCCCCCCCCCCTACATACATACACATTCAATATGTAGGGTTATTCAAAAAAGTTTGAAATGTATTCGTATATCAATAATAATTCGCCATATTGAAAATTTTAACGCGATGTGAAATTATATTGAATTGCATAAAAATTTTAAAGTATTCTGTTTATTTTACATATTTGTATCTCGTTAATAATTTGTCATGTTGAAAATTTTAACACGATGTGAATTATATTCAATTGCATAAAAATTTAAAAGTATTCTGTTTATTTTACATATTTGTATCTCGATAATAATTTGTCATGTTGAAAATTTTTACTCGATGTGAAATTATATTCAATTGCATAAAAATTTAAAAGTATTCTGTTTATTTTACATATTTGTATCTCAATAATAATTTAAAAGCATTCCGGGTTTTTTTTGTTGTTGTTTGTTTTTTTACGTATTAAACACAATCAGTTTCTGGTACTGGGAAAATTCGGTCTTCTTTTACAACTTTCACTTGAAAATGAAAGATTTCAATTTTTTTTCAGAAAAAAGCACACAAAGGAAAAAATAGTGAATATTTAGTATTGTTAGGAAAAAATATGCATTCCGTCGATTTATTCACAAAAATATTCCTCCAAAAAAGAGAACTTTTTCTATTTATTTTCATCGACGCATGTTTTGTTCAATATTGCAGTCAAATAAAGAAAAAATTCTCCTTTTTACATATTTTCATGTTGTTGTAATGCGTTTTTCGAAATTTCAGGAAAGATTTGGAAAGCGTTAAAGTGGTACAGAACCATATATATTGCGAGATTAAATTGGAAATAGGAATAGCAGGCTCAAGTAGCTATCGATACATGTATTTGTAAAATATCTAATTTTTCTTTATTATTACGCTCATAAAAATGTTTGTGTTGTTACCTTGCTTCACTTAGCCCTATTTAGAACTGCATGTTTTGTCTAATATTGCCCGTCATTGTAACTGTAATACATAAGTGATTTTTTTTAAACACAGAATCATTGGCAGTTCAATATAATTATGCAATTATATACAATTTATACAAGTACATATAATTTATAACAACTTTGCGAAGTATATGCAAATATTTCCATCTGAATACAAGTGTTTCACTAATACTGAGGCAATATTATACATAGGACTAGCATATGGCCCCGTCAAAAATGACGGGAAAGTGTTATTGTAAGTTTACAACATTAAGTCAGACTCAATTAAACAGGTGATTGATATGCATGATTATTCAGATAGTGGTAAGTCCTCAAAAGCATTAAAAAAAATAGTGTTTGTAAAAGTCAACCTTCAAATGAAGAAAATATGAACCACCTCATGCGGGGGGGGGGGGGGAGAGCTTTTTCCAACAACCCTATGGCAAAATTCTCATTTTTTCTGCACATCTTTGATGAAATTCGTGTTTTTTTCGCAGCCTTTTGACGAAATGAGTGTTTTTATCGGGATTTGTTGAAAATTTTGCTTTTTTTCTGCGCCCTTTTGACGAATTACACCTCTCGCGTTTCTTTGACAAAATTCAGGGAAGAGTGCCACTTGGCAAAAAAAAAATTGTTCAAAATCTTGCCAAAAATCTTTTCAAGATGGCAGAAAAACATCATTTTTAAATCTTTGTTATTTATAAATCAATGATTTTGCCCAAAAAATAGAAAATGATGTAAAAACATGGATTTATAAGTAACAAAGATTTAAAACTGAAGTTTTTCCGCCATCTTGAAAAATTTGTTACGAATTCCGGTAAAATCTTGCTAACAACTGCCAAAAAATTTATGAAACATAAGATAAAAGTAAAAGGATAAATGTAAAGAAATACCAATAAATGAGACGGCGATTCATAAAAAAAAGGGGGAGCTTCATACAAAAAAAATTTCAAATATTTACATAAAAAACAATCAGTTAAAATTTAAAAAAAAAATCAATAATTTAATGTTTAGAAAAAGGGATCCTAGTCAGGGTCTGAAACATCGTCAAGGTATGGTACTTCTCTTCTAACTGAATTAAATTTAAATTTTGATGGATGTTTGGTAATACACCCTCGATGTTTTCAGACTCTGAATTTTTTCGGCAGCCGTTGGCTGAATCGTCTGTCTCTAAAACAGTAAACAATGTAAAAATCGATATATTCACCAATAAAGGGTGCATTTTAAACAGCTAATGCAAAAATCTTAAAAAAAAAAAAAAAAAGAAAGAAACAGCAGAGCAAGCGAGACTTACCTTACAATCAAAATACGTTGACAGAAGCACAGGTGCATCCGAATGTATGCAGCAAATTAGTTACGTAACAGAAAATTTAGCTGACTAACGGTTCACCTGATACTGATGAACCAATAAGCTTCAAGATCCCCCGATTTCAAAATTTACATTTTTTTTAGGTTCTTATGTTGAAACTTACACTTTTGCAACCTTTCGATGAAAATCTCGTTTTCTCTGTGATCCTCTAATCAAAACATATTTTTTCTGCGATTATTTGACAAAATTCACGTTTTTCGCGATACTTTGATCAAATAATGCATTTTTTCTGCAGTCATCTGATGAAATTCATGTTTTTCCACGATTATTTGGCGACATTCACATATTCCATGATCCTTAGACGAAACATGCATACTAAAGGACCCTTTGGGAAAAATTGTGCTTTTTTCTGCGATCCTTTGATGGAATTCATATTCGTTTGATGACACCACCCTTTTTCTACGATATTTTGATGATTTTTGCAAGCTCCTGGCTATATGTTTTTTCATCCTGTTTGTTTCTATACATGGACTAAATGCACAGGTCATGGGAAAGGATTAGAAATAAACTCAAATTGCAGTTGCTTGTACTCGCATTTTTATTTTGTCAAATTCTGCTACCACCCCCCCCCCCCCTTCTCGTCCTAAAAATGTCAACAAATTTTAATACTGATTTGCATCAATCCCAGGGATGATAAATTGTGCCGAAAAAATGGAATTCCCTGTTTTCGCTGGAAAGTGGCATGTCTGTAAATGCTTTTAAAAATATATTCATAGTTGAAAAAAAAAAAGCTGTTGCATTTTTCAAACAGCAAAAAATAATTCACAGAAATATATTAAATTCAGCTTAAAAAATGCAGCATAGGTGAAATAAGAAACTTAAAAATAAAACAAAAAACATATGGCATTTCTTTAAAAAATCAGATGTTTATTTTTTAATTTTAGATGAAACTTTAAAATTTGATTCATATATTTGGCCAAAACTAAAACACCATTATGTGCATCATTGAAAGTAATACACATACAAAAAGCTATGTTTTTTAACGGTACAAAAATTTAGTAAAATTAAAAAAAATTTGTAATTTTGATTTTTAAATCTTTATTATAATGAAACGTTCCTGTGAGTGATAAACACTTTATGAACATGAACTTAAAATATGAATAGTTTAGATAAAAAATAAACAAAAAATTGTGTATATGGGTGTTTAATTCTGTTCGGTGTAAACTCAACTGAGTTTATCAGGCAAACTGAGAAATCCGTTGATTGCCGCGATCGCGCAAATCTTTTCCTGGTCAATTGGCGCCTTCTTTCCGAAAGCCCATAATAAAAATTAAAAAAACTTTTAAAACATTCAAAAATAACTATTGACAGATGAAAGCGAGTAGTGGCGAAAAATCAGCACGTTTATCCCTCTGTTGTTTTTCCTAAAGAAACAGCGTTTCACTGTTGCCACTACAGAAGAGTGAAATACATGAATCATTGATATGAATCAATATTCATATGAATGATTCATATGAATAATGATGAATAATCATTAAATAATGTTTTTTAAAATATTTATTCAATAAATTACGTAATATTTCATATGTATGTCGTAAACTGACTGCTTGTAAATGTAAACAGTCGTAAATAAAATTGCTGCTTATAAATGTAAACGCATTGAAAAACGCATTTCAAAAAATGAAAAACGCATTTCAAAAAACTTAAAGGCTTTAATATGCTTTAAAAAATATATTTAAAGCAGAATCAGATGTTAGCCGTATTTTTTTTTTGATGAATCGTCAAAGAGTCATTCATTTGTTTCTTAATTTGCTGGAATTTGAATCTGAATGGCAACAGTATCATTTGTTTAGATTTGATTTCTAATAGCTTAATTTTAATTTAGAACTTAATACATTATAAATGGATATGATACACATGTTTTATATGAAAATATGCTGAACAGACATGATTTTAAGTGGAAAAAAATTATCATTTAGCTGTCATATGTTAAGATATGTTTTTCATTAAGCCTAACATGGCGTTTAGCTACGGTCGTTTCGCAGACCAGAGTGGTTCGCACCGGCATCGTTCCGTCGGTCACGTGCACTCAGCTTTTATAATAAGTAGATAGCTATTCGAAATTCTATGTGGAACTACTTATATGTATAATAATACATTTTCATACGCCACTCTCAAGATTTGGTCTAATTTACAATGAATAACGTGAACTCCCTCCCCACTTCAGTTTGAATTTTAAAACAGTCAAAACAACATAACCTTGCCCCATTTGCAGTTTGAATTTTGTAATAGTCCATCAAGTATAAATGAATAGACTCGACCTCTAGTTTTTTTTTGTAACGATTTTAGCGCAGATGATGAGCCCATCACATGCTTGAAAATACTTGGTATTGATGTTTTAGTTGTACAATGTATATATTTTAATGAAAACCTTTAAGTAATTTTAAATGGAGTTTTTCTCTTACGAAATAATTTACATGAAAATGGCAATGGCATTGTAAATTCATACGAACTTACAGAAAATATTTGCAAATATTTCTGTCTGAACCTACAAATTTCATTAGTATCATCATAATATTATGCTAAGACGGCATAATATTGCAGTAATAAGGATTTTATGTTAAAGTAATAACAAAGATTTAATATATATATATATATATATATATTATAAAGAACGTGTGTATTTTGACAAATCTCACCACAATTTTTATTTATTCTCTCCCCCGGCCTACATACATACACATTCTACATGCAGGGAACCCAAAAAATTTCAAATACTGCGATGTATCCGTATTTCATAATAATTCACCTCGTTGAAAATTTTAACACGATATGAAATTCTACTCAAAATTCTGTCATAAAAATTTAAAAGCATTGCATTTTTACGCATATTAAACACCGTCAGTTATAATACTGGAAAAATTCAGTCCTTTTTTACAACATTCACTTGAAAATGAAATATTTTTATTAATATCCCCAGGAAAAAGCTTACAAAAAATATATAAAAATAGTGAATATTTAGTTTTACATCGGTTTATTTACAAAATTTTTCTTCCAAAACAGAACACTTTTTCTATTTGTTTTTATTGAAGCGTATTTTGTTCAATATTGCTGTCAAATAAGAAAAAAATTCCCTTTTTACATAGTTTCACTTCGATGTAATACATTTTTCGATATTTCATGGCTGACTTAGAAAGCGTTGAAATGGTACAGAGCCCCATGTATTGCGAAATTGGAATTGCAGGCTCAAATAGATATGGATACATATATTTGTAAAATATCTTTTTTTTATTTATTACGCTCATAAAAATGTTTGTGTTGTTACCTTTATTCAGTTAGCCCTATTTAGAACTGCATATTTTGTCTAATGTTGCCAGTTATTGTAACAGTAATATAAGTAAGAATTTTGCAACACGGAATCATTGTAATCAATATAAATACAGTCGAACCTCTATTTAACGAAGTCGCTAAATCCCGGGAAAATGTTCGTTATATGGAAAATTCGTTAAATAGAGATTCACCATTTAAAATATTTTTATCTACATAAAACAGACTTTAAATTCATAAACACTAAATATTTTTAATAAAAGTAATTAATCACACTTTCTTTTTATAAATTATATCTATTTGTTTTATTTATTTTACCCACCAATACCTATCTTCAATTCATTTTTTCTATGTGTTTAAATCTTTGAAATCTGCGAGGAAAACAAACATTGTCCGGGAATACATTGTATTTTCAGTTCAATATAAATAGTTTTACATTAAAATTAACGAATTTTAAGGACATTATCGTATTCAATATTATTATAACAAATAATTTTAACCATACATTACCACATGCTTCCTTAAATTTAATTTCTGAAAAACTCTGTTAAATTTACCTGAGTTTTTCATTTTAAAAAGTGCTTTCTCTCATAATACGTTTCGCATCTTTGCAATACACCAAAAACATCTTCATGCGTATTTTCTTTAAACTGTAATCCGTGTCGGATTGTTTCAAATGATTTTAGCATTTCATCATACGAAGTATTGTTAATTCCTGTATCATGATCATTTTCATCGTCATCATATTCGTCTTCATCGCAATTCATTGCTGTATTATTTTTATTTTTCACACTGTCGAAAATATCCAATTGGGTTAGAGTTTCCGAGGTCTCAATTTCAGAATTAAATGAAATATAATCATCCATCAGCACATCACAGTTAATTTCTTCTTTTTTTTCTCAGCTATACCCACATTTTTTAAAGTTACTCTAAGGGACAATCGTCTTCGTCCTCCGTACTTAAAGAATTCTCACTGCTGACAAATAGTCCAAGAGCTGTTAAACATTTTAGGGAAGGTATTTGAGGCACCCTGAAAATTTGTGCAACACTTCTTTTGTAATGCCTGAATACAAAATCGAATGTCTGGCTGAAGGATCGTGGCCCAAAACCTGTGCCAGACAAAAAATGGCACTTGACACGTGTCTGGCACAGTTTTTGTGCCGACTAAAGTGTCTGTCATTTTCAAAATATTCTTTTCTAAGAATAAATATTATTGTGCCTCAATCTCAGCGTGCCTCAAATACCTTTTTGGGTAGTCAAAAAATGGCACTTGACACGTGTCTGGCACAGTTTTTGGGCCGACTAAAGTGTCTGTCATTTTCAAAATATTTTTTTCTAAGTATAAATATTATTCTGTTTCAATCTCAGCGTGCCTCAAATACTTTTTTGGGGTAGTGTCAAAAAATGGCACTTGGCACGTGTCTGGCACAGGTTTTGGGCCATGATCCTTCAGCCAGACATTCGATTTTGTATTCAGGCATTACAAAAGAAGTGCTGCACAAATTTTCAGGGTGCCCCAAATACCTACTCAAAAATGTTCAACAGCTCTCCTACTAAAAGAAGGCGCCTGGTAAAACCAGTTTAAGGCCATTGAACATCATAAACTGTGTTAAAAGAAAGAATAAGTTTGAAATGTCCAGAAATATTTTGAGAAATAGAAAGAAAAAAAAATTAGATTACAAGAAAAAGTTCGTTAAGTAGAGAATGCATTTCGCTAGTTGGAGGTTATTTTACGAAGAAATTCGCAAAATGTTCTTGGTTCCAAGGAAAAGTTCGTAAAATGGAGAAATTCGCAAAATAGAGATTCGCTAAATAGAGGTCCGACTGTATATACTATTTATAACAAGTTTGCAAAACATTTGGAAGTATTTACTTTTGAATACAAGTATTTCTCCAAGACAATATTGTACATGGCTATCTAATGTTGCGCTAATAATTATTTTTTTTATTAAAGTAATATTAAAGATTTAAAATACATTTTTTAAATAAATGACCTGTGTGTCATGACAAATCCCACCACAATTTTTATTTACTCTCTCTGCAACTCCTCAACTACCCCCAAACACCGCTCATATACATATACATTCTATATGCAGGCAACCTAAAAAATTTCAAATAATGCAATGTATCCGTCTTTTATAATAATTCGCCACGTTGAAAATTTTAGCACTATATGAAATTCTACTCTATCGCATAAAAATTTAAAAGCATTACGTTTTTATACATATTAAACACCGTCAGTTATCGTACCCGAAAAATTCAGTCCTTTTTTATAACATCCACTTGAAAATGAAAGATTTTTATTGATATTCTCTGGAAAAAGCACACAGAAGAAATCTAAAAGATAGTGAATATTTAGTTTTACGTTTGTTTATTTACAAAATTTTTTCCAAAAAAGACCATTTTTTCAACTTATTTTCCTCGAAACATATTTTGTTCAATATTGCAGTTAAGTAAGGAAAAAATTCTGCTTTTTTATATATTTTCATTTCGATATACTAATGCATTTTTCAATATTTCATGGAAGATTTGGAAAGCGTTAAAGTGGTACAGAGCCACATATTGCAAAATTCAATTGAAAATAGGAATTGCAAGCTCAAATAGATATGGATTGCATATATTTGTAAAATATCTATATTTTTTTAATTACGCTCATAAAAATGTTTGTGTTGTTAACTTTCTTCAGTTATCCCTATTTACAACTGCATGTTTTGCCTAATATTGCCGGTCATTGTAACTGTAATAATAAGTAAATTTTTTCCAATAGGGCGAATCATTGGCCGTTCACTATAAATATATACAGATTATAACAACTTTTCGAAAACATTTGCAAATATTTCCATCTGATTAAAGGTGTTTTTTCTAATACTAGCACATTATTACATTATTACACATAGGCTGTCTAATATTGCGGTAATAATTATTTTTTTATTAAACTAATATCTAAGATTTAAAATATATTTTTAAAAAATAAATGACGTGTGTATCATGACAAATCTCACCACAGTTTTTAATTATTCTATATCTCTCTCTCCTCCCCTCCCCTATTCCACCCTACCCCGTATAGACATATATTCTATATGCAGGAAACGTAAAAAATTTGAAATAATGCAATGTATCCCTATCTCATAATAATTCACCATGTTGAAAATTTTAAAACGATGCGAAGTTCTGTTCAATCTCATAAAAATTTAAAAGCATTATATTTTTACACATATTAAACACCGCCAGCTATTAGTAGAGGAAAAATTCAGTCCTTGATTACAACATTCACTTGAAAATGGAAATTTTTTTTTATTACTATTCTCTGGAAAAAGCACACAAAAAATGTAAAAAATAGCGAATGCTTAGTTTTACTAAGAAAAAATATGTATGCTACCGGTTTATTTACAAAAACTTTCCTTTAAAAAAGAACATTTTTTGTATTTATTTTCATCAAAACATATTTTGTTCAATATTGCAGAGAAGTAAAAAAAAAATTCTCTTCTTTACATATTTTCATTTCGATGTAACGCATTTTTCGATATTTCATGGAAGATTTGGAAAGCGTTAAAGTGGCACTGAGCCATATCTCGTGAGGTTGAAATGGGAATAGGAATTGTAGGCTCAAATGGATATGGATTACATATATTTGTAAAAGATGTAATATTCTTTTTAAAAAAAATACGCTCATACACTGTAAAAAAAAAAAAAAAATGGTAACGTTCCATGTAAAATCCAGGAACGTTTCGCCTTTTCTCAGGTTTTCAGAATAATTTAGCTCTTTCCTGTGAAATTCTGGTTTTCTTATCTGAAACGTTCCTGAACAAAAGTTGGAAACAGCAAAACGCTGCGGCCGCCATTTATTATTTTTTTGCTATAATCCGTTGCTCGCGCGAGAGTGTCGAAAAAGAATTCCTTAAATGAATGTAAAAAAATCAATATGGAATGCAAATAAATCAATAGACGACATAATCCTTTACGTCTCTATTGTCAAGACAATTCAGATGAAAATACAATACCTCCGTGACATCGCTAAGAGATTATCTCTCGTACTTGTCTGTGGAATGTTTAAGGAGCAGACCGTGTAAAAAAAATACACCTATTATTTGGATCTCCATTAACCAGGGGACCATCAAACATGATTCTCACCGATTTTGATTAATTTAAAATATATTTTAGAGTTCTTATCTCTAATTATTCTTGTGAAAGGATTTCTTCAAATGCGACTTAGATTTTCAGAAATTAGATGCCGAGGTTTAGCATACGTTTCAAATACCCATTAGTTTGCAGCTCTCAACGTGTCTTTCGTGGTGTGCACGCAGAAAGCTCGCACGCCACCCGTACGGCCCGAGTTCGATGCTACCTCTGGACTTTTTTTTTTCTTTTTTAATTAATTTTATATTTTAACACTTTATTACAATTTGATTTAAATTTGATATATATTTGACACTTTGAATTGCTGCAAATTTGAATTTTTTTTTTCGGAAAAAATATACAATTACGTTTAGGTTTTTTTTTTCATGAAAATTTATATGTATTTTATCTAACTTGTAAACTAACATAATTACTAACGAAAATCTAAAATATTTTATGCCTAGATTTTTTTTCTAATTATTATTTACATTTGTATATTTTTATATTTTAAGCAAAGTTCAGAAACAATATATCATATATATATTTACTTTATTGAATTTTAACTGAAAATTTATTTTTTCGTGTAAATTATAAATAATAATTTTGATGTCAATTTCAAAATATTTTTTCATTCTAACAAATAATGATAATAAAGCGAAAATTGTCAACTGGAAATGTAAAAATCGTCTGCGGATCCCGCATGCTGTGAAATGTCAGTAATGTTTTGCTGTCAACAGAAATGTTCCTGGTATTTCGAAGGAAACTTACTGACATTTCTGTAGAAAGTTTTTAACATATACAGTAAAGTTCCAGTCATTTTCAAGAAATGTTTCTTGGAAATAATGGGCAACTCAGCTGCCCATTTTTTCCCAGGAACGTTGCGGAATTTTTTTTACAGTGTAAACATGTAACTCACATTCAAATTCTGATTATAAAACATTTTTTCTTGTGATGTTGCTTTTCTTCATTTATCTCAACTTACAACTGACAAACATTGTCCAATATTTTAATCATAATATAAATAAAATATTTGTCACACGAAAACAATAACATTTCATTGTAAATATATTAATTTATGTAAACTTTTCAAAAAGATTCGATATATTTCCATCTGAAACCGCGTGTTTAACTAATATTAGCATAATATTTATGCAAAGACTGTCTTTTGTTGCAGTAATAATGATTTGCTACTAAAGTAACAGATAAGTTTCTAAATTTATTTTTTAATAAATGGCATGTAGATCGTGCAAATTTTTCCACAAAAATTGTTTTTATTTACTGTATCTCTCTATACCTCTGCTTTTCTTATAAACACATATTCTTCTTGTAGACAACCTGAAAAATTTCAGAGCATTACACGTAAAAAAAAATGCAATGATTCTCTATTGCAATGATAATTCGCCATACTGAGAATGAGAATTTTAACACTTTCTGAAATTCTATTCCGTGGAATCAAATATATAAAAGAATTCTATTTTTTTTTTTTTCACTTCTAGAACACTGTTAATTTCCTGTAGTGGGAAATTCAGTCTTCCTTTTTAAGAGTTCACTTGAAGAGGAAAAAATGAGTTTTAACAATATGCTCTAGAGGTAGAATATAAAGACATAAAAAATAAATATTAACGTTACTACATACATAAAAAAAACTATCATCAAGACGGCATACTTCATCATACAAAAACGAAACACTGGGAAATTCAGTCTTCCTTTTTAAGAGTTCACTTGAAGAGGAAAAAATGAGTTTTAACAATATGCTCTAGAGGTAGAATATAAAGACATAAAAAATAAATATTAACGTTACTACATACATAAAAAAACTATCATCAAGACGGCATACTTCATCATACAAAAACGGAACACTGGGAAATTCAGTCTTCCTTTTTAAGAGTTCACTTGAAGAGGAAAAAATGAGTTTTAACAATATGCTCTAGAGGTAGAATATAAAGACATAAAAAATAAATATTAACGTTACTACATACATAAAAAACTATCATCAAGACGGCATACTTCATCATACAAAACGGAACACTGGGAAATTCAGTCTTCCTTTTTAAGAGTTCACTTGAAGAGGAAAAAATGAGTTTTAACAATATGCTCTAGAGGTAGAATATAAAGACATAAAAAATAAATATTAACGTTACTACATACATAAAAAATCTATCATCAAGACGGCATACTTCATCATACAAAAACGGAACACTGGGAAATTCAGTCTTCCTTTTTAAAAGTTCACTTGAAGAGGAAAAAATGAGTTTTAACAATATGCTCTAGAGGTAGAATATAAAGACATAAAAAATAAATATTAACGTTACTACATACATAAAAAACTATCATCAAGACGGCATACTTCATCATTCAAAACGGAACACTGGGAAATTCAGTCTTCCTTTTTAAGAGTTCACTTGAAGAGGAAAAAATGAGTTTTAACAATATGCTCTAGAGGTAGAATATAAAGACATAAAAAATAAATATTAACGTTACTACATACATAAAAAATCTATCATCAAGACGGCATACTTCATCATACAAAAACGGAACACTGGGAAATTCAGTCTTCCTTTTTAAAAGTTCACTTGAAGAGGAAAAAATGAGTTTTAACAATATGCTCTAGAGGTAGAATATAAAGACATAAAAAATAAATATTAACGTTACTACATACATAAAAAATCTATCATCAAGATGGCATACTTCATCATACAAAAACGGAACACTGGGAAATTCAGTCTTCCTTTTTAAGAGTTCACTTGAAGAGGAAAAAATGAGTTTTAACAATATGCTCTAGAGGTAGAATATAAAGACATAAAAAATAAATATTAACGTTACTACATACATACAAAATCTATCATCAAGACGGCATACTTCATCATACAAAAACGGAACACTGGGAAATTCAGTCTTCCTTTTTATGAGTTCACTTGAAGAGGAAAAAATGAGTTTTAACAATATGCTCTAGAGGTAGAATATAAAGACATAAAAAATAAATATTAACGTTACTACATACATAAAAAATCTATCATCAAGACGGCATACTTCATCATACAAAAACAGAACACTGGGAAATTCAGTCTTCCTTTTTAAGAGTTCACTTGAAGAGGAAAAAATGAGTTTTAACAATATGCTCTAGAGGTAGAATATAAAGACATAAAAAATAAATATTAACGTTACTACATACATAAAAAACTATCATCAAGACGGCATACTTCATCATACAAAACGGAACACTGGGAAATTCAGTCTTCCTTTTTAAGAGTTCACTTGAAGAGGAAAAAATGAGTTTTAACAATATGCTCTAGAGGTAGAATATAAAGACATAAAAAATAAATATTAACGTTACTACATACATAAAAAATCTATCATCAAGACGGCATACTTCATCATACAAAAACGGAACACTGGGAAATTCAGTCTTCCTTTTTAAAAGTTCACTTGAAGAGGAAAAAATGAGTTTTAACAATATGCTCTAGAGGTAGAATATAAAGACATAAAAAATAAATATTAACGTTACTACATACATAAAAAACTATCATCAAGACGGCATACTTCATCATACAAAACGGAACACTGGGAAATTCAGTCTTCCTTTTTAAGAGTTCACTTGAAGAGGAAAAAATGAGTTTTAACAATATGCTCTAGAGGTAGAATATAAAGACATAAAAAATAAATATTAACGTTACTACATACATAAAAAATCTATCATCAAGACGGCATACTTCATCATACAAAAACGGAACACTGGGAAATTCAGTCTTCCTTTTTAAAAGTTCACTTGAAGAGGAAAAAATGAGTTTTAACAATATGCTCTAGAGGTAGAATATAAAGACATAAAAAATAAATATTAACGTTACTACATACATAAAAAATCTATCATCAAGATGGCATACTTCATCATACAAAAACGGAACACTGGGAAATTCAGTCTTCCTTTTTAAAAGTTCACTTGAAGAGGAAAAAATGAGTTTTAACAATATGCTCTAGAGGTAGAATATAAAGACATAAAAAATAAATATTAACGTTACTACATACATACAAAATCTATCATCAAGACGGCATACTTCATCATACAAAAACGGAACACTGGGAAATTCAGTCTTCCTTTTTATGAGTTCACTTGAAGAGGAAAAAATGAGTTTTAACAATATGCTCTAGAGGTAGAATATAAAGACATAAAAAATAAATATTAACGTTACTACATACATAAAAAATCTATCATCAAGACGGCATACTTCATCATACAAAAACAGAACACTGGGAAATTCAGTCTTCCTTTTTAAGAGTTCACTTGAAGAGGAAAAAATGAGTTTTAACAATATGCTCTAGAGGTAGAATATAAAGACATAAAAAATAAATATTAACGTTACTACATACATAAAAAACTATCATCAAGACGGCATACTTCATCATACAAAACGGAACACTGGGAAATTCAGTCTTCCTTTTTAAGAGTTCACTTGAAGAGGAAAAAATGAGTTTTAACAATATGCTCTAGAGGTAGAATATAAAGACATAAAAAATAAATATTAACGTTACTACATACATAAAAAATCTATCATCAAGACGGCATACTTCATCATACAAAAACGGAACACTGGGAAATTCAGTCTTCCTTTTTAAAAGTTCACTTGAAGAGGAAAAAATGAGTTTTAACAATATGCTCTAGAGGTAGAATATAAAGACATAAAAAATAAATATTAACGTTACTACATACATAAAAAATCTATCATCAAGATGGCATACTTCATCATACAAAAACGGAACACTGGGAAATTCAGTCTTCCTTTTTAAGAGTTCACTTGAAGAGGAAAAAAATGAGTTTTAACAATATGCTCTAGAGGTAGAATATAAAGACATAAAAAATAAATATTAACGTTACTACATACATACAAAATCTATCATCAAGACGGCATACTTCATCATACAAAAACGGAACACTGGGAAATTCAGTCTTCCTTTTTATGAGTTCACTTGAAGAGGAAAAAATGAGTTTTAACAATATGCTCTAGAGGTAGAATATAAAGACATAAAAAATAAATATTAACGTTACTACATACATAAAAAATCTATCATCAAGACGGCATACTTCATCATACAAAAACAGAACACTGGGAAATTCAGTCTTCCTTTTTAAGAGTTCACTTGAAGAGGAAAAAATGAGTTTTAACAATATGCTCTAGAGGTAGAATATAAAGACATAAAAAATAAATATTAACGTTACTACATACATAAAAAAATCTATCATCAAGACGGCATACTTCATCATACAAACGGAACACTGGGAAATTCAGTCTTCCTTTTTAAGAGTTCACTTGAAGAGGAAAAAATGCGTTTTAACAATAATGCTCTAAATGCCAGAATATAAAGGGATACAAAAAATAAATATTAACATTACTATATCCTTATAAAGGTATAATAAAAACCACATATTTCAACATACATATATGGGGTACTGAAAATTCAGTCTTCATTTTTAGCGTTCATTTGAAGCGGAAAAAATGAGTTTTAACACTGTGCTCTATCTAGAAGTAGAATGAATACAAAGAGATAAAATAAAAAATAAATACTAACATTACTACATCCATATAAAACTATAATAAAGATATTTCATCATACATATATGGGATACTATCATTTCAGCCTTCTTTTTTAGCGTTCACTTGAAGACAAAAAAAATGAGTTTTAACAATATGCTCTAGAGGTATAACATAAAAAGATTAAAACAAAACAAATATTAACATTGCTATATCCATATGAATCTATAATAAAGACGACATATTTCATCTTACACATACGGGATACTGGAAAATTCAGTCTTCCTTTTTAGTGTTCATTTGAAGGAAAAACGGAATGAGTTTTAACAATACGCTCTAAAGGTAGGACATAAAAAGATTTAAAAAATATATATATATATATTAATATTGCTGTATCCATGTAAAACTGTAATAAAGACGACATATTTCATCATACACATACGGGATACTGCAAAATTAAGTCTTTCTTTCTAGCATACACTTGAAGGGGAAAAAAAAACAGTTTAACAATATGCTCCAGAGGTAGAACATAAAGGGATAATAAAAAAAAAAGGAATGTCATATTAACATACATAAAGCCATGCATAAAAACCATAATAAATACGACCTATTTCATCATACACATATGGGGAAGTAAAAGTCATAAAAATGAACATGGAACTCATGAAAAATATTCAAAAGTTATATATGTGTTATTTCATTGGTTTATTCACAAAAATATTCTTTTAAAAAATCGCATTTATTTATATCGAACCATATTATGATCAATATCTCAACCAAGTGGGAAAAAAATTCTCCTTTTTACATATTTTCTGCTTGATGTAATATTTCGATATTGCTTGGGAGATTTGGAAAGCGTAAGACATCTAATATTTCGCACAGTCACAACCTGAGATAAAAAAAAAAAAGGAAATATAAAATGTAGGTTTAAAAAGATATAAATTACAAATACTCGTAAAACATCGAATATTTAAAAAGAATATTTTGAAAATTATAACTTCCATTCAAATGCTGACTATAGTTATGTATCCAAACCCTGACTTCTGGTATTATTTAGTTTCTTCATTTAGCTCTACTTACAATAGATTTTTTTTTCTTTTTATGTCAAACGTTGCACATTTTTTTAATTGTAATATATAAGTAAAATATTTGCAACGCGAATGCATTGGCATTGCATTGTAAATAATACAATTCGTGGGAGCTTTTCGAAAAGATTCACAAATATTCCTTTCTGAATCCACATGTTCT
Organism: Maratus speciosus; assembly: GCA_963932465.1. Lineage (NCBI taxonomy): Eukaryota > Metazoa > Arthropoda > Arachnida > Araneae > Salticidae > Maratus > Maratus speciosus. The sequence continues at coordinate 530,092,236 of OZ010792.1, forward strand.
AGGAATACAAACGCAATATTATAGTATACATAAACAGCCTAATATTTAATACTAATGATTTGCTATTAAAATAGCCCCTCTCCCCCCCCCCCCCCCAAAAAAAAAAAAAGAAAAGTAAAGAAAGAAAGAACACCTCATGCGTTTTATTGATCAATTTGTCCCAAGAAAAACCGGAATTAGCCATTTGATTGGAAATGGCATGTCCTCTTTTAATTATAGTACAAAAATAAGCTTAGAGGGTCATCTTTAGGCTGAAATTGTACCAAACTCTGAAATTTTTAATAGAAACACCTAATTTTTACATCATATTTCGCTTTTTTAGTAAATTTGACCAAACGGGAAGTCATTCAGTCCAGTAGTTAAATAAGTATGAAGGTTTAATGTTTAGAACTCCTAAAGTTACATTCATTGTAATGGTTGTAAAACAGATTATTATTCGGGTAGTCTTTTAACATAACTCAAGAACTACTTGAAGAAACAAGCTGCAATTTTTGATACGCATATTTGAAGCTTCTAGAAATCGATTTCTTAAAAAAATTATGCGTTTCAATTCATATTTTTTTCGAAACTTTATTTCGAAAAAATATTTAGTTTTTAAAAAATAATATGAATAGCAAACTCTAAATCTTTTAACAGAAATTTATTCCTAGAAGCTTCAGATATGCGATTCTTAAATTACACCTCATTCCATCAAGTATTGTTTGAGTTAAAGAACAATACGCTTTGCAATATATTTCCAACGATTGCAAATGAATTTACGATTAAAACGTCCAAACTTTAAATTTTCATAATTCATAAACTACATAACCGAATAACTTTCCGTTTGCTATCTTAAGGTAAAATTTATCGAAAAGATACAAACATGGTGTCAAATTTAAGTGTTCGTATTAAAATTTTTGATTTTGGTACAATTTCTGCGAAAAGACGACCCCTAAGATTATTTTTTTAAACATAAATTTTAAAACTTCAATTTCCAGCCGAATAGCTGTTTCTGTTTTAGATATACATTCTATATGAGGGTATTACAAAGTCATTACCCAAATAATTATGCTAACAGTACAAATATTGCGATGAATCCTATCTCAATATTAATTCGCCATTTTGAAAATTTTAACACGAGCTGAAATTATATTCCATTCAAAATATAAAAGTCTTCTATTTTTTACATATTAAACACTGTCAAATTCTTATACTTGAAAAATTCCATCTTCTTTTACAACATTTATTTGAAAGTAAAAGATTTTTATCAATATGCTCTAAAAGGAGAACAAAGAAAAGAAAAGAATAGTAAATATTAACGTCACGAAAAAAAAAAAAAAAAAAAAAAAAAAGATATTCTGTCAGGTTTATTCACAAAAATATTTCATAAAAAAAAAAGGAAAAACTTTTTTCATTGATTTTGTTTAATATCTGAGAGAAGTAGCGAAACATTTTTTTTTTTTTTTGCATATTTTTATTTTGAAGTAATGTATTTATCGATATTTCATGGGAGGTTTAGGAAGCGTAAGCCATGTAAGGTGGCACATATCGATATCTTGGGAGATTGAAAGGCAAATACATGTTTAAATAATTAAGAATTACAAATATTCCTAAAATACATATCTACTTATATAAAATCAAGTGTAGGTAAACATTCCAGGGCGAACTGTTCCATCTACAGTCGGACCTCGTTATCCCGACACCCGGTTTTCACGTCACTCCGCTTATCACGTCAGTTTTTCAAAGTGCCAATTTCTTTGTATGATTTTAATGTAAATAAAACTTCAGATTTTACGTCGTTGAATAATTTTCAACTCCGGATGGTATAGAAAAATTGTCTATTTTTCATAATCCATCTTATAAGCACGGAAATTAAGCGGTAAGAAATGGCTTAGACAAAATTTTCACAAAAGTGTCTAAAATACCCTTTTACATAAATGAGAAGTTTTACTTCAATCATTCATCTGAATAAATAAACCCACACATTATGAATGACCCACTTAAGCTCCAGATAGATGTATCAGTCTATTCGCGGTCTTTTTGATCTAGTCAGGCGGCACTTTCTTGTGGTTACACGGCGTTTTTCATCCGACTAAGACCGAAGAAATGAATTGCATTAAAATGACCAAAAATTATCTAACATCCATTTCTGAAACAATGAATTAATTACAACTCATTGTATAACATTGATAAAAGAATTGTAGGAAGCACAGCTAGCGATAAGCAAAATTTAATTCATCAATATTTCACATAACGATAAAAAAAAAAAAAACAAGTCATCATAAATCTGATTTTTATTCTTTTCAGTTTTGTTTAATAATAATGTTTTGTTGCTTAAAACTACAAGAACAGTTATGAATTTAAAATTGTCTTAAATTAATTAAAATTACATCTTTTTATAAACATATTTTTCTCCAACTCCGGTTACCGCGACACTCCACTTATGACGACACTTTTTTCTGGTCATTAGAATGCCTGGATAACGAGGTTCGACTGTATATACTATTTAAAACATAAGGCTGTTTTGTTAGTCATCTGCCCTGAGTTTTCTACTAAACCGATTTTGCTAATTATTATTATTATTATTATTATTATTTTGATGAAAGCTGTTTATTTGCAGATGTGCCTGCACCAGCTGTTTTTTAAATATTCCTATTTTGATATTTTAATTTTAATTTTAAAAGTTTTTTATGAAATTTCTTCAAAATGGTGGCAATCGGATTACTTCCAATCTTCCAGATAAAAGAGAAATACTGAAAAATGTTCAGACAAGTGGCTTTTTGGGTGTGTTTTTTCATTTGCAAGTTATTTTCGGTAAAAAAAAAAAATCCTGCACGTGCACTTTATTTTTATAAGTGAATAAAAAAATCATATTTATTGCGACATCACAAAGATATTGTTTATTTGGTTTATTTTATCTTTATGCAGCATTATGACTTTACTCTTTTTTTAATTACAATTAAATAGAGAAAATATATTTTTATTTGAATATATTGTGGTTAAGCATAAAAGTATGTATATAAAGTACGTCGGTGTATCAATAGGTCTTTGCCCTCACATAGAAATAATTGAGTGAAATTTTATGAAATTGCTACATTGTATGAGTCCTTTTCTATGTAGTCACCGTGCACAGTAACACATTTGTGCAACTGGTATTTCAAAGACAGGGGGGGGAGGATGTATTCAGACGGCACGATAGTAGACCCAAAGGGGGGCATTTTTCTAACTTTTATCGACCCCCACATGTGACATATTGTTGGAAAGACCTGTGACCACTTATTCATGCTATACAACTCCCGAGCTCCTCCTCATAAATTTGCCCTCCGGGGGGCACTTTTCTAAATTTTGAAGACATCATTCATGCCCCCAGGGGCAAATTTGGGGGGGGGGGTGTCGGGAGGTGAAAAGCATGAATTAGTGTCACAGGTCTTTCCAACAATATGTCACATGTACGGATCGGTAAAAGTTCGAAAAATGCCCCTCTTTGTGTCTACTATCGCGCCTGCTGGGATACATCCCCCCTCTCTCTCTTTGAAATACCGTTTGCAGAAATGTGTTACTGTGCACGGTGACTATGTAGAAAAGGACTAATACAATGTAGCAATTTCATAAATTTCACTCAATTATTTCTATGTGAGGGAAAAAAAATATTGATACACCCTCGTATATTTAAAAAGTTTGCACTGATGACGTTATGCTTAGCTTAAAATGTATTTTAAAAATTAAAACTAAGGAGAAAAAACTGATAGGATTGTGTCAACATGACGTAATTTTCACTGATTTTTCATTCCTTAATTCTAAAGATTAGAATCGGAACCTTTTCGTTGAATTTTTTCAGAAATTGAACATTGATTAAAAGAAATGTCCTCATCATTTGTATTTCTAGAAGTCATTTGTTATTTTCAAAACGTACTTTTCTACAACGCAAATCTTTCAATAATAAAATCTTCATTTTGTTTGCTTGTATGAAGTTTTATGAAAATAAACTCATATGGACATTCCGTCATTTTTGACACGGGTGATTTACTAGTCTCAATAATAATTCGCCATTTTGGAAAATTTTAACCGGATCTGAAATTCTTTCAAAAATGATTCCATTCAAAATATAAAAGTCTTCTACTTTTTACATATTAAAACACTGTCAGATTAAGATACTTGAAAAATTTAATGTTCTTTTACAAAATTAATTTGAAAAAGAAAATTATCAATATGCTCTAGACTAGAAGGAGATAAAAGAAAAGAAAGAATAGTAAATATTAACGTCACTTTTAAGGAAAAAAATATATATTCTATCAGTTTATTCATAAAAATATCTCATAAAAAAGGGGGGACCTTTTTTTTCATTGATTTTGTAAAACATCTGAGTTAAGTAGCGAAACAATTTTCTTTTTTGCATATTTTTATTTTGAAGTAATATATTTTTCGATATTTCGTGGGAGGTTTAGGAAGCGTAAGCCAAGTAAGATGACACATATCCATCTTGGGAAATTGAAAAGGAAATACATTAATATACTAATTTCAAATGCTAAAAGGTATAAATTAAAACTTTAAAACCAGTAAAAATACGTTTATTTCGACTGTTTACATGTTTCAACTCTACCCGAGTCATTTTCAAACCAAATAAATATACTATATATACAGGGTGCAATATGTTATCTATCGCTGACCTTTAATTTCTCAACCGTTGGTCGTAGACATATAGTTCCAATTACAAAAACATTTCAAATGAGGTAAATATTCATGTTGTGGCATTATTTAAAGTAAAAAATCAATTTTATAAAAATTACGAAAAATTACTTTTTATACGCCCCCCCCCCCCCCTATAGTTGTATTTAGTAACATTTACACATATCATAACAGATATAACACGTTTGACATCTGTACTACAAAAATTGACACAGTTATTAAATTTCAAAGTTTGAGATTTTTGCACATGATTTTGTCTTTAATTGGGGGATCAGTTAAAAGATGAATTTAAGTAATTCGAGATCAATATCAGAGGGAAATGTCCTTTTTACGGTGAAACCACCTTTAGCCGGTATTGCCAAATCGGGGGAATCACCAAAATGGGTTATTTCATCTAAAAATTTGAGCTGACTTTTAGACGTCGTATACAAAGCGAAGAATGAAATATTGAAATTAAACAGAAAAATAAATATCAATTAAATATCAAATCACCAGCCGAGCTATAACGAGCATGAAAATCGGGATTATGCAAATTGCAGTAGTACTGCAGCGCCACACATTTGGGATAATCGAACACGAGCAATCTAGCAAAGGACATGCTAGTCAGCGCTGAGATCGTGATGGCAAGTTACGCATACATGTATTATGCCGAAATGATACTTATTTATGGTGAATGTCAAAGGAATGCCAGAGAGGTTGTGACTGTTTATTCAGAACGTTTCCTTAAGGCTCTACATCCAACGCATGAAACTATAACTGATGCATTGCACCATCAGAGGGAGACCGGGTCTGTTTCACCTCGATTCAGAACAAACAGACGGGCAAGGTGTAATGTTCGAGTAACATCGGTGGAGGTGCAGGCGTTCGCCCTCTTAATTCCACAACTGAGCACGGCGGAGATAAGAGAGGCAAGTAGTCAGCATGTCTGGCATTTGCTACATGCACATGATGCGCATCTTTACCATCCGACACTGGTGCAAACATTGATGCTGGGTGACCACGCACGACGATTTGATTATTGTAATTTCATGCTCAATACCTTAGAAGAAAAATCCGTCGTACCTTTGTGATATTCTGTGGACAGATGAGTCAATGTTTACACGGGGTGGCATTGTGAACATGCACACTGCATTACTGCGCGTTACTGGTTTCTGGAAAACATCCACATCACCCTCACAGTACGACACGTGTGGTGCGGTATATGGGAAAGCCAGATTTTTGGACCCGTCTTCTACGATAGGACTTTAACGGACGATCATTACCTGCATCTGAAACAAAACACGGTATGTGACTGGTATGAAGAGCTGCCTCTCCGACATGCATGCCGGGTGTGGTTTCAACATGATGGGGCTCCGCATAAAACATCAAACCGGGCGTATCTGGCCACTGAATTCGGTCAACAGATCCTTGGATATGGTGGTCCGGTAGTGTGGCCATCGTGTTCGCCGGGCTTGACTCCCATGTACTTCTACCTCTCGACTTACATCAAGGTATAGATCTATGCAACTGAGACCACTTCTCTGGTTTATCTGAAGCGGCTCATCATCCTTGATTGTCGCACAGTTTGCACACCTGCTATGCTCTAACGTGTCCAGGATTCAGTACTGTCACGCATTCAATTGTGCATTGCCACCAATGGAGAACACCTTGAGCAGTATCTCTAGTAGATTCCAGCGTTTGATGTATTCATTTTTTATCGTAGACCGTTTTCTGATATTATAATAAATTGATATTTATTTTTCTGTTTAGTTCAAATATTTCATTCTTCGCTTTGTATACGATACCTAAAAGTCAGCTCAATTTTTTAGATGAAATAACTATCTTTGGTGATTCCCCGATTCGGCGATACCGGCTAAAGGTGGTTTTGCTGTAAAAAGTACATTGCACCCTGATTTTGATCTCGAATTACTTAAATTAATCTTTTAACTGATCCCTCAATTAAAGACAAAACCATGTGCAAAAGTCTCAAACTTTGAAATTTAATGTGTCAATTTTTGTTGTACAGATGTCAAACTTTTTGTGTTATGATATATGTAGAATTTTACTAAATATAACTATAGGGACTGGGGAACCGTATAAAAAGTTAGATTTCGTAATTTTTATAAAATTGATTTTTTACTTTAAATAATGCCACAACATGAATATTTACCTCATTTGAAACTTTTTTTGTAATTGGAACGTATATGTCTACGACCAACGGTTCAGAAATTAAAGGTTGGCGACAGATAACATATTGCAGCCTATATATATATATATATTGTTATACAATAATGTTATGTAATGCACGTTAAAATAATTAAGAATTACAAATATTCCTAAAATACATATTTTTAAATAATATGCGTTCGGTCGTATTTATGTTTTGTATTATTGCCGATGGTTTTATTATCGTCTGCGTGCTGTTTACTAGTTGATGGATTTATTTCTTTTCAAGAAGCAGCAATGTGCCGCTTATTTTGTTATATTGTAAACAGATGACTAGAGCAGTGGTTCCCAATTCACTATCCATAGCTTTTTCACGAGCTATTCTTAAGTTACTAAAATGAATTATAAAATGTACCGGGGGCATTCTCGCAATCTTTTGACTTTCGGGAATAAAAATCTGGTGAAATTAAACTTGCTAAAATAATATTTTAATCTGATAGACGAATGCCTTAATGATTCAAAATAAAGAAAAAATAGTCAGCAGTGAAATTTTTTTTATTTAACTGAGGTTTAAGTTTAACTTGCGAGTTTAATTTTCCTTACCATTTTACCACTATAACTTTCTATTTTCTTCTAAATTTTTACTTATAATGAATTTGCATAGTACCCACAGGACATTCAAATAAGAAATAATAAAAATGTAGTACTTTTAATACAGAATTTTTGAATAACATTCACTTAAAGGGGTGTTAAAAAAGGGACGGTAAGGTAAAAAAAAAGGGACGGTATAGGAAAAAAGAGACGAAATGGGAAAAAAAAGGGACGGTAAGGATCAAACGATAAGGAAATTACCACCTATTTTTAGGCAAATCATGTTAAGACTAAGCGACAGTCACAATGTTCATTAATTTTTAGAAACAGTTGTTAACATTGGATTAAATGAATTTTTTTTTCTAATTTACCTCGAAAAGTGCAGGAATAAACCTTGGGAACGGTAAGACTACCAATAAAGCCACGATCTTGAAATTGATATTTAAATGCTAATTTAAATTCTGCAGTCAATTTCCTGTCAAAGAATTTTAGACATTCTTTCTCTAGCATACTTCTGCATGAGAAAAAACTTAAAAAAAATTCTGTGGCTGCATCTGAAGTGATTTTTTGTATAAGTTTAGTAAGAGGGACGGTAACGATGAAAAACCCAGGGACAGAGTTCAAAAAATAATATCAACCTTAAAAATGTGTGCAGGTTAATTTTTGCTACATATTTATATAAAACAATTGTCACAGTTTCGGAAAAAATTACGTCGAATTACTTTTATTGAAACAATTTTATACAGACAGCTCCAAACTTAAAAATCAGCATCAGGGACACGGGACGGTATAGGAGTTTCCCTGGTATTTGGACCCCCAACATCGTCCAAAACTTATTTATCTCGTTTATATTGTTATGCAATCATGCAATGGGATGTTCCCCAGTATATGAAATTAAAAAAAAACACCAAAAATGTATTAAAATAAAAATTATTATTCAGGGACATAAAAGTCAAAAGATTGTGAGAATGCCCCACCAATGTTATCAATTTTAGTGCTAAATGTGATGTCATCTTCATGCATTTTGTGAAGATGACAATGCAGGCTATATAACACTTATGATTAACATTGAGGTAAGTTAGAAAGGAAAGATAAAACTCATTTGCACATAAAGGCGAATATGTATAGACTCATTGCATTTATGGAATTGCGCTAAAAACACATTTGTGACAGAAAATACAAAAATGTGTTTTTCTGACTTCTTTGATAAGAAAAACAAATGTGGGAAATGGATAGTTATTGTTAAGGCTCTGTTAGTCTTTGTCCATGTGACAGGGTTCGTACGCACAAGGAATTCAGGGGATTTTAAATGTTTTAGTAGGGTAGACCGGGGCTAGTTGGCCATAGGGGCATGTTGGCCCAGTCGCAATATTTTTTTAACTTTGTGTTAGATAACATTGTCAGCCCAGCCAAGTATGCGTTTCTTCGCTTTCCTCCTCCAACATAAGCACCATTGAAGTCGGAGCGTCCGTTAAAGAATTATTGAGAATTTTCAAAATTTTGCAAAGGTGAGTAAATTTTCTCTCTTATAAATAATCGTTTTTTATTTGTTTGTAAATTATATTTTAGATTTTGATACATAATAATTCAGAAAAATAATTGTTCGTAGTTATTGTAGGGCATGTTTTTTTATTGAAATACAGGGTGTTTATAAAGTCCCGGACCCATTTTGATGTTTAATAACTCATAAAATAATAAAGATAGATTAAAATTAATAACATAAATGGTTAGATAGACTCAAAATTTCATGACCCTTGTCAACGAACTTCCACGTCTGCCCCCTTCGTCGCACCGAGAATATCAAGTCGATAGCCAATTTCACGCCAGGTAGCGGCAAGCATGTCGGCATCCACAGAGTCTATTGCGTTGTAATTATGGCTTTTAAGTCATCAATGTTCGACACTCTCCTCCTGTAAACATTGTCCTTTACAAATGCCCAAAGGAAAAAGTCCAGCGGCGTTATATCAGGTGATCTGGGTGGCCAAGGAATTGGACCTCCTTGCCCAATCCATCTTCCTGGAAAATGGTCATTCAAAGAAGTACGAACGATGGTACCCCAATCAGGTGGTGCACCATCTTGTTGCAAAATGACATGTGGCTGAAGCTCTTCTAGTTGTGGAAATACGAAGTTTTCCAACATGTCTAAGTGTACGACTGATGAGACCACATGTCATTTTGCAACAAGATGGTGCACCACCTCATTGGGGTACCATCGTTCGTGCTTCTTTGAATGACCATTTTCCAGGAAGTTGGATTGGGCGAGAAGGTCCATTTCCTTGGCCACCCAGATCACCTGATATAACGCCGCTGGACTTTTTCCTTTGGGGATTTGTAAAGGACAATGTTTACAGGAGGAGAGTGTCGAACATTGATGACTTAAAAGCCAGACTTACAACCGCAATAGACTCTGTGGATGCCGACATGCTTGCCACTACCTGGCGTGAAATTTACTATCGACTTGATATTCTCGGTGCGACGAAGAGGGCACACGTGGAAGTTCATTGACAAGGGTCATGAAACTTTTTGAGTCTATCTAACCATTTATGTTATTAATTTTAATCTATCTTTATTATTTTATGAGTTATTAAACATCAAAATGGGTCCGGGACTTTATAAACACCCTGTACTTTCAGAATAATTCATTACAGTCATGAAAAACAAAAATGGCGATACGGGGTTCGTTGGCCCATTTGGCACGGGGCATGTTGGCCCGCAACGAATTAAGGGAAATGTGATTTTTTTTCTTATACAACCTCCCTACCCCCCCCCCCACACACACACACACACACGCACACACTTTTTTTGTTTTTAATTTCTTTTTGCTGTAAGAATTGCTCCTATCAAAAGCTTGTCAATACAAAAATTGTGGATAATATTAAGAGGATTTATGATAAACTTAAGTGAATTTGTATATCTTCTGAATTAACGAAATTTTTTATTTTAATTTAGGAGGCTATATTGTGTTTTCGTTCGAAAGAAATAAAAATTAAGATTTGGTAAAATTTTGATCATTTCTTAAACTTTTACACTATCAGAACATTAAAAAGTGACGTGGGCCAACTTACCCCGCAATCGGGGCAGGTTGGCCCAAGCGACTTGGTGTCAATTTGAGCTTCTAAACTAATACTTATAGTTAATATTTTCAAACTTTACTATTGTTACTTCTTCCTGAAAGTACACTGATAGTGGTAACATAAAAAGAAATTTAAAATGTTGAATTGTAATTTTTTTTAAATTATTAGAAGAAAAAGTGGGCCAACTAGCCCCTGTCTACCCTACTAGAAATTTTGTAAAGTACTGGTCGCTATATCTGAAGACAGAATTTATTTTCATTAAATAAGGCAACTATAGCTTTACAAAAGTTCTGGTAAAAGGTGCTTGAAAGTCCTTGAAGCGTACGAACCCTGATGTGAATAGAGTTCACTATTTGAATATAATAAAATATTACAGAGTATATGTTACAGAGTACCGGGTGGGGGGGGGGGGGGGCAACGTGGTTTTTAAGATGATTCGGTAAGGCGCGGACAATAAAACGTTGGGAACCACTAGACTAGAGCATATCATTTGAGTCTTTATTGTGTGATTTTATATGGGTACCTTTCCTTTATTTTGCCCTACTTACCATTTAATAATGTTCCAGTACTGTCTTATTTTGTGTTACTAGAGAAGTACAATGGTAAATAGTTCTTGAACACAATTCTTTCGTAAAAAAGTTTCCAGAAGCAAATTATTTGAGATCCAAATGAAATTTTATCATAAGAAACAATTAAACGACGATTAATTGGTTTAGCTTGATTTATACTGGGTGAATCTAAACTCTTGGGCAAAACTTTAAGGGGTGATAGTACACATCAAGACAAACAATATTAAATATGAGACTAAGGGTCCCAAACGTCTTCCGAAGGAGATAGGTGCCATTAAAGTTTAGGGTCCAAAATTTCAAATGATTATAAAAAACTGAAAAATTGGTCGATTCCTTTGCGGTTTTCGCTAAAACTATTCTTTATGTCAGTATTTTCTAGAAAATAAATTTTAAACATAAAATTCAAAAAATGCGATAGAGGGTGCTTTAGACTTTGGAGCAACGAACAACTATTTTTTTTTTTTTTTTTTTTTTTTTGTTATTTTTTGTATTTTATTAAATGCTTTCAAAAGCTTAGACTTAAACTTAAATTTTGAGCTCAAAATCTGTATCGTTGGGAGTCGTTAAGTACCGCAAACTGAACTGTGTTCGGGAGTTGAAACTTGAACACTCTCCCCCTCTCCTGAACACAGTTCAGTTTGCGCTAGTTAACCACTCCCAACTATTCAGATTTTGAGCTCAAAATTTAAGTTTAGGTCTAAGCTTTTGAAAGCATTTAATGAGATACAAAAAATAACGGTAAAAAATAGTTCTTCGTTACTCCAAAGTCTAAAGCGCCCTCTATCGGCATTTTTGGAACTTTATCTTTAAAATTTATTTTCAAGAAAATGCTGACATAAAGAATAGTTTTAGCGAAAACCGCAAACGAATCGACGAATTTTTCCGTTTTTTATAATCATTTGAAATTTTGGACCCTAAACTTTAATGACACCTATCTCCTTCGGAAGACGTTTGGGATCCTTAGTTTTCTATTTCATATTGTTTGTCTTGATGTGTACTATCACCCCTTAAAGTTTTGCCCAAGAGTTTATATTCACCCTGTATATGTCATAGTGTAGTTATATTCGATGTTTCGACACTAATCAGATGTATGTTAAATTTCTCATCTACTACAAGTGCCAATTATAATTTGAAGTAACTTGCAATACATGGCCCAATTATCAAATAATTATAACTTTTTAAGTCTAGGAGTGCTTAGACACTTAAGGTCTAATGAAGTAGAATCCGGTTATCCAAAATTTATTCCCGAGTCTAACATAAAATCCTATAAGGAAGTAAAAAGCAATAAAATACTCTCTTCAAATGTCCTTATTTTAGCAAACTGTATAAGACTTAAACTCTGTTCGCACTGGATACCTTAAGATATCTCAGGCCGCCGAACTCTCTGAGAGAGTTCCACAAAATCTCTCAGTAATGCCCTGTTCACACTAGAAACTTAAGATATCTTAGATCGCCAGTTTTGAAGTGGTACACTCCCGGAATTGGATGCCTGTTCACATCGAAAAACTTACCTAAGATATCTCAGTAGCATCACTGTGTCTGTGATCTGAACAAAAGTAAAGTATGCGCATGCGCTTAAAATTAAAACGGCCGCAACAGCCAATCAGTAAAAGCGAAGCTTCATAGCGAACGAGAGTGAGTGGTCGTTCCTGTATCTAGCCGAAGTAAGTCGAAACTCACTGAGAGAGTTTGTGGAACTCTCTCACAGAGTTCGGCGGCCTGATATATCTTAAGGTATGTAGTGTGAACATAGTATGAGTTTCGACTTGCTCCGGCTAGATACAGGAACTACCACTCATTCTCGTTTGCTATAAAGCTTCGGCTTTACTGATTGGCTGTTGAGGCCGTTTTTACTTTAAGCGCATACTCATACTTTACTTTTGTTCAGATCACAGACACAGTGACGATCACGGAGATATCTTAGGTAAGTTTTTCGATATGAACAGGCATTCAATTCCGGGAGGGTACCACTTCAAAACTGGCGGTCTAAGATATCTTAAGCATACAGTGTGAACAGGGTATTACAGTTAGTCTTCTACTAGCTGCTCTCGTGAACAGACTCCGGTGTCGGGACAGCTGGGAATGATCCCGGAGTACTGATTTATATAAATGTGGTCTCCATCTAAGATGTTCCGATACGCCCAATAAAGTAATACACACACACATTGTATGTTTTTAACACTTTATTTCCTAAATTTTGAACACAAAAATTGTTTCAACTGAATAAGTATTTACGTTAATGTGTAAGATATCCAGAACAACATGTATATAATAACAATTTGATTTTTAGATATTTTTTTAAAAAATAAAACAGATTTAATAAATTGGTAGTTAGAGCTATTTTTGTAAAATATTTACAAGGATAATTAGATTAATTAACAAAAAATACTGTTATGGAAACTTCACAATTCTTATGAAAACAGTATACTGTAAAAGCACTTATTTTCGCGAGGCTTTAATTTTCTCGATTCTCGCGAGCCCGTCGTAATTGCGAAAATTTAAGCCTCGCGAAATATATATATTTTTTTCGCCTCACATAATAATAAAAAATCAGAAATTTTTCCCTTATCCAAAATGTAATGATTACAGTTATTTAAATAAGAAATAAGTACAAAAATTTCTTGAATACTTAATTTATTTCTTGAATACGATGCAACTACTTCTTGAATAAAAACAATAATACAACTAATAGAATGCAGATCATTCACTTACAATATTTAAACCAGCTTCTTTGAAGCCATTCATTTTTTGAGCGTAGGGGAGAGGAAGGGGAGGGAGGGTGAAGAACTTTTCGGACAAAAGGAAGTTTCTTAAATTGCGTTATGCAAAGGTGTTCTATTTAGGTACTTTCGGAATTTTTCAACTTTCGGTTCAGTTCATATAAAATTCGCGAAATTTTCAGCTCGCGAAATCACCGATATCTTCATTTTCGCGAAAATTACGCCTCGCGAAAATAAGTGCTTTTACAGTAATTAAATGTATTGTGATCCTATCTATAACAGAGAAGTGTTTCGTAGTTGCAAATTTTTCGTATAACATTTTTTAATAGGATAAAAGCTACACCTAGGTAAATGGTTGAGAAAATATAACCATATTAAAATATATTTCGCTTCGAATGTTTCACTGTGATACTAACTATGATTCTAATTATGGTTGAGCAGATTATTCTGTATGTAAAGGGCAATCGACTTTTATTAGTAGACGAATTAAATGATATGTATCACTATATATGTAATTGCTTTTTTTTTTTTTTTTTTTACTTAAAGCACGTACAAAAATTCCGGTGCTGAAAAACTATTATTGTTAACCTTTACATAGAATTCAGTCGAAAATAAAATTATAGAATTATTAATTTATTTTGACGAGAATAAAATAAACAAATATTTGGCGTTGCTAAAAGAGGAACCTTTTTCTATCAATATATTTATTTAAAAAAATACATTTCAAAAGAATACTTTATTTTTAGCTATGTATATTCTGCTCAAATTTTTTTAATACTTTTTTAATGTAACATATTTTTCGATCTTTTATGAGGGATTCGAGATGCGTAAATTTTGTTTAACGTGGCACTCAGCCATATATACAATTCGAGGACGAAAAGGAAAGAGTTTGAAATTCTGGTCTAAAATAAATACAGCTTATAGATATTCATAAATCCTGTTTTATTTTAAAAGCAAAAGGTTATAAAATACATACAGTTAAACTTTTATTTAAAGATTCTCTGGTTCCAAAATAACTTGTAAAAAAGCATTTTTTCAATGGGAATTCTATCCGATATCATTTTCTAAATTAAAATTTTACACATCGTTCTCAACTTTGTTTTCCTTTCTGGATTGTAAAGTGTTAATTTATGTTGATATTTTATACAAGATGTATCTGAAAAGGGGGCAAAACTTTACGGGGTGACTGAATGCAGCTATACGAGAAAATTTCGTCATAGAATGTATGGTCGGAACGCAAGCGGTGAGAAGTTAAAAGGTAGTTTTCCACTGTCGCAGTTAAGAGGCTACTGCAGTCAGGCAAAAAGATCCGTTCACTAATGCTAATCCTATGGAAGAAATTTATAAAGATATCTCGGTTGCATTTCAATATTTTTAAATGATTTTTTTTTCATTAGACAGCTGAGATCGATCTGTACAAAGTTATTTTTTACTTTTTCGATTTTGTTTACAGATATTTTTTATGGGGACACTTTCATTTTCGGAACCGGTTTCAAAAGTGAAAACATCCTCATAAAAAAAAAAAAAAATCTGTAAGAAAAATCGAAAAAATAAAAAACGGCCTGCATACAGATCGATCTCAGCTATCCAATGCAAAAGAAATCATTTAAAAATATTGAAATACAACCGAGATATCTTTATAAATTTCTTCCATAGGATTATCATTAGCAAACGGGTCTTTTCGCCTGACTGAAGTAGCCTCTTAAAGAATTAACACAAGAATGAGAGGAGATACTTCAGAAAACATTTTATTAACAGGAATGTGATTAATGTACATGCTCAAAGAAATTGCTCAAAAGATCTTCCGTCAGTTGTATTGTACGCTTCACATCTGCGGGATAGGGACTGATGCACATTTGCGAAGACACCAGACATTTCTCGAATATCGCCGGCAACAACGGCAATCCTGGCGACTAGATCCATATCGGTTTCAATGGGCACTCGTAGATTAGGTTTTTCATATGACCCCACTGGAAAAAGTCCAAACACGAGAGATCCGTCGATCTTGGTGGCGAAGCTATGGGACTACCTCGACAAATCCATCACCCTGGGACAGTGGAAAACTACCTTTTAACTTCTCACCGCTTGCGTTTCGACCATTCCATACATTCTATGATGAAATTTGCTCGCATAGCTGCGTTCATTCAGCCCGTAAAGTTTTGCCCACTGTTTCAGATACACCCTGTATATTTTTAACACATATTAATTTTTATTCTTTAAATAAACAAGATCAAAAAATCATGCGTGAAGTGTATATTATGAAACACTTTCCCAGATATTCAGAATACTGTAATAAAATTTCACAGTTTAATAAAGTAAAAGATGAAATGTCTAAATAAAAAAATTGGAAAACACGTAACACCATTTGAAAACCCAATTTCAGGAGTTACCGATTAAACTTGACAAATATTACATCTTTTGTGTAGCCCTGTGTAGGATCTATAGATTTGTATATATACTACATAGTTTTTGAGAAAAACGCATTTTTCCGTTACACACAAATTTCGATTTGCCGGCGTTCAGCAAAGCAGTCGTGAGCAGGACTGCGGAGTCGACTCCGACTCTTTCGCTCAAAAATGGACCGACTCCGACTACGATAACGCTGACCTGCTTGTAAAATGGACGACTCCGACACCAGGAATTTTAACAGATCAGACTCCGGCTCTTTCGCTCAAAAAGGGGCCCGACTCCGACTCAGCAGCCCTGTTTGGGTACCTTTCGTAGAAGTAGTATAAAAGGATTTTTAATACTGATTTTCGAAGAAAATTGTCGGTAATTAGCCGAGATATTAACCCTTAAAGTTACGGGCGGTTTGAACATACATAAAGAGAAGGGCGGCGTGCTCTATGCGCCATGGTCTTTTAAAGCCTAGATAACAGCTTTTAATGATATATTTATGAAATGCAATGCCCAATTACTAATTCATACGTTTATTGTACGGAATCCCCTGTGCGCGAGTAATACTCGCATTTGACCGGTTATTTTATACTCCCCCCCCCCCCCCCGTCAGAAAATAAAGAGGGAAATTAAGTGATGAAGCAGCAAAAAGGTCCATCTTTCTAGATCTATATATTTCTTCGCATTTTGACGATCTCAGCGTAATGAATAATTCTGTGTAAATCAATAAATTGCATCGGCAATCTTTAAAAAATAAATAAATAAAATCTCAATCTCATACAAATTTCCTCTACTCAAAAGTTCAATCATCTTTTTCCAGGATTCACTTGAAAAAAAAAAAAAAAGAAAAGAAAAAAGAAAAAAAAGATATTTTCACTGGTGTGTTTGGATGGAAAATTCTCAAAAGAGAAAATATTTATCATTGCCAAAAAAGGAATAGATTTCGGTTTAATCTCAAGAAAAAATTCTTTCAAAGAACACTTTATTTATTTTTATCCAAGCATGTTCTATTCAATCTCCCTGTCGAGTGGGAAGAAATTTCCTTTTTACATATTTTCATTTGGCAGAATGTATCTTTTTTTTTTTTTCTGTTCCATGGGACAAAACGTAAGCTGTGTAGTTTAGCATTTGGAACTAATAGGGAAAATTGTGGATTGTAGTTATGGAAAATAGACAGATATCCCTAACAAATATCTCCAAAAGCGCATACTCATAAAAATTTGAAAAAAAAATGATGACTGAAAATGTACAGAATGTACTTACCATGAGGAATGTTTATAAAAAAAAATTCGGCGGAACCTCGGTATAGTGTCCGTAAAAAATAATTAAAATTTCGTTTTCTTGGCGATTTATTGCTGGTTGGCGACACAATAGGATTTTTTTTTATGTATATTTCGTAAGAAACAGTACCTATTACATTCTACCCTATGTTGCAATTTCTGAAAATTGCAGATCTACGCAGAAAATCATTCCTGGCCTTCTTGCTCACTTCCAGTATTTGCCCCATTTCTTCCCATTTATTAAATTGGCCATAACTCCTCTTCTATCGTACAAATGAAATTAAAATAGATTTGGAATTGTAAAAGGATTGCTCCTTAAAATAAAACCATTTTTTTTTTTTTTTTTTTTTAATATTCACTATTATAATGTAGGCAGATAGACCTTAACGTTGATTCCAAACACCCCAAAAAATGAAATAAAAAAATATGTTGAAGAATATGACCATTACAATAAATTGAAAGCGAACATTTTATAAAATTATTACATTTATATTACACTTTATGTTACATTATTAATACATTTAAAAAATGTAATATTCGTCCTTTATTAAAGCATGCATCATTTTGTAATCTACTTAATTGTTATCCAATATTTATCGTTATTCGAAAATTGCAAGATTCGATTTATGGACCACGTTTTTCTTCGCGCTCATATTTACATGTATTTTACTTTTCACAGTATATATGCATAGCGTATGATGTTTCTTAAAAAAGTCCTAATGCGAATGTTCACATCTTTGAAAGAATTTCTTTTATAATTTTTAAGATTTTTACTATCTGGCCTATCTCATCCGGACTGGACCACAATAAAATATTGAAATAATTACACATGTATTAAATTTATAAAAGTTTAATTTCATTACATCAAAATTAAAAAAACTTACAATTAAATTACTGAACATTGTTTACAGCAATTATTATTTGACCTTTTAATATATACCTATGAAAATTAAATTTGTTTCTTGAAATCTTAATATCTTAACAGATTTAACCATTATTATGAAAATGTTTTATATACTACGAGTTAAGATTGTTTTGCAGTGACTTATTTCTTGCTGTTAAATTTCTTCCTTAAATTATTGCATCTTACTTCAAACCGTGCATATCCTTCATGAAACTGAACGAAAACAAGAAACACATTGCATCCAATTTACTTTTTATTTAATTTCATTGTAATTTAGGCCACATCCCTCTCATTCGTTTTCGTTTCAATCCTCAAAATAGTCATCTTCGTCATCACACATTTCTTGAATGTTTATATCCATTGTTGATTAAATGTTTATTATGAGAGACGAACCTTTTCTAATACAGGTAGTCAATATTTTCTGAAAACAGATCCCACACATTCGTTTTCGTTCCAGTTCTAATCTTCTAAATAGTCTCTCCTAGTCATCGCACATTTCTTGAATGTTTATATCCATTATTGATTGAATGTTTATTGTTAGAGACGAATCTTTTCTAATTCAGGTAGTCCTTCACATTTCTTGAATGTTTATGTCCATTATTGATTGAATGTTTATTGTTAGAGACGAACTTTTTCTAATACAAGTAGTCAACATTTTCTGAAAACAGATCCCACACATTCCTTTTCGTTCCAATCTTCTAAATATTCTCTCCCCGTCATCGCACATTTCTTGAATGTTTATATCCATTATTGATTGAATATTTATTGTTAGAGACGAACACGAACCTTTTCTAATATAGGTAGTCGGCAACTTCTGAAAACAGAAATATACAATCTCTTAATATTTTAAATTCAGCTCTTTAAAAAGCAAAAGTTGAAATTCAAGATTGTATGGTCCATCCCAGCCGACAGAAAACCTGGTCCACCTCTTCCGTTACACATAGTCTGTCTCTCCCGTCTACACATGGTCCATCTCTTCCGATCACCTAGGTGAGAAGTATAGCCCACCCCGACTTTACACTGTATATATTACGTTGCCATTTTAGGTTATTTAGAAGCCTAAGTGTTCTTCGAGATTACATCATTAAAACAAGATAGATCAATTATAAATAATCTCTTAGTATTTTAAATTGAGCACTTTAAAAAGCCAAATTTTAAATTCAAGATTGTATGGTCCATCACCTAGGTGAGAAGTATAGCCCACACCGACTCTACACTGTATATATTACGTCGCCATTTTAGGTTATTTAGAAGCCTAAATGTTCCTCATGATTACATCATTAAAACAAGATAGATCACATAAGAACAAAAACCTTTAAGTGCATAACACTATAACCATATGAAAAAATTATTTGACTTACCAAAAACAATAATGATTTTTAGCTGAAAAAAATTATGCTTTTTGAGAAACAAAAAGTTGCACGCCATACAAAATATCTTTAAGTGTTTGACTAAGCTTGTTGCACCATCTGTGGTACGCATCATTAACGAAATATTTGATTGGTCCATCCCTCCCGTACTTACCCTAAAGCGGCCTGATATAGAAAATTCAGTGAAGTCGCATCTATCTTAGATTCTTAGCAATTTACTGTAGTAAGTATCATTTGCAATTCTGTCAAAATGCTTATGTAATCAAAATTATTCTTTAAAATTTCTTCTATTAATCTTAATTCAATATATCGTCCATGTCATATTGTGCAGAGAGAGTGATTTAGACTTTACTAATTTCTACGACTTGTTTAGAGTGATAAATGTTTTATTATTTCAAATATTACAATTTTAGGATCCTAAATTAATTTTTTTACAAATGATTATAAGAAAGTAAACAATTTATTACTCAAAGAAAAATATAAAATGAATATAAATGATAAATAACATAAAGATAATGAAATTAAATGAAAATTTTTAATTATCTCCAAAATTGCGCAAGCCTATATGGTACTAGTGGAGATTTTAGTATGAGAATACGATGGAGCAACTGCTCTAAGTCTTTTCTCTTTTTTTATATTCCCACAAAATTTTAATGAGCACACACGGAAGGTAAATTCGGCATAGCTTGGGGAATTACTTAACACAAAATTTTTACCCCTCCGATAAGTCCTTCAAGGTGCAGTTAAGCTATAATTTTAAAGGGAATAAAATTTTTTAATTGTAAAATTGTGTCCGTTTCGCATTGTTTTAATGGTAACAAAGATGAAATGAAGGAATAAATTAATTTTAATTTTTTTTGGGGACACAACTACATTCTCTAAGAGGTGTACGCAAGTTTTCCTCTTAAATGTTATGTAGTAATTTTGCAATTTATTAAAAATATGAAATATTATTTCTATTGTTTACAATTTTGTCTCAACATCACTCTACAAGTTACGTAGCAATATTTACATAGGAATCTCTGGTTATTGTTTAGTAGTTTTGATTTTACTACATTCAAATATATATTGTCATACTCAATAACTGTCAATTATTTACAAGTGCCAATATCTGCTGTTTCATTGTTTGTACATAAATATGAGTTTTATCATAAATTGCTATTCTTTTTATCGTGCAATATGTTCAGGTTTTTGATTTGCACATATGATTTCGCAGAATTTTCAGTTTCTCAGGTATACTCACCCTTCGTGTGTAAATGATAAATGTTATTTCTTGTATTGTTTGTATTTTTGTTAAGTATATATCATTGTTATGTATCACATATTTATATTCATTGTGTTTGTATCAAAGTTTAGTGTTGTATTTGTATCAAAGTTTAGTGTTGTATTTGTATGTATTGTGTTTGCATTTGTTATCCCTGTACTTTTGTTGGTTTAAGTATTCAGTGTGACAGCTATAGAATAATGCAACTAGGATTCACTTCAAAGCAAGAATTTATTGAGTACAAAATATACTACAGACAGTTTGATATAAATTAGCAACAAATTTCAATGATTATGGCCAATCCAGCAATTTTTTTTTGAGCCGTCAGCAAAGAATTTTTTTTTATTGATTTTTTTTTCTACAGGGGGAAGGAAATGTTATAAAATGCAACATCTCTAATAGTAAATAATCTCAATTTTATTATTTATTTATCTTCCTCAATCTTAAATTAATATTTATTCATTTTAAACTCAACTTCAAATCTAGAAAATTATCTTCAAAATATTTAAGTTTCCTCTTAATAAAGTTATTCTAAATTTTATTTATTTTCCTCATTCAAACTTAAATTCTATCTTTCAATCATTTATTAAAATATATTAAACTAAACAATAACAATAATATGTGTAAACGAAGTTTTACGTTCGTGTTTACTTTTCCAAAAAGATCGCGATCGCAATTCTACATTCTTTATAAGTTTAAAACAACGAAAATAAAAATAATTTATTTTTTAATATTGCATGCTCAATCTATAATCAACAGATAGAATATATTTTTCTGATTAATTTGGTATAAGTTACAGCAAAATCCGTCAACAAATATTGGAGTTATTTAATTTAACGTTTTCTGCATTTTCCTATTTTTAAATATTGGCGCGATACTTTCTGTCCGCCATTGATAAAAGGATGCTTTTCTGCGCCATTTTTTCGTACAATTCGGTGACATCGCGAGACACCCACGCGGATAGTTCATTGAACTCATGCGTTCCCGGATGGACGCGCGGTACTTGAATGCATCGGATTGGCTATTTTCAAAATCTTACACATTCTTGCAGGCAGAGAGCTGTTTTTCGTCAGTCAACAAGGATTAAGTCAGAGGGTGAACGTGCAGTTTGAAGAGGCTGCGGGGTGTATCCCCGTAGCGGATGGCAGTGAGTTGAGAAATCTTCGTCGTGAAACAAGGATAATATTTTGTCTACATCAAGAAATGAAATGACAGTATATGGCTAATAAAATAGTCCCTTCAATAATTAAAATTTAAGATCTGTCGACATTCTACAGTGTGAGAACATCATGCCTTCCTAGAATCAACGATGACCACCATTTCGATCTGAAATAATCTATTGCCTGTACCGCCAAGATAAAGAGAAGTTTAACCGCCATCTATTATTTTGATAATTCATCTCTGCTTCACCTTATTGAATTTTCTCAGCAAATGTTTGTAAATCAAAAGTGATATATTAGCGTATCCTGCATACTTTTAACTTCTGCTACTCCCTTCTACCTGTGTTATCATCATTATTACTCCATTTAAGTATAAAGCTCTTACGAACAATTAGTTTAAAGAACAGTTTGAAGTACAATCTTTTTTTTAATAACTTCAGAAAATAGGTAATACCTATGGACATTTTCCATTTAAAACCCATAGAACATTTCTACAACAATATTTTACAATATCGAAATTTTAATGCTTCGTAAGATAATCCTCCAATCGTCTATTAATTCCTGTTGAAGTGAACACACGCTCATTGTGTTGAGTTAATATATTTTCTGTGTGATTTGAATAGTAATATATTATTTTGACCCTTCTCCCCCCCTTTATTTTGAATTTAAATAAATTATGTTGCATCAATAAATATATTAGTTACATTTATATTGGTAGTTCATTTTGTATAATTACAACATACACAAGAGTTGGGTGAGTAACTTATCTTTTCTTTATTTTTCATTTTTCAACAATTAAATGTTATATATGATTAATAACCTTTGGATGGCTATAATTCTATTTACATTTCAACGCAATGTCTAACCACTTTCTTTCCGGTCGGTATGCGTCTTT
Organism: Maratus speciosus; assembly: GCA_963932465.1. Classification (NCBI taxonomy): domain Eukaryota; kingdom Metazoa; phylum Arthropoda; class Arachnida; order Araneae; family Salticidae; genus Maratus; species Maratus speciosus. Next base: position 530,115,270 of record OZ010792.1, read on the forward strand.
GGATAGAGGGATTTTATGCCTTTAAGATGTTAATTTAACTTTATTAATTCAATGATTTTAATTTCTTAACTATTGCCAACTTAAAAAATTTATTTCATTAACTTTAAATCCCCTTTATCCAAGAGCGCCTATCAATTATGAATTCATGAACATTTCATCTTCTAAAGCATTTTTTGGAAATTTTTGAAGCTACATTAGAGGGTTTGCACGGTCATTTAATGAATTTTAGAAAGATTTTGTCAATTAAAATTAATTAAATTTGAATTTATAGGGATTTCGTGCAATATTTATAATTCCACTGAAATCTTTTATTTAAAATCTCTCTTTTTTTTTTTAGTATTTTATAGAATAGGAAATGTACAAATATAATGCTCTTACAATAGAAATATAGAAATATTTCCGAACTCACCCCCCCCCCCCCCACACACACACACAATCTTTCAACGTCAAGAAAGCTCAAATGATTCAGATGAAAAAGAAACCATCCTTTTAAAAATATTTTTGTTTCATGCAACCAATAATGCTTTTGGAACAAGTTAAAGTAAGGTATCTATAACTCATTCTAAACTATATTACTACTACTTAATGTATTATATGAATTTTATAATAAGTTATTTTAATAGTACTTTAAAGTACCGTTGGGGCATAAAGGGTTAAATATCGAACACCTACATATTCCCTATACTGGAAAAATCAGTCATCGATTTACAAGATTCGTTTGAAAACAGAACCTTTTTTCTTTGTGCATTTTGAAAGAAAAAATTAAAAAAAGTAATAATAAAAGCAAATATTTAGTGTTGCCAAAAAATGAATCGTATTTTTTATCGGTTTATTCATAAAAAATATTATTTCGCAGAACACTTTATTTAATTTTATTTTTATCCCGGACAAGTAGGAGTAAATTCTTCTTACATATTTTCATTTTGATGTAATGCATTTTTCGATATTTCACTGGAGATTGGAGTTGTGTAAGCTGCGTAGTGTGGCACAGAGCCACTATATCTTAGGGGACTAAAAGAGAAAAGGTTCTGAATTGCAGTATAAAATGAAAATGGATTATAGATATCCATAAATCATATTCCATTTTAAAAACAAAAGCTCCGAAAATGTAATTTTTTTTCTGGTTTTAACCCTTTATGCCACAGCAATACTTTAAAGTACTATTAAAATTAAATTGTTATAAAATTCATTTAATAAATTGATTAGTAGTAATACAGTTTAGAATGAGTTATAGATACTTTACTTTATCTTGTTCCAAAAGCATTATTGGTTGCACAAAGCAAAAATATTTTTAAAAGGATGATTTCTTTTGCCTTTGCATCTTTTCAACTTTCTTCACGTTAAAAGATTGTGGGTGTGTGTGTGTGGGGGGGGGGGGTTCAGTTCAGAAGTATTTCTATATTTCTATTGGAAGAACATTATATTTCTACATTTCCTAATTCTACAAAATAGTTTTAAAAATTTTATTTTAAATAAAAGATTTGAGTAGAGTTATAAATATTGCACAAAATCCCTATAAATTCAAATTTAATTAATTAAATTGGCAAAATCCTTCTAAAATTATTAAATGATTGTGTAGATCCTCTAATGTAGTTTCAAAAATTCACGAAAAATGCTTTAGAAGATGAAATTTTCTTGAATTCATAATCTGGTATATAAAGGTTAAATTTCCCTTTAAATGTCTAACATCTACAAATTTCCTGTGTGAGAATCCGACGATATCTCACATTGAAACTCTCAATTTACAAGGCAAAAGCCAGCATAGGGAAGCTAATGTATTTTCACCTAGCCTCCAAATTTCTTCAGAGTCCAAAAAAATGTCGCTAGAGATGAAACAAATACCTCAATTTCTATCAATCTTCGCAGATGACACTAGGGTGAAAGGAACTCTTTTATTTAGCGAGAGAAATATTCTTTTGATGTTCACGAGGGCCTCGTTCCCGTGGGAAAGTAGAAAGTGAAACCAGAGATGAAGCCGGACGCGAAAGTTCCTGACGGCAGCCTAGGGAGAAAGGGCTGGCCTATGAGACCATGGCCCACGGATGGTGAGTGGCTAATGGGAGTGGCTTTGGTCCTGGACGGAAAAACGAAACTGATAAAAGAGGATGCGAGAGCATTCTCGGGAGCTTAATTTTCCCTTCTGTTGAAGTTGAGACTTCAAGGTGTTTCTGGTCGTGCAGAGTGGAAACCTCTCACGGGTCGACGGCTTCGGGGCATACTCCGAAGCACAGAAAAGCGAAAGCCAGGTGTGGCTGTTAAAATATCTCCACCACGGAGTTGAAGATCGGAGGTTCCTAAACCTCGGTTAAACACCTACAAAAGTGCGACATTCCTGTCGAGCATCGTGAGCTCTATCTTCGAAAATAGTGGACATTGGATAAGTAAGAGACTGACTACACTGAAAGCGATCTATTATTCGAGGACTGGACTTGATTCTATAAATATATTATTATCAGCTGAACTCGAACCCTCATATGAAAAATGTTGTAAATAAGACTTATATAATCCAGAAAATATTATTTAATTGTTTGTAATGCAATAAAATATTTCTTCGACTTTAAATAAGCCTTGGCCGTTGAAGTTGCCCGCTACCACACCACCTTACGACATCGGCTCCGTTACAACTTGGTGGCAGCTAGAAGATTTTCAGCAAGAATAATTGTTATTAGAGGAAAGCCCAGGAGGAAACAGACGGCGAACACCCGGAGTTTCTGACGACAACTCGAGAGGCAGCCGAAAGAATCGAAACTACAGTTCCGAGGAAGACAGAAGGACAGCCCTTCGGGAGCAAAAGACAGTTCACCCAGAACAAAAGACAGTTCGTCCAGAACGAAAGACAGTTCATCCAGAACAACGGCAATGAGACAGTTCATCTAGATCAACTAGACAGTGCTTCGAGACAGTGCAAAGTGGACCTTGGACGACAAACAGTGGGACGCAACACGCCCGATACGAGCCCTTGAGCTACAGTGGACGACACCCGCGGAGTGCCATAACGGACCGTTCCCCAGACAAGATACTTCAAGCAACAACTGCAACAGGTAAGCTCATTTCATTTTGAGTGGCTCTTAAACTATTATTTATCATACTGATAGGATGTTAAAATGTTGTTTAAATAAAAATATGAGAAACTTTTTTATTTTGAGGTAAATGAAAATACTAAGATTATGACAAATCAATAATGTGTAGTTAATTGAAAACTAACGTTTAATGCAAATTTATATGTTATGTTATCTTTATCAGTATTTGTAATATTTGGAATGCAGAAAGGATTAGATAGGCTAAATTCATAACTACTCAAAAAAAAAAAAAAAAAAAAAAAAAAAATTCCCAGTAAAAATTTTTTTTTCTTATATGACGAATATATAATGTAAGAGTAATGTGTAAGAAATATATTTTGATGAGTGATTGTATAAAGAGAATTTTTGATGCATGCTGGATTGCTAAATGACAAACAGAGTAAATTAAACTTTTACCCTAAATAGTATAGATGCATTTTGATAAAGGTTGCAGAGAGTGTTCAGTTCTTGAGAAATACTGGGAATGTAGTTTGCCTATAGTATTTGAAAAATTACTTATTGTTTTCATATTGTGTGTATAGGGACTCTAAAGCTTTAAAATTTTGAATTTTAGTTTTTGCTTTACGTTTGGCACGAGAATATAGAAATTCTGAAAATCCTTTGAAAAATCATAAAATAATTTTTACGTATTGGTTATGCATTTGAAATGTTTATTTATATTGTGTGATTAGGGGTAAAATATTTATTGTGAGGTGTAAGGTTCATATACTTCTAAATTGATAAACAAAACGAATAGTTTCCGTTTGTATTATTTCAACACACCGTAGTCATGTCGAAGTTAAATTCACTGAAGTACTGCAGGAAAGCGGATTTACAGAATCTCGCGGAAGTTTTGGGGGTGGAAATAGATGAACAAGACAATATGGCAATGATAATCGAAAAAATTGAAGCAGCAGAAAAATACGACGAGGAACTGACGTTAGTACAGGCAGGGTACATCGTGAAGGATAGGGAAGAACGCATCACGGCAGAAAAAGAGAAAGAGAGGGAAAAAAGAGAGAGAGAGAGAGGAAAGAGAGAGAGAGAGGAAAGAGAGAGAGAAGATAGTGTTAGGGAAGAGAGAGAGAAAGATAAGGAAAGGGCGTTTACTTTAGAACAGCTAAAATTAACGCAGAGTTCAGAAAGGCGAAATTCTACGGTAAGCAGCGGTTCCGAAAGATCCGTTAGATTACCTCTCAAAACTATTATGCATCGTTTCGATCCTGAACGATCCGACATAACATTATTCCTGAATTTGTTCGAGCGACAGGCGAATAGGTCCGGAATAGAGCAAGATGAATACGTCACGCACTTGTTAGCATTATTGCCGGTGGAAATTGCAGAATTAATCTTACGCGAACCAGCTCAAAAAATTGACAATTTCGAACATGTTAAATCGCTTTTATTAGCCCGGTACAGGCTGAGTGCGGAAGCGTACCGTCAAAAATTGAATAAACATACGCGTAATCCAGGAAACCCGTGGAGAGATCTCATATTCGAATTGAATAGTTTTCTTGAAGGATGGATTAACGGTTTGGGGATTACGCAATTTTCTGAATTAAAAGACTTGTTGATCACTGATCAGATCAAACGACGCGCGTCGGTCGATTTGAAAGAGCATTTTATTGATTCGTGGGCGAATTATAAAGATCCCTTGGTGCTCGCTACGGCACTAGACGAATACGAGGCAATAAAAGGAGTGTCCAAAAAAACGTGGAACACGAGACCCACGCTTGATAGGAAACCTGAAAGGCCTAAGTATGAAGATAAATCGCGCGATAGGAGTTCCGAAAGTAAACTCAACTGGCGTGAGCCGGACACAAATAAAGAAAGGGAAAAAGTCTTCGAACGTAAAAATTGGAGTAAGTGCTTTATTTGTTCCAAAACTGGGCACTTGAGGGCCAATTGTCCTGAAAACAAAAGGGCCGAAAAAACCGTTGCTAAAGTTCATCACGTTAGCGGAAATATTGATCTCGAGGAAGGTTTCAAACCCTACTTGAGCCATGCCTTAATTAATGGAGAGAAAATCACTGTATTAAGGGATAGTGGGAGTTGTTCCGATGTGGTCTCAAGCAGATTCATTAAGCCGGAGCAATTAGATGGTATGCTTGTGTGGGTGAGACAACCGCTAATGAACGATTTACGTTGTTTGCCGACGGCTGATGTAACGTTAGAATTGGACGGATTGGGGAGCATAAAAACAAAGGCCATAGTAGCAGACGCAGAATCAGACATGTCTTATTACATACTGGGGAACGAAACTCAAAAATTGATCGACAAAATTAAGAGCGATAATGCCCAGAATTTAAACGCCGTGATAACACGGAGTCAGGCGAAACCGAAACCAGAAGGATTGAAGTCCGACCCGACGAAGGGGAAAGACGCGAAAAAGAGAAGTCCCGAGTCGAAAGAGACAGGCGCGGATACACGGGAAAAACCTATAGACGACGAAACCAGTTCAAGGGAAATGAACGGGGATTTGGGGGAAGACGAAGAGGATTTATTGTTACCCGATCTAGTGGAGGACTTGAGCATAGGATTAAGCCAGGTGGGGAAGAAGGAATTTAAAAGAGAACTAGATGCGGACGACTCGTTAAGCGAAGCTAGAACAAGGTCAAAAATAAAGAAGACGCATTGCAATTGTGGGGATTTTGAGAAGTCAAATGACTCCCGTATAGGTATAGCTTTAACGTGCGATCAAAGAGATAAGCCGGTAAGAATTGGGCAGACCAGGAACAACAGTAAATCTAGGCGCGATAAAGATACGTTAAAAAGAAATGCAGTGTCAGGAGATGCAGGATTATGTTCCACCAGACATAAGTCGTATGAAAGGGGTACGAGAAGAATGAATCGGGGAAGAATCGGTTATAAAAGTTCCGCGACTAATCTTTTTACAAACGTCCCAAGTAGACGCAAAAAGTCTCAAGTCTATAGAGTAAACATACCAAAACCTAATGAAAAAGGCGTGGAGAATAGAAACGTTTTGACACGTAAAGCTTCGCGGCCCAAACACTATGCTAAATTCAGAGATAAACTTTCAAGTGACATGTTTTAGCAGTTAAGGATTTAGTAGAGTATTGTGTGAGTCAAACTCAACACAAATATATGTATATATAAATTTTCTTTATTATGTGTAAATGTAATCGTGTAAAATATAAATGTGTTTTGTCTGTTAAAGAGAAATTTCGTAACCAAATGTGTTCAGCATTTGCAAGCTAAGTATAAAATGCAGGAAAAGGTTTTTTTTTAGGAATTGATATAATTAAATATGGGCCACTTGAAATGTATGAGCTAACCATTTCCCTTACAGCATATTACGTCTGGTAGCCGAAATATGATTTGAGGGAGGGGTGTTGTGAGAATTCGACGATATCTCACATTGAAACTCTCAATTTACAAGGCAAAAGCCAGCATAGGGAAGCTAATGTATTTTCACCTAGCATCCAAATTTCTTCAGAGTCCAAAAAAATGTCGCTAGAGATGAAACAAATACCTCAATTTCTATCAATCTTCGCAGATGACACTAGGGTGAAAGGAACTCTTTTATTTAGCGAGAGAAATATTCTTTTGATGTTCACGAGGGCCTCGTTCCCGTGGGAAAGTAGAAAGTGAAACCAGAGATGAAGCCGGACGCGAAAGTTCCTGACGGCAGCCTAGAGAGAAAGGGCTGGCCTATGAGACCATGGCCCACGGATGGTGAGTGGCTAATGGGAGTGGCTTTGGTCCTGGACGGAAAAACGAAACTGATAAAAGAGGATGCGAGAGTATTCTCGGGAGCGTAATTTTCCCTTCTGTTGAAGTTGAGACTTCAAGGTGTTTCTGGTCGTGCAGAGTGGAAACCTCTCACGGGTCGACGGCATCGGGGCATACTCCGAAGCACAGAAAAGCGAAAGCCAGGTGTGGCTGTTAAAATATCTCCACCACGGAGTTGAAGATCGGAGGTTCCTAAACCTCGGTTAAACACCTACAAAAGTGCGACATTCCTGTCGAGCATCGTGAGCTCTATCTTCGAAAATAGTGGACATTGGATAAGTAAGAGACTGACTACACTGAAAGCGATCTATTATTCGAGGACTGGACTTGATTCTATAAATATATTATTATCAGCTGAACTCGAACCCTCATATGAAAAATGTTGTAAATAAGACTTATATAATCCAGAAAATATTATTTAATTGTTTGTAATGCAATAAAATATTTCTTCGACTTTAAATAAGCCTTGGCCGTTGAAGTTGCCCGCTACCACACCACCTTACGACATCGGCTCCGTTACACCTGTAATGAAAAATTCAGTCATAGATTTACAAGATTCGTTTGAAAATAGAACAATTTTATTTGTGTATTTTGAAAGAAAGAATTTAAAAACGTAATAATAAAAGCAAATATTTAGTGTTGCCAAAAAATGAATATTTTTTTATCTGTTTATTCATTGAAAAAATATTCTTTCGGAGAGCACTTTATTTTATTTTTTTTTTATCCCAGACAAGTAGGAATAAATTCTTCTTACATATTTTCATTTTGGTGTAATGCATTTTTCGATATTTCACTGGAGATTGGAGATGTGTAAGCCGTGTAGCGTGGCACAGAGCCACTGTACCTTAGGGGACTCTAAGAGAAAAGGTTCTGAATTGCAGTATAAAATGAAAATAGATTATAGATATTCATAAATCATATTGCATTTTAAAAACAAAGCTAGGAAAATGTAAATTTATTTTGGGTTCTGATTTTAACCCTTTATTCCCCGGCGGTACTTTAAACTACTAATATTTTTTTTTATAAAATTCATTTAATATATTGATTAGTAGTAATACAGTTTACAATGAGTTACAGATATTTTACTTTAGCTTGTTCCAAAAGCATTAAAAAGCTGCACAAAACAAAAATATTTTTAAAAAGATGGTTTATTTTGCCTTTGCATCTTTTCAGCTTGCTTGACGTTAAAACGTTCAGTTCGGAAGTATTTCTATATATCTATTGTAAGAACATTATATCTGTACACTTCCTAATTCTACAAAATACTAAAAAAAATATTTTAAATAAAAGATTTGAGTAGAGTTAAATATTGCACAAAATCCCTATAAATTCAAATTTAATTAATTAATTGCAATAGGCAAAATCATTCTAAAATTTATTAAATTATTGTGTAAATCTTCTAATGTAGTTTCCAAAATTCACGAAAAATGCTTTAGAAGATTAAATTTTCATGAATTCATAATTTGATATATAAAGGGATAATCTTCCTTTAAATATCGAACACCTACACATTTCGTGTAATGAAAAATTCAGTTATTGATTTACAAGATTCGTTTGACAATAAAACAATTTTATTTGTCTATTTTGAAAGAAAGAATTAAAGAAAGTAATAATAAAAGCAAATATTTAGTGTTGCCAAAAAATGAATCATATTTTTTATTGGTTTATTTACAAAAAATATTCTTTGATAGAACACTTTATTTTATTTTTATCTCAGACAAGTAGAAATAAATTCTTCTTACATATTTTCATTTTGATGTAATGCATTTTTCGATATTTCACTGGAGATTGGAGATGTGTAAGCCGTGTAGCGTGGCACAGAGCCACTATATCTTAGGGGACTAAAAGAGAAAAGGTTCTGTGTTGCAGTATAAAAGGAAAATAGATTATAGATATTCATGAATCATATTGCATTTTAAAAACAAAAGCTCCGAAAATGTAAATTTATTTTGGGATCTGGTTTTAAACATCCTCGTCTGTTTTTTACTTCATGCTGAAAAGTAATTCATAAGATAGCTGCTTTTCTCTATTCAACGTTGGCACAATATACTATGTGAATGAGAATTATCTTTATAACCTCAAAATTCTAAAAAATCTTAAAGAACTATGATAGCCAAGTTATTTACGTCGACATGCGATAGCAAAACAAATTTTTTTGTTTATAAGCAAAGTGTTTTTCAAACAAAAAGCAATTTGTAAATTGGTAAGCTAAAAGTTAATTCACAGACAGATGAATTAAACAGTAGTGGTCCTACTATACCATAGTTTGTTAGATCATCAGATATGACACTGTGTTATTTTTTTTTTATGGTTAAACAGTTTACTCTCCCACGCCCTTAACCCTTTAATGTTTAAGGGTACAGTTTACCTTTTCAACAATTTTGTTTATTTTAAAAATATATTTCAAATGGTGAACTCATTGCATTTCAATGTTCAGCTAAAAGTACATTTTGAGAAAAAATAATTAACTACATATTTAATTATAATTAAATTTTTTTTATTTCATTTTTTAAAATCTAATTTTTAAAATCTTGATATTTTTGCCCAATATTTTTTTAAAGATTCACAAGACTACGCATGGGTTTTCAGATACATCTAACATTACATTTAATAAAATTTTTTTACTGATATATATGGGGCATTTTCACAATCTTTTGACTTTCGGGAATAAAAATCTGGTGAAATTAAACTTGCTAAGATAACATTTTAATCTGATAGACGAATGCCTTAATGATTCAAAATAAAGAAAAAATGGTCAGCAGCAAAAAATGTTTTATTTAACTGAGATTTATGTTAAACTTGCGAGTTTAATTTTCACTACCATTTTACCACTATAACTTTCTATTTTCTTCTAAATTTTTACTTATAATGGTTTTGGATAGTACCCACATGATATTCAAATGAGAAATAATAACAATGTAGCATTTTTAGTGCAAAATTTTGGTATAACATTGTATTAAAGGAGTGTTAAAGAAGGGACGTAAAGAAAAAAAAAAAAGCTAATGGTATAGGAAAAAAGCGACGGTAATGGGGAAAAAAGGGATGGTAAGGATGGGACGGTAAGCAAAATTACCACTATTTTTATTCAAATCATGTTAAGACTAAGTGATAGCCATGTTCATTGATTTTTAGAAACAGTTATTTACATTAGATTAAATTAAAAAAAATTATTTACCTTTAAAAGTGCAGGAATAAACCTTGGGAACAGTAAGACTACCATTAAAGCTACTGTGCTTGAAATTGATGTTTAAATACTGATTTAAATTCTGAAGTCAATTTCCTGTCAAAGAATTTTAGACATTCTCTCTCTAGCATACTTCTGCATGAGAAAAAACTTGAAAAAAATTCTGTGGCTGCATCTGAAGTTATTTTCTGTATAAGTTTAGCAAGAGGGATGGTAAGGAATCTTAAACCCAGGGACAGAGTTAAAAAAAATAATATCAACCGTAAAAATGTGTGCAGGTTAATTTTTTGCTACATATTTATATAAAACAATAGTCCCAGTTTCGGAAAAAAATTACATCGAATTACTTTTATTGAAAAAATTTTAAACAGACAGCTCCAAAATTAGCATCAAGGACACGGGACGGTATAGGAGCTTTCCTGGTATTTGGACCCCCATCATCGTCCAAAACTTATTTATCTCGTTAATATTATTATGCAATCATGCAATGGGATGTTCCCCAGTATATGAAATAAAAAAAACCCACAAGAATATGCATTAAAATAAAAATTATTATTCAGAACATAAAAATCAAAAGATTGTTAGAATACCTCATATGGTCTAAAACTATGAAATCTAACACATCTTCATATTCTTTTATTTTTTAAGAATAACAAAACCTTAGTTATTTCCATACGCAGATTTATCACATATATAATAACGAACCTGTACAAAAAAGTTTAAATCTTTATCTCAAATACAAAAAAAAAAAAAAAAAAAAAGCCTTAGTATTTTTAAAACATGAAAGTGAAGAAAATAGGAACATGGAGAAAAAGCCATTTAAAGTTTTAATTTGCATGTGTAATTGCGCTGGGTGTACTAACAAAATTTATAATATCTTGCGATATAATTGCCGTATGGGTAAAAATTAGGTGTCAAAATATTCACATTTAAACAGGCTTTTATTTAATATTTAAAAAAAATCGATGTTTTGATCAGTTTTGAAGTAAATTACACCCTTAATAAAATATCCCTCCCCCTACAGGAATGCTTTTCAATTTTATGCTTTTCAATTTTCTGTCCAAATTAATGATGGACAAACGTTGAATAATAAAAAGACCATTCGCAGTACAGAAAATGCGAATACAGATTTTTAAGGAAGAGATAACTTTTTACGACCCTCCCCCCCCCCTCTTATCAACTACATTTCTATTTTATATTATTATCTTTGAAAGTAATAACTCGAGAAATACGGTTATCTTCAAAATCGTGCATAAAAACATTTTTTGTATTAATTCGCTGTGACGCTTAAAAAGAAAAAAGAAAAGAAAGGAAAATCAAATGACAACCTCTATCTTTCACAAATACGACGCCAGAAAAAAAAAAAAAATTACAGCTTTTTAAATGTGAGAAAAACGCTTAACAACATTTAGTCATAAAGAACATGGGAGAAAAAAAAAGCCTCGCCGACAATGTTAATAAAAAAAAAAATTCCGTAAACTTTTTTTCCCCGAGCAAATATGCTTTTTAAAACATTAATAACATTTAAAAAAACATCAATTTTGATTCGGGTTTTCTTTTATTATTGTTTTACTTACTCGCTTTTAATGTGTCAAATGAGTGAGCTAACTGACAGCACATCTCATTCATGTTTTTTTTATTGTGTGAGAAACCATTTTATCGGAATGTGCAACGCGAAGTGAAATGTATGTATATTTTTTAATCGATCTCATCTGTAGTCGCTGAACAATTCTAACATAAAAGACTGAATTTTGTAAAATATTGGTCCAACATAGCATCTTTTCCCTAGTAACGAAATAGTATTGCCAAATATTGGCATAAAATATTGCCCCAATTATTGGGATGTTTACATGTTACCAATTTTACTCTAATATCGAAAGATCAATATTTTGCCATTTTATTGCCAATATGTCTGCAATATTGGTTTTATCATTGCAAATATTTCAATTCAAAGTTAATGATTGTCTAATATGTATTTCATTTCAAATATTTCCAATGTAAATGCAATATTTGACCAATGTTAGTATTTAATTGGAAACATTCCCGTTTAATGCAATATTGGGTTCAGATATTAGTTTGCTACTAAGACTACACCTGGCCGAGAGGGACTGCTCAGACTAGAAAACCAACTCTGTAGACCATAGATCTCCCTCCCGGTTCCCTTTATTAAGGTCTTAAAGAAGAAAAATTATAAAAAATTCAGCAGAAACTGAGACCGCCGGTAAGCGCGACAGGAGGCATTGTGGTGAACAGTAGATAATAAATGTGTATAATGAAAACACTGTTTCTGAAAAAGATAATAGTAAAATGTTATATCATTGCAAGAGAAAACAAAGTTCCGACTCTATAATGGATAGTGAATAAGGGGAACTCGAGTCCCTGTCTCAGTGGTGTATTAAGATAGTAAAGTCACATAGTAAGTTAGAGTTTTTTTAATCTTTGAAAGCAAAGCCGGCGCGATAAAATATTAGCCAACCAACCGTTCGGAAAAACAGGCGGATCACGAATATGCCACCAAGCTGTCAAAGAACAATTGCAGAAAAGGCAATTATAGAGAGGCAAGAGTATCATCACCGCACTCACACAGAGCAGAGAGGGATCTTGAATTTAAAGAGATATGCCCCAAAGGACCATGGCCAGTAAGGAAAGCTGTAGTGGACTGAGTGAGCAGGTGAATATCCAAGGATACCACTGGGACCAAATCATTGGTATATCGACTCTTATCCAAGTAGTCTCAGTGATTCTGCCACTGCTTCATAAAATGAGCGCGAAGATGTCTTTTGATGTGCAAGTGCGATACTGCATGTTATAAATCAACAGATGATCTATCTGGAGGCGACTGCACAAACCATCGAGTTGACGGCTGAAATTCCAGTAGTTAAAACTCGATTCACATATTAAAATGCAACGGGTTTGCCAAGTCCTATCTTGGTGGAAAAGACCTGTAAAATCGATTTTACTGGTTGACTGGTAATTTTACCATTGTGTTTCCTGCTCCCAGTCCCCCATGTTTTCATACCTTTGCTGCTGGAAAACACAGTGATAAACGCACCGATCAACCACTAAAATCGTGTCTACAGGTGGTTTCCACCAAGATATGACTTGGCAGACCAGTTGCATTTCAATATGCTAATCGAATTCTGTCGATCCTGGGTTTTCAGACATCAACTGGATGAGATGATGGTCTATGCAGTCGCCTCCCGGATTACTAGTAGTTGCCTCCTTTGCCGCCAACGTGTTGGTCGTTTTATTGACCAGGATACCTTTATCGGCTGAAACTAGGGCTACGTTTTGGGAATTTATAAACAATATTGGTTGCTAATCTGTTCCAACTAATGCTAATATGTTAGGATCCTATAAGACATTTCCAGTGAATTGCAGATGGAAAGGTTTGGAGATATAACTTGAGATAATTTCATCATAATCGTTTACTAGTAGTTGTCTTCTTTGTCGCCAACGTGTCGGTCGTTTTATTGACCACTATAACTCGATGAGATGATGGTCTATGTAGTCGCCTCCCGGATTACTAGTAGTTGCCTCCTTTGCCGCCAACGTGTTGGTCGTTTTATTGACCAGGATACCTTTATTGGTTGAAACTAGGGCTACGTTTTGGGAATTTATAATCAATATTGGTTGCTAATCTGTTCCAACTAATGCTAATATGTTAGGATCCTATAAGACATTTCCAGTGAATTGCCGATGGAAAGGTTTGGCGATATAACTTGAGATAATTTCATCCTAATGGTTTACTAGTAGTTGTCTCCTTTGCCGCCAACATGTCGGTCGTTTTATTGACCAGGATACCTTTATCGGCTGAAACTAGGGCTACATTTCGGGAATTTATAATCAATATTGGTTGCTAGTCTGTTCCAACTAATGCTAATATGTTAGGATCCTATAAGACATTTCCAGTGAATTGCAGATGGAAAGGTTTGGCAATATAACTTGAGATAATTTCATCATAATGCCACAGGCATGTAAAAGTTTCTCTCAAAGGAAAAATTTCACTTTTTTTTAAAGCAATTTTGAACATTCTCTGAATTGATTCAGAAATGAAAAGAAAACATGGGAAACATATAAACGTAGATATAAACATATAAACTGAGGATTTTAATCCCTAGACATTTTTTTCTCAAAATCTCTCTTAGAGTTTGTTTCGGAACCGATCTGTAGAAGAGCTATGAAATCAAAAGTCAACATATGTTGTTATGAGCATTTGAAGTTCCCATAAATGAAGTTGTTTTAAAAGTGTTTTTCTAAGATGAAATTTTTAACACTATAAAAGGGAAATGGCGTTTTTATAAAGTTCTTTGTGGAATAAAATATTTTGTCTCCTACACCTTTGGGTAAATTCAGTGAAATGTTTCTGAAGCAAACATCACCTTTACGTGCATATATTTAACACGGATATTTTTTTTTTTTACTTTGAAAAGAGAGGGGGAACAATCTTAAACAGCCAAACCATTCAGAATGGCATTTGTTTTGAAAACAAAGAATCATTGTATTTCACATAATTTCATCAGATATACAGGGTGTACATCAATGAATATCCCAGCTTTACAGGGCTATTAAAAGAAAACAAAAAAAAGTACACCCTTGTTGTTCATCGGAAATCAAAAATAACAGTTGAAAGTTTAAATCAACACAGCTATAAGTGTTCAGTGCGAGCCCCTCTAAGAACACGAACGATATTGAATTGGTACGGTAACTCATCCCACACTTTTTCTGCATGTCCAGTGTGACTCCTTAAATGGCTGCAGATATGCGTGTCGTAAGTTCGTCTACGTCAGTTGGTAGCGGTGGAACAAACACCTGATCTTTGATGATGCCCCCCCCCCCCACACACACACACAAAAAAAAAAAAATCATGCTGAGAGAAGTATGGGATGAATTATCGTACCACCTCGATATCGTTCGTGTTTCTACAGGGGCTGACACTGAACACTTAGAACTGTGTTGAATTTAAACTTTCAACTGTTATTTTTTATTTCCGATGAACAACAAGGTTGTACTTTGTTTTGTTTTCTTTTAATGCAGTGGGACGTATGCCCCACTGGGGGCAATTTGACTTTCTAGAGGGTCAATTCCAAATTTGTTACTCAATTATTTGCTATCGCTTTCTTTTCTCTCTTTTTTTTAAATGTAATTTTGCAGACGAAAAATAAATGGAATGCAAGCAAAATTTAAGAAATCATCTTTTGTTATTGATTTTTTAAAATGTTCCTAATAAAAGTTTAAGATAGACTTGACACCATAATAAATATACGAATAATTTTATTTAATATTTTGACATCGTTTTATTGTACCCAATCTTACTACAATTTTCCTGGACTGTATTTTACAATTTTTCGTAACGCTTTCGCTTATTTACTGAATGAGCTATTGTATTATCCATAGAAAGAAAATTTAGAATCCAAAGCTTTTCCAGCAATTTTTAATAAGTTACAAATATGAATTAGAAAATGTGTGAATATTATCATTTTTAACGTTAAAGGAATCCTCTCCAAGATATTTTTTTTTTTAATATAAAAATGGAGACCATATAACACTTTCCTTTAACGATGAGGTAAGTTGGAAAAATACAACAAAACTCTTTTTTGCACAAGGGAGAAGGTGTATAACCTCATTGCATTTATAAAATTATGTTAAAAACCCATTTGTGACAAAAGATTGACCTCTTTGATAAGTTAAAAAATGTTGAAAGAATAACTCTTGCTCTTGCTAAGGCTTTATTCTGCTTCCACCGTGTGAATAGGGTTCACCTTTTTAGATAATAAGAAGCATAAGTTACACATTAAAGGGGGGGGGGGCGCATAGTGACTTTACATAGGCTTTGGTGGGGCGTGGCCAGTAAAAGGTTGAGAACACTGATTTAATGGCTCTGTAAAGTTAAGATGTTCATTTATGTACGTCCTGTATTTAAATTATGAATTTAGCAAATTGTCTTCCATTCTCTTTTTTTGATTTAGTGAACTTATACGTTTATTGTTAGTTTAAATTTATTTTTTGGTTTTAATATCTAAGACACAAAAAGAAATTAATAATCATAATTAATCAGTCATCATTTCCTTTTATTGTATAAATATCTGTTTAAATTCTCTAAATGAAGAAAAATTTGCCACCATTGTATAGATAGGGAAAAATTCTTTTTTTCTATTTCCTGTTTTTATGTCGTATGCCGAAAATTTTCACAATATTGGATATAATCGATCAATTATAATCGTTTCCAAGTAGTACCAGGATTTTGAAATATTCGTATTACAGTGGGAAGATTTTCAAGCAATGCCAACATTTCTCCAATATTAATGTTGCTTTGTAAAAAAATTTAAGTTATGAAATTTCAATAATACGCATTACACTGTAAAAATTTCTTAATATTACCAACCTTTCTTTAATATTAGCCTTTTGAAGAAAATATTTTCAATGTTAATGCCAATGAATCTGCAAATTATAAAATATTGTTGCCATATCTGTCATATCAGAATTTTCAATATTTTCAAAAAATTGCAACTCTTTCGAGTATTGCAAAACATTTTTGCCATATTGGTACAGCTTTAAAAAGATTTTTTTAGTAATATCGATGTTCTTGCAACGAAACCGAACTCGGTTATAACATGTATTATCGGATGTACTCAGGAAAGCTCAGATTTAGCGAGAAAAACAATTTTCTTTGATTTTCCCGGTCTAAAAGTATCAGTTCATGCATGTTCTACAGTTTTCTATATTTCATTAAACTGTGCAAAGGAACTGTAGTTTCAACAATCATTTATCTTATTGATTATTATAATTTTACATAGTAAAATAAGAAAGAAAAGCTCAAAGTGGAACATTAATTACATTTGTTTATATATTTAATTTGCTTTTATTGAATTTAAAATTAGAGCAGAAATATATTATGTGAAATGATAACAATTTTTAAAGAAAAATAATTTATTCTATGAATATTTTGGTTTTTCACAATTGGCTAAATTAATTGTTAACCGTAAACTTATAATAATTCCATGTGATTATCAAATTTCAAGATCATAGTTTCGCTAGGTGATTTACATTTTATCTTTTAATCTACACAGAAATAGTTAAATTATTATTTCAATTTTTCTGTTCATAATAATAAGGTAATTCAATATTATTTTATGTTTTTTTTTTCTTTTTTAATTCCATTAGGTTTGCTTTAGCTTCTCTTTTGACTTTTTTGTCACAATTGATCGGGCAATTGAAAAAAGCACTTTATACCTTCGCATGCTTTTCTCAACAGAAATCAATTGTTTTTTTTTCTTGTATTGTAGAATGTTGCCCCTGATGAAGTGCTCTGTAATGTAAATTTTCAAGTTTCTTTTTGTAAGGATTTTACTTTCCTTTTTTAATTCTACTCTTACATATTTAATTCTTCCACTTTTTGAAATATAGCATTATGGATTATTAATTTTATAGTATCATAACTAAAAAAAAAAAAATTGGAGTGTCGATTTTTCATTTGCATTAATAGTTTATAATTACAAAAAGTTTTATTATATATATATATATATATATATATACGGAAAAATTTGTTAACACAAAATTGATTATTTAATTAATTTAAAAATCTGTATTAATTATAGGACGCAAAACTTTTCTTAATGTGTAATCATTCATTAAATTCCAATGTGTATTTCTTCGCTTTTAAACGTAATACCAAATCTAAAACTTCGTTATTACATGAACTCTCTTATAATGAGCAAATATTGTGGTGTCTTCGTTTTCATTACAACCAAGATCAGGTGCAGCACATTAAAAATCCTTCGCGTTAACAGAAACGTTTCCATGATACTAATATCACATCGTAAATATTCCCAACAGTATGCAGTTCAATAAAAATATGTTATTGGACGATTCCATATAGTAAAGTCTATTCTACCCTCTTGGTGGCATATACAAGAGTTTTGCATACCTGTGTATGGCAGTTGACTGAAATTATAAATTACTAGCAGATCTACCCGGCTTCGCTCGTGTCAATAATAATGGTCCACCCGGGTAAAATACATTAAAATGACATAATACGGCAGTGATAATAACTGAGATTGGTACATTACCGTCCACGAATCGTTAAAAGACCGATAAGAAATATAAGTAAAATAGTTTTAATTGCGTCTACTATTAACTATACCATAATAATGTATATTCCAAACAAATGTCATAACATTTATTAAAGTACAATTATTTGCTTAAAAAGAGTCATTTAAATAATAAAAAACATTAAAAATATTAAAAAATTACATGTTTCGACTCTTTCATTGAGTCATCTTCAGAATATATATATATAAAAAAAACTACAAACACAATGTCAATTGTGACATTATACTGATGATGGCAATGACCTCACCCATAAATTTTGCCTTTACTAAAATTTTTTTAACTTATGATCATCATACAATTTCGTTTTTCACACTGTCGAATAGAAAAAGCTTCATTCAAATGAAATTTATCTGAAAATTGTATCTCAATTTTTTCATGTGAATGGATTTTAAAGTAATTTTCAATCATGGATATTTTTGATTTGCATGCAGCCAGGGATAAGATTTCCGCATTTTTTCACACCAGTATTTTGTTAGAGTAAATGATATTTCATTTAATCGGGACATTCTCTTGATTTAACAGAACAACATTTTCTTTAAGAATATACCGGTGTGCAAAAACGTGGAAATCTCATCCCTACATGCAGCCCAATTACGAAAGATATACCTGTTTGCTCTTAATTCAATATTATAAAGTAAAGACATTGATGAACTATGAGTAACTCTAGCATCATATTGTTGGTGGCAATAACCTAACCCAACCATAAATTTAACTTTTACTGCAATTTAACCTTTAAACATCGCACATTTGATTATTCCAAAATCTAATAGAATACAAAAAGTACTTTCAGTAATTTTTTTTTTTTTTGAAAAGCTTATCTCAATTTACGGATTGTTTATCCATTTTAAATTAATTTTCAATCACGGATATATTTTTAAATATACCTGTAACCCAATTCAGAAAGATATATCCGTTTGCTATTAATGCAATATTATGAAGAAAAGACATATCTATGAGTAACGCCTAGCACCATATTGTTGGTGGCAACAACCTAACCGCACCATAAATTACGCTTTTACTGCAATTTGATCTCTAAACATCATGCATCCCATTATTTCAACGTCTAACAAAAAAGTCTGTCAGTCATGAAATTTTGTTTAAAAAAGAAAAAAAGCTTACCCTAAAAAATAGTAGCTATAATTTCTATTTAATATAAATCGTACAAAAATCGTATTTTATGTAACCGTATTCGATACAAATCGTAGAATGTTATCACTGCATTTCAGGTATTAAAACATTTGTCTAAATGATATAATTAAAAATTACAAAGAAATAGGGAATAAATTGTTGCATCCAGTTTTTAGAGCCAGTTTGAAATTATATTGATGACATTGACGTCATATCTAGCAAATGATTTTTTTTTTTACTATTATCATTTTTCTTATTTGATTCTTGATATTGAAACGACTTCATTAAAATAGATTTTTTAACATTCAACTAAAGTACTTCTAAGGTCATTTTAAAACATGCTTAGTTAAAGTCTTTACATAAATATATGAAAAATGTGCATTTTCTGATTAGAATGACGTCGATTTCAAAAATGTAAAAATATAGCAGTCGTGTCTGGATTTTTATTGGCTAATAAAACAAAGTACTCGAGTTAAAAAAAAATTTTAAATTATTGAGCAGTTTTTTTAGGTGTGTGGCAACAGTAAAGAAGCTATTGAATTTGAAAATTTAAAATGAGATATTTCTATAATTTTAATTTATGAAAGATGATAGAAAAAAGGGATAAATATTGGTCTGATGATTTTTTAAAGGTGACAGGGATCTATTCCACGTTCTAAAGCCTATGTACAGCAAGTTTCGTGCAAATCGGTCAAAAATTAAAGATTTGTATAAAGGACATACACACAGAGAACGGCTTTTATATATAGATAATGTTTCTTCGGAGTCAGCCTTGGAATATTATCCAGTTAACAGTAATAATAATACTAGTAATAAATAACATTTTTGACGCTTTTGACGTAATATACATAATATAAATGCATGTTTAGATAAATTAGACTCTATTTTTTAAAAAATGTGGTAAAAATCAAGAAATTTGATTTTTTTTTTTTTTTTTTTTTTTAACTAGCATGTTGGCAGCGCTAATCAGACGCTGATTTTAAAAGGCATTTTGTTCCCCTGACAAGACCGCCTTTTGTTCCTCGACTGATACAATTTCCCCTCTATACAAGGCCCTATTCCTTTGAAAAGGTTATTATTTTATCATGTATCTTACACTATTTTGTGGTATGAAAGTGATGGAAATCATGCAATCTGAATTCTTTTAAAAAGTAGCTGATTGGCAACACTAATCAGGCACTGATTTTAAAAGGCATTTTGAAGCCCTTGAGAAGGCCCCCTTCTGTTCCACGGCCGATACAACTGCCCCACTATACAAGACCCTATTGCTTTGAAAAGGTTGTCATATATCTTACACTATTTTGTGGTGTGAAAGGGATGGAAATCAAGAAATCTGATTTTTTATTAAAGTAGCTGATTGGCAACGCTAATCAGGCACTGATATTAAAAGGCATTTTGAAGCCCCTGAGAAGGCCGCCCTCTGTTCCACGGCCGATACAACTGCCCCTCTGTACACGGCCCTATTGCTTTGAAAAGGTTAAATCATTTATCATAAATCTTACACTATTTTGTGATGTGAAAGTTGTGGAAATAAAGAAATCTGATTTTTTCTTTTAAGTAGTTGATTGGCAACATTAATCACACTGGTTTTAAAAGGAATTTTGAAGTCCCTGACAAGGCCTCCTTCTCTTCCACTTCCGATACAACTGCTCCTCTCTTCGAAAAGGTTATCATTTACCATAAATCATTTTTAGTGGGACAATCTCTATTGCCGCCGTTACGAAAATATTTAAAATCGAATTTTTTATTAGTTCACAAACGAAAAACAAAAATCCAAAGAAAATAGATTGAAAATAAAATAATTTCTACAAACGAGTAACGTACAATTCGTTTCTGAGATACCTACATTCGATTTCATACTGCAACGATTTTCAAATTAAGTTTAATTATATTTCCATTTCATTATCGAAGGTAGGGCTTAAATTAAAATTATCCAACACATATTTACTTAATTATTCTTTCCTCGCGATTTTATTTTAATCTTTTCTTTTCCTTATCTTTCCTTTAAAATTTTTCTTCGTCTCCGTTTAATGAAATTTTTAATATGATTCGCCAATCGCCACAGTAATGATCCTTTTTCTGATCGTAAAATATGGCCGGGAATTTTAATTTCGCAAGGATTTCCAATAAGCGAATTCTTTGTGCGATTGCTTTACTTTTTCTCATCCCTTAAATAATCCCGAATAGTTTTCATCGAGTATGAAATAAAAAATAATTGTTTGGATTAAAAATTTTATTTAAAATAAATTAAGGGGTCTCAAGACTCATAAAATTGGAAAAAATGAAAAAAGATCATTTTCAAGAATTAGTATCTTAAAATGTAGTGATTTAAAAAATCAATTTTTATTGGATGAAAGATATAAATTCTTTCGTTTCACGTATTCAAAAAAATGGCAAGGTACAGAATTAGCATTGACATTGGGCTCTGCCAGACTTTTAACGAGCAGAAAATTGGCATAACAGATTACGCGTACAAAATAAATTTTGTAACTAGAATGAAATTTTTCGTGCCTAATAAAACTTCAGACTGTAATAATTACCCTGAACCTAAATAAATTTGTATTTAAAGCATTTTTATATTTTTAATACAAAGTTGTATTTACCTAATACAAAATTTTGACATTTTCAACAGTATAATCACCTAAAAAATATTTTTTTGAACAATAAATATGAAATTTTAGGCTCAGTTTATGCAGACTAATATGAAATAAATGTTTTAAAAATTTCATGAAAAAATATTCAGAATTTTTTGAGATATCCTGCACGTTATGCCCAAAAACGTCATTTGGAGAAAAAGGATTACAATGTCTCGGAAACGCCGCTTCAGCTGTTGAGCGGGTATAATTCTAAAATCCGTAACCTCTGTTCTAATAGGAATTTCAAGGAAACAATTGTATCAAAATGTTTAGAAAAGATGAGAGTTGAACATCTAAAATAAATTAAAATTTCGAAAATTTTGAAGCTTTAAGAGTCCTGAAACGCCTTAAGTATATTTTTAAACAATTCTGAAATGCAAATCGCTGTAATCTTTTATTATATTTTATCCCTAGCTAATTGCGCTGGTCGGCGAAAGAATAAAAGTTTTGCCTCCCAACAAAATAAATATGTGAATTAAGTAGATGTGAAATTCCTAAATCGAAATATGGCATCCAAATTGCGCCAGCACGCACCGTTTTTTCGAAAAACAGTTTTATCAGGACCTGACTAATGCAGGGGCATGCGGGGCAAGTCACCCCCCCACGCACACGCACACCGAAATAATCAGGATTTTCGTGCGCTAAATGGTTAAAGTTGGCCAAAAGTTAGCAAAATTCGTTTTCACCAAATGCATTTTCAAAGACTTAGGAAGGGAGTGCAGTTCTCTCCTTCCCTGCAAAAGAAATATTTGAATTATATTAGACCCGGAGACAGTAGCACAGATAATCACCTTATCGAGTTCATGGCTGAAATTCCAGAATTGTTTAAAACCCGATTCGCATATTAAAACGTAATCGGTCTGCCAAGTCATATCTTGGTGGAAAATACATGAAGACCCTAATTTAGCGATTGACTCGTAGGTTTACCATTGTGTTTTCCTGCTCCCAGTCCTCCATGTTTTCATAACTTTGGGTGCAGGAAAACACAATGGTAAAACCTACGAGTCAACCGCTTAAATCGAGTTTTCAGCTGTTTTCCATCAAGATATGATTTGGCAGACCGATTGCGTTTTAATATACGAATCGAGTTTTAACTAATTCTGGAATTTCAGCCGTGAACTCGATGAGGTGAGTGTCTGTGCTGCCACCTCCTGCTCTATATCAGTTGAAGCCGCCAATGCTCTACCAACTGAGCCATCCCGGACGAATCTGAAGGACCTAATTCACCCAACTAACCTTAATGATCAGAGCATCTGGTCTGATATCTGAATCAGCTCAACATGACAAACCACAGGTTATGGAACTCCAGTAAATACTGGATGCGTAATTATACCAGATTAATTTATAAATACACAATTATTCAATTGATAAATAAGTCATATCAGTTGTAAATCTCCAAGTAGGTGAAAAATATCCAGGCCGGATTCGAACCATAGATTTCTTGGCTGTAGCTGTCAATGCTCTACCATCTGAGCCATCCCGGACGAATCAGTGATCATTAAGATTAGCTGAATGAATTAGCTCCTCCAGATTCTTCCAGGATGGCTCAGTTGGTAGAGCATTGGCGACTTCAGCCAAGAGATCCCTTGTTCGAATCCTGGCCCGGACATTTTTCACACACTTGGAAATTTACAACTGATATGACTTATTTACCAATTGAATAATTGCGTTAAAAATTAATCTACAGTCCTTCCCACTTAATCGAGTCACGGATAATCGAATAACCCGCTTATTCGAATAGAATCTTCCGGAACCGAATTTATTCCTATGCTTCTATGTTATTTTTCCCCGCCCAAATACCTTTTACGAACGTCCCCGCTAAATCGAATAACAACTGTGTGACCGATGTTTGAAAATAGGCGCAGAAAGCACGTTTCTGCTGGAATTTCCTTCCACCTTTTTTCACTTTCGGTTCCTTTAGGCTGAAAACAAATTTTTAGTTCCTCCTTGCAATGATTTCGGCTGGCAGGTGTATAATAGACAGGTCAAATGATTTCACCACCATCACTTTTTGCTGTTAACCAGGCTTTAATGGCAATGTGCTGTCACTTCGAGACTCGAGATGGTAGTTGTGATATTTTGCACTCATTCGAAAAATAACTATATATTTACTCCTTTAAAATTTCACTTAAACAAACCACTTTGAACTTTTTTTTTAAGGCAGTATAAGTAACGTAAATTAGAAGTAACAAAGTTTTGACCCAATTCAAACGAGCTGCATTAAGTGTGATGTAAACCATATAAATGTATGTATTGACATTAAATTAATACGTATTTACTTTATATTAGCATAGCATTTGTATTCATTTTAGTTTATGTTATTCTATTAACAATTTATTATGCTGTTAATTAAATATACCGTAGATGGTTATTTTGCCTTTTTTATTACGCCTTAAATATTACAGTCACGATTCCCCGTTTAATCAAATTCCCCGCTTAATCGAATATTATTTCTGGAACCACCAATATTCATTTAAACGGTGACGACTGTACTAGCTATGTGAATTATCTGCTTCCCGTATTCTATTCTTGTAGATTAATTTTAACACAAATATTTTAATTGGTAAAAAAATCATATGAGATGTAAATTTCCAACTGGAAGAAAAATGTCCGGAACAGGATTCGAACCAGGGATCTCTTGGCTGAAGTCGCCAATGCTCTACCAAATAAGCTATACCGGACAAATCTGGTGGATCTAATTCACCCAGCTGACCTTATTGATTATAACATCTGGTCTAATATCTGAATCTGCAAAGCAGAATAAATCACATGTAAAGGAATTCCAGAAGACATTGGATACGAATTTACACTAGATTAATTTTAACACATTTATTCTAATTGGTAAATAAACCGTATTAGATGTAAATTTTCAACTGGGCGAAAAATATCCTGTCCAGGATTCGAACCAGGGATCTCTTGGTTGAAGCCGACAATGCTCTACCATCTGAAGTACTATATTCTGTTGTGTTGATTCAGATATTAGACCAGATGCTATAATCAATAAGGTTAGCTGGGTGAATTAGATCCACCAGCTTCGTCCGTGATAGCTCAGATGGTAGAACATTGTCAGCTTCAACCAAGAGATCCCTGGTTCGAATCCTGGTCCGGACATTTTTCGCCCAGTTGAAAATTTACATCTTCTGTCCTTTTATCTGTTTCCCGTACCCCATAGTCCCACCCCTGTAAAAAAAGAAGTACATCATCAGACAACTAATAATTAAAATTTTATTATAACACCTGAGTAGTCCATTGTTTTCAAGAGAAATTCATTATTGTCGTTTTCCTCCAAACGTGGCACTTTAAAACTATATTTGATTACCATTTGGGGGGGGGGGGGCATTATTCTATTAGACATCTTATGACACACGTAGATATGAAAGTGGGAATACACCAAAAGAACAATGCTCAAGTACGTATAAGCAAAATAGGCTTTCATGATATATTTTATTAAATTGTTATCAAACAATTTTTTAAGCCTTTTTTTTTATAACAATTTAATAAAATATATCATGAAAGTTTATTTTGTTGATACTTGTCTTGTGCATTGTTCTTTTGGTGTCTTCCCACTTTCATATTCAGCACCAGTATCCACTAACATTGTTTCATTTCGTTTGTCGCTGTATCTCAGCTAATGTTTCATATACATTTATATATAGCTTATTTACAAAACGTTATGCACAGTTTAATATTTACGTAATTTGTTGTGTATGTTTTATGCCCTTATGTTTTAGTAAAACATAAAATAGTTTAATTCTAAAATCAAACCCTACTACTTAAAAAGTGGTAAGAGACAATGCCATATTTTTATTTAATGGTGCCGAGCAGTGATTATTAGTTTTGGGGGGATTAAAAATTTTCAATTATCGTTACACTCTTATGAAAATATGCCATTATAAGTATATATATATATTTTTGGAAATTTTAATTACAATATCTGAAACTTTTATTCATACGTGGATAAAAAATTACACTTAGAAAGAAATGCGTTTCGACTGCAGAACTAAAAAAAAAAAAAAAAAAAAAAAAAAAAAAAAAAAACCCTGCTTTAATTACCACTATCAATACAAGCACTTTGTTTCAAAGTTTGTATCTTACAATGAAAAAATAGTAAAAATCCCTTTCAAAACTTGAAATTTTCTAAATAGAAGTTAATTGTTTGGAAATAATTTGGAATCCTTTCAAAAATATTTTTCTCTCGGAAAGATATTTGTCGTACCGGGGATAATAAAAGTCCCAAAAGTGGCTAATAAAGCAATTTTCAATGGGCATGAAGTTATGGAACATTTAATTTAATTTTTTCTTTTTCAAGGGTGTTTCTAAATTTTTAAGAATCTTCATAAAAACCTATCAATTTTGGAATTTTTCATACAACTTCGACTGGCATGAAAATCTAATTTAGAACATAATATTTAGTTTTAAAAGAAAAAGACTCTTGATCGTATGTTATCTTTAGCTGATAGCAGTATAAATTTATAAATTTATACGTGCTAGAAAAGAAGAAATCTTTGAAAATGGATAAAGCTGCGATTGAAAAGCATTTCATAATAATGCTTGCTCTCTTACGACTTATGTCGCCATCTAGTGGAAATTGGTGTAATTATGCTTTAACAAGTAGTGGACTTTTTACAACATAAATGTTATTCTCGACAAATCATGTTAGTTAAGACTAAGTGATAGCCACAATGTTCATTGATTTTTAGAAACAGTTATTTACATTGGATTAAATAAAAAAAATAATAATAATTTACCTCGAAAAGTGCAGGAATAAACCTTGGGGACGGTAAAGACTACCAATAAAGCCATGAAGCTTGAAATTGACATTTAAATGCTGATTTAAATTCTGCAGTAAATTTCCTGTCAAAGAATTTTAGACATTCTTTCTCTAGCATACTTCTGCATGAGAAAAAACGTGAAAAAATTCTGTGGCTGCATCTGAAGTGATTTTCTGTATAAGTTTAGCAAGAGGGACGGTAAGGAATCTAAAACCCAGGGGCAGAGTTCAAAAAATAATATCAACCGTAAAAGTGTGTGCAGGTTAATTTTTTGCTACATCTTTATATAAAACAATTGTCCCAGTTTCGGAAAAAAATTACATCGAATTACTTTTATTGAAACAATTTTATCCAGACAGCTCCAAACTTAAAAGTCAGCATCAGGGACACGGGTCGGTACAGGAGTTTTCCTGACATTTGGACCTCCAACATCGTCCAAAACTTATTTATCTCGTTAATATTGTTATAGAATCATGCAATGGGATGTTCCCCAGGATATGAAATAAATAAAACACGAGAATATGAAATAAAATACAAATTATTATTCGGGGACTTAAAAGTCAAAAGTTTGTGAGAGTGCCCCAAATGTATTTAGCAGTTACGTTCATTGATGATATTTAATGGGTTTGGTAATATATATATATATATATATATATATATATTTACTAAAATAGAAAATCGCTAGAAAACTCGGAAAATTCATAGAATTCAAAGTATCATAACTCGGTACGTTTTAGTTATATAAAATTGTAATTTTCACTGTTTTATGGGACATGGTGAAAGTTTTTAAAGTACAACTTATAGAACCCGGCGACCGTATTAAATTTTAAATTTTGTAACTTAAACTGTTAAAACTTAAATGGATTTTCATATAATGAAGAACATCATTTCAAACACTTTATCATTACAACTGTACCTCTAAAACTGATAGCTTAGGAATTATTAAATTATTGATCTACCATAAGAACAAGAAGGTAAAGTCGTGGGGGGGGGGGGGAGTAAACACTCCCTACTAATTCTGCAATAAATTATTGTAGAAGAAAGTTACTGGTAACAAAACATTGGATATAAAGTCTACTTTTAAATGGTGCATATGAAATTTGCTTAGGGGGCTATCAACATATCAAAACGAATCTAAACCTTGAGTTTTCTTTTTATCAATAGTACCCAAGTTTGACACCATAAAAAAATTCTAAACCATTCAATTAGCCTAAATACAAACTTTCATGAAATGCGTACTATTAGTTTCAGAGAAATTAATTATTTGAAAATGAACTTATTTTAGGGCTGTATACAAATTGAAGTTCAATACAGTTCGCTACTCAGAACGATACAGTGAGCTGATTGAAAAGTTGTGGAAAATCTCTTATAATAAAACTATTTTTAGATAGCAACTCATTGAACTAGCCCCTGTCTTTGTAAATTTTCGCGATATTTGACTAAACTTTTTATATAAGTTGCCCTAAATAGCTGACTACCAAAGTATAAAATAAAAATTTTAGAATCTTCCACGTATGCGCAGTTAAAAATTATTTCATACAAATGCCCATATCTCATCAAATATTCAATCAATATATTTATGTTTTAATTGCAGTATACTATTGCTTGTTTGTCAGGTTTCCTGAAAGTTGTATTAAATTTGGTTGAAAATTCTGTATGCTATAAACAAAAAACTTTTGAATTTTTCGCAGACACAACAGCATCTTCACGAATTAAGTGCTATGCTTACACAAATGCACACAAACGTGAACAGGACCCAAATAGTCATTTAACACAGTGACAAACCATTTTCAGCATTTTCTGTTACATAGGTGGTCGCAAATATTATTTATTATTAAATTTATTATTAGCCGCATAATTGTCCTCCCGACTAAATCTTCACCAAAAATATGAAATCAAATATGTTCGTTACGTCCCAGAAGTTCAAGAACAATTCGCCAATAATTTTAGTAGATATTCCACAAACCGTGTACAGTCGAAAGCATTCAGTCCCTGTTTCTTAACTTTTGGAGGCCAGTGTAATTAAAAAAAAAAAAAAAAATTCTATGCAGGTTTTAGGTACATTTTGTAAGAAATACTACCTATTACATTCTCCCCTATGTTGGAATTTCTGAAAACTTTTTGTAGATCTATGCCGATAATGACCCCTAGAACTCAAAGCCACTCCCAGTTCAAAACTTTATCTATCTATCTATATAAATTACTTTTTTATGGACACGATAACTTCCATAATTCTGCACAAATCTCTTCCAAACTGGTACATAAATCAAGTGGCAGAAAATCTCGGTCAAGTTCGTTAAAGAGCAAAATCGGACCAAGGGGATGGTAAGGAGGGTTTTTGTGAAAACCGAAAAAAAAAAACCCAGGACTTCTTAGTTATAATACATTTCAAATCAGTTTAAAGTTATTATTACTTTTAGAGAAAGGGCCAAAAAATTATGTATCACAGATTTTTGATAAAATTAAAAATGGGCACAAGGGGCGAAAAAAATAGGGTTTTATGGAGAAAAAAATTCATAACTTCGTCAATTATCAAGATATCAAATTCACTTAAACTTATTATAAATCTTCTTAATATTATCTACAACTTTTATATTGACTAGTTTTTGATAGGACCAACTCTTACCGCAAAAAAAATTTAAAACGGAAAAAAGGGGGATTGAAGGAGAAAAAAAAACATAACTTCGTCAATTCACAAGATATAAAATCAGATTAAATATATTATAAATTTTCTTAATGTTACCTACAACTTTTATTTTGACAAGTTTTTGATAGGATCAACTCTTACAGCAAAAACAAATTAAACAAAAATAGGAGCTGAAGAAAATATTATCGTACTAACATGATTCTGATAACATCAGCTCTTACAGAGAAATGAAATTAAAAACTCGTCAAAAGTGACCAGATAAAATTGTTAAAATGGATTCATCTCTAATCTTGATTTAGTTTTTGTTGGTGAAATTAGTACTTAACTTCGAAATCTATCTCCGCCTGTAGGCCGAACCAACAGAGATTTTTTATCTCTTAAGGGGTGAGGTGATTTTTTTATAACGTAAGTGGTGGTGTGTGTGTGTGTGGGGGGGGGGTGTATACTGTTAAAAATTTTGTGATACGTTGAACCAATCTTTGGTGCTCCAGTAGCTGCAACCATAAAATGGTGAAATCTTGAACCAACATTTGGAGCTAATGTTCAATCGAAACTTCAAATCTTGGTGTGATATTTCAAACATCTTATAGTTGCAGCTACTGCAGCACCAAAAGTTGGTTCAACCTACCAAAAAAGTTTTAACAGTGATGTGTAACCCCAAAATTAGATTTCTTGTGCACTCCTTAAAACTCAGCGAATGAAAATAAGAAATTTTTCTATGAATTTTGTATTATTTGCCTGCGTAAAAACAACTGAAAAATTATTGTAAGTGTACATATATATACATATAAATTTATGTATCTAAATACCACAAAAAATTTGTTTGCTCATGTACAATTTCTCTGGGGTTTAAAACACCCCACCTCACCAGTTAAGGGTTAATTTAGAGCCAAACAGGGGTTATTTCCGAACTCGCCTCGTAACAAAAAAAAATGAAGGAAATTTACGAAATTCTCATTTTTTTTGTCTTAACTGCTCTCCTATTTATACTCTAATAAATACGCTTACAGTAAAAGAAAATGTCAACTATTCGTTCAAAATTTATCTAGTATTGGTATATTTATTTATACACATTTACTTTCAGTTCAAGCTGATACTAAACACTAAAGAGAAAAACGTTCAGAAAACTCAATTTCTGCTGTTAGAAAATAACTCGATATTTGATAAGAATTCTTTATAACTCAAGCTTTTATTTCTGTGCAAAATAATTTAGTTCTGAGTTTTACGACAGATAATCGAACGGGTAAAAGATGGACACCGATTTAGATTTTTATTTTTCCTCTGCGTTCTTTAATAAATGTTTGTTGATTTTCTATCATTTAAGAAAATAAATCACACTAAAGAAAAAGATGAAATATGACATTCTTATTTTCGATATTTACGTTCTATATTAAAAGCAAAACTATAAATATGATAATAAAATATATAGATATTCTCATTGAACGTATGAATGTTATATTTATTTATTGTTAACCATAAACAAGCAAAATGTTAATTTTAAGGCTGCTAGTCACTTAGCTTCCTAATTTTCCTCGGTAATTTTAAGTCAATGGGCGTTTGATGCGTTTGTATATTTAAAATATCTCCTCGGGAAATTAATGTTTTTAACTTCTTTTTTCTGTGTACTGTTCTTAAAATAGGTCGCCTTGTTTTTAGTTCTCAACATATTTCTAAAATCTATACTTAATTTTATATGAAGTGTTAAAATTTTAATCCCAGTTTGTCCGTTTTTAAAACATAAAATATTAAATTAAGTACAGATTTGAGAAATATTTTGACAACTAAGAAAAAAATTTGACATCTTTTAAGAAAAGAACACTGAAAAAATAAGTTAGAAATATTAGTTGTTCCCAAGCAAGATATTTTAAATACAAGAATGCATCAAACGCTCATAGACTTAACATTACCGAGGGGAATTAGGAAGCTGAGTTGCAAGTAGCCTTAAGAAATAGATTCACCTTATTTATTAGAAACTAAGAAACCAAAAAATACATTATATTTAACGTTTTTTCTTTTACATTCTTGTTAGATACAAGGTGTGGCTATTAATTTAAATGACTGTTGCAACAATTATTAGAATTGAAAGTTCATTATTTGCTTCACGATAGTATTTTAATGCTCACGTATCTGCGCTGCGCGTCGTCCCTGTTTTACTACCTGATGTTGAAATACGTAAGCAAACGCCCGTTGTCAAAGCATTGTTGTTGAAGTGAAAATAATGGAGCAGAGAATAAACATTAAATTCTGTTTCAAATTTAGAAAAAGAACTAGCGAAACTCGTAAAATGCTGCAGGTGTACGGTGATGACGCATTATCACGTTCTCGCGTACTTTAATAGTTTAGATGTTAATGGTCGCGAGACAACTTTCTTCTCTTAAAAGAAGACAGTTATTTCGCGACGGCCCCGACCACAGGCGGATTACCTAGGCTAAAGCCACTGGAACTCTTTGGATAAATCCACGCTTCATCAATTGTGACAGTTTTTTTCCACTTATCACTTGTTAAATGATTTGCATATAACAATGATGAATAATTCTCTTCGGAAAGAGTAAATACTGTCGGACCTCGTTAACCCGACACCCGGTTTTCACATCACTCCGCTTACCACGTCAGTTTTTCATGCTCCCGATTTTCTGTATATGATTTTAATGTAAATAAACTCCGCATTTTACGTCGTTGAATAATTTTCAACTCCGGATATCCTGACGGTTTAGGAGAATTGTCCATTTTTCATAATCCATCTTATAAGCACAGAAACTTAACGGTAAGAAATGTCTTAGCCAAACTTTTCACAAAAGTGACTAAAAGACCCATCGAGATAAATGAGAAATTTTACTTCAATCCTTTATCTGAATAATTAAACCCACACACTATGAATGACCCACTTAAGCTCCGATAGACGTATTAGTCTACTCGCGGTCTATTTTTTCTGGTCAGGCGGTGGCGCTTTCTTGTGGTTACACGGCATTTTTCATCCGGCTAAAACTGAAGCACTGCATTGCATTGAAACGACCAAAAATTATCTAATGTCCATTTCTGAAACAACGAATATTGATTACAATCCTTTATATAATGTTGAAAAAAAAGAATTGTAGGAAGCACATATAGGGATGAGCAAACCTTAATTCATCCATATTTCATGTAACAATAAAAAAACAAGTCATCATAAATCTGATTTTTTTTTGTGTGTGTGTTCTTTTCAATTTTTTGTGTTTATTTTGTTTAATAGTATTGTTTTATTGTTTAAAACTGCAAAAACAGTTATGAATTTAAAATTATCTTAAAGTAATCAAAAATACAGCCTTTAATAAACATATTCTTCTTGAACTCCGGTTATCGCGACACTCCGCTTATGATAACACTTTTTTCTGGTCATTACAGTGTCGGGATAACGAGGTTCGTTTGCATATAACCTTCAAGCCGCTCGCTTCTTTCGTGTGCCATTTCAGTAGCAGACGATATTTGTTCATCAGTTATCTACATGTTGCCAAGTTTCTTCCTCTGTTTGTCGTTGTTTTTTAATTAACATCAAAATCGTTCCCAATATGTGTAAATAACCTCTGTACTTAATTCTCCCTATAGCTTTTACTTTTTGATTCTTTAAGGTTTTATGAGGGTTTTTTTTTTTTTATTTATTTATTTTTTATTTCTTCTTCGTACGCTTTTACAGCTGCATGCAGAGTTAAATGCTCTAATTTTATGCCACAGTAAACAACAACGACAACAAAACTGCAAATCTTTTTTTTTGCTTCTCTGGTGAAATGTAATATTTATGAGTTTGTCACTTCTCTTGTGGATGAGCGATATATCCTTCTGTCCAACCACAATTTAGAAATTCAAGAACTGTTGATTTAACTCCTGACTAAAGTGACGCTGTTTAAAATGTATAAAAGAAGATCGTCTACATTCTGCGAACTATTCAAAGGACGAATACCAAAAGAAATAGACATACTCCCTTTCACTTTCTTGAATTTCGCATGAAAATAAATTAGCAAACAGATATAAAACGCAAAATTAATGATGAAAAAGCTGATGTGATGTGATGAAGTCAGGAAAATAAATTAGGAAAATCATATAAAACGCACAATTAATGATGAAAAAGCTGATGTGATATGATGAAGTCAAAAAGAACCTCTTAAAACATCATAAAATTTAGAAATTCGGAAGGCCTTTCAAAAGAACACAGTCTTCCTTCATCAGGCGCAAAAAATGAGTGCTTCTACATAGAAAGTAGGAGCAACTCTGAGAGGTAAAAAAGTAAGGGAAGAGGGGCAGATTGAAGGAACAGCCAATAGGAAAGTAGAAGGCATCAGCTAATCATACAAGAGCCTTACCCAATAATCATACAAGAGCCTGACCCAATCATAAGAACACAGAATAGAAAAAGAATTGTGAAGCAAATTGAATAAAAACAGGGTCAAAGAATATGTAAAATATTTAAAAGAATAAATAAAAATAAATAAATAAATAATAAAATAAATAAATAATAAATAAAAAGGTAAAAAATAATATATCCAAAATTAAAATTTATTAAAATTAAGAAAAATAAATAAATATATATATATATATAAAACTAATATTAATTAATTAAAAAATATAAATATTATATGGTAGGCGTTAACAAGTTTTCCAAGCTGCAGAGAGTATGGTAGAATCAGATTATCCATTAACAATAACTTCACGATTAAGATAAATAGCTTTCTAAATTGTGTGGTATTTTAAGAAATTCTTTTTCACTTTAAGATATGAAAGGTTCCAAACAGTAGAAATAGTAGTAGAATTTTCAAAGCACTTACAAAATGATTTTCGCTGTATATTTTTCTGATATCATTTATTGCGACTGTTCATCGTCCGTTTAATTTCAACAGAGAAATGAAATTAAAAGTTTTTGATCAGTTAATGTAGAAAAATCGTAGATTTTATTTATATATATATTTAAATTGTTGATGTAAAATTTTATCAGAATTTTTAATGTTTCATTTTTTTTTTAATCTTTTCAGCTGTGTTGTTGTCTACGGGCTGCTGCATCTACCCGAATGGCTGGTCCAGCCGGGAAGTCAGAGACGTCTGTGGAACAGAATCGAACGCCTACAAACTTGGTAAGTTTCCTTAAAAGTGCATGCACCAAATATAAGTTTTCATATTTTGTAAATTTTCTAACATACACATTTAGGATCATGGTGAATAAATTTTATTTATGTTTTCATAGTTTCGGACCCAAATTTAATCTTTTTAATATTAATTATTAAAAATCGGTTGTCTGGCTACCAGACTGACTGGTATTGTGTTCAGTCCTAAATTTCACACGTGCTAATGTTAACCCCTATCCGACATAAAAGCTAAACTGTTCGATTTTTTGAAATTTTAACTTTTATAGTCCTGAGAAAAAAAGTATCACCCTCTACTATCTGTGCCACAAATCGCCGTATATAAAGTTGACTGATATCTATCAATTAGTAATAACTTCTACTAATTAATGCTATACTTAAATTTTGCTTAGAGGGTCGTCTACATAAAGAAATTGTAACAAAATTTTAAATTCAGTATTTACACCTAATTTTGGAGGGTAACGTAACTCAAAAGTTACTTAGCAGAATAAGTTGCAATTTTTAATTTCGCATATTCGAAGCTTCTAGAAATCGATCTCTGTTTAAAAATTTATCGGTTACAAAAATATTATATTTTTCAAAAATAGGAATGCCACAACGAAACGGCAGAATTTTTTTATGTATAATCTTGTAGAACTTTAGAATTGCTAATTATTTCCAATATATTTCTAATACGTTTATAAACCACTAGCAAAAGAACCATTCAGAAGTAGCATAATATTACTGGTCTCCAAAACAAAATAATTCTTTAAAAAATGCCAATTTTGTTATTCATAACTTTTAAAAAGGCAGTAACAAAACAAAAATCAGGAATCGTCTGGGCCTTGTCGATTCCGGATTATTGGTCATATCTGAAAATAGCATATAAAATTCTAAAAATATCATATAAATGCATCATACAAACAAAAAATAAAGGCAATAAACAAAAAAAATACATCATTTTATTAAATATTTGCATTTTTTTTCTTTTTTTAATATAAACATTTCTGTTAGTGTTTTTGTTTTCTCTATTAGTATTTTCTGGCATTTTGATGTCATTTGCTTTGGTATAGCCAACAGTATGATCTCATTTTAGGTAAATATTCCAGAAGTTTCCGAGCGGCAAGTTGTAATATTCTTATCATCATCTATTTTTTATCTTTATCAATATTCATGGTGGTTAATTATTGTATCTCCTTCATAATAGTGAGCTCCTTCGTACACATTTTTTACTCTTTTTGAAGCAGAATTTCCAAAGAGAAACTTTCACCTAATTTAAACTCTGAAATTCTGCGATAAAATAAAGCGAAATTTACCTGTAAAATGACTGATAGGAAAAGTTAAGAATTGTATGCAACTTTGCAACTTACGCGTTTCGTATAGAGGGTGTTTAATTATTGTAACTCCTTCATAATAGTACGCTCCTTCGTACACATTTTTTACTCCTTTTGAAGCAGAATTTCCAAAGAGAAACTTTCACCTAATTTAAACTCTGAAATTCTGCGATAAAATAAAGCGAAATTTACCTGTAAAATGACTGATAGGAAAAGTTAAGAATTGTATGCAACTTTGCAACTTACGCGTTTCGTATAGAGGGTGTTTAATTATTGTAACTCCTTCATAATAGTACGCTCCTTCGTACACATTTTTTACTCCTTTTGAAGCAGAATTTCCAAAGCGAAACTTTTACCTAATTTAAACTCTGAAATTCTGCGATAAAATAAAGCGAAATTTACCTCTAAAATGACTGGTAAGAAAAGTTAAGGATTGTATGCAACTTTACAACTTATGCGTTTCGTATAGAGGGTGTTTAATTATTGTATCTCCTTCATAATAGTACGCTCCTTCGTACACAAGTTTTACTCTTTTTGAAGCAAAATTTCCAAAGAGAAACTTTCACCTAATTTAAACTCTGAAATTCTGCGATAAAATAAAGCGAAATTTACCTGTAAAATGACTGGTAGGAAAAGTTAAGGATTGTATGCGACTTTGCAACTTACGCGTTTCGTATAGAGGGTGTTTAATTATTGTAACTCCTTCATAATAGTACGCTCCTTCGTACACAATTTTTACTCCTTTTGAAGTAGAATTTCCAAAGAGAAACTTTTACCTAATTTAAACTCTGAAATTCTGCGATAAAATAAAGCGAAATTTACCTCTAAAATGACTGGTAGGAAAAGTTAAGGATTGTATGCAACTTTACAACTTATGCGTTTCGTATAGAGGGTGTTTAATTATTGTAACTCCTTCATAATAGTACGCTCCTTCGTACACAATTTTTACTCTTTTTGAAGCAGAATTTCCAAAGAAAAACTTTTACCTAATTTAAACTCTGAAATTCTGCGATAAAATAAAGCGAAATTTACCTCTAAAATGACTGGTAGGAAAAGTTAAGGATTGTATGCAACTTTACAACTTATGCGTTTCGTATAGAGGGTGTTTAATTATTGTATCTCCTTCATAATAGTACGCTCCTTCGTACACAATTTTTACTCTTTTTGAAGCAGAATTTCCAAAGAGAAACTTTCACCTAATTTAAACTCTGAAATTCTGCGATAAAATAAAGCGAAATTTAC
This sequence comes from Maratus speciosus, assembly GCA_963932465.1. Lineage (NCBI taxonomy): Eukaryota > Metazoa > Arthropoda > Arachnida > Araneae > Salticidae > Maratus > Maratus speciosus. Next base: position 530,152,224 of record OZ010792.1, read on the forward strand.
CTGTAAAATGACTGATAGGAAAAGTTAAGAATTGTATGCAACTTTGCAACTTACGCGTTTCGTATAGAGGGTGTTTAATTATTGTATCTCCTTCATAATAGTGAGCTCCTTCGTACACATTTTTTACTCTTTTTGAAGCAGAATTTCCAAAGAGAAACTTTCACCTAATTTAAACTCTGAAATTCTGCGATAAAATAAAGCGAAATTTACCTGTAAAATGACTGATAGGAAAAGTTAAGAATTGTATGCAACTTTGCAACTTACGCGTTTCGTATAGAGGGTGTTTAATTATTGTAACTCCTTCATAATAGTACGCTCCTTCGTACACATTTTTTACTCCTTTTGAAGCAGAATTTCCAAAGAGAAACTTTCACCTAATTTAAACTCTGAAATTCTGCGATAAAATAAAGCGAAATTTACCTGTAAAATGACTGATAGGAAAAGTTAAGAATTGTATGCAACTTTGCAACTTACGCGTTTCGTATAGAGGGTGTTTAATTATTGTATCTCCTTCATAATAGTGAGCTCCTTCGTACACATTTTTTACTCTTTTTGAAGCAGAATTTCCAAAGAGAAACTTTCACCTAATTTAAACTCTGAAATTCTGCGATAAAATAAAGCGAAATTTACCTGTAAAATGACTGATAGGAAAAGTTAAGAATTGTATGCAACTTTGCAACTTACGCGTTTCGTATAGAGGGTGTTTAATTATTGTAACTCCTTCATAATAGTACGCTCCTTCGTACACATTTTTTACTCCTTTTGAAGCAGAATTTCCAAAGAGAAACTTTCACCTAATTTAAACTCTGAAATTCTGCGATAAAATAAAGCGAAATTTACCTGTAAAATGACTGATAGGAAAAGTTAAGAATTGTATGCAACTTTGCAACTTACGCGTTTCGTATAGAGGGTGTTTAATTATTGTAACTCCTTCATAATAGTACGCTCCTTCGTACACATTTTTTACTCCTTTTGAAGCAGAATTTCCAAAGAGAAACTTTCACCTAATTTAAACTCTGAAATTCTGCGATAAAATAAAGCGAAATTTACCTGTAAAATGACTGATAGGAAAAGTTAAGAATTGTATGCAACTTTGCAACTTACGCGTTTCGTATAGAGGGTGTTTAATTATTGTAACTCCTTCATAATAGTACGCTCCTTCGTACACATTTTTTACTCCTTTTGAAGAAGAATTTCCAAAGCGAAACTTTTACCTAATTTAAACTCTGAAATTCTGCGATAAAATAAAGCGAAATTTACCTCTAAAATGACTGGTAAGAAAAGTTAAGGATTGTATGCAACTTTACAACTTATGCGTTTCGTATAGAGGGTGTTTAATTATTGTATCTCCTTCATAATAGTACGCTCCTTCGTACACAAGTTTTACTCTTTTTGAAGCAAAATTTCCAAAGAGAAACTTTCACCTAATTTAAACTCTGAAATTCTGCGATAAAATAAAGCGAAATTTACCTGTAAAATGACTGGTAGGAAAAGTTAAGGATTGTATGCGACTTTGCAACTTACGCGTTTCGTATAGAGGGTGTTTAATTATTGTAACTCCTTCATAATAGTACGCTCCTTCGTACACAATTTTTACTCTTTTTGAAGCAGAATTTCCAAAGAAAAACTTTTACCTAATTTAAACTCTGAAATTCTGCGATAAAATAAAGCGAAATTTACCTCTAAAATGACTGGTAGGAAAAGTTAAGGATTGTATGCAACTTTACAACTTATGCGTTTCGTATAGAGGGTGTTTAATTATTGTAACTCCTTCATAATAGTACGCTCCTTCGTACACAATTTTTACTCTTTTTGAAGCAGAATTTCCAAAGAAAAACTTTTACCTAATTTAAACTCTGAAATTCTGCGATAAAATAAAGCGAAATTTACCTCTAAAATGACTGGTAGGAAAAGTTAAGGATTGTATGCAACTTTGCAACTTATGCGTTTCGTATAGAGGGTGTTTAATTATTGTAACTCCTTCATAATAGTACGCTCCTTCGTACACAATTTTTGCTCCTTTTGAAGCAGAATTTCCAAAGAGAAACTTTTACCTAATTTAAACTCTGAAATTCTGCGATAAAATAAAGCGAAAATTACCTCTAAAATGACTGGTAGGAAAAGTTAAGGATTGTATGCAACTTTGCAACGTATGCGTTTCGTATAGAGAGTTTTCCTAAACTCATGAACTAAATTGTAAGGGTTGATAGAGGACACTTTAACAATAATTGATTGTATAGGAATGTATGGGCGCAAATGGCACGTTGAGACACAGACACAGGAAAGGTGCACGGAAGGAATGTTTATTGGCAATGTGAGTTACAAGTGCTATGTTTGCAACAAGTGTTCAAAATTGAGTCAACCATCAGCAATATGTGCTTGGAAGCGTCGATGAAGTGATTGGTGTACAAATTCAAAGCACACGTGCGGCAGCAGGGCAACACTAGATACCTGTCTTGCTCATTCATTATCATGACGTCACAAATGGTGGCTGGCTGAGACCAACGAAATGCACAGCTGATTCAAAACGTTTAAAACGCCACATGGAGTGGATCATCTTTACACTGCGATTGGTGCAAAGTTAAAGGCCCATCGTTTTGTACCAATCGCTGTATGTGTTTGATAGCGGCCAACCACCATTTGTGACATCTAGATAATGAATGACTCAGCTCGGTATCTAGTGTTGCCCTGGCAGCAGCAACAGATATTCAAACGACGAGATCGTCAACAGAGTCACTGGAATCACATAAACAAGACTCTTCAAGTATACTCATAAGACGTAATCGAGGGTCGGTGAATCGGAAGAACGGGGTAGGCAAGAGACTGGTCCAGAACGCCAAAATAGGAACTTGTTATCGTATTTTTTTAGAAGAAGTTTTAGTAGAACTGCTTCAAGATGTTCCGATCGCTATTCGGAAGTGACTGTGGTTCCAGCATGGTGGGGTGCCAACCCATTTGAGAACTGTTGTGCACAATTACATGGATGCCACTTTTGAAGCTAATGGATTGAGAATGCGCGTTTATGCGACTCCAGAAGGATCTCGTCGCTCGAGTATTCGTCCTACTGCACGTAAACGTGAAATACCTGGCATCTTTGAATCTGTACGCAAATCGCTCCTTCCACGCTTCCAGGAACGTATTAATACTGTTTGACGCAATTGTGAACACGTATTGTAAACATAGCATTAAACAAAGAATGTTAACTCTTGTAAACCGCTCTCGAGTTGGTCACGTCGTGTCTTCTCACATGGGTACATTTGGTAACGAATTGGCGGACACTCTAGCAAAAGAAGCTATATAAAACCCCAAAATAGATCATTACCTTCCTCCACCTCCACCTAGTTACATCAAACGTTCTTAAAAAACAAATATTCTTAAAATCACATTGGACAACTTCAACAAGAGGTCGACACACTTGTCTAACCCCAATAGTCTCCTACGCACTATTCTACCTCTCTCCCCACTCTACAGCTTTTCTTACTGGTCATAGTCCCTTTCGCCAGTACCTATCCAAATTCTATTGTGTTTCTTCAGATCGATGCGAGTGCGGTGAAGAAGGTACAGCGCCACACCCATATTTTCACTGCACACTAACAAGACAATGGCATCTCAGATACATTTAAAACCCTCCTAGAAATTGGCTTACTAATATCCTCACTCGCCCAATTCTTAAGAGGAAATTAAAAACATACATGAACACTTAGCCTACCTCTCTAATTTAACCTAGGGAACGCTTCTGTCAATTCACACTTTTAATCTGCGTCACCTGTCGCGAGTGGAGATCCACTTTCACTAAGTAACGTGAGGGAGTTTCTCCGTGTGCACCCATAATTTTCCACCAGTTACTGATGCCCCTCGCTGCCCAGTGTCGCTTAGTAAATCTGTTTTCCGGCAGCGATTGCCCACTCCTGTAAAGTGCCCCTTAGCCAGTCCCTGCCCCTTGCTCGCGATTGGGATTTACCTGGCAGGGCCAGCCGTATATCCAGAACTTTTCTACACTGTAAAAAAAAAAATCTGTAAAATCACTAAAAAATTTTCTAGGAAACTAGGAATCCTAGAACTTTTTATGTAGCCGGCAACAACAAAAAATCATGTAACAGATACACATTTGCACCGTAAATCAAAAAATCTGTAAGGTTACTAAGGATTGTTAAGGAAACTGGGATGCCTAGAATATTTTATGTAACTGCAACTCGGGTTACAGATAAAAGTTTAATAAGACTACTGTAATTTTAGTAGATTCTTTTGTAAAGCTACAGATTTCTGTAACTTTACAAAAACCAGTTTTGTAGATTTACATATTGTTTTGTACAGTGTACTGATAAAATTTTAGTAAGCATACAGATTTCTCTAACTTTACATCTGTAGAATTACAGATTTTTTTCCACAGTGTAACGAACATTTATGGATAAACCGCCCACTGCCGCGTTGTTAGCGACTTTAGCTCTGGCTGAATACTGTATTTTTTTAGACCTCAGTAAAGGCGATCGGGAGGGACGCCATGCTCTACAGACTTGGTTTCCAAGTCTGAGCAATCCCTCTTAGGCAATCAAATCAAACATATAACTGGCCAATGACGCTATCAATAAACATTCCTTTCATGTCTCTTTCCTGGGTTTCTGCCTCAACGCGTCACTTGCGTCCATCTATTCCTATACAATAAATGATTATTATAGTGTCCTCTATCACCTTTTAAAGTTTGGCCCATGCCACAGGTACACCTTTCATATGGGATGCACATACGCTATGATTAAAGATGTTGTAAATGATGACAGTGGATGAGGAGATATTCAGACTCGTTACTGTGATTCTCTAAAATTAAAATATGATTTGATGACCCGTTGGGCAAAGGAAAAAACTATATTTAACCATAATAGTAGGAGAGCTGTTGAACATTTTTGAGTAGGTATTTGAGGCACCCTGAAAATTTGTGCAACACTTCTTTTGTAATGCCTGAATACAAAATCGAATGTCTGGCTGAAGGATCGTGACCCAAAAACTGTGCCAGACACGTGTCAAGTGCCATTTGGCACTTGACACGTGTCTGGCACAGTTTTTGTGCCGACTAAAGTGTCTGTCATTTTCAAAATATTTTTTTCTAAGCATAAATATTATTCTGCCTCAATCTTAGCGTGCCTCAAATACCTTTTTTGGGTAGTCAAAAAATGGCATTTGACACGTGTCTGGCACAGTTTTTGGGTCAACTAAAGTGTCTGTTGTTTTCAAAATATTTTTTTTCTAAGTATAAATATTATTCTGTCTCAATCTCAGCGTGCCTCAAATACCTTTTTTGGGGGTAGTCAAAAAATGGCACTTGACACGTGTCTGGCACAGTTTTTGGGCCACGATCCTTCAGCCAGACATTCGATTTTGTATTCAGCCATTACAAAAGAAGTGTTGCACAAATTTTCAGGGTGCCTCAAATACCTTCCCTAAAATGTTTAACAGCTCTTGGACTATAATTCAAATTTCAACGTGGAAACTTAATAAATGTGAGTGAGTATTATCTTTTAAACATGCGTTATTTTCATAACAGTAGTGTTCCACCTTTTTGTGGTTAGGATCCTGTAGTTCTACAGCACAGAGAGAATGAAATATTAAGAAACTTTCGGCTGTAATCTCAATGACCGAGATATGGAAAGTTAAAAAAGGGTCATTTTAAGTAATTCTTTTTTTTTTTTTTTTTTTTTGTATTCCGTTAAGTTCTTTGAATAGGCTGTTTTACTTAAAAGGCGACTAAAATAATAAAAGAGGTGTTAAAAGTTAAAAATATACATTTTATTTAAAAATGTCTTAGTATTTTCGGGCTGTATTTCTCAAGCCCAACATCAGAGAATATTTTAATAATTAATTGCTGTTTATTTATACTAATACGTCACTTCGTTTTGAAAACGAGAGAGCCAATAATTATTAGAGTTAAAAGTAGAAGTAGCAGTCCCTTGGATTTAACTTAAAATCCAAATTAAGCATCCAACTTCGCATTGAAAATTAAAGTGACGTATGAGAACAAAGTGATGTAATAGAATAAAATCAACAGCAAGTAATATATATTTTCTCAAGTTAAGTTCGATCCAAGGGACATCTACTTTTACTTTCATCTCTAATAATTATTGGCTCTCTCATTTCAAAACGAAGTGACGTATTTGTATAAATAAACAGCAGTTAGTTATTAAAATATTCTCTGGTGATAAGCTTGGGAAATACAGCACGAAAGAACTAAGAAATTTTTAAATAAAATGTATATTTTTAACTTGTAACATCTCTTTTATTACTTTAGTCGCCTTTTTAAAAAAACGGTGAGCTTTTAAAGTTCATATTAATTATTTTGCGATTGAAACAATGTGAAATATTGTATTTCGTTTTATGATTTTATTTAGGTAAAAGTATTTTTTAAGAAGTGATTAAAAATCGGATAATCCTAACATCCGCAACACCCTATGTCTCAATCAGTGTGAATTTGTGAATAGTACACTGTTAAAAATTTTGTAGTAGGCTGAACCAACTTTTGGTGCTCCAGTAGCTGCCACCATAAGATGGTGAAATCTAACTCCAAGATTTGGAGCTGCGATTGAACCTTAGCTCCAAATGTTGGTTCAAGATTTCACCATCTTATGGTGGCAGCTACTGGAGCACCAAAAATTGGTTCAACATACCACAACATTTTTAACAGTGTATCTATTGATATATAGAAGATTTTAAATTTTATTTACCATATTTTCTCTCTTGCAGGTGCGTGCCATTTTTCCTGGTCAATGTACCTCCTTTGCTGCAGCATCGGCATTCTCCTGGTATGCGTTGTCCTGTCACTCAAAGCGTCCAGGGTGAAGCCGCACTCTTTCCGCATCTGACACCAAAACCCGCATCCGCAGCAGAGCTTCGAGATGCAGATTCAGCACATGGACGAAGAAGACATCGCCACCATAACACGTGGGAACAGCTGACAAAGGGCTGCCGGACCTCCCCACAAGAACAAGGTCCTCTTCCTCAAAAAGAAAACGAAAAAAACGAAACTGGAGAAAAAACTGGACGAATGCTCACTGTGGATGGCTTCTCTATGATTGCAAATGAAATTAGATTCCTTACACTGTCCCCGAGAACAAAAGAATCGAACAAAAATTTTCATGGCAACAGCCGCTGATGAACATATGATCACCTTGTTTGTTACAGAACCCTCATTTTACATCTACTTTAAAGTTTTTTAAAAATGTTATCAAAACTGTTTTAATCGAGCCTGACTGATTGCAATACACTATATCATGAAATCTCACACGGATGTTCATTTCATAATACACATTCTTTCAGAAGGATTTTTCTATTAAAAAAAAATATTTAAAATATTCATTCCTTATAACGTGTTTCTTTTTACTCGAGAAACAAATATTGAACTAAGAAATTAAAAAAAATATTTTTAATACGGTGTAACAAAAAATTGTGTGATGCTTGTTAAAAAAGAAAACTTTTAGATTTTATCAGATGGAAAATGTTTTTATTTTAAAAAGGTTCGCACAGAAAAGAAAGGTATATTCGAACAAAAATTATCTCTTGAATTAGTTGATATCTGTATATCTATATTTTTATGCGGTTACATAATTTTAGAAGAAATAATTATTGTTACTTTGTTGAATAAATGATAAATATATTTCATAAATTTATATTAAGATGAATTTGTTCATCTTTTTTGTTTTACTGAAAGATGTTTCTTAAAATAATTTTTATTATTACCATGAATTGTTATTTACTGAAGTATGTTAACCACTGCTTTAAATACAAACGTTACTCTATAATAGTTACATAGACTTAAAAAGTTCTCTCACTAAAAATACCTGCATTTAAAATTTAAGGTGGTATTCTGGTCTGGAATTTTGAAAAAAAAAAAAAATCATATACAGTCGGACTTCGTTTTCCCAACACCCGGTTTTCACGTCACTCCGGTTATCACGTTAGTTTTTCAAAGTCCCGATTTTCTGTACACGATTTTAATGTAAATAAATTCCGTATTTTACGTCGTTCAATAATTTTAAATTCCGGATACCCCAACGGTTTAAGAAAATTGTCCATTTTTCATAATCCATCTTATAAGCACGGCAATTAAGCGGTAAGAAATGTCTTAGCCAAACTTTTCACAAAAGTGTCTAATTTACCCATTGAGATAAATGATAAATTTTACTCCAATCCTTTATCTAAATAAATAAACCCACAAGCTATGATGACCCACTTAAGCTTCAGATAGACGTATCAGTCTACTCAAGGTCTTTTTGTTCTGGTCAGGCGGCGCTTTCTTGTGGCTACACGGCGTTTTTCTTCCGAAGAAAAATCGAAGCATTGCATTTCATTGCATAGAAGCAATAAAAAATTATCTAACATCCATTTCTGAAAAAACGAGTATTGATTACAATTCATTGCATAATATTGAAAAAATAATTGTAGGAAACACATCTAGGGATTAGCAAACCTTAATTCATCAATATTTCATGTAACAATACAAAAAAACCAGTCATCATAAATCTGATTTCTATTCTTTTCAATTTTGTTTTTGTGTTTGTTTTGCTTAATAATAATGTTTTATTGCTTAAAACTGCAGAACAGTTATGAATTTAAATTTGTTTTAAATTAATTAAAAATACAGGTTTTTATAAACATATTTTTCGCCAACTCCGGTTACTGCGGCCCTCCGCTTATGACGACACTTTTTACTGGTCATTACAGTGTCGGAATAACGAGGTTCGACTGTATATAATATAGATATATATTTATCGAGTTATACAAATCGCCCATAATTTCTCTAGACCAGAATACCCGCTTAAAATGATTACCATAACACATAAATTAGGTTAAAGATATTACATTTGAAATATATGTGTGTACCTATAATTATATTCTTTAGTATTTTTTTCTTATTTTGATACAACAATATTTATAATAGTATAAACTACTTGTATTAAAGCAAATAAGATTATAAAAGTTAAGTTTTTTAGAAGTTAAAAATAAATATTAATTTTAAAAAGCGTTAAAAAAAAACTTATATATTTAGACATTTCGGCAGCAGAAATTTTGTCTTAAATTTAAAAATATTTGTATATAATTTCAGTTCTTTTAGTCCCTTTTGTATGTGCCAAAGAAAAATCCTTGCATAAAAGTATGAACTTTTATTTTTAGTATTTTAAAATAATTTTAGAATTATGCAAATATTTCTGCTTTTAGTTGAAAACATTAAAAAAGCACTTTTTAAAATGAATTTTATACAAGGGTGTATCCATATAATTATACAAAGAAAAACCTCTACTAAAAATGGTCGATTGAAACAACTGCATTAACTTTTTTAATTTAATTCTCATGTTTACTCAAGATGAAATATTCGGCAAACATTGTTTTACCGCTTAATTTATAAAACTTTGCTTATAAAATAACAACAAGCGCTTGTTAATTATATTCAAAGACAAATGAGAAAATGTATAACCACAATGAATATTTCATAGAATTGTTTATTTTTTTTTTCTCTAGAAACAGAAAATATTTCCTCCGGGATAGCTCCCTCAAGACCTGATAAAAGTTTAAATGACTAGAATTAAAATACGAATTTTCGAGAGATGTGTTTATCTTTCTTTAAATATACAATAACATTATTTGAATATACTTAGAACTACATCACATATGCAAGCTTGGAATACTGCCAGGGGGTGTATCTAACACTGAAGACTTGGGAAGTAATGCTTGTATTTAGGTTCTTCATTTATTTCGATGCGAAGAATCAAAACAAATTTAAATACGTTTTCCAAAAAATTGAATGAATGTGATTCTAAAAATCAGCTTTTATTTATTATCTCATCAAGTATAAAACTTGTGATTACAAAAGGGCTAGATTAACCAACGATAAAGTTTTCCACCAGTAAATTTTAATTGAAATTTTTATCTTACAAAAACCCCATATTCATGAAAAATTATTGTCATGAATAACACAAAAATTTCTATTATTTTTTACTGGTGGAAGTTTGCCCCGTTGGTAATTTAGCCCTTTTGTTTTGACTTCAAGTTTCATTCTTGATGACCTGATAGAATAAAGTATATAACTAATATGAATCATAAATACTGTTGACAATGGGGCATTGCATCTGATGTTTCAAACTTATACTAAATACTCTATTATTATAAATGCTCTTGTTAATATATATTCTTTTATTACATTCTTGTAAATGATTATTGCATATGGCTTTGGTATGTGCCAAAGAAAATTTCTTGCCTACAAATATAAACTTTTATTTTTAATATTTTAAAATAATTTTAGGATATTTCTGCTTTTATTTGAAAACATTAAAAATGCACTTTTTAGAATTTTAAAATAATTTTAGAATACTTCTGCTTTTAGTTGAAAACATTAAAAATGCACTTTTTAGTATTTAAAAATAATTTTAGAATATTTCTGCTTTTAGATGAAAAAAGTTAAAAATGAACTTTTTAGTATTTTAAAATAATTTTAGAATATTTCTGCTTTTATTTGAAAACATTAAAAATGCACTTTTTAGTATTTTAAAATATTTTCAGAATATTTCTGCTTTTAGTTGAAAACATTAAAAATGCACTTTTATATTTAATTTTATACAAGAGTGCTTCCGTATAATTATACAAAGAAAACCTGTACTAAAATTTGTCGATTGAAACAACTGCATTAATTCTTAAAATTAATTCGCATATTTATTCAAGATAAAATTTTCGGTAAACATTGTTTTCCTACATAATCTATAAAACTTTGTTTATGAAATAACAACGAGCGCTTGTTAATTATATTCAAAGACAAATGAGAAAATGTATACCACGATGAATATTTCATAGAATAGTTTATAACCCCCCCCCCCCCCAACTAGAAACAGTTAATATTTCCTCTGAGATAGCTCCCTCAAGATCTGATGAAAGTTTAAATGTCTAGAATTAAAATACGAATTTTCAAGGCATGTGTTTATCTATAGAATAACTTTATTTGAATATACTTGCATCACATATGCAAGCTTGGAATACTGCCAGTGGGTGTATCTAATACTGAAGACTTGGAAAGTAATAATTGCATTTAGGTTCTTCATTATTTTTCGATGCGAAGAATCAAAACAAATTTAAATATTTTTTCCAAAAAATAGAATGAATGTGATCATAGAAATCAGCTTTTATTTATTAGGTCATAAAGTATAAAACTTGTAATTACAAAAGGGGTAAATTACCAACGGGGAAATCTTTTACCAGTATGTTTTAATAGAATTTTCATCTAATGTAAACACCGTATTCATGAAAAATTACTGTCATGAATAGCTCAAAAATTTCTATTCATTTTTACTGGTGGAAGTTTGAGTTATTAATTTGGCTCTTTTGTTCTGACTTACAGTTTCATACTTCGTGACCTGGCAAAATATTGTATATAACTGATATGAATCATAAATACTATTGATAATTGTGCATTTCATCTTATGTTTGAAATTTATTTAAAATATACTCTATTATTATAAATGTTCTTTTTAATATATATTCTTGTAAATTATTATTGCATATGCCTTTGGTATGTGCCAAAGAAAATTCCTTGCCTACAAATATAAACTTTTATTTTTAATATTTTAAAATAATTTTAGGATATTTCTGCTTTTATTTGAAAACATTAAAAATGCACTTTTTAGTATTTTAAAATAATTTTAGAATATTTCTGCTTTTAGTTGAAAATATTAAAAATGCACTTTTTAGTATTTTAAAATAATTTCAGAATATTTCTGCTTTTATTTGAAAACATTAAAAATGCACTTTTTATTATTTTAAAATAATTTAGAATATTTCTGCTTTTAGTTGAAAACATAAAAAATACACTTTTTAGTATTTTAAAATAATTTTAGAATATTTCTGCTTTTAGTTGAAAACATTAAAAATACACTTTTTAGTATTTTAAAATAATTTCAGAATACTTCTCCTTTTAGTTGAAAACATTAAAAATGCACTTTTATATTTAATTTTATACAAGGGTGCTTCCGTATAATTATACAAAGAAAAACCTGTACTAAAATTTGTGGATTGAAACAACTGTATTAATTCTTAAAATTAATTCTCATATTTACTCAAGATAAAATTTTCGGTAAACATTTTTTTCCTGCATAATCTATAAAACTTTGTTTATGAAATAACAACGAGCGCTTGTTAATTATATTCAAAGACAAATGAGAAAATGTATACCACGATGAATATTTCATAGAATTGTTTATTCCCTCCCCCCCCTTCCCAGCCCCACTTTTAGAAACGGAAAATATTTCCTCCGAGATAGCTCCCTCAAGACCTGATAAAAGTTTAAATGACTAGAATTAAAATACCAATTTTCGAAAGATATGTTTATCTTTCTTTAAATATACAATAACATTATTTGAATATACCTAGAACTGCATCATATATGCTAGCTTGGAATACTGCCAGTGGGTGTATCTAATACTGAAAACTTGGAAAGTAATGATTGTATTTAGGTTCTTCATTTATTTCGATGCGAAGAATCAAAACAAGTTTAAATACTTTTTCCAAAAAATAGAATGAATGTGATCCTAAAAATTGAGCTTTTATTTAGAATAATACAGATAACTAATATGAATCATCATAAATACTATTGACAATTGTACATTTCATCTGATGTTTCAAACTTATTTAAAAAATACTCTATTATTATAAATGTTCCTGTTAATATGTATGCTTTTATTATATTCTTGTTAATTGATTATTGCATATGGTTAATACATACAACCAGTGTAAAAGAATGTGCATAACTCTTGCATATCATTAAGCTGTTAAAGAAACGTTGTTAATAAGTTTTCTTTTTAATAACTTTTATGCATAACTTGTGGTTATAACCAGTATAAATAATATATCCTCCTGAGACCGAAGCAAAATATAATGCATATATATATTTTTTAAATATAAGTTTTTTTTTAACAAATACGCATAAAAAATGATGTTTTTAAAGAAATTAATAGATTTCGATTTTTTAATTTTGTTTTACAGCACATCCATCTAAATGGATGTTCAGGCCATAACTCGCTTTAAAATAATTTTAAAAATGCTAAAAGTATGGGAAAGAATAGAATTTATTATAAAGAACATAAGGCAAGTATTAACATCTGCTTTAAAATTGCAAAAGTTTAAACGAATTAAAATAACATAAAAACGAAACTAACTAGCAGAACGTAGAATTCCAACTTGACTCATTTATTACGCCATTTTGTGAACAAAATAGTTACTGTTGCCAAAATCCAAAAGCTGAATGTTAATTTTTGATTTATACATTATATATTATCATGCCAAACTGGTTTTAGATTGCAACAATGAAATTTAACGCAATAGAAGGCGAAAGCAAAATATCCATTTAAATGGATGCCAGGTCTCAGGAGGATATATTGTTGTATATGAGTAATATTACTAAATTTTAATTATAGTTGTCATAAGGTTTTCTCTGTTATTACTATCTCTTATAATTACTGTGCATAAAAGAATGTCCCAGTTTCAATGGTATATTATAACAGTTTAATTTAGACTATTTACAACAAATCATACATCCAATTGAAGGTAAACTAACCTACTTTTTCTTACAAATGTTCAATAAGTGCACCTTTATTTGTACGGCACACATCCAACCTAAAGTCCAATTCTTCCCACACTTCAGTTAAGGGGTCTCAGGACTCTTAAAGCTTCAAAATTTTCGAAATTATTATTATTATTTTTTTTTTTATGTTAAACTTATATTTTCTGAACATTTTGGTATGATTGTTTACTTGAAATTCCCATTAGTACAGAAGTTATGGCCATTAGAATTATACCCGCTCACTAGCTCAAGCGGCATTTCCGGAACTTTGCAGTCATTTTCTCCAAATGACGTTTTTGGGTATAACGCGCAGGATATCTCAAACACTTCTGAATATTTTTTCATGAAATTTCCAGAACATATGTTTCATGTTAGTCTGTATAAACTGAACCTAAAATTTCATTTTTATTGTTAAAGAAAAATTTTTTTAGGTGATTATACTGTTGAAATTTTAAAATTTTTGTATTAGCTAAGTACAAATTCGCATTAAAAATATAAAAACGTTTTAAATATAAATTTATTTAAATTCAGGGTAATTCTTACAACCTGAAGTATAATTAGACACAACAAATTTCATTCTAGTTGCAAAATTTATTTTGTAATACTGCGCATAAGCTGTTATCCCAATTTTCTGTTCGACAAACGTCTGACTGTTTGGAGCACCCTGTAAATTCTAATTCTGAATCTTGCATTATTTTAAATACATGAAATGAAAGAACATACTTATATCTTTTAATCACAATAAAAATTGTGTTTTTAAATCATAGCCATTTTAAGACATTAAACGTTGAAAATTGTCTTTTTTTTTTTCCTTTTTTTCCAATTTTAAGAGTCCTGAGACCCCCTTAAGAAGTCTGGAGTAATGGAAGAAATAGCCTTTTCAATTTTGTATCTCAACTATGGCAAATCGTTAAGTAGCGGCGGAACGTAGACACGAACTTTTATAAAGCCCCAAAGGAAAAATTGCATGTCTCTAACGGTTTTTAAATCTTTGGCCCAGCAATAACGCTCAGGAGTTGCGTATGTGGAACTGCAAGCGAGTAAGTAACAAAGCAGTACTCGCGCATGTGCTTATCTTAAGCTGTTCGAGTGACTCTTTATTTGTGACCTTCAACCAACTCTCTACAACGCTACAGTTGATACTATTAAAGTTTATACTAGGACATTCTTTTGTAAACCCTGTATAATAATATATCTTACGGTTTTTGTAAATAATTTTATAAAATTGATAAAGAAAACCAAGATTTTATAAAATGTCTTTCCTAAATATGTTGTTAATTAATGTAAATAAATTTCCTAAATTTTTAGGGGGAAATTGCAAATTGTTAAAAGTATTAATGAAAGTTTAATGAAATTTATTTAAGATTTGTTTCCTTTATATTGCATACAGAATATCTCAAAAAAGAACACCCGACGTTTAAAATTCAGTAATTCATTCATTGTAATACATATAAAGATGAAATAAGTCACACATAGTTAAGGTAGCTGAAAATTTTGTGTGCTCTAATTTAAAAAAAAAAATAGTATACTTCTTAAACAATAGATGGAGTTGAACTGTTATCAGCCTGCAAGAACGCTCAAATCAACTTCAAATTATAAACCTCTTTTTCACGCTTGAATAGCTAAACAGAATTAAGAGTAAAAACTGAGCGAACTTTGATTCATCTTTACTATCTAATTTTTGAATAGTAACATTCGAATTTTTTAATCTGACACCAAATAAACGCGGTAGATTACTATTCAAAAATTCTTGTCGATACTTAAAAAAAAAGTGCCATATTTATAACGGTGAGTCATATTGCAGGTTCAGTCAGTGCAGCCCCATCTATTGACAAAATTTTCAACTGTTTTTAAAATTACTAGACTGAAACTTTATGTATCATCTTATAAATATTTCGTCTTTATATTTATTATAATTAATGGATTATTGAATTGTACATTTCAGGTGAACATTTTCAGATGCCCTGTATCCGCACCTTCGACCTGTATAACCAATCAAATACTCAAAATATTGAGCTTACAAAAATGTAACTGTGCGAACCTTTTTTGCAGCGTTCCTTATGACCAAATGTATAGTCTAAAAAATGCATTAACGTCGTTCATTTCTTTTATGGACGACATTTTCTGAATTATTTTGTACAACGCAAAAAAACATCTCCTGTGTAAAGTGATCTCCTCTTTACGACCAGATACTCAAGAGAGTGAACTTGTAAATGTTTTGACCAAAGTTTCCCAACTCACGATAGGGGAACAAAAGCTGATCTTTTTAAAACTTTCAGAAATACTGAAAGATCATTGTGCCTTAAAAACGAAATCAAAACCAGAAAATTACTTTCTGCGCTCCAGCGGTTTGATCTTTATATTCTTTCTTTCTTTCTTACGAATTCTATCTGCAGTGTTGCCACCAGCGAAAGTGGAAAAAAGATGTTTCTACTGTTGAAAAAATATAATAAGTTTTTCTTTTGCGGAGTTTATTCGTTTTCATGTTGGAAAATGCCGAATAAATTTGAAAGAAAATGTGTAAAATATATTATCACTACCAAATTAATAAAATGTGTTTTGTCTTTTTTTATGTGTGGTGTTTGATTTTTTCATGTCATTTATCCCCAAGTGTTATACTTTCTTAATAACAAACTGACATAATTACAATTCACTAAATCTTGACACAATCCTCAATAGAAAATCATTACTGATTATATTAGGGGCCAATATTGTATTCAGTGAATCACAAACATTAGTTAACACTTTGAGGTCTGGACTGAGGGTATTTGGTACTTTTCATGATTTTTTTAAAAACGCTTGGAAGATATGTATTTTAATAATATTTCTATTATAAACTTTAAAATGTTATTCATAATCAAAGAATCATTTAAATGTACTAAAACTTTATATGATAATTTATTGAAACAAGTGGGTAAGTGTGATCACAGATCGCACAGAGAATTTCGTTTAATATTCCTTTCAATACACTTTATCCTTTTGCAAAATCTGTTAGTTCCACATTTCGCAAGCAGGGGGCGCACTCTATTCTAAACAAACCTCTATACGAACGAAATTCCGTGTTACCTCCTATCCGTAGATATATTAGTCGAGGGGATCGGGACCAAAGCACCGAGATAGGTAGGCGCCCCAGGCGGTAAAAAGTGGAACTAAAATATGTAAAGCTGTGGTGCATAATATGAAAAAGCGGTCAAAGAGGTGTCGGCAAAAGTTAGAAAAGTTCCCCCTGGGTGAAAAGAGGGAGGTTAGAAAAACTGCCTAAAATACAGAATTTAGAACCCGGAGGGTAATTAATTTAAGACTTTTGAAATTTTTATGATTTGTTGTGTGATCGCAAGTGTTCAGCTATAAGTATGCAAAATTTCAAGTCTTCAACTTAATTAGGGGCTCAGTTAGAAAAAAAGTTTATAATACACAAGTTATAGCCCAGAGGGGGTAAATATAAGACTTTTTCAAAATTTTATGATTTGTCGTTTGATGTGAGGTGTTCAGTTATAAGTATGCAAAATTCCAACATATATAATTTCTGAGAACGGGCTCTGTGACAGACAGACTGAGGAGTGTGACGAACAGGGTTTCGTCAAATGAATGAAACCCTAAAAAGCATGCTTTATATTTTTAAAAAAGTTTTGCATAAGAAAACATCACTTTTCACCGTAAAATTTTACATAGACTTAATTAAAAACTTACCCAAACATTGTACAAATATCTGAAAATAGGTTTTATTTGTATATAAACATTATTTAGTAAAATTTGCTTTTGTGTGGTACATTTCAAAGAACAAAGATCAACACCACGAGGTTCACAATAAGTTTGAATTACGCTCCAATTCTTGATATTTTCATATACATAGTTACTTCTGTTTAGTGCTGCCACGTATTTTTTTTTTTAAATAAGAGATTCGTAGATAATATATGAAAAGACAGCGAACGTATATAGTCGATAATTTTAGGTGCGCTCGTAATTATATAAAACGTAGCACCTATAGTCGTCGTTCAGTCCGTCTGTCCGCATGTAACAAAGCATAAACTACCCAACCGAATGGTCTGAAATTTTAAATATATAATTGCTGCAAAATTTTGTCGAGTCATTTCAAATTTTATGAAAATCGGATGTATAGTTTAGTTACAGGGACAGTCAAAAGTTTTCCGTTACATTACGGCCAATGGGAATAAATTATGGCAAGTGCGTTTTAATTATGCTACAGCCTTCCGAATGGTCTGAAATTTTAAATATATAATTGTTGCAAAATTTTGTCGAGTCATTTCCAATTTTATGAAAATCGGATTTGTAGTTTAATTACAGGGACAGTCAAAAGTTTTCCGTTACATGACGGCCAATTGGAAAAAAATTATTTCAAGTGCATTTTAATGATATTACAGCCTTTCAAACAGAATGAAATGGATATGCACTTATTGAAGTGCACTAAAATATACATTCAGTACAATATGCGATGCAAAAAATATTTATAAAACTAGTTATAGTACGAACGCACCTCATTCGCCACGTTTGACGAGCAATTTCCAACTTATTATAGCTCAGAGAGTTAAAAGTTGACCCCAAGAGACTCTCGGGCTTAGTTCGCTTCTCCGAAAACGGCAACCCGAGTGACACTCGGCCTTAGACCTTAATAAACTGAGATAAATACCAATCACTAAATCTTGACACAATCCTCAATCACAAATCAGTATTGTTTATATTAGGGGTATTTATATTGTATTCAATGAAACACCAATGTTGGTTAAATAATCACATTAGGGTAACTAAAATAGATGGCCATAGTTTTTAAAGATTGAAATAAAAATTCGTAGATTGCAAATACAATAAATATATATGCATATTTAAAATCGCTATACATATACTCATCATATTTTGGGCAAAAAATAATTTTTTATTGAGAACCAAAAGTGGGAAACAAAATTGAAATTAAAATCGCACGTGGCCATCTCTCCTTAAAGCCGAGGAGAAGACCATCCCAGTACGAGAAAGAAAAAGTGAAGTTAAATAGTTTAAAAACACACACACACACACACATTTCATACAGTTAATAAAAACATATAGCAATTTGTAAAGAGCAGTTATATGATGGAAAATGAGTGAGTAAAAGTCGAATAAACAAAATTTGAAATATAATTTCAATACTTCACTTTTCGTAAAATAATAAACCAATAAAATACCACATAAAAATGTGGTAAGGTCTTGATATTTTGTACACTTTTCATGGAACCACTTCAGGTACCTAATGCATTGTATCCAGACATCCTTTTTGGTCATGATATTATACTGTTCTCCGTAACCAACACAGTGATCCTAATCCAATTCTATTTACTCGGAATCTGTAGAATCTGATAATTTTAAATGTGGTTCTTCGGTGCTGCAAGTGTCGTGTTTTTTTTTGTTTTTTTTTCTCTCTCGCGTCAATTTTAGATTTATTGCGTTAATTTTGTTTATTTATCAACTTTATCAGTTTCTGGGAAGAAAGTTTCCGACGTTTTCAGTATTTTCTGAAACAAATACATCGTTAAGTCTTATTATATTATTATTATTATTGAAATATTTATATTAGTTAAAATTGAAACAATTATATCAATTAATACGATTACAAACATAAACTTTATATATTTATTTTAAATTTAATTATATTTAGTTAAAATCCTCACTCCCTATAATTTTGAAATATTGATTAAAGGTGGCCATCTCTCCTCGATTTCATGTAGCCATCTCTCCTGAAATTGAAGGACTGATGATCGCCCAATTTAAAGCATCAATAGCCTTTGTACGGCTTTGTTTTAGGCTTAGAAGTAAAGTTTAGGTTATATACGTATCTTAAAAGCCCATATAGTAAAAAGAATATGTAACGAACGTAATGCGAAACATTCAGATACCTAAACAAAAAAATATATATATATTCAACCACTAAATTAAATAAACATTAAAATTACACTTACTTTTTATAGTCGAAAAACACAACTGCACGTCGCAATGAATAAACTCGTTGAACTATTTCCTACGCAAAAAGTTTATGTTGCAATCTATGATCAAGTTCTGGAAATATTTAGATTGATCATCTCTCCTCTATGGCCATCTATCCTAGAGTTATCCTATAATTATTTACAATAAATTGCCACTGTTACAGGTATGTTTACTTTAAAATTGAAATATTAGCAATATAATGTAAAGGCAAATAGTTCTTGCCAATGTTAGAAAAAGTGAATACTGCAATGTTGGATCAATATTTCAATCCAGTATTGCAAATATTGCCAAGGTATAGCCAAAACAAACAAAACTGACCCGATGTTGTATCTATATTCTAAAAAATTTTGCCCAAAATTTTATCAAACAGGTCAATTGTTTACTGAAAATTACGAATATTTCCAACTCAACCAGGGCTCGCACGATTCCTACTTGAGAGCATTAGTATTTCAAAATGTAATATTTTCCTTATTTAATTGCAGAATTTCTGTCATTGGGCAGAACAAAGTTTACCATTCGAAAATAGTGGTTTTCAAAATTAGGAATTGTACGATACTTGAGCAATCTACATACAATCAAGCTTCAGTATATGTATCGGTTACCCCGTTTGAAATACCATGGTTTATATTCAATACATGAACATTCCAAAATAGCTCCCGTAACACATGCAATTGCATCAGTTGCGCATATATTTAGTTCTTCAAGATTTTGGGCTTTTGATGCAGAGAGATGCTCCGTTTCAAAAACTGGGAGATTCAAAAATCTGGAAATTCAAAAATTGGGGGGCGGGGGGAGATGAAAACGTTGAGAATGCAAACATTTCATTTCATGTTGTCGTTCACATCTGAGGAGCAATTACACTGCGTTTCAAAAGTAGCATAACAATGTTTTTACCACAAAATTTTAAATATGAACTTTATTTTAATATCTTATTTATATGTGTTAATAATTTAAATCTTAACAACCATATTCAACAAAATTATATTTTAGTTTTTATTCTAAACAATGGAGTTTACGTAAAAATGCAAAAAATAAGTGTAAAATATTTAAGTAAAAAAGTGTTGTTACTCAAATTTTACAAACTGGCGTAAGTCGATTCCATCTGTACAAAATGCCAAAGTCGAAAGAATTCTCACATGAGCGGATGTTAAAAGTCTGCAGTATGAGATCAAAACATAAATCCGTTTCTGAAATTCCAAGTGCATTAAAAAGATCGAAACGTGGAATTCATCGAGTTTTGGCTCATGGTTGCTATTTTAAACGATAATCTCCGTTCGGGAAGGCCACGAGTGACCATTTTTCGCGAAGATCGCCATATCAGAAACTACGCTTCAACTGATAATTATTCTCTTTCGCAAATAAAACATACAATTGGAGGACAAATATCGAAAAAAAACTATTCATAGAAGAGTTTTGGAATCGCGATAGATCAAAAATCGTAAAATGACTCGGTTATCATGTTTGAAACCACACCATAAAGAAGCTAGATTACAGTGGGCCAAACAGCATATATCATTTGTCGTAAGTGGCTGAATGTCCTATTCAGTGATGAGAAAAAATGGAACCTCGACGGCCCTGATGGGTTTAAATACGAGTACTATTTGCATGATCTCCGCAAAGAACCCAGGAGTATATTTAGCAGACAACATGGTGGTGATTCTGTAGTGGTATGGGAAGGTATTTTTTTAAATGGTAAGACGTCCCTAGCATTCATCAGTGGTCGTGAAAACTCTGACAACTATCAGCAGACACTTTCCAATCATTTGCTTCCTGTTGGCGAGATTTTAGGAGAAAAAAAATGGATTTTACAACTCGATAACGCTTTGACCCATACCTGAAACTCAACGTCAACGTAACTTAAGTCGAACAAGGTATTGGTTTTAATAGAGCCGGCAATTAGGCCTAATTAAAACCCTATAGAAAATATGTTGGTATTCTTGCCACGTAGTTTATTCAAATAGTAAGCAGTATTCTTCAGTAAAGACTACAGTGCTTAAACTTTTGACACGCTCATTTTTGTTCTTTTTATAAATTTTATTATTCGAGATAAATTTTAAACCATAATTCTGCTAAATACCCTTTTAAAACTACATGCACACTTTGCATACTTATAGCTCATATGAAGAGGAATGTAATTTGTAGTCGATAATTAAATTTTATTTTGAAATTTGCTGTTATGTTGAAACTTTTGAGACACACGTATTGAATACAGTTTTATTCAGGCTAGTCTTAGGAGGTCAACTGAGAATGATTTTGGTCGACCCACTTCCAGGATGCGTAGAGATGCTTATTTTTCGGAACCACTATTTTCGAATAGTAATTTTCGTCTTATTTGATTGAATAATTCTGCAGAAATTATTATTCGGAAAAAGTGTATTCAAAATTAAGCAATTTTGTGCACACTGAGATTCTCTCTGATCTTTAACCTTGTAACTGCTTGCCCCGTTTGGATATTCCCTGGTACAGGTGTCAGTTCTCTGACACGGCTATCTTATGTCTGTCTTTAACGAAATAAAATTAATTGGATTTGGACATAACATTTGTAATTTTTTTGCAAGATTTCATGCACGTATTAAGGAAACATTTAAAGAACCTGGCGTTACAAATCGAATACCAATTAATCTATTTATAGACTAGCAAAAACTATATTGCACAGCCCAAATCACCAATGCCTGTTTAATCGGAAAATTATTTTTAAAAAAAAGTTTATTACAGACTCTCTGTGGTAGAATGGAAAGCTATCAATATGCGCGTTTAAAAAAAAAATGTGCAAGCTAATAGACTAAAAGGATGTAAGCTGCATCTTAATATAAAATTATATTATATGTGAGCTTACAAATGCCAAGATAAATTTCTCTTTGAAAAGTTACATTGTTATTACCCGACTGCCAAGAAGGATTGTGTGTTTCACGCGTATCTGGGTATGTGGATTTCTTTATACCCTCGAAACATCCCAACGGCTGGATGGAGGCTGAATGAGGTCCCTATCGATTCGTCTTAATCGCCCGATGGTTATAGGCTAGGTTCTGTTTTTATAAATTCAAAATGGCGCCCGTAAAATACAAAATGGCGGTAGAGAAGAAAAAAAATTACGCACCCTATTGAGTGGCATATCATTGGATAGGTCTTTCAAAATGAAGACGATGTTGCATTGACTAATTTACAGTCAGAAGCTCCGTTTAAATATTACACATCCTGGAAGTTGTGTAGGTAGGAGCTCTAGCTTTACTGCAACTCTAACCTTCATAGACATCTATAGGCCTCATCAAAACAGTGTTTATAGATAGGAACTAACAATTAAACACAACTTAAAAGTCATCAATACAAGTAAATAAAAAAAAAATAGGTAAGTAATATAACAAACAATTCCACATTGATGAGAAATAATTAATTAGTTCACTTTTTACGCAGTCGAGTTTTTTGATTTTTAAAATTTAATTTAATGCCATTTGTTCCAGTGACTCTGAATTGATTTATTAAAAATATTAAGTTATTTTTGATTAGTAAAAAAAAATAGAATACAAGTGCTCTATTGAAAATAAATGGTGGACTTCTAAAAATCACTTAGCATTTCAAACATATAATTGAACAAGGAAAAAAAATGCTGTGTTAAGCATAGATTATAAAACCCTTTCCAACACTTCTTGAATGCTTTAACGAATCTTCGTTATTTAGGGAAATAAGGTACCGGGTATCCCAAAAATGATCGATGATTTTAAAATTCAGTAACTTTGCAAACGGTAACAGATATTAAAAAAATTCTTGCAGAAGGGTTATGTATGATGTCAGGAGATTTTTATTGTGATTCTTTATTTTAGTTCGCATTTCAAACAATAGATGGCGCTGAGAGCAATAGGTGTTCAGTCCAGACCCGATTTTGGGTGCTTCAGGATCCTTTCAATATATTTTAAACTTCTTTTTTCGCATGGAAAAAGACAGAGGCCGAAAAATCGAGCCTGGATTTAGCGGTTATTGCTTGCAGCGCTATCTATCGATGTTATTTGTAACTAAAACTAAAAATCGCAATATACAATCTCCTGGCATCTTACTTAACACTCTTGCAAGATTTTTTTAAATATCTATCACCGTTTTCAAGTTATTGAATTTTAAAATCATCGATCAGTTTTAGGGACACCCGTAAATAAGATAACTAAGTAAACATTTTGGAAAACGCATAAAACATTTGAAAAACTGATTTCAGCAGTTACCGTCCATAGTTAAATATGTATTCCAATTCTTTTAAACAGCCCTGTATTTGATCTGTATTTTGATATATATACTATATAATTGGAAAATTTAGTTTAGCAAGAAAACGCATAACAGGTTGAAATTTCTCTTTCAGCATTTTATACTAATAGAGGGAATCCTACATGAATACTTTTGTACAGCCCTGTAGTTTACCTAGTACCTTTATTACACGCTAATATTTAGTTAAAATTTAATTCAAACTAAAATACTTTTAAAACTACTGAAATTACATTTCCAGAAATTATCATCCATAGACGATTATGTATCCAATTTTTTACGTGGCCCTGTATATCATTTTATCTATATTCTACAAACATTTCTTCTTAAACTAAATGCAGCTCAGCGTAAAAATGCATAACTCATTTAAAAACCACCTTTAAACAATTTACGCTCATACTCAGTAACCCTTACGAATTCTTTTGTAGAGGCCTGTATATGAACTATAGCATTAATACACAGCATATAGAATGAATAAATATAGTGAAACTTAAAAGCGCATATTATAATTAGAAATTCATTTGCAGCAATCATCGCTAATATACAGTAATTCGGATACAATATAGTATCTGAAATATTTTGTGTGTCCCTGTAAATGCTGTGCATTTCGTATTATACATAAAATAACTTATAGTAAACCTCAGCGACCTATATCAATTTCATTATATATAAAATAGTTTAACATAATTACAATACGCCGCTAATAATCTCCCCCCTACACCATTATGTAACGGAATTCTTTTTTGTGGCCCTGCAACTGAGTAATAACTATTCTTCGCACCGCATATTCTACAGAATGCATATTTTAGTGCACTTCATAAATGCATAACAATTTTATTATGTTTCAAAGTGTGTAACTTCATAAATGCATATCAATTTTATTATGTTTGAAAGAGTGTAACATCGTTAAAAATTATTTGAAACGATTTTTTCCCATTGGCCGTAATATAACGGAATACTTTTGACTGTTCAATGAACTAAACATGCTACAAACTTCATTTGAAATAGAGATCGTGCTTTAATAAACGTCAATAACATCCAAAAATTTCATGGTAATCCGATTATATTTACGAGAGTTCTCATGCTGACAGATGGCCAGACAAACCGAAGTCATAAACGCTTTTCAACTTTGTTGGAGTTAAAAATGAGACATTATTATTACCTTTTATTATATGAAAGTTTATATTTTGCTTTTTCCCTGAACATTCTTTAAAATTTTTGTCAAAATTTAAATTCCTTGTATTGGCGATTTAACAGACTGTTACATTGCTAAGTTTAACATTCATAAGCTCTTCAAATGTCCGTTCTGAAATGTGATCTCAAACAAGTTTTGATCTTAGAAAAACCCTTTTCTCTAAGTGGTAAAAACATTTAAAATGACAAGAAAAATCCAAATAGAAATAAATAAATTTCGAAATGCTGTAGATCTATTGCTGCAATCAAAACATTCAAGCATTAGCAAGGTATTTTGAATCTTTGATGATAGAATTGACTTTAGTGCTTCCATTTCCTCACAAAACATGTATTATTCCGTATCAGACAGTTTTGCAATCTTTTTGAGGGCCAGCTCTACTATGTCCGTCCCATTTTGAGATCCACTATACGTTTTCTTATGATGTCCTTGAACAGATCCTAAATTTTTCAGAAGAATACAAATAAATTTTGCTACTACTGTTTTATCTACCACACCTAAGTACAACTAAGTTGATTAAGCACCTAAAACGTTGTTTGGATTTCCTACATATTTATAATCAAATAATTTCCTTTTTGCGTAAGCAGTTACTCAGAATCTTGAATACAGAATCAATATCTAGGTCTTTGGAAGTTCATTAGCGTCAATTAAGCCTTCATCAAAATATTTACCTTACATGACTTTTACTTGTTTCAAAGCTTTTGGAATAGGGGAATAGGAAAAAAATCCCTGTAAAAAAATACATGGTACCGATTTAACGTTCCTTACTCACAATAATTTACTTGATAGAGTAAGAAGTGCCAGAAATTAGTGGGGCAAGAAATTTACGATTTATCATTTTACAGACCTAATGATTGAGTGTTAATTTTTGTTTGAGCATCATCAGTGTTTTCATCAACTTATCTAGTGCATTACCAAGTTCAGCAGCTATGGGTAACGTACGGCTTTCGCACTTTCTATTTAATATCCCGATCGTCTTCAGAGAGAATTCTACAAACAAATCTGTAATACGTTTTCTAATATTTTTATCTTTTATTAGATAATGTAATAATGATTGTGAATAACACTGCAGAGTTCCAAAGAAAGTCTTTTTGAATATGAACATGTTTCGCCCTTGTCTCTCAAAATTGACTAGGGTACCAACTGTCAGTTCTGGATTTTGATGAGAGTGATATCGTTCGAAAGCTATTGTCACGAGGCTCAGGAAATGTATAGGAGCTGTACTCCCGAATCTAATAGCTCATGAGATACGATCACGAGATCTAATCATCATAATCTATCTAATATGATCTAATCATCATAATCTATCTAATATGATCTAATCATCATAATCTAATATGATCTAATCATATCACGAGATCTAATAGTTCACGAGCCCTTTTCTCTTTCGGAAGAGGAGATAATAAAGAAGGAAAAAACAGCATGAGATTCCTTCAAAAGCTATCGAAGGCAGGAATTTCGTCTTTTAATTAATCATGATAGTGGTTTTCACGATAGCGTTTCATGTTACAGCGATAATGAGAATGCTATCTTGGGACTGGACAGATGGAATGGCCAAACAGATGAAAATTTATGCGGCAAAAAATAGGTTCTGTTGTACAGCCAGGATGGATCGACAAAATATCTTCAGCCACTGTAGTTTTACCTTTTTCCAAGACTACAAGTACTTGGTAAAAAAAATAGCAGTATATAATACGTGAATTATCACATTGCTAACAAAGCGTAGAGCCAACAATGTTAAAAATGTCCAAGCTGGGAATCGAACCCGGAACCCTTGGAATAGCGGTCCAAGCAGGACTTAATTTCTAACAAAAAAAGTACCGGAGCCCTAATATTCTGCTGCACCGGTACAACAACAGTACCGCCCCCCTCCCCTTCCCCCTACTGTCACTCTAACCTGCATATTTATGTTTCGTACATTATTTGCAAAATTTAAAGCATCTTTTTCTTTGGCAAAATAAAAAATTTAAATATATCTATCAGCATAATACTTAGCTGTCAACTATTCCACTTTTTAGTTATCACTCCTTCTGAATAGTAATCTTTGCCTAATTTTAATGTTAATTAATTGTAGTATTTTGCGATTAAATATGGTAAGGATTATGATTAGAAAATAGTGTTAGCATAAAAAAGGGATAGTTCGCAGCTATGCATTTTTAAGAAAAAATGAATGAAATTTACAGAAATTAATATTTATATGCTGAGGAATGGAAAAATATCCTATAAAGGGTGACTATCTTAAACTATAATCGATTCCTTCCGCATAAAAATCTTTTGTCGTGAGCCCCAGAAAATCAGATTAAATTAAAAAATTAACACCATTATCGGAAAGAATCGATGCTTTTGTAGAAAAAGGGAAAACACAGATCGATTGCTTTCTATCAGAATAACAATACATGGCAATTATATCTACTTACAAATCAAAGTGACTTCGTAAATGTGCAGAGCAGAGCCTTAACATGGGTATCGTTCATGATACAAAATAAATAGAAAAATAATGTGATTTTTATAATCGTACGCAAAGAAGAGAAAAAGCCTTAAACAAACAAAACTCTGATGCTCGTTGGCTAATAAAACAGAAAATATTCTTTTCAGGTTAGATGTCTAAAAAAAAACAGCCAATAAAAATTATCCTACTGTAACAAAAGAAAATCGAACTGAAAGAAATTCATTGTTCAGTATCTTGAGTGGCGCAGCATCAACACGTCGCCGACATAAGTTTGAAATAGAAAAACACGATTTCTGTTTTCCCTTCATTCTGATCAAAATCGCACTAAAATGATTTGAAATAGAATAAAATACGTAATTTTAAAGGAGGAAAAGTTTTTTTTTTCCTATACATAAATAAATAAAATTTTAAATATAATACAGATTGAGCTCGAGTCAGTCCAAGCCCAAAAACTGATGTAAAATTCGAGTCCGTTTTATCTCCATCTACTACGTGTGCGACACATTACATCAAATATAGTAAGTGTTTTGGTAAAAAAGAATACAAAAAGCTTGGAGATGGGAAGGAAAGGAAAAGGTAATTTAGGCTTCGGTTTTTCGGAAGCACTATTGCACTAGGCTCCGGAACCCTGTACTTATGAGCTCCGGTGAATTCCGACCAATGTTTGAATATTTATCGAAAACTGAGAAGTACCGGAGCCGGGCTCCGGAACAAATTAAGTCCTGGGTCCAAATGTTCTACCATTTAAGCTACGAGCACGATGTCCAGCTTAGCATTAATTAAAATTATAAATGTGTTCGCCGATGCTGGATTTGTTTCTGTCTCATGTTTTGCCGCAGGATTGTGTGCTCATGAAGACTAGTCCATCTTGTGCTGCAGTTGCAGCCTTACCAACATATGTAAGAATTAAATGGTAGAGCAATTGAAGTGCTATTCCAAGGGTTCCGGGTTCGATTCCCGGCTTGGATATTTTTCACATTGTTGGTTCTACGCTTCGTTAGCAATGTGATAATTCACATATTATATATTCAATAATTTCGAGCGTAATTTCACGGCTAAAAATTAATTGAAAAATTATTAAGATTTTATAAAAAAAATAGGAGAATATTCAAAATCTCATCGAAGTATTTGCTGTGGTGTTATCACTATTACTATAGAAGGCATACTAAAAATACATCACTTGGTCTACAGTCAGTTCTCTTCACCTACTTTCTATGTGATGCATCAGTATGCTTTCCAAAGGACTTTAATGTGAAACACGGATCCTGTCTTCCGATCAGTAAAAAAAAATTATGATGCACTCTTACTAAACCATCCTTCGGTGCCTGTCAAACAATAATGCTATTCAGCTTTTGTGCCTGGTGTTGGAAATACTTGTGTTTTTAACAACTTTACATAGAAAACCACTAGCATGGTTAATTAAAAGACAAAATTCCTGCCTTCTATCGGCTTATGAAGGAATCTCATGCTGTTTTCCATTCTTTATTTCTCTTCTTTCGAAACAGAAAAGAGTCTACATCTCGTGAAACTTTGGATTCGGGAGTATAGTTCCTATACATTTCCTGAGCCTCGTGACAAGAGCTTTCGAACGATACCACTGTCGTCAAAATCCAGAACTGACAGTTGGGGATGTTTCCTAGTTTTGAGAGATATGGCCAAAACACGTTCCTATTCAAAGACTTTCTCTGAACTCTGCAGCATATTCACAATCATTATTACATTACCTAATAAAAGATAAAAATATTAGAAAACATATTGTAGATCTGTTTGTAAAATTCTCTCTGAAGACGATGGGGATATTAAATGACCTTGATATTTGTGAAAAGAACTTTCGAACGATACAACTATCGTTAAAATCTAGAACTGACAGTTGGGATGTTCCCTAGTAAGTTGTGGTTGTGACATGCCCAGGTAATATAAATAAAGTTCTTGAAGTGTTCTGTAGATATGGTTACACTCTTAAGATAAATTCTTTTAAATCGTCATCATTATCATTTCCTTATCTACTGATGTTTTCAATATCTTGCCCTAATGAGTCCAGTTCATGTTGTCAATTTTCGCCTGTGTTACTTCCTACCTCGAAAAAACTGACGATATATTGACATATACTCATAACAACCACAGAGCTTGTGGGCCATTGACGGCTACATTAGTCTTGGCTCAAAGTGCTTCATAGTGGTCCACTATCATTGCCCGCAACTGTTCCGTCAAAAAAGTGTCACACCGGCCGCAATGAGGCATTTGGTTATACACCGTTAGCTACATATTTAAGTACGATCAATATTTGATTATGGTGACTGATGTTGGAAATACAATCGAGTATTGCTGCAAAATATTTAGCATCCTTGATTAACAAAATGCTTTATTGTAGAACACTTTGTTCCATTCTATTTTGTATTTATTTTTTAAATAATGATAGTGTATTTCCTTAATTTAGATTTTTTGCAATTGATTACAAGTTTTGCACAAAAACTTTAGTTGCGTAATTTACTTAAACAAACGGTAGCTTATTCTCCATAAACCGCGAAATTTGATCTTATACATGATATTTTTCAATGTGCTGGTTTGTGTTTAAACAGCCGAGAGCAGATTACACTCTGGAGATGGTGGCCAATTTAAAGCAATCGATGCGGTCGGCTTCGGTTTTATTCTCACTTATATTTTTAAAATATCCAAAGTACTCATTAAAGATAATAAATGCATCTAACTTTTAAAGTATTGAAATCATTCATTTCTAACCTTAAAAGTGTTTGTTTAATGATAATGTTTAAATTTTTGTTAAATATTGTGATATTTATCTTAGTCTGATCTCTAATGTTTGATAAGATATATTCAGAAATACCAAATTTCTTGGGGGACAACAGCCCCTACCCTAACCTCCAAATAGCGTGTCCCAGCATCTTTGATAAATAAACGTTGAAAAATTGGCAAATAAAAAGATCAAGAGATGACGAAGATGATAAGAGATAGGGTAAAGTGCCCATATTTCGTTCCCCCAGTCACTTTTAGGCCCTAAATGTAATTTTCAGTGAAAACCTACCAAATTTGGATTTTACATAGACTAACTACCCAAGCACACAGAAACATAGACAAATATCGTGCAAAAAAAATTAACAATGCGAAAAATTGTTTTTTTCAAAAGTATCTAAAAAGTGCAAAAGAAAAAAAAAATGGTCCCAATTTCGTCCCCTCCAAAAAATCCAATACCCCGAGGCTTAACTTATAACTAAATCAAAATTTATTTCTAAATGTGTAAGTAATTTAATTTACATTAAAGTAAGGCGCAAAGAAATGTACTTAATATCAGTGGAAAAATAACATGACGAAACATTAGCCATCCAAACATGAGGGAAAAAATTGAAAAACTTGTCATGAAAAAGCATTCTTAATTTCGTCCCCGGGACGAAAATAAGAACTGCAAGGGGGACGAAATTGGGACCACGCTACTTCCCAATACGGCGGAGCTTCAGTTCCCGTAAGATGAACTCAGCGTCCTAAAACTCACTGTATGCTACTGTCAGTATCTTACCTGCGTAAAATACATGCAATGAATTAGAAATAAATACTTACAGTACAGTAAATAACATTCTACAGTACAGTAAATAACATTCTACAGTACAGTAAATAACGTTCTACAAACGACGTAATAAGAACTCGGGTCTTCTAAAAATAGGTAAATCGGCTTCTTTAAGTTATGTATGCGTCTTGGCAATCAAAACTTTCAATACTGACCCCTTTTACCTTCCGTCCTTTGTGCCTTGCGTCATAAGTTGCGCCACTTTCGCAGAAGTGGAGAAGTTAAGGAGGACGAAATATGGACACTTTACCTTACGAAAATTTCATACGAGTCATTTTTCAATTTGATCCAATCAACGTGTTTCTTAAAATCCTGATTAAAAGAAAAAAAATCCGACAATCCGGCAGCACTTCGTTTTTGCCATATAATTTCGGAGGAAAATGAAAAATTTAGTAAACAGCAAAATAAAACTAAATATTGGAATTATTATTTTTTTTTTGGGGGGGGGGGGCAGTGAAAGGTCAACATACTGAAATTATTATTAACATTATTAAAAAGAAAAGCATGTTAATATGTCAGTTAACAGCATGTGAGTTTCAAGTTGTTTTAATTAAAATTTCAATTTCTCACTACTCATTAATTTTTACAATATATTTAAGACTGTTTTTCATTACCCTTACACTTTAATGCAATTTTCTTTTGACATGACTCTGTAGCAGATTTCAAATTTTCTTTTGCAGTTTTAACATTTAAAATTCATACTCATAAAACAAAACTCACTAGCATACATTACCATCCAAATTCTGTTGCACGGATTCAGATTTTAGATGCGAAATGCATTTTAGCTTTTCTTTGAAGAACAAAATTTTGTAAAAAGGTATTCCGAAAACATAACTTTGAATTCTGAAAACCTGATTAAAAATTCAGCAGCTCGAATTGAAATGAAAGCAGAATATTTTGAAATATGAAATGTAATATAGGCAGGCTTTAAAAAATAAAAGTCACCGTAAGACCTTTTCGATGAAAATTTGAAACAGAAAGATGGCAACAGTTCTGCATCTGAAATACATTATAGAAGCCTAGACTATCTTTTTTGGCATTTAATATTTCAGTCGAAGGTTTCTCCATGGAAACATGAGCAGCATACAAAATGCTATTAAAAAGGGAATATATGTATATATATTTGTATGTTTTAATTTTGTTTTTGCTTCATTACTTTAAGTTACTCACTTTTTAAACAAAACAGCATACCTTTGTTTTAAAAAACTTCATAGCAATTTCTATGAAGATTCCCTTTATCTACTTACGCTACTTATAAGTAACATTAAAATAACTTATTATAAAATTCATTTATTACATCGATTAGTTCAGTTTAGGATGAGTTTATAGATACATTACTTTATCTTGTTCCAAAAGAATTATTGGTTACACAAAACAAACATATTTTTAAAAGGATGAGTTCTTTTGCCTTTTCATCTTTTCAGCTTTCTTGGCATGTGTGTAGGGAGGGGGGGATTTTTCAATTCGGAAGTATTTCTATATTTCTATTGTAAGAAAATTATATTTGTACATTTCCTAGTTCTACAAAATACTAAGAAAAATATTTAAAATAAAAGATTTGAGTGGGGTTATAAATATTGCACAAAATCCCTATAAATTCAAATTTAATGAATCCTTCTAAATCCTTCAATCCTTTTAAAATCCATCTAAAATTTATTAAATGATTATGTAAATCTTCTAATGCAGTTTAAACAATTCACGAAAAATGCTTTAGAAGATAAAATTTTCATGAATTGATAATTCAGTACATAAAGGGTCAACTAATTTTGCAGTAGAGTTTAAAAAAATTAACACTGAATAATTGAATATAAATAAGCACTTTTGAAATATTTAAATGTTTATTTACATTTGACGCGTTTTTGTGTCCAAATCCTGGTTTTTCAATCTTCATATGCTAAAATTCTCGATTTGAAAACAAACAAAAAATTATGGCAACTCTAGTCACTGCCGATGTCATATGTCAGAGAACTCGCTTTTTGGTGAAACAGCAATGTGTTTGCTGTCTGTCTCGATTTATTTATTTACGTTTGATATTATACACTGTGTAATACATTTTTTGTAACCCTGTTAAAAAATCTTACATTACATACAGATTTCCAGGAGATTCAGATGCGAAAAATATTCATTTAGTAATTTAATGTCTCATATCAATCGTAATCAGCGCCATGCGTAAGCTTCTAGCGCTGTGTGTGAAAACTTTTAGAGGCACCTCCCAAAAAATTTAATCTTCCTTCGAGAAGAATTTTAGCAGCTTTAACCCTCGCAGTAGTAAGATGGGGTCAGTCTGACCCCATCTGGACATTTTGCCTTTATTTATTTATTTTTTTTTTTAGAATATGCATGCTAAAATTATTTTCCAAGAATTCGCCTATAAAGTTCTCTCATAATTTTAGGTAGATTTCGTATGAAATACTACCTATTGGCGTCGTTCCTATGTTGGAATTTCTGAAAAATTTTTGCAGATCTACACCGATCATGACCCCTAGAACCCAAAACCACCCTCAGTAAAAAACTTTATATATATATCTATCTATCTAATATATATATATCTATCTATCTAATATATATATATCTATCTATCTAATATATATATATATATATATATCTAATATATATATATCACTTTCTTCTGGACACGATAACTTACACAATTCTTCACCAATCTCTTCCAAACTGATACATAAAATCAAGGGGCATAAAATCTCGGTCAGGTTCGTTAAGGGGCAAAATCGGACTAAGGGGATGGAAATAGGGAGGGGTTTTGTGAAAACCGAAAAAACCCCATAACTTCTTAATTTTTGTACATGTCAAATCAGTTTAAAGTTTTTATTACTTCTAAAAATAGGACAAAAAATGTATGTATCACAGATTTTTGATAAAATTAAAAATGGGCTCAAGAGGCGCAAAAAATAGGGTTTTTGGGAGAAAAAAAATCATAACTTCGTCAATTCTCAAGATATCAAATCCAATTAATTTTATTATACATCTCCTTAATATTATCTACAACTTTTATATTTACAAGTTTTTGATAGGACCAATTCGTACCGCAAAAATATTTTAAAACGAAAACAAAAAAAGGGGGGGGGGTGAAGAAGAAAAATTTCCATAACTCCATCAATTCACAAGATATAAAATCCCCATGAATTTATCATACATCTTCTTAATATTGTCTTTTGATAGGACCAATTCTTACAGCAAAAACAAATTAAAAATACATAGTGGTTGAAGAAAAAAATCATCTTATTAAGAATGTATTCAAATCCAAACTGCTTATTTTCTTACTCATTTTTAAATTAATTTTTGCTCTCAAACGCGTCCAATTGATAGATTCTCTTCTTCAGAAACTATATAATGTACCGTAATGATCGATTTTTTGATAGAAGCAGAATATATTTCAAAAAATGATGTCAAAATGGGCATTTTGAACAGAATTTCCCGAAGCGATTGTGTTAGAAACGAAAAATATTGCCCTACTGAGAAAATAATTGTTTATTAATCAAGTTTCATTTAATTGAAAGAAAAATAAAAACACGCGTCGCTTATAAATCTTTTCAAAAATCACGTCAGCAATTTTCGAATTTTTTGGATTAAAAATTAATCTGAACATGTGCCAGAAAATTTCGAGTTGTTGAGTATGGAAAAGTATTTTTTTAATACCGCCTTAACATGATTCTGATAAAACCAGCTATTACATAAAAATGAAATGAAAACTCGTCAAAAGCGGTCAGATAAAACTGTTAAAGTGGATTTATATCTACTCATGATTTAGTTGTTATTGGTGCAATTAATATACTTAACTTCGAAATCTACCTCCGCCTGTGGGCCGGGCCGGCAGGGATTTTTTGTCTATATAGTAAGTTTCGTAGAGTTAATTTTTTTTTTAACCGACTTCAAAAAAAAAAAAAAAAAAAAAAAAAGGAGGAGGTCATCAATTCGGCGCGTATGTCAAGAGGTGTGAAAATTATTAGAATAATTGTGAAATTTACAATAAAATCTTGTTACCGTATTTTACGGGAGAAACGCCGCACTCCTCAAATTGGCCTCAATAAGCTAAAAAATTTCGTAATCGCCGCACCCGTCGTAAACGCCGTAACCATGGGAATGCTACTTTTGTTGACAAAGTCCCATAGACCTAACTTTAATCAAGGTTTCCTGGACAGTGTAGCGTGACACATTTTTAATAAGTTAAGACGTCTAAAATTTTATTTAAAATATTTAAATTAGGTTTTAAATATTTTTTTGTAATTCTTAAATTAAGCAGTCGTCAGTTGGTATTTAAACCATCCAGGGCGCATTACGTGGACCCCTTTCTCCTTAGGCTCTCCACATTTTTTTAAGTGGTCGGCGCCCGAGAAAGGCGAAAAACTTGTCGCCATGTGACCAGAATCGCTTATAACTCGATAAGTAATTTATTTATCAAAAAAGGTAAAATGTGTTGCGATTTCAAATCGCTTCAATAACCAGACCTTCCAAATTTATGAAGCTACGTTTAAAAATGAATCAAAATGTATCAGAAAGTTCTGCGTTGTTGAGCAGGGGAGTTCAGAACAGTCTTAAGGAATTTTTATTTTATCCCAATTTTATGCGGGCGAAAAAAATAATCGTAAACGCAGCACATGGTGTAAACGCCGCACTTGAAAAAAAAAATAATAATAAAGTTTCAAACTCGTAAACGCCGCGGCATTTCTTCCATAAAATACTGTATATTAAAAAATAATACATTATTTAAAAAAATACTGATACATTTAATATTTAGTGTTCATCACCTTGTTTTTTATTAAAGATTCGATACGTCTTGGCATACTTTGTATGAGTTTTTGGCAATTTATTTGTATTTCGTTGTCATGGTGCCAAATTTGGATGAGTTTTTCTATCGGACACTTCTTGTTTGTGATGTTGCATCTCTTTAATTTTTTCTTTAAAATGGCCCAAAGATTCTCTATGGGGTACATATCTGGACTGTTTCTAGGACATGGAAGTGTTTTCTTTAATTAAAAATTAAAGAAATGCAACATCACAAACAAAAATGGTCTGATAGAAAGACTCATGCAAATTTGACAACGAAATACAAATTAATTGCTATAAACAAAAACTCATAAAAAGTATGCCAAGACGTATCAAATCTTTAATAAAAAATAAGGGGATGCACACAAAATATTAAATGTATCAATATTTTTAAAATAATGTATTATTTCTTTAATATAACTAGATTTCAATGTAAATTTCACAACTATTCTAATAATTTTCACACCTTATTTTAATTTTTATGTATGTTCACCGATTACTCCGAAACTTGGGACCGATTTATGTGATTTTTATTTTAATTGAAAGACGATACTCTCGAATTGGTACCACATTCAGTTTCCTCAAAACTGCTTCTGTACTTTTTTAGTAATTCAACAGAAACCAATAAATTCAACGATTTCTCGCAAATTATCTTCATTGTTGTAACTGTTTTCCCAATCATAAGCATATCAACTTTTTTTTGCCAAAAATAAAACCGACTTCAAAATCTACTGCAAAAGAAGAATTCTCAAAAGAAAAGTAAAATGCCTCTTGTATTGTACGAGGGTGTATCACGTTTTTGCCCTCACATAGAGATTATTGAGTGAAATTTATGAAATTGCTACATTGTATGAGTCATTTTCTATATAGTCAGTGCGCACAGTAACACATTTGTGCAACCGGTATTTCAAAGAGAGGGGGGAGGGTGTATTCTAAGAGGCGCAATAATAGGCCCAAAGGGGGGGGGGGGCATTTTTCTAACTTTTACTGACCCTTACACGTGACATATTGTTGGAAAGGCCTGCGACCACTTATTCATGCTACGTACCTCCCGAGTTCCTCCTCCCAAATTTGCCATCCCGGGGGGGAGGCATTTTCCTAAATTTTGCGGACATCATTCATGCCCCGAGGGAAAAATTTGGGCGGGATGGGCTCTGGAGCTGCATAGCATGAATAAGTGGTCACAAGCCTTTCCAACAATATGTCACATGTGGGGGGTCGGCAGAAGTTAGAAATATGACCCTTTTTGGATTTATTATTGCGCCTCCTGGAATACATCGTCCCCCTTCTCTTTGAAATACAGTTTGCAGAAATGTATTACTGTGCACGGTGACTATATAGAAAAGGACTCATACAAAGCAGCAATTTCATAAATTTCACTCAATTATTTCTATGTGAGGGCAAAAATTTATTGATACACCCTCGTATATAGACCGGGAGATACTTTTACTGATAATCATTTAATCCAGGATTGGCTCGAAAAGGAAAAATGGGGTTGGGATATGTATTTACTATTGAGAGAGGGGGGGGGGGGGGATTCCTAGAGTCTGAAAAAAAATTGAAAAAATAACAGACAATCATTAAAACAAAGCAAATGCATAAAAAATAAATGTCTGTTCTAAATGTCCTTTTATTATATGTCGGTTTTATTTTAGCAGATTTATTAAATGGATCAAATCGTAAATAACGCGTTAAATATTGGCATGCGAATTTGAATAGTTCCCACCTTATTTTTTACTGGCCTTGGGCAACCGCCCATTTTGTTCGCCCCTGAGCAAGGCCCTGATAGCATTAGATTTTTAATGTCATCATATATAGTGTAAGGAATATATTTTTAAGAATAACTTAGCGACACACTGTTTGTCAAAATTGGTCCCACAGGTTTACTATTTAAAGTATTATTTATTTTCGTACTTTCACACAGGAATTCAATTATAAATTAACATATTTTCATGGTATATTGGGGATGAGGAACCTTTCCACATTGGAGTGTCAAATGTTTAAAAAAAAAAAATTACGTGACCATGACGTGCCATCAATCAAAAACATTTAGTGCTTGAAAAATTAATGAATCAAAATTACTTTAATTATTTTTTTCTTTGGTATTGAAAATATGGATAATGAGTTTTTCTTATCATTAATTTCCGAAAATAATATCTACATAAGTATTAGAATGAAAAGTGTCAAAATGGCAAATCCCAATTTTTTTAAAACGCTTCAGTGGCTCTAGAATTTCATTTCAATTCGCCATAATTTCATCAGTACCGTTACGATTTCTGATAATCTTTTCTTTTCGATAGAAACATTTTCTAATATGATGTATTTTGTACCCGTATTGAACAAGAAATAGAATTCGCTAATTTGCACTTCAATTTCTATGATTTCTAAAAAAAATTAAAAAACTTTAGACCAGCTAGGGTTGTCTCTTTTCGTATATTTTGTGTAGTTCTATTGTATTATTATTTAGATTCAATCACCACCGCCCCGGGGAAAATATTCTAATTAGAGCTTTCCACGTGGGATGCGTGCCAATAGTTTCGCCGAACCGGGTATGTGATAGATTTATGTATGGAATCTATGTTAAGTGTGTTTGAGGGAACTGTATTTTTGTCAATTTGTTAATGTCATTTTATTCATAATTTCACAGTTTTTGTTGGTCGTCGGTAGTGTTTATTTAATGGTTATATATATATATATATATATATATATATATATATATATATATAACCATTATATATATATATATATATATATATATATATATATATATATATATCATCATCATCATCAACCGTTTTCAATCCACTGCTGGATGTAGGTCTCCCCCAGATTTTTCCAATGTTTCCTGTCTAGTGCTTTAGTCATCCAATTTACACCGGCTACTTTTCTGATTTCATCACTCCATCTTATTTGAGGTCGTCTTCTTGGCCGTTTTACATCTCTGGGATACCACTGTAGGGTGTTTGTGCTCCATCTATTGTCTTGTCTTCTTGCAATGTGCCCAGCCCATTTCCATTTTAGCCGTTTAATTCTTTCAATGATGTCAAAAACTTTCGTCTGACTTCTTATCCAGGTTATTCTTTTTCTGTCTCTTCTAGTTATACCTAGCATGCATCTTTCCATACTTCTCTGTGTTGTTTGTAATCTTTGTACCATCCGTTTTGTTAGCGTCCATGTTTCTGCTCCATAAATTAGCACAGGAAAAACACATTGGTTAAATACCTTTCTTTTCAAACAAAGGGGCAGGTTACTCTTCAGAATAAAATTATTCTTCCCAAAAGCACTCCATCCATTTCTTTTTCTTCTATTGATTTCATTCATGATACTATTATCCGATGATATTTCGTACCCAAGGTACACATAACTTTATATATATACATATATTGGTAACGACGTCATATTTCACAATAATAACTTCAACGAACAATATATAATGAACCACTGGCACAGAACAATCGAGCTAGCCCTTTGCTCTGTGCTGCGGCACTCATCTTCTATACAGTAGGCTCAGGTTCAAACCCAGTCAACGCCAATTTCCATCATTGCTGACACGGAAAAAAGTAACACGCAACCTTCACAACTGATGGCAGCACCACAACGTATTCACCCCCAATAGGCATTCACTGGGGGGTGGCGTATGTACCGGCGTCATCTTTCAGAACAATAACTTCAACAAACAATATATAATGAGTCACTGGTACAGAACAATCGAGCTAGCCCTTTGCTCTATGCTACGGTGCCGATCGTCCATACAGTAGGTCCCAGGTTCAAACCCAGCCAACTCCAAATCTTCGAAACGTACACACACATATATGTATATTATTATTATTATATTTTTAAGTGCATTCGAACTTTAAGTTCCCTGAACTCAAAATCCCTAAAACTTTTACAATAAATAAATAAATATGCATGCAGTTTGCACTATAATCACACCGATAAAGGACAACACGATCACAACGACCCATTCTTTGAAAATGAGAGTGTCATATTTATAGTTTACAAAATTTAATACAATAGTTATACCAGAGTAGGAGTAAATAGAATAGTTACTTATAAATAATTTATAAGCATTAAAGCGATCACTCATTCAGAATATAAATTTCACCATCATATAACAAAACTTTTTGCAATATTCATAATTCCAAAAAATAATTTTGCTTTTTATTTTAAAAAAAAAAAAAAAGCAACGATTACTCCTGCCTTCTTTTTAATAAAAGATACCAGGATTATTGTATAAAATTTACCTTTCTCGTCAATATGAAAATGATACTTTGTTAAAACTATAGATTAATGAAATACAAAAGTAAAAAAAAAAAAAAAAAAAAAAAAAAAAATTGCTTTAAATGGAAAAGAAAATTTTCAATATGTAAATAAATATTTACCTTTCCCAAAAGAAATTACTGGAATTACAAAACAAATATTTCGATTAATTTTTTTAATTGATCTAAAACAAATCAAAAAAAAAATTACATCTTACGAAAACATAACATCATCATAAACTGTGTAATTACATAAAAAAGAAAAATCGACAACACTTATTTTGTTCTTAATTTAAAAATATTAAAATCAGTTCTCCTAAAATGGCAACGATTATTCCCTTGCTGTTCTTTAAGAGAAAACTGAAAATGTTGCCACCATAACTCTTATATAATACTTTTTCCTAACAGTGTAAAAAATAGTACTTTATCAGAAATAGAGAATTATGAATATCTCACAAGGATCTTAAAAGAATGACCGGTGTTAGAAAACAGATATTTCTAAAGAACTTAGATTTGAAATTGGCTCAATGGAAATTTTTAAAAGTACTTCAACATTATAATAATATGCAGAATTTGGAATAATGCCAGGGATTGCTTCCACTTACAAAAATGAATTAAGATAATGATTCATTGAGCAGTTATTTTCCTAAAATGCTTCGAAATGCATTACCGGAACGACTTTTCAAAAATAGCTATAAACGAACCTAATTTACAAATAAGGAGTTAGATAGAAAAAACGTGTTTACATTGTTTACAAAGAAAGCTTTCGGGGAAGTATTTATCAGAGGAGATTAATACAGAAGCTATTCATTATATTAAAATGACTAGTACTGAAGCTGAAATAAGAAAGGCAAGGGAAATGAAAAGAACGTTAATCGCAAATGCACTATTAAACTTTGAATGATATAACTTTAATTTTCTTTTAAGAAAATAGTTAATATTTTTTAACCCTTTATTCCGCGACTATACTCTAAAGTAATATTAAAAAAAAACGTGTTATAAAATTCATTTAATACATCGATTAGTAGTAATACAGTTTAGAATAAGTTATAGATACTTTATCTTGTTACAAAAGCATTATTGGTTGCACAAAACAAAAATATTTTTAAAAGGATGATTTTTTCTGCATTTGCATCTTTTCAGCTCTTTTGACGTTGAAAGGTTTTGAGGGGATGGGAAGTTTCATTTCGGAAATATTTCTATATTTCTATTGTAAGAACATTATATTTGTACATTTCCTAATACTACAAAATACTAAAAGAAATACTTTAAGCAAAAGATTTGGGAGGAGTTGTAAATATTGCACAAAATCCTTATAAATTCATTTTTAATTAATTAATTTTAATTGATAAAATCCTTCTAAAATTTATTAAATGATTGTTTAAATCTTCTAATGTAGTTTAAAAAATTCTCGAAAAATGCTTTAGAAGATGAAATTTTCAGAAGTTGGGACATACAGGATTAATTTAAAAATCTTAAAATCAGTCAAATTAACAGAGATTATTCCCTTGTTGTTCTTTAAAAGAAAACTGAAAATGTTGCCACCATAACTATTATATAATAATTTTTTGTAACGGTGTAAAAAAATAGTACTTTATCAGAAATAGATAATTATGAATATCTCGCAAGGATCTTAAAAGAATGACCGGTTTCCAAAACAGATATTTCTAAAGAACTTAAACTTCAAATTGGCTCAATGGCAATTTTTAAAAGTACTTCAACATTATAATAAAATGCAGAATTTGGAACAATGCCAGGGATTGCTTCCACTTACAAAAATTAACTAAGATAAGGATTCGTTTAACACAGTTATTTTCCTAAAATACTTCGAAATGCATTACCGGAACGACTTTTCAAAAATAGCTATAAGCGAAGATAATTTAAAAATAAGGAGTTAGATAGAAAAAAGTATGTTTACATTGAGTCAAAAGTCAGTGAAAGTAATCAATGTAACACCTTATGTGATGTGGTGACAAATCAAAAAGTTTTCTTAACCCGTAAAATAATTCTAGAACCCCAAGAGCAAACATGGTGCTCAGTTTACACAAACAATAATATCAAACATGACATAAACTATCTATTTGAATATTAGGCAGATAAAAAAGAAGTAATAGGTCATGATGCCATTATTCAAATGGATAAGAAATCTAAACGCAAAAAGAAGTCTGTACAATTAAATCATTTCTTTTCTATTTCACTTAAAAATAATTCTGACACTACCATTCATCTCCCTAAACACACAAAAATTGGACATTTATCTGAGGTTGAGGAAATTCTGGACTACCCCTCTGATAATTTGGACAAGCATCATAACTCAGAACAACACTTCCTAAATTTTATCCAGGCATCTAATGAAACATTAAAAAAGAGGAAAGAGGATTTGTCAGCTACCGATTTCGATCTTACACATTTAAGTTCTAATGAAGCAAATACAATGACTAAACTGTTACTTAATTATTACCCTGCCTTTTCAAAATCATTAAATACACTTGGTCATACTGATAAGATTGTACCTGATTTGAAATTTATTAATGACTACCCTATAAAAACTCTTCCATTCCCCCTTCCTCAATCTTTGCAAAAAGGTACTTTAGAACAAATTAAAGATCTGCTTGATGCCAAAATTATTGAACGCCACTGTTCAGAATGGGCTTGCCCCATGCTTTTAGTCAAAAAGAAACCAGACGGAACTGGTAAACAAAAATGTCGTCTCGCTTTAGATCTTCGAATGGTAAATACTGTAATTCAAGGATCATCTTACCCTCTACCTAAAATTCAAACCATCATTTCAAATCTTTCTCAGTATCGATATTTTTCTTCTCTTGACTTTCATCAGGCATATCATCAAATTGATTTGCCAGCAAAATTCCAAAATCAGTTGACATTTACTACTATGTTTGGTTCTTTTAGATACAAGAGATTAGTGTTCGGATTAAAAAACAGCGCTTCTATTTTCCAAGCTTTAATGGACTCTTTGCTTGACGAATTACAATTAGATGGTGTATATACATATCAGGATGATTTCATTGTAGGTGCAAACTCTTTTGATGAAATGTGTAGTAAATTAAAAAAAATTTTCTCTATCTTAACCAAATATAACTTGACCCTGTCTCCTAACAAGTGTACTTTTCATAAAACTAGTATTGACTATTTAGGATTTCATGTAGAAAATCAGTCTGTTTCCCCAATTCAGTCAAATATCATAAAAAT
Source organism: Maratus speciosus (assembly GCA_963932465.1). Taxonomy (NCBI): domain Eukaryota; kingdom Metazoa; phylum Arthropoda; class Arachnida; order Araneae; family Salticidae; genus Maratus; species Maratus speciosus. The sequence goes on from OZ010792.1 coordinate 530,195,499, forward strand.
AACATCTTTTCCCACACCTACAACTAAACGACAACTAAAAAGACTCATTGGTGTTATTACATTTTATAAGAGTCTAATTCCATCCTTTTCTGAGTTAGTACAGCCACTGATAAACCTAACTACTCCAAAAGTTAAATTTAAATGGACAGTTAAACATCAAGAAATCATGGACACAATACAGAAAATTTTCTTTAATTCTCCCATGGTTAGATTACCTGATTGGAACAAGACATTTTATTTAAATACAGATGCGTCAAATGTTGCTATTTCTGGTGTTTTATTACAAGAGCATGATCAACAACTTTTACCAGTAGCATATTTTTCTAAATCTCTTAAGCCATCAGAAAAAAAATACCCTGCACTTAAATTAGAACTCATGGCAATTTATAAATCTGTTACCGCTTTCAAATATTATTTATATAACAGACAATTTATAATTCTTTCTGACAGTAAACCCTTAGAAAAATATAACAAGACTACTAATCCAGCTGATATTATCTCTCGTTGGCTCATGGAGCTTTCAGAGTACTCATACACTTTCAAACATATTCCTGGTAAGAAAAATGTGCTTGCTGACTATTTATCTCGCTGTACTTTTGAAAACAATCAACAAACTCTGGATACTAACCCTGAACTTATCCATGACCCTCAACCATTACCTATTATTGACTATGATACGCCAGACAGTAATAATTCATGTTCAAGTGCCACTAAGAAATATGTAAACTATCTTGTATCTGGTAAACAAACAAATCCAGATCCTTTATTAGAAATTTCAAATGAAACTTTCTGCACTGAACAAAAAAATGACACCACCTTGTCCACTGTTTACAAAGATATTCTAAAGAAGGGACCTTCTCAAAAATATCCTAATTACTTCATACACCCTGATTCAAAAGTTTTAATGTTAAAAAAAGAAAACAATCTTAACAACACTTTTTCATATCACATTGTTGTTCCTAACTCTCTTAAAAGCAAAGTTTTAACAATCTCTCATTTATCTCACTTTGGTTTTAATAAAACCTATGAGTTCCTATCATCAAGATACTTTTGGAAAGGCATGTATGTTGACACCTTAAACTTTGTAGCTTCATGTGTCAAATGTCTTCAATGTAAACATCATCAACCCCCTCCTGCACCCTTACAACCCACCTACACGCCCAGATATCCTGGCCATACTATTAGTACAGATCTCGTTGGACCTTTTTCTAATGGTAAACAAATTTTAACTATTACAGATCACTTTTCAAGACATGTTGAACTTTTTCCACTTAATGATACATCTGCAGCTAAAGTCGTTAAATGTTTATTCTCTTACATAACCACCTTTGGGAGACCTTCTGTTGTCTTATCAGACTTAGGACCCCAATATACATCTCAAATATACAACATTTTTAATGATACTCTAGGTATTAAGGTACTTCATAGCTCTGTTTCGAGGCCACAAAGCAATGCTCTTTCGGAGAGAATAAATAAATCTATCAAATACTCTGTTAATATACTTTTGCAAGAAGGTCACTCATTTGAAAATGCAATATTTATACACAAGTCGCTCTATAATGGTTCAAAACATTCAACTACATTATTCACTCCTAATCTTCTGCACTTTGGACGTGAACTCTCATTAATTTTTGACACTTTTGATCAGAATAGCAATCAACCTTTTCTAGATAAACATACTGAAATACATAAACTACTTGAAGATTTACACAAAATATATGACAAGGCTTACATTAACATTAAAACTGCACAGGATAAAAGATATAAACATTACGGTCAAAAAGCTAAATTAAGAACCATTTGTCTCAAAGATATTGTGTACTTAAAATCTGCTGATAAATTCAAACCTAAATACACTGGACCATACATTGTAACTTTCAAACATTCATCTGTGTCATTCTCGATCAAGAGGTTATATGCTGCTGATAATACAGCATTTCGTGTACACATTGATAGGTTACTTCTTGCACCACCTCGATATGGACATTTATTCGATGCTACAAGTCACTTAAACAATGACAACTTCCCTAATGTTTATCAACCACATACATATAATTTAAGAAACAGAAAATAATATACTTTTGTGTACATTTTTTTCTTATGACATGTATTGTGAAGCTAAGTGTACAACCAGAGGCCTAGGTTGTATGTATGTTGCTTGCAACAGATCTTTAACAACATTATGGCTGGCCCATGACTGTTTCTTCGAAGATCTCTTGTGAACAATATTTTGAATCACTTTACACTCGTTTCATTTTACTGTACACTTTTATGTTATTTACATACACTTAACTATTATTTACAGTTTAACATTTATTTTACATTTCATACTTTTACAATTACATTTCAGTTAACAGTGATGACTAACACATTTAATAATTGCAGTTATTTAAAAAAAAATTTTTTTCACATGTAATTTGATAACATTTTCTTGTCAACCAGTTAGTTACCTTCTAAATATATGACTTGTGCATTATTTAACCTGATTATGACTTTTTCATTTTTATGTCTCTCTTCACTCTAGGATTGTCTACCCCTTTTTGATTTGATATATATGTGACATATATCTATTTTTTTTTTTAATTCTCCTTTTCGAATGTTTTGTTCCTGTTCAAAATTATTGCCCTTAGGGTCCAAAACTTCATTGTGTTGAGAGACAACCCCTTGGAATTTGTTTTCCAATTCACAAAAGTCAATTTTTGCTTGTAAACCGACGTGTGCTCCTTTAGAGGACCGCTAGCGTCTTCGGAGGAGCAGGGACTCATATAAGCGGGCGCTGTATGAGTCTCAAAACTCCCTCCTCATATAAGGCTGAAGCCCTAAGCCGATGCCATAATACTTGTGGTCTACACAAGATTCAGGGTGACACTTTTTTCATGGGCGTGCTTCAGGCACCTCTTTTTTTTGTCATCCTATGCTGCATGCATAAACATTACATTTTTTTAATCATGTCCAATTTCTCTTAAATCATATTACAATTGCTTATTAGTTTAAAATTACACATTTCACTTATTATTAGTTACTCTTTACTTCTAGTGTTGCATTTGTGTTTATATATTACATTTTTTTATTGTTAGTACTTGTGCTTTTTCATAAAATGATCCGAATCAGGATCAATATTTTGATGATGTGCAGCCAATGGTCTAGTTGCATGCTGCTTAAATATTTGCTGTCAGAGTCGACTCAGTTTTAAAAAAAATATATACCATGGTATGCAATTTTGAAGAAAATTTTACTGAAGGTGGAGATCCATAAAGTTCATTTAGAAAATATTAATTCATAAAATCTCTTAGGACTGTTGAACTATTGATGAAAGAAATATTTTTTTGCGTTCATGACAGCAACTTGTTTTAAACAAAAAAAAAAAAACTTTTATGTTTTGAAAATATATTTATATGTGTAACTATTTTTCTTGCTGTTTTGCCCATGCACACGGGTCAACAAAAAGTTTTTTTTTTTTTGCGGTGTCCCAGGTGATATATATAACGATTATCTCGTTATATATGTTTACATTCCACCCCCACCCCCCCCACCTGTTTCAATTAAAATTCTGTTTAATAACTTATTTATTTTAGTGCACTATAGTCAAAGAGTGCAGCCACTAAATTAAATTAAACATTTAAAAACTAAATCGATTGTATTAACAGCCCTTCACATTTAAATTAAATTATTCTAAGTACTCATCTCTTTAATAAAATAAAATCAGTGTATCACTCTCCATTTTCACTTTGTGAGTCTCTCACACATACGATTTAACCTTATAGAAAAACGTTACTGTTGTCTGTTAGAAACTAAAGCATTTTAACTTCGGGCATTTCCTTATTTCGGGATGAATATAACTCATCATTTAAAATCACTTTACATGCAATCTATTTATTAGAATTATCTTCGCTTCACACCCTTTTGTCCAGACTTATGGCAATTCTGCATTTTTATGGTAAAGCGGTTCATCTTTGATCTAACATCTGCTCTAGAAAAATACATTCTCATGCCTTTTCGCCTAACGATTTCGATCTGTTACTTGGCTTTTCCAGAAACACTTTTATTTTTTTACATTTAACCGCAGCTGTATCAATGTACAGATTAGTCTGCGGCTATCATGACTCAGGAATGTATGCAGCCCACAATCTGCCCCCCCCCCCCCTACACAATTAATATGGTAGAAGCCTACCGTATGTTTTTGGCGAACATACCAGCCAATGTTTCTCTTTGCCTCTTGTGCATGGCGCAAAAATACTTTTAGATTGGCGATATTGTGGTCCGCCAAGCAAGAAAGTTGTAACTGTATATTCAACACTTTTTCCTGCTCTATCTCTAGCCTCGTGATGACGTCTTAAAAGAGGCTCCTTATTGCTTTTCCCCTGTACCTCTCCCTTGGACTTTCATCATGGAATAAAACAAGTCTTCGTTTACCCGAATTGGAGTTTTTTTTATAGGACCTGGTGTTTAATTTTCGCTACTTTTGTCAACGCACAACGGCCATCTCTTTTCTAGCAAAAAAAACGTCTTCATAACATCTGATACGGAAATATACAGAAAATGCTTGTGTTTCTTAACTTTTGATAACTGATTTTTATATATTTTTTAGCGCTGAATTCGAAAATGACTTTCATTTTTAACCATCAAGTCAGGAATATTTGCAAATCGTAAATTTAAATTTCAAAAAATAGCAAAATTCTGATACTATAAACTAGATGTGATGGTTGTGTTTTTTAAATTTTGATAATTGATTTTAATGTACTTATTAGCACAAAATCTGAAAATAGCCTTCATTTTTAACCATCACGTCAGAATGTTTCACAAATCGTAAATTTCAAAGTTAAAAAGTAAAAATTTTGCAAAAAATCCTGACATGGTGGTAAGAAATTAAGGTCATTTTCGGGTTCAGCGCTACAAAATTCGTAAGAAACAATTATCAAAAACTATGCAATATGAGACAACCCAAATTTTGCAGGCTTGAGTAATTTTCACACGTCTGTATGTATAATATCAAAATTACATATCTATCATTAAGTGCTTTATATATAATCATTAGTAAAACAACTGCATATATATATATATTATTGGCAAAATATAACAATAAATTTGAATAATTTTTATTCTCCACTAAGATGACTGCTTGCGAAAAAATGTTAAATGCAGTTGCTTAATTAAACATTTTTGAAAATTAGCATTTAAAATACTTTTATTGAAAAGATTTATTATTTTTCTAGAGGGATGCGCAATTAACAGGTGCAAGATGAAGTAATAATTCTGTTAAGGTCTCGTAATTGCTTATATTGGTAATAATATATTTAAGACAAAAACGTGATTGACATCGCAACGCCTGCTTTGAAAAATTGCAATATTCCTAATACATTTTATTACTTTTTTTTTTTTTTAGATTTCTATTAAAATATTAAAAGGATAATGCTTCATTTTAGTTGTTTATATTTCTGTCAAATGTATATCAGTGATATAGCATAAAGGCGGATAAAAATTCCAATCGATAAAAAAACAAACAAGCCATTTATTTAAAGTAAGGTCGTAATATTTTATCTATCATTTGCAAAATCTAATATAGACACCATACTGTCTATATAATTACTATTTGTATTTTTTTCTTTTAAATTAAAAAAGTAAATAATATTGATAGTTTTTATTTCAAGAAAATTTATAAACAGTTAAGAGTGAGTAACATTTATATAAAAAAAAAAAGAATAAATTAAATAATGCCAATGAAAATTATATTGCATATTATAATTTTAAATTGCAGGACACAAAAGTATTTATATATAAATATAATTAAATAGTCAATACTATTCATATTACATCGCAGAGGCAAGTGTGTAATGAGCAATCTTTTATACCAGAATACTAATTAAAAATAAATCTGGGAGTACATTTAGATTACATTGAAATACCATTACATATGATATCACGGGGTAATCGGCAAATCGTCATATAATGTCGGAAAATACTCGGCAAGTTATCGGTGGATAACCAAATGGTTGAAAACTCCTACGCACAGGATTAAAAAAGTAGCCGAGATACGATGGTCGACAGGCCCTCACACGAGCGAACAAAAAGCCCATACTGCCGATCCCGATAAGGGAGATCGTCTGAACGAAAAGTAGTCGGACTAAGTGCATTCGGCAGAAGTTCGGCCGGGGATTATTTGCTGCTTGGGGTAGTACTGAAACTGAAATAAGAAAGGAAAGAGAAATAAAAAGAAATTTTATCACAAATGCATTATTGAACCTTCAATAATAGAACTTTTCTTTAAAGAAAATAGTTGATATTTTTAAACCCTTTATTCCCCGACTGTACTTTAAAGTACCATTAAAAAAACTTGTTATAAAATTCATTTAATACAACGATTAGTAGTAATACACTTTAGAATGAATTATAGATACTTTATTTACCTTGTTCTAAAAGCATTAATGGTTGCACAAAACAAAAATATTTTTACAAGTCTCTCTTTGCATATTTTCAGACGTTGAAATATTTGGGGGGATGGGAAGTTTCAGTTCGGATATATTTCTATATTTCTATTGTACGAACATTATATTTGTACATTTTCTAATACTACAAAATACTAAAAGAAATATTTTAAATAAAAGATTTGAGTGCAGTTATAAATATTGTACAAAATCCCTATAAATTCATTTTTAATTAATTAATTTTAATTGACAAAATCCTTCTAAAATTTATTAAATGATTCTGTAAATCTTCTAATGTAGTTTAAAAAATTCACGAAAAATGCTTTAGAAGATGAAATTTTCAGAGTTTGGGACATAAAGGGTTAATTAAAAATCTTAAAATCAGTCCTCTTAAAATAACAACGATTATTCCCTTGTTGTTCTTTAAAAGAAAACTGAAAATGTTGCACCAGAACTATTATGTAATAATTATCCCTAATAGTGTAAAAAATAGTACTTTATCAGAAATAGAGTATCATGAATATCTCGCAAGGGTTTTAAAAGAATGACCGATGTTAGAAAACAGATATTTCTAAAGAACTTAGACTTCAAATAGACTCAATGGCAATTTTTAAAAGTACTTCAACATTATAATAATATGCAGAATTTGGAATAATGCCAGGGATTGCTTCCACTTACAAACATGAACTAAGGTAAGGATTCGTTAAACACAGTTATTTTCCTAAAATACTTCGAAATGCATTATCGGAACGACTTTTAAAAAATAGCTATAAACGAAGATAATTTATAAATAAGGAGTTAGATAGAAAAAAAGTATGTTTACATTGTTTACAAAAAAAGCTTTCGGGGAAGTATTTATCAGAAAAGATTAATACAGAAGCTATTCATTATATTTTAATGAAAGTATAGTATATTATTGCAGCTCAAATAATAAGAAAAGAATTAATAAATAATCGCGATTTCTGCGCCACGTACGATAGCGTAATATATATATACTAGGGGGCTCTGCCCCCTGCAAGCTGCGCTCGCCAACCCTCGATCAGACACTGCAGAATCTAAAAGCACGCTAATTTGATCGGTATTAAAAATATTAAAGATTGTATTATAATGAATAATCCTATAGCGATCTCCCTGTAAACGGGTTTCCATTCAATTCCCTTTGATTGCGAAAATTTAAGGCCGAATCAGTTGCTGTTAATACATCCAATGGTTGTTTTCGTGTTTTATTAAAGAAGACCAGTTAAACATTTGAAAGGAAGCTAAAATAAAATGAATTAAGTAAACAGAGTCTTTACCTCCCGGTATATTTTAACAGCGTTATAAAACGATTGACATAATACAATTTACTGCTTTAACCCCCTTCAAGGGCGGTGGTTCATTTTTGGACCACTTAATTTTAATTCTTAAATGCTACATTGCCACCACAATATTGGAATGAAAATTTTCCTTTTATTAAGTAAGTGAACAAAAGCATTTTCGTATTTCGAAATTTGTTTGTAAATTCTGGTGCCATTCACTGATTTCAACATTTTACGAATGTATCTTGCCCCTGAAAGGGTTAAACGCAAATTAATGTATTTATTATTTTAATGTTTCATTTCTCTTTTAATATTCACATATAAATACAATTTTCAAGGCATAATTTTCTATATTTTCCTGCGTTTAACACTTACTCATTTAATAGTAATTTTAAAGTTTTATTTTCTGTTTTTAATAGTCATGTGTAAATACATTTTTAATCGGTAGGAAATATTATTCTTTGCGCTGTTTTTAGAATTGAAAACAACCTCCATAATAATAGCCTAAGTCATGTGACTATTATCAACAGTTCCGGGCGGATCCTTTCGCTTTTTATATTTCAGGCGGCCATTTTGGTACTTTAATGTTAGCCAACCACAGGCGATAAGTTGCCAAATATGATTCTATCGCCATCATTTCACTTATATTATAATAGTCCAAGTCATGTAACTGCCACAAACAATTACAACCCTTCGCTTTTCAAAAGAAAAGTTTCCATTTTGATTAAAGAATCAAAGTTATTTTTTCGAATAAAACTACATAAAAGTTGCCATGATCGCAAAGAATTTTTGGTACTTTTATGTTAGCCGGGTGTAAATCTCGCCAATAGCTTTTTTTTTAACTCGCCAGTTAGCATTTTTTTTATTTTTCGAGTGGTAAATTAAAACGGTACTACTTGGTTATCCCATCGACCAAAAATCTATCGCCAGACTATAAGATTAAATGCCAATAATGGTTGATCGTAAATGTCACATTCACTTGACTGTAAGGAAGTTACACGTGTTTACGCCATCAAGTGATCTTTATTTCGACGTTTTATTTTTATTTTTATTAATGTTATACTAATTTATTTGTTCTTTCGTTATTTAAAATAAAAATTACGTCAATTTGTATAATTTGGTGAGTGGTCTGGCGATTTATATAATTTGGCGAAATTGGTCGATGGAATAACTAAGTAGTACCATTAAAACATTGCTTTGAATTTAAAATTAAATGTCAGGATTTGTTGCATTATTTAATCGGGTTTGGCATGATTTTTTTTTTACGACAATTTGGCGAAAACTCGTAGTCGAATACCAGTTACTTATGAATTTTTAAATTATTTTCTATTATTTTTAAAATGAAATAACAATAAATAAAAAAAAATAATTAATAACTATAGAACAAAACAATTTATAACATTTGTTTAAATAAAAAGAAAATAAATGTAAATAAACATTTAATAATAAATAAGCCACAATAGCCGGATTACCATGTCAGGCAAAATAACGCCATTTTGGAGCCATTTAGGTATCCCGTTGCGTATATGATATCTGCGCCTAATATTTTTCTTTTCGTTTCGTTTAAAAAAAAGAAAGAAGTGAAAGCCATTAATTTTTACCTTTTCAGTTTTAAATGAAAGTTTTGAATTAAATAAAATGATAATATAATTTTTAAAAAAGCATTGTTCTTAGCATACATTTAAGGGAGGCCAAACTGATCGCCAAATTAGTTTAAAATAATAACCTTTACTAAAATATGGAAAAAAATATCTGTTATGATTAAAATTTGAGTTGCCATCATTAGAAAAAAGTATTTTAAATTAGAAAAAAAATTAATATTTCGAAAACTAATTCCAATTTAAAATTCTAATACCAGTTTTGAAAACTACGGATTAGAATTTTTAAATTCGAATTAGTTTTCGAAATATTAATTTTTTTGTGTGATTTTTGGTGTTAATTTCATCCCAAAGTATTCCATATTTTTGGAGAAATCGCCGCGAAACATAATCAGTTGTTTAATCAGTCGTTTCATAGAATCGTTTCATAAATTCGTTACATTTCAGGGCCCACCAGTGGCTGAGAGATTCTGCTCTCGAAAGCTGGTAGACGGGAGGTGCTGGGTTCGATCCCAATCGCGCCCGCCGGCCTAATCGTTCGGAGTTTTCGTGGTTTACTTCGAGCCATGGATTTCCATGCGTAAATACGGATTAGGTTCCCTTAGAAAGACCCCCACGAAGGGCACTCCCCCCATCGGGCCCATATCCGTAGTGTAGATAATCGGCCGTCAAAAAATCAACCAACCAACCGTTACATTTCAGTCGTTTCATATATCCGTTTCATAAATTCGTTTCATTAGGATTTTATATATAGAGAGTAGATAGATTATCATACGGATGTCTTATTTATGAATAATATTTATAAATAAGTAAATGATGTAATTGTCTTAATATTTATAATATTTTTAGTAAATAATTAAAACTCTAAACATCATTAGAAATATAGGAAACAATCTCGAGTTGGCTTTTCTCTCTTTTGGCGACTGGGCTACAAACTAATTAAATTTAATATACGCATTTTTCAGAAAATTTTATCCACTTTAATTTTGTAATTGGGGATCTTCGATAAAACGCATAGTTTTCGAAAAATCGAGGATAGAAAAGGGTTTTTCTCTCGATTTGTCTCAAAGGTAAAAAAATCGCCTTTTTTATAGCGCGATCTAGTGCCTAAACCTTTTGCCAGAAAATTAAAATTATTTTATGAATTTTGTAGAAAATAGTCAACTTGAATTTTGTAACTGTTTTTTTTTTTTTTTTTTTTCCCATTAAAATGCACGGTTTTCGAGATATAAGCAAAAAATTGATTTTCGTGACCTTTGATTTTGAATTACTGGCGACGCCGATACGAGATTTTACGAGATTTTTCAGCTAACTTTTAGAATGACATAACAAAACTTCTTGTAAATTTTCAGCTTGCTGTCTTTCATTCTGAGGTTGAAGCCGTATTTGATTGGACACTAAGAAAGGAAACGGAAATGAAAAGAAGGTTAATCGCAAATACATTATTAAACCTTGAATGATAGAACTTTAATTTTCTTTTCAGAAAATAGTTGATATTTTTAGCTCACACGCTATCAACGCCAGAGAGCTAATGTGCCACTGGTTCTGTATGTACGTATGTATGTACGTAACGCGATAACTCTTGATAGAAGTATCCGATTTGCTTCAAATTTGGTATACCGGTTTATTCTGATAAGGCGCTTCCCTGATTAGATTTAAAGGTTCATTGGTTAATTATAAAGCGGCGGAACAGGGGTTAATCCCCCTTAATTTAGATAAATGAGTTTTTCATGCAGAATTATCTGATTTGCTTTAAATTTCGTATACCAGTTTATTCTGATAAGGCGCTTACCTGATTAGATTTGGAGGTTCATTGGTTAATTATAAAGCGGCGGAACAGGGGTTAATCCCCCTTAATTTAGATAAATGAGTTTTTCATGCAGAATTATCCGATTTGCTTTAAATTTCGTATACCGGTTTATTCTGATAAGGCGCTTCCCTGCTTAGATTTGGAGGTTCATTGGTTAATTATAAAGCGGCCGAACAGAGGTTCATCCCTCTTAATTTAGATAAATGAGTTTTTCATGCAGAATTATCCGATTTGCTTTAAATTTCGTATACCGGTTTATTCTGATAAGGCGCTTACCTGCTTAGATTTGGAGGTTCATTGGTTAATTATAAAGCGGCGGAACAGAGGTTCATCCCCCTTAATTTAGATAAATGAGTTTTTCATGCAGAATTATCCGATTTGCTTTAAATTTCGTATACCGGTTTATTCTGATAAGGCGCTTACCTGATTAGATTTGAAGTTTCGTTGGTTAAGTATAAAGGGGGGGATGGATGAGCTAATTCCCCTTAATTTATCTAAATAACTTTTTTTATCGTTTTCTTTATTTTTCGAGGGGCATTATTCTTTGAAATAAGAGTATAATACACAATTATTGTGAATAGCCTGTGAACTAGGGATTACAATCCCGAGACTAATTTCCAATCCCGAGATTTCGGGATTGCTTAGATTCAATCCCGGGATTAGGAAAATTAGAATTTCTGTAATATCATCAATTTTTACAATAGCTAAATATCATAATACTATAGAAAAGACAAAGCAAATTTACAGCCTAATTTACATATGAAAATATACCAAATTAAAAAAATTAACTTCAATTAATTATCAAAACTTATAGGATAAATTAGAGCGATTGAAAATTAAAAGAAATACGCTCTTGATGTTTGAAAATGCAACAAAAAACATGAAATGTCTATGCTTCATCTTCTAGATAATTTCTTTTATTTCCTGTTAAACAAGTTTTTGAATATTTTAATATTTACAATATTAAAACTAATTAATATCACGAATTAAATTATGAATTATTCTCATACCCACGTAATTAAAGTTTATAATTCTAGGATATTGCAAATGCAAGGTTTTCCCTAACATGAAGATTTTTTTCTTGAAATAAAAGAACTTAGCACACACACACATAGAATAAAATAATACATAGATGTATAGTTTAAATTTCTAAATAGCAATAGCTGTTAAAATTCGAAAACGTTGCATAATATAAAAAATTATTACGTACCTCGTGGGAAAAAAAAAAGATTATTTTGAATAGTTCACTGTTTCCTAACTAATCGGTATTCCTTTGAAAATATGTTCTAAGAAATATGACGGCATCTAAAGTTTCATCTCTAAGTCCCAGTTGTAACATTGTCTGTGTTTAGGGAAATTTCATATTCGTTTAAGCACCCTTTTAGCATTTCAATGCACTTTTTTGCTGTAAAAGATCCATATATGCGCATAAGGCCTAAATTCCTGAATTTGCTCAAATTTAAATTTCTTGAATTTTCATTAATATTCATAAATCGCTTGCTTGCAGTAAATGGCCATTCGTCAAAAGTCAAACTAATTTTTTTCCTGAATTTTTAAAAGTTTGTATTTCACTTGTAATTAACTCTTTTATTATAGTTCACTACACGATTTCGAATTGATACTGCAGATTTTGGCAAATCATTATAGCCTTTAGCTATCAGTAAGTTTCTTAAATCAGTTGAAGTTAAATGAAAAACAGTCTTTAGCTGTCATTCGCAATAAAATTAAATCCAGTGATTCCTTATCACTACTAAAATAATCTTCTATTTTCCGCTTTTTAGAAAGCAATGCATGTTCTATGCAATCTTGACGTGTGGAAGGAAGCGATGATGTATTAAATTCTTTCTAAACTTTAGTACCATGTTTCGTCGATAAATATGCATGCAACCCTTAGTCGATGCACCTAACGTTTTAAGCACTTGGCTACATCTTTTACGTTTAGCGATTTTTTTATCTCTTGACCTTAAATAGCAGTGCCATACTGAAGATGCATCATTATCTTTCCTATGAGCTACAAAATCCTTTTCATTAGACATCTTTAAAGCAAAATAAGTATAAACGCCCGAAAAGCAAAGAAGTTAGCACATAATAATGGACTATGAAACTCAAATGCGACGCTTATCAGTAAACTCTAATTCGAAATTTTGTAATTCCCAGTTGCTGAAACGACCGGCTTTCTAAACGCGGCGAAATCGAAATAAACAAATGATTTCATTGTTCCCGAATAATAGCCGAGCGGGTTACATCTGTTTGCAAGTCAAAAGATTTTCATGTTAAACGATTTAATCGCTTTGAAATATGTAAAAAATACTTGAAATATGTATATTTTTTCAAGGATATATAAATTTCATAAAAATTAATTCTTTTTCGGTACTTTTCGGTTAGCCGGGCGACAGTGTTATATGTATATATTTATATACATATATATATATAAATATACATGTATATACATATACACATATTGTATATACACACACATATAATATATATATGTAAATATATATCCCAACAAAAAGTTTTCGGTAAAAAAAAAAAAAAAAGCGCCAAGTTCTCCTTAATGTTTCGGCCAGAAAAAGTAGTGATATCTGAAGTTCGCACAAGTTAAAAGCCAAACATCCCAAATCTTTCATTGAAAATGGCTTCCTGCGACTTGGCCGTTAATGCCTTCTACAGCATTTCAAAATTAATGATTGAGAAATTACACATTTATGAATTATTTAAATATTAAAAGTAATATGAGAATGCAAAGAGGTAAATTCACATAAAGACATTATAAGTAAAAGATTTCTGATAACTACCATTCAGTTTCAACAAACATTAGTTTTGATTACAGATCATTTAGTCCACTTGAGGTTTAATTGCCATTTTGTACGGTCTAAAGCTAAAGTCATTAACGTAAAACCCAAGAAATAAAACAAAATTTACTTACTTCAAATCTTACAATATGTTACATTATATTTTATTGTATAATATTGAAATCTTATTTATTGACGAAAGAGATTTATTTCGTTTGAACATTTAATACAGTTTGGTTGCATACATTAAGAGGTATTTGATTTATAAACTGATAAAGATACTAATTATGTTTTAGCAATTAGGGCTCCTGAATACAAGTATTTTGCTATTTTTAATTTCTAAGCATTTAAATAGACTGAAGTTGTTTAAATGCTTTTTTCAAATGTGTATTTTATTTCTGTACTCTGTGCCACAAAATGCCTAAAATAATCAAAAAATGTAGTTGGCATGTAGCTCATTGGTACATATTTTAAAATTTGAAAAACTCTCTCGAAGGCATTAACGGCCAAGTCGCAGGAAGCCATTTTCAATGAAAGATTTGGGATGTTTGGCTTTTAACTTGTGCGAACTTCAGATATCACTACTTTTTCTGGCCGAAACATTAAGGAGAACTTGGCGCTTTTTTTTTTTTTTTTACCGAAAACTTTTTGTTGGGATATCACTACTTTTTGTATGTTTTTTTCAAATTTGTTATTCTAAACTATATTAATATGAAAAAACTTAAATTTCTTTACTTTTATGCTAGCCGAGAGCAAATCTCCTCATGAGCCTTTTGTTTTTTCGTCAATAGCAGTTTTCATTTTTCACATGTGTAAATTAGAAACAATGCTTTGATTTTCAAATAAAATATTTTGGTTTACGTTATTATTTCTTATTTATTTATTTATTTATTTCTATGTTAAATATTCTATTAAATAAAATGAGGGAAATGCATCTATTTTAAATGAGATGACTGAAAAGTATATATCTTTAAATGAAATGAATGCAGTATGAACAATGGAGTTGGGAACATTATTTGGCGATTTGCCACTTACGCCCGGCTAACATAAAAATAACTAAATTTATTTTATTGAGTTATACAAATTTATACTTTATTTCTTTTTATATTAATGTACTAGCCGCCTCTAGCAAGCAGTATTGACCGTATTAATTCAATGTTAAACATTGCATCATGTGTCTGTTATTCATAATTTAATTTACTTGCCCATTCTTTTGCCAAGTTGGAAGCTTTTGATAGAGAAATCAAGAACTCTTTACAATCATGGAAGCACATCATATATTTTGTGTTGTTATGTATTTCATCTTTCGTGACAAATATCGCTTAACTCACTTATGCATGTTTCCTTAGCAGTTACGATTCGTTCTCTAATGCGGAAATTTTTAATCCTATTAAGTAATCTTTTCTAATTGGGGTCACTGCCAATTGTTGTATTTTAACTGATACGACTGGGTACAAGTGAAATTCTTCTTATGAAATCCTTTGACAATATCTGCATTTGTATTAAGCCATATTGATGCTAATATCTTTTTTTCACGTTAACCTTTTCAATAGACTCGATTACGGAAGAATAGAAGGTCTACCGGCTCACTGCCCTGATCCATTTGAAAATCTATCATTCTTCTCATCTGATCGTGTTGAACAATTAGTCAATGTGCCATGGTTTTAAGATTTTAGCTAATTTTATTTGAAACCTGAAAACTAAAATGCGAGGAACCGGATTATAGAAGATTCATTCTAACGTACATATCGATTAACATGTTACATATTATAGAATTATAATAATCATAAGGAGAACTGTCAGTTTCAATGCTTTAATAGTTTCCGTAAATTTTCTTTACATAATACAGAAGTTTTAGCGGTGTAAAGATTAACAATATAGTCACAGTAAGTATAATAACAGTACAATATAATAAAAATAGCAGAGGCTTTGGGCAGTGACGAAACTATTAGCACTTTGGAAATATTAGTACGTTATATCATATAACTATTCAGATGATATGCGGAAAAATAAAAATAGATGGCTGGCATTAATAATTAACTCATTTAAAAATAGCCACTAGCGTCAAATATTCGCCAAGCTTGGCGACATTTAGCAAAGTTTCGCAAAATTTGGTAATATGTCATGTCAATTCTCAAATTTGGCGACAAAAAATGTTTTGTTTATTCTGACGTCATAATGATGCATATGTATTATGTATTATACACATACCTATAATATGTATGATGCAAATGTATTACGCATTATATGCATATATATAATATGTATGATGCATATGCATAAGTTCATTAACATCATTAAAACGCACTTAAAGGAATAGTGTTCCATAAATAGTAGGGATAATTGCCAGATTGACCAGAATGCTATTGAGATTAGAATTCCGACATTTATAATAGACCGGAAGGCGTCTGTACACGCCATAACCTCATCGAGTTTACAGCTGAAATTTTAGGATTAGTTAAAACTAGATTAGCATATTTAAACGCAACAGGTCTGTTAAGTCATATCTTCGTAAAAACCACTTGAAGACCCAATTTTAGTGGTTAACTGATAGGTTTACTATTGTATTTTCCTGCATCCAAAAGTTTGGAAACATGGAGGAATGGGTGCAGGAAAACACAATGGAAAATCCACCAACTAACCCGTAAAATCGGGTCTGTAGGTGGTTTCCACAAAGATATGATTTGGCAGACCAGTTACATTTCAATACGCTAATCAATATTTAACTAATCCTAAAATTTCAGCTGTCAACTCGATGAGGTGGTGATCCGTGCAGACGCCTCCCGGTCTTTAATAAAATTTCTTTTAAGGAAGTAAAAGATAGAAAGATGGACAGATAAATTGAAAGATTTGCCTTATTAAGATTTTTGTAAAAGCATATGAAAATTCATTCAGCTTGAAATCATGTAACACCTTTATAACTCAGGCTAATTTCTGTAATCGGATTTTGGCGACTAACATATCTTATCTATAACTATAATCTTTCTTTTAAAGATTTAAAATTAACAATAAATTAACAGTAAGTCGGCTAATAATACAATATAATAACATTAGCGGCGGACTTCGGATGCCGCATCTGTCGCACATCGTTAAAGACAGTTTATTAGTCACACATTTCATTTAATTAAAAGGAGATTTTTAAACACTCATATGGAATTAGGATATTTTTCCACTATAGGGACCTTGGCATTTTTTTTAAATCTTGGCGCAATTCGGACTTCAGAAACTGAGATATGTTGCCAAATGATATAAACAACTATGAAAACAAGCCTGATGAACTTTTATGTTGTCCATATATGTATGTATACATATAAACATTTTATTTATACATGTATAAAATATAGTTTTTTATGTACAAATTATTTTTGTCTGTATATAAAAATAAATAAACGGGTTCCTTACATCAAATAAATTGTATACATATGGAAAAAATTGCTTGTGTATATGAAACAGTAAATAGGTTGCCAGAAAATGCGTTATTACTAAATTTCTTTTCTCGTCAAGGCAATTTTTTCTATTTCGCCAAGGCTGCTATATCGGAAAAGTACCGAACTGCGATTATATTTTGTTAAATGTGCTATTGTTTTAATATTGTGAATATATCATAACCTATACTGATTAAAATTTTTATGTATATTCATTTTTTCTATTTAACAAACATCTTTGGAAAAGCATATATATAAAATGTTATTCTGATTGAAATCACGTGACCCCATTCAAAACTCTGTAATCGAGTTTTGGCGACCAACGTTGGCACAAGGAACTGTTTACGGCCAAATGAACACCCCCTGTTTGAAGGGTTTAGAGGCGGAAATTCTGTGTTTTCAGATTTTTCTGGTTAATTGTGCTACAAACCCGACTTACTTGTGAAATTTCATGATTCTAAGACTTTTAGAAGTACCTTAGTTATTTGATGATGCGAAGTGAGTCGGTGACAAAAAAGCGCTTTTTCGGAATTTAATATTTCGAAAACTACTAAATGTAGAAACATGAAATCGTGGAATCTTAGTTCAGTTTGACCATACGAGCATGTATATAAAAGAAAAAATTCTATATCTCTCCCTAAAACGACGTTATGAGGGGGTGAAAAGTATGCCGAAATGGTTCAAGAAAAGGTAGCTTACGGCTTGTGCGAACTTGGCGGACGCACTGCCGTGCTCCCAGATGTATATATACATACATTTATATATACATATATATGTACATATAACACTGGCGCCCGGCTAACCGAAAAGTACCTCCTTTTCTTTCCAAAAGAGAAAGTCTATAAATATATATTTTTTTTATTTCAACTTAATATTGTTCAATTTAAAAAAAAAGGACAATCCCGAAAATCCCGGGATTTGGCAGACAAGATCCCGGGATTTTCGGGATTAAAAATGATGCGGGATCTCGGGATCCCGGGATTTTAATCCCTGCTGTGAACTCAATGCCATCAGTTTAACTGGGCACTTTTCTTTTTATAATAATTAATTGGCAAAGTGCGAGTTTTACTTCCGCACAATAATATTATTAATTACTAACTGCAATATTACAAAATTGAAGCGATTCGTAATCGAAAAGTTTTTCATTATAAATGAATTACATACTGAGTTATAAGCGATTGCTGACTCAAAACTACTTATTTAATGTCTTGAAATTATTCTATGAATTATTTTTCAATAATTTCCTTTAATAATTGAATTCAATTGGAATGAAAAACGTTAACTATTTATACCTATGAATTGCCTTACCTAAAATAAAGACTTAGTACAAAGTTTAAGCATATCATTGTGCCAAGCGCGCTTCGAAAGTAGCTCGCAAAGTTGCATTTTTGTAAGGTTTTGAATTAATATATCGGCTAATTACCGACATATTTGTTTTGAAAATAATCATCAACAATCCTTGGATGATTTCGCGTTGATAATTAATTCGAGCGTTTCTCTATTATACTTGCGTAGTGCCCGCAAAGTAAAGTTTGTGTGTAACGCAAAATTCAATTTCTTCAAAAACTATGTGACCTATAATAATCGGTATAGTTTTCTTGCAATGTTTAAATAAACCCCTACTACTCTTATTTTTTTTTTTCATAATTTTAATTTCAGTAGATTCGGAGAAAAAGGGGGTTAAATATTTTTGCAGCACATTTTTGACGACATCTCTGAGAATATAATACTTATAATTAAAACAATATTTTTTTGAGATCGGTGTGACGAGATCTTTCGAACCATACTCCACACGATAAACCAAACTTTTAGTTGTGAGAATTTATAACAGGAGCAATAACCCGTACTAGTTCTTTTATTGTCACTGAAAACGAAAATATATTTACTTATGATTTCTTAAATAAATATCATAGATAAATTTCTTACTTATGATTTCGAACAACGAAATTCGAGACGGCACATAGATGACCAGGGGCGGATTTAAGGGGTCGCGATGGTCGCAATCGCGAGGGGCCCCGCATCCCAAGGGGCCCCCAAATCTTCTTTTGAGTTCAAAGAGAAATGTAACGTTTTGATAAAAGGATTTTCTTAGTATTCATTTTTAATTTTTCAGTTATTATTACAATATCATTTTCATGTAATAAATAATTTTTTTTCTATCATTTGCTACTACCAGAAATATTTTAGTTTCCCTTATCTTTTTTTTTATGTATGAATTATCAGGACTATGATCGTTTGTGGACGGATAGGAGGGTGAGATTCAAAGGAAACTTGGGTCTGAGCCGAAAGGAGTACTGTTAGAGACATGAGGCCCCTGATTTTGGGGGTCCCCTCATTTGGTATGCAGTTTTCATAAAGTTGATATTTTAAGTGAATTTTTACTTTGTTACTGATTATCTATACTAATAAAGCAAAGTTTTGCTCTGTCTGTCTGTGTGCGAATGGCTAGCAAAATCTACCGCACATAGAAGTCTGAAAATTTAGATGAAGATAATCAAAGACAGGTCCTAATGCACCTGTGGCTCAGATTTTTAATTTTTTAAGGCCCGGGGCCCCTGGGCCCTTTTAAGTTTTTATGCACTAAATTGTTAATAACTTGCCCCCTTTTTATCCAATCTCCTTCGTTTTGGGGGACCTTTCTCCATTTATTCTCGCCTTTCTACTCTCCGTATAAGACCCTAACACCTTGTGGCTCGATACAGGGCCCCTTCAAGTTTTTGTGCAAATAAAAAGGTTAATAAATTGCTTCCTTTTAATCCGATCTTCATTTTTGATATCCTTTTTCCATTTAGTTAGTCTCACATTTCTACATTCCAGTTTAGATCCTGGGAGCCCTAGGATGCCGTAGGATCCGGTCCAGGGCCCCTTGAACTTTTTGTGCGCCAAGAATATTTCACCCCCTGATTTTCTCACCTTCTCAGTACATAATTTTAAAGTTGAGTCTTGGACTCTTCTTCCTAGATCAACACCCTCATATTTTTATTGGGGCCCTAGGGCCCTTTTTTAAACATTTACCCAATTTTTTGTGCATTTCTTTAAAATATTATTCTATGCTTAATTGTGACTAATTGAAGATCTAAAGTGCTAAGAACTTAGATTTTTTTACACGTTTTCATGTTAGGGCACTGCCCTTTACTATCAGTTGGCACTTTTCAGGCCCTTTGTTATAGGTCCCTTAAAAACGGTCCGATTCACTAGTTTCTTTTTTTAAACAACTTCTTAAGTCCTCCCGCTACTACATGAATGACAAAAACATTTCCCCGACTTGAACTACCACCAATTTTGAATATTAATCTGCTTCTTGGGGCCTTTTTTGCAGCTTATTTAAAAACTATCTGATTCTATTACAATTTTCTTTAACATAGTTTTAACATGTCCACTTTAACACGCCCTCCAGCTTACTTTAAAACTACTAAAATAATTTCTTATACGCAATTACATTCCAGTTAAGACACTGGTCCTCAGGGCTCGGTCTTTCTTTATACCTCAGCTACCACTTTTTTTCAAACATTAATCTCCTTTTTCAGCATCAACTTACGTTTACAAACTACAGCCGTAAATTAAAAATCGCGTTACTTTAAAGGTAACTTTAGATAAGGGATTTCATCCGTTTATAAAATATCGTGTTAATGTTAAAAGTAATTCGTGAAATTTACAAGGGGAGGGGGCATTTTCCACCACTTGGGGCGCATTCTTTCCTCGGATTCTAAGGACCCAATTTCAACGGGATTTGGTTCATTCAACTTAGATTATAATTCTGCTACTTTCTGTATTATGAAATTTTACCTTAGACTTCAGGTACCAACATTTTCTAACATTAATGATGCATTCTTTTTTTTATTCTTTGGGCTTGATTCTTTGGCTCAATCACATGCGGAGCACTTCCGGTACATGTGCCTTGGATAACGGGGACCCAGGTTATAGGTTCGTTCGGAAAGAAGTTTGTTGGGAACACTCTAGACGCTGCGGAAGGCAATGGGGACCTCCGAAATTAGGTTCATTTAAAAGAATTTCAAAAGATATAAAATCATACAAACTTGAGTTTTGTTTAAGGTTATTATTTACGGACCCCGGCAACGCCGGGCGGGTCTGCTAGTCTATACTAATAAAACAAAGTTTCGCTCTGTGTGTCTGTGTGCGATGGCTCTCAAAATCTACTGCACATAGAAGTCT
Source organism: Maratus speciosus (assembly GCA_963932465.1). Lineage (NCBI taxonomy): Eukaryota > Metazoa > Arthropoda > Arachnida > Araneae > Salticidae > Maratus > Maratus speciosus. The sequence goes on from OZ010792.1 coordinate 530,217,020, forward strand.
GAACATTTCGGTGAGGATAGTCTAAGCCAGTTCCCGATGTACCTGAGGGTCAGATTTTTAATATTTTAAGACCCGGGCCCCCTGAGCCCTTCAAGTTTTTATGCCCTAAATTTTTAATAGCTTATTCTTTTTTATCCGATTTTCTTAGTTTTTTGGGGGCCTTTTGACATTTAGTTATCCCCCATTCTACGTTTCAGTTAAGATCCTGGCTCCCTGGGAACCGATACAGAGTCCTGGAAGCTTCTGTGCCCTAAATTGTTTATAACTCTCCCTTTTTAATCCAATATTCGTTTTCGGTGCCCTTTTTCAATTTAGTTATTCCCCAGATTCTACATTCCAGTTAAGACCTGGCCCCCTAGGACCCGGTCCAGAGACCCTTGAACTTTTTGTCTGCCATGCATTTTTCACTCCCTAATTGTGTCGCCCTCTCAATGCATAACTTTAAAGTTGATTCTTGGATTCCTGTTCCCGGGTCAACACTCATATTTTTATTAGGGCCCTAAGGCCCTTTTTAATGCATCTCCCCTCATTTTTGCGTATTTCTTTAAAATTTTATTCCAATAATTCATACCCTATGCTTAATTTCGTGTAATTGAAGACCTAAAGCGCAAAGTAGCCTTTTAACATGTTTCCATTTAAGAGCCCTGCTCTGAACTATCAGTTGGCCTCTTTGGCATCTCCTATTATAGCTTCCTTAAAAAGGGTCCTATTCACTAGCTTTTTTTTTCTAACAATTTCTTAGGTCAATATATTTATTTACCTAATATATTTACAATTAGGTTTTTAATATTCCTGCACAAAGGCTTTAATTGCTATTTTAACTTCTTAGGTCCTCCAACTACTACATGAAGTAGAAAATTTTTTCTCAGACTTCAGCTACCACCAATTTTGAATATTAATGGCTTTCTTGGGGCCCTTCTTTAAAACTAATCCGATTCTTTTGCAATTCTCTTTTGCATAGTTCTTGGCTCCTCTGGCTACTTTATAAACTACTAAAAAATTTCTTTATACCCAACTACATTCGAGTTAAGATTGTGGTCCCCTGGGACGTGGTACAGGGTCTCTTGAAGTTTTTGTGCCCTCAATTGTTAATAATTGCCCCCTTTTAATCCGATCTTTGTTAAAAAGAACTTTTCCGTTTAGTTATTCCCCCATTTCTACATTCCACTTAAGGCCCTGTCTCCCTGGGGCCCGGTCTGGAGTCCCTTTGAACTTTTTGTGCGCCACGTATTTTCCACCCCCAATTCTGTCACTCTCAATGCATAAATTTAAAATTGAGTCTTGGACTCCTGTCCCCGGGTCAACACGCTCATATTTTTATTGGAGCACTAGGGCCCTTTTTTAAGCACCCCCCCCCCTTTTTTTGCGCATTTCTTTAAATTTTTATTCAAATGATTAATTTATACCCTATGTGTAATTTCGACTAATTAAAGATCTAAAGTGACTACTAGAATCTTTTAACATGTTTTTATCTCAGGGCCCTGCTCTCAGCTGTTGACCCCTTTTGAGCTCCCTATTATCGCGCCCTTAAAAATGATCTGATTCACTAGCTTTTTTTCTAACAATTTTTTAGGATTTCTACCTACTCCTCATATTTTTATTGGGGCCTTAGGCCCTTTTTAAGTATTTCTCCTTATTTTTAGCGCATTTATTTAAAATTTTATTCTAATGATTAATTTGTACGTTATGTTTAATTTCGACTAATTGGAGATCTAAAGAGCTAAATACTAGGACCTTTTAACATGTTTTCATCTTAGGACCCTGCTCTCAATTATCACCTTAGCACCTTTTGATCCCCCATTATAACTCCCTTAAAAATAGTCCGATTCACTAGTTTTTTCTTTTCTAACAACTTATTAGGTGTTTCAGCTACTCCATGAACGACAAAAAAATTTCCCAGAATTCAGCTACCACCAATTTTGAATATTAATCCCTTCTTGAGGCCCTTGATCCGATTCTCTTGCAGTTTTTTAAAATATAGTTCTAGGGTCCTCCTGCCATTTTATAAACTACTAAAAAAATTTCCTTATACCCTTGCTACCAACTTTTTCGAATATTAATCTTCTTTTCGGCATCAACTTATTTATACTCACTACAGTGGTAAATTGAAAATAACGCTACTGTTAAAGCTTTAGAGAGATGGGGGTATTTCATCCGAAAATTAAATATTAGGTTAATGTTAAAGGGACTTTGATAAATTTATAGATGGAGGGGGCACCTTCCACATGCTTTCCTCGGGTTTTATCGGCCCGATTTCAATGGCAATTGGTTCATTCAACTGAGATTATAATTAAACTACTTTCTGCATTATGAAAGTTTATCTTGAACTTTTGTTGCCACCATTTTCGAACGTTAACGGCACATTCTTTTCAGTTTCTATGGCTCGATTTCATCGAAAATTGGTTCATTCAATTTAGCTTAAGATTGTTATACAGATTTTAGTTCCATATTCTACCGCTAGGGGGAAGCATTCTAATCTCGGGTTCTATGGGCCCAATAACTACGAGGTTTGGGTCATTCAACTTGGTTTTCTATTGTCTTCGGCACATGCGGAGCACTTCGGGTATACGCTGCCTCAGACAGCGGTATTCAGGTCACAGGTTCGTTCAGAAAGAGGCATTGGTGTAGCCAGGGAGGGGGTCCAAATGCTCAGGATATCAGTAATATTTTAAAGTTTTCTTCGTCTTGATTAATAGCAGGAAATTCTCTGATTAGATAAGGCGAACTGAACTTTACAAAATCACCGGCATCCAGAGCATTTGGAACCCCCCCCCCCCCTGGCTACGCCACTGCAAAGATGTTTGTTGGAAACACACTCGACGCTGCCGAAGGCATTGGGGCCCCGGAAGAACTAAGTTCATTTGAAACACTCTATGATGCCGAAGGCATTGGAGCACCGATTTTCCAAAGAATTCGAATTTTGTTTAAGGTTATTATAACGGACCCGGGCAACGTCGGACGGGTCAGCTAGTAATCAACATTTTATTATTACACAAGTTTTATTATTGCATCGTAAGTGTTCATAATTTTTCTCTCTCATAAAATTCTCCGCATCCAGATCAAAAATGACATACGACAATTAAATATATCAGAACCCCCATATGTCCCCCATAGTTTTCTCCAATATGATTTTTTTTTTTTTTTTAGCAGATGTTTTGCTAATCGCAGTTGTGAAAGTGCCACTTTTACATTTTTGGGACCATTTTTTATGCATTCGCTATTAAAACACACGCAATTACAAACCTATATGCAGATTAGTTAATTAAATTGGTGTTTAAAATATATTTACCATATATATATAAAATCCTAAACAAATTTATGAAACGACTGATTGTATTTCATAGCTATTATTACTAAAATATGGAATCTTTGGCGGTGAAATTAGCATCATCAATTGTCTGTATTGATCCGCGTATGTTAAAACTGGTATGAGAATTTTTAAATTTGATTTAGCTTTCGAGGTATTAAACTTTTTTCCCTAATTGTTACAATATTTTTGTAATGATGGCAACTAAATGATTCCATTTTTGTGGAAAAAAGGGAGGAAAGGGGAAAATATAAGGATCATTAGATTTATTTTCTTTTTCGTAATTTTCAAATTGAAATTGAAATAATCTTTTATTTCAATCGAAGACAATATTGTGATTAAATTATATTTTTCAGGAAAATTTGAAAAAATAATTCATTAAATAATAATAATAATACGATTAAATAAAGAGTATTTTTTTTATTTATTTTAATCAAATTTTTTTCATTTCAAGATATTTTTTTTTTCATATTTTAGAAAAGGTTACTATTTTATATTGTTGCCAATTTTAAAAACAGCGCAAAGAATAATATCTCATTTCAATTAAAAATTTATTTACACGTCACTACTATACATTTGCAGGGGGGCAGAGTCCCTAATATTTATATAAAAATGCAGTGCAGATGGTTATAAAACAATTCGCGGAGCTTCGAATTCTTTTTATATCCATAAAGCATTTGCCATTCTTTGAGACCAGCTGTGTAACGAAAAGGAGAAAAATAAAATTTAATTTGATTATAATTGATGACTTTATTTGATTTCTGAAATTGTTTTATTAAAACATGAATTCAAAACTGCAAGCAGCAGAGAAAAGAGGTTTTGGGTTATAGCTCAGCAGATTTCAAAATATTATCTCCTTAGTTTCTGATTAATTTTGGTTTTAATTATCATTTTATGTTCTTAAAAAATTGAAAGGAAAATAAGATATATAATTTTAGCACATTTATCCGTCACAGTATTTAAGTTCGTGTAAAATAATGGGATGTAATTCGAATATGAAATTAATTTCGTGTAATTAATCCTTAACGAATTAAATACATTTTAATTTATTTGATAGTAATTATTGCAATTAAGTTTTGAATAGCTATTATTTTTAAACTAGCTGGCCCGCCCGGCATTGCCCGGGCCCGCGATGAATGACTCTTAAATCTTAAATGAACCTCAAATTTGTATGATTTTATATCTTTAACTCCATTTTATCTGAAATTATATTTTTAAATGAAAAAATATTGAATTAAAAGTACATGCTATTTGGTATTTATTTTCTGCGTTATTGGATTTTTATAGTCTATGCTTAACAAAAGCGAGCGAAACCGTGACAAAACTCTCAAGTTTTAACTGATTTCATCGAACTTTTCACACATTTTATTTATACCGATTGCATTACCGCTTAAAAGAAGGTTTCAGCTTTAAGAACATATTTTTGCTTCGTCGGTACTTCTAAAATTGCACCCTGGAGGGGCGAAACCACGACAAAACACTAAGTTTCTTCGGATTTCCCCAAAATTTTCACACCATTTTATTTTGTAAAAAATATTTCTACCCGTCCGAACGTTTCATAATTTTTATAGGTGATCTAAATCTAGTCTATTGAGATTACCTGAAAAGACTGTGTTAAAATGCATACGGATGTTTAGTTACTTTTAGCGTACAAAAAATATTGTCTCCGAGAGGCGCGAAGTGACCCGAGTTCGCCGGTTATTTGAAAGGTTAAAATTCATATTTTTAAAAACCGATTGCAACCATCGATTAGAAGAAGATTTTATCTTTAAGAACATATTTTTAGGTTGTCGGCACGTCTAAAAATTTGCACCCTGGAGGGGCGTTGCCAGAAGGGAGGGAACTTTTTTTGGAAAAACGACTCTCTTTGAATTTTCTTTTTCAAAGGGTTAACTGCGATTTTTTTATTATTATTATTGATTACGGGATTTGAGACGTAAGGGTACGATCTTTTAGAATATGTCTTCCGTTTTTAACTTTAGTAAGCGGTTTGGTCGATGTAAGTTAATATAAAAAAAAAATCCTCCACCTTCTTTTCGATATTCATTATCTCATGATGCGTAAATAAGGCTTGCTTTTTACCTATCGTTAGCCGAGATAAGTTTTTAATGAGAGTGCGTTGCGATTGTTAATGAATAACTCAGCTTATAAGTAGATATTTTAGAATTCTGAGTCTCAGATGTATCAGGAGAGGCCTTGGACTACCCTCACAAAAAATTTCCGCTTTGTACGTGCGGTAGATTTCGCTAGTCATCGCGAATACACACACACACAGAGCAAAATTTTCTTTTATTAGTATATATTATAAATATCAGTGGCGTGGCGTCCGGTCATCGCTGGATGCGGCAATGACCAAGCAATATTTTAAAACTCTTAATAAGCTTTTAAAACTCTACGATCCAGTTTTAGCAGACCATTTGGAGTTCATGTATAAGTGAAGGTAAGATTTAAAGTTTCTTTTTTGAACATTCAACCATTGAATTTTAGAGTTAATAATTTTTCACCACAAACTTAATTGCGATGACCACCGAAAATTTTCACGCCACGCCACTGATAAATATACCTAATTTTTCAAGATGCAAGGGCCCCAAAAAGTTCCAGTGAGAGGGGCCCATCACTTCATAAATCCGCCCCTGTAGATGACAGCCTTATTAATAAAAATTCTTTATTTCATATTGAATTTAGCAAGTAGGTTGATGCTCTGAGCCATTTTAAACAAAATTTCTGGGTTCGTTTCATTTAACCGGGAAAATTAAATATCAATAAATATTGAGCAACATTTACGTTTAAAAATCAAAAACTGCAATTTTTTTGAGCAGGGCATAGCATAACCTCAACAGATTCCTTTCATAACTTGAATTGGCTGAAAATGTACGCTCAGAATTTCAATTTTATTAAAACGGGGTTTCTAAAATAAAAGCAGGTATATTTTAAATTAATAAGCTGGAAAAGTGGACGACGAGATTTGAAAAAGAAAAAACAATAAAAAATCCCAACAGCACAACTTCATTCCTTGACGTAGCTGTCCCAGCTTATAATGATATCGGATAATCTCTGGAAATTTGATCCGCAATAATTTATTTCCCTAATAATGTTTCGCTCGGTTGTTTAGCATATTGTGCGTTTTTCGAGAATATATTTGTAAATAAATATGTTTCGTGATGTTCTTCTTAATGAAAATATTTAAAGGCAATATTGGAATCATCAATCAACAACCATCAGACAAGTACGTTACATCTTTCAACTGTTTAATAGTATCTAAATGTTCTTTCCTGTACCATCAATCTTATTTAATACAGTTCTTTATTTAAACACAAAAAATTTATAAATAAACATAGAAACTATTGTCTTTTCTCGTTCACGGAATGACGACTGATTCGTTTCTTTCTAAGTGATTTTGGAATATTAGAAGACGTTAAGTAAATGCAAAACAATAGAAATAGACGGAAAAGTTGAAATTGTAGATGAAAGATTATCATATTAAATTTATGTTTCAGATTCCCACTCCCTCGATAGTCTACCTTTGCATTCCAATCCAAAGTGCTTATTTTCTGATTTATTTTTAAATTCATTTTTGCTCTCAATCGCATCAAACTGGGAAATTTTTTTATTTCGAAACTATATAATGTGCCGTACTTCTCGTTTTTTTTTTTTTTATAAAGGCAGAAAATATTGTAAAAAACGCTGTCAAAGTTGGCGTTTTGAACCGAATTTTTCGAAGTGGGAAATCTGGGAATGAAAAAAAATGGTGATACTGAGAAAATAATTGTTTAAAAATCAAATTCTAATTAACTGAGCGAAAAATGAAATTACACGGCCTCTTAAACATCTCTTCCAAAATCACCTCAGCAAGTTTCATGTTTTTACTTTTAAGATTGAGCCTGAAAATGCCTCAAAGAATTTTGAATGTGGAAAAATATTTTTTCGAATAAACCCTTAAGATTTAATATTACAGTTTTCAGTTTTTTCACACTGTTAGAAGTAGAGTTTTCACATCTCAAAGCTTGCAATTTTCAACAAACATGTTGGTCGCTTCTGGATAAAGGATTAATCTTATTTAATGTACACTGCTGGCCACACAAAATGCAACACCAAGAAGGAACAGAGATATCACAGCGAAATTTATTTGGCAGATAACATGCTGTACAAAGATCAAACGATCAAAATTACAACTTCTTGTGACGCGTGGATGATGACAAAATCAGTAGTTAGAGTAGCCGCCATTGTTGGCTATAACCGCGGCCACACGCCTCGGCATAGAATCAAAGAGGCTTTGGATGTCTCCTTGGAGTACAGCAGTCCATGCGGCTTCCACATATTGCCAAAGTTGATCTGGTGTAGCAGCTGGTCCCGGGCCAGTCGTTGCGCAAGCATAGACCACACGTTTTCGATTGGGTTGGGTTGGGGTTGATTTTTGACGGCCAATTATCTACACGAGGGATATAGGCCCGGGGGGAGTGCCCTCCGTGGGGGTCTTTCTAAGGGAACCTAATCCGTATTAACGCATGGAAGATCCACGGCTCGAAGAAAACCACGAAAACTCCGAACGATTAGGCCGACGGGCGCGATTGGGATCGTTTTCGATTGGCGATAGATCGGGAGAACAAGCAGGCCATGGAAGCAATTCAATCTGATGGGCAAAGAAGAACTCTTGAACATTGCGTGCCACGTGTGGTCGCGCATTATCCTGTTGGAATATGGCTGATGGCAATCGCTGAATGTATGGGAGGACCACGGGCTCCAACACCTCAGAGATGTAGCGCTGGCTGTTCAGTGTACCGGCAATACGTACTAGAGGTGTGCGGCAGTAAAACCCGATACCACCCCAAACCATGATACCGGGTGCAGGACCAGTGTGGCGATGCATAACGCAACAGTTCAGCAGCCTCTCACCACGGTGCCTCCAAACTCGAATCCGACCATCGTGATGTTGCAGGCAGAAGCGGGATTCGTCAGTAAACACAATGTCGTTCCATTCCGTTGTCCATGTCCGCCGTTCCTCGCACCATTCACGGTGCAAACGCCTGTGGTTTCCAGTCAGGGGTAAACGAAGCAATGGACGCCTTGCGGACATTCCACTCTGCTGCAAACGGCGTCGAATGGTACGAGCGGACACCGAATGATGCGTAGCAGACTGAATCTGTTGTGCTATGGTTCGTGATGTGGCTGCACGATCCATCACTGCCATGCGCACAATCCGCCTATCATCACGGGCAGTGGTGCAATGAGATGGGTGCAATTGGTCCCGTCGGTCCGTCGTTCCCTCCTGCATCCAACGATTACAGATCCGCATCACAGTTGCTTGGTTTCGTCCAACACGTTGACCGATTTCTCTGAAGGATAATCCGCAATCCCTACAGGCTACTATTCTTCCTCGGTCGAATTCCGAAACTTGGTCAAAAGACGCTCGATGTCTTCCACGAGGCATAGGTAAACAGCTTACGCAAAAAAACGCACGAAAAAACAATTACCGTACTTCAAATCGCCAATCTGTTCTCCCCTTATATAGCGCTTTCGAGTGGCGCTACGGTCGTCTATGATGTGCGTCTGCGCTGCAATGCTAATGATTTGCATATTTCATCGCCGCAAACGCATGATGTAAATTTCACAGTTGCATACTTCCTTCCGGGTGTTGCATTTTGTGTGGCCAGCAGTGTAGTTAGTTCTTACTATTTTGACAATCGACTATCCTAATGCGTTATTTTTAACTACAACTTCTGATCTATAAATTTCATATCAATTTTATTTCATGTAGTCACTTCTTAAAAATTAAACACTTTTCTAAAGTGAATCCTTCCCTCATCCCCCCCCCCCTCCCCCAGAGAGAGTGACTGATGGAATATTAATACAAGATTATTTGAAGAAATTCAAAAATAGATGGTTCCTGAACTTTGAGAGAGCTTATATTCAAACATTACCCTTAAACTAATTTTCATTACTGTTCACATTGTTTCAGGATCAAGATGAATAAGTTTTGATCAATAAGAAATAAAACTCTAGTATGAGAATATTTTCTTATGTATTTATCTTAATGCATTATTTATAACTTCTTCCTTCCTATCAATCTTATTTCATGTAGTCACTTCTTAAAAATTAAAAAACTTTTCTAAAGTGAACCCATCCTTCTTTTTTCCCCTGGAGGGAGTGACATAATGGTGAATTTATAAATGATTTTGAATACCAGAAGCAATGTTACACAATACAGAAAAACCCTCCGGCTTATTAGTTTTTAAAGTAGATTTTTGTGCACAGATTTTCTGTTGGTAACATACTTTATTGACATCTGAAGTGTATTTTAACAATTGACTATCCTAATGCATTATTTATAACAGTAAAGTAAAAAGAGTGCTTATATATTTCAGACATTGAAATGTAAAAAATAATTATTTACAAGCTTATGTTGTTGAAGACGGTTTAGAGAGCTTCATTTTGTTAGATATTGTATAATGCTTCATATCATTCTAAGTATGTCCCACGGGTGATAAAACGGGATATGTAGACAATATTTTATGTACATGCAATGGCATACATTATTTACATTATACATATTATACATTGCATACATTATGTGTATGCAATGGTTTATAAAAGTATTTTGTTGTTATTTGTTATAGAATGCAATTATACTTTCGGCATTCTACATTTTTACTAAAGAATAGAGTTTTCTCACACAAAAAAGTTCTTGCCTATTTATTAATCTTTTATGCAAAAGTGATCAACACATTTTTTGAAAATTCCAATTTTTGAGATGTGAAAAATTCTTCTTCGAAACATTTAAATTTTTTAAGGTCTTTATAAGAACTTCCTTACAATTTTTGGATACTTATAATGCATTAATCTAATCATTTATAAAGAATGATAAAAGGGAATAAATAGGCAATTTTTAATTGTACCCCAATAGATTATAATGACATTTTTAAGTGACAGAGTTCCTTATTGTTTTCAGTTATCGGAAAATCGTCGTATAATTTATGATAGAAACACCGTGGTCATGGAAAGAAATAATTGTTTCATTCTTGTTGTATTGTGGAGGAGAATCTCTTATTCATTCATCTGTGTATGCTATTCATCTCAAACAAACACGAACGCTATCAACATTAGCAGTAACTAAAAAGATTTATTTTTCTGAAAATGGCAACGTTCTGTTTTTGTTTACATGTGTTTATTCAATTCCAGAAGAAATTGTGAAACCACGAGGCTTTAGTTAAAGTGTAATACAGTTCACTTTTTATTTAATATGTGTTTTGAGTTATTGATGAGTCCGGATTTAATTTAAAATACAACCAGCTCTATCAGTGCTTAAAAAGTAATCTTTTTCATCACTATTGTTACCATGCCTTATTTCAAAGTATAAAATAAAAATGCTTATTTTATGTCAATAGTCTATAAACTTTTAAAATGAAAATTCTTAACTTGAAAGTTTACCTTTGCATTTATAATCCTTATCCTTATTAATATTATATATGTCAATGTGTGTCCGAATGTTTGAATGAAGACAGCGTCTAAACGGATGAATTAATGCTTTTGCACTTTTGGTTATAGATGGATTACAACCCGGAAATGAACATAGGCTATGTTTAATTTGTTTTATTCAAATATTTTGCTTAATAATCCAAAATTTCGTTATTTTTCATACACAATGAATTGACATTTTTCTGATAAAATTTAACCATCTTCCTTTTTTCGTTGCCAAAAAATAAAAACCCAGAATAATAATTTAATTTCCAATTGAAAGATTAAAACGGAAATTTTCAAGTATTTTTAATAATACAAGGTGCAAGGATTTTAAGTACGTGCGGGAAGAAGGCAAATGTGACGTCATATAAAACGGATATGCTTTGATGTTGAAATAAAATTAGATTGTGTTATGGTATTAATTCTTATTATTTAAAGAGAATTTTTATGAATGCTTACGGTTTATCGTCTGCGCGCGGTTAACATAAAGATGGAATTTTTAATTTAAAATTTAAAAATAAAAAAAACTTTTGAAGAACAAAGGTCTATAATATGCACAGTAAAATTATCAATGTCGAAAATGACGTAATGATTAGCAGGAAATGTATTTTCATTCTTAAAAGTAAAAAGTTAACTAGATTACCTGAATAAAACAATTTTTTGTGAGTGTTGATTTTTAAGCGTTCATTCCAGAAAATTTAAATGACAGTTACTTTATTTTTAAAGAAATTTACATTTTCGCTCAAAGAACATAAATGTTTAATATGATTGCGTCATCAAAGTGACATTCAGTATAAATTTTTTTATTGGAGAAACGTTTGTAAATCGTAGTGTGGCAGCTGAATTTTAATTCTACATTTCTTTTAGCTTTAAAAGGGTAAAATATTTGTTGACATTTTAAAAAGTAGCTCTTTTTAGTGCTCTTTTTTAGGAACAGATGTTATATATTTCAGCGGCCGCCATCTTAAATCTTTTCTTGGCGTGAACACTCCTTTTCCGTAGTAAATGTCGCCAAGTAGTGTTTTATGCTCATGTTGGGCTTAACGAAAATAAAATGTAAAACATCGCCAACAAAATTCGCCAAGAAACCTCAAAACATCTAAGATGGCGGCCGCGGGAATATGCTGCATCTAAGCCCTTTTGGATAATAGTTTTTTGTGAAGTATGATAGATTGAGATAAATAGGCCTTAGCTTGTAATACAATGTCTAACTGAATTTAAAATGTTATAAAAATTTAAAGAGAGGAATGCCATCAAAGCGAAATCAAATTTATCGAGAAATTCACGTAATGCAGGAGCATTGAAAATATCAAAAATTAATGAAACTTTTCCTCAAGCAGAATTGCGTAGACATGAACAAGCCGATCGTCAGGCTAATCTTAGAAATGCTAATACAGCTGAAAAGTCCCAACTGCGTCACCATTATAAGGCTGCTTATTTGGCTTCAAGGAGGGAATGTGGATCACCTGAACTGTCGCAACATATGTTAAAAGAAGACACTGGCCGCAAGTAAATAAACAATTTATTAATAAATAAACAACAATAGCCGGCGTTACCATGTCAAGCAAAATAAGCTATTTTGGCGACAATTAGGTACCCCGGTGCGTATATGTCATCTGTGCCATTTTCTTATTACTTCATGATATAAACAGATATCCTGGTTCAGCGTATAAACCTGAGTTATGTCAATGGCCTTATAATGAAGATATATCTTATACTAGCCGCCCTTGGCGACCAGTTTGGTTTCCTTAAAATTTATGTTTGGGGAAGCATGTTAAGCATTCTATAATGTTACTTTTATTCATAATATAACTTACTTGGACTCCCCTAACCCTCTCGCTGCCCAACCCTAGATTTCCTCGGGAAACGTAAAAGTAGCAAAATTTGTGCAATCCGAGATTTCCTCGGGGATTCAATTTTTCCACAGGCGACTATTTTTTAATTCAACTTGGACCACTTTTTAAGTACAAAAAATTCCATATAGACATTAACAACATCTACATGAAAAATACACTGCAAAATTGATTTTCTAAAATAGTGGTGCGAAACTATAAAAATAGTCTCCAGTGACAGCTCTGATTTCGCCTTAGGCTGCAAGAGGGTTAACTATAACCAATATAATCCCCTAAGCTAATATTAGTTTTTGTTGCATTAAAATATCTCAATTTGTTGATTTTCTCTAAGCAAGTAAAACCTATTGGTTTACAATGGAAGTCTATGGGAATTCGTCGAAATATTAGAGATATCGCTAAGTTAGCGTCACTTTTGGCGACAAACTTGGCGACAGAACAGTGCCCCCTCCCCCTATGGTAACCCCTCTTATAGGTATGGGGATGTATTAAATAACCAATAATAACCAATCAATAACCAATGTTCAATAACAAATGCGTTCAATAACCAATGAGATGCGTTTTATTTGGGCGTTGCTATTAAACAATTAACAAATAACTGCGATTATGCCAGGTACGATAGCGTAATATATAAATAGATTGTCTACTGTAAAATGTGATAAAGAATTGGTTTATTATATATGTTTTTAATTATAGGAAGGTTGAAATGCTTTGCTTAATTAATTAATTTCTTCTTCTTTTTATGTTACGTGAACGACGTCACGGGTAACAGCTAGTAACATTATATCTTTCAAAATTTACATACTCATAGAAGTAAACTTTTTCACATTTTGCTTGCAATTTTCAACGAACATGTTGGTCGCTTCATGCAGTTACTTCTTATTTATATATATATACATATTTTTTTTAACAATTGACTATCTTAATGCATTATTTATAGCTTCTTCCATCCTATCAATCTTATTTCATAGTCACTTCTTTTAAAATTAAAAACATTTCTAAAGTGAATCCATCTCTCTTTTTTCTTCTTAGACAGTGACGTAATGGTGCATTTCTAAATGATTTTAAATATCAGAGGCAATATTTCACAGTACAGAAAACTCCCCGGGCTGATTAGTTTTTAAAGTGGATTTTTGTGCACAGATTTTCTGTTGGTGACATACTTTATTGACATCTGAAGTGTATTTTAACAATCGACTACCTTAATGTATTATTTATAACAGTAAAATAAAAAGACTGCTTAAATATTTCAGACATTGTGATGTAAAGATCATTTCTACAAGCGTAAGTTGTTGAGAACTTCATTTTGTTAGATATTGTATAATGCATCATATCATTCTAAGTATGTCCCACGGGTGATAAAAAAGGATATATAGGCAATATTTTATGTACATGTTTCAATGGTTTATAAAAGTATTTTGTTGTTATTTGTAGAAGAATGCAATTATACTTTCGGCATTCTAAACTTTTACTAAAGAATAAAACAGAATTTTCTTACATAAAAAAGTTCTTACATAGTTATTAACCTTTTATGCAAAAGTGATCAACACTTTTTTTGAAAAATGCAATTTTTGAGATGTTAAAAATTCTTCTTCGAAACATTTAAATTTTTTAAGGTCTTTATAAGAACTTCCTTAAATTTTTGATACTTTATAATACATCTATCTAATCATTTATAAGGAATGATAAAAGGGAATAAATAGACAAATTTTAATTGTACCCCAATAGATTATGATGACATTTTTAAGTGACAGAGTCTCTTATTGCTTTCAGTTGGTGGATAATCGTCATTTAAGATAAAAACACCTCGGCCATGGAAAAAAATAATTGTTTCATCCTTGTTCCATTCTGGAGAAGTATCTCTTATTTATTCATTTCTGTATGCTGTTCATTTGAAATAAAAATGAACGCTATCAACATTATCGGGTTTCCATGTGTTTTCCAATAAGATATGAATTGACAGACAAATTACGTTTTAATATGCGAATCGAGCTTTAACTAATTCTGGAATTTCAACCATGAACTCGATGAGGTAGTTGTCTGTGCTTCCCTTTCCCGGTCTATCTATTTTTGTTTGCATGTTTTCATTCGATTCCAGAAGGAGTTGTGAAACCATGAGGGTTTAATTAAAGTGTAATACAGTTCACTTTTTATTTAATATGGGTTTTGAGTTATTGATGAGTCCGGATTTAATTTAAAATACAACCAGCTCTATCAGTGCTTAAAAAGTAATCTTTTTCATGAGCACTTTTACCATGCCTTCTTTCAAGGTATACAAATAAAAATCCTCATTTTATTTTAATAGTTTATAGGCTTACAAAATTAAAATTCTTAACTTGAAAGTCCACCTTTACATTGAGAATGACATTACATTTTTCAACTTTTACCTACACTTAGAAGTAATTTTTTTCCCATTTTGTTTAAAATTTTCAACGAACATGCTGGTCGCTTCTGGATAAAGGATTAATCTTATTTAATGCAGTTAATTCTAATTATTTTAACAGTCGGCTACCTTAATGCATTATTTATAACTTCTATTTACCTATCAATCTGATTTCAGTTAGTCACTTCTTAAAAATTAAAAACTTATCCCCTATTTCCCTCCCCCCCCCCCACCCCGAGAGAGTGACGTACTGGAGCATTTCTAAATGACTTTGAATATGAGAGGCCATGTTACACAGTACAGAAATATCCTCCGGCTTATTCGTTTTCAAAGTGGATTTTTCTGCACATGTTTTCTGTTGGTGACATACTTTATTGACATCTGAAGAGTATTTTAACAATCGACTACCTTAATGCAATATTTATAACAGTAAAGTAAAAAGAGTGCTTAAACACTTTGTAATGTAAAAAAAAAAATCATTTCTACAAGCTTAAGTTGTTGAAGAAGTTTTACAGAGCTTCATTTCGTTAGATATTGTATAATGCATCATATCATTCTAAGTATGTCCCACGGGTGATAAAAAGAGATAAATTGGCAATATTTTATGTACATGTTTCAATGGCTTATAAAAGAGTTTTGTAGTTATTTGTTATAGAATGCAATTATAGTTTCGGCATTCCATACTTTTACTAAAGAATAAAACTATTACAGAGTTTTCTTACACAAAAAAATTCTTAAATATTTATTAATATTTTATGTAAAAGCGACAAACATGTTTTTTGAAAATTGCAATTTTTGAGAAGTGAAAAATTCTTCTTCGAAATGTTTAAATTTTTTAAGTTCTTTATAAGAACGTCCTTAAATTTTTTATACTTTATAATACATCTATCTAATCATTTATAAGGAATGATAAAAGGGAATAAATAGGCAAATTTTAATCGTACCCCAATAGATTATAATGACATTTTTAAGTAACAGAGTTTCTTATTGCTTTCAGTTGTCGGTAAATCGTCGTAAAATTTATGATAAAAACACCACGGTCATGGAAAGAAATAATTGTTTCATTCTTGTTGTATTGTGGAGGAGAATCTCTTATTTATTCATTTTTGTATGCTATTCCTCTCAAATAAACATGAACGCTATCAACATTAGCAGTAACTAAAGAGATTTATTTTTCTGTAAATGGCAACAATCTGTTTTTGTTTACATGTCTTTATTCAATTCTAGAAAAAGTTGTGAAACCATGAGGCTTTAGTTAAAGTGCGATACAGTTCACTTTTTATTTAATATGTGTTTTGAGTTATTGATGAGTCCGGATTTAATTTAAAGTACAACCAGCTCTATCAGTTCTTAAAAAGTAATCTTTTTCATCAGTAATTTTACCGTGCCTTATTTCAAGATATACAAATAAAAATTCTCATTTTATGTCAATAGTTTATAAACTTATAAAATGAAAATTCTTAACTTGAATGTCCACATTTGCATTAAGAATAACATTACATCTTTCAACTTTTACAAACTCTTAGAAGTAAAATTTTTTACATTTTGTTTGCAATTTTCAACGAACATGTTCGTCGTTTCTTTTTTTAACAATTGACAATCTTAATGTATTATATATAGCTTCTTCCTTCGTATCAATCTTATTTCATATAGTCACTTCTTTTAAAATTAAAAACTTTTCTAAAGTGAATCCATCCCTCTTTTTTTCCTTGCATAGAGTAGTGATGGGCGATAACGAGATGTTTTTCTCGATTCTCTCGATTGTATGGACATCTCGATAGTTTTCGATTGTGTAAATATTTTCTCGATGACTCCAGTTTGCCAACTGCTTTTATACTTCATAAATTTATCAAGAATCGTCTGCAGGTAAACTGGAATGAGTCGGCGTTAATAAGGACTAAGTGGTTTCGCCCGCTAGCGGGCCCTTCCTTTAGTCGGGGCCTCTAATTTATACGTAATCTTGTAATATGACATCTCAAACTGGCTTCCCGCTATATAAGGCACTGTATAGCAGGCGTGGTGTGCACGGACTATAAAATGTTGTAAAAAAATAATCTCGAACCGGATCCCTGAGGGGAGGGGGGTGTCAAGGTGAGGGTAGGAGCACAGCAGCAGCATAATAGGAATAAGTCGTCATGGGGCATTAGGCCTTTCCAACTATATGTCACATGGCACATAAGGGATCTCGATCTGAATTTATAAAAATGCCCTCCCAGTGGGGGCAAAGTGGGGGGAGGGGCGCGGGAGGTGCATAACGTGGGTAAGTGGTCGCAGACCTTTCCGACAATATATCACAAGGGGGTCTCTGGTAAATTTAGAAAAGTCACATGAAAGTTCCCGGTTAAATTTATAAAAATGGACCCCGTGGGACAAAGTTGGGAGGAGAGGACCGCGGGAGGTGCATAAAATGCGTAAGTGGTCACAGACCTTTCCAACAATATGTCACATGAGGGGTCTCGGCTAAATTTAGAAAAATATCCCCATGGAGGCAAAGTGTGTGTGTGTGGGGGGGGGGGCGGTTACCGGAGGTGCATAACATCAATAAGTAGTATCAGACCTTTTCAACGATATGTCACATGAGGGGTGTTGGCTAAATATAGAAAAGTACACCCGTGGGGGCAAAATGGGGAGGGTGGACACCGGAGGTGCATAATATCAATAAGTAGTCACAGACCTTTCCAACGATATGTCACATGAGGGGTCTTGGCTAAATTTAGAAAAGTTCCCCGTGGGGGGGCAAAGTGGGGGGTGTGCATAACATGAATAAGTGGTCACAGGCCTTTCCAATGTGTAACATGACGAGTGTCAGGAAAATTTAGAACAAGTGGGTAAGTGTGATCACAGATCGCACAAAGGGTTTCGTTTAATATTCCTTTCAAAACACTTTTTCTTTTTGAAAAATCTGTTAGTTCCACATTTCGCAACCAGGGGGCACACTCGATTCTAAACAAACATCTATCCGAACGAAAACCCGTTTTACATACTATCCGTAGATATATTAGTCGAGGGGATTGGGCCCATAGCACCCGAGATCAGTCGGCGCACCTGGCAGTAAAAAATGGAACTAAAATATGTAAGGGTATGGTGCATAATATGAAAGAAGGTTCAAGTGTCGGCAAAAGTTGGAAAATTTCTCCCCGGGTTAAAAGGGCGGAGGTTAGAAAAATTACTTAAAATACACAAGTTAGAGCCCGGAGGGGTTAATTATTATATAAAACTTTTTAAAGATTTTATGATTTGTCGTGTGATCTGAGGTATTCAACTATACGTATGTAAAATTTCATGTCTCCAACTTAATTAGGGGCTCTCTTAGAAAGAATTGCTTCAAATATATGTGTGGTAGCTCAAAGGGTTAAACGTAAGACTTTTTCAAGATTTTATGGTTTGTCGCTTGGCCTCAGGTGTTCTGCTATAAGTATGCAAAATTTAAAATCTCCAATTTAATTGGGGGCTCAGTTAGAAAGAATTGCTTAAAATACACGAGCTGGAGTTGAAAGGGTTAAACATAAAACTTTTTCAAGATTTATTATTTGACGCGTAATCTGGGATGTTGAGCTATAAGTATGCAAAATTTCACACCTCCAATCTAAATAGGGGCTCACTTAGAAAGAATTGTTTAAAATACACATGTGGGAGCCCAAAAGGTTAAATGTACGACTTTTTCAAAATTTTATGATTTGTCGTTTGATGTGAGGTATTCAGCTATATGCAAAATTTCACGCCTCCAATCTAATTAGAGGCTTACATAGAAAGAACTGTTTAAAATATACATGTTGGACCCCAAAGGGTTAAATGTACGACTTTTTCAAAATTTTACGATTTGTCGTATGATGTGTGGAGTTCATCTATAAGTATGCAAAATTTCAAGTCTCCAACATGTATAGTTTCTGAGAACGGGCTCTGTGACAGACAGACAGACCGACAGAGGAGCGAGACGAATAGGGTTTCGTCAGATGAACGAAACCCTAAAAATGCCCCGGTGGCAAAGTGGGGAAAGGGGCAGGTAGGTGCATAATATGAATAAGTGGATTTTCTAATGATGTATCACATGAAGAGTGTCCACAAAAGTTAGGAAAGTGCTCCCCCCTCCACCCCAAGGGGCCAACTACCGCACTCCCCGGAATACAACCCAACTTTTTGAAATTTCATGTATTATAAATAATACCGGGTGGCTCCGTAAAAAAATCCGATCTAAAATGATGAGAATGCAAAAAAGTTTGAAAACGACCCCCCCCCCCCCTCACAGTGAGAGCAAAATTGGGGAGGGGGAGACGAAAGTCTCATAATATGAAAGAGTTATCCAAGAGCTTTCCTATGATATGTCACATGACGGGTTCAAAAAATGTCTGAAAATTGCTTCCCCGGCCCCTCTCCCCAGTGGGTCCACTCTTTCGCCCCGGAATTGATGCAGCCCCCACTTTCAAAATTTTTATGTTTAATAAATAATAAATACCGGAAGACCCCATAAAAAAAATTCACATCTAAAATGCTATTTATCATAGAAATCGCTACGGTTTTAAAAATTTGTTCGCCCCTCCCCACCCCAAAATTCAATTTTGGGGGAAGAAAGGTTCATAATATGAAAGAGTAGTCAGAAAGATTTCCGAAAATATATCACATGAGAGGTTTCATAAAAGTTTGAAAATTGCACCCCTGTGGGTCCACTCTCACGCCCCTTGAATACTCCCGGAATTCCCATAACTCTTAATATTTTTATATTTTATAAGTATTATTTTTCTGGAGGCTCCGACAAAAAACCCATTTAAATGATAATTATTCTAGATATCGCTACAGTTTTAAAGATTTGTCCGCGCACACCCTCACCCCCCGCATCCTGAAATTCAACTGTGAATGGAAGAAAGGTTCATAATATGAAAGGGTTGTCAAATTCCGATGATGTATCACATGACGTGTTCGGTAAAAATTTGAAAATCCCCCCCCCCCCCGTGTGTCCACTCTTGCGCCCCCCGAAACTCACCAATCTCTGTCTTTGAATTTTTTTATTTAATACATAATATTTATCGGGAGGCTCCACCATTTCACTGCTCATTGTCATACCTATCTCTCTTTCCAGCTCTCCCCTCGATATCTCTTCTCGGCCCTTCTTGACCGAGAACGAGAAATCAGTTTTCTTGACAATCATCGAGAGTAACATGTCGAGAATGGAAGAAAAGTGATTTCCCATTCTCGTCCTTAGTTAGAACCGAGAAGACATATCTCGAGGTAAGCGAGAGGTTTTCATCGAGGAGAGGTATCTCTCGAGGTAAGCGAGAGGTTTTCATGGAGGAGAGGTATCTCTCGAGAAAAACGAAAGGTTTTCATCGAGCAGACTTTAGTTGAGGTGCGAGAGAGAGAGAGAGCGAGAGAGAAATGAATGAGCATATTCCACCTACGTCATGATTACGTAGGCTGGGTTGGCTAGCGTAAAGGAGGGAAGTCACCGAAATGAATGTGATGTAAATCCCAGCTTAGAAAAACAGTAATGGAGCCCTTTCTTATGAGTTAGAAGTTCTTTGGGTATTTATTTAGGTTTCACAGTCAGATTGACACTTGGTGCGTTTTTGGTTAAGTCATAGTTTCTCAAAGAAGGATACAGATTAGGAGTCGTGTGATTTTGTTACATATATTTAAGTTGAAAAGGGTTTAATTCAGTTTGTGTGGGGCATTTTTCCATTTTTACGTTCATCTATCTTTACAAGAAGGAAGTATTGGATTCATGATAAATTGGTCAGTTTTTAGAAAATATCTGTCTTTTATATGACAAAAATTTTGATAATGCTCTATCTCAAGAAGTAATACGCAAAATTTAATAATACTTCATATTCAGTTAGACCTAGATGTAAAATGGTGCTGATTTGTTTGTTGTGCAAATAGCCCAACAGGTAACGCTGCTATATTTCAAAAACTAATGCACGGAATTTGATCAAACTTCATTAGCTATTGCTAGAGATTGGAACCAATTCCTTGTTAGACAGGTTCACTCTTAGCAAATATATTTGCCTGGTTCCCTTTCCAATAAAGCTCTTTTGTTTTCGATCAACTTTGAAATTCTACACCATTAGACATTTAGAGTAATTTTGATCTGTATTAAATCGTTTGCCTTTACCGAAAAAAGAAAAATGCTGTTCGATTCTAATGAGTTCGTGAATGTCTCACAAAGATACTACTTTGGATTTAGGTACAGATGGGCAACAGTCATGTTAGGGGCCCATTTAGAACCTGGAAATCAATTCCGTTTTAGACAGATTCCGTCTTAGATGGTTTGTCTAGTTATCCTCCCATTTTTGGATAAAGCTCTTTTTCTTTTGACCAACCAGAAAATTCCACAGAATTAGACACGCATTCAACATTTAGGAACTTTTCCTCAATCAAACCTTTTACTTTTATCGAAAATGTGAAAATGCAAATCGATTCTAGTTAATGCACCTAAGAGTAAAAATGAGTTAGAAAGGCGCTACTTTAGATTTGGGTACAGACAACGAAGAGTTATGTTTCAATCGCTAGGGGCCAAAGACTAATTCCGTTTTAGACAGTTTCCCTCTTAGCTGGTATCTTTATGCAGTTATCCTTCCATTTTTGGATACAATGCACCTGAGAATAAAATTGAGTTTTTAAATGAATCAAAAAGTAACTACTTTGGATTTAAGTACAAGTACAAACAGAAAAAAATATTTTGGAATCATTAGGGAATGGAAACCGGTTTCCGTCTTAGGTAGGTTCCCACTTAGCTGGTATATGAGTCCGGTTATCCTTCTGTTTTTCGGTAAAGTTCTTTTGTTTTCGATTAATGGTGAAATTCCCCAATATTAGGTTCGCATTTACGAAAATTTGAAACATTTGCCTTTAGCGAAAAAGGAAAAAATTCGATCCTAGCTAATACGCTTGAGAATAAAAATAAGTTCGTTAATGTGTCAGAAAGTAACTATTTTTAATTGGAATGCAAATTTAAAGAATCATTTTGGCATCGATAGGGAGTGGTAAGCAGTTTCCGGTTTACACAGGTTCCCTTTTTAGCAAGTATATTTGCCTGGTTTTTCTTCCCCTTTTTCGATAAAGCTCTTTTTTTTTCGATCAACGGGAAATCTTACAGCATTAGATATTTAGGGGAACTTTAACTTGTATCAAATTTTTGCCTTTATCGAAAATGTGAAAAAGCTATTCAATTCTATCGAATGCGCCATAATTACGCGATTTAGACATCGCACTTTCATTAAAAATAAAAGGGAACTTATAACAAAACAAAATTAGCAAAAAGATATTACAATCCTTGAATAATTTAAATAATATTTTTAAAAGTAGGTAAATGAACTGAAAGTATTTTCTTAAGTTATTTAGCGTTCCAAAATAGCGTTGTTCTTACCATTAAAACTTTGAACATATTTCTTGATAACATATTGATCTTATATTTGAAAAACTTGTTTGAAAAGAGTGTTTTGAAAAATTCTGAGGGGTTGGGATTAACGTGTTCAACTCATTTTGCTGGCATCTGGTTCATCTGTAGTACTCTCAATTTACTAGACTTACATACATAATACACATTGCCTTACATAAAATAAAATTCGATATGAAAATCCATGATACTTATTATTAATATGCTCAAACATTACAAACTTAAAATGTTTTACAGTGTTTTATCGAAACATTAGTATGCACACTTTATTAAAGAAATTTATATGGAACATATCTTAAAGATATTAATCATTTAGAGTTTATTGGCCTGTATTAAAATATAGAATGGCACATAATATTCGAAAGATAAATACTATAGCGGAGATGTTGTAACATTAAAGTTAATTTCTTAAACGCATTTCTAACAATTTGTTAATTGTCATAAACCATTAGTACAGAAAAGGGAGTAGGTTTAGGGATTAACATTTCTTTCAGAAGGCTTAAAAACTGATAAGATGTATTACATAACAAGTTGTATTAAGATTATTAACAAATGTTAGAATACAGCTTTCTAAAGGCTTCATATCAGGTGCCCCTCCATCAATTGAAGTTGAATGAAAGAGTTAATGAAAACGATAGCAGCAAACTACATTACTGCTTCTGTTTTTTCACAACCTTTCATTTAGCTTCAAAGGAAGATCTTTTTTCAGAGCATCTCAGTGTTAAATTTACATCGATTTCTTGGTATGTTGTTTTACTCCATCTATCTTTAGTTGCCACGTATTTACTAAAAACTTAAAAATTACTCTATAAGCCTGTAAAATAATAATCAATAATCGATTGTAAAAACATCTCGATTGTCTCGATTGTAGATTCCGGGAAGTAATCGATGACTGTATCGATTGTATTTTTTTACGATGACGATTTTTCTCGATTGGTAAAATCTCGAGAATCGCCCATCACTAGCATAGAGTGATGTAATGGTGCATTTCTAAATGATTTTGAATATCAGAGGTCATGTTACACAGTGCAGAAAAACCCCTCCGGCTAATTCGTTTTCAAAGTGGATTTTTCTGCACAGATTTTCTGTTGGTGTGATACTTTATTGACATCTGAAGAGTATTTTAACAATCGACTACCTTAATGCATTATTTATAACAGTAAAGTAAAAAGAGTGCTTAAACACTTCAAGTATTGAAATGTAAAAAATAATTTCTACAAGCTTAAGTTGTTGAAGACGGTTTAGAGAGCTTCATTTTGTTAGATATTGAATAATGCATCATTCTAAGTATGTCCCGCGGGTGATAAAAAGGAATAAATAGACAATATTTTATGTATATGTTTCAATTATTTATAAAAGTATTTTGCTGTTATTTGTTATAAAATGCAATTATAGTTTCAGAATTCTATACTTTTACTAAAACTATTATAGAGTTTTCTTACACAAAAAAGTTCTTACATATTTATTAATATTTTATGCAAAAGCGACCAACATCTTTTTTGAAATTTGCAATTATTGAGATGTGAAAAATTCTTCTTCGAAATTTTTAAATTTTTAAGGTCTTTATAAGAACTTCCTTACATTTTTAGATACTTTATAATACATCTATCTAATCATTTATAAGGAATATTAAAAGGGAATAAATAGGCAATTTTTAATTGTACCCCAATAGATTATAATGTACATTTTTACTTGACAGAGTTCCTTGTTGCTTTCAGTTGCCGGAAAATCGTCATATAATTTATGATAAAAATACCGCGATCATGGAAAAAAATAATTGTTTCATTTTTGTTGTATTGTGGAGGAGAATCTCTTATTTATTCATTTATGTATGCTATTCATCTCAAATAAAAATCAACGCTATCAACATTAGCAGTAAGAAAATAGATTTTTTTTTTTTTTGAAAATGGCAACGTTCTGTTTTTGTTTACATGTTTTCTTTCGATTCTAGAAGGAGTTGTGAAACCATGAGGGTTTAGTTACAGTGTGATACAGTTCACTTTTTATTTAATACGTGCTTTGACTTACTGATGAGTCCGGATTTAATTTAAAATACAACCAGCTCTATCAGTGCTTAAAAGTAATCTTTTTCATCAGTAAAATTACCATGTTTTATTTCAAAGTATACAAATAAAAATGCTCATTTTATGTCAATAGTTTATAAACTTATAAAATGAAAATTCTTAACTTGAAAGTCAACCTTTGCATTAAAAATAACATTATGTCTTTCAACATTTAAACACTCTTTGAAGTAAAAATTTTCACATTCCAATACTTGCAATTTTCAACGAACATGTTGGTCGCTTCTGAGCAAAGGATTAACCCTTTAGTGCGCAGCTTTGCATATATGCAAACAACAGTGTTTTGAATTGAATAGATTTTTTTTATTCGTATATACCTAATTCACACCAGAAAATTAAAATAGCAAATTCTGCTTTAATTAATAACTCACATTCTGTATTTAAATAAAGCGAAATTATCCATTGAAACTTTCTGGTGTAAAGTCAAATACTCTAAACTACGTAATTTCTAGAACGTATTCTATCATAGGAATTAAAGGGTTAAAGGTTAACTTTTATAAAATAAATAATTATATAAAATAAGGTATTCGGAGACATACTTCTTAAAATGTTTACCAATTTGCAATAATTTAGCGTAAAACAACCAACATGACAGTAGTTTTTACTTGTATTGCAGATGTGCAACAGAAGACAAGTTTGACGTATGATATGAAAAATGTATCTCTGATTTTTTTTTCATTATTTTTCCTGAGTAATAAACCTTTCAGAGAATCATATATTATTTTTTCGAAACAAAATAAAAAATCGCGCATTTAAGGGTAAATCTTATTTAATGCATTACTTCTTTTTTGTTCTTTAACAACTGATTATATTAATGCATTATTTTTTGCTTCTTCCTTCCTATCAATCTTATTTCATGAAGTCACTTGTTAAAAATTAAAAACTTTTTCTAAAGTGAATTTATCCCTCTTTTTCCCCCAGAAAGATTGACTTACTGGTGCATGTCTAAATGCTTTTGAATATCAGAGGTTGTTACATAATGCAGAAATATCCTCCGGCTTATTCGATTTCTAAGTGGATTTTCTGTTGGTGACATACTTTATTGACATCTGAAGAGCATTTTAACAATCGACTACCTTAATGCATTATTTATAACAGTAAAGTAAAAAGAGTGCTTAAAAATTTCCGGCATTGAGATGTAAAAAAATGCTATTTCCACAAGTTTAAATTTTTGAAGACGATTTAGAGAGCTTATTTTTTGTTAGATATTGTATAATGCATCAAGTATGTCTGAGAGGGATAAATAGACAATTTTTTATTTACATATTTCAAGGCTTTAAAAAGGAATTGTTGTGCTTTAGAATGCAATTAGAATATTGGTATTCTACACTTTTATTAAAGAATAATAGTGTTAAGGAGTAATTTCTTTACACATTTATTAATCCTTAATGCATAAGCGACTTTCACCTATTGACATAAAATGTTATGTACATTTCCTAATCGCTTGCGCAAGAATTTTATTTCATAAGATTCATAGAAAATAAAAACTCTTCGTATACCATTCGGACGGTTTGCGTTCATGTCCACCATATTGGTTTAAGCATGACACCGGTGTATCTTTGATACCGGAATGATTCTTACAATGTTAGCGATGCCTCACTGATACAAATCGCTTCATCTACAGAGGTGTTAATGTTCAGACAATACTTGACGATCATCCGAGTATTTTTTCTTGCAAGACAAATAAAACCGAAAATTTTGTTAAATAAAGTTAAATAATAGTCACATTAAAAAAAGAAACATTTCGTAAAATAGTATTTCTAGTCCAAAGCACGTTTATTTGACAAAAGAAAAAAAACAGAAATTGGCGGTTATGGTTCAGACATACACGCCTTATATATAAAAGATAAAACAATATTAGACTGGAACCCAATATTTCTACAATATTTCATCTACTGGAAATAATTCTAATAAGATGTCAATTAAATATTGACTTTACATATAGTACACAATATTACATTGCAACTCAAACATTTGCAATTAAACGTTAATATGTTTGAAATAATCGCTTAGCATTAGAAAAATTGACAATGAAATAACGAAATATTTCTTACCAATATTGCTGGAAATAATGCATCCTAATTTTGGAGCAATATTTAATATCCATAATACCAAAATAACAGCATTTTCCAACTATTGTCTTCACACTATGCATTCAAACATACATACAAACAAGCTAACAAACACACACACACACAAAAAAAAAACGATTTAACATACCGCGGTTAGATTTAAAAGAAATCCACTTCAAAATTCAAATAGCATATCAACATTAATTCTCTCCTGTCAATCTTATTTTAATGTAGTCGCCACTTTTTATTAGAAAGTTTTCCAAAATGAGAGATTTTTTTTTTCACAAGAAAGTGACGTTCCGTCGCTTTTCTAAGCGATTTTGAATATCGAATCTCACGTTTACGTAGTGCAGAAAAAAAACTTTCAGGTTTATTCATTTTTAAGAGTGGATTTTTCTGTCCAGAATTCGTGATGTGAGAACCTTTATTGGATTGCTGAAAAGTACTTTTACAGTCACAAATTTAAATGCATTATTCATGGAAGTGTTTCAAAGCTATAAAAAAGCGTTTAAATTTTTCATAAATTCAAATCCGAAGAATTGATTTCCTCAAAACGAAAAACAAACAAACAAAACTAAATTGTTGAAATATTTTAATTAAATTTTTTATTTGGTCGGATATTTTATATCTAGCTTCATATCTAGCATTCTAATGGATGAAAAACAAGAAAGAAAAATCATGCATGGAGCATAGATTATGAAATACTTACGAAAACTTTCAGAATACCTTAACAAAACTTTGCTGTTTATTAAGGTAAAGAAGATACCTAAACTAGAAAACAGTAATTCTGCTCTTTCAGAATTTAGTGTTGCCCCCGATAGAAAAAAAAATGTGTACATAAATATAGATTGTAGAAAACATATTTCAGTTTTAAGACTTAAAACACACCGTTTTATTTTACATAAGATGACGTCATCCGCATCCGCTGAAAAATTCCACATTTACGATTCAGTCTTACGGGGACCGGGAAAGCCCTATCTCTGCTATGTTAAATTCACCAACTTTATGTACCTTTTTCTCAGAAATGGTGAAAGATGGAGGTCTAGATTTTCTAGAGTAGTTAGAATAACATGATTTACGTATTTTAACAGACCATTTTCTTTCTAAGTGAAACTCAAAATTAATTATTAACTAAAAGTCATTTTTAAATTAGCATTTTTGGTAAGATTTCACTGCATAAA
The DNA here is from genome assembly GCA_963932465.1 of Maratus speciosus. Classification (NCBI taxonomy): domain Eukaryota; kingdom Metazoa; phylum Arthropoda; class Arachnida; order Araneae; family Salticidae; genus Maratus; species Maratus speciosus. The sequence goes on from OZ010792.1 coordinate 530,244,739, forward strand.
ATAAATAATTCTCAACAAATCACTAAATCCCTGTGTTAAAGTACACAATATAACATAATATAAGTATTAAAAAAAATCTGAGATCTTAAGTTTATGAGGTATTGAAAAAAAGAACACAAACATGAAAAATCCAAGTTTTGAGAAAAAGTCAATTAAAGATTTAAATGACCATTAAGCTGTGAACTACTCTTAGAAAGAATGAATAATTCTAACACTTCTTTTTTATATATAAACATGTGTGACACATCGTTGGATAGATAAAATTTTAAACTATTTAATGATATAAAAAAGTAAAAACCGATTTTTTCCCAAATTTCGCTTACCTGGTCCCCTTAAACAACATCTACAGTAAAGTATGCATGTGATGTCAGTATCGCTGAATAACACACAAATCCAGAAAAAATGTCGTCATTCAAGAAACTTGACAAAAAGAAAAAAAAAATCGGCTATCTAATGATACATGTGAGGTCATTTGTTTGTAACATTAATATAGATACTTAAAATTAAATATAGTTTATAATAGCTCCATGTTTTATCAGAAATGATTCATTTACATTTTTTCAAAATAGCGCCTATTTTAATTGCACTTTTCTTCAATTGTTATGGGAAAATGGCAACAAAAAGATATAATTACTATTTTCCAACTATTTTCCCTTTACTTTTTACAGAAATGGAGTACTTCAGTTGTCAACATTAAACTAATAGCTCTAAAAACTGCAAAAAATTAATATCTCAAAAATGAATTGAGATGCAGTTTTCAAATAAATCGTATTTAAAACTACTTTTTTTCCCTATACGGCAGCATAAAAATTGAAAATGTGCGATACTTAGAAGTAATTGCACTATAGATTATCAGTATTTAACCGCACAGTGATACACCTGCTTTGTTTTACGGCTGGCTAATATAACGGAACGTTATTTTTTGGAGACGACACTTTAATTGCTGGCCGAAAGAAATAGCATATCGGGGGCTAATAAACATTTTTGAAAAGTATAACACGTTTGAAAACCAGATTTGAACAATTACTGCACTTAGCCGAAAAGTTACTCCAATTCTTCTGTGCAGCTCTGTATATGATCTATATGTTTGTGTATATTCTACATAGTATGCAAAAATTTAGTTTAGTTAGAATAAGCATAACACAGTTTAAAATTCACTTTTAGCAATTTCTACCAATAAACGAAAACTTACTTGAATTCGTTTGTACAGCCCTGTATATTACCTACAGATTTTGATACGCGTCACATATTAAGTTTAAATTTAATTCAAGTAAAAACCCACTTAAAACTACTTAAAATCACATTTCCAGGAATTACTATGCATGGGAGACCATGTATCGAGTTTTTTGTATAGCACTGTATATGATTTTATTTAAATGATAAAAACATCTTTTAGTATACTAAATGTAGCTGGGCTTAAAAATGCATGATTCAAATTTACAGAATTTACTTTCTTCTCGTGCGCATTATTGTTAGTACAAAATAGCTTTAGGGCCATTTGGGATTAATTATAGAAGACGACAATAATAAATTTGCTGTGAAATTTGCGACTTTGGTCACAAAACATAGCATAAAACACGATTTTAAAAAAATCCAGAAATCAAGCACTTACCACTCACAAGAACCGATTTATTGAGATTAACTTTCAAGAAGTTACGAGCATTATCACTAAAGCAAGGATGTAAATAGGAATGCTTGATATTCAATGAGTTCGTATTCTTGTGAGATCAGAGACGATGAATATAGAAAAAAAAATTCCTGATATATCTTCTTTGCGCGCGCATTATTGTTACTACAAAAACACCTTTAACCAATTCACGTTCATTCTGAGTACTGCTTACGAATTCTTTTGTGTAGCCCTGTATGTGGTCTACATAATTTATGCATACCACATAATATTCAAAAAATTTAGTTAACCTTAAAACGTACAGGTGGTTATCAAAATAATGGAAACACTTGTGAATGAAAGGGACATTTAAGAATACCCTTCGTAAGCATTAAAATATAATCTTAGCTACCAGATTTTTTTTTAATATAAAAAGTACATGTATTAGGTAGTATGAGAGAGCTCTAGAAGAGTTGTCTACGTTTTGATTTTTTTCGTCAGAAGCGTAAAATGTCAGACCTCACAGATTTTCAAAGAGGCCAAATTGTAGGAGCCCGACTAGCTGGAGCAACGGTGACCGAAACATACCAGTTTATAGGCGTTTCTAGAGGTACGGTGTCTAAAGTGATGACAGCATACACACAGCGCGGAAAGACAAGCTCAGCAAAGCAAAATAGTGGACGGAAGGAGAAGCTGAGTGAAAGAGACCGACGGGTATTGAAGCGAATTGTAATGTCTAAAAAGAAAACAACTGCAGCCAAAGTGACCGCAGAGCTCAATCAGCATCTGGATTCTCCAGTGTCAACAATTACAGTTCGGAGATACCTTCATAAAGAGAACATTTACGGCAGAACAGCAATTCCCAAGCCACTTGTCACAGATGCTAATGCCAAACATCGTGTAGAGTGGTGCCACAACCACAAAACCTGGTCGATTGATAAGTGGAAGACTGTTATATGGTCAGACGAATCATCTTTCACATTGTTCCCCACAACAGGATGGGTACATGCCTGGAGAACACCTGCACAAGCGTATGATCCTAATTGCCTCCGTCTAACTGTCAAGCATGGAGGTGGATCGGTCATGGTATGGGCAGCCGTGTCATGATTTTCTGCTGGTCCAATCGTAACCCTGAAAGGAAGGATCACTAGGGAGAAGTATAGAGAAGTTTTAGCTGACCAGGTCCATCCCATGATGCAACTTTTGTTTCCTGCAGGAGATGGAATTTTCCAGGATGATAATGCCCCTATTCATGCAGCCAGAGTTGTCCAATCATGGTTTGATGAACATGAGGATGAGGTGGAACATCTACCTTGGCCCGCACAGTCCCCAGACCTCAACATAATCGAACCGTTGTGGTCTATTTTAGAGCTTTCAATCCGGAATCGATATCCTCCACCGGCATCTCTCACAGAACTTTCACAATATCTCCATGAAGAATGGTACAATATTCCTCTAAACACTATTCAGAATTTGTATGATTCGATTCCCAGGCGAATTCAAGCTGTATTACATGCCAAAGGCGGTCCTACGCCATATTAATAAAGAATTCCTTCAAAATCTAGGGTGTTTCCATTATTTTGATAACCACCTGTATATCATACCTGAAAACGCAGTTTCAGCAATCAACCCTAAAAGACAATACTTCGGATACAGTGTTATTGTATCCGAAATCTTTTATGTGTCACTATAAATAAACGATAAATGCGATGTAAATCATGTTCAACTACAAGCATCGTATAGAAAACCTAAGTAATGTATATCAATTTAATAATGTTTGAAATAGTGCAAAATATTTGAGATACACTGTGAAGAGTTTTTTTTCGTAGACCATTATATAACTTATTTTGCGTGACCCTGTAAATGAATGATAAATGAAACTAAGCAATTATCTGAATTGGACTTCCTTGAAAATTTAGCTATTTATCTTAATCGTGAAGTTATTGTTAATGATAAATCTGATTCCACAATGCTCTCTGCAGCTTGGAAAAAATCTTAGCACTACTACATATAATTTATTTTTGTATTGATTAATATTAGTCTGTTTTTATTTATTATTTATTTATTTATTTATTTATTTTTAAATTTCATGTGTTCCATATTTCAATATATGTGTGTGTTTTCATTTTATTATAATCAATTTTTAATTTCATTTTCATGCATTTTTTTTCCAATTTGCTTCTTTATTCCCCTTCTACTCTGTGTTCTTTTGTTTTGATTATATTCTTCTGTGATTGGCTTTTGTCTTCTGCTTTCCGATTTGCTGCTTCTTCAGCTTGTTTCCTTTCCCTTATCTCTCATTTAAGTCTTCCTGCTACTTTCATAGAAGAAGCACGTCTTCTTTGCGCCTGACGAAGAAAGACTCAGATCTTTCGAAAGGCCTAGCGCATTTAAAAGTTTTTGATGGTGTTTTAAGAAGATCTTTTAGTTCTTTCTGATTGATAAATGTTTTGCACCCCATATTCTACAGGAAGCATGTTTTAGTGCAGCCCAGAAATTCAGATCAATCTCATTATGGTTGTAACAGAGTAACATCATTAAAAATAAGCCGCAAAAGATTTTTCTTCCTAGACCGTAATATAACGGAATACTTTTGAGTTCCCCTGTACGCCTACCATGGGCGTACCCAGGGGGGATGCCTGATGGGGTACAGCCCCCTCCCGAAATTTTCGAAAGTGATATGAAAAAGTGCTGATTTTTCGTCTTTCTTTTTTGGAAAATTTTTTAATTTTTTTCAATCATACAGCGGACTAGCCATTCTCACTAGTCCCATATTAGTCCACATTGACAACAAAGAAGAAAAAGGGGGCTGACGGGGTTACAGCCCCCCATCCTCCCGAAATAGTCGAAAAATTAAATGAAAAAGTGTTTTTCCTTATTTTTTTAAGATAAATCTGTAATTTTTGCTTCTGTAATATATCAAAATAGACATTCTCGTTAACATCCTATTAGTCCACATTGATTTCACAACATACTCAAAGATGGGGAGGGGCCTGATGGAATTTCAGCCCCCTCCTCTCGAAATGGTCGAAAATAAAATGAAGAAATAGGACTGAATTTTTTCTGTCTGTTTAAGATATTCCCCCATCGTTCAACAGACTATGCGCTTCCTTCGCTTTAGTTCCATATTAGTCCATATTGACACCAAAGAAGAGAAAGGGGGTTGATGGAGTTACAGCCCCCACCCCCCCAACCAGAAATAGTCGAAAATTAAATGAAAAAGTGTTTTTTCTTTACTTTTTTAAGATAAATCTGTAATTTTTGTTTCTGTAATATATCAAAATAGGCATTCTCGTTGACACCCTATTACTCCACATTGACATCACAACATACTCAAAGATGGGGAGGGGGCTGATGGAATTTCAGCCTCCTCCTCTCGAAATAATCGAAAATGAAAGGAAAAAATAGTGCTGATTTTTTTTCTGTCTGTTTGAGATAAATTTGCATTTTCTGCCTTATCATTCAATAGACTAGCCGCTCCGTTCGCTGTTGTTCCATATTAGTGTACCGTGACACCACATTATACCCAAAAAGGTAGAAGGGGGCTAATGGGGTTACAGCCCTCTCCCAAAAATGTCGAACGTGAAATGAAAAAGTGCTGCTATTTTCCTTTTTGTTTGAAATAAATTTGTATTTTTCCCCTATCCTTGAACAGACTAGCCGCTCTCTTTTCTTTAGTTCCATACTAGTGCACAGTGACACCACATTATACCCAAAGAGATGAAAGGGACTAATGGGGTGCCTCCTTCCTAAATAGTCGAAAATGAAATGAAAAAAAGGCTGGTTTTTTTTTTCCTTGTTTGAGATAAATTTATAATTTTTCTTCTGCCATACAGCGAAATAGCCATTCTCGTGAATCCCATATTAATACGCATTGACATACATCACAGCATACCGAAAGAAGGGGAGGCGCTGATGGGTATACAGCCCCCTCCTCCCAAAATAGTCGAAAATGAAATTTCAAAATATTGCTTTTTTTCTTTCTGTTTGAGATAAGTTTGTATTTTTTTCCTCCTATCATTCAACAGGCTAGCCGCTCTCTTCTCTTTAGTTCCATATTAGTGCACAGTGACACCACATTATACCCAGAGAAGTAGAAAGGGGTGATGGGGTTACAGCCCCCTCCCAAAATAGTCGAAAATGAAATGAAAAAAGTGCTGATTTTTTTTCTTTTTGTTTGAGATAATGCATTTTTTTTCCTGCAATACAACGAACTAGACGTTCTGACTAATCTCATATCAGCGCACAGTTACACCACAGTATACCCAATGAGGATAACGGGAATGATGGGGTTACAGGACCCCTTTCGAAATAATAAAAAATGAAATGAAAAACAAACTCCTGTTTTTTTCTTTCTTTTGAGATAATCTTTTAAATTTTTTTCTGCGAAGCAGCTATTCTGGTTAGTCCCATATATTAATGCACAGTGATGCCGCAGTATACATCCAAAGAAGTCGATAGGGACGGGGTTATGAGGTTACAGCTCGATTCCACCTCCGAAAAGATCGCAGTGAAATGAAAAAAGGGCTGATATTCCTTCTTTTACAGAAAAATTTGTTTTATTTTCTGGCATGCCACGAATTTGTTTTTCTCGTTAATCCAATACCTTCCTCATTCCTGCGACCTAATTTACTTGAGACACAAAATCATTTTTGAAATGACTGAAAAATAGTTCCATCCCTGTTTTACTGGATAAATGAAAACATATATGCTCAGTTCAAGAGACCTACAAGTAAATTCGACAACTCTAAAAATAGTTTAATTGAAAGAGTTTTTTAATTTCTCTCACAGTCGGCGGGCGCCAAGATTGTCAATGCGGAAATATGTTAATGCACAGTAACACCACAGCTAATCTCAAGTCGATTTCAGCTAAATCGGAATTCCAGTGCGGAAGAGTTGATTGTAAAAGTAGCTTATTAACTTTCATTTTTCCTTCGCATCTCCATGCCATACCGAAGTATGGGGGGTGGGGAGGATTGAAGGGACTAAGCCTCTTTTCCCTGCCAAAATGGTCGGAGTTAACTGCATTTAAATGGTTTTTAGATCAATTCAATTATATAAATATTTGTCATGCATCGCACTTGTATTTCTTGTTAGTCCCATATTTGTGCATAGTGACACCTTAGCTAATCGCTTCAAAATTTTGGCCAAGAGGTCATCCATATATGATGTCGCACTTTTTTTCAATATTTTTTACCCCCCTCCCTTCCTTTGTCACAAAGTGTCACACTTCACTATACCCCCCCTCCCCCCTCTTGTCACATGTCACGCTATATTACAAAAACATATACTTGCAGTTCAAAAACAAAGTACTATGTTATAGATCATATTTCAAATTTTATTTTGAAACTTTTAACTATGTGTTTTAATGTCATTTGTGAGCATAATAATAAAAATGATTCATGTACTTATTTTGTATGAAATAAGATTAAGATTTACAACAAAAAACATAATTAATATACAATATTAATAAAATATTAATATGAAAGAACAATTAAAAACAGCAGTATTTTGGAATTTGAAATGTTTAATATATGTGGCTTTAAATGTTATCTTTACTGTATGAACACAAAATACTTTAATTTCAAAATAACTTTAAAATTTAATCTGCTTACTTTTAATGCTTTTATTTTAACTAAAATGTGTGATGTCACACTTCTTCTTACACCCTCCCACCCCCTTGTCACAAACTGTCACAATTTCAAGAACCCCCTCCCCCCCCCCCCCCTCCAAGCGTGACATCATTTGTGGATGGCGCCTAAGTCGGAAGTCAAGCACTATATATGCCCGGAAGACCTGACTGTGAATGATATTAATTTTCAATTTTAACACTCGATTACTTCCTGGTATCTGTAAGATACTCAGTGATTTCAAAGTTTGACTGCAAAGACATCTTTGCAGTTCGGTAACGCCCCCCCCCCCCCCCCCACACACACACTTATCTTCCTATTCTGTCCTAATTTTGCAGCCACTATTTTTCATCTGAAACGGTTTAAAGTCCTTATTATTAGTTGCGCAATGCACAAATAATAAACCAAGTAGAGGTCTGCACGGGCCCGGCCCGAGCGAAACCTATCTTGACCCGGCCCGGTGTAAAAATTGAAAGTTCAGCCCGAGCCCGGCCCGGCCCAACACAATTTCTACAAAAAAAAATTTGTTTTTTCTCGATATACAATTAAGATTCTTTTAATGAATACTACATACATATTTATGGGAACATTTTACAGTATATTTTAGATTACTATGTGTTCGCAAAACAGAAAACACACAATAATAAACATTAACGATTACACAGTGTTTTAGTCATCGTCTCTACAGACATTTCAAAATTCTAATAAGGATACATTAAAAGGTTAATGTAGTTCAAAATAAAGGATTAAAAACATGACAACTTTTGAAGCTGTATAATAAAAAGTAGATTTGTGGATATATTTCTCTTATTTTTAAGGCTATTTTCAAATTCAAAGAAGCTACATTTTGACACATTTATGAATTCATGTCTTTTCGGAAACGCGTAAGAATGGCAGGTATTCTTATTCAGAAACTATGTAAATGCCGTCTTTTTCATAGATAAAAGCAATATATCTTTCTCTGAAAATACTGCGAAAGTTAGCGTTTGGATCGAATTTCCGGAAGCAATCGCACAGAAAAGGAGGAAAACGTACAGTCACGTGACAAGAATTTCTGTTATCTCTGTAAGTAATTTATCCAATATGGAGAAAGCTATTCGTTTCCAAATGCCTTCAATAGTCAGGCCTGTCAATTTTATGCCTTCATAGTTAAAAATGAGTTAGAAAATGTGTCTAAAAGTTTCGCATTGTTGAGCAGTGAATATGAGAACCACCTTAAGGTATATTTTCAAAGATACTGTTAACAGAAGTTAATTATCACTATTAATACTTTTACAAAACATAATGCCTGTCCTACACATCCTGAGATCGATTAAGACCAGTTCCGTCCGGCACCAGTCTGCTGAAAAAAATTAAACCCGGAATCAGACATCTTGTAACTGCACGATGCCCATCTCTACGATGGACATGTTACATATCTGTATTGATGTTGTTAAACTCGCATCGGTTCGTGACGCACATTTATACTTCTCGAGAAATTCCTATTCATTGAAAATGGCTCGTATTTTATCTGCTTCGCTTGAATTCTTATATCGGGCCGATAGGCCCGATTAATTTTTTTATCGACCCGACCCGGCCCTGCAGGCCCGACCCGTTTATTTTGTCTATCGGCCCGGCCCGGGCCGTTAGAAAATTTGCCTTCATTCCGCCGGCCAAGCCCGAGCCCGAGCAGACCTCTAGTTTATTATTATAGGTACAGTTTTTAAATTGAAATAATATATGAACTAACTTTTCTCAGTGTGATGTGACCTTCTAGTTAATTACTTGACCTGCTACTGTGACGGTACTCTATCACGTCGGTGCGTTGTTTTACTTGTGGGTGCGTTTCGTCGTTCACCGTGGCTTCTAAAAGAAAAAGTGTTGTGTTATCGTTAGCGGATAAACTAAACATTATAGAGCAACCAGATAAAGGAGTTACGGATGAACAGTTGGTTGAGATGTACGTTGTTGGAGAATCAACGATTTCAAACATTGAAAAGAAGCAAACCTATACTTTTAAACTTCGTGTCAGTGCTTGAAAACGAAGATGGAAGTTCTTCAAAAAAATCAATGAAAGCAGCAACAAACAAAGATTTAGAAGATGCCGTTTTCAAGTGGTTTTTGCGGCAACGTTCTATGGGAAACACAATTTCGGGTCCGATTCTTTTTGAAAAAGCTAAGATCTTAGTGCAGCAGCTTGTTTGTTCATCCTTTGAAGCAAGTAACGGCTGGCTAAAAAATTTTAAGTCCAATCCACGGTTAAGATGTTCAGAAAGCTATGACTTTCATTTACAGTACGGTACGTACATACTGTACTAATGTGTAGCACTTGTAGGTACGCTTAACATTTAAAAGTGTTGCATTTTTATTTAATTAATTAAAAGCTCTTTTTCTTTAAAAATAGTTTTATTTTCTTCCATTTTCAACATACATACAAGAATTAATTAAAATAGACCCTTTTTCCGGAAAAAATCCGAATTTTTTTTATCTGAATTTTTGATTATCCGAATGGGGTCCGGTCCCAATATATTCGGATAACTAGAGTTCTACTGTACTTCTTTCTTTTTTTAAAGAAATTAAAACAAAACTTACCAATAACCCTTTTTTGTTGTTGTTACTCACAGAATGACGTTTGGATACGTTCCTATGTGATTTTGGATTAATCGAGATCATTAAGTAAATACGATAAATTAGAAATACAGTAGCCTCCCTCTTAACCGGTCTAAACAGGACCGTGGGTTCACCGGTTAAGCGAAAAACCGGTTAAACCGGAAAAGTAATAAAAAATTAAATAATAACTGCATATTTAATTAAATGCGTAGGATGTATTTAGTTTTTTAATCTGTGTAGTTTTAAAAATGTACATATTTTCTATATTTTGTGAAATGAATACTAGTTGTAATTAATTGAATTGAAATAAAAATTATCATTAATAACAAATAAAGAAATTTTTTTTAATACAAATTAAATCGTTGAAAATCTTGTCACATACCTTTATAAGTAGTTTAAATTATGCTACATTACGTAAATTTGTGTTAATTAAGAATAAAGAAATGAGAACCGAAATTTTCCTTTCTGAATTTTGCCAGATGTTGGGGGAAAAGTCGGCCGGTTAAAGCGGAGTTCCGGTTAAAAGGAGTCCGGTTAAGAGGAAGGCTACTGTAGTTGCAAAGTCGTTAAAATTGTATATAAAAGAGTTTCGTATTAATGTTTCACATTCCAACCACCTCGTCTATATAAGAAAATCATGTGTAAATAACTATAGGAAATGATTTAATTCTAAAATGTCAATATGTTGAGTGATTTTCAAATCCCATGAAGCATTTTAAAATGTAGCAAGGCTCGCATGCTTCCGGTAAGTCCTACTATCTGCTATACAAAATTTCCGCCTTGTTCAGAAATAAGGCGAATATTCATTATATATATGAATTGAAATATAACATTATATTATAAAGTTTAATATTATATACGACTTAAAACATATAAAAATTCACAAAAAAAAATATATTCGCATAATATTACATCTACAGAAAAATATCGTTTAAAAAACCGGAAATTATGTTAAAAAATTATTAAAAAATATATATATATGCAAAATTATTACTTCTCCACCAGTAGCATTCAAGTAATAAAAAAAAGTGCCCAGTTAAACTGATGGCAGGCAGCTCACAGGCTATTCACACTAATTGTATATTATACTCTTATTTCAAAGAAAAATGCCCTCAAAAAATAAATAAAGGGGATTAGCCGCCGTTTCCCTCCTTTATACTTAACCAATGAACCTCCAAATCTAATCAGGAAATCTCCTTAATATAATAAACTGGTATGCCAAATTTGAAGCAAATAAGATAATTCTGCATGAGAAAACCACTTTGCTAAATTAGGGGGGGGGTGTATTAGCTCCCCCATTTCTCCCTTTATGCTGAACCAATGAACCTTCAAATCTAATCAAAAAGGCTCCTTATCAGAATGAACCTAGAAAAAAAATTTAAATTAATTGGATAATGCTGCATGAAAACCCATTTATCTAAATAAAGGGGAGGGGACTTGCCCCCTTTCCCCATTTCTTACCTAACCAATGAACCTCCAAATCAAATGAAGGGAGCGCCATATCGGAATAAACTAGTACATCAAATTTGAAGCAAATCGAATAATTCTGCATAAAAAATCCATTTATCTAAATTAAGGGTGGGGGGGGACTAGCCCCCATCCCACTTTTATACTTAACCAATAAACCTCCAAATATAATCAAGACAGCTCCTTAACATATTAAACCGGCATACCAAATTTGGAGCAAATCGAATAACTTTGCATGAAAAGCCCATTTATCTAAATTAAGGGTGGGGATATCTAGCCCTCCTTTATATTTAACTAATGAACCTCCAAATCTAATCACGTCAGCTCCTTAACATAATAAACCGGTATACCAAATTTGGAGCAAATTGAATAATGCTGCATGAAAAACCCATTTATCTAAATTAAGGGCGGAGAACTACCCCCCCCCTTTTATCCTTAACTAATGAACCCCCAAATCTAATCAAGTCAACTCCTTAACATAATAAACCGGTGTAAAAATTTGGAGCAAATCTAATAATTCTACATAAAAAACCCATTTATCTAAATTAAGGGGAGGTCTAGCCCCCCCTTTCCCCCCTTTATACTTAAGTGACGAACTTCCAAATCTAATCAGAGAAGCTTCTCAACATAATAAACTGGTATACCAAATTTGGAGCAAATCGAATATTTCTAAAAAACCCATTTATCTAAATTAAGGGGGGGGGGGGGTAGCCTCCCTTTTCCCCCTTTATCCTTAATCAATGAACCCCCAAAACTAATCAGGGAAGCGACTTATCAGAATGAACCTAGAAAAAAAATTGAAGCAAATCGGATATTTCTATCAAGAGTTATCGCGTTACGTACGTACGTACATACAGAACCGGCGGGCACATAAGCTCTCAGGCTTTGATAGCCTGTGAGCTAATAAAAAAAAGCAATCTTGAATGCTGAAGATCGCAACAACCACATCGAAACACTTATCGCCAAAAAAAGCTCGCCAACATAAAACCAGAACAGGATATGAAACTTTCCTCTTCCTCCCCCCTATCAATCTTATTTCATCTAGTCACTTCTTAAAAATTAAAAACTTTTCTAAAATGAGTCCTTCTCTATTTTTTCCCCAGAGAGAGTGACGTACTAGAGCATTTCTAAATTACTTTGAATATGAGAGGCCATGTTACATAGTGCAGATATATCCTCCGGCTTATTCATTTTTAAAGTGCATTTTTTTGCACAGATTTTCTGTTAGTGACAAACTTTATTGACATCTGAAGAGCATTTTAACAATCGACTAACCTTAATGCATTATTTATAACAGTAAAGTAAGAAGAGTGCTTAAACACTTCAGGCATTGAGATGTAAAAAAAATTCTATTTCCAAAAGTTTAAATTGTTGAAGAGGTTTTAGAGAGCTTCCTTTTTTTAGTTATTGTATAATGCATCATTCTAAATATATCCGACGGGTGATAAAAGGAGACAAATTGGCAATTTTTTATTTACATATTTCAATGGTTTACAAAGAACTGTTTATGTTTTAGAATGCAATTAGAATGTGCACACCTTTAACCCTTTGCGGGTCAACTCTCAGCCACCAAAGCTTTTTTACCGTATAGTCGTATGTCTGCTCTCAGTCACTACAGCAAAGAAACATACTGATCTTTTACGAGGGGGTACTTTTTAAGTAAGGGCAGTTTGAAAATAAAAACCAAACGAAAGAAAATTTTCAAAAAACAAATTTTTTTTTCAGATTCTGTATAAATTTCTCTATTTTTCAACATACACTGGTGTGCAAAAATTAAGGAAAAGTCACAAAATGCTAATTTTCAAATACGCGAACACTCAAAAGGAAATAATATAATTCGAGTAATTACTATCTCTACAACACAACTAGTCCATATAACATCTCATTCATGTCACACATGGTGACAAGTGTCACAGTCACTACGGTAAAGCAAAAAAAATAGGAAATTCCATACATCTCATTATGAGTCTCAAATGATCACTATATGTGACTCCACTGAGACGTCACTGTGACTGTTGCTTTGTGAGGAGTCACCATGTGACTTTACAATATAGTTACATTGTGACTCTCATGTGACTGTCATCTGTAGACTCAATTTCAAAGTCATCGTGAACGCTGCATTGTGTTAAGTTACCAAATAATGTCACATTAAAGTCACATGATGGCTTTCAGGTGGCAGAGAGACTACTGTGAAGTCACCATTGTGCTTTTTTGGTAAAAGTCTCCATGTGACTATAATGTAATATTTTGTGACTTATCATAATGCAACGTTCATGATGACTTTGAAATTGAGTCTAAAAATGACAGTCACATGAAAGTCACAATTTAACTACATTGTAAAGTCACCTGATGACTCGTCACAAAGTAGCAGTCACATTGACGTCTGAGTGGAGTCACATATAGTGATCATTTGAGACTTATAATGAGATGTATGGAATTTCCTATTTTTTGCTTCACCGTAGTGACTGTGACACTTGCGACCATGTGTGACATGAATGATATGTTATACGGACTAGCTGTGTGCTGTAGAAGTAGTAACTACTCGAATTATATTATTTCCTTTTGAGGGTTCGCATATTTGAAAATTAGCATTTTGTGACTTTTCCTTAATTTTTGCACACCAGTGTAGATGCCAAGTTTGTTTAAACACTTATCATACTTTACTACTAGATTTTGAATATTCTTTTCATAGAAATTTGCCGCCTTCTCCGATAACCAAGAGCTCACGACCGTTTTCACGTCTTTGTCACCGTTGTAGTGGTTGCCGCCGAGATGATATTTGAGATAACGAAAAAATGGAAATAGCTCGGCGCAAGGTCGGGACTGTAGGGAGGGTGGTCCAAAACTTCACCGCCAAAAGAGTCCAATAAAGCTCGGGTCTGAGCTGCGGTGTGAGGCATTGCATTGTCATGGAGTAGCAAAATATTCTCTGTCAGCATGTTGCGTCTTTTGTTTTCAATCGCTCTGCGACAAAAAACGTATCACTGACCGTACATCGCATGGCGCGGGCGATTCGATAATCTTTAACATTTTAAAGACACAGAACAGACCGTACACGTACAGGTTACCAACATAGCTGCAACTGAGTACAGTTGTTTCGAAGAAATGCCGGGACATGATGCAAGCACTCGTTGCGGCGCTCGCGCCACCTATTAGTGTATACAACAAACAAAACGGCCTATACTTCAAAAACACGCTTCGTATATTATGGGGACAAGGGACCTTTAAAATCATTTTTTTATTTTTTGTAAATTTCACTTTAAATATTATTCAAGGGTACATTATATGCATTAGGTATGGCATACATTTATCACTATTTTTTTTTCAGAAAAGAAAAGGAATTTTTCGTAATATTTTAGACGTTACGGAGAACTTTTCAAAATGCCCCATTCGTGTTCCATATCAATGAAAATCCCAATATTTTTTATACAAGTTTGGTTGATTTATATATATAAATAAAACTGTGCATCGAATTTTATATTTGAATATAAAGGAGAGAAAAAAAAATACTTTCTAAATGTTTTGAAATTTTGGGCATTTTTGCCGCTCAAAATTTCAAAAAAATTGGAAGATGTTTTTTTTTTCTATGAGGTAACGTTATATTCCATGACATGGGTATATATACATACTGCACTCTTACTCGCTTAGCTCTCTATATATAACAGGAGCTCTCAGTCGGCGGTCAGAAGCTTGCAAGGCAAATGAAGGATGCAAGACAAAGGTAAAAAATAATACACGTTATCAATGTTCGATATGAGTGTTCTCATTTACTGTTATCCTAATTTATGCTCTTGTAAATAAGTTATAATTATCAAATTAATAAATGGCTCTCTAGACATGTAAAGGAATGCTATAAACAGCATTTTTTGCCATGAATGCGAACTAAAATGATGGTCACTCTATCCTTCCACGCTGATCGCTGGGAATCATGTTGGGAAATAGGAAGACAGATCTCCTGTTATATATGGAGCTCAGTGCTTTTACTATACTCCTTTTCACTAACAGAGACGCATGCCTTTCATTGACCTTTACAAGTTGAGACCGCGTTTCTGCGAGAACGCGGGATAGAAGAGACGGTACTATATGTAATTTTCATGTCAATTGGCGAAGGTGAGTGTGAAGGTCATGCGCCTCTGTTAGTGAAAGGGAGTCCAAAGACCAATAGTGTTACTGAGTTTTTTTGCCCAAGAAGTTTCTAGCACATTTATTGATTCTCTAAGTGAAAGTTGTACTCTTTTGGGTGAATTTTTATATTTATTATTATTATTATTTTGCATTTCTCAAGTGTGTAGATAGTTGCCCTAAAGCGATTTCGTGAATTTCCAATTCCTTACAATATTTTCTGCTTGTTAAACGCAACGCCGCTCGTTGAACGTAATTGCTTTGTAAAGATTTATACTTGTTTTTCTCAAAACCAAAACTGGATGACCATTTTTCGCGAGAATTATTTTGCCGATTTCATTTTTTTTTTTTTTTAAGAAAACTAATTGTTTTAGCTGGATCTTATACCAGCGATCGAACTTCTAGCACTATTACAGCCGATGTTACTAATTTAGCTGATTCCTTTATTCGAAAATCTAGTAACGCTATTCCTAATAGTAATCTTCGCCATACTTAACGGCAAATTAAAGAAGGGAATGTTACAATTAAAAAATAATGGTACATTTTTTAACTAAAAAATTTGCTCAATTCACAACATTTACTTCAGAGTGGACGTAGACGATGATAACCTTTGAAGCCAACATCCCCTGGTTTGTGGTTCAGAACTGTATGAGGGTTTTCTGTTGATTTGTGCAGATGAATTTTGAGTTCTACAGTTTATCACGTAATTCTCAATATAGAAAGGATCATTACAGTCCTGTGATAATGCAGTCCTGATCAGGGATGTAGTGGAAGGTATACGACGGTATACGCCGTATACCTTCTGGAATTTTTTAAGGAACACCGTATACCCTCTGTTTCTCAAAAAAAGGCTATAGCATACACTCACTAGGGTATACCCTCTGCATAGAGCGCACACTCTCTGATCTTTTTACGACTACAACACTGGTCCTGATGTTATTCAGGCTTTGTATTCCTTGTGATCAGCGTTTGACATTGTCGTCGTAAGTTCTAAAATACGCTATATTAGACATTGCTGGCAGCACTTGGCCACTTTGTTAGGTCAAAAATCAACATCTTAGCTGACGAATTCAGTTACTCTCTGCCTGCGATAGCTAACAATACATTGCATAAGGTGTCCCAAAATTAACTGATATTTTAAACACCCCGCCATTTGTTTCGTGGTTAAACAAAACGGAGTAACTGCTGAGGTTAAATTTGGGAAAGGTACACAACCAGAAAACACGTGGAAATTTTAAATATTCATGTTAAAAATGATAGTAAAAGATGCAGGGACTATTTGTGAAAGCTAGCTAAAATGTCAGCCCATTTTGCGATACCCTTTAGGTCGATAGATACAGTAGCCTCTCGCTATATCAAGCCTGTCGGGAGACTTTGTTAGGCAATGCATTTCTCTCTTCTAATTTCAGGCACAAACATAAAATCCCGCTTGTAAAATCTTAAATAAAACAGCATTCATACATTAGGCGTTCCATTCATACATGCGAACATACACAAATAATCTAACAAACACAAAATCCTATCACAATATTAAAATATTTATTTGCTTAAAATATGTTATAAAAACACATTAAAAGTAAATTAAAAATCTATATTTACATGTTTCAATTCTTTTACTGAGTCGTCGTCAGAATGTATAACAGAAAATTACAAATGCATATGAAAAATGGAAAAAAAATCATCGAATATAAACAAGTAATCATATAACGCGCCCTACATTTTCGCGATTGCTCATGTTCCCTCTATGTCGCGACGCCGTAAGTTGTCCAACCCTTCAAACCATAAATTCGGGATATGAAAAGATAATGTATCGTTACAAACTCCTGAACCTCTTGAATAAATTTCAATGAACTCTCTTATAAATAATTGTAAATAAAAATTAGACCTATAGATTATTTTACTCTCGTTAAAAAAGTATGTTAATGTTCTCTATTTGATTTAGCCGGGATAAAGCAGTATTACCTCTATTATATTTTATGTCCGCTATATGTTAAATTATAATTATAACATTTTAACGAGAGTAAAATAATCTACAGGTCTAATTTTTATTTACAATTATTTATAAGAGAGTCCATTGAAATTTATTTAAGAGGTTCAGGAGTTTGTAACGATACATTATTTTTTCATATCCCGAATTTACGGGTTAAATGGTTGGACAACTTACGGCGTTGCGTCATAGAGGGAACACGAGAGATCGCGAAAATATAGGGCGCGTTATATGATTACTTGTTTAAATTCGATGATCTTTTCCATTTTTCGTATGCATTTGTAATTTTCTATTATACATTCTGATGACGACTCAGTAAAAGAGTTGAAACATGTAAATATAGCTTTTTAATTTACTTTTAATGTGTTTGTTTAACGACTTTTAAGCAAATAAATATTTTAATATTTTGATATGGTTAGTGGTGGACGTAATTTTGACTTACTACTCGCACTTTTTTACATTTGTAACACAAAACCCTTTTGACATACCGCATTTGGATTGAAAAGAAATCTCCTTCAGAATTTAAATAGCATATCAACGTTAATGCTCTCCCCTCCAATCTCATTTTAATGTAGTCGCCATATTTTATTAGACAGTATCCCAAAATGAAGGATTTTTTACCAGAAAATGACATTCCGACGCTTTCCTAAGCGCTTTTAAATATCGAATCTCACGTTACGCAGTGCAGAAAAAGCTTTCAGGTTTATTCGTTTTTAAGAGTGGATTTTTCTGTCCAGAGTTCATGATGTGTCAACTTTTATTGGCAGCTGAAAAGTACTTTTACAGTCACAAATTTAAATACATTATTCATGAAAATGTTTGAAAAATAGAATAAAGGTGCTTAAATTTTTCATGAATCCAAATCCGAAAAATAGATTTATTAAAAAACTAAGTTTCTTTAAACTGCTTAATATAGTTTGTTTTTGGTCATAAATTTTTAATAAGTCGTATATAGGATCTTTAATACATGAAAAAATAGATAGACACTCCAATTTTGATTAATGTGCTTTATTTGATTACATCAGAATTTCATAGAATTGCATTGTAAAATTTTAAAAAATAATAATTTTGCGATCGGATATTTTCTCATCCTCATTATTTTACTAATATTTCAGGTTACATTGAAAATTTTCAATTTCGTTACACATAGTATACCAATACCGATGATATTGATTCGAATATTGCATGCATCGAAAATAATTCCACCGAAATACCAAATTTGGTCTAATATTGTCTTTAGATTGGCAATATTGCCGAAATATTTGCTTTACATTGGCAATATTGGCAAAAAACAGCAAAATATCTTTTGACATTATTTGTACAGTATTGGCAAACTATAAACACCTTAATGTTAGGACAATGTAGCATGTCAATACTACTAAAATATACAAGGGTGACACATAAATACTGTGACGCAAATAAAAAACCATAACTTTTCTCTGAACGAACAAAACAACTAGTTTTATTCACCATTCTAAAGAGGAGAAAATTCTGTACTAGAAACAATGAAGATAATTCGAATTGGTTTCCTCCACCCGTGATGTAGACGTCTAGATGCTTCTGTAAATTCTTCAAGATAGCTGCGACTGTTTCCGGCGTAATTTCGACCCAGGCTTTTTCCAGAGCACGTATCAGGAATCCAGGGACTTGTTCTTGATTGCGCAGGCTTTTTGCTCCAGTATCCCCCAAACAGCGAAATCCACAGTGTTCAAATCAGGGGAGTTTGAGGGCCAAAGCCCCTTCGTTCAAAATCACGAGAGATTGGCCTTGCATCCCTCCAGTGTCTTTTTCACTCCATGGGTAGTCGTCCAGTCCTGCTGAAATCTCCAGTTTATGTTCTTCGCTTTCTTTTTGGCCCGGGAGATCACAACGCATTCCGAAGTTAGCTCCTGATACGTCTCTGCGTTGATCTTGAGGTCTTTTGGGACGAAGACTAGTTTTGTTTTTCCTATCCGGAAATCCCCGTCTACATCATCACAGACTTTGGGAAAATAACTTTTTCCACCTTTACGATGCGCAGAGCCCCTTTGAGTAGCAAATTGCATTGCGTCTGCGAGTTTCGGAAAGGTTGGACCATAAAACTCTTTTCATCGGTGAAGAAAATCCGATTCAGGATATTGCCGCGGCACAGGGACTTCATCTTCGTGCACTTTTCGAGCCTTGACGCTTTTAATTGGTCCGTGACACGGTGTCCTTTCGCCAGTTTGTACGGTATAAGTTGCAGATCTTGTTTGACATGTCTTCGCATGGATTCGCGGTCGATGTTGTAATCCTTGGACAATTTTCGTATGTTTCTTTGTGGATTTAGCTGGATCTTCTTCTTGACCATGTTAAGGGCACTCAGGTCCTTGTTGTTCGCGGTCTTCCACTTCGTTGAAGGTCTTTGATGCCTCTGGTCTCTTTAAAACGTTTGACGGAGCGATGGACTTGCTTCTGGTGCAATTTGGCGATCATAGGAATTGGCATTCCCCTCTTTTGGAGGATGACGATTGCTGGCCGGTCTTCTTTGCACAATACGTTTTCCTTCAAAACAGTGAATTAATATCAACTAAAATAGCAATTACACAAAAAAAGCACGATGAACACGAATGAAGCAATAGTATATCATAAAAATGGGGAAAAAATTAAATAAATTGACATTTTCATCACGTCTCAGTATTTATGTGTTACCCTGTAGTCAATGCAAGCAATATTGATTCAATATTACTTTGATAATAGGCATAAACCCATCCATCCATGCATACGCATATAGCCTAACAAATACAAAACCCTCTTTAGCATGCCCCAATGGAATTAAAAATTTCTTCAAATTCTGAACACTTTATCAAAATTAATTCTGACCTTCCAATCCTAAAGCTAATACCAATGCTAAAGTAGTGGTCATTATTTATAAACTAGTTGGATGTACCAATCCCAAAACTTTCTTCTAACCCATATATTTTAATATTTCAAAATGATGTTACAGATGTCAATATTTCATTTTTATGAGTTCAATACTATATCAACTTTGACTTTCATCTTAAATTTCGGCTTCAGACAATTAATCGGAGTAAAAACGAGTTAATCTCGATCATGATATTTATTAAAATCAGGAATAGCCGCAAACAGTCAGGATGGGCAGTTCCCGTCGATTCACGAGCTACTGGTGTGCAATAGAACTACAAAAAATTAAGAAGATTACACAAAAATCGCTATTACAGCGCCCCATTCCGCCGGAATTTTTCCACATTCAGGGAGCACCTGCTTGTCATGGCAAAAAACATACACAAAAAAATTTGGTTCAATTCTATGCATAACTTCATACACTTTATGAAGGTACAATATTGAAAAAGGCACAAAAATCACTATTAAAGCACCCCCTTCCGGCGGATTTTTTTCCAAATTCCGGGAGGGCCTTCTCGCTATAGCCAAAAACTTAAAAAAAAATTGGGTTAATTCTATGCATAACTTCATACACTTTTCGATGGTACAATATTCAAAATCGCCCAAAAATCGCTATTACAGCGCCCCCTTCCGGCGGATTTTTTCCAAATTAAGGGAGAACCTACTTGCTATAGCCAAAAACTTAAAAAAAATTTGGTTCAATTGTATGCATAACTTCATACACTTTTCGATGGTACAATATTCAAAATCGCACAAAAATCGCTATTACAGCAACCTCTTCAGGCGGATTTTTTCCAAATGAAGACAGGACCTGTTTGCCATAGCCAAAAACTTAAAATAAAAAAATTGGTTCAATTTTATGCATAACTTCATACACTTTTTGGTGGTACAATGGCGACAGACACATGGAGAGACAGACATTTTCTATAAACATGATTTAGGGGAGCTCTGACTCCTAAAACGTGTAAATCCGTCGAAAACCGGAAGTCGAAAAAAATTTCGATTACAATACTTTCTTCTATTGAAGACAGAAAAAAGTAAAAAGTTTCCCTATATCAAAGACCTGTTTTTAATATAAAATGGCGTCCTGTCTCTTTCGTAAGTAGTTTTGAATATCGAATCTCGCGTTAGGCAATGCAGAAAAAAAAACGTCAGGTTTGTTCACTTTTTTAAAGTGAATTTTTCTGTTCGGAGTTCGAGATGTGACGTCCTTTACTGACAGCTAAAATGTACTTTCAGAGTCACAAATTTAAATGCATTATTCATGGCAGTGCTTGAAAACAAGAAAAGATTGTTTACAGTTTTTTTGAAAATCAGATGCAAAGAATGAAACTTCCATTAAAAAAATAATAGAAAATTTTAAAAACATTTAAGTACCTTTTCTGTTTATCCGGATATTTTACAAATGAATCATTTATAGTGATTTCAACCGACGAAAAAATCAATTTACAAACGAATTTCTATTAATATGTTTTATATGATTACATCAGAATTTCAGTGAGTTGCAGTGATATCGCATTTCAACTTTTAATAAATAATGTTTTGAGATTGGATACATTCTGATCTTTTTCTAACAAATTTTTTAGATTGCATTGAAAAGTTTCTATTATGTCCATAGTAGCAAACCAATATTCATTATATTGAGGTCCAATATTGCTCTCATCTGAAATAATTTCAATGAAATGCCAGTATTGGTTAAATATTATAAATACCAGCATTGATATGGAATTATTAGAGAAATATTATTTTTAGATTGGAAATATTTGCAATAAAACGGTCATATTGAAGAAACGTTGGCGTTATATAGGAAATATTAGAAATCAAGTGGAGAAATATTTCATTCTATTTGAGCAATATTGGTAAAATGTAAGTGGTTTAGAGTTAGTAATATTTCATGCATGTACGAGGGTGGTTCAATAATTATTGTCCCCAGTGTATATAAAATATTTGTACTGCAACGGTTGTTGTGGAATATCGATATCGAAGCCTAATGTCTTAGATGCCACTTAATTTCAGAACAGTAGCTGCTATATTCACATAGTTTTAGAGAGAGGAGTGAAAGGGGTGAGTGAGGGTGAAAGGCCGATTTTTAGCCTATGGTGCTAGATTTGTGACAGTAGATGAGACGTAACTACTGTTGTTTGGGCTCGCGATCATAGTTATGTAGCCACATCTCATCCACTGTCACAAATGTAGCCTCATAAGCTCCAAACCAGCATTTCACCCTCACCCCTCCTTAAAAACTCCATCAAAAATAAGGCTTTAAAACTTCACCCCTCCCTCCAAAACTATGTTAATATAGCAGCTAAGATTCTGAAACTGAGCATATAGGCATTTAAGACATTAGGCTTCGATGTTCCCCATCAACCATCGCAGTACAAATATTTTATATAGACTAAGGACAAAAATTATTGAATCACCCACGTATTCCTCATATAAGGTCAATACAAACTATGCTGGTCTAATATTACTTTGCTAGTACACTTACATAAATACACGCATATACATTATACAGCGGGGTTCAAGATGATAAAAACGACAAAAAAGATGTCAGTTCTCGTTTGCAATGAAAATGCGCAAATGTTTGTGTTAAAATTAAGGGGACCGTTTACCTTTTCAACAATTCATTTTTTTTTTCAATTCCTACTATTAGTTCACACTCTCCTTATATATTTATATATTTATATATCTTGTTCAAATTTTCAATCGTTAATAAAATACTTATTATTGGATGACGATTGATGTTAATACAGTTTTTTCAAATATTAATTCATTAATTAAATTTTAATTAATTAATTTTAGTTTTATGTGGGAGACAAAATGGTGGCTATTGGTTATTGAACAGCATTTAATGCATGTTCATATCTATAAGGGGTGGGGGTGGGGGTGTACCATAGGGGGACCCTGTTCTGTCGCCAAATACCGCCAAGTTTGTCGCCAACTTGGCGATATATCACAAAATTTGGCGACCACAATGAGTCGCCAAAAGTGACGCAACTTGGCGATATCTCTAATATTTCGCCAAATTCCCATAGACTTCCATTGTAAACCTACTTGCTTATAGAAAATCAACAAATTGAGATATTTTAATGCAACAAAAACTAATATTAGCTTAAGGGATTATATTAAATTTTTCTTTGATGACCTAAGTAGGAATTGACTTTAAAAACAAAAATTTTATATTACTTGTTTAAAATATGGTTCAAATGGTGAACTCTCTGCATTTCAATGTTCAACTAAAAGTACATTTTGAACAAAAAAAAATTAACTGCATATTTAATTTTAAAAAAATTTATTTTTTTTATTTTAATTTTTTTAAATCCCTACTACTTTTTCAAATATTGATATTTTGGCAATTATTTTTTTTTTATATAGATTTTCACATGTATATTACAAAAGACTGCGCGTGGATTTTTAGATACATCTAATATTACATTTAATTTTTTGACTGATATGTATTGTATAAAACGATGAAATCTAAGACATATTCATCTACTTTTATTGAAAAAAAAAACTGAAGGCTAATTCCATGCGCATATTTATCACATATATAATAAAGAACATGTACAAAAATATTTAAAACTATCTCAAACAGAAAAAAAAAAAAGCTTTAGCATTTTTAAAACACGAAAGTGAAGAAAATAGGAACATGGAGAAAAAGCCATTTAAATTTTTAATTTGTTTGGGTAAATTAATTTAATAATTTAATTTGTTTGGGTGTATTAACAAAATTTACAATATCTCGCGATATAATTGTCGTATGCTTAAAAATGAGGTGTCAAAATATTCATCATTAATCAGGCTTTTAATTAATATTAAAAACAAAATTCATTTTTTTTTATCAATTTTAAAGTAAACTGTCTCCTTAAATATATTCCAATTAATTTCAAACCGATCGTGTACAAAATTTGTACATATATTTTTAAAAATCTATTTTAAATACGTATTTTGCTAAATTTACGCTAGGGCAAAATGCTAAGAAAGCAGTAAATATTTCAAATCAACGGCTCTTGATCGACGTGATTTTCTCTTATATCTCTTAACAAAGCATTTAAAAGATATTCTGAGTGCATTCGTTTGGTTTGTAAAACTTTTTGACGATGGGGAGAGGTAAAATCCTTTCTGGCTTCGAAGGAAGCCAAATTTTAGCTCATAAACATAATCTGGACATCACTTCAAAGAACTGATGATAAATTAAACATTCAAAGACTGATTTTTAATTTATTTCTGAATCCAACTAATGGTACTGGAAATTTACAGGAAGACCGTGAGCTCTTTCGAAAAGATCCGAAAATTTGACTTTTCTACGGTCACAAACAAAAGAATGACAGCAGAGGAAATTAGAAGTGAGATTAGACGCCAGCATCAGTATGTACTATAAGAGTAATAAAAAGGTCGAGAATTCTTAACCCCTTGAGGGGCGGTGGGATGTATTATATCTCACCTAATTTTAATGTAGATACGCACACCTGAAAGTTTTAATTAACTTATACTTTAACTTTAGTGGAAAAAAGTCAAAAAATTGCTTTTCCTCTTTTTGAAGTAACTCTTTTTTTTAATTCCGGTGTAAATTCAACATTTCACAAACACAATTGCTTGCCCTTCAAAAGGTTAAATATTTAAAACCACGTCAGAGTCCTCCGCGTTTAACGTCTGGCTATAATAATATCGGCATTCAATTCGCAGAGAAACATCTGAAGCAATACAAAAGGATTGATCTAAAACTATTTTCAGTGATGAAAAATTGTTTAGTTTCAATTGCTCCTAATAGCATTCATTCATATTGGCATGACCTTAAAAAGGAAAAGGAAGTATTTTCAACACTTCAACTAGGTGGAGGCTCCCTAATTGTTTGAACTGCTTTTTATTCGGGAGGTAAACTTGGAATTGCTTTCCTAGAAAGACGACAAAACAGACATACCATTTCACCATGGCCATTTTTTGAACCAGGATAAACAAATTACCGGCCTTAATTGTATTTTTATTTTCTTCTATCTTTACAAGAAGAAAGTATTGGATTCGTGAAAAATTTCGACTTCCGGTTTTCGACGGATTTACACGTTTTAGAATGCCCAGAACACGATTTGATGGTTTTTAGAAAATGTCTGTCTGTGATTCTGTCTGTCACTCAGTGAGTCTGTATGTGACAAAAATTTTGTGGGCCCTCTATCTCAAGAACTAATGCACGGAATTTCACAAAACTTTATATTTAGTTAGACCTTGATATAAACTGGACCTGATTAGTTTTTGGTGAAAATCGCCCACCAGGTGGCGCTGCTATGCGGCATTTTTCACGATTTCAGCAATAGCTATATCTCAAGAACTACTGCCCGGATTTTCATAAAACTTCAGACTCATTTAGTCCAGGATATAGTTTGGTGCTGATTGCTTTTTTGTGAAAATCGCCCAACAGGTGGCGCTGCTATACTGCATTATTCATGATTATCGCAATAGCTCTAACTCAAGAAAAAATGCACGAAATTTCATCAAACTTTAGATTAAGTTAGTCCCTGATATAAATTAGTGGTGTTTAAGTTTTGGTGTAAATCGCCCAACAGGTGGCGCCGCTGTGCTGCATTTTTCAAGATTTTCACAATAGCTGTATCTCAAGAACTACTGCACGGATTTTCATCAAACTTCAGATTTAGTTAGTTCTTGACATGAACTGATGTATAAATTAGTGCTATTTAATTTTTGGTGTAAATCGCTCAACAGGTAGCGCTGCTATGCTGTATTTTTTGTGATTTCCGCAATAGCTTTATCTCAAGAACTAATGCTTGGATTTTCAACAAACTTCAGTTTCAGGTATACCTTGATATCATTTAGTGCTGTTTATTTTTGGTGTAAATCGCTCAACAGGTGGCGCTGCTATGCTACATTTTCAGAATTTCCGCTATAGCTCTATCTCAAGAACTAATGCACGAATTTTCATCCAACTTCAAATTCAGGTATACTTTGATATGAATTGGTGCTAAATCATAGTTATTTCTTGTACTATTTAAATGATTTAATTGATATGATTTATATAGAAGAAAGTTTTGTGATGGACACAACATACTAGTTAAACAAGGCAATGTCTTTGCCGATTCAGTCTGCAAAAGACACAAAGAAGTGGTTTGATGATAAGACTCCTACACTTAATTGACCGGCCAACAGTCCATACCTAAACCCCAAGGAAATCATTCGGGGCATTATCGGGCGCAATATCTACCGAAAAAATAAATAAATGGTCCAGTGTAACTCGAAAGATGAATTAAAATCTACCATTTGTGAGACATGTCGTATTTTGTCGCCTCGACGTGTTATAAACCGTGTAAACTATGCCACAAGGCTGTATTGAAATTTTCATTCACAAAGGAAACACAACTGGCTTGTACTATACAGGGTGTCCGGTCTCAACGGTGTCCAATGGCTAATTCCTAAACCGTTAGTCATAGACATATAGTTCCAATTACAAAAATGTTTTAAATCACGTAAAGAAATATTTTAAAAGCGATTTGGGTCAATAAAAACATTTCTTAAAAAATTACGAAATTTAAATTTTTATACGGTCCCCCGGTCCTATAAGTTATATTTAGTGAAATTTTCCTTATACACTGACAAGTAATATAAAAACAGTCCCGTTATTCTACGATTAAAATTGAACGAGTAATAGCTGTTTAAAGTTGGAGCATATTTTTTGCTGCAAAATGGGGGTCATTCACAAATTTAGTCGAAATATAATTTCGTCAGATATAAAAAATATCTGTGAGTAAAATTAACAATTCAATATAAATTTGAAATCTTTAATCTTTCTGGCATATTAATGGAAAATATACAATTTGTAATAAACATTTAAGAAGAAAGAAAAAACAGAATTTTTCTTAAATAAAATGATTCTAAATTAACAGCCTCAATTCTTTACAAAATGATACGTATTTTAAAATATTATCAGATTGCACAAGCCTGAAAAAGTTGGGTTATGTCATGTTTTTTAGCTAATGATAATTGATTCTTGTATACTCTGTACCGCTGAATCCGAAATTGACCTTCATTTTTAACTATCATATCAGGATTTTTCGCACATTGGAAATTTCAAAGTTAAGGAGTTCAATGTTAAAATTAAATTTCCTCCCCCATCTCATCGGACCACTCAGCTGTTTAGCTGTAAGAATCCCAGGATAAGCAAAAATATCGAATAAATTTTTTAATAAAATAAAATAAAATAAAAAAATGTTTTACATATGTTTTATAGTATGAGATTTTAGCTATATTTTAACTTACACATTTGCGATTTGCATTTCATTTGCGGATCATTTTCAGATTCAGTGCTAAAAAGTGCGTAAAAATCAATTATCAAAAGTTAAAAAACACAACCATCTCCGCTACTTTATAGTATTCGATTTTTGTTATTCTTTAAATTTGAAAATTTATGATTTGCGAAATGTCCTGACATGACGGTTAAAAATTAAGGTAATTTTCGGATTCAGTGCTAAAAAATACATAAATGTGAAAAACCCAACTATCGCAGTCTTGTATTATCTAATCTAAAACTTTTTCTTAAACTCCTTGTCAGAAATTTGTCCAAAATTTTTTGTGTTATCCTCTAAAATAAGTATAAATGGTAACCACCGAAAATCTTAATAATATTAGATTGTTATCGGATTTGCGCCAGTATGTAAAATGCAATCTCGATCGGATATTTAAAAGTGGGTTAAAGTTAGAGTACAAATTTTGAACTGGAAAAACATACATATGATTGTTGAAGTAACATAAAAACTTATAAAAAAAACATAATTTTTGTTAAAAGAAATCATAAGAGAAACAGTCTCAAATCCTGACAAAATAAAACCTATGTTATATTAGCCAATTTTAGACTTAATCATAATACTTGTAGGATTTTTTTTTCAAAGCGCAGATACACATGAAGTAAGACCTTCTAATACTTTAAACACTTATCATATGATCCCTCAAAGCCAAGCCGAGGTCATTTGTTTTCAAAGTAGAAAAGTGGCACAAGTCATGCATTTTTAAAGTTTCATAACTCGCTCAATTTTAGCGTTATATGAATGGGACTTTTTTTGTCTTACTTATCAGTGTAATAGGAAAAAATTATTAAATATAACTTATAGGACCGGGGGACCGTATAAAAATTTAAATTTCGTAATTTTTTAAGAAATGTTTTTATTGGCCCAAATCGCTTTTAAAATGTTTCTTTACCTGATTTAAAACATTTTTGTAATTGGAACTATATGTCTATGACTAACGGTTTAGGAATTAGACATTGGACACCGTTGAGACCGGACACCCTGTATAATTTAGAAAGAAATGCTGCATTCTTATTATTTTGCTCCGATTCCATGTCCAGTGAAATGCAATTTGTTGTATTGTAATAATAACAATTCTTTTCAAATGTTTTCTTTATGTTTTCTTTACCTATTTATTTCGATAAAATGAATTTATATAACTTATATCTGTATTAATATAATAATTCTGTGTGCCGAAAGTAAGCCCCCCCACCCCCCTATTCATATATGTGATTTTTTTCATTTTTCGAGCTCCCCTTCAAGTTTTATTTTCTTACGTTCCTTGTGTTTTTTCAGAATATTCCTTACTTTTTTTTTGTTTCCAAATCTCCTAAATGAATATTTCGTAAGCTAAATAATGTTATAAAAAGTGATAAAATATCTTTATTTAGATTAACGAACGTTTCATCGCACAAACGGTGAAATTTTCAAAATCATTCATGATAGAAATATAATATTTCTTTAATATAATATTATCTTTAATATATTTCTATCATGAATGATTTTGAAAATGTCTCCGTTTGTGCGATGAAGCGGTTGGTTGGTTGGTTGTATAGGGTTTTATGGCGCAAAGTCCCAGTAGGGACATGCTGCGCCAAGACAAAGACAAAATTTTAAAAAAAAATGTATATATCAAAAAATGATTAAAACAAGAATAACAAAAGGGTGATAAAAACAAAAAAAAATTAATGAAAATAGTAATATGTATATCTAAAACCGTTTAAAAGAATCAAAGGTTCATAGCTAAAAGTCAAGCGTATTATAATTAAAAACTGTGGAATTATTAAATTAATAACTGTAAAAATACACAAAGTTTAAAAGGATGTAGAAATACTTCATGAAAACAAGGTTAAAATCATATGAGTAAAAAACAATGTAAAATCAATTAGGTAAAAATTCCTCTAAAACTGTGTTTCCTTCATCAGCACTTGATTCATAAGAGTCGGATTCCATTGCCTCATCGACATAATTCTGCATCTGTTTTGGATCCTTTAAGTTAGAGACAGACTGATTTAGCCAGCTGTTCTTGCTCTTTTTTTTCACAGTGTTCCACTGTGAAGAGCCCCCGATTGTTTTTCTCTCTTTCTGAACGCAAATTTTTTTGCTTGGTTTCACTGTTTGAGTAGCATCAGGTTTCTGTGATGTTTTTTTAGATTTAACAGCCTTAGTATCAGTCTGGAGTTCAGATGACTTTTTGGATTGAACTGGTTCAGATGACTTTTTGGATTGAACTGGTTCGGATGACTTATTGGATTGAACTGAATCGGATGACTTTTTGGATTGAACTGAATCGGATGACTTTTTGGATTGAACTGAATCGGATGACTTTTTGGATTGAACTGCAGGTTTTGCGATTGGCTAGTTTGATATACTATAGTAACAGGTTCTGAGGATGGTAGCCAACGTTCTAATAATGGGGTTGCATAACATTTAGAACCACAGCAGACATCACGAGTTTGTATCTTTGTGGTGCTGAGTGGTACTGTCATAGGTGAGTTATTTAGTGGAGCGGAAGGTTCGGTCTGGGTGCTTATGTGCCTTACAGATTTTGATTGTAGCTTGACTAAACTAGAGTAAGAAACTCCGACGGAAGGGGTTCTTGATTCAACAACTTTTCGAGCTTCTGGGTATGAAAGTTTTTGGGTAATTTTAACCGCAAGGATTTCTTTTTCACGTACCCAAATTGGACAGGAGCGAGAGTAGGCTGTATGGTCACCCTTACAATTTACACAGCGTTCAGAATTACTGCAAGATTTACTGTCGTGGCCGACTTCTGCACAACGTGCACAGGTAACAGAGCCACGACAGGTACTGTTTGTATGGTCATAACGCTGGCATTTAAAGCAACGGAGGGGGTTAGGTATATAGGGTCGGACAGGACAGCTTAAGTAGGCAGCTTTAATTCTGGTTGGTAAATTTGGGCTATTGAATGTGAGAATAACGTGCTTTGTAGGGAGCACTTGCCCATTTCGGCGGATTGTGATACGACGTGCATCTATTATGTTTTGATCTTTTAAGTTTTCTAGTAGCTCTTCCTTTGTAGAGAACAGAAGATCTGGTTCAGATATAACACCACGGGTTGTATTTAAAGTTTGATGTGCTTGAACTGAAACAGAAAAGGAGCCTATAGATGTGCAGTTCAAGAGAAGTTGCGAGTGCTTGGCTGAAGAGATCTCCAACAACAAATCTCCAGATTGCATTTTTTTTTAGCGAATAGCCATCTCCAAAAACTGACTGGAATGTTTGACCAATAAGAAACGGTGAAGTTCTTTTAAATGAACTATCTGAAATACTGTCAGTACGTTTAATGACGAAAAAACGTGAGAATGAATTGTTCTGTGCAGTTTGTTGCTCTCCACAGGGGAGAGATATTGAAGAAAATGAAGTTTCTCCATCCATGTTAGAAAAAAAGAAACAATTCAGACCCCGGCCGCACCACCCACTACCGAGCCCAACAAGGGGATGCACATTCGTGCACCAGTGCTAACCAGGGCCTATACGGTCACAAGACACTCCTATGCCAGCCTCCACCCTTAACGAGATGGCTAGTAAGTGCCTGATCGCTTGATCCCCAGCCAGTGACACAAGTCAGCTGACCAGCCGATTGATGCATACGGGACCAATATGCACCTCCCATATACCTGAAGCAGAGGCCAAAGCAGTGTGTTGGTTTCCCTCAACTGCCAGGATCCCCCTTTCCAGGGACACGGGTCGCCACGCACGGCAAACACGTGGGTGGTTTACAATTCTCCATGAGTCGATATACAGGACGATATCGGCTCATACAGAATTGCCCTCACCTCCGAAGAGGAAACCACAACGAGAGAGAAACAAAGAGGAAAGAAACGAGAGAAATAAGAGGAAAAGGAAAAGAGACAGATCGCTCAGGAACCCGGGGTTGCGAAGCCCGTGAATACCTAAAGAAGGTATCCCCCTGGGGGGGGGGTGCGATGAAGCGCACAATCTAAATTAATCTAAATAAAGATATTTCTTATCACTTTTTATAGCATTATTTAGCTTAATCTATTTATGAGTGGTTATTATACATATTGTTGAATATATCTTATGCAATTTACTTTTATCTAATATCATTACGTATTATATCAGAATAGCAAATTTCGCTATGCGCTACGCGCTACCAGACCTTTGAAAGGAATATGTTTCTTTCGAAGGACGCTGTGAATATTTTCCTTGATTTTTATGCACTGAGATTTAATAGATGAAATATATTAAGTTTTATAATTTTTGTTCAATTTTTTATAGCTTATTTAATTATTTTATATAAATTTGTTTCATTAATTTATTATTTTTATTAATAGAAACTACTTAGCTTCTATGGAAGGGAATTTTAAAACAAAAAGTATTAATTCGATCTGATTTTATCTTGGAAATTTTAAAAATCCTGTGAAATTTCATAAATTACAAATATACCCTCCATCCTCCCTATTTTTCTATTCTTTGCATAAAAGTTCCAATAATAAGCCCCCCCCCCCCAATAAAATCATTAGAATTTCCTGTCTGCTAAAGGAGGGCTTACTTTCGATATTTTACGGTATTAATTATTTAGTCAATTAACCCATTTACGCCAACTGTCCCATTTTGGGACGTTTCGAGTTTTAATATTTTTTTTTCTTCTTCTTCTTTACAACATGAAAATTGCATGAAGTAATTGTCTATAAATGTCTTTATCTATTACCGAGAGATGACAGCATAAGATGGATATTTATTTGCTTAAATGAAGGCCTTTTTTCGGTGTTTATAGATGTTTCATTTTTCAAGGTAACGAAATTTAAAAAGTAAGTTTATTTGTATTTTTTCTATCAAGGTTCCAAATAAATAAGTCATAATCTTAGCCTGTAGACTTCTTTTAAATACGTACTTTTTTTTATTTCAAAATTACATGTTAAAGTCTGTATTTTATGCATGTTTGTAACGTACAAAATATAGGGGGCAAGGTGCAAATGGGCACCTATTTCTAATAGGCATTTAGGGGGCAGTTATTTATCTAAAGTTATTTTCGAGATGATTTTGAAACAAATTGTTTTTCAGCCTCGAATACGATTATTCTTAATTTATTATTCTTAATTTATTATTAATAATACTTATAATGTTATTAGTCTCTGTAAAGAAATAAATATATATTTTTAATAGTTCATAAAAATACTAATTATAGTATATAATATACAATTTAAAAGCTTAATTTATATATTTTTCCACATATGACTATTCTCATATTTAATACGCTTACGTTTTATCAAATAAATACAAAAATATTTTAACATAATTTGTTTTAGTACTTTTCCAGTTCATTTTGTAACATTTTAAAGTGATTTTACTAAAAAATTTGAGAAACAAAAATTCAGGCAAAAATGAGTTAAATTATCGTTCCTATCATTTTGCACCTCGCTGTGCAAATAGCCTAATAAACAAATACTCACAAGGAAGACCTCCATACGGGCATACTCCAAAAAATCTGAAAAAATTATAGATTGTTCTACTCGTGAGGATAGCTATATTTATAAAAAAAATTCGGCGGAAACTCGATAGAGCGTCCGTAAAAAAATAATAATAATAATGATGAAAATTTCGATATTTGACGATTTATCACCGGTTGGCGATGGAATAAATTTCAAAAAATACTTTTTTATGTCAAATACTGCAAGATAAGAATGTTTCATATTGAACTTATTTAAATAAATTTAATGTAAATAACTTTAGTTTTATCAGTTTTAGTTTGATTTAACTATAATTTTGTCATATATATATATTTATAATGAAAGTTAACTATCAAATTTTATGAATTAAAACAAAATTTAAATTAATTAAAATTGTTTCAATCTCAAAATTAAGTTCAATTGAGCACTGTTGATTCAATTTTGTTGCTATGGAAACAACAACTTTTTGATATTGAAATGAATTATTCTTCATCTTGCCTTTATTTCGGAATACTCTTAAATATATGAAAATATTTTTTATATGTGAAATTGATTTTAAAGTAATAAAATTAAATAACAAGCAACATAAATATGTAATACAAAAAAAATGTGTTTATTAAACTCTCTCATTGTTGCAGTTTAAATTCATTAAATACGATTTGCACGCATTCTAAAAATCAATTAACACGTTGAGTGACATGTCGGTCACGGCGACTGACACCGAACTTTGAATTTAGGCCACGTCATTCATCGGTGACTGATACCGAACTTTGAATTTAGGCCACGTCATTCATCGGTGACTGATACCGAACTTTGAATTTAGGCCACGTCATTCATCGGTGACTGACACCGAACTTTGAATTTAGGCCACGTCATTCATCGGTGACTGATACCGAACTTTGAATTTAGGCCACGTCAGTCATCGGTGACTGACAATTATAAATTGTGTAACGGGAATCTTATTTCGTGGCCCAAACAGAAAGACAGACAAAAAAGACTTGGCATTCAACGTGTTAACAAGCAATTTTCAGGTGCATTAAAATCGTTTACTTTTGGCGAAGATAAGTACTGCTCACCAAATCGTGTGACACTTTCGTCTTTTCGTGCCAAATACTCGAAAGTATTTTATTTTTTTACAGACTTTCTACTGTAATTCCGCCGCTAAATTTGACTGATCCTTTATTACACACATAAGTAGTTTAATTAGTATTTTTTTTTTCAAAATATTCTGAGTATGTCCAGTAAGGAGACCTTCCTTTGTCAGCATGCCACGATCCGATGAAAAAATTCTGAATACCCTATGTAAACATTAATTGTGTCCTACCAACCGCATTTTAATGTAGTCGGCAATTTTTATTAATTTCCTGAAATGAAATATCTTTTTTGCCAGAAAGTGATGTTAAGACGCTTTCTGAAGTGATTTTGAATATCGTATATCAAACGTATCTCGCCTTGCAGAAAAATCTCCCAGATTTATTCATTTTCTTAAATAGACTTTTTCTATGTTCAGACGTTGAGATATGACGTTCTGTATTGACAGCTACTTTTACAGTCACAAATTTAAATGCATTGTTCATGGCAGTGCTTGAAAACAATAAAAGTGTGCAAGTTTTCATCACAAATTCTGGTGCAAAGAATTGACCTTAACAAAATATTCCAAGTTGTTGAAGACATTTTAGCAAGCTTTCTTTTGGCCTAATTATAATGCATCATCTAGGCTTAGGCAGTTTTAAAGGGAAAAGTTAATGTACAAGCAGGAAGCAGGAATTCTGCTTTTTAAGATTTATGCTCCCAGATTTATTCACTTTCTTAAAAAGACTTTTTCTGTTCAGACGTCGAGATGTAACGTTCTGTAATGACAGCTACTTTTACAGTCACAAATTTAAATGCATTATTTATGGCAGTGCTTGAAAACAATAAAAGTGTGCAAGTTTTCATTACAAATTCTGATGCAAAGAATTGACCTCAGCAAAATATTCCAAGTTGTTGAAGACATTTTAGCAAGTTTTCTTTTTCCCTAATTATAATGCCTAATTCTAGGCCTAGGCAATTTTACAGAAAATAGTAAGTTAATGTACAAGCAGGAAACAGGAATTCTGCTTTTTCAGATTTATGCTCCCAGATTTATTCACTTTCTTAACCCTTAAATGCCTGGTGTTGCTTTTCGGCAACATACACAATTTAGGCTATAAAATACTATTAGAATAATATTGAAGCTATAATGCCTAATTTTGCCAATAAAATACATTCTGAAAATATAATTAAATCAATTTTCAGCATGTAGATGGCAACACTTGTGCTGTTTAAGAATAAAGATAAATTTATTTTTTCAATTGTTGCTACTTGTTCTTTTTGTTTTGTTTAGAAGCTCGCGAAATACCCTATTTTGACCTGCAGTGAGCAAGAAAAATTTATTTCTTATTATAGCTCCTAAAATTCTTGTGTGTTTAAAATTACAGAATTTTATCAAGGGAAATTATTTTTTCAACTAAACACCAGTATTGCCGATTGATAACAAACTGTTTATAAGCCGTAAACTATATTTAAAACAAAATATGAATTTTAAGTATTT
The DNA here is from genome assembly GCA_963932465.1 of Maratus speciosus. Lineage (NCBI taxonomy): Eukaryota > Metazoa > Arthropoda > Arachnida > Araneae > Salticidae > Maratus > Maratus speciosus. The sequence continues at coordinate 530,280,316 of OZ010792.1, forward strand.
TTCCCATGATCTATTTAAAAAATGAAAGCCGAAAAACATTATTACAATGATTCTTGAAAAATCAGGCATTTAAGGGTTAAAAAGACTTTTTCTGTTCAGACGTCCAGATGTGTGAAATTCTGTAATGACAGCTACTTTTACAGTCACAAATTTAAATGCATTATTCATGGCAGTGCTTGAAAGCAAGGAAAGTGTGCAAGTTTTTATCACAAATTCTGATGCAAAGAATTGACCGCAGCAAAATATTCCAAGTTGCTTAAGGCATTTTAGCAAGCTTTCTTTTTGCCTAATTTTAATGCATCATCTAGGTCTAGGCAGTTTTAAAGGAAAAAGAAAGTTAATGTGCAAGCAGGAATTCCGCATTTTCAGATTTATGCTCCCAGATTTATTCATTTTCTTAAAAAGACTTTTTTAGTTCAGCATCGAGATATGACATTCTGTACTGACAGCTACTTTTACAGTCAAATTTAAATGCATTATTCATGGCAGTGCTTGAAAGCAAGAAAAGTGTGCAAGTTTTTATCACAAATTCTGATGCAAAGAATTGACCTCAGCAAAATATTCCAAGTTGTTCAAGACATTTCAGCAAGCTTTCTGTTTGCCTAATTATAATGCATCATCTAAGCCTAGGCAGTTTTAAAGGAAAAAGTTAATGCACAAGCAGGAAGCAGGAATTCTGCTTTTTCAGATTTATGCTCCCAGATTTATTCACTTTCTTAAAAATACTTTTTCTGTTCAGACGTCGAGATGTGACGTTCTGTAATGACAGCTACTTTTACAGTCACAAATTTAAATGCATTATTCATGGCAGTGCTTGAAAGCAAGAAAAGTGTGCAAGTTTTTATCACAAATTCTGATGCAAAGAATTGACCTCAGCAAAATATTCCAAGTTGTTGAAGGCATTTTAGCAAGCTTTCTTTTTGCCTAATTATAATGCATCATCTAGGCCTAGGCAGTTTTAAAGGAAAAAGAAAGTTAATGTACAAGCAGGAATTCCGCATTTTTAGTTTTATGCTCCCAGATTTATTCATTTTCTTTAAAAGACTTTTTCTGTTCAGATGTCGAAATATGACATTCTGTATTGACAGCTACTTTTACAGTCAAATTTAAATGCAATATTCAGGACAGTGCTTGAAAACAAGAAAAGTGTGCAAGTTTTTATTACAAATTCTGATGCAAAGAATTGACCTCAGCAAAATATTCCAAGTTGTTGAAGACATTTTAGCAAGCTTTTTTTTTCAGTAATTATAATGCCTAATTCTACGCCTAGGCAATTTTAAAGGAAAAAGTAAGTTAATGTACAAGCAGGAAACAGGAATTCTGCTTTTTCAGATTTATGCTCCCAGATTTATTCATTTTCTTAAAAAGACTTTTCCTGTTCAGGCATCGAGATATAACGTTCTGTACTGACAGCTACTTTTACAGTCAAATCTAAATTCATTATTCATGGCAGTGTTTGAAAACAAGAAAAATGTGAAAGTTTTTGTTACAAATTCTGATGCAAAGAATTGACCGGAACAGAATATTCCAAGTTTTTAAAGACATTTTAGCAAGCTTTTTTTTTTTTTTTTTTTGCCTAATTATAATGAATGATGTAGGCCAGCAGTTCTTAAATTCTTAGTCATCACGGATCACTTTTCATGTCTTTGCGGACCACCTGGATTTAAGGCTCAAATAAATTATATTCTTTAAAATATTGTTTACAGGGTACATAAAATAATAGAGGCATATAAACTATTATACCGAAAACAAATCGTCAAATAATAAAAAGAAAATTACTATATTGAAAAATGAGAAAGAGATGCTGGGCTGCATATGAACAGGAAAACCCATATACTGTGCTATTGACCAGATGATCTTATTGCCGACTTTGACGAACACTTTGAATTTCATTGTCAGCCCTTAGCCAAAAATTTGAAGAAAAGGAATGAAAATTACGATACAAATTATTGGATCTACTCAGAAAATGCGGAAAGACCTTATGACGTCATCATCAGGAAAAACTATATAAGAAACACCGTTCGAGAGAGACAATTTGGATTAGAGGCAAGCGATATTAATTTGAAAACGAATTGCAACCAGTGATATTTGTGCTTTGCTGATTTTATCACGTCGTTTTCTTGATTTTCATACACGTAGTGTATACGTTGAGTTTCTGAGAACGATCGTCATATAAATCGCATTTCAAAGCATATTTCAGTTTTAAGACTTAAAATACGCGCTTTTATTTTATATAAAATGACGTCATTTGCATCCGCTGAAGAATTCCACATTTACGATCCAGTCAAACAACATCTAAGGATAAGTATGCATATGACGTCACTATCGCGGAATATTACACAAACCCAGCAAAAGGCGATGTCGTTATTCAAGAAACTCTGAAAAAATAAATAAATAATAAATAAAAATCAGGTATCTAATGGTTCATATGCCTTCATTTTATTGTATCATTAATATGGATACTTAAAATTAAATGTTGCTTATAAAAGCTCCATGCTGTATCAGAAATCATTAATTTATATTTTTTCAAAATTCAGGGAATAGCACATATTTTAATTACATTTTTTCTCTGTTGTTATGAGAAAATGGCAACAAAAAGATATTGTAATCTTTCCCTTTACTTCCTACAGAAATGGAGTACTGCAGTTGCTACCATTACAGAAATGGCATTAAAAACTAAAAATAAATTTAATATCTCAAAAATGAATTGAGATGCAGTTTTCAAACAATTTACATTTAAAAGTAATTTTTTTCTCTATACGACGGTATAAAAATTGAAAATGTGCTATGCTTAGAAGTTTTAAAAATTACAATAGAGATTATCAGTATTTAACCATACAGCTGCTTCGTTTTACGGCTGGCTTATGTAACGTAACATTATTTTTTAGGGAGAGCACTTTAATTGTTGCAAGAAAGAAATAGTATATCGGGGGCTAACAAGCTCTTTTCGATTTATGTGCTTTATTTTATATTAAGCTGCAATTTCAATGCATTGGAATGATAAATTTCGCACTACAAAACTTAATAAAAAAATAATTTTGTGAAAAAAAAATTTTATTCGGAATCTCATGAGTTTGTGTATAAATATGTAGAATAAAGTTAGATGCATAAATACATTTTTCAAATAACAAAAGTTAGTAAAAAATGTTTCGAACTACAAAAATACAAGTAATATTTGTCTTCATTATGAACGAGAAAGAATCCAGAATGTCAAATATCTTTACATATGCTTCGAATTTTAAAGACTTTTTTTCAAATGAAAAGGAAACGAATGACTTTGAGAGATTTAAAACTAAAAACGACATCATTCAGAGTTTCAAATCTTACATGAAAGTTTTTTATCAATTCTTATGTTTCATATTTTAAAAGAATGGAAAATCTAAATTATCATATACGCTACAGAGATAAATAAATTTACTAATGGAAATATAAGCATAGTTGAATGTATATAACTGTATATAAAACCTTTTATTTCAATTAATAATTATAAGAGAAAGGGGCTGATTTCGTAAATAATAATAATTGTAATAATAATTTTGAAATTTTATTTAAAAACCTCATTTTATAAAAGTTATAAATGAAAATAGACTTTTGTGCCCCATTTAATCAGTAAAATCTCACAGAAAATTAATTCTACAATTAAATAATGCAAAAATTATTAAAAAATAGTGGCACGCAAAAATTATTATTCAAAAATAGTGGCACATAAGGACTGTATGCACTGATATTAGAAATTTAAAAAATCGTGACTATATTGTATTGCTTTTTATGTTTTACATGTCAATTACTAACTTCGTTTGAGAACTTACATGATAAATTCTTTTTCAGTAAAAAAAAAAAAACATTTATTTATAAAAATTTATTTAAAAACAACAAATTTAAAATAGCATTGTTCACAGAAACAGGAAAAATATATACAAATCTTTAATTATATACAATTTATAAAAAAATACATTCTCCATCTTTCGATAAAAAGTCATTTGCTTTCTCCACAGTATAAAAGCTGGAAGCTCTGACAGCTCCTTATAAACTAAGTTAAAAATAACAAATGTTCGCTTCTTAAATAAACTGAAATCATTATGCAGTTAGATTATAGGGTAAATACGAAATATACATGTCTGTACGTTTTTTTATGCAATGATTTCACATCAGATGAAAAACAAATGTGTTGCAGAACAGTCCTATTTTATTGACAATAGAAAACAAGACTTGATTAGATAATGTTTTTTCTCTTACAACAAAGTAAACTATTTCGAAAACGAACATATCACGTACGCTTTTCAATTTCTTAAGATAATAATTATACATGAAATATTTTTTAAATTTTCAACATATAAAATTTTTACCAAAGTTCTGTCCTATATTTTCAGAAAAAAAAATTACAGTAAATCCTCGATTCAAAGGATCTCTAATCAACGGACTTCTGATTTAACGGGCAGAATTTGACTAATATAGCACTTTTAGTTTGGAAAAAATTGTTGAGGTAAGAGCTACGACAAAATATTTTGAAAGATTCGACCATGAATGTAATTCTAATACGGCTGAAGTCCAATCACAAAACAACGATTCAAAATGTTGGCTATTTTCGTGTTAATTTGCGAGCACCTGTAGCTTCATAGCGCCATTTCCGATCAGCTTTTTCGCGACTGTTCACATACTACTATATTTTGTAGTGAATTGTTGTCTTCTGTTTTACGTGATTGCGTCTAAATATTTACAATGCAATGAATTATGATTTTAATATGTGAATAATTGAGTATGAATACGCTAAATTTACTATTTTTGTTTAAAATGTTTGGAGTTAAAATAAAACGTCTAAACTTCCGCATACCGAAGAAACTAACTAATTTGTGCGTTAGGAAGTGGTGCGTCTATTGCTGATGTTTGTGAATTCTATAGTATGAAGAAAAACTGTTTCAGTTTTTCGTAATGGTAATGGAAACCAAGTTTTCTGTTAACTACTATGTCGACACTTCAAAGAGTGGTTTGAAAAAAGAAGATACAGAGCCCGTGAAATTCTCCAAACACGATCAATTAGAAGAAACCACATACAAGTAGTTGTACCCTATTTTCAATATTGTCCATAACATTAGCGAAATCTCAATTTTGCAAACACAGGGGTCAAGGGTTTATTGTATTTTAACAAGGTTTCATAACTTGAGGAGTCGTCAGTTTCGTAGAAAGTGAAATAATATTTATCATACATCAATTTGTTTTCCAAAATACGCTGAAATTCATGAAATTATTTATAATGTGAAATAATTGTAAAATAAGCGTATCTTCACTTTCTGAATGTAATGATTCTACATTACAAAGTCAAATGCTCCAAAAGCTTAGATCTCAATAATGAGAAGAAATGTAGGCTTACCTAAGTGTAATTTGGTCATGTAATGATAGAACAGATTATTTTTAAAGCTAAATTTGAAAGTGTTCGAAAGCTTTTCACATTTGCTAAACAAAATGGAGTATATACCATACTCATTTAAGTGGAATTAGTATTTAACCATATTTTCTGTTTAGTTTTTTTAATACTTATGTTTGCAGACACCAAGTTTCGTGCATTTTATTTTCTAACTTTCAATATTCCATTTCTCATAAGCTAAAACTGCTTTACAAAACTTCTTGTATTAGTTTTATTGCTATCTTTGTCACTTATATTATAAAAGACAGATGTACAATACCTGAAATTTTCTACTTCAGTACTTCTTGAAAGCTAACAATCTCAGATCTGTTTTAAGATAATATTAGTATATTATCACTCAAGATACGATTTCGGAACAATATCCGATTATGTTAAAATAGTGTCATTAAATACGCCTGGCTTACTAAAAGTATTCAGCTCAACAATGTGTTACGATGTATCAAACTTTCAACGTTTGAAAATTCAGCTATTTTCCAAACAACCATTGTCTTCTAAATCGCTGTACATATTTTGGTTATTCAACTCATAATTTGCATGTCATAAGCAAGTGAAAACGTTGTCTATTCATGTAATTTACACAGAAAATTTATGATGGACACCTGAAATTCATACAAAGAGGCAGTTCGTTTTGAAATGTATTCGACTTGAATGCGCCCAATGGCAACACAGAGACTGCAGAAGCCTTGTAAATAGGCAGATCATGGTTCCAAATGCTTGGCATAAACAGATCAGTTGAATTATATGTTGGAAAATCAAGGGGCTTAGGATTGTGGTTTGAAAATTTATGTAGCCTATCTTCAGTGGCTGAAAAAGCAAAAGGCCTAGTTTCAATAGCTGAAAATGCAAATGGCATAGTTTCAGTAGCTGAAAAGGCACATGGTCTAGTTTCAGTAGCTAAAAAGGCACATGGTCTAGTTTCAGTAGCTGAAAAGGCAAATGGTCTAGTTTCAGTAGCTGAAAAGGCAAATGGTCTAGTTTCAGCAGCTGAAAAGGCAAATGGTCTAGTTTCAGTAGCTGAAAAGGGAAGTTGCCTAGTTTCAGTAGTTGAAAAGGTAAGTGGACTACTTTCAGTAGTTGAAAAAGCATGTGGCATAGTTTCAGTCGTTGAAAAAGTAAGTGGCCTAGTTTCAGTAGTTGAAAAAGCAAGTGGCCTAGTTTCAGCAGTTGAAAAAGCAAGTGGCCTAGTTTCAGCAGTTGAAAAAGCAAGTGGCCTAGTTTCAGCAGTTGAAAAAGCAAGTGGCCTAGTTTCAGCAGTTGAAAAAGCAAGTGGCCTAGTTTCAGCAGTTGAAAAAGCAAGTGGCCTAGTTTCAGCAGTTGAAAAAGCAAGTGGCCTAGTTTCAGCAGTTGAAAAGGCAAGTGGCCCAGTTTCAGCAGTTGGAAAGGCAAGTGGCCCAGTTTCAGCAGTTGGAAAGGCAAGTGGCCTAGTTTCAGCAGTTGAAAAGGCAAGTGGTCTAGTTTCAGTAATTGAAAAGGCAAGTGGCCTAGTTTCAGTAATTGAAAAGGCAAGTGGCCTAGTTTGAGTAGTTGAAAAGGCAAGTGGCTTAGTTTGAGTAGTTGAAAAAGCAAGTGGCCTAGTTTCAGTAGTTGAAAAAGCATGTGGCTTAGTTTCAGTAGTTGAAAAAGCAAGTGGCCTAGTTTCAGTAGTTGAAAAAGCATGTGGCTTAGTTTCAGTAGTTGAAAAAGCAAGTGGCCTAGTTTCAGTAGTTGAAAAAGCAAGTGGCCTAGTTTCAGTAGTTGAAAAAGCAAGTGACCTAGTTTCAGTAGTTGAAAAAGCAAGTGGCCTAGTTACAGTAGTTGAAAAAGCAAGCGGCCTAGTTTCAGTAGTTGAAAAGGCAAGTGGTCTAGTTTCAGTAGTTGAAAAGGCAAGTGGCCTAGTTTCAGTAGTTGAAAAGGCAAGTGGCCTAGTTTCAGTAGTTGAAAAGGCAAGTGGCCTAGTTTCAGCAGCTGAAAAGGCAAGTGGCCCAGTTTCAGCAGTTGGAAAGGCAAGTGGCCTAGTTTCAGCAGTTGAAAAGGCAAGTGGTCTAGTTTCAGTAATTGAAAAGGCAAGTGGCCTAGTTTCAGTAGTTGAAAAGGCAAGTGGCCTAGTTTGAGTAGTTGAAAAGGCAAGTGGCTTAGTTTGAGTAGTTGAAAAAGCATGTGGCCTAGTTTCAGTAGTTGAAAAAGCATGTGGCCTAGTTTCAGTAGTTGAGTAAGTAAGCGGGCTAGTTTCAGTACCTGAAAAAGGAAGTGGACTAGTTTTAGTAGCTGAAAAACCAAAAGGCCTAGTTTCAGTAGTTGAAAAAGTAAATGGCCTATTTTCTGTAGCTGGGAAGGTAAATTCCCTATTTTCAGTTTCTGAAAAGTCAAATGGCCTAGTTTTAGTACCCGAAAAGACAAATGATCTTGTTTCAGCAGCTGAAAAGGAAATTGGCCTAGTTTGAGTAGCTGGAAAGGAAATTGGCCTAGATTCAATGTCTGAATGGGAAAATGGTCTCGATTCAGTGTCTGAATGGGAAAATGGTCTCGATTCAGTGGCTGAATAGGAAAATGGTCTCGATTCAGTGGCTGAATAGGAAAATGGTCTCGATTCAGTGGCTGAATAGGAAAATGGTCTCGATTCAGTGGCTGAATAGGAAAATGGTCTCGATTCAGTGGCTGAATAGGAAAATGGTCTCGATTCAGTGGCTGAATAGGAAAATGGTCTCGATTCAGTGGCTGAAAAAGAAAATGGTCTCGATTCAGTGGCTGAAAAGAGAAAAGGCCTAGTTTTGGTGGTTGATAAATCAAGGGGTCTAATCTGGGTATCTGATAAGTCAAAGGGCCTAATTTTTTTGGCTGATAAGTCTAGAGGCCTAACTTCAATATCTGATAAGTCAAAGGACCTAACTTCGATGCCTGATATGTCAATTGACCTAACTTCGGTATCTGATAAGTCAATTGAACTAACTTCAGTGTTTGAGAAGTCAGTTGACCTGACTTCGCTGTTCGAGAAGTCAGTTGACCTAACTTCGCTGTTTGAGAAGTCAGTTGACCTAACTTCGCTGTTCGAGAAGTCAGTTGACCTAACTTCGCTGTTCGAGAAGTCAGTTGACCTAACTTCGCTGTTCGAGAAGTCAGTTGACCTAACTTCGCTGTTCGAGAAGTCAGTTGACCTAACTTCGCTGTTCGAGAAGTCAGTTGACCTAACTTCGGTGTCAGACAAGTCAATTGATTTAACTTCGGTGTCTGACAAGTCAATTGACATAATTTCTGTGTCCGAGGAATCAATTGACCTAACTTCGGTCTCCAAGATATCACTTGGCGTAGCTTTTGTGCTTGAGAAGTCATGTGACGTAACTGTGGTGCTTGGGAAATCCTGTGGCGTAACTTTGGTGCTTGAGAAATCCTGTGGCGTAACTTTGGTGCCTGAGATATTCCATAGTCCAACTTTGGTGGTTGAGAAGTCATGAAAAGTACCTTTGGCGTTCGAGTAGTCATCTGATATAACTTTGGTGTCTGAGAATTCAAGTGGCGTGACTTTGGTGTCCGAGAATTCAAGTGGAGTGATTTTGGCGCCCGAGAATTCAAGTGGCGTGGCTTTGGTGTCCGAGAATTCAAGTGGCGTGGCTTTGGTGTCCGAGAATTCAAGTGGCGTGGCTTTAGTGTCCGAGAATCCAAGTGGCGTGGCTTTGGTGTCCGAGAATTCAAGTGGCGTGGCTTTGGTGTCCGAGAATTCAAGTGACGTGGCTTTGGTGTGCGAGAATTCAAGTGGCGTGGCTTTGGTGTCCAAGAATTCAAGTGGCGTGACTTTGGTGTCTGAGAATTCAAATGGCGTGACTTTGGTGTGTGAAAAGTTTAATGGATTAACTTCAGTAGCTGAAAATTGAAATGACTTACCTTCAGTGGTTGAAAAGGCAAGTAGTTTAGGTTCAGGGTTAAGAAAGTCAAGTGTCTTGATCTTGATAATAGAAAGATCAGCTGATTTACATTTCTCAGCAGGGAAATCAAAAGATTTTATGGTAGTTGGAGAGAAAACAGACGTTTGTGTTTTAACAGACTGCTGAAAATCTCTTTTCTGATTGGTTGATTGAACGAGTGCAGAAGAAATTACATTATGTGACGTTTCGGAAGAACTCAGATTTGTAAAAGTTTTACGTATTCTCGAAATTTTCCTGGATAATTTGCATTTTTTAATAGATTCATATGTCACATCAGAGATTTTGCTTATATTATACCATAAATTAGAAGGAACTGCAGAAGCTGCTTGTACTTGGGTAGTTGGTGAAATTTGCATAGACGCGGAATGCGAACACTGATTAGACTGGGTATGTAAATTATTCTTTAAAAATCTTTCTAGTATCCTTTTCCGGAAAAAGCTAAGTGGGAATAATGAGTCTGTTCTTTTAATGTAGATACAGTCATCCCATTTCAAAGGATCATATGCAAGGTTCTTTTTCTCACATGCTAAGACGTGCGAATGACAGAGGAAACGTTGAGCACTGAATAACAACGAACATTGCTTACACTGGATGCATTTTGAATGAGGACCTACATCCATGTCGGAAATATATATTCCTTCACATCCTCCGAAGTAATCGTGGAAAACCACCTCTACGTTATTGTAAGGAACTAGCGTGAAAGCAGAAAAGTCGATTTGAAGCAGAAAGTTGCAAAGTCGATTTGCATCCTCAATTTTGATGAGAGTACCTCGAAATTCGTCAGTCACATCAACTGTTGTCATTAATTTATAGATATAGTCATTGAATAGTTTATATTTTATGCCCAATACGAAACAAACTTCATGTATTGTATTAGAAGGAATATGCATCAGATTCTTTTCAATAAGTTGGGGAAAACTTAGGAAAATATCGCCGTCGATTTTGAGTGCTTTAATTTTCTCAGATGCAATGGCAACATCAAATAGTTTATATTTTCTAGGACGTCCACGCTTAGATTTGAGGTTCGATGGCATTTTTGAAGAATTTTCACTTGTTTCAGCCATTTTAATGATCCCTACAAAAAATCAAGAAAAAATTACTTTTGTAGGTAGGACATTCAAGAACTTACCCATTTTACGCACTTCATTTTTATAATCCAGTGCATTGAAATTAATTGCACATGTTAAATAATTATTTAATCGTTATCTTAAAAATATATTTAAAAATTGCTGGAATGTAGAGATTTGAAAAGGTTTTCGCGATATAATGTAGTTTTTGTTCGATGATCATGATTTGTTAATTCCAATGTCTATAATCTAGTGCATATTTAAAATACAAGCCGGTATCTTTAGTCATCTTCCCCGAATTTGCTACTAAACCAATTTTAATATTTATTTTTTTTTTAACTGAAATCTATTCATTTGTAGATTAGCCTGCTCTAGTCATTTTTTATTAATAACTTATTTTTTATATTTTAATTAAACGTCTGTAATGAAATTTACTAAAAACGATGCCAATCTCGTTAACTTCTGTTGTTGCAGAGAACATGAAAATAAGATTGTCTTTATTCATTATATTTTTACCGATGCTATTTTCGCATTACAATTTTAAAAAAAATACAGGCGAACCTCGTTATCCCGACACCCGGTTTTCACGTCACCACGCTTATCACGTCAGTTTTTCAAAGCCCCGATTTTCTGTATATGATTTTAATGTAAATAAACTCCGGATTTTACGTCGCTGAACAATTTTCAACTCCGAATATACCAACGGTTTAGGAAAATTGTCCATTTTTCATAATCCATCTTATAAGCACGGAAATTAAGGGGTAAGAAATGTTGCAGCCAAACTTTTTACAAAACTGTCTAAAATACCCATTGAGTTAAATGAGAAATTTTAAATCCTTTGTCTGAATAAATAAACCCACACACAATGAATGACCACTCTCTCTAGATAGACCTCCAGATAGACATATCAGTCTACTCGTGGTCTTGTTGTTCTGGTCAGTCGGCGCTTTCTTGTGGTTACACTGCGTTTTTCATCCGACTAAAACCGAAGAATTGCATTGCATTGAAATGATCAGTAATTATCTAACATCCATTTCTGAAACAACGAATATTGATTACAATTCATTGTATAATTTTTAAAAAAGAATTGTAGGAAGCACATCTAGGGATAAGCAAACATAATTTGTCAATATTTCATGTAACAATAAAAAAAAAACAAGTCATCATAAATCTGATTTTTACTATTTTCAATTTTGTTTTTGTGTTTATTTTGTTTAATAATAATGTTTTATTGCTTGAAACTGCAATAACAGTTACGAATTAACATATTTTTCTCCAACTCCGGTTACCGCGACACTCCGCTTATGACGACACTTTTTTCTGGTCATTACAGTGTCGGGATAACGAGGTTCGATTGTATATTTCTAATTTGAATATACACACAGTGTTTAAGACCATTAAGAGCCCTAAAATCTAAGCGAACCATTTATAAAAGAAAGCACTTACTTAAAAAGGGAAACTGCAGCATTTTTCTATAAATGCGTGATATTTTCGAAGTTTTTCATTTCACCAGTTCTGAAATTACAAGCTAAATATTCAGTAGATAGGGATTCAGCTGTAAAATTGGGTCGTTCATGACATCAGTGAGGCATTCACGTAAAAATGTGCATTTTCATACTTTTTTTATGATTGTGTGTGGTATTTTACGATGCAATTTACATTGGAATTTTTTGGGGGGTTTTTTTGGAAATATCCCCTTTATGCTACAAAATTTCCCAATGGCACAAAAACGATATGTTTTTAACAATGAAAATAACCTCATATTTAAGAGATAAATTGCATTTTCTTTGCTAAAACTGTTACACAATGCAATGTTATCCAAAGGATTTGTAGCAGTTTTTTATTCTTCTGGTTCTTGCTTTGAGGCAGAGGGCCTTAAATCTAACTGACAAAATAAAAAAGCGGTGAAAAATTATGTCATCTTGACGCAATTATAGCAATTTTTTTTTCAGTTTCATGTATGAAAATGCATGTTTATGACGTGATTTTCTATTGGTGAAAGCATTCTGCGTTTAACCCCTTGGGAACGAGCGTCACGTATACGTGACACATAAGGTGCTCAGAACACTTGATTATTCCCACCAGTAATTTTTTCTTATAAATTTTACCTTACCTAATAAGGGTAGGGCATTATCTCGATTAAATTAGCCAAAAGTTTCTGTTTTGAAAAACCGGTGATAAAGGATTTAAATTTCTGTAAAAGACGCTCGTCGCGAAGGGGTTAAGGTCCTTAATTTCGGAAAGGAGAAAAATGCTTCAGCAATTGAAAAGGTTGTTTTTTTTTTTTTTTTTTTTTTTTTTTTTTGCATAGGATATACCTGAAATAGATAATTTTTATTGTGAGTTTGTACTTTTTCGATTTTAGTTAGTTTTTTTTTTTATTATTCGGAGTTTTTTACTGCACCTCTGAAACCAGTTAGAACCGAATCTGAAAATGAAATTATCCTTATATTAAAAAAAAAAAAAAAACTAACCGAAATCGAAAAAGTACAAACGCACGAAAACGATATCGACTTCAGGTATCCTATGCAAAAAAAAAAAAAAATCATTTAAAAATATTAAAATGCGAGCGAGAAATCTGTAAAGATTTCTCCCATAAGTTTAACCACTTTAAAGCTACAAATAAAATGAGAAGTGCCATTTCCAACATTTTAAATGCCTTCTGATAATCACAATTTCTTTTTCAATTGTCATTTCACAAATTAATTACTGCTATGCGGGAAATGTAGAAAGTTCGTGATTAATCGTAACTTTTTTAATCTAAAGATTGTTCAGTATACTGCAAATTATGCTGCTAATTCTTAGATTATACATATCGAAGAAATTTAAAAATTGTATTTAAAATATTTTGATTAAAATGAAGTGGACGATTAATCGCGATCTTTTTATTGTATTGCTTAACATTATACTATTCAAGTATAGAAACTTTCAAAAATATACATAAGGATATGAAAATTTCAACATTTACAATACATCGAAAATTTAAATAGAAAGCAAAAACACAAATTGAGTTAAAAGTCTTTACAAATTTCAGAGAATGGTGAAAAACTGTTGACGTGTAAAAACTGCTGTATGCAGATTTTTATATTTTTATCCAAACTGAATCGCGTTTTTTGTTCAATAACTTGAACTATGAAATAGGTAATTTACAGAACATTTCAATTGTATTACATGTAGTAACATAATTAAATGTAGTAACATAACAAGCACTGGAAATTGACACCATCAGTGAACATAACACTACTTCATATTTCGAAATATGACTGACAGTACAGATGTTGTCACTGACGGAATTATTGCGCACTTCTATCACGTGTTCCAAAATTATCATATTGCACATAAAATCCGGCCAGTTCATTGAAAATTTCATTACAGTATCTTTATTATTTTTAAATCTATAACAAAATCCCGGTGTCACACTTGGGGTCAGACTCCCTATATTTTTGACTAAAAAGGTGGATGGCGGTAATGCACTACTATTCATTTTTTAGGTCTTGCCACATAGGGGAGAGTGGGGAAGAATGGGACACTTTTTACAAAAATAAGAAAATCAACTTTTTTGACACAAAAACAAACATTTCAATTTATAGAACACGAAATGAAACACTTTCTAATATCCTTGAGCAATATCGAAAGATAACTTGCAGAAACAATTTTATAATTAAAGAAATTGTAAGTTTCAAAATATGTCCCATACCTCCCCATTAACAGGGAAGTATGGGACAGCTACCGGATGTCCCAAAAATGACTGATGGATTTTAAAATTCAATAACTTACAAACGGTGGCCAACATTAAAACAATTCTTGCAGGAGTGTTATGCAAGGTGTCAGAAGTTTTTATGTTGCGATTCTCAGTTTTAGTTACAAATAGCATCGACAGATGACGCTGCAAGTAATAACCTCTAAATCCAGGCTCGGTTTTTCGGCCTCTCTCTTCTTCCATGAGAAAAAAGGAGATTAAAATGCATTTAATGGATCCTGAAGTACCAGAAATTGGGTCTGGACTGAGCACCTATAGCTCTCAGCGTCATCTGTTGTTCGAAATTCAATTGTTCGGAATGGGACAAGTCGATTTCCTTCTTTTTAATAAGATGAATGTAAATTGCTAATATGCAAATATTTTTATAGTGTAATATATTAATTATAACATTGATAATGTATTCATTTTCTTCAAAATGTATAAATTAAACTGATGATTTTCTTATGCCACCTGTGATTAAAAATCCTGAATTTTCCTTCCAGTGATGAAGATACTGGAATTTGATATTATGGCACAGACATTATCAATTTGCAATCTTTGTTAGACTGCATATGTAGCCAACACTTGAATATTAAGTGCTTATCATACTTTGTTTTATAGCTGTCCCACACCTCCCTCTTAGCGGGGAGGTATGGGACACATTTTGAAACTTACAGTTTCTTTAATTATAAAATTGTTTCTGCGTATTATGTTTCTATACTGTTCAAGAGCATTAGAAAGTGTTTCACTTTGAATTCTATAAAGTGAAAATTTTGTTTGTATGTTAAACAAAGTTGATTTTCTTATTTTTGTAAAAAGTGTCCCATTCCTCCCCACTCTCCCCTATATATATATATATAAAATCAGGGTATGCATGTAAGACTTTTAAGATAGTATATCTTAAAATTTTTGTAAATGAAACTTCAATTTCAAAAATATCGATCTTAAAATTGTCTTAAAATACAAATGCATTATTAAAAGTGTTTGTCCTTAAAAATCACTATTGCTAATCAAACGTATTATAAAATCATTTTTTCTCTATCAAAGCAATACCAATAAATATATAAAAACAAAAATAGTAATGTAATTCAGCTTACTTTAATATATTTTATTTGTCGTAGCACTAGAGTAAACTTTAAGTCTTTCTCCAATTAATCTTTTTACCAGTGTCTTGTTAAAGAAAGCAACTGCTATATTCCACAAAATCTCTTCAATGTTTTACAAAATGTATAACTAGATGTCCTTTTATTTATATGTTAACTGTATTTTTCTTGATGTCTTCTAAGGAACTTGATCTATAGCTTTATTTTTCCAGTTAACAATTTCTCGTAAAATTTGAAAAAGCACCAATTTCTTGTTCCGTTTTTTTCGAATTATATACTTAACGTTACATTAAATAGGCTTGTAAAGAATTATAATTCTGATTGTTTCTGATTATTTCTGAACACACAGTACGTCCAATACACTTAATATTGTCTTCTAAACTTTTTATAATATAATTAAATCAAAATCTGTATTAGCATGTAACCATATAATTCATTCAATCAACAAGCTGCAGATTACTAATGATGAAAATATTACCAAAAAAGTCACTTTCTACTTAAAATAAGTATTTAAAAACTATAATATTTGTTTGTTTGTTTTTATTCAAAACAAAGCTAAATAAACTGTGTTTTCAAACTGAACACTAAAATCTTTGATACTTAGAGGATAAAAGTGGAAATCATTAAAACATACGACATTAGAAGTGAATTCTTCTTTTAGATGAATATATCAGCCGGGGTCGAGATCGATTTTTCGCTCAACTTGTTCAGCGACGCAAATCAGACCGCCCGGGCGCAGGAGATATACCTCATGGAGTAGGTTTTTAAAAAGTAAGGAATTTCGAAATAATTTAATTATTTTGTAATTTTATGGTTCGAAACAGGTGAAACCAATGATTAAATCTTCTTATCTTTCCAAACAATCTCTCTCGTAATAGGAATACATGTCTATATGCACTCAGACAAAATCCAAAACATTCATGAAAAGTATCACGTGATCTGATATGAATCCGATCAGCAGCAAATTTTACGCCCGGTCTTCGCTCACTTGACCCACAAAAAATCTGTGGTTGTTATGATCACGTGCTTGGGCTTTTTTTTTTTTTTTTTTGAGTGTGTTCAAGAAGCACGCGCGCTACGCGCGCGAGCTCAGGAGGCAGGAACATGGAGTGGGTCTACATCATGTATGGAATAACACGTAGTGTGTTCCGGAACAGATCATGGATTTGATTAATTAAGGTGCTAATTATAAAGATATTTTGTTGCGAAAGGAACGTGTGCTAGATGGCCGAATGGATAAGGCAGCGAACTCGAGACTAGGGATTTTTTTGTTGTTGTTGTTTATTGGTTGTTTTATATTTTTCATAATGAATAAGATATTTTTTATGAAGATATATATTTTATTTTTATTATACAGAGGCACGTGTATTTTTATTATAATAATAAAATACTTATTTAAATGTGAGAAAATGAGGTATTTCGAGATGAAAGTTTTAGATCTGAACGCCTTTTAAATATTCAAAGTTTTGTTTCTAAGTGATTATATATGTTGTCATACATTATGTCATTAATGTAGTATATATAATGATATAAACATTAAGCAAATCCAAATGAAAAAATAATATATATTGTGCGAAAATATCCTTTTTCACGTAAGATAATTCCTTGATTTTTTTTTTTTTTTTTTTTTTTTTTTGAGTACTTTACAAGTGAATTTTTATCGAGCCTAGGTAGAAATCGTATTTTATTTTGAACATTATAAAAATAAAATGTAATAGTTGTAAATCATTTTAACTAAAAATATCTGTACATATATTTTTTAAACAGATAAAATATATAGGTCTGCTGTCTAGTTTTGTTGTGAATAAAGTATGATTAGAATGTTTATAAATTTTTTACTGAAAGTATAAGTAAGTATTTTGCTTATACTAACAGAATTTTGAATGTCACTTATTTCTCATGGTTTATGATGTATTTTGGTCTGTTATCCACACGGTATTAAAATATGCAATCATAAAATAAGAAATATATATATTAAAACCTACTCTGAAAAACTGTCTAACTAACAGTGCAAATTCCATTGAAATCCATCCAGTATAGTAGATTACAAACAAATCTCATATGTTGATATCACAATCTTGGTTTACTAACAGCATTCTATTTATCACAGGAGATATAGATCAACTGATAAATCATTTTTAAATAAATAAAAAGAAAATTGTTAAAAAGTTAAAATTTTTAGATCACCAGTTGAATTTTTAAATTGTATCAGTCAACCTACCAAACAAAGCACAACCAATAACACATAAGCAGAAAACGCACAATCACGTGATCAAATCGCCCACACAATTTTTTTGAGCAGCTCGCGCGGAGTTTGTGTGCGGTTGGTTAACTAATTTTAAATGCTAAATGGGCTAAAGCAGATAAAGAAGGTCACGTGATGTTTTTCGCGACTATTTTAGATTTTATCTGAGTGAACATAGGCATGTATTCCTGTTACGAAAACCATGTTTTGGAAGGATAAAGAAATATAGTCTTTGGTTTTACCTTTTTTGAACCATAAAAATAATGAAATAATTGAATTATGTTAAAATTCCTTTCTTCGATAAGACCTACTCCATGGCATAAACTTCTGAGAGCGCGCGCGGCGCGAAGTGCACCTCTGAACACACTCTTTGTTTGTTTTTACTTGTTTTGGTGGGTAGACTGATTCGCTTGAACAGCTCGACAAAAAAACAAACGACATCATAAAAAAAACAGTGGTGGAATTCAAATAACTTGTTTTTTTTAAACTGTTATGTTAAAATAAGGGGTTCTGCCTTTTTTCCTCGTGAAGGAAGGTTGTTCCAAGGAAATAACGCTATTTTGAGATCATTTGAGGTCATGCCGGCAAAAGCTGTAGCGAATACCTCATAGCTTAAAATTAAATTAAAAATTCAAATAACTTAACAAACAGTTGTACTCCCTAATGACTTTTTTCTCAAGTTTCAAGAAAAATAATGTGCCACACATAGATTTAAAAAATAATTTCCAACGTTATAAAATAATGAATAAAAAAGTTTTATCTTTAAATACAGTGAAAAGAAAAATATGTGCTTTAATATGCAATTTACAACTAAAAGGACATAATTTATTTAGCAAATATTCAACAATTACAAAGTATTGATCTAAATTTCTATCAGAAAATGCATCAACATGAAAGTTATAATTGTAAAAAAGCACTATTTTTCAAGCGAAGGAAAAGACTAGGCTATCACCAAGCTCTGCCAGGCTGCCATAGATTGGACAAAAACTTTGGAACTGAACATTCGTTCTGTGCATATATTGCTATTCTCTTTTCAAAACACTCTGCGGAACACTGCCTTATTTTTATCTAGTAAAAATGTTAGGTAATATCACAGACTTATCATATAATATCTTATTATCTTTATTCTGAGGGTAACACAAAGCTGCTGAGTATTTAGCTCCCAAGTTCACCGTAACTATACGTTTAAAATATATCCCACTCCATATGCATCTGTCTCCTTCGCGCCCGGGCGAAGTGGTCGTGAATGCTGAACAAGCTCGCTGTTAGCAAAACGAGATTGACCAATCAGAAGCCTACATTTTTGCAAACTTTTCGCTGTTTGCAAAAATGCAGGCTTCTGATTGTTCGATCTCGTTTTGCTAACAGCGAAAAATCTACCTGGATCACGGCCATGACCTTGTGATGTAGGCGTTTTCCGATACATCATCAGAGTTCCACTGTTACAGCGTCTAGAATACATAGTGTGGAAATATGCTATCCAAACAATGCTAAAAAATTGTATCCTTTAAATGCGCAACGATACTGCTGAAATCCAAAGAGTCGGTCGCAGCAACATCTGCGGGATTTTCGTATTACATTGTATAGATTAGCAATATCTTGCAGTTTTAGAAAATATCCTGCAGATATCGCTGCGATCTGTATGTTGCAGCAGCATCGTTGCACATTTAAGGGATACAATATTTTAGCGCTTTTTTAAGTATTACAGGGATAGCCGATTTCCACACTATGTATTCTAGTCGCTATACCATCGTCATCCACAATGGAGGATATTCCATCCGCGTTTTGATCACGTGATCAAGGTAAAAACGTCTAGCGTAAAGAAGGGAAGGCTCCGTAGATGTGTAATGTAAATCCCCGTTAGCCAATGAAACAGTTCATCAGGCAAAGCAGTAGCATCTTCCCTTCTTATCACTTCGAAGTTCCTTGGGTAAATTGCCGGTATCACGTGACTTTTTTCAGCCTCGAACCCATATTTGGAATATCCTCCATTGGCGTCATAAGCTTTTTCCAGAGCGCTGTAAGGAGACATGTACCTCTATAAGAGAGTGGCGAACATACGCACAGAGCACACACTGTTAAAAATATCGTAAAAAAATTACCTCTGTTTTTAAAGGCTATCTATTTTCTGACCTATGAGAACGCTCCATAAGTTTTTATGTTGCGTTCTCATTGGTCAGAAAATAAATAGCCTTTAAAATCAGAGGTAATTTTTCACGATATTTTTAACAGTGCATGCTCATATTAAAGTTTTTGTCCAAAGTGCTGAAACCCAAATTCAGTGTTGTCAACTAATGGAGGATATTCCAAATATGGGTTCGAGGCTGAAAAAAGTCACGTGATACCGGTAATTTACCCAAGGAACTTCTAACTTATAAGAAGGGAAGATACTACTGCTTTGCCTCATGAACTGTCTCCTTGGCTAGCGGGGATTTACATTACACGTCTACGAAGCCTTCCCTTCTTTACGCTAGAAGTTTTTACCTTGACCACGTGATCAAAACGGAGATGGAATATCCTCCATTGATGAAGAAAATAGCTAAGCATGGCTTAACTGGTTTAAAGGGGGCTAGTTTAGCTCTTTTTGCAACAATTTTTGGCTCGTTTTTCAGTACCATTTCGGAAGATAACAAGACAACTGTTTCATTATTCTGCAAACTAGGGGATTACTCTTTTCAACTCGTTATGTTTTTCATACCGTATGTGACTTTACGTGGCGAAACCAGCACAAACGCAATCCAACCGCAACCAACCAACGCCACCTATAGACAATGCCGACGAGCGAAACGTCACAAAATTACGGTCCAATGAATTCAGTTATTGGCCGATCTGCCGTGACGTTGAAATCGAGTTCGCCGGCATTATCTATACGTAGCGTTGAACCAACGACATACAAGGAAAGTTCATGACTTTTTAAACGTCACACGGAATGAATCAGCTTTACCTGGTGATTGGTACAAAACGATGGACGCACGCTTTGTACAAATCCCCGTATAAAAAGGATCCACTCCGTGTGATGTTTTAAACGTCATGTACTGGCCTTGTAGCTTGTGTGTCGTTGATCGCGATATCACAGATTGTTGCTGTTGATCCATCGTTTGCAGTTTGTGGAAATTGTTGAAATATAGTAGGTTACAGACTAGGAGGATAGAATAGGAGGATTCCACAATCTCCCCCTGTGGAAAGTTTTGAAGTCGACAAACGAGTTCTTTCTCTCTCTTCTGCGTCCGCCATATTTAATTCTGACCGATAGCATTCAGCAGTCTCTTGGGTGGTTAAGACACCACGCTGTTAATCGCTTTAGAGCGTAGGAGGCTTGTCGGGTTCGACTTTTGCTGGCTCCATTGCACACTCTTTGTGGAGCTCCCAGATGTAAAAATTCTCTGTGTTATAAATTTCATTGTGCTATCTCGTCCCTGTATATCGACGATGACTTATAAGCGGGCCTTGTTGTCAAGCACACAAGTCTGATGTATGTGTCCAATAAAACAAACAAAACAAACAGCAGTCTCCAGTGTTAGACGAGCGCGCGCATGCCACGTTGCGTAGCGAATATTTCGGACACAGCGGGGTAAGAACAGTTTCAATTGACGTCGTAATTGACGTCATATTCTATTCTCCTGTGGTACAGAGCCTCTAATTTGAAAGATGTCTGACACTCCGGTAATCTAAATAAATTTCATTATGTTTGAAATAGAATAACATCATTAACCCGAGAGTAGTCGCGACATTTTTTAGAACGTTAGTAGTCGCGTTCGGTCCATTTGCCGCCGTTACCAGCAGGCCGAAAACGAAGGGGAAACTTGCCGGTGTTATCAGATGATCGAAAACGGATAACGTAGGGGGAAAATATTGACCGAATTTTAAAAGATTACAGCAATTATTCATTTTACAACATTTTACAGCAATTATTTATTTCACAACCTTTTACAGCAATTATTTATTTCACAACCTTTTACAGCAATTATTTATTTCGCTTAAGTATATATTCAGTTGGCATCTAGATAAGTGTTTTTAATAACTCATTCTTCGTTTTGCATAAATACTTAAAAGTAAATAGTAAATGATTTGATTGAATTTCTGATGTTACTATGAATCAATAATTAGTAGGAAAACATTTACGAATATGAATCTAAATTCGTGATAGGGGTTTTTTATTTATTTATTTATTTATTTATTTATTTTGGAAGGACATAATCAGAGTCAGGTAGATTTTTATGATACTCCGGCACTCTATATCCATTTAATAAAATAAAATTAATAAGTTTAGCATCAATATATTACACTGACATTAAATTGAACAATTAAACTGAAAATAAAAATGGAACCTATGACATGCAACACAAAAACCAAATACAATACCACTAATTTACCAGCATATTATATATATATATATAATAAAGAAAAAGGTAAAAAATACTTAACTTCGAAATTATAAATGTAAATGTTGTAACTACGTTTTATTTATTTTGTGGGGTGTCTGTGTGTGTATGAGGGGGGGGGGGGCTCTCGAGATTTTGTGATTAAATCCATTTTTCAAATGAAAATGCACGATTTGTAGTTTTTGTACTTATTTCAGGGTGGGAGCAGCGCCCTTGAATAAAAACGCTGGATACGAACTTCGCTTATATAAAGTAAATAATAAATAAGTTATTGAAATTATATATTTAATTTAAATACATTTGCAATTGTAGATTTAAATCCTAAGATGGATAAATTATTTTAATTAATAGAATCATTGAAAGGTTCATCTTAATAGGGATGTATTTTACAGCAACTATTTAATTAGAATAAATATTCAATTGTACATTTCATAATAAGGTATTAATATTATAATTTATTGTTTTATAATACATTCATTAAAAATAATAAAAACAATAAGAAAATTTTCTCCGAAATTATAAATATGCAGCAATAATTTAATTTAAATGAATTTTCTCTCATATTCTGGAAAACATTATTCTGAAAAATAGTTTGAACAATTGATGAAGGACAACAAATTTAAATTTGTTAGATACCGCCCCCACGCCTCTATTGGATTTCAATAATAATAATAATAAAAACATTTTCTGCGGCATTGTTTAAAAAAAAATGTGTTTTTACTTACAGTATGAAAATTTAAAAATAGATAAATTTTAGAAAAATACTTAAAATATTTTTTTTAATCATAGTATAAACATTCACTGAATTATCCAAAAGAGATTTTTATTTCGTAATTTCTAACCTACATTATAAAATTCTCATTATTTTTCTTATTGTACAAATAAATTATATGTATGTTCTTCACAGATATACATACTACATTTCTAAGAAAATTGTTTTATCTTTCGAATTTGTTTTATTGTACAAAAACGATACTTTTCAGATTTTGGAGATACGGCAATTTTTTTACTGATTCCCACAAAATTCTCTTCTCTCTTTTTTAATGGATTGGCAGTGTTATTGTCTGTTTTCTTTCATTTATATGTTCCGGTAATAAATGGAAAGCAAGTTCTTTGAAATAATGATGATGAATTTCCATTTTTTTCCATATTTAAACGATTGTCAATTTGAGAATTTATTCCCGCAATATTTGACAATGAAAAAAAATGTAAGTGACCATCCATCAGTTTTTTGTGCGAACTGACTTCACAACTAATATAATAAAACAATTTTAAGTCACATTCTAAAAGTAAAAAAAGTATTCTATGAACGGGTAAAATAGCAGATAGAAAGAAAGACGAAATAACAACAGGCAGAGAGTCCGGACTTCGAAGAAACTTTCCCCCACAGATTTCGCGGAAATGGGAAAGGATGAACACGAGGGGAAAAAATTCAACTAACGCAAGTGGTCGCAACGCGGTCATTTAGACCGATTGAAACTTAAGAATGCGATAAAATGCTAAGAAATAGCAGGAATGACTTGCAATTTTACTAAACAAGAGTGTGAACACTCAAGGTCAGCTAGACGGAATTTGGCTATCGTAACTTTAATGGGAAATGAGTTACAGGAAGATAACGAATTTCGGGCGGGGAAAAGACCAACGCGCGACTATTAACGGGTTAATTTATGCTGGAAACGATAATTCATTGCAGGACGTTATGTAATTGAATCCTTTTGCTTGACCCTGTAAATGAATGATAATTGCTTTTCAAATTAAAATAAACCGTAAACGACTTTTTCCATACACCAAAATGTAACGGAATTCTTTCGACTTAAGTATCCCTGTGAATGTAATAGCGCTATAAATGCTACATACTTCATTTTCAATACGGAAGATGCTGTGATAATTCTCAATTCTCAATCACATATATATGAATAATGTAGAAATCGAAGTATCTTTGCAAGAGTTAGAGAGCGGAAAGACATACAGACGGACAGACAGATAAAGCAAATTCATGAATAATTTTGAACTATATTGGAAAGCGTTAAAAAGAGTGGCTTTAAAATGGTGGGATATACTGACCGACCTTCATAGGCTTTATACCAATATGTTTCCGGCAAATAAAAAAATGAAAACATGCTAATATAATTATGAAAGCATGTGGGATTTTTTTCTGCCCATCGTTTGCCCATTCGATCTAGGTTAGCGTACTTGCATAATTAGGTTTAATTTAGCATAGATATAAGAAGATTATCATCCCTTCTCTTCGGAGAATCCACCCGAAATCGTTCTGTCAGACCACAAGGTATTTATCTATTAAACCAGTTTTTTTCTCTAATATTATGTATCTTCAAATATGTTAGACATTATTTATCTTATTCGCGAAGAAGCAAAAATACTCCTTTAACATATTAAAGCGGTAAAGTTCTTCTCATTTAGCTGGTAAGCCACAAATGTACATTTCATTTTATCATACATTTCTTTACAGACTGCTAGTGTGACGTCATGCTCTTTTCGTACACTTGGTGCATAGGAGCATCACGTGACTCCAGCGGTCTGTAAAAAAAAGATACGCGTAAAGCACCGCGGTAGCCTTTCTTTTTCGTTAGCCTCGGGAGAATATTATCTGAATCGTCAAGCATTTTGTTTCCCGCCTAAATCAATCAGCGATCGTTGCCGACGTGACGTGGCCAATCATTCTTCTCCTACTGGAAATTAAATGGTGGAGTGAGTCATTCCCGATTATAGGAACCGGAGAAGGAATCTCCTGTTAGTCTAAGAGCCGACAGTACAAAAACCTATGTTATCAAGCACAAGAAAAAACCTTTATTTTATGGGAGAGTAGAAGTAGGGGAATCTAATGATCCATGTCTGCAGGAAATGAAGTGGTGCATAAGCCAAAAATTAATACCACCAGTGGTTGACTCGTACGTTTATCATTGTATTTGTCCTACAAACAAAGGTATGAAAACATGGAGGACTGGGAGCAGGAAAACACAATGATAAACCTACGAGTCAAATACTGATGGTATTAATTTTTGGCTTATGCACCACTTCACTTCCAGCAGACAAGGATAATTAGATTCCCCTACATCTACTTTTCCATAAAATAAAGGTTTTTTTCTTGTGCTTGATAACATAGGTTTTTGTGCTGTCGGCTCTTGGACTATCTGTGGGATTCTAGATACCGTGGTTAGAGCGTTGAACGTGAGTTTAGATAAAATCGGTTCGTATCCTGAAGTCTTTCCTTTCAAATTTTTTCTACTTTTTTCTTTTAAATGGTTGCTTTGTATTTTTTTTTATGATAAATGGTATTTTTTTTGTATTAATAACAATTGCAGATTAATTTTTATTATTAAAATAAATGCTTATTTAAATGTTCTATTTCAGATCTCTTTTTTTTTTTCAACTTTTTTAATTTAAAATGTTTTATTTGATTGCTTTATATCTTGCTTGATAAATGGATTATTTTTAATAAAAATAAATTTAATAATAATAAGAATTACAGATATATTTTTATTATTAAAATAACATACTTATTTTAATATTCTATTTCACAATATTGTTCTGCTTTTTAATTTTAAAATGTTCTATCAGCTGCATTATATTTTTAGTGATAAATTTAATATTTTTAATAAAAATAGATTTTGACAATAATAACAATTACAGATTTTTTTCTATTTATGGGGGAAAGAGATAGATGGAGATGCAATAAGGTGGCTGATGGTGATGCCAAAAAAGTAACCCTAAAATCAGCTATAGTCGGCCCAAACACAAGCACGTTCTTTTACAAAAAAAGAAAACTTTCAGTAATACAGTTTTTAATTCATAATACAATGGAATGCTGCTTTAGAATACTTAAAAATGAGCAGATCACTTTCATTTAGAGAAAAAATTGCACGGGTGATGTCAAAGAATTCGGTCCCTATTCCAGGTGCTTCTTTTATTTGGGGCATTTAAATTTGAGCGATAACACGCATCATATTACAAACCGTTTTTACGGCATACTGCATCTCCATCTATCTCTTTCCTCCATGATTTCTATTATTAAAATAAAATACTTATTTAAGTACCATAAAATGAGCTGTCTCCCGATTAAAACAATTTATTACGGTGCTTTTTAATATTCAAAGTATCCTTTCAATGCAATATTATTAAATGGGTTTTTTTTAAGTAAATGAAAAATTAGAACTGTGCGAAAATACCCGTTTGCGCAAACGATAATTCATCCGGCTATTTTTTATTAAATAACGCAAAGGTTTATTTTTAGTAAAAATAGAATGCAAAACATATTTTACGGTGTAAAAGTCAATATGGAATATACTGTAAAAATAAAGTATCATATTATTTTAACAAGAAATATCAGCACTTGTTTTTTCGAAAAAGATAACAAGCATGTGGTTTGACGTCTAGTTCTGTAATGATTAAAATATGATTAGAATGTTTATATATTTTCTAGATATAGTAGATAAGTAGGTATTATTTTGCATATACTATCGTGATATTAAGTGTCATAATTGTTTCTCGTGTTTTATGATGCATAGTAATCTTTTGCCCGTGCGCTGTTAAACTGCGCAATCATAAAACATAATACAATTTAAATAAATGAAATAACTATAAGAAAATTATGTTTTAAAAAGCTAATTTTGCTAATTAGATATTTATGTTTCAGTAATGTTGTTATCGAACAAGATATTTTAATGAGATTTTTTAAAGCTCTTTTTTTATCAAATTCTAACAAATATTTTAATTTACTAATAAAAATAAATATCATAACATGTTGATATAACAGTCTTGTTATATTAATAGTATTCCATTAATAATGAAAAATATAAAGTAATTGATGAAACATTTTTAAATAAATAAAAATAGAAAAAAAACTAAAATAAAAAGAGTTTACATGCTTTCTATGCTTATGATCCAGGCTTACCTATATAGGGCGAGAAAACACTGTAAGTATATGTAACAATATTTGTAATATTTTTTATTTCACCTTTATTCTTTAGTATTTGCGCCTAATTACTTCATGGCTATTTTCTATTTTCGTTTTGTTTCTCGTGTTTTATGATTCATATTATTCCTTTTGTCCATACACTATTAAACTACGATCATAAAAATAATGCAATTTAAATAAAATAACTATTTTAAAGAAAATTATGCTTTAAAAAGTTATTTTTGCCAATTAGATATTTATGTTTCAACAATGTTGTTATCGAACAAGATATTTTTAAGAAATTTTTTAAAGCTCTATTTTATCCAATTCCGACAAATATTTTTATTTACTTATAAAAATAAATATCATAACATGTTGATATAACAATCTTGTTATATTAATAATATTTCATTTATAATGAAAAATATAAAGTAATTGAAGAACCATTTTTAAATAAATAAAAATAGAAAAAAAATCTAAAATAAAAAAAATGTACAGGTTTTCTATACTTATGATCAAGGTTCATCTGTATAGCGCCATAAAACCCTGTAAGTATATCTAACAGTAATATTTTTTAATATACAGTAATTTTTACAGTAATTTTTTGTAATATTTTTTATTTCACCTTTATTTTTTAGTATTCACGCCTAATTACCTCATGGCTATTTTGTATTTTTGTTCTTCTGTTAGCCTACACTATGTTTGGAAAATGGGTTATCTGAACGTCTTGCCTCTTCTTTTTAGTTAAAAAATATTTGCGCATTCACAATAGAAGGATGCATTTCTAATCTTCTACCCTATTAAAATCCGTGCGCGTATCTAAGTAACCTCAAAAACCCGGAAACCACAAGGCGCAGGGCTGCGAAATTTGGCACACGGGTTGCTAGTAGGGGGGCCCATGAACGATTGGGGCAAAAAATTCGAAAATGTTGTGTTTTTGACGAATTTTTGCCTTTTTTTATGTTCAACTCGTAATCGAGCGAGTTCTAACCAGTTCTAAATGTTTACTGCAATGTGAGATATACATATTACGTAAGTCACGCTGCAATACTAAGAATCTGTAGCGGATATTACGATAATTCTTTTACTTCAGATGCAAATAATTAGAGATATACATATTACGTACGCTACACTGCAATACTAAGAAGCTGTAGTGTGTATTACGATACTTCTTTTACCTCACATGCAAATAATTAGCGATTATTTAATTGCGCTTAATTATTACCTTTTTTAAAAAGATGAAAAAAAAAACGTTTTCCCACAAACAATAACAAAATTTTTTATTCTATTTATTCCAAAGATATCGTTTTATCGTCTGCTGCCATAGCGACATGATAAATTGAATTTCATTTAAAAAAATCACAGTAGTAGAAAAATATTTTTCTAAATCGAATGGTTATTTTTAATTTTGGTTTTAGAATTAAATTCATGAACTCCCGTGTGTAGAACGGGTTAAACAGCTAGTACCAAATTAAACTTTGTATTATTATATGCATTATTTTGTGCAATAACAGTGGAGATTTTTATAACTGCCTTATATGTCACTATATCGGATATGTTATTCATACTCCGCTAGTGTTATATTTTTAAACTGGGTCATTAGAAAATATGAAAGTTTAAAAATCATTTTACTATTAATACAGTTGAAAATTTTTAGATCTCTGATTGAATTGTTAAAGCTGTATCAATCAACTTACTAAAACTTGCGAAAACATAAATACATAAATGACAACCTTTTGATCAAATCACCGACAAAATTCTTGTGGATCGAGTGAGCAAAGACCGAGCGAAAAATTTGTCGCCGATCTCATCGAGCGAAATCAGATCGTGTGGTCCCTTTCATAAATGTTTTGGGGGTTTTGTGTGAATAAACAAAGACGTACAGTGAAACCTCCCTGTGCGACCACCTCTCTGGGCGACCATTTTTTCAGGGAACAAAATTTATTTCCATAGGCTCAGTACTGATTTTACCTCCATTCAGAGAACATCCCAGTTGAACTCCCTCCATAAGCGACCCATTTCTTTGAAGAAAATTAAACAAATTCCGTTTTTTCTGATCGCTTGAAGAAGGTTTTATTAGAAAAGTAATTCCGGAGAACACATTATTCCTCAATCTTCTAAACTAAGTTTAGATTTTTTTTTATTCCGGTAACTTTTAAATTTTTAAACCCCTTTGTGTCTTTTTAGGCAATGGATTTAACTCTGATGACAAATTAAGAATGACAGTCAATAAACTCCCCTGCCCTATTCAGTCAGGAAACTCTCAAAGAAATAGATAATGAAATCGTCATTATTCGTTTCCGTCCAAAAAAATTGCATTTGTTTACCCTTCTAAAGGACTTGGAAATAAAAGTTAACCGTAAAACCAAAGCAAACATCAATGTATTCATTTTTTTAAACTCTGGAGTAATTAACTTATGTAATTAACTTTTATTTTGATACTTAAATTTTTATATTTTTGCTTAATGTGGAAAATAAATTTTAGTAACATTAATTGTTACATTTTTTCAACAATTAAAATCTATATTTAAATATGACCTCCATTAAGAGACCACCTCTCAGAGTGACCCATTTTTTTTGGAACGGAACGTGGTCGCTTTAAGGAGGTTTTACTGTATATACCTATTACGAGAGCCAATTTTTTGGAAGTATAGGGATGTGTAGTCGCTGACTTCAGCTGTTCTGAGCCTTAGAAACTGAAAATAATTTAACTAAAAAACATTCTTGGCCTAGGCCAAAAAACTATAAAAGAAATTAGTTTTTTTTTAAGCGTTGACCCCTCGAAATGTTTTCCTGTTCAAAATGTATGTCACCAGCATCATCCTGGCGTGGAAATGGCGTGGAAAATAACGACATTTCGAACTGTTTGATTTCAGAAAGGTGTTGCGTTGAAGTCTCCAAATGTGTTTTGCTATGTGTGTGGAAAATTCAAATTACCAGAAAATTGAAAAAACATCACCGATTTTGTATATAAAGCATACATGGCATATTTTGGAGTCAGGCTGGGAGACCAAGATAAATGTTAGGAACAGCATATTGTCTGCAAACAATGTACCGAACATTTGCGACAATGGACTAAAGGGGCAAGGAGAAGTATGAGGTTTGCTGTACCAATGCTATGACGGTAGCTCTGTAATCACATAGACGACTGCTAATTTTGTGCTCTAAATTTGGTGGGTATTAACCGGAAAAACCTACAAACACTTTTCTATCCTAACGTTGCATCTGCTATTAGACCAGTTCCACACGGTGAAGAGATTCCTGTTTCCACTTTCAGCGTCTTACTTTATAGCCCGGGAGCCGGCAGCACAGGCAATCACCTCATCGGGTTCACGGATGAAATTCTAGGATTAGGTAAATCTTGATTAGCATATTAAAACGCAATTGGTCTGCCAAGTCCTATCTTGGTGGAAAACCCGATTTTAGCGGCTGACTCGTAGGTTTACCATTGTGTTTTTCTGCACCCAAAGGTATGAAAACATGGAGGGCTGGGAGCAGGAATCAGCTTTTCAGGTGTTTTTCACCAAGATATGACTTGGTAGACTGGGCAGACCGATTGCGTTTTAATATGCGAATCAAGATTTAACTAATCCTAGAATTTCATCCGCGAACTCAATAAGGTGATTTTCTGAGCTGCCGGCTTCCGGGCTATGAGATAAATTTGCCATAAATCTAAGAAAATTCAGCATCTTAGAATGACATGGGAGATCAGGGGCCCTACCACAAGCACATCGAATTCTTTCCGAAGCGGGAAGAACCCGACGTCGAATTTTCATGTTTCCCGGGAAAAATTTCCGATATACAGTTTATGCGCTACCATGAAGCTCTCGGCAATAGCTGACGGATTCTAAGATTCCTTTTCAAGTAGGCATCGGAAAAAACCAGACTGACCACTTCAGTTACGAGACAGTTTCCACTGTCCTTCCCTCTTTTTCTCCCCTTTGAAAAAGAAAACAAATGTTTAATATTGCTTTCCGTGTTTATTAAAAATGCCATCTACACTCACCTAATTAAGATATTTTGATAATCTTTTTTTTTTTTTTTTAACGAATGTGAAATATACAGATTTTTAGCTGTTAAAAGTTGAAAATGATACGACCGGTAGTTCTTTAGAAAATGTTAAATAAAAATGAAATTTGCTTTTTTTTTTGACTAAGCGGGAACTTTCCTTTAAAAATCAATAAAAAATTAACACGTTACTCTAGAGATATTTAATAACAATCATAAGAAAGGCCTTATTCTAAGCTTTAAAATGATATGAAAATGAATTTTTTATAAGTTTTTGTTAAATAAATATTAAATTTCAAAAATTCCAAAAATTTCAAGAAATTCTGCTTAAATATAAAATAAACGGGAAAATATTTAAGCTTTGAAACGAATTTTAAATGCTAATAATAAATGTACTTTGAAAAATTGCATGCAGTTTTTGGTAGATTTAGATTGATGCAGCAAACAGCCTGTTTGAAATTAAAAAAAAAAAAAGAAAAAAAAATTCTAATGTGAATTAAAAAATAATAATTGCAGTACATATTAAAATATAGTTTAACAAAATACCATGTGTAATTTTATTAATTTCCTTTAAATAAACAGTGTATTATGCTATGAAAACTCCAATTATACAATAGTTGTCGCATAAGAAAATTAGCAGAGAAAACATGCAGCGCTTACTAGAAAATAATTGACCAGATATTTTTGCTAAAACTTCTTTATAGTAAATATAACATTTCTGCAAATATCCAAGTCCATGTGCGCATAAGCGTCATTGTTTACCCAAATAAACCAAGTATTCAAAATTTCCAAATGTTTATTTATATAGATTATTAAATGTTGTATCAGTTTTAAGGTTTGCTATTTGTTGCATAAATAACAAAATGCTTTAGTAATATTGATGGAGAATTTCTTATTAGAATAAGATAAAAATATTAAATTTAGAATTTTTGTAAAAAAAAAAGAAACAAAGAAAAGAAGAAAAAAAAGTAAATATCTTTAGAAAATATTGCAGGCTTTTGAATACTTTTAGATACTATATTTTTTATATTGCATGTTTCGTTGGACATAAAATAAATTGTAAGGTTTCTAATGACATCAAAAAGCAACGTATTTCATAGTAATTTTACAGTAAATTTCGAAAAGATATACAATAGCTCTCCCATAAAAAAAAAATTAGCAAAGCAAGAACTATAACTACTGCATACTAGAACAAGTTGGAAATTGCTCGTCAAACGTGGCAAATGAGGTGCGTTCGTACTATAACTAGTTTTATAATTATTTTTAGCACCCCATATTGTACTGAATGTGTATTTATTTGCAATTCATAAGTGCATAGTCTGTAACATCATTAAAATGCACTTGAAATAATTTTTTCCCATTCCCCTTAATGTAACGGAAAACTTTTGACTGTCCCTGTAATTAAGCTATACATCCGATTTTCATGAAATTTGAAATGGCTCGACAAAATTTTGCAGCAATTATATATTTAAAATTTCAGCCCATTCGGAAAGCTGTAACATCATTAAAATGCACTTGCAATAATTTTTCCCATTGGCTTTAATGTAAAGAAAAACTTTTGACTGTCCCTGTAATTAAACATCCGATTTTCATAAAATTTGAAATGGCTCGACAAAAAGTCGCAATAATTATATGTTTAAAATTTGAGACCATTCGGAAAGCTTTAACATCATTAAAATGCACGTGCAATAATTTTTCCCATTGGCCGTAATGTAAAGAAAAACTTTTGACTGTCCCTGTAATTTAACTATACATCCGATTTTCATAAAATTTGAAATGGCTCGACAAAATTTTACAACAATCATATATTTAAAATTTCAGACCATTCGGTTGGGTAGTTTTTGCTCTATTATATGCGGACGGACGGACAGACAGACGGACTGAACGACGACTATAGGTGCTACGTATTTATATAATTACGAACGCACCTAAAAATAGTTGACCAGATATTTTTGCTAAAACTTATTTATGCTAAATGTAACATTTGTTCAAATATTTAAGGGCATGTGGGCTATGTTATGTTATGTTATTATTTGTGACGGCCAATTATCAACACGAGGGATATGGGCCTAGGGGGGGGGGGGGTGCCCTCTGTAGGGGTCTTTCTAAGGGAACCTAACTTTAAACAAGGAAATCCAATATTCGAAGAAAACCACGAAAACTCCAAACGATTAGGCCGACGGCGCGATTGGGTTCGAATCCAGCACCTCCCGCCATGTGGGCACTATCATTGTTTACCCAATAAACTAATTATTCAAAATTTCCGAATGTTTAATACATGTATATATATAAAAAATTTGGCTCTCTCTTTCTCTCTCTCTCTCTCTCTCTCTCTATATATATATATATATTAAAATGAACAAAGTGAAATTGAACAGCTAAAACCAAGCTATAATAATTACCAAGCTAGAATTACCTATTACTTGATAAAGAGAGTACCATTAAAAACGCCAGAATAAGGTTGAAAGACTAAACTAAAAATAACATACTTAATAACATGCGCATTTGCAGCAATGCTATTAGAATGCTGAAATAATAAATTTGAAAGCACAAATATATGAAGAAATTGATAAAGTTCTAAAGATGATTTAGAAATGAACATATGAAACCAGCATGTAAAATAAGAAACTATGAATGATTCACAGAATCATCAGAGGAGCTTGTGAGTTCATTCATAGAAGATGCGTTATTTCATCCAATTTTGTCGGCATTAAGCCTAAAATGAGTTTAGTTTTAAGGTTTATTATTTGTTGCATAAATAACAAAATACTTTTAAAACATTCAAGTAGAATTTTCTATTAGTAGAAGATAAAAATATTAAATTTAAAATTTTTGAAAAAAAAAAAAAAAAAAAAAAAAGAGGTAAATATCTTTGGAAAGTATAGCTAATAGAACAATAGCGAAAAACGAAACTTAAAATTATACTAAGGCTACTGTTCTAAACATTTTATTTAAACTAGATAAAACTACCAGTTTTATATTGAGGGAAAATGGGCCAACTCTCTATTTTATATCACTTTAAATATTTCATCACTTCTTCCACTTGTACATAAAGAAAATTAATCAGACAATGAAAATAGTACTTACGTCTTACGTGGGTAGCCGGCTCGTTCTTCAGGAGAAATAAACACGAACAGTCACAAATAAACTAGACAAATGTTCATATATTCGAACTATGTGTATTAAATATCGGTTAGTTTACACTACAACGGGGACTTACACACAAATCTTCGCCCCATGTATATTTTCACCTTCACATTTTTTACTGTCTACAATATTTCACAGCACAGCAAAAGCTTCTCCGAACCGCCATCTTACTACTACATTCTGCGAGCTTGCAGAAAAAGAACACCTACATTTCTAAAACATGATTCCTGGGCTCGCCAGGCCATCTACCGGCAAGAATCAAAATAATACACAATTATCACATATCAAGGAATAATCTAACAGAATATTAATAATTATTAAATCTACACTGAAAACAAAAATTAAGAAACATTAATGATACAATTTGCACACATATACAAAAGATATAAAGAAATATATAAGACAAACTCAAAATTAAAAGAACTGCAAACTGTAAATATAGTCTAAATCAGTTTTGGTGCTGCCATCTTCAGGCAACAGTTATAAGGAAAACAGTCATTTCACAACACTCCCACCTTTTGATTTGGTGAGAGTCAAATCAAAAACTAATTGCTGTATCTTTAGTACAGGAGCACACTTCTAAAGGATAAAGCTTGCGAACAGGCCGCACTAATGTGCCATTTTTTGTCTTAACTTTAACTACTCTGATACGTCCGTCTCGACCCGTACGCAGTTCTTGTACTCGAGCGATTGGCCAGTTGATGCGCTTGGTGTTTTCTGAACCGATAAGCACAATGTCACCTTCGTGGATATCACAGTCCTTTTGACCATGTTTTTGTGCCAATTGGCTAAGATATTCTTGGCGAAACCTCATCCGAAATTGTTCACGAAGTTCTTGACATCGACGTTGGCGAACAAGCAGTTTGTTGTTATCGACGAAGTCCAAATCCACTACACCTGATGTTCGAAGATCGCGTAAAAACATCGACGGAGTCAATGGTGCAAGATCTTCCGTATCGTTTGAAACGTAAGTGAGAGGTCTACAGTTGATAACGTCTTCGACATCACAAATAATTGTAAGCAGTTCCTCATAATTTACTGAGGCTTGCCCTAGCACTCTGACAAGTAGATTTTTGGTGGTGCGGATTAGTCGCTCCCACCATCCGCCCCACCATGCGGCAGTAGGCGGAATAAATTTCCATTTTATGGGATTTAAAGTTTCATGAGAGACTACCTTCTCCCAGTCAATTTTCTTCAATGCCGTGGACGTTCCTACAAAATTGGTGCCGTTGTCCGTGTACACAACAGAAGGACGGCCTCTCCGGGCAATGAATCGACGAAGAGGTTGTATGAAGTACTCGGTGCTTATAGAAGTGACAAGTTCTAAATGTACACATCGGTACACAGCACACGTAAAAAGAACTACCCACGCTTTTACTTTATTTCTGAGAATCAGGGGGCCACATAAATCGATTCCTGTTATTTCAAAACTAAAGGCATCACGAACCCTGTCCAATGGCAATTGGATGGGTGCAGTAGTTGGCGGCTTTACTGTAAATCTTTGACATGGTACGCATTTCTTTATTACTGATCTAATAGTTCGTCTAGCGGCTATGATCCAAAACTCTTCACGTAATATGACCATAAGAGTCTGAATACCAGCATGAGAATTTTTCAAGTGATCATCTCGTATTAGACAGTGGACAATATAATGTTTGGAAGGTAGCAAAACAGGATATCTAAAAGCGTAATGATCATCACGTTCTATAATTTTTGTCTTTACTCTAAGTAGGCCCCTCTGATCTCTCTCCGTCAGGAGACCATGAACTGAATCTCCAGTCTCTGAGAAACTCTCTGTCTGTACAAGTGAAAGAAGTGTGGTTTTAGCTTCTTGAATTTCATAAGCAGATAGAAATGGTTCTTTATTAATGTTACGTTTTAAAGAATTAATGATAAACCTTTTTACCCAACTTAAAACCCTTATCATCTTTGAAAATTTAGAGAATCTCTCATACCATTTAATTTCTTTAGGATCCTTTATAATATTTAAACTTAAATTTACGGTTACTCCTTTCTTGCGTTCAGAAAAAACTAAAGTCTCATCTGGCTCTATTTCTAGCTTTGGCCAGTTGTCGCTATGCTCTTTTAGCCAGTTAGGCCCATACCACCATTTACATTCCATAAACCGACGAGGGGAGCAGCCGCGAGAAGGCAAATCTGCCGGATTAAATTGGCTCGGAACGTAAGACCACTGATTTACTTCTGTGACAGCGCAAATTTCCTTCACCCGATTGCCCACGAAAGTTCCCCAACTATCATTTCTTTTAATCCAGGATAACGCGGTGGTGGAATCGGTCCAAAAATATTTTGGGCAGTCCTGTAGCGAAAGAGCTTCTGTAGCATATTTAGAAAGACGCACCCCTAAAACACACGCCATAAGTTCGAGTCTCGGGATTGTAACCCTTTTTTAATGGTGCGACTCTCGCTTTAGCCATAACTAAACTTACGACTATTTCCCCTTTATGTTCACATCTCAAAAAAATAACGGTCGCATAGGCTTGTTGGCTTGCGTCACAAAAAACATGGAGTGACCAGGAACTCCTATCTCCAAAACCTATGCGCCGCGGCAATTTCAAATCCGTGAGTATACCCAAATTATTATACCACTTTAAGAAATTAACTTTAATGTCTTCAGGTAAAGGGGTACCCCAATCTACTTTTATAGTCCAAATTTCCTGAAGCAATAACTTTGCCGTCAACAAAACAGGTGTCAGGAAACCTAATGGGTCAAAAATAGTCTGCGTTACGGACAAAATCTCTCTTTTTGACAAATTCTCTGAAATCGGTGAAGTCTTAATACTAATACGCAGGTTATCTTCGTTCCTGTCCCACATAATTCCTAAAACTGATACCGGATCCTCTAACACGGATTCTGTACCCAAAACATGTGACATTGCACCGATATCTGTCCCTACTGAATTATAGGTCCACATGCGTAGCTCCATCTTCGCTTCGGCGAGAACCTGAGTAGAATATTTTATAAAGTCTTCGAGTTCTTGCTGATTATCAACGGATGTTACGCAATTATCTATGTATAAAGATTTATCTAGTTTCTGAGCCAAAAACCTCTTTTCGGGTGGCACCTGTGACAAATGGTGTCTTATAACCGCTCCTAATAAAAATGGGCTGGAGGTAACCCCAAAAACTACCCTAGTATGGCGGAGTACTTTTATAACATTTTCTCTCTCCCACCATAAAAATCTCAAAAAATCCCTATCTTCTTTTCTTAATTCTATTTGCAAAAATGCACGTCTAACATCGGAAGTTACCCCAATGCATTTTTCCCTAAATCTCAACAAAATCGCAGGAATTTCTTCAATTAAATTTGGTCCCTTAAATAAACAGTCATTGAGAGAGGGAGCTCTAGCCACTTTGCATGACGCATCGAAAACAGGTCTTATCTTAGTTGTGGCACTATCTGGTTTAAACACTGGGTGGTGGGGAAGATAATGCCCTTTCCTATCTAGTTCTGCCTCTGGTACTACCTCAATTACACCCTCTTCCATCCATTCGTCAAAAACCCTATTATATTCCTCAAATTTATTCAAAGATTTAAGTTTTCGGGAAACACTGAAAAGCCTCTTTTCGGCCACATGACGATTTGATGGTAACGCTACATTGGTTCCCAACCATGGTAAACCTACACAGTAACGACCCTCTTCGTTTCGAGAAAGAGAATCTAAGGATTGTTCCCGGGCCATTTCTTCTTCCGCAGCCTTAGTCAAATTTTGTGGCGTATCTAATATTCCGATTGTTTCTAAATCCCAAAGATCGGAAATTTTCAAATCTCTGATAGCCAAATTCGTACACAAAGTTGTAGCCCCTTGCTCTTTAGGAGGAGAAAAATCATCCAATGCACCACAAACGGCCCAACCCAACTTTGTACAAACTGCGGTCAAGTCTCCTTTTAATTGCTTAACTAGACCCGTGAGAATTTTCCCATATATATCACTACCTATAAGCATCTCAATTTTAGGATGATCTGCACCCATATCAGATAACCAAATTTTATTACGTTTCAATTCCCTTAAAATTGGTCCTCTAGGTAAACGCGGAATGTCACCGCAGATTACGTCTTGGTCCAAAAAATCAAACTCTAAATCTGGATATTTCCTTTGATTTAGTGAGCATACCTTTACCCGATATTTGTTATGCAACTTCGGAGCAGTTCTAGCACCCCCGAATAAAGTATGAGCTATGCTTTCTTTAGAAATAATTGGTAAACCCAACTCGACTGCCAAAGACTCTAAAATATATGACTTTTGCGAACCGCAATCAAGAAGTACTCTGACTTTTTTCACTTTATTCGCACCCGCGACTTTTACCTGCAAAGTCATTAATGCTACTTCCGCGGTGCAAGTTTGCCTGGCAGCGGTCATTTGTGCATGCTCTGTTACCGTCTTTTCTTTCGGTGGTTCCCCTTTTTTATGCATTTCAGGGCAAAGTAAAATCAAATGAGGTCTGCCACATAAATAGCAACGTACAAATTGCTTACAAAATTTGGCAACATGATTAGGTTCTAAACATTTTAGACTACACCTCTTCTCTTTAACTTTAGCGATTTTTTCCTCTAAAGTTAATAAACGGGCTTCGTAACAATTTTTGCTCTCATGGTTTTTATCACAAAAAATGCACGAACGCTCTTTGATCGTTAGGAAATTTGATGCCGTAGGAATATTAGGTTTTTTAAATTTATCCCTTACCTCACCTCTTACTTTTTCATGATATATTTCCCTACGATTGTTATTTTCAAAACCGCTGCGTGCTAGTTTTAATCGCTCTTCACCCTCAACTTCCGCTTTTAAGAATTTCATTAAATTATTGAGGCGAGAGAGATCTGTTCCCTCGGGTTGATTGAAAAATGGACTTCTCTGCCAAGCTTTCAGGACATCCTCTGTTAGGCTAGACTCAACCATCGGATATAACCACGATGTGTTTTCACTCGATTTTAGGCCTAATGAATCTAGAGCCCTCAACTGGGCTTCAATTTTATCGTACAGCTTATCAAGGGGCAATTTATTTCTGTTGTCAGCTTTTACATTCGAAATAATTAATTTAATCAACTCCCTTACATAAACTTCGATCAATAAATCGGGCTTCCCAAAACGTTCTGTCAGCGCCGCAACTGCATTTTTATAATTATCAGAAGTAATCGGGTAACTATCGATAAATTCCTTAGCGCGTGACCCTATTTTCATACTTTGTACTAAATAGGAAAATTTATCACTGTCATGCAAATCTGGGTCTTCGTGAATTTTTTGAAACTGGGACCAGAACGGCAGCCAATTAATTAATTCTCCGTCGAATTTCTTTAATTCTATTTTCGGAAGCTTATAAGATTTCATCTTATTGCCCGTAACGCTGAACTCACCGTCTGGCCTCGCCTCTGTGATTATAAATTTTTCATTAAACTGACGAGTCAGCGTGATGGAATCATCCGAATAAGCTTCTCTGGTTTCTATTTCATTAGAAACAATTTGTCCCGCGGCCGTCCCATCAGCGGTTATCAAATCTAAAATTCTATTATCTAAATCATTTAATTCCGCTTGTATGTTTTGTAATTTTGCATATTTATCTTTAATTAAATTTACGTCACAATCATCCTTTACAAGTTCTGTTTTCAGAATATTTGCTGTGCGTGTGAAAGATGAGCGAACGCCGGTTCTTTTGAGTTTTAAAGCTTCCATAATAATAATACAAAAAATAATACTCTTCAAAAAATCTTTTATAAAAAATATCACATATAAACAAATAAATTCAGTAAATAAAGTACCTTAAAAATACATAGAGAGCGCAAGAACACTTAAGAACAATAATAGAATAACCCAGTCCCTGTTCGGGCGCCACTAATAATAGAACAATAGCGAAAAACGAAACTTAAAATTATACTAAGGCTACTGTTCTAAACATTTTATTTAAACTAGATAAAACTACCAGTTTTATATTGAGGGAAAATGGGCCAACTCTCTATTTTATATCACTTTAAATATTTCATCACTTCTTCCACTTGTACATAAAGAAAATTAATCAGACAATGAAAATAGTACTTACGTCTTACGTGGGTAGCCGGCTCGTTCTTCAGGAGAAATAAACACGAACAGTCACAAATAAACTAGACAAATGTTCATATATTCGAACTATGTGTATTAAATATCGGTTAGTTTACACTACAACGGGGACTTACACACAAATCTTCGCCCCATGTATATTTTCACCTTCACATTTTTTACTGTCTACAATATTTCACAGCACAGCAAAAGCTTCTCCGAACCGCCATCTTACTACTACATTCTGCGAGCTTGCAGAAAAAGAACACCTACATTTCTAAAACATGATTCCTGGGCTCGCCAGGCCATCTACCGGCAAGAATCAAAATAATACACAATTATCACATATCAAGGAATAATCTAACAGAATATTAATAATTATTAAATCTACACTGAAAACAAAAATTAAGAAACATTAATGATACAATTTGCACACATATACAAAAGATATAAAGAAATATATAAGACAAACTCAAAATTAAAAGAACTGCAAACTGTAAATATAGTCTAAATCAGTTTTGGTGCTGCCATCTTCAGGCAATAGTTATAAGGAAAACAGTCATTTCACAACAATAGCAGACTTTTGAATACTTTAAGATACATATTTTATACTGCATATTTCATTGGATATAAAATAAATTGCAAAGTTTCTAATGACTTAAAAAAGCAACGTATTTCATAGTAACTTTACAATAAATTTCGAAAAGATAAATATATCATTTGAAGATGATATGAATCATTCTTCTTAGTTTTTTATTCTTTGGTCTCTGTCTTTAATTTCTATATGAAACTAATCTTACAAAATATAAGTTAAATATTACTCAATCCACACACACAAGAAAAAAAAAAGAGGACTCTCTAGCGATCTTAATATTAAGTTTTATTTAATATGGAAGCTTCCTTTTTTTTTTTTTTTTTTTTTTTTTTTTTTTGTTAATTTGAGAAATAATTACTATTTTATATTTCGAAAAAATAGTTTTATAATCAAAGGCCAAGAAGTCTGATTCACATCATCTTCAAACAATATATATATTTTTTTTATTTTGTTCGAAACTTTTCGAACTTTATTGTAAAAAAGTTACGAAGAAATACGTTGCTTTTTGATGTCCTTAGAAACGCTACAATTTATTTAAATTCCATAATAAAATATGACGGTCAAAAACCTGCAATACTTTCCTAAGATTTTTTTCTTTTCGAGAACTTTTTAATTGAATATTTTGATTTTGTACTAATCGGAAATTCTCATTGGA
The DNA here is from genome assembly GCA_963932465.1 of Maratus speciosus. Taxonomy (NCBI): domain Eukaryota; kingdom Metazoa; phylum Arthropoda; class Arachnida; order Araneae; family Salticidae; genus Maratus; species Maratus speciosus. The sequence continues at coordinate 530,321,537 of OZ010792.1, forward strand.
TGTTATTAAAAGATTTTAAATATTTATATATAGATATATACATTATACAAAAAGTCATTAAAATTGATACAGCATTTAATAATAATTAAAAAAAAAGGAAAATCTTCCGGAAATTTTGCATAATTATCTTGTTTGAGTAAACAACGATAGTGTCCACATGGGCTTAAATATTAGCATAAATGTTATATTTAGTATACAAAAGATTTAGTAAAAGTATATGGTCAATTATTTTGGGGGTATATGCAGCGCTTGGTCACACTGCTAATTATTTGTGCAAGAACTATGGTATAATTAACTTTCTTGGTATTGCGCATTGTTTATTTAAAGCAGATTAATAACATTGTGCGTGATGATTTGTTAGACTATGTTTTAATAAGCACTTCAATTACTTTTTTTTTCAAATTAGTATTAGTTTTTTGTTCTTGTTGTTATTTTATGTTAACATATCATTTTAAAAAGACAGCGTACCACAAAGAAAAATCAATCTAAATCTACAAAAAAATTCTTGCAGTATTTGCAAAAAAAAAAAAAAACGCTTATTATTAGTTCTAAAAATTACTTTCAAAGCTTATAATATTTTCCCAGTTATTTTATATTTAAGTAGAATTTCTTGAAATTTTGGAGTACTTATACTTATATTTATTTAACAAGAACTTATAACACTTTTCCTTTCATACCATTTAAAAATCTAGAATAAGGCCTTTCTTATGATAGCTATTAAATATTTCTAGGTTAACATGTTACTTTTTTATTAATTTTTAAAGGAAAACCTTTGCTTTGTCAAAAAAAAGCAAATTTCATTTTTATTTTCCATTTTATTAAAAACTATCCGTCATATCATTATGAGCTTTTGAAAGCTGAAAATCTGAACATTTCACTCTTGTTTTAAAAAAAAGATTATCAAAATATCTTAATTAGACGCGTGCCGATGGTATTTTTAATAAAGAGCGTAAACTATATCAACAGCTTTATAAAGGGAGCTTCCGACAATCTGTTGCACTTCTCACTGCCTTCTAAGGTGTCGGGAAATTTTCAGAGGATTACGACAACAGGTTTCCGATGCGGAACGTTCCCGATGCCATTGTAGTAGCATTAAACGCAAGGACATCGGAATGCAACGTCACATCGGAAAATTCCGAGGCTAACGAAAAAGACAGGCTACCGCGGTGGGTCCAATTCTTCTTTTTTTACAGACCGTTGGAGTCACGTGATGCTCGAATGCACCAATGAAGGTGTGCGAAAAGAGCATCACGTGACTCCAGCGGTCTGTAAAAAAAGAAGAATCGGACCCACCGCGGTAGCCGGTCTTTCTCGTTAGCCTCGGGAAAATTCGGACTGGCAGTATTCTGCCCTTAACGGAACAAACCGAGTAGAAAACCACCCGTTCACATAATCCATACCGATGTTCAACAATTTCCAATTCTGCCCCAAATGGAATTGGGGAGCAGCTTTCGACCTCCCCCTTTCAAGGTTAACCAGTTTCGACTAGACTTTCGACCAATCGCTTCCAAGGACACATGTGGTCTGTTTATTTATCTGAAGCTCGAACATGTGTGTTTACGTGCGACTCCTTTAAAAAGAGACCTTTAATTGGCACTATGATTATATATTGATTTTTTATAGATTAATATAAAGTGAATTATATAATATCGCTATAAACAGTGTGTAAAGTTTTAATAGGTGGTGAGTTATAAATAATCTTTACGAAGTTTTAAGATACAATTATATAATTTTTAATATTACTTAGAGTAAAATTAAGGGATTATTTAAACAAAAACTAATTGCAATTACACTTTTAAATTAGTACAATTTTTAATCTTCTAAAAATTATATTTTAGCATGAAGGTTTTTTTTTTTTTCAATATAAGCTTTAAAATACAAGCTATATCAGCCAAATAATTGAAAAATTATGTTTCACGCATAATAATTATTTTACATTCACAATTACCGTATATACTCGTGTATAAGTCGAAGAATTTTAGACAAAACTTGGGAGTTGAAAATGGGGGATCAACTTATACACGAGAAAAGTAAAAAAAAATCACAGACTACTGCGATTGTTTTTTTCAGTTTTTTAAGTAATTACATGAGAGATAAAAGCGGACAATGGTCATTTCCAAGTGACTGACAAACAAAGCTCAATGCCCCTGTAATTGTTTTGCACCCATTTTCTCTTGGGACAAAAAACCCTTCAATATATTCCTTTCAGCATTTTAATCCCCATTTTAAAAAAAGTCCAACTTGAGAATGCTTCTAGATATCTTTCTTAAAAGTCCTACAATACAAAGAAGTACTATATTTTAGCAGTCTAAGAAGTTGTTTACCTTTGTAAATAATGCCTGAATGGATTTTTGAAAGAATTTTATCTTTTTAAGTATAATTGAATTGATGTGAATAGGTTTCAAAATAGTTTAAGCTTCTTCGGTTATACATAATTATACAGGTTTAAAAAATTGAATTAAAAAAAATCTGATTAGAAACGTAAAAAATTTACTAATTTAATGAAAATTTATTAAATTTTTCTATCCTCGATTACAAATCATTTTTCAACATGCTACCAGAAATGTGGTTCGACTTATTCACGAAAATTTAATTTTTTCAAAACTTTGCTTAAGAATTGGGAGGGGGGTTCGACTTATGCGCGAGTATATACGGTATATAATTTTTATTAATATTTAGATTAAAATCAAGGGATTATTTAAACAAAAACTATTTGTAATTACTCTTTTGAATTAATACAGTAAGTTTTAATCTTCTCAAATATAAATTTATCATAAAGTCTTTTTTTTTTATGTGAGTACGCTTTATTAAACTAACTTTTTCAATACAAGCTTTTTTTTGTTTTTACAAGTTTTTAAATACAAGCTATATCAGCCAAATAATTGAAAAATAATGCATACTCATAATTATTTTACAATTACATAATTTTTTATTGTTTTTTAAAGTAAATCAAGGAATTATTTAAACAAAAACTATTTGTAAATACTCTCTTGAATTAATACAGCAAGTTTTAATCTTCTCAAAAATATATTTTAGCATGAAGGGGTTTTTTTTTAGTAATTACACTTTATTGTACTAACTTTTTTAATGCAAGCTTTTTTTTATGTGTACAAGTTTTAAAATACAAGCTATGGTAAATCTATAGGCCAATTAATTGAAACCTTATGCTTTCTCATAATTATTTTACATTTATATTTTAATTTTTATTATTATTTAGAATAAAATAAACGGATTTAAGCAAAAACTATTTGTAATTATACTTTTGGATTACAATAAGTTTTAATCTTCTCAAAAATATATTTCAGCATGAAGGTTTTTTTTTTTTTTTTTTTTTTTTTAATACGAGCTTTAAAATACAAGCTATATCAGCCAAATATAATTCAAAAATTATGCTTCAGTCGTGATTATCTTACATTTACAATGATATAATATTTATTATTATTTAGAGTAAAATCAGAAATTATTTATACAAAAAGTATTTGTAATTACATTTTTGGATTAGTACAATAAGTTTTAATCTTCTCAAATGTATTATTTAGGATTATTATTATTATTATTATTATTTTGAATACAAGCTTTAAAATGACAAGCTATATCAGCCAAATAATTGGAAAATTAAGTTTCACTCATAATTATGTTACATTAACAATTATATATTTTTTTTATCTTTTAGATCAAAATCAATGATTATTTAAACAAAAACTATTTGTAATTGCACTTTTGGATTAGTGCAATAAGTTTTAATCTCAAAAATATATTTTAGCATAAAGATTTTTTTTATACAAGTTTTAAAATACAATCTATATTAGCCAAATAATTGAAAAACTATGCTTCACCCACAATTAATTTACATTTAATTTAAGGTAAAACTATTTCTAGTAATGAACCTAACAAAACTGAAAAAAAAAATAATAATAACAAAAGTACAATCGAATATACATTTAACAAAAATTAGGTCTATCTATCCTCATTTACAAGAGATGCATATATAAGCGCCATCTTAAACCGACACAAATAATGCTTTCCGGCTGCTGATAGCAGTCGGGATGAATTATGACGAAGCAACCCCGGTAAATGGGAAAGAATTCCAACACGTTAGGGGCAGAATTGGAAAATATCACTTCGTCGGCGCATTACGAGAAAGTCACCCGTTCCGAGAAGGGCAGAATCAGGACACCGTTTCCCGAGAAAGGGGAGAATCCGATGTGCTTGTGGTAGGGCTCCAGGACTATTCAGTTGAAGTCTTACCTTAAGTATTCTCCCAGGTCGAACTGAATTATCTAATTCGTGATTTGAACCTTTCAAAGAAATCTGCTGAACTGTTGGCTTCTCGACTGAAAGAGAAAAATCTTATATAGAATGATGTCCGTGTAATCTTTTATCGGAGTATTCTCCTTCTTCGCCACATACGATGATCGGATTTATTGCGGAGATGTCAGTGAGGTTCTTAATAAGCTTAGCATTGAGGAATATAATCCAGAAGAATGGCGTCTTTTTGTAGACTGTTCTAAGCGTGTTTGTTGCACAAAGGAAATCAGTATGGGTCTATCCCAATCGGTCACTCAACAATTTTGAAGGAAACCTATGAAGCAACTAAATTGGTATTAGAGAAGATTCTGCATCAAGATCATAAATGGGTAATTTACGTTGCCTTAAAGATGGTAAATTTTCTATTAGGACAGCAATCGGGTTATACCAAATACCTATGTTTCCTTTGTATGTGGGATAGTATAGAGACAATGATAATCACTATGTTAAGACACATTGGCCCCTCGAACAAATATGGCTCCTTTTAGAGCTCCCAATATATTAGAAGAATGTTTAGTTGAGCGAGAAAAAAATCATCTTACCAACTTTGCACATCACACGCGGATTGATAAAACAATTTGTAAAGTGCTTTAACCCCTTGAGGGGCAGTGGGATAAAATATATCCCACCTAATTTAAACAAGATTCTCACCAGAAAATTTTTACTAGATTTTATATTTTTAACTTTGGAGGAAAATCGATGAAAAATTGCTTTTCCGTATTTAAAAATAAAATTTTTCGATTATTCCGGTGGGAACTCAATATCTAGAGCCATTTTTGCTTGCCCCTCAAGGGGTTAAGAGTGTTCTCAAATCCAAAAGGGCAACTTTATGACATAAGTTTTCATTTATTTTGGTTCGGAAATGCATGAAACTTGCAGGTGGTGTTGTTGAGAAACTATGTAATCGAGCTGGGTTTTTTTTTCGTTTTTTCTGCAAACGCAATACATATTTCATAAAATTGTGTCAAAGTGGGTGTTTTGAACCGAACTTCCGCGCGAAAGTAGAATAACCACTCAAGAAAGGGCAAAAAACGTGTTTGTGACGTGATCAAAATCACTTATAACTCATTAGGCAATTTATTGATCAAAAAATGGAAAACAGTTCAATTCCAAATCACTTCCATGGCCAGGCTTTCCAATTTTATATCTTTCCGTTAAAAAATGAATTTGTAAATGTGTCAAAATGTTTTGCGCTTGTTGAGCAGAGCAGTTAAGAACAGCCTTAAGTATATCTGCAGTGTATTACCAAGAAAGACGTTGGAAAAACTTAAAGCAGGGATTTTTGATTCACCAATGATCCATGAGCTCATAAAAGACAAATTTCGTGAAAACGATGCACGAGAATGGAGCGTTAGTTTGGCAAACCTTTGTAGAAGTAGTGTAAAATTTACTTGGAAAACACAAAATTGAAAACGACAAAGACCTTTGTTACGGCTTGCCTTGACACTGTTTTGAACGCACCTTCTTGCGCGTTCACCAGGCTTAGTGTTTGCCGTTTGGCAACAGCAGTCTTTATCGTTTGTTGTTGTCATTCGAACGTCGAATGTTCTTATGGAAAAAAACCGCATTTAGTGAGCTATTTCGTTAGCTAAAATGACCATGGGGTCATTATTGTTAGTAATAACATCTATTATAGTATTGGTGTAGCATAATTATACAGATTATGTCTTTAATTCGAGTGGTATTGTCCACGAAAACAACATCGCAATATGTTTCGTAACTGATTATGGTGTCAGTCCTGATAAGAGTTCCTGTATATATGTATATAAAAAGAACTGTTTGTTATTAGACTCTCTTCGTATTATTTGACTATCTTCGCATTTATATTTGAACTAGTTACAGTCCATAATCAATTTACATATATGCAACCTTGTTAATGACATTCTGTCAACTTTTTGTGATACTAGCGCGAATATGAGCATCAAAATGTATTTTCTGTTTTAGCCATCTTGATCATTTTCTTGAAAATCTCGGAGATGTCAGCAAGAACAAGATGAAAGATTCATGGAGGAAAGAGATAGATGGAGATGCAGTGTAAGGCGGCTGGGGGTGACGCCAAAAAAGTAACCCTAAAATCAGCTACAGTCAGTCCAAACACAAGCACGTTCTTTCACGAAAAAAACAAGAAAACTTTTAGTAATACAGTTTTTAATTCATAATACAATGGAGTGCTGCTTTAGAATGCTTTAAAATAAGCAGATCACTTTCATTTAGAGAAAAAATGAACGGGTGATGTCAAAGAATTCGGTCCCTGTTCCAGGTGCTTGTTTTGTTTGGGCCGAGTGAGGCCATTTAAATTTGAGCGATAACGCGCATCATATTACAAACTGTTTTTACGGCATACTGCGTCTCTATCTATCTCTTTCCTCAATGGAAAGATTTCATCAGGACATCAAGGAGATGGAAACCCACTACCAAGGACGTTGGGGTACTGTTGTTCAACATTCAGGATGTGCAAAGAAGCGTAAATTTATTCCTTGAATTTTCTGGCGAAATCTTTACATTTTCAATTTTGAATATATGTTCGTATTTTGTTTATGTGTGAAGCACACTTTTTTGCTTAATATTCTTTGCTTCTTATACGAATAAAATACGTTCCTTAAAGAAACAGATAGACTTGTTTAATACCCCTAAAACACTTTAATATCAGCCCACGTACACCGCTGGAAATATGTTTTACAATGTAATGGAGCCATGGACATGAGTACAGTAAAAAAAATAGACCAGATAGAGAAAAATAGAGGTTATTTTCGAATTTATCAGTCAAAATTACCTAACAATTCGCTAAAATATTCCAGATATAAGACAAAAAATTTGTTGTTGCCCTGTGTTATTTGCACAAACGTGATAATCTACGATTATGACCCAAAATAGTTTCTGTGGCCAGGGCCCTAATTTCGGAAACTTTGCTGAACCTCTTTTTAATAGAAACATACAGTTGGTTCAAACGCCTAGGAATAGCAATCATTCTTCCTTGATTCCCCACCTCCCTCCCCTAAATTCATTCCCATGAGATTTTGGTCAAACATATGACTATTAATAGCCTACTTCAGTCAAATGAAAAGACGCGTTCGCTAATGCTAATCATATGGAAGAAATTTATAAAGATATCTCGGTCGCATTTCAATATTTTTTTTTTTTTTTTTTTTTTTTTTTTTTTGTATTGTATAACGGAGATCGATCTGTATGCAGGCCGTTTTTTACTTTTTCGATTTTGATTGCAGTTTTTTTTATAAGGATGCTTTTACTTTCAAAACCGGTTCCGAAAATGAAAGTGTCCTCATTAAAAATACCTGTAAATAAAATCAAAAAAGTAAACAACGGTCTTTGTACATATCGATCTCAACTATTCAGTGCAAAAAAAATCATTTAAAAATATTTAAATTCAAGCAAGATATCTTTATAAATGTCTTCCATAAGATTAGCATTAGCGAACGCGTCTTTTCATTTGACTGAAGTAGACTCTTAACCTTCCAGAAATATACGCTTAAAAAATATATCAAATTTGTAAAGTAAGGGGCAAATTATCTTTGACATGAAAATATCGATAAGATTAATTAAAAAAAAAAAAAAAAAAAAAAAAAAAAAAAAAAAAAAAAGAGCTGAAATTATTGATTTATTTTTTCCAACCATGTTTATGAACTTTACTCGACTTTTATGTTTTAAAACTTAAAATAAAAAATACTACAAAAATTTAAATAAAATCTTTAAAAATTACGTAAAAAAAAATAGCTAAAACTTTTTTTGAGCAAACAAAGCTTGGTGAAGATATACCACATATTTCCAAGCTTAACAAAGTACATCTTATAGCAAATATATTGAATCCATCTTTGACTGTATTATAACCGTTTAGTTTACGTTTATTGTGGGGGCAATGATTAGTTTCACCACGGTCACTTTTAATAGGAATATTCATTGTTAATAGCAAGCATCAAATTGTTAAACATAAAATTACTCTTTTCTAAATTTCCTTAAAGTTAATGAGCGGCACTTGAAATTATTTAATTATCTAGTACAAAATTCTTGCCGCTTAATTATTCACTTCGTCTGGGAAAGACAATGCCTTGTGATAACGACTACGTACTTTTAATGTCATTAATTGTGCCTCGGTTTGATTTATGATCCAAACTGGGCCTATTGATTAGTAAAACTTGTCTAAACAACTTGAATGGTAAAGAATAATAAAATAATTAATTGCTGCAAATAATTTTGAAATAAATTGCTTTCTTTATAAACAAATTAAGGAATATTTATATTTAAAAAATATATTTGAGAATAATGTACAGGGTGTCCAGAACGTTCCTGAAACTTTTTAAAATTCAATATAAAATCCAGGAATTGTCGCACTGGAGTGGGGTTAGGACTAAAAGGCTTCTCACGATGAAAAGTTTTCTTCCAGCGAATATAAAAAAATAGTTCCAAACTTCGATCATAGATTAGTTTTCGATTTGGTTTCGAAGTACCGACCTGCGCAATTAGCTTTTTCGCGGGGAATCGTCATTTCTGTGTCACAGCTTCAAAACTATTCTGAAAATAAGAAAAGACGCATGTCTGAAAACAAACATACGGACAAGTGGCGCCATCTATGATCGAAGTTCAGAACTAATTGCTTTCATTCACTTGAAGAAAACTTTTCATCATGAGAATCATTTTAGTGCAAACCGTACTCCTGTATGACAATTATTTGATTTTATATTGACTTTTAAAATGCGTCAGCGACTTTTGGACACCCTGTTGTGCTATATATAACGGAGATTAAGATTGTCGACCAAATAATTTTGAAATTAATTGCTTACTTTATAAACAAATTAAGAAATGTTAATATTTAAAAAATATACATTTAAGAATAAAATACTATATATAAAAGATACTGAGATTCTCGCCCAAATAATTTTGAAATAAATAACTTGCTTTACAAACAAATTACGAAATATTAAAATTAAAAAACAAATATTTGAGAATAAAATACTATGTATGAGGGATTTTGAGATTGTTGCACAAATAATTTTGAAATAAATTACTTGCTTTATAAACAAAGTAAGAAATATTAATATTTAAAAATATATTTGAGAATAAAATACTATGTATAACGAAGATTAAAATCGAAGATTTTTTGGAAAGGGTGGCTTCAAATGTCTTGGAATAAAGGTTTTCCCATTGAAAGTTCGTTCAAGGCTCACCTTCTCCTAAATCTGGCACAAGAATGAAGTTTACTCAAAAATTACATAATTAGTAGTATTTAAATTATCCGCAACAGTATACTTTCCCCCTAATTCTAGTCAGCATTCAAAAACCACGCGTGCAAAGCCGCGTATTTTGCTAGTATATTTAAATTTATTTGTAATTCGTTAAAAATAGATAATTTTTTATTTTTTCAAGCTTTAGACTTTTTTTCTTTCCTTTTTAGTCAAAAAACTTTCTAATTCTTAAAATGGAAATCGGAGAAGAGTTCATTTCTTTGAAATTCCTTCGTACGAATTCCGATTTTTTCTGATAAAATATAACAGATTTTTCTTTGAAAAAAAAATCGCAAAAGATACTTCAAAACCGAATCTCTAAAATTCCAAAGATCTGATAAAAAATTCAAACGCTAGAATACAACAAGGAAGATCTAAAACAAAAAGATGGCAACGATTCTGCATCGGAAGTCCATTAAAGGCTGAGTCTTACTTTAATATTTTTAGTTCAAATGTACGGGATTTAGCAGAAAAACACGAGTAGCATAAAAACTCCCATTTAAAAACGCAACATGAACATGAAATAGGTTTTTTTTTAGGCAAAGGGGAATGAGATTTTATTGTTAAGATGATTTTCAGAATGCAAAATAAAGAAGCACGTCGAGAAATGATAAGCTATGCATTCTGTTATAAATAGTGAATAAAATGGAATACAGCGAAATTTCCATTTAACGAAGTCTTGTCGTTACACTTAAACACTTCGTTATGCAGAAAATTCGTTAAATAGAAACCAACTCAAATTCATGAAATTTTTATAATAAAATACACATGCATAAAGTGGAAAATACACCTAAAATGGAAATATTGGAAAAATGTATTTTAATTCGGGCAGTAACTTTTGCTGTATATAATGTAGATACTGAGAAAAATTTAATTAGAATAATGTCTAGAAAAACACATTATAAACAGGGGTAAACAAAAACTGAAGCTTAAGATATTGTCTCTTTTTTTTCTCAGTATTTCAAATTCTTAACTTTAAAAAAAATCTCTAGTATTACTTTATACAGGTTGTTTTTATAAAAAATACGCTGTTCATAAAAATTTTCGCACTATTATAAATATCCGAACAATTCATCTGTAACATTTTCGTGAAACTGGAATCCTCTTCTTAAGTGTATTGAAGGCTTTTAACATTTCTTCTTTTAAATGGAAATGATTAAATATATAAATAATTTCATTTTCATACAATCAACTGAAATAAGTTCATACATCCATCGCAACAGTAAAATCTCCGTTTAAATGTTTTTCACGCACGAAAGTGGAATAAAATTTGTTATATAGAATATGTTTTTCGTTATATGGAGATTAATTTACATGTTAATTAATAGTGCTCAAAGTCAAGGTTCAGCAGAAAATTTCGTTAAGTAGAAAACTTCGTTAAAGAGAAGTTTGACTGTATTTTGACATTTACGAACACCGGAGATTCAACCCATGTTTTTTCAGGTTACAGAATAATAGATGAAAATTACTTTTTTTATTCAAAACTCTAACAGATTTTTTTACATTTAACCCACGCAGTACTAAGATCAAAACATTGCTTAAATGCCTAAGATTTACTAAGGGCTTATCCTATAGGTAATTAGCACCCTTCCTAAGTAATTATACAGTTCATACTATGCGACGATTCATTTCATTGAATAGCGAAATTTACAGACAACTGAACACAAGAACAAAGAAATAACGAAATGAAAGAGGGGTTTACACTACCCTCGCTCACATGGTAGAGCTGTACCCGGGGCTTAATTTCTAATAAAAAAAGTACCGGAGCCCTAATATTTTGCCCTAATACTAATAACCGTAGCGTTCCTCCCCCCTCTCCACAGTCACTCTAATCCGCATATTTATATTTCATACATTATAATGTAAATAATTATTGCAAATAATAATTTTCAAAATTTAAAGCATTTTTTTTCTTTAGCAAAACAAAATTTTAAAATATTTTTGCATATCCTTAGCTGTCAATTATTCCACTTTTTAGTTATCACTCCTTCCGAAAATAAATCTTTACCTAATTTTAATGTAAATTAATCGCAGTATTCTGCGAGTTAATAAAATATGGATTGTAATTCGAAAATAGTGTTAAAACAAACAAGTTGAAAATTGCTCGTCAAACGTGGCAAATGAGGTGCGTTCGTACTATAACAAGTTTTATAATTATTTTTTGCACCCCATATTGTACTGAATGTATAATTTTTTTCACTTCATAAAGTCCATAGTCTTTTCATTAAAATGCACTCCCAATAATTTTTTCCCATTCCCCGAACACTTTTGACTGTCCCTGTAATTAAACTATACATACGATTTTCCTAAAATTTGAAATGGCTCGACAAAATTTTGTAACAATTATATATTTAAAATTTCAGACCATTTGGAAGGCTGTAACATCATTAAAATGCATTGCAATAATTTTTCCCATTGGCCGTAATGTAAAGAAAAACTTTTGACTGTCCCTGTAATTAAACTATACATCTGATTTTCCTAAAATTTGAAATGGCTCGACAAAATTTTGAAACAATTATATCTTTAAAATTTCAGACCATTCGGAAGGCTGTAACATCATTAAAATGCACTTGCAATAATTTTTCCCATTGGCCGTAATGTAAAGAAAAACTTTTGACTGTCCCCGTAATTAAACTATACATCCGATTTTCATAAAATTTGAAATGGCTCGACAAAATTTTGCAACAATCTTATATTTCAAATTTCAGACCATTCGGTTGGGTAGTTTTTGCTCTGTTATATGCGGACAGACAGACGGACGGACAGACGGACGGACTGAACGACGACTATAGGTGCTACGTATTTATATAATTACGAACGCACCTAAAAAGGGATATTTCGCAGCTATACATTTTTATGAAAAAATGAATGAAATTTACAGAAATTAATACTGATATGCTAAAGAATAAAACAACGTTTTTAAATTTCCTATAAAAGCTGCATATCTTAAACTATAATCGATTCCTTCCGTAGAACAGTCTTTTATGATGAATCCTGAAAATCAGATTAAATTAAACATTTGACACATTGATCGGGAAGATTCGATGCTTTTATAGAAAAAGGGGAATCGCTGCTCTATTGCTTACTATAAAAATAACAATGCATGACAATTATACCTACTTACAAATGACTACTACTTATAACTTTGTAAATCTCCAGAGCAAAGCCGTATTCATGATGAAAAATAAATGGAAAAATCACTAACGTTATTTTCGTACTCGCACGCAATGGAAGACTGAAAACCTAAAAAGAAAACAATATCTCAAGCTGACGCTCATTGACTAAAAAAAAAAATATTATTTTCCGGTTAGACATCTAATTTTCTAAAAAAATGATCCAATTAAAAAATATCCTAGTGTCAGAAAAGAAAATCAAACTGAAAGCAATTCATTGTGTGCGCTCTTGAATAGCGCCAATATGCATGTCGTCGAAATCAATGTCAGACATAAATCTGCAAATATCAGTAGGATAAACAAAACACGATTTCTGTTTCTCCTTTTCTGATCAATATAGCATTAAAAAGAGGGAAGAGTTATTTTATTTTTTCTATACTTGAGTAAATAAAATTTTTTATTTACAGACAGATTGAGTTCGAACGCTTTGGTTTTACGGAAGCGGTATTGCACTAGGCTCCGGAGCCCTGTATTTATGGGCTCCGGTGAATTCCGACCAATATTTAAATATTTACTAAAAACAGAGAAGTGCCGGAGCCCGGCTCCGGTGGGCTCCGGCGCAATTTAAGCCCTGGCTGTACCCACAGTTAACTACATTTGGCAGGATGCCAAAAATTATCTTGAAATGTGATAAATGATAGAAAGCTTTCATTTATTCCCTGATTTCCTAAGATGGGGTCCGTGTGACCCCATTCGCTATTTCTACAAATAAACAAAAAAAAAAATTAACTGTGCGGAACTTACTAAGTATATAAAATCATGAAAGAGACCTTTATAGGATAAGTCCAAGAAAATAATTTTATCATACATATTCTAAATGATAGAAAGCTTTCATTTATTTCCTGATTTCCTAAGGTGAGGTCCATGTGACCCCATTCATAATTTCTACAAATAAACAAAAAAATTTAACTGTGCGAAATTTACTAAGTAGATAAAATCATGAAAGATACTTATCCTTTTCTTGGACTTACACTTTATAGGATAAGTCCAAGAAAATAATTTTATCATACATATTCTAAATGAGAAAAAAACAGCAAAATGTCCAGATGGGATCAAATTGACCCCACCTTAGTACTGCAAGGGTTAACCCTTAACTGGAAACGTTCCGTCTGTGAGACGGTTGCGTTTACATATCTGCCCTTAATATTTTCTCTCTCCGACATTCAAAACGTATTTTTATGCTGTTATATTAAAAAATTGGTTATGTTAATGCATTACTACTAAAGATTAAATGTTTAAGTTCGCTATTTGGTAAATTATTAAGTGTTGTTTTGTGCACGGAATTTTCACGTTTCCGGTTAAGGGCTAATATGCATTTTTAGATTGCCGGTTAACAGCACTAAAAAGGATTTTTATATAAAAATATCAATAACCTATTCAAATAAAGTTTCGAAATTTAATAAAAGTAATACTTTCGTATTAGCCGCATGCCAGGAGTTAATAGTCAAAGAAATCGCCAAAGATTTCACTACTCACATTTTGATTGATCCGGATAATTTGAGTACTTTAAGTTGAGATCGACCGAAAATTCGATTTCGTTTTCCTTTTTGGCCCAAAACCTGGGTTTCGACGAAAATGCTGCTGAATGTTCTGCCGGACCTAAACTCAACCTTAACTATCTGAATTCCAAAAATATCGTTTCTTCCTTCGGAAATTTTCAACATTACTGATTGATTTTAGCTGTATCGACTCAAATGAGACACTCTTTATTTGTTTCTATGAACTTCACTGTTTATAATTATCAGTCATGACTGACTGAAGACGTGAGTGCAAATTACAAAGCAAGCAATGCTCATATGACTAAACTTTGAAGATGCTTTTTACGTTCACATTAAAAGCTGCAGACTTAACAGTAATAGAATTTTTTTTTTTTTTTTTTTGAAACCGCAGAAGTGTTTCGTGTGCTCTTCGAGAAAGTTTTAGTTTAACAGTCTAATTTGCTCTCCGAGTTTTAAGGTTAAAACAGTAGACTGTTCGAAATTTTTGTTTCCACAGTTTTGCATGTTCTTAAACATCAAATTTCAGATTTTAAGGCTAAAACACAATTAATATCTTTCATAATTTTACTCTGAAAAATGATGTGTTAACAAAAGAGGACCATTATTAAGGTCTACCTTTAAAGCACTTTAACTAATGGATCTCCGTAAATGCACTAGGAATCTCAGATGTTATTAATTCGCGTAAGAGCTTCGCCGAAGCAATTCTTCGAATTAATGCGATGCTTTTAGTTAATTAGGAGCTTTTGAGCAATTTCAAACGATAAAATTATGAAATTTACTCCGTCCTATGTTATTAGTAATACGTCGCAACGAAAATATCTTTTAACAGTGCGTTGAAAACAAGTATTGCATATATTAGATGTGAGACTGGTGAATTACAAAATAGGCATCCACAATTTTGTTTCCATGTGTCCAGGTTGAATCCACTGAAAAGTAAAACAAATTGGGAATTGTACGTCCAAACGTGGCAAATGAGTTGCGTTCATACTATAACTAGTTTTAGAAATATTCAGATCTTGGTGCAACAGCTGTTGCACTCGTATGCAAAAATGCATGAATACAAAATTTATTACGATTCTATATATTAAATTCAGTCATACGGAAATAATAGGACTCCATCTTAAATACGACGTCATAACCATGACAACCTATAATTATTATCTATAATGGAATGTCATTGAATTAATTATGTAGGATAGGATTTAATAGAATGTAGAAAACTTTTATTAATATCTTTTCAAGTTTTGATTCGATTTTCATAAAATTTAAAATGACTCGACAATGCAACGATTATATATATCATTAAATTTCAAACCATTCAATTGGGTAGTTTTTGTGCTATTATATGTGCATAGACGGACAGACAGACGACGACTATATGTACTTTTTTTTTTGAGGGGGCTGTATGTATTTTGTCAACACTGGTTTGCCCTTCGAGTTTTAAGGTTAAAGCAGTAGAATGTTCCGAGATTTTTGTTTTCATAGTTTTGCATATACTTATACATCAAATTTCTGTTCTTAAAGCTTAAACACAATTAATAATCTTTCATAATTTCACTCTGAAAAATGGTGTGTTAACAAAAGAGGACCATTATTAAGGTCTACCTTTAAAGCACTTTAACTAATGGATCTCCGTAAATGCACTAGGAATCTCAAATGTTATTAATTCACGTAAGAGCTTCGCCGAAGCAATTCTTCGAATTAATGCGATGCTTTTAGCTAATTAGGAGCTTTTGAGAAATTTCAAAAGATAAGTTTATAAAATTTACTCCTGCCCATGTTATTAGTAATAGGTTGCAAAGAAAATATATTTTAACAATGTGTTGAAAACAAGTATTGCAGATATTAGATGTGAGACTGATTAATCGAATTACAGAACAAGCATCCGCCATTTTGTTTCCATGTATCCAGGCTGAATCCACTGAAAAGTAGAAAGACAGATAAATAACAGTCAAAACGAAAAGGATGCATAACAATAATTAGAACAAATTTAGAACAAAATGCAACTGAAAAGAATAAAGCAAAATACATCAGAGAAAAATGTAATTAAGAAGCAAATTAATCTTATCTCATATGAAACTAATAGGCATTCGTTTTAGAATATTATTATTTCTATATCAGAGGAATAACCACCTTTTTGCCAGATACGTCAATAATAATAATAATAATAACTCCTCCAGCTCGGCCTACAGGCGGAGGTAGATTTCGAAGTTAAGTACTAATTTCACAAACAAAAACAAAATCAAGATTAGAGATAAACACAGTTTAGCTATTTTGTCTGGCCGCTTTTGACGAGTTTTTAATTTCATTTTTCTGTATGAGCTAGTTTTACCAGAATCATGTTCATACGATAATTTTTTCTTTAATTGCTATGTATTCTTAATTTGTATTTGCTGTAAGAATCGGTCCTATCAAAAACTTGTTAAAATAAAAGTTATAGACAATATTAAGAAGATTTATAATAAATTTAATCGGATTTGATATTTTGTGAATTCGCGAAGTTGTGATTTTTTTTCTTCTTCAACTCCCCCCCCCCCCCCCCCCCCCCTCATTTTTGTTTTCTTTTTTTCTTTCGCGGTAAGAGTTGGTTGTATCAAATCAACTTGTGAGTATAAAAATTATTAAGAAGATTTATAATAAATTTAATTGGATTTGATATCTTGAGAATTGACAAAGTTATGATTTTTTTTCTCCCTTAAGGGATCTTGTACTTTTAAACGCGTCGAAAATTAACGGAAAACTTCAAAATTTGAATTAGTCTATCTTCAAAACCTTTTTATGTATAAACATGAAATTTTTGATATTGATTAAACAGATTGTGCTTTGTAATATGCTCTCATTAGAAATTTATTAGCCTTTTACAGAATTTTCGTATTGTTGAAATCAAAATAGCTCTATTTTTACTCCATAAGTCATCGAGTGCATGATATCTTGAGGAAGTGTGTATGGATTGCCATGAAATTTGGTAAATATACTAAACATATATGTGAGTTTAAAATGAACTACTTTTAAGTATTTACAGTTGTAATATTTTTAGTTATGACTATTTTTATTCATTAAAAATATAAAATTTTTATTTTTTTTTTACAAAAGTATTTTTTTATATAGTTAATGAAATAATTTTGGTCTAAGAGTAGAATCATTTTAAACACACATATATGTTTAGTATCTTTATCAAATTTTATAACAATCCATACATACTTTCTCAAGATATGCGCGCAATGACTTCTGGAGTAAAAAAATCCCTGCCGGCCCGGCCTACAGGCAGAGGTAGATTTCGAAGTCAAATATACTAATTTCACAAACAAAAACTAAATCATGATTATAGATAAATCCACTTTAACAATTTTATCTGGCCGCTCTTGACGAGTTTTTATTTCATTTTCATATAATAGCTGGTTTTATCAGAATCATGTTAGGGCGGTATTCAAAAAAATACTTTTCCATGCTCAACAACTCGAAATTTTCTGGCATAATTCCAGATTCATTTTTAATTAAAAAAAAATATGAAACTTGCTGACGTGATTTTTGAAGAGATTTATAAGCGACCTGTGTTTTTATTTTTTGTTCAATTAATTAAAACTTGATATATAAACAATTATTTTCTCAGAAGGACAATATTTTTCGTTTCTAACACAATCGCTTCGGGAAATTCCGTTCAAAATGCCCACTTTGACATCATTTTTTGAAATATATTCTGCCTCTATCTAAAAATCGATTATTACGGTACATTATATAGTTTCTGAATAAGCGAATCTACCAATTAAATGCGTTTGGGAGCAAAGATGAATTTAAAAACCAGTCAGAAAATAAGCAGTTTGGATTTAAGCGCATCCTTAATACAATGATTTTTCCAACACAATCCGCTTCGGTAAATTCGGTTCAAAATGCCCTTTTTAACAGCATTTAAAGAAATATATTCTGCCCCTATCAGAAAATCGACCATTACGGTACATTATATAGTTTCTGAGTAAGAAAACGTATCAATTGGAAGCCTTTGAGAGCAAAAATGAATTGTAAAATGAGTCAGAAAATAAGCAGTTTGGATTTGAAAACACCCTTACTAAGATCATTTTTTACTTCAACCGGTATGTATTTTTAATTTGTTTTTGCTCTAAGAATTGGTCCTATCCAAAACTCGTCTATATAGATGTTGTAGACAATATTAAGAAGATATATGATAAATTCATGGGGATTTTATATCTTTTGAATTGACGGAGTTATGGATTTTTTTCTTCTTCAAACCACCTTTTTGTTTTCGTTTTTAATTTTTTTTGCGGTACGAATTGGTCCTATCAAAAACTTGTGAATATAAAAGTTGTAGATAATGTTAAGGAGATTCATGATAAAATTAATTGGATTTGATATCTTGAGAATTGACGAAGTTATGGATTTTTTCTTCTTCAAACGCCCTTTTTGTTTTCGTTTTTAATTTTTTTTTGCGGTACGAATTGTTCCTATCAAAAACTTGTGAATATAAAAGTTTTAGATAATGTTAAGGAGATTTATAATAAAATTAATTGAATTTGATATCTTGAGAATTGACGAAGTTATGAATTTTTTTGTCCCAAAAACCCTATTTTTTGCGCCCCTTGAGCCCATTTTTAACTTTATCAAAAATCTGTGATACATAAATTTTTGGCCCTATTTTTAGAAGTAATAAAAACTTTAAACTGATTTGATATGTACAAAAATTAAGAAGTTATGGGGGGTTTTCTGTTTTCACAAAACCCCTCCCTATTTCCCTCCCCTTGGTCCGATTTTGCCCATTAACGAACTTGACCGAGATTTTATGCCCATTGATTTTATGTATCAGTTTGGAAGAGATTGGTGCAGAATTACGAAAGTTATCGTGTCCAGAAGAAAGTGATATATATAGATAGATAGATAGATAGATAGATAGATAGATAGATAGATAGATAGACAGATAGATATATATATATATATAAAGTTTTTTTCTGAGGGTGGTTTTGGGTTCTAGGGGTCATGATCGGTGTAGATCTGCAAAAATGTTTCAGAAATTCCAACATAGGAACGATCCCAATAGGTAGTATTTCATACGAAATCTACCTAAAAAAGAGCTATTTTGATTTCAACAACATACAAATCCTGTAAAAGGCTAATAAATTTCTAATGACAGCATATTACAAAGCATAATCTGTTTAATCAATATCCAAAATTTCATGTTTATACATAAAAAGGTTTTGAAGCTAGCCTAATTCAATTTCTGAATTTGTTCGTTAAATTTCGTCGCGTTTAAAAGGTACAAGATCCCTTAAACCCTATTTTTTTCGCCCCTTGAGCCCATTTTTAATTTTATCAAAAATCCCACCCAGCCAGTGGCTATAACGCTGGCCAAAAAATGGGGAATTTGAGCCGACAATTGTTAGTTAGTATCTAGCCCTTTAGGTGGAGTGATTTTGTCAATTCCTGTTCAGTAGTCATATTCCTGATCAACAGTAAACACTGTAGATAAAAATCCCTGCCGGCCCGGCCTACAGGCGCAGGTAGATTTCGAAATTAAGTATACTAATTTCACAAACAAAAACCAAATCATGATTAGAGATAAACCCACTTTAACAATTTTATCTGGCCGCTTTTGACGAGTTTTTATTTCATTTTTATATAATAACTTGTTTTATCAGAATCATGTTAGGGCGGTATTCAAAAAAATACTTTTCCATGCTCAACAACTCGAAATTTTCTGGCATAACTCCAGATTAATTTTTAATAGGAAAAATATGAAACTTATTGACGTGATTTTTGAAGAGATTTATAAGCGACCTGTGTTTTTAATTTTCGTTCAATTAATTAAAACTTGATATATAAACAATTATTTTCTCAGTAAGACAATATTTTTCGTTTCTAACACAATCGCTTCGGGAAATTCCGTTCAAAATGCCCACTTTGGCATCATTTTTTGAAATATATTCTGCCTCTGTCAAAAATCGATCATTACGGTACATTATATAGTTTCTGAGTAAAAAAAGGTACCAATTGGAAGCCTTTGAGTAAATTAAAAAATGATTCAGAAAATGGATTTAAATACACCCTTACTAAGATGATTTTTTCCTTCAACCGCTATGTATTTTTAATTTGTTTCTGCTGTAAGAATTGGTCCTGTCCAAAACTTGTTTATATAGATGTTGTAGACAATATTAAGAAGATATATGATAAATTCATGGGGATTTTATATCTTTTGAATTGACGGAGTTATGGATATTTTTCTTCTGCAAACGCCCTTTTTGTTTTCGTTTTTAATTTTTTTTGCGGTACGAATTGGTCCTATCAAAAACTTGTGAATATAAAAGTTGTAGATAATGTTAAGGGGATTCATGATAAAATTAATTGGATTTGATATCTTGAAAATTGACGATGTTACGAATTTTTTTCTCCCCAAAACCCTATTTTTTGCGCCCCTTGAGCCCATTTTTAACTTTATCAAAAATCTGTGATACATAAATTTTTGGGCCTATATTTAGAAGTAATAAAAACTTTAAACTGATTTGATATGTACAAAAATCTAAAAGTTATGGGGGGTTTTCGGTTTCCACAAAACCCCTCCCTATTTTCATCCGCTTGGTCCGATTTCGCCCATTAACGAACTTGACCGAGATTTTATGCCCCTTGATTTTATGTATCAGTTTGGAAGAGATTGGTGCAGAATTGTGGAAGTTATCGTGTCCAGAAGAAAGTGATATATAATAGATAGATACATACATAGATAGATACATACATAGATAGATACATACATAGATAGATACATACATAGATACATACATAGATAGATAGATAGATAAAGTTTTTTACTGATGGTGGTTTTGGGCTCTAGGGGCTGTGCATATATAAAGTTATCATTTTAGGGGGGAGGGGGGGTTCGTCTTTTGATATCGTTATCATTTTCGATTCCACCAAAATTTTCTCTTTTTATTTATAACTTGGCCTTTACATCAAAATAGAATGTTATCTTTTTTTAGTCTGTTATCTATTTTTATGAAAATACAAAGTTATTATTAAAATCATTAAATGATTATAAAATTATTTAATTCCAAATTTCCTATTTCTTCTGTCATATGTGTATGCATATATAATTCGCTGTTCGAGAAACCATATGCGAAGTATGTTTCAAATGATACCTGTGTTTACTAGTAAAGAAAGGAGAAAGAATGTTGTCCACCTGTTTTGGGGATAAGATTACCCCCTCCCCTCCTGTGCGGGGGCGAGTGCAAGAAAACATTATTACTGTTGAATGTATTTTGTAACAAAAAGCTATTATAAAATGCTTTTAAATAGTAACTATTTCTTTTAAGTGCTATTTGATAAAAAGTTATTTCATATATAAAGTGGTATTTTATTGAGTTCTCTTCATTTGAATCAATGAAGTATGCGAAAAATAAATGTAACCATATTTGTATATCACTCCAAGCAAAATAAAATAAATTCACAAATGAAAAGAATTTTTAGATATTGATAACGATATCATTACGGGGGGGGGGGGGGGGGGTTCGAGGGATGATAATGTATGATATCGTAAGGGAGGGTAGGGGGTCCAAAATTGCCAAAAAAGTGATAACGTTATATATGCACAGCCCCCTAGGGGTCATGATCGGTGTAGATCTGCAAAAAATTTTCAGAAATTCCAACATAGGAAAGACGCTAATAGGTAGTATTTCATACGAAATCTACCTAAAAACTGTTAATAAATGAGTGTGTGCATTTTATTCAGTCGGACACAAAAGCGAATCATTAAATGTTTTTAAAATTGCAATCATATATATTAAAATGTTAAGCTAATTCCGAAATGGACATAAATAGGCAAGCGTAAAAGCGAATCTTGAACCTGTTCAATTTTAGAGTAAAGAAGGAAGCGATCAGATAAGCCCAGTGGCCGAAAAGCGTCGGATTCATTTAGTTAATATCTGCAGCGAATACGAGTTCGATGCCAGAGCCAAACAGAGTGATTTCTGTAGTTTTTTTTTTTTTTTTTTTTTTTTTTGGTAGTAGTTCATTCGAATAAAGTGATATTTTGTTTCAGGCGGAATAGTTAAATGATTTATATTATACATTTTTTTTTTTTTTTATCCGAAGGCTTTATAATAAAATTGAGTAAATTTTAACACACAACAATATTTATAAATAATAATAATTCTGTATTAAACAATTTTTACTATATTTTATCACTATTATAAAGAAGATATATATTCATGAACTAAGAAAAGTATTCCATTATCTTCCGTAAAAAAGGGGGGTGGGTGGAATATTCATATAGGAAATATAAAAGAAATTACCTTGATATACATGGTTTAATGACTAAACATAGCATGAGAAGGCAAAATAAAATTCAAGTAATTAAAAAATATATATTATAAATTATTAACTGCAAACAGCAAATTTGAAGTTTAGGGTTTTAGAGTCAGACTCATAAAAATAAAATTAATAAAAAATCGTAAAGATCACGTAGTTAAAGTAAATAAATAAATAAAATAAAATAAATAGAAAATACTAAATACTGTTATTTTTTCAAAAGTTAGTAACTGTCGTAAATTTAATTTGACACTAAACAAAATTTTTTTAATACTAATTTTATAAACTATATATAAAAATCACTTCAAAACATCGAAGTACTTAATATTTGCTATAAGTGATAAAACTAAATTTAAAAGGCAAAAAATACCTTTATTTATTCACATTCGACATGTTTCATTCCATCCGATGGCAACACTCTCATGAATTAAAATGATACAATATTTTCGCAAAAGAAATTTAATTGAAAAGCTAGTAAAGAAAAATCACGCGAACACAAGCATAATGAAATGAAGTGCAATATAAAAAATGGATATTTGTGAATGTAAATTATTTTATATTATTGTTTCACTATTCTGTATAGCATCTCTTTCCAAATTTTAGGAAGTTCTATGGAGGCTGAATCATTTCATATATTTTCACTGCGTAAGAAGATCTCCATTGATTCTCGGATAATGGATGGCAAATAAAATCTTGATGGATAAATTATTCTACTATTTTTAAAATTAACTTGTAAAGGTTCTTTGTTATATAATCTGGCTAAAGCTGTAGTTTTCTTTTTGTATTTTATGTCTGCTATATGTTCTTTGATCCTAGTTTTGAGCTTTCTCTTGGTCATTCCTATATAAAATTGCACTGTTCCATCTTCTTTGGTGAAAGGTATTTCATATACTCCTGATAATTGATTTGGTTCTTTTGGGTCTATTTTCTTACGTACTAAGTTTTTTTTATTTTACGGGTGCTTTTATAACAATGGAGATTTTGTATTTATTGAGTTTATATTTCAATCTTTCGAAGAAACCAGGAAAATATTGTAAAGAAGATAAACCAGGTTTCTTCAAAAGATTGAAATATAAACTCAATAAATACAATATCTCCATTGTTTCACTGGTTTCTACATGCGAATATTTTTATTATTATTATTATTTTTTTTTATACACTAAAAAATAAATTGCGAATAAGTTTAAATGAAGGAGAAAATTGCTACTTTATAAAATTCGAAAGTATTATTTTTGCTTATTTTTAAATAAATTAGAAATTTTAATTTATTGAATTTTCGGTTTTTTATTTTAAAAATAAATTCGAACTTTGTTATTAATACAGCCAATACGCATGCGCGCAAGGAATATAAACGGAATTTCACCTTCTTTGTCAGACTTCCGGGAAGAATTAAAGGAAAAAGTATGTTTTCTAGCAGTACGGAAATTATTAGTTTAATAATGACGAATAATTTAATGTTTACGAATATTTCTGACAGTGTAAAACTCCTTTCCAGTGACCTTGACAGTGTAACGACCTTTCAGTTCTTTAACCCCTAGAGGGGCGGATATATTCTATCCGCCCCTATATATAACTAGGATTTGCACCAGAAACTTTTAATAAAGTTTTCCTTTTATATTTTTGGTGAAAAAAAGCTGATAAATTGCTTTTTCTTATTTTGAAATAAAAATTTTCCAAATTTCCGGTGGGAATTCAACATAATTGCTTGCCCTTCAAAAGGTTAAAGATAGCGTATTGCACCGTTGTCAAATAACTACAAGAAAAAAAATCTCTGTTGGCGATATTTTCGCCTCGAAAAATGGAAAATGTTAATGAGTGTTGTGAATGTACTTTTAATATCGCTTTCTGACTTAGATTTTCGCATCTAAATCATATTTTAGGAAAGTTTTGTATGCATAATTAAAGTGAATCGTTAATAAAAAGCAACTACATTTCAATCATACCTGCAGGAAGCGTTAATTGTATTGGAAATGAATAAATCTTCCTTGCACCCCGAATTCCGAAAAGGCTTTACAAACTTATGGCGTAATTACTCTTGCTTCGCAGATAATTAATATCATTAACAATTAATGTGCCTAGAAAATTAATTTACCGATAAGATTGAGAATATACATTAATTTGATTTTTTTTTCAAACGCATTCATTTGAACAATATTTTTTAAAAATTCCTTAGTTAAAATTAATTTGATATCTATTGATATTTCTAATTTGGTACTATTACATATGTAAAATTCATGGACAAAAATTTAACATAGAGTTTAATTCAATAAAAATTTAAATTCCGATATTTCTTGAACCGATAAATTTCCTGTAATAATCATTTAACATTAGAAAAAAAGTCCTTTAAGTTTGTAAAAAGAGAGAAATTGGTTTCTGTGTCTGTTGTTGATCACATTATGTTTTTAGAGCGCGGGAATGAAAATTTTCAAAAGTGAAAGTTATGTAGCTTGCCAAAACTAATATCGCAATTAAAAAGAAAGATTAATGCGAGAGGTACAGTTACCTACACTGGTGAAAACAATTAAAGGGACAAATGTTCTTTTTGCAATTAAACAAAAACTAACAAAGCAAATAAAACCAAACTTGGCCAAAATATCATTCGATATATGGGAATAGAAAAATGGGCCCAACCTGCACCCTAAATAAGGAAACTGGTCACGTGTCCAGCACAGCAGCTGACCGACACCCTGTCAGTCAGAGAAAAACATGTCTAATAGCGTGTATGATGGCCTGTAACAGCTACACAACTCTCGCATCGGCGTTTCATACAGGGTCCTTATCAAACCCTGTTGCAACTGCACCCACTCTTGCACCAAGGCACCATAGGGCTCATCGATGGACATTGGAGCTGGTGTTCGAGCTGAAATTGATCATCCAAGGGCGTCCCATACGTGTTTGATAGGATTAAGGTCATTGGACATCGCAGGCCACTCCATTCGTTGAACATCCTCCGATTAGAGATATTCGCTCACCAACTGTTCCCTATATGGACGGGCGTTATCGTCCATAAAGACAAAATTTGGTTCATATGCCCCATGGAAAAGTCTCACATAGGGTGCAAGGATCTCGTCCCTGTACCGCTGATCTGTCAGAGTACCTCTATCAAACCCATGAAGGTCGGTGTGCCCGTCTGCCATGATACCTACCCAGACCATCAGGCCACCTGTAACATAGTGATCCTTTTCGACATTCTTAGAGGGTCGATATCGACTCCTGGGTTCTCTCCAGATGAGAACACGTCTCGAGTTACTGTCCAGACTGAATAGTGACTCATCACTGAAGAGAACCCGCCCCCAACTATCCTCTGTCCAGGACAGGTATTCTCGGCACCATGTTAGACGGCGTTTTTTGTTGTTCACAGTCAAAGGGATGCAGACTACGGGAAACCTGGCATGCAGGCTACCTGCATTAAGTTTCTGGGTGACTGTTATTCGTGAAATGGAAGTTCCTGTTGCATTATACAGGTGACGAGACAGTTGTGTCGCTGTCGCGGACCTATCCCTTTTGGCTAGAAGTCTCAAATAACGATCTTCAGCCGGAGTTGTTGCCCTTTTGTGGCCTTGACCAGGTCGGCGGACCACTGTTCTTGTCTCACTGAACTGTTTCCACAGAGTGGACACCACATTTCTCGAAACATCGAGGTGATTACAACAGGTAGCCTGTGATTGGCCGGCCTCGAGTCTTCCAACAATACGCCATCTTGTGGCATCATCTAGACGATGACAACTAGTCATACTAACAATGGGTAAACAAAGAAATTCAAAAAACAAGGATTGGGTTATGCTACGATGTTTCAAAGCGTCCTTACGCTACAAGCTTCGGCTGTCAAATGAGATACCTCTGCACAAAATCGATCACAGCGCCACTGCCTTATGACGACACAGACCACTGCGTGGCAGGTGTGTCCGCGAGGAGCTTAACTATCATCTGATACCTTATTTGCGTATGGGGATAACTTATTTTTTTTATTTTTATTTTATTTTTTTTTAACCGTTTGTCCCTTTAATTGTTTTCACCAGTGTATATAAAGACTAGACTTTACACAAATGATTCTTAGTCTAGAGAAATATAATACAGGGTGTCCGGGCTAAAACTATCCAAAAGTTGTGGCTTATTTTTACGGAACTACCCATTAGATTAAATATACAGGGTGTCCGGTCTCAACGGTGTCCAATGGCTAATTCCTAAACCGTTAGTCATAGACGTATAGTTCCAATTACAAAAATGTTTTAAATCAGGTAAAGAAATATTTTAAAAGCAATTTGGGTGAATAAAAACATTTCTTAAAAAATTACGAAATTTAAATTTTTATACGGTCCCCCGTTCCTATAAGTTATATTTAGTGAAATTTTCCTTTTACACTGACAAGTAATACAAAAAAAGTCCCGTTATTCTACGATTAAAACTGACCGAGTAATAGCTGTTTAAAGTTGAAGCATATTTTTTGCTGCAAATTGGGGGTCATTCACAAATTTAGTCGAAATATAATTTCGTCAGATATAAAAAATGTTTGGGAGTAAAATTAACATTGCAATATAAATTTAAAATCTTTAATCATTCTGGCATATTAATGGAAAATATACAATATGTAATAAACATTTAAGAAGAAAGAAAAAACAGAATTTTTGTAAATAAAATGATTCTAAATTAACAGCCTCGGTTCTTTACAAAATGATACGTATTTAAAAATATTATTAGATTGTACAAGCCTGCAAAAATTGGGTTATGTCGTGTTTTTTAGCTTTTGGTAATTGATTCTTATATATTTCGTACCGCTGAATCCGAAATTGACCTTCATTTTTAACTATCATATCAGGATTTTTCGCCAATTGCAAATTTCAAAGTTAAGAAGTTCAATGTTATAATTGAATTTCCTCCCCCATCTCATCGGGCCACTCAGATGTTTAGCTGTAAGAATCCCAGGATAAGCAAAAATATCGAATAAATTTTTAATAAAATAAAATAAAATAAAATAAAAAATGTTTTACATATGTTTTATAGTACGATATTTTCGCTATATTTTAACTTACACATTTGCGATTTCCAAAACAAATTTTAACGTGATGGTTAAAATTTGAAAGTCATTTTCAGATTCTGTGCTAAAAAGTGCGTAAAAATCAATTATCAAGTGTTAAAAAACACTACCATCTCATCTACTTTATAGTATTCGATTTTTGTTATTCTTTAAATTTGAAAATTTATGATTTGAGAAAAATTCTGACATGATGGTTAAAAATTAAGGTAATTTTCGGATTCAATGCTAAAAAATACATAAAAGTTAAAAACCCAACAGTCGCAGTCTTGTATTATCTAATCTAAAACTTTTTCTTAAACTCCTTGGCAGAAATCTATCCGAAATTTTTTGTGTTATCCTGTAAAATAAGTATAAATGGTAACCACCGAAAATCTTAATAATATTAGATTGTTATCAGATTTGCGCCAGCATGTAAATTGCAGTCTCGATCGGATATTTAAAAGTGGGTTAAAGTTCGAGTACAAATTTTGAACTGGAAAACATACATACGATTGTTGAAATAACATAAAAACTTATAAAAAAACATAATTTTTGTTAAAAGAAATCATAAGAGAAACAGTCTCAAATCCTGACAAAATAAAACATATGTTATTTTAGCCAATTTGAGACTTAATCATAATACTTGTAGGATTTTTTTTTCCAAAGCGTAGATTCACATGAAGTAAGATCTTCGAATACTTTAAACACTTGGTATATGATCCCTCAAAGCCAAGCCGAACTCATTTGTTTTCAGAGTAGAAAAGTGGCATAAGTCATGCATTTTTAAAGTTTCCTAACTTGCTCAATTTTAGCGTTATATGAATGGGACTTTTTTTGTCTTACTTGTCAGTGTAATAGGAAAAAATTACTAAATATAACTTATAGGACCGGGGGACCGTATAAAAATTTAAATTTCGTAATTTTTTAAGAAATGTTGTTATTGACCCAAATCGCTTTTAAAAAGTTTCTTTACCTGATTTAAAACATTTTTGTAATTGGAACTATATGTCTATGACTAACGGTTTAAGAATTAGCCATTGGACACCGTTGAGACCGGACACTCTGTATACATATATTTAAATAAAAATAGCATCTCACAAAGTCTTAATATCAATAGACTTCGATGTGTGCACCTCTGGCAGCACGATAAACATCTAAACGGTATACCAGTTCTCCCCAAACGTTTCTTAGCGTATCAGGAGTTATTAGACAAATTGCTTCTATGATACGCTTTTTCCACTCATCCACAGTTTGAGTTTTTTTTCTTTGTTCAATGTTTTAAAATCTCGGAGGGGTTTCTAATCCACAGAGGTGGTCTATTATATTCTAATGGGTAGTTCCGTAATAATAAGCCTTAACTTTTGGATACTTATAGCCCGGACACCCTGTACAACTACGAACAGAAATACACAATAACCTATTCCAGAAACTTGCCAAAATTTCTTACAATCAATCAGCCTATTGAAACAATCAAACTATTGGCGATGAAGGTCTTAAGAAGGTGTGTAAATTTAGCTTCTTTTCATTGACGCCACTGAAATGCAGTGTAATGGAAACATATCCGTATATACAGTGTGTCCACGTATAACCTGACCGACCTTTATTTTCGCACCCGTTGGTCCTAGATGCATACTTCCAATTACGAAAATGGTTTAAATAAGGTATAGATTTATTTTTTAAGTGATTTGGGTCAAGAAAAGTATTTATTAAAAAAATACGAAATTTAAATTTTTATACGGGTGTCCCCCGGTCCTATAAGTGATACTTAGTAAAAATTTATTGTGACACTAACAAGTAAGACAAAAAAAAAAACCATTCATCTAACGTTAAAATTGACCGAGTTATGAAACTTTGAAATGCATGACTTACAGTCGGACCTCTATTTAACGAACCTCTATTTTGCGAATTTCTCTATTTTGCGAACTTTTCATTGGAACCAAGAACATTTTGCGAATTTCTTCGTAAAATAACCTCCAAATAACGAAGTTCATTCTCTATTTAACGAACTTTTTCCTGTGATCAATTGCATTTTTCTCCCCATTTCTCAAAATATTTCTGGACATTTCAAACTTATTCGTTCTTTAAACACATTTTATGATGTTCAATGGCCTTGAACTGGTTTTACCAGGCGCCTTCTTTGTCAGCAGTGAGAATTCGGTAAGTACGGAGGACGAAGACGATAATCCCTTAGAATAACTTTAAAAAATGTGGATACAGTGAGAAAAAAAGAAAAAATTAACCATGATGTGCTGATTGATGACTGTATTTCACTTAATTCTGAAATTGAGACCTGGGAAATACTATCCGAATTGGATATTTTCGACAGT
This sequence comes from Maratus speciosus, assembly GCA_963932465.1. NCBI lineage: Eukaryota > Metazoa > Arthropoda > Arachnida > Araneae > Salticidae > Maratus > Maratus speciosus. The sequence goes on from OZ010792.1 coordinate 530,351,399, forward strand.
GTGAAAAATAAAAACAATACAGCAATGAATTGCGATGAAGACGAATATGGTGATGATGGAAATGATCATTATGCAGGAATTAACAAAACTTCGTATGATGAAATGCTAAAATCATTTGAAACAATCCGACGCGGATTATAGTTAGAAGAAAATATGCATGCAGGGGGTTTTGGTGCATTGCAAAGATGCGAGACGTATTATGAGAGAATGCACTTTTTAAAAGAAAAAACTCAGGGAAAATTAACAGAGTTTTTCAGAAATTAAATTTAAGGATGTATATGTTAATGTATAGTTAAAATTATTTGTTATAATAATAATAAATACGATAATGTCATTAAAATTCGTTAATTTTAATGTAAAACTACTTACTTTAAACAGAAAATACAGTGTATTCCCGGACAATGTTTTGTTTTCTTTGCAGATTTCAAAGACTTAAACACATAGAAAAAATGAATTCTATGGTGGATATTGGTGGGTAAAATAAATCGATATAACTTATTAAAAAATGTGATTAATTACTTTTAGTAAAAATATTTAGTATTTATGAATTTAAAATCTGTTTTATGTAGTTTAAAGTATTTTAAAAGGTGAATCTCTATTTAACGAATTTTCCATATAACGAACTTTTTCCGGGATTTAGCGACTTCGTTAAATAGAGGTTCGACTGTATATCACTTTTTTGCAACTCAAAACAGAACGATTTCTTCTATGCTTTCAGGGGTCGTATGTAAAGTACTTAAATTTATTTCAAGGTATCTGCGCTTTGAAAGAAATCGTACAACTGTTATGTCCCATAGAAGTTAAATTTTACATACTGACTGCAATATAATATTATTATGATTTTCGACGCTTACAATCTTATAGATACTTATATTAGAGTATAACACAAAAAAATTCCGATAGATTACCGTCAACAAGTTTAAGAAAGAGTTTTAGATTAGATAACATAAACATGCGATGGTTGTGTTTCTTAACTTTTATAATTACGTTTTATGTATTTTTTAACGCTGAATAAAAATAGTACCTTCACTTTTAACCACCATGTCAGGATTTTTCGCAAATCGTAAATTTCAAGGTTAAAAAATAGCGAAAAATCTGATGCTAATAAAATCGATATAAGAATTTTTATTCAGTTTAATTTTAATTATTTCAATATTTTATTCGATTTTTTTGGCTTATACCGGGTTTATTACAGCTAAACAGCTCAGGTGTCCGATGAGGTTGTGAGGTGAGGGGGGATCAATTGTAACTTTCAGCTTTTTAACTTTGAAATTTGCTTTTTGAGAAAAATCCTGACGTGATGGTTTAAAATAAAGGTCATTTACGGATTCAGCTCTAAAAAATACATAAGAATCAATTTTCAAAAAATAAAAAACATGCCACAACCCAAATTTGAAAGACAATGTAATCTAACAGCATTTTAAAATATCTATCATTTTATAAAGAATTGAGGCTGTTGTTTTTCATCCTTTTATTTAACAAAAATTCTGTTATTTGTATCCTCTTATATGTTCAGTACAGATTGTATATTTTGCAGTAATATGTCAGAATGATTAAAGAATTCAAATTTATATTGCAATGCTAATTTTACTCTCAACCAGTTCTTTAATATATCTCACGAAGTTATATTTCTGCAAAATTTGTGAATGACCCCTAATTTGCAGCAAAAAATATGCTCCAACTTTAAACAGCTATTACTCGGTCAATTTTAATCGTAGAAAAACGGGACTTTTTTTTGCCTTAATTATCAGTCTAATAGGAAAAGTTTACTAAATATAACTTATAGGACCGGGGGACCGTATAAAAATTTAGATTCTGTAATTCTTCACTAAATTGTTTTCTCGCATCAAACTTTTTATTCTTACTCTGCATTTAATTTTATCCACTTTTGTAATTGGAAGTATGGATCTAGGACCAACGGTTACGAAAATAAAGGTCGGTCAGGTTATACGTGGACACACTGTATTAATAAATGTGAGAATCATAGGAACACTTTAAGATAAAACTGCGACATTTTAGAAAGATTGAATGTATTTTAATCCTTGTATTTTTTAACAATGATAGATATGTATTTGGATTTGCTTTCAAGATAGCTTGTAAGAACGATATTTTTGTAAACAGAATTTTCTAATTTTTAGAAATATAGATATTGGTTACACAAATTTCCCAAAATTTCTCACAATCAATGGCCTTAGAAACAGCAGGTGACGTCTTGCCTTAAGAAGGTGTGTAAATTTAGCTTCTTTTCATTGACTAATAATGTAGTGTAAAGGGACACATATCGGAATATATATAAATACAAGAATGGACTTATGCATATGACGTCAGATACCAGAGCTGGCGGTATGTTGATCTGTTATTCTAGCCACTGCACTGCCAAGATGCCAGTATGCGCAGGCGCAAGCACCGCTAGCAGACGACTTTAGCCTTGATCCACGTTTACATACATTTTAACCGAAATTTTGCAAACTTGGGGAATTTTCTCGCATACAGACAACAATTTGAATTTATATTACAATATGTTAAATATATGCTGCAACAACAAAGAATTTTTTTGCGATATTTTTAACGAACAAGCAGTAATAACTGACACTCCTTAGACTGCTATACTGAAGACCACCAGCAAATACCAACAGCAGACGAATTTTACCCTCGACCTCAGGTCGAGTGCATAAGGTCCATGGACAGTATCTCGTGACGTCACAGTGGGAATCATGTGGTGTAAAAATAGCGGCTAGCGCGTTTGTAACCTTATTAGGTCATTTGATGCAGCAGAAATACAGAAAAATGCATGCGTAAAATACTGCAGATTTATTTTATACGAATTATTTTCGATCAATACTTCTATACGTATTAATTTAACCCTTAAATGCCTGGTGTTGCTTTTCGGCAACATACCCAATTTAGGTTCTAAAATACTATTATAATAATATTGAAGTTATAATGCCTAATGTTGCCAATAAAATACATTCTGAAGATATTATTAAATCGATTTTCAACATGTAGATGGCAATACTTGTGCTGTTTAAGAATAAAGATAGATTTATTTTTTCAATTAATGCTACTTGTTCTTTTTGTTTTGTTTGGAAGCTTGCCAAATACCCTATTTTAACCTGCAGTGAGCAAGGAAAATTTATTTCTTATTATAGTTCCTAAAATTCTTGTGTATTTAATATTATAGAATTTTAACAAGGGAAATTATTTTTTCAATTAAACACCAGTATTGCCGATTAGTAACAAACTGTTTTTCAGCCGTAAACTATACTTAAAACAAAATATGATTTTTTAAAGTGTTTTTCCCATGATTTATTTAAACTAGTATGTTGTGGCCATCACAAAACTTTCTTCTATATAAATCACGTCAATTAAATCATTTAAATAGTATAAGAAATTACATCAATTTAGAACCAATTCGTATCAAAGTATACCTAAATTCGAAGTTTGATGAAAATTCGTGCATTAGTTATTGAGATAGAGCTGTAGGGGAAATTCTGAAAAATTCAGCATAGCAGCGCCACCTGTTGGGCGATTTGCACCAAAACACAAACAGCACTAATTCATATTAAGGTATACCGGAATCTGAAGTTTGATGAAAATCGGTGCATTAGTTCTGGAGCTAGAGCTATTGTGGAAATCACAAAAAATGCAGCACAGCAGCGCCACCTGTTGAGCGATTTAAACGAAAAGGTACAAAACATCATTTCATGTCAAGGACTAACTGAATCTGAAGTTTGATGAAAATCCGTGCATTAGTTCTGGACATTGAGCTATTGTGGAAATCGTGAAAAATGCTGCACAGCAGCGCCACCTGTTGAGCAATTTACACCAAAACATAAACAGCACTAATTCATATCCAGGTATACCTGAATCTGAAGTTTGTTGAAAACCCAAGTATTAGTTCTTGAGATAGAGCTATTGCGGAAATCTCAAAAAATGCAGCATAGCAGCGCCACCTGTTGAGCGATTTACACCACAAGACACAAAACGTCAATTCATGTCAAGCACTAACTGAATCTGAAGTTTGATGAAAATCCGTGCATTATTTCTTGAGATTGAGCTATTACGAAAATCGTGTAAATGCTACAAAATGCAGCATAGCAGCGCCATCTGTTGGGCGATTTGCACGAAAACGTTACCAGCACCAATTCATAACAAGGATTAACGGAATCTGAAGTTTTATAAAAATCCGTGTATTAGTTCTTGAGATAGAGCTTTTACGGAAATCCTGAAAAATGCTACATAGCAGCGCCACCTGCAGGGCGATTTACACCAAAAACTAAGCAGCACCAATCTATATCAGGGACTACCTTAATATAATTTTTTATTAAATTCCGTGCATTAGTTCTTGAGATAGAGCGCCCACAAAATTTGTGTCACATACAGACAGACGAACGGACAGACGGACAGACAGACAAACAGACAGACAGACAGACAGACTCACAGACAGACATTTTGTAAAAACATGTTTTTTGGAATCTCTGACCCCTAAAACGTATAAATCCGTCGAAAACTGGAATTCGAAAATTTTCATGAAACCAATACTTTCTTCTTGTCAAGATAGAAGAAAGTAAAAATGAAAGCCGAAAAATATTATTACAATGATTTTTGAAAAATCATGCATTTAAGGGTTAAATCCATATATACGTATTAACTAAAATTTTAAATTTTTATTTTATAAATAAAATGAAAGATATGCATGCCATTGCTTTAAAATAGAGGAAAGAATTCATGTATAACCCATACCTCCCCCTGAAAAGGTCTATCAATCCGTATAAAATAAAATATAAGCATATATTTTCTAAACACAATGCTTTTCAATAGCGCGGTTATGAATGTTATTCACAAGCAGACAAATTTATGTAGCCTCGAACACAAGGGGAGAATATGGTCCATTATGGAAACACTTCGAGATAAAACTATAATATTTTAGAAAGATTGAACGTATCTTACAAGGGAACTACTTGAGGTGCTAGTCGCCGACTTTGATGAGTGGTGTCGTTGGAAAGGTCTTTTCGTCAGAAACAAAAATCCTATATAACTACTCATCCGCAATGGACATCACAGGAGCTGCAAAGCAATTCGCTTAAGCATGCCACCAACGGATAAATAAATAAATAAGCATCTTTTCAAATGTGACTGTTAGCATTTGGCATGTGTTTGTAATATTGTTAATATAGACAATGTGTTGCTGTATAATGAAATGAAAGAAATGTACTGTTTGACATAGAATGTTATGAATGTGGACTTATTAAAACAGAAAAAGACCGCTATACTACAAATATTGCGATTATTTACCCTTTATGTACTGAATTATGAATTCATGAAAATTTTATCTTCAAAAGCATTTTTCGTGAATTTTTGAAACTACATTAGAAGATTTACATAACATTTAATAAATTTTAGAAGAACTGAAGGATTTAGAAGGATTAATTAAATTTGAATTTATAGGGATTTTATTTTTTAGTGGGGCAATATTTATAACCCCACTCAAATGTTTTATTTTAAATATTTTTCTTAGTATTTTGTAGAATTAGGAAATGTACATACATAATGTTCTTACAACAGAAATATAGAAACGTTTCCGAATTGAAAAATCCTCCCCCCTCCAACGCTAAGAAAGCTGACAAGATGCAAATGCAAAAGAAATCATCCTTTTAAAAATATTTTTGTTTTGTGTAACCCATAAGGCTTTTGGAACAAGACAAAATAATGCATCTAAAGGGTGGTCATAAAAAAACTTCCCAGATATATGTACTCCTAGCGACCTAACCGCTCTACCAATCGAAAGGAAATTTCAGATTTAGTTATTTGAAGGTATGCGCTCGAGATCGTGATGATTTAAAACAATAGATCTCTCACGGTTACGGTTACAGTGAAAAAAATTCAAAATTTTCGAATGGCAACACCTATTTTTTTCTGCGCAAATTCATCAGCGCGCTGAAAAACCATAAATGGCGTTGGAGCGATACACGTATGACTAAAATTGCCGGTGTAATATCATGATACTCATTCCTAATCAGTTCCTATGTAACATAATATTCAGCACTGTAAAACAAATTATTACTTTTTTATTTTCACTATGTGTACACAAACACAACTCAAAAGCACATTTTAAAACAAAGCTTAGAACATTACTCAATTGACAAGCGAAAAAAGAAAAATCGACTACTGAAAAACATGTCTTGTAGCCACTTCTTCTTTTCTCGCAATGGTCTTTTTTGCAAGTGTTTTACGCCGGCCAATTTTCATCGCACGTGTATCATTCCAACACCATTTATGGTTTTTCAATGCACTGACGAATTTGCGCGTGAAAAAAAAGGTGTTCATATTCGACAAATTCGAATTTTTTTCACTGTAACCGTAACCGTGAGATATGTATTATTTTAAATCCTCACGATCTCGAGCGCATACCTTCAAATAACTAAATCTGAAATTTCCTTTCGATTGGTTGAGCGGTTAGGTCGCTAGGGGTACATATATCGGGGAAGTTTATTTATGGCCACCCTGAATAACTCATTCTAAACTGTATTATTACTAATCGATGTATTGTATGAATTTTATAACAAGTTATTTTAATGGTACTTATAAGTATCGTGAATAGATAAAGGGTTAAAGACGTTGTAGACCATATGACAGTAGGTCCATTTATGACATTTGGCTGATCATTTGGTTATTGGTGTAAGTGGGTGTCAGTGTAAAAGTGCTGAAAACATACGGACTCATCACACCAGCCACATGTAATAAACGGTTGGGTGTTACATATGTTAAATGTTTTGGCTGTAAGTGTGAAATATACCTGTCTCACAGATCTGAAGCTTGGTATTTGAATTCATAGTAACGCCTTTTGGAAAGCACATCAGCGCATGTCTTCAAATGCAAGGACTGAGATTAGGTTGTGAAACAAATGATGCAACTTTACGATACCTTCCCTTGTAATCAAATCTTTTCCACCACAAATAGGGTGGTCCATCTTTTGGTTCTTTCTTGAACTATGAATATTTCATGGGCTATTTGTGTCAGCTGTGATGTGTCATGCATGTATAAACTGTCAAATGTATGCCATGTGTAATTATGTATGCCATTTGTATGACAAGACGGTGCAACGGTACACATTGCTCGCCAAACCATCAACTGATTGAAAGAGAAATTTCCAGATAGCGTAATTTCAAGAAATTCTGATGCCAAGATCGTGCGATTTAACCTCAATGGATAGGTTTCTTTGGGGTTCCTGAAAAGTGCCCCCCCCCCCCCCCCCCCGCAAAATCTAAAACCTCAAACGTAACATCCGGGCTGAAATTTTGGCCATACATCCGCTCATTCTGGGAAAAGTCATCGAAATTTTTGATGTTCGGATGATTGCATGTAAGGAAATCCGCGGTAGCCACATGTGCGATATTGTATTTCATACACAAATGGCATAGATTAGAGGTGTGCACGGGCCGAAATTTCCAGGCCCGGGCCCGGCCCGACTCATCGAAAAAAAATTCGGCCCGGCCCGATAAAAAAACTTCAAAGTTCGGTCCGAGCCCGGCCCGGTAAAAAATTTCAAAGTTCGGACCGGAAAAAGTTAAAATCTCGGCCCGAGGGAATTTTTATAAAACATTGATTTTTACTGGATTTGTTTAAAAAACTTGTCTCGTACGAGGAAGATCTGACCAAAAATATTTATCTTAAGTTTTTTCTCGTGTTTATAATCTTCATTTTTATAGAAGTGCCGCAGGCTGCGATATTTATTTTTTTTTTTAACGGATCTTAACTTTTTTTTCTCATGTTTATAATTTTCATTTTTATAGAAGTGCGGCATGCTGTGATATTTATTTTTTTAACGATTCTCTATTTCTTATATGTAAATGTTTCAGTTATCATTAATATTGTTATTCCGTATTCCATGTATTAACATACATGCATTCCGTGTATGCTAAAAATCTGAAAAAGGCTATACAGTAAAATCTTCTAAGACGAAATTGCATAGAAAAGGAAAAAAATGTGTTATAGACAAGTTCCCTTCTTAGCAAGTGTAAATGTATCATACTTTTTTTTCTTACGTATTAGTATATTAATTTATATTAACAAGGGTATATATTAACAAGGGTGCGAAATTAGTAGAAACAGCTGCTCCCTCTGGCAGCTAAAACGGCCCTTATTTGGTTAGGCATGAAGTCGAACTGGGCTTGGAGGACAGAAACGGGCTACTCATTCCATGCTGCTTCAAGTGTATGCTACACTTCATCAATCGTATTAGCTGGAGAAGGGTGGCGGGCTAGTCTCTAAGCAATTCATGACCAGATGTTTTCAATTGGTGACAGATCTGAAGACCATGCAGGTCAGGGCAACAATCGGATACCCTGTCTATCGAGGAAAATCCGAACACGACGTGCAACATGTGGTCTTGAGTTATCTTGCTGGAAGGTGGCGTTTGGCAGGCCTCGAAGACAGGGCACAACTACTGGGCGTAAGATGTCAAAAATGTACCGATCTGCGTTCAAATTACCGTCGATCCGAACAGAGATGTGCATGTCGTCTACCCAATGGTAGCCCAAACCATCACATCGGGCGCAGGGCCCCTGTGCCGATATCGAATGCAAGCAGGCGACAGGCGTTTTCCTTGAAGCATCCAGACAAGTATACGGCCATCAGAATACAGCACGTACTACCGGGACTCGTCTGAAAAGACGACTTTGTGCCAGTCATGCATCCAGCTTTGTCTATCGGCGTACCAGAGTCGCCGACTCTCTCTATGCTGCATTGTCAAGAAAAGCCGCAGTACTGGTCGCCGATCTGACAGTCCACACTGCTGCAAACGTCGTCGAAACGTCCGAGCGGATACTGGGTGCGCTTCAAACATGCCCATTTCCTCACTAATGGTTCGAGATGTGGTTGTACGGTTTTGCAGGGTCGACCTCACAATATGTCTGTCCTCTCCGGCGTGAGTTATGGGAGGGCGTCGAGATCCTGCATGCCATTCAGTATGACCCTCAGCAATCCATTGATTCCATATTTGCATGACAGTGCTTGGATTTCGACGAATGCAATGGGCGATATCCCGAAAAGATAATCCACACTCTCGATAGGCAACGATACTGCCTCTATCGAATACCGACACTTGGTGGTAAGCGTTTCTTATTATTATTCGAGGCATAACACGATATTCTGAGCAGAGACCGACCTTACAAAGCGCGTTCCGAATGAGAAATCCACTACGCAACTTTTCTTTTATGCAATGCTTCAGATGTAGCTTCTCCCGCCTGGCTCGTCTAAATGCGCTGAAATACTAATCATTTGCATATTTCAACCTCTTCTTCCTTTCATGTGATTTTGATGTTCGTCAGAGCATTCCTTCCTCGTGTTGCAATTTTAATGGCCAGCAGTGCCATGCAGTTAAGTGACCATGCAGTTTATGGTCAGTTTAATGGCCATGCAGTTAAGTGACATTTTTCCTATGAAAAGTACTAAACAAATCAGTTCATAGAAAAAATTAATTGTATGAAAATTTGATTGCAAGAAAAAACAGAGAATTCAAATTGAATAAAATATTAAAGAGGAATTACAATATTAAAAAGAAAAGAAAATTGAATTAGAAATTAAAAGTATATAAATATTGAGAAATTTGAAAAAAAAAATATTGAAAAATTGAAAAAAAATTAATTAGAAATTCTTGGTATTAGTAATTAATTTCGACGATCAATTTATAAACCTTTCCTTTATTTTTTAGCAATAGTATTAATATCCTTCTAATACAATTTTATTTGATTTAGCTGTGGAGAGCAATCGTGCTTTTTGTGTTAAATTCAATAATAGTCTCTTAAAGGCAAAGATTCTATGCTCGTTGCTCAAATTTAAAAAAAAAAAAAAAAAAAAAAAACGTCAAGAGAAAAACTGTAAAATTGTTTTTTTTTTTTTTCAAATTGAGTTATTTAATTTTGATAAAGACTTTCTTTATTATTCTAGTGTACTATTTAAATATGAAGAGATATCTCTATTAAAAATAACTGAAATTTTGTTTTAACGAAAAGAAGCAACCTATTCTTATTAGATTAATAGACGCTGGCAAATATTTCACTTTTTCTAATCGAATTATGCGGAAATGGCGTTACGGATGAAAATTCAATACTGCCGGCGTTTCTTACAAATGCAGAATTATTTTGAGTATATCCGTGCAACGGATTTTAAATTAACTCTATTTATTCAAGTTTCAAAGATTTTTCTTCGATTAATTATGATTTTAGAATGCATAAGCTTAAAAATGCATCTATGTTGCCGGAGTTTATATTACTTTTTAACATTCTTTGTTTTCCTAATTAAATATACACTGCTATTTTCAAATACGAACGTCTTTAGAATTATTTCTCTCTTGCAGCGCAGAATTTGTTTATTTTTTAATTATTTTTATTTTTCCTGAATGAAATATCTTACTCCTGCTGTTTCTTTTATTGTAGCAACATAAAATAAAATAAATTACTTTTTCAATTATTCCAAAAAAAATTTAAAGTATTATTTATATACTTGTATGCAGTTAACCCTTATTGGTCCTAAGCACCTAAGGGCCAGTGAATATGAATCATTCTGTATAAATTAGAATGATTCGATGTGATTCTGAATAACTCTTTATAGAGTAGATGTCACATAATGATGACAAATTAAAAGCACTTAAGTGATATTCTTCCTATGAAAAGTGCTAAACTAAACCGTTCATTGAAAAACTTAACTGTATAAAAATTTGATTGTAAGAATTATAAAACATAGAGAATAAAATGCTAAAGAGGAATTCCAATATTAAAAATTAGAAAATAAAATTGAACTATAATAGGTTCCCATTTTCAGAGCACCTAAGCGCCAGTGAATATGAATCATTCTGTAAAAATTAGAATGATTCGACGTGATTCTGAATAACTCTTTATAGAATAGATGTCACATAATGATGACAAAATAAAAGCTCTTAAGTGACATTCTTCCTATGAAAAGGGCTAAACAAAACAGTTCATTGAAAAACTTAACTGTATAAAAATTTGTTTGTAAGGCTGTTAAAGGCAAACATTCTATGCTCGTTGCTCAAATAAAAAAAAAATGCATACATTTAGAGAAAAACTGTCAAATTGGTTTATTTTCAAATTGAGTTATTTAATTTTGATAAAGACTTTCTTTGTTATTCTAGTGTACTTATTTAATTATGGAGAGATATCCCTATTAAAAATAACTGAAATTTTGTTTTCACGAAACGAAACAACCTATTCTTATTAGATTAATAGACGCTGACAAATATTTCACCTTTCTTAATCGAATTATGGGGAAATGGCGTTACGGATGAAAATTCAATACTGCCAGCGTTTCTTACAACTGCAGAATTATTTTGAGCATCCGTGCAACGGAATTTAAATTAACTCTATTTACCCAAGTTTTTCCTTCAATTAATTATGATTTTAGAATGAATAAGGTTAAAAATGCATCTATGTTGCCGGGTTTATATTTCTTTTTAACATTGCTCGTTTTCCTAATTAAATATAAACTGCTATTTTCAAATACGAACGTCTTTAGAATTACTTCTTGCATTGCAGAATTTGTGTATTTTTTAATTATTTTTATTTTTCCTGTATAAAATATCTTATTCCTGCTGTTTATTTTATTATGGCAACAGAAAAATAAAATAAGTTACTTTTTCAGTTATTCCAAACAAAATTTATTTATATACTTGTATGTAGTTAACCCTTATTAATCCTATTCCATTTCCCAAGTGACACCGGAGCCAGCATCTCTTACACGAATTTTATTTTACTTTAACCACTTTTTTTTTAGAAAACACTTTTATTGTAACTCCTAAAGAAGACGATATTGCAGCACTAGTCGTCACGCAGTGGTGGATGGGTTATGATATCTGCAAAAAAACAGGTTTCCATTTTCACAGCACCTAAGCGCCAGTGAATATGAATCATTCTGTAAAAATTAGAATGATTCGACGTGATTCTAAATAACTCTTTATAGAATAGATGTCACATAATGATGACAAAATAAAAGCACTTAAGTGACATTCTTCCTATGAAAAGTGCTAAACAAAACAGTTCATTGAAAACCTTTATTGTATGAAAATTTGATTGTAAGAATTGTAAAATATAGAGAATTCCAATTGAATAAAATATTAAAGAGGAATTACGATATTAAAAATTAGAAAATAAAATTGAATTAGGAATATTGAATTAGAAATTTACAAAAAATAGAAATTTTGAAAAAAAAATTGAATTGGGAAATTGAAAAAAAAATGAATTAGAAATTCTTAGTATTATGTAGTAATTAATTTCGATTATGAATTTATAAACCTTTCCTTTATTTTTTCGTAATATTATTGAAAACGGTATCCTTCTATTACAATTTTATTTGATTTAGCTGCGGAGAGCAATCGTGCTTTTTGTGTTAAACTCAATAATAGTTTCTTAAAGGCAAATATTCTATGCTCGTTGCTGAAATAAGAAAAAAAGACATTAAGAGAAAAACTGTCAAATTGATTTATTTTCAAATTGAGTTATTTAATTTTTATAAAGACTTTCTTCGTTAGCCTAGTGCACTTATTTAATTATGAACATATATCCCTATTAAAAATAACTGAAATTTTATTTTAACGAAAAGAAGCAACTTATTCTTATTAGATTAATAGACGATGGCAAATATTTCACCTTTCCTAATCGAATTATGGAAAAATGGCGTTACGGATGAAAATTCAATACTGCCAGCGTTTCTTACAACTGCAGAATAATTTTGTGCACATCCGTGCAACGGATTTTAAATTAACTCTATTTATTCAAGTTTCAAAGATTTTTCTTCAAGTAATTATGATTTTAGAATCTATAAGACTAAAAATGGATGAATGTTGCCGGGTTTATAGTTCTTTTTAACATTGTTCGTTTTCCTAATTAAATATAAACTGCTATTTTCAAATACGAACGTCTTTAGAATTATTTCTCTCTTGCAGTGCAGAATTTGTTTATTTTTTTAATTATTTTTTATTTTTCCTGCATGAAATATATCTTATTCCTGCTTTTTCTTTTATTATACGGGGCATTCTCCCAATCTTTAGACTTTTGGGGAAAAAAATCTGGCGAAATTAAACTTGCTGAAATAGCATTTTAATCTGGGAATGCCTTAATGATTCAAAATAAAGAAAAAATGGTCAGCAGCGAAAAAATTTTTATTTAACTGAGGTTTATGTTAAACTTGTGTTAAAGAAAATTAAACTTTGCGAGTTTAATTTTTCTTACCATTTTTTTTTCTTCGAAATTTTTACTTATAATGAATTTGCATAGTACACACAGGACATTCAAATAAGAAATAATAACAATGTAGTATTTTTAGTACAAAATTTTGGTATAACATTGTCTTAAAGGGGTATTAAAGAAGGGACGGTAAGGTAAAAAAAGTGGACGGTATAGGAAAAAAGGAAGAAATGGGGGGGAAAAAGGACTTTAAGGATGGAACGGTAAGGAAAATTACCACCTATTTTAGGCAAATCAAGTTAAGATTAAGTGTTCATTGATTTTTAGAAACAGTTGTTAACATTGGATTAAATTAATTTTTTTTAATTTACCTCGAAAAGTGCAGGAATAAATCTTGGGGACGGTAAGACTAACAATAAAGCCACGATCTTGAAATTGATATTTAAATGCTGATTTAAATTCTGCAGTAAATTACTTGTCAAAGAATTTTAGATATTCTTTCTCTAGTGTACTTCTGCATGAGAAAAAACTTGAAAGAAAGTCTGTGGCTGCATCTGAAGTGATTTTCTGTATAAGTTTAGCAAGAGGGACGGTAAGGATGAAAAACCCAGGGACAGAGTTAAAAAAAAATATCAACCGTAAAAATGTGTGCAGGTTAATTTTTTGCTACATATTTATATAAAACAATTGTCCCAGTTTCGGAAAAAAGTTACATCGAATTACTTTTATTGAAATAATTTTATACAGACAGCTCCAAACTTAAAAATCACCTTCAGGGACACGGGACGGTATAGGAGTTTTCCTGGTATTTGGACCCCCAACATCGTATAAAACTTATTTATCTCGTTAATATTGTTATGCAATCATGCAATGGGATGTTCCCCAGTATATGAAATTAAAAAATCACAAAAAAGTGTATTAAAATAAAAATTATTATTCAGGGACATGAAAGTCAAAAGATAGTGAGAATGCCCCCTACACTATATCGCCAAAGGTGACCGGTCACTTGCGATTTTAGACATTTTTTTAAATATCTAGAAAAATACATGAGGAATTAACCTGAATCTTCAGGTGTATAAAGAGAATAGTACAGGTCATACATTTCCGTGAAGATTTTACCCGAAACCCCACAGGGGACCGCAAACAAATTGAAAAAGAACTAATATCTTTTGGATAACCCGGTAAAAACTAATGTAGCAAAAGCGTTCAAACTCGAGATTGTCAATAAGTAGCTTATTGTAATATACTGTGTTCATTTTTATGAGGATAGCACGTATACTCGTTGAGAACTTAAGGTTTTTATAAAACAGTCCCAAACTTCGCCAAGTTTTTTGCTTATAATTTGCAGAGTTCTTAATATAAAAAAAAGTTCTTTTCAGAAAATATGACAAACAACATTATACACAATACTCTGCAATCAGAATTAAAAAATAATGTAAATTGGATGAAAAATGAGCAGCTTTACTGAAAAATCTTTCACTTATTTCTGGATATTTTCTAGATATTTCTAACACGTTACGCAAATTACATTTTGTTTACATTCGGACATGCGCAGTGAATCATAATTTAGTAAAACTGCTCATTTTTCATACAATTTTTATTATTTTTTCATTCTAATTGCAGGGTATTGTGTACAATGTTGTTTATCATATTTTCTGAAAAGAACTTTTTTTATATTAAGAATTCTACAAATTTTAAGCAAAAAACTTCGCAAAATTCGGAACTCTTTTTTATAAAAACTTTAATTTCTCTACGAATATACATGCTATTCTCATAAAAATGAACACAATTTATTACAATAAGGCACTTAATCATAATCTACAGTTGGAACGCTTTTGCTGCATTAGTTTTTACAGGGTTGTCCAAAATATATTAGTTCTTTTTTAATTCTTTGACGGTCCCCTATGGGGTTTCCGGAAAAAAATCTTCACGGAAATATATGGCCTGTACTATTCTGTTTACACACCTGGAGTTTCAGGATGATTTCTCGTGTATTTTTCTAGATATTTAAGAAAACGTCAAAAATCGCAAGTTGCCGGTCATCTTTGGCCGTATAGTGTAATCCATAGTCCTATTGAAACACAAAAATTGACTAAAACCGATTACAAAAAAGTACTTAACACTAAATCTACCAACTACCGATCATTTGGCCTGTAGTAAATTAAAATATTTCGATTCGACCCAGAATTTTCTTTAAAAATAAAAACAACAACAACAACATATAAATCGAACTTGGTGCTAAGAATGAGTTCGATTTACATGTCATTTTATTTTATTTTTTTAAGAAAATTCTGGGCCGAACTGAAATATTTTGATTTACTACCGGTCGAATTGAACTTTTGTCTGTCCTTCCGGGACTAATATCATTTTTTTCTCTTTTTTGTTGTCGTTATCTTTCTTTCTTTTTTATGCTGTTAAACTACATTTAATATTTTATACTTTTTAGAGCACTTACAGTCGTCTTCTGGTCCTCCCGCCTGTCCCCATATAGAAGTGCTAAAAGTACCCAAGCGAATGGTCTGAAATTTAATATATAATCGTTACAGAATTTTGTCGAGTCCTTTCAAATTTTAGGAAAACCGAATCAAAACTTAAAAAGATATTAATAAAAGTTTTCTTCATTCTATTAAATCCTATCAAACGTCATTAATTCAGTGATGTCCCATCATAAGTGATGATTCTAGGTTGCCATGGTGGTGACGCTCTATTTAAGATGGAGTCCTATCATTTCCATATTACTGAATTTAATATATAGAATCGTAATAAATTTTGTATTCTTGCATTTTTGAATAAGAGTGCAACAGCCATTGCACTAACAAGGAGAAGGCCAACCTTGTTAATCACAGATTTTGATTATTTTAATATATGTTGTAGGGTAGAGACCCCTTAGTGTCAGGTTCAACGGATTTTATCCAACGCTCCTTAGTTCTTGAGAAACGGGTGGTGGAAGGGGGATCTAATAATACTACACAACTTAAATACTTCCCTTGCAACCGCAGTGATAGGTTGGTCGTAGCTCAGTTGGTATGGCGTTTGCCGGCTGATCCGCGGGCCCGTGTTCGATACATGAATGCGCTACATTTGTTTTTCTCATTTTTTGTTTTATAAATATACTTGTAAGTATAATTAATAATCTCATTGTCAATTAAAATTTATAATATTGTATATCAATTATAATTTTAACCTATTTAATTTTTCACTTTTAACTAAATAGTTGTATAAAACATCATAAAACTGTTAATTTTTTAAAAATCACTTTTAAAATGTATTTCATATATTCTTTATCGATGCAATGATATTGAGCAATTGTGTCAATCCGTGATTTTAAAGAAACATCATTTACGCATTGCTTTAACAAAGGAAGTCAATGCGATAATACTATTATTCTGTTTTTAAAGTAACAAGCATAATTATATTAAAAATTAGCATCAGAATTAAATTACAACCGATTTTTTGCATATTAAGGTTTTTAAAATTTGTAATACGTATGCTTGCGCTTTCAATTATTTTGCTTTCACCTTTATCTTCTTTCTGCTTTTATTTTTATTTTATTTGAATATTCTTTTATTTTATCATAACTAGATGGCACCACAACAGATTTTGTCACGATTTTGGAATTTTTATCATTCAATAATAGAATCAATTTCTTTTTAAACCTCTTTAAAGGATGAGAAGTAATAGTTTAACAGTAAAAAATGATAAATTTAAGTTTGTTAACATTATAATTAATGTATGATATTAAAATTTGTAATTGAAATTATTAAATTATAATTACAAGTATATTTATAAAACAAAAAATGAGATAAACAAATGTAGCGCGTTCGGGTACCGAACCCGGGCCCGCAGATCAGACAGCGAACGCCGTACCAACTGAGTTACGACCAACCTACCACAGCGTTTGCAATGTAAGTATTTAAGTTGTGTACTATTATTAGACCCCCCCCCCCCGGTTTTTCAAGAACTAAGGAGCGTTGGATAAAATCCGTTGAACCTGACACTAACGGGTCTCTACCCTACAACATATATTAAAATAATCAAAATCTGTGATTAACAAGGTTGGCCCTCTCCTTGTAAGATCTGAATATTTATAAAACTAGTTATCGTTCGAACGCAACTCATTTGCCACGTTTGACGTACAATTTCCGATTTGTTTAGAATACTTACACAAGATTTGCTCGTTTTATAATATATGATATAGAAATTATTTATAAATATAATTATAACTATTCTAATATTTTTGAAAAATTTATTTGATTTCAGCTAAAAAAATTTCAACCTGAAGTATCTCGAAAATAAAGTTTTCATGATTATGTTAGATAAAAGAAATTTCAATCTGGATTCGATGAAGTGAAAAATTAAAGTCTTCTGCGAAATCACAATACCTTTGAAATGAAAGATAAGTACGCCTGATTAAACAAAAGAGGTGGAGAGAGCAAAGATAATTTTAAATAAGTTTACTTTATAAAGCTCACGATTTTAAAATTGTTAAAAGCACAAGATCTCGGTTATTGTGTTAACTTATTCCGCTTCCAGCTCTAGCATAAAGAATTCATATAATAATACAGTATTAATAGAATAATGCGGTATTGTGTCATGTTTAATATTTTTTCTCTCAGAAACCGAAAAGTTTTAATGAGCCCTGCAACAACTATTTGAGTATTTTTAAGTAAAGTTACGTGGGACAACTGCGCCATGCTTTTACAATGTGACTCTGGAGATTGTGGAAATTCAAAATTTAATGTTCATTTGAATTAAAGTCTGAACCTTTGTAAATGTGTTCAGGCAGAAATTTTCAAAATTACATTTTAATGTTTAAAAATAATAAAAATATATATTTAATCTTTCTTTCTTCATAGGTCCAGTTGCCCCGATAGGTCTTTGTCCTACACGGATTTGTTTTTTTTTAACCCCTTGGGGACGAGCGACCGTAAGGTGCTAAGAATCCGTGATTTTCCTCACCAGTAAATTTTTATTGTAAATTTTGTCTTATTTATTCCGAGCCTTTTACTGATTCAATTACACAAAAATTTCTGTTTTGAAAAACCGGTGGTAGAAAATTTTAAATTCTGTAAAAGACGCTCGTCACGAAGGTGTTAATATGGAAAATCAGGTCCTGTTGGAAAAAGTGTAAATTTTAAAATTTTTAAACCACGCAGATCATGTAAATTATATATAAACTAAAGTGAAACCTTTGCTGTCAAGGTGCAAAAAAAAAAAGCACCAAATGTGAAATTATTAGATTTATGTATACAAAAAACATAAGAATTAAGTAAGTACTTATGCACTTTAGTGTAAGTAATAAGTATAAAAGTTACTTGGGTATTTTACGAAAATAAATAAACAAGATAAATATATGAACAAACGGTTACGTAAGTACTTAAGTATCTCATTCTCATTTTTATTTACCTCAATGGAAGTTCGACATGTCCAATAAATCTGTGGAGAATGTAACCATGCTTTTATATGGAATAGAACTATTAGTTGCAATAATTCTCTAATAATGACACTTTGTCTTATATACGCCACTTCATCTGTATCGTAAAATTTCAATGTTTGGCTATCTCATTTAAGAAATTCGGTTTGATACCAGCAAACATGCTTTTTAAAAATTTTATTATGTAATTTTAATAAGGTATTATATACTCACAATTTTCTTTGTTGCAAGCAAAAAAAAAAAAAAAAGGCAAATGGAGAAATTAATTTCCCGTAGTAAGAGAAACTCCAAAAAATTATTTATAACTATTGGTGTAACTGGATCCCACATGTCCCAGTTCTTGAAACATTTATGAGGTAACAGGAACACCGGCCTTACATTTGAAACATGAAGTAAATATACTGCTCAAAACAATTAGGGGAGCACATGGTTTTAACAAAATTACACAAATATTTACACCGATAAGTAATGTAAAATAAAACATCCATAATTTAAAGCGTAATAGAAAACAGATTAAAAAAACTTCACATGTTTATGACGTAAAAATCTAGAAAAAGGAGATAAGTGCAGAAATCGGAATTTTGCAGAAACGTCTGTTTCATTGTCTCAGTTTTAAAATTCAATTGCTCAGCTTGTGTTTTGAGAAAAGGTGACTAGAAAATGTCACAACAATGTGATTTAACGGAATTCTTGGCTTGGCGTGCTGCCGGGACAGTTAAATATAGGGAAACACAACGAAATGTAGAGGACGCTAGAGATCTGCACGGGCCGGCCCGAGGCCCGGGCTCGGGCCTATTTTCCTTCACGGCACTCGGGCTGGGCCGGGCGCGGTCCATACTTTTTTCTGAAGGCTCGGGCCGGGCGTAGTCACTACTCTTTACGGGCCGGGCTCAGGCCTTACTTTTTTCCTGAAGGTTCGGCCGGGCCTAACTTATTTTTTCTGCACAGACCCGGGTACTGGTTTCATTCCTAATCTTCACGGCCCAAAATTTTCATTCCTAGTTTTGACCCAGCCCGTATGAAAATCATTGTCTCGGCGTGGCCTGATCCGTTGAAAGGTCAGTAAAATTAGGCTTGGCACAAATTTTTTTTCAAAAAATGCATACATTTTTAAATTGCCATTATTCTACAATTAACCATTTAAATTCATTCTTTTTAAAGAATAGTAGATTTCTACACTTATTAAAATATAGTTAAATTAAAATATAATAAAACGTGTGAAAAAGAACCTGTCTATGACGGAATCTTGTTTTAAACTGAAAAACATGTTGATCCATGCAAAATTAATATACTACTACGTAAGAAAAGAATATATAATACATTTAGACTTGCTAAGAAGGGAACTTGTCTATAACGC
Organism: Maratus speciosus; assembly: GCA_963932465.1. Classification (NCBI taxonomy): domain Eukaryota; kingdom Metazoa; phylum Arthropoda; class Arachnida; order Araneae; family Salticidae; genus Maratus; species Maratus speciosus. Next base: position 530,371,389 of record OZ010792.1, read on the forward strand.
ATTCTTTTTCTTTTCTGTGCAATTCAGTCTTAGATTTTACTGTATAGAATTTTTCAGATTTTTAACACTTCTTAGAGATCTGCACGGGTCGGCTCGTGGCCCGAAGCCCGAACCCGGCCCGGCCCGCGGGCCGAGCTCGGGCCTTATTTTTTTCCTGAAGGTTCGGGCCGGGCCTAACTTATTTTTTCTGCACAGAGCCGGTACTGTTTTCATTCCTAATCTTCACGGCCCAAAATTTTCATTCCTAGTTTTGACCCAGCCCGCATGAAATTCATTGTTTCGACGTAGTTCAAAGCTCAGTAAAATTAGGATTGGCACAGAATTTTTTTCAAAAAATGCATACAATTTTAAATCGCCATTATTCTACAATTAAACATTCAAATTCATTCGTTTTAAAGAATATTAGATTTCTACGCTTATTAAAATATACTTAAATTAAAATATAGTAAAACGTGTGAAAAAGAACCTGTCTACGACGGAATCTTGTTTTAAACTGAAAAACGTGTTGATCCATGCAAAATTAATATACTACTACGTAAGAAAAGAATATAATACATTTAGACTTGCTAATAAGGAAACTTGTCTATAACGCTTTTTCTTTTCTTTTCTATGCAATTCCGTCTTAGATTTTACTTTATAGAATTTTTCAGATTTTTAACACTTCAATACATGGAATATGGATTAACAATATTAATGATAACTGAAACATTTACATAAAAGAAATAGAGATTCATTAAAAAAATAAATATCGCACTCTTCGGCACTTCTATAAAAATGAAGATTAGAAACATGAAAAGAAAATTTAAGATAAATATTTTTGGCTAGAATTCCTCGTACGAGACAAATTTTTAACAAAATCGACGTAAAAATCAATGTTTTGTAGAAATTCGCTCGGGCCGAGATTTTAACTTTTTTCGGGCCGGGCCGGGTTCGCGCCGAACTTTTAGCTGTTATACCGGGCCGGGCCGAGTTCGGGCCGAACTTTCAACTTTTTTACCGAGCTGGGCCAATATTTTTTTTGTACGGGGGGGTCCGGGCCAAATTTATTTTTTCTCCGAGTCGAGCCGGTCCCGGGCCTGGAAATGTCGGCAGACCTCTAACTTCAATACATGGAATATGGATTAACAATATTAATGATAACTGAAACATTTACATACAAGAAATAGAGATTCATTAGAAAAATATATATCGCACCCTGCGGCACTTCTATAAAAATGAAGATTATAAACATGAAAAGAAAAGTTAAGATAAATATTTTTGTCTTGAACTCCTCGTACGAGACAAACTTTTAACCAAATCGACGTAAAAATCAATGTTTTGTAGAAATTCACTCGGGTCAGGCCGGGCTCGGGCTGAATTTTTAACTGTTATACCGGGCCGGGCCAATAAATTTTCTTCTACGGACCGGGCTCGGGCTGAAATTTTAACTTTTTTACAGGGCCGGGCCAATATTTTCTTTGTACGGGCCGGGCCGAATTTTTTATTCTCTGAATCGGGCCGGGCCCGGGCCTGGAAATATCGGCCCGTTCAGACCTCTAGTGGACGCTGTTGGGGTCGCAAGAAGTGTCAATGCAAAGCTGCGGAATTGATTCCAAGACACTGGGAATGGTATACATCAACAAGAGCAAGGTCGGCCATGCGCTACTACAGAAACTAATGAAAGATATATCATGTTACCGGCTCGAGGAGACGGAACGGGCAATGCAACTCTGCTGCAAATACAGTTGTTCTTGGCCACAGGATGAAGTGTGTCCAGTCAAACAGTCCGAAATAGGCTTCATCAGGGTGGTCTCTATGCACGTAAGCCAATCGTATGTATTCCGTTGACCTCAAGCCACTGTGCGGCACAAAAAAGGTGGAGAAATGAACATCGAGTTTGGAGGCAACGTTGTCGGAGTCAAATTCTGTTTACAGACGTGTCCCGATTCAGTCTGGATGTGACATCTGATGTGTTTTGGCATGGAAAGAAAGAGGCACTCAAAATAATCCCACATTCGTTCGCGAAATATCACATTACAGACGAGGTGGATTGATGCCATGGGCTGGAATCATCATAGGTGGATGTGCGGGCCTGCATATCATTCGGAATGGCTTTTTGACGGTCCGAAATTATACAGACGAGATACTGAGACCTCATGTCGTATTTTATGTTGCAGCAATTAGTGATTTCTTTTTTCCCATGCATGATAATGCCAGACCTCATACAGTTCGTCTTGTGGAAAACATGCTTGAAGCTAAAACAATACAACGTATGGAATGAGCAGCATGCTCTTCTGACCTAAATCCGATCGAGCATGTTTGGGACATACTCAGACGACGCATTGCTGCGAGACCTATGCCTCCTTTTACTGTCCGGGTCTTGGAGATTGCAATTCTTGAGCAGTGGAACAGTATTCTCCAAAGTCTTATCGATAACATCATCGCATTCAGGGAAAACAGTTGGGCAACAGTCTTAGCTGTTCGTGGAAACCACACGCCGTATTAAAAATCTTGCATCGTTTCTAAACAGTACTTTTTTTTATCATTTATATGAAACAAAATTACTACCCCAAACCTTCTTTTCAAGTTCTTTCCGTCTTTTCAGAGAATAAAAGCTCCCTTACAAATTTTTTTGCTTCTTTTTTTCTGTATTGCGCATTGATACAAATTGTACTATCCATTTTATACCCATACATGCCTGTCTTACACTGTTCTCTTCATTTTTTTGCTTCCTCCCCTAATTTTTTTTGAGCAGTTTATGTACACTGCTCAAAACAATTAAAGGATATTTGAAGTTTTATATAAAATAAAGATATAAACGAATTTTTTTTTGCCGAAAATAGAAGAAGAGAATCACAAATGCAAATTTTTCTGGTTTTCAAACTGTGGAGTATGCAAATTTTGAGTTCGACGTCAAAAACGTCGCTTCAGCGGCAGCGAATGAAATTTGACTTTCAACTGGATAAAAGAGAATGAAGACAAGGATGATCGGCATTCAGTGATTGCTTTGTTTCGATGAGTACGATGTCTCAGCGAAGTCATTTGACAGATTCAGAAGCTTTGAGAATTGTTGGTAGGTTAGAAGGAGGCCAAACTCAAGCCGAAGTAGCGCAAGCCATTGGAGTGTCACAAAGTGTCATTTCCAGGATCTGGAACCGTTTTTTGGAGAGTGGATGTGCAGGCCGAAGACCAGGGCAAGGTCGTAGACGGGCAACAACGCCCAATGAAGATCGGTATTTAGCGTTAACAGCTCGGAGACACCGAACCATGAACGCTACTCTTCTCCAACAACACCTTCGCTCGGCTACAGGCACCACGATTTCAACTCAGACTGTCCGAAACCGGCTCCATGCTGTAGGTCTGTATGCTCGCCGACCGATGATATGTGTTAGATTAACATCAAGGCATCGTCGCGACCGCAGGGAGGGGGCAACCGAGCATGTCAACTGGAGGAGAAATGAATGGAGCAATATTCTGTTTTCTGACGAGTCCCGTTTTTCTGTGCATCCGGATAATAGGCGTATTTTCATCTGGAGGGACCGTGGCAGTAGGAATAATCCTGCGTTCGTGCACGAAAGTGTCAGATTTGGCGGTGGAGGAGTGTTGGTGTATGGTGGCATCTCCATTGACGGGCGCACTGACCTCTACATCATTCGAGATGGAGCTCTGACTGGTCGCCGATATAGGGATGAGATGTCGGAGCAATACGATTTGCATGATAGTGCATTCCAGGTTCAAAACAATAATTCTTTTCACCTGGGGCAAGCATGAATTTTGGCCCCAACCCCCTTCTTCCAAAATAAATTTATAAAGAGAAGTTTATAATCTACTCCCTTAAGTTTCTTTTTCTTCTTTTTTAAAAAATAAGAAACAATTGTTAGGAAGTACTATACTAATCTTAAGATTTTTAGGTTGATTTCTTTAGAAACAGACCCGTTGCAATCACTTCGTTTTTATTATAGAATGCAAATCTTGCCCTCACAATAACGTTCAAAATACAGCACCATTTTGAACCTAATTGGTATATTGTATTACCAAAATAATTGCATTATTTTCTTGATTAAATCAATTTATTTCATGAGACCATTTAATTATATTATAAACCAAAATATATTGTAAAATACTCAAATTAAAAAAAAACTAGTATGTTGTGGCCATCACAAAACTTTCTTCTATATAAATCACATCAATTAAATCATTTAAATAGTATAAGAAATTACATCAATTTAGAACCAATTCGTATCAAAGTATACCTGAATTCGAAGTTTGATGAAAATTCGTGCATTAGTTATTGAGATAGAGCTGTAGGGGAAATTCTGAGAAATTCAGCATAGCAGCGCCACCTGTTGAGCGATTTGCACCAAAACACAAACAGCACTAATTCATATTAAGGTATACCGGAATCTGAAGTTTGATGAAAATCGGTGCATTAGTTCTGGAGCTAAAGCTATTGTGGAAATCACAAAAAATGAAGCACATCAGCGCCATCTATTGAGCGATTTACACGAAAAGGTACAAAACATCATTTCAATCAAGGACTAACTGAATCTGAAGTTTGATGAAAATCCGTGCATTAGTTCTGGACATTGAGCTATTGTAGAAATCGTGAAAAATGCTGCATAGCAGCTCCACCTGTTGAGCGATTTACACCAAAACAAAAACCGCACTAATTCATATCCAGGTATACCTGATTCTGAAGTTTGTTGAAAACCCAAGTATTAGTTCTTGAGATAGAGCTATTGCGGAAATCTCAAAAAATGCAGCATAGCAGCGCCACCTGTTGAGCGATTTACATCACAAGAGGCAAAACGTCAATTCATGTCAAGCACTAACTGAATCTGAAGTTTGATGAAAATCCGTGCATTATTTCTTAAGATTGAGCTATTACGAAAATCGTGTAAATTCTACAAAATGCAGCATAGCAGCGCCATCTGTTGGGCGATTTGCACCAAAACGTTACCAGCACCAATTCATATCAAGGATTAACGGAATCTGAAGTTTTATAAAAATCCGTGCATTAGTTCTTGAGATAGAGCTTTTGCGGAAATCCTGAAAAATGCTACATAGTAGCGCGATTTACACCAAAAAGTAATCAGCACTAATCTATATCAGGGACTACCTGAATATAAATTTTTATTAAATTCCGTGCATTACTTCTTGAGATAGAGCGCCCACAAAATTTGTGTCACATACAGACGGACAGACAGACAGACAGACTCACAGACAGACATTTTGTAAAAACATGTTTTTTGGAATCTCTGACCCATAAAACGTATAAATCCGTCGAAAACTGGAATTCGAAAATTTTCATGAAACCAATACTTTCTTCTTGTCAAGATAGAAGAAAGTAAAAATTAAAGGTTTCTAAGTCCACTTAAAATAGTTGTAAAAGCTGGGAAAATTTTGGCATATTTCTTTGCATTTGCGTAGCATTTTGCACCTTTATAAAATGCAATCAATGCAAGGAAACGGGACGAAATAATAAAATATATTACCTCCGTCATTTTTAATACTTTCCAAGATAGCTGAAAAGTGTTTATAAATTCGGTTTATCTGTCTGCCCGTGATCCTAAACATACGTAAATATACTTGGGTTGCCACGTAATTGATGTGCATAGGTTGTCCACAAAGTCTATTTGCAACCGTAAGCTTTCACAGTCTAAAAAATAAATGCGTCAATTCACAGATTAAACTAGTTGGATGTGCCAATCCCAAAACTTTCTTCTATCTTATACATAATATTTCAAAAATTAGTTACGCTAGTTAATACTTCAATATTATTAGTTCAATACTATTCCAACTTAGATTTTCATCTTAAATTTCTGCTTCAGTCAATTAAACGGACTAAAAACGAGTTAATCAATATCATGATATTTATTAAAATTAATAGTTTTTGCTTATTCTGTTGTTATCAGATGTTTGCGAATAGCCGGCTTAGCAAAAAGCGAGTTTTCGCCTCTGCACGCGCCGCCGATGATCAACAGAACTACGAAAAATCAAGAAAAGCATACCAAAATCGCTAGAGCCCCTTTAACGCGCAATATTTCCAAATTCAAGGAGGACCTGTTGGCCAAAGGCAAAAACATGCACGAAAAAATTTGGTTCAATTATATGCATAATTTTATACACTTTTCGATGGTACAATAAAGAAAATGGCACAAACATCGCTATTACAACGCCCCCTTTCCGGCAGATTTTTTCAAATTCAGGGAAGACTTGTTTGTCATAGCCAGAAACGTACACAAAAAATTTGGTTCAATTCTATGCATACCTTCATAGAATTTTCGATGGTAATGAAAATGGTACAGACATCGCAATTATAGCGCTCCCTTCCGGCGGAGTTTTACCAAATTCAGGGAGGACCTTAATGCCATGACCAAAAACAAACACAAAATATTTGGCTCAATTCTATGTATAACTTCATACACTTTTGGATGGTACAATATTCAAAATCGCACAAAAAATCGCAAAGATAGCGTTCCCTACCGGCGATTTTTTTCCAAATTCAGGGAGGATCTGCTTGCCACAGCCAAAAACTTAAAATAAAAATTTGGTTCAATTCTATGCATAACTTCATACACTTTTGGATGGCACAATATTCAAAAATCTCACTAAAATCGATATTACAGCGTCCCTTACCGGCGATTTTTTTTTCAGATTCAGGGAGGATCTGCTTGCCATAGCCAAAAACTTAAAATAAAAATTTGGTTCAATTCTATGCGTAACTTCATACACGTTTTGATGGTACAATGGCGACAGACAGACGGACACACAGACAGACAGACATTTTCTATAAACATGTTTTTTGGGATCTCTGACCCCTAAAACGTGTAAATCCGTCGAAAACCGGAAGTCAAAAAAAATTTCGATTACAATACTTTCTTCTATTGCAGATAAAAGAAAGTAAAAAGGTATACTGATGATACAAAAACGATTTGTCTATATGTGTAAAATGGCGTGTAAATTGCCAAATACACGCCCTGGTGTGTCAATTTCAAAATACAGTAATACTCCGACTTACGTCCCCTCGACGTACGTCATCCCGCATTTACGTCGTCTACACTAAAAAAAATTTCCTTGATTAACTCTTTATCTACTGACGGTACTTATAAGTACCACTCACTTTAAACTTTTATACCATAGTGAATATTGCTAACATTCTAATGGTACTTTGCAAAAAATCTCTCTTTTAACTCCCTTTATCCGAATACATGGCAGATTAGTTCTAGGTTTGTTATTTTAGAGAGGAATGAGGCTATCTTTGAAGCAGTCGATGTGTTTTGTGCCGACATTTTGTGCAGATTGCCACGCTCGTCTTTTCATTGCTGCAAACACAGTAAAGGATATAAGATAAGTGTTGGAGTTTTTTTGTGTGTTCATTATGATCTTAGAATACAATTTGACTAGCTATGTTAGGTGAACGGTGTATGTATTTGATTTATTAGTTGAATTACTCGGTGGTACTTATAAGCAGTGATGGGATTCAGCCGGTTCGCACCGGTTCGATAGAACCGGTTGTTAATTTGTGTTCAGTTCGGCGAACCGGTTGTTAAAATGATACTTCAAATGCGAAAATCGCATTTACGTTAATTTACTTTTTTTAAATGTTTATCTGCACAACAGCGTTTTCTAACCATCATAACACTGTGGCATGTTCTGATTTGTTTCATTTACTAAATTCACTTTTCATTTCTAAAACTTTTCATTTGCAAAATATATTTTTTTTTTCATCAGTCCGGTAAAGAGCAAATTTAACTTAAAAAATTATATATGATATTTTGAAGATTTGAAGAATTTTGGGATACAAATCGGCAGCATAAAGGCTAATCCTAGTAATATGGCATGCTTATTGAACATTAAAATAACTACTTATATTCGAGTAAAAGGCTACTTTGCTTTGGCTGCTTCTTTTGAAAATATACGGAATGTTCCCTGCGTTATCCCTGATCAATAGCTAATGACTAAATCGTTAGATTTAGTAAAATACTTCCAACTGCGTATATATATATTTAAATATTTTTCTTCATATCTTAGAAGTCATTTAAATCAAAGTAGTTATTTTCGTAAATGTAACAAATTAAAATTTTTATAAGATCCCTGAGTTCTATCAGTTCTAATTAGAAAAAGATTTTCCAATCTCTAACAAATGAAATAACATTGTATGGTCTAAACTTGCCGAGTCCGGATGTCTTATGAATTTCCAGCGTTGTCTGCCCCCCCCCCCCTTTTATTTTACTAAGAAATGGTAAAAAATTCTGAAATTCTAAATATCATAACTCGAGAAGTTTTGGTCGTGCAAAAATTTGTCTCACTTGTTATAGCATGGATAATGTTTTTTTGTGTGTTATAGGACACAAAAGAGCACATAAAAATTTCTATTTTGTAAATTTTTTCTAAAGTAAAAACGTTTTCTAAGATGATGAACAACATTTGAAATATTTTTGAAATGAGAAGTATTCTAAATTTAACGATTTAGGAATTAGCTCTCGGTCAGCGATAAGGATGGACGCTCTAGCTGATGGTATTGCCTTTATGACTGCTTATTTTAAATGAAATTGCTCGTGTTTCAAAAGCACTGCGAGCAAGAAGTATAAGCATCATAAAGAATGAAAAGTAATGAGAAAATGTTTGAAATGCTTCGGAAGGAAAAAGCACATACGACGAGGAGGGTTTTATTATTTCAGAAACTTGAAAAAATATTAAATTTGTAGAAGATCATTTAAATGGTTTAGTGTGCTCAAGAACACGTTTTTAAAAACAACGTAACGAGTTAAAAAATTTTTAGGTTACTGAATTCTGAACATTTGAATGGAAGTTATAGTCAATTTGAATATAGAGTTTTTTTTCCTGTCACATTACGGGAATATTGGAGAAGTAAACTTCCATGGAAAACAGCTGAAGAACTATTATTTATATTTAATGTCACTTATAATTAATATTAATGATTATCGAGGTTTTTTTTTAAATATATTTTAAATATTTTTCTAAAACTATGGAATTTTTTAAAAGTATTTAAAAGTCTAAAAATATTGTCAGAACAAATGCTATTCAAGTTCAGCCGAAATGGAAAAGGGGTTTCCAAAGATAAACATAATATGGTCAACGAAGAGAAGTCGACTAATAATTTCTAATGTATCAAACATAATGACAATTAGTCTAATTGCCCTAAAAACCTCTAAAAGAATGGGTTCCTACTTTTATAGTGAATGTATGTTAAGAAAGAAGCACAGATCCGATAATGTTCGAGTAAAGAAAAAGAAAATTGAAAGTGCGGACGCTTATCAAGAAGCTAATGTAAATATTTCAAATAACCCAAGTTATTTAATATTTTAAAACTCTTTTCTATACTATAATCTAGTTTTTTGGTCCTCCTTCATTGTTTTATTTAAGTATTAACTATATGAAATATATACTACCTTTTTGAATACGCTTTTTAAACTTTTCAATATAATAAAGTTATTTTCAGTACATGATACTCAAAATAATTCGAGTTTATTTTAGCTAGTTTCAATACGAACATGTATAGTGTGCTGATCCATTTCATCGGCAACTGTTATTCATGGGCAGTTATTGTATGAAAGGTTTTTAAAAAGATGTTGCATGTTTTGAACTGAACAAAATTTTATTATTGATACAAAATTCTTTTTCTCTTGCGCAATTTTGTTACTACAGAAATAATTTTAGAGTCATTTGGAACTAATTATAAAAGACGGCATTGACGAATATCTCGCTGAAATTTGCGACTTTGGTGACAAAACCCAACATAAAACATGCATTCAAAAAATTCAGAAATCAAGCATCTACCACTCACAAGAGCCGATTTATCGAGATTAACTTTGAAGAAATTACAAGCATTTATCACCAAAGCAAGGATGTCAGTAGGAAAGCTTGACATTCAATAAATTGGTAATCTCACGAGAATAAACTTCGGCAATATCTCGAGCTCTTCCTACTGTTAGCGTTTTTAATATCTAACTGATTGCAACTTTTGATCATAGACATAGGTTAATTCTTAAGCTTAAATTTCTGCTACTTTTGAGTTATCCTTATTGTATTATACTGCAGATTATTTATGCAGTTTCTGATTAAAAAAATTCTAATCAGGGTTTCATGATTGCCAAATATTTATTAAATAAATTATGTCCTTTAATAGGGAAACATGTTTCTGGATTTTTATTTTTCACTATACGAAGAGATCAAAGTATTTTAACAATGCTCTTATAATATTGGAAAGTGTTTCATAATCTATGTGTGATGCGTCATTTTCCTTTCTCGTTTATGCATCAAAAATCATTCGAGCAGCGAACCGGTTGTTAAATTATTTGAAACCCACCACTGCTTATAAGTACCGTCAGTACACTGGGTGTTGGAGAAAAACTTCTTGTTTACTTTTCGTCTGTGTAGTTATCGATCGTTTTCATCTGCTTTAAAATGTAATTACTAAAATGTAGTGTAATAATGATTTCCCTGGTATTTCTTTTCTGTTTCATTGTTATTTTTTATAGGAATTCGAAAAAGTTGCGGCACCGACTCGTTTTTGCTGTGCTAAAATTGGCATATGTAAATTCATATATTGCATATGTGGAGATGCGAGAGAACATGTTGTCCCTGGAATATTGACGTCGCATAACTAAAGGACTGCTAAAAAGATCGTAACTTTAAAAAAAAAAATAGTTTTTTTAACCCATTCAGGAGCAGAGCATTTTCAATTCTAAAGTGTTGAAATAAATGATTGGCACCGGAATTTGTCAAACGATTTATTTGTAAATAAGAAAAAGTCTATATTTCACATACTTATTAAATAAAAAATATTTTCTGGTGCCAGTTGAAATACCTTGTGGGTTTTCTGTTACGATATTTTTGTCATAGTGTACTGACAGTACTTTAAAGTATCACTTTAATTAGTTACCTATAAATAATTAAATTTCTCACGGGTGAGTATTTTTTTTTATGTTTATCCTTTAATTTTTATTGTAGTAACTGAAAAAAAATATTACATGAAAAAAATTTCAGTAGATCATAATGCCGTAGATAAAGGGTTAAGACGCACTTAGGACTTTTTTGAGGAGTTTTGGTAGAAATTTAACCTTTCAGATGCAGTCACAGTCATAAGGGATTCATGGGGTGAAGTTCAGCATAAAACAATGAGAGATGCTTAAAAAGACTGTTCCCCTTTTCCTTCGCAGATACAAAGAAAATATCTTAAATATAGATTCTGTATATCTCTTAATTGATGAAATCGTCGAAAATGGAAGCGAACTCAACTTAGACATCGGATGCTGAAAATGTTGTTGAACTTATAAATTTCCTTAATCCGTAATTAACCATAGACAAATTTATAGAATTCAAAAAACAAAGTACAGTCACAAAATAAATAAATATTTTGAGCTTAAGGGGAAGGAGGGAGATTATGACGATTGCAAAATTAACCGAAGGACTAAACTTTATTGAAGCTGGGGTTCTTGAAAATTATGATTCCGACAAACAAAGCTTAGCAACGACTACAAATTTCCTTGTGTGTAGCACATTAGGCGGCTTAAGTGTGTAAAATGTTATCAGATAACTCAGAAATGCACAGTTTAACGTGTAAATTTCACATGAGTACATATATATTTGTGTTATAAACAAAAACGATGGATTTTGTGTATACATAGTACATAATCTTGTAGTTTGGGATGTAAATTTTGAACTGAATATTTTTATGGTCGCAAAACAAATTTCATGAAGAACAAACTCATGTGCTTGGTGTGTTTGTTCTCTTCCCAGCAAATTTGTTTTAAGACCACAAAATAGTGTACCTTTAATTTACAAGAAACAGGATCGTCTGAAATTATATTTTCTGTATGTCATCTCTCTGTTAGAGTTGTTTTGAAGTCCTAAAATTGTACGCACAATTAATAGAATTTTCAACTGTGTTATGCGTTTACTCACTGAACTAAATTTTTGTATCTTATGTAGTACATATAATAATATGTAGATGATATACAGGGCTGCACAAAAGAATGCTGATAGTTTTCCGACTCTAAATGGCAGTTGCTGAAATTGGGTTTTCAAGTGAGATATGCGTTTTCCAAATTGTTTATTTAGACAGCATCTTTTATATTATTAAACTGAGAAGTTTCGTTACAGTATTCTAAATGCGTTGGAAGGTGTTTCATAATATATTAAGAAATAATGTAACAACGTTTAAAAGCACAAATGTAAGTATATGAAAGATGCATACAGCTGTTTCGGGGCTTCTAAAGCTCCATCATCAGTGCAAAATTCAAAATATTCGAAAAATGAAAGATTAATCTTTAATTTTTTTTTATTTAAAATTTTTTAAAAATTTTGTTACATATATTTTTTTAATTAAAAAAATTAATTTTACTTATTTTTTAATTTTGTACTGATGATGGAACTTTAGAAGCCCCGAAAGAGCTATACTTATACTTTCATATACTTACATTTTTGCTTTTAAACGTTGTTTCATTCTTTCTTAATATATTGGCACAAAGAACAACCCTCCGCCATTTTTGCTTCATAATCTACTCTTGACGTAGAAATTTTCTTTCTTATTCTTCTACGTTCACAACTAAACTTAAAACAATAGATCCAAACTCACAAATAATTTTATAAAATTTCAGGTATACATTTGTTTTTTCAAACCTTAATTAATTTAAAAGCTGAAATAATCCTAAACTTATCTTATAATTATCATTAAAATTTGTTAATTGGGCATTTTTTCAATGAATAATTCTAGTACTTACATTTTCTTCATGATATATAAATATATTATTTCTAAAACTATTCAATATTTTTTTTATATAAGAAAAAATAATTCTACACTATGTAAAATTCCCTCATCCAGAAATTTATGAACGGGAAGAAATTTTAATGAGTTTATTAATTAAAAGAGATTCTAATCTGGATTCGATGAAGAGGGTAATTAAGAGCTACTGCAAGATCACAATGCCTTTGAAATGAAAGATAGGTAAGCGTGATTCAGTTACGGATGTGGTGAAAGCAGAGATAAGTTTAGATAGGTTTACTTTATAAGGCTCATGATTGCGTTTTATTAAAACTTTGTATAGAAGACTGATAACTTTTAAGCTGCTCGACTAATTATCCTTTAGAATAAACGTAATACAAAACATAATTTTGGCATATACTACATAACAGTAGATAACTCAGTAACATAAAGTTTAGTTCGTTCGAAGCTCAATAGTGGTTGTTGATTGTGTGAAATTATTTCACAATTACCCTTAAGGGGTCTTGTACCTTTTAAACTCGCTGAAAATCAACAAAAACAATAAAAATTTTAATTAGTGTTTCTTCAAAGCATTTTTATGTATGAACATGAAATTTTGATTACTGATTAAACAGATTTTTCATTTTAATTTACTACTATTAGAAACGGACCAGTCTTTCACAGAATGTACGTATTGTTGAAATTAAAATAGCTCTTTTTTTACTCCGTAAGTCATTGTGCGTATATCTTCAGAACGTATACATGGATTGTTATGAAATTTGATATAATTAATAAGGTCATTTGTATTTTTAAAATAATCTACTCTTAGGTCAAAATTATTGTATTAACTATGTAAAAAAAATATTTTTGTGAAAAAAAAAATCTATTTTTTTTTTTAATGAGTAAAAATAGTCATTATTAAAAATCTTACCACTGTAAATACTTAAAAGTAGGTCATTTTAAACGCACAAAAGTGATTATGTATTTCAAATTTTATAACAACCCATATATACTTTCTCAAGATATCATGCGCGCAATAACTTACACAGTAATAAAAGTAGTTATTTTAACCTCAACAATCCATAAATTATGTAAAAGGTTATTCAGTTTCTAATGGTAGTATATTAAAAATTCTAATCTGTTTAATCAATAGCCAAAATTTCATGTTTATACATAAAAATATTTTGAAGATACTCCAATTCAAACTTTGAAAGTTTTTGCTATTTTCCATCTCGTTTAAAAGGTATACAAGACCCCTTAAGGCTGCTCGTCCCTCAGTTTCCGAATTCCCCTCGGCAATGTTAAGTACATGAGAATTTGGTGCATTCTTAAATTTAAAATATCTCCTCGGGAAATTAATTTTTATAATTTCTGTTTTCTGTGTACTCTTCATAAAGGATGTCTCTTTTTATCTTATTTGTCAAAATATTTATAAAATCAATGCTTAATTTTATATGAAGTGTTAAAATTTTACTCCCAGTTCGTCAGCTATTAACACATAAAATATCAAATTACTCATAGATTTTAGACTAAGAAAAAAGACACATCCTTTAAGAAGAGTACACAGAAAACAGAAAATAAAAATAGTAATAGTCCGAGGAGATATTTTAAATATAAGAATGCATCAAAGCCCATAGACCTAACATTACCGAGCGGAATTCGAAAACAGAGTGACGCAGAGTTGGGCACATTTGTAATCCCAATTATTCGTAATATAATTACAAGTTAATTGCATGTAATTTCTTATAGTTAAGAGATCTCGGGACTCTTAAAGCTTCAAAATTTTCGAAATTATATTTTTTTAGATGTTAAAATCCTATCTTTTCTGAACATTTTGATATAATTGTTCCCTTGAAATTCCTATTAGAACAGAAGTTATGGCTTTTAGAATTATACCCACTCAATAGCTCAAGCGGCATTTCCGAAACATAGGAGTCATTTTTCTCCAAATGACTTTTTTGGGCATAACGCGCAGGATATCTCAAAAACTTTTGAATATTTTTTCATGAAATTTTCAAAATATATGTTTCATATTAGCTTGTATAAACGGATTCTAAAATTTCCTTTTTATTGTTCAAAGTAATATTTTTTTAGCTCATTATACTGTTGAAATTTTCAAGATTTGTATTAGCTAATTACAACTTTGTATTAAAATTATAAAAATGCTTTAAAGCGAAATTTATTTAGGTTCAAAGTAATTACTATAATCTTAAGTATATGTAGGCAGTAAAATTTTCATTCTAGTTGCAAAAATTTTCTAATCCTGCGCATAAGCTGTTATACCAATTTTCTGCTCAACAAATATCTGACAGTTTGGAGGCCCCTATAAATGCTAATTCTGCATCTTGCAATTTTTTAAATACATGAACTAAAAGAACATACTTATATCTATCACTCCAATAAAGACTGATTTTTAAAACAATATACATTTTAAGATATTAAATATTGAAAATGGTCTTCCTTTTTCATTTTTCCCAATTTTAAGAGTCCCGAGACCCCTTAAACACATTCAAACACAAAACATTTCATCAAATAATGGGATTGGGGGCGGTTCCGGCTACAGTGCAGCAAGAATATTTTACGGCATGTAATTTTAACTGTAATTAATTGCATGCAGTCAAACTGTAATTACATTGCAGATAATTGCAATTATAAATTTGTCCAATTCTGGAGTGACGAGTAGCCTTAAAAATAAAGACTTCCCAAAATAATTCAATATAGTGTTTTGTTTATGCATTTGGTTCCCATAAAGAAAGTTTCACGAAAATCTGGAACAATTATTTGAACATTTTAACACATTATGGACGTTTCATAAGAATTTTCCTGTTTATAGCGCACATCTCATATGAACAAATACAACATATACAACTACCAACTTCATTTCATAGGAGATAACTGAATTCTATGCAATACATATTTGTTTTATTTTATAAAATAAAATTTCTTATTCAAAACATATTTCGATATGATAAAAAGGGGAAGATGACTGTAATAGAGGGCAAGATACCACACTTAGGAAACATATTGTAATTTCTACACTGTAAAAAAAAACGGGCTAAAATACAAAAATTGCACTGGCAATGCCACTACTATTTCCGTATTTTAAAGAAAATTTCCCCCATAAATTCCAGAAAAACGGAAATTTTTCTGGAATTTACCGGGGAAATTTTCCGTTAAAATAGGGGAATTGTACTGGCGTCTCGATTGCCAGTACAATTTCCGTATTTTAATCCTTTTTTTTTTTTTTTTTTTTTTTTTTTTTCAGTGTATAATTATTTTGTTTCACGCTCTTAGAGTAGGCAACAATTTACTAATTCTACTTTACATTTGTTACATGATCTCATTTAAATTAGTAATAATAAATTAAATATATTTAGATAAATTTCTTGGCATAGGGTCATTCCATGTCAATTCAACAAATTTTTTTATGATTTGTAACCCGACCCCCAGGGATTTGGATGAAACTAGGTGTATATGTCGTAGGCTAATGGATTCTCCAATTAGCCCGGCTCTTTGCAAAGAGCCTAGGCTGTTTGCAAAGAGCCGGATTTCACAATTAGCCTACGACATATATATATATATATATATATATATATATATCTGACCTATGTCACACTGTAACTCCCGTAATTATGAACCGATTTCGATGTAATTCGGTGTGTACATAGTACATACCAATGTCTCGACCGAGTTCGTTGGCCAACTTCATCCGCGGTTTTGTTTCAAAATGGCGGCCATTTAAATTTTAAAAAAAAATTTAAAACTTGAAATGTAGTACCAAAAAATAAAAAATGGAAAAATATTGTTTTCTTATGTATTTGACCTTTATACAAAGATTCCGGAGCAGTTTTTGTTTCGTCTATATCTTAAAAAATGGCTGAGTTATAGCCTTTTGAATTTCTAGCGTGGCTGACATTTTGAAACGTCCTGAATTTTGTCACGCGATAAAAGGCGTATTTATGAACCGATTTGGATGTAACTTCGTTTATACATAGTACATACCAATGTCTCGACCGGGTTCGTTGGCCAGCTTCACCCGCCATCTTGTTTAAAAATGGCGGCCATTTAAATTTTTAATAAAAATTTAAATTTGAAATGTGGTACCAAAAAATTATAAATTGAAAAAATATTTTTTTCTTATGTGTTTGACCTCGATAAAAAGATTCGGGAGCAGTTTTTGTTTCGTCTATATCTTAAGAAATGGCTGAGTTATAGCATTTTAGGTAGCTTTCTTTACAAAAAGCTACCTATTGCAGCCGTTCGGAGGAAAGCGATTTCAAAAAATTTTGGTATATTTTCATCGATCATGACCCCCCGACCCCGAAACCACCCTCCGTTCAAAATTGATATATATATATATATATATATATATATATATATATATATATATATATATATATATGTATGTATATATATATATCAATATATATATATATATATATATATATATCTGACCTATGTCACACTGTAACTCTCGTATTTATGAACTGATTTGGATGTAATTCGGTGTGTACATAGTACATACCAATGTCTCGACCGAGTTCGTTGGCCAGCTTCATCCGCCATTTTGTTTCAAAATGGCGGCCATTTAAAAATTTTAAAAAAATTTAAAACTTGAAATGTAGTACCAAAAAATAAAAAATGGAAAAATATTGTTTTCTTATGTATTTGACCTTTATACAAAGATTCCGGAGCAGTTTTTGTTTCGTCTATATCTTAAAAAATGGCTGAGTTATAGCCTTTTGAATTTCTAGCGTGGCTGACATTTTGAAACGTCTTGAATTTTGTCACGCGATAAAAGGCGTATTTATGAACCGATTTGGATGTAACTTCGTTTATACATAGTACATACCAATGTCTCGACCGGGTTCGTTGGCCAGCTTCACCCGCCATCTTGTTTAAAAATGGCGGCCATTTAAATTTTTAATAAAAATTTAAATTTGAAATGTGGTACCAAAAAATTATAAATTGAAAAAATATTTTTTTCTTATGTGTTTGACCTCGATAAAAAGATTCGGGAGCAGTTTTTGTTTCGTCTATATCTTAAGAAATGGCTGAGTTATAGCATTTTAGGTAGCTTTCTTTACAAAAAGCTACCTATTGCAGCCGTTCGGAGGAAAGCGATTTCAAAAAATTTTGGTATATTTTCATCGATCATGACCCCCAGACCCCGAAACCACCCTCCGTTCAAAATTGATATATATATATATATATATATATATATATATATATATATATATATATATATATATATATATATATGTATATATATATATCAATATATATATATATATATATATATATATATATCTGACCTATGTCACACTGTAACTCTCGTATTTATGAACTGATTTGGATGTAATTCGGTGTGTACATAGTACATACCAATGTCTCGACCGAGTTCGTTGGCCAGCTTCATCCGCCATTTTGTTTCAAAATGGCGGCCATTTAAAAATTTTAAAAAAATTTAAAATTTGAAATGTGGTACCAAAAAATTGAAAATGGAAAAATATTTTTTCTTATGTATTTGACCTTTATACAAAGACTCCGTAGCAGTTTTTGTTTCGTCTATATCTTAAAAAATGGCTGAGTTATAGCATTTTGAATTTCTAGCGAAGCTGACATTTTGAAACGTCCTGAATTTTGTCACGCGATAAAAGGCGTATTTATGAACCGATTTGGATGTAACTTCGTTTATACATAGTACAGACCAATGTCTCAACCGAGTTCGTTGGCCATCTTCATCCGCCATTTTGTTTAAAAATGGCGGCCATTTAAAATTTTAAGAAAAATTTAAATTTGAAATGTGGTACCAAAAAATTATAAATTGAAAAAATATTTTTTTCTTATGTGTTTGACCTCGATAAAAAGATTCGGGAGCAGTTTTTGTTTCGTCTATATCTTAAAAAATGGCTGAGTTATAGCATTTTGAATTTCTAGTGTGGCTGACATTTTGAAACGCCCTCTGACTTTTGCCACGTGATAACAGACGTATTTATGAACCGATTTGGATGTACCTTGGTGTGTACATAGTACATACAAATAACTCAACCGAGTTCGTTGGCCAGCTTCATCCGCCATCTTGTTTCAAAATGGCGGCCATTTAAAAATTTTTTTAAAAAATTAAAAAAAAATTAAATTTAAAATGAGATACCAAAAAATTGGAAAATGAAAAAGAGTTTTTTCGTATGTGTTTGACCTTAATACAAAGATATCGGAACAGGTTTTGTTTTGTCTATATCTAAAAAAATGGCTGAGTTATAACATTTTGAATTTCTATTGTGGCTGACATTTTAAAACGACCTGATTTTTGTCACGCGATAACAGGAGTATTTATGAATCGATTTGAATGTAACTTGGTCTGTACATAGTACATACCAATGTCTCGACCGAGTTCGTTGGCCAGCTTCATTCGCCATCTTGTTTCAAAAGGGTTGCCATTTTTAAAAAAAAATGTAATTTAAAATTTAAAATGAGGTATTAAAAAATTGGAAAATGAAAATGATTTTTTTTATGTGTTTGGCCTTGATACAAAGATTCTGGAGCAGTTTTTGTTTCTGAAAATTTGTTCTTTTGTTTATATCTTAAAAAGTGGTTGAATTATAGCACTTTGAATTTCTATCATGGTTAACACTTTCAAACGATCTTGTATTTGTCTCGCGATACCACACGTATTCGCCTATTTCGATGGAAGAAGGCATGTGGATAGTATACATCAATATCTCGACCAAGTTCGCTGGCCAGCTTCATCAGCCATCTTGTTTCAAAATGGCGGCCATTAAATTAAAAAATATATATATTTAAAGTGAGGTGCAAAAAAATTAGAAATTGAAAAAGGTTTCTTTCTTAAGTATTTGACCTTGATATAAGGATTCAGGAGCATTTTTTGTTTGTTTTTATCTTAAAAAGTGGCTCAGATATAGCAGTTTCAATTTCTAACGTGAGTGACATTTTGAAAAATCTGATTTTTTGCCTGCGACAGCACTCGTATATATCAACAGATTCCGATGTGAGTGAGCATGTGCACAGCAATTACTAAGGTCTCGACCAAGTTCACTGGTTAGCCTCATCCACCATGTTGTCTTAAAATGGCAGGCACTTTAAGAAATCGCCGAATTTGGCAGCCAAATATAAGTTACTTTAAATAAAAGCAGCTTGGATAAAGCTGACTAATTTCGCGAAATTCTCATTCATAATGATTTAGTATTGATAAAAATTAGTATTGAATCTCCTACATTCGGTTTCCACTTAATTTAGCTTCGTGTGTTTGAATAATATAAGTTGGCTTTTTTAAAATAAGGAATATGAAAGCTACCTCTTCCTCCCGGCACTGGCCGGAAGGACTTTTTTTCTTTCTTCTGAGTAAAAGGGGGGAAAAAGTCTATGACTGCAATCTATCCTCCCTCCATTAAATTTTGTGCATAATCCTTATGGTTCCATTATATATTCATTTATATATTTTCTTTTATTATTAGCATTTTTTTTTAATTTAAACAATCCCTTAATTTTGTATTTACAATATAACTGTAAACAAAAAATCTTTTGTTGATATAGAATAAGAAAATGCAATAATGACTTTTTACCCATCAAATTTTCAATATGTTTTTTTCTGTGTGTGTATGTGTGTTTGAATTAAAATATTTTATTTATATTTAACATTCTATCTTATTATCTTGGATAATTTTAATCATTTTAAATATGTTTTTTATATTTTAAATACCTTATATTTAACAAAGCCTAGTTCATTTCTACAGTATGAAACATATTTTTACACCTGCCTTGTTTAAACAAATTTTGACAAAGGTAGGATAAAATTATCTAGTTAAGGCAGGTGTTTTCGAATCTGTTAATCAAATTATTATTAGTCTGCTGTTTCTCATACTAGAAGGGGGATATATTTTTCCTTGTGCTGCAAATGAAAATAATAGATGAATTTGAAGTAACTAATTATGCTGCAAGACCGTCGTGACAACTTCTGAGAAAAAAGAGAATCTTGTTTATGCAAGAAATAAGAAAAATTAAAGCCCAGATTAGAAAAGGCTTTAAGGCAGTTTAAAGTTTAAAGGAAGTTTAAAGGCAGATAAGAAAAAATTATAGCCCTACAGGTCCAGAAACAATTGAACTAATTGAAAAGTTTTATAATTGTAATGAATATTGAAGAATCATGACTGAAAAAAAATGTACATTGCTAAGAATGTACTATGCACAAAAGCGATTGATATTATGTGTATCTACATGAGTTATATTCTCTTTTTAAACAGGAATTTCCAAAAAACTTGAGAATTATAACTCTAGGTATTCAATCCAGTATTAGCAGCACTGTTCATTTAATTGAATTTGTGACAAGCTAAGTAAAATATTTTGAAAATGTTATTCCACTCTTTTATAACGAAAGCTAAATCTAATTTCCTAAAAGAAACTAAAGTAAACTTTGGCCCTCAAAAAGCTATCGTTTTGTAGGATTTCAGCAAAAATTTTACTTTTCTTATTCAAGATGAGGCTTAAAGTTACCATTGGACCAAAGAAGCTGCACTCTTGATCCAACTGTTATATACACTCTATCTTCCAGTATTATATTATCAGCAAGCAATATACACATTTTATCTTATGATATGCAACATGATGTCACTCTTGTGTGTTTAACACAGAAGGAAGTGATATCATTTGTAAAAGAGATATTTCCTGATGTAAAGAATGTCCATGACTTTTGTGATGGGTGCTCTGGCAATATAAAAATTGCAAATTTTCATAAACCTTTACTAAAATGAAGAGAATTTCCCCTTAAAATATTTAAATTCTTTTCTGGGGGGGTGGGGGGAAGGAGGGGAGATAGCCACCGATTTAATGTTTTAGATACTAAATCATGAAGATCTTCTAATATACCGATGTTTTGTTGTGTTATTATGTTTGGAGTTACAGTAAGATAGGAAAATTGACATATATATTAGAAGGCTCTCAATGTTGCTTATTCATAATAAATATAAATTTTAAATTGCACAAAAAAAGAATTCGAAAAATAAGTCTAAGTGATACTGCAAAAGTACGTCATTTATTTCTATATTTATATTTAGCTCAGTTATATTTTTGAATTTCAATCTTTTAAATATAATGTTTATTCTGATTTTTTAGCTTTAAAAATTTGCATATAATTTAACAAATTCTGTATTTGTTACATAAAAAAATACAGCAATCTAAATCTTTAAATTATTTATAAGCAATTTTATTTAATGTATTAGATTTAATTAATGATTATTTCAATTTTAATGAAAATGAAGTTTTTCTCCTAGCTTATGTAAAAATTTTGCCCCGTTTTGGGAAATTGCACTATTCAAGAAAAACAAATATCTTTAATATGTCTAATTTAAACTGTGGTACCTAAATAATTACTGTGGTTGCTATGACTTGTTGAATTTATTTAATATAAGTGCTTCATTTTTTTTATTTGCAAAGTAAAGTTTTTGCTTTGTTTTTTCTGAGTAAAATGAGAAAAAAATCTATGATTTCAATATCTACACCCCCTCCATTAAATATTGTACATATTCTTTACATACTACCTTTGTGAAAGTATTTATAGAAATACTATACCACTGAATCCAATGATAGATGTACATTTATGTGACAAACATATGCGATAAAATTGAGAACAACACAATTTCAGAAAACGTGTGATATGTACCAATAACATACAAATTTTCTACTGTTATAAAAATAAATAAATCAGTCTGATTTTAAGGGTTCATTTTAGGAAATAAATCAAAATGATTAATAAATTTATATTTAAAATGTGCAGCAATTATTTAGGTGCCATAGGCAAAGTTAAAGATATTTATCTCTTCATAGGTACAGCATCCCAAAATAAGTCAAAAATTTTGCATAAGCCATGAGAAAGACGTCATTTTTATTTCATAAATAGAAAGCCCAAAGTATAAACTTTTATTTAAATCAAAAAGAAATTAGAAATTTCATTTGCCTTTTTGTGTAGAGCCTTTTTCGTAAAGTCACCAAAATTTGGAAAAATAACCATAACTTTCAACATTGGTTTAATTTTTTGGCCCTAAATACTTAAAATTAATTTTTTAAATATTTTTTTATTAAAATCTGTGTCTTTTGATGTACTTACGGTGATATTTTTAAGATGATTCGCATTTTAGATCCAGAGAAACAATTTTTTGAAAATGGAACTGCAGTCTAAAAATACAGACTCAGAAATGTGCGATTTAAGAGAAATCCAAAAATTGGACCCCCCATATCTCACAAACTATGACGTATTGTATTCATATCATGATAGAATTAGTATATACACCGAGTTTCATCCAAATCCCTGGGGGTCGGGTTAAGAGGTCTGGTTGAATTGACATGGAATGACTCCATACTGATTTGCATTTTAAAAATTGCAAAGAAACGGGACACATAATAATAAAGACAATCTTTTTTTCTTTCTACAGTCTCCGTAGTAGGGCATAAAATAATAAAGTAAACTTGACAAAGAGATTTTATAATAAATTTATAGATAACAGTTTTTACATCCAATTTTAATTTATGTAAAAGAATGCTTAAATTATTTTATAATTATCATAAAAATTGTAAAACATTATTTCAATGAGTAAACTTTATTAAAGAATAATTTCTAAAACAACTACTCAACAGTGTTTAATAATTATATTCGACTTCAGTATAAATTTCCTTATCCAGAAGTATCTCAAGGGGAAGCGGTTTTAACGAGTTTATTAATTAAAAGAGATTCCAATCTACAGTCGATGAAGCGGGAAATTAAAGTCTGCTGAGAAATCACAATGCCTTTGAAACGGAAGATAAGTGAGACTAGTTAAGTTACGGAAGTGGTGGCAGCGGGGATAATTTTAAATAAGTTTACTGCATGAAGCTTACGGTTGCATTTCAGTAAGATTGTAAAAGACTGAGACCTTTTTAAATGATTACTTAATTAACAGAGATTTGAGAATAGAAATAGGGAAAAAGATATTTTGATTTGGACATAAAAATATAGATAGCCTCGTAACTTAAAGTTTCGTTCGTTAACACTAGAAGCGCCGGAAATTTCACTCAGGTTTTATTAACAAAAATGTACACATGAATTTTTGTTTAAAGCTTTTTAACTTATATCTCTTTAACTTATTTTTGTGTCATGTATATGTTTAACTCTTTTTTAAAGAAATTTCTGGTTCAAATCGAATTATACATATTTGGTAGCAGTCAAATTGACTGCTCTTGTCGCTTCTAGTGTTAAAGTATATTTACGTTCTGGCGTTATCATCTTGATGTTAATTGCCTTAAAGGGGTCCGGGGCTAAAAATTCTCAAAAAAAAAAAATATTGGTTTAAAAAAAATACTGAGTTTTTACCGTTAAATACCGCAAACCGCATGCTTTTATTTTCATTAGATCCAAATATATAACACCTTTTGCCTTGAGAAGCGTTGCATCAGCTATCCTCTGACAAGAATTTTAACTTCATTTATCTCAGAATGAATTTTTTCATGATTTGTCAACTTTAAAAGAATATATCTAAAGTTCCTTGCAAAATATATGTACGAAATTTTCAACAGAGATTTTATGCTATATTTCCAACAAATTGTCTTCAGGATTTTTAATTTTGAGTGATAATTGTGAAAATAGGCTAATTAATGCAAAACTCACTCATAAAAAAAACTTCATTTTTTTACTTAAAGTTTATTTATAAAATTAATAATCAATATTTTAAGCAATTCTGAAGACAAATTAAAATGACACATTTTCTGTACACAAAAAGTGTAAAAATTTTGTAAATCGATTAAGTACTTCCAGAGTTATATCAAAAATTAAATATGTTTATAATTTTAAAATTTTTATTTAAAAAAAATTAATTTTTCAGATTTTTTTACATGCAATATTCTTATTACATTAAAACATATTTCAGAAAAAAATTCATAACAAAATCTTTATAAATAAAAAAAAAATAGAATTTTGAGCACCGGACCCCCTTAAATTAAAAGATCCAACCAATCGACGGAGGCGTAAACAACGAATGAAGCACGCTGGTTTTGAGGTCTTATGATTTAATGCCAGGAACGCCAAAGTAGTACTATAACGCATAACGTAAATGCACCTTTAGAAGCATGAAAGATAGGGAGTTTGTCGACATCAATAAATTCATTTTTCCCCCTTAAAGTTCGCCCCACCAGTGGCTGAGAGGTTCTGCTCTCGAAGCTGGTAGACGGGAGGTGCTGAGTTCGATCCCAATCGCGCCCGTCGACCTAATCGTTCGGAGTTTTCGTGGTTTTCTTCGAACCTTGGATTTCCAAGCGTTAATACGGGTTAGGTTCCCTTAGAAAGACCCCCACGAAGGGCACTCCCCCCCCCCCCCTGGGCCTATATCCCTCGTGCTGATAATTGGCCGTCATAAATACAACCAACCAACCAACCCCCTTAAAGTTCTCTCGATGAAACTTTAGAGTTCGGTTGCGGGCTGACTTGGAAAGACGTTCCAGTCAGGCTTGCGAGAGCGCGTCGGAGTATATTGAAGGCGGTTAGATTGCCGTAAGAAAGCCCCTCTCATCCTCCTAAACCCTGTACATAGTTAATGTGCTCTGTAAATAGAATCTATGCTTTACTCCAGACATTAAAACCCTATTATTTCTATACCAGCGAGTGTTCAATCAGAAGCATTTATCACCAAAAGTCAACTACAGCCAATTGCACCAATTCCATATACATAGGCAACACGGCTATGACACCATACAATGTAAGTTCACTTTTCCACATAGTTTCCAAGAGACTATAAACATTTTTCGGAACGGTCAACCAACTTTCCGATTTCGGATGCGTAGAAATCTCCTCAAGCGCTATGTAACCACACGGAGACAGCAAAATCCAAGGTGCTCGTGAACAAGGGAGAACACACTGCCTAAAATGGACTGAAATTTTAAAATTCAATAACTTGCAAATGGTGACAACTATTAAAAAATTTCTTGCAGGAGAGTTATGTAAGATGGCAGGAATTATTTTACTGCGATTCTCGATTTTAGTTTAAAATAGCAGCGATAGATGACGCTGCAAGCAGTAGGCGAGCTAAATCAGAACTTGATTTTTAGCTGCCCTCTTCTCTAAGTATTGATGCGAAAGAATGAGTTTAAATGCATTGAGTTGCTTTCAGTCGCCTATGCAATTTTGTTCTTAGGGACCTACTCCATATATTTAACCTTCTTCTTTCGCATCAATACTGACAGAAGAGAGCGGCCAAAAATCGGGCCCGATTTAGCACACGTCGCTTATAGCACCATCTATCTCTGGTATTTTCAAATAAAATCGAAAATCGCACTAAAAAAACTCTTACATAACCCTCCCGCAAGAATTTTTTTAATAGTTCTCAACATTTGCAAGTTATTGAATTTTAATATCAGTCAGTCCATTTTAGGACCCCCGGTATTTCTTGCGAACAAAATATAGTTACACTTTTAAATATAAAAGTCATATAATTTTTGAATATTTTTTTTCTATTACGTTATTATTTAATACTCTTATATGTAGAAGAACTATCCATATTAATAAGATGCTCTAAATAATCATATAACGTATGGCACAAGAATGAAGTTGTGATTTAAGAGCGATATTTGAGTGAAGGATACAGCTATCAGTGACCACAAAGTTTGAATTAACAACTGTTCCTAACGCAGATAGGTTTGCGAGACAAATACTTTCGGCGACAATGAGAATATTTTCGAGTTATTAAAACGATAACATTAACCCTTTATGTATTGAATTATGAATTCATGAAGAGTTTATCTTACAAAGCATTTTTCGTGAATTTTTGAAACTACATTAGAAGATTTACATAATCATTCAATAAATTTTAGAAGGATTTTAGAAGGATTGAAGGATTTAGAAGGATTAATTAAATTTGAATTTATAGATATTTTGCGCAATATTTATAACCGCACTCAAATCTTTTATTTTCCTTAGTATTATGTAGAATTTGGAAAGGTACAAATATAATGTTCTTACAATAGAAATATAGAAATATTTCCGAGTTTGACTAAACTGACGATGGAAAAGACTTTTTCCGAACAATCAATGAAATGCTTGAAAAATTAAAAAAGGAATACGTTAGTTGCCGGAAAACTGACGAGTCGCCGGCAAATTTTGTCGCTTGAAATTTTTACATCTAATATAGCACTTTTACACGGAAATTTCAAGCGACTCGTCAGTTTTCCCGCATCAAACGGACCACTTTTTTCGTTTTCCAAGCATTTTATTGGTTGTTCAGGAAAAAGGCCTTTTCATCGTCAGTTTTCCAAGCATTTGATTGGCTGTTCTGGAGACTCGCTTCGTTTCAGGCGTCAAAATCGTTCCGACACAAAACAGTTGCTTGCTTTCCGGGTGATTCTCTTGAAGCCATAGGTTAACATTGAGTCGCTCGGAATTAGAGGCAACTTTGACGCCTCATGTAATAATACTTTAATAGCACTTTTAGAAGTCTAAACCACAATTAAATGACTATTTCCATATTTAGGATGCTAAGCATGAAGTTTCATTAAATTGTGCTTGTTAAAACTGGTGATTTTAGCATATGTTATGTTTCGAACAAATCATCGAATTTTTGCGCCCCTTCTTAGATAACCGCAACCGAAATTGAATGGAAATCTATTCCTATGATGAGTATTCTAAATTTGATTTTTCGCGGAATTAGAAGCAACTTCGACGCCTCGTGTAATAGCACTTTAAGAGAGGGTGCCGAAATTACATGATTTGTTCGAAATATGCGATGCTTATATCTCCCGTTCTAATGCATGCCAGTTTATTTAAATCATTTAATTAACATAGAAGAAAGTTTTGCGATTGCCACAGCAAACCAATGTTTTATATAAAGTAACAAAATTGTATGAAAATACTAAAGGGGGGTTGTGGATAAGAGGGCGATAGACAAAGTGCAATTTCGGAACCACTGGCACACCAACAAAGCATTTTTATATAAAAGATATCAAGTATGTATTCAAATAACAAATTTTTGAAATTTCTTAAAAGCCACGTGTTTAAAAAGCCTCC
This sequence comes from Maratus speciosus, assembly GCA_963932465.1. Taxonomy (NCBI): domain Eukaryota; kingdom Metazoa; phylum Arthropoda; class Arachnida; order Araneae; family Salticidae; genus Maratus; species Maratus speciosus. The sequence continues at coordinate 530,399,135 of OZ010792.1, forward strand.
TGTATCCTAATCATATCTTTATAATCTATCTATACACAAAAATAAAATAAAATTGTTCAGCTACCATATTTATAATATCAGCCTTATAGAGGTACACGTTTTTGCTTTATAATGTAGATTTTATCATGTTCGAATTTAAAAGCACAATTAAGTGTCATTCAATACCAGATTAATGAATGCAAATTTTTTAATTACATGAACTTTAAAAATTTACTCGATAAAACTTAAAAATACGTTTTATAAAATTTATCTAATAGTCTTTCAGAAATTGATTAAACCTTGCAAGTAATCAATTTCTAATATCGGAAAAAAAATCTTGTTGCTCTTAACGACAGTTTCAATCCCGAAGAGATTTCTGATTATTCTAGTTTGTTTCATCCTTTGTTCGAGAAAATCCTTCACTATTTCTTTCTCCTTCTCCAGAGGATTTTACCAAATCAACAAAGAGCTTTGTTTCTGCTATCCGTAATCCTGCAATCAATCAAGTTTAACAAAAAGTTCCTTGGATGCACCTTTTCTTTCTGAGAATTCAAAATTAAAATGTCAAGACTCGTTTTTCTGTAAATGTCGTAAATCTCTAATTATCCGAACTCTGGATCGCCAAATATCCGAATAAATATCATGAAATTGAAAAAAAAAATTACACTTAATCCTTCGCGAGGAGTGGGGATAAAAGAAGGATATCCGAATGTCCGGTATATCGGGGCGCAATATAACGAGAGGTTTCTCCACTTCTTTTACGTTTAACTAGCAAGTTCCGCCCGCTACGTTGGTCGGTTTCTCCAAACGGAATCTATCAGTGAATTTGACCTTGTGTTTTAAAGCAAGATGGACCTTTACATGGAATGTACTTCCACATTGCTGAAAACGATACGAACTATACTATGAGCAGTAGGGGAAGGCCGTGTACCTCGATCCTATTTTGACATTTTAAGTTTTAATTTAATTAAACTATAAATAATGAAATATAAAAATATTTGCTATTATTTATCAGGTTCTGTTTCCCTCATAATTTTCTTGAAGTCTAATTTTAGTCCTATCACAGTTTTTATTTTAATTAAATATATATATATATATATTAATTTTAGAGCCAAGGTGTAAACACCCATGTTGTACTTTGGTCCTGGGCATGTTGTACCATGAGCCATGCATCATTTTTCTATAAAAAATAAAAATAAAGTTGACGAAACATTTTTATGATGTATTTGAAATAATTTTTAAAAGTATATTTAATAACAGTTTTGTCATAGATACTTATTTAAAATTTTTTAGAAATTAATATAAGAGAGAAGGGTGTAATTAGAAGGGAAAAAAAGGGGGGGGGGTAATTCCATCCACAATAAATATCAATTGTACTTTAACTGCTTTATTGCATTTTTAAAAAATTATACATGTTTCTTTTATCACGATGCAAAATTAAGAAAAAACGGTTTCCAAAAAAGCTAAGATTATTTTTCAAAAACTGGTATTATATCAGGAAATACATAAAGAATTATTATGTCTCTTACAATAAGACTAGGTTCTGGCAAAATGCTAATGATTTGTTCGTAACTGAATGAAAAACTTATTTTCCTTAAGTGTGGTGTGAATTATATTCTAATGCTATTAAAAACGTTTCATGGATACAACAATAACCTCTTCTTCACCATTGTTATCATTTATGCATATTTTCTGTACGCAATGGTGTACATATAGAGTTGAGTTTTGGATCCCTTCCATTAATGATACAAGGATAAACTTTTGTGAAATAACATTTACATTTGTTTCATTTCTTTTTAATAGAATAATATGCAATTGTGTTCCACTTTGACGTATTTAAGGTACAACACCTAGGGTTAGGTTCAAGGTACAACACTTGGTGACTTAAAAAATAATGACTTCTTACCATTTTATAGTTAGGCTTAACATGATTTGAAACTCATATTCATAATGTCCTACAAATACTCTTTTTATGTATAACTTTGAATTTAAAACAAATAGCTGTTGATAACGAGATTAATGAAAAGTTGAAACTTAAAAAAAAATTACTTTTTGACGATCAAATCATTTATTTATCTATTGTCAGCAACCCGTGTGCTGACCAAGATGACCAGTGTGATTAAAGGACCAACTGCAAAGTGATATCTAGTAGTATATCTCAAAACTACATTGATTAGTTTTATACAAATTTATAGAGCTATAAACTGTGTAGGTCCAAGATACATATATGTTCAAGGTACATCACCTTCTCTTACTGTTATATTTTCTAATGTGTCATACAAAATTTGGCCTGTTAAAGACCATCTCTTTTTGTTTATAATTTACAGTAGGATTTTGTAATAAATGATATGCAATATACTAAAAGTCTCCTTGTAAAAGTATCTAACTAACAATGCCAGCCCACATCCGTCCAGTAGAACTTTTTAAAAGGGCTATAGTTCATAATCGGGTTCATCTTTATATAAAACTTTCCCGATAACTCGATAAATAAGCAACGTAGCAAGTTATGTTACATACTAAAAAAAACTCTCCGAAAAATTGCCTAATTAGCAGTACAAGTTCCATTGAAATCCATTCAGTGGAATATTTCTAAAGATATTAATCATTCATAATCGGACTCATCTGATTATAGACCTTTCCCCCATAATTCTATGTTATTTATTAAAATTTTCCCTGAAATATTAGCTAAGTTTAAGTAACAGTGCAAGTCCCATGAAAATCCATGCAACACAACTTAAGTTATAAGCAGCCGTAACGAAATTCCCATTTGTATTTTATATCTATTGTAGATTACGTCACTTTACAAATAATTATGCGATATTTTAAGTACATTTTTTGAAAAAAAAAGCAGCTGGAGCAGATTAAGAATCCATTTCAATTTTTTTCATATTTGGTAGAAATTAAGAGATAGTCTTTATTAAATTAACTATGCTAACTGTGTACGACCTCTTAAATTATTTTATTAATTAAATATGATAACATTCTCCGTAGCAAAATCTCACTTACATAACAGATTTATAATTTTCCACGTCAGCGAACCTAGATTGAGATCTTTTAATTAGCAAAATCATTATGTGTTCATCCTTTCGAAACTGTTTCAATTTCTGAAATATTTATCTGGAAATCTTAATTTAATTATTGTGTTACCTTAGAAGATTATTAAGAGTAACTAAGAAAAAAAATTAAATGAAATCCTCATTGGCAGATGATAAACCCTTAATTGCCTTAACAGAAATTATCGCATAGGTTCAGTGAGCAATCTTTGAGAGAAGTTTGGAAGATGAATAAAAGGCTCAATTAACTCATAGGATGCTGTTTCTGCATTATTATAATTAAAGTTTACCTTTTCAGAAGTCTCTATCGATAGCACTAGCAGGGCTGCCACAGGCAACTATTTTTATATTCTGTACACACCAGTATTTTTCTAATATAAATTTTGTATATTTCTCTTGCAAATGTTGTCAGAGTGTCTGATAAGTATTTTTGTTTTATGAAAGTGGTGTCAGTTAGAATAAATAATAGTCATCTGTGGCAGCCCTGTACTAAGTCTCCTAACGAAAAAAATATCACTTGTATCTAATAGTTAAACTGAAAATTATAATTTAAACTGTTAAAAAAAAAGTGAGGTCTGTAAGATCGCTAATAGCAGTTAAGGGTTCATAATATTTGTTATTAATTACCGTAATTTCCGGCGTATAATCCGCGGATCGAACAATCATGTTTTGAATCCAGAAATTTTATTTGATAAAATGTAACTTCTTAAATCGCAATAATTGACTTCAAATATTAAATAAAAATTCTGGGTTGAAACATGATCGTTTGATACGCGGATTATACTCCGGAAATTACTGTACTCCTAATTTGTATAACAAAACATGAATTACCTTTTGGAATTTACATTGTTGCAAGGCTACTGTATTTAACAAGGCTCACGACTGCTTTCGATTTTATTCTTAAATCAATGCTTTTGAAAAAAAAAAAAAAACTCCCTATCTATATTATAAAGCACAAACATGTTTATGCGTAATGTTGACGTCATTTTGATGCTGGCAACACCAGACGATTAAACTTCGCTTTTACTGCAATTTTTTTCAAACTTCTAAGCATCACACATTTTCAATTTTTACACCATTAAATAGGGGGAAAATGTACTTTCAGATTTAATTTGTTTGAAATCTGTATCGCAATTTGTTTGGAAACTGTGAAGCAATTTGCTCATTTTTACGGTTTTTAAAGTCATTTTCAAGCATGAATTATTTTAATCTTTACACGAATTTTATTCGGTTAACGCCGCTTTTTTTTTCAAGGAGTTACCATTACGTTATTAATCAAGAAAATTTCTTAATTAAATATGGCAAGTATTATTTTTCTTTAATACCGGTATTAAAAGCAAATACACCTTTATAAGATGTCACTCATACAGAGTTGCCATTGGCAACTGTTTTTATATTGTATTTTCCCCACTACTTTTAAAAAATAAATTTTATAGTATATTTCTCTGGCACGTGTTATTTGAGTGTCGGTATAGCTAAGTAGTGCTAATTTGGCAAAGAGTAAGAAATTTTAGCACATCTAAAGCAGGTTAGTAAATTTTTTTTCATATTTTAAGGGGTCGTAGGACTTTTAAGATGTTGACAAAAAAAAAAAAATACTAGAAAACAGGAATTCGGCTTTCAAAGAATTTAGTGTCGCCCCCGATGATAAAAAAATATATGTATATATAAATAGTACAAAACATATTTCAATTTTAAGACTTAAAACACACAATTTTTTTTAAATGTAAAATGACGTCATTCGCATCCGCTTAAGAATTCCACATTTACGATCTACTCTTAAACATCTATAGTAACGCATGCATAGCACATCACTATCGCGAAATAATGCACAAAATCAGCTAAAAGATGCTGTCATTCAAGAAAATCGACCAAAAAAAAACGGCCATCTATTGATTCATAGTTACTTACAAATAAATATGGTTTATAATAGCTCCATTGTTTTAACAGAAATCATTCGTTTATATTTTTTCAAAATAGCACTTATTTTAATTACATTATCTTTTGGTTGTTATGAGAAATAGGCAACAAAAAGATATAGTTGCTATTTTTTAACTATTTTCTCTTTACTTTCTACATAAATGGAGTACTTGAGTTGCCAAAATTAAACAAATGATGCTAAAAACTACAAAAAAATTAATAATTCAAAAATCAACGAAGATACAGTTTTTAAACAAATTGCATTTAAAAGTACTTTTTTTTCAATACGATGGTATAAAAATTAAAAATGTGCCATGCTTAGAAATTTTAAAAATTGCTATAGAGTATTTAATTGTACAATGATACATCTGCTTTGTTTATTGTTGGCTTCTGTAAGGTAACGTTATTTTTTGGACGCAAAATAAGCTGGGAGAAAGAAATAGCATACCGTACCGGGGGCTAAAAAAACATTTTGTCATTTTATATCTTAAAAACTGTACATTACAAAAACACAATTTTTGAAACTTCTTATAGATACATGGTTCTTCTTTCCTTTCATATTGTTTTCAAATCATCATAAAGAAAATTACTTGTTATAGAGGTTTTTTTAAGTTTTCAAGCAAAAAAAAAAATGGAATCATGAATTGCGCACATTATTACAAACGAACTTATGCATATAAAATGAAATTTTTTGTACCTAATTATACTTGAGAGATTTGTGCTTGCACTGAACTTGAAAAAAAATTTATTTATATTTTTATTTAAAAAATGTTTATTTATTTTCCATTTATATGGTAAAAACAAAACTGTATGTTGCTAATATAAGATTTTCAAAATTTTAGCTATATAATAATACTAAAAATTTTTTTAACTTAAAAAGATGAAAATTTAACTTCACTTTATAGAGCCTACCACACACTATATATCTTGAAATTTTCATGAGAAAATATCCAAAAGTTTTTTAACTACGGTGCACACAGCAATGCTCCGAAATCAAATTTTAAGAAATATAACTTTAAAGTTATCTCTTTGAAAATATACCATATTTAACAACTAAAATGCCATTCATTTGTGTGTCATTCATTTTGTTTTAAAGTGTTGAGAAATGATTACTGTTTAATTTATGTATATATACACTATATGACCAAAGGTGACCGATCCCTTGCGATTTTTGACGTTTTATTAAATATCTAGAAAAATACATGAGGAATCAGCCTGAAACTTCAGGTGTGTAAACAGTATAGTATAGGTCATATATTTCCGCGAAGATTTTTTCTCGAAACCCCGTACCGTGAACAAATTGAAAAAGAACGAATATCATTTGGATAACCCTGTAAAAACTAATGTAGCAAAAGCGTTCAACCTCGAGATTATTAATAAGTGTCTTATTGTAATAAACTGTGTTCATTTTTATGAGTATAGCATTTATACTCGTAGAGAAATTAAAGTATTTATGAAAACAGTCTCAAATTTCGCCAAGTTTTTTGCTTATAATTTCCAGAGTTCTTAATATAAAAATAAAGTTCTTTTCAGAAAATTTGACAAACAGCATTTTTCCCAATATTCTGCAATCAGAATTAAAAAATAATAAAAATTGGTTGAAAATGAGCAGCTTTACTAAAAATTGTTTCGCTGCGCATGCACGAATGCAATCAAAATGTAATATGCATAATGTATTAGATAAGTACATAGCGCAACTTTTCTGAAAGTCTCAAATTCATAGCTTGAAAATTCTGAAAATTATCATCGATAGAATAAGCTCGAAATCTGTTGTTCCCAAAAAGAAGCGAAAAGACAAGGAGTTGTATCAAATATCTGTTGATTAGTGCCAAGATAGCGTACATAATATTCCATGTACTACTATATTTGGATACAACCCCTCATCTTTTTGCTTCTTTTTAGGAACAACGGATTTTGAGCTTATTCTATCGACGATAATTTTCAGAATTTTCAAGCTACGATTTTGAGATTTTCACAAAAGTTGCTCGATATACTTAGCTAATGCATTATGCATACTACATTTTGATTGCATTCGCGCATGCGCAGTGAAACATTTTTTAGTAAACCTGCTCATTTTTCATCCAATTTTTATTATTTTTTAATTCTGATTACAGAGTATTGTGTACAAATGCTGTTTGTCATATTTTCTGAAAAGAACATTTTTTTTTATATTAAGAACTCTGCAAATGATAAGCAAAAAACTTGGCGAAATTTGGGACTGTTTTTATAAAAACCTTAATTTCTCTACTACTATACATGCTATCCTCATAAAAATGAACACAGTATATTACAATAAGACACTTATTAATAATCTCGAGTTTGAACACTTTTGCTACATTAGTTTTTACAGGGTTATCCAAAAGATATTCGTTCTTTTTCAATTTGTTCACGGTCCCCTATGGGGTTTCGGGAAAAAAATCTTCGCAGAAATATATGACCTATACTATACTGTTTACACACCTGCAGTTTCAGGTTGATTCTTCGTGTATTGTTCTAGATATTTAATAAAACGTCAAAAATCGCAAGTGATCGGCCACCTATGGCCATATAGTGTACACTTTTTTTCAAAGATTGAAATTTTTTAGGGTTTAAATGTCCCATAACCCCTTAATAAATGATATCATTTCAATTAATTATTTCTTCCATAGGTATACAGTAAACAATCCTCAAAATTTATCATTGGCCCAAAACTGGCAATTTTATTTGTGAGCCTTCAAATTGTTATAGACACATGAATTTTGTAGGCAAGGCAGGTACATCCTAAATAGTGAAATATCCCCTGAAACGATGGTCTAAAGCCTCCCACCTCCCGACAAAATAATAACATTTTTGTTTGCGATTTCAAATAGTCATAGGCACTAGATATATTTTGAAGGCAGGTAGAATCTGAACAGTGATCGTGCTTAAATACTCCGATTTTGGAAATTTCGACGGATGAAACCCAAAGGATCTCAAATTCAAGAGAAGATGGTGCAAAGCTCCACCCTCCCAGCCAGCCCGGACAATAAAAGTTTGAGCTTTCAAATTGTTATAGTGACAAGAATTTTTGAACTCAAGTAGATCCTGACTAGTGATGATGCTTAAATACTCCGATTTTAGACATTTTAACCGATTGGACAAAATGGCGCCACCACCACCTGACCGATAAGTAACATTTTTTAGAATAAAACACTCATACTACAATATATATTAAAACATACATACACACATAAATAACACCTGCATTCAACAGTTAAAGGTATATATAAACAATACAGACATACAAACAATAAATACAATAAACCCAACTGGAATGAAAAATTAGCCAGAACCAGGAATCGAACCCGGGATCACAGTATACAAGAGTTAGAGCAGGTTAGAGCAGCAGTCTTGAATACTGTGGTCCCGGGTTCGATTCCTGTCTCTGGCTAATTTTTCACTCCAGTTGGATTTATTGTATTTATTGTTTGTATGTCTGTATGATATTTATATATACCAGTAACATTTTTTCTTTGCCAGCCTTGAAATTGTCATACCATATATACTATTAGGGATGTATAAAATTTCAGATGTTTATGACTATTTGAAAGTTGAAGCAAAATGCTATCTTTTTATCGGCAGAAGTGGGGGAGTTGGCATTAGACCATATCTTCTCTTGAATTTTTTTCTATAAAAGAGTACTTAAGCTACATTACAATTGAGAATGCACCTGCCTACAAAATTCATGTGTCAATGATAATTTGAAGGCTCATAAATAAAATTGCCAAAAGTTTCATTTTACTTATTTATTGTATTTTATATTTTTTCTTGTATGGTATTTTGGAGCCTCCGAGAAGTGTTTACTGTACCCTTATAGAAGAAGTATGTGATTTAACTGAATGTAGAGTACTTGTAAATAACTTTTTATTCGTAGATACAGTACCCATGGTTCTCCCTAGATTTTGAGAAAAACTGATGAAGGAATTTTAGGATTTTTTCTAGTGTTATTATGAATTAGAAATCAAAACCTTCCAACCTACAAAGATCATGCCGAATAGAATTATTTTTGCTATTTAATAATTTTTGTTTTAGTATATCCACAAAAATTACGAGTTTTTGAATAATGTCAGGTATAATTTTAAAAGGCAGGAGCACTTGCAAATAACCACCTTCTAAACGTGTTACAAAAAACATGTTTACATTACACTACTAAATGTAAGCAGAATGTTTATTCGACATCCTTCAAATTTCATTTAATAATGGCTTTTAATGCATAAGTATTTAATAATTTATATTTTCTATTATTTTAATACATTTTAACAGATTTAACAGTTTGCAATCACGTGTATTTAGAATCAGTGTAAGAACATAACCAAAATCTATTTCTATTAAAAAGTTTCTATTTTTAGAGAAGATAAAATAACACTATCGTAAGAACTAAAAGATCTTCTTTAAACTCCATCAAAAACTTTTAAATGCGCTAGGTCTTTCGAAAGATCTGAGTCTTTCTTCGTCAGGCGCAAAGAAGACGTGCTTCTACTATGAAAGCAGCAGCAAGACTGAAATGACAGATAAGGGAAAGGAAACAAGCTGAAGAAACAGCCAATAGGAAAGTAAAAATTAACAGCCAATAGGAAAGTAGAAATTAATAGCCAATAGGAAAGCAGAAAACAACAGCCAATCACAGAAGAGTATAATCAAAACAAAAGAACACAGAGTAGAAGGGAAATAAGGAAGCAAATTGAGAAAAAAAATATGAAAAAAAAATTAAAACTAGATTATAATAAAATGAAAACTCACACATATATTAAAATATGAAAACACATGAAATTAAAAAATAAATGAAATATAAAAAACAGACTAATATTAATTGATACAAAAAAAATTGTGTCGTAGTACTGAAAAGTTTTTTCCAAGCTGCAGAGAGCATTGTGGAATCAGATTTATCATTAACAATAACTTCACAATTAAGATAAATAGCTAAATTTTCAAAAAAGTCCAATTCAGAGATACTAATGGCATTAAACATAATTTTAGCATTTTGAAAATTAAAACTATGACTGGAATCCCAAGAGTGCTTGGCAATAGAAGATTTAGAAATTTCCTGATTAATTACATAACGAGAGTGTTCTTTTAAGCGGATTTCGAGATTTCTTTTATTTTGACCAAAGAAAAGGCAGGAAATTACACAACTTTCGCAAGACCTATTGAAGTTTGCCTCAGCTTACGGAGGGGTAAACAAATTAATTCTGAAGATTTGGTACAATAGTATCTTGGAGAAGAAAATCACGTATGCTGCAGCAACTTGGTTTCACCGGATAAGCAAAGCCCATGGGCTTCGTCTGATCTCATCAATACAATACCAATGCCTGTTATTAGTTTCACGTGCCTACAGAAAAACTTCGGCGGATGCCCTTTGTGTTTTAACAGGTATTCCGCCCTTGGCACTTCAACTTGAATATATAGCAACAACAGGAAGAGTCTTACGTCTTGGAATCCCGACAGGAAATCAAGAACCAATATTTTACCAACCAAAAATGAAGTCAGATCAAGTTGAACCATTTATGGAATATTTCTTTCAAATAGATCCAGAAAATACTCCACGTGTAGAAATAAACATTTATACGGATCGTTCCAAGATGGAAGATGAAACGGCATATGCCTTCTGTGTGTATCAGAGAGGAGAGTTAATCCACGAGGATTAAACTAAGTTAAGTAAAGAAAATACTGTTTTTCAGGCAGAACTCCTGGCCATAGAAGAGGCTGTGCTGTGGATTAGGAACTCCCCTCATAAAGAAGTATTAATACACTCGGACAGTCTCTCAAGTCTCTTAGCAATAGAAGATGTTTTTTCAAAAAATCTCATCGCAGTACAAATTATCAAACTACTCCAAGAAACAAGAAAAAAGATCTTCATTAAATGGGTCCGTGGACATGTGGGTAATGTGGGGAATGAGCATGCAGATTCTTTGGCAAAAGAAGCAACCAAAGCCACATCACATGCCAAATACAAATTCTTTCCCAACCCTCCTTCTTACTTGAAGAAGCTTCTAAAATCATCTCTACACGAACAATGGCAGACTCGCTGGGACTATGGAACCACAGGACGGTACACATACGCTTTAGCCCCAAAAGTCTCGGAAAAGAGAATCCTGCTGCATAGAAATCTTTTTCTGTTTGCCACTAACCACGGCCCATTTTCATCATATCTTTATAAATTTGACAGGGTTCCTTCTCCATTATGCGTATGCGGTCAGCGAGCTACATCATTGCATTATATCTTTAACTGTACCCTTACATCATATTACCATATAAGAAAATCTCCAAAAATTTCTTTGTCTCAGTGGTTCTCAGTGGTTTTGTCAAATCCATCATTTTGTCAAAAGATAATTGAATGTATGAAAGTTTTAGAAAACAACCATTATTTGTTTCAAAATGTTTTGCCATTTATAGATGATGATGAGAACGTATCTTAACAAATAGACAGATACCACCAATTCAAAATAAACTCTTAGCCACAAACAACACGATTGAACTATAATTGAACTGTTGCAAGAACAATAGACTTTTGAACTTTTGTGTGTGTATATAATTATATAATATTCATCATAATTATTCACTATTTTACCTATTTTTTATATTCTACATTATTTTTAAAATTATGAATCTCTTTCTAATTTAGTATACATATACGTAGCTTTTATTGTATTTTTGCAGAACGCCCAGCTTTGCAGAGTAATTGAGCTTTTGCCGCTCCAACAAGTTTAAAAATCCTATTATCTATTATCTCATGATCTTATTAATTACAAATATCTAAATTTCTCTCGTAAACGCCCAGTAAAAATTGGGCTTTCCATCGTGTATATATTGTACTTATATTGTATTTAATCTTAATATTTTCAATTGGCTTTCCTGTAGGTCCCTTCGGGCCTTTTATTTATTATTATTATTGTTATTATTATTATTATTATTATTATCATTATTTTTGTGTGTGTGTGTGTGTGGTAACGGCGGTAGTAGATGGAAACCGCTGGGTGGGGTTTGTGAGTGCTTAAGCCATTTGGTAGGCCTCCCCACCTAGCTGACCCTGTCATGTAGATAAATCATAGCCATTACAAGGAACATTATAATTTCCCCATTTGCGAAGATCAGGAACAGGAAATTTAGTGGAGGGAAATTTGAATTTATTGACAGGTTAATCGTGAAGTTATTTTTCATGATAAATCTGATTCCAGAATGCTCTCTGCAGCTTGGAAAAACCTTTTCAGTACTACCACATAATTTATTTTTTTCGTATTAATTAATATTAGTCTGTTTTTCTTATATTTTATTTATTTATTTATTTTTTAATTTCATGTATTTCCATATTTTAATACATGTGGGAGTTTTCATTTTATTATAATCTAGTTTTAATTTAATTTTTTTCATACATTTTTTCTCAATTTGTTTCCTTATTCCCCTTCTACTCCGTGTTCTTTTGTTTTGATTATACTCTTCTGTGATTGGCTGTTGTCTTCTGCTTTCCTATTGGTTGTTGATTTCTAATTTCCTATTGGCTGTTTCTTCAGCTTGTTTCCTTTCCCTTATCTCTCATTTCAGTCTTGCTGCTGCTTTCATAGTAGAAGCACGTCTTCTTTGCGTCTGGCGGATAAAGACTCGGATCTTTCGAAAGGCCTAGCGAATTTAAAAGTTTTTGATGGTGTTTTAAAAAGACCTTTTAGTTCTTATTGATTCACGCCACTTTCAACTTATTTTCTTTAACACTATCATATTTAATATGCAGGCAAAACACAGCTTAAGCTTTTTTTGTTGTGCAATTAAAAGAGTAATAATAAGAAAAATAATCATTAGCACCTCTAACTGAAAAAAATACAGTATAATATGCAAGGCTCCTACTCGGTCCATTTTTTGAACCCCATTATTTTTCAAAGAAAAATCTTCTTTATAAATTTCGTTGAAACTCACCTAGAAGGGCGTTTTTCTTGCAAATGGTGCAGATAACTACCACAAATGTTTTTCTTAAAAATTGCTGGTTTTCAAAAAACGGACCAGTGGGATCCCTGAATATGCTTTATATTTGTTAGATGCTGGTACTAATAAGTTCAAGAAGTAGATAAAGTTTTTATTTACAGTATACAGCATACATAACACAACAATGCAAGTTTACAAGTATAATTAAGGTTAATGGAAAGCGAATTTCAAATTTTCATCCACCAAAACAAACTTTTGCCAGCACTTCGTATTTTAAATGCATCAACCTCAAATAATTAGAGCCAATTCCAAATCCAAGGTGCAGAGAAAAATCTTCATTGGGTGCAGAGCTGTACGGAGGAGCTAGTCATGTTGTCAAAGTGTATGTAAAAGATTTTTGTTTTAAAAAACAAAACGCGATAATTTGGTGCGCGATAAAATTAAAATAATGGTCGTCAGTACCAGCCCTGCTCATGGACCCGAAGGGGTTTTAAGGGGATGCTTCACCGTTCCTCCCATGGAAATAGAAGTGGGTTTTGAGATAATTTTTGCGGCGCTAAAGTCAAAAATGTGATTCATTTTCCAGCAATATTTAGCAGTGGCAGATTTGTTAATTTCTGCTTTCTGAACATATTGCTTGTGTTCTTTCAAGTTTTGAATAAAAGAACACAAGCAATATGTTTAGAAAGAAGAAATTAACAAATCTGCCATTGCTAAACATGGCCGGGAAATAAATCATATTTTTGACTTTAGCACCGCAAAAATTATCTCAAAACCCACTTCCATACACGAACTTGACTTTTCTGAAGCATTTTATGTTGATAAAAATCTTTAAAATACTGTTAATTGTGATTTTGCTATTCCTCCGTTGTCAGATTGCTGAAAAATTATATAAAAACCTCTTTTTCATAAATTCCACTTGCATGTTTTCACATGATATTTGTTATATCTTATTGGCTGTTCTCTAAACATTCCTGAAATTTATTGGCCAATAAACTTGATCTTTTAAACCGCTTATATGGCCTGTTTTCTAAAATTTCCTATCGTAATTCTATTGGCTAATAAACTTCATCTTTGAATCCACTTCTCTTTCACTGGCTGTTTCCTAAAATTTCCTTTAACTTTATTGGCTAATGAATTTTATCATTGAATCCGCTTCCCCTGCTATATTTCAGCGATCATATTTTGCACTGATGACTGTACGCTATGGCTACTGAAACTACTTTGCAACAAGAAATAAAGTGTTTTGGTGCTTTAAACAATGCTTTTTATTTATAGAGTAATACTTTGTCTAGACATTCTTCATAAGACGTAGGGCGGCGTAAATATTCACAACGTAATCCACCTTAATTTTCATCTACGTTTAGAAGAAACGATCACGCTTTGTACCTGTTATGTTAGCTCACAGTGGTTTCGACAGCGGAACGAGGTATTAATCTTTATGTCATTTGGATTTCATGTTAATAGTTTTTTTATTAGGCTTTATAAACAACTTCATCTAGGAGGCCTAAAACTTAGCAGAACCAGATTTCAACAATTATCGCTCATAGCCTTAAAGATTATCCAATTCTTTTGTAAAGCTCTGTATATGATGTATAGATTTGCATAGATTCAACATAGTATGCTAATATTTAGTTTAGTAAGAAAACGCAGTTGAAAATTCACCTTCAGCAATTTCCACCATCAGACGGAAACGTACTCAAATTCTCTTATGCAGCCCTGTATATTACAAACAAATTTTTATACACGCCACATATGAAGTTGACATTTAAAACAGGCAAAAACATGCTTAAAATTATTGAAATCACACTTCCAGAAATTATCATCCTTGGGCGGCCATGTATCCAATTCTTTACGTGGTCCTGTATATGATCTTATCTATACTCTACAACATCTCTTAATGTATTGAATTTAGTTCAGCTTGAAATTGCAAAACTCAAATTAAAAAACGCCTTTAAGGAATTGACGCTGATTCTCAGTAATGCTTACGAATTATTTTGTGCAGCTCTGAATAAGGTCCATATAATTTATGCACACCACATAGCATGCAAAAATTTACTTAAACTTAAAAACGCACACCATAGCTGAAAACACATTTTAAGCAATGATCTCTAATAGACAACACATCGGATACAGTATTGTATCCGAAATCTTTTATGTGTCCCTGTAAATGAACAATAAGTGCAATGCGCAACATATTATACTGCAAGCATCTTGTATTAAACCTCAGTAATGTATATATATCTATGTATATCATTTCATCATGTTTGAAATAGTGCAACATAATTGAGATACTCTGCGAACAGTTTTCCCGTAAACGATTGCATAATCGAACTTTTTTGGTACCCTGTAATGAAATGTAAACTAATGAAAAATGTTTTGAACCCCATATTCTACAAAAATCAAGTATTAGTGCACCTCCTAATCTCATGTCAATTTCATTAAGTTTGAAACAGAGTAACATCATTAAAAAGCGCCGCAAACGCTTTTTCTTCACAGACTATAGTATAACGGAATATTTCTGAGTTCCCCTGTACACGTACTGTAAGTGAATACTGTAAGTGCTAAGTACACATAACATATCCTCTATTAACTATCTCCTAGTGCACCTCAATAATGTATATATTTTATTATGTTTAAAATATTGTAACACTATTAAAGTACACGACAAATGATTTTTTCTCATAGACCATAATGTAACGGAATACTTTTGAGTGGCCCTGTAAATGAGTTATGAATGGTACACACTTCATTCCCAATGGCGAACATGCCATGGTGAACCACAATAACTTATATCAATTACATGGCAATTCGAGTATATTTAAAAGAGTAAGAACTCGGACAGAAGGAAAGACAAACCCAGTTGATAAACACTTTTCAACTATGTTGGAAGTCATTAAACAAGAAAACATATTTTAAAGTAATGTATTACATACTAAATTTGGTCAAATACCATCCCATACATGCTGATATATAACTATTATGAGAACCGTGAAAAATACAGCACAGCAGCGCTACCTGTTGTGCTTAATACTCCTAAAACTAACCGGTATCTACAAATGTCAAGGTCTTCATGAATAAGAAGTTTGACGAAATTCCACGCCATAAATTTCGATATTTAGTTATGATGGAAATCGTGCAAAGCGCAACATAGCACAGCAGAGCAACGCCAGCAGTTGAGTGATACACACTAAAACCTAATCAGCAACCATTCATGTTAAGGCCTAAGAGAATATGCTGTTATATGAAATTCCGTGATTTAGTTTTTGAAATATAGCTAACATGGAAATCGTTAAAAATTCAGCATAGCAGCGCCACCTGTTGGGCGATTACACCCAGACCGAATCAGCATTAATTAAGCAAGGTCTAATAGAATATAAAACTTTATGAAATTCCGTGCATTAATTTTTGAGATACATCAACTACAAAAATTTTGTCTCACACAGTGGAACAAACAGACAGTCAAAGAATCAATTCTTTTTAAAAAAATTTTAATTAATATTTTCTGTAACATTATACTGGTTTTAAAGAAGTGATTTCTTTTTAATTATTATTAATTGTTTGTGAGTACACATTTAAATATAGTTTGCATGCAGTTAAGTATAGCGTGGTGCAGTATAGTATACATAATAGCCATAATGTAATGTAAAAAATTTGGATTTTGAAAATGGCTAAACATCAAAATCCTAAGTTTTCGATCTGTAATGTGTATGACGATGTATAACGTGCGATTGTGTATCGGTGATTTATTTTAGGTTCAGTACGGGTTAAACACTTGAAGTATCATACAATTCCAAAAAGTAAAATAACCATTTAAAGAAGATAAAATTTTTGATGGAAAATCTTAATTTTGAAACCTTAAAAAAAAGAGAAAAAAAATAATTTTAAGTTTGATTGACGGCCGTACTTTGGAAGAAGGCAAAAGAAAAGAAAAGAAAATTAATCTTTTTTTTTTCTATGCCACAGGAAGAATTTTTAAAATAGTTTCGAAGGATAAAAATAAGAAAGTGGAAGATTATCTAGACAAAGAAGGGTTAAAAAAAACCTAGAATAAGTTGAAATCTCTCTTAGACTGAAACTGTCGACAAAGTCAGCGAAGAATTATTTTTATCCCAAATGTTGAGATTGAGAAAACTTTAATCCGAGTCTGAAAGACAATGAGACAAGTTTTGTGGAACATATTTGAAAGTTTGAGTAAATTTAACTTATCTATCTACATTGTAAAAGACAAGCTTGTCATTTTGATGGTGGCAACAGCAGACGATTAGGTTTAACAATTATTACATTTTTTTAACCTCTAAATGCCGCACATTTTCAATTTTTATATCATCCAGTAGAGAAAAAAATGTACTTTCAAATGCAATTTGTTTGAAAATTGTATCGCAATTTGTTTCAAAACTGTATTGCAATTTACTGATTTTTTATTGTTTTTAAAATAATTTTAGATAGCTTTCTTTACAAAAAGCTACCTATTGCAGCCGTTCGGAGGAAAGAGATTTCAAAAAATTTTGGTATATTTTCATCGATCATGACCCCAAGACCCCGAAACCACCCTCCGTTCAAAATTGATATATATATATATATATATATATATATATATATATATATCTGACCTATGTCACACTGTAACTCTCGTATTTATGAACCGATTTGGATGTAATTCGGTGTGTACATAGTACATACCAATGTTTCGACCGAGTTCGTTGGCCAGCTTAATCCGCCATTTTGTTTCAAAATGGCGACCATTTAAAATTTTTTA
Source organism: Maratus speciosus (assembly GCA_963932465.1). Classification (NCBI taxonomy): domain Eukaryota; kingdom Metazoa; phylum Arthropoda; class Arachnida; order Araneae; family Salticidae; genus Maratus; species Maratus speciosus. The sequence goes on from OZ010792.1 coordinate 530,416,775, forward strand.
AAAAATTTAAAATTTGAAATGTGGTACCAAAAAATTGAAAATGGAAAAATATTTTTTTCTTATGTATTTGATTTTTGTACAAAGACTCCGTAGCAGTTTTTGTTTCGTCTATATCTTAAAAAATGGCTGAGTTATAGCATTTTGAATTTCTAGCGAAGCTGACATTTTGAAACGTCCTGAATTTTGTCACGCGATAAAAGGCGTATTTATGAACCGATTTGGATGTAGCTTCGTTTATATATAGTACAAAACAATGTCTCGACCGAGTTCGTTGGCCAGCTTCATCCGCCATTTTGTTTAAAAATGGCGGCCATTTAAAATTTTAAGAAAAATTTAAATTTGAAATGTGGTACCAAAAAATTGAAAATTGAAAAAATATTTTTTCTTATGTGTTTCACCTTGATAAAAAGATTCGGGAGCAGTTTTTGTTTCGTCTATATCTTAAAAAATGGCTGAGTTATAGCATTTTGAATTTCTAGCGTGGCTGACATTTTGAAACGCCCTGATCTTTGCCACGTGATAACAGACGTATTTATGAACCGATTTAGATGTACCTTGGTGTGTACATAGTACATACAAATAACTCAACCGAGTTCGTTGGCCAGCTTCATCCGCCACCTTGTTTCAAAATGGCGGCCATTTAAAAAATTTAAAAAAACTTAAATTTAAAATGAGATACCAAAAAATTGGAAAATGAAAAATATTTTTTTCGTATGTTTTTGACCTTAATACAAAGATTCCGGAACAGATTTTGTTTCGTCTATATCTAAAAAAATGGCTGAGTTATAACATTTTGAATTTCTATTGCGGCTGACATTTTAAAACGACCTGATTTTTGTCACGCAATAACAGGCGTATTTATGAACCGATTTGAATGTAACTTGGTCTGTACATGGTGCATACCAATTTCTCGACCGAGTTCGTTGGCCAGCTTCATTCGCCATCTTGTTTCAAAAGGGTTGCCATTTTTTTTAAAAAAAATGTAATTTAAAATTTAAAATGAGGTATTAAAAAATTGGAAAATAAAAAAGATTTTTTTTTGTGTGTATTGCCTTGATACAAAGATTTTGGAGCAGTTTTTGTTTCTGAAATTTTGTTCTTTTGTTTATATCTTAAAAAGTGGTTGAATTATAGCACTTTGAATTTCTATCATGGCTAACACGTTGAAACGATCTTGTATTTGTCACGTGATACCACACGTATTCGCCTATTTCGATGGAAGAAGGCATGTGGATAGTATACATCAATATCTCGACCAAGTTCGCTGGCCAGCTTCATCAGCCATCTTGTTTCGAAATGGCGGCCATTAAATTAAAAAAAATTATATTTAAAGTGAGGTGCAAAAAAATTAGAAATTGAAAAAGGTTTCTTTCTTAAGTATTTGACCTTGATATAAGGATTCAGGAGCATTTTTTGTTTGTCTTTATATTAAAAAAATGGCTCAGATATAGCAGTTTCCATTTCTAACGTGGGTGACATTTTGAAAAATCTGATTTTTTGCCTGCGACAGCACTCGTATATATCAACCGATTCCGATGTGAGAGAGCATGTGCACAGCAGTTACTAAGGTCTCGACCAAGTTCACTGGTTAGCCTCATCCACTATGTTGTCTTAAATAGGCAGGCTCTTTAAGAAATTGCCGAATTTGGTAGCCAAATATAAGTTACTTTAAATAAAAGCAGCTTGGATAAAGCTGACTAATTTCGCGAAATTCTCATTCATAATGATTTAGTATTGATAAAAATTAGTATTGAATCTCCTACATTCGGTTTCCACTTAATTGAGCTTCGTGTGTTTGAATAATATAAGTTGGCTTTTTTAAAATAAGGAATATGAAAGCTACCTCTTCCTCCCGGCACTGGCCGGAAGGACTTTTTAAGCATGAATTTTTTTTCAAATCTATCTCTGTCGCACGAAACCGTGGATTCTCATGCGTAAATACGGGTACGAGAAACGAGTTCAGAATTTTGTTATACACGAAAAGCAGGGGTGTCAAGCTGTGGCCCGCCATATATCACTAAAATTTTAAAGAAATTGTCTACAAGATGAATTGCAGAAATTCGACGATTAGATAAGGCAAAGATAACTATAAAATTTTAGTGGTATCCGGCGTGCCACAGTTTGACACCCCTGACGTAAAGTATACACATGTTTTTTTAACTACGGAATATCATATAACCACGTACGAAAATATACAATAACTTCTTCTGAGCTACCCACTATTCCGAAAAGAGTCCTGTATCTTTGGAAACCTCAGAAACAAATATATTTTCGAAATTTAAACAAACATTTATAAAAACAAAGTCTATTTTTCTGTCTATTCTATGGAAAACTAGGATCATAATCCATTTATTCAGTCAAAAAGTAAAGTGTGTCTCACACGAACCCTAATTTGGATTTCCAAGCATCTGATTGGATGTTACTGGCGACTCGCTTCGTTTCAGGCGTCAAATTCGGTCGCAAACAAAATTGTGGCTTGCTTTCCAAGCGACTGTCTTTAACCCCCTTCGAAACGAACGTCTTTTACAGAATTTTTAATCGTTTATCACTGGTTTTTCAAAACAGAAAATTTTGGCTAATCGAATCGGGAAAATGCTCGGATTAAGTAAGGCAAAATTTACAATAAAATTTACTGGTCAGAATAATCACTGATTCTGAGCATGTTATGTGGCACGTATAAGGGTCGCTCGTCCCCAAGGGGTTAAGCCATAGGATAACATTGAGTCGCTTGAAATTAGGGGCGACTTTGACGCCTGTTGTAATAGCACTTTTACACGTAAATTTTCAAAGAGACAAAAATTGCCTGCCATTCGTGAATTTTCCCGCAACTAATGTACCACTTTTTTCGCTTTCCAAGCATTTCATTGGCTGTTCGGGAAAAGACTTTTCCATCGTCAGTTTTCCAAGCATTTGATTGTCTGTTATGGCCGTATCAGACGGAGAACGATAAACAACAAAAATTTTACGAAACATGTTCATCCAACTTGTTGTATGTTCGGCAAACAAGTTTTTCAAACGTTTTGTAGGGTTTTAGCGTTAACATCTATTATGTGTTGATCTGGAAGGATTACCTGATACGTTTGCATATCTTTCTGCTATCCATTCACATAAATCCTGTCTTACTAGTTTCGTTCCAATTGGCTCAGTTAATCCACCGCTGAGTGAACATCCAACTTTTCCCGTGCGATGCTGGAAAAGTTCGGCGAGCAAGAATAGCCAGCAAAATTCTCTCCTTCATCAAGGTCAAGCAACTTTTGCTGACTTAAATGTTCTGTTGGTGGAAATCTTCGGCGAACGACTGCCGTGTGATACAGCTATTACTGACGACTCGCTTCGTTTCAAGCATCAAAATCGCTTCGACACAAAATACACTGCTCAAAAAAATTAGGGGAACAAGCAAAAAAGTGAAGAGAACAGTGCAAGACAGCCATGTATGGGCATAAAATGCATAGTACATGTGTATCAATCCGCAGTACAGTAAAAAAGACACAAAAAATTGTAAGGGAGCTTTTATTCTTTGAAAAGACGGTAAGAACATGAAAAGATGGTTTAAGGCAACAATTTGGTTTCATGTAAATTATAAAAAAAAAAAAGTATTGTTTAGAAATGATGCAAGATTTTTAATATGGCGTGTGTTCTTCTTGAAAAGCTAAGACTACTGCACACCTGTTTTCCATGGATGCGATGAGGTTATCGATAAGACTTTGGGGAATACTGTTCCATTGCTCAAGAATTGCAATTTCCAAGTCCCAGACAGTAAAAGGAGGCCTCGGTCTCGCAGCAATGCATCGTCTGAGTATATCGCAAACATGCTCGATCGGATTTAGGTCAGAAGAGCATACTGGTCATCCCATACGCTGTATAGTTTTAGCTTCAAGCATGTTTTCCACAAGACGAACTGTATATGAAGTCTGGCATTATCATGCGTGGAAAAAAAAAATCACTAATTGCTGCAACATAAAATACGACATGAGGGCTCTGTATCTCGTCTGTATAATTTCGGACCGTCAAAGTGCCATTCCGAAAGGTATGCAGGCCTGTACGTTCACCTATGCGTATTCCAACCAATAGCATCAACCCACCTCGTCTGTAATGTGATCTTTCACGAACGAATGTGGGATTATTTTGAGTGCCTCTTTCTCTCCATGCCAAAACACATCATATGTCACATCCAGACTGAATCGGGACTCGTCTGTAAGCAGAATTTGACTCCAACAACGTTGCCTCTAAACTCGATGTTCAGTTCCCACCTTCTTTGGGCCGCACAGTGGCTTGAGGTCAACGGAATACAGACCATTGACTTACGTGCATAGAGACCACCCTGGTGAAGCCTATTTCGGACTGTTTGGCTGGACACCCTTCGTCCTCTGGGCAAGAACAACTGTGTTTGCAGCTGAGTAGCACTACCCGTTCCGTCTCGACGAGCTGTTGACAGGATATATCTGTCAGCAGTTTCTGTATTAGCACATTTTCGACCTTGCACTTGTCGATGACTACCATTCCATGTGTTTTGGAATCGATTCCACAGCCTTTTATGGACACTTTTTGCGACTCCAACAGCGTCCACTACACTTCGTTGTGTTCCCCAAATTCAACTGTCCCGGTAACACCATGGATTGCGGCAAATCATGTTGTGACATTTTCAAGCCACCTTTTCTCAAAACACAAGCTGATCAATTAAATTTTACAACTGAGGCAGTAAAACAGACGTTTCTGCAAAATCCCGATTTCTACACTTATCTCCTTTTTCTAGTTTTTGACGTCATAAACTTTAATTTACATGTGAAGTTTTCTTTATCTGTTTTCTACAACACTTTATATTATAGATCTTTTATTTTACGCTACTTATCGGTGTAAATATTTGCGTAATTTTGTTAAAACCATGTGCTCCCCTAATTGTTTTGAGCAGTGTAGTTGCTTGCTTTTCGAGTGACTCTCTTGAAGCCATTGGTCAACATAAGTCCAGGGAGATAGAACTACTAATACTCTATCTCCATGTCTAAGTCATAGATCGTTCGGAATTAGAGGCAACTTCGACGCTTCGTGTAATAACACTTTTAGTTGCATGAAAACCGACGAGTAGCAGACAATTTTTGTCGCTTGAAATTTTTACGTGTATTAGCACTAATACTGTCTATGATATGAGCGCATGAGATATAAAAGCGAAAATCAGGGATCACAAACACATGGACTTTAAGACTTTGAAAATTAGAAAAGAGGCAGTGTCTTATTTTACCATCATTCATCAAACATTGACACGGGAGATGTCAATAAATCAATTGGATATGTTTGGCCTAATTAGAATATTCTAAAGATTATATGCTTTAAGTGTTAACCTTAGTATGCCTGAAAAGCTAGTTCACTACAAAAAATTTAATGTAACGTTACTCCATAAAATTGATGGCAGCCTTGTTGCCACCATTTTGTGGAGTAATTTAACCGAAATAACTGGTGTTACGTTACACCATAATAATGTGAATTCTGATATCTTCACATTAGTATGGTGTAATATTACACCAGTTATATCAGTTTAAGTTATACCAGTTATATCAGTTAAATTACTCTATAAAATTGGTGGCTGCATGCTGCCATGAATTTTATAGAGTAACGTCACACGAATTTTTTACAGTGTTATAAAGCATTGTAAAATTGTCTTTAAGGAATTGTCTTTAAGTTTGTATGATTTCAGCATTCTGTTGTTATTTGAATATTTCAATAAATTAACCTTTTTACGTATCACCTTCCTTCCTACATACATAATGCCATTAAATGATAACAAGAAAAAATTACATCATAAAATTCATCAGCAAAGAAAAAACGTCATTAAACTCTTCATCGTTAATTAAAAGTGTAATGGATATCTGTAATATCATTACTGATGCGTTAAATTTTCCGAATCAAAATTTCATATCTGAAATAACTTGAATGTTTAATTCATTTAGAATTTAAATCGAATCGGGATAGTAAATATTTCCTGGTATAATTGTCATTTAAAACTAAAATAATTATCCATTAATTAGAGAGCTTCTATGCAAGTTCCCATAGAATAATATCATATGCGAGGGGTTATTCAAATCGCATACTTGAACGGAAATATATATCTTAATTACATTCAAATTGTCTCATAATAACAATTAATTGCTTGCGGATTAAAATAGAAATATTGTTACTTATTAAAATTTAAAATGTATCTCAGTTAATTCCTTAATTTTCAGTGTGCCGTTTTTGTGTAATTAAAGATCAATGCGAAGAATAAAACTTAGGGTCAATTAAGAATAAAGAAATATTTTTACGAAATATGGGCACCAACGGAATATAATTCAGGGGTTAGCAATACTTTTGAATAGATGTGCTAGTAATGTGTTGCCATTGCCGCACTTTTTTTATACAGAGATTATAAATATGAAATAAACTAAACCAATCATTTTTAGGTGCGGTCGTAATTATATAAATACGTAGCACCTACAGTCCTCGTCTGCTTTGTCCGTCAGTCCGCATATAACAGCGCAAAAACTGCCCAACCTAATGGTTTGAAATTAAATACACTGGTTATCAAAAATTAAGGAAAAGTCACAAAATGCTAATTTTCAATTGCGCGACTACTCAAAAGGAAATAATATAATTCAAGTAATTACTATCTCTACAACACAACTAGCCCATATAACATCTGATTCATGTCACAGATGGTCACAAGTGTCACAGTCACTACGGTGAAGCAAAAAAATAGGTAATCCCATACATCTCATTATGAGTCTCAAATGATCACTATATGTGAGTCCACTGAGACGCCAATGTGACTGCTGCTTTGTGACGAGTCACCAGGTAACTTTACAATGTAGTTAAACTGTGACTCTCATGTGACTGTCATTTTTAGACTCAATTTCATAGTCATCATGAACATTGCATTATGATAAGTCACCAAATAATATCATGTTATAGTCACATGGAGACTTTTCCCAAAAGAGCACAATGGTGACTTCACAGTAGTCTCTCTGTCACCTGAAAGTCATCATGTGACTTTAATGTGACATTATTTGGTAACTTATCACAATGCAGCGTTCACGATGACTTTGAAATTGAGTCTACAAATGACAGTCACATGAGAGTCACAATGTAACTACATAGTAAAGTCACACGGTGACTCGTCACAAAGCAGCAGTCACAGTGACGTCTCAGTGGAGTCACATATAGTGATCATTTGAGACTCATAATGAGATGTATGGAATTTCCTTTTATTTTTTTTTTTTGCTTCACCGGAGTGACTGTGACACTTGTGACCATGTGTGACATGAATGAGATGTTATATGGACTAGCTGTGTTGTAGAGATAGTAATTACTCGAATTATAGTATTTCCTTTTGAGTGTTCGCGTATTTGAAAATTAGCATTTTGTGACTTTTCCTTAATTTTTGATAACCAGTGTATATATAATCGTCGCAGAATTTTGTCGAGTCATTTCAAATTTTATGAAAATCGAATCAAAACTTAAAAACATATTAGTAAAAATTTTCTCCATTCTATTAAATCCCATCATACATCATCAATTCAGTGTTATCCTATGATAGGTAATGATTCTAGGTTGCCATGGTGATGACGTCCTATTTAAGATGCAGTCCTATTATTTCCGTATTACTGAATTTAACATATAGAATCGTAATAAATGTTGCTTTTTTGCATAACAGTTCAAAAGATATTGCAACAAGATCTGAATATTGATAAAAGCAGTTACAGTACGAACGCACCTCATTTACCACGTGCACCACCAAATTTACTTTTTATCTTTTACTTTTATTTATTTATTTATTTTTTACAAAAATTTATTTTTTATATTTATTTATTATTTTCCTTTTTAAATTCCTTAGTTTTTCTTTAAGTTTGAAATTGATTTTCACTTATAACACATTCCTTTAATCGTTACATTTATTGTAGTTTTCTTCCTTTCATATCTTTTGAATTGCAAAATATTTTGCAAAAAAAAAAAAAAAAAAAAAAGCTACTGAGCCGATGATTTCAACTAAACAAATGCTTTAAATAACTTTTATCACTTCAAAAGCTTTTCATTTTGCTTAATTAGTTCTGAAAAGAAAATTTTATTGCGAATCGAAATTGCTCCTTAATGCCATTTGACTTTTTAAAAGAAATGTCTATATATATTTTATTTTTTCATACTACTTAACAATATATTTTGAAAAACCACTGACAGCTTGCATTAACATTTTTAGATATTCACTATCATCGTTGCTTTAGTTAATTCTCTTGCTGTAATTAAAGTATTAAAACTTTTGATTAATTTGTTTTTGTTTTCTGTTTTAACTTCAATAAAAGTGGCTGTTTAGTGAGAGAAGGGCAAAATTCGATTTTTATTACGCTGTTCTGTCGTTGCTTTTAATGTGATACAACACAATCTACAAAACCTTTATTTTTCAAAATAAACATATCATCTAAGTGTTTTCTTTCGTAAAAATAAAGTTTTGTGATCAGTATTTGTTCCCATCAATAAGTTGTTATAGTGAAAATTATTACTTCTTGCTTTTGGTATAAACTTTTATTTTTCCAATAAACAGATAAAATTATTTCAAAAATATTTTTTAACAAAGGAAGTTATACAATTTGTTTATATATAAATATTTTTAAATGAGCGAATGCTCCATTTTTTTTATTTCTGAAATGTGGTAAGGCTTCCGTTTCAACTTCGTTTGGATTCAAAAATGGTATTTTTTATCTTTCTGTCTGTTTTCTTAATTTTTTTTTTTTTTTTTTTTTTTTACTTTATAAGCTCTAACTTTAGTCAAAATTAGACATTCATAACGATTTTTGAATATGATGTTAAGGATGTGATGAGTTATCGGATGGAATACCAGAGGGAATGTTATATGATGCAGTACTGCTATGAATGTTATATGATGCAGTACTCCTAGAAATGGTATACGATGCAAAACTACTAGGAATATTACATGACGTAGTACTACTAAGAATATTATAGGATGCTGTACTGCTTTTTGTTTTTAAAATATTTGTGATCGTACCGCTGCAGCAACTCTATTTAGTACCTGGTACAAAACACCTGTAAGATTTTCAATAGATCGTCAGTGCTTTAGTACAGGGTGAATCTTTTAAGACGCAATACTGATTTTAACCCTCTAATGCATGATTTTTTATTTTTTCTTTAAAACCCTCTGAGCGTCTTGCAAAAGGGTCAAATTGTAATGTTGTTTTCTTTGCATTTTGTTTTAAATGCTAAGAAAATATGATTCTTTCAACATTAAAAAATAAACTCAATTACAAATATGAATGTAATCCTTGAGAGTGTTAATCATTCTTCAATATATTTAAAATTCATTAAATCTATAGAATTATATTATCTTAAATATTGCTTGTATTGCTGTGAAACCTGGAGCTTAGTGAACGGAATATTACGCCCCAAACACTTAGAGGGTTAAAAAATATATTTGCTTCTTTGACGGCCATAAATTACAGGAAACATATTGAAAAAATTTTCACTCTTATATTTTTTAGTATTTTGAAGTTTTTTAAATTGTTGCCAAATGGCAACACCATGCATTAACACACACACAAAAAAAATTTGAACTTTGCCAACTAGCAATACTGTGTTGTTTTATTGCAATTTTTTTTGGCTTAGATGTTATATATTCCCGCGGCCGCCATCTTGAATTTCTCGGCGATGTTACGTTGACGTTTATCGATAAGGCAACCCCGACGAGTGACGTGTTCTGGCAACCCCGTTAAGCTTAACATGCGCATAAATCTGCTTGGCGACATTTACTTGACGGGAAAGCGGTTTTTACGCCAAGAAAAAATCCAAGATGGCGGCCGCGGGAATATATGACATCTGTTTCTTTTCTTTTTTTTTTTTTTTTGGAAATTATAAGATTTTAAATGCATATAATACTTTACACACACTTAGAAAAATAAAATTATATATATATATGTGTGTATGCATATACGTATATATATATATATATATATATATATATATATATATATATTATATATATATAATTTTAAATCAAAATTTAACTTACAAGTCATATAACAATATTAACCAAAATTCTAAATAAAGACGGCATGTAATAATATTATACATTAATTGTTATCTATCAATAAAATAATAATGGGACAAATTATAGTTCTAAGATATTTAATGAACATATGAAGTTAGATGCTACAATAGAATCATTTTTTATTTATAAATGAATAAGAAGATATACTGTACTGATACAGAACACAATAGAAGTATTGTAAAAAATATAATTAAATAAATACATAATAAAATGCGGAAAAGCAGCCATATTTATCCTCTATTTTAAACCAATTGAAATCATTTAAAATTTAAAAACCAAAGTGGGCTTATAAAGTGTAATATCACATGCAAAATACAATGAAACAATCATAGGCTAATAAAATATACTCCATAAATATACGGGCAATGCAGCAGAATACTATAGAATTTTATATCAATAATATTTACCAAAGTTATGAATGGTAACCAATAGAACATTTATTGTTTTTGTTTAAACATAGAGGTACCAAACCCTTAATGCATTTTACTCTAGTGTAACCTATACAGCCCAGAACTTTACACCGTTGTTTTTTATCTAAGTGTTGTGGCCAGTGATGAATTTTATCCTTCCTGACATCTTTAGAAGTTTCATAAAGCTGAAAACAATGGACTACTAAGTTATTACTATAAAATTTTAATCATTGCTTTTTTCATGATGTAACTGGTACCTTCAGGGGGTCATGGACACGAAAGCACAAGGGAAGGAGAATAGAGCCCCTTTAAATTTGAAAAAGAAGTATTTTGGCCATTTTTTATCATTTGGCTCCATTTTAACAAACAACTTATATCTGCCATCAGGGGGGGGGGGGACCCTCAAATCGGGAGTACCAGGACAGCTGCCCGCATGCCCCTGCATTAGTCAGGCCCTGATTTTACAGTAAACTGAGAAGATTTTGTATTTAATAAGAGACGTTTATTGAGTTAGGGTGACATATGGTGATAAAAGTGGAAAAAAAAACTAAATATCATGCGAACCAGTTGTGAAACAAACAATGCTCAAAATGTTTACAAAACGAAACTCAATTCATGGTGTTGCCAAATGGCAACAAACGTATATTCATGTGCATGCAATTTTTGTTCCAATAAACATTACTGAAGATTATTTAAAATAACTTTTAAAAGTATTCCTTTCAGAAATATTTTTTTCAAATGAATTTTTGCATGTTAAATATTTTTTATATGAGTTAGAAATCCAACTATAGCTAACAAAATGGAAGGTATCAAAAGTTGCTTTTTATTTGTAATTTATAAACAACTATTGCCAACTATGATACTTTTTATGAACTAAACCTAAATATAGGACCAACATGAATACGTAAAGCATCAAGTTGTCAAGAGACAACGGCAAATAAACAATAAGGAGGGGAAATTTAATATGTTGCCAATTGGCAACAGTATGCGCTAGAGGCTTAAACACACATCCTGCCCACAAAATCTAAACAAGAAAAAAATTATGCGTCAAGCATAGATTATGAAACTTTTCCCAACACTTTTAGAATGCTTTAACAATAAAGCTATAATTTTTACTCTCGAAAAAAGAAGTAGCCTTGTTTATATTTATGACATCATCCTTACATTTATTACATTTTTTTCCTTTCAACTTTTTTGAGCTGCAAAATATTTTGCAAAAAAAGCTACTTAGCCGACGATTTCAATTAAAAAAAATGCTTTAAATAACTTTTGTTACTTCAAAAGCTTTTCACTTTGCTAAAGAGAATTTAAGTGCAAATCGAAATTGCTCTATAATGCCTTTTGCCTTTTAAAAACAAACGTTTATATATATTTTATTTTTTTCATACCACTTAGCAATATGTTTTAAAAAAACCACTGACAGCTTACATTAAAATTTTTAGATATTCACTATCATCGTTGCTTTAATTAATTCTCTTGCTGTAATTAACGGAGTAAGGCATTTCATTAATTTGCTTTTGTTTCTGTTTTAACTTCAATAAAAGTGGTTGTTTCGTGAGAGAAGAGTAAAATTTGATTTTATTAGAATGTTCCCTCGTCGCTTTTAATGTGGTACAACACAATCTACAAAACCTTTATTTTTTCTAAATAAAGATATCATCTGTATAAATATTTTTAACACTTTCCAATGAAGTTGAGAAGTGGTTATGAATTCGGTTTTTCTGTCTGTCTGTCCGTGTGTCCATCCGTGCTCTATCTCGTGTAGATATAGTCCGATTGCCATGAAATTGATAAATTGGGTAATATGGCATGTTTGGTATTGAAGATGAAGTGTATAGCATTCACGGTTCATTTACATCAGTGCAACTCAAAAAATTCCGTTACATTACGGTCTATGGGGAAAAATTGTTTGCTGTGTATTTTAAGAATATTACACTTGTTGCGAAATACGCAGCATTTCCTTTCCCTACCCTAAACAATTCTTCTGATTGCGCAATTGAGAAACCTTTTTTTATTACATGCCAGCGCAACACCCACGCACGGCAGAACTGAATTAGAAATAGAAGAAGAAGGTGCTTTTTAGGAGCGCCTCTGTTGTCCAAATGGGACATTAGAACTTAAATTTTAAGACTAAGAATTACTAGAACTCAAATTTTAAGACTTAGAATTAGTGAATCATTTAATGTAAATAGTAATTTTAATGTATCATATTTTAATTTGTGTGTCATTTATCTAATCAAGAAATCATTTATTTATACAAGAAGGATTCGTGTGGATTTAATTTGAGTGTTAGTCCTGATTACCACTAGAACAGATCCAGAAAACAGACGACCGCTCCCCGGAAATTTGGATTTGTAACATATTATTCAGAATCCGGGGTGAAAACTATTCTTATGTTACAAAATAAAACTGGATAACTTATCATCGACTAATAAGTTTTAATATTTATATCGTATTTACATGTTACTATTTACAAAATAACTTAGTTAATTTAAAATACGGCATAGCTCAAATGCCTTGTCGGCAACAACTTTGTAAACATCCTTCTCTCTCGTAAAGTCTAATTTACTCAGCTTGTCAGTTCTTTTGAAGGAAAAGAAAAAAGAAAAGGAGAACAAATATGATGGAGTGCGTATTGTTCGAGCGTTACAGATTTAGAATACCAGTATTACTGGTAGGAGCATTTTTATTGATTGATTAAGTTAGAAGTAACAACACTATTTAAAACATATTGAAATTTATATATATCATTGAGGTGAACTACACAGCGCTTACTGTAGAATAATGTGTGCATAGAATATATCGTTCACTTACAGAGGCACGTAAAAGAATTTGGCTATAGAAGAAATGGAACTATCGAAGCCTATGAACGATAATTGCCTGAAATGATTTTTCAGTTGTGGTGCGCGTTTTTAAATTGAACTATTTTTTTTATGTTAGTTGGTGTAGATTAATTCTATAGATCATATACAGGACTGCACAAAATTTCTCAAGTTTATTCACGGAAATTGCTGAATGGAAATTTTCAACTGTACTGTTCGTTTCAATGAAGTAACTTTTAGCATACTATGTAGCATACATACAAATCCATAGATCATATGAACACACACACACACACAAAAAAGATATTTTTCAGATGCGTTATGAGTTTTTCAAATTGTTTATTTATACATCATACTTCACATTAATAAACTGTGAAGTCTTGTTACTGTAGTCTGAATGTGTTGGAAAGTGTTACATAATCTATGCTAGACACATCATTTTTCGTTCTTGTGTTTAGCAAAAAATAAAGATTTGAAGCCAGTATTTGTCCCCATCATAAGTTGTTATTAGGAAAAATTATTACTTCTTGCTTTTGGCATAAACTTTTAATTTACAAATAAACAGAGAAAATTTTTGCAAAAATATTTTTCATCGATTTTTAACAAAGGAGGTTATGCAGGATGATCGAAAAGTCACGCAACCCTTGAAAAATAATTTGTTTACTAAAATACAAACATGATTCAAATTACAAACATAAATTAAATTGAAAGGGTACCAATACTGAGACACAAAACTGAGTGAAAATTAATATCGTTACAGAAGATATTGAAAATGTGGCCCTTTTCTCGGATTCAATAACGTATTCGTTTTTTTTTTTTTTTTTTTTTTTTCAAATTTGTGGCCACTTTTCTCAATGTTAGAACACCTATTAGGGGTGGTCCATAAATGACGTCACACTTTTTTCAATATTTTTATCCCCTTCCCCCCTCCTTGTCACATGTCACACTATATTACATAAACATATAGTTACAGTTCAGAAACAATAACAAAGCACTACGTTATAGATTATATTTCAAATTTTATTTTTAAACTTTAACTATGTGTTTTAATGACATTTGTGAGCATAACTATCAAAATGATTCATGCACTTATTTTGTATGAAATAAGACTAAAGTTTACAACAACTAGTTGGATGTGCCAATCCCAAAACTTTCTTCTATCTTCTCCATCTTAATATTTCAAAATTAGTTACACATGTTAATACTTCAATATTATTAGTTCAATACTGTACCAACTTTGATTTTCATCTTAAATTTCTGCTTCAATCAATTAAACGAACTAAAAACGAGTTAATCTATATCATGATATTTGTTAAAATTAATAGTTTTTCCTTATTCTGGTTTTATCAGATGTTTGCGAATAGCCGGCTTAGCAGGAAGCGAGTTCCCGTCTTTGCACGGGCCGCCGATGGACAATAGAACTACGAAAAATCAAGAAAAGTATACAAAAATAGCTATCACAAGAGTCCCTTTACCGCGCGATATTTCCAAATTCAAGGAGGACCTGTTGGCCAAAGCCAAAAACATGCACGAAAAATTTTGGTTCAATTGTATGCATAATTTTATACAATTTTCGATTGTGCAATAAAGAAAATGGCACAAACATCGCTATTACAGCGCCCCCCCCCCCTTCCGACAGATTTTTTTTTAATTCAGGGAAGACTTGTTTGCTATAGCCAGAAACGTACACAAAGAAATTGGTTCAGTTCTATGCATAAATTAATACACTTTTTGATGCTACAATAAGAAAATGGCACAGAGATCTAATTATAGTGCCCCCTTCTGGCGGAATTTTTTCAAGTTCAGGGAAGACTTGCTTGCCATAGCCAGAAACATACACAAAAAATTTGGTTCAGTTCTAGGCATAAATTCATACACTTTTCGATGGTACAATAATGAAAATGGTACAGACATCGCAATTACAGCGCCCCCTACCGACAATTTTTTTCCAAATTAAGGAAGGACCTGCTTGCCATAGCCAAGAACTTAAAATAAAAATTTGGTTCAATTCTATGCATAACTTCATACACTTTTCGATGGTACAATTTTCAAAATCGCACAAAAATCACTATTACAGCGCCCCCTACCGGCGAATTTTTCCCAAATTCAGGGAGGATCTGCTTGCCATAGCCAAAAACTTAAAATAAAAATTTGGTTCGATTCTATGCATAACTTCATACACTTTTTGATGGTACAATGGCGACAGACAGACGGACACACGGACAGACAGACATTTTCTATAAACATGTTTTTTGGGATCTCTGACCCCTAAAACGTGTAAATCCGTCGAAAACCGGAAGTCGAAAAAAAATTTCGATTACAATACTTTCTTCTATTGAAGATAGAAGAAAGTAAAAAACATAATTCATATACAGTAAGTAATAAAATATTAATATGAAAGAGCAATTGAAAACAGTAGTATTTTGGAATTTGAAATAGAATTTAATATATTTGGCTTTAAATCTTATCTTTACTCTATCAATAAAAAATACTTTTAATTTCAAAATAACTTCAAAATTTAATCTACTGATTTTTAATGCTTTTATTTTAACCAAAATGTGTGATGTCACATTTCTCCTTACCCTTTACCACCCGCTTGTCACAAACTGTCACAATTCCACGAACCCCCCTCCTCCCCTACAAGCGTTACATCATTTGTGGATGGCCCCTTAGGTGCGTTTGTAATTATATAAATACGTAGCACCTGCAGTCGTCTTTCGGTCCGTCTGTCCGTCCACATATAACAGTGCAAAAACTACCCCACCGAATGGTCTGAAATTTTAAATACATAATTGTTGCAAAATTTTGTCGAGTCATTTCAAATTTTATGAAAATCGGATGTAAAAATTAATTATAGGGACAATCAAAAGTTTTCCATTACATGACGACCAATGGGAAAAAATATTTCAAATGCATTTTAATGATGTTACAGCCTTTCGAACAGAATGAAATTGATGTGCACTTATGAAGTGCACTAAAAAATACCTTCAGTACAATATGCGGTGCAAAAAATATTTATAAAACTAGTTATAGTACGAACGCACCACATTTGCTACGTTTGACGTGCAATTTCGAACTTGTTTTTTGAATGTCATATTCAATGTTTGTGTTCAGGTCAACGATGAAAAAGCTTTCTCAAACTCTTCTGCGGTGACTGCAACATCTTATCCTTGATTTCCTCCATTTTAACAGAATTTTGAACAGATGGACGACCACTTCGTTTTTTATCATGAACGCTTCCAGTTTCTTGAAATCGGGTTACCAAACGGTAAATCTTTCTCTTATTTCGCACACGAATATTTGGACATGTCTCTTTAAACGCTTTAATAACTTTAAATAAAGACGTTGTTGTTCGAAATAATGATTAACCATAAAAAATTCTTTGTGCTTTGGAAAATTTCCATTCGATCATGCCATGTTTCGCGAAACAAATGACTCTTATTGATTACAATAACAACTTCGACTGAAATTTCTACTGATAAATGAATTTCAAATGAACAGTGCTGCCATCTATTGAAAAATAATCCCATTATTATTTGTTTCGGATTTTGTACAATTTTTGAAAATTTGGGTTGCGCCACTTTACAATTACCCTGAACTAATGTATCCTGATTGTAATAAACCCTGAATTATTGTTTATATATAATAGATTCTTTTTAAATGCGCGCATAGCTTTTGAA
This sequence comes from Maratus speciosus, assembly GCA_963932465.1. Taxonomy (NCBI): domain Eukaryota; kingdom Metazoa; phylum Arthropoda; class Arachnida; order Araneae; family Salticidae; genus Maratus; species Maratus speciosus. Next base: position 530,433,768 of record OZ010792.1, read on the forward strand.
CGGATGTTCCATTCTTTTGTTTCTCAAACGTGGTAGTGATTCCGTTTCAACTCCGCTTGGATTCAAAAATAGTATTTTTATCTTTCTGTCTGTTTTCTTGACTTTTCTTACTTTATAAGCTGTAACTTTAGTAAAAATTGGCCATTCGCAACAAATTTTGAATATGATGTTAAGGATGAGTTATATAGTCGTATAGTGCAGTACCACGAGGAATGTTGTATGATGCAGTACTGCTATGAATGTTACATGATGCATTACCCCTAGGGATGTCATATGATGTAAAACTTCTAGGAATATTATATGACGTAGTACTACTAGGAATGTTATAGGATGCAGTACTACATTTTGTTTTTAAAATATTCGTGGTAGCGTAGCGCTGCAGCAACTCTACTTAGTACCTGGTGCAAAAGCCTGTTAAATTTTCAATAGATCGTCAGTGCACTAGTACAGGGTGAATCTTTTAAGACACAACCCTGACTTTAAACACACATCACCCCCCACAAAATGTAAACAAGAAAGAAAAATCATTCGTCAAGCATAGATTATGAAACACTTCCCAGCACTTCTAGAATGCCAGCTATAATTTTTACTCTAGAAGGGAAAAAAAGTAGCCTTGTTTATATTTATGGCATCTTCCTTTAATCCTTACATTTATTATATTTTTCTTCCTTTCATATTTTTTGAACTGCAAAATATTTTGCAAAAAAAAACTACTAAACCGACGATTTCAATTAAACAAATGCTTTAAATAACTTTTATCACTTCAAAAGATTTTCATTTTGCTTAGTTCTGAAAAAGAGATTTTAAGTGCGAATCGAAATTGCTCCATAATGCCATTTGACTTTTTAAAAGAAATGTTTATATATTTTTTATGTTTCCATTCTACGTAAATCTACTATCTTTTCAAAAAACCGCTGACAGCTTACGTTAAAATTTTTAGATATTCACTATCATCGTTGCTTTAATTAATTCTCTTGCTGTAATTAACGGACTAAAACTTTTCATTAATTCGTTTTTATTTCTGTTTTGGCTTTAATAAAAGTGGCTGTTTCTTGAGAGAAGAGTGAAATTCGATTTTTATTAGGATGTTCTGTCGTCGCTTTTAATGTGATGCAACACAATCTATAAAACTTTTATTTTTCTAAATAAGCATATCATCTGTCTAAGTGTTTTGTTTCGTAAAAATAAAAAAGTTATGTGGCCAGTATTCGTCCCCATCAGTAAGTTTTTATTATGAAAATTATCACTTCTTGCTTTTGGTATAAACTTTCGATTTTCAAATAAACAGAGACAATTTTTCCAAAAATATTTTTCATCGATTTTTAACAAAGTAGGTTATACAATTCGTTTGTATATATAGATGTTTTTAAATGTATGTCTGGCCTTTAAACGGACACCCCTTTCTTTTATTTCTAAAACGTGGTTGTGCTCCGTTTCAATCTGATTTGGATCCATAAATGGTGTGTTTATCTTTCTGTTTGTTTTATTACTTTTTTTTTTACTTCATAGACTTTAACTTTTGCTAAAAATTTGCCATTCGTATCGAATTTTGAACATGATGTTAATTATGCAGTTATATGATGCAGTACCACTAGGAATGTTATATGATTCCGTACTACTAGATACCTTTTTTTTACTTTATAGGCTTTAGATTTGGTAAAAATTCTCCATTCGTAACGAATTTTGAATATTATTTTAAGGATGCAGTTATATGATGCAGTATCACAAGGAATGTTATATGATCCAGTACTACTAGGAATGTTATACACTGTTAAAAATTTCTGTAAAATCACAGAAAAAAAATCGAGACTCTCTGTAAATTTACACTAGTTCTTGGTTAAAAGCATTCGATCGAGTTTCTCGGTCAAGACTCTGTAAATTTACACCAGTTCTTGGTTAAATGCATTCGATCGAGTTTCTCGGTCAAGACTCTCTGCAAATTTACACCAGTTCTCGGTTAAATGCATTCGATTGAGTTTCTCCGTCAAGACTCTCTGTAAATTTACACCAGTTCTCGCTTAAATGCATTCGATTGAGTTTCCCGGTCAAGACTCTCTGTAAATTTACACTAGTTCTCGGTTAAATGCGTTCGATTGAGTTTCTCGGTCATCGATTTACAAACATTTCCCTTATCTTGTATCTAATTCTCTGTAGGGATTTCCATGTTTTGATTTAAAAATATTTTCAGCTTTGTTAAAACTTGTAATTCAAATACACACGTTTAAAATTCTTTTGCAATTTTATTAGAATTATTAAAGAAAAAAATTTAGTTTCAATTTTTTTATTTATTTTTTCATTCATTTAGTCAGTTAGAATCATAATACATTTAAATACATTGACTTTTATAAGAATTGTGATATAACCTTAAAAGTAATTTTGGTTAATTAATCTGATTATTTTTGTAAATATTTTACAAAAAATGTTATAATTACCAATATATTTAACCAGTTTTGATGAAAAAATACACCTAAATTTCACATTATTATTATTTAAAAATTCCAGCATATCTTCAGATATTAAAGAAGATAATTATTGAGAAGAAGCAATTTCTTGATAAATAATTCCGTAAATAAAGGATTAAAAAATTAAATTTGATTTAAAAAAATAATAGGTATTATGTTTCGGTCCAAACTAAATTAAAATAAACCGTTTAAGAAATTTTCTAAGGAATATATTTGAAGCGAAATCTTTGAAAAGCACAATAGATTTTTCCCCGCTTTATTATAAAGGACATTCTTTACACACCGCAGTAACAGCTCCTATGGCGCAGTCAGTAAGATGTTTTTCTCCTGCCCAGAGGTCTCGGGTTCAAACCCCAAGCCGGCCAGAAGCAGGTTGTGTAAAAAAATTAAATGGCACAGCAGTTCAAATTTGCTTGAATAACTCTGATACTTCGAAGTTCTAAAATTCGCTGATTTCAAAAACTAAGTTAAATTATTTTAATTTAAAAAAATAAATTGTTTTACAGAGTCTTGCGTATTTTTAACGATGATAATTTGCAGAGTCTTGTGTATTTTTAACGATGTTAATTTACAGAGTCTTGTGTAAATTTACCAAATAACTTCTCTGTTATTTAACAGAATCTCTCTTTTTCTAATCTCTGTAATTTTACATAAGACTTAAGATAATGGATTACCCGTAGATTCTCTGTAATTTCACAGGAAAATTTTTAACAGTGTATGAAGCATCAGTACTAGGGATGTATATTATGCGGCACCCCTAGGAATGTTATAGGATCTAAAACTACTAGGAATGTTATAGGATATAGTACTAATAGGAGTGTTATAGGATGCAGTACCACTAGGAATGTTATATGATTCCGTACTACTAGATACCTTTTTTTTACTTTATAGGGTTTAGATTTGGTAAAAATTCTCCATTCGTAACGAATTTTGAATATTATTTTAAGGATGCAGTTATATGATGCAGTATCACAAGGAATGTTTTATGATCCAGTACTACTAGGAATGTTATATGAAGCATCAGTACTAGGGATGTATATTATGCAGCACCCCTAGGAATGTTATAGGATCCAAAACTACTAGGAATGTTATAGGATGCAGTACTACTTTTTGTTTTTAAAATATTCGTAGTATCGTGGCGCTGCAGCAACTCGTTCTTAGCATCTGGTGTAAATCACCTGTTAGTGTTTCAACAGATCGCCATTGCATCAGTACAATATGTATTTTTTAAGACGCAACCCTGATTTTAAACATACATCACGCCCACAAAATGTAAAATAGCTAATTTTCAATTGCTGGGCATGTGACACCGAACTAAGGTACGCATAACGCATGTGAAATGACTAACGCTCGTCTCGGCACTAGTTCTGCGTATGACGTAGTGCGTTGAAGTTCTTTTTAGTAGCAGTCACTCGTACCGAGAAATGCAAAACAAGTTTTATGATACATTTCTAGATGTGCAGGTACCGAATAAAAACACTATTAAACAAGCTGTCGACTGTTTTCATATGCATGGTGACGCATATAACGCGCCAAGAAGCGAAGTAAACTGAAATCAACCCCGGAAAAAGTGTCTGATCTTCGTGCTATGGGACATTTTCAACATCTTTTGTGACTGTTCGAACCGTGCAAATAAAAATTTATCATAAACTATAATTTCCTTACTCCGTGTTAGACCGGGAGACGGCTCCGCAGACCTTCACCTCATCGAGTAGACGGCTAAAATTCCAAGATTAGTCAGAACTCGATTAGCATATTGAAATGCAACTGGTCTGCCAAGTTATATCTTGGTAAAAACCACCTGCAAACCCGATCTTAGGAGTTGATCGGTAGGTTTATCATCCTGTTTTCCTTCACCCACACTGAGAAAAAAATATAGTTCTGGCATCTAGAATCTAAATTGTGACTCTAGAAAAAAGAGTTCCATGTCATCCTTATAAATTCTAGTTCTTTTTGATAGAGAGTTCTAGGGTCTCCTACTAGAATTCAAGAGCGTTTTTCTATATTCTCGAAGTCAAACTTATTTAAAAATCCCTGCAAATAGATGCGAACACAAGATGTTAGTTTTAGTAACTATAATTCTTGCTTATGAAACCATTCCAGAAATTAAACGATAATTTCTCGCTATTGAAACGAGCCATTATCATTTCGTCACCTAGAAAACAAGAGACTAGAAATTCTGGATCATTTCGTCTATTCAGCTTAGTTGTTTACTCTATTCGCATAGCTCGGAAATCTATATTTCTAGTTTAGGGATACAGAAAATGACTACCTATTCATTCTAGGTGAAGGAGGTATATTTTTTTCCTCAGTGCAAAGGTTTGAAAACATGGAGGACTCGGAGCAGGAAAATACAATGGTAAATCTACCAGTCAATCACTAAAATCGGGTTTGCAGGTGTTTTCCACCAAGATATGACTTAGTAGACCCTTTGCAGTTTAATATGCGAATCGAGTTTTAACTAATCCTGGAATTTCAGCCGTCAGTTCGATGAGGTGATGGTTTGTGCAAGCGCCTCCCTGTCTATGTTACATTTTAAAAAACGCATCCTGTCGTATTGCGTGACGACACCCATAGATCTTGTCCTATCTTAAATAACGGGCGATGCCCTCGCACCATCCTTGCTCCAGTGGTAAATAGTTTTTTAATAGTAGAACGGGAGTCGGCAGCATCGACAATCACCTTATCGAGTCCACGGCAGAAATTCTAGGATTAGTTAAATCTTGATTCGCTTATTAAAACGCAATCAGTCTACCAAGTCATATCTTGGTGGAAAACACTTGAAAACCCGATTTTAGCGGCTGACTCGCAGGTTTACCATTGTGTTTTCCTGCTCCCAGTCCTCCATGTTTTCATAACTTTTGGTGCAGGAAAACACAATGGTAAATCTACGAGTCAGCCGCTAAAATCGGGTTTTCCGGTGTTTTCCACCAAGATAGGACTTGGCAGGCCGATTGCGTTTTAATATGCGAATCAAGATTTAACTAATCCTAGAATTTCATTCGTGAACTCGGTGAGGTGATTGTCTGTTCTGCTAACTCCCGGTCTATAGGGATAAATGAAACATTTTAATCCTGTATCATCATCTTCTGTACTTCAAAAAGAGCAATACTTACAACAATTAGGTTTAAAAGGAATGTAGGTAACAATAAAGAGTTACCACTAAAACATTCTGTTGAGCCAAGCCATTCTCAGTGAAGTACGCCTAGTCGCTTGAAACAAGCAAATATCAGAGCAATGAGGCATTAAGTAATCCCTTGAAGTGGGTTGTTTTTTAGCACTTTCCAACATAGTGGAAAAGTGTTTATGAATTCGGTTGGTCTGGCCATAAGTCTGTCTGTCTGTCTTTCCACGCTTCATCTCGCGTAAATATACTCGAGTTATCATGCTATTGATACAGGTTAATGATGTTTATCATGGCATGTTCGGTATTAAATATGAAGTGTGTAGCATTAATGGTTCATTTACAGGGGTACTCAAAAGAATTCTGTTACATTATGGTCAATGGAGAAAAATCGTTTGTAGTGCATATTTTAACGACTTGAAGCTATTTCAAATGCATTGAAATTGGTATAAATTACCGAATTTCACTACAAGATGATTTCTATTGAATAAGAAATTCATAGCATTTATTGTTCATTTACATTACAGCATAGGTTCCCAACCTTTCCTAGACCACCGCCCCCTTTATAAGGAAAAAAAAATTCCCAATGCCCCCTCTTCCGTAATAGTTAATTATACTAAATATTAAAATATTGTTGCATATTACCTATATCTATTTTATCTGCCTATCTGTTCAGAATCACAAAGTAGAAATTAATTAAAATGACCATCAAATGTAGTAACAAATTGTTTATTACAAATTTAAAAAAAAACACAAAATCAATAAGAAATTTAAAAAAAAAGCTAATGCGATGGTTGAGGTTGGTGAAGTTTTAATAATTTGTTAATGTCGAGTTCCAATTTTGTTAATATCAACCCGCTAGTTACCTCGTTCAGTGATGCGCAGTCTGTTCCTTTTCTTAGACAGTATAATAGCTATTGCACTGAACCCAAGCTCAGCGAAATCCGATGAAGGAAAACCAATTAAAAATTTCTATACTTTTGTCCATAGACAAGGTAGAGAGCTAGAGAGTTGGTATAAATTTCGAAGCCAGAATTATTAGTATCCATTTCTGAATTTTACTTTTAGTTCATCTTAGTGTCTATTATATCTAATTTTGCACTCCGCGGTTTTTGAATTTATAACTATTTTTAATGCAAATTATACCGATTGTTGACATTCATTTTGGCTACAATGTTTTAGCCCGCTATAGTAAAATTTTGTTTTCGGCGAGTTTTAGCGTCCATTTTTGCATGAAAGAAATTCAATTCGGGGTCCCCGGTTTTACCAAACCAAGTTCTAGGTTAACACTCTGAGAAACAAATATTTCAAACCTTATACGGTTCTGAATGAAATGCATAAGAGTTCATTATCTTTTACTCTCTGGATAGTGCATTATGGACGAAATCAAGTTTATTCCTGAATGCCTTATGTGAGTTTTTCTGCTTTCTAAATTTCAAACGACCTAGTGCTGCTAAGCAATTCAAAACGGAAATATGACCGTACAAAATGAATCTTATCAAATATTTGAGATCATCCCTTATTATGATAAGCTTTTTTAAAGAGACCACAGATGATTTTGGGTTCCTTTTATCGGAGCCAGATCCCAACAATTTGAAGCCCGAACCAGACGATTTGAAATCAAATTATGGGCGTGTATTATGGACATTATTAACTTTATTCCTAAATGCCTTATGTGAGTTGAGTTCTTATGCTTTCTGAATTTGAAGCACCCTACTACCAAAGCGATTCAGAAACGAAATATCACCTTACAAAATGAACCCTATCAAATATTTGAGATCATCCTTATGATGATAACCTGAAGAGACTGCAGAAGATTTCGGGTTCTTTTTTTTTTCGGAGACCGAGCCCAACAATTTGAAGCCCAAATCAGACAATTTGAAATCAAATTATGAGCGTGTAGTATGGACATAGTCAACTTTATTCCTAAATGCCGTGTGTGAGTTTTTATGCTTTCTGACTTTAAAGCACCCTAGTGCCAAAGCGATTCGAAAAGGAAATATGACCTTACAAAATGAAAGTATTTGAGATCATCCTGTATGATGATAACTTGAAAAGACTACAGATGATTTCCGGCTTATTTTTCGGATCCTAAGCCCAACATTTTGAAGCCCGAGTCAGACAATTTGAAATCAAATAATGGACACGGTCAACTTTATTCCTGAAAGTCTTATGTAAATTTTTATGCTCTCCGTTTGCCGTTAAATGCACTTGTTATTTTTCTGTTTAACCCTTTATCTACTGCATTATGATCTACTGCAATTTTTTCATGTAGGGTAAGGTGCCCTATTACCGTCCCCAGTCACTTTTAGGCCCTTGGAAGTTGTAATTTTCAGTGAAAATCTAGCAAATTTAGATTTTACATAGGCTAACTAACCACGCACATAGAAACATAGGCAAATATCGTACAAAAAAAATTTAACATTGCAAAAAATTGTTTTTTTCAAAAGTATTTAAAAAACGTAAAAGAAAAAATATGGTCCCAATTTCGTCCCCCAAAAAAATCCAATACGCCGAGGCTTAACATATAACTAAATCAAAATTTATTTCTAAATGAGTAAGTAATTTAATTTACATTAAAGTAAGGCGCAAAGAAATCTACTAATTGTCAGTGGAAGAATAACATAACGAAACATTAGCCATCCGAACAAGAGGGAAAAAATTGAAAAAAAAAAATGCCATGAAAAAGCATTCCTAATTTCGTCTCCGGGGTGAAAATAAGAACTGCAAGGGGGACGAAATTGCGGCCACGCCACTTCCCAATATGACGGAGCTTCAGTTCCCGTAAGATGAACTGAGCATCCTAAAACACACTGAATGCTACTGTCAGCATCTTATCAACGTAAAATACATGCAATGAATAAAAAATAAATACTTACAGTAAATAACGTTCTACAAACGACATAACAAGAACTCAGGTCTTCTAAAAATAGGAAATTTGCCGTCTTTAATTTATGTATGCGTCTTGGCGAACGAAACTTTCAACACTGACCCCTTTTACCTCCCGTCTCCTGTGCCTTGCGTCATAAGTGGCGCCACTTTCGCAGAAGCGGAGAAGTTAAGGGGGACGAAATTAGGAGAGGGGACGAAATATGGGCACTTTACCCTGATATTTTTTTCAGTTCCTACAATGAAAATTAAAGGATAAACATAAAAAAATACTCACCCGTGAGAAATTTAATTATTTAGAGGCAATTAATTAAAGTGGTACTTTAAAGTATCGTCAGTACACTATGACTAAAATATCGTAACAGAAAACCTACAAGGACTGAATGACACCAGAAAATATTTTCGATTTAATAAGTATATAAGATATAGGCCTTTTTTTTTCTTATTTACAAATAAATATTTTGGCAAATTCCGGTGCCAATCATTTATTTCAACACTTTAGAATTGAAAATGCTTTGCTCCTGAAAAGGTTATAAGAACTATTTTTTTTGTTGTTGTTGTTGTTGTTAGGATTCGATCTTGTTAGCAGTCCTTTAGTTATGCGACGTCTATATTCCAGGGACAACATGTTCTCTCGCATCTCCACATATGCAATATATGAATTTACATAAACCATTTCTAGCATAGCAAAATCGAGCCGGTGCCACAAATTTTTCAATTTCCTATAAAAAATAACAATGAAACAGAAAAGAAATACCAGGGAAATCATTACTACGCTACATTTTAGTAATTACATTTTAAAACAGACGAAAACGATGGATAACTACACAGACGAAAAGTAAATAAGAAGTTTTTCTCCAACACCCAGTGTACTGACGATACTTATAAGTACCACCGAGTAATTCAACTGTTAAAACAAATACAACGTTCGCCTAAAATACCTAGTCAAATTGTATTCTAAGAGCATAATAAACACACAAAAAAAAATCCAACACTTATCTTATATAATTTACTGTGTTTGCAGCAATAAAAAGACGAGCGTGGCAATCTGTACAAAATGTCAGCACAAAACCCATCGTCTGTGTCAAAGATAGCCTCCTTCCTCGCTAAAATAACGAACCTAGAACTACTGCTGCCATGTATCCGGATAAAGTGGAGTTTAAAGAGTGTTTTTGCAAAGTACCATTAGAATATTAGTAATATTTACTATGGGATGAAAGTTTAAAGTGAGTGGTACTTATAAGTACCGTCAGTAAATAAGGGGTTAATTTAGGTCTTTCTTATTTTTATTATTATAGTCTAATTAAGTCTAATAAGTCAGATGGAAAGCACCACATTCGCCTTATATTTGGGCGCCATATGAAGCGATGCCAGACATATGACGTCATGTGCAAGCCGTCTATAATTTCAGAAATATGTGATTTAAGTAAGGCACTGGAGATCGCGCAAGATTTCGTCGGCAGTTAAGGGGTTAATAAAAAAAAATTAAAGCACATGAGGCAATACTTATTGATCCATCCTCGTACAAAAGAACTTCTTAGGAAATGGACAGACACCCTGAAAGTCGTAAGGAGCCAAAAGTTATCTCCAGAAATACATTGTCAGCTGAAAAAGAAATATATACGCTTTATCGGAAAATTTTATGTATGTACCAGCGAGACAAAACATATATTTTAAAATAAAATTAAAAACATTTTATTATTGCGAGTCAATCTGGCGCGTAAACAAAATCCGTCAGCAAGGCAGTTTTGTTACAGTATATCAATTCCACTATTTTTATTTTAATGTTTATTTTCACGAAAAATGAAAATAAAAAAAGCAGAAACATAACATTCAGTATTGATAAAATTGTTTCTTTTATTGTTAAATGCAATACAGACGAAAATCAAAAAAGAAATAATAATGAAAAAGAAATAATTAAAATAACGAACAAGTAAAACACATCAATAAAACTTCGTACTGAAGTAATCACTTCAAAAGAATTAAAATTCTGATGATAACGAAACCATTAAATTGTTAATGCAAATTGGCAATTGTTTTTAAAAGATTGTTAAGAAAAGCAATAAAGCTTATGCTTAATTAAAACAGATTTTTTTTTTCATCCGCCAGGAACTATTAGCATTCAATTTGCATCAAATTTTCTTCTTTTAGTAGTAATAGAAGATATAATAAAAGTTTTTTTGGGCTGACAAACTTTCTGTTAGGACCATTCAGCAATCTTAATGTAATTTTTTTTTTTTATTGCTAAACATTTAACAGATCGAAAACAATAAAATGTCTTTTTTTCTAGATTGAATAAAAATTATCTAAATGTTTAGAGTTTAATTAAAGTAATAGTATAACATAATATATATTTTATTTTTGTTAGATTAGAAACGTAAGTGGAATGAATTTAATGTAGTTTTGTTTACTTTTTTCCTGATCTCGGCAAATAAATAATTGTTACTTTTTTAGATGCGTTCGTAATTATATAAATACTTAGCATCTATAGTCGTCGTCTTGCCCGTCCGTCTGTCCGCATATAACAGCGCAAAAACTACACAAGCAAATGATTTGAAATTTAATACAGTAGAACTTATTTTATCCAAACCTCTTTTAACCGAAACTCTAGGTTAACCATTTTAAAAGTTTTTATTTATTTTTTACTGCCACATTCCTGGTGTGAAAAATCCATTTTCAAAGTTTTTTTTTTTTTTTTTTTTTTAAACTATCTTATTCCTTGAGTGCAAGCGGTCCATTCCGAACTACGGGTACATGTAAATATCTTCGATACCCTTTCTTAGAGTCCCTTTGAATTTAACTTGAGCTTCCATAAGCTGCCGTAAGAGTGGAACGAAGAAAACGAACAAATCAGCAATTCTGAAAATTCTGAAGCTGTTAAATGTTTTGCAAAAGGTTTTTGCCATTGCTGGAGCAGCAGAAAGACTGTAATACTCGTGAACTAATAACATTTAAAAACTTTGTGATAGAGTTTCAAAGCAAAGGCAATCGGAACTGCGACAAGCAAAACATTGTTTCTAACCCTAGAGAAATACGCAAAATGTACTTAATTTCAAAATTAAAATTCAAGTAATTTATTCTTGTTTCTCTTTTGCTATTGCTTTATTTTTATTAAGCATTTGTTACCATAATAAGAAATAGCGCATATATTTCTCCTTAATCTTAAAATTGAAGCATTCTCAATTATCCGAAAATTTCGATTTTCCGAAAGAGGATCGGGCCCAATTACTTCGGATATTCGAGGTTTTACTGTATATAGAATCGTAGCAGAATTTTGTCGACTCATTTCAAATTTTATGAAAATCGAATCAAAACTTAAATAGATATTAATAAAAGTTTCCTTCATTCTATTAAATCGTATCACACGTCATTAATTCAATGATATCCCATGATAGGTAATGATTCTAGGTTGCCATGTTGATGACATCGTTTTTAAGATGGAATCCTATTATTCCCGTATTACTGGATTAAATTTGTAGAATCGTAATACATTTTCTATTCTTGCATTTTTGCATAAGAATGCAACAGCTATTGCACGAAGATCTGAATATTTATAAAATTAGTTATAGTACGAACGCACCACATTTGCCATGTTTGACGTACAGTTTCCGACTTGTTACTTTTTTATTATTACTACTAAGTGGAACCCCGTCAAATATGTAGGATGCAGAAAATATTTGAAATTAAGTTATATAGTCAACGCAGACAGACGAGCATACATACAAACAAACATTTTTCTTTTATTAATATACCGGGTGTCCCATGATGAATTTTAAAATTCAGTAGCTTCCAAACGGTGATATATACTTAAAAAATTCTTGCAGGAGGGTTATGTAGGATGGAGTTTTTTTATTGTAATTCTTGTTTTTAGTTCTAATTTCAAACAATAGATGGCGCTGAGAGCAATAGACGCTCAGTCCAGGAACCGATTTTTGGTACTTCGGAATCCATTCAATACATTTTAATCTCCTTTTTCCACATGGAAGAAGAGAGAGGCCGAAAAATCGAGCCTGGATTGAGCGGTTATTGCTTTCAGCGTCATCTAGCGATGCTATTTGTACCTAAAACTGAGAAATGCAGCATAAAAACTCCTGACATCTTACATAAAACTCCTGCAAGAATTTTTTTAATATCTCTCACCGTTTGCAAGCTATTAAATTTTAAAATCCATCAGTCATTTTTGTTATACCCGGTAGATATACTCTGCAATAAAGTAATAGATTTTGTCGAATTTAATTAAATGTTTTTGTGTAAAAACGTATTTCTCATTTGTATGAGACTCGGATATAAAAGCAGCAAATAATCGGGATCCCGCTCGTCGATATTTATTACACATGTAATTAAGGCATTAATCACAAATATCTTAATTTCAGATAAGCTGTTTGCTAATGTAGCATCATAATGTTATGCTGCGCATTGATTTATAATTAAGAAACAGCGGGTCAGAGAATAAATTTTCTTAGTTCAATAAATTGTTGTTGTTTTTCTTTGAGTTTTTACGGCGAATGAATTTTCCATGCAGGAAATTTAGTTTTAACCAATATCGGAAGCTTTTAAGTAAATTTTAAAAAGTGTTTCTTCTCACGTAATGTTTCTGCTTTAAAAATAATAAATAAAAACTGCAATAATTTGTTATTGATAACGAGTTGCAGAACATAGGCGAAATTAGATTTTTTATTAAAAACACGACTTGAATGGGTGTCTAGCAGAAGGGCCAAATGCTACAAATTTAAAATTTTACAGAAATGAGATAAAAATTATTAATGTCATTGATTAGCGATGTCCTGAGCACTTAAGGGGGCTCGTTCACTCAGGTTCCGATTTTCCCCCCACTAATGTAAAGTTTATGGGCATTTGATGCATTCGTCTATTTACGACATCTCTTCGGGAAATTAATATTTTTAACTTCTGTTTTTTGTGTACACTTCCTAAAAGATGTCTCTTTTTTTCTTAGTTCTCAAAATATTTCTAAAGTATAGACTTTATTTTATAGGAAGTCGCAGCGCCATCGCTAAGGCTTTTTATTGGTGGGGAAGAGAACCTTAAATTGCCAAGTCACATTTCAGTATTTGCCAACTCGATTTATAATTTTGCCAACTTACCACAGTTAGAAAATGTAATATAGTTCCTATTTGTTAAAAGTTTAATAATATTCCCAATTAGTTCTGTAATTTTTGCCAAGTCTATCAGAAATAGAAAATATATTATAGTTTCTATTAAAGTTTTAAACAAATTTGCCAACTGAGTTTGTAAATTTGCCAAGTGTAATAACATTCGCGAATGTTTGGGGGGTGGGGAGGCTCCCATTAGCGATGCCCCTGAAGAAGTGTTAAAATCTTACTCACAGTTCGCCCGCTTTTAACACATGAAATATTAAATTCAGCATAGATTTTAGAAATATTTTGAAAATTAAGAAAAAAGAGACATCCTTTAAGAAGAGGGTACACAGAAAAAATATGAATTTCCCGAGAAAATATTTTAAATAGACGAATGCATCAAAAGTCCACAGACTTAACATTACGAAGGAGAATTCCGAAGCTGAGTGGCCAGCCCCCTTAATGTCATTGATTAGCGATGTCCTGAGCACTTAATGCAACATAGGCCCTTCTTCCTATATGACAGTGACAGTGGGGTTGCCAGGTTGTACGTTTTTTCCGTAAGTTGTACCTCTTTTTTTTGACATTTTTTAAACCTATCGTACAGTGTACGTTTAAATTTGATCCGTACGACGAATTCTTCCGTTTTTCTGTCACATCTTACTTTTGTTAGTTTTAAGAATCTTTTTCCTTTTCAGTTTGTTTTAAAATTTCACATTTTGCCGAAAGAAAGTTATGCGCATGTGCATCAAATATAAAGAAGTTGGAAGTTGCTCGTCAAACGTGGCAAATGAGGAGCGTTCGTACTATAACTAGTTTTATATATATATATATTTTTTTTTTTTTTTTTTGCACCGCATATTGTACTGAATGTATATTTTAGTGCACTTCATAAGTGCATATCCATTTCATTCTGTTCCAAAGGCTATAACATCATTAAAATGCACTTGAAATATTTTTTTTTCCATTGGCCATAATGTAACGGAAAACTTTTGACTGTTTCTGTCATTAAACTATACATCCTATTTTCATAAAATTTGAAATGAATCGAAGAAATTATGCAACAATTATGTATTTTAAATTTCAAACGATTCGGTTGGGTAGTTTTTGCGCTGTTATATGCGGACGGACAGACAGACAGACGGACTGAACGACGACTATAGGTGCTACGTATTTATATAATTATATGAATGCACCTAAAAAGACAAATTCATCCGATCAGGATGACAAAAATCTTGGGAGAGTTTTGTAAAATTAGCTGCGCATTCATAAACTCTTGGGTAGGATTAGATCATCTGAACTTGACATTATTATAGACTATGATTACATTGTAAAATTTTTAAACTTTGTACATCTGTATCTTATGTTTTAATATTTTGCTTGACTTATTATTGCCCTTCATGCTTAAATACAAATATTTATTTTTGTAGGTTGTCCACTACTAAAATTTTCATGATCACCATTGAATTGTAGGATGTCCATATGTCCATATTGTCCATATTGTTGCGGAATTAGCAATGCTATGGATGGCACTGAAGAAGATTTAATCTACGAAAGTGATGATGAAATTGCATCTGATTCTGAATTTGATTTTTATGACGAAGAAACAAAAGAACGGGACTTCATAGAACTTTTTGGAGACTCAGATAATAATTATTTTTGATTGTTAGTACAGTAGAACCTCTTTTATCTAAAACTCTTTTAACCGAAACTCTCGGTTAACCGAAATAAATTTTTAAAGCCTTTTTTTTTTTTTTTTACTATCACATGCTTTGTGTGCAAAATCCATTTTGAATTTAAACTAGCATATTCCTTGAGTGCAAGCTGTCCTTTCCCAACCACGAGTACATACAAATATTTCCGATCCCCTTTCTTAGAATTCCTTTGAATTTAACTTGAGGTCCCATAAGCTGCGGAGTGGAACGAACAAAACGAACGAAGAAAACGAACAAATTAGCAATTCTGAAGGTTTTGAATGTTTTGCAAAAGGTTTGACTTGGCTGGAGCAGCAGTAAGACTGATACTGGTGAACTAATAATATTTAAAAACTTCGTGATTGAACTTCAAAGCAAAGGCAATCGAAATTGCGACAAACAAAACATTGTTTCAAACCCTTGTGAAAAATGTAAAAGATACTTAATTTCAAAATTAAAATTCAGGTAATTCATTCTTATTTCTATTTTGCTATTGCTTCATCTTTATAAAGCACTTGCTACCATAATAATAAATGGCGCATATATTTCTCCTTAATCTTAAAATTGAAGCTTTCTCGATTATCCGAAAATTTTGATTTTTCGAAAGATGGTCGGTCCCAATTACTTCGGAAAATCGAGGTTCTACTTTATTTTACTAAAATTGTAATTTTTGTCTGAAAACATATTGGAATTTTTAGGGTCGGCTTATACACGAGTCAAGAATTTTACCACTATTTTGTCATTCAAAATCGGGAAGTCGGCTTATTACGCGAACGGGCTTATACGCTAGTACATTCGGTAGCTCTTTTCAAATAAAGTCCTAGGAATTTAAAAATTGCCCTTTTAAATCTTATCAAAGAAGAGCCATGTAAAACGCTACCGCATCCGGTCAATGAACAAAGCATACATATTCTTGTCAACTACCGCTCATACTGTTCAGCGCTTAAACGTTCGTGAGTTTTTACGACAAAAGTGATATTTCTCAAGTCTTTCTTCAAAGTTGGTGGCGGGATGTAAAAGACAAACCGCAACTACTAACTAAGATCATACAATGCCTGAGGTTTATAGAAACAAACGAGTACATCTTTTCAAATCCAGAGCCATTTTAGTCCGACTCCATCACTTGGGTGTAAGATGAAGGGAGACGTGGGTTATTAGCGGGTGCCTGAAACTTCCATCACTTTTGAACTTTTATCTTGTACATCTCTCCAAACTGTAGTATGTGTAAATTGTAAATAGTAGGTGTTTGATACTGTGTTGTAATGTGTTTCTAATTGTGATGCTCAATATTGTGTGTTTAATATACTGTAACGTATATAAATCCAGGAAAATGTAAACAATTATGCAATCACATTAAAATGATCCCCATGTAATCACTACATACAGTCATGTAAATAGTAGGTGTTTAATGTTGTGTTGTAATGAGTTTCTAATTGTGATGCTCAATATTGTGTGTTTAATGTACTGTGACGCATATAAATCCAAGAAAATTGTAAACAATTATGCAATCACATTAAAATGATCCTCATGTAATCACTACACACAGTCATGTAAATAGTGTTTGATGTCGTGTTGTAATGTGTTTCTAATTGTGATGCTGAATATTGTATGTTTAATGTACTGTGACGTATATAAATCCAAGAAAATTGTAAACAATTATGCAATCACATTAAAATGATCCTCATGTAATCACTACATGCAGTCATGTAAATAGTGTTTGATGTTGTGTTGTACTGTGTTTCTAATTGTGATGCTCAATATTGTGTGTTTAATGTATTGAGACGTATATAAATCCAAGAAAATTATAAACAATTAGGGTAGACCGGGGCTAGTTGGCCCGCTTTTTCTTCTAATAATTTTTAAAAATTTACAATTCAACATTTTTAATTTCTTTTTATGTTACCGCTATCAGTGTACTTTCAGGAAGAAGTCACAATAGTAAAATTTGAAAATATTAACTATAAGTATTAGTTTAGAAGCTCAAATTGTCGCTTGAGCCAACCTACCCCGATTGCGGGGTAAGTTGACCCACATCACTTTTTAATGTTCTGATAGTGTGGAAGTTTAAGAAATGATCAACATTTTACCAAATCTTAATTTTTATTTCTTGCGAACGAAAACACAATATAGCCTCCTAAATGAAAATAAAAATTTAAAATATTAATATTGTGAGTTATTCAAATTATTAACTTCGACCAAAAATTGCTTTAAAAATTGATTTTAATTTCTCATAAGAATGTCTTTAATACATTACGGAACAGTAATAAATTTTAATAAAGCATGCTAGGTGTTAAAACACCGTAAATCTTAGAGTACAGTAATTTAAGAAATCATTCATTCTTAATTAGGTGATTTATTATAAACACCAGATGATAAATAAATTGTATCAAGGCCTCTGTACATCTGTTAAGTGCAATAATTCTTTTCTTTCGTTTATAATGTTTTTACAACGCATCATTCCTTTCAAATTTCTGTCAGTAAAATGCAATATTGATGCTTTGGGTGATTGCAGCTTCTTTGAAATAATGATAATTTTCGTTTATATAAAACTTTAATTCCTAATCAAGTATTAAAAAAAAACCAGTTTGTTTATCATGAAATATATATATTATTGATTACATTCATGATTTATTATTGGTATAATGAGATTTAGATAATTTAAAAAGTTAGGATATAGCAATGTGTTTGATATAATTATGCTGGATGATATCATTTTTTTTATATTTTTTGTTTGAACTGCTGATATTTAATAACGTTTCAGGAAGAGTAGTTCTATTCTGTCTGTGGAAGGGACAATATGTCTCTTAAAGGAAAAGATTATGCATGACACATTTTTGATATAATTAAAAATGGTTTCAAGGAGTGCAAAAAATAGGGTTTTCAGAAGAAAAAAATTCATAACTTCGTCAATTCACAAGATATAAAATTCACTTAAATTTATCATAAATCTTCTTGATATTATCTACAACTTTTGTATTGACAAGCTTTTGACAGGAGCAACTCTTACACCAAAAAGAAATTAAAAATAAAAAAGTGTGTGTGTGTGTGGGGGGGGGGGTGTTGTATAAGGAAAAAAATCACATTTCCCTTAATCCGTTAAATTCTTGGTGAAATTAGTACTTAACTTCCAAATCTACCTGCACCTGTAGGCCAAGCCAACAAGGAGTTTTCTATAATTATGAAAGTTATAAATGTTTTTGTACAACAGGAGCAGATGATTTGATTTGAGGAGGAGGTAAATAACATTATAACTTCATTTTTTAAAAAGATTGACTGGAATAACCAGGAATTCAATTAATAAAATAGTTCCTTACTATTTATTAATACTAAGTTACTTAAAATAATAATAAATGTTTATTAAAATAATTCATTAAAACTATCAAAATTCCAATACCCCAGAGCCAAATTCTTACGGGGCATGTTGACCCGGCGGGCCAACACGCCCCGTGCCAAATGGGCCAATTAACCCCGTATCACCATTTTTGTTTTTCATGACTGTAAGGAATTATTCTGAAAGCATTTCAATAAAAAAATCTGCCCTACAATAACTACGAACAACTATTTTTCTGAATTGTTATATATCCAAATCTAAAATGCAACCTGCAAACAAATAAAAAACGATTATTTATAAGAGAGGCAATTTACTCACCTTTGCAAAATTTTGAAAGTTTTCAATAATTCTTTAGCGGACGCTCCGACTTCAACGGCGCTGTTGTTGGAGGAGGAAAGCGAAGCAACGCATACTTGGCTGGACTGACAACGTCATCTAACACAAAGTTTAAAAAATATCGCGACTGGGCCAACATGCCCCTATGGCCAACTATCCCCGGTCTACACTATGCAATCACATTAGGTAAAATGATCATCGTGTAACCACTACATACAGTCATATATTGTTGAAAGAGCAATATAATTAATATCTCGATGTAAAACCTTCGGTTCACCCAGAAAATTTGGTTACCATTTGTGATTGTAAATGTAAATCTCACAGTAACCGAAATAAATGTCGGCAGCCGGATCGGGGACCCGATGCTTGCCTTTCGGACTCTCTTTGAGAGTCGGGCGGAAAGTGGATGTGATCTGCCCCTCGGGAATGCACTAACACTCTAAAGCGAAAGCTGAGTTCCCAAGGCGGTCATCGCTGTCATTGGTGTATCTCAATTCAACTCTTCTTCTTCGGATTAAAATTAATTTCTTCGATTTTCCATGCACAGTTGTTGTCTTTGAAAAAACTGCCTTTCGTGGGTGTTCAAGCAAATAGATATGTTAATTATTTTACATTTTAAAATTTATTTACGTATTAACTGGCTGACCCGCATGTGTTATCCCGACCCGTTATAATAACCTTAAACAAAACTCAAGTGATTTCTTTACGTCATAATATCCATTTGCATATATTTCGCTTAGTTTGGATACAATGACGCAAAGAAATCACTTACATAAATCTTACTTTTGATTTTGGATAGCGTGGCAAAAAAGATAAATCAATTTATTCATATAAATACATTACAGTGCATTGTACAGGTTCAGTTAAAGTGGTATTTTTAACAGTGTATTGGAAAATTAAAAGTTTTGGTTAGATGTGTAAATATATTTAGCCAAATCGAAAACAATTAAAATTGAATTTTAAAACAAATTGTTTAAAGCTACATCAAGGCGTCACTTAAATTTTGATATCATATCTTTTGAAACTAATAGTTTGAATTTATGAAAAATGTGAATGATAACGCATCAATGAATAAATTTTTATACATCCCTTTAAATTGAACATAATTCTTACGCATGCAATTATAAATAAAACAAAAATAAAATGATAAAATAAATAATATAGCGTCACTTAAAATTTGATATCATTATTTTTAAGTTCCATATTTAAAATTCTTATAGCAATAAGATAAAGTGCTGCGTCACAAACTCGTTAAGGGTTTTTTTTTTTATTCATTACTTTTTTTAAGTTAATAATAAAAAGATAAAAAAAAAAATTAAAGACTAATGATAGGAACTCATAATCGTGATTTCCATTGACCTTTAACCCCCCCCCCCTCAAAAAAGCATATCTCATACTTATATTGTAAAGAGTGCTGTGCTATTTGATTTTTTAAGAACTTTTTAGTAAGATATGGAAGTAATATACAAAATGTGTGTGTGTGGGCGGGGGGGGGGGGGGGTGTTATGGTTTGTTTCACAGATATAGAGAGCTTTATTAAAACTTACTATGTAAAAAGTTTACTTTCTTGAGAAAAATATAAAGAAATATTACTCTTTAAACCTTTTTATTTAAAATACAATAAAATTGTAAGCAAAAAAAAAAAAAAATACTTTCAAATAAAATTTATTTGGGAAATTGCTGATTTTTTATTTTTTAAGAAATAATTTTCCATCATGTAAGTTTTTAATCTATAGTTGTATTGGGATGGTAGGATATTAGATTTACTGGATACAACTGTATAAAATGCATAAAATACATTATTGTTGCTCCCATTATTGAAAAGAAACTTTTATTGTGATATCCCCCCATTTATTGTTAATGCTGAATTTAGCCAATAGATGGCGATACCATGCAGAGAAGCATTTAATTATTGATGTATTTAACTAATCATGTAACAAGCAACTTAAATTACTTCAAAAACAGATTTTAATTATACTTTGTACCTTGAAATTTTTAATGCTAGGCAACGGTTTAATAATCTAGTTATCCAACTGAATTATTTAATTTTAGGTTTTATTTCACTTATTTTTTTCTGTTAATACATTTCCCATTTATTGTTAATGTTGAATTTAGCCAATAGATGGGGATACCATGCGAAAATCATTTAATTATTAATGTATTTAACTAGCAACTTAAATTATTTCAGAAACAGATTTTAATTATATTTTGTACCCTGTAATTTTTTTAATGCTAGGCAATGGTTTAATAATTTATTTAGCCAACTGAATTATTTAATTTCAGGTTTTATTTAGTTTTTTTTTCTGTGAATAACATGGGAAGTTTTCAAGGTATTTTTTTTGTTGTTGTTGTAAAACTAAAAAATAATTTAAATATATTTAAAAAAATAAATTTACATCACAAATTTTGCATTTTATGCTCTTTTGATTTAAAGAGATGGTTTAATAAACCTTTGTTTGAGCCCCTCTCCCTCCCACAAAGATAAAAGTATAAAACTGCAATTTATTTGCATGACAATTTATGCAACAGTACAAATATTTTAAAGAAAATAAAAATTTAATTTCTTTTATTTACTTTTTTAAATTTTGAATGTATGACATTTTTTTAAAATTTCGTAGTCTTCCATTTACAGTTAGAATAACAGCATGTATTTATTATTATTATTATTATTATTATTATTATAAAGGTAATGGAAGAATTAAGGCCAGTTTTTTTTCTTTTTTTATTATAAGGGTAATGGAAAAAATAAAAACGCATAATTTAAATTTATGTACAGTAGGAAAACAGAAATTTATTTGTGTTAAAAATTGTAAATAAAAAGAAACTGTTGTAGATTGAACAAACTGCGTATTTTCTTTTCCTTATCATTAAATCTGAAAAATTTCAAAATTAAAATTCTCTCACTGTAAACAAATGAATGCGTAAAAATGTGCTTTTATTTATATTTGTAATTTATATGTATTTATTTATTATATGTATTTGATATATCTATCAGTTTTAAAGTGAACCGAATGCTTTTCGGTTTTAAAGTATTCTCTTTTCTGTCATATAAAAATTGGCTTTCGGCGGACCTTAAAAACCTTTCCGTTTCCGCGTTAGGCAGATTCTGGCTTATGGAACACGTATTAATGTTATTTTCAATGGATTCGCCGGGGCTTGAAAGCCTTTCCGCTGTAGGCAGATTTCCGGCTTACACAGAGTCCGCCTTAGACAGATTTTACAGTATTTTTATTGTCTGAAAAACTGTCACGAAATAGTGATATGTGAAACTCTTAAAAAAAAAAATCAAAATAAATAAATACATTTTTATAGAAACATAAAATCAAATTTACCTTGATTAAAAAAAAAAAAAAAAAAAAAAATGCTTACTGCTTCAAAGAGGACAAACCTCGCGACCTATGTATTGCGAGGTCCGCACTTAACCGACTAAGCTACGGAAGGTTCGTAAACTTTTCACTAAACGTTGATCAGAAGAAATTAAGCGCATGAATACATTAGGCGCAACTTCGGTGAAATTCCCATAAATGGTGAAAAAATATAGTCCGATTTTTCATGCTTATTATAAAACGAATAAGAGTCTTCCTGGAAACAAACATGGTCTTATTCGGTTAATCTAAAATAGATTCATATTATATATTAATTTAATAAGATCATTTTCGGAGGAAAAAAAATGTGAATTAAAAAGAAAATTAGAGTTTTCCCGGAAACAAATATTATCTTATTCCCTTCACATAAAACAGATTCCTATTATGTATCAATTTAAAGAAAATCGTCCGGACCATTTACCAGATTTTTACATTAAAAACTTCTTCCATCCAGTGATGTAGTCGTAAAATAAACAGAGGGTATACGCTCAAGGCAGTCTCTCTGTTTCTCTAGCTTTCTAGAGAAACAGAGGGTATACGGTGTTCATTAAAAAAATCCAGAGGGTATCCGGCGTATACCCCCGTATACCATCCACTACATCCCTGCTTCCATCACGTTCCGTCGCTTTCGCTTTAAAAATGGCTGTTTAGATCTCAAAATATACGGCACGTAGAAATGTAAAAATTTCAGAATAGGATTAGACTGCAGATGTAAGACTGTTCTAAAAAAATCAGAACAGTAGGACCTGTATCTGCTGAGTTATTAAATGGCGGCTTTTCGCGTTTTCTTTGATGTCGAGTTAGCCGTATATATGAGTTCCGCCATCTACGAATTCTAAGATACGGTTTTAGGTTTAAGGCTGCGTCACTCGGAATACTACCGTTTTCCATGATAGTATATTTAACCGGTCAAACTACATTTCCATACGCTGGCATCTTCTTCGTAGTTTTCTTTCACTGGTGCATGCCTTCGACCATTTTACATTTATCCTTATTAATTTTTATCTTGCATTTATTGGCGTTTGTTTCCAATGAAAATTCCGTTTGTAAACTTGAAAGTTTAATCTCAATTGGGATTTTCGAGCGGCCTATAAAATGTTTAGAACCGTCCAGCACGATATCATAAACGATGCCTCTTTTGCAAATTTTTTTACTGTATGTTTCCCTAATCACCCAATATAGACAATTAGGTATCTTGCTTTATAGCAACAACATGCGGCTTAATCGGGGATAACTTTGAAAGTTTCAATTTTATTATACATTTTTCTTTATTTTTTTCCGGTGCGTATATTTCAATATTTGTTTCAGTGCGTAAAAAAATAAACAGTTTTTTTATTTTATTGTCATCCATTGTTCAATTTCACACGTAATTTTATTTTTGTTACGGATAGAGCGTCAAAAAAAAAAATCTCATTTTCTTTGGCTGCAATGGATGTTTTAGAAGAATTTTGTCGGCATTATTTGATATGGTTATGCGCACTTAAAATTTCACGTATCTCATATGCATACTTAAAACTTGCTTATTGACAAATATAACAATGAAAAGTATTAATCTATTTTTTAAAAAAATGAAAAAAAAATTATTCATATTATTGTGCTTTTGCATATTAAAGAAATCTAATTGAAAAACTGACTAAAATATTTTAATTTTAAGGTTGGCTTAGCTATGTAACTTAAGAAACATTGGATGCGAGAAATACTAGATTAAACTAACATATTTAATTAAATTACTTCTTTTTAGAAACGATGTCTTTGAAAAATATCTAAAATTTGAACTTTAGTTTATAAGGATGTTAAAAAAAACTTAGTTTTACTTTTAAAAAATAATAATTCTAGTCAGACACGTGGTGAGTCCCATCTTTTGCCATTTTACATCTTTCACATTTTTTATATCAACGAACTGGGGCATTTCAGAAAAATCAGTTTTAGAATTATGGAAATTTCATTTTAACAGAAATCTATGCAAGGCTCACACAATTACAATGAAATCAAACATTTTGAATAAACATTTTCAGATATTAACATGCAGTTGTATATACAAATATAGATTTAGAAGATTACCTCAATTCCACTTGATTATCTCTTTGCTTCTGACTTTTATTGAAACTGATCAAAATTCAAATTGATTCCAAACTGAAAAAATATATATAAGGAAACTGAGAGTCCAAAATTCTATATGTCAGTCCATAAATTTTCAAATGTATTATGTCTAAAATATATTTATATGTACTTTAGCTATATTGTGCAACATACATTTTTAATTTTAAAAATTATGATTGCAGAAACATCGTGTTTAACATATTAAAATGTGTAATGTTGTAAACTAGCTACAAGATAACAAATATAAGCAGATTTTAAAGACTTGATTCTTTAAAAACGCCATCAAATTTCTTTAAAATAATAATAATTATTATATTATTAAGAATAATAATGATATAATTTCATTTGCATAATGTAATTTGAAAAACGATATTCATCGAATATTTTTTTAAGTATGTGTTTTATTTAATTAATAATTTCTTCCGTTTTTACAAGAAGAAAGTATCGATTCGTAAAAAATGTCGACTTCCAGTATTTGATGGAATATACTCTTTAGATGAACCTGAACACGATTTGACTGTTTTTAGGAAATGTCTGTCCGTGAGTCTGTATGTCTATTTGTATGCGACACAATTTTTGTGGGCACTCTATCTCAATAACTAATGTACAGAATTTAATCATTTAATGTGTTTTATTTAATTAATAATTTCTTCCGTTTTTACAAGAAGAAAGTATCGATTCGTAAAATATATCGACTTCCAATATTTGATGGAATATACTCTTTAGACGTCCCTGAACACGATTTGGCTGTTTTTAGGAAATGTCTGTCGGTGAGTCTGTATGTCTATTTGTATGCGACACAATTTTTGTGGGCACTCTATCTCAATAACTAATGCACAGAATTTAATCAAACTTCAGATTCAGTTATACCTTCAAATAACCTGGTGCTGAGTACATTTTAATGCGAATCGCCCAGCAGGTGGCCCTGCTATGCCACAGTGCTCAGCAAAAGTTTAGACATTGATCTATTATGATTCTGTACTGCGAAGTATGTAACGAATTGTTGTAACTCAACTGTCACATATTACTGGGGACTTATCCTTTATTCACAAGCAATATATTTTAAATTATACCTTTTACATAATAAATAATGACAAAAAAACAAAATTAACAAGTTAGCAAAAGTATAGACAATCTGTCTATTTACAGAAAAATAACCATAAATTAAAATCGAACTACACCAACATTGTGTGCAGTTAGTGCAAATATGTGACTAGGACACTAAACTGTGTGAGGAAACTAAATCCTGCATCACTTGGGAGTCTATTTCCTACCAAAAACGTTCAACAGCAGTTCGACGTTCATTAACAGAAGAGTATTGTCAAAAAATTGCTTAAACCTTATGAGATATGATGCCACAAACGTTTTCGATTGGGTTCAGATCAGGGCTACACGCGGGCCAGTCGAAAACAGTAATATTTTGAGAGTTAAATCAACTTTTGTCTTGCATGCAACATGAATGGACGCATTATCTTACACAAATACATACTTTGGGACAGCTAAAAGTTCACCAAATGGCTGTAAATTGTTTTCCAATGTATATATGTAGTCTTACGCTGCATGGCAACTATTGAGGATACTTGAGCATTAAAACAAAGTGAGGCCCAAATCATTAAAGAGTCATCTCCTTGTTGACGGCGAAAGAAAGCCCGAGACTGTTTACACAAGTCATGCCAATAGTATTCCACCCTATCTGGGTCATCCAAATTCCGCTTTTTTTTTTGTCACTGAATGTCACAGTACACCACTTTGGTCCATATGACATATCTTTGCGAGTCCATTGCATTCTTGTCAATTTGTTGTGAGATTTAAAGGCTGGTTGTTTTATCATTTTCATGAAAACTAATTTACATTTTTTTTTTATTCCTCTTCGAATCGTATCCGTTGGCACAGAAAGCTCTGACTCACTTTTAATGCGAATAGCAATCATCATTTGTCTAGATGACAGTTTATGGGTCCTTCTACCATCTCGTTTTCTGGCCACGCGAGGCCTTCCAGATCTATGTTTTGATTTGAAAGAGTCACCCTTAGACAGTACTTGATAGACAGACTTCTTTGGACGATTCGAAACAGCTGAAATTTCTGCAACAGTCTTCCCTTTCGATTTCAGCTTCCATTCTACAATTACTTCATCTGACTGAAAATTTCTAGCTCGCGGCATCTTCACTAACCAATGCTATTGCGAGGTGCACTTAAATACTTCATGCATGTGGCGTCAAAAGTTTGAAATTTGCGTTTTTCCGTGAACAGTTTCCAAAAAAATCACGAAAGTGTCGAAACTTTTGCAATAAGCAAATTTCACATTTTTCAGTTAAATTAAATAAAATCCGACATTAAAACCGTTATTTCCATCCTAAAAGGTTTAAAATATGTTTAAAAATAAGTACAGCCATTTGTACAGCCCAAGTGTTCGTATTTTTTATTTAAAGGTCAAATATCACCAGTGTCTAAACTTTTGCTGAGGACTGTATACATTTTTCCCGATTTCCGCGATAACTGTATTACAAGAACAGAATTTCATCAAATTTCCTATTCTCTTAGACCTTGACATAAATAGACGCTGATTGGGTTTGGGTGTAAATCGCACAACAGGTGCTGCTTCTATGCTACGTTTATCCCGATTTCGGCGATAGCTATATCTTAAGAACTAATGCGCGGACATTCACCAAACTTCATATTCTTTTAAACCTTCACATAAAAATATCCTTATTAGGTTTGGGTGCATATCGCCCAACAGATGTCACTGCTATGCTTTGTTTTCACAATTTTCGCCATAGCTATATCTCAAGAACAAATAGATTGTCATTAATTTTTGTTGAAGACGGTTTTATTTGTATAGAACAAAGTTTTGTCATGGTCACAACATAGTAGTTTCTTTTATGCTTTCATTTTCTTTAATTTGGTTGTAATCTTATGTATATATCAGGCCATGAGTTTCAAAACTTGCCTTAACTAAAATTAAAAAAAAAATCGCGTTTTTTCTATCAATCTACTGCTGTAGGAAAACCTGCACCGAAAATTCACTACAATCTGCAAAAAAAATAGTTTTATTGTATATTTCTGGCATTGTAAAATCTTGGTTTACAAAGAAAACCAATGGACACAGTCAGAGGTTTTTCGTGATTTTCCAAAATTTTATTTTCTTGATAAGGCGAGTTTTGAAACTCACATCCTCATTATGTACTGATGTATAGTTATTATCTATGTAATTACAAAAGTAGCTACATAATGATTTAGTAAGCCGCTGTGGTAAATTTCACAGTTTTAAATGAACGTAATCAGACATTAAATGGACTGTGATTACACATCATCACGTTGCTTAACATGTGACTTCGGAACTTACAAATTTAAGCAAAAAATGATAATAATTTGTAAGCCACAAATTATAAGAGATTATATGATTTAAATTGCGATTCGTTTTCTACTTAATTTATAGTCCCTGTGAAAATATTATAATACAATCATTACCGCTGTGGTAAATTTCACAATTTTAAATGAACGTAATCAGACATTAAATGGACTGTGATTACACATCATCACGTTGCTTAACATGTGACTTCGGAACTTACAAATGTAAGCAAAAAATGATAATAATTTGTAAGCCACAAATTATAAGAGATTATATGATTTAAATTGCGATTCGTTTTCTACTTAATTCATAGTCCCTGTGACAATATTATAATACAATCATTACCGCTGTGGTAAATTTCACAATTTTAAATGAACGTAATCAGACATTAAATGGACTGCGATTACACATCATCACGTTGCTTAACATGTGACTTCGGAACTTACAAATTTAAGCAAAAATGATAATAATTTGTAAGCCACAAATTATAAGAGATTATATGATTTAAATTGCGATTCGTTTTCTACTTAATTCAGAGTCCCTGTGAAAATATTATAATACAATCATTACCGCTGTGGTAAATTTCACAATTTTAAATGAACGTAATCAGACATTAAATGGACTGCGATTACACATCATCACGTTGCTTAACATGTGACTTCGGAACTTACAAATTTAAGCAAAAAATGATAATAATTTGTAAGCCACAAATTATAAGAGATTATATGATTTAAATTGCGATTCGTTTTCTACTTAATTGATAGTCCCTGTGAAAATATTATAATACAATCATAAGCCCGATATTCCTGCTAATATGAAAACCTCTCTAAAACGGATATATTCTTCGGTACTCCGCGATTCCGTACTAGCAGGATTTATTTTAACATATACGTTTATTGGGGTACGCTCTTATTTTTCTTTGAATTAATATAACGTATTATAAAATCAATTAAAAAGTATAAAACGCAGTAAAACCTGGTAAGAAGGAATCGGAAGGAATAAAAGAAAATCGTTTTATACAGGTTTCTATCTTATACGATTTAGCATACCGACCTTAAAAATTATAGCACATTTTTCACAACAGAACCGTAAAAAGTCCCATTTAAATCAGGATCCCGTTATACACAGGTTCCTTGTATAAGAGTCTTACTGCACTATTATTTCATTTCATTAACCATTAAATGCCGGATTTTTCAAAAATCATTGTAGTATTAATTTTCGGCTTTTATTTTTTAAATAAATCATGGGAAAAATACTTTTAAAAAATCATATTTTGTTTTAAATATGGTTTACGGCTAAAAAACACTTTGTTACTAATCGGCAATACTGGTCTTTAATTGAAAAAATAATTTTCCTTGATAAAATTCTATAATATTAAACACACAAGAATTTTAGGAACTATAAGAAGAAATAAATTTTACTTGCTTACTGCAGAAAAAAATAGGGTGTTTCGCAAGCTTCCAAACAAAACAAAATGAACAAGTAGCAACAATTGAAAAAAATAAATCTATCTTTATTCTTAAACAGCACAAGTGTTGCCATCTACATGCTGAAAATCTATTTAATAATATTTTCAGAATGTATTTTATTGGCAACATTAGGCATTATAGCTTCAATATTATTCTGACAGTATTTTAAAGCCTAAATTGGGTGTGTTGCCGAAAAGCAACACCCGGCATTTAAGGGTTAATTTAAATTTTAAGCATTATTTAAGCGTGGCTTTAGAATTTTTATAAATAAACCTTAAGAATTTAAAAACGCATCCAAGGTTTTAAAATTTCCTAATCGATAGACAATCTCATTTTAGAGAAATTTCAATGACTTTTAATTAAAAGAAGATATCTATCTCGATTGAGTAAAATGGGAAATTATAAATTCATGTGGGAAATCATCCTTTCGGTTGGTACACGATAACAATGGCTTTGTAACTGGAGATATGAAAGTCTGATAAAACTGCCGATGTAGAATGAGTATGGATATTCCCAGATAAGTTTTTTTTTCGTAAGCGAAATCCGTTCGGACAGATGTCACTAATGTAGGTAGACAGGTGTCTACCTTACACACGCTAGTACACTGCCCCTTATAATTATAATGCATTCTTTTCACCAGAGCCATAAAAAGTTTCATTTAAAGAGGAATTTCATTATACACAGGTTCCTTTTACAAGAGTATTAGTATAGTTTTATGTGATTTCCAGACCTGCCAACTGCTACGAAAAAATCGCAGTTGCTACGATTTGGATCTATAAACTACGATGCTACGAAAATCAGTCTCAAACTACGATTTTCTCGTTGAAAGTGGAGATCGTGAAAGAAAACTCAAATTTTGCCTAAGGATTGTGTAAAAATCGTCAAAGGTTGCGGTAAAAAATGCGAATTTCGTCAAAATTTGAGGTAAAAATTCATTCATTCAAGGATTTCAAGAAAGAATCGTAATAGAAAAGGGGAATTACGATTGTGGAAAAAAATTGTGAATATCGTGAAATGATCGCAGAATACAAATCGCGAATTTCGTCAAAAATTTACTGCACTGGGCTAAAAAATTGGAACTGTGCTCCTTTTACTAATGTTAAAAGCTGCAAAACGAGAAGCTGTACAATTGTATAATTATTTTCAGAGGAAAAAAATTACTACAGTGAGTTGAAGAATGAAACCTTATTCTTTTTACGAATGTAAAAAATTAGCCGCGAAACACGAAAAACCAACCAACCAACTTCCAGATTAATTTTAATTTTGTGTGCTACGATTTCTCATTTTCTAAGGTTGGCAGGTCTGGATTTCATTCATTTAATTTTTCAGACTCATTTAGCGTGGCTTAGAAATTTTATAAATAAAATTTTAAAATTTAAAAACATCCAAAGTTTTAAAATTTCCTAATCGATAGACAATCTCATTTTAAAGGAATTCCAACGGCTTTTTAATTCAAAGACGATTCCTGTCTCGATTGAGTAAAGTAAGAAATTATAAATTCATGTGGGAAATCATCCTTTCTGTTGCTACAAGATAACAATTGTTTGTAACTAGAGATATGAAAGCTTGATAAAACTGCCGATGTAGAATGAGTATGGATATTCCCAGATAAGTTTTTTTCGTAAGGAAAATCCGTTCGGACAGATGTCACTAGTGTAGACAGTTGTCTATCTTATACACGCTAGTACAGCACGCCTTATATCCATAATATATTGTTTTCACCAGAACGATAAAAGATTCCATATAAAGCAGGATTCCGTTATACACAAATTCCTTTTGCAAAAGTTTTACTATAGTTTAATTGATTTCATTAATTTAATTTTTCAGACTTATTCAGCGTGGCTTAGAATTTTTGTAAGTAAAATAAAAAAATTAAAAAGTATCCAAGGTTTTAAAATTTCCTAATCGATAGACAACCTCATTTTAAAGGAATTTCAATAACTTCAATGGCTTTTTAATTAAAAGGAGATTCCTATCCCGATAGAGTAAAATGGGAAATTATAAATTCATGTGGGAAATCATCGTTTCGGTTGCTAACAAGATAACAATGACTTTGTAACTGGAGAAATGAAAACCTGATAAAACTGCCGATACAGAATGATGGTGTTTATTTCTAGATTAGTTTATTTCTTAAGGAGGCTCAGAGCTTGAAAACTTTTGAAAAAATCGATTTTTTTTAATCTATTTTTATTATTTAATTAATTCTGAACACAGTACAAAAAAACGCATAAAAATATTTGCATTTTTAACGGAGTTATAAGCATTTATGTAACAATCACTTTCAAAGCCGCACCTATTTAATTGCAACTTTAAGTCTCGTTCTCTCAAAACTTGATTTTTGACGACTATCCGTAAGATTTAAAAAAAAAACTATTTGATGGAATGGCTTAGATTTTCATATAACATAATTATCATAGAATGAATTAATATATTTTAGATAGTTTAATATTTTGAGTATTTTTAATGAAAAAAATGTATTTTTAGGGTTTTTTAAATTTTCAAATTTGAGAGTTTTTTTAATTAGGTTTCCTTTGAGTGATAGTTATATCCTTAATTCATTCTATAGAGTAAAGTTTGCTGATCCTTTTAAAGCAAAAATTAGGTTCTTGTGTCAGTTCAACGTTAAGATATCTTACGGATGATGATAGGGCACCTAAATTTAATTTCGAAAATTGTGTTATATAAATTTTGCTATATTTTTTATTTTATTACATTGAAGCACTTCATTTTATAATTTTTTAAGACTACAAACATATCTTTAAAATATCAGAAAGTTTTAATTAGTTACATTGAATACTTTTGTTTTTATATGGACTCGAAGCGAGAGCTCTGTTTACATGTTTTTCGGTATCTATCAAGCCCTGAGGATTAGGAAAATCCTCAAAAAAAAAAAATAAGGAAAATCTGTATGTAAAGAAAGAGTCTCTTTATCTACGAAAATATAATATAAATATAAACGAAAATATACCATAATCTCTTCCGAATTACCCAGGATTTCAAAAAGTGCTTTTTATCATTAGAAACCTTGGAAACCAATATATTTTTGAGATAAAGAGTCATTTATAAAAACGAAGTTTCTTTTGCTGCCTCTGAATTTCGGAAACGTTTCCGAGTAATTTTTTATAATCTATAATCAGTTTTCCCGACCCAGAATATAGGTTTTACGAAGATTGTCAATTCTCAAGAAAACATTTTTATGTACAACAAACATGTTTTAAACCTCTATCCATTTCATGGGCTCAGTAATGTCCAAATTAAAAGGTTCAGTCAGAATTACTCAACGGATCCCCCATATTTTTTTTTTTTTTTTTTTTTTTTGTTAGGGACAACTGAGTAAGAATGACTTTGTGAAGTTACAGAAATAGCATAAATTGTGCTCAAAATTAGATAAAAAAAATCGATGTCATAGGAAAAGGCCATCTGCTTACGCCTCTGGAATGACTTCTGTATTAACTTGAAGCAAAACATTGTTGTGCTCACAATATTTGTTTTTCGCCAGTCTACTTGTTGCGTCGTCGATTAGGTATACTATAATCCCTACATAGCACGAAAGGTAAGCGATAGCCTCCTACCGTCCCGCCTTTTTTCTCTGATGTCAACCCTCACGCTTTTGGATACCACTATTCCCAAATAATTACTTCATTTAATAACACAAATTTCTAAGTCTCATTTAATATTCTTTCATATTTGGATATTCCTATAGTATTTCATATTCAGAAATAGTGGTATTCGGAAGGATTGGCAACTGCGCATAATAATAACGTTTTCGCTATGAACTCAAACTAATTTCAAAATTATCTGCAATATTCTTTACTAAAAAGTCCTCAGAGTTGCAAGTCAACAAGGCGCTAACCACAGGAATATTACATACATGCCCAAAATTTACAACCTATTTCTAAAGAAATTTGTGTGACGTACACTATATAAATATGCAAGAAAATACAATAAATAAATAAAACTAAATATGGCAAGAAATTTGAAGCCACTTCCAAACGAAACAAGATTTTCAAGTGACATTTCTTTTTTAAAACGTATAATTTATCCAGTTATTATCGTCTGCTGTTATTCATAATTTTCCCGGACGTTCTTATCTGCTTCAGAATAAATTAAATCTATTGCTGTATCTACTTTTAACAAAAGCCAATTAGAGTGCCTTCAAAATTTAAATATTTTTCAAATTTTTATCTCCCAGTCGTATTTCACATTTTCGCGTCTAAAAGTGATGCAATCGATTTAAAGAAACAAAATTTTTAAAAAAAGGATAATTTCTTTTAATGTAATCCTCTTTTAAAAGGTAAAGCCATGAAGGCATTTTCAAGAAGAAAACAAAAAGAGAGAGCGAAAATTTGCTTTGTAGTCAAACGTATTTTCGAACGTTTTTAAATTATATTAGCTTGAAAAGAATATTTTAGAACTGCATTAAGATGTAGCTTCCCTGTGAAATAATATTTCACAAAATCTGCGTAAGAAGGAAAAGGGATTAGGCAGAAATTTTAAGCACAGCGCCATTGTTATGAATATGGTAACTACAATAGTTACCTGGAAAATAATCTGTTAAATAAATTCGAATTAAGTGTGACGTATTAAAAAAACTTTTCAATTCATTTTATTAAGCAAACTCAGTATGTTTAAAGTTTTTTTTTTTTTTCCTTTAAGTAGCGTTAAACAATATTATTACTAAAAGAAAGAAATATAAACTTTAAATAATGAAATGCAATTTGTATAGTTGCAATTTTTTAAAGATAATCTCAAATCCAAATTCGGTACTTGGAGAAAAAATAAAAATTCAATTTTATCCGAAGTTGACGTGTATTCAGAACATTCTGTCAAATTTGTATTTTGAACTAATTTTCGTAACCTAACAATCGCGAAAATATGATATCAGGTAGCATTCAACTATAATTAAATGTAAATGATATTTACGGGAAATGATAAAAAGAATGCTTGGAATTTTTAAAAATGCGGGGATAAAACCCGCTTGATAAAAATCCCGTCCATAAGATCACAAAAAATTGAAAAAATATTTTTCCTTGATAAAATTCTATAATATTAAACACACAGGAATTTTAGGAACTATAATAAGAAATAAATTTTACTTGCTCACTGCAGAACAAAATAGGGTATTTCGCAAGCTTCCAAACAAAACAAAAAGAACAAGTATCAACAAGTGAAAATATAAATCTACCTTTATACTTAAACAGCTCAAGTGGTGCCATCTACGTGTTGAAAATCGATTTAATAATATTTTCAGAATGTATTTTATTGCCAACATTAGGTATTATACCTTCAATATTATTCTAATAGTATTTTAGAATCTAAATTGGGTATGTTGCCGAAAAGCAACACCCAGCATTTAAGGGTTAAATACCAGAATAAGTGCACTTGCCAAGCTTTTACGACAAATTGTACAAATTTTATTTAAATTTATGAGAGTTACACTCTAAAAAAAAATTGTTGATTTTAAGATGTAATATTGGGAGCTGAGATGTCAGTTTATAAGCAATAATGTACCGTCTTATAAATGAATTAAACCGTATACTACTGCTTACAGGTACATTATTTGTTTATTTTATGGTTTAATATTGTTAATTTTACGGATTTAAAGGGGCGGTGGACGTTAAAAATTTGTTTTTTTAATTTTCATCACAGAGATATAAAATTTTATGGAAATATACATTTTATCGTAAGTATACAGAACACCTCAAAAGAAATTTCCAATCTTGTTATAATTTTAAGATATTTAAAAAAAACATTAATTTTAAAATGCTTCATGCGTCTTAATTTTTTAGGTATTTCGTCGATTTTGCATTTTAATCACTTAAAATTCTATTACAAATAAAGGTGTGTATCGAATTTTTAATCCCTTGAATAGCTAAATTTTTAGAGATTTTTTTTCTGAATTCTATATCGATTTTCATCAAAATTTTGCCTTTTAATAAGTTAAAAATCAAATTTAATTATCTTAATGAAGTCAAATTTTAAAATGCATACACAGTTTCTTTGTAAGTAATATCGGGATTCTTTTTTATCAATTTCATAAATTTTGATCAAAAATTAAGACGCATGAAGCATTTGAAAAATCTAAAATCGTTGAAAAATCAGTTTTGAGAAAAATAGATTTAACACGTTGACGGACACTTGCGTCTATAGCCGTCAAAGCGAAGTTCACTATGTGGCATAATGATTGATTGACATCAGGATTTAAATGAAAAAATATATAAAAATAAGTAAAAGCTTAAGTTCACGTACATTAAATAATGCAAATTTTAGTTTTAAAATACTGATAGCAATTTAGGAATTAAAATTAAGTGATATATACACTATGACGCAAAAGTTTAGACAATGACGTCATTCAGCTTTAAAATGTAGAATTATGACGTCAGAATTACAAAAACCTGTAAATATATTCAAAAACTGATTTAAAATGCTATGTACAAAAGATGGTCGTTTTATTTGCTATAATACTAATTTTTTTCATAAAAATTCAAATGTGCTTGTCGCAAAAGTTTAGACACTATTCTAAATTTCTTTGAATATTCGCTGGCATATGCAAATTTAGAATCGATGATGTCACAAATTTGGAGTACTTAAGTTCTGCAAACGATTGCGCTTCATAGTCGACATGCCGAGAGCTAAAGAAATTCAAGTGAATGAGGTTTCAAGGATTTGGCAGTTGAAAGGTGAAGGGAAGAGCGTTTCTGAAATTTCTGCTATTATTAATAGGTCAAAAAGATCTATTTATCGAGTTTTATCGAGTGGTTCCGAATATAAAGCAAAATGTCGATCTGGGAGGCCACGTGTGACAAATGTACGAGAGGATCGCCTGATACAAAGACTAGCGAGTACTCAACAAATCAGCGTACGTGGAGTTCAAAGCTCATCGGGACCCTCTGTATCAAAGGATACGATTCGTAGACGAATTTTGGAAAAAGGAACAATCGTTTATAGCAAAATGCAGAAGAAACCAGCTCTGAAACCACATCATAAGTTACAAAGACTTATGTGGGCTCGAAAGCATATGTCATATGGAGAGAAATGGCAGTCAGTCATATTTAGCGATGAAAAAAAGTGGAATCTGGATGGTCCAGATGGTTGTTTATCGTATTGGCATGACTTGCGGAAGGAACCTCGACGTTTTTTTAGTCGCAGACAAGGAGGGGGCTCGGTGATGGTTTGGGCAGCCTTTTGCTATAATGGACAAGTATCTCTGACCTTCACCAGTGGTCGTCAAACTTCACAGCATTATACACAGACATTAGAAGAAAACCTACTGCCATTTGCTGAGCTTCTAGGGGGTCCTCAGTGGGAATTTCAGCAAGACAATGCTTCAATTCACACTGCAAAACATTCAAAATCTTGGTTTAATTCCCATACTATAAGAGTTCTCGACTGGCCAGCATGTAGCCCAGATCTTAACCCTATAGAAAACCTTTGGAGCATCATGTGTCGCAAAGTTTATAGCAACGCTAGACAATACTCTTCTGAAAAGGAACTTAAGACATCTATTGAGAATGCATGGTACGATATCGATCCACAAACTATGCAAGATTTAGTTTCTTCCATGCAATCTCGTGTATATGACGTAATACATAAGCATGGATGCGCAACCAGGTTTTAAAAATTGTTTATTTCGATTTTATTTAATTTGTGTCTAAACTTTTGAGACAGCAGTTTATTTTTGTTACCATTTAATTTATTGCAATATGCACAATTCCACTTTTCTTTGTTATAAATATTGTTTATATGTACAGCACATTAATTTCAAGCAGTGATTTGAAAATTGAATAAATATTTTTCAAAGTATGTAAGAATTTCTTCATTGTCTAAACTTTTGCGTCATAGTGTATAATATACGGTGTCCTTCAAGGGGTTAAAATATATTAACCCTCTCGCTGCGCATCCATGCTCGGGCATGCATTTTCCCGTCAAATTAATACTATTTGGTTGTTTCCACCAGTTATTTTTTAGCGAAAACTTTGTCTGATTTAATCAGGACATTTTCCCCGATTACGATAGTGAAAAATTTCTGCTTTAAAGAACCGGTAATAAACGATTAAAAATTCTGTAAAAGACGCTCATTGCGAAGAATTACATATGTTCATTACTCAAAAATATGTTTGTGTACAAAATTCAAACGCTTGTAACTTTGCAAAATATAACCGTATCTCCATGCGGTTTTCGAAAATCGCTCACAAGGAGACGGCAAGGGTATGGGGTATCCAAATCAAAACAAGGTTTTTGGTGTAAATTGTACTCAGTCAGTAAGAGAACTCGGATGACCAAATCGTCGCGCATTACTTAGTAATTATTGAAAAAAAAATTTAAGTTGGAATTTTTTTTTCTTTTATTACTATATGATAATTTGTTATGATTATTTCTCTTACAGTTAGTTACAGACGCTCCTAACATGTGTGAAGTTCTTGCACAATTTTATCAAACACATGAATAATTGTATATATAAACGCTTGGATAAAATTTTGTTACATATAATAAATGAGTATAAAATATTAGAGTAAAATTCATGTCAGTGGACGTGGCGTCCCAGTCGTGTCTTCCCTTAATGTGAGTGGGCGTGGCGTTCCATTCTTGTCTCCTGTTGAATTTTTACAATTATTTCTAATAGTCATAAGAAAAAAAAACTGGATATACCAATGGATTCAGGGAGGTTCAAAGAATTTTTTAAGCCAATAATGAAAAAAAAAATCAATTTTTTTCAAAAAATGTCACTCATGTCTCTTCTTAACTCTTTAAAGGGCGATGGCTGCACGGTGTAGCCACCTAATCTTAATTCCAAAACTGACAAATGACATCGAGACTATTTTAATAGAACTTTGCTTTTGTAAGGAAAGTGCAAAATAGTGAGTTTTTATTTTCTAAGAAATTTGTTTGATAATTCTGGTGTCAGTCAATTATTTTACCATTTTACGAACAGCGTTCTCCTACCCCTGAAAGGGTGTGTTTTGTGTGTGAACACACACAAAAAAAAATAAAGTATTTTTTTTTTCTCAATAACTACTTGTGCGTGCTACGGCTTGATCATACGAGTTCTCTTACTCAGTACAGTCAATCAGGGTAACTTTGATCCGCATTTTCTCTATTTTCATATGGCATACTCTTATTTGAAGAATATTGTCGCAACTAAGGGCATAAAAGAGAAGAAATGATTCTAAATTATTGTTTGACTATAAAAAATTAAGGAATAATAAGGATAAAAGCAATAAAAAATGGATTTTTAGACTGGTTCAAAGTTACCCAGCCATTTAGGATAACTTTGCACCATATGATAAATTTTTATATAAAATATTTACTTATAAAAAAAAGTATTGTAGTCAGGACAACTTTAAACACCAAAAAAATGTTTTCAGATATGCTAAAACTGCGAATTTACATTTCCCATCATCACAAGATTTGTATAATTTATGATATTACAACAAATATCAGGCATAAGAAAAGTGGAAGAAGAGAACCATGAACATTTAGAAATTTAAAAAAAACCTATTTATTGCTCATATAAAACATAAAAATGCAGTGAAAAACAATTTTCAATGTTTTAACTCTATAATATATCCATAGTTACAGTAATACATACAAGTACTACTATTATTCAAACAAGAATAAAAAACGTCGAACGTATGAAATGCCAAATTTAAGTAGCCCCGTCCCTAAACACGCCTCTAAATGAATTTTATGTATTTTACACATATTTGTAAAAATATTTACATGTCATATCTAATGCACACTTTCGGCATTTATATAAAATATACGTGCAAATATGGGAAATTTTCGACAGTAGCACCTATAATCAGTAAATTATAAGCATCCGTGTAACTTTGAGCCGGCTCAAAGTTACCCTGAAAATGCGGTAAAATGCTAGTGCATTCTTATTTTACATTTTATTAACTATTAATAAATTAATAATCACAAAATATTAACACATTTACAACATTTAGATAATAATATGTCTGATAAATGAGTATATTGTTACTTACTATGAAAATTTAATTGGATTACAACAACTTCAAAACAGCATTCAAAATTAACTTGAAAACAGTACTTCACAAAAATAGTTAGATGATGCAATTAATTGCGCATAATGTTGCTAATTTATTTTCTAAAATAAAGAGTAGAAATCCCAGTTTAGAACCTTGCCAACAGAGCACAGTTCTGGAGTTTATTTAGTCTTTTAGAGTCAAAAATATTGAAAAATAGGAGGTGGTTCAAAGTTACACCCCGTGGTTCAAAGTTACCCTGATTGACTGTACTGATTGCACACATAACCTTACTTTGTTTTGAATACCACACACTTTTGCCGTCTCCTTGTCAGTACAAACTAGAACTAGAGAATAATAATAGCCACAAAAATTATTTTCTATTTTTGCTCAAATAAAGGTACACGGTCCCCTTAAACCGGCACCCCAGATTCCAGTATTATACCGTAAAATATTTTTTTTTCTTTTTCAGTGTAGAGTTTCGCTGAACTGACCTGTCAGCAAAATGTTCACTTGGAAAGCATACAAAGTTGGCATGCTCGTGTGTGCTCGCCCGTGCAACCACAGAGTGTACTAAAATTTAATTCAGTTGAAATATGCATAACACAGCAAAGATACTTTTCGGAAATTATCACCGTGACTGACAATGTATCTTTCTTTTCTTTCTTCTGCAACCCTTTATATGAAATTATTTATTTTATATTCAAACCACATACGATAATTTAAAAAAAAAAATTCAAATAAAAACCGTGTAACGCAGATTAAAAGACAGATCATGAATTCATGTTGATAGAAGTTAATTCTAATTGTTTTTGTTCACTCCTGTATACGAATTGATTTACTGTAAAATCATTTATTTTCACGAGGCTTTAATTTTCGCGATTTTCGCGAGCCCGCCGTAATCGCGAAAATTTAAGCCTCGCGAAATATATATATATATATATATTTCGCCTCAAATAA
Source organism: Maratus speciosus (assembly GCA_963932465.1). NCBI lineage: Eukaryota > Metazoa > Arthropoda > Arachnida > Araneae > Salticidae > Maratus > Maratus speciosus. The sequence goes on from OZ010792.1 coordinate 530,473,932, forward strand.
TAATGAAAAATCAGAAATTTTTCACTTTCGAAATTCAATGATTACAGTTACTTAAATAAGAAATGAGTACAAAAATCTCTTGGATACTTACAACTATTTCTTGAATATTATACAACTACTTCTTGAATGAAAACAATAATACAACTAATAAAATGCAGCTCATTCACTTACAATATTTATACCAGCTTCTTTGAAGCCATTCATTTTTAGAGTGATGGGGGGAGGGGGGGGGGGGGGGTGGCGAAAAATTTTTCTGACAAAAGGAAGTTTCGTAAATTGCCTTATGCAAAAGGGGTTCTATTTAGGTATTTTCGAAAATTTTCAACTTTCGGCTCAGTTCATATAAAATTCGCGAAATTTTCAGCTCGCGAAATCACCGATATCTTCATTTTCGTGAAAATTACGACTCGCGAAAATAAGGGCTTTTACAGTATATTATTCTCACGTCACACTGTGTAATAAAATTTATTTCAGCTAAAAAATATGTACGGTCGAAAACGAATGTTCAACAATTACCGTTGATGGAAGTTAATTCTATATATGATCTATAAAATTCAAACATACCACATAATATACAAAGAATTTATATAAATCTTAAGGGATCGAAGAAAAAGGTTGTACACCTGCGAGTCATGCAATCGAGAGATTACCATGCAATGTGAATTTATATTCATATATGCATTTTTGCGTATTGTATCTATCTTATTGGTATAAAGACATATACATGTTTAAAGTTCTTCTCAGTACTTAATAAAGAGAGATTATATTTATTTCTAATGCACGTATTAGGGTCATTTTCAAATTCTTAGTACACAGTATATGAGATCTCACCTCCGTGTCATGCCACACACCCAATGTTACGAAGGAAAATGTTTGATTACTTATTTAATTGATAATAAAATAGTTAAATAATTATTATTCTAGCAACTACTGGCTCATGAGCAAAGTAACATAGCATAGTTAATTACTTTCTTTGTATTTTTGTTTGTTTTCTGAGTACGAAAAGGAGTGTCACACAACAAATTCTCACCTTCATGAACCAAACATTAAGTTGCATTTTCATGTTAAAAAATGGCAAAATTATCACCAGATTTTGTTTTCCATGATGCTAAAGTTAGCCAGTATGTTTGCTATTGTTAAATTATAAGTGAGAAATTTGTTTTTATACCCGGGTATTCGATTTTGTTATAAAAAAGCAACCATGGTTATTGGAGATTCTCACATCCGTGAACTGTAATTCAAGGTGATTAAATCAACACTATGATATTTGCTTATACAGTCGGACCTCTATTTAACGAACCTCTATTTTGCGAACTTCTCTATTTTGCGAACTTTTACTTGGAACCAAGAACATTTTGCAAATTTCTTCGTAAAATAACTTCCAAATAGCAAAGTGTATTCTCTATTTAACGAACGTTTCCTTGGGATCAATTTTTTTTCTCCCTATTTCTTAAAATATTACTGGACATTTGAAACTTATTCTTTCTTTTAACACATTTTATGATGATCAGCGACCATGAACAAGTCTTACCAGGCACCTAACTCACCGAGAACAGTAAAATCGTTGTGATTCTTTGCTTTCCATCCAAAAGAAGAGCAAACTTTCAATATCCCCTTTTAACCCTCAATGGAGCTGTGCCCCGTGTCCTTAAACTATAGTTTCCCGTTTATAGATTGTTAATCATGATCAATCGTGTCGGTAATTTCGGTTCTTATAGCTCGAAAATGTCAAAGCAAAAGTGCTTGAGCATTAAAGAAAAAGAAAAATTATTATTGATGAGGTGGATAAAGGCATGAAAAAAAAGAATACTGCTTTAAAATTTGATATTCTTCCAAACAGCTTATCAACCATAATAAAAAATCGTGATTTTAATGTAAAATAATTTTTTTAACTGAAAATACTATGTATTTCCAGACAATGTTTTGTTTCATTCTTATTTCCCTTGCAGATTTCTTTTTGATGGGTAAAATAAGTAAAACAAATAGATATAATTTATAATAAAAGTGCGACTAATTACTTTTTTTAAATTGTATTTAGTATTTATGGACTTAAAATGTGTTTTACGTAGTTTAAAGTATTTTAAAAGGTGACTCTCTATTTAACGAATTTTCCATATAACGAACTTTTTTTCGGGACTTAGCGACTTCGTTAAATAGAGGTCCGACTGTATATTGCTTATGTAATTATATCAATAGTTGTTATTTTTAAGAAAAAAGAAAAAATTCTCAAGAAAATAAATATGTAGCTTAATATTTAGATCATGTTCCTCACCTCCGTGAATCTCTTAATTTTGAAAATGTATATTTCAGAAGAAAATGCTTATCAAGAATTTGCAATAACTTGAAATCAAAAAAGATGGTTTCGAAACTTTAAAAAAGAAGAATTGAATAAAATATAAAAGATGGGTGATGAAAAGAAACTCCAGATGTGAATTTTTTGTGATTTTTTATATTCATTCCAAATATATTCATTATACATTCTTATATAGAAGTGCTTCTTAGTTAAATATCTAATAGAATAAATAGTTTTTTATGCTTTGTCTCACTACACAAACATAACTGTAGCATAAAGTTCACCTCTGTGACTGATGTTAATAAAAAAATTGTGTTTCTGAAAAAAAAAAATATAATGTAGCTGGGGCATTGCTGTTTTTTCCTTGCAGTAAGTGATAAGTTTCTAAAAATGATAACATTTGCCTTTAATTTTTTTTTTTTTACTGGAAAAATTTGTATTTGAAATGTACACTTTTGGGAGAATGACCCATATATATATATATATATATATATATCCCAACATCCTCCACAATTGAATTGGTGACGTCCTTCACAACTGCACTATTTTTTTTTTAAGCAAATAATATAGCAAAAGAGCAAAAGAATCTTTAGCGATAAAAACACAGTTAAAAATATATTAAATAAACAATAAAAATCTTGCGTCGAATCAGATTCTAGAGCCTATCTTTCTTTTATGAAAAAAGTAATAATAACGAATAGCATTTGATTAAGTAAACAAACATTGTTGGAAATAATAAAGCCGCTAAACAAAAAATTCACAACTCAATGCATTTTAAAATTATAATTAATTTAGAGAAGATTTTGGAGTTCGTGTTTAATAAACAGGGTTTTTTTGAAATCCTTAACTCGCATATGCTCAAAGTTACTCTCCAATCATAAGAAACGCTGACGTAATTCAATTTTCATAAGAGACTTCGTGTTTCTTTAATAGAATTTAGACACGGCAAGCAATTTCCAACTCTTTTAATTTAGTTACAGAAATCTCTTTATTTTCTCCGACTTGAAATTAAATAAATAAATTTAAGTATTTTCTAATTTAAATATTTTTGAAGATTTAAGTAGGGGATCTGAAAGTCATGGATATAAACTAGCTGATATCAGATGTGTTGTAACTGAAATAAATGATGTTTCATCGATATGTTCGTGGCAATATCAGTTGAGGTAATTGTTTGAAAATAGTATTTTCAGCGATGTTAGTATAATGATTCCAAAGGTATTATAAGTCAAAGTAATAAAATTAAAAAAAAATGCCTAATCAACGTTAATTGCATTTAACTACAAAATAGTTTTTACTTATTGACTCGCATATATTTTCTTTTAAATTTTGGCACTAGTACCTTTATCTAATTTACTTCACATTTTGCAAACATGTACAATAGACAAAATAAGTACAGTATAACTTCAAAAATCCGGCATCATCGGGACCGAAACTATGCCGGATTTTTGAAGGAATGTCAAAAGTAGTGCTATGTATTCTTAACGGTGCCTTTAGCCATAATTTAATTCATTATTAAGTGATAATTATGCAAGGAAAAACGAAAATTAAATATAAAGATAAACTTACATTAATTGATATCTTCTATGTTACAGAGAAAAATCTAATAAAGAGTTGAATTGTTTCTTCTAGTGTAATTTCGGAAACATCTATGTCAATTTTCTTTGCTTTAATTTTTTTTTGGCCTATGATATCAAAAATCATATATTAATACAATCTCTCCTTTCCTTTATTATATCCTAAAATTTCCCCTTTTTCATTTAATTTAACTTGCAACTCCATCCAAAGTCATATACACGTATCTTAATAAACCTATAGCATAACCGCATTTATTTGAATACGTTCCCTGTTTCTATTTTCGCAATATATAAAATCCCTTCATATGTTAGCCGTTAGAAAAACCATCACCTATAGTATAACCGCATTTATTTAAATACATTCCCTATTTCTATTTTCGCAATATATAACATCCCCTCATATGTTAACCGTTAGAAAAACCATCTGCCTTTTTCGTTTCGATTCATTTTGCTGCATCCCTCCATGACCATATATAGTTATCGCTAAAAGCCGCTTAGTCTGAGCTGTTTAGCTGGCTAGGCAAAAAAATATAATCGTATCCAGTGTTCTCGCTGGCTTTTGACCAACATTAGCGATTTGGCGAATAGGAAATAAAAAACAGTAGCCAAACGAAAATAAATGTTAGCAAAATAGATTCGGCGTGAAACACTGAGACTTCTTTAACCCCTTATTGTATCCATTTTTTGAATAGGTTCTAAAATAAACTAATTTTTTTCGAATTACTCAAAAAGTAGAAATTCAGCAATCGGCTACAGAAAATTTAAAAATAAATACATTCTAAATGCCTCCTAAATATGTAAATGTTTCAGACATTCTTTTATCAGTCTGAATAAAAGTTAAAAACTGCTATCTTTGATTTACCGTTGTGAAAACATACAGGTAAAATTGCTATGAGATTTCGACCAATAGAAAAAATTGACCGGCCAATGATACTTTACGTACAACTAATAAATAGTATGGTTAATTTCAACACCACATTCCAGCAAAACGTTTCAATATTTGGCGTTTGTTACCAGCAATTTTGTTTAGGTTTTTACCAGAGCGACGCCGGCGCATAGGCAGTGATTAACTGACAAAAACCTATCGTATAATCCTTTTTTGTGTCTTTGGATGTTGCTAAACTGAATTGATATTGAGTCTGGATCTCTATAAATAGAGCAATGTAAATGGCACGGTACGATTGAACATGTAAAGCTACATCAATCGTTCAGAAACACGGATAAGTCTCTAGTGTATTGGCACACACAAAAACAGAGCAGAAATTGAGCACTCGCAATTTGGCGAGTCTGATTGTTAGTTTACTCGCCAAATGAAACATTTTGTCGTGATTTGGCGCAATGGCGAGCGGCAGCGAGAACACTGATCACATCCTTATTTGGCTCGCAAAAAAACGCGATCAAAAATTCCAAAGTTGACTTCAAGAGCCCCCCTTACATTGTCAGAGTACAACGTCGAAAATTCCTGTATGATTTTAAAAGTCAATTCAAGGATGAGGCGATAACCTGCCAATTTATTATATGTAAATCTTCTTCTCAGAAAATTGCTGTCAAGAAATGTAACCTTTTTGGCAAATTATTTGGCGAGACTGTAAGTATGCAGAAACATGAGATGTATGCATCACTCGCCTTCTTGCTTTCTAGCTATCAATGTCATGTAAACTGCGCTCCCTCACCTCGATGTTTTCGTAATAAATATCTTTGCAAGTGAACCTGGACTTTATATGCACGGCCCATCTAATATGCATTAACTACTGTCGAACGCAAAAGTCAACGTGTACTAAAAACAATAGTACATGACCGTTCTTTAACAAGTTTTTCTTGTATTTTATACAAATGGAGAATCTCTATTTCGGAAATGCAGTCTTGTTCTCTAAAGCAGATATTATTTCTCCAGTCAAATTTATGTTTTTTTTTTCTAGTGGCACCTTTTTTTATGACTGCTGTTCATCCTTCGGAGCTATTACTAACTTTATCGACGTATCTATTTAGCACAGCGCCAGAAGAGAGACTCCAAAGATCTTGCACTCCACGTCGTTGCTGTGTAACAGTTCAGCTCCCAGAAAAGTTGTTCAGAAAATAATCGCCTCTGACAAATGAAAAAAATGTCAAATATTATTATTATTTTTTTTTTGCATTTTTACTTTCGATCTTGGAGTGTTTCATTCATAAACAATTGCTATTTTTCTTCTACCATAACTTGAAAGTGTAAAATAAAAAGGAGGGGGAAATATGGTTTTGATGGCGAATTTTTGAAGTTTCCGGATTTTTGAAGTCACACTAGATTTAAATGTTGTTATTATTTTATTTGCGCTTATATTGAGAAAATAATAATAACATTTAAATCCTACTGATGACGACCTTGTAATGGTTGAAAACGTTCTAAGTTTTTCAAAAGTATTTTAAGATAGTTTTAATTTGTATTCTAAATATCTTTATATTATATTTATACACCTGAAAGTAATTGTTGTACAATTATTTGTACTTTTATATGTACAGTCGTCTCTCTGTTTAACGTCGCTTTACTTAACGACGATCTCTGTTTAAGGACGATATTTTGCGGTCCTGGCTCCTTTAAGTAAAAAAAATCTGTATTTAAAGACGAAATTGTTTCTATTTAACGACGATTTTCACGTAGTTCCCCCCCCCCCCTAATGCTTTATACGTGTTAAACGAAGGAACTTCCTCTGATAGAAAAAGGAGTTTTCTTGCAATTCAGATGGGTACAGATAAAGGAGAAGGGTGTAATGGACTTAACCCATGTGACGAAGACGTTTTAACAATCGACTTCAGAAATTTAGATCAAATTTATGAAGACGTCGCAAATGAAAATGCCATTTCAGATGCAGAAGATGGTGATGAAGCTGATGATACAGAAAGCGAGACACCAGATGCGAATTCTGCCCTGGATATTCTTCGCCGGTACATTGTTTCATCAAATATGGAAGATGACTCATTCAACCTTCTTAAGGAGCTAGAAGCAAGGGTACTAAAAACTAGACCACCATTGAAACAATCTACACCTTTTGATTTTTTAAAAACTTAATTTGTATACGTAAATGTATTATAAATATTTTTATTGTACTGTAAGTAACATTGTTCAATTAAATATATTATAAATAATTTTATTGTACTTAACTTAAAGTAACATTGTATGCTGTAATGTTGTTTTTGTATGCAGCATAATTACATTTGTAAACACGCCAATATATTAAGAAATGTATTGATAGTCCTACGCCTGTAAAGTGTGAAGGGAAATGTTTTTCAAATATTATTTTTCCACAAATTCTGTTTAAGGACGATCTCTATTTAAGGACGATTTTTCGAGGTTTCTTGAAAGTCGTTAAACAGAGAGCGAACTGTATTTTATTCAGTTCCTACTATTAGTTCACACTCTCCCTATATTTATTTATTTATATACAGTAGATCCCCGATTATCCGCGGTGCGGTTTATCCGCGAAGCGATTTTTTTTTTTTTTTTTTTTTTAATTTAAGCCAAATTTTAAGTCAAATTTTTAAATTTAAACTACCTTTTTAAATTTAAGCAAGGAAAATACAGTAAGCCCTACTAACAAATATAAACAGAAAAATTCATGTACAGTAGAGCCCCGATTATCCGCGGTGCGGTTAATCCGCGAAGCGAAATATTTTTTTTTTCTTTTTAAATTTAAGTCAAATTTTTAAATTTAAACCAAATTTTTAAATTTAAGCAAGGAAAATACAGTAAGCCCTACCAATAAATATAAACAGAAAAATTCATGTATTCGAAAGAAGAATATTTCTAACTTTAACTTTCAAAATTCCTTATAGTAGTTTTACAACTACAGTTAGACTTTAATTACTTTAAGACTCATGTAAATTTTTTAAGATTTATTGTTAACTTTCTTTCTTCTTAAGTTTTTACTTAAATTTAATTTTATTCCTATTTTCCTTAAATTTCTTATTTTTCTCTTGTTAACTTCTTTTATTCTTATAGTAGCATTGCTACAGTTTAACTTTATCCCAATGGCTCATTAAAACATAAGACATTCTAATTTCCTAGTCTGGGTGTTAAGCTGATAACAGCTAGGAAACCCCTCAATGCTGATTACCTGTTCAGTACCTGTTCTTGATTCGGTTACCATGTTTAAAATATGAGTTATAAAGTCTTGATGTCTTTTCTTGATTTTATTAACTAAACGTAAGCACAGCAATTAAAATATTTAACAATTAACTAAGAATAATATGATAAATTCCAGGGGAGCATATCAAGAATAGCTTCATTTTTGAGATAGAAAAGATGTTTCTAAAGCAAGAGGCAAAAACAAGTGACTGATTTTTTTTTTTTTAAAGGTGTAACTCAACACTTTTTGTACAGTATGTATGGCATTGTTTCTTTTTTACTGTTCTTTATTTTAGTATTTAGACGTAAAGCAAAGGTTTCGGCTGTACTGTGCATATGTATGTATTTTAAACATTTTATTGTGTTTTTTGTACACTAAAACAATGTTTTCATGTTGAATTTTCTTTTTTTCGAGCTTGCACCCTATTTTCAGTCTTTTTCGGGTTATCCGCGATCTTTTTTATCCGCGGTGCCCTTTGTCGCCAACTTGTCGCTGTATCGACAAATTTGGCGACCAAAATGAGTCGCCAAAAGTGACGCCAACTTGGCTATATTTCTAATATTTCGCCAAATTCCCATAGACCTCCATTGTAAACCTACTTGCTTATAGAAAATCAACAAATTGAGATATTTTAATGCAACAAAAACTAATATTAGCTTAAGGGATTATATTAAATTTTTCTTTGATGACCCAAGTGGGAGTTGACTTTAAAAACAAATTTTTTATATTACTTGTTTAATTATTTAACTCAAGGTGAATATAGCGCTAGAATTTTAACTTTAATTTATAATTTTTGTTTTCAAAGAAATATAAAAGTAACATCTTTTTCACCGTCGCAAAATTTACATGCATACTTTTATATTCATATTTGCTATTTTAAAAATATGTTAAAGAATATTAACTAGAAAACAGGAATTCTGTTTTTTCAGAATTTAGTGTTACCCCCGATGAAAAAAAAAAATATGTATATATAAATAGTGCAAAACATATTTCAATTTTAAGACTTAAAGCAAACAGTTTTATTTTATGTAAAATGATGTCGATTCGCATCCGCTTAAGAATTCCACATTTACGATCCACTCTTAAACATCTACAGTAAAGCATGCATAGGATGATACTATCGCAAAATAATAGTATCAGCAAAAAGATGCCGTTATTAAAGCAATTCGACAAAAAAAAACGGCTATCTAATGATTCATAGGCCTTCATTTGTTTGTAAATATAGTTTATAAGAGCTCCATGTTTTAACAGAAATTATTCGTTTATATTTTTTCAAAATAGCACGTATTTTAATTACATTTTCTTTCGGTTGTTATGAGAAAATGACAACAAAAAGATATAATTGCTACTTTTCGTGTTTTTCAACTATTTTCCCTTTACTTTCTACAGAAATAGAGTACCTGAGTTGCCAAAATTAAACAAATGGTGCTAAAAGCTACAAGAAAATTAATATTTCAATAAACGGTCAAGTGCGAACATTACTCGCGCACAGAGAGTTCCGTTGAATAAATATATGAATTTGTAATTGTATTATTTAAAAAAAAAAAAAAAAGTTGCTAAAAGAATACTAAGACTTTGTAAAAAACTATACAACGTAGTGTTGGGTATAACTGTATATATTAGAAAAGTGTAAATGGGTATACCATGAAAGTTCAAAGAGATATGGAACCTAAATAATATCAAATATAGCTATTCGTATAACTCTTTTTTTAATATTATCCTAATTTGTTTATGATGAACTTAATTCGGTACTGACAATAAAAGCAGTGCATAGTTAAACTTCATTTGGCATTTCATGAAACTAAATTCAGCGTAGTAATAACCTTTATTTCTACAGTGTAGCTAAAACAAAACCTTTGTTCAACATTTAAATTTGGCATTGTGCTAAGCGCGCTTCGAATTGAGGTCTCAAAGTTGCAACGCCGCCTTGGTCAGTGCCGCGTTTTTCCAGATAGGTGTTTAATTAACTTTTAAAGTCACTCGAGGCGTATTGAGAGATACAATCAATGCAAACTATCGCGAATCCCACAGTATTTATGCGATTCATTCTAATTAAATCTTTCGAGGGCGATGCCCTTAAAAAACGGACACCTAATTTTAATTCCAAAACAGACAAACGGCACTAAGAGTATTTAATTAAAATTTTCCTTTTATCATGTACGTGAAAATAAGCAAGTTCGCGTTTTCTAATAAATTCGTTTATAAATTCTGGTGTCAGTCCATTATTTCATAAGTTTATGAATAGAATTACTCAGTGCCGGAAAGGATTAAGTGGTCGCAAGACTCTTAAAGCTTCAAAATTTAAGAAATTTTAATTTTTTTAGATGTTAAACTTCTATCTTTTCTGAATATTTTGATATAATTGTTTCCTTGAAATTCCCATTAGAACAGAAGTTTTGGCTTTTAGAATTATACCCGCTCAATAGCTGAAGGGGCGTTTCCGAATCTTTGAAGTCATTTTCTCCAAATAGCGTTTTGGGGCATAACGCGCAGGATACCTCAAAAATTTCTGAATATTTTTCCATGAAATTTTCAAAACATATATTTCATGCTAGTCTGTATAAATTGAACCTAAAATTTCCTTTTTATTGTTCAAAAAAATATTTTTTTAGATGATTTTACTGTTGAAATTTTCAAAATTTTGTATTAGCTAAATGCAACATTGGATTAAAAATATAAAAATGCTTTAAATACAAATTTATTTAAGTTCAGGGAAATTATTACAATCTGAAGTATAAGTAAGCACCAAAATTTTCATTCTATTTGCAATATTTATTTTGTAATCCTGCGCGTAAACTGTTATGCCAATTTTTTGTTTGACAAATGTCTAACAGTTTCGAGCCCCCTATAAATACTAATTCTGTGTCTTGCAATTTTTTAAGTACATGAAACGAAAGAACATACTTATATCTTTCATCCCAATTAAAATTGTGTTTTAAAATCATATACATTTTAAGACATTAAATGTTGAAAATGGTCTTTTTTTCATTTTTTCCACTTTTTAGAGTCCCGAGACCCCTTAAATTAGTATGTTTTTAACAATTTGACGTTTATTGCTTTTATACTGTTATTGGACATTACATTACACGTATACAGTAGACTCTCGTTTTTACGAACCTCTTTTTTACGAACACTTGCTATTTTACGAACTATATATGGTCCCGAATACGCTCCCATAGAAGGAATGTAATTTTTCGCTCCCATTTACGAACAACAGATTATGAAAATCTCTTTCTTGCGAACTCAGTTTTCGTACTTCTGATTTTTTTTTTTTTTTTTTTTTTTTTTTTTTTTTAAGTATCGGAATGCAGCGCCAATGTCAGTTAAACTCTATACAGATACAATGAGACATCAAGTGCATTCCAAGAATGTGCTGTTTTCCCCAATTTTTTTCGGAGGGAGGGGGGTATAGCAACAATTTCCAGTAGTCGTTGTCAGGACTAAGGAACTTTATTGAAGGGAACAATAACTGTGAAAGGTAAACGTAGTAAAGGTTTCCATTGATAAATTGGAAACATATATTTTTCAAAATGTCATTTTTAAAAAAAAGATACGTGATTATTTCCATTCCTAATTTTTTATCTATTTTTTCATTTATGTATTTTCATCTACTAAGTGCTAATACAGTTTGTGTTTTCATAGGTAATATTTTCAGAGCATAGTAACGTATGTGTACTAAAATTATTTTTAGTGCATAAATTTGCATTTATTTCTTATATATTTAAAAATACAGGTATAAATTTATTAAATAATAAATAATCTAGAAATACTGCTTCATCTATGAAGAGGGGTCAGTTTGATAAAAATAGACATAAATAATATACGTATTCATATCATTTTTGGTGCTTTTCTATTTTACGAACTATTTGGGTGTTCCCTACGAGTTCGTAAAAACGAGCGTCGACTGTATATCATTAAAAGTTGTTAACTAGGCATAGAGTACGCCGCCCCTGTCCTTGTGTATGTCCAAACTGACCTTACCTTTAAGGGTTAATATCGCGGCTAATTACCGATGATTTTTTTCGAAAATCATTATCAACAATGCTTTTATTCTTCTTCAACGATAGGTATATTCAGCGATGCTCAACAATTTTTCTGAATGCCCGTAAATCGAAATTTGTGTATAACAGGAAAATGCTAATTACTCAAAAACTATGTGACCTAGGGTAATCGCTATAATTTTCCGGCAAGGTTTATATTAACGTCTACTACCTCTAATTTTTTCATAATTTTAGCTTCAGTAGATTCGGAATTAGATGGGGGGGAACAAATTTTTGCGCTACATTTTCAACAATACCTTTGAAAATATAATACCTAAAATTAAAAGGAGTGTGTTTTTGAGTTCAGCGTTACAAAAGCTTTCACAGGATACCCCACATGATATACAAGGAGAATTTTTTTTTTCAAGTAGCATAATTAGCCCCTCTACTTTTTTACTAAATATATTTATGTCAAGGAGCTAGTACACGTACTTAAGCACACTTGTTTAATAGGATAAAGTATTTACAGAATATATACAAGTTGGTTGATGAGATTACAGACGCGGTCGGCCAAACGCACGATCGTATGCATGAGCAAAAACCAGGCGTCTGTGCCCACAAAGGATTTTGGGCAGTATTTAACAGGAAATATCTGCTGACCAAGCCACTTTCTAACAAGGGAATCGTGCAACGTGGCTAGTCATGCGACGTTATGAAAGTGCTGATACAATGATTTCACTTGTGATATTACTTTAGCTGAGTTTGCGCCATTAACTGCAGAATCCGCTTGTTGTTAGGCGGGAGCTGTTTATATGACTTCTAACACATCACATCCGTCGGTCAGTGACACATACCGTTTCCTGACTCGACACTCGGCCATTTTGATGCGGGAAGCCCTCTGACCGCTAGAATTGTAACGCAGAACAGCAACGCTTAACAACACTAACACTATATAAAAATAGCAAACCACTACACACAATATAAAACAATATATAAAACAGTAACTACTAAGAATTCTAAAATATACTACATAAATAAAAAACTAAAATGATACCGCTTCATTCTTCATATTTCTGAGTTGTCTAACTTTAAAAAAAATATTTTCATCAAAGCCTTAAGTAAAAAAAAATTAAAGTGTATTAAAACATCATTAAACTTTATTATATTCATCTGTGCTTCTTCAAAAAATTCAAAATTTAAACAAAAAAAATTCACTTCCTGATGTTGTGTTTTTTTTTCACATCTTTGAAGACTGTGTCTTCTGAAAAAAAAGTCATCTTTCTTAAATTTAAGTAAACTTAAATTTCTGCTTTTACGTCTTTAAAAATATTCAACTTTAAAATAGTCATCTTAAAATATTCATCTACCGTCATTAAAGCATCTTTCTTCATCATCTTTAAAACACAACAAAAGAAACTATAACATTATTTAATTATCTTACTAAAGCTAAAATACTTCTTAAGAGTCTTATTTAACAATTAAAAATACTAGTTACACCTTAACAAGGGGAAAAAATAATTTTTCCTATCTGTCTTTAAAAAGGAATGATGCTAAAGTTAAAATCTTTGCATCAATAAAATCTGTCAGTCTTTTCTCTTTAAAAAAAAATTATTTCTTTATCACATAAAAGAAAAGGCTAATTAAATGAAAATAACAGTACAACTTTCATACAGTAAGTAAACAAGAAAAAAAATAATATGTTTCTTCTATCGGAAACATTTAAAAATAGTTATCTGAAAAAAAGGAGACTTACCACTTATGACAATGATACAGAAAATAACAACAAACACTTGAACAGTCTGAAAATGTCGGTCACTAGATGAGTAAATAAAAAATAGTGTGACGGATAAAAAATAGTCTAAAGGAAAAAAAATAGTCTTTTTTTTTCTTCTTTCTTATCACATTGCATCGTAAAATGTCTTATCACGGAAAAAGTCAGTTCCGACCTAATGAGTGAAACGTTCTGAGTCATTCTATCAGACATGATTAAGTTGAGAAGTACACTTGCAAATAACATCAGTGAGCGAAAAAAAATAAATCAGTCGCTTCACTATCAGTTTCGGGTTGAGAAACACAATCGTTGCTTGAAAAAAGAGAAAAAAAACAACCCGTAAGGTTTTTCACTGTAAAATCCAGATATTTCGGATTGGTAAAAAAAAAAAAAGTCTTGGTTTCATCCGAAAAATACTTTGGAAGATGCGACGTAAAATGTATACACAAAACAATTTCTGAATATCAAAGGTGCACTTCAAGAGGGAAAAAAATCGACATATAATATTAAAAAAACTGTTGAATCTTTGGAGAGGTTTGTCACTATTTATCATACACAATAAATTCAAGCTGTACACTGCTCTCTTGTTCGAACACTTTAAAAAAAGACACTGGTACACGGTAACACTTTTAAATTCTTCAAAAACAACGGATATGCAAAAGAGAGAAAAAAAAATGTCGTCCAATTGGGTTATATACATCTTCTTATTATTCAACATCTTGCTTACAAATGCAAATTTTATGCCTGCGTCTTTTTCTTTCTTTTCTTCTCTTTCGTCTTTTTATCGGTATTGGAACAACATTGGATTGAGAGAGTGGTTATAGAGTGGCCATGAAAACAACGGTACTGACGAGATTGGAAAGTGGGTCATTCCTTTGAGAGGGTGCAACTTGTGAGTGAGTCAACATACAGATAGTAATGATCGCTAGTACTGTTATAGATCTTAAAAATTCAGAAAAAAATGCTCTATCAGTGGGGATAATTCTTTTCACTCCTGCAGGAAAAGTGTCGTCTAAGGGGGGAGATTTGAATTCGGATCTTTTCACTTTTTCGGGCATTCCGACCGAAACCTCTGATAACGAAATATCAGTTTCTTTATTTAAGCAGATTTCGAGGGGGAGGGGGGGGATAATTTTGTAACTTAGATTCGTTTTCGGCTAAGGATTTAGTGACTACGGGAAGTGTTTCGTTATGCTTAGGGACATTCATATTATTCTTTTTGATTAACATTAAATTAATGGTGTCCGTCTTAGAGGGATTTTGTTTGTGGCTCACGCTAATGTAATTTATGGTTGCTTGTGGGGTTTTTTTCGAGGGAAATTCCGTGTTCATTACAGATTAAGGTACCTTGTGCCAGGATATCTCGACCAATAATGACGGGAATTGGCATGTGGGATGAATCCATAACGTAGATTTTGGTCGAAAATGGGGTATTATCTATGTGTATATCCGTTTGATAAGATCCTAGTGGTTTTATACTAGATTTTCCAAAACCTTCTACATGTGTACTGTCTTCGCTTATGGGGGGGGAAACCAATTAGTCGGTAAAAATCATGTCTCATTGCTGAGATCTCACTACCGGTATCAAAAAGGCTTTCTACCGCAATGTCGGCGATTTTCACAATTTTTTTCATATTTTTGTGAGGTTGACCGCGCTCAACTGTGTGAATTTTGGGAGGAGGGGTGCCTTGAGTGGGCGTCTTGCGTTCTGTGGTTCGCTCTCCGCAATTATGACTTACATGTTCGAACAAGTTACATTTAAAGCACTTAGGGCCTTTATTTTTATTGGGACAATTTACGACTAGGTGGTTTGCTCCACAATTATGACAGTTAATTTTGTTTTGGGGTCTGGGCGGCGGTGCGCGTAGTGTACTGGCTATAACATTCTGAGTACAGGAGCGTGACTCGCGGCTGGATTGGCAAATTTCATCGTATATCAAAAGTTTTTCCTTAAATTGCGCTAAATCAGTACATCCGAACAATATGGCTTTATTTTGGGGTGCGTCATTTATTCCCTGTATTACATAATGCATTAGGGAGTTGTCGTCAATATTGCCGTTAGTCGCAATTTCTCGCATGTGCAAAAAATATTGTATTGAATTTTCTCTGTGATTACGCGTACGGAATGATAGTAATTTATGGATATGGGCGGGCGTTGAGTAACATGAAAACTCTGCAATTAATGCTTTTTTAAGCTTATCGTACGAGGTAATGTGAGGCTCACTCTGCGCAAATAAAAGTGCTAAATCTTTCAAAGCACGTTCAACAAAGATAAATTTCTGAATTTCCGACAGGGCGAACGATTGCGCTAAATTTTCAAAATGTGTAAACCAATTAAGGATATTTTCTGTGTTTGATCCGCGAAAGGGGGGAATTAAATTCTCAATTTCCGTAAATGAAATAGGTTGTTTAGGGGAATCCAGGGTTGCTTGGGGTGTATAAGGTACATTATTGCTATCAGTAAGGGGCATACTACTACTAGTATTTCCTGCCACAATAGCTGGCAGGTGATGCATAGCATCCTTTGTCTTTTCATTGGGTTCTGATTCGATTTCCGAATCCGTTGGTGCTGGAAAAGTAGTGCTAAAGGCTTCTAGATCTGTGAGTGCCACTAAAATTCTACGTGCGATGTCCTATTCTGTACCATGTATGTCAATGTGCAGCAGATTCGCGATACTAATTAAATCTATTTGCGAGAAATCTGGTATTGTTTTGGTTAATTTTTCAGCAAAATCTGCATCATCGATTTTAAACGGTAAACCCGCAAAAGCCCTTAATTTTTTTCGGTTTTCCCTACCTTTGTCTTCATTAAAAATTAATGTAATAGGTTTATCCTATCTGCTCTAGAAGATTTCAAAGCAATCTTAATAGGATTTATATCTGCCAAGATCATTTTTACGCCAAGAAAAATAAAGAAATGCGTAAAATGCAATTATCACTCACCCGCTTATAGTAGAACTTGTAACTTCGTATCGAAGAAAACAAATATCGCACCTCGTACCAAGATTCGGAAAGATAAGTATTCCTTCTTTTCTGTTCTCTCTCTCTTTCTTCTTCAATCTTCCTGCGGTAAGTAGGTCAAATTATTTTCATCGTTTCTGAATCCTTGCGTCTTTGGCGAAGAGAAAAAGAGAATGTCCGTTTGGTTCTTCTTAAGATGGGGCGAAATAATTTCTTCCGAGCGTAATCAAGTCCGGCGGCTGTCTGGGGCGGGCGCTGAGGGCGTCTATCAAGATCTTGGAGGCAGGATCTTTGAAGCAGGGCTGTGTACCGGAGCTGTGGTCATTGGGCGTAGGGCGACATTATCTAGGATGAAGGCTTGAAATTCGGGCAATCGTCAGTCGGGGCTTGCTAGGCTAGAACCGGTGAATTCAGCATCGGGAACCGGGGTCCGGTTGGAGTCGTCGTCATCCAGGCTTGCAAATTCAGGCCGTTGGAACCAAAGAATTATCCGGGCTTGCATCGGCAGGACAGCTATCATCAGCTAAGGATCACCGTTGGAACTAGAGAATAACCAGGCTTGCATCGTCAGGGCCGCTATCATCAGCTAGGGGCCGGAGTAGGCATTCAGTCGGCTGGGTTTTATCCATCTAGAGGTGTCTGGACGTTCAGTAGGCAGAGCCCCCATGTCAAGGAGCTAGTACACGTACTTAAGCACACTTGTTTAATAGGATAAAGTATTTACAGAGTATATACAAGTTGGTTTATGAGATTACAGACGCGGTCGGCCAAACGCACGATCGTATGCATGAGCAAAAACCAGGTGTCTGTGCCCACAAAGGATTTTGGGCAGTATTTAACAGGAAATATCTGCTGACCAAGCCACTTTCTAACAAGGGAATCGTGCAACGTGGCTAGTCATGCGACGTTATGAAAGTGCTGATACAATGATTTCACTTGTGATATAACTTTAGCTGAGTTTGCGCCATTAACTGCAGAATTAGCTTGTTGTTAGGCGGGAGCTGTTTATATGACTTCTAACGCATCACATCCGTCGGTCAGTGACACATACCGTTTCCTGACTCAACATTTATGAATGTTTATTAATCTGAAAATATGTGGGTCAATGGTCTTTATTACTTCCCCGAATTTGAACTTATCAGGTTCCATAGTTTACGAGTAAAATGGCTGTGACAGACAGACAGACGGACAGACACAGGAGTGATCTTATAATGGTTCCGTTTTTTACTTTTTAAGTACGGAACCCTAAAAATAAATGGAGATAAAGTTTTCAAACAAATTGCAATTAAAAGTACTTTTTTTCGAATACGACGGTACAAAAACTGAAAATGTGCGATGAAAAAATTGCTATAGAGCATTTAATCGTACAACGAAACATCTGCTTTGTTTATAGCTGCCTTCTGTAAGATAACTTTATTTTTTGGAGACACAAAATAAGCTGGGAGAAAGAGCATACCGTACCGGGGCTGATAAATATATTCCCAAACTTGATGTCATGTTTACCAGTTACAATTTTGCATGTAAACATTCGCGCTCGTTACTTGAGGTTCTAATCTGAGTGTCAGCGAAATCCAGAAATTTACTTTTAGAAGCATTTGTAGTAAAATATTTATTTTTATCAAAGTAAATACTCATTGGGCGCGCCAGCAGTATCCAGCGCCTGTGTGCAGAACTTCAGTTGGCGCCCTATATCCCCTCCGAAAATAAATCTTTATATATATATATATAAGATTATAAATATCTGTAAATACATAGTTGCTATCCTTCTAGGTCAGATTCCTTCTAGGTAGGATTTTCATAGGTCAGATAAAGTTTTTTGAATCAGAAAATTTATTTAACAAAATGCATCTTGTTTCTATAGGTTTCGTATTTTATGAAATAAAATTTCTGGTTCCAAACATATTTAAGCTTCCTGAAAAATAAGGAAGGTGGCAGCTAAGTAAACAAAATTCGAAATATAGCAAAGCCTGTGAAAACGGAACCTGTTGTATCAGAATCCTGCATTAAATAGTAAAATTTCATTATCCCGGAGAAAATAACAATATTAATAGATTTGCTATCTATACTAATAAAAGAAAGTTGTTTCTCACCTGTAATTTTTACATCTATATTTATGAAAGAAAGACGATTTTCTTTACTCTGGATGTGTTCTCTATGGCTAAGAAAATCTTACCACACATAGAGATTTGAAAATTTGATAAGGATGGATGATGCAAAATGCACCTGAAGCTCAGATGTTGCATTTTTACACACCCAATTTTAATAAAAAGCCATAATGATCATCGCAAAATGGCAAGCTTTCTTTCTTCAAAGAGATCATGCCTGTGGATTTCACAAGGCTTTAAGCTGCCCATCATGCTGAAAAAAGCGTAGCGTTTGAATTTTTACTGCATTTTGTAATTGCGATGACCGGTTTCCCGTAGAGTTACCAAAAAGTAAATAAATAAATAAAAAAGAAAGAAAGAAAATTGCTTACCTTTCCGATTCCAACGGTATTTTTCTTTACTATTTCAAAAAACCTTTTCATTTGGTCGCGATTAGCATTAGTTTTCAAGTTCCTCATTTTCCTAAAGTTTCAAACTTAAACAAACAAAAAACACCTCTTAACACATGTTTCAAACTTAAACAAACAAAAAACACCTATTAACACATTCTATTTTTCCGGTTCTAGCAATATCTCTCGTGTGAAAAAAAATTAATAATTACTATTTTTAAAAAATCTTGAAGTCATTTCAAGGATTCGCCAGAGATTTTTTTTTCTCGGGCAAGTTTTCTCAAAATGTCGTTTCCCGTTTAAGAGATATGTACTTTGGATAACATTTCACAATTTTAAAAAGTGAGGGGATGGTGTGCATTTTATATTATTTATGTTTTATCAAGAATTTTTGGTCAGAATTGAAATTTGTACGTACCTAAATACCAGAAATTAAATACAAATTCGAGGTTCACTTGAAAAATAAAACCGGAGTGGCGATGGCATCCCCGGTATACGCTGCGAAGGTAGTGGGGTCCTCAACTTGAGGTTAGTTTGGATGGATTTTCATTTAAAAGTGAAAAATCATCCAGATTCGAGGTTGTACCCTGCCGAAGGCAGTGCTCCTGACAATATTAGGTTGATTTGTGAAAGATTTTCGTTTAAAAATATACTAAAATCAAATCAAACCGGACAGTGCGTTGCACGTCAGGTGAAGACGTTGTTGCCCCTCCCCCGCCCCCTCCATCTCTAGGTTCGTTTGGAAAAAATATAAAATCATTCAACATTTGACTTTAGTCATATTTAAGGGTATTATCATTAGCCCGGGCAATGTCATGCGGGTCGGTTAGTAGGGTATGAAGTAACACGGGAATTTAAAACTATTTTTTCATGAATCTATATTTTTCCATTCATATTACAGCCATATCATTTTTCTATTCTAGACTCTGTAGCGTCTAAGGTTATATGTTATGCTAATTAGTGCTCATATTTCGATACTTTCAATTTTATGTTCTGAACTGAACTGAACAAATCTTACAATCATCACAGCTATTTATCAAGTATGTGATTAGACACGAGTCGACGCAGAAGGCGCGGCGAAAGGCCACTCCTCTCAATCTTTGAAAAAGTAAGAATTTTTTTTGACATTTACGTCCAAATTTAGCCTATTTTCAGCATCTTCTTCCCTTAACAAAAATTCTATTTTCGCTATGATTATGGGTCCAGAGTACAAGATAGTACAGATAAAAAATATCTGTTCTGCTTTGAGGTCTATGGTCGTAAAAAACATACAATTTTTGTCCAATACATAATAGATTTGTAGAAGCGCTGAAAAAAGATATTGCTTCGGCCGCCTAAAGTAGACTATGAGCAGGAAAATCGTAAGTGTTAAACCTACGGCACGGAATGCCAAAATCTTCACAAATGGCCTGATGCTTCATTTTTACCAGTTAAAATTTATCCCGTAGCTGACACCAGTCTCTCCAATGTAAAATCTCTAGATTGAACTGCATATTCTTACAAGTTCTGTTTTGCATTGTTGCTCTATTAGGGCTGTCCAACCATCTAACGCGTCTCCTGCGGACACGGTGGCGATCATTCGAATGTTTCCTCTTACTAACTATTTTTAGGTGCGTTCGTAATTATATAAATACGTAGCACCTATAGTCGTCGTTCAGTCCGTCTGTCTGTCCGTCCGTCTGTCCGTCCGTCTGTCCGTCCGTCTGTCCGTCCGTCTGTCTGTCCGTCCGCATAGAACAGAGCAAAAACTACCCGACCGAATGATCTGAAATTTTTAATATATAATTGCTGCAAAATTTTGTCGAGCCATTTCCAATTTTATGAAAATCGGATGTATAGTTTAATTACAGGGACACCCGAAAGTTTTCCGTTACATTACGGCCAATGGGAAAAAATATAGCAAATGCATTTTAATGATTTTACAGCCTTCCGAATGGTCTGAAATTTTTAATATATAATTGCTGCAAAATTTTGTCGAGCCATTTCCAATTTTATGAAAATCGGATGTATAGTTTAATTACAGGGACACCCAAAAGTTTTCCGTTACATTATGGCCAATGGGAAAAAATTATTGCAAATGCATTTTAATGATTTTACAGCCTTCCGAATGGTCTGAAATTTTAAATATATAATTGCTGCAAAATTTTGTCGAGCCATTTCAAATTTTATGAAAATCGAATGTACAGGGACAGTCAAAAGTTTTCCGTTACATTACGGGGAATGGGGAAAAAATTATTGTAAGTGCATTTTAATGATGTTACAGACTATGCACTTATGAAGCGCAAAAAAATATACATTCAGTACAATATGGGGTGCAAAAAATAATTATAAAACTAGTTATAGTACGAACGCACCTCATTTGCCACGTTTGACGAGCAATTTCCAACTTGTTTAAATTAACAAGGACTAAAAAATCATGCGGAAGACATAGATTATGAAACAATTTCCAACACATTCAGAATAATGTAACAAAACTCCACCGTTCCGTTTAATAAGTTAAAATAAGATGTCTAACTGAACCATTTGGAAACACATAACACTTTTGAAATCCCAATTTCAGCAATTCTCAACTACAGTCGGAAAATTATACCAATTCTTTGAAACTACATGCATGCAAAAATTTAGTTCAGTTAAGAAATACATACCACGGTTGAAAATTCCCCTTCAGCAATATCTGCTAATAAGGAGAATGGTGCTTGAATTCCTTTGTGCAGCCCTGTATACGAGGTATAAAATGTATACACAACGAGTATCATGGAAAAATTTAGTTAATTTTAAAAGCCAGTGTTGAATTCAGACACTTTTGTCCGAGAGGGATTTCTGTGGCTCTGGGGGAGGGGGGCATTTTAGAGTTCCGGAGGGGGAAATTGCACTTTTTTACCATTGAAAACACAAAATCCCAAATCCTCCGGGGAGGAATCTCATTGCTCCTGGGGCGAATGTCCACCCGGGCCCCACTTGAGTTCAACACTGTTAAAAGCACATACCGACATTGAAACGTGCTTCCAGCAATTATTACTCAAAGACATAGTAATTATCTTGTAGTGAAATTCAGTAATTATTGTCAATTTCAATACATTTGAAGTATCGTAATGTCATTAAAATATACTGCAAACGATTTTTCGCCATTGACCATAATCTAGCGAAATTCTTTTGTGTGTCCATGTAAATGAACTATTAATGCAGAATATGTCTATGTAAATATCATTAACATATATCAATTGCACGAAAATCCGAATCTATTAAAATGAGTTAGAGGATGGACGGACAGACAAACCGAATTCATAAAAAGTTTTCAACGATGTTGGAAAGTGTTAAAAATCTATTTTAAAGGATGATTTCTTTAAATTCAATAATATTTGAATGGGGTTCTTTTCATTGTTTACCAGTGATTGTTATTTAGTGTTAATTATTTAATGTTATTAATTTTTTATTTAGTGATTAAGGTTTCTGGCCCCTTCACCTACAAAATTTTGAGATAGGTTGTCCGTCTGAAAAATCTAATTTTAAATTTACTATCATTTATCTTATTTCTGCAAATTATTTTTACACAGAATTTCCGAGTCTTAGGGACATAAGTCCCTACCACCGGATATGGATACCACCGTGAAATGTAATGTGCATCATAAAGACGCTGGTGACTTGTGACGGATAAGTCTACCACTATTTACGGCCTGATTAATCCGCAGGGGAATCTTTTATCCGTGTTTCCGAGTAGTAATTTTCATCTTCTTAATGACAGAAATTCTGCAGTAAGGCGAAGATTGTTATTTAAAAATAAAAAACAGGTGGAATTTAGCCCCTGTGGTAATAAAACTGTACTACGCTCTATCACTACAAACAGTGAAACTATATTAGTGATGCATGTTTTCAGCCTTGTTAATTAGGGCGCCTTTCATTGTTTGCTCTGTTGATTGAAAGGTTGAACAGGTCTGCGTCTAAATCACTTATTAGTAGACTCAGATGTAGAATAAAACGAAATAAATAAATAAATAAAAAAAGAATTGAATATTTATAAGTAAGTTTGTCTCACGTAAATCTACAAAACATAATTCGGATATCAAGAAAATATAATACATTTTAGTAAAATTAAATTAAGATATTTTTTCTTTTAAGTATTTTCTCCTGAACTGAAACCTTTGGGGCCTTTACTACTTCGGCGCCTGTGTGCGTCGCACACTTGCACACTGGGTCGGCGCGCCCATGATTTCATTTTTAGTATAACATCATTTTCAGCCACTGAAACCCTCTGAGATTAGCGTCTCAATCTCAGTATTAGCGGAATGAAAAAAATATTGAAATGTAACAGCTTTATGAGTAAAAATGCGTTATTCTAAATCATGACATCATTTTCTGTTCAAAAGTTTTTAAAAAGATATTTTTAATTGCAATATGAAAATGGCATCCGTAATGATATGGTAATTCCCAATCTTTTCCTTCTCTCTTCAACAATGGAAGAAACCCGATTGCCACCAATGTGATGAAATTTCATAAAGGACTTTTAAAATTAAAAGTAAAATATAAAAATGGAATCATTTTAAAAAATAGCGAGTCCGGAAACATCTACAAATAAAGCGCTTTGATTTAAAAAACAGTTATCAAAATCCGTTCAGTAAAGCTCAGGTTAGATGAGTAAAAAAACAGCCTTGTCTTTTAAATATATAGAATGGAACCCATTACAAGTGATACCTTGGATCGATGTAGCCCATGGAGGAAAGAGATAGATGGAGACGCAGTAAGGTGGCTGAGGGTGAGGCCAAAAAAGTAATCCTAAAATCAGCTATAGTCGGCCCAAACACAAGCACGTTCTTTCACGAAAAAGAGAAGAAAACTTTTAGTAATACAGTTTTTAATTCATAATACAATGGAATGCTGCTTTATAATGCTTAAAAATAAGCAGATCGCTTGCATTTAGAAAAAAAAATGCACGGGTGATGTCAAAGAATTCGGTCCCTGTTTCAGGTGCTTCTTTTGTTTGGGCCGAGTGAGAGCATTTAAATTTGAGCGATAACCCGCATTATATTGCAAACCGTTTTTACGGCATACTGAATCTTCATCTATCTCTTTCCTTCATGGATGTAACCTATAGATAATGTGCATGTTTGTCAACAAACTGGCTTTTAGCGTGACAACTCAACTTGCTGTAAACAAAAATTCGAACTGAATTGCTTGAAGTTATGCTAATATGTGGGGACTCTGTGGCTGAATGGTTAAACCACCAGTCTGCTAATCGCTTGCGAGCATAAGGGTTTGTGGGTTCGATTCCCGCTGGTTCCATTGCACACGCACTTTGTGTGGAACTCCCAGGGTGTATTTCTCTTGTGTTGTAATATTTCCTTGTGCTATCTTGTCTCCGACTTATAAGCGGGCTCTCATGTCAAGCACACAAGTCGTATGTTTGTTATTCAATAAATAAATAAAAATATGCTAATATGCTCGTAATTTTCACATAGTTATAATGTATTGCATTATATGTAGGAAATAATACTTTTAAATTACTAACTCGGCGATAATTATTACTTTCTGCCTGCAACAAGTTGATAGGTACGTCTTTTTTCGGGTGCGTAATGTCACATTATCTATTCACTAAAAGAAACTGTTTTGTCCGTCCTTAATGAGTCTACCTTAGAAAACTTCATCAATCGTGTCCAAGTTGACTCTCTGCGCCTCTGGTTTTCAGTTAATGTTTCTTCCTTACCTTATCTTTTCGGATGTTTTTCTCACCAAATGAATATTTCGGTCTCCATAGAAACTAAGATTCCCGTTTATCTTTCAATAGAGCTAATTATTCTTCCAAAAATATCGTTTCTGTTCGTTCATTCATTCGATTAAACAAATTATCGGCTTGTTTTCTGTTGACTCAAAATTAATCTTCTTTCACCGATATTTATCATCGAATAAAAATCCTTCTTTCTCGAAACATTTTTAACTTTTAGACCTTTGCATAAATTTTCCAGACGTGTATACCATTTTTCTCCCTGTAATTGTTTCGTTAATTATTTATCTCTATGTATGTTTAAGAAAAGTTACGCATATTTTTAAGAATAAATTACAGCTGGGACATAATTTAGAAAATTAATTAATTAGGTTAAAGACAAATGAATTTTCTGCCTGAGATATTTATTATTAAGGGAAAATTCTTCTTTCTTAGATTATTTATACATTTTGGAGTTTTTTCTCATAATCTTTCTAACTGCATGTTTAATCATATTTATCGTATTATTATTATTATTATTATTATTTCGTTAATTATTTAAACTCTTACTTAATTATTAACTCTCTGTTCTTTATGGAAAAAGTGAACATATTTTAAGAAGCAAAAACAATTTACAAACTTAATATATTTGATTGACAACATACAAGAAAATCTTCTACGCCAAATTGATGCATTTTAGCTGTCGAGTAATAAACAAACGTTCATTTTTGAAATAGATATTAAAAATATCATATATCAAATTCCTTTTAAAATCAGTAAATTGAGTTAAAGTTTTCAAAAAAATTTTATTTAAAGGTGCTGCAACTTTACTGTTCGAATAGTGTAAAAATTAGAATTATGTGATATTTAGAACAGAATATGTATTACAATGAAAATTACCAAATGTAATTGTATGGATATAAAGCAATTATATCAAAATCGTTAAAATTTGTTGAAATCGTAGTTCAAAAATCATCCGTGGACTTTAATATAACCTAAACAATTCAATGAATGACATCGAAAACTTTTATCGCTAACCCTGTAAGCGAACTATAACAGCAATATACTTCAGTATTGAACCCCTCCAAAATATTTCCAACATCAGTACGCTATCCCCAAATCAATTTGAGTTGGTGTTGTATTTCGGGCGTTATCGTGATGTAGTGACAAATTTTCCATTTTTCTTTTGTGTGTATGCTTGTATGTCCTTGTAAACAAATTATAAGATAATACTATACATACTTTATTAACCAACTCAATCAAGATACTTGCAAGATCTGTCCCAGTTATATTCCAATTTGGTTCCGTATTTCGGACGTTATCATGATGGCAAATTTTGTATGTTTTTTTTTTGCTTTTGTAAGTTCCCGTAAACAAACTATAATACCTATATATTTCGTTAACGAACTCATCCAAGATACTGGAAAGATTAATGCATTGTCCTAATTAGATTCAAATAGAACAATATTTCGGAAGTTACCGCGACAAAATCTGCATTGTATTATATAGATACACTCTCAGAAATACTTTCTTCAATTCACGGAAAATTTCATGGCAGCAGCGCTACCGGGATTTTTCCGTTAATAGACGAATATCCTTTTCTTTTTTTCTCCATTACAGGAGGTAAAATGTATGTCAATTGAAGAAAATGGGAATAAAATAAACGAGACCAGTACTCTAATCACTCGGCTACAGTTGTACAGTGATAAAGCAGTTTGAAGTAAATACCGGGTGTCCCAAAAAGGACTGACTGATTTTAAAATTCAATAACTTGCAAACGGTGAAAGATATTTAAAAAATTCTTGCAGGAGGGTTATGCATAAGGTCAAAAGTTTTTTTACAGTGATTTTCAATTTTAGTTCGAATTACAAATAATAGATGGCGCTGCGATCAATAGACGCTTAATTCAGGCTCGCTTTTTGGTACTTCGTGGCCCGGATAATACATTTCCATCTCCTTTTTCAGCATGGAACAAGAGAAAGGACCAGAAATCGAGCCTCTATTTAGCGACTATTGCTTACAGCGCCATCTATTGTTTGTAATTCGAACTAAAATCGAAAATCACTGTAATAAAACTTTTGACCTTATGCATAACCCTCCTGCAAGAATTTTTTAAATGTCTGTCACCGTTTGCAAGTTATTGAATTTTAAAATCAGTCAGTCCTTTTTGGGACACCCGGTATGTTTGTTTCAGATCGGCATGCCTTGATTAATTTCTTTTAAAAGCCTTGAATTTTGAAGTTAATTTCGCGAAGATTTCGTCTTTAATAAGATTGTGGCTGGGGTTTTAATACTTTAGTATTAAAATAGGATAAAAATATCAATTATAAACATTATTAAGTAGATTGCTAGATGTAAAATATGAATATTATATATTTATGCGAGAACATTATTTCTTTTTTGAGTAAAATCATTTTTTTTTTTTCATTTAATATTTTAATCAAAATATCTGTTTTAAATATGCTCGTTTAAAATATACTTTAAATACGAATATTTTTTTATAACTTTAAAAATAAATTGTGAATACTTATAAATGAGTGAGAAAATTAATTGTTACTTATTTTTAAATTCAAAAACGTTTCTTTATTTTCTTTTTTTTCTTATTTATTGAATTAGAAATCTTAATTTATAGAATTTTTCGTTTTTAAAATAAATGCGGATTTTAGTATTAATGTAGCCATTATGCATGCGTTCTAGGAATGAACGGAATTTCTCCATCTTTTCACACTTTCGGGAAGAATTCACGGATAAAACACGTTTTCTAGGAGGACGGAAATTGTTTTTTTAAAAATGAGGAATAATTATTTAGTGTATAGACACGAATTTTTCTGACAGCGTAGCTATCTATATAATTAAAAGATCAAATCGCTCTGTCTGTCTGCGCGTCTGCGATAGCTAACGAGGTTCAAATTTTTTGTGATGTGAAACAGCGTCAGGCAGTGTTGCCAGATTGGAGGCTTTTTTGCCCCCAGATTGTTGATTGTCACCGCTTTTTTGAAATAGAAATATTCGGCCTATTTAAAATTGGATAAAAATTCTGAAAAATAAGGCGAGTTATACTACTTTTAAAAAGTGGTGACAGTCAAATAATCTGAATTAAAAAAAAAAAAAACTCTGGGGTCAGGGTCAAACTTATTGAATCTAAAAAAAAAAAGACTCAAAATATTTTGACAAAATTTTGCATTATACCGCTTCTAGGCATGAGAAGACCTTTGGACTATTTCACATGTTCGAGAAAAATCGATTAGTGGGTCACTGTGGTCAAGCTAATTGTATCTAAAAAACGGCTCAAGCAATTTTGACAAAATTTTGTATCATACTGTTTCCGGGCACGAGAAGATCATTAGACTAGGTCACATATTCGAGAAAATTAGATTAATGGGTCATTTTTGGGTCACTGTGGTCAAGCTAATTGTATCTAAAAAACGGCTCAAACGATTTTGACAAAATTTCGTATCATACTGTTTCCGGGCACGAGAAGATCATTAGGCTAGGTCACATATTCGAGAAAATTAGATTAATGGGTCATTTTTGGGTTACTGTGGGTCAAGCTAATTGTATCTAAAAAACGGCTCAAAAAATATTTACAAAATTTTGTATTATGCCGTTTCTGGCCACGAGAAGACCATTGGGCTAAGTCACATGTTTGAGAAAATTCAATTAGTGGGTCATTTTTGTGTCACTATGGGTCAAGCTAACTGTATCTAAAAAAAACGGTTCAAACGATTTTGACAAGATTTTGTATCATACCGTTTCCGGGGCACGAGAAGATCATTGGGCTAGGCCACATGTTCGAAAAAATTCGATTAATGGATTAGTGGGTCATTTTTGGGTGAAACTAATTATAAAAAAAAGGGGGGCTCAAACGATTTTGACAAGATTTTGCATTATGCTGTTTCCGGGGCACGAGAAGATCATTGGGCTAGGTCACATGTTCGAGAAAATTCGATTAGTAGATTAGTGGGTCATTTTTGGATCACTTGATAGGAGAAATTTTAAGTTTTTTATTGTTACAGAGAGTCTGCATTGTTGAAAAACAATCCATTGTTTATTAGAGGAATTATCTACATTGTTACTTTAAAAGTGTCGATCAATAATGCACTTACTGCGTTTAATCAACAATGATCTCTTTTTACAACAATGCAGGCTTTCTGTAAGAATGAAAAACTTAAAATTTCCCCTTAGTCTCATTATAGACCCTCATCTAAGGATGGCGTACTTACTGTTCTTGGCTGTTTTTATCTTGAGTTATTTAGTTTATAACAAATTTCTCAGGCGATTTTTACTGCGATTTGACGAGTATCGTCTTGAAAACGACTCTTGTCCAAGTTGTTCCAGTCCGGCGATTACCACCTCAGCTGGACGAGGTGTGCTGTGGGAGACAGACTTACCTAACTATAGACGCAACAGCATTCGGAAATCAACTGCATCATCTTACACTTCTGTCTGCAATAGTTGTGAAATATCTGACGTAGTTCAACAAAATGGAAGCGCACAAAGTAAAGTAAAAGATTCATCTCATTTCCGATCCCACTTTCAACAAAATTTTGATATAGAGGAACTTGATTTGAGAAAAAAAGAAAATCTTTACATAGATGCTTTAAATAGAGCTCGTCCACAGGGACATCCAAAAATTCACAAGTTGCCAAATGTGGGATATTTACCCACCATTTTCGAATGGCTTCCTTACCCAGCAACCGCAGAAGTTCTTATGACATACGTAGAAGAAGAAATTATGCATACACAGCTAACAGACATTGTCGAGGAAAGAGAACCGATTCATACAGAGTTGGCAGAAAATGTCGATGAATCAGAAACGGTCCATATGAAGTTAACAGAAAATGTCAAGGAATCGGAACCAGGTTATGCAAGGATAACAGAGAATAGAAGTGAACTCGATGCAGTTTGTGTAACATCGCAAACTTCGGAAAAGAAGAAGAAAAAGTTTCGCAAATTGAGAAAATTTTTCGGAAAATTTTCCTGTATACCCATATCTCGAAAGATCAGTAAAAATAAACAGAATAGGGAGATTAAGGGTCAATACCTATCAGCTTTATGAAATGAAGATTTCCTGACATGAAGCAGTTAAAACGGTTTAAACTTTTTACATATCCTTTTATAAAATAACTGTCTAGACATCCTTTCCGATGATAATTCAAGATTTTCTTTGTCATGTAAACCCTATTGAAAATAGAATTGTAACCACCAAGCAATAGCAAAAATAAATAATCCCACAACCACCAACTATGTGCGTTCTATTCACTGTCTTATTCTCATATGCTTCTTAACCTTTTATGTACTGAATTATGAATTCATGAAAATTTTATTGTCTAAAGGATTTTTCGTGAATTGTTTAAACTACATTAGAAAATTTACATAATCATTTAATAAATTTTAGAAGGATTGAAGGATTTAGAAGGATTAATTAAATTTGTATTTATAGGGATTTTGTGCAATATTTATAACCCCACTGAAATCTTTTATTTTAAATATTTTTCTTACTATTTTGTAGAATTAGGAAATGTACATATGTAATGTTCTTACAATAGAAATATAGAAATATTTCTGAATTGAAAAATTCCTTCCAACGCCAAGGAAGCTGAAAAGATGCAAAGGCAAAAGAAATCATCCTTTTAAAAATATTTTTGTTTTGTGTAACCAATAATGCTTTTGCAACAAGATAAAGTAATGCATCTGTATCGCATTCTAAACTGTATTGCAACTAATCGATGTATTAAATGAATTTTATAACAAGTTATTTTAATGGTACTTATAAGTACCATCAGTAGATAAAGAGTTAATTTGAATTTCAGGTTAAGGTATAAAGCGAGCACGCCACACTTCTTGAGGGCATTTTAAAATGATTCGTCTTATGATACGTTTTGTTCTTTTTATTAATAAGTGGAGATACTTAATAGCAAAATCTTTTTTCATTATGTTTTTTGTCGTATCAGAAATCTGCTAGGTACTTTACTATGACAACCTGCCATTATGAAATATCTCCAAGTTATCGCTAATATTCGTAAAATATTTTGTTTAACTCAGATATAGAGATATCTCACACGCGATTGAAAGGGCAGATTTAAACCCTATATGTACCAAATTATGAATTCGTGAAAATTTCATGTTCAAAAAAGACCGGGAGACGGTAGTACAGACAATCACCCCATCGATTTCACGGCTGAAATGCCAGAATTAGTTAAAACTCGATTCGCATATTAAAACGCAATCGGTCTGGCAAGTCCTATCTTGGTGGAAAACACCTGAAAACCCGATTTTAGCGGTTGACTCGTAGGTTTATCATTGTGTTTTCTTGCTCTCAGTCCTCCATGTTTTTATACCATTGGATACAGGAAATATGAACACAAACAGACAGGTACAAAAACCCTATGGCAAAACCTACGATTCAACCGCTAAAATCGGGTTTTCAGGTGTTTTCCACCAAGATAGGGCTTGGCAGACCGATTGCGTGTTAATATGCGAATCGAGTTTTAACTAATTCTGGAATTTCAAACGTAAACTCGATGAGGTGATTGTCTGTGATGCCGCCTCCCGATCTAAAAGTATTTTTCGTGAATATTTGAAATGACAGAAGGTTTACACAATCATTTAATGAAATTTAGAAGTATTTTGCCAAATAAAATTAATAAATCTTTTATTTAAAGTATTTTTTTTTTTGTATTTTATAGAATTAGAAAATATACAGTCGTGGAAAAAAAAGTAAACACCCCCTACTAACTCCTCAACAAATTATCGTAGAAGAAAATTACTGGTACCGAACGATTGGAAATACAGTCTACTTTTAAATGATATATATAAAATTTAGTTAGGGGGCCATCTACATATTAAAACGAACCGAAACTTCATTTTTTTCAATGGCAATACCCAATTTTGACAGCACAAACGAACTCTACACCCTTCAATTAGCACCAAAACAATTTTTTATGCAATTCGTACCATAAGTTTCCGAGAAATTAATTATTTTAAAGCGAGAGTATTTTAAGGGCTGTATCCAAATTGAAATTCGATGCTGGATTGTTAACCGAGAGAGCCCCCTCTTGATAAAAGCACCTTAAGCGCCACTCAAGCAGTCAATGAAGCCTGCTAGATTACAGAAGAGCAGAAGAAATTTCAAAATGTCTAGTCACTTCTATCATAGACGGCCCCTTAAACCGTCTTTTTGCCGTTTTTTAAGCATAATTTGAAAACTACTTGGAAGAAAAATGTGAAATTTTGGATTTCTATAAAGCAGGACTTAAT
Organism: Maratus speciosus; assembly: GCA_963932465.1. Taxonomy (NCBI): domain Eukaryota; kingdom Metazoa; phylum Arthropoda; class Arachnida; order Araneae; family Salticidae; genus Maratus; species Maratus speciosus. The sequence goes on from OZ010792.1 coordinate 530,506,060, forward strand.
AAATCTAAATCCATCAAAAAAATTGTAGGTTGCAATTCATAATTTTTTCGAATATTAATTTCATAATTCATATCATAAAATTATAAAAATTGCAAATTCAGCGTATTTATGTTTGGGTATATTAGTATTATTGCTACACAAAATATTAGCACATTAGGAGCATAATTTCAGGGGATATAAATAAAAAATTGAAAATGTAATTTAACATTAGAAGCACTAAATTTTGAATGTTTATAATTCAAAAACTTATCATACAAATGATTTGAAATTCGATGGCTAGGCATAGTTTGAACCGAAGTTTTGAAAATCTCGTTAAAATTGGGTATTGCCATTGAAAAAAATTAAGCTTGGGTTCGTTTTAATATGTAGATGGCCCCCTAAGCAAATTTTATATACATCATTTAAAAGTAGACTTTATTTCCAATCGTTCGGTACGAGTAACTTTCGTCTACGATAATTTTTTGAGGAATTAGTAGGGGGTGTTTACTTTTTTTTTTTCCCACGACTGTACAAATATAATGCCTTTGCAATAGGAATATTTCCGAACTGAAACTTTTTACCCGCAGTCTTCCAATGCCAAGAAAGCTGAAAAGATGAAAATAAAAAAGGAATCGTTCTTTTAAAAATATTTTTCTTTTGTGGAACCCATAATGCTTTTAGAACAACATAAAGTAAAATATCTTTAACTGACTCTAAACTGTGTTATTACTAATCGATGTATTAAATTAATATTATAACAAGTTTTTTTAATGGTACTTTAAAGTACCGTCGGGGCATAAAGGGTTAACCAGTTCTCATCCCCCGTCCTAATGGACTTTACCCGAGGCTAACGAAAAAGACAGGCTACCGCGGTGGATCCGACTCTTCTTTTTTTACAGACCGCTGGAGTCACGTGATGCTCGAATGCACCAATGAAGATGTGCGAAATGAGCATCACGTGACTCCAGCAGTATGTAAAAAAAGAAGACTCGGACCCCCCGCAGTAGCCTGTCTTTCTCGTTAGCTTCGGACTTTACCCATGTGACGTTAGCCGCCGGTAAACAGAAGAAAACACCAATAGGCGTGAGGAACATTTTAACACTAATTCCCCTTCGTCCAATAAACAGTCTTTTTCCGAAGATTTTTCCTCACAGAGGCCTGGCTGTTGCCATTCGTGGGTAAAGTCCATATAAAGACATGTCTTTACGTTGACCATTATTTAGTCTTAACAATATTTTTTGTTATTACCATTACCTGCATGTGGTAATTATAGTATATGTATATATAGTACTAGGGGGATCTACACCCTACAGGCTGCGCTCGCCAACCCCCGTTCAGACACCATACACTCTTAAAGGCACGCTAATTTGATCGACTTTAAAAAGATTTCGGAAAACTGAATTATATATTTTTTTTTTCTTTTTTTTAAGTGTAAAGTCCCTGTAAACGGGTTTCCATTCATTTTCCTTTGATTGCAGATTTTAAAGGCCAAATCAGCCGCTGTTAAGAGATACAATAACTGTTTTCGTTTTTTGATTAAAAAAATTAGTTAAACTTTTGAAAATAAGCTTATATAAAATGAATTAAGTAAACAGAGTCTTTGTCTCCCGGTATTTTTTAACAACACTATAAGAAAGTTCTTTTAAATAAGCCATTTTTAATATGTATCGTTTTAAATGTGACGTAATTTTCACCAAAGTTTTCTTTCTCTTTTTAATATTCACGTGAAAATTATAATATGGCGTAATTTCTTCCATTTACGACTTTAACGCATAATAATGAATTTATTACTTTAAAATTTTCTTTCCCTTTTAAAATTCACGTGTAAATATAATTTTTATGATGTAATTTTCAATGTTTTCCTGCCTTTAACACGTAATCATTTAATTCTAATTTGAAAGCTTTTTTCCTGTTTATAATAGCCATGTGTAACTAAATTTTTAATTTGACGGAAATATTATACTTTGCGCTGTTTTTAAAATTGGCAAGAATTTAAAATAATACCCTTTTCTAAAATATGTAAAAAATATCTCTCGAAATGCTGAACATTTGAATTTAAAATGGAAATAAATCCTTAAAAGATGAGTAAAATTAAAAAAATAAACGCAGTCTGCACACCAGAAATTTCTAATCTATAAAATGATCTAAAACTGATTAAATTCCTATGTATAGTTTTTGCTCCTATAAAACTTTTTTAATGGAATGATTTTGATCAACTGTAACATTAAATATCTCTTTAAATAATTCTTCAAGTTAAAAACTGTCTTCATCAGCGTGTTTATCAAACATTTTTCTATAATACCAAAGATTTTCATATTTTTGTATTCAGTAGTTTTCTTTATATTAACTAAGAAAGACCACCGGTAACAAAAAATTAAAAAACAACAGCGGTAACAGCGTTAGTTACTTTTTTTTAGAGTAGAGAGATACATTTTCTATTATCACTTCATTTGTTTTTCAGTATTTAGTAGCAAAAAAAAAAAATAATAATAATAATAAATAAACGTTCGTTTCAGTCTTTTTAAACAGTTGGCATTTCGTTTATTTAAGACATGCGACCATTCTTTACATTTAAAGGATACAGCTCTTTTTACGAACCAATAATTTATGATTCAAAATAATAATAAAATCGGGAAAAAATTATTGTAAAAAAAGACAAAAGTTTTTTTAATCTATGAAAATATAATATCACCACGAATGAAATGTACAATAACCTTTCCCGAGTTTCTCATGCTTCTAAAAAGGGTTCCTTTTCATTAGAAATCCCAGAAACCAATATAATTTCGAGATTTAAAGAATCGTTTACGAAAACAAAGTTTCTTTTGCTGAAACTGATTTTTGGAAATGTTTCAGTCTATTGTTTATAGTGTATACTGTTAAAACTTTTCGTTCAACATTGAACCAATGTATGAAGTAAAATAATGTGAAGTACCAAAATATGGTACGTCTTAATTTTCAAAACTCCATTTCATGATGTAACCTTGGAAATTAAGCTGATTTGGTACTAATTTGAACCATGTATTGGTACTACTCATCAGCCAATCAGAACAGCATGTCTACGACGATTTTTTATTAGATAAGAGAGAGAATTGTATTTTCGTTCCGCCATTGTTAGATTAAAAGAGACGGCTATTATTAATAATTAATATTATTTATGGAACGTAAAGGTGAGTCTTATTTAATACTAATAATTTATTCCTGCCGATTTTGTATCTTATAAATATGAGTTAAATAGTTTTTATGTTATATAGAAAAAAATTGATCGCGTTTTCCTTATTTAACAAGCGATCGTCTGTTATATTCCTTCATCATGTAACGGTTTGGAATATAATTGTTTTAACAATTAAATAACAAACATTTATTAGCGACAATTAATCAGGACTTCATTCGTTTGGTCTTTTGTGAATTAAAAAAAAGAAAATCAGTGTAAATAGTTCATTCTTACTATTCCATACTGTGATGTAAAATATTTTAATTTGCCATCGCTCGAACCAGTGGCGGCGTTAGGCGTCGGCGACCGCCGACGGCCATGCGCCTGTGGAGGCAAAGCCGCCTTAAGACTATCAAGCCAGACACAATTTCCTTCCCCCTCGTATATGACGTAACGAGCCGGGGCTGGGCGCCAACGAGGAGAATTTTGTATTCCTCTGTTTAGAATTAGAGTACAAGGTGTTTTTTATTCGGAAGCAAAGGACGTATTCTTTTTAAGGTAAGTTTATTTTCTAATTAACTATTTATATACTATTAGTACTAGTTATCTTTTTTTGTTCACTATGTACTTTATTTTTAATTTGTTTAAAATAAGTTAACTAGTAAATCCTAATGAAATATCGTGTTGTAATATTCCGTGTCTAAAAAAAAAAAAAAACGATATTAATCTAGTTCTGTTTCAATACAGCAATAATTTAAAATGGAAAAAATGACAAGATCGTGTTGAGACTTACATCATTCCCTGTCTCGCGTAATTTTCTAAAAATTGGGGCTTGAATTGTACTAATAGGTGAATTATCTCAAAAGTTATTGATTAATAAAGTTTCAATTATTTAATTATAGCCTTTATTAATTTGTCAAAATAATCTGATTTCAATATCTGCTAGACAATTCTATTGGCGCCAGCACATTTTGCCTCATAATTTGGAAGCTATTTATTCGATTCATTTGAAATTTTAATGTCCTATGTGACATATTTTTCTACCTCAACTGTTAAACTTTCAAGTGCAAATTTTAATCAGTTCTTTTAATTGATGAAAATTAGTAAAAAAAAACTTTAAAATTATTATTACTCAGAAATTTATCGCTGAAAACTGATGATATTTTGCATACAGTAAGTACAGCATAAATATTATTAGTTTAAACTTTACCTTTCTTGCTATTCAATAATTTCGATTAAAACTTCTGACTTTATTTACTCGGAAATACTGGCACCAGATAGCTGAAATTTATGTCAGACTGAGTTTCTTGGATACTAATCATGCTAAAACATTTTCAGCCAAAAGTCTTAATTACAAGCTTAATTATTATGTAATGTATAACTTGTCACACCTTCCTATCTTTGTAATTTGTTCTGATTTCTCTCATTAGAGTGACTTTTAATGATCGACTTTTATTAGAAAACACTTGTCGTGAGAATAATAACTCTGATTATTCTGTAGGCAGAATTGATTGGTCTTTAATATGATACAAAATTTATGTATTTTTATAGATATTTTCATACTTAAAAATTTAAATGTACTAGAAACTTTCATCATAATTTCTATGGATGCATAACATTGTTACCTTGTTTATTTCTTTTAAAGCCCGATCAATGTACATACTAATTTATTGGTGTTTTTTAATCTTAAACTCTTAATAAAAATTCATTTTATAATATTTGTTACACAGTGCATGCTTATACATGACAATTGCAGACATGGGAATGATGTGTCTGAATCTTTTTATTTTTACAATGATTGTAAACAATTTATCCACCCTCCCCCTTCCGAATTCGCAAAAATTTTGTGTGTTTTTATATAACTTTTAACGTTTGATTAAAAATAACAATAAATAAAATTATTGTTATATAATTATAAATTTAGTTTTCTGTGTAGTCAGGACCCGACTTCGTCTATCTAGGTCCTCGGAGCAAGCACCATTCTGGGCCCCCCCTTTTATCTATCCGTAGAAATTATTCGCGAATAATGCATAAGTGGTTAGTGCTAAACTTCATACGTATTGTATGCATGCATAAATTTCCTACCAGGTACTATTTACATTTGTATACAGGGTATCACAAAAAGATGGTCACAACTTTATGAAAAAATACTACTAGAATAATAGTAGAAAAAATCATGGATTTGTTGCAAAGGAGTATTTGTTTGGAAACTTTTATTTGTTTTTCTATTTATGTTATAAGGTGTCTAAAAAAAATACCCCCAATCGGTCCATAATAAATGATTTCAACTTGACTCGTTATGAGGAAAACGTGTATGAAAATTTCTTTTGAAAACAATGTAGTACTAAGTTGTTATAATAAAATTTAAATCATTAGTTTTCTAATGATATATAGTACAAAGTCCAAAATCCAGAATCCTTCGGCACTCGGCGATTCCAAAATTCGGATTTTTCCGAATTTTGGCTTATTTACAGTTTTTCAATGAAAAAAAAAAAATCTATTATATATATTTCAATTCCAATTGATGAAAGTGTTTTCTTTCTTTCTTTTGTTCCCACAATGTTTCAGTACACTTTTTAAAAACTCTATTGCTTGTACCTTGCATAATATCTTAAAATAATACAAAAATTAAGAAAATAATAATTTTCTGTTTCATGACCTTGTTTTGTTTTATTATGAGCGCTTTATGTTTTTTCAATTTAATCGATTCTATGTGAAAATTACCCATTTCTGCTAAGTAAAGTTTACAGTAAGAAAAAATTATCTGTGTTGTTACCTAATTTCATGCACTCTGTAGTTTTACTATTTATTTATATTAAATTTATTATATTGCTTTGCATGTTTCAAATCACTAAATTTAATAGGATATTTATTGTATAATTTCAAGCCACAATGAATAATAAAAATAGCATACAACTTGAATTTGTTTTCATTTAACAATCATTTTTCATCCACTTTAATTTAATTTTAAATGTGGATTTTGATTGACAGAATATTGGTATTTATTTATTTATTTTTGAAAATGAAATAATTGAAAGCAAAGTAATTCTTTCTATGTGTTTAAAACTACATATATATGTGTATATATATATTATATACATATTTGTAGATTTTGCTTACATATATTTATTAATGTCTTGTTTTAGAATATATAGAAAAAAAATAATTGATATTTTTGTAAATTTCAAAATAGAATAAATAATGAAAACTGTTCACTAAATTAAATTTAATACTTCAATTTTTTTTTCATTAACCAACCATTTTTCTTTAATGTAACTTTAATTAAGTGCACATTTTGACTGACACAGTGATATTATTTCATAAATTTTGTTTTTGTGTTATCATTATTATTATTGTTTCGAGTGATCGAAATTGATTAAAAAGCACTTAATTAGCGTCTGTAAACTATAAGTTTTTATTTTTTCGCCATATGCTGTGATATTAAATTGGAATATAGAGGAAAGAATTAATATGTTTTAAATAACGCATGTGCTCTCCACGGCTGATCTAAGCCCCGCGTCGTGACGTCACGAAACCTCGTGTTTGGCTTGTAGTCTTGAGGCGGCTTTGATGGAGGTCTCGCAAAAACGTTTTTCAAGTTATTAACAAAATTTAATTATTTAGTTATCCGTATTTATTTCCGTACGGGAGTAGTAGTCTAGAGTTGTGTGGCAAAATTATGAAAGTTAGGCGATTCCCTAAGCCAGGGTTGGCGAACCTATGGCACGCGTGCCAGAGTTGGCACGTAAGACAATTTCTGTGGCACGCGAGAAAATAAATTTTATAATTATTATACAGATAAAATTTGATTTCTATTATAATAAATAAAATTTTGTTTCATAAGGACAGACTATCACAAATAATGCAATTATTTTTGCATGAATTTTCTTTTCCTGTGATGTTGTGCAACGTTTGCGATATGTATTTTGCCTTTCTATATGATTTTTATAAAGCTGTATTTTTTAAATTAATTTTTTTAGACAGTCCCTTCAGTAAGATGGCAAATTTATCCATTTTATAAAACTATCCAAATATGAATCAGGTATAAAGCATTCTCTATCGAACATACAACAGCAAAAATCTCATCAATAATTTATTGATACAATGCTTAATGCAACTTGGATAATCATAACTAGATGTTGCATAAATAATAATGTCAAAAATTTCTAAAATAAAATTTCGTATTTTTATTCCCTTATTGTAGTGAAAACTATTACATAAATGAATCATAGTTACGAATTAAAATTTTAATTTAATGTTTATTAAAATATACAGAGAAATAGCATCTGATTTTTTAACTAGTGTTTTGTATAAACATCGTACTTTACAAAATTATTTTAAGTCAAAGTGTGGCACGTTACACCATTGATAGATGTTGTTGGTGAATTTTTGGCACGCGCATGTAAAAAGGTTCGCCGATCCTGCCCTAAGCGATCGTACTTGGGGCGTACTCGGGGAATCATCGAATCGCTAATTCTTTCAACTTCATTTAATAATCTGTCAAAAAAGTGGGAGACTCGCATGCGCAAAACTTCTGGTTACGTTTCTTTTCATTACTAAGTCAAAAATTGGTTATTTGTTAATTTTAAAGAAGTTATTATATTTTTATACGTTTATCACAGTGTTGTGATTTATTTCATATTTGTAAGGTAAGTCAGTGTCCAAATACATTTCCTGATATAGTTATTTGTCTCTAAAACGTAATTCTTTTGATTTTCGTAACTTTAGGTTAGTAATTTGTAATTGATTTATATTTTCATACTTATGAATCGCCATTTCATTAAGATAAATATAATCAATCGATTTCGATCGAATCTGTTACCGTGTTTGATACAGCATCAGTGTTGGGTGAAACTGTTGTGATCCAAGATTCCGAGCCGAATAAAGAGTTAAAAAGTGAAAAGATTTGTGACCCAGAAAATTAAGAGCAAAGTGCTCATGTAAGAGGGTCATTTTTAGAATTAGATCCGAGGAAGTATGGGTATTTCCAGTAACAAATTCGCAGCTTCACGTCTTAATTCAAAACGGACCCCCACAAAACTTGGAGAAATCTTATGAAAGTTACCCCAAAGACGTAAATAAAAGACGTTTTACAGAATTTCATTTTACTAGAAAATCGAGAAACGGCGAAAGCAACATCGCAGATAGTTAGCTTACTCCATATCTCAAAATAAAGTTTTTTGCTTTCCATGTAGACTTTTTTCACATTTGCGGACACTGATGATAAAAGAAGGATGTTGTGACTGGATATATCTGAGTAGGATATTGCAAAGACATGAACAAAGTCAAGGACTCATAGAGTGTATGATTAAATGGGTGGAATTCTATAAAAGAATCAAATACGGAAAACAATAAATAAGGAAAACGAGAGACTGATTAGGGAATCACAAAAGTATTGGTAAAACGTGTTTGAAAGATTGATCGATATAATAAACTACTTAGCCTCAAACAATCTAGCATTTAGAGCTCGTCGAGAATCCCTTAACCTGAGTGATACCGGAAACAGTGGAAATTTTACAGACTTATTTAATTTGCTATCCAAATATGATCTAATACTAAAAGAGCACTTTTTCAAAATATTAATGAAAAGCAAATTTCTCAACATTATCTGAGACACGGCATCCAAAATGAATAAATTACATTAATATCGAAATCAGTTATTCCTGAGAGTCAAACAAGCAAAGTATTACGTCTTCATGCTCGATTGTACCAGGGATGTGAGCCATATGGAACAAATGTCATAGTCTAAGAGCCCGTGAAGGCCAGATCTTCCTTATTTTATAAAAGTTGAAAGTTTCTCAGCGCAAGCTTCCAACACAGGTAGTGACGATGGGCTACTATGAAATTTGGGTCATCGTGGTTTTGGCAGGTAAAACAGGTAGAAAAGTTATATAAAATACCAACTTAATTTCGTCAAATAATAAAGCGTAATTTTTTTATATTTTCTTCGAAATAATATGATAAATCACGTCCTCCATTGCCACACTCTAAATCGAAATGTCTTAAATTCAGACACTTAAGTGTCTGAAACGGAGTGTTCAATTTTCAGACATTTTAAAATGTCTGAATTTTTTCAGACACTTTTTGCGTCTGAATTTTAGACACTTCAAACGTCTGAATCGCAGCCATTTTTTTAAAGCATTATACGTAGCCATGTTTGACCACGTTGATCCTGGAAAAGTATATGGCCATTATTCTGCCCTACTCTCCCCCCCCACACACACACACAGCCTAATTTTAGGGGCTCCAAAATATGGTATGCAATTTTCATAAAGCTGATAATTGAAATCTTTTTCGACTTTGTACTGATTATAATCAATATTTTGAATTTATAGAGTAGAATAAGATTAAAAATTAAAATATTTGTCACAATACAGTAAAACCTCTCAATAGTAGGCACCTTAGAACCGTGGAATTTGTTCGCCATTCGGAAGTGTCTGTTTTTCTGAGGTAAAAAATATAAAATATGTGCATGTTGTTAATAAAAAATGTGCTTCTTAAATAGTTGTGTCCTCTATGTAGGAGTGTCCGTTATGGAGATTTTACAACAAAACTTTCATAGGACAATTTTCTTCAGCGAACACTGACCTTTTTCAAGATAAATACATTTTTTTTTACCTCATAAAAGCGAACACAATCGAATAGCAGGCAAATTCTACGTTCCAAAACGCGTTCAATTCGCGAGGTGGCCGCGATTGAGAGTTTTTACTGTATTTATTTTTTTATTTAGTTTTTAATCTAATTCTACTTTTAAAGTTCAAAATGCTGATTATAATCAATAGAATGTTGAAACACATTTAAAATATAAGCTTTAAAAAAAAATCCATATCGAATTTGGAGCACGTAAAATCGTAGGGGGGGGGGGAGGGAGGGTCTGCCCATGCTTTAATCAGGCCCTCCTTCTGGAAAAAGTCCAACCCTGTATTATGATTCGATAAATGTACGTGACAGTTTTAAGTGCAAAATCTAGCTATATGCAAATAAATATTTTATAAAAATCTACCTCTTTACTCTGTATTAATTTTTAATTTCAAACTACTCTTTAACTAAAAGTAATCAAAAAATCAATATTATATAATTATTTCAAATGAAATATATCTGTATATTTTTACCGCATTCTTACAATTACGTTAACGGTACATGATTACATGAATTTAAGAATCTAAAAATAATCATTAAAATTTAACAAAGTGACTACAGATAACGCGAGATCCTTTTTCTAAATCTTTGTTGACATCAACAAATTTTTTTCTGATTCAACGTCTACATTAGTGACGTCAATTTCCGTTCAAACAATCAAATCATGAAGCTGTGGTTTTGACTTTTGAATCATAAAAAGACTATATGTTGACTATTTTCAGTATGGCAAATGGGATATTTCTAAAATACTCGGAAACACTAAAATTATAGCAAAGGGAAATCTTTTAATTAGAATGACCGGATTTAATGAGTTTTATCAGTCAAAACATTTTAAAATAAATAAATGAACACAAGTAATTCGCTGTATTAAATATATGGGGGAATCAATGAATGGAAGGATGTTCGAACTATATTCTTTTTTAAAATTTATGATGTACACACTATGAGGCAGAAGAAAACTTCATTAGACAAGAAAAGCATAAATAATAAATAAAAGCAGCTATTAACAGGAATGTTTACTATAAATGCTTTTGAATTCCAGTACATAACACATAATAAATCTATCAGAAGAAATGTAAAAATCGATGTAAACATTACAAATGCTGCCGCATTAAATGCTTATAAAAATATTGTATACGTAAATAAATAATTAAAAAGGGTACTTCAGAGTAATAATTACACCAAAAAATACTATTAAGGTAGTCTTGATGGTAATTAAGAAGTATGAGCCAATCAACAGGCGATGTCACTGCGATTTTTAAAGTAATGGCTACATAAGAAAAGGCTTAGGAAGGTGTAAAATTAATAAATTCAGTAACCGCTAATATACACCATGCAGAGACACCAAAATTTATTTTTAAGATAACATTGGATAGAAAATAATACAGAAATATGATTGCAGATGATTTGAAGAGTAGAAATTTAAATATTAGCAAAATAAAATTTTAACATGGAAATACCATAGGCAAAATGCTTTGAACATATTTTGGCATAACTCAGGAACTAATAAAGCTATAGACTCGTGTGAGGTCTTCATTTAAAGAGAAAACAATCACAGAGAGTTTTAAATACATAGTTAAGACCACACTTACCTGGGAAAAGGTCTGATTATTCCAAAAGCACATTCGCCCAGAGGACGTCCGGATTGGAGGCTACGTTAGTATCCGTTAATTAGACAGACTTGGATATTTAAAAAATAAAATCCCCTTGCACATCCGGCTAGCTCTGTTAAAAGGATGGAAAATTTCCATCCTGAAAACATAGCCCGCCAGACAACAGTTCTATTTACAAATTTGACGAGATGAAGAACACTGTATTAGTTTTATAGATAAATATTAATACGGAGTACCACTATGTCGATAGAAATTAAATCCCGGAACTTCACATTCCGCAAAAAACAATCAAGTCAAAATAAATTATTAGTTAAAATGTACGCGTACATAAAAACAAGCATTCAGTTTGAATTAAAAACGAACATCGAGTTCGAAAGGAAGACGCATGCGCAACTGAGAGTGCCCCCTGGTGAATGCGGAGCGGAGTTACAAAGTGTCTTAAAATTAGACACTTGCAGATTTTTTAGACACTTTTATCAGTTCGTGTACACGATGATCATAGTAAGACACTTAGGTGTTTAAAATTAAGACATCTATTGTGACTGAATTTTCAGATTCAGACACTTAAGTGTCTGAAATTCTTTTTCAGTCACATATGTATCTTAATTTAAGACGCTTTTATTTGCAGTGCAGACACTTAATATCGTGGCAACCCATTGCCAGACACCCTTAAACTTTAATAAATTGAAACTGTACTTACGTAATAGTATAAAAGCTGAATTTCATACATGTTACTTGGTTAACTATTACAAGATGTTTCCTCAGTAGCCAGACAGTTTCGATAGTTCTAACCACTGGCCAGACAAACATATACGGTGGAACTAGCTTCTCAATGCACTAGAGTCTCAATATAGCTAGGCGCCCAACGGAGATTTTTCCCTTTTCCTCTTGGCTCTGAAATTGGCACCAGTTATTTGAGGTTGCTGCATTTAAGAGGAAGTGCAAGTGCTGGCACGTGGCCAACTTCACTGCGAATCTGTCGTTTACTCAGTGGATGTATTATACTGACAGTACACGTTTTACTATTTGTTTGTGAAGTTTATAAAATAAATGTGATTCAGTTTTGATAAAGTATCTCCCTAGGAGACACATTAATTTGTGTTATTTGTAAAAAAAAGTAATGACAAAATAATATTGTTTTCTGAAGAGACATTGAGAAAATGTCAATCAATTTTGAGACTGCGAAAAATACATAACCTCAAATACACGGACATTATTTGACCTAGTGAATATATGGACAATGTTTATCATAGGGGATGTTATAAAGCATTTACAGGACTGATGGAAAAATATTTCACATCTGAATATAAAAATTCTAAGGAAACCGTTGAAACAGAGAAAAGAAAAGAAAAAGAAAAAGAAGCAAGTATAGCTATAGACTATTCATCTTCACCTACATCGTTTTTACCTAAGTTGACCGTAGAACTATCTCATTCACAGCCGTCACTTACAGAATATTTAGCAGCATCAAAACCACCTTTTGCTCCTCAATCAATAGAACCTCAACCTTCAACTCCTCAGGAACATGTAGACATTTCTGAACTTGAAGAAGGCAGTGAAAATAATGATTTAATTTCAGAAGTAAATAGTTCGATCCAAAGTGACACTAGCGTTGATACATGTAAAAATGTTTGTGTATTTTGTAATAGAAAAACGAAACAAATGCGATCAAAAATGCTTCCATTTCATGAAAATGATAAAGACCAATTTAAATCGCGCATAATATCTGACAGAAGGTAAAGGAGAGTATAACGAGTTGTTAATTATATTAGAAAATTTTGTTGGCCCAAAAATATATTATCATACCGAATGTAGAGTTCATTTCAATAATAAAATATCTTCTTCTACAAAAATATCTGTTAAAAGTGATTGGCATCATCATCGAGAGTACCATCAAAAAACTTTTAATGAAATTAGTAACATCATAGAGGAAAATGTAATCAAGAATGGGCGTTGTTATTTATTGATACATTTACATGAATTATATACTGATTCATTGGAGAAAATCATTGAAGAAAATTCCATTAAAGTGAATGCTACTTTTGCCACACACCATCTGAAAGAAAAAATAATGAAAATATTCTCTAAAGACATTAAATTTTTTACAATCCGTAATAAAAAGATATTAGCACCCAATTATTTCACGACAATAGATGATAAAATATTTGAAAATTTACAATCAGAAAATATTTTACAAAAAGCTGCATCAATTTTACGAAAAACTATCCTGAAAATTGACAAGAAAAAAATAACGTCCAAAAATATTTCAACACAGCAATTAATAACAGGTGAAGTTTCATTACCACAACAATTATTAGACTTCTTCTTCAGTCTTCTTGGTGGATGTAATCAAAGACGGAAAACTAGTCTAAAATGTGTTCGTCAAGTTCGCTCTTACTGTCAAGATGTTTTTATGGAGTTCATAATGATCAAGTAATGACATCAAAACACATTATGCTGGGTATGACTCTGAAGAGCTCAACGAGCAGCAGAAAAATTATTGACATTATCATTAGATATAGTCATTGCATTAGCTATCAACGTGTCGAAGAATTTGAAACAGAAACCACATATACTTCCATTGAAAAGTCTAATTTATGCCCAGAAAAAATTAAAAAAGCACCTGAACTTTTTACTGGAGTAGCTTTTGATAATTTTGACCATTTTGTTGAAACTACGAGTGGACAGGACACTTTACATGACACCTTAGGAATTATTTATCAAAACATTGAGTTAAATACATCCGGAGAATCAGGAATATCCGAAGCACCGGTTCCTATTAATGAAGGCAATTCACCACACAAAAAGAAAAGAAAATGAAGAACTTTCGACGAGAATCTTCAGAGGAAATTCCATATCCAAAAAAAAAAAAAAAACATGAATGACTAGTGATCTGCAATCAACAGCTGATGAAATTGAAAATATAGTCCCAAGAAATTTACAACTGTACACAGAAATAGATATCATCTGGAGGATTAGCATTGCGGTAGAATCACCTGATGTACCTATGTGGGTTGGTTTTAATAGCCGTATTTATAGTGATACTCCGCAACAACACATTTCTTATTTAAATCTCATCAATGCCTCACCAATTTGTAACTCTTTAGTTTTGGAAACCTTGCATCAAAGTAAAAAAATAACTCTTGAATTAAATCAATCTTCCATACAAGTAATAGCGAAAATAGCCCTACAAATTCAAACAACAGAAAAACCAACTTTTGATATTTTTTTTTATACATTTAGGACCGTTTCACATTATGATGGCTTAATTTAAGGCAATTGGTAAGGTGAAAAGTGACTGTGGCTTAACAAACGTAATGGTGGAAAGCAGTTTGCCGGCAAATGGTTCTGTGGGTGGATTTCTTGATGGAAAACATTTCAACCACTGCAAAATGTTGCAACCTTTGGTGGCATTAGGATTGGAAATACTACATTTCAAATCTTTTTGTGCAAATTAATAGCACGTGATTAACAGATGATATGATAAAGAAACTTCAAAGATTGCAAAACTATAAAATATCATTCCACATAGAAAATTAAGAGCTGAAGGAATTTATAATAAAAAGCTAAAATCTTAAACAACGATTTTTACGCACAAATAACATACAAAACGATAAAATACTCATACGATCGTTTCAAGGAATCTACGATCCCCTTCCTCAGTGAGAAAAAAAAAAGAAAAAAAAAGAGAGAGATGGGCTCCAAGAACCCCCTGGCTATAGCCCCAGGAACTGGCATATGGATTGATTGAAAAACGCAGATGTAAGAGTTTATATATCCCAAAGAAATGACGTAAATGAACAGAACTAACCGAAAAAAGAGTCACTGCGCAGGATCTCTCCACACTGGTGAATGAAAGGGGGTGCTGGTCATATCATTTACTAAGATGGAAGAATGTTTATGAATATAGTGAGCTTCGTAAAAGTCTAGATCAAAAACTGAGTTACATTTTTGAATGATTTTTGCCTCTGGATAATTGAACTGGTGGTTGGCATTCCAACAATGTTTCGCTATTGTAGATTTTTCAATTTCTTGCTTTCTAACGTAATTTTGGTGTTCTTTCAGCCTAATTCTAAGTGCTCGCTTCGTCTGCCCAATATAAGAGAGGCCGCACTCACAAAAAATTCTGTAAATGCCCCAGGTATTATGATCGTCAATAGGATCTTTAAGATTAGAGAAAGAAATTTTATTGGCTGGAGAGAAACTTTATTCTATGCTTATGAAGGAATTTATGATTGATTACTGTATTTACAAACAACAAAGTATCAATGCGGAGTTTGACAAAACTCAACAATTTTATTTGATTTACATTAATCACAACTTACATCTATCACGAAGCATTCGTACTGGAGATTTCGAACTTTTCAGGTCACTGTTGTCTAAAACTACAAATTTATTCTTTAACTGTAATCAACAGAGCTATGCTCGATGGACTGTGAAATATTATGATAACTTGTGAAAGTAGCAGAAAGCCATCCAGATTTATATGAAGGATTTAAACAAGGTTGCTTTGGTATTAAAAGGACAACCAAGCTGTTTTCAAGACAACCTATTTATATGGAGAACAGACTATAAATGCTTATGCTGCAAGAAGGTTTACGGGTGTTATACACTTCACCAATTCAATTTTGGCACGCCAACGCAGCGGTGGGCTCGAAACCACGATATAAGATCTACGATAATTATTCAAGTTTATCAAGAATTAGGACTACAATCTCACCAAGATATTTCAGCGGGTTTGAATCAGCACAATATTCAAAAAAATATCAAACAATTACGGAAATTTATTGCCACCTTCGATCAATTTATTACCTAAAGATCAATTGATTAACATTTCATCTGGTAAATCTGGATCAGAACTGGTAGAAGCATTTCTTCTTAATATTGGGAAGAATGGTGAATGTGTACGGAAAACGTTCACTTCTGAATGTCTTATAGCATAGCTGCCAACTTTTACGCTTTTTTGCTACCACTAAAATTTAGTTGAGACTTTTGCTTTGTCTAATCGTGACATTCCGACGATTAAATAAGACAATATTTACTATAAAATTTTAGTGGTAACAAAAAAGTGTAAAAGTTGGCAGCTATGCTTATAGATATTAGTAGATTTCAAAAATCTATTGAAAACACACCAGTTAATATTTTTTCAAAAGATAAAAAATTATTAACAGGTAAGAAAAAGAAGAAAATTCGAGTAGGTGGTACAATTCAAGAGGTTAGAATTCGACGAGATCTGTTTGGACATATGCTGGGAATGTCCATGAACTATAACTTGGATATTTCGAAAATTTTATCGTACCCAATTATCACAGTCCTTTGTCCATGTGCCATTTGGAGTTTACTATATGTAATGACGGATAAATCTGCCTTAATGAAGTGTTTGGAAAAAGGGCTCCAGCATGAGCCACCACCTTACGTAGATGTCCTTATAATTGATGGCCCTTTTCTGTTGCACACTATGAAAAAAGTTCCAAAAAAATGTGGAAGCATTTCTAAAAAATGTTGCAAATGGTAATTCAATTGCAAGCATCAAGAGTTGACGTTATATTTGATCAGAACTTCCATCGATCAAAGATTACGAATATTCCCAGCGACTCGAATCTGCACAATTGGAGTACACCATAACTGGACCTGGTCAAATTAAGCCGAGTGATTTTGCGAAAGAATTAAAAAATTCAAATTTTAAACAAGCTCTTGTTGATTTCTTCATCTTGCATTGGACCACTGATGAAATGGTGCCGTTTATTGGTAACAAAACCATTCACAAAAATTTGAAACAGTGTCATTCTTTCGTAGTTAATAACTCCAACAACATAGTATCAAAAGTTGTGGAAGAATTATCATATCCAGAATATGAAGAGGCAGATACAAAAATAATATATCATGCGCATACCATTGACAATCAAGCGAATATAGTAATCAGAAGTATCGAAACTGACATTGCTGCTATCATGCTTGGCCTTATGTACTATCTACAAAATGGTTCACTTATTTGGATGCTGACAGGTACTGGAAACAACATGAGGTATGTAAGCCTCACAAAGATACACGCAAAGTTCGGAGAATCTATTTGTAAGAGTTTGCCTGGATTTCATGCAATGACAGGTTGTGATTATAATCCTGCGTTTTTCAGAAAAGGCAAATTACAAAATATTTACAAAAACAGAAGAATACCAACAAGCTTTCATCGAATTCGGTAACATAGAATCATTTGAAAATAATGATGAACAACAAAACACTTTCGATATTATACAGCAGTTTATATGTGAGGTATACAATGTTGGTGAGATACTTGATGTTGATGCTGCTCGGCTTCAACTGTTCATATCTACATTGTCTCAGATGTTAATGAAGCGTTTGACCGTAAAATAATCCGAAATTTTGATGCCAGCAGCCTGCCACCCTGTAAAACCGAGCTGTTACAGCAATTTTCGCGAGCAAACTTCATATCTAGCATTTGGAACAATGCTCACCAGAAAACCCCTACGATATATCTACGAGAGAATAATGGTTGGGTACAAGAAAATAACCAGTACAATTTTAAGTGGCTTGAAGGAGATCAGTTGCCAAATTACATCAGAGATTCACTAAATATTCTCTCAAGTATATACATACTACTTCAAATTATTATAAATAGATTTTTGGCTATACACAATTGCACTAACTTTTTTTATATTTTTGCAGAAACTAACGAAAAAGTCAATATTGAAAAAAAATCAAGCAACGGACTGGAGTAGAAGTGACGAAGATAATGAAGATATCGGCTATAAGGATGAAAATGAATAAAATCCTTAAACATGTCTTAAAATCTAATAATAAACTTATAAATCCATATTTCCTTTTATTTTTATATAACGGCTATGAATACAATTAATCTCTTTTTTTTTTCACTGAGATTTTTTAACGCTATATATGAATAAACAGTCAAATTTTAATGAAATATCGAATTATGTATGAAACTGAACATTAAACATAAAGTTCGCAAAACTCCAAAACATTTACTAATTTATTTGGTTTATTTTTTCAATTATCAAAATGAAAATTATAATCAATAATATTATAAACATAGATTTTTAATTCATAAATAAGTACATAATAAAATTATTCGATCGATCCAATTAACAACCTCACTGGCACCTACTCGGACCACTACCCCCTACATACTACATGCCTCTCGCATTTGACTCAAAAATGGAAGTCAGCAAGGTTGATAGATGGCGCTACTGTTTGGGGTATGTTATTGCTGTATTTACATGGATCGCCTCATAGACCTGCCTTTGAAAGCTATTATTTTTTTTATTTTTTGCAGTAATTTGTGATTTTTTTAAACAGAATGTTTACTTTTAATGAAGTTAATATATTCTCTATAAATTGCCATATTGCTGTGTGCCTCACTGCTGTTCATCCAGCAAAATAAAGGAAAATATTTCTTTTTACCATTCCTGTAGAAGACAGTCAACGAGTCTTTTTAACATTTTTTCATTGTATTTTTAAAAATACAAATAGATATTTTTACTACTATTATTTGCATGTTTCTAATAACATTCCGTTGTATAATATTAAATTAAATTAATGTACAGTTGCTATTAATAGGATGTATTTTTATTAATTTACAATGTCTTAAAAGGAAAAGAGTACCTTAATCTGAAAGAATCTGAAATAATATTGTTATTATTAATAATAAAAATGATAGATCAAAGTATTTCTTTTTATCAAATAATTATGCTAAGCCTTTTCTGTATGAAAATGAAAATACAATAACATTCAAAATTATTTAAATTTCTTCCAGCAAAATTATAATGATAATAATAATAAATGATACACGATGAAATCGAATACGAATTAGTAATGTGATCAAAATAAATATGTATTCATAGCATTGTGTTTGGAAGCAATATAAATATTATGTAATTGAAATATATCAATAATTTCATTCCTGAAAGTACTTGATTATTACTTGTAATAATTAATAATACAAATATAAAAGAAATGGAACTAAATTAAATGTTAAAAAAAAAAAAAAAAAAAAAAAAAAAAACTGCCGAATTGACGTTTTGAGGCCTTGGCCGGAAGACTTGCTAGTTTCATTATCATAATAAATGTAATTAATATATATAGTATTATTATCACAATATCAATAAATTAATTATTTTATATAGAAAATATAAAATAGGGAATTAAAAAAAAATACTATTATCAATTTATTGAGGCAACGTGTGTGTGTATCGGGGGGGAGGGGGATAGTAAAAAAGATGAAAAAAGTGTCTTGGAACATCAGTGCACAGAATCGTATTTCCAACTTATTAAATTTCTTGAAAGTACTTGATCTATTACTCGTAATAATTAATAATGCAAATATGAAAGAAATGAAACTGAGTTGACTGTTTTAAACACTGCAAGAAAAAAAAAAGAGAGAGAGAGAGAGTTCCAATTTATTAAATTTCCTGAAAGTATTTGATATATTACTCGTAATAATTAATAATGCAAATATGAAAGAGATGAAACTGTGAGTTGACTGTTTTAAACGCTGCACAAAAGAGAGAGAGAGAGCAGAATTGATGTTTGAGGTCTTGACCCGAAAAAAAGATGTGTAGTAAAAAAGATGAAAAAAGTGTCTTGGAACATCAGTGCATAGAATCGTATTTCCAATTTATTAAATTTCCTGAAAGTACTTCATATATTACTCGTAATAATTAATAATGCAAATAAAAATGAAACTGTGAGCTGACTGTTTTAAACACTGCAAAAAAAAAAAAAAAAAAAAAAAAAAAAAAAAAAAAAAAAGAGAGAGAGAGAGAGAGAGACAGGGAGAAAGAAAAAAAAAAGCTGCAGAATTGACGTTTGAGGTCCTGACCCGAAGACTTGCTAATTTCATTATTACAATAAATGTCACTAATATTTATAATATTATTATCACAATATCAATAATTTAATTATTTTAGATAGAAAATATTAAATAGGAAATTTCAGAAAAATATTGTAATAAATTTATTCAGGCAACATGCGTGTGTATGTGTGTGTGTGGCAGGGCCAAAACTAGGGGGGGGGGGGTAGAGGGGGCATGTGCCCGGGCGCCAGAATGAAGGGCCGCCAAACGAAGGATTTTACCTTTACAATGGATCATTTTATTCTGACGAACTGGTGGCTTCCATTATTATGGAACAGCGATTATAAATGAAGTGTTAGGTGAAGATGAAAGAGCAGTCATAAAAAGTTAGAACTCTGATTTTCTGGTTAGAATGGGGGGGGGGGATGGCAAAAAAAATTATGCCCATTTTTTCCCATTCTGACCAGAAAATCAGAGTTCTCGAAAAAAAAAAAATGGCCATCATTTTTTTTTTCAAAAAAAATTTTGCCCATATTTTTCCCATTCTGACCAAAAAATCAGAGTTCTAACTTTTTACGACTGCTCTTTCATCTTCACCTAACACTTCATTTATAATGGCTGTTTTATAATAATGGAAGCCATCAGTCCATCAGAATAAAATAACTCGGTGAAAGCGGAAACTCGGTTAGGCAGGACTCGGATAATCGGGACTCTACTGTATATTTCATTTTAAAAATGATCTTTAGAATATTTTTGCTAGTGTTCAGAGGGACCTCCCCCTTGGATCCGCCACTGTAAATTACGTAGATCAGTATTACATATTTTAAATTTTGAAATAAGTCGTCTATTATAAAATTAGTAAAATTCTCTTTGTAAATATACTTTGTGGAAGAGGGAGGGGGGGGGGGTAGTCAAAAAGATGAAAAATAAGTGTCTTGGAGCATCATTGAACAGAATCATATTTCCAACTATTTAAATTTCCTGAAAGTACTTGATGATTACTTATAATAATTAATAATTCAAATATAAAAGAAATGAAACTGAGTTAAATGTTTTTTAAACACTTTAAAAAAAGACGCTAGTTTCATTATTATGATAAAGGTAATTAATATTTATAGTATTATTATCACAATATCAATGATTTAATTATTTTAGATAGAAAATATTAAATAGGGAAGTTCAGAAAAATATTGCAATCTATTTATTGAGGCAACTGTATTTTAAACATAGTACTAGTACTGGAGTGTCAAGTAATTATGTTATTATTAGAATTAAATTTTAATTCACAATGGGAAGTACAACTATGGAGTTAGTTAAACATTGTTGATAGATTAATATAATGTAAAAAAAAAAAAAAAACAGGAATATAATAATTATAATTATTAATTAAAAATTATTTTTAAAGCAATTCCTTAAGATTGTCCTTCACTGACACATTCACCACACATTAACCTTGTTTATTATTAATATTTTGCCTGAAAGAAATACATGTCTTACTATTTAGTAAAATTTAATTTAATCAAATACTTTTATGTTTTGCAATAACATTTTTAAACTTGCTCATAGTTTTTGATCCATTGATTAAAATTCATGTACCATTTTATAGTGTTAATAAATATTTTCACTTCATAAACCTTGTTTATTTTATTTTTGATGGAAATCTATTTACAAGTAAATGTAAGTGCTATTAATTTATATATTATAATTAATTTTAAAAAATAACATATAATTTAAAATTCATATAATAAAATAAATTATGTGCGTTATTTTATCATTCATCATTTGAAATTGAAGAGAAATTATGAAATAATTTCTCTTTTCAAATATTTTATAGAAAAAATATCATTTAATACAACAATTAAAATAAATACGAATTCTAGGAATAAATAACAAAAATTTTTTAAAAAATTTTGCTTTTTAAGCTAATTTATTTTTAAATTTTCTATTTAAATATACTCAAAACAACTTTTGTTTACGTTATTTATCTATAGGTTTTTAAAAATCATGTCAATTGTCACCGATAGATGGCAGAGCATTTTGGGGCTAAGCTGACTTTCTAGTTCTTATATGGGGAAAACAGTGAATGCGAGAGGCATTTAGTATGTAGGGGGTAGTGCTCGGACGTACATGGCCTCGCGCTCGTACTTACAGTCACCGTATATGCTTGTCTGGCCAGTGGTTAGAACTATCGAAACTGTCTGGCTACTTAGGAAACATCTTGTAATAGTTAACCAAGTAACATGTATGAAATTCAGCTTTTATACTATTACGTAAGTACAGTTTCAATTTATTAAAGTTTAAGGGTGTCTGGCAATGGAGGACGTGATTTATAATATTATTTTGAAGAAAATATAAAAAAATTACGCTTTATTATTTGACGAAATTAAGTTGGTATTTTATATAACTTTGCTACCTGTTACCTGCCAAAACCACGATGACCCAAATTTCATAATAGCCCATCGTCCCTACCTGTGTTGGAAGCTTGCGCTGAGAAACTTTCAGCTTTTATAAAATAAGGAAGGTCTGGCATTCACGGGCTCTTGCTCTATCAGTAATAATAAGATTTTGCAATTCCTCAACTGGAGCGATAAAGGAACATTTTGCTGGGTTTACTGCCGACGCAATTTTAAAGGAACTCGGAAAAAAAGGTCTAGATATCCAAAACTGTCGAGGACAAGGACATGATAACGGCGCTAATATGGTCGGCATTAAAAAAGGTGTCAGTACTCAATATTAATCCACGAGTATTCTTCACGCCGTGAGGATGCCATTGAAGGAATTAGTTTTAATAGATGCAGCTAACTCTTCTACAACAGCTAACAGATTTTTAGGCTGCATCAATAAAATGTATGCGCTCTTTACAAAGTCAAGCAAGCGTTGGGATCTTATAAAAACTAAATTAAAATTGACATTAAAATATCTGTCTGAAACATGATGGTAAAATAGAATCGGAGCAGTAAAAGCAATATTTTTTGCAATTTGATGATGTCATCGAATGCGTGAATGACCTAAAAGTAAAACTGATGATTCCGAAACCCTTAGCAATTATGAAAACGTCTTGAACGAAATGTTAACTTTTGAGTTTGTTGCAATACACGTGTGGTATGAGTTTTTACTATGTGTGAGCAATATAAGCAAACTATGGTAATCGGTTGAAGCGAGCTTGAATATTGCTATTGATATTTTACGTTCATTTTGTGGTTGGATTCAAGAATTCCATAATACAGGATTTGAAACAAACGTTGCAGGAGCTCGATTGTTCGAAGAAAAAAGTAGTTACGGAATTGAGTTTTAATTTAAAGAAAAAAGAACAGCAAAGAAAAAACGAATTTTCGGTTATGAACATATCGATGAATCTATTCAATTAACTAATAACTTTTTAAACACAATGATAGATGCTATAATAGTCGACACCGAATGTCGATTCAAAGCGTTCAACGAATATTTTGAATGATTTGGTATCATTTATGATAACAATTATTTGAAATCCTTATCCAAGGAGGACCTTCTCAAGCATTGTAATATTTTAGGTACAATATTTCGGGAAGGCGAAAATCGCGACATACAGACTTTCAAACTTTATGAGGAACTAAAGCTTTTAAAATCCAATTCACTGGACTCTATATCAACGACTAAAAACAAACTTATTCAGTACATTTTAGAAAATAATTTGAAAGAAGTATATCCAAATGTTTACATATCATCATGATCACAGTTCCATTCAATACAACTTCTGCTGAGGGAAGCTTCTCAAAGTTAAAATTTATTAAGACCTGCTTGAGAAGGACGATCATTCAAGTAATACTGTCTGCGTTATCAGAACTATGAACTGACGCTAAAATAGCGGCTTGTATTAATTAACTAAGATGTAATCTTAAAACAATTCAGTGAGGCGAAAAGCCAAAAATTTTGTCTATTTTAATTTGTGTTTGTTTATGTAAATTTTCTTATTATTTGATTAGCAATAATACTTGTATAGTATACTAATAAAATTAGTGCACAATTTAACGCATTTAACATTTTCTTTCTGACTGGAAAAGGAAAAGGGCCTCGCAAAGTTAATGTCGCCGAATGAAAAGGGCCTCGCAAAGGTAATGTCGCCGATGTCCACGTTTCGTCTAGCGCCGCCACTGGCTCGAACACAAAAACAAAACGTGGAATCTCTTCGGTTTGAAATTCTGACACACAGATATCCTTGATTCATGGCTCCATTCATAGCAGATGTAAACATTAATTTGCAAGAATTTGAGATTATGTCTATTCATGTTGGATTTTTTTTTTTTTTTTTTTTTTTACTGGGTTCCGATGATAAACAGTTACAGTAAATGGCTTATTATTTATTATTATTATTATTATTATTTCGGAATGAAATATGATATTACGAAGGTTTTAGATTGAAAAATATCCTTATACTGGGAAAATTTCCTTATACATATTACAGTTTTTAATTAAGAAGTAAAACTTTAGAAAGATTTTTTTTAATTACTAACAATATTTTAAATTATTATTTAAAATCCTAAATTTTCATGCCAAATGTTTCAGATTTATTTAACATTTACCAATTTTTTTAAATTAATAGGAATTTCTTATATTAAATGGCAAGATTTTTGAAACGTTGTTAAATCTAATAACGCATTTTATTCATTTATTGTAGTTTATGTTGTTGTTTAATAGTGTAATTAAATAAATAGTGTAAACTAAGTTTAATAGTGTAAAATAATGACCGTATTACTCTTTTGCTCGGTGCCAACTCTGATGGATCAGACAAGTAAAAGCTACTGGTCATGGGGAAATCATGAAACTCGTGATGCTTTAAAAATGTCAAGAATCTTCTCTTCCCGTAAGGAAGTCAGCACAGAGCGTGGATGACGGGCAACCTTTTTCAACAAGGGTTTGTAATTTTGTCCGGCGTATGGGAAAAGAATCGCGCCATGTCTTATTGCTTATGGACAACTGTCCTGCACATCCAAAAGATAACGAAGGCCTGAAGAATGTTCAAATAGAATTTCCACCTCCAAATTCGACCAGATTCACTCAGACAATGGGCCAATTAATAATTAGCAGCGCCAAAGTAGATTACAAGACTCGCCTAGTACGACGATACCTTCACCAAATGGAACACGGCAGCAACCTTTCTTGCTATGAGTGTCGTCCTATTACAGTCCTCGATGCTATGCCCGTGCTTACCGCAGCATGGGAGAGTATCCCACCAACGACGATTGCAAATTGTTGTTACAAAGCGGGCTTTGAAAGTAGTGAGGACATAATTTATAAAGGGCCAACCTTGCACCCTAATGTTGAAGAAGACTGGATAGGCACACAAACTGCACGGGGAGATTTTGTCGATTTAGACACGTTCATTAATATCGACAAAGATCTAGTCACCCCCGAGCTCAAATGTCTGGATGAAATCATCGCCGATGTAACTACAACTGATAAACCGGATGAGCAGGAAGAAGATGATGAACCTGTGCATCCGGCCCCCATCCCCATTATCCAAAGTTACGGATGTGTTCAGTTTTCTCAGGCTGTATGCATCGTCACTGGATGAAGTACCCTCGACGAGCAAGCTTTACCACCACCTGAATAGGGCTAAAAACAACGCGACCACATGTCCAACAGGCCAAAATTGATACAGGATCTGCGCAGGAAGTACTGGGACTGGATTTTTTGCACCAAGCACAAAGCCAAAGGGGCGTAGTTTGCGGGCTGTACGTGCGGTCAGGAATGTAAGCTACAAAGTCTAGTGGAAGTCAGTTGGCATTGAGCCTTTGCATCGTACGGAGACACGTGTTTGCAAGTGTCGTTAGGTTTTCAGAATTCAGCGGAGTGTCGAGCACCGATACGCCATAAAGTTTTGTGTAACGCTAAACAAATTGGCTACTGAGAAGCTTGTCATGCTACAAGAAGCCCACGGTAAGGATTCTTTGTCCAAGGCTCAAGTGTTTAGGTGGCACAAAGCCATGAAAGACCAAAAAAAGGACGTCGATGACGAACAACACGCTGAGCGTCCATCGAGTTCTCAAACTTCAGACAATGTGACTAAAATGAAAGCGCTTTTAAACTTTGATCGTTGGATGAGTGTCCGAATGATTGCGGAGAGGTTGGGACTTAGAAAATCAATTGTACATCAAATCGTCACGGAAGAACTTCGAATGCAGCAAATTTGTGCCAAGCTGGTTCCTCCAAAGGCACTCAATTCCTGGCAAAACACAACAATGTTGGTCTTGGCTACGCTGCCCCAACCATCATACAGCCCCGATCTGTCACCGCCGGACTTTTTTCTGTTCCCTCGGTAAAAATCCAAGTAATCCAGGTAAAAATCCAGCTGTCATTTTGACAATCTGGAGAAGTTTGAGTGAAACCTAACGCATGTTCTGAATAGCATTCCAGTTGAAGGCTTCCAGGCGGGCATAAATGGGTGGCAGAGTTGTTGGCAACGATGTATTAATGCAGGAGGAGGCTATTTTGAAGAATATTAAGTGTCTGTAAAATTACCTTGAAATAAATAAATTTTATGGAATCAGTCTCATTACTTCCTGGACAGATCCTGTAGCTATTTTGCCAAAATGTAATTTTTATGTCATTATTGACTTTATTAAATTTTAACTTTTGTTTTTTATATTGATTTTTTATTATTATCAACACTGTTCCCTATTTGTTCTGTACAACTAACAAGGATTTTAATTTTGTTAACATTAGTTTCAGTTAACATGGTTCGCAGGAATTTTTGCGTTCGTTTTATTCCATTTTATGTGTCATACATAAAAAATCTAAATTTGAAAAGACTTCTTGGATTTTTACCTAAGACGATAACACTTAATTGAATTTCCGGCTTTCAAACTTTCCTGCTTCATAAGCACATAATGATTAAAACAAATAAAATGTCATTTTATGTATTAAAAACGCTAAAAATTGTCAAAAAGATGTGTTTTATCCTTACAGGTTATTATTAGATGGACCACTGAACGAAAATTCGCGACCTTCGCTTAATACGCGAACCGGTTTAATACGCGAATTCTGACCGGTCCCTTAATTCGCGTATTAACGGGGTTCGACTGTACCCGTAAGGCACGGTGACGTCACGGCGACGTCGTTGTGAAGTCACACTGTGATTTTGTGACCGTCGATGTGACGTCACGTGACGTCGATGTGACGTCATAGTGACTAGAATGCGAGGTCGTTATGGCCGTTTTAGAGGTCGTTTGTGACGTCACATTGTGACCACTCTGTGAAGTCACGGTGTGACAAATTTGTGAAAAGTGTGTCATTTGTGACTATTTTGGCATTAACTTTGTGACGAACCTGTGACGAAAGTGACAATGCTTTGAAGTCACACTGTGACCAATTTGTGAAACATGTGTCATTTGTGACGAACTTGTCATAAACACTGTGATGATTTCAAATGAAAATCAAATTTCAAATTAATTGCTTAAAAGGCGCAAAGGCGAACATAGTGAAAAAGATTCCATGCTGGGACTCGAACCCGGACCATCAGTATAGCGCACTGACATTCTACCGACTAAACCACATGGAACGATACCCAGTCTGGAAAATTTCTCATTATTACATGTTGGCAAGGCAACAAACGCAGCACAAGATGGAAAATTTATCGTGAGCCACCGACATGGGGCAAACACGAAGCTTAAATAAATCCAGCATCGATTGAAACTATATTAATACTTGGAAATTTTTCCAGAGAGAACCATTCGCCTTGCATACAATATTTCAAATGAAAATCAAATTTCAAATTAATTGCTTAAAAGGCAATTTTAATTTGAAATGTTGTATGCAAGGCGAATGTTTCTCCCTGGAAAAATTTCCAATTATTAATATAGTTTCAATCGATGCTGGATTTCATTAAGTTTCGAGTTTACCCCACGCCGGTGACTCACGATAAATATTCCATCTTGTGCTGCGTTTGTAGCCTTGCTAACCTGTAATAGTGAGAAATTTTACAGACTGGGCGTCTTTCCATGTGGTTTAGTCAGTAGAATGTCGGTGTGCTATACTGATGGCCCGGGTTCGAGTCCCGGCATGGAATCTTTTTCACTATGTTGGCCTTTGCGCCTTTTAAGCAATTAATTTGATATTTGATTTTCATTTGAAATATTGTATATAAGGCGAAGGATTCTCTCTGGAAAAATTTCTAAGTATTAATACAGCGATGAATTTTGAAATAACCTTTTGCTGTAAATATAAAATCTTATCTTTTCACCGTACTTTTTAGCAAAATATCGCTATTTTGGAGTCCTATTGTTCTAAAACATTTTAAATTTCCCCACTTAAAAAACAATGCTTATCAACTGACATATTTTTTTATTCAGTTCTATGCTTGATATTAAGTTCTATGCTTGATATTGAGAAAAGTGTGTGCTTGATATTTAGAATGTGTAAATTTTTTAATTTGTTGTAATTTGTCATTGCTTTATTAAATACGAACATGGAGACTAACGGATATTAATACAATTATAATTTATAGAGCGGCATGATAAGCGATATTTATTTAAATTTTTTATTCCCGTGTATATTGTATTTTGTGAATATGAGCTAAATAGATTTGGTATGTTTTATAGGAAAAGACTGATCTGTGAAATAGAAAAAAAAAACGAGTAAGAAAAATCATGCGTTAATCATAGATTATAAAATACTTTCCAACACTTTCTGAATGCTTTAACAAGACATCGTAATTTAGGGAAATGACTTAAATAAGATAACTAAGTAAACATTTTAGAAAATTCATAAAACATTTGAAAAATTGATTTCAGCAGTTACCTTCCATAGCCAAATATGTTTTCCAATTCTTTTGAACAGCCCTGTATTTGATCTGTAGGTTGATACACTGAGAAAAATGAAGTACTCAAAAATAAGTAAACCGACGTACTCATATCGAATTGAATATTTTTGGATCAAAAATGAACCCATGCTTTCTCTATTTTGAAACATCACATGTTATCAAACCCAAACAAACGAATAGTTTTGTACCCTGTAATGGTTCATTTCATTTATGGCGGCATAAATGATGTTTATTAATGTAAATATTAAATTATGCACAGCATTTTAAAAAATAATTTAAAAGTGCTTGGAAATAATGCTCTTGTCATAAAAATATTCGATTTGAGTATCTTGTTAAGAATTTTGCTATTTTTCTTAATAAATAATCAATTAAACATTTCTTGTTAAGAACTTCGAACGGGAAATAAATGTCAGTACATTTTTACTTTAAATTTTAGGTTTTTCTTTTTTTGGGGGGGGGGGGGCAGTACATAACGATTCATATTTGATCACAACCAATGAATAAAAAATGAGTACATGTGTTTCTCAACTTTGAGTACATTTGGATCGGAGCTATTTTGAGTATGTGAACGCATTTAAAATTGAGTACTTTTTACTCAGTTTTGACTTCCCATTTTTTTAAGTGTATATATACTATATAATGGGAAAATCTAGTTTAGCAAGAAAACGCCTAACAGGTTGAAATTCTTTTTCAGCAATTTATACTAATGTATGGAAACATACTTGAATACTTTTGTACAACCCTGTAGTTTACCTAGAATCTTTATTACACGCCACTATTTAGTTAAAATTTAATTCAAACTAAGACACTCTTAAAACTGCTGAAATCACATTTCCAGAAATTATAATTTATCGACGGCCATGTATCCAATTCTTTACGTGACCCTGTATATCATTTTATCTATATTCTACAAACATTTCTTGGTAAATTAAATGCAGTTCAGCAAAAAAAAAGCATAACTCATTTAAAAACCACCTTTAAGCAATTTGCGCCCATACCCAGTAATCCTTACGAATACTTTTGTGTAGCCTTTTATAGGAATTATAGCATTTATATACACCATATACTATGCATAAATATAGTGAATCATAAAAGCGCATATCATAATTAAAAATACATTTCCAGCAATCATCGCTAATGAACAGTACTTCGGATACAATACAGTATCTGAAATATTTTGTGTGTCCCTGTAAATGCTACATACGTATTATTCGTATTATACATGAAATAATTTATAGAATGTAAACCTCAGCGACATATATCAATTTCATTATATATGAAATAGATTAACATAATTAAAGTATGCCGCAAACAATTCCCTCCACCCCTATATCATTATGTATTTGAATTCATTTTTTAGCCCTGTAAATGAACAATAACTATTCTTTGCATCGCATAGTCAACAGAATGCATATTTTAGTGCACTTCATAAATGCATATAAATTTTATTCTATTTGAAAGCTTGCGTAAAATCATAAAAAATCATTTGAAACGATTTTTTCCCATAGGCTGTAATCTAACGGAAAACTTTTGGCTGTCCCTGTAAATGAACAAAGCATGCTACAAACTTCATTACAAATAGGTACCGTGCTATGGTAAACGTTAATAACATCCAAAAATTTCAGGGCAATCCGAGTATATTTTCGAGAGTTAGAGTGCGGACAGACTGCTAGACGGACAGACGGAGAGACAAACCGAAGTCATGAGCACTTTTCAACTTGTGTCCTCTTTTATGTATCCTATATTATATGAACTTTTAACAAATATATACTAAAGCAGTTTAATCTATAACTTCCCATCAGGCATGAAAAACACTTTGTTTCAATGCTTAAATATCATATTTTACTTTTTAGTGCCAATAATTACGCGTATCATAAACGTAGAAAATGAATTTACAATAGAAGAAAATTTAATAACCGATTCAGAATGTCTATAATTAAATGTTTGATTAAAATCACAAACAGAAAAAATGCTTACATACAATTTAAAAAAATAAATATACCAATTTGAAAAACACTAAAAATAATAATTAGTATTTATAATTGTACTATTAAACAACAGCAAACTCAATAGATAAATTAAATGCATTATTAGATTTAACAATATCTCAAAAATATTTCCATATGGTATAAGGAATTCCTATTATTTTATAATTTCGGCAAATGTTAAATGGTTAAATCTGAAAACATTGGTTTGAAGATTTAGGATTTTGAAAGATAATTTAAAATATTATTAGCACTAAAAGAAAATTCTTTCAAATGTTTCACTACTGTAATATGTAAACATACATTTTTCCAGTATAATGTTAATTTCTAATCTGAAACAGTTTCGTAATCTCATGATAATCGAACATTATATTTAACCCCAAAATAATAATAACTATAAGTGTTAGTAATCAAAAAATAGTAAGAATCCGATAAAATAATTCCAAATCATTGTCGTTCCATACATTTTCAATCTCAAGTAAGAGTAAATTAATGTTTATATTAATTCCAGTATGAATGTAGGCATGCACAGTCTCTGCGCAGTTTTTTTTTTTTTTTTTTTTTTTTTTTTTTTTTTTTTTCAAGCGATGGCAGATTAAGATATTTTTCTTTACAGTTATAGAATTTGAAAATATCGCTTCTGACAGTTAAAGATCAGTCTCTTACAAATATAACAAAAAACTATTTAACTCATATGTACAAATCAGGAATAAAATATTTAAATTAAATAAAACTTACATATACGTTCTATTAATATCCGTGTATCCTAAAATGGTCATTTCCTTATCTTAAGTGTTGTAGACGTGGTGAAGGTGATGTTCTAAAAACAGTGAACTATTTATTTCCCGCGTATTCTCATGTTTATTTTTTTGTGGGCAGACGATTTTCAAGCAGATGGTCTGGTACAGATTATTTGTTTTTGCATGCAAGAGATATGAAACTTGAATGCGCAGTAATTTTCTGAAAGTATGGTTAATTAAAATTTTGTATTTGAAGAAATGTCCAATGTATTTAACCGTTTCTTTTTATCCGTGCCAAATAATTGAAGTTAAAATGTATTGTAAAGTTCCTTTTTTCTAAATAATTATAATAATAATATTCATAATTAGAGTTTATTAGATATACCATTGTTTAAATTTTCAAAAGGTGTAAAAATAAATTTAATGGTAATAACGAGTCCCTTCCCCCTTTTTTTTCTTTTTTTTTGAAGTAAAGTTTGTTTTGCACAAATTTTGTATATTTCTTTTATTTTCGGAAAATGCTAATTTTATTTAAAAAGTCTGAAAGAAGTAGAATTTATGACTTGAATACAAATTATAAAAATATTCTAAAGCAAGAAATGCATAGATGACTAAATTCAGAAGACTCTTTCTACGTGCTCATTAAAAGGTGCAGATTTAACTGTAATAGAATTTTCTTATTTTGAAACCACAGAAGTGTTTCGAATAATCATGGTCGGTAAAAAAAGAAGTAAATAAATAAATTTCCTCCCAGCAAACTAAATATGTAAAGTGTATAATTTTAATATTCCTAATTCTAAATATATTATCCAAATGCTAGATAAAATTGAAATCATGAAAAAGTATACATTCACTATCTTAGATATCAAATTGATAAAATATAGTCTGAAAATTTAGTTTATTAATGCTTGTATCGTGCACTTTATTTATTATGCCCCCCCCCCCTCCCCTTTAGTGACAGAATTTACCATTTGCTATCCACTAATATATTTTATTCCTTATGCCATGTAACTCGTGACTGTTTAAAATATTTCTCTTCATTTTCAAAGATTTTTGAAGTTCATATTTTTGTCACACTGTGACTTACAGTATAATGGTTTTTTTTGTCACATATGTGACGTGACGTACGTTACATAGCAGTGACATAACAGTGACCTCACAATTTTTTTTTAATTGCCAGAAAAACATAATTTTACAGTAAATAACATGTTTTAAAGAATTTTCGTAATTTTTTAAAGTTTTCTAAGAAGTTCACATCTCAGTCATAATGTGACATCACTGAGTGGTGGCATTTTGGTCACAGATGTGGCGTGACCACAGTGATTTACAGTGACGTCACAACGACGTCACCGTGACCATGCATGCTATGAGGGTACTAGCAAAATTTTGAAAAAAAGTTTTTATTTTTTAAGTAAATAGCTGTCTTATAAACAGGACATATGGACACATAGTACGGACATATAAAATGCATACATAAACTAATTTTATGAGCAAATATTTTATTTTACTTTAAAAATACTGTTTATGTTGTACAAAAATACTCTACGATTTCTTCAATAAAAAGATAATAATAACGGTAAAATTCTAGATTATAAGATCACAATTCTTAAAGAATTTTTTAAATAGATTTTTTTCAATTAAATTTTAATTGGTTACTTGTTTTTTTTTTTTTGTTTATATGTTATACTTTTATATATTTTAAAGACGTCATAACAAAATGCATCCAAAATATCCTTGCCAATTTTATTATAAAAAATGTTTTATTAGCTGTCCTATTTATAGGACAGTGGTCCAATATGGGTTAAAGTTAAACTTTTACTCAGCGAAAAAAATACTTATATATAAAAAGCAAATGAGAATTTTGTTCTGGCAGCTTATAACTCGAGTTCTGCAGAATGGATTTTGATCGAACTTCGACTATTAGTTAGCTAATTTTTCAGGGAAGGGTTTAGTATATAATATATCTTTCTACGTTGCTTAGTTATAGAATTATGGTGAAAAGTTCTATAATCAGATAAATCCAATTATGAATGATTAGCCTTTTAAGAAAGATTATGCTGAATAGATTGGAATGTTTTCTAAACGAAATTTCTCCAAACGAATTTTGAATCGAATATCGGTGATATCGAAATAATTCGGCTAATTTAACCTTGTGTTTTAAAGTAATATGGACCTTTACCTGCAATGTCCTTCCGTATTCCTGAAAACGATATGAATGCCACTGCGCTATTATATCTTCTAACGAGTCAGACAAAATTTCGGCTGCTAAGGATCAAATCTTTTAGTTTATCATTTATAGTAGGGCTTGGTAAAGAAGATAGAATGATATGCTATATACTAAAACCATCCCTGCAAAAGTATCTAACAATGGAAGACACACAAAAATCCGTTAAGCGGAATTTTTTTTAAGTTAATCTTTTAGAATTGGGCTCACTTTTTTTATCATTGAACTTTCCTCTATAGTTATATAACTAAGCAATTTAGAACAATATGTTTTATATTAAAACCTTTACTGAAAATGTATGTAACTAACAATGCAAGTCTCATTCACATCTGTCGAGTAGAACTTTTGAAAAAGGCTAATCTTTGACAATCGGATTCGTCTTATTATAGAACTGTTCCACCTAATTCTATAACTAAGCAACATAGAACATAGAACGTTATGTTACGTACTAAAGTCTTCTCTAGAAAATTGTTTAACTGACAGTGCAAGTTATATGATAAGGCAGTCTTGATTTTCCCTTTACTTTCTACAGAAACTGAGTACTTGAGTTGCCAAAATTAAACAAATGTCGCTAAAAACTACAAAAAATTAATATCTCAAAATAAATGGAGATGTAGTTTTCAAACAAATTGCATTTAAAAGTACTTTATTTCCTCAATGCGACAGTATAAAAATTTTAAATGTGCGATGATTAGAAGGTTTAAAAAATGCAGTGGAGTATTTAACAGTGCGATGATACATCTTCTTTGTTTTACGGCTGGGCAACTAGAAATACTAGACTTCTCTAGTGTTGCCCTGCTTATACAACGTAACGTGATTTTTTGGAGACAACACAAAATAAGCTGGGAGAAAGAAATAGCACACCGGGGACTAAAAAATTCCCAATCACCCCCAGATTTTTTGTGGGTCGAGCGAGCGAAGCCCCAACGAAAATTTTGCTGGTTATGAACGCTGATCGGTCTAAATCAGAACACAATGTCTAAAATTTTGTCTAATTGAACATAGAATGTATTCCTATTACGAGAACCATTTTTGGAAGTATAAGGAGATGTAGTCGTTGATTTCACCTAGTTTGAACCATAAAAGAACGAAATAATTAAATTATTTCAAATACTTTGCTACAGTAAGATATACTCCATAAGAAAAATCTCCTTAGGATCGTGTGAGCTGTTTCTGGACCATAAACAGAACCTTGAGGATACTGAACGCATTCTGAAAATAAATTTTAAGCACTTCTACTTCAACTGTATTTTGATTTGTTTTTATTTTTATCTCTTAAAATCATATGACGTGTATGAAATTTTGTGGTGGTTGCAATTTATTCAAATTTTTTTATCAAAATCCATGTAATTATATCATATTTTTGCTTCTTTTACATCTGTATTTTGTTCTTTGATATTTAATTTTTGTTAATCGGCGAAATTATTATCTTTTTATTATGCTTTATGTTTAAATTATTGTGTTAGTGCAATCATTGACAATAAGTTTAAGCTTGTTATAAAAACATATTTTATATGTTTTTGTTTTTTATGCTTTAATAATGCTAAATCCAAAGCAAAACTTGTCTGTCTCAATAAAAATGTTAAGTGGTTTATTTTTGTAGTTTAATTTTAGTAGTTTAGTAATTAGTAGTTTAATTTTTGACCAGCATTTGAAAAATGCCGACCGGTCAAAGAAAGTTAGCCGGTCTTTATAATTTTAACATCTTTTTATAAAAAGATCAATTTTTAATTAAAAAAACCCAACTAATTTAAAAGAAAAAACTTTCACTAGTAGAAAAATAATCATTTCATTTTTTTTAAATTTTCAGGTTTATTAACCCTGAGCGAAAGAAATTTCGGGTACTACTTAGTTATCCCGTCGACCAAAAATCTATCGCCAAACTATAATATTAAATGCCAATAATAGTTGATCGTAAATGTCACATTCACTTGACTTTAAGCAAGTTACATGTGTTTACGTCATCAAGTGATTTTTATTTCGACGTTTTATTTGTATTTTTTATTAATGTTATACTAATTTATTTTTTCGGAACAGATGTCATATTCGCCCCATATTGGCGCGATTTTTTTCTGACGCCAAATCATATAGGCAAAGGGTACTTAACTTGCGCCAAAGTGTCGTTATTTTGCTTGATGTGGTAACCCGGATTATATTGTTTATGCTGTTGATGTTTTCGCCAAATTGGCAACCGAAAAAAATCGTGCCAATATGGGGCGAATATGACATCTGTACCTATTATTGATAGATTAGTATAATATTGAAAAAAAAACTGGAGTATAACAATTATAACTATTAACTAAAAAACAATTTTTATTTTTTGGACAAGAAGAATATCCAAGATGGTGGATGTGGGATTATAATACATTTGTTCCATTTTTTTGTTATTTAAAATAAAAATTATGTCAATTTGTATTGGCGAGTGGTTTGGCGAAACTGGTCAACGGGATAACTAAGTAGTACCAAATTTTGTTATGAATGAATTATTCAACTTTATGAATAAAATGTACATAGCTTAGTGAATGATTTTACTGAATCTAACAAAATATAATGTCATAAGCAGTAAGCACCATAACTTTATGTACCGTAAAATACCGTTAATCTGCCCTTCCCGACTTTTTATTTTAGTTTATTACTTAATTACTTTTCATGTTTTACAAATACTATTAATAAGACTCCTTGCAACATTTCTTAAAAAAAAAAATCATAACAATTTTTTATTAATATTTCACAGGGTTTGTCGATATATCAGATAATATATCTTGGTAGGATATCAAGATTTTTTGTATTTTCATATAACTTTATATTTATTTTCAAAATATCAAGAAGCTTGGTATGTACTACATTTGATATTTATTTTCAAAATGTCACTGTCCAAGATATTTTTGATGTTTTCAGTCAAAACAAGAGTAAATGAAATTTTCAACTGTTATTTACTGTGCCATTCTGCAGATAAAGAACTTCTGTTTCTTGCTGTGACTTTTTTAGTAAAAGGAGAAAACAACTATCTTTTTCACACTTTAGATTTGAATTTTTGGTACTACTTAGTTATCCTGTCGACCAAAAATCTATCACCAAACTATAAGATTAAATGTCAATAATGTTTGATCGTAAATGTCACATTCACTTGATTTTAAGCAAGTTACATATGTTTACGACATCAAGTGATTTTCATTTTGACATTTTATTTGTATCTTTATTAATGTTATGCTAATTTATTTGTTTTTTCGTTATTTAAAATAAAAATTATGTCAATTTGTATAATTTGGCGAAATTGGGCGATGGGATAACTAAGTAGTATCGAATTTTTTATATTTATATCTTGAACTGACATAATTAATTAAGGGTCAAGTAAACAGAGCTGGGCACTGTAGGCCCTGATCCTTCATGGATCGTTTGCTACAGGTTTAGTTTTTTTTTTTTTTTTTTTTTTTTTTTCATAAATTAAAATTTGTCAAATACTTAAAAGTATTCGGCCAAAACCAAATATTTGGTTTATATGCCAAATCACCGGAAACCAAATCAACTATTCGGTTTAAGGGCAGTTGTAAGTAAAATTTTTGAAAAAAAATCTTTTTTTTTTAATATTTTGAGTCTTTTATTTTCCCCCTTTTGAATGGTATATTAATTTTGTTTCTATGACTAGAGATGTAAATTTTCCGGAAAAGTTGAAGTGGCGGAAAAAAACCGTTTTTTTTCCAGTTTTTTTCTGGAAAAATAGGAAAAGTTGGAAAAATTGATTTTTCACAAATGTTTCTCCCAAATAAATTATATTTCTTAAGAGAATACTAAATAATAAAAAATTGTTTAATTTATCAACACTAAAATCAAATTTTCACTTTATATAATTATATTGTTAAAAAAAAAAAAAAAAAAAAAAAAAAAAAAAAAAAAAGGCAAGGCCTGCTTTTAAAAGCTTAGTTTTTCAGTCTCAGACCTTTGACAGTGGCATTCTCACTTTATTTAACACTATTGTTTATTATAGCATGTCTATGTTGAAATGATTTTTCAGTTTTATTTGTTTATTTACCAATAGAGCTAATTTAAAAAACAAATAAAAAGCCTCATAAGTTTCAGCCAATATCTCTACAGTTTGAAAACAAATGTATTATACATCCCATCTACATTGTGTTGATTTTTAAGTATATAAATGATATCACTTTAAAAGAAACAAATTGTTGCAGTTCTGTCATTTTATACATATAATTCAAATCTTCCTTTATTTAAAAAATGGTATATTTTTACAGTATTACGTTTTCCTTTCTTATTTTATAATTTTCATTTCCTGTAAAGAATATATTTAGTTTCGGTATAGTTTATCTATCTAAACTGAAACCAAGTAATGCTTAATAATAAAATATTACCAAGTATTTTGTAATAAGTTTGTGAGTTTGGAAACTAATAAAGTTTGTTTTTCTCTCTTTAATATGAAAGTTATAAAAACAAGTGTATTTTTTAATAAGATTAAAAATTGCTTTCAAAAAAATTTTGTACTAAAAATTGCTTTTTCTTTTTTTTTTTTTTTAAGTTTATTTAGTATATATTTATATAAAATAAAATATGCACAGTTAAATAAGTCTGAAAATCTATATTTAAGGAAAAGAAAGAAAAAAAAGTAATTTCAAATGCATGTTATTATTAAAAAGATTTTTTTTTCTAATTAGTTAAATATTTTTATCTTACCATCTGATTACATGATTAATAGCAGCTATGATGTTAAAAATAAATGCACGTTTCAGATTTTATGTTAAATTTTCAACTTTACCATTTCCATTGATTGACATATTATTGAAATAATTTTGCATATGAATTTTCATTTTTAACAACAGAAGTTGCATTTAATTATCTTACCAGGAATCTGTTTAGATTACTTTTTCATGCTATCCTGTTTTTGTTAAATTGTGAACTTTTGTATATATAGTACCTGTAAAAATGTAATCAGAATTTGCTGAATTAGAAAGTATCGTTATATTTAGGTTGCTATTTTAGTTAATAAAGTCTTTCATACATATATACAACTAGATAAGTTTCAATGCTAATGCATGTTGATTTTTTCCTCTTGAATCATTTGTGAAAGGTTCAGTTTGGAGATTGAAAAATTTTCTGAAATGTCTACAGTAGAAGATCTTTATAACGCAAACCTAAAAACACAAGGTTGTGCGTTATATAAAATTTTGCGTTATATGGATCACATCATTAAATTCACCTTGTAAACATGGCCAAATATGTCTGAAACACATAAAAATACATTAGAATACCTTTATACTGCATTCCTTGGTACCAAGAGTTATCCAAATTATAAATTTTTGCATAATATAGGTCAGACATTGTTAAATTTACTTTATAAACATGATCCAAATATAACTGACACAACCATCCCTTATACTAGACATTTTCAAACATGTTTATTGTAATAATGGCATTTTTTTCAGTAAAAAGGTCTTAAATTAGAAGATAAAGTTGAACTAATGTACCAAATTTAGTCCTCTAGAGAATAGCAATATTTTATAATGTGAAAGTGCAGGTGCTTTTTAACTGCAAAAATCATTGTTTACATCTGATAAGTTGTGCGTTATATGGAGAATTGCATTATATAGAATTGCGTTATAAAGATCTTTTACTGTATTTTTAAGAGAAAACATTTTGTGAATTGTCTTGTGTTTTAAGGTGAAAAAGTTGTGAAGATTACTTTACAGGACTTGAATTTTCTTAAACAGATTTTTGCTTAGAGATCAGATCTTCCACAATAATGTTTTCATGTAGGACACTTAACATAAAAATAAATATAATAAAAAGTATCAGACTGTAGCTATTACAAAATTTTGAATATATTATTTTGTAAATGAAATTTGAATTTTTCCAATTTGGAAAAATTGAAAAATAGCCCTTCGGAAAAAAACTGAAAAAAACCGGTTTTTTTCCCAACTTTTCCGGCTTTTTTCCGAGCATTCCCATCTCTATCTATGACAACAAGAAGTTAAAGAAATTTAAGTAATTCAGTTTATTAACATCATACATAAACATTACATGTGTAAACTTTAAACTGAATTTTCTCAAAATGTTGCTTTTTGAACTTTGATGTACCTTTTTATAAAAACTTCTACACATTATTATTTGCAATCTTGACAGCATATTTCTCACATATCCCTGATCAATCTGAGTGAACTTCTGTTACACACATTTGTACAAAATTTTTATAAAAAAAGATTTTCTTTAGAAAAATGCAAGTTTTTTGTTATTTAAAAGTGGGTTTTATTACACATTTAAAAAAAAAAAAAAATAACTAAATCATATCTGTTTATAAAGTTGACTTCACTTTATTAGGAATTATTCATATTATGCATATAAAAAATTTCAAGTGAATATCTTTGGTAGTTTCTGAGAATAGGTACATTAATTTAACATAGTAGGTATAGGGGCTTCCAACTGCCCTTAAGTATTTGGCTGAAACCAAATATTCGGTCGGTATATGGTCAATCCCTACTACAAACTATTTCAATCATTAACATCCTACTTTTAAGATGTTCGCTTAAAGTGCTTTAAAACATATTTGTAGCTTCAGCTGTTTTATGACAGGTTAATTTTTTATTTTAAGGTAGTTAAACTAGTCATTCATTTTGGAGGTGAAAATGTTTTGCAAAAGATCTGTTTTTAGTACAAACAAATGAGTCCAAATTCTTCCTAAACAAATCTGACCCCTGTTATTAATTGAAGTTTCTGGCTCAAAACATTTTTCACCTGAGTCAAATTAATGCTTGTGATCATTCAAGTGTTGTTATCAGGGGCCTCACTAAGGTGGTGGGAGCCTCTCCCCCCAAACATTCGAAAATGTTATTACACTTGGCAAATTTACAAACTTAGTTAGCAAATTTGTTTAAAATTTTAATAAAAACTATAATATATTTTCTATTTCTGATAGGCTTGGCAAAAATTACAAAACTAATTGAGAATATTATTAAACTTTTAACAAATAAGAACTATATTACATTTTCTAGCTGTGGTAATTTGGCAAAATTATAAAACGAGTTGGCAAATACTGAAATTTGACTTGGCAATTTAAGGTTCTCTCTCCCACCAATAAAAAGTCTTAGCGATGACGCTGGTTGTTATATATTTTTCTGTACTTCTTTATTGTAAGGATCCTGGTGCATCTCAGTCTTAATAAAGTGCGATTTTGTGATAAATATTATTAAACAATTGCGAAAATGAACTGGTGACCAATGAAGAAATTTCTAATCATATACGTCTTATATTTATGTTATATATTTTGTATTATATTTTTATATGGTTTATTTATGTATTATATTTTTATATGGTTTATTTATGTATAAATTAAACAAATTGCAAATAAACAAAATTAACCAAATAATACATTAAACAAATGATGTAAATTACATAAAACAAATTGTTTGTACTACATTTGGTACATTAATAGTTATTTTATATAGGTATAAAAATCCAATGACTTTTTTTCTTAAATTGTAAATGAATGTTGCCAGAAAGTGCTTTTGAAAATTTTACTTTTCAATCTCATCATTTTCTCTCTTGTCTCGTGCCAAAGCCTCTGAACAAAGAAGTGCCTATTTTTTTAAAGGGGACGTGGCTTGTTACTTCTCTTTTTCCCACGCAATTTGATTGGTCGATTTGCTGGCTGCTCATGTTTTCAACTGCTGACTGAGTTTATTTTCGAAGTTTTACTATTTTTGAAGAACTTTGCTGATTCTTTTTGAACTTTTCTACAAATGGATGAACATTTATGAACTTCCTCAGATTGTTCTACAGTATGGTGCCTGAAATGGGCCTTTTTATTATGGGGAGCAGGATAGCTGTTTACCCTTTTCTGAGTCTTGCCGATTCTCTGTGTGAAATATTCTATACAACTATTTTTCTATTGTAGGTGTGGGGACTTTGGCCCCAGGTACT
Source organism: Maratus speciosus (assembly GCA_963932465.1). Lineage (NCBI taxonomy): Eukaryota > Metazoa > Arthropoda > Arachnida > Araneae > Salticidae > Maratus > Maratus speciosus. Next base: position 530,547,938 of record OZ010792.1, read on the forward strand.
ATGTAATTTATCGTTCCAAGTTGTATAAGTATTGTATAGTGTATGCAAATTTTTATTACACAAGAATACTTTCTCAAGTTTTAGAAGCTTATAACACAAATCATTTCATGAAAATTAGATTATTTGAGTAACTTTTACCATTTCAGCAATTTTATTTCGTAAAAATATATATATATATTGGTCTATATGTATTAAATTATATGAATATTTTCAGAATGATCACTGACATCCAGCTAGCAATCTTTGCTAATGTGCTTGGTGTGACACTTTTTCTTCTTGTTGTGTTATATCACTACGCTTCAGTCAGCAATCCAAAGAGATCTGATTAATTAAATCATGGTAAGAGAAGAAAAGCTTTCTTTATGCATATTATGTTTAATTGTAAACGTTTTGCCTTAAAATGTTGATTCCTATATGCTTGTTCTTTCATTTGCCATGTTTAATTTGTGTAACTTTTGTATTCATTTTTCGCACCTTCTAAAATTTTAAAGATATTTTGATTGTATGATAATTTGAATTAATTTAAATATAATTGTCAGTTGATTTTTTTTTTTTTTTTTTTTTTTTTTTTTTTTACAAATCACATGGCTTCTGTGTGGAAATAAATCATATGATAAAAATAAAATGTGTATTCTCCCCGCACTCTGCCGTATCCTCTGCTACTTTCTTTATAAATATTATTGTTGCTAAATAACAGTTAAAGTTGAGAATTATCCTCATTCATTTAAAAAGGGGTGGTGTAGGAGTTATATGTAGTGTTAGAATTGATTAGATTTACAAGTATATGTGTCAGGATTGTTTATCTCCATTTAAAATTTTTAATTTCTTCTATACAAGGAAGGACCTCAAAATAACCAGAATGGCAGCACTGTGCGCTGGTCTTGTGTAGCGTGCATTCTTCCCCCCAGATGTGCATCACACAACTCAATCTGAGTTCAGTGCATTCGGTACTGTCGATGGGGAAGGTTGTGTCTGGTCCCAAAGCTTTTTTTTTTTAAATATTTTCGGTTGTTCCTTGTTTCTTGTAATGTTGTGCTTTAAGTGAACAATGTGCAGCTGTGAAATTTTGCTTACTGCATGGAAAAAATGTTTCAGAAACAGTTTTGATGTTACAAACAACATAGAAAGATAATGCTATAAGAAAGAGCTCGACTGTACAAGTGGTTTCCTCATTTCAAAAAAGGTGAAATGTCGATCAATGACAAACCTTCTTCTTTTAACTTTCATAACAGACGGAAATGCTGACAAAGTTCGCGCAGTTGTACCTGCAGGCCTTTGAAGTAATAGCAGATTTATCTCGCCTGATATTTGGCAGATGAGGGACTAGTTTTTCCACCATGGCAATGTGCCTGTGTACATAGCCTTACCAGTTCTTGGCTAAAAACAGAGTGACTCCTTTGTCCCAAGCCCTTTACTCACCTAATCTTGCTCCATGCAACTTTATTTCATTTCCATGAATGAAGAGTGGCATGAAAGGACATTGTTTTAAGGTCATGGAAGAGGTGAAGAAAAAATGTAGGGCAGGGATGGCGAACCTTCGTAGGGGAGAAGGGGGCTAGTGTGGACAATTTTTATAAATTTCGCAAAAAAATGTACTAAATACCATTTTTCACACTTCAAGTATTTTTTTTACAAGAATTTACTATTTTATCCTTGATTTGGTTGATATATTAAATCATTTGGCAATAAAGTTATTTATTAATATATATTTTTTTTAAGTTTTTTTTTGTCCACACTAGCCCCACCACATGGGGCTAGTGTGGACAAGCTAGAATACTGATTTAGACAATGTAATACAACTCTTATAAGTGTTTGCAAAACCATTATAAAATAAATTTAAACCTAAACAACAGAGTAAATATATTAATCGTAATTAAATATAACTTAATGTTATAGATAATTTTTTTTTTGTTATTACTGAGGACTGCAGTTGGGTATGTTATGAATATATTTCAAAGACAAAATTAAATACATTACAAAAGTACAAAACACTGGTCCAAATAAAATGATATGCATGTATTTACCTATCTTAAAATCTTAAGTTTGTTTACAAGGTTAAAGTATTTGTCAAAGCAACTAAATGTTTTTCATTAGTGTTTACACAGCCAGGAAACTGCATAAGCATGATGGCTTCTTGAATAACGTCTGGCTGTGAGAGTTTTCCAATGATGTTTATTTGTGAAACATCATTTTCAATAAAAATAAAGTGGTTTTTCTTAGAGCTAATACTCTTGAGGCACTGTTTCATACTCAACAACAGAAACAGACTTTGAATAACTGCTACATATTTATAAAATCTGCTGCGGCTGGACTTCTTGCAAATTAAAGAAACTTAAGCCAATGCAAATTCTCCTGGCTTGATTGTTTTTTTCACTCATTTCTAATTCATCAACTTCCATGACAAAAGGCTGTTTCCACTGTCTTCTCGTGTGCTTGCCTAATCTTTTGTAGTATCTGGGCATTCACGGTCGATAATATAGCTCCAAAAAAAAGTAATCATCTTAAAAGGCTAATCAATTTAATGGGATAATTCCAGGTTTTTGCAAATCTTCACATAATATTACTTAGTGTAAATAATTTAGATATGTTTTTGCTGCTAAGGAAGGAATATCAGACTGATACTGTTTTGCCGGGATAATTTAACATCCAGTCATTAAATGCAACTTTACACATTCCTTTGAATGCTCCATAAATTGTAACATCTAGGGGTTGTTTATGGGAAGAATGTGATGGGAAAGACAGTAACACAATGTAATTCTCCTTCACATGTGTGTAATTGTTACAAGAGAAATGCATGAATTATGATTATCGAGAAGCAAAAAAACAGGGTGGTCAATATCAGATTTTGTGTGTTCTTGTATATGGTGTAAAACAGCTGGAAATAGTTCTTTCACCATCCATCAGCTTTTTGAAGGCAAATCTAGACTTTCAGTTGGAGCACCAACAAGAAAATAATCCTTATAATTTACTCTAGGATACATCCTACCTATGCTATTATAATGGACTAGCATTAATAATTTAAATAAAAATTTTTTATCAAACTAAATTCTACTATGTGTGCATTCTACACTTAAATTCAGTTATTACTTCACAAATGAATCTAATTTAGTATACAAATAGCATAAAATGTGATATATTTATATACCTAAATAATGTTTTTACAACTGAAAGCTGAATGGGGCTAGTGTGGACATGTCCACAGTAGCCCCACCACCATATGTCCACACTAGCCCCATGGTGCCATTTATTTTTTTAGGACTAACACTGGTAAATGTAAACCATGCAGAGCAAAAGTGAATATAAAAATATATACTGATTAGATTCATTTATAATATAATATTCCCTTTCATTTGAAATAATGAATATAAATAGTCTAAATTAGTAATTAAAAAACAAACCATGAATTTACTTTTTCACCATAAAAACCTTTTTTTATAAATTGCAAATGAACTATGAAATGTATTCTCATGTAATTACACATGGAAGTGTATATCAGTGTTGTGAATCTACAAAAAATTACAGAGCAACTTTAACTAAAAAGTAACAAAATTATTCAAGTTGTCCACACTAGCCCCCTTCTCCCCTACGTCCACGTGCCAAATTTTTCCAAAAATATTTTTTACGTGCTAACAATAAAAATTTTTGGATCCAATAATAATGAATCAAAAGTTTTATTTTTAAAATAAAAAAAATGGGTAATTTTTTATGCTATACTTAAATTTATTTAAAAAATATTATTTCTGTTGTCTCATCGTAGATGCCAAATAATTTATATCAGCTTCATAGTTATTTTTAAGAGAATGTAAGTTGAATTGGACACATTTGACAAGATGTTTTTACTTGAATTTTTCATATTATTTATTTCCAAAAAAAAAAATGTATCGGAGAAAAAAATTGTCAAAATAGTAAGCGTCAGAATCTACAAAGTTTAGTGTCTGGAATTGAATTCCAAGTTGGTAGAATTTTACCATTGTCATTTTTGCTTATTGTCCTTTTAATCTTTCATTTGTGATAATCTCCTAATTGTCTCTTATTCTTAAAATTGTGGATCCAAAATTGAGCTAGATTTGGATACAGTAAGTTAGAGTATTTGAGTTTCTTCAATTTGTATGACAATGACAACCAAGAGAATGAATCGAATTCAGATAAACAGAGACAACATCAAGATTAATTAATGAATTTTGTGAAATTCTAGTATATTTTGATGCAGAACCTGAATCTATGCCGTGCCAAAAAATAATCATATCTGCATGCCACCGGTTCACCATCCCTGATGTAGGAGCTTGCAGTCACTACAGACAGTTTGAACAATGTTTCCAACATTGGAATCATTGATTAGACCAGTGTATAAAGTTAAATGCAAGGTACATTAATGTGTTAAGGTTATTTTCTAAAAAAAAATTAAATACAGGCTTTTATAAAGATATTCCTGTTTTTTGTGTCCTTCCTTGTACATAATAAATAAGCATTGGAATTGTTAACATTTTTTACTTCTGTTTTTTATTTATTTATTTTTGATAGATTTTCATGTTTTAAAAAGTCCTGAATATTATTTGACTATTTTTAGAAAATGTCTGTAAATTTATGTGTGATATAAATTTTGTGGCTGCTCTAGCTTAAGAGCTAATGCACAGAATTTTATGAAACTTCATATTCAGTTAGACTTTGACATAAATTGATGCTGATTAGGTTTGGTGAACATCCCCTACAGGTAAAGCTGCTGTGCTGCATTTTTTTTTTATTTCTATGATAACTATTATATTATAATATCTCAGCATCTATAGTATGGAATTCACCATATTTAAGATGCCTATGAAAAACTGTGTTGGTCTAACATTGGCTTTGATCACACAACCGCTATGCTATGCTTTTTATAATGAACATTATAGCTATATCTGAGTTTTAATTGGATAGAAATGTGCCATATTTTGGCAGAAATGTCTCAGGCATATTGGGGTGCCTATTTGGTGCCAAAATGGCGATTTTATGCCTGGGCATGGGCAACAGGCAATTTTGGCGAGATTTTGCTTTGTATGTCAATCCGGTAGTACAGATTGTTTGTGTTTTACATTAAATTAAACATTGTGTTTTATAATAATTTGTGTGTGCTTATAATAAAAGTTGTGTATGTTTTATAATAAAATTGTTTCTTATATATAATGGACAGTTTCCTAATAAATAAAACTAACATGCTATTTTCGCAAGCAATGAATAACAGATACCCGAAAATAGGATTTGTTTCTCACCAAAATGGGGAAAAAATATTATTGCACCAACCCTGGTGTGTCCATATTTTATATTTGAGATTAATAATTTAAAATATGTATGTTGATCTAATTTTAATACAGTACAGGACCCATTATCCGGAATTCCAAAATCCAGAAGGACCCGAAATCCAGAAAAAAAATTGGAAAATTTTCTAAATTTGTAAATTTTTACTAAAATTTTGCAATTTCTGAAATTTTTCGAAAACTTTACAGATTCCTAATGTTTTTTGGTCTATTGAGTTACAATGTGTAACCACTAAAATATGTTACATGTTCAGTGATGGGGGAACCCCCCCCCCCCCCCCCCCCCGAAATTAGAAAAAAGTCATTTTAGTTTAAAATTAATTTATATTATGATTTTTTTTTTTTTTTTAATCGTCAGATATTTCATACCCTGCCTCTCACTTCGACAAAATATTATGGCTACACAATTGTGTTATTTGAATCAGAGGTGATTCTGAGTAAAAAAAAAATCTGAAATTCACAGCAATTTTTTTGACAGTTTACAGAAGGGGAGGGGCGGGGGTGCCCTCGGCACTAATTCTGCGTTTTTTCTGCGATCCTTTAACGAAATTCACGTTTTTACGCGATCTTTTTATGAAATTAAGGTGTTCTTTTGCAATCCTTAGAATTTTTTTTTTTTCGCAAACTTTTGACGAAATTTGTGATTTTTTTTCGCGATCTTATGATGAAATTTGCAGATTTTTGTGCGATCTTTTGACGAAATTGCGAGGGGATTTTTCATATGCTTTGATGATTTTTTTTTTCTTTTTTGCTATATTTTGACGCAATTAGCATTTTTTTTTTGGAAGTCCTTGTAAGAAATTTGTGTTTTTTCGCGATTCTTTGACGAAGTTTGCGTTTTTCCTGCGTTTTTTTTTTTTTTTTTTTTTTTTTTTTGACGGAATTCGGGAGGACCCGAAATCCAGAAGACTCCAAAATCCAGAAAGCCTTCGGTCCTGAGGATTCCGGATAATAGGTCCTGTACTGTACTCCCAAAAAAGGTTCATGCACTGTTCTTTTTTTAATTCACTGATTACTACAACTTCTTGTTAGAGTCAAAGAGATGTCCTATATTTCAAAATCATTAGTGTGTAACTCCTCTATTTAATTAACGTATTTAGATTGATATAGAGGAAAATTTTAAAATGCCCACAGCACAATTACAATCAGGGCTGTGGAGTCATCGGGGGAAAATGGACGACTCAGACTCCGGGAATTTTAACAGATCCGACTCCAACTCTTTCGCTCAAAAATGGGCCTGACTACGAATCTGCAGCCCTGATTTCAATACAATAAAATTGTTACATGAATGTTAACTTCTATGTCAGCCAATAAATTTATACTAATTATTAAATTCACTGTAAATATACTTTTACAACAACAGTACTTTGTATGTGAGAAAGCCACTTTTGACATTTTGTAACTAAATGGAATTTAAATGAAGACTCATTAGAAATTTAATATAAGTTTAAAATGAAAGAAATAACAGTCAAAAAAGCATAACTTTAAAGCTCACTAAATAAAAAAAAAAAAGTATTAAAAAATTTTTGTGTAATTTAATAAATCAAAATAAATTTTTAAAGAATCTGTTAAATAAATATTCACTGCCATGTGCCATGATTATATTCACAAAAAGGAAAAAAAAAATAATGCCAGATACACGTCAGATAGAAAGAGCTGCTGCCGAGACTGGTCTCAAATATTGGATAGCGCTTTCTTCCACATTCCTTTTTTCAGATGAGTTTCGAATGGCATAGAAAAAGTGAAATCAATGAGACGAAAATTTCTTTACATTGTTTTAAAAATTGATGGAATATTTTATTTCCTGCAGTATGATGGGGCTTAGAAATAAAAGGAAAGGCTGCTGAGTTCTGAGTCTGAAATGTTTAAAAAACTTACAAATTGCAGCTCTTTTTTTATTTTATTTTTCTCTGAGTTTCTAAAAATTGTTGGGTTTTGGAATACTGTGCAAGAAGCCCTATATTGTAATGATAGAAGCACTAACAAATTTCATATTTTTAAGACATTCTCTCTTGTTCAAAACACGTGAAATGGGAGGAATTTGAGCAGAAAATGAACTTGTGAGACTCCATGTGTGTAGGCAGGGGAAATTCCTACACTAAATCTTTGAAAATAATAAGATATAATTTTAAATGCTAAGAAAATCTACCAACTAGGTACCATTGGTCTATGAGTCTTGCATGGGTTGGGTTATCCTGACCTGAAACCCAACCTGAGCCCACAAATTGTATTAAAATTCAACCCGACTTGAATCTGATAAAATCATGTACTGCTCAGCTCAAACCTGATTCAAAATCAAAGAAAATTTATCTGCAATTTAATGCAATTATAAAAATATAGTCTATATAATCATATCTAATATCAGTTTAATCTTTTATGTTGAAAAATGAACGCATTAAAACTCATTGATGTTGAAATATGTAGTTTTTCATCTGAAGCAATATTCTGCACTTCTTTTGAAAAATCGGTTTAGCACAAACTGGACTGCCAAGAATCAAAATTCAACCCGAATCCAACCTGAACCAGAAACTGAATCAACCCGACCCAAGCCGCATGTCAAATCTGGTTTGTTGGCCTGAGTTAGGATATTACATTTGTCCTCCCCCCTAACGAAAATCCTGCATGTTCCCTTATGAGACAGGGCAATATTGCCACCATATAATCTGTGGCTTATACGAAGTTTTTCTTCAGCGACTTGAAGTAAAGCCTTGCAGATTATATTATTGCGGATTATATTCAAGAAAATACTGTAATTTATATTCGAATTAGATTAATCATAATAATAATGCAATTTAATCATATAAGTCATAACCTTATTTTTTTACTCCTTGAAAAATACATTTATTAACAGATATGTTCAGGAGTGGGGACTTTCTAAAAATCTTACCAGCCAAGGATTTATTTCATCAGCCAGTAAAATGCAACATACAGTAGAAACTTTTTATGACAAAATTTACAAAACTCAAAAATAGCTGGTTACTATTATTATAATGCATTTTCATATTTTTTTCTCCTGTAAAATTGTGAAATATAAACAAGAGATGGAAGTTTATTATAAGATAGAACTTAGTACCATGTTTACATCTTAATTAAGAAAGTTGAAAAATATGACTAACTACTTAAAAAAAAAAAAAAAAAAAGTTTTCACCTATCTCTATAGTTTGCAGTTTTCAAAGACTACCTAAAAATTCCCTCGCCCTGCCAGAAAACTCACTTGCCAGTGGCGAGTAAAATGATGCATTCTCCCACCCCTGGATATTTTATAAAGAAATGTAGTTTAAAAGTCCATCCAATTTACATCATTGCTTTATGCTAATAAAATGAGTATATGGAATAGAAATTTGTTAATTTTATCCCCAAACCACTGTCTACACAAAGTTTCATAAAACACTGTATTTTCAGGAAGTTGTTTATCAACATTTCTTTTTCTTAATATGTAACATAATGTGCTTGCTATAATTTTACAATAGATGAAATCAGCAAGATTTTTTGAAGAATTGATAGATCATTTCACAAACTTAGCTACTTTATCCAGTTTTTAAATCATCCCTCATTTTAAGAATAAGTATAATTCTCTATGTAATCATGGAAATTTAGATAAATTGAAATTGCATAATTTTATTAGAATCAGCTTTAAGCAATTGTCACCCAGTAAGCAATCTTCCCTTGTTGTTCTCAGTGCTTAAAAAGATGAAAATCCCTTACACTTTCCATGAATTGCGGTATGTTGTGTCACATATATGTGCTGTTGCGATAAGGTAAATATTTTTAAAGAACATTTTTTGTTACTAGTATGAATTTAGGGCTTCGAAAGGGAAAATAATTCAAGATTTCAAAATATATATAGATTTTTTGAGATAAACAAGTTTGAGTGTATTTTAACTTTGTAGCAGTACATTTATAAAAATTTAAAGTTCAGACAGAAAAAGCAGGTAAACTAAAGTCCTAAACACTTTTAAATATGTTGGAAAGTGTTAAAACCAATTTCTCCTTTATTAAGATTATGAATGAGAAAATCAAAAAAATTTATGGGGATAAATAAAAATAATTTCTTGATTATGAATCAAAATAATTTGTTTAAATGATAAACTTAATTTTTTTTTTCACCTATACATGAGGATGAAGTACACATATTTTTTTTTCATCCATACATGAGGATGAAGTATAGTAGATTCTGGTTAATTAGGATGCATCAGTTCAACACAATTTGTCCTAATAAAGTAGCTGTCCCAATTATCAGAAGTAAGGTTAATGAAATTCTTTTTTTTTTTTTTTTTGACAATTTGTCCTAATTAAACGGTGTTTCAAATAACTGAAATTTACTATAGTATTATTCTATTTTATAAATCTGATTTTTCAGTTAGTTCTATTGGCAAAACTGTTGTCATAAAGGTCATTTTAAAAAGTACAGTAAACTCCCGACTATCCAGCCCTCCATACTATCTGGCCTAGTAAAAAAAAAATGAGGAATGTTACAAGCGGCCTAGACAGGCAGGTTCCCGTCCGTGGGAAAGTGTTGACTCACGACAGGAAGGAGCAAGAAGCGATTGCTAAGTTTATTCAACAGAAGGAAATTTCTAGGGTGCAGTTGTATGACTGTGATGAGACTGGTTTAAATTAAAAACGCTTGCATCAAAGAAAGAAGCCGCTGCTGCTTGGTACCAGAAATGAAGGAACGAGTCACTATATTGGCTTGCAGTAATGCAACTGGCAACCATAAGCTTAGGTTGACTTTAGTAGGAAAGTCAAACAAACTTAGAACTTTTAAAAAACTGAAAAATCAGGAATCACTACCCCTATATTACACGCATCAAAAGAAAGCAATGATGAATTCAGAGATCTTTAAAAGCTGGTTCCAACATGAATTCGTACCGACTGTAGAAAAACATTTAAAAGACAGCAATTTGCCGAGAAAAGCTCTGCTAACAACGAATCTTTTCACCCGTCCATTGATGAACTCGCTGATGAAGACATCAAAGCTGAATTTTTACCACTCAATGTGACGGCTATTTGTCAGCAGATTGACCAGGGCATCCTTGAAATGAAAAGTATCGTCCGGCGTCTCCTCCGTTCGTTGATATCAGCAACTGATAATAATGAATACTACATAACCACTCTGAAAACGTTTGACATTGCTAGATGTCCAAAGGTGGGTGGCAGAAGCATGGGAACAAATTCCAAACATAGTAATTGCAAGGTCTTGGAACATTCTTTTGGACCATAAAGGTGGGCATATACCTGTGTGGGGAAACTGAGGTGTAAGATGAGAACGATAAGCTTCTTTTGTTGCTGAAAAATACACCAGTCTCTGACGATGTCAGTGCAGAGGACATTAGAGAATGGATGGCAAACGACGAAGTTAATGAATTAACAGACAATGATATTGTAGAAATGGTGACAGAGGGAGAAGTAACAGAAGAAAAAGAGAGGTAGAATGGCAGGGAAAATCTCATTCCACATTCGGAAGGGTTCAAGACGTTTGAGATAACACTGCAGTACCATTAGTCTGCAGGAGGAAGCGACGCCAGCTGACATCAGCTGCTTGCGTAACTGGAGGGACATTGCATCGCAGAAGAGGGCTAACAGAGAGAGAAGCTGTCATCTATCCAAGACATTTTCAAAAAGTAAAAACTTTAAATATTAATGATGTGAATTATCACATTGCTACAAAGCGTAAACCAACTTGGTGAAAAATGTCCAAGCCAGAAATCGAACCCGGGTCCCTGGAATAGATCTCCAGTGCTCTACCACTAAACCACAAGGACGATGTCCAGCTTGGCATTTCTCACTTATATAAGTCGGTAAGGCTGCTACTGCAGCACAAGATGGAGAAGTCTTCATGAGCACACATTCTAGCGGCGTAACATGAGACGCAAATAAACCCAGCATCGGTGAATATACAATTTTTTTTTTTTTTAATTAATTTTTCAACTACATTTCAGCAGTGATATTACGCTTGAAATTATTATTGAATATTAATGATGTGATTTATCACATTGCTACAAAGCGTAAACCAACTTAGTGAAAAATGTCCAAGCCGGGAATCGAACCCGGGTCCCTGGAATAGATCTCCAGTGCTCTACTACTAAACCACAAGGACAATGTCCAGCTTGGCATTTCTCACTTATATAAGTCGGTAAGGCTGCAACTGCAGCACAAGATGGAGAAGTCTTCATGAGCACACATTCTAGCGGCGTAACATGAGACGCAAATAAATCCAGCATCGGTGAATATACTGCTGGAATGTAGTTGTTCACTGCTGGAATGTAGTTGAAAAATTAATTAAAATTAAAAACTTTAAGTTTTGACTAGTTTATCTTATATATAACTTTTCATATTTATGCAATCATTTATTAATAAACAGTAAAATAAGATTTACTCATTTTTTTTACGAATTAGGTTTACTTTTTACGTTAATTTTTTTGCTTATTTTGAAACTATATGTACTGCATATATAAAATTTATCTTAGGATATGTAACATGTGTTTTTATTATCATGACAGGGGGAGGGCAGGAAGTAAGTAAATATTTATAGAACTCTGGCCTATCCGGCTTTTTTGTTATCCGGCCTACCGTTCCGCCACATTAAGCTGGATAGTTGTGACTTTACTGTACATGAAATATTTCAATAGTGTTGTACAAATACTGTAAGCTTTGCTCATCAGCATAAATCAACAATTGTTTATATGTAGTTGCTTGCATTTAAAGCTGCTGCCAAATTTAGAGTTATCTTTTTCTTTAATGCAGCATTTTTGTAAATTTAAAAATGATAAAGTTTTTTCCTTTTGTTCTTTTGTTTAGATCAATGGTTAATATACTAATGCAATCTTAAACAATTATATATGCCTTCATTTTCAGAAATAAATAAAATATACAAAAGATGCTTAGGTTCAAAACTTTGAAAGGGTTTGCTAGTATTTTATGCCTAAAAAATATTTCTGTAATGTAATTAATATGCAAAACCTAAATTTTATATTACATGATTCCTTTTATTTTTCAGGTTGGATATTTGATACAAGCCTGCTGTTTACTGAAAGTTAATCGTTTCACATTATGTCATAAGTGATGTTTACAATCATTATTTGTAAATAAATCAATGATTTTTCTTTAATGCTTCTTTACTTTGTGTTGTTATTCTGTAAATATATGAAAGTGTCTTACTTTAACTTGGAGTGTCCTTCAAAAGTGTGAAATTATTTTTTTTTCCTGTTGTCTTTTAAATATACCAAAAAAAGAAGTTTGTTTTGTGACATTAATACTAAAAAGCTTTTTTTAACTTGAGAATATTAATCATTATTTTTTCATATAATAAATATATGATAGAAAATACAGAGTAATTCTAAAATGTCTACCAGAAATGAAAGTACAAATAAGACATATGGAGATCAAGAAAAACAGTCACAATTCATTTAATTACTATATATACTTGTGTATAAGCCCATTTGCATGTAAGCTGAACTCCTGTTTTGAATGACAAATTATTGGTAAAATTCTTGACTTGTGTATCAGCCGAACCTAAAAAATTCCAATATGTTTTCAGACAAAAATCATATTTTTAATGAAATTCTAAACAAGCACAACTAATTATAAAAAAAATTAGAAACATCAAACGAATCCTTCAAATTCTGAATCATTATCAGAATCTCCCAAAAGTTCTATGAGGTCCCATCCCATTGCTTCATCGTCATAAAAATCAGACTCAGCATCTGATGAGTTTTTGGCATCACTTTCATAAATAAAATCATCCTCAGTGCCATCCATAGCACTGCTAATACCACACTTTTTAAACATTGATTTCTGCTCTTTTCAAATTCCTGCCCTTTGTTTTCAGCACATCTTTCAAACACGCCCACTCAATTCAGATTTTTAGCAATCTATCTTTAAATGATTTGTTGATCAAACATCAATTTGTCTATGCCAGTCAGAAAGCTCTGTGGCTTATAACTTTTCTCCCAAAATCTGACCTGCGTATAAGCCAATTCCCCCTTTAAAAAAAAAAAATTTCAGCTTGTATGCTAGTATATACGGTAGTCAAAAATACAGAATGTTTTGTTCAAAGGTGAACCCAAATTTAATTTAAAATTTTAACAATAATAAAGGCATTAATGATATGTATTCATGTTATTTTATTTATTTTTTGCTTTGAATGAAATATGACATCTCAAAAAGTACTGGAAGTACAGTCTTTTGGTCAGTGATACCATACATACTATCAGCCATATACCGAAATATGTACACTGGTCATCAAAATTAAAGGATAATGAGAAAAAATATGGTCACTAAGGGAATGTTGTAACCAATTCCCAATGCTGCGATTATTTATGTTAATTAAATATTATTGAACTCAAAATTGCACTTCAGCGCATACGTTAGCGTCGGAAATATGCAAATTAGATGATTGACAGTATGGTGCGCAATGTATGTATGTTGGAATTCTGGTCTGTAATGTTGTTTAAAGTAAATGTGGTGTGTGAGTGTGATCAGTATTCATTAGTTATGGCTCAAAGGCATCATTTAAGTTAAGATCAAAAGTGGCGAATAATTGGTAGAATTGAAGAAGGTAAAAAAAAAGGAGGTCGCCCAAATTTTGAATATCCCACAAAGTGTCATATCAAGAGCTTCGAGCTGCTTTTTAAGCACTGGATCCGTTTATAGACAGTCTGGTCAAGGGAGACCAAGAGCAACAACTGCATCCTATGACCGTTTTTTGTCATTGTGGCTCAAAGAAACCATGAAACGACTACAAGAGATTTGGTTTCAGACTTTTAGCTGTCAAGATAACTCGAATTAGCCGTTCTACTGCTGCACAAAGGCTTAATGAGGATGGACTGTATGCGAGAAAACCAAAAGTTTGTGTTCCACTCACTCCAGCTCCCCAAGGGGCCCGTTTAAACTGTTGCTGTCGTCATGTTCAATGGAGCCAAAAAGACTGGGCTTGAATGGGATATTTTTCAGACAAGGAAAGGGCAAGTTGCGCCTTCCTTCATCTATTCAGATCAAAACACATCTAGAATCAGTATTTAGACTATATCTGGACTCGTCAGTAAACAATACTTGAGCCCAGTCTTCTTGCCTTTATTGAACTTGACGAGGACAACAGTTTAAACGAGCCTCTTGGGAAGCTGGAGTGAGTGGGACACAAACTTTTGGTTTTCTTGAGTACAGTCCAACCTCGTTAAGCCTTCGTGCAGATGTAGAACGGCTAATTCGAGTTCTTGTAGCAGCCTGAAGGTCTGAAACCAAATCTCGTGGTAGACGCTCTGCGGTTTCTTCGAGCCACAATGTCAAAAAATGGTCTTCAGATGCAGTTGTTCATTTTGGTCTCCCTTGACCAGGCTGTTTATAAACAGTTCCAGTGCTTAAAAAGTGGCTCCAAGCTCTTGATATGACACTTTGAGGGATATTCAAATCTTGAGAGACTTCCATTTGTTCTTGACCTTCCTTCGCCACTTTTGACCTTAACTTAAATGATGATGCCTTTGAGCCATATCTAATGAATACTGATCACATTCAGACACCACATTCACTTTAAGCAACGCTACAGACCAGAATTCCAACATACGTCCATTGCGCACCACATTGTCAATCATCTAATTTGCATATTTCCGACGCTAACGTATGCACGGAAGTGCAATTTTGAGTTCAATAGTATTTAATTAACATAAATAATCGCAGCGTTGGGCATTGGTTGTCACATTAACTTAGTGAGCATATTTTTTCTCATTATCCTTTAATTTTTATGACCAGTGTAGCATCTGGCTCAATGTTGCTTGGGCATGGATGATGGCCAGCCACATGTCACACTTATCATAATGTCATAACATTTCTCACAAAGCAAACACTTAAAAGGTTGAAAAAAAAAAAACTCATTAAAGTTAGGAATGACTATTCAAGTTCAGCTTGGAATGAGACCGTATTTTTGATTAAAGTTAATTACAACATACGGCTGAACTGCCCTTTTATTTTCGTCATATACTTTAGAATCATCCTGTATATACAGTAGACTCCCTCAA
Organism: Maratus speciosus; assembly: GCA_963932465.1. NCBI lineage: Eukaryota > Metazoa > Arthropoda > Arachnida > Araneae > Salticidae > Maratus > Maratus speciosus. Next base: position 530,563,242 of record OZ010792.1, read on the forward strand.
ATTCACAACCCTAAAATCCACACATCATCACAGATGTAAACAATGAAATTTTCAGTTCAGCTTTAGGGCAAAATTACAGAATTTTTTAGTTTTATACCATTCCATATATATATGTAATTCTAGATAATATGACTGAACTCGTAGTGTTTCATGTAGGAATTATGAATTTATTTCTGAAAAAATCAAGATACTGCTGATAGACCGGGAGCTGGCAACACAGACAATCACCTCATCGAGTTCACGGATGAAATTCTAGGATTAGTTAAATCTTGATTCGCATATTAAAATGCAATCGGTCTGCCAAGACATATCATGGTGGACTAATAAGATACACGTGATAATCCGATTTTAGCGGCTACTCGTAGATTTACCATTGTGTTTTCCTGCACCAAAAGGTATGAAAACATGGAGGACAGGGAGCAGGAAAATACAATGATAAACCTACGAGTCAGCCGCTAAAATCAGGTTTTCAGGTATTTTCCACCAAGATATGACTTGGCAGACCGATTGCATTTTAATATGCAAATCAAGATTTAACTAATCCTAGAATTTCAGCCGTGAGCTTGATCAGGTGATTGTTTGCACTGCCGGCTCCTGGTCTGTGATATCATTGGTAATCGCAATCTTTTTACCAAATATATTTATGTATTAATCAAGCTTTTTTTGGTTATTAACACTGAACAAAAACCTCCTTACTTTATGAATTTGATGTGAATTAATAAGGTATCTCTATGAGAAAAGTTCCATTGAATCTCTCTATTCTAAAAAAAAGTAACTACCGCTGTCGCCGCCGCCGCCGGTTTTGAATTTTTTGTGACCGGAGGTCTTTCTTCGTTAATATTAAGAAAAATAATGCATACAAAAATATGAAAATCGGTAGTTTTATACAGAAATGTTTGATAAACACGCTGATGCAGACAGTTTTCAAATCGAAGAATTATTTTAAGAGATATTTAATGCTAAAGTTGGACAAAATCGTTCCAATAAAAAAGTTTTATAGGAGCAAAAACTGTGCATGGGAATTTAATCATTTTATACGTTTGAAGCTCCCGGTGTGCAGATTGTATTTATTTTTCTTATTTGACTCATTTTTTGAGGTTTTATTTCTAATTAAAATTTAATTTTCAGCATTTCTAGAGATATTTTTTACAGATTTTAGAAAGTGATATTAATTTAAACTGTTGCCAACTGTATTAACAGCGGAAACAATAATGTTTGCTTCAAAAAAAAAAAAAAAAAAAAGTATTTATACGTGTAAATAAATTAAAAATTTATTTACACGTGACTATTATAAACAGAAAAAAACATTTGGAATTAGAATTAAATAATTGTGTACAAAAAGCAGGAACTTATTAAAAATTACGTCATAAAAACTATAATTACACGTGAATTTTAAGAGAGAAAGGGATTTGTAAAATAATAAATTTATTAACATGCGTCAAAAGTCTTAAATAGGAAAAATTACGTCATATTTATGTCACATTACAGTTATTACATAAAATGAACACAAAATAATATTGCAAAACGGTTTAAATTTAGAAATTGCGCTAGACATTTATGTGATATTTTGAGAGGAAACTTTTCAACTATTTTTGTTAGGAAAGAGCAAATAATATTTCATTTCTAACACAAGTATTTTCACGTGAATATTAAAAAGAGAAAGAATAGTTTGGTCAAAATTACGTCAGATTAAATACGGTTATTTTAAAATGTCTCATTTAAAAGAACTTTCTTTTCACTTTGTTAAAAAATACCAGGAGACAAAGACTCTGTTTACTTAATTCCTTTTTTATTAGCTTATTTTGAAATGTTGTTACACGTGTCTACGTCATCAAGTTATTTATATTTCGACGTTTTATTTGTATTTTTATTAATGTTGTACTAATTTATTTGTTCTTTCGTCATTTAAAATAAAAATTATGTCAATTTGTATAATTTGGCGAGTGGTTTGGTGATTTATATAATTTGGCGAAATGGGTCGACGGGATAATCAAGTAGTACCGCAGCGGATTTGGCGTTAAAATTCCCCAATCAAAGAGAAATGAATAGAAATCCGTTTATAGGGAGATCGCCACTGTTTTTTAAATTATAATTCAATCTTTCGAAATCTTTTTAAAGCTGATCAAATTAGCGTTCATTTAGAGTCTGCGGTGTCTGGACGGGGGTTGGCGAGCGTAGCTCGTAGGGGGCCGAGCCCCCTAGTAATTAAAAAAAAATGTATCTGATCTTTATGGATATTTAATTATACATTATTGGTTATTTACTTGACCTTTACTTTTGATAATTTAATCATTTTAAAAATTATCTTACTTTTAATCATTTTAGTTTATTACTTCATTTAATTATTTTAATATTTTACTATATTGCAAGTATTCATTATAATTTTGATTGCATTATTACATTAAAATTACTGTTTAAAAAAAATTTAAACTAAGTAATGATTAGAAATCTGCAAAATTATAAAATCTGCAAAATTATAAAATCTGCAAAATTATAAAATCCGCACAACCTCTGGTCCCAAGCTGTGCGGATTTGAAGGAGTCTACTGTATATTTATATGAATTTAATATGTGTATTGTAGTGAAAATTGCAATTTAGTGAATTCATATTCACAATCCTGACAGTCAGAACACTTCATTGAGATGCAAGTTTCTAGATACGGATAAAGTGAAAATCTAATTTAAATTGACACTTAAAGTCATGTTTAACTATTAGAAATACTAAAGAATCTGACGTGTGCTTCCTGGGTTACAAAATATAGATGAAAACATTTTTTTTTTTTTTTTTTTTTTTTTTATTGAAAACTCATAGAGTTTTACATTGAAAATATTTTTTCCTTCTACCACCACGAAAAAGCATTTCCATATAAAAAATTTCAATTGTGTATGCAAAAGAAAAAAAAGTTTTTAAATTTGTTAAAAGTCTAAGCTACATATCAAGATTTAATAGCCAAAGATTTCGCCATGTAGAGCAGCCTTTTTTATTCTGATTTTAGAATTATTGATCAATTTCTGAATTATTGATCAGGTGTTACTACTGTAATAATGCCAGCATTACTCACTGACATGTTTTTGCTTTATCATATAGATTTTAAGAACCTTTGAAAGCTCAGATTTACTTATTTACCATATTTTTCAATGTATAAAGTATACACCAAAATGTAATGCATTTTTAAAGGAAAAAACGAAGTAAGTGAATGACACTACCCAATTTAAAAATAAAAATGTTGTTTATAAGGTTTATATTGTTTAGAAATTGTTGTATGTTAGAACTTCAATAACACAAATTTCCAATTAGTAGAATTAAACTATAAAATTTCCATTTTCTAAAATTAAATATGATTCTTCATAATATATATAAATTACATGAGTCAATGCAGCTAATTACACACTTTTATGCTTTTTTAAATGAAGTATTAACAAAAGCGTAATATACATTATACAAATGTGAACCAAAGGAAGTGTACAAAAAAAAGAAAAATGTATAACACCTACTGTATTTTTAAGATGCATTTTAAGAGTAAAGAGTGCAACTGATATACTGGAAAATACAGTAGTTTACTGTGTGAAACCCTATCAAATGTGATGGGTGAAAAAAAATATTCAACAGCAAAACAAAAAATAAAAAATAACCTTATTGCAAACATTGAAAAGATCTTGTAAAATATAATATGCAAATAATGAAAATTGTGTAAAATAATTAACTTCTTAAAATTCACATATTTTATTCAAAGATGTCAAAACAATTTCAGTAAATTTTGGGTCTAATTTATGCGTAACCAGTGTCCACGCCAAGAATTGGCAACAAACAGAAGTCAAGTCAGCAATTGGATGATTTAAAAAAATTGTGGTTGCATATATGTAAAAAAAAAAATATTAAAAAGAGTATGTAAAAGCAATATAAGCATAATCATAATTCAGTAGAAGGTATGTAGAAACAATACAAGCATAATCGTAATTCAGTATTGTATCTTAAATGTTTGATGCAGAAATAAAATCCCTTGTTGCAGGGAAATAGTACTGGGGAACCACACTAAAAAGAATATTTTGAACACTTAACTAATAATGATTTGGAAATGCAATTTGCAAAAAGCATTGTCAGGATGCAAGATTTAAAAAAAAAAATAATTTATTGATAAGGGCGCTAACACGAATACATCTTTTGGCGATGTGCAAATGAGGACTACTATAAAAGAACTTAATATTTGATGGATCTTTATTCAATTCAATCATCAATTTTTTGTGTAGGAAAAGTTACTGTACCAAATGCTGCTTATAACAGATCTACTTCTATTATCTACGCCGTTTTCATAAAAAGAGAAGCAGGATTGAAACGAATATACACTGAAAATTACTAACAATATGTGTATTGATGTTCATGTTGCTCACAACAGCAAATATTCCACATGCCTTCTATCACAGGATAAAAAAGATTAGAGATAGTGTTGTCAGTTTAGTTGATTTTTTTGAATTAGAAATATCTACCAGAAATTTCAAATAAGTTTTCCTTTATCTAATGGCAGGCATTTGGTGACTAAAAGAATTAAAAATTACTGTTCTAAAATTCTGAGCGATACCTTGAATAAAAATTTCTGCTAAATTGGCAACATTGATTAGAGGTAAGAGTTCACCATATCTGTGGATGGTTGATTACTTGAAAAAAGAATTTTTTTTATGTATCGTGTAGGGGGGTATCGTTCGAAAGATCTCGTAGCATCAAATTCAAAAATATGTTTGTTTTAATTTTAGGTAATCTATTTTCAGAGGTATCGTCGAAAATTAAGTGCCCCTCCCCCTGCCGTATTTCTGTAGCTACTATAACTAAAATTATAGAAAAAGTAATAGTAGTATAAATTTATTTAAACCTTGTAAGAAAACCATAGCGATTATCCTAGATCATATAGTTTTTGAGTCCGTTACACACAAACTTTACTTTGAGGTTGAGGGCGCTCGAGGTCGACGCAGAATCCTCCCAGGATTGTTGATAATGATTTGCGAAAAAAATTGTCTGTAATTAGCAGAGATATTAAAAACCTACCTAGAACATAGCGGCACGGACCAAGGCGGTGTTGCAACTTTGTGACCTCTTTTCGATTCGCATTTGGCACAATGCGAAGTTCAAACTTTGTACAAAGTTTGTGTTGTACGAAACACTTTGTGCGCGAGTAAAACTTGCACTTATCCAATTATTTTTAGAGTCCGAGCCCGAGGACTTAAAATCAGAGCTCGAAAAATGTATCATCAGACCCCGAAGCCGATATCAAAATTGTTAATAAAGCTTTAAATTGTCTTAAGATTAATTTTCTCATTTAAAAATCTTTTCTTGCATAGAAATAAGAATTGATTCTAAAATACTCCCTCATGAACATTTCGTGATTTTCATGTCTGTTTAAAATGTTAAATTTGTTATTTGTGCCCAACCACTGGCAGAAATCTCAAAAGTCACAATTATTATTCATTTATATTATTACCATAGAACTTCGTCAGAAAGACATGTTCTACTTTCCAGTAAGTCTGCGAAAGGACTTCAAACATGACGCGAGGATAGACAAGGGGTATCCTTGGCTTCTTTGTGTTACTAACACTGCCCGTGCAAAGACTTCAGAAAAAAAAAATAGAATTGATCCTTATTTCCCATCAATAACAATTCAATTCACTTTCAAATTGATTGTTTAGAGCAGTGTTTCTCAACCTTTTCTTGGTTGACGGTACACTAAATATATCTGAAATTATTTGTGGCACAAGTGAATATGAAAAATGTAAAAATTGTATGATACAATATATATATATATATATATATATATATATATATATATATATATATTAGTACACATTTAAAATATTTGGAATTGCTTATATTGTATTTACATAGAATAATTAAACATTTAATATGAATAGACAAAATTATATTGTAAAAGGTACCTGCAAGATACGGAATTTTTATAAATTTCGTAGTGCTCGGTCGGCTCCAGAAACCATGGTGGGTAGTGGATCGTCAAAAAGTTATCATGGACCAAATGTATTTAAAAATGTGGATGTATTTGAGAGTAAAGTTTATGGTTGTGATTATGGCGAGATTTGTGAGAAGAGGGGGAAAGGTCATGTATGCAATTTTTATTGCAAGCAGAGTTATATAGATGAGAGTTCGATAGATTATTGTTTAGTAATGAAGAAAAATTATGAATTGTGTGATAAGTTAAAAAAGGACAAGGGTGTTTATAGAGATACAGAAGTTGTAAGGTATAGGACAAGATATGTTTATAATACAAATTTAATGAATAAACATAAGAAAAACATAGATTGCATCGATAAAGTGAAAAGGTATAAAACAAGATTGTTTTATAATAGGGGTATAAAAATTGGACAAGATATCAATGGAATAAACTTAATAAAATGTAGTGACAAAAGATGTAGAGCTTGTATTTGTGCCGATACGGATAATGGAGACAAAGTGATTGAAGAAAAATCTTTAAAATTTTGTAAGGTATATAATTGTGTGCATTGTTTAAGATGTAATGTGTGCAATCAAATGTACATAGGAGAGACTTCTACTCCTTTAAACAAGAGATTCAACAATCACAAATCAGACATTAGAAATCTTAAGTATAAAAAAGAGGATCAAGAAATAGAAATTTCACATTTTTCAGAACATGGCATAGATAACATAAGGATTTCTATATTGTGTATTATACCTAATAAAATGGAAAGAAAGATTCGTGAAAAAGATGTGATGATAAAGTTTGGTACGGTATATCCATATGGACTTAATGTTATGTTTAACCACAGTAACACAATTAAAAACTTTAAAACTAACAATTTAGATGGTACAATTTACGACAAAATTAATCATGACATTGGAAATGAGTTGATTAGAAATAGTAATCAATATACTAAGTTGAATATTTTTTAAAAATTAAATACTTGTACAGACATAGTAAATGCAATAATTAATTATAAAGGTGAGCGAAGAGTTAATGTGATTAAAGGTTTGATTTTCAACATTAAGAAGAAATTAATTCCCGTAACTTTAAGAACTTTACAGTCTAGGATAGGAAATGGGAATGTTGACTTAGGTTTGGATTTGTTGAGATATAGAATTAAGACACAATTGGACACAAAAATTACAAATGTATTGTAACATTGATTATGGCCAAGTTAGTGCAATAAATAAAATCTATTTTATAATGGATTATTTGGGTGATAGCCATAAGGGTGTAAGTTACAATAAAATGTTGAATAAATACAATGAATTATTACCTGTCGGAAAAATAAAAATAGTTAAGGCTTTTAAATATGATAAGCCTTTGGGGAGAACTATTTTTAATTATAATTTATTTGCTAAAGATCTAAAGAGTAGTATAGCAGGGAGTATCTGCCACTGCAATGATTCTGAATTTGTTAATTATAAAGACAAGTATTATGGACATGTTATTACTGGAGATCTGAAGATAGTAAAGGATGAGGAGTTGAGGAGGTTAATGGAGTACGGAACTAAATATCGTGTGAAACGTACTCTAACTAACAGTGTTGCAATTAAACGGTTTACTATTAATATAGATATATTTATAAATAAACTAATGTATAGATACAATTTGCCATCCAGTGTTTTTGACGAGTGGAAGTACTATATATTAAGAGATTTTAAACGAGAATTTTCCAGAGATTTTGACGGAGTTAATAGAGAGAAATACAACAAATTTACACATTCAATTAAAGAAATTCAGGAAAATTTTATAATCACCTATGTGGATAAAGCAAATACAAGTTATGCACTGATATGTAAGGTGCTATACGGTAAACTCTTGAATGAGTGCTACAATAATAAAAATAACTATTTACCATTAAATTCGAAAGCTGCAGTAATAGAAAATAGGATTAAAGCCTTCTATAAAAAAGTTAAGCTGAAACAAATGAGTCAAAGTTTCCCTTATCTCATATTAGTGCCTAAATTCCATAAAACCCCTATCAAATTCAGGAGTGTGACTTGTGGATTTGGATCATATATTGGTGCTGCTCGCAAGGCTTTGCTGGGGGTATTGGAGGGAGTGTTTGACGGAGTGATGGGGGGAGAGACGACTTTTATTATCAAAAATAGCAATACACTATTAGATAATCTAAAAAAATTTAAAAATATTACTGGTTTATTCGCTTACGATTTTGCAGATCTCTATAACACAATTGATTTGACAGATTTAAAAGAAAAAATAGTAGATTTTTATAATACAAATAGTACTTTGGATGTTCATAATGATTTTTTCATAAATTTATTTCAGTTAGTAATACAAGAAAACTACTTTTACGAAGGAAATACAATATTTAAACAGATTCGGGGTATTCCAAAGGGGGGGGGGGGGAGTTGCAGTTCCATTTTGGCAAACATTTACTTACATATATATGAAAGAAATAATAATTTAAACAGTAACACATTATCCTACAGATATATAGACGATGTTTTGATAGTCAAATTAAACAATGATATTGAAAATATTGATTTTACATATTATCATACGTCTCTGAGTCTGGAACCCTCCTCCCAGAATTGTAAAAATATTAATTTTCTAGATGTGAACCTAAGCATAGAAAGTGAAAATTTGATATCTAAGTTATATGACAAGCGAAATGATTTCAACTTTAATACCTTAAAGCTGCTATATTTTGATTCCAACGTGCATGTTTCGATTAAAAGAAATGTACTTAGAAATGGATTAATACGAATCGAAAGACTGAGTACTAGAGTTAATGATATGTTTAATGATATTTTAGAGTGGTGCCGCTTGGGATTCAAGCACGGTTATCCTCGCAATTTCATCAGGAGAATAACTAGTGATTTTATTAAGAGTAGCAGGTACGGAACTGAACTGAACTCAGTGATGGATGAGAATAGAGGTTTTGATGAGTTGATTGATCTAATGAGTTAGAGAGATATTTTGGTGGATGTTGTAGTTCTGTTTAGTTTTTCATAGTTTTTCATATTTTCAATTTTGGTCTTGGCGAGTGAAGGGGGACTTAGCATGCGTAAAGTCTGACTTAACACTGCAGAGTATGTCGTTAGCCATACCGCTCGCCTTCTGTTCTGTTCTGTTATGTTTTGCAATTATATATATTTTCTTTAGTTTGGTTATTCAGTTTGATTTTAAAAGTTAAAGTTTATGTTGGTTATTTTAATATTTTCGATGTGAGTTTCATTTTAGATATGGTGAATGATGGATTTTGATATTTTGTTTGTGGTTTTAAATATATATATATATATATACAAAATTCATTCAATGAGAGGACTGAGTCTGTTTTCTTGAACAAACTAATTTGGAATGGGGTTTCAAAGTCACCAGACAAGCAGTGGCGCTGCCAGGGTGGGGGTTTTGAAGCTGCTCAAAATACCACTATTTTAATATAGTGAAATTAATATAATTTAAATGCAAAACTTTTTGAATTAAATAAAGCAAAGAAAACTCTTTGAAAAAAAGTGTTATCCAGTGCCTCTAAACCCCCACTCTGGCTGCGCCACTGCAGACAAGTTCACATTTCATCGTCAAATTTTAAAAGTCTTTCTCGCTTTTTAGACTTGATTTCCATGAATGCTGAAAATCCAAATTCACAGACCTATGAAGATGTACAAGACAAAACAATGTTAATAGCTTTCAAGCTTATTGCGGGATACAAATTTTTGACCAGAAAGCCAAAACTCATTCAAATTTTTCTTGAAGAATGTTGAACGGAAAAACTTATCGTTTCTCAAATCAATGACCTGTTCTTTTTCTGTTGTTGTCAAATTTAGTGTTTTTCAAATTAAAAATAGGTTCACTAACCATTCATGTTAGTCAAATGAAAGCGAAGGAAAGTAGGTTTGAAGTGTGGTTTGAAGTTCGTGAAATGGTGCTTATAATTTCGCCTGCAATTTTTTTTTTCGACTGAGATTCATTGACACACGGAAAACAGTCAAAATTTCCTTTTGATACTTCAGATTTCCACAGCGTTAATTTTTCTTTAAATGACTTGATGTCGATGTTAATGTGACGATATTCTCGGATAGACATTGAAGATAAGGGAGGAGTGCCGCGCTGGAAACGCTACCGGTAAAGAAGTCAACAAGACAAATTATAAGTAGCAAATTAACAATAACAAATTGTAAGTAGAAAATGTCGTATCGTTGATATGACACCGTGAAATTTTAATTATTTGTCAAAAAGCCTCGTTGCACATTTGACAATCTCTCGTGGCACACTGATGAGCCGCGGCACACAGTTTGCGAAACACCGATTTAGAGGATTGTATAACACTTTAAGAAACTTAGAATACATTCTTGTTTCTCAAATAGCAAAGTTTTTTACTTTCTTCTGTCTTTACAGGGATGACCGCCCCGGGAACCCAAGAAAGTGTTGGATTCGTAAAAATATTCGACTTCCGGTTTTCGGCAAATTTATACATTTTAGAAGGTCCTGAAAAAGATTTGACTGTTTTTATAAAATGTCTGTCTGCTGTCTGTCTGTTATGTGACAAAAATTTTGTGGGCGCTAAATCTCAGGAACTAATCCACGGAATTTAATAAAACTTTAGATTCAGTTAGACCTTGATATAGGTTGGTGCTTATTAGTTTTTTGTTTAAATCGCTCAATAGGTGGGCTGCTGTGCTGCATTTTTCACGATTTCTGCAATAGCTCTAACTCAAAAACTAAGGCACGGATTTTCATCAAACTTCAGGTTCTGTTAGACGTTGGCATAAGTTGGTGCTGATTAGGTTTCCGTGTAAATCATATAAAAGGTGGCGCTGCTCTACTGCATTTTTCACAATTTTCGCGATAACTCTATCTCAAAAACCAATGCACGGAATTTAATCAAATTTCATATTTTGTAATTTTGTTACACTTTCACTTAAATATATCCTTTAGAATACACATGATGGGCCTAGAAATTAGAATGATCGAATGTTATCTGGGTGGAAAGATTGTTTTGGAGAAGGACCCAGGACGTTAAAGTTCGCCTCACATCTACGCGACGGAAGGCGGGTCTTTTGTTTCTTTTTTCTTTCTTTTCTTTTTTTTTTTTTTATGGGGAATCGTTTTCGCGCTGCAAGAAAGAAGGGTTTCTGACAGGAAGCGGTCCTTGACATGTTTATCACCTGGCCTGGTGAGAAATTCTTTTGTTGATTTTGTGCGTTTTGCTTCCAAATCTTTGAAGAGCAATAAAAAAGATCATAACTAACCCCAAAGTATTGGAAAATAAAACTCAAATAATTTACTCTTCGACTTCTCGTCGCAGAATGTGATCTGCACGGAGATCTAAGGCAGCGTTTATATAGGATTTAAATAATCCCCGACGTAAACTCGCAAACCACTCCCCTGGCCTTTCTTTTCTAAACGTTCTGTGGTCATCAGCAAAAGAAAGAGGCGGAGATAAACATATCAACGACGTCCCCCGTTGACTTCTAACTTAATCTTGGGTGGAAATTACTTTTACGCTAATAATATTAAAAGTAGCTATTCGAATTACAAAAGTTAAGGTTTACTGAAATTTAATGAATATGTTATTTACTGAAATTTAACTAATATAGTTATTTTGTCTGCTATTCATATGACAGTAAACTAAGGAGAAGAATTTTGGAAGACGTTTGGAAAATGTCGTATTACAACTAGACTTTACAGACCTAACAACTTTCTAGTATTTTTTGTGTGTTTATCGCAAGCTATTGGTTCAAAAAAGTAACCTCTATTTCAAATTTAAAGAGTGAAACATATGTTATTTGAAATAGAAGAATTGCCAGCGGTGCAAAGAGAACTAAGTAAACTTTTATTTTTATTATTATTAAATGCTGAAACAGAAGACATAATAATAAACGTATAGACATATACTATCATTATTATATATTGATATTAATAATAATTAGTTGCTAAGATAAAATAAAACTCAATGAAATAACGTGTCCTATTAATCAGATGCCATACCTGAAAGGGTTAAGAGGTTACTTCAGTTTAGCGAAAAGACCCATTCACTAATGCTAATCCTATGGGAGAAATTTCTAAAGATATCTCGGTTGCATTTCAATATTTTTAAATGATTTTTTTTTTTTGCATTACATAGCTGAGATCGATCTATACAAAGGCTGTTTTTACTTTTTCGATTTTGTTTACAGATATTTTTAATGAGGACACTTTCATTTTCGGAACCGGTTTTGAGAGTAAAAACGTCCTCATAAAAAAAAAAAAGGTAAAAAATGGCCTTTGTACAGATCGATCTCAGCTATCCAATGCTAAAAAAAATCATTTAAAAATATTGAAATGCACCCGAAATATCTTTATAAATTTCTTACATAGGATTAGCGTTAGCGAGCGTGTCTTTTCGCGTAACTGAAGTAGCTGCGCCGAGTTCAAACCAGAATTTCCCCTTCTCGAAGTGAATTTCTATGCTTGAAATCAGGAGTTTCCATGTATGGAGAACCTTCCGGGTAAGTCACTCAATAGAAAATTCGAAATCTTCCGGGGTGAAAGAAAGGGGAATATCTCACTGGTCTAAAAACACACAAAACACTTGATTAATAAAAAGTCCTTCCGGCCAGTGCCGGGAGGAAGAGGTAGCTTTCATATTCCTTATTTTAAAAAAGCCAACTTATATCATTCAAACACACGAAGCTCAATTTAGTGGAAACCGAATATAGGAGATTCAATACTAATTTTTATCAATATAATGAATGAGAATTTCGCGAAATTCGTCAGCTTTATCCAAGTTGCTTTTCTTTAAAGTAACTTCTATTTGGCTGCCAAATTCGGCGATTTCTTAAGGTGCCTGCCATTTTAACACAACATGGTGGATGAGGCTAACCAGTGAACTTGGTCGAGACCTTAGTAATTGCTGTGAACATGCTCACTCACATCGGAATCGGTTGATATATACGAGTGCTGTCGCATGCATAAAATCAGATTTTTAAAAATGTCACCCACAATAGAAATTGAAACTGCTATATCTGAGCCATTTTTTAAGGTAAAGACAAACAAAAAATGCTCCTGAATCCTTATATCAAGGTCAAATACTTAAGAAAGAAACCTTTTTCAATTTCTAATTTTTTTGCACCTCACTTTAAATATATATATATTTTTTAATTTAATGGCCGCCATTTTGAAACAAGATGGCTGATGAATCTGGCCAGCGAACTTGGTCGAGGTATTGATGTATACTATCCACATGCCTTCTTACATCGAAATAGGCGAATACGTGTGTTATCGCGTGACAAATACAAGATCGTTTCAAAATGTTAGCCATGCTAGAAATTCAAAGTGCTATAATTCAAACATTTTTAAAGATATAAACAAAAGAACAAATTTTCAGAAACAAAAACTGCTCAGGAATCTTTGTATCAAGGCCAAACACATAAAAAAAAATGAAAAAATCTTTTTCATTTTCCAATTTTTTAATACCTCAGTTTAAATTTAATTTATTTTTAAATGGCAACCCTTTTGAAACAAGATGGCGAATGAAGCTGGCCAACGAACTCGGTCGAGACATTGGTATGTACTATGTACAGACCAAGTTACATCCAAATCGGTTCATAAATACGCCTGTTATCGCGTGACAAAAATCAGGTCGTTTTAAAATGTCAGCCACAATAGAAATTCAAAATGCTATTACTCAGCCATGTTTTTAGATATAGACGAAACAAAAACTGTTCCGGAATCTTTGTATTAAGGTCAAACACATACGAAAAAAAATCTTTTTCATTTTCCAATTTTTTGGTATCTCATTTTAATTTTTTTAAATGGCCGCCATTTTGAAACAAGATGGCAGCTGAAGCTAGCCAACAAACTCGGTCGAGATATTTGTATGTACTATGTACACACCAAGGTACATCTAAATCGGTTCATAAATACGCCTGTTATTACGTGACAAAAATCAGGACGTTTCAAAATGCTAGAAATTCAAATTGCTATAACTCAGCCATTTCTTAAGATACAGACGAAACAAAAACTGCTCCCGAATCTTTTTATCAAGGTCAAACACATAAGAAGAAAATATTTTTTCAATTTTCAATTTTCTGGTACCACATTTCAAATTTAAATTTTTTTTAAAATTTAAATGGCCGCCATTTTTAAACAAGATGGCGGATGAAGCTGGCCAACGAACCCGGTCGAGACATTGGTATGTACTATGTATAAACGAAGTTACATCCAAATCGGTTCATAAATACGCCTTTTATCGCGTGACGAAATTCAGGACGTTTCAAAATGTCAGCCACGCTAGAAATTCAAAATGCTGCAACTCAGCCATTTTTAAAGATATAGACGACGAAACAAAAACTGCTCCGAAATCTTTGTATAAAGGTCAAATACATAAGAAAAAAAATATTTTTCCATTTTCAATTTTTTGGTACCACATTTCAAATTTTAAATTTAAAAAAAAAATTAAATGGCCGCCATTTTGAAACAAAATGGCGGATGAAGCTGGCCAACGAACTCGGTCGAGACATTGGTATGTACTATGTACACACCGAATTACATCGAAATCGGTTCATAATTACGAGAGTTAGAGTGTAACATAGGTCATATATATATATATATATATATATATATATATATATATATCAATTTTGAACGGAGGGTGGTTTCGGGGTCTGGGGGGTCATGATCGATGAAAATATACCAAAATTTTTTGAAATCGCTTTCCTCCGAACGGCTGCAGTTTTTTGTAATGAAAGCTACCTAATAATATTTCCTTTAAAATCTAACAAATTTATAGGTGCTGAAAAAAAACAAAAAAACCTTTCATTTGGTTCTATGATTACTAAAGCCTAAAATTTGAAAAATACATGCATCAAATATATTTTTGTTATGTGGAGTTGAGTTAACTCCTTTTTCTTTTCAAAAGTCGCTTAAAAATCCTTATTATGAAGACTTAGTCTCTCGAATATGAGCTCAAATTCTAATAATGTAGAAGTTTTAGATTTTTTTTTTTCTACCTTTGTTGGTAAAATAATGTGGCAGAATTTCTATTCATTCAATCTCAAGGATCACCACAAGATGGCGTTGGTTATTCCTTCTGCACTCAAGGCGGGCGTAGTTAACTTTATGAATATTTTATTAACTCTTTATCCTATCTCCATCCCGCGTCCCAAATTATCTTTCACACCGATGTCAAATTTTGTTAAATGTCAAACAAAAACCATAAGGTTTACGAGCGAGATTTTCATTGTGTTATTTTGAACATGAAACGTGGGAAAATATTTTGCATTCACCTATAATAATTTTGCATTTACTCAACATGAAAAGTGGTAAAGTTTTAAATTATTCTATTTCATTAATTTTTATTTTCTATTTTAAAATACCAAAACATCGAATGGCTAATAATTAATGGTATTTTTCTCTTTGTTTTAAGCTTTCAACAATAATAAACATAATTGTAAATAATTTATTCTATATTTTTATATTTATAAATATACTGATAGTTACACAAATAATCAATGAAGGATTATTTATATTAGGACCTGTAGATATAGGATCAATATTAGAGAATAGATGCAATAAATCTAACTCAAAATTATTAAGTTTTTGATCAATTTTATTTAAATTTACGTATTTGGGACAAATTTTAAATTTCATATATATTTTTTTCTCTTTGTAAATATACTAATAATTAATATTATAATCAGCGAAAACTTGTTGTATTGGAACCTGCAGATAAGTATAGTTAAAGAAAAGTTTAGGATGAAAAATCCAATAAATTTAATTCAAAATTAACTAGCGGATAAATTTTATCTAAATCTCCCAACTTATGACAAATTTAAATTTTGTATTTCCCTAAACTATATAAATACATTGTTTTATATATTTTCTTTTTATTAGTATGATAATTAATCTTATAATTTGTGAAGACTTTTAATATTTGAACTTATGAAAAATAAATCCAAAATAGTTAAAATTTAATGAATAAATGCTATTTACATCTTCTCAGTAGTAAAGCACTTTAAATTCTGTCTTTAAATAAGTATACTTGAGATTAGCTTTATTATCTACAAAGCTTTTTTTCTCTTAAATTGGAGATTTTAGATATGAATAAGTAATAATGTAGATATGCATAAAAAATAAAATAATAATACCTGTAAAAAATATTATTTGCCATAAAAGGGGTCTCATTTCCAAAACAAGTTATTCTACTAATCAGAGTATTACAGTAATACAAGATCTAGTTTATACATTTTAATGAGTCTTCTTTATTTGAATTTATGAATATGCTTAATATTTTATTAATACTAAGCTATTATTTTATTAATATTTTTGGTTTTTCCTCTTAAACTGCAGTTTTTAGATATGAATAAATAATAATGTAGATATGTATAAAATAAATAAACACTAATACTTGGAAAAGTAATATAGGCCTTAAAAGGAGTCTCACTTCCAAAATAAATTATTCTACTAATCAGAGTATCACTGTAATACAAGTTCTGATTTATGCATTTTAATAAGTCTGCTTTATTTGAATTTATGAATATGCTTAATATTTTATTAATATTAAGCTATTCTTTTATTAATATTTTTGCTTTTTTCTCTTAAATTGAAGCTTTTAGATATGAATAAATAATAATGTAGATATGTATAAAATAAATAAACATAAATAAATGAAACTTGGAAAAGTAATATATGCCTTAAAAGAAGTCTCACTTCCAAAATAAATTATTCTACTAATCAGAGTAGATACAAATACTTATTTATACATTTTAATGAGCGTGCTTTATTTGAATTTATGAATATGCTTATTATTTTATTAATATTTTTGCTTTTTTGTCTTAAATTGGAGCTTTTAAATATGAATAAGTAATAATGTAGATATGCATAAAAAATAAAATAATAATACCTGTAAAAAATATTATTTGCCATAAAAGGGGTCTCATTTCCAAAACAAGTTATTCTACTAATCAGAGTATTACAGTAATACAAGATCTAGTTTATACATTTTAATGAGTCTTCTTTATTTGAATTTATGAATATGCTTAATATTTTATTAATACTAAGCTATTATTTTATTAATATTTTTGGTTTTTCCTCTTAAACTGGAGTTTTTAAATATGAATAAATAATAATGTAGATATGTATAAAATAAATAAACACTAATACTTGGAAAAGTAATATATGCCTTAAAAGAAGTCTCACTTCCAAAATAAATTATTCTACTAATCAGAGTACTAAACAAGTACTGATTTATATATTTTAATGAGCCTGCTTAATTTGAATTTTTGAATATGCTTATTATTTTATTAATATTTTTGCTTTTTTCTCTTAAATTGGAGCTTTTAGATATGAATAAATAATAATGTAGCTATGTATAAAATAAATGAATACTAATACTTGGAAAAGTAATATATGCCTTAAAAGAAGTCTCACTTCCAAAATAAATTATTCTACTAATCAGAGTAGATACAAATACTTATTTATACATTTTAATGAGCCTGCTTTATTTGAATTTATGAATATGCTTATTATTTTATTAATATTTTTGCTTGTTTGTCTTAAATTGGAGCTTTTAAATATGAATAAATAATAATGTAGATATGTATAAAATAAATAAACACTAATACTTGGAAAAGTAATATATGCCTTAAAAGGAGTCTCACTTCCAAAATAAATTATTTTACTAATCAGAGTAGATACAAGTACTGATTTATACATTTTAATGAGCCTGCTTAATTTGAATTTATGAATATGCGTATTATTTTATTAATATTTTTGCTTTTTTCTCTTAAATTGGAGTTTTTAAATATGAATAAATAATAATGTAGATATGTATAAGATAAATAAACACTAATACTTGGAAAAGTAATATATGCCTTAAAAGGAATCTCACTTCCAAAATAAATTATTCTACTAATCAGAGTATTACAGTAATGCAAGTACTGATTTATACATTTTAATGAATGAACTTTATTTGAGTTTATGAATATGCTTAATATTTTATTAATGTTAAGCTAATGTTTTACTAATATTTTCGCCATTTTCTCTTAAATTGGAGGCTTTTAGATATGAATAAATAATAATGTAGATATGTATTAAATAAATAAATATATATATATATATATACTAATACTTGGAAAAAGTAATATAGACTTTAAAAGAAATCTTACTTCCAAAACAAATTTTTTACTAATCAGAGTATTACAGTAACACAAGTACTGATTTATACATTTTAATGAGTCTGCTTGATTTGTATTTATGAATATACTTAATATTTTATTAATATTTTTGCCTTTTCCTCTTAAATTCGAGCTTTTAGATATGAGTAAATAATATTATAAATATGTATAAAATAAATAAACATGTAAAAGTAATATAGGCCTTAAAAGAAGTCTCACTTCCAAAATGAAGTATTCTACTAATCAGAGTATTACAGTGATACAAGTACTGATTTATACACGTTGATGAATCTGCTTGATTTGTATTTATGAATATACTTACTATTTTATTAATATTTTTGCTTTTTTCTCTAAAATTGCAGCTTTTAGATATGAATATATAATAAAATAGACATGTATAAAAAAATAAATATAATTATACTTGAAAAAAATATACATATTCCTTAAAAGGAGTCTCACTTCCAAAATAAATTATTCTACTAATCAGAGTATTACATAATGCAAGTACTGATTGATAAATTTTAATGAGTGAACTTTTTTTGAATTTATGAATATACTTAATATTTTATTAATATTGTTGCTTTTTTCATTTAAAATTGTAGCTTTTAGATATCAATAATTAATAATGATGATGTGTATAAAAGAAATGGATACCAATACTTGGAAACAGTAATATAGGCCTCAAAAAGAGTCTCACTTCCAAAATAAATTCTTCTGCTAATCAGACTATTACATTAATACAAGTAGGGGAGACTAGGGAGGGTTGACGTTACGGTAGGCTTGACCCACCCATCAGTTTTCATATTTAAAAGAAGTTCAGAGTTTTATCAATAGGTGTCAAGCAAAGCTATTATAATACTCAAACAACAGTCTTTGTTTCATACAGATAATCGGAATATGTGTGTGAAAAAATCAATTGTGAATGGTTTTTAACCTAACAGTTGTGTTTTTTAGAAATATTTTGTAAGTTTTTTTCTGATAAGATATATCATAGAAATTTAAGTAAGTACGTTTTAAGTAATGCTCAAGTATTGAGCTTTCATTCCAGGCATAAAGATTGTACAGTAAGTTTGTCTTAACATAACAGTGTGTTATTCTTTAGCAAAGGAATATGTGGGGAGGCTTGACCCAGTCAGTGTGAGGGAGGGTTGATCAGATGTTCAAGGTTCTCTTAATTAAGTAGTTTTGGAAATCTTTTTATTATATACTGTGCAAAATGAAAGATTAATGGTTATGTATAAAAAATGTACATTTATTCTGTAAAGCTATAGAAAATAGGGTGGTGGGAAAAAAATGTTTAAAACTTATTAAAGAAAGATGTGAAAAATGCTATAGTATCCACTGCAAGAAAAAAATTAGTGAAATATAAATGGGAAAATTGGTAGGAACTTTTTTCCATTTAAATATTACTTACAATAGGTAAATAGAATCAGTTGAAAATTAGAAAGTATGAAAGCAGCAGTTTTAACTCTGTCAGCAGCAGTGGTATGTTTATGAAGCCACTAAATTTTAATTCCAAAACGCCACAGTGGCACTAGAATTTTGCGAAAACCTTTTCCATTTAATATGAATGTGAAATATAGCCTTTTTCTTATTTCCAAATCAATTTGTTCGTAAATTCCAGGGCCAGTCAATTATTTCATCATTTTATTACTGGAAGTACTTTGCCACTGAAAGCGGTAAAATATGTTAATAATAAGTTAAGTGCTCATGCGGCTGCAAAAGAACATAGCATCGATCGAAAAACTTTAGGACGGTCTGTAGTCAAATCTCACCGGGATGAATACAGTGAGATGAAGCCAAACTATGTGAAAACTAGAGTCGTTAGATCGTGTGTAACAAAAAGCGGGACAAGGAGACAAAAAAGGGGGACAGTGGCTTCTAAATCCGGTCATAATAATACATAAACCCTAAGAAAACGGAACCTGTCTCTAACAGAATGCTGTCTTAAATGTCAAAATTTCCTTTTCCATGCCGTACAATTAAATCTGCTCAGACAAAATCATGTTTAAAACAAAATTTTTCTCCTCTGACTTGTAATTGCATCTAAACAGGTTTGCTTAAGCGTCATATTTACAAAAATATATTTTTTCTATAATAATTAAAGCATGTAGCATAAAGTTATTTTGCTTTTTTAAAAACTGATTTTATTCCTCTTCACAAATATTTCAATATAAAACAAAGTAGGTCAAGCCTCCCATATAGTGGGTCAACCCTCCCATACGTGGGGAGCCTTGACCCATTATTTTCTCATGATTAAAATCAATGATTTTTCAAATTTCTTATACATTACACTTATTTAGCAATTTTATTTTAATAACTGATTGTATAACAAATAAAATGATGTATAAAACTTTGTTGCAGGTTCAATATTTGAAAAATAAAAAATCATTTTGTAAAAAGTGGGTCAACCATCCCTAGTCTCCCCTACTGATTTTAATGAGTTTGTTTTATTTAAATTTATGAATATGATTAATATTACATTAATATCATTATAAGTCTGAGCCGCACAATTTAACAATAATTGAATTTAAATATAAAATACATTAAAAGTTCAATCTAAGTATTATTTTTAAACACAGACTTGTACATAAAGTTTAAAAAAATGTTGTATCACTAAAATTAAAATTTCAGCATTTCAATATATATTTTACTAATAAATGAAAAAAGTATTTGCTCATAAAAATGATGATGTATTCAAGTTTAAATGGAAAAAAGAATCAATAGGGAATATATATATGTATTTTAACACTGAAATGTTGATATGTAATAGAAATTAACTGCATTAAATGAAATTCAAAATTTATTACCTAATAAATGAAGTTAAATTTCATTCATAGTTGGCACATATGATAATAACGTAATGAAAAAGAAATACGTTAATTTAAATTAAAAATGTATTAGTTTATAAATTCTGTTTAAAAACCGTACACAAACGACATACTTTGAGTTTTAGATTTTTAATAATAAGTATGTATGAAAAAAATTGATGAAGTTTTTTTTTACGGGTGGGAAGGGCGGCGATGTAGATATGTACAGGAAAACAATATAGAACAAAAAATAATAATAGAAAAACTAATATAGATAAGAATAATATGCAATAATAGAAATAAAATTCATTAAATTATAGAAATGTTAATTTGAAATCCATTTGCTTTTGATCTTTTTTAATTTTCGTATTTTATAAATGTGTTCATAATGAATCTAATTTTATTCCATTAACACTTTATTAATGCGCTAATAATTAATTTTTTACCAGGAGAAATGCTGAGAACAATTTAAAAATGACACATTTTTAATTCAGAATTAATTAGCTGATGAATATTATTTAAACTGTCATCCGATTTATATTTGGTAGATTTCGTATGAAATACTACCTATTGCAATTACCCCTTTGTTGGAATTTCGGAATTTTATATATATATATTACCAATTTCTTCATATATTTGTGATTTCAAATTTATTATATATATATATATATATATATAATATGTTTTTTATGTTTAATCTTGTTTATGGACACGATAACTTCCATAATTCTGCACAAATCTTTTCTAAACAGATGCGTAAAATCAAGGGTCATACAATCTCGGTCAAGTTCACTAATGGGCGGACCAAGGGGGTGGAAATAGGGAGGGGTTTTGTGAAAAACGAAAAAAAACCTATAACTTCTTTATTATAATATACATATCAACCCAGTTTAAAGTTATTATTACTTCTAAAAAAAAAGGACAAAAATTTATGTATGACAGATTTTTGATAAAATTAAAAGTGGGTTCAAGGGGCGCAAAAAATAGGGTTTTAGGGAGAAAAAAATTCATAACTTCGTTAATTCTCAAGATATCAAATCCAATTAAATTTATTATAAATCTTCTTAATATTATCTACAACTTTTATATTGACAAGCTTTTGATAAGACCAATTCTTACAGCAAAAACAAATTAAAAACTAGTCGGATGTACACATCCCAAACCTTTCTAATATCTGATACTTCAAAATTCGCTAGCACACTGCCAATATTAAATGACAATCTATATCCCTCATGAGAATTCTAAAGATATGGAATTCCGTACATTAGTTCTTGAGATATGACTATAGCTGAAATCCTGTAAATCCAGCAAAATGCAGCCTAACAGCGCCATCTATTGGATGATTTATTCTAAAACCTACTCTGCAACGTCTTCTGACAACGTCTGACGGAATCTCAAGGTTGGAGAAAATCCGTGCATTAGTTTTTGAGATAGAGATATTGCGAAAATCGTGAAAATTGCAGCATAGCAGCGCCATCTGTTGGATGATTAATACCGAAACCTAATCAGCAACAACTTGTGTCAACGTCTAATTAAATCTAAAGTTTGGTGAAAATTCATGCATTAGTTCTTGAGATAGAGCTATTGCGGGAATCGTGAAAAGGGCAGCACAGCAGCGCCATCTGTTGAACGATTTACACCAACACGCAATTAACACCAATTCATATCAAGGACTAACTGAATCTCAAGTTTGACGAAAATCCGTGCATTAGTTTTTGAGATAGAGCTATTGCAGAAAACGTGTATATCTTGCAAAATGCAGTATAGCAGCGCAACCTATTGGGCAATTTATACCAAAAAGGAATCAGCACCTAATTATATCAAGGACTAACTGAATCTGAAGTTTCCTGAAAATCCATGCGTTATTTCTTGAGATATAGCTATTGTGGAAATCATGAATAATGCAGCATAGCAGCGTCACCTGTTGGGCGATTTTCACCAAAAACTAATCAGCATCAATTTATATCAGGGACTAACTAAATATAAATTTTTATTAAATTCCGTGCATTATTAGTTCTTGAGATAGAGCGCCCACAAAATTTGTGTCACATACAGACAGACAGACTCACAGACTCACAGACAGATGTTTTGTAAAAACATGTTTTTCGGAATCTCTGACCCCTAAAACGTGTAAATCCGTCAAAAACCGGAAGTCGAAAATTTTCACGAATCCAATACTTTCTTCTTGTAAAGATGGAAGGAAGTAAAAATACATAGAGGTTCAAGAAAAAAAATATCGTATTAAGGATTATTCAAATCCAAACTGCTTATTTTCTGACTCATTTTTAAATTCATTTTTTCTTTCAAACGCAAGCAATTGGTAGGGTCTTTTATTCAGAAATTATATAATGCACCGTAATGGTCAATTTTTAGTGTTCCGTACTTAAAAAGTAAAAACGGAACCATTATAAGATCACTCTTGTATCTGTCCGTCTGTCTGTCTGTCACAGCCATTTTACTCGTAAACTATGGAACGTGGAAAGTTCAAATTCGGGGAAGTAATAAAGACCATTTACCCACATATTTTCAGATTAATAAACATTCATAAATATATTTAGTAAAAATGTTGAGGGGTTAATTATGCTACTTGAAAAAAAAAATCTTTTCTTTGTATATCATGTGGGGTATCCTGTGAAAGCTTTCGTAACGCTGAACTAAAAAATACATTACTTTTAATTTTATGTATTATATTTTCAAAGATATTGTCGAAAATGCAGCACAAAAATATGTTCCCCCATCTAATTCCGAATCTACTGAAACTAAAATTATGAAAAAATTAGATGTAGTAGACGTTAATATAAACCTTGCCGGAAAATTATAGCGATTAACCTAGGTCACATAGTTTTTGAGAAATTAGCATTTTTCTGTTATACACAAATTTCAATTTACGGGCATTCAGAAAAATTGTTGAGCATCGGTGGATATACCTATCTTTGCAGAGGTATAAAAGCATTGTTGATAATGATTTTCGAAAAAAATCATGGGTAATTAGCCGAGATATTAGCCTCTAAAGATACGGCCAGTTTGGACATACAAAAGGCCAGGGCGGCGTACTCTATGCCTAGTTAACAACTTTTAGTGAAATATAATGTCCAGTAACAGTATAAAAGCAATAAACGTCAAATTTCTTAAAACATACTAATTTAAGGGGTCTCGGGAACCTAAAAAATGGAATAAATGAAAAAAAAGACCATTTTCAACATTTAATGTCTTAAAATGTACATGATTTTAAAACGCAATTAGGTAGCTTTCTTTACAAAAAGCTACCTATTGCAGCCGTTCGGAGGAAAGCGATTTCAAAAAATTTTGGTATATTTTCATCGATCATGACCCCCAGACCCCGAAACCACCCTCCGTTCCAAATTGATATATATATATATATATATATATATATATATATATATATATATACATATATATATATATATATATATATATATATATATATATATCAATATATATATATATATATATATATATATATATATATCTGACCTATGTCACACTGTAACTCTCGTATTTATGAACCGATTTGGATGTAATTCGGTGTGTACATAGTACACACTAATGTCTCGACCGAGTTCGTTGGCCAGCTTCATCCGCCATTTTGTTTCAAAATGGCGGCCATTTAAAATTTTTTTTAAAATTTTAAATTTGAAATGTGGTACCAAAAAATTGAAAATGGAAAAATATTTTTTTCTTATGTATTTGACCTTTACACAAAGACTCCGTAGCAGTTTTTGTTTCATCTATATCTTAAAAAATGGCTGAGTTATAGCATTTTGAATTTCTAGCGAAGCTGACATTTTGAAACGTCCTGAATTTTGTCACGCGATAAAAGGCGTATTTATGAACCGATTTGGATGTAACTTCGTTTATACATAGTACAGACCAATGTCTCGAACGAGTTCGTTGGCCAGCTTCATCCGCCATCTTGTTTAAGAATGGCGGCCATTTAAAATTTTAAGAAAAAATTAAATTTGAAATGCGGTAGCAAAAAATTGAAAATTGAAAAAATATTTTTTTCTTATGTGTTTGACCTTGATAAAAAGATTCGGGAGCAGTTTTTGTTTCGTCTATATCTTAAAAAATGGCTGAGTTATAGCATTTTGAATTTCTAGCGTGGCTGACATTTTGAAACGTCCTGATTTTTGCCACGTGATAACAGACGTATTTATGAACCGATTTGGATGTACCTTGGTGTGTACATAGTACATACAAATAACTCTTGAAACGATCTTGTATTTGTCACGCGATACCACACTTATTCGCCTATTTCGATGGAAGAAGGCATGTGGGAGCCATCTTGTTTCAAAATGGCGGCCATTAAATTAAAAAAAAAATTATATTTAAAGTGAGGTGCAAAAAAATTAGAAATTGAAAAAGGTTTCTATCTTAAGTATTTGACCTTGATATAATGATTCAGGAGCATTTTTTGTTTGTCTTTATCTTAAAAAATGGCTCAGATATAGCAGTTTCAATTTTTAAAATGGGTGACATTTTGAAAAATCTGATTTTTTGCCTGCGACAGCACTCGTATATATCAACCGATTCCGATATGAGTGAGCATGTGCACAGCAATTACTAAGGTCTCGACCAAGTTCACTGGTTAGCCTCATCTACCATGTTGTCTTAAAATGGCAGGCACTTTAAGAAATCGCCGAATTTGGTAGGCAAATATAAGTGACTTTAAATAAAAGCAGCTTGGATAAAGCTGACTAATTTCGCGAAATTCTTATTCATAATGATTTAGTATTGATAAAAATTAGTATTGAATCTCCTACATTCGGTTTCCACTTAATTGAGCTTCGTATGTTTGAATATTATAAGTTGGCTTTTTAAAAATAAGGAATATGAAAGCTACCTCTTCCTCCCGGCACTGGCCGGAAGGACTTTTTTAATTGGGATGAAAGATATAAGTATGTTCTTTCATTTCATGCATTTAAAAAATTGCAAGATACAGAATTAGTATTTATAGGGGGCTCGAAACTGTTAGACATTTGTCGAACAAAAAATTGGCATAACAGTTTACGCGCAGGATTACAAAATAAATATTGCAACTAGAATGAAAATGTTGATGCTTACTTATACTTCAGATTGTAACAATTTCCCTGAACTTAAATAAATTTGTATTTAAAGTATTTTTATATTTTTAATGCAATGTTGCATTTAGCTAATACAACATTTTGAAAATTCCAACAGTAAAATCATCTAAAAAAATATTTTTTTGAACAATAAAAAGGAAATTTTAGGTTCAGTTTATACAGACTAACATGAAATATATGTTTTGAAAATTTCATGAAAAAATATTCAGAAGTTTTTGAGGTATCCCGCGCGTTATGCTCAAAAAACGCCATTTGGAGAAAAATGACTTCAAAGTTTCTAAAAGCTATAACTTTTGTTCTAATGGGAGTTTCAAGGAAACAATTATAACAAAATATTCATAAAAGATAGGAGTTTAACATCTAAAAAAATTAAAATTTCTTAAATTTTGAAGCTTTAAGAGTCCTACGACCACTTAACCCTTTTTGGCGCGGAGTAATTCTACTTATAAATTTATGAAATAATGAACTGACACCAGAATTTATGAGCGAATTTATTAGAAAATGCGAACTTGCTTATTTTAATGTACATGATAAAAGGAAAATTTTAATCTAATATTCTTGATGCCGTTTGTCTGTTTTGGAATTAAAATTAGGTGTCCTTTTTTTTAAGGGCACTGCCCTCGGAAGGTTTAATTACAATGAATCAAATAAATACTGTGGGATTCGCGATAGTTTGCATTGAGTGTATCTCTCAATACGCCTCGAGTGACTTTAAAAGTTAATTAAACACCTATCTGGAAAAACGCGGCACTGACCAAGGTGGCGTGGCAACTTTGAGACCTCAATTCGAAGCGCACTTAGCACAATGCCAAATTTAAACTTTGAAAAAAAGGTTTTGTTTTAGCTACACTGTAGAAATAAAGGTTATTACTACGCTGAATTTAGTTTCATGAAATGCCAAATGAAGTTTAACGTTTAACTATGCACTGCTTTTATTGTCAGTACCGAATTAAATTCATCATAAACAGATTAGAATAATATTACAAAAAGAGTTATACGAATAGCTATATTTGATATTATTTAGGTTCCATATCTCTTTGAACTTTCGTGGTATAATATTTACACTTTTCTATTATACACATTTATACCCAATACTACGTTGTATAGTTTTTTACAAAGTCTTAGTATTCTTTTGTCAACGGTTTTTTCTTTTTATAATACAATTACAAATTCATATCTTTATTCTACGGAACCCTCTGTACGCGAGTAATACTCGCACTTGACCGTTCATTTTTTATAGAGGCAGAATATATTTCAAAAAACGATGTCAAAGTGGGCATTTTGAACCGAATTTCTCGAAGCAATTGTGTTAGAAACGAAAAATATTGCCCTACTGAGAAAGTAATTGTTTATAAATCAAGTTCTAATTAATTGAACGAAAAATAAAAACACAGGTGTCGCTTATAAATCTTTTAAAAAATCACGTCAGCAAGTTTCATGTTTTTCCTTTTAAAAAATGAATCTGAAAATGTGATGTGATCTGAAAATTTCGAGTTGTTGAGCATGGAAAAATATTTTTTGAATACTGCCTTAAGATGATTCTGATAAACTGAAACTGTTATATGAAAATGAAATTAAAGACTCGTCAAAAGCGGCGAGATAAAATTGTTAAAGTGGGTTTATCTCTAATCATGATTTAGTTTTTGTTTGTAAAATTAATACTTAACTTCGAAATCTACATACGCCTGTAGGCCAAGTCAGCAGGGATTTTATACATATTTTGTAATTGAACGACTTTATAATTTCTTAATTAGTCTTTTTGTTCTTATTTCCTTCTTTGGAAGGGGATGGGAAGAGGAAAAAGATTATAACACACAAAAGTTTTATTGTAATACTAGCAGGCTATGCCCGCTACGCTGGTCTGTTTATCCAAACGAATCTTGAATCAAATTAAATGTATCAGTGAGTTTGACATTGTGATTTAAAGCAATCTGGAACCTAATTGAAATGTCCTTTTGTACTGCAGAAAACGACATGAACGCCATTGTGTATTATATTTTCTAATGTGCAGACAAATTTTCCGCTATTAAGATCTCAACTCTTTTAATTGATCAATCACAGTAGGATTTGGTAAAGAATGATATTACAATATGCAATGTAATAAAACAAAACCTAAAAAATTATTTAACTAATAAAGCAAACAAACTGACGAAATCCATCCAGTAAAACTATTTTAAAGGCTGATCTTTCATATTGGGGTCCATCTGTTTATAGAACTTTCTCCCCATAATTCTATAACTAAGGAAAGTAGAATGATACGCAATAAACTAAAACCTCCCAAACATTGTCTAATCAACAAAGCAAGTATTATCAATATCCGCCATGTAGAACTTTTTGAAAAGTCTAATCTTTCATAATCGGTTTCACATGATTATGGAACTTTCCGCCTTTCTTTTATGACTAAGCAACGTAGCACAATATTCAAAATACTAAAACCATATCTGAATAGGTATGTAACTAACAATGGAATTCCTATCAAAATCCGTTCTGTAGAACTTTTTAAAAATGCTAAACTTTCATAATCTGGTTCAACTGATTATAGGACTTTCCACCACATCTCTATTGTTAAGAAATGCAGAAGGGTATAGTATATACTAAAACCCTTCCACAAACATTATCTAACTAACAGTGCAAATTCAATCGAAATCCATTCTGCTGAATCTTTTAAAAAGACTAATCTTTCATAATCGGGTTCATATGATTATCTAACTTTTAAACATAATTATATGTATAAGCAACGTACAAGGATATGTTATATGCCAAAATCTTCCCTGAAAAAGTATATAACTATCATTTCGATTCTCATCAAAATCAAGTCAGGTGAGCCCAAGTTATATGCAGCCGGGACGAATTTCCCATTTGCATTTTACTTTCGTATATATAGTAGAAGCAGAAGTAAATAGATCGATAAGAATATTGAATCTTAAAATTTATGAAACTAAGTTATTCCTCGTTGTCTCTGCTGAATAATTTTAAAGACTTTTCAGTCGTCGAGTATTGAGATTTACAATTATGTCTGCAACAATTGTATTTCATTTTGAGCCAAAACATTCTCGGTAAAATGAGCATATTTGGTGTGGGTTCCGATGTTATAAAATATTTTTTTTTCAAAATCGCCATTTAAACTACGCACATGAAATTCTAAGTGTCTCTTAGCACTGCAGTAAACGTTTCGCTTTTTAATCAGTGAAAAATGAAGTTATAACTTAATTTTATTTAATAATAAAAAATACTTTTAATTAAAAAAAACAGTTAATTAATTTTTTTTGCAGTGTTACTATTGAATAATGATTAAAGCCAAAAGAAATTTGCATTCAATAAATAGCAAGCCACAATGTTTGGCACAGTTTGCAATTAAATTTGGTACTTTTCCACTATAGGCGCCTTGGCGTTTTTTTTTAAATAGCTTGGCGCAATTCGGACATCAGAAAGAGAGATTTATTGCTAATTGATATAAACAGTTAAGAAAACCAACTTGATGAAATTTTTGTTTGTTTATATGTGTATATTATTAATGTTTTTTACATACAAATTACGGTACTACTACTTAGTTATCCCGTCGATCAAAAATCTATCGCCAAACTATAAGATTAAATGCCAATAATGGTTGATCATAAATGTCACATACACTTGACTTTAAGCAAGTTACACGTATTTACGACATCAAGTGATTTTTATTTCGACGTTATAGTTGTATTTTTATTAATTTTATACTAATTTGTTTGTTCTTTCGTTATTTAAAATAAAAATTATGTCAATTTGTATAATTTGGTGATTTATATAATTTAGCGTAATTGTTCGACAGGATAACTAAGTAGTACCCCAGATTACTGCTATTTCTATATAAAATTAGATAAATAGCATCTTTATGTTAAATAAATTACATAAACGTAAAAAAAATGCGTGTGTATATGAAATGAAACAGCGAATTGGTTGACAGAAAATATGTTGCCAAATTTCCTTCCCCGCCACTGCTATTTTCTCTATTTCGCCAAGATCCCTATACTGGAAAAGTACCAAAATATGTTTGCACGTTTAGGATTGAAATAAATGGCGCAATAGCGTACATTTTGGTATGGTGTTGGTATATGGTAAATGTAGCAAAATTTCTCCAAAAAACTATTTCTCAAATTTCGCCAATTCTCTGTAAATTCGGTTATAGAATTGGTTCGCTTTAAAAACACAGAATCAATTTTAACCTTTTCTTAAGTTAACTGTGTGTCAAACCACGCCCGGTAACATGCGCCATTTGTCTGTAGGCTCAATTATGTAACTGCTCTGTACCTAATATGCCAATTGTCTGTGGACTCGATTACGTAATTTATCTCCTTAATTAAGGCATACTTTAAAAACTACATCTACTTTCCAATTTTCCTGATTTTAGATCAATGGGTATTGTTAGATGTTATAAAGCTTGGGGCAATTCGGGCTTCAGAAAGTGCGATTTGTGACCAAATGATATGAACAGCTGTGAAAACAAATAAAATGAACTTTTATGCTTTTTAAAATATGTATTCCTATATATAAACCTTTTATTTATGAATATTAATATTTTTGTTATTTATATACAATTTACTTCTGTTTTTATATAAAAAGAGATAAGTGTCTTCATTATAGTAAATAAATTCTATAATTATTGAACAGAAAATATGCATAAAAACTTTTCTTTTCTCTCCAAACCCATTTCTTCCACTTCGCAAAGGAAAAAATTGAAAATTACAGAATTTACCCCCTTGCTCTAAGACTAAACAGTGTCGAACAATATATTATATACTAAAACTATCTCTGAAAAATTGCCAAACTAACAATGCAAATTCTATCAAAAACCTTTTATTATAACTTTTTTTAAAGGCTAAATTATGATAATTGAGTTCACCAAATTACAGAATTTTCCCCAAAACTGTATGGCTAAGCAACGTAGAAGGACATGGTTTATACTGAAACCTTTCCTTGAAAATTATCTAATTACAGTGCAAGTTCCATCGAAACACATTCGGCAGAATCTTTTATAAAGGCTAATTTTTCATTATCAGGTTCATCTCATAAAAGAACTTTCAACCATAATGCGATTCCAAGCAACGTAGAACGACGTGTTACGTACTAAAACCTTCCCCGAAAAATTACCTATCTAACAGTGTAAGTTCAGCAAAACCCGAGTTCTAAGCAGCCGGAATGAAATTTCCATTTGAATTACATATATATATAAGTAGAATTAGATTTTTCCAAAAATTCAGTCGTCTACTTGAAAAATAACCAATATTGTGAATGTCGCTCAAACCGAAGCCACGCTTGTGCATTTTTGGCTTAAAATTAAATTGTTTGGCTATAAAATGAAATCGTAAATAAACAGACAATATGAAACTCACAAGTACCGTCATTTTTATAATTACATCATCTAGTTTCTTCTGAAATTCACATGATGGATGAGTTAAATAAAATAAAAAGTAAATTATAAAAAAAATTCTAAAACAAAAACAAAATTGTCACCCAGGTATTATCTTATCAGATTTGCTGATGCATTTTTTTTAACCTGACGCAAGCGATAAATTGCCAGATATAGTTTAAAATTGCAATCTTTCATATTGAATAAATTTTTAAGCATTAAAACATTACCTTTCATTTTTAAATTCGATATTGTCGTTTTATAATATTGCCACTCGTCAAAACTGTTTTTCTTTTCTCTTTTTTTTTTCTTTTAAACAAAATTAATAAAAGTTTTCTTCCGATATGTACATCCATTTCAATACATTTATCAACGAAATTTATCGCCAATAAAATAACAGTAACCCTTTCGCCCAAAATAACACAACTTTCCGTCATAATTCTATAACTATTCTAGGTAGAATGATGTGTTATAACTCAACACCTTCCCTGAAACAATACCTATCTAGCGGTATAAGTTCCGTCAAAATCCATGCAGTAGAACTCGAAATCTCGGCGTTCGGAACGAAATTTACGTTTGGATTTTATATATAGAATAGATAATAGAATAGATAATAGATTTTATATATATATAATAGAATAGATAATAGATTATGTGTTATGAACTATCTCAAAATTTAAAACAGATCGCATTGTTAGATTTCCTAATTTTAACAATATCGCGTTATGTTAGTTCCACATTCCACCACCAGGGAGCGCACTCTATTCTTAACGAAAGCGTATCTGAACGAAACTCCTTCATGCAACCTTTCCGTAGATACATGAATCGGGAGGGTGGCGGTCTTAACCAATAATTTAAGATAATTGCTGAAATTACTACGAAAAATATTTTAAAGGGGCCCTACGCGGGCCCCTAACACAGTTAGAGGAAATCGGAAGACGGCAAAATAATCGCGGGGAAAAGTTTGCTTGGTTGCTTCGGAGCTACTTTTGGCGCGAGATCTAAGCTCTACGACCAACAGGAGCCCAGATATTTAAGGAAATATGAAGTAACAAAGTCCAAAATAACAGAATTTTCCGTAATAATTCTATAACTAATCAAGGCAGAATGATGTGTTATAGCTTAAAACATTCCCTGAAACGACACCTATCTAACGGTATAAGTTCTGTAAAAATCCATGCGGTAGAACTCGAAATCTCGGCGTTTGGAACGAAATTTCCGTTTGGATTTTATATATATAATTTTATATATATAACTAGAAAGGTAGCCCGTCAAAAATGACGGAAATTTAGATATAAAGATATATATACAACTCATGTGCAAGAATATGAGTTTTCTCGCTTGTTCCGCAGTGATAGATGAAAATAACACATTTTAAGAACGAAACACATTTATGAAAAACTGTGTACAGTAATCTGCACAGTTTGGTTCCAAGTGTTATGCAGATTTGAGGCTTTTTGCGGTCATGTCTATTCAATCTTTGTTTACATTTTTTTAAATTCATATATTGGACAATTTAGATTGTTGAGCCTTAAAAATAAATAAATAACACACTTGAAGTAAGGTTAAAAACTATTAAATTATCGTATACGATTTCATGAAATGGTATTATATGGTATTATATGTGTGTGCTTCACGATCTTAGTTACGACGTTGGCGAAACTGGCTGCAACTTGTCATAAACCTAATAGTGTGGGCCGCTATAACAAAAAAGTAGCCTGCTTTTAGTAAAATTTCTGATATAAAGTAGCTTTCAAAAACTTGTGTAAAATTGCAGGCCGTTCTCGTGTTATGTCAGTCCTAGGAATAATATTTCTAACACTGAAGATTTTCCATGTATATATGGAATTTAGAAAAGCTTCTCCAAAAGAAAGATCCTTAAATAACATTGTAATTCCTCTAACTTCAAAGTTTAATCGGGCCCTGATGTTGAGTACTGAAATCTAATAAATACAGTTATTTTGAATATTACAACAGAATTAAACAGTTAAACTTATTTAACTTAAACCCGCTGTTACTTCCCGAAGTTATTTTTTAGTATTAAGAAAGAAAATTATTTAAAATTTTCAAATCATGCATTTATGATTTTTTTCCGTCTTTAATAACTAAATAAAAAATAGGCTTTTGTTCTGAGC
The DNA here is from genome assembly GCA_963932465.1 of Maratus speciosus. Classification (NCBI taxonomy): domain Eukaryota; kingdom Metazoa; phylum Arthropoda; class Arachnida; order Araneae; family Salticidae; genus Maratus; species Maratus speciosus. The sequence goes on from OZ010792.1 coordinate 530,596,780, forward strand.
TCATAAATATGACAATAAAATAATGTAACTAAGAGACATTGCAAAATTAAATCTTTGTGATTACAAACCATAAACAAACGATACCGCCACCATTTTACCTACTATGACGTCATTAGAATATTGCCCATTGATTGTTGGAGAACTTACTTTGTGAATGATTACCTCAATGATTTAATATTTTTGACGTTTCACGATTAATGAATCACTTGTGTTTGTTTAGGTTTATGGAATGAGATATTATGCTGTGAAACTAATTTCAATTGAAGTTATCCAAGGATATATGGGGCATTCCACGTCAAATCAGGCAGTAAAATATCAATATGTAACCCACCATCACAGATTTTAATGAAACTGCGTGTGTTTGTTCTTACTATTAAGATATGATCACCAGTAATTTTTTTTGCTCCTTGGTGAAATAGTTTCTGAGAAAAAAATTGTCAAAATTTTGAAAAACTGCCGTAAGTTGACATTCTTGATAGCTCGGTTTTCAAATGTAACATGTCATATATATAATCATATTTCAATATCTACTCTACAAATCATCTTCAAATAATTTATGCACAATATTTAGGGTACGCAGCTTATGAAAAAAATATATTGTTACGCTTATAACATTTTAAGTGTGTCTAAAAAAATATTTAAACTTTGAAGTCGTGAATTTTTTATGAAAAATAATGCATTAACAAAAAAAGCATTATCAACAAAAGGCGGTATTTTTATTAAATTTATTTTTTATGGGAGATATACTTAAAGGTGTCCTTTACCTGATTCTGAAATAAAAATAGTGGGATTTTGGGTGTTTTTGGTAGTATTTCCTATTTAAAAATATTTTGAGGTGCATTTCATATCAAATCAAGCAGAGTCATTCCATGTCAGTTCCCCTAAGCCATTTAATCACTGTCACAAATTTCAATGAAATTGGGTTTGTTTATAGCTTATTTTAAGACGTAATCACCTTTAATTTTCTTGATTCTATGTAAAATATTTTTTAAGATAAAAAATATCAAAATTTTGAAAAATTGTTTTAAATTTTTTTAATGACAGTTCGATATTTAAAGACTACATAAAAAAAAAAGTCATTTCAATATAAAATCCCTAAATAGGTTTCAAATAATGTATATGTGACAAATAATGGAGACTGATTATTATTTCTTGTTTTTTATCATGTTTAAACACTAAGAGTGTCTTTTATCTTATGAATTTTTAAAATCAAGAATTTTGTCAAAAATAATGTGTTAATCAAAAATTTATTATTAACCGAAGGCAGGGTGTTATTGCTTTTTTTTTAATTGTACGTAAAAATATCTTTTAAATGGTTATAAAATAAAAATAGTGAACATATGAGAAAAAATTATCAAAATTTTGGAAAAATGCCACCAGTTGCCATTAATGATTGTTCAATTTTCAAAGGCCTCATTTTATATATAAAATCATATTTCAATAACTAATAAAGAAATCTTCTTCGAATAATTTAAGCAAGGTAAATAAAGTATGTAGATTATGAAAAAAATATTGCTGTAATGTTAAAAAATATTTAAATGTGTCTAAAAAATTGTATAATCTTTGAAATCAAAAATATTTTACAAAAAATAATGAAATTATTAAAAAATCTTTATCAATCAGAGGCGGAGATTCTATGACTAATTTTTTAATTTTAAATTGTACATAATACTACATTATAACTGGATCTGAAATAAAAATAGTGGGATTTTCGTTGGTTTTAGTAGTATTTAAATCATATTTAAAATTATCAATATTTTCAAATGTAAAACCTATCCAATGTATCATCCCTGGAAATATTATTATTTATACATTTATTTTATTTTTCAAATTATCTTTTATGTTCGTTTCTTAAGGAAAAAAATAAACAATATTGTTTTTTAGTAAAACTTCTAGGGGGAAGATCAATTATCCCTTTCCAAAAAAAGAGAAAAATCACTAGCTCCTCACCGCCCAATAGAAATTTTCAAAATGACAGTCCTAATCTTTAAACTCATATTTGGCTGTTAATATTGAAAATTTAGCATTGAGCTGCTAATATTGAAAAACAAAACCAAATTTCACTCTGTTGAAGAAAATTTTGACGTATTGTGCTTTAAATATATGCAAAAAATGCATAATCCATTATATTTATATCTTTCAAATAACTATATCTAAAAAAATATTTAAAACTTAATGAGTTGCACTTTTGTAACTTTATTCAGTTTCTAATGATATGTACCGTAATTTCGGGTGTATAGCCCGCAGATCAAACAATTCAGTTTGGACCCAGAAATTTTATTCAGTATTTGAAGACCAATATTTACTGTGATCTAAAAAGTTACATTTTATTTTTAAAAATTTCTGGGTCGAAACACGATTGTATGATCCGCGGGCTATACACCGGAAATTACGGTAATTTGATTTATTTCATCACAATATTGCTGAAAGATGGATTTTAAACATATATATGTGTGTATAGTATATATATCCCTGTTCTCAAACAAATTATTTAAAAATTATTCATTTATGTTTAATAAAGCATATATATATATATTGTTTATACACTTACAGAAAATACATATACCAAATTTTATGATATTATGTCAATAATGTCTAAAAGTAAAGAACTTATCTAATAGTATGTAACGAAAAATTTAACATCTGGTGTAATGACAACAAAATTTTATAATTGTTTTACTTAATTTGGATGAATGAAAAAAGCTTACATGTTTATATTTTATTGAAGTACAGGTGAAAATGTCACAAAGACATACCTCAACAACCACTGAGTATGTCACATTCACACTACAGATGATTTTTTTTTCTTTTGATCTTTCGGGTTTGATTTCAGATGGTAATGAATTAATTAGTTTTGTTAGAAGTGTCATTGCAGTCAGCATATTAGGCTCACTATTTTTTTTTTATATAATTTGTTTTGATTGACTCGATGAACAACAATATTTAAAGGGACCATTTCATGACTTTTCAATTAAAAGCTGATTTATAAATTCATCATGTTGTTTAGTTATTATTATCGTCTTAAGATAATAAGTTGATATTAAAATTTTTAAATGCAGTTTATTTATTATTTGAACAGTTGAAAGTATTTTTCAATAAGAGTGCGGGCTGTTGATTTTAAGTCGGCTGTTGAGCAATGTAGTGTTGGTAAAGGAACTGGTACTATTTAATTTAATTTTTATTGCTGTAAATAATATTTGTTATTTTATTATTGTATGCATTATATTTAAGCAAGAGTAGAAAAACACGATATCGTAGTCATTTTAGTACATCTTAGCATGAAAAGCTTCAATATTTATCATTAAACATTCACATTTTATGAAAATTTTGTTAAAATTGCTCATATTTTCACTATTTTTATTTTATAACCATTGAAAAGATATTTTTACGTACAATTAAAAAAAGTAATAACAGCCTGCCTTCGGTTAATAATAAATTTTTGATTAACACATTATTTTTCACAAAATTCTTGATTTTAAGAATTCACAAGATTAAACACACTCTTAGCATTTAAACATGGCAAACAACAATAAATAATAATCTGCATACATTATTTGTCACATATACATTATTTGAAACTTATTTAGTGATTTTATATTGAAATGACTTTTTTTATGCAGTCTTTGAATATAAATCTGCCATTAAAAACATTTTTAAAAAAATTTCAAAATTTAGATATTTTTTTTATCTTAAAAATATTTTACTTGTAATCACCTTTAATTTACTTGATCCTGTCTTAAAATGAGCTATAAACATACCCAGTTTCATTGAAATTTGTGACAGTGAATTAAATATCTTAGGCGAACTGACATGGAATGACTCTGCTTGATTTGATTTGAAATACGCCTCAAAATATTTTTAAATAGGAAATACTACTAAAAACACCCAAAATCCCACTACTTTTATTTCAGAATCAGGTAAAGGACACCTTTAAGTATATCCCCCACAAAAAATAAATTTAATAAAAATACCGCTTTTTGTTAATAATGCTATTTTAGGTAATGCATTATTTTTCATAAAAAATCACGACTTCAAAGATTAAACATTTTTTTAGACACACTTAAAATGTTATATAAGCGTAACAGTATTTTTTTTCATAAAATACGTACCCTATATATTATGCATAAATTATTTGAAGATGATTTGTGGAATAGATATTGAAATATGATCATATTTATGTCATGCTACATTTGAAAATCGAGCAGTCAAGAATGCCAACTGATGGCAGTTTTCAAAATTTTGACAATTTTTTTCTCAGAAACTATTTGACCAAGGAGTAAAAAAAAATGCTGGAATCATATCTTAATAAAAGGAACAAACACACGCAGTTTCATCAAAATCTGTGATGGTGGGTTACATGCCTGCCCGAACTGACATGGAATGACCCATATGTATTTTTAATCGAAATTAAAAACAATGCTTTGATCTCGAAATAAAAAGTTTTAGTTTGTATAATTTGTTATTTCTGTTAATTATTTATTTAAGTACTTTTCCATTATAGCGCATTTTTAAAAAAAGCTTGGCGCGATTCGGGCATCAGAAAGTGAGATATGTTGCGAAAATATATAAACAGCTATGAAAACAAATCTAATGAACTTTTATCTTTGTTTATATATGCACTTATATGCATAAAAAATCGTTTCTAAATATATATAATTTTTTATATACAAATATGGGTACAGATGTCATATTCGCCCCATATTGGCGCGATTTTTTTCGGTTGCCAATTTGGCGAAAACATCAACAGCATAAACAACATAATCCGGGTTACCACATCAAGCAAAATAACGACACTTTGGCGCAAGTTAAGTACCCTTTGCCTATATGATTTGGCGTCAGAAAAAAATCGCGCCAATATGGGGCGAATATGACATCTGTTCCCAAATATGGCACAGATTTCAGATATGAACCGGGATACCTAACTGGCGCCAAAATGGTGTTATTTTGCCTGCTATGGTAATCCGGCTATTGTTTTTTATTTATTAATAAATTGTTTATTTACTTTTATTTTCTGTTTTTTAATTATATAAACTGCTTTGTTCTATAGTTATTATTCAAACTTTTATTTATTTATAGTTATTTCCTTTTCAAAATGATAGCAAATAATTGAAAAATATATAAGTAACTGGTATTCGAAAGCGAGATTTCTGCCAAATTGGCGTCATAGAAAAATCACGCCAACCCCCATGCGTATATGACATCTGTGCAAAAATTACTTCTGTTTCTTTATGAAAATGGGTAAATAGCTTTTTTTATATTAAATTGTCGGCACAGATGTCATATACGCCCATATTGGCGCGATTTTTTTTTTTTCACGCCGATGTCATATACGCATCGGCTACTTAACTGGCGCCAAAGTGTCGTTATTTTGCTTGTAATGGTAACCCGAATGTTGTTTATGCTGTTGATGTTTTCGCCAAATTGGCGTCGGAAAAAAATCGCGCCAATATGGGGCGCGTATATGACATCTGTGCCAAATTGTATACATATGGAAAAAATTGCTTGTGACTATGAAGCAGTAAATAGGTTGCCAGAAAATACGTTGGCAAACTTCTTTCTCGCCAAGAAACTTTTCTCCGAAATATTGTACATAAGCAATGATTTCTAGAAATGCATTTTTAATTATGATATGCGCTTTTATGTTTCACTACATTTATGCATACTATACTGTGTGTATAAATGCTACAGTTCATATGCAGGGCTACACAAAAGAATTAGTAAGGGTTACTGAGTATGAGAGTAAATTGCTTAAAGGTGGTTTTTAAAGGAGTTATGCATTTTTACGCTGAACTGCATTTAGTTTCCTAAGAAATGTTTGTGGAATATAGATAAAATGATATACATGGTCACGCAAAGAATTGGATACATAACCGTCTATGGATGATAATATCTGGAAATGTGATTTCAGTAGTTTTAAGAGTAGTTTAAATTAAATTTTAGCTAAATAGTGGCATGTAATAACGGTACTATTGGCTATGGACGGTAACTGCTGAAATGAATTTTTTAATTTTTGTATGCCTTTTCTAAAATGTTTACTTAGTTATCTTGGTACTTCTTAGTTATCCCGTCGACCAAATTACTGTCGCCAAATTGTAAGATTAATTGCCAATAATGGTTGCCATTAATTAATTAATTAAATGCCAATAATGGCCAATAAAACCATTAATTCGACGTTTTATTTGCATTTTTATTAATGTTTTACTATTGATTTGGCGATTTATATAATTTGGCGAAATTGGTCGACGGGATATCTAAGAAGTAGCGTTATCTTATTTACCTTATTTCCCTAAATAACGAAGTTTTGTTAAAGCATTCAGGATGTGTTGGAAAGTGTTTCATATTCTATGCTTAACGCATGATTTTTCTTTCTTCTTTAGTTTTATTTTGCATTTATTTTATTCTTAATTATATTGCTTATGCTGCTTTATAGAAACTTATAGAAACCTTATAGAAACTTTGGCACAGTTGTCATATACGTTATCATATATTGGCGCGATTTTTTTCCGACGCCAACTTGGCGAAAACATCAACAGCGTAAACAACAACATCCAGATTACCATATCAAGCAAATTTACGACACTTTGGCGCCAGTTAAGTACCCGTTGTGTATATGACATTGGCGTCAGGGTACAGATGTCATATTCGCCCCATATTGGCGCGATTTTTTTCGGTTGCCAATTTGGCGAAAACATCAACAGCATAAACAACATAATCCGGGTTACCACATCAAACAAAATAACGACACTTTGACGCAAGTTAAGTACCTGTTGCCTATATGATATTGGCGACAGAAAAAAATCGCGCCAATATGGGGCGAATATGACATCTGTTCCGGCGTCAGAAACAAATCGCGCCAAGACATCGCGTATATGACATCTGCGCCGAAATTTTAATATCTAATGTTTAAACTCTTCGCTCCACTCCCCTTGCATATAGTACAAACTATAACACGGATAGCGCAAAATAATAGACAGTTTGGTACTTTTCCACTGTAAGGGCTTTGGCATTTTTTTTAAAAGCTTGGCGTAATTTGGGCATCAGAAAGTGAGATTTGGGTACTTTTCCGTTATGGACACCATTGTCGCCAAGCTTAATAGTTGGCGCAAAATCGTGAATTGAAGCATTTGAAAAATAAAAGAAAAACCATTGTCTATACTAAAGTGAGCATTTAAAAAATATAACATTTGAAAATTCCAGACTTTTACGAACTGTTTCATCAAATCACAAATATATACTTAAAATAAGTGAACAAATAACTGCTATAAAATAAAGCAATAAAATAAAACTCATATTAAACTGCTGGCATAAAATTACAAATATCTTTTAGCATTTTGAAATAATTGGCGCATTAGTATACATTTTGGCATGGTGTCCGTATAACGGGAAAAATATTGAGATTTGTTGTCAAATCATATAAACAGCTATGAAAACAAATTTGATGAGCGTTTTTGTTTGTTTTATATGCATATTATTGATGTTTTTATGTACAAATTACATCTGTTTCTGTATAGAATTAGAGAAACGTCTTTTTTATATTAAATAAATCGTATAAATATCGAAAAAAATGCGTGTGTATATAAAATGAAACAGTGAATAGGTTCCCGGAAAATGTGTTACCAAATTTCCTTTTTCGCCAAAACACCTATACTGGAAAAGTAGCACATTAAAATCGCGCAGTTAGGAGCTCACACAGTACATTGTCTATTGGCGGTTATTTTATTAGTAGCATCGGGAGGAAGATGTAAAGATGTACTTTAAATTATCACCCATAGATTTCGAAAAAATATCTTAAAAGAGTGGAGTTTAAATTAAATTTCGGTGACATCCATTATGAAAGATTAATGGTTTTAAATGGGAATTTCGCCACATTAGCCAGCTATCGCCAAGTTGGATAATATTTGGCGCTACTGTGGTAACCCTGCATTAATGTTTTTCAACAATTACTCATTTCAATGAGGCGGTCCATCCGGAATAGTGAGGGACACACAGAGACTTGGATTTTATATAAATAGATAGATAGATTTCCATTATATGGGGGAAACGACGAATCAGTAGTTTAGAACTACATTTAATTTTTTTTTCATTTAAATTTTTTTCTTTTTAAATTACCGTTATTGCGTATATAATACGTGGAAATAATAAGCCTGTTTTATACCAGGAATTTTATTTTATAAAATGTAACCTAGTTCTATGTTGTATATATTTGACTTTATTTTATTAAATTAAGTTTCTAGTGCAGAAGATATTTGTTTGTTTCGCGGATTAGCCTTTTAAAATTATGTTATGCTACTTGAATTCACACACCTGTAACGAATTTTACTTTATTTTTAATCTGAATATTTACTCTTATAAAATTAATAATATTTTGCTATACATATACTTATAACTATCTTATAATATTTTATTTTTCATCGAACATGTAGATAGGAATTGTTATAGGAAAGGGGTGTGTCTTAGGTACAATTAATAAATAGCACTGAAACTCGACCACTTACATTATATTGGGTCGTTCGGAAAGTCGTGTCCGTTTGGAAAAATCAATTCGTCCCGGAAAATTCTATCATTTAATTATTAGACATTGATTCCGATATTTAATCTCTAATAATTATTGGGCAGAATTTTCCAGTACGAATTAATTTTCCCAAACGGACATGACTTTCCGAACGACTCAATACAGTGAAACCTCTCTGTAAGGGCCACCTGCCATTCCTTTGAAAATTGGCCCTTATGAGGGGTGGCCCTTGAATCGGGGTGACCAAATTTTTCATTTATTTTTCTTTTTATCCCGAGATTTTTAAAACCTGCATATTCTTTCAGTAAATTCTCTTTGTTTTTAACAATATTGTTTATTTGATTCTTGCTGCAATTAAACTGTGAAGCCAATTTTCTTGCAGATGTTCCTTGATCATGACAATTAAGAACTTTGATTTTGTCATTCAAATCCAAATGTATTCTTTGGCTTGATTTAGGTGCCATAATTTTAAATTTTACATAAGTCTGAACATAAAATTTCTAGTGTAAAAATTGTACACAGTTTTAGTAAATGTGGAATCAGTTTTTCTAGATAACCTGTTATTCTTTGCGTGCCAGAACAAAGAGTCAAGTTTCCCCTCCAACCCCACACCTACAGGTTGAAGGTCAAACAAAGTGTGAGGAATACCTGTTTGTCTCATTTGTGGAAAAGTTTGTGGTACTTCATTGAGTTACTAAATCCTCCCCATCTCCCCCTGCCTTCTTTGTTGCAAGTGCAGATATTTGCTCTTATTTTTTGGTTCAGTAATTTAATACACTTGTTTAGGATTTAAGGCACATGTGAAAAAAATGGCCTTTATGAGGGGTAGGCGCGGCCTCTAATAGGAGTTAATTTAACATTATGTCTATGGGAAAAAATTTTGTTCCTAAAAATATTGGCCCTTAATAGAGGTGGCCCTTGAATAAGGGTGGTATTTAAAAGAAGTTTCTCTGTATTATTAAAGTTACATTTATGGTATGTATCAGTGTGATTTTTTTTTTCAGCTTTCAGGTATGTCAGATAAATTTCTGTATAAGTTTCGGCTAAAATCTTGAAATGTCAAAATCTTATCCTCCAAATGACTTGAAATTTTGTTTCTAGGCATAGTTTGAACCGAAGATTTAAAATATAGTGTCAAAATTGGGTGTTGCTTTTGAAAAGTTTGGCCTTGTATAGATTTGTAGATGTCCCCATAAGCAAATTTTACAGACATCATTTAAAAGTAGACTTTATTTCCAATCGTTTGGTACCAATAATATTCTTCTATTATAATTAGTTGCACAGTTAGTAGAGGGTGTTTGCGTTTTCTTTTTTTTTTTTTTTTCCCCACGACTGTACCAAAAAATATCCACAACAATGTACAGTGAAACCTCCCTGTGCGACCACCTCCCTGAACGACCATTTTTTTCATGGAATGAAATTTATTCCCATAGGCTCAATACTAATTTTACCCCCATTCAGAGACCATCCCAGTTGAACTCCCTCCATGAGCGACCCGTTTCTTTGAAGGAAATGAAACAAATTCCGTTTTTTCCTGGTCGCTTCAAGAAGGTTTTATTAGAAAAATAATTCCGGAGATTACCTTATTCATCAAACTTCTAAACTAAGTTTAGAATTCTTACTTAAAAAAGTGTTTAAACCCCTTTGTTTAACTCTGATGACAAATTAAGAATGACGGTCAATAAACTTCCCTGCCCTATTTTATCAGGAAACTCTCAAAGAAATAGATAAATTAATGAAATCGTTATTATTTGTTCCCGTCAAAAAAAAAAAAATCCTTTAGTTACTGAACATTGAAAGGACTTTGAAATAAAAGTTATGAAAGATAAAACCGTAAATTCAAAGCAAACTCAATCTATTCTTTTTTTAAACTCTGCATAATTAACTTATGTAATTAACTTTTGTTTTTATACTTAATTTTTTTTATTTTTTCCTAATGTGGAAAATGAATTTTAGTAACAATAATTGTAACTTTTTTTCAACAATTAAAATCTAGATTTAAACATGAACTCCATTGAGAGACCATCTCTAGAAGCGACCCATTTTTATTGGAAAGGAACGTAGTCGCTTTAGGGAGGTTTTGCTGTATATAGAATTTCTAAACATTCAACAGTTTAGTCATTTCTTTGGCTTCCTAGTTGAAGCCAACTTTACGTCCCGTCTAGGAGTAGCTTTATTTCTAAAACTTAAGGAGCCACAATAGAGAAGAAGTCTAACGGTATGATTTACACCAAAATCTAATTAGCAACAACATTTGTCAACTTCTAACTCAATCTGAAGTTTGATGAAAATCCGTGCATTAGTTTTTAAGATAGAGCTATTGCGGAAATCTTGAAAAATACAGCATAGCAGCGCCACATGTTGAGAGATTTACACTAAAAACTAAACAGTACTAATTTATATTAGGGACTAACTGAATCTGACGTTTGCTGAAAATTCATGCATTAGTTCTTGAGAAAGAGCGATTGTGATAATCATCAATAATGTAGCATAGCAGCTCCACCTGTTGGGCTATTTACAACAAAAAGTAATCAGAACTAAATTATATCGAGGACTCTAACTTTTTATAAAAATCCGTGCATTAATTCTTCAGATATAGATAGCTATTGCGGAAATCGTGAAAAATGTAGCATAGCAGCGCCACCTGTTGGCTGATTTACACCAAAAAGTAATCAGCACCAATATTATATCAGGGACTAACTGAAGCTAAAGTTTCATTAAAATTAGTTGATTAGTTCTTGAAACAGAGCGCCCACAAAATTTGTGTCACACACAGACAAACATTTTGCAAAAAACATGTTTTTCGGGATCTCTGACCCCTAAAACATGTATATCCGTCGAAAACCGGAATTCGAAAATTTTCACGAATCCAATACTTTCTTCTTATAAAGATAGAAGAAAGTAAAAATGAATAAGCAAGCATAAAATAAACTCACTTAAAATTTTCCGGTTATTATCAAGATTTTCTTTTTATGGATGCCGATTATAACGGAAGACTGTTCCATTAGACAGTTTAAAGGTAAAAATTTTCTGTATCTCAAAAACTATTGAGTTGTAAAAAATATGTTTCGGACGACACACATTCTTTTAATATAAAAATTAATTCAACTCATAATTCATTATTCTTTTAAAGCGAATTTATTGTTATTTTTTTTATAATTCAAGATATGTTTTTAAATCGGAAAAATCCTGGAATATTTTGGGGTCTATTTATTGTATCTCATTAAATAAAAAAACATTTCAATTGGATGATTTTTTTGGGAGGATATAAATTAAAGTTTGTCGAGTGCATTTATCATTAGCATCATCAAACTTTGACCTCATCTAACTCTATGCAGATTTTTTTAAGTATATAAAATATACCTTTTCCGGCGCTGCTTTTATCCAAGAAACTTAAACAAAGTGCCAAAAGTGGGTGTTACCCTTTGAAATTTTTTAAAAATATTTAATATGCAGACGGAATTATTTTGAAATTCCATTTATATTCAGAAAAATAGATATAATTTCTAGTCGAATTTCACCTCTCGTATTCACACCTGTCTACGACCAATTTGGCAAAGAGAAACCATAGATACTAACTAAAAGGACTCGTTACACTCGTTACAAGAAATAAAAAATAAGTACGGCTAATCAGTGTATACAATATATTTTTTAAAAATCTATGATTAAAATCACATACTACTCACAATAATAAAATACAAACATATTCCAACAGTTTCGGACAATACAAACTTGTCCATCATCAGGGAAATATCCAGGAGAAACCAACACTTTACGATATCTACATTACAGAAACCATAGAGATTCTAACACGTAAAAAGTCAATATGTAATCATGTAGCATCCTTTAACTTATCAAAATTATGGCCGGAGTTACTCCATGGTTACGAATAAGGAAATAAGCATTCAAGGTAAAATAACAAATGATATGCATGATCTGAAAGAGTACGTGAAAAATTGAATGAAGGCGTTTCAGATCATTAAATCATATATCCTGTAATTTTAGAATATTCTTATTTACTAGAAGATAGCCCATCAGAATGACGTGGTTGCATTTTTAAAAAAATGATATAGCATTGCATTATAAAAAGAGTTATGAAGTAACAAACTTAATTTTATCTGACTATTAGGGTCAGGTGGAGTAAAATAGTTATAAAAACAGCCTATTTTTCATTGAAACATAATTTGCAAGAAAATTATTAATTGAATTATTAAAATAATGACATAGAATATGCAAATGAACTTCACTCACAAAATTTGAGGAATTATTTCACAAAAAAAGGGAAAATTAGTACTACTAATGATAATAATAACTTTAATGCATGGAGTTCGTTCAGATCGCTATATTGACAATGAGTTCCATGGTCTATATTTTAATCAATAATTCATAATTAAACATTGTTTTTTAAATCCGTGAAATGATTGCAAAAAGCAGTAAAATGTTGTTAGTTTTGTATGTTTTTCATGGCCTTAGAGCAAAATTATTGTATCGATGGTCTATATTTTAATGAATCTCAAAGGAGTGAATCGCATATTGTTTACAATCGCTGATTCCTGGGTGATAGGATTTTCAACGCAAGATACATGGAAAAACATCCATATTTCGATGTAGCTCATCACCCAAGTTGTTTTTGTTTTTCACAATTTTTCTGAAAAGGTTAATCTTATGCAGCTTTATTGAAAAAATTAAATCTCTGAAAATTAAAGAAAATGGCTGAGTTTAGCGAAAGATTATCGGGGTCTGGATGAGTTCACTCCGGAAGTGCTATACACTTAGTGCTATTATATATATAATTTGTTTTGATAAAGCATCGGATAGAGTCGAAATATGTAAACAATCTAATAAAACTATTTTTACTTTTTTAAAGTTTTCATTTTACACTTTTAGCATTTAAAAAAAGTAGAGTATAGACCAATATGGCAATAAAATAGCATGGAGTGATGCCTATTTCACATCATCCACACGAATAAAAAAAAATGCTATTGAGCTCTTTAGTGTGACTACTTACTAACTAATTACTTATTACCTACTTTTTAACATATTGTTTTAGAGGGATTTTTTATCGAAAAGTATTGTTACAAAATCATTAAAATTTGGTGATCATATTACTATCGATAATGAAATTGATAATGAAATAATGTAAAGAAACAAAAATCTAGTGATGAAAGCATTTCAAAATTCGTACTAAATTCATACTGTCCAAATCTCATGTTATTATTGCCCAAATAAAGTTCCACAGAGTCTTTGTCTTTTGCCTTGAGAAAGTTTAATTTCGCCAGCCCTGGAATTAAAGCAAAATTTCAGAGTCATACTATTGTATCACAATACTCGCTGAAACTGTTTTTAAAAGAATCTATGAACAATTTGACAACTTGGTTTGTTGGATGAAAACTATGAACGCATTTACAATAGGTTTTTCTTTTTTTTCTTTGTTATCCCTGAAAGGCTAAAATTTGTCAAATGCTTAGAAAATACTTTGAAGAATTTCTAGTTGAACATTATAAAAAAGGGGAACACCTTTTTAATTTGTAATATATATATATATATATTTTATTTATTTGTTGTTGTTGTTGTTAGTGTGACTACTTATGATTACTAATTACTGATTACCTACTTTTTCACATAGTGTGTTAGAGTGTTTTTTCGAAAAGTATTGTCATAAAATCATTAAAATTTGGTGATTATATTACTATCGATAATGAAATAATTTAAAGAAAAAAAAATCTAGTGATGAAAGTAGGAGGAAGAAGTATTTCAAAATTCGTACTAAATTCGTACGTCCAAATCTCATGTTATTATTGCCAGAATAAAGTTCCACAGAGCCTTTGTCTTTTGCGTTGAGAAAGTTTAATTTCGCCAGCTCTGTAATTAAAGCAAAATTTCAGAGTCATACTTGTATCACAATACTCGCTGCAACTGTTTTTAAAAGATTCTTTGAGCAATTTGACAATTTGGTTTGCTGAATAAAAACTATGAATGTATTTATAATGAGTTTTTTTATTTGTTATCCCTGAAATGCTGAAATTTGTCAAATGTTTAGGAAATACTTTGAAAAATGAGTAGTTGGACATTATAAAAAAAGGAAAGGCTTTTTAATTTGTAATATATTGTTTCTTATTTTACTTATTGATTTATTTGTTGTTCTTGTTAGCGTGACTACACTGTAAAAAAAAAAAGACGGGCTAAAAAACGGGGATTCTACTGGCAATCGAGATGCCAGTAGTATTTCCGTATTTTAACGTAAATTTCCCCCCATAAATTCCAGAAATCCGTATTTTTACAGAAATTTTTCCCCATAAATTACAGAAAATTTTCCGTTTTTCAAGGAATTTATGGGGGGGGGGGATTTTCCGTTAAAATACGGGAGTAGTACTGTCGTCTCGATTGACAGTAGAATCTCCGTTTTTCAGTCCATTTTTTTACAGTGTACTTATTATTACTAATTACTGAACCTACTTTTTTACATAGTGTGTTAAAGGTTTGTTTTTTTTTTAAAGTATTGTTACTAAATCCGTAAAATTTCGTGATTATATTACTATCGATAATGAAATTGATAATAAAATAATTTAAAGAAAAAAAATCTAGTGATGAATGTAGGAGGAAGAAGTATATCGAAATTCGTACTAAATATATACTGTCCAAATCTCATGTTATTATTGACCGAATAAAGTTCCACCGAGTCTTTGTCTTTTGCTTTGAGAAAGTTTAATTTTGCCAGCCCTGTAATTAAAGCAAAATTTCAGAGTCATACGTGTATAACAATACTTGCTGCAACTGTTTTTAAAAGAATTTCTGAACAATTTGACAATTTGGTTTGTTGAATGAAAACTATAAACGCATTTATAATAAGTGTTTTTTTCTTTTTTTCCTCCTTTGTTATCCCTGAAATGCTAAAATTTGTCAAACGTTTAGGAAATACTTTGAAGAATATCTATTTGAACGTTATAAAGGAAGGAAAGACTTTTCACTTTGTAATATATTGGTTTTATTTTTTTATTATTTTTTTATTTTTTGTATTTTTAATATTTTTTATTTGTTTTTGTTCTTGTTGTTAGTGTGACTACTTATGATTACTAATTACTGATTACCTACACTGAAAAAAAATTCTGTAATTCTACAGATGTAAAGTTATAGAAAAATGTATGCTTACTAAAATTTTATCTGTACACTGTTAAAAAAAAAATGTAAATATACAAAACTATTTTTTGTAAAGCTACAAAAATCTGTAGTTTTAAGCTTTACAAAAGAATCGACTAAAATTACAGTAATCTTACTAAAATTTTATCTGTAACACGGTTTACAGTTACATAAAAAGTCCTAGGCATCCCAGTTTCCTGAAAACGTCTTAATAACCTTACAGATTTTTTGATTTGCAGCGCAAACATGTAACTGTTACATGAATTTTTGTTGTTACCGTTACATAAAGAGTTCTTGGCATCCCAGTTTCCTGGAAAATTCTTAGTAACGTTACGGATTTTTTTTTCAGTGTAGACATCCCAGTTTCCTAAAAAATTTTTAGTAACTTTTCATAATTTTTGATTTACGGTGCAAAATGTATCTGTTACATGAATGTTTGTTGTTGCCCTTACATAAAAAGTTCTAGGAATCCCAGTTTCTGAGAAAAATTTTAGTAACTTTGCAGATTTTTCTTTTTTACAGTGTACTCTTTCACATATTGTGTCAGAGGTTTTTTTCGAAAAGTACTGTTATTTAATCATTAAAATTTGGTGATTATATAACTATTGGTAAGGAGCTTTATAATAAAATAATTCGAGAGAGAAAAATCTAGTACTGAAAGTAGAAGGAAGAAGTATTTCGAAATCTGTACTAAATACTTGAACCTTTTTTCTGAAAAATTGGTTAGAAATTGCGTTGAATTAATTTCATTTTAACAGTCGCTTGACAATAATTAAAATACGTTAAGATTTTTTTTTTTCATAAGAACGTTTTAAAAACTATTTCTTTTAAATAAATACTATTCTATCATTCCCGATATGTTTGATAAAATTCTACTGGATAAATACAATGTATTTCAATGATATTACTATTCCTTTTTTTTCAGATGAGAATTTGGAAATATCCGTGATAAGCTCTGCTGAAGAAACAACTTTACAACAAACAGTTACTACTGGTATTTATTTTTAATAATTGATATCTGATATGAAATAAGATAAATGACTTATTCGATGCGCATACGTTATCAAACACTTTTCAAAACTTTCCAGGTTAGTGTTACAAAATTCATGTTTTCATACGGTGAAAGGAGATATCTAAATAAACAATATAGAAAATTCCTACACTGTAAAAAAAAATCTGTAGTTCTACAGATGTAAAGTTACATGCTTACTAAACTTTCACCTGTAACTGTACGAAAAAAGCTGCAAATCTACAAAACTAGTTTTTGTAAAGCTACAAAAATCTGTAACTTTACAAATGAATCTGCTAAAATTTCAGTAATCTTACTAAACTTTTATTTGTAACCCTGGCTGCAATTACATGAAAAGTTCTCGGAATCCCAGTTTCCAAAAAAATTCTTAGTAACCTTACAGATTTTTTGATTTTCGGCGCAAAAGTGTGTCTGTTACATGAAATTTTGTTGTTGCCGTTACATGAAATGTTCTAGGAATCCAAGTTTCCTAGAAAAACTTTAGTAACTTCACAGATTTTTTTTTACAGTGTAGTACAGTTGAAAAATCACTTTCAGCTGTTAAGAGTACTCCCCAACGCACAGTAAAGTATTCGAATTTTTTTGAACAGTCATATATAAATTTTTATTCAGACCACATATTATATATTCGTCAATTAAATTCAGTTAAAAAATACATAGCACGATTGAAAACGCATTCCCTGAAATTAACTGCAATAGATGGTAATTAATCCAGATTCTTTTGAGCAGACTTGTACACAAATTTACTTATATCACATTTACAATACAAAGTATATTTAGTTCAACTGAAAAACGCGCAACACATTTTAAAACGCACTTTCAGCCATCCCTTCCCATACAGCGTAATGTATTCGAATTCTTTTGTACAGCCTAGTCCCTTTATATATAAAATTTATATACACCATAAAATGTACTAAAATTTAGTTAAGCGTGAAAACTGATCTAAGCCTATTTGTAGCAGTTAGAGCGCACGCAGACAGATCAACGAGCTGAAGTCATACACACTATCAACTATGTTGGAAAGTATAGAAATAAACATAAGATCTATTTCTATTTAAGGCTGTCCTTAGATGCCAAACCTCTTATTTTCTCAAATCACGAAACGATTTTCACTCCACCTTCTCGTTTGAAATGGAAAATGTGAGTACGGATTTAATCATTGATGCGTACGTCGTAGTAGTAGATTGTAAAATACAGTCGAACCTCTATTTAACGAAGTCGCTAAATCCCGTAAAAAAGTTCGTTGTATGGAAAATTAGCTAAATAGAGATTCACCTTTTAAAATACTTTAAACTACATAAAACATATATTAAATTCATAAACACTAAATATTTTTACTAAAAGTAATTAATCACATTTTTTTTAAATAAATTATATCGATTTGTTTTATTTATTTTACCCACCAATATTCATCATCAATTCATTTTTTTTATGTGTTTAAATCTTTGAAATCTGCAAGGAAAACAAAATATTGTCCGGGAATACACTGTACTTCCTATTTAAAGTAAATAGTTTTACATTAAAATTAACGAATTTTAATGACATTATCATATTTATTATTATTATAACAAATAATTTTAACCATACATTAACATATGCGTCCTCAAATTTAATTTCTGAAAAACTCTGTTAATTTTGCCTGAGTTTTTTATTTAAAAAAGTGCTTTCTCTCATAATACATCTCGCACCTTTGCAATGCACCAAAAACCCCTTCATGCGTATTTTCTTCTAACTATAATTCGCGTCGGATTGTTTCAAATGATTTTAGCATTTCATCATACGAAGTTTTGTTAATTCCTGTATAATGACCATTTCCATCGCCATCATATTCGTCTTCATCGCAATTCATTGCTGTATTGTTTTTATTTTTCACACTGTCGAAAATATCCAATTCGGATAGTGTTTCCGAGGTCTCAATTTCAGAATTAAGTGAAATAGAATCATCAATCAGCACATCATGGTTAATTTCTTCCTTTTTTCTCGCTGTATCCACATTTTTTAAAGTTACTCTAAGGGATTATTGTCTTCGTCCTCCGTACTTACCGAATTCTCACTGCTGACAAAGAAGGCGCCTGGTAAAACCAGTTCAAGGCCATTGAACATCATAAAATGTGTTTAAAGAAAAAATAAGATAGAAATGTCCAGAAATATTTTGAGAAATGGGGAGAAAAAAAAATTTGATCACAAGAAAAAGTTCGTTAAATAGAGAATGCACTTCGCTATTTGGGGGTTATTTTACGAAGAAACTCGCAAAATATTCTTGGTTCCAAGGAAAAGTTCGCAAAATAGAGAAATTCGCAAAATAGAGGTTCGTTAAATAGAGGTTCGACTGTAATAGGAATTCAATATTGGTTCAGTGGTGCCTATTACAGGTATTGCCCTTACATTTGAAATACAGTAAAACCTCCCTAAAGCGACCACGTTCTGTTCCAATAAAAATGGGTCGCTCCGAGAGGTGGTCTCTTAACGGAGGTCCTGTTTAAATCAAGATTTTAATTAAAAAGCAGAAAAACCAACGTTTAAAATGCACAAATAATATATGAAAAGCAGCAAACAGCTGTTTCGAATCTACTAGCGAGATTCTTCTTCAGTGCAAAAGGAACAGCGTGCTAGAAAAAGCAAGGCTGAGCAAAATCATAGACAGAGACGCGCTGGCTTTTATACCCTATGCGGGTGGCGAAGGCGCCGAAACAACCAATGAGAGAGAAGCAGTGGAAACGACTGGGTGGACAAGTAGCAACATCTACCGGAGAAGTAGAGAAAAGAAACCAAAAAAGGGGAATTAAATTAACGCTTTCCAAATACTTGGAAAATCTGGAGTACTAGATAAGTCATTGACTAAAGAGTGAGAATTTTTAATGATATGGTAAGCTCCCCAAAAATCAAGATCAAGGTTAGAAGAACATTTTTGGATAATGATGGCTGAGGAAAAATCGAACCTATGTTGAGAAGACCAAGAATGTTGAGCAATAGAAGAACGTTTGAGCTCCTGATTTTTAACATAACCTTCATGCTCTTTTAAACGAAATCTAAGAGCACGTTTAGTCTGACCAATATAAGAAAGACCACACTGACAAGAGATCTGGTAAATGCCCCAATTATCTAGGCGATCAACGGGGTGTTTGAGATTTGAAAAAAAAATTTTATTAACAGGAGAAAAAATAACCTTAAAATCAAACCTTCTTAGGATTTTAGCAACTTGCTGACTGATTTTAGGAAAAAATGGTAATACAACTGAAGTATTAGAGTTGGAATTAGAATGCTTTTCAGAATGGTCGGATTTCGTCAATTTCTTATAAATAGAATCGATAATATTAGAGGAATAACCACGATCGACAGCAATAGCTTTGAGGTAATTAAGTTGAGCACTAAGTAACTGAGGAGTGGAACAAATATTAGTAGCCCGAAAAACAAAAGTATTGAAAGCAGCGAATTTCTGGTTAGGGGGATGAGAAGAATACCTGTGAGGTGGGAGACTGACAGCAAAAGGTTTACGAAAGACAGTAGTCTGAAAGCCATTTTCACAACGAATAACAAGGACATCCAGGAAAGAAAGACAGTTATTGGTCTCAATTTCGGAGATAAATTGAATGCAGGGATCAATGGAATTCATAATAGAGAGAATATGATTAATATCCGAATTCATTTCAATCAGGATATAAACATCATCAACATAACGAACATAGAATGGAAATTTTAAGATTTCAAAAAGCTTGACCTCAAAATAGTGCATATAAATATCGCATAAAATTGGACTAAGAGGATTGCCCATAGCCAAACCGTCAATCATACGGAAGAAATTACCATTGAAAACAAAAGTATTTTGCGACAAGCAAGCGCGAGTGAGAAGTATAAGTTCCTCGATTTCAAAATAAGAGAAATGGAATTCACAAAGCCTTTTCTTGAGGCAATCTAAAGCCCCCTCAACCGGAACGTTTGTAAATAATGATTTAACATCAAAAGAAACCATCATGTGACCCTGCGGCTTAAAATTATGAAGTTTTTTAACAAAATCAAAAGAATTCTTAACAGTGAAACAGTTACTGCTCAAAAGTGGGGAAAAAACAGAAACTAAATATTTGGCAATCTTATAAGAAGCTGTACCGATACTAGAGACAATAGGTCTAAAAGGAATGTCAGGTTTATGGACCTTAGGTAAAGCATAAAACCTGGCACAATGCACAATAGACGGAATAAGGGACTTCTTAAAGTTAGCAGGAATAATGGAAGAAGACTTAATGGCAGACTTAATAGACTTAATTTCACTAGTGGAAGGGTCTTTGCGGATATCCACATACGGACCATCATTAATTAATTTATGGGTTTTTTCCAAATACGTAGATTTGTCGAGAAGAACAATCTGACCACCTTTGTCGGCCTTAGTAATAATTAAGTTTGGATCAGAACGCAAATTTTTCAGACATTGTTTAACAGGATGTTTAAGATTGGGTTTATAAACATTAGAATTGAAATCAACAGTATTGGCAATGAGATGCCTAATAGACTCTTTTTGAGAAGTAGATAGAGCGCTATGCTTAAAGGCTCTTTCAATAGGAGCAATAAGATTAGGTAAAGAAGGAATAGCAGAGACAGAAAAATTGTTATTCAATTTGAGAGCATCGAGCTGATTGTTACTTAATGGAACACTAGAAAGATTGACAACAGCATTTTGGTTAACAAGAGGCAAATTACTGCAGTTATTAGCGGCAGAACTTCCACAAAGCGCATTAAATTTCTTCTTTAAAACCGAACAATGAACAGAAGAAGCTCTGAGAACTCTGCTCCATGACCTTCTGTCAATGGACTGAAAATCAGGAGTAGAATTAGCGAGGCTGATATGTAAAGAATATAACTCGCGCTCTATATGAGCAATTTTGTGGCGAGTCTCTTGAATCAAAGCTCTTAAAAGAGCTAATTTAGAACGAAATAAGACTTTCTCAATCCTATTTGAAGAAAATAAATTACAACGAATGGAAATGAATTTAGGAATAACCTTCTTACGCCTACAATCAAGTAGGAAATGTAAGTGTTCCAAAAACCTGTACTTTTTTAATCGTAAATTACAATACCTATTGATCTGAGATATTGCGGGAAAAAAAAATTACAGAAGAATAAAGGCCCGTTAACGCCAAATACATAAAAATAGCAAATAAAGCCTTTGTACAACAATATTAAAAAGCAGAAAAACCAACGTTTAAAATGCACAAATAATATATGAAAAGCAGCAAACAGCTGTTTCGAATCTACTAGCGAGATTCTTCTTCAGTGCAAAAGGAACAGCGTGCTAGAAAAAGCAAGGCTGAGCAAAATCATAGACAGAGACGCGCTGGCTTTTATACCCTATGCGGGTGGCGAAGGCGCCGAAACAACCAATGAGAGAGAAGCAGTGGAAACGACTGGGTGGACAAGTAGCGACATCTACCGGAGAAGTAGAGAAAAGAAACCAAAAAAGAGGAATTAAATTAACGCTTTCCAAATACTTGGAAAATCTGGAGTACTAGATAAGTCATTGACTAAAGAGTGAGAATTTTTAATGATATGGTAAGCTTCCCAAAAATCAAGATCAAGGTTAGAAGAACATTTTTGGATAATGATAGCTGAGGAAAAATCGAACCTATGTTGAGAAGACCAAGAATGTTGAGCAATAGAAGAACGTTTGAGCTCCTGATTTTTAACATAACCTTCATGCTCTTTTAAACGAAATCTAAGAGCACGTTTAGTCTGACCAATATAAGAAAGACCACACTGACAAGAGATCTGGTAAATGCCCCAATTATCTAGGCGATCAACGGGGTGTTTGAGATTTGAAAAAGGGATTTTATTAACAGGAGAAAAAATAACTTTAAAATCAAACCTTCTTAGGATTTTAGCAACTTGCTGACTGATTTTAGGAAAAAATGGTAATACAACTGAAGTATTAGAGTTGGAATTAGAATGCTTTTCAGAATGGTCGGATTTCGTCAATTTCTTATAAATAGAATCGATAATATTAGAGGAATAACCACGATCGACAGCAATAGCTTTGAGGTAATTAAGTTGAGCACTAAGTAACTGAGGAGTGGAACAAACATTAGTAGCCCGAAAAACAAAAGTATTGAAAGCAGCGAATTTCTGGTTAGGGGGATGAGAAGAATACCTGTGAGGTGGGAGACTGACAGCAAAAGGTTTACGAAAGACAGTAGTCTGAAAGCCATTTTCACAACGAATAACAAGGACATCCAGGAAAGAAAGACAGTTATTGGTCTCAATTTCGGAGATAAATTGAATGCAGGGATCAATGGAATTCATAATAGAGAGAATATGATTAATATCCGAATTCATTTCAATCAGGACATAAACATCATCAACATAACGAACATAGAACGGAAATTTTAAGATTTCAAAAAGCTTGACCTCAAAATAGTGCATATAAATATCGCATAAAATTGGACTAAGAGGATTGCCCATAGCCAAACCGTCAATCATACGGAAGAAATTACCATTGAAAACAAAAGTATTTTGCGACAAGCAAGCGCGAGTGAGAAGTATAAGTTCCTCGATTTCAAAATAAGAGAAATGGAATTCACAAAGCCTTTTCTTGAGGCAATCTAAAGCCCCCTCAACCGGAACGTTTGTAAATAATGATTTAACATCAAAAGAAACCATCATGTGACACTGCGGCTTAAAATTATGAAGTTTTTTAACAAAATCAAAAGAATTCTTAACAGTGAAACAGTTACTGCTCAAAAGTGGGGAAAAAACAGAAACTAAATATTTGGCAAGCTTATAAGAAGCTGTACCGATACTAGAGACAATAGGTCTAAAAGGAATGTCAGGTTTATGGACCTTAGGTAAAGCATAAAACCTGGCACAATGCACAATAGACGGAATAAGGGACTTCTTAAAGTTAGCAGGAATAATGGAAGAAGACTTAATGGCAGACTTAATAGACTTAATTTCACTAGTGGAAGGGTCTTTGCGGATATCCACATACGGACCATCATTAATTAATTTATGGGTTTTTTCCAAATACGTAGATTTGTCGAGAAGAACAATCTGACCACCTTTGTCGGCCTTAGTAATAATTAAGTTTGGATCAGAACGCAAATTTTTCAGACATTGTTTAACAGGATGTTTAAGATTGGGTTTATAAACATTAGAATTGAAATCAACAGTATTGGCAATGAGATGCCTAATAGACTCTTTTTGAGAAGAAGATGGAGCGCTATGCTTAAAGGCTCTTTCAATAGGAGCAATAAGATTAGGTAAAGAAGGAATAGCAGAGACAGAAAAATTGTTATTCAATTTGAGAGCATCGAGCTGATTGTTACTTAATGGAACACTAGAAAGATTGACAACAGCATTTTGGTTAACAAGAGGCAAATTACTGCAGTTATTAGCGGCAGAACTTCCACAAAGCGCATTAAATTTCTTCTTTAAAACCGAACAATGAACAGAAGAAGCTCTGAGAACTCTGCTCCATGACCTTCTGTCAATGGACTGAAAATCAGGAGTAGAATTAGCGAGGCTGATATGTAAAGAATATAACTCGCGCTCTATATGAGCAATTTTGTGGCGAGTCTCTTGAATCAAAGCTCTTAAAAGAGCTAATTTAGAACGAAATAAGACTTTCTCAATCCTATTTGAAGAAAATAAATTACAACGAATGGAAATGAATTTAGGAATAACCTTCTTACGCCTACAATCAAAAAGAAAATGTAAGTGTTCCAAAAACCTGTACTTTTTTAATCGTAAATTACAAAACCTATTGATTTGAGATATTGCGGGAAAAAAGAAATTACAGAAGAATAAAGGCCCGTTAACGCCAAATACATAAAAATAGCAAATAAAGCCTTTGTACAACAATATTAAAAAGCAGAAAAACCAACGTTTAAAATGCACAAATAATATATGAAAAGCATCAAACAGCTGTTTCGAATCTACTAGCGAGATTCTTCTTCAGTGCAAAAGGAACAGCGTGCTAGAAAAAGCAAGGCTGAGCAAAATCATAGACAGAGACGCGCTGGCTTTTATACCCTATGCGGGTGGCGAAGGCGCCGAAACAACCAATGAGAGAGAAGCAGTGGAAACGACTGGGTGGACAAGTAGCGACATCTACCGGAGAAGTAGAGAAAAGAAGCCAAAAAAGGGGAATTAAATTAACGCTTTCCAAATACTTGGAAAATCTGGAGTACTAGATAAGTCATTGACTAAAGAGTGAGAATTTTTAATGATATGGTAAGCTCCCCAAAAATCAAGATCAAGGTTAGAAGAACATTTTTGGATAATGATGGCTGAGGAAAAATCGAACCTATGTTGAAAAGACCAAGAATGTTGAGCAATAGAAGAACGTTTGAGCTCCTGATTTTTAACATAACCTTCATGCTCTTTTAAACGAAATCTAAGAGCACGTTTAGTCTGACCAATATAAGAAAGACCACACTGACAAGAGATCTGGTAAATGCCCCAATTATCTAGGCGATCAACGGGGTGTTTGAGATTTGAAAAGGGGATTTTATTAACAGGAGAAGAAATAACTTTAAAATCAAACCTTCTTAGGATTTTAGCAACTTGCTGACTGATTTTAGGAAAAAATGGTAATACAACTGAAGTATTAGAGTTGGAATTAGAATGCTTTTCAGAATGGTCGGATTTCGTCAATTTCTTATAAATAGAATCGATAATATTAGAGGAATAACCACGATCGACAGCAATAGCTTTGAGGTAATTAAGTTGAGCACTAAGTAAGTGAGGAGTGGAACAAATATTAGTAGCCCGAAAAACAAAAGTATTGAAAGCAGCGAATTTCTGGTTAGGGGGATGAGAAGAATACCTGTGAGGTGGGAGACTGACAGCAAAAGGTTTACGAAAGACGGTAGTCTGAAAGCCATTTTCACAACGAATAACAAGGACATCCAGGAAAGAAAGACAGTTATTGGTCTCAATTTCAGAGGTAAATTGAATGCAGGGATCAATGGAATTCACAATAGAGAGAATATGATTAATATCCGAATTCATTTCAATCAGGACATAAACATCATCAACATAACGAACATAGAACGGAAATTTTAAGATTTCAAAAAGCTTGACCTCAAAGTAGTGCATAAAAATATCGCATAAAATTGGACTAAGAGGATTACCCATAGCCAAACCGTCAATCATACGGAAGAAATTACCATTGAAAACAAAAGTATTTTGCGACAAGCAAGCACGAGTGAGAAGTATAAGTTCCTCGATTTCAAGGATAAGTTCCTCGACTTTTGTTTTCAATGGTAATTTCTTCCGTATGATTGACGGTTTGGCTATGGGTAATCCTCTTAGTCCAATTTTATGCGATATTTATATGCACTATTTTGAGGTCAAGCTTTTTGAAATCTTAAAATTTCCGTTCTATGTTCGTTATGTTGATGATGTTTATGTCCTGATTGAAATGAATTCGGATATTAATAATATTCTCTCTATTATGAATTCCATTGATCCCTGCATTCAATTTACCTCTGAAATTGAGACCAATAACTGTCTTTCTTTCCTGGATGTCCTTGTTATTCGTTGTGAAAATGGCTTTCAGACTATCGTCTTTCGTAAACCTTTTGCTGTCAGTCTCCCACCTCACAGGTATTCTTCTCATCCCCCTAACCAGAAATTCGCTGCTTTCAATACTTTTGTTTTTCGGGCTACTAATATTTGTTCCACTCCTCAGTTACTTAGTGCTGAACTTAATTACCTCAAAGCTATTGCTGTCGATCGTGGTTATTCCTCTAATATTATCGATTCTATTTATAAGAAATTGACGAAATCCGACTATTCTGAAAAGCATTCTAATTCCAACTCTAATACTTCAGTTGTATTACCATTTTTTCCTAAAATCAGTCAGCAAGTTGCTAAAATCCTAAGAAGGTTTGATTATAAAGTTATTTTTTCTCCTGTTAATAAAATCCCTTTTTCAAATCTCAAACACCCCGTTGATCGCCTAGATAATTGGGGCATTTACCAGATCTCTTGTCAGTGTGGTCTTTCTTATATTGGTCAGACTAAACGTCCTCTTAGATTTCGTTTAAAAGAGCATGAAGGTTATGTTAAAAATCAGGA
This sequence comes from Maratus speciosus, assembly GCA_963932465.1. Classification (NCBI taxonomy): domain Eukaryota; kingdom Metazoa; phylum Arthropoda; class Arachnida; order Araneae; family Salticidae; genus Maratus; species Maratus speciosus. The sequence goes on from OZ010792.1 coordinate 530,623,527, forward strand.
GCTCAAACGTTCTTCTATTGCTCAACATTCTTGGTCTTCTCAACATATGTTCGATTTTTCCTCAGCCATCATTATCCAAAAATGTTCTTCTAACCTTGATCTTGATTTTTGGGAAGCTTACCATATCATTAAAAATTCTCACTCTTTAGTCAATGACTTATCTAGTACTCCAGATTTTCCAAGTATTTGGAAAGCGTTAATTTAATTCCCCTTTTTTGGTTTCTTTTCTCTACTTCTCCGGTAGATGTCGCTACTTGTCCACCCAGTCGTTTCCACTGCTTCTCTCTCATTGGTTGTTTCAGCGCCTTCGCCACCCGCATAGGGTATAAAAGCCAGCGCGTCTCTGTCTATGATTTTGCTCAGCCTTGCCTTTTCTAGCACGCTGTTCCTTTTGCACTGAAGAAGAATCTCGCTAGTAGATTCGAAACAGCTGTTTGCTGCTTTTCATATATTATTTGTGCATTTTAAACGTTGGTTTTTCTGCTTTTTAATATTGTTGCACAAAGGCTTTTTTTGCTATTTTTATCTAGATTTTAATTGTTGAAAAAAGGTAACAATTAATGTTACTAAAATTTATTTTTCACATTAGGAAAAAATATAAAAATGTAAGTATCGAAACAAAAGTTAATTATATAAAGTTTAAAAAATGAATACGTTGACGTTTGCTTAGATTTTACGGTTTTTTCCTTTCTAACTTTTATTTACGAGTCCTTTCGAAGTTCAGTCAATAAATGCAATTTTTTTGGACGGAAACAAATAACGACGCTTTCAATAATTTATCTATTTCTTTGAGAGTTTGCTGACAGAATAGGGCGGGGGAGTTTATTGACTGCCATTCTTAATTTGTCATCAGAGTTAAATTCATTGCCTAAAAAGGCACAAAGGGGTTTAAACACTTAAAAGTTACGGGGATAAAAAAAATCTGAACTTAGTTTAGACGTTTGATGAATAATGCGCTCTCCGGAATTATATTTCTAATAAAACCTTTTTCAAGCGACCAAGATAAAACGGAATTTGTTTAATTTTCTTACAAGAAATGGGTCGCTCATGGAGGGAGTTCCACTGGGATGGTCTCTGAATGGAGGTAAAATTAGTATTGAGCCTATGGGAATAAATTTCGTTCCATGAAAAAAATGGTCGTTCAGGGAGGTGGTCGCACAGGGAGGTTTCACTGTATTTAATATAATATACAATGTCCGAAAAACATTTCCATTTTATTATGAATATTTAAATTGAATTAAAATATTTTATTAATATTGGAGTTTAATTTGAAATAATAATATGTTTTTAACCTTTCGCTTACATTGCATAAATAATTAAAGGTTTTTGGTAATATTATTTTTAAAATAGAAACATCCCACTATACCCCAATACATAATCAGGCAGAATATTGTAAGTATTAATCCTAATATTTCACACGCTAGCCATTATTAAGTCAATATTAGATTGTTTCTATGCAATGCTAAAAATTTGTAGCAAACTGTCCAACTTCTATTTAAGAAATTAAATGTATTTAATTTTTATGCATATTTTTGTTCAAGAATTGATAAACTGCGCGCAGGATAATAACTATATACCTCAGCTGTGGGAGCTAGGAGCTACTTTCTTATTTTTTTTTTTTAAGTATATATATCTAAAATAATATACCATAGGGAAAAAAACTTTTCTTCCTTCAGTAACAAAATATAAATAGTTCATAAACTCGAAAATTCAGAACCGTTTTACAAACATAAACATACATTATTACAAATTTGTACTGGACTGAACCAAATTTTGGTGTGACAGTAGTGATCATAAAATAGTGAAATTTTGGATTAACATTTGAAACATGAACTGATTAAATGCTGACATGAGAACTGGTCAAAAGTTGACTAATAAACTGGTAAAAGTTTGAGCCAAGAATGATAAGATAAAAACCCTAAAGTCGCCACTGTTCTCCTTTGAAAACATGGGTTATAAGATCGGGAGCTCTATTTAAAGTGCATTCTGACACACTATAAACTTTCAAGTCTGAATAGTACTTGAACCAGAGACCTGTTGACGTCTTCCTAACCGCTAGACAAGCATTATGATGTATTTGTGATCTAAAACAGAATATTAAAAATGAATAGAACTACAGGATGCGGCAGGTATTTGAGAACAAAATAACGCATGCTTTCAAACCTGACCATACATTATATATAGAACTTTTAACGTTCTGTACAAGTGACCACATACACATCGGATGGCATCATTCACTTAGACCACCGTCAGCCACTATAACAGCTTTCACACGTTTTCGAAACCAACTGCAGGCAATAATCAGATATGAGTTGGGAACATTTGTCACTGAATACAAACGGCTACCCAGAGAGAAACAATGTTGTGTGGATACCTATTAAAGTCCCTAGTAACCACGCCACATATGTAATAGCCCGTTGGATTAATACCTGTTGATCTGGGGGCAATAAGTTGAGGTGGGCATGATCATGAAAGTTTTAGCGATCCATTATTAGTTTGTATTTTCTGTATGGAATGATGCAGAGTCTTGTTACAAAAACTTACGGCTTCCTACGTGTAACAGAAGTTATCCAGAGCTTTAACACTTATCAAGTATGGCGTTGACTCTGGCACTTTGAAGAAGGAAATGTGGAGGCATCAAGTCTTCTTCGCTACTCACGCCCTCTTTAGAATCATCAATAAGGTTAAGTTTTCTGTGCATGACCGTCGAATCCTCTTTAGGGATTTTACAGAGCCACCAATGATTTTGAGGTTCATTTTCTAGACCTGGACAAAGTTTTCCTCATCCGATGAAAACAGCAGCCTTTCTGGCTCCTCTTCATGTTTCATCTGTTTAAGTAAGCATTTGACTGTGTCTGGCGGTTATCCCTGAATCTTTCGGACAAGAACTGTACTTTTCTCATCACGTACGATCTTTAACGAAGGTTCTCACGAATCGCACATCGGATGGTGGCCTCATCAACCTGCAGCTCCCTAGCGAGTGCCTTCATAGACATCCTTGGATTTTCATCGACACAAATGAAAAATTCCGGCTTCTTGATAATGTCATATCGCCAACAATGTCATTTCTTGTATCAAACGGTTGCCACATCAAAACTAGCAGCCTTCAGTTCGCTCCTTACTTTAGCCCTTTCCGGCACGGGCAATTTTTGTTGTAAAAGGATGAAATGATCGACTGACACCGGAATTTTAAAACAACTTTTTCAGAAATTAAAAACATGTTACTTTAACTATTCCTTGTAAAAGCAAAATTTTACTAAAATATTCTTGGTGTCGTTCGTAAGTTTGGAATTAAAATTAGGTATCCCGACCCGAGCACAGTGTGCCGGAAAGGGTTAAAGGCGAATGACCGGGCCAAGAACCAAGAATGCAACAGTCTCTAACAAGGAGAGGGCCAACCTTGTTAATCACAGATTTTGATTATTTTAATATATGCTGTAGGGAAGAAACCCCTTAGTGTCAGGTTCAACGGATTTTATCCAACGTTCCTTAGTACTTGAGAAACTGGGGGGGGGGGGGGGTCTAATAATAGTACACAACTTAAATATTTACATTGCAACCGCAATGATAGGTTGGTCGTAGCTCATTTGGTACGGCGTTCGCTGGCTGATCTGCGGGTCCGGGTTCGGTACCTGAACACGCTGCATTTGTTTTTCTCATTTTTTGTTTTATAAATATGCTTGTAATTATAATTTAATAATTTCAATTACAAATTTTAATATCATACAATAATTATAATGTTAACAAACTTAACTTTATCATTTTTTATTTTTAAACTATTATTTCTCATCCTTTAAAGAGGTTTAAAAAGAAATTGGATCTATTATTGAATGATAAAAATTCCAAAATCATGACAAAATCTGTTGTGGTGCCATCTAGTTATTATAAAATAAAGGAATATTCAAATAAAATAAAAATAAAAGCAGAAAGAAGATAAAGGTGAAAGCAAAATAGTTGAAAGCGCAAGCAAACGTATTACAAATTAAAAAATCTTTAATATGCAAAAAATCGGTTGTAATTCAATTCTGATGCTAATTTTTAATATAGTTATGCTTGTTACTTTAAAAACAGAATAATAGTATTATTGCATTGACTTCCTTTGTTAAAGCAATACGTAAATGATGTTTCTTTAAAATCACGAATTGACACAATTGCTCAATATCATTGCATCGATAAAGAATATATGAAATACATTTTAAAAGTTATTTTTAAAAAATTAACAGTTTTATGATGTTTTATAGAACTATTTAGTTAAAAGTAAAAAATTAAATAGATTAAAATTATAATTGATATACAATATTATACATTTTAATTGACAATGCGATTATTAATTATACTTACAAGTATATTTATAAAACAAAAAATGGGAAAAACAAATGTAGCGCATTCAGGTATCGAACCCGTCCCCGCGGATCAGCCGGCAAACGCCATACCAACTGTACTACGACCAACCTGTCATTGTGGCTGCAAAGTAAGTATTTAAGTTGTGTACTATTATTAGACCCCCCGGTTTCTCAAGAACTAAGGAGCGTTGGATGAAATCCGTTGAACCTGACACTAAGGGGTCTCTACCCTACAACATATATTAAAATAATCAAAATCTGTGATTAACAAGGTTGGCCCTCTCCTTGTAAGTTGAAGTGTTCTTCAGCGAATGAGACAATGGCAGCATGCTTCTTCAGTTCCTCAGTTAGTCAAGGTTCTGACAGCTTTACATGTAACAGAAAAAGATTTATAACCATGATGTAGAGGGTGGTATTTCACCTATAATGTGTGTTCTCAAACAGCTGCGCAACCTGTATTTGTTGTGATTGTTTTTAGGGTTGCGTACTTAAAAAGTAAAAACGAAACCATTATAAGGTCACTCCTGTGTCTGTCTATCCGTCTGTCACAGCCATTTTACTCGTAAACTATGAAACGTGGAAAGTTCAAATTGGGGGCGTAATAAAGACTGTTGTCCCACATATTTACAGATCAGTAAACATTTACAAATATTTTTAGGGAAATGTACAGGGGCTAATTAAGTAACTTGAAAAAAAAAATATTTTCTTTGTATATCGTATGGGGTACCGTGTGAAAGCTTTCGTAACGCTGAACTCAAAAATACATTTAATTTAATTTTAGGTATTTTATTTTCAGAGATATCGGCGAAAATATAGTACAAAAATATGTCCTCCCCATCTATTTCCGAATCTACTGAAACTAAAATTATGAAAAAATTAGAGGTAGTAGAGGCTAATTTAAACCTTGTAGGAAAATTATAGCTATGACCCTAGGACACATAATTTTTGAGAAAAGCGCATTTTCCCGTTACACACAAATTTCGATTTGCGAGCATTCAGCAAAGGTGTTGAGGAGAGCTGGAGGTACCTATCGTAGCAGACATTTAAAAGCATTGTTGATAAAGATTTTCGCAAAAAATCGTCGCTAATTAGCCGAGATATTAACCCTTAAAGAGACAGACGGTTTGGACATACATAATGACAGGAGTAGTGTACTCTACGTATCATCGACTTTTAAGGCCCAGATAAGAAGTTTTAATGATATATTTGTGTAAAATAATGCCCAGTAGCAATATAAAAGTGATAAAGGTCAAATTTTTAAAAACAAACTAATTTAATTATAATTAATTACATAAATACCATAGGATTCACGTCTAGTTTGGATTGAGTGGATCTCTCAATACGCCTTCCATGTCTTTAAAAGTTAATTAAAAAACCTATCTGGAAAAACGTGGCACGGACCAAGGCGGCATTGCAATTTTGCGATCTCCTTTCTAGGCGCACTTAGCACAATGCCTGCCAAGTTTAAGCTTTGAACAACGATTTTGTTTTTAGCTACACAAAATCGTTAAAAGGGAAAGATTATTACTACGCTAAATTTAGTTTTATGAAATGCCAAATGAAGTTTAAATATGCACTACTTTTACTGTCTGTACCGAATTAATTTCATCATAAACAGATTAGGATAAGATTAAAAAAAGTGTTATACAGAATAGCAATACTTGATATTATTTAGGCTTCAGATCTCTTTGAACTTTTATGGTGTAACCATTCATACTTTTCTAGTTACACTATACCCAACCCTACGTTGTATAGTTTTTTACAAAGTCTTATTATTCTTTTAGCAACGATTGTTTTTAATAATGCAGTGAATAATTCATATATTTATTGTATGGAACCCTCTGAGCGAGTAATACTCGCACTTGACCATTTATTTTGGATATCTCCACTTTTTAGTGAAATGTTAACTTCTTTTCGAACTTAAACAATAGACAAGGATTTTTGGAAATTAAGAAGAACGATTTATTGGGGTTATTCTAATTATTTTTCAACATAGAATGGTTCAAATATGGACTAAAATTTTTAACACCATATTTTAAGAATATTAATTGAAGGTTAAAAAATTTAGATCATTTGACATACATTCTGTTACTATACGAAAAGTTAAAATTTCATGAAAATCCAACCAAATATTTTCTCAAAATTGTGCTAGCAAACTTGAAAATAACTGTTTTGAATAAAATTACTTTAAATATTAACTTTCTTTATTTTGGATAATGGCGATATTCGAAGTTCTTTTCATCACAACTTTTGTTCTAATTCAAAATTTTGAATGGAGTTTGGTTTAAAATATTACAAATTAACTAAAGTTTCCCATAAATAAATTTAAAAAACAATTTTTTCGTCAATTCAAAGGTATCTGATCTTTTAACATATCTTACTGGCAGTTAAATTCGTTCCAAAATGATTAATTTTGAAATGTTTAATAACTCTAATCATAAAAATGGTTCATTTAAAACAATGGCAATTGAAAAAATAAATAAATAAAGTCGAAATCAAAATGAGCCAGTGCTAATAACATCTAAAACCTTCATAAAACTATTTAAAATTATTATGTGGAAATTATATTCTTCGAAATTTACCTCGTTCTAACCTTGCCTCATCAAAGTATCGTTAATATCGTTCTTTCCAAAACTTCTTAAACTTTAAAAATTTCAGTGTGATGATGTTGTCAAATCGCAGTTGGTTCACTTTATTATCGATTAAAATAAGAATTAAAAAAAAGAATTTCGAATAATGACGTTGTCCAAAAAATAGCAAAAGACCACTAAAAAATTAAAAATACATCATTGCATACAGTTAACTTTCCTTGAAAAAATTACTTTTTATTTTCTCTAAAAGTATACAATTACTTAGTTGCTCAATATGCTCATACACTTACTTTAAATCTGTACTCCTGAAAGAAAATTATTGTTATTTGTATTTATTTACATTGATTTAACTTTTGTAGCTACATATAAAAACACGTTTGTCCTTTTACAGAAAGCAGAAGAAGTCGAATAAAAAGATGGTGTTGCAACTTCATTCATGATCTTCTTCCAAGCAAGAAGCAATGCAATCTAGCCGTCAGCAAATTTTTTGTATTGTTACTTTTTTCGGGTGCCATATACGGCATTTTTAAGGAGAATGCTGTACCTGGTAGCGAAATATTTGCTCTGCTGTTACTAGCATTATTAGCTTTCATCGGTGGAAAGATAATCTCAATTTTAAAATTTCCCCCACTCATGGGTGAGTAATTAAGAGCTAAAGGCTTGCGTTTTTTATTATTGTTTGTGAGTCAATGTATATATTCAGAATTATTTTTAAAAATTATTTATACATTACAAGTTTCCTACACTTTCTGCTGAAATACCAGTATTTTTAAGCAGAAAAATTTGACTTACACAATCGCGCGATTGCAAAAGGTAAGTTTTTTTTCTAAGGAAACACTGGTGGGTATCTGACCTAAAGTCAGGAAAATCCCCTGACTGGTAGGAACCCCGCATTATCTTTATGAATATCAGCAATTGGAACTAATATAGGCTCTCAGTAAATAACAAGCCAATGGTTGGAATGAGCATCTGCGTACATAAGGAAAGGGCATGTTTACAAACAAACACTTACTTCAACCAATCTGCCAACTAGATTTTTGCTTTAGCGATCATTACAGGAATCATCCTGGCAAAGTTGACCAATTTTATCACAAAGCTGTTAATCTTAGACCAATAAGATCACCTGAATTCTTGCATACAGTAGGAGTCGTAAATACGGACGGGAAATTACTGTGGATCCACAGTAATTTTTCCCACAGTGACATCAGCTGCCCTTTCCTTATACTAGCGAAATATGGAAGAATAGTTAGCGACCTAAAAGTAAACTTCATACATGAATAAACTGTAAAATGCTGGGCGTAATCGTATACTACACGCAGACGGAGCACATCAACTGGGCTCATCGTTCTGTAGGCATTACGTTTCGGCGATCTTAAAAGAACCATTTCTTTTTATCTTCACTGAACGCAGATTTATGGTTAATGCACAATATGTTGATCTCATTGCTACAGGTGATCTAGTCGTAACTATCTGGAAAAAATATTCTTCTCCTTCAAGATAATGTTGACTCATTCACGGATAATGCAATTCAAAATACCGTTATAAAATTCATATGGAATCCCCTACAGACTTAACCTATTGAATCCATATATTTAACCTATAGATCTTTAAATTTTTGATTGTGCAGTGTTCAGTGAACTGGAGAAAGGCTTTGAGAGGACAACACTTTCATAGTCGTGTTGAAGGAGGTGCCTTTAAAATGGTTCCCAAAATAACACACAAGACTTTTACTAGAACGTTACTCGGCGTTCTGGTTACCAGGCGCAATAAGTGGCTCAACAATTATGGTAAATATTTTGAGCTGAAGTATATCTCTACTTCTTCAAGACCCTTGGTCCGTTATTTATTGAATGTCCCTAATATTTATCAAGCATACTACATTATTATCATTATTTAATGTCTTCCTTTTTTTTCTCTTTATATGCTCAATGCCATTTATAGAATTAAAACACATATAAAAGCACAAATAATTGTACGAAAATTACTTTCAGGTACATACATATAATATAAAGATATTTAAAAAAAAATTAAAAATATCTTAAAATACATTAGAAAAACCCAGAACGTTTTCAACCCTTACAAGGCCGTCTTCAGTAGGGTTAAAATTTTGTTATTATTTTCTTTGCGCTTATTCGAGAATTGTCCAGAAGAAAGCATTGTAATTTAAATTTAAATGTTGAACGTCAGATGAGATGCCAGATAAAATTATTCAAATTTTCAAACGAGCTATCATCTATTATGCAGCAAATATCTCCGTACACCGTAGTGGCTTGTAACGATGCACTGTCATACGATATCTACGGTGTATGAAGATATTTGCTGCATAATAGTTGAAAGCTCGTTTGAAAATTTGAATAATCTTACCTGCAATCTCATCTGACGCACAACATTTAAATTTAAATTACAATGTTTTCTTCTGGACAATTCTCGAAAAGAGCAAAGAAAATAATAACAACATTTTAATCATTACTGATGACGGCCTTGTAATGGTTGAAGACGTTCTGGGTTTTTCTAATGTATTTTAAGATGTTTTTAATCTGTATTTTAAATATCTTTATATTATATTTATGCACTTGAAACTAATTTTTGTACAATTATTTGTGCTTTTATATGTGTTTTAATTATTTAACTCAAAGTCACTAGAATTTTAACCATTTATAAAATTTCTAGATGTTGAACATTTTACTCAAGAATAAAAAAAGAAAGAATGCGAAGGAGAGACGTTGTTATCCCCCCCCCCCCCCCCGCCTAATCACCCCTTTGTGCACGGCCCTGCGCAAATATTTTTTTTAGATTATTTTCTTTACAAAACATTTAAATATTTATTTTATGAGTTTTACTGCCGTCATAATACTTAAGCAAAACCTTTTCATTTTTCAGGTATGTTACTCGTTGGATTTTTATTTCGGAACCTTTCATTTATACCCTATTACAAAGACATTTCGCACACAACTGCATCCATTATAAGGTATTCGTTTTTTGTTCAATAATATTCTTATTAGGTAGATCTTTTGTATGATATTAGATAATTCAATGAAGTCGGGAAATTATTTTTTAATAATTAAAATTAGATTTAGACATAAATATTAATTTTTATTGTTGTTTTTCTATTCTGATTTGTTGAAAGTACGACACAGAAGCTAGTTATAATTAAAAGAGGAGACGTTTAAAATCTAAACCTATTCCAGATAATTGTACCAAATACGGCGTACATGTGTTTCAGAAAAATCGGAATTTAATTGCAGTAAAGAAAAAAGAAAAAAAAAAACATCCTAAAGTACCCTGAAGAAAAAAAATTGGCGCCGAAGAAAATTTTTGGCAGAAACTAAAGAGCAGCATATAGAATTCTACTTGGAATTCTACCTGGGCTCGTCACACAGTTTAGGAAATCTCCTCCATAATGTTAAGTCTATGGACTTTTGATGCATTCGTCTATTTAGAATATCTTCTCGGGAAATTTATATTTTTAACATCTTTTTTCTGTGTACTCTTCTTAAAGGATGTCTATTTTTTTCTTAGCGTTCAAAATGTTTCTAAAATCTATGCTGAATTTAATATTTTATGCGTTAAAAGCGGGCGAACTGTGAGTAAGATTTTAACACTTCCTATAAAATGAAGTCTATACTTTAGAAATAGTTTGAGAACTAAGAAAAAAAGAGACATCTTTCAGGAAGTGTACACAAAAAATAGAAGTTAAAAATATGAATTTCCCGAGGAGATATTTTGAATAGATGAATGCATCCAATGCTCATGGACTTTACATTAGTGAGGGGAAATCGGAAGCTGGGTGACCAGTCCCTTTAATAAAGATTTTGTTCACTGCATTCGTTTTTTCTTTTCTTTTTGCATTATTAACGCTTGGTGGATTATCTGAAATACAAAGTAAGCAATGGTCTTGTGTACTTGAGTATCTTGTATACTCGTGTCAAGTACCTTGGGTAAAAATTGGATCTTAAAGAACATTTTAAGCATTGCAATCGTCTTTTTGCATTAATAACGAGTGGCGGATTATCTAAAATACAAAGTAAGCAACTCTCTTATATACAATTTGTGTCAAGTACCTTGTGTATTTGTGTATCTTGGGTACTCGTGTCAAGTACCTTGGGTAAAAATTGGATCTTAAAGAACATTTTAAGCATTGCAATCGTCTTTTTGCATTAATAACGAGTGGCGGATTATCTAAAATACAAAGTAAGCAACTCTCTTATATACAATTTGTGTCAAGTACCTTGTGTATTTGAGTATCTTGGGTACTTGTGTCAGATACATTGTGTACTTGAAATTGAAGCTTAATAAAGATTTTGCTCCTTGCAAAATTATCTTTTTGCGTTATTAACGAATATAGGATTATCGAAAAAGGCAAAAAAAATCAATTGTCTTGTGAACACTGCAACCCAAGAAACTCAAACGTATGGGATTTTGTGCTCCGATTACGTTTTAAAAGAAAAGTTTTATCACTATGAAGCATTTTTATAGGTAACAAAATCGAAATATAATGTTTGGAGCATAAATCCTGTAATGTTTCATGTATGTAATACTTTTTTCACGTTTATTTATGCATATATTTTCCCCTAGAGATATCTCATTGGTGGTCATTCTTTTGGGTTCTGGTTTGGGATTGGACGGAAAGAAATTAAGAAGAATGAAAATGGTGGTGGTTCAACTCACTTTCATCCCGCTTTTGGTCGAAACTGGGAGCATGGCGGTGTTTTCACATTACTTTTTGAAGTTACCTTGGCTTTGGGGAGTAATGCTTGGGTAAGCATACATTTTATATTATATTTACCGGGATTTCCCGAAAGAGGAGACTTAATCAAAAATAAGATACGGCATAACTTTTCAGAATGCCTGTAATATAACATTTACCGAAAAAATATGCTATACTACAAAGGTAAAACCACTTCCCTTTCTTCGGTTAAAAATAGCTGTACTTGAAAGCTTTGGGATCTTTATGGTTTTTTTCTTAACTTACACGAATTGTCAAAGGCGAATTCTCATGTCTATAGTATTCAACTTTTTATGTGAGTTAAGGGGGTCTGGGACACATTTTAAAATAATTTTTATTTATTGAGTTAAAATTCTGAATTTTTTAGTGATGGTTAACCTTATCATTTGTAAACAAAATCATATATAAAACTTCTCATATATATATATATATTTTTAATTTAAAATTTATTAAAAAATTGGGGCAATTTAAAATCGTTATAACTCGAAATATTATTTATAGAATTTCAATTTTTTTTTCATTTAAATAAACATAAATATATAAGTTTTAATTTTGGTTCAGAATTTTTAAAAATATTAATTTATAAAAAAATTAAAAATATCTAACGAAAAAATGTGACGAAATCTAACGAAAAAAGTGGTGCAACTTAAAAAAAAAAAATGACATTTTCAAAAGTTTTCAAATATCTTTTTGAAATATGCTGAATCAGAATTAAATTAAAACAATTGAAAAAGATATTTTCCAAGTTTAAACCCTTTATCTTTAACGATTCTCGAGTTATAAGAATTTAAATACGAAAATGGTGAAAAAACCTATCATGAAGTAAAACGCATTCTTACAAGAAGTCGTTTCCATAACAGCCATTGCTCGAAAGCTAGATTTTGAAAACAAACCGAAACAAAAAAAAAAAAAAAAAAGAAAGAAAAAGAAAAAAGAAAAAAAAAAGAAGAAGAAGAAGAAAAAGCACAAAAGCAATTTAACAAATTACAACGATCATTTAAAAACTGATTTTTTCAGAGACTAAAATTTAAGACATAAAAAATAGCACGGAGTTGATCATACATTACGTACGCCATGGATTAAACATGAACATTCCTGGACCCATCATGAACAAATTTTAAAAAGACATTTCAGTTTTACAATTTTCAGTACTGTAAATTTTTAAACTTCTACGGAGCTGGTCATACATTACGTACGCCATGGATTAAACATTAATATTCCTGGACCCATTTTAAATGAAATTTCATTTTTGAACTTCTAAACATCTCACAATATTGCTTTTTATATCGTCGTATAGAGAAAAAAAAAATGCATTTTTAATTGCAATTTGTTTGAAAGCTGTATCTCAGTTTGTTTCTGAGTTATTATTATTATTATTATTATTATTATTATTTTTTTGTAGTTTTTATTACTTTTTTGTCATAGTGGCAAAAGTACCCATCTCTGTTGAAAGTAAAGGGAAAATACAGATTACTGTATAGACCAATCAGAAAACGAATAAAATGCGGGATTCAACTAATAAAACGCTTGAGATATGTTTTTGATTTCCTTCCCTGACCGAAGACAATAACTATTTTTCCAAATGGTTAAAAATTAATACTTTTTTTTTTCTAATTCAGATAGAAACATGATTTAAATATCATTTTAAGCAGGAAAAAATAGAGAAATTTTTAATGAAATAAAATGTTTTTGCAAAATTTGAAGATTTTTGTGTCTCGGACCCACTTAACGCGTGATAATTTGGACTAGTTTTTACTTGTCAAATTTGAACAGTAATAGTGGTTTCTTTCTGTTTCTATGCGAATAATAATAAATCGTATGTTACAGATACCGGTGTCCTAAAAATTATTGATGGATTTTAAAATTCAATAACTTGGAAACTGTGACAGATATTAAAAAATTCTTGCAGGAGTGTTATTTAAGATGTCAGGAGTTTTTGTGCTGCGATTCTCAGTTTTAGTTACAAATAGCAACGATAGATGGCGCTGCAAGCAATAACCGCTCAATCTAGGCTCGATTTTTCGGCCTCTCTCTTCTTCCATGTGGAAAGAGGAGATTAAAATGTATTGAATGGATCCCGAAGTACCAAAAATCGGGTCTGGACTGAGCACCTATTGCTCTCAGCTCCATCTATTGTTTGGAATTCGAGCTAAAATCAAGAATCACAGTAAAAAAAAATGTACTGACATCATGAATTTTTTTAATATCTGTCACCATTTGCAAGTTATTGAATTTTAAAATCCATCAGTCATTTTTGGGAAACCCGGTATTTTGATTACATGCAAAATAATACAGATTAAGATGTAATGAGTGTAGATCAAATTTACTTTAATGCATAATTAGCGTGAATTATTTTGCATTTACAGATAGTATTTTTTTAACTTAAGAAAATGCTTCGCACTCAACACCTCCCTTTTTAAAATCCTGCTCACGGGATTGTGATGGAACAATCTAGCCATGAACATGAGAGGTTGGCTTCTCTGTCGTGTTGATTCTATTCAACAGTGCGTGAAAACTAGTTTTACAACAACAAAAATCTCAAACTAAGGATGCTATTTTTTTTAACATTTTCTAAGAACCTATTCAACCTTCTCGCTGCGCAGCCCGAGCTATCCTCGGGTATGCATTTTTTCCGTCAAATTAATAGTATTTGGTTTTTCCCACCAGTTATTTTTTAGCCAAAACTTTGTCTGGTTTAATCGGAACATTTTTACCTATTACGATAGTCAAAAACTTCTGCTTTAAAGAACCGGTGATAAACGATTAAAAATTCTGTAAAAGACGCTCATCGCGAAGAATTACTTACGCAGCGAGAGTGTTAATGAAAATATGAGGAAAGAAGAATCAATATTGAACTGTAATGACGTTTATCCAAAATTACTTGCATTTCGATTACATGTTGTTAGAGGAATGCTTAAAACCATTTTAAATCTGCTAATTTAATTTATTATGTATGTTGATCACAATGATATTAAAAAAATAATAAAATATACCGGGTGTCCTAAAATGGACTGACTGGTTTTAGAAATCAATAACTTGCAAATGGTGACAGCTATTAAAAATATTCTTGCGGGAGGGTTATGTAAGGAGTCAGGAATTTGTTTACTGAGATTCTCGATTTTCAAAATAGCAGCGACAGATGGCGCTGCAAGCAATAGGCGCTAAAAAGGCTCGATTTTTTATCTCGCTCTTCTCCTAGCATTGATGGTGGCTGAGAGGTTCTGCTCTCGAAGCTGGTAGACGGGAGGTGCTGGGTTCGATCCCAATCGCGCCCGTCGGCCTAATCGTTCGGAGTTTTCGTGGTTTTCTTCGAACCTTGGATTTCCAAGCGTTAATACGGGTTAGGTTCCCTTAGAAAGACCCCCACGAAGGGCACTCCCCCCAGGGCCTATATCCCTCGTGCAGATAATTGGCCGTCATAAATACAACCAACCAACCTAGCATTGATGCGAAGAAAGGAGATTAACACTAGAAGCGCCAAGATCAGTCAGTTTGACTACTACCAAATATGGATCATTTGATTTGAACAAGAAATTTCCTTAAAAAGGAGTGATATATATATATATATATATCACACAAATAAGTTAAATAGATAAAAAGCTTTAAATAAAGATTCTGGCGCGCATTATTTTTATAAAACTTGCGTGAAATTTCCGGCGCTTCTAGTGTTTGTGTTTATATGGAGTGGATCCCTAAGAAGAACAGTGCATTTACGTCTGAGTCCCACTCCATATATTTAACTTCCTTCCTTTGCATCAATGCTGGGAGAAGAGCGAGGCCAAAAAAATCCGACCTTTTTTAGCGGCTATAGCTTTCAGTGCCATATATCGCTGCTATTTGGAACTAAAATCGAGAATCTCAGTAAAAACACTCCTGACGTCTTACATAACCCTCCTGATTTTTTTTGTTTTTAATAGATGTCAAATAATAACGTTAAAAAACATCAATTGTACTTGAATAGGTGTCCCTACTTTAATCTGCCTTATTGATTATAATTAGCTTAATATCAATTATAATTTGAAAAATTATAAATTTAGTAAAACAAGTTTCTGAAAATTTAAATTTATATCTGTCTTAAAATTTCCTATATGAAATTATAACACATGCTTCTGATTATAATCTAAAGTGAAAATATTAACCCTTAACCGGAAACGTACATTTGTGAGATGTTTGCGTCTGCATATCTGCCCCTAATATTTTCTCTCTCCGACATCCCAAACTTATTTTTATGCTGCTATATTAAAAAATTGATCCTGCTAATGCATTACTATTAAAGATTTAATATTCCAGTTCACTATTTGGTAAATTATTAAGTGTTCTGTTTGTTCATAGGATTTTCACGTTTCCGGTTAAGGGTTAATATAAATTCTTATTTAGGTGCTTTCATAAAAAATAGATTAGTAACTGGAATAAAATAGTTTTGAACACAGTCGTAAACAAGCTAAATGCATGCACATTAAAATTTATAAACATTCTTTATGCTGAAACAAGCAAAAAAAAAAAAGTGTAATTTTTGAAATTTGTGGTTTTTTACGTAGGTTCCTGACATAGGATTTTCCCCATGACAGTTTAAACCGCAGTTTGAAAAATTTAAAAACTATCCTGAATCAAAAACCTGTTAACCTTGTTTACGGTTGTTGTCATGG
This sequence comes from Maratus speciosus, assembly GCA_963932465.1. NCBI lineage: Eukaryota > Metazoa > Arthropoda > Arachnida > Araneae > Salticidae > Maratus > Maratus speciosus. Next base: position 530,639,833 of record OZ010792.1, read on the forward strand.
ATGAGTTCAATATAAAAAAAATTGGTACTTTTTCTTTAGTCGAGTGTAAACGATAAATCGTCGTCAGTACATCGCGACCATTTTCTATCATGTTCCACACAGATTTCTAATAACCTGAGTTCAGATTAAGCGAGCATCATAGATATATATAATATCAAAAAATTTCAAAATCTCCGATAGTAACTTCAAGGACTTCAATTAATTTGGACTTCAAGTCGCTGTTTCAATTTCTCCATGGACAGAATTATTTTTTCTCCTGTCTCTCCCACTCACTTGGATTTTCACGAAGCATTTTTATTTTTAAAAATTCCGATAAACTTGTCAATCACCTCTCATCAACTCCTTTTCTCTCTCCAGCTTGGAAATTGCTTTTGAAATTCTCTCCCCTGTTTTCTCATATCTTTTCATTTTATTATAAAAATAAAAAAAATATCTTTTATTTCTGTTTTGCGATTTCTCTTTTAGTTTTACCTCTTAATTTACTTCTTCTCTTTTATTTATTTATTCACTTTTAAAAATTTGTTTATTTCTTTTTATTTCCTTTACTTTTCTGTTTTCTGTTAATTTTTATATTATTTTAGCAACACTGTCCTTTTCTGCATGTGCTCCTCTGTGATTGGGGTTTACCCATGGAGGAAAGAGACAGATGGAGATTCATTAAGGTGGCTGGGGGTGACGCCAAAAAAGTAACCCTAAAATCAGCTACAGTCAGCCCAAACACAAGCACGTTCTTTCTTGAAAAAAAGAAGAAAACTTCTAGTAATACAGTTTTTAATTCATAATACAATGGAATGCTGCTTTAGAATGCTCAAAAATAAGCAGGTCACTTTCATTTAGAGAAAGAAATGCACGGGTGATGTAAAAGAATTCGGTCCCAATTCCAGGCGCTTGTTTTGTTTGGGCCGAGTGTGAGCATTTAAATTTGAGCGATAACGCGCATCATATTGCAAACCGTTTTTACGGCATACTACATCTCCATCTATCTTTTTCCTCTATGGGGTATATCTTTCAGCTAGCGCCACCTGTCGCATTCTTTGTAAGCTCTCTTCTCTGCCCTTTCTGTTCATTTGTGAGCCCGCCCCCTTACGGACACATGTTTACATTGGCTGTTAAAATTTCCAGTCCGTAACGCGTCCTGTTTTTTTTTTTTATGATGATTCATAAAAGTTTTAATTTTTATTTGGGTTCTAGTATTTTACCAGGATTTAAACTGGATAAATTATGACGAAAATTAGAGACTTGTTTACAACCGAGTAATAAGTCGCACTATTTAACGAAATGCACCGTCTGAAAAGAGAGAAAAAAACTGCTGTTATTTTACAATTAAGCCCGGCTAAAGGAAAAGCACCAAATTAAAAGATAAATAAATTTATATTTGTCTTGATGACATTGATATTCTTTCTTTTCAGCTTCATTGTGTCGGCAATATCAGCGGCCGTTGTATTACCCATCCTCATCAAACTGAGAAGGAACAACCTGGGTACGGACAAAGGAATTCCAACCCTCATCCTCGCTGCATCGTCCATGGATGATATCGTGGCTATCGCTGGTTTCACAGTCATGCTCAGCATTATTTTCTCAGAAGGTAAGCAAAAATTCTTCTCATGTACCCCAGCAGAACGAAATCCAGGAAGCGGCAAGGTTTTGGAACAAATGTACCTGTAGTCCACTGCAAAATCGCATTTTTTTAAAAGTGGGGATTATAAGCATTAAATACAGTAGAGCGCCGATTATCCGTACCGGTCGGGACCGAGGCCAATCCGGTTAATGAAAAATCCGGATAATTGGAAAACTTTAAAAAATGGCTATGGCAATGTTTTTTAGATAACTTCCCTTCACACTTTTTCCAGGCTTAGGACTGGGAATAGTAGTACTACACATTTTAGCATGTTACAAATGGCGTGTTTAGAAATTATTTTTTTAAAAGGAACAAAAGAACCAATTTTTCGAACCCCTTCAGAGAATCTGAAGATAAAGAGGGATTTTCGTGGGGAAAAAATATGCGTGGGACTCTCGCGTGTTAGAAGTGATACTTCTTAGATTCCAGAAACAGCTGATTTTATGCATTGCTGTCTTTGCACTTATTGGAGATTTTATTATTTCAGGATTAGGAAATGATTTTTTAACGGTTAACTTTCGTGACATCCACAAAATTCAACCTACCGCGCCTAAAGAAGTTTCACTTCAAACATTTTGGAGAAGGCTGGATGGCCTTCATGGAATGTGTATTATCCTTAATCGATCCGATTAATCGATGTCCGGATAATCGATGATTTACTGTAGTATAACCTATTTTGAGGTAGATTCCATTACAAAATGTATCTACAGCAGCCCTCCGGAAGAAAGCAATTTCGGTACATTTTCGCTGATTGTAAACCTCAAAACCACTCTTCGTTCAAATGTTGACTTATATACACATATAGATATTATTTTTGCCATGTGATAGCACTCATAGTTATGAACCGATTTGGATGTGACCAGGGACGCGCCAGCAGTATCCGGCGCCTGTGTGCAGAACTTCAGTTGGCGCCTCATATTCCTACCCCCTCCCCCTCAAAATGGGAGGGCGAATGTAAACGTGTGAGTGGTTAAGTGGAATTGCGCAACTTTGTTCACGCAGCACCGCACGCATGTTCCGAGGCAGATCCCCCCTTCCCCTTCATCCTAAGTCATAATGTCATATATCTACTTTGTTGCAAATTTTGTCTACTTTCTGAATTTCTAGATACTTTTTCCCTAAAACAATAAAAAATTGATTTTTTTAATAAAAACCTTTTTGGGGGGGCATTTTACTAAAATTTGGGGGGTTGCTGGGGAAAATTTTGGTCGGAAGTTAAAAATTCGGATTCAGCTACCCAAAAAATATATAGTAAGCCTTTTTCCAGAACTACCATGAATTTTGCTAGGTAGAGCCCCTATACGGTCTCTATTGCCTTGACTAAATTAGCCGAGATATTAATTAAAAACTCTAGAAAAACGCGGCACAGACCTAAGGGGCGATGAGTAACTTTGCGACCTGCTTTCGAAGCGTACGTGGCACAATGCTAAACTTAAACTTTATACAAGATCTTTGTTTTAAGTAAGGCGAATTACAATGATAAATAATCAATGTTTTTCATTCCAATTGAATTCAATTATTGAAGTGAATTATTGAAAAATATTTAATAGCATAATTCTAAGTTTTTTGCAAAGTCTTATTCGTTTAACGGCTATATTTTGTAAAATTGCAAATAGTAATTAATAAATTTATTGTACGGAGCCCTTTGTTCGCGAGTGAAACTCGTACCTGAATGATTATTCTTTGTTCAAAGTAAATCTATAAAATACAATTGAAATTTCAATAAAACGTAAATCATTTTGAGGTTGTTCTCAAAAACATGTTTCCTCCTGAATAATATAAAACTTTCTTATGTTCATGGAGTCTTTTTTATGCGTAAAAGCATACAATGATAGGCACAAATATTAGACTGGTTTGGAATCGAATGGCGTTTCTCATTCCTTTTTTTAAAATGTATTGCATTTTGAGTTGTATCCTGTTTTATTTGTTTATTGTTTGAGTTATATGTAACCGATTGCTGTGATTGATTTGTGCCTTTTTTTTTTTTTTTGGTAATTTAATTTTGCATAGGAACTGTGGTGGTGGTGGTGTGTGTGTGTGGGGGGGGGGGGGGATTGCTTTTTCGCCCGTCCATATCGTTGTTTGATTTGCTAGAGAAACTATAAACTTATAAATTTAAAGGAAACAAAATTCTAACAAACATTTTTGAGATTTTGTATTTTGATAACAATTGCTCCAAGCAATGCTGAAGTGTGGAGCAGTGCGAAAAACCCTCTAAAGGACAAAAGTTTATCTGTAAATAAAGACACGCTGTATAATCGCCTAAGGGTTAAACAATCTAAAATTCAATTAAATGAATATGATCCTGCTGCACCAATAAAACTTTGGTGGGAAGATTCTGTTAGGTCACGAACGCAATGTGAATGATAAATATTAGTGTCAAAAATAGCACTTTTTGTAATACTTTATTTTATTGCAATTAATAGTAAAAATAAAATATTCAAAATTTTATTAAAATAATTCTTAAAATATATAATTTATTTGTCTCTTTTATACATTGCATTAAATATGTCTAAATATCTTCAAATATGTGCTTGACTTTTATTTTGACTGCAGTAATTTCTTGTTTATGTTTTTCTGTTAGATGTGATGGCAGTTTTTTTTTTCAGTTGAGTGTAAAAAGATATTAGTGAATTACAGTGTTGAAGCATTCGCGGTCGCCTTTCCGAATTTTTGGTGTTTTAACTTTTTTAATGCATTTCAGGCGCTTGACGGCGCCCTTAAACCTTCCAAGCGTTATCTTTCGACACCTTAGCGCCTTTCGGATTGATCCCCCTTCCCCCTCTTAAAGATACGCCGCTGACGAACATCTGCGAATTTGATATATCTTAACAAGTTGGAAATTCCACGTCAAACATGGCAAATGAACTATACACGTACTAGAATGAAACTCGTACTCGTAATGAACTATACTATAACTCGTATTATAATAAATTTTATTAATATTTTTTGCACCGCATATTGCACTGAATGTATATTTTAATGCACTTCATAAGTGCATATCAATTTCACTCTGTTCGAAAGGTTGTAACATCATTAAAATGCACTTGAGATAATTTTTTCCCATTGGTTGTAATGTAACGAAAAACTTTTGACTGTCTCTGTAACTAAACTATACATCCGATTTTCCTAAAATTTGAAATGGCTCGACAAAATTTTGCAACAATCATATATATATTTAAAATTTCAGACCATTCGGTTGGATAGTTTTTGCATTGTTATATGCGGACGGACAGACAAACAGACGGACTGAACGACGACTATAGGTGTTACGTATTTATATAATTACGAACGCACCTAAAAATGAAAATGAACCCATGTGTCAGAAATGATCAACTTTCGATTAATATACTGCTTTAATAAATTTAAATTGGATAAAAGTTTTTCAAATATTTCAGCTTCTTCTAAAACATTTGGCGCCTTTACTATTCTGGCGCCTGTGTGCGGTGCACACTTTGCACACCGTGTCGGCGCGCCCCTGGATGTGACTGAGTATCTATGGCCTTACAATGATCTCGACCGAGTTCGTAGGAAGCCATCATGATCTGTCTTCTTGTTTAAAAATGACGGCTACTTAAATATTTGTAACTTAAAAAAAATAAACAAAAAAAAAAAAGAAATCCAAATTTATTGTGTTATGATTTTTTTCTTTCTTTCTTTCTTTTCTTTTTTTTTAATTAGGCTTTGATTCAAGGATTCTAAAGGATTTTTTGTTTACTCTTTACCTTAAAATTTTTTTGATATAAAGTTGGTTAAAATTCTTGGATGACTGTCCTTTTTAAACAAAACAGAGGATTAAAAATAAAGATTTTTCGTAATAGGATTTAATTTATGATTTAATAAACATGGTTACACCAAATTTACTTACATTGTTGTAGGCATTTTTGCTACTCTCATACGGTTAAAATTACGTAATCGTATCCGCCAGGGTCGAATTCTCTCCAAGCTTGGAGATACTTAGCGAATATTGGCAAATTTGGCGATTAAAAATAGGTCGCTATAAATGAAGCTAACTTGGCGATAGCTAACTAATTTTTCAAAATTTTCATTCAAATTTAGTACTTGGAATCTTTTATAATTGATCTCCATGCATTTCAGCGTCGTGTTTTTGAGTCAAATTAACTGTATTCTTAAAAAAAAGGAACGGGGATCTACATTTTCCTCCCGGTTCAGGTGAAGTACTCTTTTATTGTCGGAACAATCTTTGCAAGGAATTTTTTTTAAAAAATCAATATAAAAAAAACTATAGAAATGTAACAAGTAAGGGGAGAGGGAACACTCTTGAATCCCTTGTTTAAGTTAATTTTTAAGCACATGAATGCAAAAATAAAATCTTCCGTATGAATTCCACGGTAAACTTCCTGATTTTAAATCTTTAGTTTCTTTCCTCTGATGTTTTTTACTTACTTTAAATCAATTAAGAAAAATAAAATTTATTATTTTTTCAAAATCATCACAGATTGAGTTGAAGACATTGATTTTAGTTAATTAAATTTGAAAATCCAGGAAAAGAAAATGGGCATCACCTCTTCCTGTTGAAGGCGCCCATGATTCCCTTCATATCATTCTTATCCAGGTCCGAAAATAGCCTTTTTTGCACCCGGCGCAAACATGGATTTTGGCGCCCCCCCGTCCCCCCTCTTCCGCAAAGTGTATTTACAAAGAGAATTTTAACCCAGTTATTTTCTTCTGATGGACTGATGGTTTCCATTATTATGAAACAGCCGTTATAAATGAAGTGTTAGGTGAAGAGGAGAGAGAAGTCGTAAAAAGTTAGAACATTGATTTTCTGGTCAGAATAGGGTAAAAAATGGCCGAATATCGAATATTCGGCCAACAGGTAAACCAAATACTGAATATCCGGCCATCCGAATAGTGACTATCAAGCTGAATACCAATATTCGGCTTGGCCGAATACTTTTAAATTTCAGAGTTTGAAAGTATTAAAAAGTTAAATTTTAAGCCAATTTTAAATAATATTTAACACACGTATATCCATATGTATAAACAAGATTTTTTTACGTGTAAATTTTACACTAAAAAAAATCTATGCTTTGAATTGTTATTTATTAAGAGGATTGTTTTAAAGTTTCTTTAATTGATAAAATCCTTCTCTGAATTAAAACAAATGAATAAAATTTTCTTATATTCTAAGACAAATATTTTAAAATCAAAGTAAAATTTTGAAGGAATTGTAAGAAAATTTTTACAGTTATATACCGTTTATTTGTCGGGAAGGGACTGAAATCATCATTATTGGTTAATTTTCTTACGTGATACTTTTCAACTATAGCAAATAAAAAATGTAAAAGCATTCTCTTTTATTTAAATATAATTCTATTTCTAATTATTCTAAATATTTTAATTAATTGATAGTTAAAAATAAAAGTAGTTTTAAGGTTTTAAAATTTTTTTTTAAAGGTTTAAGTATTCGGTCTGACCGAATATTTCGATACTCGGCCAAACCGAATATTCTGCATATCGAATAGTTTAATATTCGGCCTAACCGAATATTCGGTAGTATGGCCGAATAGACCGAATACCGAATAGATACTGAATATTCGGTGCATTACTAATTAGAGCTATGATGATATTAAATCTATATGATATTACGGTATAAAATTATGATTTTCATGCTATCATGTGTAAGCTAAGAGGGATATTATTATTTATATTTTTACCTTTATGTAAGTTATCACATTATTTCTTCTATGATGTAACATTATCTTTTTCATTAGTTTCACAAAATAAAGAATGAAATTTTATCTATGAATAAGTTGTAAAAAATTGTGTAGTGTATAAAACAGCACTTACACTAATAAAGAAATAAATATTTCATAACATTTTGTCCACGCAATTCTGTTTATCTGTGTTACAGTGAAAGATAAGATTACTGTATATGGAAATTCTTTATATGTAAAAAATGTTATTTTAATTGCAATACTTCTGTGCATTTATATTCCATCCAAAAATATATTCCTTTAGCATTTTTATTTGCGTAATGTGTTTTTTATAGTGTTTTATTATTTTAAATTTTGTTCTTATTCAAATGCCAGAGATAAGAAGGTCAAAAAATAAGTCAGATGATAACACAAAAGGTTAAATTTATAAATGAATGAAATGTTACTCATTGTTAGAGTTATTAAAAAAGTGCAATATGTGCTTTGTTACTCCGTAACAACAAGTGATTTGGTTTGGTGTCACTTGTGGTCTTTCTTTTCCCACCACGAAGATTAAAGAGACCTTAGAAACAAGAGGAACAATTCAAAAATTCCTTGAGATATTAAAATTGAATTCTTTTACAGTTGAGTTTATTCCTAGGTATAGGTGCAGATTCACGGTCGCCAGTCGCCACGTGGCAACTAAATTTTTTGCTATGGTGACTAAATATTTGGTGTCTTAAGTCGCCATTCTTTGGCTAATTTCGCGTTTTTTCCCGTAATCTTTTGGCAATAGTCGCATTTTTCGCGATAATCTGACGAAAATTGCGTTTTTTTTTTCGCGACCCTCTGGCGAAAATGAAATTACTGATTTTGTTCGTTGCTTTGGCGAAATTTGCGTTTTTTCGCGATCCTTTGACGAAATGTGCATGTTTTTCTGAGATCCTTTGATAAAATTCGCGTTCTTTCTGCAATCTGTTAACAAAATTCGCGTTCTTTCTGCAATCTGTTAACAAAATTTGCGTTTTTTCTGCGAACCTTTGATAAAATTTGCGTTCTTTCGCGATTCTTTGACGAAAGTTGCGTTTTCCCCTCAATTCTTTGATGACATTCACTCTTATTTTCTATTGACGATTAACAAAATTTATTTTGTTTGGAGATTAGTTGTCGTAATTCTCGATATTTTTTTTTTGACAGAATTTTTGGAACCGAATGCCTTAGATTTTCGGAAAAGTTGGAACAAAATCACCCCTCTAATAGTGTGTGACAATATTTTTTTCTTTTAACAGACAATTTTTCTTTTGTGTTCTTGAAAAACAAATGTTTGAATTGTATTTTGATTTTTATAGTGCAAAATAATATCACACATTCACAATTTTTGTATGTGTACTCTTGTATGACAAAATGAAAATAAGAAATATTGTTTTCTTAATAATTCCAACTACCACGATTACTTAGCTTATTCTTATAGTTTTTTAAAAAACCTCTATCTTGCCGAAATTTATTTTCTGACTGTACTGTACATAGCTTAAGATTTATATTATACTTAATTTATATCCAAATTAAAGTAATTGTGTGATTAAATGAAATATACAAATTCGATGTAATTAGTCTGGTTTTGTCGTTGCTGTTGTTTTGTTTTTGTTTTTGTTTTTTCCTTTTGTACCATGTTTAGATTATTTTTTACTTTGAGTTCCCGAATTGTTTCCCCATATAAATTTTTATACATTTCTTTCAGAATGTGGCGACTGGATTATTTGGGTTTTGGAGCCACTGGCTCCTTAAACATTTTGAGAATCTGCACCTATATTCCTAGGCAGACTTTTTTTGAAAATATAGCCCTTTAAGGCCGAATACACATAATCACGTGGATTCGAATCTATAGAATTTTGTAATTTTCTGGGGAGTTATTTAGTCCTAAAGAATTGTGATATTTAGAAACACAAAATATAAAAAAGTAAATCTGAAATAATGATTAAATGTATAAAAATTATTTTACATTGTTATAAAAAAGATATTTGTACCGTTCTGAAAATTTCCTGCAATGGTCTTAACCGCTGCCATCGAAAGACTCAAGGCCAGAGGACAAGAGTTGTGACGTCATCACTAATCGACCGACTTCTCACTAGTGTTGGAATTCAACTCGGGAAAATCTTAATTGCAATTTTCTTTTATTTTATTTGCGGAATATCTACCATCTTATAAAACAATAATAACTACATAAACTTACTGGTGAATATTTAGAATCCCTAAATAAAAATGCAGCCAAATGCGGAATGCCACAGTGTTGCCACTTTTACCTAATTTTTTATTGGAAGATTGCAAATTCTCACCAGTAAATTTATAAAGTTATTATTGTTTTATAAGATGATAGATATTCCGCAAATAAAATAAAAGAAAATTGCTATTTAAAATTTTCCGGTGTGAATTCCAACACTAGTGAGATGTCGGTCTATTAGTGATGACGTCACAACTCGTGTTCTCTGGCCTTGAGTATTTCGATGGCAGCGTCTTAACTCCTTCGAGACGAGCGTCAGGTAAACGTGACATATAAGGTGCTCAGAATCCTTGATTTTTCACACCAGTTATTTTTTATTGTAAATTTTGCCTTCTTTAATCAGAGTATTTTCGCGATTCAACTAATCAAAAATTTCTGTTTTGAAAACCCGGTGATAAAAAATTAAAAATTCTGTAAAAGACGCTCGTCGCGAAGGGGTTAAAGGTTATAGGCAGGGATGTAGTGAAGAATATACGGCGGTATACGCCGTGTACGTTCTAGATTTTTTAAAGAACTCTCAGTACAGTATCTGTTTCTCAAATAAAGCTATACATAGCGTATACTGTCTAGCGTATGCCCACTGCCTATAGCTGCTCTCTGGTGTTTTTAAAGCTACACCACTGGCTATACAAGCCTTTCTTATAAGTGGTGCACATGCAGTGTTAAGAGAATTGTAGGCAAGTTGCAATGTAAGTGTTGAAAAATAAATAAATAAACAAAAAGACGAGGCTGGATCGAATTGAGTATATTATGTTACATATTTACAAGAACTACAACTGAAATAAAACAGAGAAATAACATGTATTTATAGATTTTGAAAGACCCATGACAGACTGGTTAGCGGACGTGAAAGAGAGCTATATAGTTAGCTTAAATAACCAATCACAGTTAAACATAAACAATTGTATTAAAATGAAAACTGAAATTAATAACAGAATAATGTAATGTTATAATTACAATATTCTAACAGTAAGCTCAGTGTGATCAACTGATTGACCAACTCGCGCATTTCTTTTATGTAGTAAGGACAGGAAAGAAGGCTGCCCATTAGTACATGATAAATGCTATTGTGTTAAATGGCATAATGTATTAATCCGGATCACATTATCACACATTTTAATAAAAACCTTTTAACTATGGAATATTTTAAAAAGTTCAATATAGACTTTACTTTTAAATAATGAACTCTAACAAAAAAGAAAGAAAAGAGCAGCGCATTAAAATACCGACTCTGAATTACGCAGAGAACTGACAGTATGTTAGTATGGGACTAACATCATTACCATTTATTATGTATTTAGCCGTACTGAAGAAATCTGATTTGGTTTTATTTTTCATATAGGGGAGACCGGGGATAGTAGACGCAGTTTTTACTTATTGATTTTTATTAATTTTTTGTTTAAGTTTTTTTAACAAAATTTCACTGCGCTTTTAAAGCAATGACATTTGGCTATCAATACCCGGAGTTCTAAGTTTGCAGCTTTTGTAGTTTATGTTTAGAGGAAGCCTGAAGTAAAAGAAAAAAAATTGTGCCAATCTACCCCGTCGCGGGGCAAGTTGCCTATACCTATGGGGTAAGTTGGCACACACTTTATAAAAAGTTAAATGAAACTTAAATAAGACACGTAGTTAAGAGAAATCGATTTTATTATTATCAGCAACTTTAAACAAAGAAATTATCCCCGTACAATGTAAATTCTAAATTATACAGACATCAAAATAATGAATAAAACATTTACATTGAGTATCTTTTATCCTACTCGATATCATCATCAGAGTTACAATTATCACAGTGTTTGCTGTTTTTGAAGTACCGATACACACCAGACAATAACATTCCTCATCATCTGATATATTGACAAGATTCGTACTTTTTTCAATTACAATTTTTTTGTCTTGTTTTGTAGGGGGAAACAAAGTTTTCTTTTCTCTTTAATTTGGGCAACATTTTCTGTTGTCTTTATTTTCTTCTTTTTTGTTCTTCATCTTTTCTTCCTCTCTAAAGCTTCCTTTTCCTCTTTCAGTGCCTTTAGATTTGGTGAATCTGTCAATATTCTTGTGGTTCTCGTTTTCCTATGGCTATTTTCCCCTATTTTCTTTCTTAATTCTGTCTTTTTTAATGGTCTAACATCCTCAGGAGTTAACGATCCAACATCCTAAGCCAAAACCAGAGGAGCTCGGGTGACTGCTGGCGATAAAACCGAAAAAATTGATACTGAATCTTTTCAACACCCAGCTTCTCGCCTTTCATAGGTGAGTTATGAACACCTTCACTCGGTTGAGCTTCATTCTTCCTAATTTGGTAATATCGGGTCATACTTCTCGAAGGAATATTAAGGGGTCTCAGGATTCTTAAAATTGAAAAAAATAAAAAAAAAGAGACCATTTTCAACATTTAATATCTTAAAATGCACATTATTTTAAAACACAATTTCTATTGAGATGAAATGTATAAATACGTTCTATCATTTTATGTATTTAAAAAATTGCAAGATGCCGAATTAGCATTTACAGGGGACTCCAAACTGTCAGATATTTGATGAGCAGAAAATTGGTATAATAGCTTACGCGCACGATTTCAAAATAAACATTGGAACTAGAATGAAAATTTTGGTGCCGACTTATACTTCAGATTATAATAATTACCCTAAACCTAAATAAATTGGTATTTAGAGCATTTTTTTTATTTTTAATACAAAGTTGTATTTAACTAATAAAAGTTTTTGAAAATTTCAACAACATAATCACCTTAAAAAAAATTTTTTTTGAACAACAACGGGAAATTTTAGAGTCAGTTTACACTGATTAACATGAAACGTATGTTTTAAAAATTTAATGAAAAAATATTCAGAAGTTTTTGAGATATTCTGCGCGTTTTGCCCAAAAACGTCATTTGGAGAAAAATGACTTCAAAGTTTCGGAACGTTGCTTGAATTCTAAAAGCTAAAACTTCTGTTCTAATGAGAATTTCAACGTAAGAATTACATCAAAATGTTCAGAAAAGAAAAGAATTTAACATCTAAAAAAATTTAAATTTCGAAAATTTTGAAGCTTTAAGAGTCTTGAGACCCCTTAAAAGCTCTAGAAGGCTCCTAAAAAAGCTCCTAAATAAAAGCTCCTAATATATCATCCGTTAATTAATCGGGCATCAACAACATTTCTTATAACATTCTTCGGTGTTTTAGCCTGTTCGGTTTTCTTTTGGAAATTACGCATGTTTTCTGTAAAAAAAGTACATAATTCATTCATGAAATGAGATACAATATCAGAAAATATTACGAAATAATGTAGCGAGGTTAATTGACGCGCCGAGCAAACTTGCCCGAGTTCAATACGCCTTCTAACCCCATAACAAATTTCTTCACAAAATGGGTGAATTAACCTTATAAACATAAACAAACCAAGTGAATCACACATGGAACAGATAGAGTTAATCATACAATATGAAAAACTACACGTCAAATCGCAATTATTAAGATGAATATTAGAAATTAGAAAAAGAATGAAGCAACAAAAAATTACTTATGAATGCAAAAAAGAGAAAAATCTTAGTAAATGCCCACACGTGAGTAACGTTGCAAAAATACAATGGCGATTGCAGAAAGGAAGAAGAAAGGTACTCTGTGATTGGTCCACAAACAGGCGAATTACGAGGATTGCGCCTACTTACCCCTGTAGCCAACTAGCCCCGGACTCCACTAACTGATGTATTATTTTAATTTTATTCTGTTATCTCTATTTAGTATCTTTATACGGTAGAGTTCAATTTAGTAAGCTGCTTAGGTTTTTAATTTTTAAGAGTCTGCAAAGTCAGAATAGAATTTAATGAGTAGAACGCCCAGAATGAGAAGTGTCTGTAAAGCATTAGTAAAGTGTAAGCCTTTTCTAATACTAATCATTTTGTTTGTTTAATTTACAGGTAATTTGACAGTGATCTTAATTAAGGCACCTTTGGAGCCTTTAGTTGGATGTGCAATTGGAGCAGTGTTTGGCGTCATATTCTGGCATCTACCTAGCAAGGATGTGTCAAAAGTATGTTTGTAAATAAATAATTTTTCGGTCAGCAATAATAGATAAAAAAAATTACATCTAAAAGGATCGGTGTAATAATTTAAATTGGAAAATGATCCCACGCGGGAACTTAGACATCTTGTAAAATACATCAACGACAGTACATATTTAAAAAAGAAAAATTTTACACAATCGCACTAAAAATTATACATTCAGCACACGCTGTTAAACATTTCTGTAATAACATAGAGAAGAAGCCGATATTTTCAGTAAATTTACACTCATTTTGTTAAAAGTATTCGATTAAGCTTCTCGATCATTAATTCGCATGTTTGTCATAGAATATGGGAAAAGTTGGTGCCTGCACTGGAAATTTTGTACAGATTAAGACCGGAAGTACAGCGCCTAGAATATATAGTGTGGAAATCTTCTATCCCAGTAATACTTAAAAAAGTGCTAAAACATTGGATACCTTAAATGTCAAACGACGCTGAAATCCAATGAGTCGATCACAGCGACATCTGTAAGATATTTTCTAAAACTCCAAGACGATTTGGTCTAGACGCTGTAATAATACGATGTTTACTTTGATATTTGAAAATATATCGCAGATGTCGCTGCGATTGGCTCCCTGGATTTCAGTATCATTGCACATTTAAGGGATACAACTTTTTAGCGCTGTTTGGATAGAAATTTTCCACACTATATGTTATAGACACTGTACCGGGAGTGTAATCCAATTCATTTTAATTCACAGCCATAGTATCGTAGTGTTCGATTTATTGAAGCAATATATTTTTCTCATATTTTCCAAAAAATTGCATCCCTCTGCTAAAATGCGCCTGTATGAAATACGCATAGGACGTGTAAAACCATTTACTCACAAATAAACAACGAAATCACAATTTTTTGCATGCAAAATATGAAGTATTTTTAGGCATGTAAATTGACAGAGTTTTGGAAGTATTTTTATAATAAATGTACGGAGGCTGATTTAACTTTACAGAACAGTTTTACAGTTTTTTAACGGATTCTCTGTTTTCAAATCCATATAGATTCACATAAAACTTTAGGTAAATGATTACTTTTGCATTCTTCGTTATTTCACAGAAATATTTTTCTAGCAATGTACTATATCACATGTGATTCATGCCCAAAGATACCAATGTGAAAAATTAAATCTGTTGTAGGGATCGAAAGATTGCGTAATTTTTACAAAAAAGAAGTTGCAAAAAAATTGTGCATTTGTGTCCATCCTAATTATATGTAGTTTGGATCTCTGAATAAAACCCATACGAGAACTTAAACACATTGTAGAACAACAGTGACTCCTTGTAGGTTTGACAAATAAGAAGTTGTGAAATGACGTGAACAAAGTGCAAGAAAAGTGAAATTATGCGACATTTAGAACTGAATCTATGTGTAATAAAAGAAAAAGCAATAGCTCAAGTTGTCACTTACGCTATTTCCATGAATACTTGTTGTGTAAATCACATGCTATGATTTTTGGCCACCAATATTTTAGAACAGAAAAATGTGATTTATTTTATTAGAGATATCTGATTACTTGTATAAGGACAAGTAAAGTTTTCGAAAATAACGGTAGCCAACAAGCATAGCAGTTATAAACTATGTGACTTAGACTACAAAAACCCCATGTTACCAGGTGCCCCGAGTAAATCAGGGCTCAAAATGCTCAGGACATCACTAACTTCTTACAGTTTATTTCGACATCTTTAATCGCAGATAATTCTGCCATCATATAAGACGAAGAAAATTACTTTTAAATACTGGTGTCCAGAGCATTTTCAGCCCCGATTTACGAGAGATAGCTGTCAACACTAGTCGCTATCATCGTTATAACGTAAGCGTAAATGACAGACTTTTTTTCTTGTTTCCTTTATAATACAGATAATGTGCGAGGTAATTTATTAAAAAACAATTTAAAAAGTGCCAAATTGGGTACCGAGATTTTTAAGAGATTATATAATATAGGATTTCGAAGATTTTCTGACGCAATATACCTTTAAACCTATTCAACTAAACGTGATACATTAATATTTAACGTACAAAGAAAATCCGTCTGTTCGTTGACAGATTCCAATTTAGCCCCAAACTGCAGTATCTTATGCTAATTTGATATTATGGTTTGTCATCTTTAATCAGGTGTATAGTATAGCCAAATGGTGTATTTGGACAAATGTTATTTTGGTGGAAGAGTATTTTTTAACACCTTTAGTGGTATTCACAGTCATTTATTCAATTACTGAAGACGACTTATAAACGAATCCTTGAGCTTATGTACAGTGCACGAGTCGGAATGTATGTGTAGAAAAGAACCAAATAGAACTGAACATTTCTGGTTTTTGACAGTTGTCAAAAATGGACTGTACATTTCTTGGCAAAACATTCCGAATTGAAATAAATAGGACTTTGTCGCTAAAAAAAAATGTTCGTTTTGGCCCATTCAGTCAACAAAATCTCTTTCATGCTCCCAGAATAAATATATTAGGAAATTATATATGTTGTAAGACACAAACCTTTGTGTGGGTTTTAAAAAAATGAAATTGCAAGATACCAAGGGAAAAAATCGTTTCGATACATTCAGTGTATTATACCATATTTTTATCAGATTACAAAATGAATACATGTCTGAATTAGATATTTTCTAGAACAATTATCAATTATGCAATTTTTACGAAAAACATGTTCCAGAATGAACAGAAATATACAGGGTAATCCTGCTTATCGTTGAGCAATAGCAATAATTATGAAATAACAATAATTCATAATTCATTAGTTTTAGATATATTTTTTATATTGCAAAAATGTGTCAAATGTTGTTCTGAATCATATAAAAATCCATGTACGTCAAAATAACTATTTAAAAAAAAAAAATACGAAATTAAAATTTTTACACGTCCATGGGTCCTAAAATTTATAGTTAGAAAAACATTTCTTTTAGGCTCTAAAAAGTTAAACGGTAAACATTCCTTTTTTATGCGACCAAAACTTGCCGAGTTACGATATTTTGCAATTTTATGATTTAGCGTTAAAAAAATTATCCGTTTTTAGTGGCAGTAAATTCCAAAAGTTTGTAAAATTCAAAATACCAGAACTTGGTAAGTATTAGTCATTGCAAAATGAAATTTTTATCGTTGAGTGTTACAGCACAGGAAAGGTTTCCTAAATATGACTTATAGGAGACGTATAAAAATTTAAATTTTGTAATGTTTTAAAAAGTGACTAATTTTGACATAAACTGATTTTTATATGATGAAGAACAACATTTGAAGCATTTTTTGCAATTGAAACTATACCTATAAAAAATAACGGTTTTAGAATGAGTTATTGGTCAACGGTAAGAAGGAACACACTGTATAAGACGAACTTATGCATTTCTATTCTGGTTAGCTATCAATATATCCAGATAGTAACAGTATCATCAATGATAAATTTAGATGGAAAAAATGAATTGGTAAAAAAAAAAGGTAGCGCAGAGGTTGACAATGCCCTTTTTTAAACCCACCTCTGGCTAAAATTATAATAACACTATAAATGTAAAGAAACATAAATTTTATACAATTCTAATTAATAAACATCATGTTATATGTATTTAAAATCCAAAGAACTAAATTTTATTTTTTATCTTGCTCAATTTTATTTTTTTAATTATAATTTTAAAAATATATATGAGAAATTTCAATATTATAATGGTCAAAATTGTAAGAACATGGCTTGGCTTGTAAGTTTTTTATGTGTATATAGCTACCCAGGGTTTGTACATATCACTTCCTCAAGCTCTATAATGCATGAATTGAATATGGCTTGTCATTTACATAAAACAAAGTTCATCTTTGTCATTCAGTTTTTATAATGTTTATATCGTGCGATCCAGGTTGCCAATCAAATAATGGAATAGTGTTATCATTTAACCTCTTTTTTTCTTAGCTTTTGTGACATGGGATGATGCACTTTCTTGCTGGAAAAGTTAACTTTTTCCTCCTAAAAGCAATCATATGCCAAAATATGTGCTTCTGAAATACGGATGTACACTTTTAAGTTTATTTTCTTTGAAACAATAACTTGATTAGACTTATCTGGAGCTGACGCAACATCCAAAATAATGAATGATTCCCCTTTATTTTGGTGGCCTTATGCGACTTTTCAAATCTTTCATGAAATATTTATTAATACTTAGAATATTATATAAAGTTTTATCAAACTAATTTTAACAAGCACTTGACTACTGATAAATAGAAATTTGTTAATGAAGGATGACTTTATTTAATTCCATGGAAGACAGTTGAATATTATATATCCCACTTAATTTGAATCTCCATATGCCACACTGCACCAGAATTTTTTAATAAAATTTTACTTTTATAATGTAATATGTAAAAAAAGCTCTATCTTACTTTCAAATAAATTTGCTGTAAAATCTGGTGTCATTCAATAGTTTCAACATTTTAAGAGCAGATGTACTTTGCCTGAGAAATGATCAATCCTTTAAACTGTGGTGGGCGAATTTCTTCCCACTTAATTTTATTCCCCAAATGTTATGATGGCACCGCAATTTATGACCAAATTTATTTGAAAATAAGTTAATGCATTTTTTCGCATACACAATAAACCGAAATTTTTGTTTGCATAATACTGGTGCCAATGTGACATTTGTGTATTAAAATTAAGTGGGAAAAAATTTACCCACCATAGCTTAAAGGGTTAAATGGCTACAACAAAAATAAGCTAAAAAAAATATGAATTAATGCTAAATTCACTCTATCATCAGAAAAATATTTTAGAATCCATTTTTCAAGAAAAAGCTCCAGTTTTATACGGAAAAGACATGAGTAAGGTCGAGCTTCATATGAACAAAGCTTCCAGTCACACTACAAAGTCAACTACGGCATATTTTGAGAAAAAAAGAATCACAAACGGGAATGAACTGTGTCTAATTTGATAAAACATATGTAAAGTCACATCACGCTTCTCCACGAACTTTTGTGCATTTATCTTGTTAAGGCGAACGTTTGAAAGATATCCTCCACGAACGTTGAAAGTATTTTAGAAGATAGCCCAAGAAGAGTGGGAGAAAATTGGCATGACTTTACTAAGAAAAAATCTGCTATCATGAATAATTGGAGCTAGGGCTATAGCCAAGAGTCGAGATTGTCCAATAGTCAATATGAACAATACAAGATAATGGAATTTAGGCATAGAAATTAATTATAAAATTTTCTTCGATAAAATGCGAACGATTCTCTGTATTTTAAATTCTTTTAAGCATAATTCTAAAAGTAAGCAATATTATTTTAGAATTTTCAAATTTGTACTTTAACTGTTAACTTAAACTCTAAGAACACAGTATGAATATAGTTCAGCTGTAAAATCTTTTCAATTTCTTTTGATACTGTTTATTGACTAGTTATTTTCCAAAGAAATATAAGTTATATTTTCTTTCTTCAGGCTTCTTTAATTTATTACCACATGCTGTTTCTTTGCTTCGGAGGCTTATCGTTGATGTTTGTCACCGTTAGGATCGGCATACCCGGATCTGGCTCCTTGGGCTGTATTACTCTGGCATTTGTTGCATCCTTAAGATGGCGAAAAGATGCAGTGCAGTTTGTAAGTTTACATACATTTTTAAATAATGTTGTTTAAAACTTTATTTATTTTCTATTGATGAAAAATAAATTATGCAGTTTAATCTTGATCTTAATAATAATAAAAAAAACTAATACTTGTGCAATATTGTATTAAGGTTCCAATGGTTGGGTTTTAATTAGAGTATGGTTAATGTCATATGCCAATATTAATTGAATACTGACGATGTTTTAGCGAGGGCCTGATCATACAATGGAAGGTCAAGGACTTAGCATTCATTCGGGTCGCCCCTTCCTATACTGTTCAAAAAATCAAACATTTTCTATGCATTTTAAAATATAGAAATGAATATTTAAATATATATTTAGAATTTTTTTCTAATTTTGTCGTATTCTAAAAGTATGCATAAAATATTGATTATAATCAGTACAAGGTTTTGAAAAAGTTTTAATATATTACACTTACGAGAATTTCATACTAAATTTGGGGGCACAGGGCCAAGGCTCGATTAGCCCTTGCTTTAATTAGGCTCTGGTATTGACATATAATTCAAATATTTTTTTATGAATCTTTAATATTGTTGAAATATCTGGATTGACTTAAAGATGTTCCCAATAAAAGAACACTATTATTTTACCACTATTCTTGTTAAACTTTGTAAAACATCAAGTACGTTGTCGGTCAACATTAAGTCCAATACCATATTTCTACTAAGACATTAGTATCTTTACTGTTCTTAACTTTGACTCTTTTTGTTACAGTCTGGTATTGAAAGTGTGATTTCTGTCCTGTGGTATATTACAGAACCTTTCATGTTTGCACTCATTGGAGCTGAAGTTTCCATCGATAATCTTCATTCCAATATTGGTAATGTCAACCCTTTTGTATTTTTAAAATCCAATTTTACATTTTATTTTTGTTTTTGTACTGATAGGTTTGAATTTTTAGAACGAGCTTTGCATATTTCGTTACGTAAGCAGAATATAAAACCTGCAGAAGGGAATTTAACAAATGAATTTTGGAATCAATATATTTATATTTTGAAATTATGTAACATAACTTATTTCTTTTTCGATATCATTCAGTTCTAAGCAAATACAGTGAAACCACTCTGTGCGACCACCTCCCTAAACGACCATTTTTTCATGGAACAAAATTTACTCCCATAGTCTCAAAACTAATTTTACCTCCATTCAGCGACCATCCCAGTTGAACTCCTAGAAGGTTTTATTAGAAAAATAATTCCGGAGAGCGCATTATTCATTAAATTTCTAAGCTAAGTTTAGATTTTTTTTTATATTCCCTGTAACTTTTAAGTGTTTAAACCCCTTTGTGCCTTATCAGGCAATGAATTTAACTCTGATGACAAATTAAGAATGACAGTCAATAAACTCCCCTGCCTTATTCTGTCAAGAAACTCTCAAAGGAATAGATAAATTAATGAAATCGTTAATATTTGTTCCCGTCCAAAAAAATTGCATTTATTTACTGAACTTTGAAAGGACGTGGGAATAAATGTTATAAAAAATAATACCTTAAAATCAAAGCAAACGTCAATGTATTAATTTTTTTAACTCTGCAGTAATTAACTTATGTAATTAACTTTTGTTTTGATAGTTAAATTTTTATATTTTTGCCTAATGTGAAAAATAAATTTTAGTTAAGTTAATTGATACCTTTTTTCAACAATTAAAATCTAGATTTAAACATAACCTATATTAAGAGACTACCTCTCGGAGCGACCAATTTTTATTGGAACGGAACGTGGTCGCTTTAAGGAAGTTTTACTGTACTTCTTATTTACGGTACAGCAAAATAAACATTACAGTAGTTAAATTCATCTAGCTTGTGACGAGACCAATTTTCAGATTTCATCTAAATGAAAATGAGCACCACCTTTCTCAAGAACGAAATCTCAATAGTGTACTTCAAATTTTTAAATACCATGATGAAGTAAGATGAAATTCTCTAGAACAGCTGCTCCCAAACTTTATTGTTATGCCACCCATCTCAAAGTTTGAAATTTTTTTGCAACTTACCCAAAAAAATAGGTATATATATAGCCTTTTGTATGATCTATCCTAAGGGAAAGATGAACTTCGGCACAAAGTATACAGAAGGGAAAAATAATAGGCGTGAAAGTAGAATTATCAAAAGCTTTTTAATGAAAACAAGATAGTACCCGTCAAGATTTGACGGTAAATAGGTGACTTGAATGTTTCATTATAAAAATTCTTGACAGTCTAACCTATTCAATGAAGTGAAATAATTTTAAGTTTATAATTTACAACCAAATAGATTTTTTTTTTTTTTTTTTTTAAATCAGAAATTTACCTAAAAATATTGGATGCATTTATTTTTACTTACGACGGTCTCTCTTTTTCTTTCTTTCTTTCTTTTCTTTTCTTTTCTTTTCTTTTTTTTTTTTTTTTTTTTTTTTTTTTTTGAAAGGTAACAATATTTATTTTTATTTACTATCTTTTTTTAACTACACGACCATTAAAAGCTGTCATGAATTTTATTTTTGCCAGTCTCATTCTATAAAAGCCTAAATTTGAAACTTCATGCAGCTAACGATTTATAATATATATTCTTTATTATTTGAATTTTATTTTACATTTTTATATGATTTTTTTAAATACTAAACCATGGATATCGAGATAATTTTTTTTTTTTTATCGTTCTTATATGAATATTTTTTTTCTGTTTTTCATACTTTTTATTTTTTACGAAAAAGAATGGCAAACTTTTCTTTCTGACACACACACATATATATTATGGATAATAATCAGAAAATGTAACAAAAACTGTAGATCAGTTCAATTTACTTAATTGATTACTACATGCAAAATATTTTAGCTTAAATATAAAATTATTATTTTTGTAAAAATATTGCTGATTGTTAAATTTTATTTAATTATAAAGCATTCAAATAATGATAATAATAAAATAAAAATCATACAGTTTCTCCTCCCAATAAAATATGTCATTGTTGAAATTAATTATCGCCAAAAATATTACAGAAATCCTTTTGCCGGGCGTTGGGCTCGAACCTGCGTCCTCTACAAAAATTCAGAACTTTAAACTGTTGCGCCAGCAGGAACTCGTTCTACTTTCATCTAAATTGAAGAGGTTCGAAAAAGAGTTGACGCATGCGCAACTGTGTCGATTTCGATCCACTTAAATTTTTACCTTTGCGTTTTAATACATATGATTATTAAAGAATATAGTAGGAAAATGCTGTTAAAAGTCAATGCTATTTATGGCATTGTTTTGCACCAACTACAGGATGCGTGCCGAAATTAAAACTTGTTTTAAATGTTAGACTCAAGCCGTTCTCTGCACGAAGCTTAATAAAACACAGTCTTTTCACAAAGTTTTTTATCTATACTTTTTCACTATATTTTATGTTAAAGTTATAATGTTTTTATTATATTATTGCAGCGGATTAAGCTAATTATACATATTTGATGACCTAACCGATAGCTCGATGAAGAATATTTAGGGAACTGCTACTGCAGAGAATCAAAATGATCTCCGGGGAGATTTTTAATATTTTACTCTTTTAAATATTTTAAAAGTAGAACTGGATACATTTTTTTAATTCCTCCCCCCCTCCCCCCCATGCAGAATTTCTCAATATATCACACAGAGTTACAGATATTTCACACAGGGAAAATTACACTCTCTCTCTGAATTACACACTGTTTAAAAGGCGAAAGTAATGTATTACATTAGTAAATATTTTTCTTAAACTATTTATAAAAGTTAAAGAAATTTTAATTTGTTTTAGTATATTTTAAAATGCATAACTTCATTTCCAGTTCCATGAAGTTGTATTAATTTCTACCAAAGTCAGTAAATATTGAGCATGAAATGACTGTTAATGAATACAGGGACGTTCAAAACGTGCTTGATGTAATGCTTTAAGAAAATTTGGACATCTAAAATAAACTATCTTTATCCGTGTGCAGATGCCCTTCTTAAAGTATCGTTTGTAGGTACAGAATGAAATGAAAGGAATACTAATTAAGTGTACAACACAGATTTATTAGGCTCAACAATAATTTAAAATAATATTTGATTGCATCAATTACATTTTTGCCATGTTTCAGTAGTTATTCAAATTTCTTGCTTTCTGTAGCAATAGCTGAATTACAACATTGAAGCCCAGCCATTTGCTGACACATGCTGCATGCTGTTAATTCAATGGCTCTTGCAATTAGTCATGGATAGAAAACTGTTCGTCGTGCCTGTAAATTCCAAATCTGCGTATTTCAGATATATGTTAATTACTATGCAACTTAAACGCTGAATTGGCGGGATCTACAGTGCTAACCCATAGCTTCCAACCTTTCACTAATGTATTTATATGAAAAAAATTGATTTATCTTTTGTGCCACGCTATCCAAAATCAAAAGTAAAATTTATGTAAATGATTTCTGTGCATTATTGTATCCAAACTAAACGAAATGTATGCAAATGGATAATATGACACCCAAAAATCATTTACATAAATTTTACTTTGATTTTGGATAGCGTGGCACAAAAGATAAATCAATTTTTTTCATATAAATACATTGCAATGCATTGTATAGGTTCAGTAAGAGTGACATTTTTAACAGTGTATTGGTAAATTAAAAGTTTTGGTTACATGTGTAAATATATTTAGCCAAACCGAAAACAATTGAAACTGAATTTTAAAACATTGTTTAACCCTTTGAGCTCTGGGGGTCAATTTCTTCAAAATGCCCAAATATCACATTGGCACCAGTATTTTGTATACAGAAGATTCGTCTTATAATATACACGAAAAAATGCATTCATCTATTTTCAAATAAATTTAATTGAATATTCCGGTGCCAATGTGACATTTGAAGATTAAAATTAAGTGGGAAGAAATTCACCCATCAGAGCTCAAAGGGTTAAAGCTACATCAAGGCGTCACTTAAATTTTGATATCATATCTTTTAAAACTCATATTCTGAATTTATGAAAGATGTGAATGATCATCAATGAATAAATGTTTATACTTCCTTTTAAATTTAACATAATTCTTACACATGCAATTATAAATAAAAGAAAATAAAATGATGAAATAAATAATATAAATGTATGTATACATATACATTAATTAATAGCATAGCGTCACTTAAAATTTGATATCATTATTTTTAAGTTCCATATTTAAAATTCTTATAGCAATAAGATAAAGTGCTGCGTCACAAACTTTTAACCCGTTAAGGGTTTTTTGTATTAATATCATTACATTTTTAGGTCAGTAATAAAAAGATAAAAACAAAAAAATATTAAAGGCCAATGGGCCGAAGGAGCAACTCATAATCGTGATTTTCGTTCATCTTTAATTCTCTCCCCCTCCCTCTTGAAAAAGCATACCTATATACAAAATGGGTTTTTTTATGGTTTGTTTCATATATATAAAGCTTTGTTAAATTTTTACTACGTAAAAAGCTTATTTTTTTTAAGAAGAATATCAAGAAATATTACTCTTTAAACCTTTTTATTTAAAATACAATAATTGCTTACTAATAAAAGTAAATAAATCTATCTAAATCAAATTCCTAACCTACAATTTTTTGCTTAATAATTGAGTATCCATTTTCATTTAGCAACAGTTCGAATATACATACATTCCATACAGAAAGCACAGGAAAGCATCAATCTTCCACAGCAGTAAATGAAATTCCACTCTAAGAAAAAGGTTGCCAAAGTGAACTGGTAACATTAAATCGCCAAGACCTCGTCAAAATGTAATCTCGTTGATATCATGATAAAGCAACGATAAATGACTAAATCTCTTAAATATAATTGCTGTTCATAAAAGATATTGAAGCTTAGTAGTAATCTGAATTTTCGAGACCCAAATTAAAATTTTTGGGGCCTATTTGCCAGTATTTAAAAATTGCAAATGTACGGAAGAGCTGTTATATGGAATATTATTATTTTTACATTTGAAAGACAGATGGCAGTACCAGAAAACACTAATTTCAATAATTCAGAAATGTAAATGGAATTGATTTTACTAGATCTAGCTAAAAAATTTGAAGGTTATTAATTATTTGCTAAATATATAACAAAATAAAACATGCAAATTGGTAAAAAAAAAGACTGTCGAGTATTTTTTGCGTTTGTAATCTTCAGTATCGTTTTTTAAAGTGAAATATTAATTAGTAATACTTCTTAAGTTTGTAACAACAACAACAACAAAAAACGTGAGCTTGTGCATTTATTTATATTTTTTTTACATATAGAGAGAGTTCAAAGTATGAAGTTTCCATTTTATGAATTTGATGAAAAGTAAAAGAGAAAAATGTGCGAATTTTTATTTGTTCAATCGACATTTTCTTTTTATTTACAATTTTTTACACATAAAAATTCGTATTTTCCTCAGCGAAACGGATTGAAATACGATACATATAAATAAACTATACAATTTTAATTTTTTTTTCAATTATCCTAAAAATTTAAAAATATATATATGATTTTTAAAAATCTACTTTTTTAAATTTTGAATGTATGACATTTTTTTTTTAAATCTCGTAGTCTTCCATTTACAATTAGAATAACGGCATGTTTTTTTTTTTTTTTTTTTTTTTTTTTTATAAAAGTAATGGAAGAATAACGGCCTGTTTTTTTTTCTTTTTTAGGTGCGTTCGTAATCATATAAATACGTAGCACCTATAGTCGTCGTTCAGTCCGTCCGTCTGTCCGTCCGTCTGTCTGTCCGCATGTAACAGAGCAAAAACTACCCAACCGAATGGTCTGAAATTTCAAATATATGATTGTTGCAAAACTTTGTCGAGCCATTTCAAATTTTATGAAAATCGGATGTATAGTTTAATTACAGGGACAGTCAAAAGTTTTTCTTTACATTACGGCCAATGGGAAAAATTATTGCAAGTGGATTTTAATGATATTAGAGCCTTCCGAATGATCTGAAATTTTAAAGATATAACTGTTGAAAAATGTTGTCGAGCCATTTCAATTTTTAGGAAAATCGGATGTATAATTTAATTACAGGGACAGTCAAAAGTGTTCCGTTACATTACGGGGAATGGGAAAAAATTATTGGAAGTGCATTTTAATGATGTATCAGACTATGCGCTTTATGAAGTGCAAAAAATTATACATTCAGTGCAATATGGGGTGCAAAAAATAATTATAAAACAAGTTATAGTACGAACGCACCTCATTTGCCACGTTTGACGAGCAATTTCCAACTTGTTTATTATAAGGGTAATGGAAAAAATAAAAACGCATAATTTAAATTTATGTACCGTAGAAAAACAGAAATTTATTTGTGTTAAAAATTATAAATAAAAAGAAACTGTTGTGGACTGAACAAATACAAACTGCGTATTTTCTTTTCCTTATAATTAAATCTGAAAAATTTCAAAATTAAAATTCTCTCTCTGTAAACAAATGAATGCGTAAAAATGTGCTTTTATTTATATCTGTATATTATATGTATTTATTTATTATATGTATTTGATATATCTATCAGTTTTAAAGTTCCATTTACCGAATCCTTTTCGGTTTTAAAACGTTCGTTTTTCCGTCTCATGTAAAAATTGGCTTTCGGCGGACCTTTAAAACCTTTCTATTTCCGCGTTAGGCAGATTTCGGGTTATGGAGCACGTATTAATGTTATTTTCAATGAATTCGCCGGGACTTGAAAGTCTTTCCGCGGTAGGCAGATTTCCGGCTTACACATAGTCCGCCTTAGACAGATTTTACAGTATTTTTACTGTCTGAAAAATTGTCACGAAATAGTGATATGTGAAACTCTTAAAGAAAAAAAATCAAAATAAACCAGTACATTTTTATAGAAACATAAAATCAAATTTACTTTATTAACTGACTTAAAAAGGATAAAAAAGAAAATAAAATGCTCACTGCTTCAAAGAGGACAGATCTCGCAAACTGTGTATTGCAAGGCCAGCGCTTAACCGACTGAGCTACAGAAGGTACGTAAACTTTTTACTAAAAGTTCATCAGAAGAAATTAAGCGCACGAATACAGTGGCGCATCTTCGGTGAAATTCCCATTAATGGCGGAAAAATATAGTCCGATTTTTCATGCTTATTATATAACGAATAAGGGTCTTCCTGGAAACAAACATGGTTTATATTCAGCTCACCTAAAATAGATTCATATCATATATTAATTTTAATAAGATCGCCCATGTCATTTTCGGGGGGAAAAAAATGTGAAAAAAAAATTGGAGTTTTCCCGGAAACAACTGTTATCTTATTCTCTTCACATAAAACAGATTTATATTATATATCAATTTAAAGAAAATCGCCCGGGCCGTTTTCGCGTAATGGAAATTAGGAATTTCTGACATCGCTTTTGTTTTAAAAATGACTATTTAGATCTCAAAATATACTGCACGTAGAAATCTAAAAATTTCAGAATAGGATTAGACTGCAGATATAAGACTGTTTAAAAAAAATCAGAATAATAAGAGCTATATTTGCTGAGTTATTGAAAGGCGGCTTTTCGCGTTTTCTTTGAAGTCGAGTTAGGTGTATATATGAGTTCCGCCATCTACGAATTCTACGATACGATACGATACGATTTTAGGTTTAAGGCTGCGTCACTGGAATACTATCGTCTTCCATGATTTGACTGTTGCTCATTGTTGTGCATTGATTTCATTTTTTAGGAAAAATATTAACGTACTAAAATGAAATTGATTAAAAAACGAGCTAAGAGATTCGAGTTTTCTCTTACCATGCAACAAAAAAAGAAAGCTTGCTGAATTATCACATTTGCATTACAAATAATAACACAGCTTATCTATTTCCCTTACCCTGTTACTCAGAGCCAAGTTCCATTGTTACTCTCAGTTATCATTACCGATTAGAGATGAGAGGGGATCCGTGCCCGGACCCGATACAGGTTCGGTCTCGATTTTTAAACCTGTTTTTGGGATCGGGCTCAAATGAAAATTTTATGTATTCACAAAATGAAAAACGGGAAAAAGGGCTATTTCAGAAACGAGAATACAATATAAGTTTCTTAAAATGTTTTACGTATTAGAAAAATGTTATAACATGTTAGAAAAAACATCTTTTTTTTAGTATTTAAAAAAAAAAACTACACAGAAAACAACAGTACAATTTTGCCCTTTTGCTCAGCGTTTCAGGCTTATATGCTAATCTGAGATGCTCTTAGGCAAAAATGAATCGTTTTCATATTACTGATCAACTTTACGTTTTGGATAAGCCTGTAAGTTCACTTATTCTGATTTTTTAAGTACCCTCATTAATATATAGACATGTTTTTAATTTTATGTATGTATTCTTACATTTTTTATTTTTTTAGGGTATTCGATTTTGGTAGTTGTCTTAGCTATTATTTGTCGCATGGTTATTACGCCTTTTATTATGTTTGGAGCAAATTTGAACGTTAAAGAAAAAATATTTGTATCTTTGGCTTGGCTACCAAAAGCTACAGTTCAAGTAAGTAAACAATCAAAACTGTAACATTAATTTTGTTATTTGAATGAAAATAAGTTCAAATAAAAAGAACATTGTTAAATATCCCATAAACATGTACAGAGTGCGGAAGGTATTTGAAAACACACGTTATAGGTGAAATATCACCCTGTATATCATAGTTAGAAATGTTTTCTCTTGCATGTGAACATCTCAGAACCTAGAGTAATAGTCCAAGAGCCGACAGAACAGAAACCTATGCTATCAAGCACAAGAAAAAAAACCTTTATTTTATGGAAGAGTAGAAGCAGTGGAATCTAATAATCCATGTCTGCCGAAAGTGAAGTGGTGCATAAGCCAAAAATTAATATCACCAGTGGTTGACTCGTACGTTTTTCATTGTGTTTTCCTACTCCCAGTCCTCCATGTTTTCATATCTTTGTTTGTAGAACAAACACAATGATAAACCTATGAGTCAACCACTGGTGGTATTCATTTTTGGCTTATGCACCACTTCACTTCCGGCAGACATGGATCATTAGATTTCCCTACTTCTACTCTTCCATAAAATAAAGGGTTTTTTTCTTGTGCTTGATAACATAGGTTTTTGTGCTGCCGGCTCTTGGACTAATAGTAAGACAAAAGCTATTTCGTTATTATACAATTAAATTGGGGTAACCAATCCTAATTTATGATTTTTTTTAATTGTATTTTAGTTTAGTTAAAGAAAACATATTTTCTTGTATTTAAAATATTAAAACAGATCGAATAGGAGCGGTAATGAACAATGCACAGTCTGATGAATAGATAAAATGTACAGTCGTGGAAAAAAAAAAGTAAACACCCCCTACTAACTCCTCAACAAATTATCGTAGAAGAAAGTTACTGGCACCAAACGTTTGGAAATAAAGTCTACTTTTAAATGATGTATATAAAATTTGCTTAGCGGGCCATCTACATATTAAAACGAATCCAAACTTCATTTTTTTCAATGACAATACCCAATTTTAACAAGATATTTCAAATCTTCGGTTCAAATTATGCCTAGACACCGAATTTCAAGTCATTTAAATGATAAGTTTTTGAATTATAAACATTCAAAATTTAGTGCTTCTAATGTTAAATTACGTTTTCATATATATCTCCAGAAATTATGCTCCTAATGTGCTAATTTTTTTTTTTTTTTGTAGCAATATTACTAATATACCCAAACATAAATACGCTGAATTTGCAATTTTTATAATTTTATCATATGAATTATGAATTATGAAATTAATATTCGAAAAAATTATGAATTGCAACCTACAATTTTTTTGATGGATTAAGATTTATTAAGTCCGGCTTTATGTAAACCCAAAATTTCACATTTTTCTTCCAAGTAGTTTTCAAATTATGCTTAAAAAACGGCAAAATGATGGTTTAAGGTGCCGTCTATAATAGAAGTGACTAGATATTTTGAAATTTCTTCTGCTGTCCTGTAATCTAGCAGGCTTCATTGACTTCTTAAGGTACCTTGATCAAGATGGGGGCTCTCTCGGTTAACAATCGATTTCCGAACTTCAATTTGGATACAGCCCTTAAAATACGCTGGTTTTAAAATAATTAATTTCTCAGAAATTTATGGTACGAATTGCATAAAAATTTGTTTTTTGGCTAATTGAAGGATGTAGAGTTCATTTATGTTGTCAGAATTGTGTACTGCAATTGAAAAAAACAAGTTACAGTTCGTTTTAATATGTAGATGTCCTCCTAAGCAAATTTTATTTATATCATTTAAAAGTAGACTTTATTTCAAATCGTTCGGTACCAGTAACTTTCTTCTATGATAATTTGTTGAGGAGTTAGTGGGGGTGTTTACTTTTTTTTTCCACGACTGTACATATTAAAATCTGCAGAAAGAGCACTGTATTCACTCACTTTTAATATGAATACATTTTTAACACTTTCCAACAAAGTTAAAAAGTGTTTATGAATTCGGTTTGTCTGGCCGTCTGTACGCGCTCTAACTCTCGTAAATATGCTCGGATTGCCCTGAAATTTTTGGATGTTATTGAAGTTTACCATAACACGATCCCTATTTCTTAAGAAGTTTGTAGCATATTTAGTTCATCTACAGGGACAGTCAAAAGTATTCCGTTACATTGCGACCAATGGGAAAACATCGTTTCAAATGATTTTTAATCATGTTACACGCA
Organism: Maratus speciosus; assembly: GCA_963932465.1. Lineage (NCBI taxonomy): Eukaryota > Metazoa > Arthropoda > Arachnida > Araneae > Salticidae > Maratus > Maratus speciosus. The sequence goes on from OZ010792.1 coordinate 530,670,666, forward strand.
TCCAAACATAACAAAATTTACATGTATTTATGAAGTGCATTAAAATATGCATTCTGTAGAATATGCGGTGCAAAGAATAGTTATTATTCATTTACAGGGCCACACGAAATAATTCCGTTACATAATGATATAGGTGGGGGGGGGGGATTGTTTGCGGCGTATTAGGTAGATTTCGTAAGAAATACTACCTATTGCAGTCGTTACCATGGTGCGACTTTTGAAAAATTCCTTCATAACTTTTCATTATAGGACCCCAGGAACCCAAAACCACCCCCACCTAAAAAGTTTATATATATATATATATATATATGTATATGTATGTATGTATGTATGTACTAAATTTTGTCCGCACGATAAAAGTCGCAATTATGCACGAATCATCTTCAAACTCGCCAACAACTTTGAGATGGCTAATATCTCGGCGGGGATTGAAAATGGGCGAAATCGGCCCAAGAGGGTGGAAATGGGGAGGGTTCAAAATTTTGAATACTGTCTTAACATGATTCTGATAAAACCAGCTCTTACACAACAATGGCAGGGAAAAAAATAAAAGTTTTTCGTTATAGCAGTTGCCAACAATTAAAAAAAAAACAAATAATAAAATTCTCACCACAACAATTACTTTTCTTTTGCAAAATTTTCACGTGTAAAATTAAATAGTTTGACAAATTGAAAACAAATTGAATATTACATCATAAGTTTCCTAGAGCAAGATTTCAGCATGAAAACTCAAAATAAATAGTTTGACGAATTAAAAAAATATGTATATTGCGTCATATTGGAAATATAATGGACCTCAGCAGGTGAATATGTAACGCCATGTAAGTTTGAAGAAACGTATTAAAACATGATAAAAACCCGACTATGGAAATATTAACATATTTTAACACTTTAAGGTTCTCTGAATTTTTTGTAGCCATTTTTTAAACCTATTCCATATATATGTGTGTGTGTATACGTGTATATTACAATTTTCACAAAAAGTTTAGCTCCCTACACCTCGCTCTTTGTGAAGAAACTGGGTTTTATCTCTAATCTTGATTTAAGTTTTGTTGGAGAATTTAGTACTTAACATCGAAATCTACCTCCGCCTGTAGGCCCGAGCCGGCAGGGATTTTTTTAATTATGTTAAACTGTTTCATATATAATGAAATTGATATACGTCTCTGAGGTTTACTATAAACTATTTCATGTATAATACGAAGTGCATAGCATCTACAGGGACACACAAAAGATTTCAGATACTATATTGTATCAGAATTACTGCACATTAGCTGTGATTGCAGGAAATGCATTTTCAATTATAGTATGCTCTTTTATATTTCACTATATTTATGCATACTATATGGTGTGTATAAATGCTGTAATTTATATACAGGGCTACAAAAAAGAATTCGTAAGGGTTAATGGGTATGAGCTCAAATTGCTTAAAGCTGGTTTTTAAAGGAGTTATGCATTTTTACGCTGATCTGAATTTAGTTTATTAAAAAATGTTTGTGGAATATACATAAAATGATATACAGCCCGTAAGGCATGGTGGCGTCACGGCGACGTCGTTGTGAAGTCACACTGTGATTTTGTGACCGTCGATGTGACGTCATAGTGACTAGAATGCGAGGTCGTTATGGCCGTTTTAGAGGTCGTTTGTGACGTCACGTTGTGACCACTCTGTGAAGTCACGGTGTGACAAATTTGTGAAAAGTGTGTCATTTGGGACTATTTTGGCATTAACTTTGTGACGAACCTGTGACGAAAGTGACAATGCTTTGAAGTCACACTGTGACCAATTTGTGAAATATGTGTCATTTGTGACGAATTTGTTATAAACACTGTGATGATATCAAATTTCAAATTAATTGCTTAAAAGGCGCAAAGGCGAACATAGTGAAAAAGATTCCATGCTGGGACTCGAACCCGGGCCATCAGTATAGCGCACTGACATTCTACCGACTAAACCACATGTAACGATACCCAGCCTGGAAAATTTCTCACTATTACATGTTGGCAAGGCTACAAACGCAGCACAAGGTGGAATATTTATCGTGAGCCATCGACATGGGGCAAACACGAAACTTAATTAAATCGAGCATCGATTGAAACTATATTAATACTTGGAAATTTTTCCAGAGAGAACCATTCGCCTTGCATACAATATTTCAAATGAAAATCAAATTTCAAATTAATTGCTTAAAAGGCAATTTTAATTTGAAATTTGATTTTTATTTGAAATACTGTATGCAAGGCGAATGTTTCTCTCTGAAAAAATTTTCAAGCATTAATATAGTTTTAATCGATGCTGGATTTAATTAAGTTTCGTGTTTGCCCCATGACGGTGGCTTACGATAAATATTCCATCTTGTGCTGCGTTTGTGGCCTCGCCAACATGTAATAGGGAGAAATTTTCCAGGCTGGATATCGTTCCATGTGGTTTAGTCAGTAGAATGTCAGTGCGCTATACTGATGACCCGGGATCGAGTCCCGGCGTGGAATGTTTTCACTATGTTGGCCTTTGCGCCTTTTAAGCAATTAATTTGAAATTTGATTTTCATTGGAAATATTGTATGCAAGGCGAATGTTTCTCTTTGGAAAAATTTCCAAGTATTAATATTGTGATAATTCTTGTCATAAACACTATGATAATTTTAAAGTAAAGTTTTGTTTGAAATATAAAGTCTTATCTTTTTACCGTACTTTTTAGCAAGATATCCCTATTTTGGAGTCCTATTAAGTTCTAAGCTTGATCTTGAATTCAAGCTTAATATTAAGAACGTGTAAGCTTTTTAATTTTTTGTGATTTGTCATTGCTTTACTAAATACGAACATGGAGTCTAACGGACATTAATACAACTGTTATTTATAGAACGACATGATAAGCCCTATTTATTTAAATTTTTTATTCCCGTATATATTGTATTTTGTGAATATGAGCTAATTAGATTTGGTATGTTTTATAGGAAAAGACTGATCTGGGAAATAGAAACAACAAGTAAGATATATCATGCGTTAAGCCTATATTATAAAACACTTTCCAACTCTTCCTGAATGTTTTAACAAGACATCGGGGGAAATAACGTAAACAAGATAACTAACTAAACATGAAAACGCATAAAACATTTGAACATTTTCAGCAGTTACCATCAATAGCCAAATATGTTTTCCAATTCTTTTAAACAGTCCTGTATTTGATCTGTATATTGATATATATATACTATATAATGGAAAAATTTAGTTTATCAAGGAAACGCATAACAGGTTGAAATTCTCTTTCAGCAATTTATACTAATATATGGAAACATACTTAAGTAATTTTGTACAACCCTGTAGTTTACCTAGAACCTTTATTACACGCCACTATTTAGTTAAAATTTAATTCAAACTAAAACACTTTTAAAACTGCTGAAATCACATTTCCAGAAATTATAATTTATAGACAGCAACGTATCCAATTCTTTGTCTGACCCTGTATATCATTTTATCTATATTCTACAAACATTTCTTAGTAAATTAAATACAGTGCAGCGTAAAAATGCATAACTTATTTAAAAAACACCTTTAAGCAATACCCAGTAACCCTTACGAATACTTCTGTATAGTCCTGTATATGAATTATAGCATATATATATACACCATATACTTTGCATAAATGTAGTGAATCATAAAAGCGCATATCATAATTAAAAATGCATTTCCAGCAATCATCGCTAATGAACAGTACTTCGGATACAATATAGTATCTGAAATATTTTGTGTGTCCCTGTAAATGCTATATACACTTCGTATTATACATGAAATAATTCATAGTATGCAAACCTCAACGACGTATATCAATTTCATTACATATCAAATAGATTAACATAAATATAGTACGCCGCAAACAATTCCCTCCACCCCTATATCATTATGTATTGGAATTCCTTTTTTAGCCCTGTAAATAAACAATAACTATTCTCTGCATTGCATATTCTACGGAATGCACATTTTAGTGCGCTTCATAAATGCATATCAATTTTATTCTGTTTGAAAGCGTGTAAAATCATTAAAAATCATTTGAAACGATTTTTTCTCCCACAGGCCGTAATGTAATGGAATACTTTTGACTGTCCCTGTAAATGAACTAAACATGCTACAAACTTCATTACAAATAGGGACCTTGCTATGGTAAACATCAATAACATCCAAAAATTTCAAGTCAATCCGAGTATATTTACGCGAGTTAAAGCGCGGACAGACGGCCAAACAAACCGAAGTCATAAACACTTTTCAACTTTATCGGGCCTGAAAAACACCTTATTTCAATGCTTAAGTATTATTATTTTTTTTTTTTTAATTCCAATAAAATAAATGTATCGAAAACGTAGAAAATGAGTTTACAATCAAAGAAAATTTAATAACTGATTCTGAATGTCTACAATTAAATGTTCGATTAAAATCACAAACAGCAAAAAAAAAAAAAAAAATGATTAAATAGAATAAAAAAAATAAATATATCAATTTGAAAAACACTAAATAATTAGTATTTATAATTGTACTATTAAGCAACAACAAACTACAATAGATGAATTAAATGCATTTAACAATTTCTCAAAAATCTTTCCATATGTTATAAGGAATTTCTACTATTTTATAATTTTGGCAAATATTAAATCTGAAAACATTGGTATGAAGATTTAAGATTTTAAATACTAATTTAAAATATTACTAACAATGAAAAAAAAATCTTTCAAAAGTTTCACTACTACAATATGTAAAAAGATATTTTCCCAGTATAATGTTAATTTCAAAATTGAAACAGTTTCCTAATATCATTATAATCGAATATCATATTTAACTCCAAAATATTAATGACGATAAATACTGTGTTAGAATCAGTCTCTGCATCAGCTTTTTTTTTCCTTCTAGCGATGCAGATTAAGATATTTTACAGCATCGAATCGGAAAAGAATTGCAGATCAGTCTCATTGCATATGACATACTACAAATTATTTAACTTTAATCTATCAAACGGGAATAAAAAATTTAAATTAAATAAGACATACCTTTTAAGTTCCATAAATAGTTTAATAATATCCGTGTTTTATCCTAAATTGTCAGACATATTTCTGACAAAATGACAAAATTGTCAGACATACTTCCCGCGTCAAAAGTTCTGATCCTTATTTTATTCTACGGTTTAATCGAGCGCAGACGATAGCGCACGCGCACGCGCAAGCAGTTGCTTATACTGTATTATTATAATTTTTGTCTATAATGAAAATTTTCTATTTGAATGAAACACCTGCCTTTTTTCTTTCTTTTTTTAAAAGTAAAGTTTGTTTTACACGTAATAAATACAAATTAGGTATCTTAATAAATGAAAAGAGAGTATACAGGATAAAAAAATTTTCTTTGTCAATCTGTCATTTTTTTATATTCATTTTCTGTAGAATCTATTTGTAAAATAGCTTTTTTTAAAGTCGTATTTCTAAAACACGAATTTAAAATATGAATAATTATATCATGGGTTTTGTATAAAATTTGTATAAATATTTTTTCGGAAAATGCTAATTTTATTTTAAAAGTCTGAAAGAAGTAGAATTTTTTAAAAAATAGTTATTTAAAATAGTTAAACACTAACAGGAAAAAATATGACTTGAATGCAAATTCTAAAGCAAGAAATGCATATATGACTAAACTCTGAATACTCTTTCTACGTGCTCATTAAAAGCTGCAGACTTAACTGTAACAGTAAATTTTAGTTTGAAACCACAGAAGTGTTTCGAATAACACTGGTCGACCAAAAACTTCCTCCCTGCAAACTAAATATGTAAAGTGTACAGATTTAATATTCCTAATTCTAAATATGTTATCCAAATTGCTTCATAACGTACCATTTTTCCGAGAAACACTTTTATAATAATAACAATCGGTGAAGGATTAAATTGCAATGGTAGATAAAATTGAAATCATAAAAAAAGTATACTTCACTGTCTTAGATAACAAATTGATAAAATATAGCATGAAAATCTAGTTTGTTGATACTTGTACCGTGCATTTTCCTTTTTATGCCCCCCCCCCACACACACACACACACACCTCTTTTCGTGTCCGAATTTACTATTTCCTATCCACTAATATGTTTTCATTCCTTATGTTGCTGTAACTCGGGCATGTTTAAAATATGTCTGTTCATTTTCAAAGATTTTTGATGTTCATATTTTTGTCACACCGTGACTTACAATATGGTGGTTTTTTCGTCACATATGTGACGTGACGTACGTTACATGCAGTGACATAACAGGAACGTCACAATTTTTTTTTTTTTTATTGCCAGAAAATATAATTTTACATAAATAATATGTTTTGAATATTTTTTGTAATTTTTTTAATTTTTCTAAGAAGTTCACATCTCAGTCACAATGTGACATCACTGAGTGGTGGCATTTTGGTCACAGATGTGACGTGACCACAGTGACTCACAGTGACGTCACAACTACGTCACCGTGACCATGCATGCTATGAGGGAGAGTCATGTAAAGAATTGGGTACATGACCGTCTATAAATTATAATTTCTGGAAATGGGATTTAGTTTGAATTAAATTTTAACTAAATAGTGGCGTGTAATAAAGGTACTAGGTAAACTACAAAGCTGTTCAAAAGTATTCAAGTATATTTCCACCTATTAGTATAAATTGCTGAGAGAGAAATTTCAATCTGTTATGCGCTTTCTTGCTAAGCTAAATTTTCCCATTATATAGTATCTATATCAACATACTGATCAAATACAGGGCTGTTCAAAAGAATTGGAATACCTATTTGGCTATGGATGGTAACGGCTGAAATCATTTTTTTAAATGTTTACTTAGTTATCTTATTTACCTTATTTCCCTAAATAACGAAGTTTTGTTAAAGCTTTCAGGGAGGGTTGGAAAGTGTTTCATAATATATGCTGTACGCATGATTTTTCTTTCTTTTTTTCTAAAGTTAAAAGTTTAAAGTATTTTGCTCGGTTTACTTCCTTATCACCATTTATTTAATAACATTTTATTTTTTTCAATTTTATATTTTTTAATTTATAATTAAATTAAATGTTCAAGATTTTTTAAAAAAATGTATAAAATTTAACTTCAATTCAAATAAAAAAATAAAAATTTCAATTTTAATAGAAATTAAAATATAATTTAATTCTTTAACTTGAAGTTTTTTTTTCTGCTATTGATTTTCAACTGTCATTAATGAAACTTCTATGCATTTTAGGCAGCTATTGGCTCCCGTGCGCTAGATTATGGGAGACTCAATGACAAAGGGGGTGAAAACATTATGTATGGGCAGCAAGTAAGTAATGTAATATAATACTTCAGAATAATTTTTAATGTCATAAATATAATGTAGTCGAGTAACAATGATTTTATTATACTAGGTGTTCCATCAAAACAGTTTAAACTGGGCAGAGCATGAATTCCTACCAAGAGTACATTGATCATTCTCCTTAAAACATACGAAATTATGTCACAGAATCTCTCTGTTCTAAAAAAAGTAACTACTACTTCTGCCGCCGCCGCCGTAAATGAATTTAGTGTGACCATTTGACTTTCTGATCTAATAATAAAAAAATATTGCATATAAAAACATGAAAACTGGTAATTTTATAGGAAAATGTATGATAAGCACACTGAAGGAGGTTGGAAAATTCTTTTAAGAGCAATTTAAGGTCGAGCAAACAGTTCAGTTAAAAAACTACGTATAGTAATTTTACTATTTTTAACATACTATGTTTTTATAAACTTATACCGCTGTTAATTTTAACTATTTTACTGATGATTGAGCTTTAGAAGCTCCGAAATAGCTGTCTGCCCTTTCTACAGGTATATATTCATTTGTGCTCTTTTCACGTTGTCCATTTATTACTTGTAGACGTTCCCGAACTTTCAATATAAGTACCTGCAGCATTCCCAGAGATTTTAATCCTTTATGTACTGAATTATGAATTCATGAAAATTTTATGTTCTAAAGCCTGTTTCGCGAATTGTTTAAACTACATTAAAAGATTTACATAACCATTTAATAAATTTCAAAAGGGATTTAGAAGGATTTAGAAGGATTAATTAAATTTGAATCTATAGGGATTTTGTGCAGTATTTATAATCCCACTCAAATCTTTTATTTTATAAACTTAACTTACACTATGTGCAAAAATACTTAAAAGATGAGACGATATTTAAAAAGATGTTACATTATTTTAATACCTTAGTACTTTCAACTATAAAAACATAGTCTTCCTCAGAGAAATACAAGAAATACTGTTGTTATTAAGGTCTAATATTCAAACTCCACGTAGATGGTGACAAAGGAGTGAAAGTGAAAGTCATTTTTTTCTTTTTAGATCAGGAAAACTTTGGGAAAATAAAACATGGATATAGGGAAGTGGAATATTACGCGTTTTACGATTCTTTAAGTAAACTGAGCCAAATTCTGGGTATGTTGTAGGATAAAACGTCATTACAAACAGTATTTTCTTTAGTAATAATTTCTATTGATTCGCGGATAATTAAATCATGATAATTCTTTGAGGGATATATAATTTTTGCGTCTACGAAATTAACTTGTATATTCTACTTCTGGTTAAGTCTTGACAGGGTTGTTGTAGGTCGGTTATATTTTAAATCTCTCACTTGTTCTTTAATACGAACTTTAAGTTTACGCGAAGTCATTCCTATGTATTCAAGATAAATATTTTCTGTTTTCAGTGGAATTATATATACTCCAGAAAATTCATCTTTCGGGATCGGGTCTATTTTGGCACTAATTAGATACTTAAAGAATCATAAAACGCGTAATATTCCACTTTCCTATATCCCTGTTTTATTTTCCCAAAGTTTTCCTGATCTAAAAAGATAAAAATGACTTTCACTTTCACTCCTTTGTCACCATCTACGTGGAGTTTGAATATTAGACCTTAATAACAACAGTATTTCTTGTATTTCTCTGAGGAAGACTATGTTTTTATAGTTGAAAGTACTAAGGTATTAAAATAATTTAACATCTTTTTAAATATCGTCTCATCTTTTAAGTATTTTTGCACATAGTGTAAGTTAAATTTCACTTTTTAAAGAGGAATTAAGCATTTCTATCTATTTATTTATTTTTATTTTATATTTTTCTTAGTATTTTGTAGAATTAGGAAATGTACAAATATACTGTTCTTACAATAGAAATATAGAAATATTTCGAATTGAAAAATCCCCCCCCCCCCTCCCTCCCAAATCTAAGAAAGCTGAAAAGATGCAAAGGCAAAATAAATCATCCTTCTAAAAATATTTTTGTTTTGTGTAACCAATAATTCTTTTGGAACAAGAAAAAGTAATGTATCTACAAGTCATTCTAAACTGTATTACAACTAATCGATCTATTAAATGAATTTTATAACAAGTTATTTTAATGGTACTTATAAGTACCATCAGTAGACGAAGGGTTAAACTTGAATATCACTGAATTTAATGTAGTCCTGCGTGGCATCATATGCCTACCAAATGTTTTATCACATATTTCGGATAATAATTCATCGCTCATACATGTGTATTAATCGCTTAAATTATGATTCTTTTCAATAAAGAATTGGTAATCCATAGTTAATCGTGATGGAACTATTTTCCTAATTTCTGTCAAACTTCAAAATGTTATCTTTTAGATATAGATGATTTTCTGAACTGTTAAACACTCATAAATAATTATTTAAATTATGTGTACATAATAAGAAGCTAAAGGCTGTAGTTCTAAAATCATTTTTAAAAGATTATGAGACACTGACAAATGAACACGGCAATAACGCTCTCTTCTATATTACATTTGAAATAAATTTAAAATGCAGAGATAAACTGAACTATAATAAACTGAGTTATAATTATATAACTAAATATAATTAAAATAATAATTCGTTAAATAATAAGGAAAGTTAAAAGAGTTTTTTTAATATCTAATGCGGAAATAAAATAAATAAAAATCACGACTTCTTCTTCAAAGAAGAGCTTTAGTGTAGAGAAATTAAACTTTGAAACCAAGCATATCTATATTAAGTACCATAGTATTCAGCATCTCACAAACGCGCGTACTATACATCTGGAATATTGTTCAAGCAAGGACGACAGCAGATATACTGACAAAACCTCTACCCAAACCTTATTTTCTCAAACTGAAAAGTGATTTAACTCTTGTGACTGTTCCTACTTTATAAATCAATCAGAGGTGTTAGATATAAATGATTTTCTGTACTGTAAACTCTCATAAATAATCATCTAATTTGTGTGTACATTATGAGAAGCTGATGACCGTAGCTCTAAAACTATTTCTAAAATTATCTAACACTATCAAAATAATAAAAAATTAAATTGAGGCCAGCTATTGCATATTGATAGAACTCTTTAATTAAAAGCTTAAAAATAATAATGAACGATTTCATCATCGTTATTATTATCTTTTAATGGAAGCTAAATGAAAAATCCCCGCCTCTCTCTAAAAAAAAAAACTAATTACACATATTTTCAAACATCCGAAAGCAAAATAAAAAGGTTTTTTTATTCTACTCAGCTTTACATTTGTACATAATTTGTACATTTTAAATTTTCTTTTGATATAAAATGTATAAATATAAAGGTTTTGGCTCAAAAGTTATTAAGAAAGGAGTTAATTAGTGATCATTTTTGCATGTGATCTTGTGGAACACCCTGTAATATGTAATTGTTTCAATATAATGCGGAAAAATCATACTTTTTGTTAATATTTTATAGATTCTGACGGTATCCGTACTTTCCATTATCCTCACTGCCCCATTAGGAGCTGCATTGTCATCCATCTTAGCTCCATATCTCTTATCGAAAGATACCTCAGCATCAGAGACTTCGGTGAACCAAGAAGAAACAGATACATCAGTTAAAAGCCCACCAGCAAACTATGGTTCATGCCATCAGCTTCAACCATCTGATATACTGGCTCCCAAAGCAGAACAATAACAGTTTCAATAACTTTAATCATGACTTAAGTTAGAATTTTCTCTTTTCGTTTCATATCTGCGTAAATTCTGATATCAAAGAATCAATTTTTACGTACTTATTGTATTGGGTTGGGAAAACGCGATTTATTTTTTTATTTGTTGGTTGGTTGTATTAAAGACGGCCAATTATCAACACGAGGGATATAGGCCCTAAGGGGGGGGGGGGGGGATTGCCCTCCGTTGGTGGTCTTTCTAAGGGAACCTAACCCGTATTGACGCTTGAAAAATCCAAGGTTGGAAGAAAACCACGAAAACTCTGAACGATTAGGCCGACGGGTGAGATTGGGATCTAACCTTTTTATTTCTCGGAGATAAGTAGTCAATGTAAATTTCAATGTATTTAAAAACAGAGGTAGGAGTTCAGATTATATTAACATGTTGATTGCGTTATGCGGATCCGCGTATATACGTTCATTAGCGGGGTGGTGCCGACGCAGATTCGCGTCCTGTCCAGACTTGCATACAATGCATTAGTTTAGCTACAGCATTCACATTGAGCATACGAAATTTTGTCAGCATATAAACATAGCATCCCTCTTGCCATGTTTTTCGCTGCTTTGTTTTTTGTGTTTGGGTGATGCGAAAATGTGTGATCCTGTGCCAAGTGGTATTTCCCAACACTTCGTTTCTTTATGTTTATCAGTATTTTTGCTTTTTATAGATCGAAGTACATATAATATTATCTAATGTTCGAAATAGTTTTAGTTTTACTGAATAAAAGAATGAAAACAAATCAAATGTGCATCGTTTGTTTTCGACACTAACAGACGCGGATCCCCAGATAGCAAGGATATTAACAGCAAGCTTGATTTTTCTGATATTATCTTGCCGTGACAAATTTTAATTGAGAAATTCGAAGCAAATCTCCCGCAAGGTATACCATCACTCATTTGAATGAGTAGTTTGTTGTGAAACTGATGGCAAGACTGTCTTTAATTCACGAAAGTGACGAAAGCAAAAAATCCCTCTGTTGAGAGAATAGACAATCAGCACATATGCAGAAATTGCAGAAATTTTATTCGGTTGGCGCCGCTTTTTCTAAACGCTATACTTATCAAATACCAAAAAAGGCTTGAAATGAAAAGTACAAATATTACCCAAACTTGCTTATGGTGATAAAAACGATGCATGCATCTTCCGACGCTGCATTCGCATTAATAGACCTGATCAGGTCTATGGACCCCTACGAAGGGGCTAAACTTATAGTGTAACAGTTGTAAACATAGAGTGAGGCATGGAAAGATTACTATTTTGCAGTATTTTTTATTACTTGTTTGCCGTTAATTTGCAATAAATTTGATACAGCATGAATTTAATTTGCACGACAAGTTAGCTGCAAGTTCAAAGTGTGGTGACTTCGGCGTTTGCATTATCTTGCTGCAGTCTTGTTATGAACTTTCAGTCTTGTCATGCTGAGCTTGCTGCAACTCTATAGGTTTCCAAAGCAAGGCTGCTACAAATTTTCTGCAAACTAAAAATGCTATGTGGGTCCCCGTCTGTTGATGTACTGAAAATGAACATTTCAACTACAATGCTAACGATGCAGATTCGTGTCCAAGTACTGAGAACATCAAAATGAGTTAATGTGCCTATCATATGGCCTTTTTCTGGCTTGAAAACCAGTCTAGCCCGCGATTACAGATAATACTTCGCAGTCTGCGTGTTAATAAAACATTCACGACAGTAATTTTCAAAAAATTACACTTTTAATTTGTCATACATTTTTTAAGCAATTACACTTTTAATTTCTTTTCCCTGTGTCCTATATGTTATACTTAAAGAAACATTTCCCGTGCTCTGACATGTAAAGCAGTAAAAATAAAATTTTTTTTACGATCAAAACTCGCTGCGTTATGACAAGTTGAATGCTATGAAAATTCGGAGCACTGGACAATCATCTGTCCATTTTTAGTGCCAAAATTCCGTAAAATTCAACGTATCATCATAACTTGTTGAGTTTTGGTCGAAGAAAGATGAAATTTTCAGTGTTTTACTTGTCAGAGCATGAGCCCTTTTTTTCTGAATACAACTTACAGGACAAAAGGCAGTATAAAATTTTAAAAGTGCAATCCTTTGCAAATTAATAATTGCGTTATTTTTTCATCAACATAATCTTAATTCCTAACTAGAACACTTTTTCAATTTACATTGTCTACATATTTCCAGATAGTAAAAAAATTAAAACGCGTTTAAATCTTTTTGGTCACACCCTATATATATATATATATATATATACGTGATTTTAAGATAGAATATATAAATTTTATGTACTCAAAAAAGCTTCTTTTAATAATACAATACATAAGAATTTCATGTTCTAAAATGCTCCTTGCTATCTTTAAATGATTGAAAAACAATGATTACTTTAGTTTAAGTTCATCTGCTAAAAGTACGCATATTTCTGTACTCGTTGTGATGTACAGTCGTGGGGAAAAAAAGTAAACACCCCCTACTAACTCTTCAACAAATTATCGTAGACGGAAGTTACTGGTACCGAACGATTTGAAATAAAGTCTACTTTTAAATGACGTATATAAAATTTGCTTAGGGGGTCATCTACATATTAAAACGAACCCAAACCTCATTTTTTTCAATGGCAATACCCAATTTTAACGGGATATTTCAAATCTTTGGTTCAAAATATCCCTAGACACCAAATTTCAAGTCATTTGAATGATAAGTTTTTGAATTATAAACATTCAAAATTTAGTGCTTCTAATGTTAAATTACATTTTCATATTTTTATTTATAACTTCTGAAATTATGCTCCTAATGTGCTAATTTTTTGTTTAGAAATAAAACTAATGTGCCCAAACATAAATACGCTGAATTTACAATTTTTATAATTTTATGATATGAATTATGAATTATGAAATTAATATTCGAAACAATTATGAATTGCAACCTACAATTTTTTTGATGGATTTAGATTTATTAAGTCCTGCTTTATGAAAATCCCAAATATCACATTTTTCTTCCGAGTAGTTTTCAAATTATGCTTTAAAAACGGCAAAATGATGGTTTAAGGGGCCGTCTATGATTGAAGTGAGTAGATATTTTGAAATTTCTTCTGCTGCCTTGTTATCTAACAGACTGCATTGACTGCTTAAGATGCCTTGATCAAGAAGGCGGCTCTCTCGGTTAGCAATCGAGAACCCAACTTTAATTTGGATACAGCCCTTAAAATACGCTCGTTTTAAAATAATTAATTTCTCGGAAACTTATGGTATGAATTGCATAAAAATTTGTTTTTAGGCTAATTGAAGGGTGTAGAGTTCATTTATGCTGTCAGAATTGGGTATTGCTATTGAAAAAAATGAAGTTATGGTTCGTTTTAATATGTAGATGGCCCCCTAAGCAAATTTTATATACATCATTTAAAAGTAGACTTTATTTAAAATCGTTCGGTACCAGTAACTTTCTTCTACGATAATTTGTTGCGGAGTTAGTAGGGGGTGTTTACTTTTATTTTTCCACGACTGTACATCAGTTATTATTACAACTTTTATAGAAATATTTACTCGATATTGAGCAAGCCTTCTCCATTTTGTATCTTAATATTGCATTTGTTAATTATAACATTGGTAATTATTCTTTGTTTTACATACGGATATCCATTTGTAAATAAAATAAAACCATTAACGTGTTTAAGAAATTAGAAAGGGATTGGAAAAAATAGTTCGCACTGAACATTTTAATCATTGATTTTGGCGGAAAGTACTCAGAAATTTAAATAAAATGTATATTTTTAACTTGTAGCATCTGTATTATTATTTGTAACCTTGTAAACGATGAATGTTTCAAAGTTAATATTATCTAGTTTGTGATATAGAACTTTATTTCCTTTAATGCATGTAAATATGACAATCTTTATCATAGGGATGTACATTGGTGATTGAATAGTAATTCAGAGCAATAATGTATGTATGTCTTTTAATGTATGCTATTTATTTGTATGTTTATTTGTGTAAAAAAAAATTGTTTTATTATAATAGCAACGTTCACTGATGATTGAATATTAATTCATTTCATTGGTATTAATGTGATAGAGCTGTTCGATGTGAATTAATGTTACATTTTAACCTAGCAATACTTGTGTCACTTGCTGTATGTAAATAAATATGATTATTTTGTAAAAAATAATTTTATTTGCTCCTGTGTAATTTTTATTATTCAGTTTCAATCAAATTGACTTTGCCATTAGTATAATCAATTATATAATCAAATATATAATCAAATACCATAGTAAAATTTAATATTTTCAAAAAGCTAAGGAATGACTGTAGACTTTCCCTGTCTTGCTTGATATTTTTCAAAGAAAAATAATATGCTGTGACCATCGCAAAACTTTTCCTTTTTTAGGTGCATTCGTAATTATATAAATACGTAGCAGCTTAGTCGTCGTTCAGTCCGTCTGTCTGTCCGCATGTAACATAGCAAAAAGTACCCAACCGAAATGGTGTGAAATTTTAAAAATATAATTTTTGCAAAATTTTGTCGAGTCACTTCAAATTTTATGAAAATTGGATGTTTAGTTTAATGACAGGGACAGTCAAAAGTTTTCCGGTACATTATGGCCAATGGGGAAAAAAAGTTGCAAGTGCATTTTAATGATGTTACAGCCTTTCGAATAGTCTGAAATTTTAAATATATAATTGTTGCAAAGTATTGTCGAGTCATTTTAAATTTTATGAAAATCGGATGTATAGTTTAATGACAGGGACAGTCAAAAGTGTTCCGTTACATTACGCCAATGGGAAAAAATATTTGGAGTGCATTTTAATGATGTTACAGCCTTTCGAACAGAATGAAATGGATATGCACTTATGAAGTGCACTAAAACATGCATTCAGTACAATATGCAGCGCAAAAAGTATTTATAAAACTAGTTATAGTACGAACGCACCTCACTTGCCACGTTTGACGGGCAATTTCCAACTTGTTTTATTTTAATATATAAATTTAAATAGTGCATTGTTACACACCTAGAATTACAAA
This sequence comes from Maratus speciosus, assembly GCA_963932465.1. Lineage (NCBI taxonomy): Eukaryota > Metazoa > Arthropoda > Arachnida > Araneae > Salticidae > Maratus > Maratus speciosus. The sequence goes on from OZ010792.1 coordinate 530,686,688, forward strand.
TCATGTATTATTTGAATTTAACTCGTATTTACAGTGATCCGTGAATTAAAAAAGCGCTCAACGGAGTCTCGCCAATTTGCAAAATAACAAAATACTAAATTGAACCAATATATCATAGATATTATTTCGGTTGTCAACATTGCTTTTCCTCAACTAATATGTAGCGTACAACCATGAATAATGTGTCATTTGATAGGATATTTTGCAGACATCTGACATCGCATACTGAATTTAACTAATATGTAGCATCATACAACGATGAATAAGGTGTCATTGGATGAGATTTTTTGCCCACATGTGACATGGACTTTACCCACGAGTTGAAACAGCTACGCCTCTGCGAGTATATACTCTCTGAATAAACATTAAATTAAAGAAATTAAAAACCCGACTTCTTAAAAAGCGAACTAATTAATTATTTCTCATCAGTGTTAAACTATTTTTTATATTACTTACCTATTTTTTTTATTTACTTGTATTGATGATTTTAAGTTGTGTTTAAATGTTAGTTCCTATCTATAAACACTGTTTTGATGAGGCCTATAGATGTCTATGATGGTTAGGGTTGCAGTAAAGCTAGAGATCCTAACTACACAACTTCCAGGTTGTGTAATATTTAAACGGAGCTTCTGACTGTAAAATAGTCAATCAAACATCGTCTTCATCTTGAAAGACCTATCCAATGATAGGACACTCAATAGGGTGCGTAAAAAAAATGTTCGTGTCTACCGCCATTTTGTATTTTACGGTCGCCATTTTGAGTTTATAAAAACAAAAGCTAGCCTATAACCATCGGACGGTTAAGACGAATCGATTGAGATCTCATTCATTAAAATCCACCCAGCCGTTGGGATGTTTCGAGACTATAAAGAAATCCACATACCCAGATACGTGTGAAACACATAACCCTTCTTGGCAGTCCGGTAAAAAACTGTTTATGGACTTTACTCATGTGACGTCTGCCGGGGGCATACAGAAGAAAAACACCAATAGGAGTGAAGAGCATTTTAACACTGCTTCCCTTTCGTCCAATATCTTTTTCTGAAGGTATGTACCCGCAGGGACGTGGCTGTTGCCATTCGTGGGTAAAGTCTATTGGACGAAAGGGGAGCAGTGTTAAAATGTTCTTCACGCCTAATGGAATCCCCCCGCCCCCCCCCCCCCGCCCCCCCGCAGCTGACGTGACATGGGTAAAGTCCATTGCATACTGAATATTTTTAATACTTTTAGGTTAAGAATCTTCATAAATATTATTTCTTATGTACCTTTTCTATGCATAGACAAAGCGCACAAACGGTGAATGGGGCATTATACGAAAGGTTTTGAACAGGATTTTGGCATAGTACATTCATATTTCGTTAAAACAAATCGTTTGATTAAAACAAAAATGCAGTTAATTATACATTATTGAAACATCCCTTTTCTGTGTACATATAGAAAACACACAACGGTAAATGAAATGTAATTCAAAAAGTTTATGAGCATGCTTTTGAAACTGTACACTCACACTTCAAAAAACGTCCTTTGATTATAAATTGCAGCTAACTAAAAATTAATGAACAACTGTATCAGGAAATAATTTTTAAGATTGCAGTGGGAAATACACGCACGAGTCGACTGGTATAATTTTAATTAATAATTCCAAATAAAAAATTGGAGCAAATGATTAAATTTGTGCAATATACATTGTTCTAATATAGTAATTTAAATAGCGCTTTTAGACACCAACAGCTACGAAGTATAGTGCGCAACCTCAAATATAAAATTTGATACATTTCTACCCAATAGAAACTAATATACAACTATAATAATGAACGCAAAAACAGCACAGCAATGCTTTCTATTGCTTGATCAAAGCCAAGATTGAATCAACATAAATTGTAACAAATATTTTACACATTAAGTTTGGTGAAATTTCATTGCATAGATACTGAAGTATGGCTATCATGTGAATCGCGTAAAGCACAGCAGAACAACTCCTCTTGTTGAGTGATATGCACCAATAGGTAATCAGCACCAACTTATGTCAAGGAGGATCCAGCTCAATATGAAGTTTGATGGAATTCCTACCATAAAAGACAAATTATAATTATCACAGAATTCGAAGAAAACGCAACATAGCAGCGCCACCTGTTTGGTTGTATTCACCAGAGCCTAATCAACACATGTATGTCTTAAGGTCAAACTGAAGATCACATTTGAAGACATTCCATGCCATATATTCCGAGATATAGCTATAACGGAAATCTCGAAACATATAGTATAGTGGTGCCACCTGTTGGAAAGCGTAAACCTAAGCCTATTCAACTCTAATTTATGTCAGGTCTAATGAATATGAAGTTTGGGGAAATTTTGTGTATTAATTGTTGAGACAGAGCAGCCACAAAATTTGTGTCATATACATACAGATGACAGACATTTTCCAAATATTGGGTCGTTCGAAAAGTCGCGTCCGTTTGGGAAAATCATTTCGTTCCGGAAAATTCTATTATTTAATTATTAGATATTGATTCCGATATCTAATGTCTAATAATTAGCAGGTAGAATTTTCCGGTACAAATTGATTTTCTCAAATCGACACGACTTTCCGAACGACCCAATAATAAGTGAAATTCAGGACGCAACAAAGCGAGTTAATCTATCAAAAAACGGAAATCGAACATTTTCACTGTTCCAATAATTTCTTCTTGTGTATTTAAAAGAAAATTAAAATGAAGGCGATTTCAAATGACTGTTTCTTAAGGGTAGACTTGCTTGAGATAAGTGTTACTAACATTAACCACCTATGAATTTTCTGAATTGCTTATTGCGCGCCATTTGACGTATTTTAACAACAGTTGTATGGCAAAACAGAGTGTTTTTTCCGCCTTTTATTGTTATCTACATTCAATTTAATGTACGTTGAAATTCAAAGAAAAAGGCCTACCTAATTCTACTTGAATAAAAATACATATTTTTAATAAGTATTTTTGTACTGCTTGAAAATGACGCCTACTTAATTAATGTCACACTTTAGATGCGACGTCACAACATGTAATCCTTTCCCTTCCCCTTTCACACCGTGTCACACTTTGTGAGTCGCCTTCTTCATGTGCGACGTGTGATTAAGACTGTTCTTAACTGCTCTGCTCAACAAGCGCAAAACGTTTTGACACATTTACAAATTCATTTTTTAACGGAAAGGTATAAAATTGGAAAGCCTGACAATGGAAGCGATTTGGAATTGAATTGTTTTTTTTTTCAATTTTTGTTCAATCAATTAGCTATTGAGTTATAGGGAATTTTGATCATGTGATAAACACGTTTTTCGCCCGCTCTTGAGTCTCTTTCTTCCTTCGCGCGGAAATTCCGTTCAAAACGTCCTTTTTGACACTATTTTCTGAAAGATCTATTGCGTTTGCAAAAAAATGGAAAAACCAGCTCAATTACATAGTTTCTGAACGACAACACCAGCTAGTTTCATGCATTTTCGAACAAAAATAAATTAAAACTTATGTCAGAAAGTTGCACTTTTGGATTTGGGAACAAACACCCTTAATAGATGACCCTTTAAAAGTTTGATACTTGAAAATTAATTTTAAATATCACTAAGGAGACGGTGGAAGTTTTAAAATTTTTCTTTAAATTTTCATCACAGAGATATGACATTTTGTGGAAATATGCACTTCACCATACGTATATAGAACACATTAAAAGAAATTTCCAATCTTATTATAACTTTAAGATAAAAGTAAAATAAAACTTTAAAACGAAATTTTAAAATACTCCATGAATGTTAATTTTTGAGATATTTCCTCGATTTTGCATTTTAATCACGTAAACCTCTTTTGCAAACAAATCGATTTTTTAATACCTTGAATAGTTAATTTTTTAGAGATTTTTTTCTGAATTGCACATCGATTTTCATCAAAATTTTGCCTTTTAATAAATTAAAAATCAAATTTAATTATCTTAATGAAGTCGAATTTTAAAATGCATACTCGGTTTCTTTGTAAGCAATATCAGGATTCTTACTTATCAATTTCATGAATTTTGATCAAAAATTAAGACGCATGGAGCATTTCAAAAATCTAAAAACATTGAAAAATCAGTATAGAGAAAAGCAGATTTAAAGTTACATTAAACATCCGAAAAATTGCTTGTGTGCAAAATTTAAACGCTTGTAACTTTGCAAAAAATAATCGCGTTTGCGTGTGGTTCTTTGCACATGGCTTAGAACAAACTGGAGAGTAATAATATCACTCACCCGCAAGAAAAGCGACACATCTCGCAAAAATTCATTTTGAGTTTTATTACACTAATATGTCTGCCATAGTCTAGATACACTACTGCCTGTCTTGCTACACAAGCAGTTTCATAAGCGTAGTTAGACAGAAAATCACTTTATTACGCTATATGTAAATTTGTGACCACAAAAGAGGGGTGGACTGCGTGGGGAGGTAAAAATTACCCAACCCTCATCCTACGTCTTAATTCTTAAGGGTTTTGTGCTTTCATGCATTTGTTTAGTCCTGCATGCAGATGCTGCAATTTCATCTTATGGTAAAGTTATGCAAATTTTCTTTTGCCTCTCCTGTGAAATTTGCTTTTGTCGAGATGTGTCTATTTTCTTGAGGGTGAGCGATATGAAAAAACAATAATTTTTGTTTTTGGATCGATTTTTGCTCAAATAAAGGTCCACGCTCCCTTTAAAAGTCAGTAAATTAAGTTAAAGTATTTAATCAAACTTGACCTGAAAATACATTTTTAGCTCTATTCGATGGGTTAAAACGTGATATGTAAGTGATATTTAGATGCGGAGATGTATGCCATTGAGCTATACATATGTAACGTTATCAACTTTTTTGGTAAATTTTCACACCCTCCCTCTTTACGATATCATATGTTATCATTCCTCGAACCTTCGCCCCCTCCCTAATGAATGTCTAAAAATTCTTTTGATTTTGCAACTTTTTACTTTTGTTTGCAATGATGTACAGATATAGTTATATATTTATTATTTGCATACTTTATTGATTTCAATAAAATATCACTATTATGTATAAAATAATTTTACATCAAAGAAAACTTTTAAAAAAAATTACGATTTAAAAGTATTTAATAGTACATTTTTGTTACACATTGCATTCAATGCTAATAATGCCTTCTTGCACTTGTCCTTGCACGGGGAGGGCGGGGGAACAGACAGAACTTTTTATCAACAAAACAGGTGGACAACATTCTTTCTGTTTTCTTTACTGGTAAACACAAGTATCCTTTCAAACATACTTCGCAACTAGTATCTCGAACAGCATATTATGTATGCATACACATATGACAAAAGAATATTAATGCCAGACGTTGAGATATCCCGTATTTTGGAATTAAATAATTTTATAATAAGTTAACGATTTTAATAACTTTGTATTTTCATAAAAATAGATAACAGACTAAAAAAGATTGCAGACCTTTTTGATGTAAAGAACAAGTTACAACTAAAAACTGCAAATTTTGATGTAAAGAACAAATTACAAATAAAAAGAAAAATTTTTGGTTGAATCAAAAACGATAATGATATCAAAAGACAAACCACCCTGCCCCTAGAGATATCTTACGATATCATGCGCCAGACACCCCCCCCCCTCTCCCCAAACGTGATAACGTTATATATGCACAGCCCCTATCCAAGCGAAAGCTATTCTCACGTCCTAGTCCAAGAGCCGACAGCACAAAAACCTATATTATCAAGCACAAGAAAAAAACCTTTATTTTATGAGAGAGTAGAGGTAGAGGAATCTGATGATCCATGTCAGGCGGAAGTTAAGTGGTGCATAAGATAAAAATTAATACCACCAGTGGTTCACTCGTAGGTTTATCATTGTGTTTTCCTGCTCCCAGTCCTCCATGTTTTCATACCTTTGTTTGTAGGGCAAACACAATGATAAACCTACGAGTGAACCACTGGTGGTATTAATTTTTATCTTATGCACAACTTCACTTCCGGCAATCATGGATCATTAGTTTCCCCTACTTCTACTCTTCCATAAAATAAAGGTTTTTTTCTTGTGCTTGATAACATAGGTTTTTGTGCTGTCGGCTCTTGGACTATCCGGACATCTTATGTTACTCTTGATCTTACCATTAATGACGGACACATTTGTGTTTTACAGATTTATTTACAGTTTATTATTGGCATTCGTACAGCTTTTTGATCCTCTTGACGTCACTGGCACTGAGACCAGGCTTGTCGTATACGTCGACGAGTTTCTTTCCTTTCTCCTTGGCTGTCATTGTCTTCGTCCAGCCATCTTTGGAAAAGGTCCTCTCGCCGTACAGCATGATGGAGTCGTAGTCAAATGTATCCAGAAGACGATTTTCGTTAGGCAACAACTTGTAAAACTGATCTTTGGCCGCTGGAAAAGAACACGGAAAATCCATATTTAAAGAATTTAAGAAAAAACGAATGGAGAGAGAAAAGAAGAATCTCAATTCCAAATAAATCTCTACTTAATCACAATGACTGTAATCCGTTAAATCAGGTAGTATCGAAAACAATTACAACAATAGCATAATAACCAGGGCTGCAGAGTCGGTGGGTAAAATGGAAGACTCCGACTCCGGCTCCGGGAATTTTAACAGATCAGACTTCGACTCTTTCCTCAAAAATGGCCCGACTCCGACTCCGACTCCCACTTCGCAGCCCTGATAATAACTCATACAGTTGGTTACAAAAGCTTGAAACAACTATAAAAATTTATTTAAAATGAACAAATAATGATACTAAAATGCGGTTTGCTGGAATGGGATCAGAAGTGACCCGACTTTTTTAAATAACAAAAAAAAAAAAAAAGTTGCAGTTCCAGAAATCCCTAAATGAGGACTTTGGCATGAATATGGTATAAAGTAGAATTAGGCCAATAAAACACATGGATGTAAATGGATTCTTCAATCACTGCCGACAACATTCGTCGCCTCATCAGAGCAACAGTGGGACATCCAGTAATAATTGAAAATGAGATGTCTGACTTACTGCTATGAAAAACTGTGTCTGCATCGAGTGGAAAAGTAGGGATTTTTTTTTAAACACATCTGAGATACAGTCTTATGACTTTGTGTTTCAGAAGTTGTTCCACTCGATGCAAACACAGCTATTCATAGCAGTAAGTCAGACATCGCATTTTTAGGTGCGTTCGTAATTATATAAATACGTAGCACCTATAGTCGTCGCTCAGTCCGTCTGTCTGTCCGTCCGTCTGTCTGTCCGTCTGTCTGTCCGTCCGTCCGCATATAGCAGAGCAAAACCTACCCAAACGAATGGCCTTAAATTTTAAATATATAATTGTCGCAAAATTGTGTCGAGTCATTTCAAATTTTATGGAAATCGGATATATAGTTTAATGACAGGGGCAGTCAAAAGTTTTCTGTTACATGACGGCCAATGGGAAAAAAAAATATTTCAAGTTCATTTTATTTAATGATGTTACAGCCTTTCGAACAGAATGAAAATGATAGGCACTTATTGAAGTGCACTAAAATATACATTCAATATAATATGCGGTGCAAAAAATATTTATAAAACTAGCTATAGTACGAACGCACCTCATTTGCCACGTTTGACGTGAAATTTCCAACTTGTTTATTATTACTAGATGCCCTACTGTTTTCTCTGAGCCGACGAATTATTATCATTACCAAATCAAGGATTTTATTTTATTTTTTTTTTTTTACATGAACGATTCATCAGCAACCGAAGTACCGTGAAAGCATCGTACGGCAAAGAACTCGAGACCGGAAAAGGGTCCATTTTAACTCAGTATATTGAAGCTTGTCATACACTTACTCTCCATGATAGCACTCCAGTGAATGTTTAAGTAGTCGTCTCTGTCTGATCTGGTATGCTCATGGAAAAACCCGATGGCGTGTCCGAGTTCGTGCACCAGAGTGGCATGCTGGAAGCAGTTTTTGCCGAAGGACAAAGCTTGGACTCCTCCAGCCTTGCCGACTTTAGAATAGCACCTGATAAATGTGAATAAATGATTAAATAAAAACCGTACAAGTCTTTAATAGCAGATCAATGTTTTTAAAGCAAATCTATTTGTATATTATAAAGTACCATAGAACTATGAATAAAAAGGAAGTGGCATATTCTCAAAATGTTCAAGCTTAAACTGTAACCGTACCGCAGGTTTTGATTATTGCTAATTGGGGCAAACTCCCACCAGTAAATTTGAATAGAAATTTCCTTCTTATTTAAACGCATTATTCATGGAAAATTTCTGTCACAATTAAGGCAAAAATACTTATTCGTTTTCATTGGTGGAAGTTTTCCCCGATGGTAGTCAGACCCTATGGTTAAGCCATATTATGACTGCATAAAAAATCCTCCTGTCAGTGAATTTGATTAACCTCCAAGGCAAACTTCTACCAGTAAATTTAAATAGAAATTTTCGTTTTATTTAAACCCCTTATTCAGAATTTCTTTCATAAATGAGACATTTCTATTATTTTTATTGGTGGAAGTTTGTCCCGCCGTTAATCAAGCCCTGATACAATGTAAATAAACAACTGTCGTCACCATTTGACTACATTCGCAGCTATACTTCACTCGCAACCAGTAGACATTACATTATCTGCGTCTCCTCATAGTCCAAGAGCTGTTAAACATTTTAGGGAAGGTATTTGGGGCACCCTGAAAATTTGTGCAACACTTCTTTTGTAATGGCTGAATACAAAATCGAATGTCTGGCTGAAGGATCGCGGCCCAAAAACTGTGCCAGACACGTGTCAAGTGCCATTTTTTGACTACCCAAAAAAGGTATTTGAGGCACGCTGAGATTGAGACAGAATAATATTTATGCTTAGAAAAAAATATTTTGAAAATGACAGACACTTTAGTCAGCACAAAATCTGTGCCAGACACGTGTCAAGTGCCATTTTGCCAAAAATGGCACGTGTGCTAAAAATGGCACATTTTTGGCAAAATGGCACTTGACACGTGTCTGGCACAGATTTTGTGCCGACTAAAGTGTCTGTCATTTTCAAAATATTTTTATCTAAGCATAAATATTATTCTGTCTCAATCTCAGCGTGCCTCAAATACCTTTTTTGGGTAGTCAAAAAATGGCACTTGACACGTGTCTGGTACAGTTTTTGGGCCGACTAAAGTGTCTGTCGTTTTCAAAATATTTTTTTCTAAGTATAAATATTATTCTGTCTCAATCTCAGCGTGCCTCAAATACCTTTTTTGGGTAGTCAAAAAATGGCACTTGACACGTGTCTGGCACAGTTTTTTGGCCGCGATCCTTCAGCCAGACATTCGATTTTGTATTCAGCCATTACAGAAGAAGTGTTGCACAAATTTTCAGGGTGCCTCAAATACCTTCCCTAAAATGTTCAACAGCTCTCCTACTATCATCTTTATTCACAGCTCCATTTTATAACTAATTCATTCAGCAAAACAAGGCTAAAAAGCAATCCATAAAATATCACATGTTAAGGAACAAAAGACTGATATCACATTAAGGCTGTTCTCAACTGCCTCTGCTCAACAAGCGCAAAACGTTTTGACACATCTACAAATTCATTTTTTAACGGAAAGATATAAAATTCGAAGGCCTGACTATGGAATTGAACTTTGTTTCCCATTTTTTGATCAATCAACTACCTATTGAGTTATAAACGATTTTGATCACGTGATAAACACGTTTTTCACTCTTACTTGAGCGGTTATTCTTCTTTCGCGAGGAAATTCGGTTCAAAACGCCCACTTTGACACTATTTTCTGAAAGATCTATTGAGTTTGCAAAAAAACAGTTCGATTATATAGTTTCTGAACAACAACACCTGCTAGTTTCACGCATTTCAAACAAAAATAAATTAATACTTATGTCATAAAGTTGCCCTTTTGGATTTGAGAACAGCCTTAAAGAGCCTACCCTAGTGACGGGAAGGAACGCTCAAGCTAATGTCAATCCTACGGGAGCGTTCTTTATAGATTTCTCGCCCGCATTTTAATATTTTTATTTTTATTTATTTATTTATTTATTTTTGCATAGGATACCTGAGGTTGATGTCTATTGTTGTTCGTTTGTACTTTTTTCGATTTTAGTTACAATTTTTTTATATGCGGGTACTTTCACTTTTGAAACCGGTTCAGAAAATTATATTGTCCTCATATAGAAAAACTACAACCAAAATCGAAAAACTACAAACGCACAACAATAGATATCGACTTCAAGCATCCCACGCGAAAAAAAAAAAAAAAAAAAAAATTAAAATGCGAGCGAGAAATCTCTAAAGATTTCTCCCAAATGTTTAATATTAGCGTTCGAATTTCACCGCGTGACTAGTATAGACTCTTAAGAGGAGGTACTACTTTTACAGCCTTAAATTTACGAGATTTTTACGATTTTTTTTCCGACTACAAATTAAAGAGATATCACCTTCGGACTTTTTGCATTATATTTGTCAACATTTTAATTATATATTTCATTTTTTGTGTAAAAAAGGGAAATATTATGTCTTGTACGACTTTTTCCTCCAGTTACAAGCATCTCAAAGAAATCTCTAAAGATGTCTCCCATATGTTTAATATTAGCGTTCGAATTTCACCGCGTAACTAGTATAGACTCTTAAGGGGAGGTTCTACTCTTATAGCTTTAAATTTACGAAATTTTTACAATTTTGTTTTTTCGATTAAAAAGAAAAGAGATATCACCTTCGGACTTTTTGCATTATATTTATTAACATTTTAATTATATATTTCATTTTTTGTGTAAAAAAAAGAAATATTATGTCTTGTGCGACTGCAGAGGCGCGCCATATGGATTTCCGATGGTACGACCTTTTTTGTCCAGTTACAAGCATCTCAAACTAATTGGGCCATCGTATTATGAAAGGGCATTAAGGAGGTAGGATACCTTTAAACCTACAAAATTTTCGAAATCTTCTTAATACATATTTTGATTCCGTAATCATTTCTGAACAAAATACAAAAAACCGCATTAAGAAATTCCCATTAATTTACTAATTATGGCAGTTTTATTAAGAGTACATAGGATAATTAAACTTTGCGTTGCGTTTATTCAAAATGATGAATTTTGATACTGCGCGCAGCCTATGCATGGCAATCAAAAGAAATTTTCAAAACATATTCATTTCTGTATTATCTACAACTTAAAACCAGGAAAATGTAATATTTTAAATTTTTTTGTTTTTTTTTTTACTTTGAAAATATTTTTTAAAAAGTGAAAATTTTTAATTTTTTTAATTTAATCAATATTTTTTTTTTCAAATATTCTGGTTTTAGTATAAAGGTACCACTATTATGTATTTATTTTCACCAAAATTTCCTCTTTATATGCCTATTTTCAGAATTACTTTTACTTTTTCGATGTGTTCAAAGGTATCCTACCCCCTTAAATTCTCTGTAGCTTATACCAACATTTAGTTTTAAAAAGTTGATTTTTGACAAAATGGCGGTCATTTGAAACGAAAAACGTCACTTTTTCACTTATTTTTTCACCTTTTGCAAGATCTACAAAATATTTAATCAATGAAAATTATACTTTTCGGTAATATAACCTTGAGCAAAATGGATTACCTTCCTTTTAAATAAAAAATGGAGGAAATCGATCCAATAGCTCTAAAGAAAAAAAAAAAAAAAAAAAAATAGTCGCCCAGTTTGAGAAACAGGGTTTCGAGAAAACCAAGTTTAAAACTTTACAATATCGTTACGTTAACGCTTTGAGTTCTCAGCTATTTCAAGTGCATATGTCCCTCTGTGGACATAGGGTATTTGGTACTTTTAATGATTTCTTAAAAAACACAGTAAATTCCGTCTACACTGAAAAAAAAATGAAGTACTCAAAAATGAGTAAATCGATGTACTCATATCGAATTGAGTATGTTTGGATCAAAAATGAACCTACGCTTTCTCAATTTTGAAACATCACATGCTATCAAACACAAACAAACCGATAATTTTGTACCCTGAAATGGTTTATTTCATTTATGATGGCATAAAAAATGTTTATTAATTTAAATATTAAATTATGCACAGTATTTTAAAATAATTTAAAAGTGCTTTCAAATAATATTTTTGTCATAAAAATATTCGATTTGTGTAACTTTTTAATAATTTTGCTATTTTTCTTAATAAATAACCAATTAAACTTTTCTTGTTAATAATTTTGAACGGGAAATAAATGTCAGTACATTTTTACTTTAATTTGTAGGTTCAGTTTGACAGTACATAACGTTTCATATTTGAACACAACCATGGAATCAAAAATGAGTACATGTGTTTCTCAAATTTGAGTATATTTGGATCGGAGTTATTTTGAGTATGTGATATATTTAAAATTGAGTACTTTTTACTCAATTTTGAGTACTCATTTTTTTTTTCAGTGTAAGGCGGACTCTGTGCAAGCCGGAAATTTGTCTATCGCGGAATTTTTTACAAGTCCCGGCGAACCCATAGAAAATAACATTAATTCTTGTTGCACAAGTCGGAATCTGTCTAACGTGGGAACGAAAATGTTCTTAATGTCCCACCGAAACCAAAATTTTGCATAAGGCGGAAAAAAAGATATTTTTAAAATGAAAAGCATTTCGTTTATGAAACTTTAATACGTGCGTCATATATTCAATGCCGAGAATTTTAGTTAAATTCCGTAATAGTTTAAAAAAGTTAATTTAAGAAACTAGAAACTGTTTAAATTTTAAGTAATTTTTTCCTATATAAATTTGCATGTAAAAATTATTATTACGGGATTATTATTAATAAAACATCGATGTTTTCGTTGCTGATAAATGGATTGCCAAACTTTGTTCAGAATGTCGCCTGAAAAAACTGATTGTTGTCTTAGGAAAGCCAATGCGGATGACCACGCTTCTGAAAACGTTGAAGACAGCTCTTGAATTCAAACATATCAGGACGGCTTGAGAAGAATTAGGTGCTTCGAAATAATTTTTCTTATTCAGAGAAATGAGAAAAGTAATACCGAAAATAACAGACTTACGCGTTAGTGCAGAATGCATGGTAAACAGAAAGAAAAAATAAGCATCGATAAAAGATTATTTTTTGATTTTTTGAACTACTGGGCGAAATATGAATTTGAACTACTGTATGTAATTTTATTGGTTAAATTAAATGATTTTCATTAAATTTCAGAATTAGAGCAATTTGTATTGGTAATATTTATTTTTGTGTTCAAATAATGTCTTTCAAAATTATTAAATACAATAAATTTAATTACAATCTAACTTCATTAAAAATTTCATTTTAAAGAACAGTACTAAAAGTTATGACAGTAAAATAACGTAAGATTTGCGCTTTTTTGGGGGTGGGAACTTTTTTGCATAAGCCGGAATATTGTCTACCCCGGAAAATTTTATCAGTCCCGACCACCGATTCCGCCTTAGACAGAGTTTATTGTATATCTTATTATAAATTTCAAACTGTTATTTTTCCTAATCAAGGAACTATTTAAACATACTAAAAATTAATATTTAATCAGAAATCATTGAAAAAAAACATGTTTTATTTTTAAAAAGTTCCCCATAAGAAAACATCATTTTTAGCATACGATTTTACATAGGCTTGAATTAAAACTTACCTAAACGTTGTACAAATACCTGAAAATAGATTTTATTTGTATAGAAACATTATTTAATAAAATTTGTTTTTATGTAATACTAGCAGGTTGAGCCCGCTGCGCTGGACCGTTTTTCAAATAAACCTTCAATCAAACGAAATGGAAAATCCGACCCTGTATTTTAAATTAATATGAACCTTCACCTCGAAGGTCCTTCCGCATTTTCTGAATACGCATCGGACGCCATTGCGCTATTATATTATCTGATGCGTTAGACGAAATTGGGCAATTCAGAAGCAACTCTTTAGTACATCATGTAGAGTTTGGGAGGGAAATGCGGCCATTACGATCATATCACCACACTACTAAAAAAGAGAGAATTACAATGACTGCAGAAATTGACCATTTAACTTAAAGAATGTTCGGGTTATTCACTTTCGTTTGTTAGGTCTTTTACTCCGGGCTTCTCAGCTTGGTACTTTGTGCTGATCTGATAACATAAATACAATCTCTCTCTACGTTACATTATATTTGGTAATATACGTCTTCTTTTGGCAGATTTTCTCTACAGTTTCTTATCTTCGATTTCCAGTAGAGTAAATAAAATCAAAACAGTATTTAACTTTTATATTTTAAAATATGTGAATCATGTAAAAGTGGATATTTAAAGAGGAATTGTGTGAATAAAATTAAAATAATGTCATTTTAACTACCGTTTCTTTTTACATACCAGTTTTAATCATGCAACTATTAACCTAGGAAAATAACCTCGATAACTAATTCAAATAGAAAACTAAACCTCTAGTTTCCATTCAGTAAAATCTTCCCAATCATCCACAATCGGATCCACAACCAAGTTTGAGGCGAAACGTTAGAAATGTTCGTAACGGTATGGCTAAAAATGTACCAGAGTTAGCTACAAAACAGGGTTAATTACGCTGCAAACTACAGTCCATTAAATAATGTCAAATTGCTGTTGATTGATTTTTAGATCTTTCACTATCAAAACTCTTTGCAAATAAGGGATAAGTAAAGTTAGTTATGCAAAATTTTTAGTAATGATCTTTTTGGCAAACCGAAGATTTTTTTCGTATTTCTCTAATGAGGGTAATAAGACGGAGAAATAAACATGCTTTTATTTTCAAGACGTCATTATTCATCAGTTTGTTGCCTAAATAAAACTATAAACGTTAATTTGTGACTATGGTCAGCTGCTCGGGCTGTGCATCAGCCAAAATTTCTTTATAATGATTGAAATTTTATTTGAATCTGATGTATTTTTTTAAAAACCTAGAGTAAATGAACAAATATTGTTCCATTGGCCACCTTTGGCATTTGAAAGTTTTTTTTTTTGTTGTTGTTGTTGTTTTTTTGTACATTTAAAGTAATGCCTTTTTAGTGTTAGTAAAATAAACCAAAAATTTGTCACTACGATCAGCTGCTCGGGGTGTGCATCAGCCAAAATTTTATAATGATTGAAATTTTAATTGAATTTGAGGTACTTTTTTTTAAAAAAAAACCTAGGCTAAATGAACAAATATTGTTCCATTGGCCACCTTTGGCATTTGAAAAACTTTTTTTGTACATTCAAATTAATGCTTTATTAATGATAGTAAAATAACTGCACATGAAAAATATCTATTAGTAAATCTTCTTTTGTCCGTTTGCTCCATACTAAAAGAACATAAATTTACTATTCGCTAATTACTAAAAGTACAAATTTCGCGTAATCTTCTGGAATCGGATTTACCGTCCACTGTTCCTTTTGAATATAAACGATTCTTCCAACACTATACAGTAAATTCGCCAATTGTAAGGTGGCTGATTAAGGAAGATTCATTCAATTTCTTTTTATAACCTTTCTAAAAGAAGGGAAGATATGAAAAAAAATGACGAATGCAATGGAATATCGAAAAGTGATTTCAGAAAGCAATTTTTATTGCAAAATGTCTTTTTTCGTGATAGAAATAACGCATAATTGCTTGCATTTTCTTAAGACTAATCTTTACTACCTAACATTGCAAGCATTTAACATTTGTATAAGGGAAATTGGCGATATGTTTTGTTATTAAAAAAAGAATGGACAATATTAGCTAATCTGGCTTCGAGGTTATAAAAGTCACAAATTTGGGGAAAACAAACCGACATGCTTTCGCAGTAAAGTATGATGAGAAAATTTTTAAATGTCTAAAATTAAATTATTTTACAGTCTGTATGTGCGTGTGTGGGAGACATTTATACTAAAATTAAAATATCTGACTCATTTTTAAAATATTAATTGCTATTCATATATTGTACATTTGAATTTTAAAAAATACTTAAAAAATGCTTTCGTACACTTGCAAAATCACCTTTATTGTAAACATCGCTTGAATCCAATTCACGCTTACATCTTTTTGGCTTAAAATCAAATTGTTTGGCGACAAAAGTGAACTCAAAAATCACAAATAAACATATAACATGTAAATCATACGTACCATCATTTTTATATTTACATCTGCTAGTTTCGTCTGTAAGTCACATGATGGAAGAGTTAGAAATAAAAAAGAACAAATCAAAAATAAAATTGTTACCACAAGGAAGGTCTCCTTAAAGAGCATACACAAATTATTTTGAAAAGAAAAATGCTTTTAAAACTACTCATGTGTGTAGTAAAACATCAGTCAAATTTGGCGGCGGAATCCCAGTAAAAATCTGAAAAAAATCTATATATCTTCGAGTATTTGGCGCAAAAAAGACGAACGTTCCACGCTATTTGGCTAGCCAACACATTTCCATCCCAAATGCAAGATATTTAAATGCATTTGAAAATTGCTTGTTAAATAAGTGTTTAAATGCCTAAAACTCAATGAATTTAAACTTAAACGAAGGATTAGCATATTATTTTTTATCTTTAAGAGTATATAATATATACAAATTGCGTGTTGCAGTAGTTATTTAATTTTACATGGCTTCACCGGCTGGAAATGTTTTAAGGGTACTATTTAATTTTTCATTCAACCAATTTCGCCAAATTATATAAATTGCCAAACGCTTCGCCAAATTATATAAATTGCCAAACTGCTCGCCAAATTATACAAATTGACAAAATTTTTATTTTAAACAACGAAAGAATAAATAAATTTGTAAACATTAGTAAAATTACAAATAGAAGTGAAATTAAAAATCACTTGATGACGCAACAAACAATTCTACCGTGTTTAACGTCAAGTGAATGTAAAATTTACGATCAGCTATTATTGGCATTTATCTTATAGTTTGGCGATAGTTATTTTGTCGGCGGGATAATCAAGTAGTACCGTTTTAAATTTGTTTTAAAAGTAGCTGTCTAATTAAAAATGCTACCATTAAACATTTTATATTAAATACTTGTTTCCATGGCAGCAATAACCTTCATTTCTTGTTTCTGACACTAGCGATATCGAAGTTAAATTGCCAATGTTCCGAATCGGACATTAATTTTGAATTTGGAAAAAATTTAATAAACTGAAATTTTGTTTTAAACCGCATAATTACGATAATAAAATTTTAATATATACACATATAAAGGTATATGACAAAACTGTCGTAATAAAAATGTATTTATTACGTTAAACTTAATCTATCTTCATATGAAGAGTAGAAAAAGGTTTTACTTCAAAATTATCATAAAAAAAGTATCATTCAAAATTTTATTTGCCGCCAACCAGCATTAAATCGCGAAAAAAATTAAATTTTCATTATTTTTTTACAAACGCTAAATCGAGGTTCTGTGGATTTTTTTTATAAACATATTATATGTCACGAGAAGAATGTTCTATATATTCCTCATGAGAAGAATATTATATAATTTTTTCAAATATTTCTGAGCATGCACTTATCGAAACTTCCTTGATATCATCCTATCAATTTTTTAGATGCATTTTTCTTAGCCTGACGCAAAAGATAAAGAGCCAAATCTTATTTCAATTGCAATATTTTAACTGAGTAATTTTTTAAGCATTACGAACATTCCCTTTCATGTTTAAATTAAATATTTTCGTTTTTTAATATTATCACTCATTAAAACGAATTTTCTTCTTCTTTTTTCTTCCTTTTTCTTTTTCTTTTTTTTAATTAAGATTAGTAACAGTTTTTTCTTTTATGTTTCGAGGTGTAATAGCTGTTTTAATTTTTTTATCAACGATAAATTTCGCCAAGAAATAAAATGGTAAACCTTATCGTCCAAAATAACAGAACTTTCCGTCATAATTCTATACTAATATAGGTAGAATGATGTGTTATAGCTTAAAACTTTCCCTGAAACGATACCTATCTAACGGTATAAGTTCCGTAAAAATCCATGCAGTAGAACTCGAAATCTAGGCGTTCGGAACGAAATTTCCGTTTGGATTTTATATATATAATAGATAATTCAAAGCACAAAGAGCAACACCACTAGGTTCACAATAAGTTCGAATGAAGCTCTGATTCTAGATATTTCCATATGCTTACTTCTCTTTAGTGCTGCTACGTATTTTTTTTTTCAAATAAAAAGTTTGTAGATAATATATATGAAAAGACAGCGAAAGTATATACACTATATGGCCAAAGGTGACCAGTCACTTGCGATTTTAGACGTTTTCTTAAATATCTAGAAAAATACACGAGGAATTTACCTGAAATTCCAGATGTGTAAACAGAATAGTACACGTCATACATTTCCGTGAAGATTTTTTTCCCGAAACCCCACAGGAAGCCGACAACAAATTAAAAAGGAACGAATATCTTTTGGACAACCCTGTAAAAACTAACGTAGTAAAAGCATTCAACACAGTAAATTATGATTAAGTGCATTATTGCAATAAACTGCGTTCATTTTTATGAGAATAGCATGTATATTCGTAGAGAAATTAAAGTTTTTATAAAAAGAGTCTCGAATTTTGACAAGTGTTTTGCTTATAATTTGTAGAGTTCTTAATATAAAAAAAGTTCTTTTCAGAAAATATGACAAATAATATTGTACATAATACCATGCAATCAGAATTAAAAAATAACTAAAATTAGATGAAAAATGAGCAGGTTTACTAAAAAATATTTCACTGCGCATGCGCGAATGCAATCAAAATATAATGTGCATAATGTATTAGCTAAGTGTATAGAACAACTTTTGTGAAAGTCTCAAAATCATAGCTTGAAAATTCTGAAAATGATCGTTGATAGAATAAGCTCGAAATCCGTTGTTCCCAAAATGAAGCAAAAAGATGAAGGGTTGTATCCAAATACAGTAGTACATGCAATATTGTGTACGCTATATTGGCACTAATTAATGGATGTATGGATGCAACCCCCCATCTTTTTCCTTCATTTTGGGAACAACGGATTTCGAGCTTGTTCTATCAGCGATCATTTTCAGAATTTTCAAGCTATGTTTTTGAGACTTTCACAAAAGTTGCTCTATATACTTAGCTAATACATTATGCACATTATATTTTTATTGCATTCGCGCATGCGCAGTGAAACATTTTTTAGTAAACCTGCTCATTTTTCATCCAATTTTTATTATTTTTTAATTCTGATTGCACAATATTGTGTACAATGTTGTTTGTCATTTCTTTTCAGAAAATATGACAAACAACATTGACAAACAACGTTGCAACATTGCAACACTTTTTTTATATTAAGAACGCTACAAATTATAAGCAAAAAACTTGGCAAAATTCGGGACTCTTTTTATAAAAACTTTAATTTCTCTACGAATATACATGCTATTCTCATAAAAATGAACACAGTTTATTGCAATAGGGGACTTATCATAATCTACTGTGTTGAACGCTTTTGCTACGTTAGTTGTTACAGGGTTATCCAAAAGATATTCGTTTTTTTTTTTCAATTTGTTGACGGTCCCCTATGGGTTTCGGGAAAAAATCTTCACGGAAATATATGACCTGTACTATTCTGTTTACATACCTGTAGTTTCAAGATAATTACTCATGTATTTTTCTAGATATTTAAGAAAACGTCTAAAATCGCAAGTGACCGGTCATCTTTGGCCATATAGTGTAGTAAGTAATTTTATAGCTCAGAGAGTTAAAAGTTGACTCCGAGAGACTCTTGGGCTTAGTTCGCTTCTCCGAAAATGGCACCCCTGAGTGACACTTAGGCTTAGACTTCAAAGTGTTAAAAGAGCGGCGTTACATTCAATGAACAAAAAATAGTGTAAGGAATTGAAATATCGCGAAACTGCTTTAGTGTGGTTACACTCGAGGAATGTAAAATATGCAAAAGGTGCATACACTCGAGGAAAGCAAAATTAAAAAAAAATTTAAAAAATTGTACCAAAGAAGTAAAACCTCTCCCTAATTCTTTTTTACAGACGCTTTTATTTAACTTAACTTGGCTCATGGATATAAAGATGGAATTTTTAAAGCGATTTTTCCCTCACTTTTATTTAACTTAACTTTGTTCATGGATATAAAGATGGAATTTTTAAATCAATTTTTCCCTCACTTTTATTTAACTTGGTTCATGGATATAAAGATGGAATTTTTAAATGGATTTTCCATAGCTTCCTGGTGTAGTAGCGTTCTAAAAATTATGTACAATTGAGTATGTCTTAGTATAACACAATATTTTCAGAACTGAATTATTAATAGATTAATTTTAATTAATTCTGATTATACTTTGAAAAAAATATTTAGAAATTCTAGATAGTTTAAATAATTTTCAGGCAAGAGTTTTTTAAATCTATTACGACGTGCCCCAACAATAAATACTTGTTTACTAGCCGCCCTTGGCGACCAGTTTGGTCTCCCTTAAACGTATGTTAATCATTGAAAATGTTACTTTTATTCATACTTTAATTTACTTGCTAAATCCTTCCCCAAATCGGAAGGGATAAATCGTCAAACATTGTTCCTGTCGTATTTTTTCGTATTTCATTAATTTCATTTAAAATATTATCCTTTCACTCATTTCATTTAAAATACATAACTTTAAACTGAAACATTTAAAATTCATGACTTTCAGTTATTTCTTTGAAAAAAGGTAAAGAAAAATAAAAGAAAAATAATAAATATTACCATAAACCAAGCTATTTCAATATGAAAGCATTGTTTTAATTTACCATGCGAAAAATAAAAAAAAAATGCTGCTGGCGAGTTAAAAAATGATGCTATTGGCGAGATTTGTGCCCAGCTAGCATAAAAGTACCAAGAATTCTTTGCGATCATGGAAACTTTTATGTAGTTTTATTTTAAAAAATTATTTTGATTAAAAATGGCCGTCTCCCATATAAAAAGCGAAGCGTTCAGACCGTATTTGTTTATGACAATTACATGACTTTGACTATTATAATATAGATTAGAAAATGTGAAGTAATTGAAACTTTTAATTTCCACGAATATGTTTCTCATTACACAGCTTTTTACTAAATGACAACAATGAAAATCTGGAAATTCTCGCGATTGGCTAGAAAATATAGAACATAGAACACGATAATTCTCGTAATGTGTCTGCAATGTATTAATTACCGATGTATGAACTCAAATCTTAATGGAATATGTAACAAGGACAGGAACATTTCCTTACCCTCTGCCTGCAAAAATAAGTATGTAGTCTTGTTCGTCTTCGTCTTTCTCTACAAAGCGAATGCAGGTTTTTCCTTCAAATTCTGCCATAGCTTTCTTGATCATGGCTAGTTGTTTATCATCTAAAAATTCCAATATTTCATTAAAGCTAGGGTATTCAGAATCCTTTATATAGCAGAAAAATTATGAAACTATTGGACAATTGAAGGAATGTTTAGTTATATTTAAGAGGCTTTGAAAACCTTCATTGAAAAAAAGAAAAACAAAATATGAAAATACTTTAAAGTTGTACAGAAACTTCGTAGAAGTATTTTCTACAAATAGGGTGTGAGATTTATTCGGAATTGTTGGTTTTATGATCACTTTAAAGAAATTTTAACAGCTAAGATGCCGCCTGAATATTTTTAAAGTCCAAATAATTTATTTTTGTCTTTAATGAAGTACTGTTTGTCTTTAAATTAAGTTTATTTTTATTTACCCATGAAACTGGTGAAGATTGCATGTATTCTTATAAGATTTTATTAAAATATTTTCAGTTATACAATTACTCTTCTTTAGATGCAGTTTCACTTTACACGGTTTCATTTTAATACAATTTAATAAAGTATTTCACAGAATCGCTTACACTAGCAACTTCACAGTCATTCGGGGTTTCACGATTTCGTGTGAAGTAAGGTGACCAAATGTTACCAATTTTCGAGGATGCAGTTTATATTTAGAGGATCAGCCTCAGCTTTCATTTTTTTTTTAAACTTGTGGTTATAAAGTTGATAAATTTATGAAAAATTAAAGCTTAAAAAGTTACAAATTTTAAAGTTTTAAAAGCTTTGAAGTAGAAACATTTTTTAAATTTGGTCGCTCTGCTAGACAACTAGTTTTAACTAGAGTACCTTTATTGGAGGGTAGTGACATGGGCACAAGGGGCATACGACGATTTAAACCCTGTGAAAGAATATTATTATTATAACTACAAATTTCAGATACTAGCTTGGCGATAATAACAACCCTCATATAATCTTTGAAGTCTGGTTTTGTAGAAAATCTTGCCGATCAATAATTTTTTATTGTCCACAATTCCCTTATCAAAGTACTCTAGTTATTGCAAAGCGGTATCGGGCTTCACCCCACTTTTGCACATATCGAACTAGCAACGCACATTACGAATATATTCTTATTTATAATAGTTCATAAAGCAATTGTCCAACATGTGTTCATGTAAAAAATCTATTAAAAGAAAAAGTTTTCACCTATATTCTTTAACCCAGAAAGCCCAGATTTGATCCTCTATAGAAGGGATGGCGAACCTATGGCACGCGTGATATAAGTGGCACGCTGCAGATTATTTTTGGCATGGCATAGATTCAGGTTCTACATCAAAATATAGTAGAATTTCACAAAATGTATAAATTACTGTAGATGTTGTCTCTGTTTATCTGACTTCGTTTAGTTCGGCTGGTTTGTCATTGTCATACAGTTTAAAGAAACTGAAATATAACTTAATGTATCATCTAGCTCAATATGGCTCACAAAAGTTTAAGCAAAGGAGAAAATTGAGAGATTTTCACAAAAGAAATATTAAAAGGCATTATAAGCAAAAAATACCGATGGTAAAATTATAAAAACATTGAACTCAATTCCAGACACTAAAAACTGTAGATTCAAGCTCTTGCTATTCTGACAATTTTTTCTGGAGAGACATTCTTTTCGGAAATAAATAATATGAAAAATTCAAGTAAAAACATTTTGTCAAATGAGTCCAATTCTACTTGCAGTCGCTTAAAAGTAACTAAGTACGAAGCTGATATAAATTATTTGTCATCTAAGCTGAGACTAGAGAAATAATATTTTTAAAATAAAATATAACATCAAATATTACACATATTTTTTATGCTAAAAAAAATTAAGTAATCTTGATTCGTTATTATTTGATTCATTAAATTTTTTTATTGATGGCACGTCATGATCATGTAAAA
The DNA here is from genome assembly GCA_963932465.1 of Maratus speciosus. NCBI lineage: Eukaryota > Metazoa > Arthropoda > Arachnida > Araneae > Salticidae > Maratus > Maratus speciosus. The sequence continues at coordinate 530,709,785 of OZ010792.1, forward strand.
CATATTTTTGGAAAATTTTGGTACGTGGATGTGAAAAGGCTCGCCGTCACTACCCTATAGCATTGATAGAAAATTAGCATATTATTGTATGTGCATATATCTACTAAAATAAAGAGCTTGAGTGATTTAAATGGGGTAAACGTACATGGAGAAATCTACACTCACCGTATGTCGTGTACGGATCCAGCATGTAAGGGACTCTTCCTTTAGGCCAACGACTGGTATCCTTCGGTATGGCATTGCGGTCCTTGATGCCAGAGAAAAAAATGACTTAAATGTATTGAATTAAAATTAAGTGGATACACTTAAAAAACACAGTTTTACAAAACTACTTAATAACATATCAGGGATCTGTTTAGGAAAATTCTAGGTCCTTTAAAGAACCCTTCACAAAACTTTTCATCCCAAAAAAGGACCCTTCACAAAACTTTTTATTCCAAAAGAGGATCCTTCACAAAATTTTTTGTAATATAAATAGACCTTTTACAAAATTTTCCTACCTTCAAATTGAATCTTTCACACATTTATTCATTTAAAAGTAAAATTTGACTTGTAAAATAACAGCTGAACTCATGAAATAACATATTACTTAAATTTCTTATGTATAAAAGTTAGAGCTTGAACATAACGATAGTCATAATTCACAAAATTATAACTAGAATTTTCACAAATATAAGAAAAACTTCGCAATTTCACAAAAACAGGACCCTGTGAAAAAAGTCTAGACAGACCCCTACATATGTAGTTTTTACTTAATTTTTCAATTAATTTTCAACAGTGAAATTGAATTTCACTGCTGAAAATTAATTGAAAAATTAATTAAGTAATGCAGTTGCAGCCTTACCAACATATGTGAGTGAGAGATGCTAAGCTGGGTATCGTTCCCATAGCTTAAATGTTGGAGCACTTGACGCGCTATTCCAAGGGTTCCGGGTTCGATCCCCGGCTTGAACATTTCTTTCTCTGCCGGTTCTACGTTTAGTTAAGATATTAGCAAATAACCTCCCCATAGGTTTAGCATTAGCTCGCGAGTGTCTTCGCCTTACGAAACAGGAGCCTAAGGCTAATGTCAGACGAACGTCTTTTTACACGCTTTTTTTACCTACGCATCATCCCTACGCAATGCCGCTAGCATTGTGTAGGGATGATATGCAGGGAAAAAAGCGTGCAAAAAGTCATTCGTCTGACATTAGCCTTAATGTTAATCCTATGTGAGAAATTTTTTCAAATATCTCGTTTGCATTTAAATATTTTTAGATGATTTTTTCTGTATTGTATAGTTGAAGTCAATCTCTACAAAGACCATTTTTTATTTTTGTTTTTTTACTTTTTCGATTTTGTTTACAGGCTTTTTGATGAGGATGTCAGTTTCGAAAGTGAAAGTATCCTCATAAAAAACCGAAATCGAAAAAGTAAAAAATTCCCTTTGTAGAGATCGACCTCAGTTATGCAATGAAAAAAAAAATCGTACAACTACTAGTACTCTTAGCTTAGATCTAAATTATAAACAAGTTATGCCTCGAACAAATGGTAATCATCTTCATAAAATATTTCTTATGTGAACCATTCTCCCGTAATTTTAACTTTCAAGAATAAGAAAGTATGAAATTCAACTTAATAAAATTGAATTTTAAAACTTTACTGCTCTTTTTCTACAATTAAACACGTTTTTATTCTGCATTAATTTTTAACACTGTACTGTCCCTGCGAGACCCTTATCATTCATTTAATAGTGAAATAAAACGGGTACTGTAAGGAAAATTACCACCTATTTTTAGGCAAGTCGTGATAAGCCTAAGCGGTAGCCACAACGCTCATTGATTTTTAAAATGTTTTAAAAGCTAATCTATTGTTCTGTGTTGTAAAATGCATCACTTTTACTACTTTTTAGGGAAAAAATCATGCTTTTCAATTTCATTTTCAGATTTTGTAGCAGTTTCTGTAAAAATCCCGTTTTTTCCTAGAAAATACGCTAACAATTTGTTTTGCACCTTAAAACATGAATTATTTCACAAAGTGGATATTAGTTACATTTAATAACCTTTCATCAATATATACAAGTAGCTTTTATCTTACTCTTTCATTAAAATTATTTTGCTGCGTGTTATTCCGTAAAAAATGAACGTATCGAAATGAAACGTTTGTACACGCGCGGGATTATTTTATCCCAAGAGCCATATTTCTCCCCTCTTATTGGACAAAGAAAAGACATTCCTTCACCCACCCCTTCTCGACCTTGACTGGTGCAAGGCAGGTCAGAAGCGTCCTCAAAATTTAGCCTTCTTTTCGAAGAAAAAATGTGATTACAGGGTTCGCACACCATTAAGCCACTGCCCATTTTGTAAAGAATCTACCACTAGTATTATTATAAAGATCATTTTCTTCACGATTCATTAACTAGAAGATAGTTTTATGCGATTACTGGTGGTAAAGTCCTTACAAAATGGGGCGTGGCTTAATACGTGAGAATCCTGGATTAGGGTGAGATTTATCCCAGAGCATGTGCTTACTGGTTAAAAAAAATAGTTTTCCAAAGAAAATGGATATTCGTTATCTTGCTCCACATAGGAGGAAAGATAAAGTCAGTACATATTCATTTTGGATGCTAGATATAATATTTTGGCCTATCTCACTGCCTAAAGGGTCCTGATTGTTGTAATTTTGCTGAACATCTTATGGCCTTTTTAGATGTGTTCGTAATTATATAAATACGTAGCACATATAGTCGTCGTTCAGTCCGTCTGTCGATCTGTTAGTCTGTCCGTCCGCATATAACATCGCAAAAACTAACCAACCGAATCGTTTGAAATTTAAAATATATAATTTTTGCATAATTTTGTCGGGCCATTTCAAATTTTATGAAAATCGGATGTATAGTTTCATGACAGGGATAGACAAACGTTTTCCGTTACATGACGGCCCATGGGAGAAAATTATTTCAAGTGCATTTGAATGATGTTACAGCCTTTCGAACAGAATGAAATGGATATGCACTGATGAAGTGCAATAAAATATACATTCCGTAAAATATGCGATGCAAAAAAATATTTATAAAACTAGTTATAGTACGAACGCACCTCATTTGCCACGTTTGACGTGCAATTTCCAACTTGTTGTTATTTAAAATATTTTAACGTACTGTGGAAGCTTAGCCTTTTCACAGTTTCCATATATAAAAACCCTCATAAATGCTACAGAATCACGGCCTATGGAAACTCCATGTATTCGGGAGTTACACTAGAAAATTCGTCTAAGTCTCAGAGTTTGCCGGTAACATAAAAGTAAATAACTTCAGTGCGATCGATCTTACGAAGATGACACTTTGGAACATAGTACATAAAAGGATGACCACCTGGTTCCCACTTTGTAACACCGAAATATGCCGGTAAGTGCTTCTTGACATTGCATACTTTGACAGGAGACTTTCGTGTGCAAAAAAAGGGAAGGGCCCCGACTAGCCACTAGAAGGTCAGCTGTCAAAAGGATCTTGACAGGCGAACCAATGACAACGGATGTTGGAAACTCGCATTGTTTTCCGAGAGAGAAATTAAGGATATATACGAGATTTCTGAGGAGATCAGGAGATTAGATTAGTTCTAGAAGAGTTTAGCAAAAGCTAAACGGGAAAAGAGGTTCTTCAATCTGGAGGAGAGAAAAGATTCTCTCTAGGCTTTTCACGGGATTATCTTTCGGAGGTCGCTCTGAGAAGAGAGGAGTTTTGTTTCTCTCAACGGCAACAGTAGCCGATACAGCTGGGTGCATCAGCGGAAAAGCTGAACGCAAGGAGGACTGCTAGTCCGCACCTTTAACGGACATTTAATTACTTAGAAGGGACTTTAGTGTTTCAGAGAGACTCTTGAATTTCCTAATCTGGACCCTGATTTATTATCCTGTCAAGAACTTTTATTAGATTTTCCTACCTTACAAAAACTTTATTTCATCAAATTAACTTCCTAAAGTATTTGTTGTGTCAGTGTTGACATTGTATTTAGCCAAGAGTTCTTGTTGTTTTACGAGAATAAAACCTTCAATTTTCATCTTACTAAAACCTTTGTCATCACGCCTCTGAGGAGATCACTCCACTCTACCGCCCTCATCTGAGGTCCCCACAACTGGTGGCAGCTAAAAAAAAAGCTTTGATACTAAAATAAAGTGGCGGTGAGGCAGTGGAAATCTGATATTGAAAGACCCGTGTGCTAACCAGCGGACAGCAGGACGAAAAAACAACTGCAGCGAAGGACACAACAATCAAGCTCTCCAAGAAAAAGCGGACGGAACTCCAAGAGATCCACTGGGAGCCTAAAGAACAAGCCCGGAGCAAGCAGACCGGAGCCAGATCCCCTGGAAAAGGCCTAACGCGAGACGGACAGCGAGGAGGACAGGCGCTTCTACGACAGTGCACTAAGATTCAGCAGTGGCCCACAACTGATGATCAACGGTGTCCCGATCAGCCCACAACCGGCAGTTCAGCTGATGTCGAGTCGACGCAACAGGGGAGGTAAGCTCATAAAAAAATTTTTGAGTGGCTCTTATTGTTAGAATTGTTTAAATGTGTCAAGTAAATAGCTAAAGTTTTCAGGCAAAAATTTATTGTGTGTCTTCAAAAAAAAGCATTAGCTAAGAAGAGTTAAAGTTAACTTAAGTAGCCTAGACTATTAATCAGATTTAGAATCTGGGATTTATTCGGGAAGAATAAATGGGAAATTTTTTTTCTAGTACTAAGAATAGAAAATTTTCAGGATTAAATTGTGCTTAGGGGTGAAAAAAAAACCCAAACGGAAGAGCTTTTTAAATTAGATGTGCAAGGATACAATGTTATTTATAGATTCGTGCAGGAAAATATTTTATTAATTGTTGGTTATTATATAAAGAAATTTTCTGAATTTATGAAAAGTATTGGTAGCACTGGATCAGGATTGCAAGGTTGCTCAATCTTGAGGAAATTTAAGAGTTTTTCAAAAAGTTATATGTACAATTGGTATAAAATTTTTAGATACTTTGTTTCATTTTGTGTGCAAAGGAATTTCAAAGCTGAATTTATCTTGCATATTTAACAGAAAGAGAATGCATTCAAATAATTTTATAGTATATATCAAATTTATTCTTTATGTTAGTGTTTGTATTCAAAAGGTGTTTATAAAAGTATTCATAGCATAATTTAAACTTGATAGGTTGAATTTTTTTTTTTACATGTCAGGTGACAGGATTAAATTCTCTTTGATATTATTGTTATAATTTGAGTAAAACTTAAGTGTGTACAATATGGCAAAAATTACGGCACTAAAACATTGTAGAAAGATTGATTTGCAAAAATTAGCAGACGAGCTGGGGGTAAAAATTGAGGAAGGCGACACGATTGCAATAATCATTCAAAAAATTGAGCAGGCAAATGATTACGATGAAGAACTGGCAGTGACGCAAGCTGGGTACATTGTTCAGGACAGGGAGGAAACTGCAGCTAGAGAAAAAGAAAATGCAGCTAGAGAAAAAGAAAATGAGAGGCTAAAAAGAGAGGAGAGAGAGAGAGAGAGAGAAAGAGAGAGAGTATGAGAAAGCAAAACTTGACAGGGTATTTGAGTTAGAGCGATTGCGGTTAACGCAAGGCGCGGAGCGAAGTAGTTCGAGTGCTAGCAACAGATCCGACAGAGGCCCTAAAATCCAAATCAAATCTATCATGCATAATTTTGACGCAGAGAAATCTGACATTACGCTTTTTCTGAATTTATTCGAAAGACAGGCAGAAAGGTCTGGTATTGAATCAGAGGATTTAGTCACGCATCTTTTAGCATTACTGCCAATTGATATAGCGGAACTTATATTACGAAAGGACAAAGAAAAAGTAGACAGTTTTAATTATGTCAAACCAGTTCTATTGACAAGATATAGATTAAGCGCAGAAGCTTATCATGTAAAACTGCTTCGGCATCAAAAAAATCTGACCAGTCCATGGAAAGATCTAATATTTGAGCTAAATAGCTTTCAAGAGGGGTGGCTCAATGGGTTAGAGATAAATATGATAGAAGAGCTCAAAAGCTTACTAATTACGGAGCAAATAAAAAGAAGGGTGCCGACCGAAATGAAGGAACATTTCATCGACTCTTGGGCTTCGTACAAGAATCCGGACAGCTTAGTCAAAGATTTGGATGGGTATGAAACGATAAATGGTATCTCCAGAAAACCATGGAATAATAGGCCCCCCATCGAAAAAAGATTTGAAAGGCCCAGATACGCCGAAAAAGAGACAGAAAAAAACACGGAAATTAAATTAAATTGGAGGGATAAAAATGAGAATAAAGAAAGGGAAAAGATATTTGATAAACCTAGGAAAAATACTTGTTTTAATTGCTCAAGTCCAAAACATTATAAACGGAATTGCCCAGAATTAAAAAAAAGTGAAAACTCACACAAGACTGTGCATAATATCAATAAGGAAATAAACTTAGAAAAAGGTTTTGAACCGTATCTGAGTCGGGGTAAAATAAACGGCGAAGAAATCATTATATTAAGAGATACGGGTTCGACCGTGGACATTTGTCCGAATAAATTAGTTAAAACTAATCAATTAACTGGTCAGGTAAGCTGGGTAAGGCAGCCATTAGTTCAGGATCTGCGCTGTCTTCCTATAGCAGAAATAACGCTAGAATTACCCGATGAAATCACTGTTAATACGACAGCATTAGTGGCAGACAAAGATTCCGACATAAATTATTATATCTTAGGGAATGAAACCCAAAAATTAATCGAATCAAATAAGAGCACAAAACCCGAAATTATAAATGCCGTAATGACACGGAGCAGAACCAAAACTCAGATGGAAAGCGAAGGCCCAAGCTGTCAATTTCAGGACGCGAATCAGCTGGATAAAGATCCATCACCGGACAATGGGCAAGGCCCCACAGAGAGTGCAGAAACGGTAGATAACAATAGAGCAGAATCGGACAATTCAGGTGAAGGGGGGACGGAGCAGCCAATTTTGCTTCCGGACCTAATCGTAGATGAAGCCTTTTCTTTAAGTAAGGTGGGGAAGAAAGAATTTGGGAACGAGCAAAAGACAGGTAATACCCTGAATGAGATTAAGGAAAAAGCTCTTAAAAAAAGTCGTTCTTCGAGTACAGAAACTCCTTAATAATAAGAAAAACAACCGATCATAGAGGCTTAGAAAGATTTCAATTAGTTGTAGCAACGAAGTTCAGACAGGCTATTCTAAAGGCTTGTCATGAGAATACAGCATCCCATTTGGGAGAAAAAAAACGAAGGACAAGCTTTTGAGATATTTCTTTTGGCCAAACGTCATAAGGCAAAAGGAAGAATTCGTGAAATCATGTCACCACTGTCAAATAGTTGGAAAGTCGGGAGAGAAAAAAAGGCCCCTTTGACACGTGTACCAGTCATAACAAACCCTTTTTCAAAGCTATCAATTGATTTAGTTGGACCCCTACCAAAGTCCAAAAAGGGAAACAAATATTTGCTAACGGCGTTATGTGTGTTTTCGAAATTTCCAGAGGCGATTCCGTTAGAAAATATGCTCTCAGAATCTGTAGTGGAGGCTCTTATGCAAATCCTTTGCAGACTAGGCTACGCAAAAGAGGTACAAACAGATTTAGGGAGGTCTTTTACGTCATGTCTTACGACATCATTTTTAGAGAAATTTGGAGTCAAGCTAAGGCATTGAAGTGTATGCCATCCGGCCTCAAATAAAGTTGAACGGACGCACAGGACAATCAAACGGCTGTTAAAAGTCATGTGCACAGAAAATGGAAAGGATTGGGAAGAGAATTTGCCCCACGCACTACTAGCATTGAGAAATGCGGTCAGCAACTCAACAGGTTTCAGCCCAGCGTAGTTCGTTTTCGGTAAAAATTTGAGAACTACGGAAACATTATTATACGTGCAGTGGACAGGTGACAGTCAGGAGCCTGAGCTAGTCACAGAATATGTATTTGGACTAATGAATCGGCTAAAAAGGTGTCAGGAGCTGGCGGACGAAAATATGGTAGTAAGCAGGGGAAAACGCAAAGCTTGGTACGATAAGAAGGCGGTCGAAAGGGAATTTAAACCAGGGGACCAGGTACTCGTATTAGTAACTAACAAAGCAAACAAGGTGTCAGCGAATTGGACGGGACCAGGCAAAATTACCGCTAAGATTTCGGATACAAATTATATCGTAGAAGTCCCAGGTAGGCGCGAAAAATCGCAAATTTTTCATGTAAATCTACTGAAACCATATGTACAGAGAGTAGAAAAAATAAATATATTAACACACGAATGATAATTTAGAGGACTTATAAGAGATGGAAATAGCATTTCCTTTAGATGAGCCACACAGTTATAACTTTGGAGAAATTATAGAGGATAGCAAATTAAAAGAGAGATGCAATCCCGAACAATTGCAGCAATTAGAAATCTTACTGGGGGAGTTCAGGGAGATTTTTTTCGAATAACCCAGGGACTACGCACATGGAAATCCATGATATTGAAGTCACAGATAACAAACCTATAAGAATAAGACCCTATAGAATGTCGCGCAGACAGGAGGAAATTTTAGAAAAGGAAATAAAAAGAATGCTGGAATTAAATATTATAAGGGAAGGGGAATCAGACTACTATTCGCCCATAATCCTTGTGGAATCAGCTGGTAAGGATCTTCGCTGTTGCATAGACTATCGTAAATTGAACTCGGTAACAAAAGTTGAATATTATCTACTCCCTAATATCGAGGACAGAGTAGAAAGAGTTTCAGCAGCTAAGTACATAACGGTGCTCGATCTGACTAAAGGATATTGGCAAATACCGATGACGCCCCAAGCTCAAAAATTAGCCGCATTTGTTACAAACACTGGGACATATTTCCCACTGAAGATGCCATTTGGGTTGATCAATGCGTCATTCAGATTTTCTAAATTCATGGCAAAAATGCTGAGAGGATTAGAGAAGTTTTGTCTGCCCTATCTCGATGATATGGCGATTTTCTCAGAGACATGGGAAGAGAACCTGGAGCATCTCAGAGCGGTACTTACTAGAATAAGAGAAGCAAAGCTAACGGTAAAAATAGCAAAGTGCAAATTCGCGCAAAAGACTGTGAAGTATTTAGGACACATACTGGGAGAAGGGCAACGGCGGCCGGCCGAAGCGAAAATCAAAGCGACCACCGAATTACAACCACCAAAAAAGAAAACAGAAATCCGCAGATGTTTAGGAATGACAGGTTATTATTCGCGCTACATAAAAAATTATGCCTCGATTGTAGAACCACTTACAAGGGCACTAAAGGAAAAAGAAAAAATAGTATGGAGCGAGGAAATGAAGAGGGCATTTGACATTCTGAAAGAAAAACTTACAGCGGGGCCTGTATTGTATGCTCCCAACTATAACGCAGAATTTATAATTCAGACGGATGCGTCAAATTCAGAAGTAGGAGCAATACTCGCGCAAAGACAAAATTCAGAGGAGCATCCCGTTATTTATTTGAGCAGAAAATTTACGGAAACGGAAAAAAAATTCAGCGCGACAGAAAGGGAATGCGCAGCGATAATTTTTGCCATAAAAAAATTGAGGCAATACATTGACGGACAAAATTTCTGATCGAGAGCGATCATAACCCATTAACGTTCCTAAAAAACAATTCATGAAATAATCCTCGTCTTCTCAGGTGGGCATTAACCTTGCAACCCTACCACTATGCAATTAAACATAGGCCTGGCAAAGAAATAGCTCATGTGGACTTCTTGAGCAGGACAGAATAGTATACAGAAAAAAGGACAAATTAATTGTATATAGTAAAACTTTTATAATTTTCTTGTGTTTTGTAATGTGTATTAAAAATGGTATTAGTATATGGAATATTGTACAAAAATTTTGGTAGGAAGGAATTCTGTAAAATTTTAAGAAACGGACAGGTAGGCAGTTAAATATAGGTTTTTTTTATGTGAGCCACTCAAAAAAATTTTTTTTTTGAGCTGCCCTCTGTGTTCAGAATATTCAGTCCTGCGGCCAGAATATTATCTAAAAGGGGGGTTGTTGTGGAAACTTAGCCTTTTCACAGTTTCCACACATAAAAACCCTCATAAATGCTACAGAATCACGGCCTATGGAAACTCCATGTATTCGGGAGTGACACTAGAAAATTCGTCTAAGTCTCAGAGTTTGCCGGTAACATAAAAGTAAATAACTTCAGTGCGATCGATCTTACGAAGATGACACTTTGGAACATAGTACATAAAAGGATGACCACCTGGTTCCCACTTTGTAACACCGAAATATGCCGGTAAGTGCTTCTTGACATTGCATACTTTGACAGGAGAGTTTCGTGTGCAAAAAAGGGGGAAGGGCCCCGACCAACCACTAGAAGGTCAGCTGTCAAAAGGATCTTGACAGGCGAACCAATGACAACAGATGTTGGAAACTCGCATTGTTTTCAAAGAGAGAAATTAAGGATATATACGAGATCTCTGAGGAGATCAGGAGATTAGATTAGTTCTAGAAGAGTTTAGCAAAAGCTAAACGGGAAAAGAGGTTCTTCAACCTGGATGAGAGAAAAGATTCTCTCTAGGCTTTTCACGGGATTATCTTTCGGAGGTCGCTCCGAGAAGAGAGGAGATTTGTTTCTCTCAACGGCAACAATAGCCGATACAGCTGGGTGCATCAGCGGAAAAGCTGAACGCAAGGAGGACTGCTAGTCCGCACCTTTAACGGACATTTAATTACTTAGAAGGGACTTTAGTGTTTCAGAGAGACTCTTGAATTTCCTAATCTGGACCCTGATTTATTATCCTGTCAAGAACTTTTATTAGATTTTCCTACCTTACAAAAACTTTATTTCATCAAATTAACTTCCTAAGTATTTGTTGTGTCAGTGTTGACATTGTATTTAGCCAAGAGTTCTTGTTGTTTTACGAGAATAAAACCTTCAATTTTCATCTTACTAAAACCTTTGTCATCACGCCTCTTAGGAGATCACGCCACGCTACCGTCCTCATCTGAGGTCATCTGAGGTCCCCACAGTACTTTTTCTGGAACTGATTTTCAATATATTTTTTCAGTTCATACAAAATTATAGATTTGTAGAAAAAAGCCTTTCCTGTACGACTCACCCCCATAAACAACTACTGTAAAATAGCTAAAGAAAAAAAAATTGTAATCTTGGATTAATGTCCATGGGTCCGCGAAGGGTGGGGGGGGGGGGGTGGTTCAAGTGATAACTGTCCCTTCATGGATTTTCAGATTTGATTAACTAAATTTTCTTTTTCCCGCATAATTTTTAAAAATACAGTAGTACCCCGATTTACGTCCCCTCGACTTACGTCACCCCGCATTTACGTCGTATGGCCTGGAAAAAAATTTCCTTAATTAGATGCACTTTGAACTTTTTTTAGGACTTTGGTTCTATGAAGGGAGGTTTTCTCGCGAGAGTCACGTGATAGCGACTAACAAATAAAAAAGTCACTAAAAAAGCTTAGAACATTCACTCTGTTGTTACAAAGTGCTTCTAAGAGAAAAAAAAATCGGTTCAATCTTTGCAAGATCTTTTCACATCCACAAAAACTCGAACGGGGCAGCTAGAAGAACAATAAATTGTAAGTTAACAACTTATTAATTTATTTCACATTCTTGTATTGCAAATGCATTTTTTTCTAATGTTAAATGTATGTAACATAATTTTTAAATACAATAGGCCCCACCAGTGGCCGAGAGGTTCTGCTCTCGAAGCTGGTAGACGGGAGGTGCTGGGTTCGATCCCAATCGCGCCCGTCGGCCTAATCGTTCGGAAATTCGTGGTTTTCTTCGAGCCTTGGTTCTCCAAGCGTTTATACGGGTTAGGTTCCCTTAGAAAGACCTCCACGGAAGGCACTACCCCCCCTTTGGGGCCCATATCCCACGTGCCGATAATTGGCCGACATAAATACAACCAACCAACCAACCTTAAATACAATAGAATATGTTCAATAGATTTTTGGAGAAATTTTGTCACTTATCTATTTTTGCTTATCTAAATGTGTCTCGACTTACGTCGCTAGTCTTGGAACGAATTACTGAAAATTTATTCTTCCCAAACGATTTTAGATAATTAAAAACTGAGAAAGGGAACTAAGGATTTATCCCCAAAAAGGCTCTGATCCCATGAACCCCTCGTGGAAGACAACTTTTCGTTTTGTTTTCCTTTTTCCATTCATATATTGAAAGTAATCTTAAAAGGAGGGTGGGTTAAGTGGGGGTGGAAGAAACCTCTGATTAAAAAACTAATAGGCATTTCACTTCTCATTTTGGTTGGTTGTGTTTATGACGGCCAATTATCAACACGAGGGATATAGGCACAAAGGGAGGAGTGCCCTCCGTGGGGGTCTTTCTAAGAGAACCTAACCCGTATTAACGCAAGGAAATCCTAGGTTCGAAGAAAACCAAGGAAAACGCCGAACGATTAGGTCGACGGGCGCGACTGGGATCGAACCCAACACCTCCCGTCTACCAGCTTCAAGAGCAGAACCTCTCGGCCGCTGGTGGGACTCTTCTCATTTTAGAAAAAGCCCGTAAAATCTTATATTTGGATTTTTTAAGTATTTATTTTTTACATTTCTGTATAGTTTTTTATGGTGATATGTTAAAAAATTGTCTTGCATGTACGATTCTGACAAAACCATTTAGTTTAATGTGTTTATATTATTCCATTAAAGAAAAAAACGGCCAGCCGGTCGCTTCGGGCAGGGTTGACGGTGTTTTTTTCTCGTTGCGGGTCGGACTTAACTCTTGCTTCGGGTTGACTCAATATTTCAAAAAATGCTGGAATATTTTTTTCAGATTAAAAAAAAAATGTATGTTTGAACATACGTTTGAACATGCGTTTTCGTTTTTTAACATACAAGATAAAAATTAATATTAGAGATATAATTGTAGGCTATTTTTCTATAATTATCTATATATATATTTCTCTTACGTAGCGCTAAAAAAGGGCTATATTTGTAGCTTGCTATTTGGCAACAGCAAAAGCGAACGTTTCTCAGTGGTAGTTACGGTCACATGTCCCAACCCACTCAGCAAATCAAAATCCAGGCAGGATCTCTCTTTTAACGCAAACCGTTTGAGTAATACATGAATGCTATTGGTCTGTTTTACGGTGGCGTAGCTTTTTGATCCAAGGTTGTATTTAGACACAGGCGCAGTGTTGCCAGATTGGGGATTTTGTCCCCAATTTGGGGACAAGTAGTTCGTGGGGAAACTTTTCGGGACTACAAAAATTTTGGGGAAAAACTTGGGGAATTTTTAATTTCTTTTAGTCCTGTAGAAAAACTGGATCAGTCTCGAACTCAATTTTGATTTGAAAAACGAAAATACAATCCAGAAATCGGAAATATCAATCATTATTCTCTTGGATGTGGTCGTGTTCATTGTTTACTACATTACAGTTTACACATATTACAGATACATGGGACTCTAAAGTCTTAAGCAGCTTAAATCTGCACGTGACTAAATCTGCAGGACTTTAACGAAAAATTCCTACGCCGTACTTTAAAAAAATTTTAACTTAAATATGTGGAAAGCAGATATTTTTCTCTTATGATATGCAAAAGCACATCGATTGATACAGCAAAAATACTTTGCATTATGATTATGTACTTCAGTATAGGGATGACAAAAAAATTAAAACAGCGTACCATCTCGGATTCATTCAAATCGCAATTGATAAAAGATTGTCTAAAGCTATGAGCTAATGTAACAATAGTTCAACATTGTTAGACAATACTTTTAAAAACAAACATGAAATAACTTGTCACTGCAAAATATCTCTCATTCTCATGCAGCTACAGAATATGCATTCAGCCCGGTTTAAAAATTTGTTTTTCGTAAATGGGGAATTTTTTCAAAAAAAAAGGCTTGATTTGAGGAAATTTTTTTAGCTTAAATTACTTAGATATTTTTTATAGTGGTAAACTGAAAATTTAAAAATTCCCTTTTTGAGTAAAAAGTGAGTTGGGGACTTTTACGGAAAAAAACACTGATTTGGGGAAAATTTCAGGAATTTTGGGGAAATTGACTTTTGACTATCTGGCAACACTGCGACAGGCGAAAACGTTTTGTTTGCATTTCGATAGCGTGATGCATAGCATGTTTTACAGCGTCTTATTATAGTTTTAAATTAATTTAAGCGGTGATTTTCAATACTATAGGCAAAATGAAAGGAGAAGGACCCCATCTGACACTAACATGCCATTTAAATTTAAACGGCGTCAATTTCCTGTTCGCTTAGCTTTCTCAATGGTGATCAACAAGTCACAGCTCCAAACTTTTGATAAATGCATTTTTATTTATATTTTCAACAAAATTTTCAATTACTTTTTTATGAATTAAAATATTTGTAAATTTCATATGATAGCACTCATTCTGGCTAGAGTTGACATAAATAGTGGCGAGCGAGCGAAGCGAGCTGGGATCGCGTAGCGATCCCAATATGAATTGCGTAGCAATTCGTGGGGGTTGGCGAGCGTTAGCGAGCAGGGGGCTGAACCCCCTAGTATTAAAAAATTAAGGCAGTCCGGGACTAAAAATTCTCAAAAAAAATGCAATTCTTTTTATTGACTTAAAAAAAATACTGAGTTTTTAGCGTTAAATACCGCAAACCGCATTCTTTTATCTTCATTAGATCCAGAGATATAACACCTTTTGCCTTGAGAAGCGACGCATCAGCTACCCGCTGACGAGAACTTTAGCGCCATTTGTCTTAGAATGAATTTTTTCACGATTTGTCAACTTTAAAAGAATACATCTAAAGTCCCTTGCAAGATATATGTAAGAAATTTTCAACAGAGATTTTATGCTATATTTCCAACAAATTGTCTTCAGGATTTTTAATTTTGAGTGATAATTGTGAAAATATGCTAAATTAATGCAAAACTCACTCATAAAAAGACTTCATTTTTTTACTTAAAATTTTTTTATAGAATTCATAATCAATATTTTAAGAAATCCCGAATAAATATGTTTAAAATTTTACAATTTAATTTTTTTTTAAATATTTAAAAATTTTCAGATTTTTTTACATGCAATATTCTTATTATATTAAAAGATATTTCAGAAGAAAATTTCATAACAAAATCTCAATAAAAAAAAAAAATAGAATTTTGAGCCCCGGACCCCCTTAATATATTTTCTTCTATTTCGGGTTCGGATATAAATATTTATAGTTCCGGTTGGGTTTTCGAGTTCACGATTTTTGTTTTCTTGTCGGATTCGAAATGGGTTCGGGTTGACTTCAAATAGAATTTTCGGGTCTTTTGCGGTCGCTATATTAGAAGAATTTCTCTTACCGTTTTTGGATCCATTAGAATATCACCTTCGAACAAGTCCGGATTCTGAAGAGGGAGATCTCCATTTCCTTCTACAGATTGGGAAAAGAAAAAAAAAAGCAAATGTAACGAAATTTTTTTTTATCATAATGTTCTTCATATAGATCACTCTTTCAGCATTTATACATTAAAAAGAAAGAAAGAAAAAAGAAAGTTCCTACAGTGGCGGCTCTTGACTACCTTTTGGGGGAACATTAACACCTTAAGGATCGCTGGATCGCTGGATGATATTTGGAAAAACCATCAAAAAAGTACCTATTTTTTTTATTACAGAAATTGAATAATTATAAATTTTCTAAATAAAATATACAATTAGTTTTTTTTTTTTGTTTTTTTTTTAGCGAAAAAAAAAAAGATGTTATAGAACAAATTCACATTTGTAGAAAAGACATCATGCGAGAATTGTGTGTCTTCAGGTTGGTTTTACACCATACAAATGAATGCAGAATAAGACCTTTGTTTTTCGCATCTTAGATCTTTATTTATCATCATCACATAAATTTTTACAAATAATATTTGAAATAATCTATATACATTAAATTTTGATTGTTAATAATTTTTTTGAGTGCGATATACTTCGAAACATGCAATACAAATTTCAACATCACACTTAGTGCGAAAAACCAAACCCAAACGGTAATATTCAAAAACTTCAGATGTAAATGCTAGTTAAATTTTTCTGATTTCAGAAGTTTATTTTAGCAGTTAAATCTCCAGCCCGGAAATATCACGGGCACGAGAAATAACGAACGACCCGTGATATTGACGGGAGCGAGAATTAAGGGGTTAAATGCATGATGGCTGCCAAATTTATTCTTTTCTTACCACAATTTTTTTAATTAAAATACATTTACATTTTAACGTCTAAATTAAGTTATTTAAACTAATTATGAAACATAAGACAGACTTGAACACATTTAAAAAGCATTTCTTTTTCTTGTGAAATTTCTTTTTAAATGTATTCAAGTCTGTCTAATGTTTCATAATTAGTTTAAATTTTTTAAACATTTACTTTGCTTATTGATTAAGGGCACATGGAACATAAATTGGTTCAAATTTTCGAGTTTTGAATTGAGTTATAAATTGATAAAACAGAAAAAAAAAAGTTGATGATGAAATGTTAAATCAATATGATTATGGTGGTGAAAGGTTTTAAAATGATATATTTAAGCATTGTGGGTGTGTATATGGTTTTTTTTGCCTTTTCGAAAAAAGTGTTTTTTTATGATTCGGTACACTTTTCTAAAACTCTATTTTAGGTAAATAGTTGAAACTTTCCAAAATTGTGTAACTAACTCTATTTGACAATAATAAGAAGCGATTTTCATTTTGGCTTAAAAGAAATAAGATTAAAAATATTTCACTAAAAAATTTTCAAAAAGGATTTACAAAGTTTTTTAAAACCTTCCACCATCATAATCATATTGATTTAACATTTCATAATCAAGTTTTTTCTGTTTTATCAATTTATAACTAAATTCAAAACTCGAAAATTTGAACCAATTTATGTTCCATGTGCCCTTGACAAAACTTTCTGACATTAAACAAGTCATAGATTCCTCTTAAAAAATAACAGTAAGAAAATAATTAATTTTGCCTAACAATGCCTGAAAATACATAACTAAAAATCTCTTTTGTAATTTTACGCTCTTTAAAAAATATACTATGATTATTTCATACAAATTAAGACATTCAAAATCTTACCGCATGTTGAAATACCAAAAACAAGAAGGGACAACCACCACATATGCACCATATTGAACAATTTCTAACTCCTGTCTACTAAAAAATGGTCTTTAGAAGCTTTTAAGCAGGTGCAGTTTTTCCTAGCTGATAATCACTGTAACCTTTTTTTAAACTTCATTTTGTTAGATTACAACATTTATCTTACAGCTGTGACTTAAAGTTGGGTCTTACATATCAAAAATCTTACTTTCAATCGTAATTAACGTAGTAATAAATGTCGATGTAATATAGCAAAAGTATTCTAATTTTTAGCTTTACATTGAACATATTTATTATATATAATCTTTGTTGACATTAAAATTGCATTTAATATATTTACAAAATGATAGCAATATTGAGAAAATAACATTATTTTCTATATGCGATTATATTATATCATTTGATATCATATAATCAATCTGAAAACATGTAATAAAGTATTGGCATTAAATTTTTTGTTTTTTTAAATAATAGGCATCATTTCATGAAAATATTGATAGGTAATATTGACATAATATTTCATGAACATAAGTACTCCGTGCCAGTGCAAGATTGTAACAAAAATATTTAGTAGTGTATCAATATTCGTTTGCTTGCAGTGGCGTATTGTAAGTTTACAGTGCATGCGAATCCTGCACTGTTAAAAATCTGCGACATACTGTCCAGTCCTTCAGTAGAAAACGGTTACATAACCGTAATTTATCTCTATTCTGACCAATGAGAGTGCTTCACATGACCAAATAACCGTTATCTATAAAAACGGTTATATGACTGAACAGTTTGCTCCAAATTTTTAACACTGTGGACAGCATCGACTTCAGATAACTGAAAATTACGACTTGAAAATTACAAACTGGCGGGGAAAAAATGTCGCAAGATAGAAAACGTAAGCTTCTCATTTGTTTAAGTAAATAATAATAATAATGTGATTTAAAACTCACATAATTTATACAAAATAAAAATACATATATCAGTGTACAATATTTTCTTTTTTTAACTAATATGCTTCATTTACATGGCAAAATGCCAGTCATTATCAAATAAACACTGCTTCAAGTATCATTTTTGTTATTAATTTAAATTAAATATGTTTTAAAAATAAATCTAAGATTCGTATATGAAAGGTATTACTTACAAAATAAAAAAGAAAACTGTCTATGTATTTGTTTCGCAGACAACTCCATATAAATCCAATGAACGGAAGGATCGGTCAAACTTCGGTGGGAGAAAAACATCCATATGTCACCTGACTTTGTCTTTGCGTCAAAAAGAAGTTACCATTGCTCTCTCCATGTTATTTCGTCTCGGTGGTGGACAGCAATTCTTATAAAGAGCAGCATTCTGATATAATAAAAAAATATCTAAGTCGTATACAAACCGATAAGAAAAAAATTACATGTATTATTTCTGATTTTAACTTGTCTTTTTCTATGCACTTACAATATGCACAAGGATGCATGGAGTATCATACGAAAGGACTTTTAAAAGATTTCTGACATGGTACGCTCACATTTTGCTAAAGCATCTCGTTTTTTTTTTTAATTGCAGTTAATTAAATATTAGGTTGTAACGAAAGTTTTCCGCCAAAAAGAGGTCTTAATAAAGTTAGAGAAAAAGCATGAAAGTGGTATCTTTAGTGCGGGTAGTAAACACCACCCGAATCTATTGTTTTCTGCCAACGTTTTGGTAGTTTTTCGAAGCCTTCGGCCCAGAAACTTGGGGGCCGCGAGTCCAAAAACAGATCAACCTCATTTTCGGACGTCCCATGCAGAATTAAAGATAGCACCAGCAAGATGTAGTTGCAGGTGTGAAAAAGGGTAGAAATCCGATGAAGAGATATCGGGGCTATATGGTGCGTGTGGCAAAAGATCTCATTCGAGTCCATACAGAGTCAAATCGGTGAATGCAGACACATGTTATCTAGCATTATCTTGATGAAACATTACCTTCTTGCGCCGGAACTCATTTTGACGTTTTGCCTTGATAGCAGCGTCAACACGGACTAGCATCTTGTTGTACACCTTACTGTCCATGATTTTACCTTTTTCTAGATACTCTTTGTGGATAAGACCACGGCAATCCCACCAGATACAAAGCATTATCTTTTTGTTAGTCAAATTGCGCTTTGCGATGCTGCCGACCGGTTCGCCGGGCGCAGACCAACCCCCTTTTCGGATTGTGTTGTTGAAGTAAATCCACTTTTCGTCACAAGTGACGATCCGGTGCAGAATTTTGTCCTTGCGCTGATATTCGAGCAGATTAGTGCAGGCCTGAACACGTCTTCCCTTATCTGCTTGATTAAGCTCATGCGGCACCCAGCGATTGAACTTGTACGTCAAGTTTATGCGATGCATAGCGCGACTAATGGACATGGCACTAAGGTCTAACACCTTAGCTAGCTCTTGAGTGGTTGAATACTGATATTCTTCCACATGTTCTCGCAGGCGGGCCTCATCAACATCAGTAGGCCTGCCAGAGCGCTCTGCTTCTTGAATGTCATAGTCCTTCTTTTTTAACTTTCGGTACCATACCTTCACAGTGTCATATGATACAACAGTAGTACCTAAAGCTATACACCTAATTCGGTGACATTCTGTAGCTGACTTTTTGCAACAGAACTGGAAGCAAATGCTGGTCATAATCTGGTAGCGTGATAGTTCCATTTCAGACACCCTGTACTTAATGATAACGATATTTTTTTAGAAATTTCACAACACAGTGTTATAAAGCAAGTCTCTTTCTTTCAAATGCTAAAAATCGTTTGACAAAATATGCGCAAACACGTGAACGCGAACTGTTTGAAAAGACGATATTAGCTGTGGCGGGAAACTTTCGTTACAACCTGATTTTAATGTAAAAACGTATCAGCAAATAATCTCAAATATTGCTATTACCAATTTATAATATACAAAGAGCATTTGAGGTTTGTTCGAGCCATCTCCTAAAAGAAAAACTAGATGCAATTAGAAAAATAGCAATAAAAAGTGCAATTCCATCCCGTTTTATTGAAAAAATCGTAAACAAGTTTGAAGTGGAAGATTATGAAAAACGATGCGCAGTTATAGGTAAAAGATTTAAATTTTGTAAAATTATAGCTACATTCCAAGGCTTTTTGAAAATGTAAGGAATACCTTTTTAAATATGATGTAATATTAATCGCAGTCCCTCTTCCAAAGTTAAAAGATCTGTTAACACGTTCGCTACCATCTACGAGAATACTCGTAGTTGGCAAACTGGGTTTCCTTGCCAGCTACGAGATAACTTGTTATTAATCTTCTTATCTAAATCACCGATTACGAGCACTGCTATAGAAAATATCTGCAATGTTTCATATGCCAACAACGAGCATACTCGTGTGAATTTATTTGTTGCTAAAAGTAATTCCTCATATATATAGTACTTAAGTAATAAATAGAAAATAATTTAAAAGTACTAAAATTCAGATATGGTCTTGGCGTGTATGAACAGATGCACCATCTCAGCTTTGGCAGCGAACGTGTTAAATACTAAAATTGATCCTATCCAAACAATCAATAGATCCGGAATATACCTACATTATACCTTTCAAAAAAGATAGTAAATATTTTATTTATCTTGGTATGACTATGAGAAAATTTCGTGATAGAATTAAAGAACATGAAGCAGATCTCAGATTAAATAGACCCCATACTGCATTATCAAGATTAGCTCAAACTCAACCTATAAAAGTTGATTTTAATAAATCAAAAATTATCTAATATATAATACGTGATTTATCACATTGCTAACGAAGCGTAGGACCGACAATGTGAAAAATGTCCAAGCCCGGAATCGAACCCGGAACCCTTGGAATAGCGCTCCAAGTTCTCTACCATTTAAGTTACGAAGACGATGCCCAACTTTTTCCCACATATGTTGCTAAGGCTTCAACTGCAGCACAAGATGGAATAGTCTGCATGAGGACTCAATCTTGTGGCGAAACATGAGACACAAACAAACCCAGCATTGGTGAACACATCTTTTCACATTGTTGGGCCTACGCTTCGTTAGCAATGTGATAATTCACGTATTATATATTCAATAATTTCGAGCGTAATTTCACTGCTGAAAATGAATTGTAAAATGAATTAAAATTATATACAAAAATTATCTTTCGTACAAATAATTACCAGGAAACCATCATAAGAGAATCAATTTAAATTATTGCTAATAAAGATACAGCTTGTAACGATGCACTGTCATACGATATCCATGGTGTATGGAGAGATTTGCCGCATAATAGACGAAAGCTGTTTGGATAAAGAACTGTTTGGATAGCATATTTCCACACTAGGTACTCTAGACGCTTTAATAGCAGTCTATGGAGTGTGAGTTATTAATGCTTGTTTGTTAAAAATACCGCAAAAAAATTCTTTGTTGCAGCAGCATATACTTAATATATTGTAATATAAATTCAAAATGTTGTTCTGTATGTGAGAAAATTCCATAAGTTGCCAAATTTTCTATTAAAATGTATGCACTCAACCTGGGTCAAGGCTAAAATCGTCTGCTTAGCGGTGTTTGCGCCTGCGTATACAGGCATTCTGGCGGTGCAGTGGCTAGAATAACAGATCAACATACCGCCAGCTCTGGCGTGTGACGTCCCCTGCATAAGGTCCATTAATGAAAATATTATCTGACAAAGGCTTCGGATTTTGCAGACCGAAAGTACTGGAAAATTTAAATAAAATGTATATTTTAAACTTGTAACATCCGTAGTATTGTTATATGTCACCTTTTAAGTAAACTGAAAACATTTTAAAGTTCGTATTGTGTAATTTGATATTAAATAACGTTTAAAATTATTTTCCCCGTTTTATTTATTTATTACATTTTATTTATCAGAAATGACACTTATCAGTTCATGCAAGTGATAAAAATGTAGATGTGCCTCCACACTGTGCTTTCCTTGATGTCATCCGTTATCTAGAAATACAATTTGTAAGATGTCGCTAGCAAATAAAGAAAAATCTGTGTACATTTAGCAAATAAAGAAAGATTCTCCAATTTATTAATCACAAATTGTCGTAAAGAGGCGTAAAAGGTACCATTTGACTGGGCTAACTTCTAAAATTATTTAAAAATAATAAACTAAGAAATACATAAATAAACATTTTCATATTTAAATATTTATAAATTCCACTCAGTTTTCCATGTTTTGAACCAGAAATTTTATTTAAAAAACTCCAAGTTTTAAACCGGAAATTTTATTTAAAAAAAAGAAAGAAAAAAAGAAATTAAGTAGATGCCACATATGATGTCTCAAAGGGCCTTTTTCAAGGCCAAAAGACTGCGAACATCTGTGCAGCCATGGTAGCCTGGACCCGCGATGAAGCGTGGGCTAGGCGCGGGAGTTACTATCCATTGAGTATTTTATTTATCTTATGTTTTTTAAATTTTTAAACTGTTAGTATTTTTTTAATTTATTTCTTTTTACTTTTCATTTTGAGCTCAGGAATTACTTGTTTGTTCCCCCCCCCCCCCATTTTTAAGCACCTTTTCCCAGTACTGCCATGATTCAGTTCCTGTTAGGTTTCCATTGTGTTACTGTCGGGGATGTGGGGCAGTGGCCCCAGGCTCCTCGAAAAACCGTCAGAAGTAGTAGTGCCACATATGGCCCTCGGGACTCAACCAGAGTTCTCAAAATTATACCTTTTTAGACCGTGCATTTCTTCAAATTTTATCTTTATGTTTCCATTCAAGTTAGTTGGAGGTTATGCGTGGACGAATTCATGCCGCGTTGGCACTCCTTAGGCAACGCGATGTCATGTCATGTAAAAATGAAGTTACATTTCATTAAATAAAATTTTTGGTTTCGTAACATGAAAATCTGACAATATTAAAAAAAAATGACATAATTGTAAAGGGTTAATTCATATTTGGGTTTCAACATTATGTTGGCAAAAAAGCCACCTCTACTTTGCGCAGTTACACGCGCGCTGATATTTAGATAAATAAAATAAATCAGTAATTCTGGCCTTGCATAATAAATCAACTAAATGTAATGATATAGGTAATTTCATACCTTTGTCTTTCTTCAACAACATTCCTTGCCTCACAGCTTGGCACATATTTAAATCAGGTACGGCGTATCCATTTGCACTGAATTCTTAAAGAATTTTTCTGCACTATAGTGTTAAAACAAGAAATTATAATTAATATGTATGTGTTTCTTTTCTTAATTAAATCCACTCCTGGGACTGATTATTTGCTTATTAAGATATAATATTAAATATTTAAGTTTACAATCTTAAATTAATAACATTCGTATTTATATTAAGCTGCTTTTTACAGCAACAATTTTTCCATTACATGTTTACTTTTTGATATCTACAGAACAACTAAAATAATAATAGAAATGTTCTTTTAGTCCTTTATAGTTCGATGACGTGGATCTCTTGCATCATGCGTGGGTTGATATATAAACATATTTCATTTATTAATGTTATTGTTCATTTTAATACCATGATTTAGCAAACGTAAAAAGAGTTTGTTGATTTCACAATGATTGATTCCTACTTGATCTATTTTTTAAGTACCAAAATGTATTTGTCCTTGAAGATTATTGGTTTGTTTTCTGTTTCGAAATCAATTTATTCGTATCTGAGAGGGTTATAAATCCATCACCCTTCCTTAACCATCTCAGATGCATGCTGTATGAGTTGCATGGATTCTCGATGTTTCAGAAATTGAGGTTTGGCCAGTGGTTTGGTCAAACAATCCGCTATCATGTTTTGTGTTAAACAATAACGAAGATCTAGTATACCGTCTTCTTTCATCTCTTTTATCGCATGATAACGCACATCAATGTGTTTTGAGAATTTTTCATTGTCCACCATTTTGATGCAGCTCTGATTGTCTTCGTACAGTAACACTGGTAAATTTTGTTTTAAGTCTAGGTCGTGTAACAGTTTGAGAAGCCAGGCAATTTCCTGTCCTGCACTGGCTGCTGCAACAAATTCAGCTTCCGCTGATGAATAGGCTATGCAGTTTTGCCTTTTGGTGTACCATTGTATGGGACTATTTCCCAGCATGAATATGTTGCCTGTTGAGGAATTCCTCGTTCTTGTGTCCCCCACCCAGTCGGAGTCAGAAAAACCGATGAGGTTTGGTTCGTGATTTGTGTTCAATGTCAGCTTGAGGTTTTTCGTGATAGTTAGATAGCTTATTATCCGTTCCAATCTTTAAAACGTGGAGTTTCACACCTTCTGTTTAGGATGTTAACTGAGGCTGAAATTTATGTGCGTGTAGTGGTTCCTATGTACAACAACGATCCTATCGCTTGTCTGAATTTCGTGTTATTAGGCATTAAATTTTCTTCATCCTCTAATTTGTGAAAACCGGCATCCATGGGAGTGCTTATAGGTTTTGCGTTTTCTAGATTAAATTTTCTTGCGAGTTCTTCTATTTTTGCTTTCTTCTATCTTTACAAGAAGAAAGTATTGGATTCATGAAAATTTTCGAATTCCGGTTTTTGACGGATTTACACGTTTTAGGGGTCAGAGAACCCGAAAAACATGTTTTTACAAAATGTCTGTCTGTGAGTCTGTCTGTCTGTCTGTCTGTGTGTCTGTGTGTGACACAAATTTTGTGGGCACTCTATCTCAAGAACTAATGCACGGAATTTAATAAAAATTCATATTCAGTTAGTCCCTGATACAAATTGATGCTGATTAGTTTTTGCTGCAAATCGCTCAACAGGTGGCGCTGCTATGCTGCCTTTTTTACGATTTCCGAAATGGCTCTATCTCAATAACTACTGCACGGATTTTCATGAAACTTCAGATTCAGTTAGTCCTTGACATGAATATACATTTTATAGATTTTGGTGTAAATCGCTCAACAGGTGGCGCTGCTATTGTGCATTTTTTGCAATTTCCGCAATAGCTCTATCTCAAGAACTAATGCTTGGATTTTCACCAAACTTCAGATTCAGATATACCATGATATGAATTAGTGCTGTTTATGTTTTGGTGCAAATCGCTCAACAGGTGGCGCTGCTATGCTGCATTTTTCAGAATTTCCGCCACAGCTGTATCTGAATAACTAATGCATGAATTTTCATCAAACTTCAGATTCAAGTATACCTTGATATCAATTAGTGCTGTTTATGTTTTGGTGTAAATAGCTCAACAGGTGGCGCTGCTATACTACATTTTTCAGAATTTCCGCTATAGCTCTATACAAGAACTAATGCACGATTTTTCACCAAACTTCAAATTCAGATATATTGTGATATGCATTGGTACTATTTAAACGATTTAACTGGCGTGATTTATATAGAAGAAAGTTTTGTGATGGCCACAACATACTAGTTAATCTTTGATTTAATTTGTACCCGTTTTGTGTTTTTCTTATTTCCATGCCTAAATAGTGAGATACTTCCCCAAGATCTTTTAACTCATATTCTTGCTTTAAAGCTTTTATTATTTTTTCAATTGATTCATTTTCGCCGCCTATCAAAATGTCGTCAACATAAACTTTTATGTAAGTCGTAATGTTGTTTTCTTTTCGTGTGTATAGGCATGTGTCCACGGTGCTTTGTTGAAAATTTAGGTTTTTCAAACATTGTACGATTCTTTTATTCCAGGTCCTGGCTGCCTGTTTGAGTCCGTAGATGGATTTTTTCAGTTTACAGACTTTGTTTTCTGAGTTTTTCTCAATGTAACCATCCGGTTGTTTCATGTACACTTCATCTTCTAACTCACCGTAGAGAAAAGCTGTGTCGATGTCTATGTGTCTCACGTTCAACTTCTTATATGCGGCTGCTACCAAAAATGTTCTGACGGTTGTTTGTGACACTACTGGGGCGAAAGTCTCGTCATAGTTTTCCCCATATATTTACCTAAACCCTTTGACTACCAAACGTGCTTTGTACTTTTGAGTGTTCCCATAACTGTCTAATTTCTTTTTGAATGTCCATTTGCAACCTATAACCTTTTTGTTAGGTGGAGGATCCACTAAATCCCATGTGTTGTGTTTTCTCAGCGAATTGATTTCCGCTTGTGTGGCTTTAAGCCAATTTTCCTTTTCTTTGGGATTATTTATTTCCAGTATTTCATTCCAACTAGTAGGTTCTATCATATCATTATTTTTTATATAACATACATATCTGTCTGGTGGTACCCCCCTGTTCGATCTTTCAGATCTTCTTGGTTCATTGGTCGGTTGTTTGGACGTGGTTGGTACTTTGGTTGTGTTGTTTATCTCTGTTTCAATGTAATTTTTGTCGTCATATGAGTTTTCTGTCTCTTTACTTTCTTTTAGGTTAATTTTGCTATTTTCTATGAATTTCACTGTTCTGCCAATTACAATTTTATTTTCTTTAGTGTATACGCGATATCCTTTTGAGTTGTTATCGTATCCTACAAAAATCCCTTCCTGAGCCCTGTCGTCCAATTTTCCTCGATGTTGTTTATTCACGTATACGTAAGCTTTGCACCCAAATGTTCGCAAATAGTGTAAATTCGGTTTGCGATTAAACCATAGCTCAAATGGGGTTTTATTTGTTGATCTTGTTGGTAAGCGATTCTGTAAATGATTCGCGGTGTTAATTGCTTCTCCCCAAAATCTTTGTGGCAGATTCGCTTCTCTGAGTAGGTTCCTAGTCATGTCTAATAGCGACCTATTTTTTCTCTCCGCAATGCCATTTTAGCTCGGGCAATACGGCACGGTTAATTGATGTTTAATGCTCCCTTTTCCCTTAGGTAATCCTCTATGCCTCTATTTATGTACTCTCCTCCATTGTCGGATCTTATTGCTTTCGGATATTTCCCGAACTGGTTTCGAACCATAGCTATGTAGTCTATTAGTTTATCCTGTACTTCATCTTTATGTCTTAATAAGTATATTACAGTAAATCTAGAGTAGTCGTCAATGAATGTTACAAACATTGTTTTGCCGCCTATTGTGGGGGTTCCTATCGCTGTGCATACATCCGTGTGTACTAGATCGAGTACTCTACCTGTTTTGTTTCTATACACTGTTTTGGGATAGGGAGCATCGCTTGTTTTTGTTTGTATGCACGTTTCGCATGTTGTTCCATGATTGCAATTATTTAGTTTCATGCCGTAGGCTAAATCGTCTTTGACCATTTCCTTTATGGAATTATAATTTCTATTCCCTAGGCGTTTGTGCCAAAGTTCCAGGTTATCTTTATTTTTACATTCATGTGCCATGTTTACTATATTCCTGTCTGCATTTTCTAATAATTCAACTTCGTATAGGTTATTTTTCATTTTTGCCTCCAAATAGATTTTCCCATTTCGGGACAGCGTGCATTGATCTTTATCAAATAATAATTTATACCATTCTTTGTGGCTTTACTTACTGAAATTAAATTAGATTCTAGCTCAGGTACATATAACACTTCTTTCAACGTAATTTTATTTATGCCTCCATCGGATGTTTTCGTCGTGAATGTAGTTTCTCCGGTACCTAGCGAGTTAAGAGTTTTGTCGTTGCCAATTATGACCGTTGTTTTTTCGGTGTCATTTAATTTAGTAAACTCATCTTTATTGTTTAGGATATGTGAAGATGAACCATAATCAATGATCCATGTTTGTTTTCCTGCTTTGTCTATTAGAAAGGCTGCGTCGCTGCCTTGATCTGGTTTTGTTTCTCTATATTCTCTCTTATTTACTGATTCGCGATCAGTGTTTCCTATCTGGTTATCCGATTGCTGATAACACAACGATGATGAGTAATGTTTATTTTTGTATGGTTGTTGTTGTTTTTGTGTATTTGGGTGATTGTTTCGATTTTTCAAATACCAACATTCTCTGTACGTGTGATTTCTCAATTTGCAATACGTGCACTATTTATCTTTTTTAAAGTTATCATTAGGAAATCTTTTTTGCGTTTTAAACGCTTTTGTTGAATTTTCACCCTGGTCTGCGTTCTCAACCCTTCTATTGTACTCATCTGTTAATTTACTTCTAATAAATTGTGGTGTAAGCTCGTCCTCATTTCGTGATTCAAGGGCAGTGATTAAAGTATTATAACTAGGGGGTAGCGAACACAGCAATAAAGCTGAATGATGGGAGTCGCTAATTGTTTCCCCGATCGCTGAAAGTTTGTCAATTAGTTCTAGAATATATGTTATGTGTTTGATTAGGTTCCCGTTTTCTTGGAGCTTGGCTCCATAAAGCTTTCTTAACAAAAATAATTTGCTAGACAAGTTCGCCCTTTCGTGTATCGTTTTAAGTGCATTCCAAGTGTCCCTGGCTGTGTTAAGCCGTTTTACATGGACGATTTGTGAGTCATCAATTGATAGGTTAATTATAGCTCTAGCCTTCTTGTCCTTTTTCTCCCAATCGGTTGTGATTGGCGTGGGCCTATCTTCAGTAATGACATCGAATAAGTCTTCTTTAATTAGTAACATTTCCGTTTTGAACTTCCATGTACTATAGTTACTCGCGTTAAGTCTTTCTACCAACTGTATCTCACGTGATGCGGCCATTTTACTAGTTATTTAAGTTTTGTTTGTGAGAGGAATTGCTGTTTTTATTTTATTCTATATAAAACTTCTTATATATATTTAGTTTTCTTCAATTCTTTAACATTTCATATATATCAACAAAAACATGCACAATATTCATTTTATCATCAAACTACTAACGAACTATATTTTCAATAATTTTCAACAATTTCTTTTTAATGTGCATACATTTACGGCCAGTATTTTTTTCTACAAGTAATATTTATCTACTAAAATATCAGACTTGATCAGTCTGCATAATCATTTTTCATGTTGGTAAAAAAGGCACCTCTACTTTGCGCAGTTACACGCGCGCTGATATTTAGATAAATAAAATAAATCAGTAATTCTGGCCTTGCATAATAAATCAACTAAATGTAATGATATAGGTAATTTCTTACCTTTGTCTTTCTTCAACAGCATTCCTTGCCTTGGTGACAACATTAGAGGTTAGTTTTGAAAATATTTGTTTTCAAATAAAATTTTATTTAATGAAATGTATCTTCATTTTGACATGACATGACATCGCGTTGCCTAAGGAGTGTCAACGCGGCGTGTATCCACGCATAATCTCCAACTAACTTGAATGGAAACATAAAGATGAATTTTGAAGCAACGCACTGTCTAAACAGGTATGATTTTGAGAACTCTGGTGAAATTCCGAGGGTTATGTGAGACATCTATTTAATTTTTTCTTTCTTTTTTTTTAAATAAAATTTCTGGTTTAAAACATGGATTTTTTAAAATAAAACTTCTGGTTCAAAACATGGAAAACTGAGTGGAATCAACAATTATCCCATGAAACTAAGAAGATTAAGTCAAATTAACTTAAATATTATTTGTTTCTGAAGTTTCCCTGAATAACTGCAGAGATATTCAAAATTGGGCAAACTTTGAAGCGGTCTCAAAAGTATTACTGTCTCCGTTACTGTAAAGTTCAGATTTGGTACAAATTTTATTAGGGGTAATTATTAAACATAAAGTGTTTAAGCAATGAAATGTATCTTTCACAACAGTTATAAAAAGAGAATAAATAACATTTTAAATTATTTTCCTTGTATTATTTATTTATTGTATTTTATTTATCCGGAATGACACTTCGAAATGGCTTGGAATGAGAGTTGACACTTTTAAAGTTTTTTTTTCTTTTAATATTCACGTTTAAATACAATGTTTATGACGTAATTTTCAATATTTTCTTGCTTTTATAATGTATTCTATTAAATCTAATTTGAAAGGGTTTTTTCTGTTTTTAATAGTCACGTGTAAATAAATTTTAATTGAAAGGAAATATCATTCTTTGCGGTGTTTTTAAAATGGTCAACAATTTAAAATAATAAACTTTCCATAGAGTCAAAACACCGTTTTAAACACTAGTGTCGTGAAGGAAATTTTCACCTTGTTATTAATAAACTTTATAATATACTTATAACTACTTAAACGGTGACAAAAACATATAAAAACATATACATATAGAAAATATTAAGATAAATTTCGAAAAAGCTAAAATTATCATTTCAACGTCTAACCACTACTCATCAATAATCCGTGAATCCATTAAAATTTTACTTAGAAGTGATAATGTTTGTAACGATGTCCTTTCCTATAATATCCCCGCAATTTGGTACAATATCCTTAATATTTCACGATCTCCTGATAATATGAACTAATCTTTTCACCCCTCTGCAGAGAAATGAACTGAACTCCGCTTGCACATGCGTACTATTTTTGTTTTTGTTTTTAAAATGTATTTCTATTCAGTCAATCATCTTTGTCCCTTTGAAAATGAACGCGTGTGTGTTCGAGAGATCTCGGGTTACATTAAATAATATCTTTATATGTTTTTATATGTTTTTGTCACCTTTTAAGTAGTTATAAGTATATTATAAAGTTTAATAAACTTTCCTAAAATAGGAAAAAAATATCTCTTTAAATGCTGTCTATGCAAGTGATAAAAGTGATAAAAGTTCAAGTAATAAAAGTGCAGTCTATGCAAGTGATAAAAATGTAGATGTGCCGTTACATTTCATTGCTAAAATATTTAAATATATTAAATAACTACGCTTAAAAAAAAATAATAAAAAATAAAAAATCTGTATTAAATCTGCTTTACAGTACCAAAGACAGTAACATTTTTTAGACCTCTTCCAAAATTAGCCCAATTTTTGAATATCTCTGTAGTTATTCAGGGAAATTCAAAATCATGCCCATCAGTAATGGCAGGGGTCTGTCCAGAATTTTCTCGCAA
Source organism: Maratus speciosus (assembly GCA_963932465.1). Taxonomy (NCBI): domain Eukaryota; kingdom Metazoa; phylum Arthropoda; class Arachnida; order Araneae; family Salticidae; genus Maratus; species Maratus speciosus. The sequence continues at coordinate 530,740,590 of OZ010792.1, forward strand.
GGTCCTGTTTTTGGGAAATTGTGAAGTTTTTCTTATTTTTGTGAAAATTCTAGTCATAATTTTGTGAATTTTAAATTATCGATGTCTTTATGTCCTATCCTTCATGTATAAATAGCTAAGTAATATTCTCTTTGGTGAGTTCAACTGCTTACTTACAGGCCAGATTTTATTTTTAAATGACTAAATTTGTCAAAAGTTCAATTTGAAAGGGAAAAAATTCTGTGAAAAGTCTATTTAAGAGACAAATAATTTTGTGAAGGGTCCTGTTATGGGATAAAATGTTTTGTGAAGGGTCCTATTTGGGGATAAATAATTTTGTGAAGGGTCCTGTTTTAAGATAAATTATTTTGTGAAGGGTCCTTTAAAGGACCTAAAATTTTCCTAAACATATCCCTGAATGGTGACGTCATTCAGGTACCCTTTAACGATGGAAAAAACTTACGGGGTTCCGGGACACAATTTAAAATATCTTTTATTTATTGAGTTAAAATTTCGATTTTTTTTTTTTTTTTTTTTTTTTTTTTGTGATGGTTAACCATGTTATTTGTAAACAAAATCCCATGATAGAACTTCTCATATATATTTTTTTTTAATTTAAAATTTAAAATTCATTAAAAAAGTGAGGTCGTTTAAAATCGTTATAACTCGAAATATTATTTGTAGAATTTCAGTTTTTTTCATTTAAATAAACAGAAATATATAAGTTTTAATTTTGATTCAGCATTTTTAAAAATATTAATTAAAAAGTTAAAAATATTTGAAGTAAAAAAAAATGGTGTAACTTTAAAAAAAAAATCATATTTTCAAAAGTAAATATTTTTTTCTAATTTGCTGAATCAAAATAAAAGTAACACGGTCGAAAAAGACACGTTCCAAGTTTAAACCATTTATCTTTAACCGTTCTTGACTTATAACGATTTAAATACGAGAAACAGTGAAAAAAGCCATCATGAAAAAAAACGCATTTTCACAAGAAGTCGTTTCCATGTCAACCATTGCTTGAAAGCTAGATTTTGAAAACAAACCAAAACAAAAAAAATTAATATTTCCTGTTCTAATTAAGAAAGAAATTTGATTTAAACGCCATTTTAAGCAGAAAAAAACAGAGAAAAATTTAATGTAATAAAAGTTTTTAGAAATTTAGAAAAGAAAATTTGGAGATTTTTGTGTCCCGGACCCCTTTAAATAATAAATTTTGCTCTTTTTGCAAATTAATTAACTTCTAAACATCACATAATTTCAGTTTTAACAGCGCCTAATAGAGTGGAAAATGTACAGTCGTGGAAAAAAAAAAGTAAACATTCCCTACTAACTCTTCAACAAATCATCGTAGACGGAAGTTACTGATACCGAACGATTTGAAATAAAGTCTACTTTTAAATGACGTATATAAAATTTGCTTAGGGGGTCATCTACATATTAAAACGAACCCAAACCTCATTTTTTTCAATGGCAATACCTAATTTTAACGAGATATTTCCAATCTTCGGTTCAAAATATGCCTAGACACCAAATTTCAAGTCATTTGAATGATAAGTTTTTGAATTATAAACATTCAAAATTTAGTGCTTCTAATGTTAAATTACATTTTCATATTTTTATTTATATCTTCTGAAATTATGCTCCTAATATGCTAATTTTTTGTTTAGAAATAAAACTAATGTGCCCAAACATAAATACGCTGAATTTGCAATTTTTATAATTTTATGATATGAATTATGAATTATGAAATTAATATTCGAAAAAATTATGAATTGCAAACTACAATTTTTTTGATGGATTTAGATTTATTAAGTCCTGCTTTATGAAAATCCCAAATTTCACATTTTTCTTCCATGTAGTTTTCAAATTATGCTTAAAAAACGGCAAAATGATGGTTTAAGGGGCCGTCTATGATTGAAGTGAGTAGATATTTTGAAATTTCTTCTGCTGCCTTGTTATCTAACAGACTTCATTGACTGCTTAAGGTGCCTTGATCAAGAAGGTGGCTCTCTCGGTTAGCAATCGAGAACCCAACTTCAATTTGGATACAGCCCTTAAAATACGCTCGTTTTAAAATAATTAATTTCTCGGAAACTTATGGTACGAATTGCATAAAAATTTGTTTTTAGGCTAATTGAAGGGTGTAGAGTTCATTTATGCTGTCAGAATTGGGTATTGCCATTGAAAAAAATGAAGTTATGGTTCGCTTTAATATGTAGATCGCCCCATTAGCAAATTTTATCCTATATAAAATTTGCAAGTAAGTATTTAATAAAATATAGTAATAAAATTTGCATTTAAAAGTAGACTTTATTTAAAATCGTTCGGTACCAGTAACTTTGTTCTATGATAATTTGTTGCGGAGTTAGTAGGGGGTGTTTACTTTTTTTTTTTTTTCCACGACTGTACTTTCAAATGTTATTTGTTTGAAAACTGTGATTCAATTTACTGATAGCGAAACAGCACCGAAAACTGGCGATATGAAGCAATTAAAATAATAAAACTTTGTAAAAAAATCACCATAAAATTAAAACAAAACACAGGACGCGTTTCGAGCTAAAAACATAACAGCTCGTCATCAGCTACAGCAAGTTCTTGAACTTGTTCGTTTACGGACACGTGTATGCTGTAGCTGATGACGAGCTGTTATGTTTTTAGCTCGAAACGCGTCCTGTGTTTTGTTTTAATTTTATGGTGATTTTTTTACAAAGTTTTATTATTTTAATCAATTTACTGATACTTTGTTAGTTATGAAATAATTTTCAAGCATGATTTTTTTTTTATCGAGCTGTATCACGTACAGCCCACTTATGGAAGATTGATGCGTTTTAATTTCAAACAATATAAATAGTTCAGTACATATTTCTGGCTAATCAATTTCATCTATGAAGTTAGGCAGTTACTTTATAAGCGGTTTTGTGGCTAATATTCCGCGACGAAATTAAAACTCCATTAATAAATACATAAAAGAATAATATAAATAAAAGAAAAATGTAAGAGATATGTAATCGAACAACGCGCTGAAACATTAAAATAATCAGAATATAAAAAGTTTCTTTAAAAAGTAAACCTTTAGCGATTTCTTTCTCTATTAACCATTGGCACGAAGTTAATTCAAAAGTACCGTTTTTAATAATTTTGGAAACCTTACTTGAATACATAACTGATATTTTTCCTATAAAAATGCTTTTTGATGAGCAATAAAAAAAATGCATTAAATGTAAAAAACCTATTACAGTTTTAATTAAAAAATTTTGAACTATGTTGTGTACAGCGAGCAATGTGTTCTGTAACCCAAGGAATTCGGGTTGGATCCCTTGGTTAATGTTATTAGTCAAAATTTTTCATAAATGTATTTAAAGATTTTGAAATCTTATGTATTTTTAAATGCTTGGGGAAAATGCTTTGCATGTGAAATTTTCATCAACTAGGAGGCTCTGCTAAATTCTATATTTCTTAATACGACATTTTAAATGCATCGTTTTAAATCTGACGTAATTTTCACCATAGTTTTCTTTCTCTTTTACAATTCATATGACAATACTTTTGTTGTTAGAAAGGAAACATTATTATTTGTGCTGTCTTAGAATTGGTAACAATAGTTAAAAAGATCATCTTGAAATAGGAAATAAATGTCTTGTGTAAATAAATTATTAAATTTAAACAGTTTGGCAATATTATTATTTGGCCATTTTATATATGACGTGATTTCCTCCATTTACGGCTTTTAACGCACATTAATAAATTTATTATTTTAAAGTGTTCTTTTTCTTTTAATATTCACGTTTAAATACTATTTTTATGACGTAATTTTCAATATTTTCTTGCTTTTATAATGTAATCTATTAATTCTAATTTGAAAGGGGGTTTTTTCTGTTTTTAATAGTCACGTGTAAATAAATTTTTAATTAAAAGGAAATATTATTCTTTGCGCTGTTTTTAAAATGGGCAATAATTTAAAATAATAAACTTTTCTAAAATATGAAAAAAATATCTCTTGCAATGCTGAAAATTTAAATAAAAATTATCTCATTAAATTAGTCAATTAAAAAAAATAAATGCAGTCTGCAAACCGCAAGTTTGTAATGTATCTCCTTAGAAAAAATTATTAAATTCCTGTGTATAGTTTTTGATCCTATAAAACTTTTTTTAATGGAACGATTTTGACCAACTTTAAGATTAAATATCTCTTAAAATAATTATTCGATTTAAAAAGTCTGCTTCAGCGTATTTATCAAACATTTCTCTATAATACTACCCATTTTCATATTTTTGTATGCATTAGTTTTCTTATTATTAGCGAAGAAAGGCCCCGGTCACAAAAAATTCATTTACTGCGGTGGTGACCAGCGTTAGTTACTTTTTTTTTAGAAAATAAAGTGTTAAATAAGGTTTAGTTAAGGTATGTGCCTACCTTCGAGGCCCTTTTTTTTTTTTTTTTTTTTTTTTTTTTTTGAAAAATACGATATTTTTAACAAACGCATGTGTTTTTAGTTAAAACAGGGAATAAGACTATGAATTCATATAAATTTTTAAAGGAATTTTTATTAACTTTTCAAATTTAAGCAATATTTAGTCAAATTTTAGTAACAAAAATGCGTTTATGCCAAATCTTTTACAACGAAATCTATTCACTTTTTTTTTCAACGCTATATTAGCAAACCACTTACCTGTGTTATGAAGCAAAATATTTGCAAAACCTTTTAAATTTACTAACTTATGCCAAATTTTGTACACAAAACATGATTTTTTTCTAAAAAAAATGTTTATTTTTCAATAAAAATGGCTCTTAAATTAATATATACAAACTTACAAGCTATATTTTGCTTCATAACATACCTATAGATGAGCAGAACCTTGTCACAAAATTTTATTTCCATATCTTAAAAACTTGTTAAGAAATGACGTTTCCCGTAAACGTACACAATGAAAAACTTAGTTTTCCAGAATTTAGAATTTTGAAATCCACCCTATTTGTAGGGGTTTATATATTTGTGTATATGTTATATGTTATATATTTGTGTATTAAAATGTATTCTTTACCTTTCTGTAGTTCTTTAAACGGTTACTTTCGGTATCAGAAGTTCATTTTCAGGTTCATATTTTGGACTATAATTTTGGGCACATACTTTAATGCACATGGTCTCTTAATCTCTGTCAGAATGATAAATGTTCGCGTTTACTTTGATATTCCTTTAAATAAATATCCCCTCCTTTCTTTCCCCTGGAAGCATTTTTATCTCAAGTGGTAAATACTTGAAAATATGCAATCGACTTTCGAATAGATGACGTTAGATATTGACTTCCCTGAAAGTTTGAGCATTTATTCTGTTAGTGTAAAACATCGAGAGCACCATTAAATTTAAAACGGTAACAAAAACTAAACATTTATCAGATAGGTACCAAAGATCATTGATTTTATGGATATAAGTAACATTTAGGTGAGACATATTTTAGAGTTAATATTCTACTTATGTGATTAAAAACGGGAAAAATAATTATATGAAAATTCAGACATAGACAGAATGGTAAGTTTGAGCTTTTATTTATTATTATTATTATTATTATTATTATTATTATTATTATTATTATTGCGTTTGTTGCTGCAATTGTTATTCTTCTTACCATTATTATTATGCTTTAAGTTGTTAGACGGTAGATACGGTAATAAGAATATTGGATGCAAAAAAAAATCTGAAAAAGAATAAATATTTTTTTATTTAAACTAGGGGGCTCTGCCCCCTACGAGCTACGCTCGTCAACCCCCGTTCAGACACCGCAGACTCTAAAAGTACGCTAATTTGATCGGCTTTAAAAAGATTTCGGAAGATTGAATTATAATTTAAAAAATAATGGCGATCTCTCTATAAACGGATTTCTATTCATTTCTCTTTGACTGGGGAATTTTAAGGCCAAATCCGCTGCGGTACTACTTGATTAACCCGTCGACCAATTTCGCCAAATTATATAAATCGCCAAAGCACTCGCCAAATTATACAAATTGACATCATTTTTATTTTAAATAACGAAAGAACAAATAAATTAGTGCAACATTAATAAAAATACAAATAAAACGTCGAAATAAAAATAACTTGAGGATGTAGACACGTGTAACTTGCTTAAAGTCAAGTTAATATGACATTTACGATCAACCATTATTGACATTTAATCTTATAGTTTGGCGAATGATAGATTTTTGGTCGACGGGATAACTAAGTAGTACCAAAAATACATATGTCAATCGCTGTTTTCGTCTTTGATTAAGTAAAATAAGATAAACATTTCAAAATAAGCTAATATAAATGGAATTAAGTAAACAGAATCTTTGTCTCCCGGTATTTTTTAACAAAGCGAAAAGAAAGTTCTTTTAAATAAGACATTTTAAATTAATCGTTTTTAATCTGACGTAATTTTGACCAAACTATTCTTTCTCTTTTTAATATTCACGTGAAAATATTTGTGTTAGAAATGAAATATTATTTGCGCTTTCCTAACAAAAATAGTTGAAAAGTATCCTCTCAAAATATCAAATAAATGTCTAGCGCAATTTCTAAATTTAAACCGTTTTGCAATATTATTTGGTGTTCATTTTATGTAATAACTGTAATGTAACGTAAATATGACGTAATTTCTCCTATTTAAGACTTCTAACGCATGTTAATAAATTTATTATTTTACAAATTCCTTTCCCTCTTAAAATTCACGTGTAATTATAGTTTTTATGACGTAATTTTTAATAAGTTCCTGCTTTTTGTACATAATTATTTAATTCTAATTCCAAATGTTTTTTTCTGTTTATAATAGTCACGTGTAAATAATTTTTTAATTTATTACACGTATAAATATATATATTTTTTTTTTTTTTTTTGAAGCAAACATTATTGTTTCCGCTGTTTATACAGTTGGCAAAACAGTTTAAATGAATATCACTTTCTAAAATCTGTAAAAAATATCTCTAGAAATCCTGAAAATTTGAATTTAAAATAGAAATAAAACCTCAAAAAATTAGCCAAATTAAAAAAAAGAAAACAGTCTGCACACCGAGAACTTCAAACGTATAAAATGATCTAAAAATGATTAATTCCTATGTACAGTTTTTGCTCCTATAAAACTTTTTTAATGGAACGATTTTGTCCAACTTTGGCATTAAATATCTCTTAAAATAATTCTTTGATTTGAAAACTGTCTGCATCAGCGTGTTTATCAAACATTTCTGTATAATACTACCGATTTTCATATTTTTGTATGCATTATTTTTCTTAATATTAACGAAGAAAGACCTCCGGTCACAAAAAATTCAAAACCGGCGGCGGTGACAGCGGTAGTTACTTTTTTTTAGACTAGAGAGATTTTAAAATTTTAAACATATTTAATTTTTGATATAAGTCTGGAAGCACATAACTCGATTTACAAAATTTTTACACTTTTGTGTACGGAAAATGTATCACTTTAATTTGTCTTCAGGCTTTCTTAAAATACTGATTATGAGTTTTACAAAAAAAAAAAATTAAGTAAAAAAAGGAAGTTTTTTATGAGTGAGTTTTGCATTAATTAGCATATTTTCACAATTGTCACTCAAAATTAAAAATCCTGACGAAAATTTGTGGGAAATATAGCATAAAATCTCTGTTGAAAATTTCATACTTGCAAGGAACATATCTTCATATCTTGCAAGGAACTTTAGATATATTCTTTTAAAATTGACAAATCGTGAAAAAATTCATTCTGAGATAAATGAAGTTAAAGTTCTCGTCACAGGTCAGCTGATGCAACGCTTCTCAAGGCAAAATGTGTTATATCTCTGGATCTAATGAAGATAAAAGCATGCAGTTTGTGGTATTTAACGCTAAAAACACAGTATTTTTTTTTTAAGCCAATAGAAAAATGCACTTTTTTTTTAAATTTTTATACCCGGACCCCCTTAATGTGGAAGTACATTCTGAAACGTGGTGCTTCTAGTTTAGCATTGTTTAGATCTGCATATGGGGATCTACCATTTCTTGAGATACCGTTACATTTTAGAAAAGATGATGTCAATAGCAAACTCATTCTAATATCTGTATTTTTAAATTTATGAACAAAAATCCCGTTTCGGGTTGGAGTGAAATGTTCTGTATTTTTGTCTGAATAAATGGATTTTGTTCTAGTATCCTATATAAAAATGGTTTGTTGTAGCATACACTACCTCTCCTCAAAGTTCGTACCAATATTTTTAAGACATCATGTATACGTGACACACAAAGTATAATTTACCTATTTGAAGCAGTGTCAGATGTGATACAGAGTAAATTGAATTATCCATTTATTCCATAACAAATGGATAATTAATAAAAATATTAATAAAAACTCTAATTAATAAAAATATATCAACCTGATAATATTTTACTATCTGTGAATATATACTACTAAATATGACTAAAAAGGAAAAAATTACCCTTACCAGTTTCATTCATGCTTTTATTTATTTTGTAAGATAAAATATACAATTTTAATAAATAGCGTCATCAAATAGGTTTATATTGGTGTCATTTAATGCACCTGATTTCGCTAGATGTGGAACAAGACCCAGGCTCACATTTCACGAATGCATGGTGCACAGGAAAAAGTATAGCCTTTATTAGTATATATCAGGGTCGGCGAACCTTTTTACATTCGCGTGCCAATATTTAAAAAAAAAATCCAACTGAACATGGCGTGTCAACACCCCCCCCCCCCCCCACGCACATACACACGTTCCATTCCCGCAAAAAAATAGCGAATTAATTTAATAGTGAATTACAAATTAGTTTAATTCTTATAATAATAAATAATAGTGTCAAAATTATTTATTATTATTATTAGATTATTATAAATATACCTGCAGAAAAAAATCCAACTGAAAATCCAACTGAAACTATAAAATCCAACTGAACATGGCGTGTCAACACCCCACACACACATACACACGTTCCATTCCCGCAAAAAAAATAGCGAATTAATTTAATAGTGAATTATAAATTAGTTTAATTCTTATAATAATAAATAATAGTGTCAAAATTATTTATTATTATTATTAGATTATTATAAACATACCTGCAGGTAATACCTACGTATTAAATTAAACAATATTTAATATAGAAAACTCGAACCAAAACATTTTTCACATGAAAAAATTAATTAATCATAGAAACAGTTATAGAAAAAATATAATTATAGTTTTCATTTCCTTTTACAAATGTTTTAGCAATAAAATTGTTATTTTTTTCATAACTTATTAAAAAAGTCATGTTATATTAGTTTTATTAATACTTTTATCGTTTAAAAAATAAAGATCAATTAACAAATTTTAGCAATAGTTATATAAAGCCCCATGTGCTGGTCAAAACGCGTTAAATTATGCAGAAATGTTACAGCAAAGAATAATTTGATTTGCTAGATTTCTATGCGAATCATAGGTGCAATGATAAAGAGATCGAGAAAATGGAGAGTTGGAAAGGGTAAAATATTTCTACAGTGATATAACAAGTACACAAGTACCTATTATAGAAAACAATAGCTATTTTCTATTAAGCTCCGTGTATTAGTAAAAAAAGATTAAAGAGGTACAGAATTTTGGGAATTTGACTGAATTTTTATTTAGAACTTCAATCAACGGCGTGCCAAATATATCTTCCCGCGTGCCAGTTTCGGTACGCGTGCCATAGGTTCGACAACCCTGGTATATATCATATATAATACAAAGTGCAGTGAAAGGTTAAACTGAAATAACGATGCGCGCTATGGTTTAAAAGGGACATAAAGTAAAAATTTCGCCCAGAATATAATAAGATGAAGTACTGTCCAATTTTGGAGAAAACCATTGCAAATATAAGTTTTATGGTCTTACCGCATCTAAGCAAAATGCATTGATTTGAGACCGTATCTTAATTTTTTTTAAACTGCCATATATTTTTTAAACAACTTACTAAGTATCCTAGTTTTGCTAATAGTTAGTCAATATGACTCTCAATTTTTTTTTTAATATTTGAGGAGGACCAGCTAGCTATACGTTAAGTACAGTTTTCTTTCATGTGTCTTTCTGCTATACTTTACGTCGTGTGTTTTTTTTTCACTTTTTAGGGTTCCGTACTTAAAAATTAACAAGAAAGAAAAATCATGCGTCAAGCATCGATTATGAAACACTTTCCAACAACTTCCTGAATGCTTTAACAAAACTTCTTTATTTAGGGAAATAATGTAACTAAGATAACTAAGTAAACATTTTAGAAAACGCATAAAACATTTAAAAAACTTATTTCAGCAGTTAAGGTCCATAGCCAAATATGTATTCCAATTCTTTTGAACAGCCCTGTATTTGATCTGTAGGTTGATATATATACTATATGATGGCAAAATTTAGTTTAGCAAGAAAACGCATAACAGGTTGAAATTTCTCTTTCAACAGTTTATACTACTATGATGGAAACATACTTGAATACTTTTGTACAATCCTTATTACACGCCACTATTTAGCTAAAATTTAATTTAAACTAAAACACTCTTAAAACTACTGAAATCACATTTCCAGAAATTATCTTTTATATACGGCCATGTATCCAATTCTTTGCGTGACCCACTATATCATTTTATCTGTATTCTGCAAACATTTCTTAGAAAGCTAAATTCAGTTCAGCGCAAAAATGCATAACTCATTTAAAAACCACCTTTAAGCAATTTGCGCTCATACTCAGTAACCCTTACGAATTCTTTGTGCAGTTTTGTATATGAATTATAGCATTTATACACACCATATAGTATGCATACATACAGTGAAACATAAAAGCGCATACCATAATTAAAAATGCATTTCCAGCAATCATCGCTTATGTACAGTACTTCGGATACAATATAGTATCTGAAATCTTTTGTGTTTCCCTGTAAAGGCCATGCACTTCGTATTATACATGAAGTAAGTTATAGTAAAACTCAGCGACGCATATCAATTTCATTATGTATGAAATAGTTTAACTTAATTAAAATACGCCGCAAACAATTCCCCCCCAATCCTATATCATTATGTGACGGAATTCTTTTGTGTGGTAAATGAATAACAACTATTCTTTGCACCGCATATTTTAGTGCACTTCATAAATGCATATCCGTTTTATTGTGTTTGAAAGCGTGTAACATCATTAAAAATCATTTGAAACGATTTTTTTCAATTGGCCGTAATGTAACGGAATACTTTTAACTGTCCCTGTAAATGAACTAAATATGCTACAAACTTCATTTGAAATAGGGAACGTGCTATGGTAAATGTCTATCACATCCAAAAATTTCAGAGCAATCAGAGTATATTTACGAGAGTTAGACCGTGGACAGACGGACAGACGAACAGACGAACAAAAGTCATAAACACTTTTCAACTTTGTTGGAAAGTGTTAAAAACGGAACCATTATAAGATACTCCTGTGTCTGCCTATCCGTCTGTCACAGCCATTTTACTCGTAAACTATGGAACGTGGAAAGTTCAAATTGGCTGAAGTAATAAATGCTATTCACCCACATGTTTATAGATTATTAACTATTCACAAATATACTGAGGAAAAATGGAGAGGCTAATTAAGTTACTTGAAAAAAAAATCTTTTCTTTCTATATCGTGTGAAAGCTTTCGTAATGCCTAACTCAAAAACACATTTCTTTTAATTTCAGGTATTATATTTTCAAAGATATCGTCGAAAATGTAATGCAAAAATATCCCCCCCCCCCCCACACACACACACACACACCTTCTATTTCCGAATCTACTGAAACTAAAACTATGAAAAAGTTAGGTGTAGTAGAAGTTAATTTAAACCTTGCAGGAAAATTATAGCCATTACCCTAGGTCCCATAGTTTTTGAGGAAATTGCATTTTACCGTTACACACAAAGTTCGAATTGCGGGAGTTCAGCAAAAAAGTTGAAGAGCGCTGGAGGTACCTATCGTCGCAGAAGTATAAAATGATTGTTGATAATGATTTTCGAAAAAAAATTCGGTAATTAGCCGAGATATTAACCCTTAAAGACATGGACGGTTTGGACATACATAAAGACACGGGCGGCCTACTCTATGCGCCATCAGTTTTTAAATTCTAACAACTTTTAATGATATATTTGTATAATGCAATGTCCAGTAGTAGTATAAAAGCAATAAACATCAAACTGTTAAAAACAGACTTATTTAATTAGAATTAATCACATAATTACTATGGGATTCGCGACTCGTTTACATTGAGTGGCTCTCTCAATACTCCACCAGTGTCTTTAAAGGTTAATTAAAAACCCATCTGGAAAAATGCGGCACAGACCAAGGCGGCGTTGCAACTTTACGACCCCCTTTCGAAACGCGCATAGCACAATGCCAAGTTTAAACTTTGAACAAGGATTTTGTTTTAGGTACACTATAAAAAAAGATTATAAGAAAGATATATAAAGATTATAAAGATTATAAAGATAGAAAGATTATAATGAAGTTTAAATAGGCACTACTTTTATTGTCAGCACCGAATTAAGTTCATCATAAACAGATTAAGGATAACATTAAAAGAATAGTTATACAGAATAGCAATATTTGATAGTATTTAGGCTACATGTCTCTCTAAACTTTCATGGTATATCCATTATCCATTTATACTTTTTTAGTATATACAGCTATACCTAACCGAACGTTGTATAGTTTTTTACAAAGTCTTATTATTCTTTTAGTAACATTTTTTTTGCAATAATACAGTTACTAATTAATATATTTATTGTGCGGAACCCTCTGTGCGCGATTAATGCTCGTATTTGACCGTTTATTTTAAGTTATTTATTATAAATTTTTGTACACATATTGTATAATTATTGTTTGATATTTTTAGCTATTTCTGAAGAAATATAATAATAAAAATAAAAGAAGCCATAGCAAATGAATCCGCTGAACCCAGGTGTGGCCTATCACACAGTCACTCAAGTTCTATTCTTGATCCTTTTGTCAGGATCGGCATACGGAATCTTTGGACAAGATGCTCTTCCAGGAAGTGAACTGTTTGCTGTGCTTGCACTGGCCATATGCGCTTATTCCGGTGGCCTGCTGGTCAATTATTTCAGGTTACCACCTCTAGTGGGTAAGTATTCTCGCATTCACACTACAGTATTTAAGTCACTTATCTTAGCTTTTTGAATCAGACATCACACAATTAGACTTCACCCATTCAGATTACCAAACTTTTTAAGATACAATCTCTGACAATAAAGTTCGGTGAATAGTCCTGTAACATTAACGTAGATGAAATATTAACGAAAGTTACCTTACTGTCCTTCGAAATAGTCACCTCCCATAACTATGCACCGCTGAGATCTGCTATATATGTCTTGGAAACTTTGCAAGAAGTCTTCTTTTGGGATGGCGTTCAAAAGCTTCGTCACGTTTCGTTGGATGCCAGGAACATCGTCAAATCCCTTTCCTTTCAAATGGAGTTTGAGTCGTGGTAATAGGAGGAAGTCTGGAGGATTGAGATCTGACGAGTATGGTGGATGTTAAATTTGCATCACCCCCTTTTTTGCCAGGAACCTTTTGACGATATTGGCTGTGTGAGGGCGAGCATTGTTATGAACAAAAAACCATGAATCTTGTTGTTCGTGCTGATGCCGTACCCTGCATAGACGTTTCATGAAACGGGTCAAATTTTCAATGTACTTTGCAGCATTCATTGTCATTCCCTCAAGTAGAAATTCCTTGTGGATAATGCCTTGACTATCAAAAAAGGTGATGAGCATCGTTTTGATGCGTAATTTTTCTGCTCTGACCATTTCCGACGAGGTGATGCAGGAGAACGCCATTCCATGATTTGCCGTTTCGTTTCAGGGTCATACCTGAGACGCTAAGACTCATCCTCAGTGACCATACTGTTCAAGAAATTTGGTGTTGCATCCGCCGTTTCGACAAAATCCTGTGAAGCTTCTAAACGCGCCTGCTTTTGATCGTCAGTCAAGTGTTGTGGCAAAAGACGAGAACACGTTTTTCTCATCTCTAAATTCTGGGTAACGATTTGTCGCATGGATTCACGGTTAATTTGCAGTTTATCAGTCATCATGCACACAGTTAATCGATGACCTTTCGTGAGTAATTTCCACAGTTTCTCAATGTTTTCGTCACTGACGGATGTCGCCGGTCTTCCGCTACGGAAGTTGTCAGAAACACTTTCCCGGCCTTCTCGAAAACCACTCGTATACACGCTTCATGGACAGTGCTTGATCTTCATAAACACGCACCAACATCGCATGAGATTCTTTCGGTGTCTTGCAAAAGTTAAAACAAAACTTTAAATTGATCTTTTGGTCGTTCATTTTCCTGTTTTCAGTTAAGAACCAACACGTACTTTGTAAAACAAGTCTTACACGTAACACAAACGACGCTCAACTGAACAACGGTGGGGGGATGATCAACACCTGCCGCTGCGCAAGAGCAGCATTTTGTTTCGTCAGTGTTTCCAGATCGTCCGTCCTGAATTCATTCACCGAACTTTTTTGTCAGACGTTGTATTTATCTTATGCAAAACAGACTTATGATTATGAGCGTAAGTTGTTAAATTTGTAACTGTGACTCCTAACTCCACATAATTTATTACTGTTTGCAATTCATAATTTTTTGTGCTATCTTTCATTACTTTTATTAGTAAGTTATCAGTGGTGTACGGAATACGTCACCCGTTTATTTATCCAATTTATTCTATTTATTTCTTAATTAAACTTTTTTTTATAAACGTGATGTCTATTACTTTTATAATATTACTAGACATTAGACCGATATTTGCCCAAGTGGGCCCAGCCCGAAAAACCAGCCCGGGTTTTTTCGGGCGGGCCTACTTGAAAAAGCCCATGAAAAAACCCAATGTGGGTTTTTTAAATTTTTCTTGCGCTTTCACAACTGTATCATTATTTAGTCTAAGGTATGAGAATGCAAAGATAAATGCCAATTTAAATATATTTCAAAAGAACCAGATTTAAAGGAACTTCTAAGCAGAAATAAAATGACCAAAAAAGAAATCAGCTGAAAAGAAGGAAGATTTTCCTGCCTGATTCTAAAATGTATTCAAATGCTTTAAATCTTTATGCATGCAAAAAGATGGCACTTGTACCTCATCCAGATTGTTTGCGTTGTTAGAGCTTGTAAGATTAATCAACCCATTTATTATCCTGCTTCATTGTTCAATGAAAATGAGTTATATAGAAGTTTTCAGCACAAAAATATTCAGATTATGGCAAAAAAGAGTGAAAAAGATATGCTTCCTCCTGAATTTTGTCAGTTTTTCTTTTCTTTACATTCAGTACCAGCTACCTCTGCTTCAATTGAACAATACTTTTCTACATTTGGCCTGGTTTGGAGCAAGTTATGTAATCATTTTAGAGCTGATAAAGCAGCAAAGCTAGTAAAACTGCATCGCCATTTGCAATCTAAATTTACAAATATCACTGACTCTGATTTCCATGACAATCTAATTTAGCATTTAATACTATTGCAATATACATGTAGCAAATTTTGCTAAAATTTTCAAATATATATTATTACAAATCCCATTTTTTCCAAAAAAAAAAAAAAAAAAAGTTGTCTTCTGATTTGAAGTGAATGAAAGAAACTATATAAATTTAGCATGTTTAACTTAAGGAAAGAATTATATAAAGAAATCCAGTGTGGTTCACTTAATATATCCTTAGTGCAGCAAACTAGTCCCATAAGATACGAATGTACCTTTTAAATTAATTTGATTTTTTTTTCTTTTTATATATTTTTTGTTAACTCATACTTAATTAATGCAAAATTATGCCCAGGTTTCGTTGATAAAATGGAGAATTTAGGTATTATGAATATGAAAATTAGAAGCTTAAAGTGTTCTCCAAAAAATTTTCAATACTTGGCGGTACTTTGATAAACTTGGCGGTATTTGGCGACAGAACAGAGTCCCCCCCTATGGTAACCCCCTCCCTTATAGGTATGGAGATGAATTAAATGGTGTTCAATAACTAATGGCCGCCATTTTGTCTCCCATATAAAACTAAAATTAATTAAATTTAATTAATTAATATTTGAAAAAACTGTATTAACATCAAGTGTCATCCACTACAAGTTTAAAAAAATGTATATGAACTTGAGTGGATGAATAATAAGTATTTTATTAAAGATTGGAAATTTGAACAAGATAGATATAAGGAGAGTGTGAAGTAATAGTAGGAATTGAAAAAATATTCAGAAGTTTTTGAGATGTGCGCGTTATGCCCTAAAACGTCGTTTGGAGAAAACTGACTTCAAATTTTCGGAAATGCCGCTTCAGCTATTAAGCAGGGATAATTCTAGAAACCATAACTTCTGTTCTAATGGGAATTTCAAGGAAACAATTATATCAAAATATTCAGAAAAGATAAAAGCTTAACATCTAAATAAGTTAAAATTTCGAAAATTTTAAAGCTTTAAGAGTCCTGAGAGCCCTTAAATTAGTTTATTTAACGATGTCATGTTTATTACTTTTTACAGTTACTGGACACTATATCGTCCCTGTCTTTAAAGTGTTTAATTGGATTCATTTATTTATTTATTTTTTTTTTTTTTTACTTTGCAGGTATGCTAGCTGTAGGATTCCTGTACAGAAATCTAACTTTTTTATCTTTCGGTGCAGACATATCAACTAAATGTGCATCAACTCTCAGGTAGGCAGTAATGCTTTCACCGGTACGTTTAGTCTAAGACTCCTAGGAGTCCTATAGTTCAGTCTATTAGCAAACCCACTCGATGTGACATCACAAATGCAAGTCACAACGGTGACCAAAATAGGACTTCTTTAATTCGTCACATTGGGATTCCACACAATCGTCTTTTCATAACTCCAATCTGTGTGTGTCCTCGATTTTTTTTTTAGTTATTTGCAACTCGTCATGAAATTGGTCGCATCAGCGTCACAGTGGCTTGAACATGACTTACCTTCCACATCACGTCACGACTGTGACAACCATAAGATTGTGAAACACATTGAGACGTAGCTATAGTGTTGCTAATTTAGCGAGGGTTTTTTTACGCTGAAATTGACACTTCACACGAAATTCCGAATAGTAATTTTTGCTTTATTTACTTGGATAATGTATGTCATTACATAAAACAAAAATTACTATTCGAAATTTCTGGTATGAATTTTGAATTTTTGAATTTTTTTTAAATGGCACTCGCTAAATTGCAACATTCGATTTTACCCGCAACACAAAACCACGGCGACCGACGCTGCATGCGATTTTTTCTGCAAGGTAGCGAACTAGTCAGCCACTTCCAGCACCATCTGCGTTAACTGACAGAACTATTGATGCGATAGGTTAATTTGGATAGTTTACTATCCAAATATTTTATAATATAGAGTAGGTAGGAGTAAAGATACGCACGGGGCAAAGATACGCACTGGCTAATTTAATAAAAAGAAACATTTCTACAATCATGACCGCTAGGTTGTAGTTTGGTCTCAAGTGTAGTAGTTGTGTGTTCAAACCTTGTGAAAAAAGTAGCACTCCGTGCCAAGAAAATGAGGTAAGTTTAAATTTTCGCATTTTGATCTAATATTTTTAAATTTTCACTTTATTGTTTAGCTGACAATATTTCGGATTTTTACAAATCCAAAAATTCAGTGGAGAACGGAAGCTTTATAGCTTCTAAATGCCGTATAGTTTACCTCGATCGCATTTGTTTAAACTTGTCAGTAGCCGGTTAAGTAAAATACTGCAAAATCGGGTAAATGTACGCATCCGTCTTAGGGCAAAGATACGCACAAGTTTAAGATGCGGGGTTTTGTCCTATCGTTTTAGCTAGATGCAAAGCTTTCCATAATTACGTTGTGGAAAATTTTATTTTTTATATCGTATAAAATATAATAGCTACTTAACTAATATAAGCTAGTTAACTACCTTTTCCTTTTTCTAGTTAAGTTTTTTCAATATAAAATGTAGGTATCTACCTGCTTACTTTTAAAAATCAATATTCTTGTTTCATAAAATGATTTTAAGTCTTTGCCCTTAACTCTTGTTGACGGTCCCACAGACCGCTGCTATATTCAGTTTTCATAGCTTAACTTGTAATTTTCAATTTAACTATTGATGTTAGTTTAATTTTGATTCGTTTGGAAACTTAGTTGTATCGCTAAAGACTTCTAAATGAGAAGAATTTTTATTATAATAGGCCTTTACATAAAGTTTAGCGCAAAAACAGTATCTTTATGAGTCAGGCAACCCTTTTATTCATTCTACGATCAAGGGGTCTTTGGGACCGCTCCCACTATTTATGCAACAATTTTTGTCACAGTAGTTAGAGGTTAACTGCTATTTGCGATGTCACAGACCGCTTCTTTATACTTTTTAACTTACAATTTTCAGTTTAAGTATAAATAGTAGTGAAATTTACTAATGCTTTTGCATAACTCCTTCGTTTTATTGGAAATGGGGCAAAAATACGCACTGCATATCTTTGCTCCACCACTGCGTACTTTTACCCCAACCGATGGGGCAAAGATACACAGAGCAGTGTTTTTTAAAAATTGGAATTTCTCACAGGATTATAATTTGGCAGAATGTCGGTTGATGGTGGCACTTGCCTAAGGTTCTAATCTAACATTTTAATCGCTCATTACATAAGCTTAGACCAATGTGTGCGTTAAAAATCAAAATGTATGGAAAGTGCGTAACTTTACCCTCACCTACTCTATATAATTTTAGCCACCGTAAAATTTTTATAGTAAAATTTACTTACATATTATTTACTTTCGGTAGATCAGAATTTTAATGCAGTAACTGTAACCAGAAAAAAATATATAACACATTTTATTAGAGTTTTCTATAATGAGGTTTGACGTAAGATCCAATGAAAAAAGTATAAATCATGAACGGATTCATTTAATTACATATGAGGAAGAAACGAATGTACTATTAGTTTATCAAATATGCAACTCACGGTTTTATTTGCTTGAAAGAAAAAAGAGTGAAAGATAGTAAACTCTTCCATAGATCGACATTGAATCGCTAGCGAAAATCCCATGTTAATGTGTGTCCCATTAGATCTAATGCAAGTTTCTTGAGCTATTTTTACTCTGTCATTTCAAAGATCCGCAAAATCACAAGACATGAGAACTGAATGCGTCTCAAGGTGTGCTGGCCCTAACTGTTGAATTTTAATTACAAAGTTTTTGGAGTAGTTTTGTAATACAACATGACCTCAAAAATCTGGCATCAAAGTCATCGCCTTCTCCCCCCCTTTTTTTTTTTTACACTTCCAACTTACGGGAAAAAGAAAAAAGCAATTGTTTAGGAATTAAAAGTTTGAGACCGAAAGCGATGAGTTAGCGGACAGCGAGATCGTTGACGCTGTGCTAATAGAACCGCCGATAACACTGGTAGCAACTCAGAGCAACAAAGACGAAGATCTGGCAAAAGAAAATGTGTCACTGAGAAAATGCATAAATTAAAATTAATATCTGCTTTACAGAAATTGAAACAAGATTGTATTTCCGAAATTGATATTTTTCATATAAAATTCAAGAAAAACTTGTTAAAGAACGACCAAAAAAATTGAAGTAAATAAAATTGACATCGATGTTTCGGAAATCATACGAGGAGAAATGACTTCAGTGCTTATTAGAATTTTGTTGTAGCACGGAAAATATCAATTAAAGAAGTTCTTTTCAACATTTAATTTTTGTTTTTTCTTACATAGATATCACTTAGCTCTGAATTAAATTATGAACAGTCCACCCTAAAGCATATCGGAAGTACTTTTCATATTCTTTCAGAAATCTGGAATTTTCAAAAATCCGGCTCAGACTTGGTCCCGATGTTGCTGGAATGTCTTTTGTATATATATACCGTTGAGTTGCTACTTGTTCAGGAGTGTTGAAAATCTACTCTTACGTGTAAATCCCAAGATTCTAATACCGCTCATCTTTCATGTCTACAATTCTATCTAATTACATGAATGCAAAAATAATAAATGGGAGAAAAGAACATAAAATCTAAATAATATATTTAC
This sequence comes from Maratus speciosus, assembly GCA_963932465.1. NCBI lineage: Eukaryota > Metazoa > Arthropoda > Arachnida > Araneae > Salticidae > Maratus > Maratus speciosus. The sequence goes on from OZ010792.1 coordinate 530,760,601, forward strand.
TAGTAATTAATAACTAGTAATGCATACTATAATATATACTAGTAATGCATATGTCATGTAATGTATGCAAAGGATGTGCGCTTATTAGTCGTTGGTACATAAGAGTACTTCCAATTTCTCCAAGGATTCATATCTTCATTCCTGAAGAAATAAAAATTATCTAATATTGTATTTTTTTACAGAATATATATATGTTTCTCTCTTTCACCCTGAAATATTTTCTGTCATATGAAAATGTATTTGTTTAGCTGTTTACTAATAAACATTTAGTAGTGGAACAAAATACTCTAAATCAGACTTTCGGATGGATATCCATAACTGCATGGATGCCAACATTCCGGGATTTTAAAGTCAAATAAACGCATTTTCAAACAAAAATTTTACTTAATAAAAGAAATCAAGCGAGTAGGGTCAGTAGGGGTAGTTATGACCACTTTTTACATTTTTAACATTGTTATTATTATTATTTTTATTTTTATTTTTATTTTTATAGAAAAGTGGTGTTTTAAGTACATAGTAAGTAACTTTGTTCCTTTAAGAACACCTTTTAAAAGTTTTAATTCTCATAGCTGTTTTTTTTAAGTTAAAAGGATGGTTATAATTACCCTACGAAAAACTCGCAATCACATAAGTTTGGGGTAATTAAGACCACTAGTGGGGAAATTATGACCACTATTTTTCTTCTTTATACTTGCCAATACACATTTGTTTGGGTTAATTAAGACCACTAGTGGGGAAATTATGACCACTATATTTTCTCTTTATACTTGCCGATGCACATTTGTTTGGGGTAATTGAGACCACTTTGAATTCCAAAGTGACAAATCCGTTTATCAAAAATTTTATAGACTTAGTTTCAAATTGCTATTCGGATCTCAAAAAGGCTTCAGGCTTGTAATAAAGAACTAAGATTAAATATACATTATGAGGTTAATATCTAAGCTTGAAACAAAATTTTACCATACACAGTTTTCTCCAATATGACGACGGTCACAATTAACCCCTGGTCATAACTACCCCCACCAGACCCTACCACATAAAACAGCACTTATGTTATTAAGTAAGTTTTCTGATTCAAAATATATTTACAGCAGATTCTGGTTAACTGGGACGCATCGTTTCTAGTGCGATTTGTTCCGTTAGAGCGTCTCTACAACTTATCAGAAATAAACTGAATGACATTTTTCGATTTTATTCTTGATATTTCGTCCTAATTAAACCGCTGTTCCAATTAAATGATGACCAAATTAACCGGAATCTACTGTATTTGAATTGAAAAACCCATAAGGATAGCACCTATCGATGGCATCACTGGTATCAATACTAAACGTAACAGCATTATGGTTATAGATCTTAATATTGCAAAGGAAAAAATACAGTTCAGCTAAATATCTAAGTATCCCATAAAAAACTATTTAATCTTGTGATCGTTTTATTTTGTGTTTGTTTTTATAATCGTTTGCTTTCATATAAAATTTTAAATTAAAAGTTTTACTACTTACGTTTGTAATTTTTTTTTTCAGGAATATTTCTCTAGCTATTATTCTGTTAAAGGCTGGTCTTGGACTGGACGTTGAAAAGCTCAAAATACTCAAATGGATAGTTTTTAAGCTATCTTTTATACCATGCCTTTTGGAGGCGGGCAGTTTAGCTTTTTTTTCTCACACCCTCCTTGGGCTTCCTTGGATTTGGGCTTCGTTATTAGGGTAAGAATATATTTTGCTCACAACTTTTGCATCATTCAAGCCGTTTTTATATTAATTTTTAAATGCTTCACAGATACTATTTAATACTTTATTCCTTGGCGGTACTTTAAAGTATCATTTAAAAAATTATTATAAAACTCATTTAACGCATCAGTTGGCAACAATAAAATTTAGTATGATTTCTAAATATTTTACTGCAGTGGCTCAAAACCTTTTTAACTCGCAGAACCCTTTTTAAAATGAATTTCTATGATGGAACTTATTTAGCTTACCATATTTTACTCCATAATTTACAAGTTAATAGTATTTAGATGTATTGCTGCGGAGCAGAAGGAGAGAAGTAGATAGTAGCCTATACAATTGTGGAATGTCCCCGTAATGAAATTGTATGCTTACTAAATTTTATAATATAGTCAGTTTGTTCTCAATTACCACCAAATCAATTGATAGTATCAAACTTGGTCACACATGAAAATTCTTCAAAATACAATTAATCAAAACATTTGTCTTGATTTTACATTAACAGTGTAATAGTTTATATGAAACCTGTGGTATAGTGCCTAGAATTGTGGTATAGTGCCTAGAAGTGTGGTATGGTGCCTAGTATACTTCTAGGCACTGTACCTGTGATAGCATCGTTTTGCAAAGATTTCTGATATCATATCCAATTCAGTTTAAGTAAGATAATTGCAAACAAATGTCTTGTTCCTCATTTAAAAGTTTCTGTATTTAGTTCTGCGGTTGTGTAAGCGGAAAATCACGTTTACTGGGGAATATCGTTGATAAATATAGTAAAAGTAATTTTGCTTTCTCAGAAAAGAATTTGTATTCATTTTTCAGATGACATCAAAACTCAGGTAGACTTTGGTTTTGAAGAGCGAATTTCAGTTTTCTATGAGATGTCAAATGAATCAGAACTTAGTATTCCGTTGAGTTTAAACTGGTTAGCTTTTCTGTTCTAGCTGAATACGTTTAAAATACATTTAAAATCTCCCATTACTTCTAGTAAGATGTAGCTGTTGAAAAATAATGTTCAAACAAGTCTTTCAAAACTTCGAGATACCCTGAATTTTTAGGTAGAATTCATTAGAAATACTACCTTTTTTTTTTTTTTTTTTTTTTTTTTGTCTTCAATCTGGATGTTGTTTTCATTCATGAACTTTTTCAACAATAGGAAAGCAATCTACATCTTCACTCCCCACATACTCGGTACATCAGTTTTTTGTAAAAGCAAACATTTTGCCGTTGCTTTAAAATCTGTGAGAGTTTATCCTTGAATGATAATTTCGTTCATTTTGCTTCGCATATAGGCCAAATATGTCAAATTTCACACCCAGTTTTTGTCATTTAAAACATCTTCCAGTTGAGCGTTATGGTCCATCAAAACTGCTAGTAGTTCCATCAAACGTGTAAACGCTATTTCTCGAGATACGACCTTAGTTCAACATGTAACAGAAGGGATTGAAGGTGACTTCCTATATCTTTATTAATTTGAAAAGGCTACTTTCAAGAGATCGTGATTTTGTATAGTTTATAATTTTGACGGAATCATTCAACGCGATTATTAGTATAGCAGACATTTTTCTCAAAATTATCTCGTGTCTAAAAAGAACACCATTGCTGTTTTTACCGTTCTTTACCTCATACTTAATTTCTGACATTGGCTCCAGCCTTAGGACCCATCATTGCCTACACCGCTTCAGCGCATAAATCTGCATAATTTTCCCATGTTATTTTGTAAAATGCTGATACCTCTGCACGCAATTCGCATCGAGTGTAAAGGCTATTTTTCAAGGTTGGACTTTAGTTCAACATGAGGCAGAAGGCGCTGATGTAGAGGTCTGCACGGGCCCGGGCTTGGCCCGAGGCCCGTACCCGGCCCGGCCCGCGGGCCGGGCCGGGCCGGCGGAATGGAGGAGAATTTTCAAACGGGCCGGGCCGGGCCGGCAGAATTAGGACAATTTTTTCAACGGGCCGGGCCGGGCCGGCAAAAAAATTGAACGGGCCTGAAGGGCCGGGCCCGGCCAATAAAAATTAATCGGGCCTATCGGCCCGATATAAAAATTTGAGAGGAGCAGATAAAATACGAGGTCATTTCCAATGAATATGACTTTTTCGAGAAGTATAAATGTCCGTTACGAGCCGATGCGAGTTTAACAACATCAATACAGAAATGTAACATATCCATCGTAGAGATCGGCTTCGTACAGTTACATGATGCCTGATCCCGGGTTTAATTTTTTTCGGCAGACTTGTGCCGGGACGGAACTGATCTTAATCGTTCTCAGGATGTGTAGGACAGGCATTATGTTTTGTAAAAGTATTAATAGCGATAATGAACTTCTGTTAACAGTATCTTTGGAATGTACCTTAAGGAGGTTCTCATATTTACTGCTCAACAATGCGAAACTCTCAGACACATTTTCTGACTCATTTTTAACTATAAAGGCATAAAATTGACAGGCTGAGTATTGAAGGCAATTGGGATCAAATAGCGTTTCCATTTTTCATAAATTACGTACAGAGATAACAGAGACTCTTGTCACGTGACTGTACGTTTTCTCCTTTCCTGTGCTATCGCTTCCGGAAATTCGATTCAAAACGCTAACTTTGGCAGTATTTTCTGAAAGATATATTACTTTTATCTAAAAAAAAAACGGCATTTACATGGTTTCTGAATAAGAATACCTGCATATCTCATGCGTTTCCGAAAAGAAATGAATTCATAAATGTATCAAAATGTAGCTCCTTTGGATTTGAGAAAAGCCTTAAAAATGACAGAAATATTTTCACAAATCTACCTTTTATTATAAGCTTCAAAAGTTATCATGTTTTTTAACCCTTTATTCTAAACTACAATAATCTTTTAATGAACTCTTATTTAAATTTTGAAACGTCTGTAGAGACGTTGACTAAAACACTGTAAGTAATCGTTAACGTTTACTATTGTGTGTTTTCTATTTTGCGAACACATAGTAATTTAAAATATACTGTAAAATGTTTCCATAAATATGCATGTAGTATTCATTAAAAGAATCTTAATTGTATGTCGAGAAAAAACGGAATTTTTTGTAGACATTTAGTCGGGCCGGGCCGGGCCTGTTTTCACTGATTTTTGTACGGGCCGGGCCGGGCCGAGAACGGTAAAAATGTAAACGGGCCGGGCCGGGCTCGGGCCGAACTTTCAATTTTTACACCGGGCCGGGCCGGGCCAAAATAGCTTTCCTTCGGGCCGGGCCGGGCCCGGGCCTGGAAATTCCGGCCCGTGCAGACCTCTACGCTGATGTTTGTTTCCCATATCTTCATTAGTTTAAAAAGTCTGTCTTCAAGAGGTTGTGATTTTCTATCGTTTATAATTTTGATGACATCATTCAACACTATTATCAGTTTAGCAAAGAATTTTTTCGAGACTAACTTGAACCGGATACCTTATACAGAAAATAGCAACATATATAATGCAATGATTAAATTTTTACGCTTCTGATCTCTTTCAAAATTTTCACCCCTTTACAGAAAAACTTAAAGTAATTACTAATATGCTTTAAAAAATTTATAACCTTTTTTATTTCTAAATTAGGTCTTCCCATCTCAAACTTTATTCAGACAAACGGTGACACTTCTGAGTCACTTGTTTCGTCTGAATAACCCTCTTTTTCAGTCTTTCCTTTCATTTTTCTACTCACCAGCCAGTCGAAATTTAATTGATCGGTGCGCTCAATTCTTATTGGCTAATGAACTTTTCAGTCGAATCCTTTCAGATTTCTTTAGACTTTTTTCATTTTCTGCAATTTTTATTACTGTTATTTATTTTTATGCATGTATGGTGCCTGATTTGGGCCTTTTTTATGGAGACATAGATCTGCTTACTTTTCTGAGACTTTCTGCTATTTCTGCCAGTTTTCCTGTATTTTATTAAATTTAATGTTATACAACTCATTATTTCATACTGTAGGTGCGGGGCCTTCGTGCTGCGCTGAATTTTTCTTCTAAGTTCCAAGTTCCAAAAGTTCCAGAAAGTGGTCAATTTATAGTTATTTTAGTAAGAATAAAATTCGTACACGCGTTTAGAAAAATCCCCTGCTTGCAGTGTGTTGATACCATTCAAATTTTATTTATTATTTCACTGCACCGCTTCGGAGTACCTGGAAAGTGCACGTGAAGCAATTAGAGCTCCGCGGAACACTGGTTGGGAACCGCTGGCATAGATAATATATAGTGAAAGATAAAATAATAACAATTTTAATATTATCTCTCTATTCTAAAAAAAAGTAACTACCGCTGTCACCGCCGCCGCCGCCGCCGCCGGTTTTGAATTTTTTGTGACCGGAAGTCTTTCTTCGTTAATATTAAGAAAAATAATGCATACAAAAATATGAAAATCGGTAGTATTATATAGAAATGTTTGATAAACACGCTGATGCAGACAGTTTTCAAATCGAAGAATTATTTTAAGAGATATTTAATGTTAAAGTTGGACAAAATCGTTCCACTAAAAACGTTTTATAGTAGCAAAAACTATACATCGGAATTTAATAATTTTTAGTTCCATTTTATACGTTATAATTTCCCGGTGTGCAGAATTGATTTATTTTTTTAATTTGACTCATTTTTCGAGGTTTTATATCTATTTTAAATTCAAATTATCAGCATTTCGAGACATATTTTTTACTTATTTTAGAAAATTGTACTAATTTAACCTGTTGCCAACTGTATAAACAACGGAAACAATATTGTTTGCTTCAAATTAAAAATTTATTTACACGTGACTATTATAAATAGTAAAGATACTTTCAAATTAAAATTAATTGCGTATAAAAAGCAGGAACTTATTGAAAATTACGTCATAAAAAGTATACACGTGAATTTTAAAAGAGAAAGAATAGCTTGGTCAAAATTACGTCAGATTAAAAACGATTAATTTAAAATGTCTCATTTAAAAGAACTTTCTTTTCGCTTTGTTAAAAAATACCAGGAGACAAAGACTCTGTTTACTTAATTCCTTTTATATTAGCTTATTTTGAAATGTTGTTACATGTGTCTACGTCATCAAGTTATTTTGATTTCGACGTTTTATTTGTATTTTTATTAATGTTGTACTAATTTATTTGTTCTTACGTTATTTAAAATAAAAATTATGTCAATTTGTATAATTTGGCGAAATTGGTCGACTGGATAATCAAGTAGTACCGCAGCGGATTTGGCGTTAAAATTCCCCAATCAAAGAGAAATGAATAGAAATCCGTTTATAGGGAGATCGCCACTGTTTTTTAAATTATAACTCAATCTTTCGAAATCTTTTTAAAGCCGATCAAATTAGTGTGCATTTAGAGTCTGCAGTGTCTGGACGGGGGTTAGCGAGCGTAGCTCGTAGGGGGCCGAGCCCCCTTGTTTTAATAAAAATTAGTTCTAAATAACAGCTGCAGGAAATGTGACATCTCAATAGGAGAAGGATGTGACTCGACTGTGTGATCTGTAACGTAGAGTAAGGGAGGGTTCAAAGATCTACGAAATTTGCGTGACGTATTTGATGGATGAAATCTTATCTTCAGAAAAGGAAAAAAGTTACAAAAACAACAAATTTTCGAAATTAAAAGTAAGATATTTTCTCCAACTTACAGGAGACCAAAGAATCATCTTGTTACAGAAATATTTCCTTAAACTTCAGAAAAATTTAGCTTTTTAGGTGCGTTCGTAATTATATAAATACGTATATAAATACGTTCAGTCCGTTTGTCTGTCTGTCTGTTTGTCTGTCTGTCCGTCTGTCTGTCTGACTGTCCGCATATAACAGAGCAAAAACTACTCAACCGAATGGTCTGAAATTTTAAATATATAATTGTTGCAAAATTTTGTCGAGTCATTTCAAATTTTATGAAAATCGGATGTATAGTTTAATGACAGGGACAGTCAAAAGTTTTCCGTTACATGACGGCCAATGGGAAAAAATGATTTCAAGTGCATTTTAATGATGATACAGCCTTTCGAACAGAATGAAATTGATATGCACTCATGAAGTGCACTAATATATACATTCAGTACAATATGCGGGGCAAAAAATGTTTATAAAATTAGTTATAGTACTAACGCATCTCATTTGCCACGTTTGACGAGCAATTTCCAACTTGTTTATGCTTCTGATTGGGTCTTCTCAAAATTGCTTCTGTCGACAAGGAAAAGATTTCCGCCCGAAACTATGAAATTATATTGACATATCCTAAACGTTTTTTCTGCAGCAAAAAATATATATATATATATATATATTTGCTAATGTGTATAGCATTTTAGCATTACTTTTATTTATTTGTTTCCCTTACTTTTTTTCATAGTTTTCTTCTGTCCGCCGTATCTGCAGCAGTTCTGGTACCTGGGGCTCTAGTGCTAGAAGAGAAAAAGAGAGGCACTGACCAAGGAGTACCAACACTTCTGCTGGCTTCGGTATCGTTGGACAATATCACAGCCCTTACTGGCTTTATAGTAATCTTCAGTGTTCTCACTTCAGATGGTCAGTATCAGTATTCTAGTTTTGAAGATTATACTCTTTAACAAATACAGAGAATTCTTAATTCGAAATTAAGCGGATTGGTTAAATTTTCAAATTACTCAAACTTCGGAGAAACCAAAACTTTCAAATCAAACAAAATCAAGAAAATTCAATACAATGAACAATATCCATGAACAAGAATGATGTATTTAAACGAAAGGGTAACGTGATTTATGCATTTTAAAAGGAAGATAAAACAATTAGAAGAATTACTTTATAAAACAAAATTACATATTTGTAATAATATCTTTCAGAAACCCTTAGCTTTAGTTTGAAATCAAGAAAGATATCAAGAATTTTTTACACAGTCAGCAGTGGCGTACTTAAGGGTAGGGAGGGGGGTCCATTGGGTCCAGACCCCTTTGAAATAAAAACTAGCAGTAAAAAATACATTTTTTCATAGATAAAGAAAAATCATTTTTATTGGTTTTTATATCTAATAGATAATTTTTTTAAACAAAGAACTTTGCAAGTAAATCATTCGTCTTGAATTTGTGACTATTTAAAAAAAGAAAAGGAAAAAGGGTTTTTTTTATTCATTGAAATTAATTAGATAAATTTACGATATAAAAGTTATGAAAATAGTTTAAAATTATGCTTTTAAGCTTTACTTAATAAATAAATGTTCAGTGAGATATTATTGAAAACATGTGTATTTTTCCGTACTTTTTAACTCAAATTTCAAACGATATGAAATTATAACTTATAATCAATAATTATCTTACAAATTAAAGATTTAAAGACTAAAATTTTTCAACACTTTTGCAATAAATATTACATTTTATACATTTGTTTAATTACTATTCATTTCTTCACTTCACTAGAAACTTTAACCTGGACGTTCTGCAAACGCCTGCTGGAACCATTTTTGGGCCTATTATTAGGAGCTTTATCAGGAATTCTCCTTTGGTATTTTCCTAACAAAGATAAATCTGATGTAAGTAAAAATCATTATTTCAATATTAAATCTGTTCTAATACACATAGATCTTCTTTTAGTGCGGACTTCAAATGGAGGCCATTTTTATCCGCAGTAACCGAAGTTCACATTAACCCTTTATCTACTGACGGTACTTATAAGTACCATTAAAATAGCTTGTTATACAATTCATGTAATACATCGATTAGTTGTAATACAGTTTAGAATGAGTTATAGATGCATTACTTTATCTTCTTCCAAAAGCATTATTGCTTACACAAAACAAAAGTATTTTTAAAAGGACGATTTATTTTGCCTTTGCAGAATCTTTTAAGCTATCTTCGCACTGGGGGGGGAGGGATTTTTCAATTCGGAAATATTTCTATATTTCCATTGTAAGAACATATTTGCACATTGCCTAATTCTACAAAATACTAAGAAAAATATTTAAAATAAAAGATTTGAGTGGGGTTATAAATATTACACAAAATCTCTATAAATTCAAATTTAATTAATCCTTCTAAATCTATCAATCCTTCTAAAATTTATTAAATGATTATGTAAATCTTCTAATGTCGTTTAAACAATTCACGAAAAATTCTTTAGAAGATAAGATTTTTATGAATTCATAATTCAGTACATAAAGGGTTATACAATGTAAATATTTAAATGGTGCCATCCCCTATACGTTGAGTAAACTGAATTCAGTTTTCGACAGGAATTAAATGATTTATCAATTTTATGCTGAAAGAAAAGAAAATCTTTAATTTCGTAATTTTAGCACAAAAAAAAAATCAAGTTAATGAGAATTTACTAATACAGTTTACTAAAAGAGTAAATTACTCAGGACAATCAAACTCTGCAAAGAAACTGTCGTACTTTCATAGCTTAACTTTGGTTAAAATAATCTCTTGCGGGCTTCCAAGGGAGGCCATTTTTCGTCCGCAGTAACCGAAACCCACATTAAACGATGTAAACATTTAAATGGTGCCATCCCCTACCTTGAATAAATTGAACTCAGTTTTCGACAGAAATTAAATTATTTACCAATTTTATGCTAAAAGAAAGAAAATCTTTAATTTCGTAATTTTAGTAAAAATTCAAGTTAATGAGCATTTACTAATACAAAAGAGTAAATTACACAGGACAATCAAACTATGCAAAGAAACTGTCATACTTGCATAACTTAACTTTAATTAAAGTAACCTCTTGCGGACTTCCAGTGGAGACCATTTTTCGCCCGCAATAACCAAAGTCCACATTAAACAATGTAAACATTTAAATGGTGCTATCCTCTTACGTTGAATAAATTGAATTCAGTTTTCGACAGAAATTAAAGGATTTACCAATTTTATGCAAAAAGAAAAGAAAATCTTTAATTTCATAATTTTAGAAAGAAATCAAGTTAATGAGAATTTACTAATACAAAAGAGTAATTTACTCAGGACAATCAAACAATGTAAAGAAACTGTCATACTTGCATAACTTAACTTTAATTAAAGTAACCTCTTGCAGACTTTCAATGGAGGCCACTTTTCGTCCGCAGTAACCGGAGTCCACATTAAACGATGTAAACATTTAAATGGTGCCATTCCCTACCTTGAATGAATTGAATTCAGTTTTCGTCAGAAATTAGATGATTTACCGAGTTTATGCTAAAAGAAAAGAAAATCTTTAATTTCGTAATTTTAGCAAAAATATCAAGTTAATGAGAATTTACTAATGCAAAAGAGTAAATTACTCAGGACAATCAAACTATGCAAAGAAACTGTTGTTCTTGCATAACTTATCTTTAATTAAAGGAATCTCTCACTTTTATTTGCGATAGTTGAACAAGTGATCTTTTTACCACATCATTTTTTAAGTTTTTCGACACATTCGAAAATTTGGTCTGTCGCATGACATTTTGATTGGTAATATCGACAAATAACCGTTAGCAATTTTTGAACCTCTTATGTTTGTTTGTTTAGTTTTTTTTTATTTGGGGGGGGGGGGGATGCTTCCTTTCTCTTCATCATTGTCACTGACAGATATCTGAATAACAAAATTTACGCCAAAGTTTCTTTTAGGGAAATAATGTACAAAACTAGGTTCTGTTCTGCCCGGACAATTTGTGGAAAATTCTGCCGCATTATGCGATTGAGTCATACGCATTTGGCGATGGCCTTAATAATAATTGAAGAGCTGAGTGGATAAACATGTTATGCTACATTTTCTAAAAAAAAAATCTTATCTTTTGGATGAAAGCGTTATGAGGTATCCTATCACATGGTGAAGATAAAATACTAAGATTCTATTTAGTCTTGAAGATTTAAGACATTATTCATTAATATTTAATATTTTAATATTTAATAATGTCAATAATATTAATAATTTTTAATATTTGATAATTAAATATGAATAAGTTATTCTGAGAGAGTTTAGTACCATACCTGTTAATATTTTAAACACATGGTATCAAACAGAAAATAAATCATTAAAATTCACAGCAAAAACTTTCGCATCAAATTTCTTCAAATGTAATTTTTGTTACTTAACATGTTCTTCCTCTTAGCTCTTGAATTGTAAATAGACGATGATGGTGAAAACGAAATTGTCCCCATTAACTGGAGCTGACGACAGTTTACTGTATTGTCACAAAACAAGCGCTTAATGAAAAAACATAATATGTTACATTTTCTCAAAATTGCTTTATTTCACGGATGAAGATAATAGATGTATTCCGTCATATGATAAAACTAAAATACTAAGATTCTAAAGAGTCTTGAAGATCTAAGACAATATCTATTAATATTTAATAGCTTAATATTTAATAAATTAAATAATATTTAAAAACAATCTTTAAAAATTTGAAGTTAATAAGTTTTTCTAAAAGAGTTTAGTATCATATGTTAACATTTATCCTCTTCAGTTCCGAAGCTAAAATAATAATACAAATGCTTATTCGTTCGTTTTTTCCAAACAAAATGACATCGTAAATGACAGAAAAAGTATCTTTTCTGAAATGGATCCTTTAGGCGCTTAGTAATTTAGGTTCAAAAATATGGATCTCAAACTACAAACCCCCTTAAAAACATCAATTTAATAACCATTAACCTAAATTAACGCAATCACAAATTTAAGAGCTTTAAACAAGTAAATAATCTACAAATCTTCAAGATTTTTTATTGAAAAAGATTTAAGTTAAATACTTATGAAAATTTCTCACTTTCTTGGTCTTACTGTCTTGAGCATTTTTAGGCATTTTGCAAACTCAGATGAAAATAACATTTATTTTATATGGGAATCAGATTACATGCTGCATTTTATTCGTTTTGCTTTGAACGCAAAAAACACTCAGCTATTAAGAAGTGATGTGAAAATGTAAAAAAAATCGGACATTTTAGTTTTTATAAGGAAAAGAACTGAGGTCCCCGTATGGGGACCCAAGGACTGAAGAGGTTAAAACATGTGCTACCAAGAAAAAAATAAATAAATGAAATTTCAACAAAAAGTTTTCATTTCAATTTTCTCTATTTTTTTTTCTTTACATAGCATCTTTTTCCTCTAAGCTCTTCAACTGATACGGAATTTATTCTAAATTGTATTTAGAATTATTTTTCATTTCCCAATTCTAGTATCCTACCATTGTTTACTATCGCACCTCCTTGCTATGCCTTGGTGGACTGGCCTTTACTTTCGTGAGCAAGAAGTTCGAAGTTACGGGAGTGGGTGCTCTAGGATGTGTAAGTCTCGCTTTTGTTGCCGCACTGCGATGGAAGAAAGACACTGATTTGTTTGTAAGTTAGCAGTAGATATTACTACACTTATTTGTATAGCTTCAACAGTCCGATATATATATTTTTAATGAAATGAAACCAGAAATTTTATTAAGTAAAATAATTTGATTGATATTAAAAAAGAAGTAAGAAATACGTTATTAAGTGATTTTTCTATTTCGAATTATGCTTATTTCACTTTTTTTAAAAATGGAAGATTGTCAGCTATGAGTTATTTGTTAATGACCATATCTCACCCTTGCTTCAAAAGTGCCACAACTCAATTTTTTTTTTTTTTTTTTTTTTTTTTTTTTTTTTTTTAAGTTACGGTTGCCATTCTACTTGGTTTTTACGCCTCTACCAATCGCCTAATGTACCAGATAGTGCGCTGAAAATTCGGCCACCAGGCAGTTGTGTTTGCAGGATGGTCCCTGACCCTTTCATAGACCAAAAACAGTTTTTCGCATTTCCTGAAAAAAGGAGTTTTTTGAGTTATGGCACTTCTGAAGAAAGGGTACGAAATGATGGTAATTTTTTATGATGATAATACAATGGTAATAAGATTACAAAAATAAGTTAAGTTGAACAGTTTAGGCATTTATTGGGTTTTCTAGTTCACTCCAACTTTACGCCCTGTCTAGGAGTAGCTGTATTTCTAAAACTTAGGAAGCCGTAAGAGTGAAGATGTCTACCTATAGCCTAAACGACGTAAAAATAAGTATAATTAAAATTAAAGATAGAAAATCGTTTAGGATAGGATTAAAAATGAAAAATATAAATTAATTTAAAAAACAAATATAGTACAATTTCAATAGAAAAAAAAAAAACAGACAAACAAATTAAAATAATAAAATGTTCTACTGTTCAAAGCAGTCGATATGAACTGGGAAAAGGCCAGTAGGGCACTTTTCAATGTGAACATGTGATTCTTTGATGGGACTCCTAGTTGGAGGCAACTTAACTCCATGTTAATAAGTAATTGTGTAACACATCTTAGAGAAGCCAAAAGAAAAAGTCTAGCCATAGTACTATAATCAGGGTTCGTAAGTATCATGATATTGTCTAAAATATCAAAAATATCGGACATTTTGATATATATCCGATTTTTTCGATATATATCCGATATTTTCAAAATAGTCAACTTAATTATAAAAATTTCCAGACCTAATATAAACTAGAAATTAAAACATATTGTGTTAGCATGAAAACTTAATAAATAATATTTTAAATGTATTTTTTTCACTTATTTAACAAAATTGAAGATCAACTAATTGAAAGCAGACAAATTTTGCTTTTTACACTCACAAAAAATAAACTGTGGGATTAATTATCAAGTTTCAGGAAATTTTGTGTTTTATACAGCAAAATCATATACAAAATAATTTGTTTTTGTTGAAAAATTTAACATAAATGTAAGCTTGTATGCTTTTTCATTCTCTAATTGTGTAGTTTAAACTAAAGAAAACCAAAACCAGAAAAGATTCTAATGATGCTGTAAATAACTTCTCTAAAATAGACAGTTCATCTTTAGCTGTTTTAAGTAGATATTGTCCCGCGTACATTTAAAAATTCAGCTTCAAACGTAAAGCTTGGAAAAGATTTTTCTATTGAAGGAGGAGGGGCTTAAAACGGCCTGCCAAAGCAAAAGTTCTTATCTACAGAATAACACAATCAATAGCAGTTAAAAAAAACTCATTTGTACTATTTTCAACTAAAAATATCAAAAATATCATACGCAATATTTTGAAAATTAGTGTCAAAGTAGTAGTGATTAGTAGTTAGTATTAGTAGAATATTAGATTAGTAGAGATTAGATTAGTAGTTATTAGTATTAGTTTTCATTAGTAGTAAAAATATCGAAAATATCAAAGTTTATGATATTTTGAAAATAAATATCGGATATATATCATGATATATATATATATCCGATATTTATTTCGAAAATATCAAAATTCGTGATATTTTGAAAATAAATATCGGATATATATCATAATATATATTATAAACGCAAAGTATAGTAATCACCAACAAAAAACAAATTATATTCATGTGAAATGCGCCAAAAAGCTACAGTAAAACACATAAATTCAATATAAACTCGTAAAAGATTATGTTTAGCCTGAACTAGCGCAACCCCCTCACAGAACAAGAACCTAGTTTTTTTCCTAGTTTTTGTTGAAATTTTAATTTTTTACAAACAGTTATATTCTTCTTGTTCTGTGAGGGGGGTGTGCTAGTTCAGGCTAAACATAATCTTTTACTGGTTTATGATATATATCATGATATATATCAAGATATATATCCATTGATATATATCACCGAACCCTGACTATAATAAAAAGTAAATAAATAAAAGGATAAATATTTAAAAAAGAAACTAAATGTCTTTATCTCACAAAGATAAAAGGCGAAGCTATAACGAATATAGAAAAAGTCTATAACTCTTGGAATGAACCAAGATGAACGTAAAGTATAAGTAAATTAGAAAATAACTAAAAATTAAAGTAAAGTGATAGAATAAAGTCTGGAATAATAAAATGAGAAAGTTTAAAATAAAATTAAAGGTTTACACTGTTCATAACTGTTGTAAAGCTCAACATAATCGGACAAAGCAAAACGCAAGATGTTAAGTAAAACTGTCTATCTCCTTTTAAAAAAAAGGCCAATTTTCATTTTCCATACATTTAAAATACAAGAGATGAAATTTAAGTCTAGCATTTACGGAAGTAAAGTACAGTGAAACCTCCCTAAGCGACCACCTACCTGAACGACCATTTTTTCATGAAACGAAATTTATTCCCATAGGCTCAATACTAATTTTACCTCTATTCAGAGATCCCCCCAGTTGAACTCCCTCCATGAGCGACCCATTTCTTTGAAGAAAATGAAACAAATTCCGTTTTTTTCCTGGTCGCTTAAAAAACGTTTCATTAGAAAAATAATTCCGGAGAGCGCATTATTCCTCAAACTTCTGAACTAAGATTAGATTTTTATTTATTACGGTAACTTTTAAGTGTTTAAACCCCTTTGTACCTTTTTAGGCAATGAATTTAACTCTGATGACAAAGTAAAGACGACTGTCAATAAACTCCCCCATCCTATTCTGTTAGGAAACTCTCAAAGAAATAGACAAATTAATGAAATCGTCATAATCTGTTCCCATCCAAAAAAAATTGCATTTATTTATTTTATTCGAGAGGACTTGGAAATAAAAGTTATAGAAGGTAAAACCGTAAAATCAAAGCAAGTGTCAATGTATTCATTTTTTAAACTCTGTACTAATTAACTGTTTTTTAAGTTTTGTTTTTTTTTCCTAATGTGAAAAATTTAATTTAAATAACATTAATTGTTACCCTTTTTCAACAATTAAAATCTAGATTTAAACATGACCTCCATTAAGAGACCACCTCTCGGAGCGACCAATTTTTATTGGAACGGAACGTGGTCGCTTTAGGGAGGTTTTACTGTAATAGAATTTTTTTCGTTAAATAATAAGGAAAAAAACAATTAAGTATTAGACAAAGATCGCGACTACTCGGCTAATACAGTAGTATAAAGCGTTTCGATGCACTTGCGTTTCGATGGACTGAAATGTTTCTTGTATCAAAAGAATTTTCCCTATTTGATTGTAAAATATTTCCGAATTACAATTAATTCAAAATTTTAGAAATTTTATCTTTAATGCAACTTGGTGTGTTGAATGTTTGTTTGGTTTTTTTTCCTCCTCTCTCATCACAGAAGAACATAACTTGGATTACTGGACTTTTATGGCAGCTGATAGAACCCTTTTTGTTCAGCCTCATAGGCGCTGAAGTCACTATCAGTAGTCTACAGAACAACATAGGTAAATATGTTTGAATTTAAATATTCGTGTTATAAGCATTTCAGTTTATAGAGCGAATTCAAAGAAATAATTCAAACTACGATAATACTGAATTCTTAATTTAAATTTGTGTTCGGACTATCCAATATTAGAAATGACATTTACAATTATTTGTTGTTATTTTTTTCTGTCTTTATAAGTAAGTAACTGAAGTGTTTGCCCAAACTTGTTTGGAAAGTTTTTTCAACTGGATAATGCTTAAAAGAAATTAATTTATATTTTCGTATATTTCTAGTAATATATTTTTCTGGGAATATGTAAAAATATTGATTATATATCTGCTCGCCTAAATCTTTTGAAATTTTCGCAGTTATATGGTTTCAACAGATTAAATTCCTCGAAGAAAACTTATACTCTTAGGGTACCGTCAACTGGGGTAACTTTAGCCCATTAAAGGTAACTTTGGCCCAATCTGTAATATACTTTACTGGGAACATGTTGAAATATTACATTTCTGTTCGCCTAAATCTTTTTAGATTTTCGCAATTATGTTGTTTCAACAGATTAAATTCCTCGAAGAAAACTTATACTCTTAGGGTACCGTCAACTGGGGTAACTTTAGCCCATTAAAGGTAACTTTGGCCCAATCTGTAATATACTTTACTGGGAACATGTTGAAATATTACATTTCTGTTCGCCTAAATCTTGTGAAGAATCCAATGGGATTCACAAAAAAGGTCCCATATATTTTCAAATGAGAACTCTAGATAGGAAAAGCAATGTATAAGCATAACAGCTCAAAATATTTCTAAGTCTCAAGGTTCTGCCGGAAATGATAAAAAGAATCAATCCACCTAAACCAATCTTAAAGGTTGACGGAAAAGTAGAACGGCATGAAAAGAATAGGAGTTATGGGATTCCTTTTAAGTAGCAAGTTTGCCGATATTTTCCCAGGACAATTTAAAAATGAAACTAGATGGAAAATTTTCTCACGCTAGCAGAGAGGGTCTCTCTTGACCAATGATATCGAAGTTTGTTAGTGATATCATTCAACCTAGGCTCTGAGTGGGACGACAGATAGCCTTTGTTTTAGGAAGGTGAATTGGAACGAACAGAGAAAGGAGGGAGATGCGTTTTTGAATCCCAAGGAGAGGGCTGCTCTCTGAGTTGGGACTGCGATTTCGGAGAGGTCCGAAGGGATAGAAGTAGTCTGCCGATTCAGGCAGGATAATATTTCTCCGGTCGAGGCCGCGAGGTAAAAAGGAGTTGACAACGGATTGTTGTGCACGAGAAGCAGCGTCAGCAGTTTTCGTTACGAATTAAGGTAAAAGGACTAAACTTTTTTTTGATAAAGAATCCATTAGAAGATTGGATGCCTATCTCATGCTTTGTTGAACTTATGCTTTTAAATGAACAGTGTCGTCAGCTGTAACGTACCCAGAAAATATAATATAGTTGTAATTCAAGTATAACCAAGAAATTAATTTATCTTATGTCTTTTCAATAAATTGTTTGATTTAATTATTACTTGGGCCTCCGCTTGACTGAAGTTCCACGCTACCACTTCCACATGTTAGTCGAAGGTTTTACAACTTGGTGGCAGAAGGTGGTATGCACAGCAAGGACTCTGAACATTAAAAGACTAGCTTAAGAGAAAGAGCTCCAGACACAAGACCGTGTCTAGAAAAAGAGCGACACCAGTATCATGCCGGACAGTTCCTCTAAGAAAGAGCTCCAGATGCAAGACCGTGTGCATAGGAAAACGACACCAGTATAGTGCCGGACAGTTCCCCTAAGAAAGTGCTCCAGACGCAAGACTGTGCGTAGAGAAAAAGCGACACCAGCATCGTGCCGGACAGTTCCTCTAAGAAAGAGCTCCAGATGCAAGACCGTGTGCATAGGAAAACGACACCAGTATAGTGCCGGACAGTTCCCCTAAGAAAGTGCTCCAGACGCAAGACTGTGCGTAGAGAAAAGTGACACCAGTATCGTGCCGGACAGTTCCCCAAAAAGGTGTTTTAGACGACATCCAGATGCAAGACTGTGTGCAGTGAAAGGAGACTACAGTGCGGTGCAGGGCCGTGCAGTACAGTTCCCGAGAGAAAATGCCCCAGCAAAACAAAAGGTAAGCTCATTATTTTGAGTGGCTCTTAATTTATTAATTAATTCAAATGTTGATAAGAAATTAATATTTTAAAGGAAAACTTTTGTTTTGAGGTAAATGAAAATTTTAAAATTGAAAAATTGGTTAGTTAAAATAGAAAATTATTAACTTATTAATTAATTATAGTACAAGGAAGCTGATACCTTTTGTCATTGGTTTTAAATTTTGAAATTTTTTTAAAATTAAGAATACAGAAAACTAGAATCAAACTAGATTCTTAAAGAAAAAAAAAAAAAAAAAAAGAAATTAGATGTCATGTAAGAAAAGTACCATTGTGAGGAAAGTTTGCTTGAAAAATATTTTAGAATCAATTTGGATTATTTAATGATTGATTTTCCTAAATATATACTTGTATTCAAAATAGAAAAAGCATATGAAAAGGTTGCAAGGAGTGTTCAATTCTGAGTAAAATAGGGAAAATTGTTTACCTATAGCATTTGGAAATATTTTTTTTATGTTCTATATTTTGTGTGTGTAGGGAATGTAAAAAGTGGAAAAATTATACTTTCTTTTCGAAACTAACACTAAAACGTAGAATGTCTGAAATTTATTATAGTATTGTTAATTTATTTATCTATAGTGTGAATACGTTTGAAAACATTTTATAACGGTAGATAAGGTTAGAATATTCTCGGTGAAGTGTCAAATTCACATCTTCTGAGGTAGTTGAAAAAAAAAAATATAAATAAATATATGAAGAGGGAAATCGTTAGGTTATCTTTGTAGTATCGGTAGGAATATAAAATCGATAGATAATGGCGAAAATAACGGCATTGAAATATTGCCGAAAGGCTGATCTGCAAAATTTAGCAGAGGTATTAGGAGTTCAGATAGAAGAAAGTGACATAATCGCGACGATTATCCAAAAGATAGAGGGCGCGGACGATTATGATGCCGACTTTGCATTAACACAAGTGGGATATATAGTAAAAGATAGGGAAGATCTAATACTTTTAGAAAGAGAGAAAAAAGAAAAAGAAGAGATAGAAAAAGAGAGAAATTTTCAATTAGAGCAATTAAAATTAACGCAAAACTCAGGGAGGCGTAACTCGACTTCCAGTAACGGATCGGAAAGACCGAAATTAGCGCTAAAAACTATAATGCATCGTTTTGATCCAGAGCGTTCGGACATAACTCTATTTTTAAACTTGTTTGAACGACAGGCATTAAGGTCTGGGATAGAAAATGAGGATCTGGTCACGCATTTATTAGCTTTGTTGCCCGTACAGATAGCTGAATTGATCTTGCGCGAACCGACAGACCGAGTTGACAACTTTCAGCATGTGAAGTCAATCCTGTTAGCTCGTTTTAGATTGAGTGGCGAGGCTTATAGACAAAAATTAGATAAACATTTGCGAGACCAGAATAGCGCGTGGAAAGACCTCATTTTTGAACTAAATAGCTTTCTAGAAGGGTGGTTAAATGATCTTGAGGTTACTAATTTTAAAGAGTTAAAAGATTTGCTAATCACCGAACAGATTAAGAGGCGTGCTCCAGCAGAATTAAGGGAGCACTTTATAGATTCGTGGGCCAAATATAAAGATCCAGGAACACTAGCTAAGGATCTGGATGAATACGAAACTATAAAAGGGGCGTCAAAAAAATCGTGGAACAAAAAGCTAAAATTCGAAGAAAATTCGCGGGATGAGAAAATGGAAAATGAAGACGAAACGAGAGGGGGGCATTCCGAAACCAGAACTAACTGGAGAGAACGAAATATAGAGAAAGAAAGGGAAAAAATCTTTGAGCGAAAAAGGGCTATTAGGTGTTTCATTTGCTCGAGCCCAAACCATTTGAAGGTTAATTGTCCCGAAAACAAAAGAAATGGAGAGCAAATTACCAGCGTTCATCATATTAGCGGAAGTACAAATTTTGAAGAAAGTTTTAAGCCTTATCTAAGCCGCGCGCTAATCAACGGAAGGGAATGCACAACATTAAGAGACAGTGGAAGTCAATATGATGTAATTTCGAGGAGATTTATTAAACGCAATCAATTAGACGGTGGCACCATTCGAGTTAGACAGCCGTTAATGAACAATACTCGTCGCTTACCGACCGCCGAAGTTGTTTTAAAAATTGAAGGACTCGGGAGACTAAAAACAAAAGCTATCGTGACGGACAGAAAGACGAATTTGTCTTACTATATTTTGGGTAACAAAACTCAAAAATTAATTGATGATATTAAAAGGAAAAAAATGCAGATTTCAGATGCAGTGGTCATCCATAACATAGCGAAAAACGAAAACGGGAATCCATCCCGAAGGGAAGAGAATAAGTTGAGAGAGGACTACTCAAAATTGACGAGCGTGAACTTGGGAGAAAGGAAGGAAATGGGAGGTACCCGGTCAAAAACGAGATATGAGAATTGGGAGGGAAGGAAGGATAATACTGTATCACCCACGAAAAAGGAAGATCAGGTTTTAGGATCGAATAAAAGAAAAAAGAAAGATGTCAAAGGGGATCATGAGATGGGTTGCCCCATACGAGAAGTCAAACTGAAAAAGGGGTTAGAAAAATCGCATCATGAGTGTGAGGATTTAACACAAGCAAATAGGGCGTGTCAAAGTATAGATAGATCGGATAATCAAAGGGATACGTCGGTGAAAATAACACTGAGAAGGAACAAAAGAGAATTTTGGTTTAGAAATAACGAGAACAAAAAGTATCTCAGGTCAGAAAATCTAGTAAAGGATTTGGACGGGAATAAAGAGCGCGAAAGTGTTATGAGACAGATTAGTCGGAGGACGGGCGACTCTAAAATGTCCCCGGCTTATTGTGTGGCGAGCGCCACAGGTAGACACGAAAAGTTGCAAAATTATCGTGTAAATAAACAAAAACCACAAGAAAAAAACGCGGAGAAAATAAATAGGTTGACAAGCGAAGATTCACGTCCGAGACACTATCCTAAATATAGAAATAGGCCTTCACATGACAGGCTCTAGCAGTTAGAAATTTAGCGCCGGATCAAGTGAGTCGAAATCGATTTAACTAAGTGTACATAAGTGAGTCGAATTCGATTTAACTAGGTGTACATATTAAATTTATCTTATTTTGTGTAAATGTCATAGTGTAAAATTTTAAATGTGTTTTGTCTTTTAAAAGTGAAATTTCATAATCAAAGGTACTCAGCATTAGTAAGTTAAATGTAAATTGTATGAAAAGTTTTTTGTGAAAAAGGTGAGTGAGATATATAAAGGAGGGCCACTCTAATATATGAGCTAACCTTTTCTTTGCAGATATTACGTCTTGCAGCCGAAATATCATTTAAAGGCGGGGGGTATTGTGAAGAATCCAATGGGATTCACAAAAAAGGTCCCATATATTTTCAAATGAGAACTCTAGATAGGAAAAGCAATGTATAAGCATAACAGCTCAAAATATTTCTAAGTCTCAAGGTTCTGCCGGAAATGATAAAAAGAATCAATCCATCTAAACCAATCTTAAAGGTTGACGGAAAAGTAGAACGGCATGAAAAGAATAGGAGTTATGGGATTCCTTTTAAGTAGCAAGTTTGCCGATATTTTCCCAGGACAATTTAAAAATGAAACTAGATGGAAAATTTTCTCACGCTAGCAGAGAGGGTCTCTCTTGACCAATGATATCGAAGTTTGTTAGTGATATCATTCAACCTAGGCTCTGAGTGGGACGACAGATAGCCTTTGTTTTAGGAAGGTGAATTGGAACGAACAGAGAAAGGAGGGAGATGCGTTTTTGAATCCCAAGGAGAGGGCTGCTCTCTGAGTTGGGACTGCGATTTCGGAGAGGTCCGAAGGGATAGAAGTAGTCTGCCGATTCAGGCAGGATAATATTTCTCCGGTCGAGGCCGCGAGGTAAAAAGGAGTTGACAACGGATTGTTGTGCACGAGAAGCAGCGTCAGCAGTTTTCGTTACGAATTAAGGTAAAAGGACTAAACTTTTTTTTGATAAAGAATCCATTAGAAGATTGGATGCCTATCTCATGCTTTGTTGAACTTATGCTTTTAAATGAACAGTGTCGTCAGCTGTAACGTACCCAGAAAATATAATATAGTTGTAATTCAAGTATAACCAAGAAATTAATTTATCTTATGTCTTTTCAATAAATTGTTTGATTTAATTATTACTTGGGCCTCCGCTTGACTGAAGTTCCACGCTACCACTTCCACATGTTAGTCGAAGGTTTTACAATCTTTTTAGATTTTCGCAATTATGTTGTTTCAACAGATTAAATTCCTCGAAGAAAACTTATACTCTTAGGGACCGTCAACTGGGGTAACTTTATCCCATTAAGGCTAACTTTGGCCCAATCTGTAATATACTTTTCTGGGAACATGTTGAAATATTATATTTCTGCTCACCTAAATCTTTTGAAATTTGCGAAATTATTTTGGTTTCAACAGATTAAATTCCTCGAAGAAAACTTAAACTGTCAGAGTATCGTCAACTAGGGCAACTTTGGCCCATTAAGGGTAACTTTGGTCTAAATGAGAAAAAAGATTAAATCTGCAACATCGCTTGAGTTATCGACAAAGTTTTGGTCTCAAAATATAGGTAGCAGCACTAGCGTGAGGCTGGCAGCTCATTGTAAATAATTCGTCAAGGTTCCATCGTGGCAGCATGGGCCAAAGTTACCCCAAACTTAGACCTAAGTTACCCTTAATTTGGACCAAAGTTACCCGAGTTGACGGTACTCCTAAAGGAATTATCGCTGAGTGTTACAGGCTTGAACGATTTATAGTATGGAAAGTCATGAAATTAACTGTTCCTCGCAGAACATTTAAATTTGCTAAAAATTTGGTACATCCTGCGAAAACCGGTATGCCTGACAACGCTGCTCATTGTGGATTCAATTTTATATGCAATGAACCCGATGAATTTGAGCTCAGGAAATAAGAAACAAAAATTTTTCAAAACTGCAATTCGTAAACGGTTATTCCGTTATAGATTTTGTAGGATAACAGGATAGAATCTGTTTCGAATGCATGTTATTTTTCTGTATTTTTTCGGTGAGCGAAAAACTTTAGATGACCAATAATTATACAGGTTTGTAAAATAATACTTATTTTTCCTGCACCGTTTTAAGCGTTTCTAATGTTTTTGATACGTTGAGTTCAGTTATGTTGATTTTTATCCTTTAGCATGAAAGGTTTCAAATAAAATTAGGATAAAGTTCCAGTGTTTAATTCATCTTCCGAAGGGATCATTTCCTCCCTGAGTATGGAAATGTCATCCACGGAAAATTTGATGTATTGCGCTTATTAATGTTCTAGAAGTGAAATTTCCCTCCCATTGTAACTCTAGAGTGTTGCCCCGGAACTACAGAAGTCCCCCTGGGAGAAAAATGTCTGAATTCAACACTAGTCGCACAGATTAATCAGAAACTATTTCTTAAATCCTTAAAAATAAACTGTATGTTACATTTTAATAATTAATTTAGTAAATCACTAATTTGTTACGCTTGTCACAACTGCCACAAACTCGAAATAATTAGAAATTCTTTTCTCAAAGCATCCTTTAGATTTTAGAACTTTTTCTAAACGTTTAGAACTTTTCTTCTTATTCCCTGCTTATTGCTACACCATCTGCAGCAAACAGCAATAGTCTGCCATCAGTTTGATTGGTGTTGGTTGTCTTTATGACTGCTGCCTAAATTTATAATTTATTAGTTCTAAAGTCTGTAGTTTATAGATAAATTAATAATTCAACAAGAACACAGGACGTCTCCCTTTTTGTCAAAACTGATAGCAAAGGATATTCTATCTGAAATTTTCCCCTACCAAATCGAAATTAAAAAATACGTAAGAAACACACTGAAAAAAAGAAATTCATCGCAGACTCGTTGTCCATATTACCAAGGCTTTTTTATCCAAAACGAATGTTTAAGGGTCTTTTCTCAGTTTAACTGAAGAAAATCCCCATTTTGGCAATCTGTCATTGCCGATTGCTGCACAGAATACAGCAAATTATTCATAAAGGAAGTCGCATTAATACCTACAAAGTTTTGGAGTTGATTAAGAAAAGTTCAAAATTGTAACCAGTTTTTTTTTTTTTTTTTTTTTTTTTTTTTTTTTTTTTTTTTTTTTTCTCCTTGCATTGCCCTGCGTTTTCCCATAAAAAAGCTTATCATATTACAAGGTGAAAATTTTCAGAAGCGTTAAAGTGAAAGTTATTAAATTCAGTGTCACTTAATTATTCAGTTTTATCGTTGGAAACCTTTAGGATAAAGAACTGATCATCGATCAACAATCACGTATATAATTCAAGACATGTCTCAATAAAAGAAAAATAATAATCTTTATTCGAATCTTTGGCATCTTAACGAGAACATACAATACAGTAGAACCTCTTTTATTCGAAACCCTTTTAACCGAAACTCTCGGTTAACCGAAGTCCATTTTTAAAGCTTTTTTTTTTTTTTTTTTTTTTTTTTTTTTTTAACTATCACATTGCTTGTGCGCAAAATCCATTTTGAAAGCTTTTTTATTTATTTATTTATCATATTACTCGTGTGCAAGCAGTCCTCTTTCAGCAGGAAGACTGCGCGTCCGCAGCAGAAAGACTGTGATACTGGCGAACTAATAATATTTAAAAAACTTCGTGACAGGGCTTCAAAGCAAAGGCAATCGAAACTGCAACAAACAAAACATTGTTTCAAACCCTTCTGAAATATATAAAAGGTACTTAGTTTCAAAATTAAAGCTCAGGTAATTTAATTTTGTTTTTATTTTGCTATTGCTTTATCTTTATTAAGCAATTGTTACCATAATAAGATAATAGTGCATATATTTCTCCTTAATCTTAAAATTGAAGCATTCTCGATTAGCCGAAAATTTCGATTTTCCTAAAGATGGTCGGTCCCAATTACAAAGGATAATCGATATTCTACTGTACTTTTTTGCAAAAATGAATGAAAATGATCTTGTGAGTTCGTCAGTAAATTAGAGGAGGGGAGAGAAAATTTTTTAAGATAAGCCTGAAAATCCACTGGCACCTCCCATACAGAATTAAATCTTCTTTCTTGTTTCAGGTTATGGAACTCTAGTATTGTTCCTAGGTGTGTTCGTACGAGTGGTGGCCACTGTCTTGGCTCTTATAGGATCAGGGCTGAATTTGAAAGAAAAGATTTTTGTGTCTGCTTCTTGGATTTCTAAAGCAACGGTTCAGGTAAGAAATAGTATTGTTTATATTTACATTAATGCAATGTCACCCACGGTACTGGACACCTTTGCTCTTTACCTACTTTTCAAACGACGTGGCGGTCGCTACTGACTGAAAATTTTCTAATGAATCAGGATAAATCGCTAAGAAAAATATAGTTTGAAATTAAAAATCTCTAATAAAAATAAATAGTTTGGAATTAAATCCCTATTCTAGTCAATCCGATTCAATATAATCTTGTTCAATTATGAATTCAGGGGTGTCGCGTGGGAGAGTGTACCCTTCGGAATTTGTGCTTAACCCCCTTAACGGTCGCATTAAATTACTGTTTAAAAATTCATATTGCTTATCGGCACCACTTTTTTTTTTAAAGAAATATTCATCTTATTTAATGAAAGGTAAAATGATACCATAATAATGTCAATTACACTATTTTATAAAACTGGTGGGAATCAAACAATCTTAATAAAAGACACAGCCAGTGAATAGCATGGGAGCGAGAATTAAGGTGTTAAATAGAATGTGCTTAATTATGGTCTAGAACTGCAACGTCCAGAACTCCGGAACTCAACCCACAGATATGCAGAAATCCCTCCCGAGGGAAATACTATGTTCGCACTGAAATAGTTGAGTCACTTAACTTGAAGTTTTTTGAAGTGGACATACCCGGAATCAAGATTATGACTTGAACAAGCTTCTGAAACTCACTTAACTTTTGATACTCTCTTAACTATGAGTTGAGTGGAAATCTACCTGCTGAACTCTAGTTCTTATTTGAAACTGTTATTAATATTAGAGGTGAGTTCTACAAATAATTATTCAGCTTTTTCGAATGATATTTTGAATCGTTTATTTAATTAACACGCCACAAAGAATAAAAACAATAATAAACTATGTATAGTCAGAAGTTGTAGTTACAAATTTAACATTAGTTAAATCTCTTAAAACTTTTTGCAATGTGAACAGGTGATGCCTAATTCCGTGTATCCCGCTCCAAAAAAGTTAAGTTACTAAAAGTTCAGTCATTCAACTATCTCAGTGCGAACATAGTATTAGTGTCTGAATTCAACACTGTTCTTGTTTCTTCGCTCTCCCATTAAAATGCTTTAAACTTAAACATGGAATAATAATAAAATAACCATCATGAATAAGATCTGTAAGAGCTAAATACAATTTAATGGTAAAAAAGCACCGTTGGACTGGACACTGAATAAGCATCTTTTAATCGCTTGTGTCGAAGTTCTTGATGAGGTTTTCTTCAGATGGAAATAGAAAACTGCAAACACAATAACTTAAATGAATTTAAACACAGTAAAAACTTAGCCAGACTTCAGACATGTCACCAGCCTTGCAAAAAATTCTGCCGGTGCTACTGAGTATCACTAGAGATATATAATTTTGTACGAGTATAGAACAAACTTTTATGACACACTATGCTAACTTTTATAAAAAATAACGTTTTCTCTTTTAAGATAATGCGCCTCCTCAATATGCCGCCAGTGTTGTTCTCCGGGAGGAAATTCTGGAGCTACGAGACGAGAAACATTATGGACTCCAAGAGAAGTCCTAGCCCGGACGCTTTTTCAAGAAGGCTCACGTTTTGAGCACCTTATCGCCAGAGTAAGGGTTGGCGCGGGGATGAATTGAACTCTACGCTCCCTTTTTTATTTGTGACGTCGGACGCATAATGAACAGCAACCCCGTTCCTTTGCTGAGAGGAAGAGATGTGCTTTTTTTCATTTGTTTTTTCCGCAAATGTAAAAAGCTAGACGAAATATTATTTCACCGTGGTTTGCAGTTAGAACCTTGCTTAAAACAAAGATCTTTTTCGGATTAAAATAACTTTTAATTGCACAAATATATATAATTCAAACATAAATTTTTTTTTTCAGTTCTATAGTGTTCATTTATTTCATTAATTCGCTATATGTTCGAAGAAATTGAGAACGTATTTTAAAAACAGACGTAAAAATTTTCTTTTATAAATATAATCGTATTGATCACGTTTTTCTGACACAATTGAACATAGTTTTATTAGTATTATTACTTAATTAATTTAGTTTTTTTATTATTAAGCGGCATAATTGTGTGACGTGTTGATTGCATTAATAAAACACATTTTCACTGAAATAATTCATTAAAAATTAATTGTTTTTAATTTAATTGCTATTAGAAGTTAATAGGAAGTTGAAACTAAAATCAATTCGATTATAATTAGATTGAATGATAAAGCATAAATTATTTAGCCGTATCCTGCAATTAAATCTATCAGCTAAAATAATTGCAAGTTGATGCATGCAATTAAATGAATTACTATTACATTTTAATATTGTTAAAAAATTTTATCATTATTTGATTTTTTGTAAAAAAGACATTGGTCTGTCCCTAGTGCACAAAATTAAAAATCTTTAAAATTCTTCAGTTTTTTATTTTAAAATTTTTGCCATATTTTTAAATATTATTTCGCCTTAGTTGTTTTATTTATTATTTAAAAATAATAATTCGTCATATTTGAATAAATCATGTAAATTCTTCTCTCGAATGAAATCCTCCCCCCCCCCCCCCCCCACCACACACACACACTTTATATTTCGTCATTCTGCACACATATTGCTCTATTTATTAAGTTGAAGTGGCAATAAAATAATGCTCAATCGTCTGAGGCAACCTCCCATTTCGAATTTTCTCTCCCCCTCCCCCCCTCCCCTCTCCTCCATCACAATATTTTTTGCTCATTTAAAATTGTGTCTGAAATGATGTTAAATATTCCTTCGCATATCCATAACAGTGCATAAAATTTACTGTTTTGCTCTATCTGTTGATTTTTAAATAACAAATAAATAATTTACCATAAAAAAAAGATAAGGAAACAAATAGAATGAAAGATTTAAAAAAAAAAAGTAATAAGGAACCTTTTGTGCACACGCTTTCCTTTTTTTTTTATTCTTATTATAATAATATTAATTTTTAATTCTTATTGTTTTTTTTTAATTTTCTATCCTATTTATTACTTTGAAGTAACTATAAGTAAATTACTTTGAAGTAACTATAAGTAAAAGACCAATTATTCAAATTCTGCGCTCCCCCCGAAAAAAAGGAAAAGCTTGCTTTTGTTCCCCCCACCCCCCTAAAAAAAGTTAAATATTCCAAGTTTTTAATTTCTTGGTTTGTTTTTTCAATTTGTTAATTGATAAATTTAACTATTTAAATCTATAGCCCCTCACTATCATATACAATTAAAAAAAATTTCTAATGATTTTGTTACTTTGAAGTAACAAAAGATAGTCATTCAATCTTCCTTCTACCCCACCTCCCCTTAAGAATTTCATCTGACATTAAAAAGGCAATTTGTAAACATCCTGTTTGGGGGTGCGAAACGTTTTTTGTTTTTTTTTTCTTTCTTTCTTGGTTTGGCTTATTTTCACTCGACTTTGGGGGCTGTTTCTGCAGAATATTTTGGTATTGAATTAATTATATAAGTTCATCGCAGAAAATATAATAATTTTCTGCCACAGGTATTTTTTAAATTTTGTGTTTATATACATCAAAATGCACTGAAACTTCATTAATTCATGATCCTCATAAATCCATCTTTATGTGTAATCAAATATTTAAATATATGAAGGTAATGAGTTTTTGTTTAAGAGGTATCGAATTAATAATGATCGATTGAATGAAAATTTAGATTTTTGAGGGGATCAAATAATCAAAATTTTAGTCTATATCATCAAAAGTAATAAAGGCTTCGATAAAACAGAGTATAAGAATTCGTAATACAATTTCTTTCGAAGAAGATTTCTTTTCATCTAGAACACATAACTGAAAATATTTCTTTAATGTTATTCTAAAATATGCTAGTTCGTCTTCCGCCATTTCGGTTCAAAACAAAACACAAGACGACGATTCGCGGTAGAGCTGGGTGAACGCTCCCGCTTTCGCCAACTCGCCAAGGCTGGTGCTGAAAACGTGAGCCTTCTTGAAAAAGCAGCCCGGACTACCATCTGAATTAGTGATGGGCGATTCTCGAGAATTCGACAATCGAGAAAAATCGTCATCGTAAAAAATCACAATCGATACAGCCATCGATTAATTCATAGAATCTACAATCGAGATGTTTTACAATCGATTATAACGAGAAAAGCTAAAAACAGTTATTGGAAAACTTAGCTATTATTCTGGCCGACAATTTCATAGTAGTGATAGGGCTTAGTGATGGGCGATTCTCGAAAATTTACCAATCGAAAAAAATCGTTATCGTAAAATACACAATCGATACAGTCATCGATTACTTTCGAGAATCTACAAAGGAGATGTTCTAGAATCGATTATTGAAATCATTGTTTTTACATATATATAAGGCAGATTTTATTAAATATAGGGTAACTGAAAACAGATGGAATAAAAAAACAACAAACCAAAGGGAAACTATAAAGGAGCCATAAGACTGGAAAAGTCTTGTAAGGGTGCCCCCTGGTTGAAAAAAGCTGGAAAAAACGCGAGTAGCTATGAAGCGGTAAGGGGAATTTAAGTATCAAAAATTAGAATTTTTCGGCAATTAGTACCAAAATGGCCGAAGAAATAAGAATCAAAAGCACCCCCTAGTGGCAAAAATATGAACTAAAGGATGATAAAAGGGATCAAAATTTTTTATTGATTTTTCTACGTCATTTGAGATTGGATCTTTAATTTCCCCATTTTTATAAAGTCTTCGACTGGAATACATTAAACGAACTCCCGCGGGGAGCAAAGTAGGAGGGAGGGGCAAGGAAAGTGCATAATATGAATAAGTGGTCACAGGACTTTCCAACGATATGGCACATGAGGGGTGTCGGCTAAATTTAGTAAAGTGCCCCCGCTCGGGGGCAAAGTAAGGGGAGGGGCGCGGGCGATATATAAAATGAAATAGTAGTCACAGAGCTTTCTAATGATATATCACATGAGGGGTGTCAGCAAAAGATAGAAAAGAGTCCCAACTCCCAGGATTCCGATTATCGTGCCCCCCCCCCCCCCCGAAATATACCCTGTCCATCCTTCTCTTTGAAATTTTCATATATTAAAAATTATTTATCGGAGGGCTCCGTAAAAAAATCCGATCTAAAATGTTTAAAAACGCTACGATTTCAAAAAAGTTCGAAAAGTGCCTCTCTCGGAGCGCTAAACTAAGGAAGGAAGAAGAAAGGTTCATAATATGAAAGAGTAACTTTGCGATGATAACCGAAAACTTTCCGATGATAGATCAAATGACTGGTCCAAAAAAAGTTTGAAATCTACCCCTCCCACGTGGGTTCCCTCTTTTATCCTAGAATATACCCGGAAATCACGCAGTCCCACTTTTAAAATTTTATATTTAATAAATAATATTTATCGGAGAGCTCCATTAAAAAGCCTCATTTAATGATATTTATTGTAGAAATCTCTACAATTAAAAAAAAAAGTCACCCCCGCACCGCTCCCCCCCCCCCCGAACCCCTTCCGGAATTCAACTCCAGAAAGGTTCATAATATGAAAAAGTGGTGAAAGGACTTTCCGATGATATGTCAAGGAGAGGTTTGGTAAAAGTTTGAAAATTACCCCCCCCCCCTCCCTTTGTGCACTCTCGCGCACCCCAGAATTCACTCACCTTCCTCTTTGAACTTTTTATATTTAATAAATAGTATTTATCTGAGTCTCCAGGTATGGGGCAGCTTGGCAGAGCTAAAATAAGAGAAACATTGAAAATTCGCGGCAAAATGACACTAAATTTAACAGTAAAGTTTGAAACTAGGACTATACAGAACTGAATACATAAACCACTATGCTTCATAACCCACATCGGTTAATAGCAATAAAATGATAAGTGCCAGTTAAACTGATGGCATTGAGCTCACAGGTTATTCACACTAATTGTATATTATACTCTTATTTCAAAGAATAATGTCCCTCAAAAAATAAATGAAGGGAAATATCCCCCGTTTGACCCTTTTATACTTAACCAATGAACTTCCAAATCTAATCAGGGAAACTCCTTAACTATAATAAATCAGTATATCAAATTTGAAGCAAATCAGATAATTCTGCATGAAAGAAAGGAACATATCGCTAAAGTAAGGGTGGTCTAACCCCTTTAACCCTTTTATACTTAACTAATGAACCTCAAAATCTAACCAGGAAAGCTCCTTATCATAACAAACATAGAAAAAAAATTAAAGTAAATTGAATAATTCTCCATGAAAATCCATTTATCTAAATTAAGGGGACTTGCCCCCTTTTCGCCCTTGTATACTTAACCAATGAACCTCCAAATCTAATGAAGGAAGCGCCAAATCGGAATAAATCGGTATATTAAATTTGAAGCAAATCCAGTAATTCTGCATGAAAAACCCTTTTATCTAAATTAAGGGGAGACTAGCCCCTCCCCTTTATACTTAACCCATAAACCTCCAAATCTAATCAAGGCAGCTTCTTAACATAATAAACCGGTATCCCAAATTCGGAGCAAATGGAATAATTCTGCATGAAAAACCCATTTATCTAAATTAAGGAGGGGTCTACCCCCTTTTCCCCCTTTATACTTAACTAATGAACCTCCAAGTTTAATCAGGGAAGCTCCTTAACATAATAAACCGGTATACCAAATTTGGAACAAATCGAGTAATTCTGCATGAAAAACCCATTTATCTAAATTAAGTGGGGGACCAGCCCCCTTCTCCCCCTTTATCCTTAACCAATGAACTTCCAAGTTTAATCAGGGAAGCTCCTTAACATAATAAACCGGTATACCAAATTTGGAGCAAATCAAATAATTCTGCATGAAAAGCCCATTTATCTAAATTAAGGGGGGACCAGCCCCCCTTCTCCCCCTTTATACTTAACCCGTAAACCTCCAAATCTAATCAAGGCAACTTCTTAACGCAATAAACCGGTGTACCAAATTTGGAACAAATCGAATAATTCTGCATGAAAAACCCATTTATCTAAATTAAGGGGGTGGCGGACCAGCCCCCCCTTCTCCCCCTTTATCCTTAACCAATGAACTTCCAAGTTTAATCAGGGAAGCTCCTTAACATAATAAACCGGTATACCAAATTATGAGCAAATCAAATAATTCTGCATGAAAAGCCCATTTATCTAAATTAAGGGGGGGGGGTGTCTAGCCCCCTTCTCCCCCTTTATACTTAACCCGTAAACCTCCAAATCTAATCAAGGCAACTTCTTAACATAATGAACCGGTATACCAAATTTGGAGCAAATCGAATAATTCTGCATGGAAAACCCATTTATCTAAATTAAGGAGGGGGTCTATCCCCCTTTCCCCCCTTCATACTTAACTAATGAACCTCCAAGTTTAATCAGGGAAGCTCCTTAACATAATAAACCGGTATACGAAATTTGGAGCAAATCGAAGAGTTCTGCATGAAAAACCTATTTATCTAAATTAAGGAGGGTGGGGGGACCAGCCCCCCTTCTCTCCCTTTATCCTTAACCAATGAACCGTCAAAACTAAACAGCGGAACGCCTTATCAGAATGAACATAAAAAAATTGAAGCAAATCGTACATTTTAATCAAGAGTTATCGCGTTACGTACATACATACGTACGTACGTACGTACAGTACATGCATACACACAGAACCGACGGGTACATTAGCTCTCAGGCTTAGATAGCCTGTGAGCTAAAAAGAGATTGGATAAGCAGATGGACTCCTTTGAGAAATTATGACTTAAACCAGAAATGCGGTAAGTTTGACTCTGAAAGCTTCATTTCCATCTCGCATTTCGGCAAATCTCATCTCGATGATTTTTCCAGCATTTCGACGCTTCCTGATGGCAAGCCGCTCGATGGTTGGTTCTCTCGCGGTTTTAAACCTTTCGGGATGGGAAGTCTCTCGAGAGTTTCCTCTCGCCCTTTTCAACCTTTCCCGATGGGAAGCCTCTCGCTGGTTTCTCTCGTCCTTTCGAAATCTCCCAATGAAAAGCCTTTCGAGGATTTCTCTCGCGCTTTTCAACATTTCGCTATGAGAAGCTTTTCGAGGATTTCTCTCGTCCTCAGCAGAGAAGAAAAGTAAGAAAATTTATCGAGAGTACCAAGGGACGAGATAGAGAAAAAGGCATGACAATGAGATGTGAAATGAAGCTTTAATTTTCAAAGTTTCTCTTATTTTAGCCCTACCAAGATGTCACATACCTGGAACCCTCCGATAAAAATTATTTATTAAATATAAAATTTTCAAAGAGGAAGGTGGGTCGGGTGATTTCGAGGGAGGAGGACGTGAGAGTGGACTCATGGGGTGCAATTTTAAAAATTTTACCGAACCCTTCCTGTGGCATATAATCGAAAAGCCCTTT
This sequence comes from Maratus speciosus, assembly GCA_963932465.1. Lineage (NCBI taxonomy): Eukaryota > Metazoa > Arthropoda > Arachnida > Araneae > Salticidae > Maratus > Maratus speciosus. Next base: position 530,794,972 of record OZ010792.1, read on the forward strand.
GACCACTCTTTCATACTGTGAACCTTTCTTCGCTCAAAGGGGGGTGGGGGAGGGGCGAACAAATTTTTAAAACCGTAGCCGATTTCTATAATAAATTTAAATATCACTTTAAATATGGGTTTTTATGCAGTCTTCCGGTAAATATTATTTATTGAACATAAAAATTTTAAAGTGGCGGCTGTGTGAATTCCGGGGTGAAAGAGTGGGCCCACGGGGGGAGAGAGGGGGAGCAATTTTCAAACTTTTTTTGGACCAGTCATGTGATATGTCATCGGTAAGCTCTCGGATGACTCTTTCATATTATGAGACTTTCTTCCTCCCCTCCCCAATTTGGCCCCCACTGCGAGGGTAGTTTTTTCCGCTTTTATCATTTTAGATCGGATTTTTTTATGGAGCCCTCCGCTAAATATTATTTATAATATATGAAATTTCAGGACACTTTTCCAAATTTAGCCAAGACCCCTCATGTGACATATCGTTAGAAAGGTTTGTGACTACTTATGAGTGCTATGCACTTCCGGTGCCCCACCCCGGAGGACACTTTTCCAAATTTAGTCAGTACCCCTCTTATGAGATATCGTTGAAAAGGTCTGTGACTACTTATTGATGTTATGCACTTCCGGTGACAGTCCCCCCACTCTTTGCCCCCCCTGGGGGACACTTTTTCAAATTTAGTCAAGACACCTCGAGTGAGATATCGTTGGAAAGGTCTGTGACTACTTATTGATGTTATGTACCTACGGTGTCCCCACGACCACTTTGCCCCCCCCCCCGGGGGCACTTTCTCAAATTTAGCCAACACCCCTCATGTGAGATATCGTTGGAAAGGTCTGTGACTATTTATTGATGTTATGCACCTCCGGTGACAGTCTACCCCAATTTGCCCCTCCCGGGGGACACTTTTTCAAATCTAGCCAAGACCCCTCATGTGAGATATCGTTGGAAAGGTCTGTGACTACTTATTGATGTTATGCTCCTCCGGTGTCCATCCCCCCATTTTGAACCCCCCCGGGGGACACTTTTCCAAATTTAGCCAAGACCCCACATGTGAGATATCGTTGGAAAAGTCTGTGACTACTTATTGATGTAATGCACCTCCGGTGACCGCCCCCCCCACTTTTCCCCCACGGGGGTGTTTTTCTAAATTTAGCCGAGACCCCTCATGTGACATATTGTTGGAAAGGCTTATGACCACTTACTCATGTTATCCACCTCCCGCACCCCTCTCCCCCTTTCCCCCCACGGGGAGGGCATTTTTATAAATTCAGATCCAGACTTCTCATGTGACATATGGTTGGAAAGGCCTAAAGACCTGTGACGACTTAATCATATTATGCAGCTGCTGTGCCCCTCCGCTCGCTTTGACCCCTCCCCCAAGAGATCTGGTCCGACGTTCATTCGTTTCGATATTATATTTTTTACAAGATTTTGTAGTGCGTGCACACCACACCCGCCTGCTATCATATATCAGTGCCGTATATAGCGGGTAACCTGTTCGTGATTTCATATTACAAGATTACGTATAAATTAGGGGCCCCAATTAAAGGAGGGGCCCGCTAGCGGTCGAAGTCACCTAGTCTTTATTAACATCGACTCATTCCAGTTCACCCGCAGACGATTCTTGATAAATGTATGACGTATATAATACATAATATATGATTTATAAAAGAAATTTGCAAACTGTAGTCATCGAGAAAAAATGTATACAATCGAAAAATATCGAGATGTCCATACAATCGAGAAAATCGAGAAAAACATCTCGTTATCGCCCATCACTAATCTGAATTCATCACAGGCACAAGCTGCTTTGGTCAATTATGGGTTCACATTACTTTATTCGCCCAGTCTGGCATCATCAGAATTTCATCTTATTCCAGCATCGACTGCATGATGATGACAGACCATGATGATTCAGATGATTCAGATAGACCAGGAGGCAGCAGCACAGAAAATCACTTCATCGAGTTCATGGCTGAAATTCCAGAATTAGTTAAAACTCGATTCGCATATTAAAACGCAATCGGTCTGTCAAGTCACATCTTGATGGAAAATACCTGAAAATCCGATTTTAGCGGTTGACTCGTAGGTTTATCATTGTGTTTTCCTGCTCCTAGTCCTTCAAGTTTAAGGGGTCTCAAGACTCTTAAAATTGGAAAAAAGGGAAAAAAAGGACCATTTTCAACATTTAATATCTTAAAATGTATTTGATATTAAGACACAATTTTAAATGGGAATGAAAGATACACGTATGTTCTTTCATTTCAAATATTTGAAAAATTGCAAGATGCAGAATTAGCATTTACAGGGGACTTCAAACTGTCAGACATTTGACGAGCAGAAAATCGGAATAACACCTTATGCGCACGATTACAAAATAAATTTTGCAACTAGAATGAAAATTTTGGTGCCTACTTATACCTCAGATTATAATAATTACACTGAACCTAAATAAATTTGTATTTAAAGCATTTTTATATTTTTAATACAAAGTTGTATTTAGCTAATGCAAAATTTAGAAAATTTCAACAATATAAATCCCTAAAAAAATATTTTATTTTTACAATAAAAAGGAAATTTTAGGTTCAGTTTATACAGACTAACATGAAACATATGTTTTGAAAATTTCATGAAAAAAGATTCAGAAGTTTTTGAGATATCGTGCGCGATATGCCCAAAAACGTCATTTGGAGCAAAAAGACTTCAAAGTTTTGGAAACACCGCTTCAGCTATTGAGCGAGTATAATTCTAAATGCCATAACTTCTGTTCTAATGGGAATTTCAAAATAACAATTATATCAAAATGTTCAGAAAACATAGAAGTTTAACATGTAAAAAAATTTAAATTTCGAAAATTTTAGAACTTTAAGAGTCTTGAAACCCCTTAAGAAGCTCGCCTCCCGGTCTAAGAAGCTCATGGGTGGTGTGAGACATGTTAGACTCAGGACAAATCATTCTATCAGATGAATGTAGACAAATTGCTGCACTGTGTGTGAAGGTGCTTTGTTATAGGGATGAATATACATGGAGCTCCATCGTTGAGCAATAACTTTTTATGCCTAAAATAATCCATTAGTTTTAAAATTACAATTCCAAATTCAAAAATGTTTCAAATATTGTTCTTCATCACATGAAAATCTATTTGCGTCAAAATACTTATTTTTAACACTTTCCAACAAAGTTGAAAAGCGTTTATGACTTCGGTTTCTCTGTCCGTCTGTCCGCGCTCTAACTCTCGTAAATGTACTCGGATCGTTCTGAAAATTTTGGATGTTAGCACAATCCCTATTGCAAATGAAGTTTGTAGCATGTTTAGTTTATTTACAGGGACAGTCAAAAGTTTTCCGTTACATTACGGCCAATGGAAAAAAAATCGTTTCAAATGATTTTTAATGGTGTTACACTTTTTCAAACATAGTAAAATTGATATGCATTTAAGAAGTCCACTAAAATGTGTATTCTGTAGCATATACGATGCAAAGAATAGTTATTATTCATTTAGAGGGCCACACAAACGAATTCCGTTACATAATGGTACAGGGGGAGGGGGGTATTGTTTGCGGCGTATTTGAATTATGTTAAACTATTTCATGTATAATGGAATTAATATACGTCTCTGAGCTTTAGTATACGTTATTTCATCTATAATACGAAGTGCGTAGCATTTACAGGGACACGCAAAAGATTTCAGATACTATATTGTATCGAAATTACTGCAATGGTTGCACGAAATGCATTTTTAATTATGATATGCGCTTTTATGTTTCACTATATTTATGCATACTATATGGTGTGTATAAATGCTATAATTCATATACAGGGGTACAGAAAAGAATTCGTAAGGGTTACTGATAATGAGCGTAAATTGCTTAAAGTTGGATTTTAAATGAGTTATTCCTTTTTACGTTGACCTGAATTTAGTTTACTAAAAAATGTTTGTAGAATATGGATAAAATGATATACAGGGCCACGCAAAGTTTTGGATACATGATGGTCTGTGTATACATGACATCTATGGATAATAATTTCTGGAAATGTGAATTTAGTAATTTTAAGAGTGTTTTAGTTTGAATTATTTTAGATAAATAGTGGCGTGTAATAAAGGTACTATGTAAACTACAGGGCTGTACAAAGGTATTCAAGTATGTTTCCATCTATTAGTATAAATTGCTGAAAGAGAAATTTCAACATGTTATGCGTTTTCTTGCTAAACTAAATTTTCCCATCATATAGTCTATATATCAACCGACAGATCCAATATAGGGCTGTTCAAAAAAATTAGAATACATATTTGGCTATGGACGGTGACTGCTGAAATCAGTTTTTCCAATGAATGTTTTATGCGTTTTATAAAAGTTTTACTTAGTTATCTTATTTACCATATTTCCCTAAATAACAAAGTTTTGTTAAAGCATTCAGGAAGTATTGGAAAGTGTTTCATAATCTATGCTTAACGCATGATTTGTCTTTCTTGTTTTAAGTTATGAAAATTAAATTTTTATAAATTTTTTATATTGTCCTACAAGTTATATTTAGATAAACTTTCTCCGTGCTCTAACAAGCGACAGGGTAAAAATTTCATTCAGTTAACTTCATAAAAAACGCATTTTTCCGTTTTTTAGTACTAGGAAGTACCGAAAAGTGATAAAATTCAAAGTATCATAACTCGGTAACTTTTTGTGATAGAGAGAATGAAATTTTTAGTACTTTACTTATTAGAACATGGAGAAAGTTTTTTTTTTAAATATAACTTATAGAACTCAGGCACTGTATAAAATTTTAAATTTCGTAACTTTAAAAAAACAAAACAATTTAACGTAAACAAATTTTCATATGGTGAAAAGCAATACTTGAAACATTTTTGCAATTGGGATTCTTCTCTAAAATGGACGGTTTAGAAATTAGCTATTGCTCAACGATAAGGGACACGAGTCTTAGGACACCCTATATAAGGAAAGGGAACATGACGTCACTATGGGTAAAATTACTGAGGGATCAGACTCTGTACCTAGCCCTCGTATGACTCCTGCTGTATACAAAACTTCAGGCAATCTGATTGGTACACGACCAACTTGTTTGCAATACGATTTGTCTATGCCACCATGATGAAATCTGCAATAATCGTAAAACTAAAAATGTAGTAGGTAGATTGGTTAACGGAAGTTTTTGTTTGTAAAAATGCCCTTTCCTTATACAGAAATCTTAATATGCTGATACATCTGTAATGGTTTTTCTCGGTGAGTCTCAAAAGGAGAAATGAATGTTTTAGGTAGTAAAAAGTACAAAAAGTAAAAAGCTACATATTGCAGCTGTCCGGAGGAAAGCACTTCCGAAAGCTTTTGGTATATTTTCACCGATCATAACCTCCAAACTCCAAAACCGCCTTCCTTTCAAATGTAACTTACATATATATGTCTGATTTTTGTCATGCGATAACTCTCGTATTTATAAACCGATATGGATGAGATTTATTGTGTGTATAGTACATACAAATGTCTCGACCGAGTTCATTGGCCAACTTCATCCGTCACCTTTTTAGGTAGATTTCGTAAGAAATACTACCTATTGCAGTCGTTACCATGGTGCGACTTTTGAAAAATTCCTTCATAACTTTTCATTATAGGACCCCAGGAACCCAAAACCACCCCCACCTAAAAAGTTTATATATATATATGTGTGTGTGTGTATGTATGTACTAAATTTTGTCCGCACGATAAAAGTCGCAATTATGCACGGATTGTCCTCAAACTCGCCAACAACTTTGATATGGCTAATATCTCGGCGGGGATTGAAAATGGGCGAAATCGGCCCAAGAGGGTGGAAATGGGGAGGGTTCAAAATTTTGAATACTGTCTTAACATGAATCTGATAAAACCAGCTCTTACACAACAATGGCAGAAAAAAAATAAAAGTTTTTCGTTATAGCAGTTGCCAACAATTAAAAAAAAAAAACAATAAAATTCTCACCACAACAATTACTTTTCTTTTGCAAAATTTTCACGTGTAAAATTAAATAGTTTGACAAATTGAAAACAAATTGAATATTACGCCATTTCTAAAGCAAGATTTCAGCATGAAAACTCAAAATAAAATAAATAGTTTGACGAATTATAAAAATATGGATATTGCGTCATATTGGAAATATAATGAACCTCAGCAGGTGAACATGTAACGCCATGTAAGTTTGAAGAAAGGTATTAAAACATGATAAAAACCCGACTATGGAAATATTAACACATTTTAACACTTCAAGGTTCTCTGAATTTTTTGTAGCCATTTTTTAAACCTATTCCATATACATGTGTGTGTGTATTCGTGTTTATTATAATTTTCACAAAAAGTTTAGCTCCCTACAGCTCACTCTTTGTGAAGAAACTGGGTTTTATCTCTAATCTTGATTTAAGTTTTGTTGGAGAATTTAGAACTTAACATCGAAATCTACCTCCGCCTGTAGGTCGAGCCGGCAGGAATTTTTTTTTTTTTTTCTTATGGCGTCCATTTAAATATTTAAAACTAAAATAAATACATAAAAATTTAGAAATCCAACTTTATTTTATGTTTAAGTGTTAGACCTTGATACAAAGATTCCGGAGTATTTTTTGTTTTGTCTTTAACTTAAAAAATGGTTGAGATATAGCAGTTTGAATTTCTAGGGTGGTTGACATTTTGAAACAAGACAATAATTAAAGAAAATCAGGTGTTAATTTATCAGTGTTAGTGAACGTTAGCTTCAAATTCTCGCGAAGATTGGCGATATTTGGCGAAAACATAAATGATGTTTAAGAAAGATGTTTAAGGAAGAATTTAAGAAAACATAAATGATGCCAACTTTTCTATAGCTTACTAATTTCGCGCAATTCTTCATTCAAATTCGTTATTGACGAATATTCTTTTATCGGGTTCGTCGCATTTTAGCTTCTTAAAATTTGAGTAAAATTTGCAAAATTTTAAAACCAAGAAATGAGGAATTTTTATTGAATCATCTAATCGAGCTCCACTACTTTTAGCTTCATGTTTTTGAGTTAAATAAGCTATATTTAAAAAAAAGGGGGGGGGGGACTTGAAAGGTACCCTTTCCTTCCGGGACATGCCGAAAGGACTTTTTTTAAATTATTCTTTCCTTAATGCAGAAGCAAATAGTGGTATATTAATTCATAATAAAGCGTATTAGTATTAATTCCTATTATTCTATTCATGATAAAACGCTAAAAATTATAAATTAAACGCCTTTATTCTCTCTTCGACAGGCTGCTGTTGGATCTCAAGCATTGGATTATGGGAAGTCGGTGCAGAAAGATGAATTATTCCAGAACTTTGCAAATCAGGTTAGATATCTTTTTATACTATTAAACATCATACTTTTATTTCATTTTTTGTGTTAAAGAGACATTTTCTTTCTTGTGTAATAATATTTTTTAAAGTTATTTTTAAAAACTGAATCTAAAATATAATAAAATCTCTCTAAGTCGTCAATTGAAAAAGTCTTCAAACCAAATAACATGATAAATTTTCTTAGTACCACCTGCTTTTTAGATGCGTTCGTAATTATATAAATACGTAGCACCTATAGTCGTCGTTCGGTCCGTCTGTCTGCCTGCCCGTCCGCATATAACAGAGCAAAAACTACCCAACCGCATGGTTTGAAATTTTAAATCTATAATTGTTGAAAAATTTTCTCAAGTCATTTCAAATTTTAGGAAAATCGGATGTATAGTTTAATGACAGGGATAGTCAAAAGTTTTCCGTTACATGACGGCCAATGGGAAAAAATTATTTTAAGTGTATTTTAATGATGTTACAGCCTTTCGAACAGAATGAAATGGATATGCACTTATGAAGTGCTTTAAAATGTACATTCAGTACAATATTCGATGCAAAAGATATTTATAATACTAGTTATAGTACGAACTTACTTCATTTGTCACGTTTGACGTGCAATTTCCAACTTGTTATAGGAACTACAGGGACGGATGGTGTCTGGAAGAATTACATTTTCTTGAAGTATTAATTATATACAGGGTTAGCATAAATTAATGACCGGATTTTAAAAAATTGTATTTTCTAATCTATTATCCATTTAAGACCATAAGCTTTTTGGTAGAAATGAAGAGTTTTGGTGGTTTCCCCTAGTTATTAGGATAATTTTTGATTGAAAAAAATATTTTTAAAAATACGTGAGTCTAGATTTGACTTTAAATCGCACAAAAAGGAGAAAACGTTTTTTTTTTTTGGTTTTTTTTTTTCTTTGTGATCACCTATAAAGGTATAAGTATGTGTATAGTAGTTGGTATATGAAAATAAATAATAACATTTCAAGTTTTGTTTACAGTTGCTCAATGCTGGATGGACTTTATGCAGGAGACGTCAGACGCCAAAGCTGGCGGTATGTTGATCTGTTATTCTAGCCCCTGCACCGCTAGAATACGCAAGCGCAAACTCCGCTTTACAGACGATTTTAGTCTTGATCCAGGCTGAGTGCATACATTTTAACTGAAAATTTGCAAACTTAAGGAATTTTCTCGCAACAGAACAACTTTTTAAATTTATATCACAATACATTAAGTATATGCTGCTACAACAAAGAACTTTTTTGCGGTATTTTTAACAAACAAACGTTAATAACTCACACTCCATACACTGCTATGCTAAATACCGCCAGCAGACGAATTTTAGCTTCGACCGCAGGTCGCGTGCATAAGGTCCATTCTCAACGTCTCATTACGGCCCTCTATTTATATGGTTTCAGCAGCAGTCCAGAGGGCGCTGCTCAGCATACGCATCCGTGGTGACTCTGACATTGGGATCATTTGCATTACACTATGCATTCTCTGAAATTTTCATCTCAATCGCGCCAGTTCTTCATGGTGTTGCAATTTTCACAAACATGAGTGTATAAAAATTATCAATTATGAATTGAAATAAATTTTTGAAATTTATTAAAAGCGATACTTTTGTTTTAGCCGCATGCTTGGAGTTAACAGACAAGGAAATCGTCAACGATTTTGCTACTTATAGCAGCTTTTATTATTAGCCCCCAATATGCTATTTCTTTCAGTCAAAATTAAAGTGCGTCACTAAAAAATAACGTTACACCAACTATAACACTAGTCTGCATGATATCAGATGATTAAAAACCAATGACTGCCCTTAATGCATTTTTTATGCTGATTACAGAACTGTTCTTAGTTTTCTTCTATCACATATAGTTTGTTTGCAATCGACCTGTGTTGATTTCGAAGATTCATCACTGAGAACAAGCACTACGTGGTAGTCACACATAACGTAAATGTACTTCTGGATTCTTGCCAACTTATCTAACGACTTTTAGGAGATACTGTTAAGAAATATTGAGTACGAGGTACACAAATGGCTTATCTTTAAAGTTATAGGGCTTTAAAGTTATAGGAATACTATTAGGACAACAAGCTGAGTACACAACCTTGCTTTCCATGTGGATGGGACAGTCGGGCAAAGCAAAAGCATTGGATTCTGAGAGTTTGGCCAAAGCGGAAAAATTTTGTTCCTGGGACTAAAAACATCGTAAACCCACAAAAAACTTGCTTCCATCATTACACTTCAAATTAGGATTAATGAAGCAATTTGTAAAGGCTCTAACACAAGATGGTATTGCTTCAAGTACCTCGGTATAGTATTGCTTACTATGAAATTTCCCTTCATGAAAAACGAAAAATTAAAAACTGGAATTTTCGTTGATCCTCAAATAAAAAAAAACTGATGAAGGACAAAGACTTTAAAAAAACGATGAATGAGATAGAAACAGACGCATGGACTGCCTTCAAGTGTGTTACCGAAAACTTTCTAGGGAATAAGAAAGGTCCAAATTACAAGAATATTGTTGAAACAATGCTGGAAATTTTCAAGAAGTTTGGCAGTAATATGAGAGTAAAAAGGCACTTTCTGCATTTCCATATCAACTAGTTTCCAGAAAATCTAGGACATTACAGTGAAGAGAACGGTGAGCGCTTTCAGAGAGATATCAAAGAGATGAAGAATGGGCACCGGGAAAGATGGGATGTAAATATGATGGCAGACTACTGTTGGATGTTGAAGAGGGACATAAATGGTGAAGGGGGATCTGCAAGAAAGACAAAAAGAAGAATGTTTAATTGAACACTGTTGGCTTTTCGTTTTATTAAAGAAATGTCATGAACTTATAAGGACATTTTTTACAGCATTTTTAACGTGTTTAATGAAATACTTTGTATGAAATTGTGATACATTTTTGATTGCATTAATTATAATATTGAAAACACAACTTCTTATTTTTTGTAAAATCCTGACGTGATAGACAAAAATAGAAGTAATTTCCGGAATCAACATCAGAAATTGATTCTGGAAACAAAAAGTTTAAAAATGCAGACTGGTGTAATCCACCCGCAATGAAGCAGGTGTATCTTTGTACTGTTAAATACTGATAATCTACTGCAATTTTTTTTTTCTAAACATAGCACATTTTCTATTTTTCCACCATCGTTTTAGGGGGAAAAAGTACTTTTAAATGCAATTTGTTTGAAAACTGTATATCAATTTATTTTTGAGATATTAATTTTTTTGTAGTTTTTAATGCCATTTCTGAAATGGTGGCAACTGAAGTACTCCCTTTCTGTAGAAAGTAAAGTGAAAATATTAGATTACTATATGTTTTTATTGCCATTTTCTCATAACAACTGAAAAAAAAATTGTAATTAAAATACGTGCTATGCCGACATATCGTCTGCTATAAAAATGCACTTTAAAGAATATTTGTGTGACTTTTTTTCTCCTCATTTATTTAATTCCTATCAAAAGGCTGCTAAAAGAATGCAATTTTATTAATCCGTGTGTCATAACATTTTCCGAATTTTGAAAAAATATAAATGAATGATTTCTGATGAAACATGGAGGTATTATAAATTACATTTAATTTTCAGTATCCATGTTAATGTTACAAACAAACGAAGGCATATAAATCATTAGATACCCGGGTTTTTTGTTTTTGTTTTTTTTTCTTCTTTTAGTCGAGTTTCTTGAATGACGACATCGCTTTTTGCTGGGTTTGTGCATTATTCCGCGATAGGGACGTCCTATGCATACTTTACTGTAGATGTTGTTTAAGACTGGATCGTAAATGTGGAAAGCGGATGCAAATAACATCATTTTATATAAAATAAAATCAGGTATTTTAAGTCTTAAAACTGAAATATGTTTTGTACTATCTATACTTATATATATAATACATGTGTGAGAAGGGACAGACTCAATAGACAGCAATAATAAGAGTTTAATGCAGATCTAGACTAATGCTAAAGACTTCAATGCAATTTACATACAATTAATATTTACAGTTTTAGGAGGGAAAAGGGCTTTTGCTGAAATTTATCGGCCGTTAATACACCGGCGATATCAGAGCTTGGCTGGACCGTCTTTTCCAGACCAACTCTAAGAATGACTCTGAAGTGAATTTTAACATTCTGTTCCCAAGCCAGAGATGCAAATCACTAAGTCCTCAAGTTTATTGTCTGTCGAATTTTGCTAGCTTTGTTAGTTCTCATGAGAAAGAGCTGCACCCTTTCCCTTGCGGTCGGGATGTTTTGGGAAGCGCAATCCATATCCATATATATATATATACATATATATTTCATCGGGGGCGACACTAAATTCTGAAAAAGCAGAATTCCAGTTTTCTAGTACTTATTCTCGCCCCAGTCATTCCATTGAAAATTGCATATATTTTTTCAGTTTGGTTTGATTCCAAGCTGCTCGTCCTGCTTAATTTTTTTATCGGCACGTCTGGCCCATTTAATTTTTTATTTTGATCATTTCAGTGGCTTAAGTGCGTAGTTCGATTACACGTCCGTTAAATTTGTGTGTTATTTATATTATTTTATTTATTTATTGGTGAAGTTTTAATAATATTTTAAATCACCAAACAGGTCTTGACTATGTCTGCGCTATCTATCATAATGACAGCTCCCCTGGGTGCTGCATTAATGGATATTCTTGGACATCGTTTGCTGAAGAAAGAACGAACTTACACGGAAGTAGAAGATGGTGACGGCAGCTCCAGAAAGGGAACAGTACCTGTCCTCCAGATTTCCAGAGATTACGGTTCCTGTTCGCAAACAGAAGCCGAAACTTTAAAACAACACAGTGACGCATAACCATCAACTAAGCTCTGTATTATTATTGCTAATGAACATGCTCGAACACTTAAAGCTCTTCTTCTGATTCCAGTTATACATTCATATGTAAAAAATGAACACATTGTATTATTATGGAAAGACACTTCATTTTATTGTTTTCACTATTATTATAATTACTAGCTGAAATACCTGGCATTGCCCGGGGTATTAAACATGTTTGATTAGAAAAATCGACTTGAAAATTAAATACCGTACTATGAATCTCGCGCAAATATGGTCTCTTTTTTAATATATTGAAAGCCTTAAGAAATTTTGCTTTTTTACCAATATTGTTTTTAAATGTTTCCTAAGCCTAAATATAGTATTGACTCTTGAAAGAAAATTGAAAAAGAAATGTAAATTCATGAAAAGTTCTTCCTGATATCACTTTCTCCTGTAAAAAATATGCATTAACCATTTCGTTAATTCATAATGCATGAATGCGTTTTAAATATGAGGTCATACGTGAATTAACCTATATTATTCAGAACTAAAAAAAATGGCGCATCTAGCATTTGTCGAAAATTAAATAAGAATCATGCACTCGTGACATCATAATTCACTTTTATATTTTAACAGAAAAATAAGGCTACTATGATTTGTGACTTGTGCTATAGCCAGTATAAAAGTCAGGACACATTGCCGGTACATACTTGCCAACTTTCCCTTAAACGTCCGTAAAATGTGAGTTAAATTGACCCAGGTTAAACACATTTCGAACCAGAAATTTACTAAAGAAATTAATTCAAATAGATTTCATAGAGAAACATGATTCTAAATATATATATAATGATACATGAAATAAATTTTCTGGTTAGTAACACGTATAACCTGGGACAACTTAACTCACATTTTATGGAAGTTTAGTTGAATGTTGGCAAGTATGCCGGTATCATTATCTTTTAACGCGTGAAGGTTTCGCTATGGTACTTAATTGTGAAATTTGGTTAATTTTTGAAATTCAATATTTGAAAACGGCATAATCATTAGATTTGAAATGTATATCAAGAAAAATACAATTCTTTACCTTTTTAAAGTAGTTTGTCTAACAATTCTCTGACATTTTCGAGCTATTAATTTTTTCACCAACTTCAAATGTTTCATTATCCGAGATTAATCTGTGGCAACGATTAGCGAAAAACACAGTCGTCAGCAACGCGTTTCTTTTAATTGAAGAGGATTACTCATTTACTTAAAGCGGTTCTCAAATGCACTGCTCAACAAGCCTGAAACTTTCGGACACATTTACTGACTCATTTTTAAACGTAAAGGCACAAAAGCAAGGCTGACTATGGAAAAGATTTGGAATCGAAAGACGTTTTCCATTTTTTTTATCAATAAATTATTTAAAGAGTTATAAGCGATTTTGGGTCACGTAACAACCGGTTTTTCTCCTTTTTCCGACTTTTTTTCACATTTCTCCCAGAAATTCGGTACCAAACGCCAACTTTGGCAGTATTTTCGGAAAGATCTTTTGCGTTTACCAAAAAATGCAAAACGTCTTCCAATCACACATTTTCTAAATAACAACACCTGCCACTTCCCTGCGTTTCCGGACAAAAATGAATTAAAACTGATGTCATAAAATTTACCTTTCAGACTTGAGAACAACCTTAACTCAACTTCGTTTTTGTATGTAACGATGAAGTTTTGTAATCAATTATTTACTCACTTCTTTATAAGCTAGAAACGTAAAAATTATGTAAAGAGGTCGTATTTCCGATGTCAATCATCATTTTAATACTTTTAGAACTTAATTATGAATTAATAAATTAATTTTAAGTCTTTCTTCAGTAAACCGGCCGCGGCTGATAAATCGTCAATTAACTATACGAGTTACAAAAACAATGGAGTTCCTTATGCGTCAAACAACGCTATCCAAAATATGCAAACTGCCTGTGGAGCTACAACAATGAGATATTTTAAGCTCTAAAAAGTAGAAAATATAGAAACATAAAGAATAATATTTTTTTAAACACGCTTTAATCAATAATTTAATACTATTAAACCTTGGTTATAAGTTTAGAAAATAATTTAGAATTCCTATATAGATAATTTAAATAATGTTTTTTTTTCTGTTGCCATATGTTAAAAAAGAAACAAAGCAACAATTACAATTTTTTAATTAGGTCCAGTTGACGCTTTCTACTAAGTATAAATCAAAGCGGTTAATTTTTTATGATCGGAAACCACGCCAAATTAACATATTCTAACAAAATTTTTTTGGAACAACTTGAATTGCGCTCATGAAATTAGATGTGATTTTTAAGATAAACATTGAATGCTTAGAAGAGTATTTTCTAAGAAACTATTTTTACCTCTATACTTATTATTACAATCACCGCCGTTTAATCTTTCAGTGGGTGTGCTTAAATATTTTGCAAGAAGAAGCTTGTGACGTATTTTTTGCGAGTTACAATATTACAAAGACAATATATTTTATTATAGTAAGAAAAGGAATATTAGAAGAGCAATTATATATACCAGTAACAAAAATTGAATTTAAATTTCGGGGTTATTTGTGAGAACGAAGTTTCGGAAAAATTATACTTGCAACACAGACGGCAACACAGACGGCAGCACAGACAATCACCTCATCGATTTCACGGCTGAAATTCCAGAATTAATTAAAACTCGATTCGCATATTAAAAGGCAATCGGTCTGCCAAGTCATATCTTGGTGGAAAACACCTGAAAACCCGATTTTAACGGTTGACTTATAGGTTTACCATTGTGTTTTCCTGCACCAAATTGTATGAAAACATGGAGGACTGGAAGCAAGAAAACAAAATGCTAAACCTATGAGTCAACCGCTATTTACCCGTACAACCGTTCACTACGGCGATAAACACACTATATACTTCTAGGCACTGCACTGAGACGTCCATATACCCCAACCTACCATGCATTGTGCACGACGGTGGACTGCATCCTTTTCCTTTACAACGCGCTCAGGCATTGGAACCGGCAGACTACAACTAGCGTATGGAATTTGCAAGAGTATGCCGCAGACCGAAGCTTCACAGCAAGTGTACTCATCACTAATGAGACTACGTTCTCACTAGAGAATGTGATGAACGCTCACAACTTACAAACTTGGGCGGATGAAAACTCACATGCTACACGTAAACATGCCTCACAACGCAAATTTACACTTAACGTGTGGGGTGACATTGTAGGAGACTGTTTACTTGGTCTGTACATTCTCCCAGAAAGACTTGATGGTTGCATTTATCTTGCATTCTTGCATGAGGCTCTGCCAGACATGCTGAATGATGTTCCTATGCCTATTCGTCGACGTATTCGATTTCAGCGCGACGGAGCTCCCGCGCATTTCAGCCAGCAAGTCAGAACACATCTGCAAACTACTTTTCCTGGACGCTGGATTGGTCGCGGTGGCCACCACGATCACCAGATCTGTCTCCAATTGATTTTTTTCCTCTGAGGTTTTTAAAAGGACTTGTTTATGAAACACCCGTGTTATCGCCGGAAGACTTAGTAGGAAGAATTGTTGCGGTAGCAGGATGTGTTCGAGATATTCCTGGTATCTTTGAGAAGGTGCGCCGTTCAATGCAGCGTCTATGTCAGGCGTGTCTCGATGCATCTGGAAAAAACTTTGAGCATCTCTTGTAGTGGTCGTATATTTCTAGTGTGTGACTAATACAAATAAATGATCTGGAATGGTTTTGTTTCTTGTCTTTGCATTATGTATTATTTTAAACGCTCTCTAGTAGCTCCGGATAGCATTTGCGACCCTATGTTCCTATGTGATTTTTTATCCTTGTTGAATATCTGATTTGCCATGTTATTTTGTAAACTTTTTTGGATCGCCCTATATAGACGGGGAGATGGCTCAACAGACCATCACCTCATGAAGTTGACGGCTAAAATTCCAGGATTAGACAGAACTCGATTCGCATATTAAAATGCAACTGGTCTGCCAAGTCATATCTTGGTGTAAATCATCTGCAGACCTATCGGTAAGTTTATCGTTGTGTTTTCATGCACTCAAAGGTATGAAGAAATGGAGGACAGGGAGCAGGAAAACACAGTGTTAAACCTACCAATCAGCCACTGAAATCGAGTTTGCCAAATCCGAAATATGACTTGGCAGAAAAGTTGAATTTTAATATGCGAATCGAGTTTTAAGTAAGACTGGAATTTCATCCGTCAACTCGTTGAGGTGATGGTTTGTGCAGCTGCCTCCCGGTTCTTGGGCAGCCGGTTTCGATGCATTACCAACAGATTCTTTGTCCGCCAGCTCTCCCTTCCACACCCTCCTTTTTTGACTCGCTTCTTTGCCACGTCTGTATAAGGAGAGGGCAGCTGAGGTCACTGTGGGTCAGGGCTGCAAGCGTCATTTTAGAAGCTAAAATAAATAATAAGTAATGGACCCTATGCACGCAACCTGAGGTCGAGGCTAAAATTCGTCTGCTGGCGGTATTTATTGGCGGTGTTTAGCATAGCAGTCTATGGAGTGTGATTTATTAATGCTTGTTTGTTAAAAATACTGAAAAACAATTCTTTGTTGTAGCAACATATTCTTAATATATTGTAATATAAATTCAAAATGTTGTTCTGTTTGCGAGGAAATTTCCTAAGTTTGCAAATTTTCAGTTAAAATGTATGGATGTAGCCTGAGTCAAGGCTAAAGTCGTCTGCTAGCGGTGTTTGCGCCTGCGCATACTGGCATCCTGGCGGTGCAGTGGCTAGAATAACAGATTAATATACCGCCAGCTCTGGCGTCTGACGTCACCTGAATAGGGTCCATTATAAGAACTATTAAGAGGCAAATCAAAAGGCAAAGGAAAAGTGCGGTACGGTAAACTGAAGAGAAACGTCGACGCAATGAAATTTCAGCGGGAATCCGGAGGAAAATTCCGAGGGGATTTTGGAAGAAGAAAAACCGGGTTGGCGCGTTTCCTCTTCCCACTATCAGGGACGTAGCTTTAGGGGGGGGAGGGGGGCCTCCCCCCAATATGTTCAAATAGTAGGGCGCCACAGAAGGTTTATGGGCGCCGTTAGGCGCCCGTAAAAAAGGGTTTATCAGTAGTAAAAAGTAATTATAAAATTATTTTATTTTAAATGTAAAATTACAAAGTGAGTTACTTTTTACATACAAAACTTGTATAAGGTATTCAATTTTAGACCTGTTACTTCCACTACACCCCCACCCTCCCTATCCTGAAGAAAATTTATACATCCGGAAGGAAAAAAATTGAAAGCAGGAATTGTAATCAATTGCGGGATAGAAGTACAATTATTTCCTTCTTATCTCGATAGTTGTTGGTCACCCTTGGCAGTAAAAAGAAAGTGGAAAGAAGTACCTGGAGGGATTAGAAAAGTTCGCAAATATGTTCAATAGTAGGGCGCCACGAAGCCCAGTGGTATAGTGGCCAGAGCATCTGTCAGCCACGCTGCAGGTCGAGAGTTCGACTCCCGACTGGACAAGCTTCCATCAGCCTTTCATTCCTTTGGGGTGGATGAAATGAGTACCAAGCTTGATTGGGAATTAAACAGCGAAGGTCTCGCGTTTGGCTGACCACCTAACCGGGACATATGCTGCATAGCACCTTGGGGCCCAGGGTCAAGAAAACAGGTATGGGCTGTGTCGGCCTAAATCCTTCATGGATTGTGTAGCCACAGAAATTACTTTAGTTTAGTAGGGAGCCCGAGAAGGTTTAAGGGCGCCGTCAGGCACCCACAAAAAAGGGATTTAAATTACTACATCTATTTCCTAAAAAAAAACCAATTTATATATATGCAGAAGAAAAAATTCCTGAAACAGGAATTGTAATCAACTGCTGGACAGAAAATGTAATTTGATCCTTAGAAATACAATTATTTCCTTCTCGTCTAGATTGGTCACCTTTAGCAGTAGAAAAAAAGTATGGAAACAACTGAAAGTGACAGTAGGGATGAGAACAGTTTCCCAATATATTCAAGTAGTAGGGCGCCATAGAAGGTTTAAGGGCGCTGCCAGGCACCCTCAGAAGAAAGGGTTTAAATTACTACTTCTATTCCCCAACAAAAACGATTTATACATGCAGAAGATAAAATTCTGAAAACAGTAATTGTAATTAATTGCGGGACAGTAAGTGTAATTCGATTCTTCTTATCTCAGTAATTGTTTGTCACCGTTGGTAGTAGAAAGAAAGTGAAAAGACATGGAAGTGACTGGGGGGGGGGGGTTAGAACGGTTCACAAATATGGTCAAGCAGACGGGCGCCACACAAGGTTTAATGGCACCGTCAGGCACCCATAAAGAAATGATTTAAATAGTAGTTACAACTATTTGTACAAGCACTTTACTAGCACTTTGTCCACTTTGTACAAGCACTTTGTAGTAGCAAGAAAGTGGAAAAAGTTGAAATGACTAGAGGACAGGGGGGGGGGGGGTGTTAGAACAGCTCAGAGTGGGTGGAGGTTGTCTAGAAGACTCCACGGGCCGAAATTTGTAAGGCCGGACACGCCTCAATACAAAACAAAGATATCTTGGTTGGTTTTAAAAACAAAAAGTCTAAACCTGAAGCCTTTAAAAATCAAAAACCCAGAACGGCTCAATTTTTACAAAAATGTCTGATTTTTCTTAACATATAATTAAGATTTTCTTTTAAAGAAGGGTGCATCCATATTTATGCGAAATTTTTATAGTAAGATAAGGTGGAGCAAGAGTGCGATGTACAAACGTACACAGAGCGATTATCTAATCCCAAAACAGAGTTTTGCATTTATCTACAGTAATGACTGTCATTACATCGTTTACAACTGTAGCTAAATACAAAACTCTGTTTTGAGATTAGATAATTGCTCTGCGTACTTTTGTACACCACACACTCTTGCAGCACCTTACACTATATTTCAGACTATAAGTACGCAATCCATAGAATACAGAATAGCAACATTAAAGAACAGACTTTAGACTCTCTTAGACTTTTACATTCAAATAAAGACTCATTAAAAAAATTAGTTTACAATAAATGTAACAAATGGTTAAAAAAACATACATTTTGAAGTTGTATTGTAAAAAAATTAATTTTTGAAAATATTTCTTCGTAATTCATTAAAGTATATGTCCAAAGATTCCATTATCACTATTCTTTTTACAAATAATAATAATAATAAAATGTCTTGCCCGACACGTCCTAGTAACAATTAAGTCAAAGTCCAGCAAGGAACAAGTATGTAGAAAAAATGTACGCCTGAGAATGGCCCGAGTCGACAGGAAAAAATAGGCCCCGGCTAAGACACAATGCAACTGCCCAATGCCGATCTCTACGTTGGGCATGCTAAATTTCTGTATTGTGCTGTCAAACTAGCATCGGTTCGTGCAACACATTTACAACCCATTTTTGGTCCAACCAAGTCCATTGAAAATTATTCATATTTCGTCGTCTTAGTCCGATCCCTTTAAATTTGGTACAAAATGAACATGCCTTACACAAGTCACCTCGCCAGTCTAAGGTCTGAGGAGCCCTTGTGTGCATCGCGTCAAGCAGGACTGTCGTAAGCCAGTGATGCCGCAATGACACATTCTACTGGCCAAAGAAGAGCACCGCCGAACGCACATCACTTTCCCTGCTCCCCTAACAGCATTGGACGACATGGTCGCAAAGACAGCAAAACCTAAGTACTCGAGGATTAAGCGGCGTAGTTCGAGGATTACACCTCCGAGTCCCCCGAGAGCTTTGAGCGTACCAGACACTTATAGGAACGCCAGGCCCTCGGTCATAACAACAGGTTTCCAAGATATGCTATTGCTTTACCAAGAGCTTCTGGACGTGAAAATCTACAGAGATAGGCACAGGCCTATTTCTTTAATACTTGGTACATCGAGGACCTCTTTTTTTTTTTTTATCTGCCCGGCCCGTTTGAAAGTTTGACTTTATTTCGTGTACCGGACTCCGGCCGTGCAGATGCAGACCTTTAAGGTTGTCATATAGCAATTCTCCTGAAAGAATCCTCTAAATAAAAAATTCCTTCACCTAAAGTTAGAATTCTTTGAATTCCCCTCTTGTGCAAAATGTGACAACAGTGCATTCCGGTCATTTGGAGGATTGGAGACTTGCGTTTCTTGAAGTGAATGTATATATTTATTTTAAATTGTTAATGATTGAGCAGAATGTAAGAGCATTTACAGTTGTTTACTTTAGTTAAAGCTCAAATTCCTTCCAAAATATTACTTTTGACACATTTGTAAAACCATCATCATCTGTTCGCATATAAAATTTCATATATTTTTAACCAGTTCTCTGAGAATCAAACAGCACTGGAATTTTTCTGTAAAAATCAAAACGGATATTTTAAACATGCTTTCGAGACGTGATAGTGAGAGAAGTGATCACCAGGTAACAATCAAGCTACAATTCAGTGCGTGTTTCACATATTTAAAAAGAAAAGAAAGCTTTCTCGGTTCGTCGATATTTGAATATGAAAATCTGAAAGTTTGATTCATGTAGAGATGAAATCAACATTCTTAACGTTTTTGCATTTTTGAGAGGGAAAAAAAATCTAAAAAAATCCTTCTTAGAACAAAACTCATTTAATCCGGGAGAACTCGCTAGTGAGAATGCCCAATTGCTTTTCTTTTACTTTACATTCATATAATATCAACTTTTTTTGGTTGGCTTAGTACTTTTATTCACAAAATAGGTAAAATAATTGAAAAACATTTTGAAATTTTAATTAAAATGAAAAATGATTTAAATAAGAGTCTTAAAACAGTACGACTGTGAGAGAAAATCTCATGCAGCGAGTTCTCCCGGGTTAACACTTTTTAACTTTATTCAAAAGTTTTTGTATTTGCTGCATAAATGTATTCAAATGGATTAATGTCTGGCAAATGTGGCGGGCGGTAAACTTTCCAAAATTTATGGTATATCGTAGCAACTATACCCTTATAATAGATTATTTACAATACTGCTTTGAGTTAATGAGGGATGTCTAAATATACTACCAAACTAGTTAGATGTGCCAATCCCAAAACTTTCTTCTATCTCATACAGCTTAAATTTCAAAAAGTAGCTACATATGTTAATACTTCAATATTATTAGTTCAATACTATACCAACTTTAATTTTCATCTTAAATTTTTACTTCATTCAATAAATCGGAGTCAAAACGGGTTAATCTCGAACATGATACTTATTAAATTCAATAGTTTTTCGCTATTCTTTTGCACGTTAGCTGTTTGCGAATAGCCGGCTTAGCAGGACGCGAATTCCCGTTGCTGCACGAGCCGCTGATGGACAATAGAACAACAAAAAATCAAGGAAATTATACAACAATCGCTATCACGGAACCCCTTTTCGGCGGGATATTTTTAAATTCAGGGAGGACCTGTTTGCCATAGTCAAAAACATACACAAAACATTTGGTTCAATTCTATGCATAACTTCATACACTTTTCGATGGTAAAAAAAATGGAAATGACGCGGGCATCACTATTACAGCGCCCCCTCCCGGCAGAATATTTCCATATTGAAGGAGGACCTGCTGGCCATAGCCAAAAATATACACAAAAAATTTGGTTCAATTCTATAGATAATTTTAAACACTTTTCGAAGGTACAATAAGGAAAATGGACAAAAATCGCTGTTGCAGTGCCCCATACAAGCAGATTTTTTACAAATTCAGGGAGGACCTGCTTGGCATAGCCAATACATTACACAATAAATTAGGTTTAATTCTATGCATAACTTCATACACTTTTCGATGGTACAATGGCGACACACGGACAGACAGACATTTTGTATAAACATGTTTTTTGGGATCTCTGACCCATAAAACGTGTAAATCAGACGTAAAAAAATTTAGATAACAATACTTTCTTCTATTGAAGATAGAAAAAGGTAAAAAGCGCCTGTGAGCCTAGTTTCTGAGCCCTTTTCTTCCAGATTTTTGAATTTTTAACTAATAATACAGATACAAAATGTGATATATCTACATATATCAATCAACAGTGCAAAATGTGTTTTGAAAAGGTGAAAATATTAATCAAGATAATTGTTGTGTAAAGCATCACAGAAGATGAATTATACATAAAAGACATGATGATAGCACGGATTAGGGCTACTATAATGTGAATTGTAGGAACCTTAGCACGGATAGAGACGACGTTGCTGGGGGGGAGGGGGGGGGGGCGAAAATGAAAATTATAAAAGGGCGCCAAAGTCAGGTCCTCCCCCCACCCCAATAAAATTTTCAAGCTACGCCCCTGCCCACTATCACGTGACGGTGGACAGAGATCTCGGATTCAAGAAAAGCTTACCAATGGAGGATATTCCATCTACATTTTAATCACGTGGTCAAGGTAAAAACTTCTATCGTAAAGAAGGGAAGGCTCCGTAGGTGTAATGTAAATCCGCGCTAGCCAATGAAACTGCTCATGAGGCAAAGTAGTAGTATCTTCCCTTCTTATCAGTTAGAAGTTCCTTGGGAAAATTACCGGTATCACGTGACTTTTTTCAGCCTCGAACCCATATTTGGAATATCCTCCATTCTAGTCTAATGGAGGATATTCCAAATATGGGTTCGAGGCTGAAAAAGTCACGTGATACCGTAATTTACCCAAGGAACTTCTAACTGATGAGAAGGGAACATACTACTTCTTTGCCTCATGAACTGTTTCATTGGCTAGCAGGGATTTACATTACACGTCTACAGAGCCTTCCCTTCTTTACGCTAGAAGTTTTTACCTTGACCACGTGATCAAAACGGAGATGGAATATCCTCCATTATATGAGAAGTCTGTGATTAGCAAGAAACACTTGTCCGTTCCTTCTGACTCCTACTGTATACGAGTTCGGGTGACTTGATTGGTCTACGTTTAATGGTATGATATGCCTACATCGCCATTCAGAGGCGGATTACCCATTAGGCTGAGTAGGCTGAAGCCTAGGGGCCCGGAAGGAAAAGGGCCCCGATGCCAAGATTTTCTTAAGGTTTTTTCTTCATATCGGCTTCACAAAGGCTATGTTTAATTTTTTTTAATCTTATTTTTTTTGGAGGTTTTTTTTAATTGAAGATACTTTTATTTAGTGAATAGTATCCTAACAAAAAAAGTTCAACTAATTCCAAAAAGTAAAAAACGGCATTTGAAGAAAACGACCTCAGCTATCCAATGAAAAAATCGTTTAAAAATATTGAAATACAAATGAGATGTTTAAAAAAAATTCTCCCATAGGATTAACATTAGAGATCGGAGGTTTTCGCGTCAGTAACCGCTTAATGATAGAAACAGCTGATGATAAAAACATTCTTCCAATTACAAAAAAAAAAAAAACATACAAATTAAGTACAGCTTTTACTTTAGGTCGCTGGTTCCTAATAATTTATATTTGAAAAAATATTGTTCAAGGACCAAGAACAAAATTAAAAAAATTTCCCATTTTTATGACCAAAACTTGCATTTTGAATTTCATGAAATTTCAATCTTTTACTGCACTAAAAGTACTGTTTTCCACTTTTAGTGCCAGAAAATACTGAAATGTATTGCTTTTTGGGGAGGGGAGGGAAGAAGAGGAGGTTCATGAAAAAGTTTAACCTAGGGGCCCGGAAGGTAGTTAATCCGCCTTCGGCCATGGTGATTCCTGCAACGACAAAGATATTGTGGTAGATTGGTAGACGGAAGTTTTGTTTGTAAACATACCCTTTTCCTTTCTGTCGGTGCTCATTGAGGAAAGAGATAGATGGAGATGATGTAAGGTGGCTGGGGGTGACGCCAAAAAGTAACCCTAAAATCCACTACAGTAGGTCCAAACACAAGCACGTTATTTTGCGAAAAAAAGAAGAAAACTTTTAATAATACAGTTTTTAATTCATGATACAATGGAATGCTGGTTCAGAATGCTTAAAAATAAACAGATCACTTTCATTCAGATAAAAATATGCACGGGTGATGTCAAAGAATTCGGTCCCTGTTCCAGGTGCTTGTTTTGTTTGGGCTTACTGTGGACTATAGCGCCTAGAATATATAGTGTGGAAATCGGCTATCCCTGCGATACTTAAAAAAGCGCTAAAATATTGTATCCCTTAAATGTGCAATGATACTGCTGCAATATGCAGATTGCAGCGACATCTGCAGGATATTTTCGACTACTGCAAGAAATTGCTAGTCTATGGCTGGGATTACGGTGCCTCACTGAAGATCAACTTAGAGACTTACGATATAAACAAAACGTAAACGGCATTACAGTGCCTCGCGATCTTACGACAGCTTGGAAGCAACCGTAAGTTAAGACGCAAGTGAATGCGCACGCAACCACAACAAATGTAACTGCGGCCTCTGATTGGCTGACTGCAGGAGGACTTACGCCGAAGCACGAGGACTTACGCCGAGGCATCGTAATACGAAGTTACGACTGATCGCAGGAACGCCTATCCTACGATCGAGCGTAAGATACGGTACACTGTTAAAAATATCGTGAAAGATTACCTCTGTTTTTAAAGGCTGTCTATTTTCTGACCAATAACAACGTTCGATAGGTGTTTATGTAGCGTTCTCATTGGTCAGAAAATAGATAGCCTTTAAAAACAGAGGTAATTTTTCACGATATTTTTAACAGTGTAGAGCGAGGCACCGTAATCCCAGCCTAAACAAAGTAATACGAAAATCCCGGAGATGTCGCTGCGATCGACACTTGAAATTTTAGCAGCATCGTCGCACATTTCAGGAATACAAATTTTTAGCACTGTTTGGATAGCATATTTCCACACTAGGTATTCTATGCGCTGTACTGTGGACGTTTAAATTTGAGCGATAAATGGTTTCATATTTCAATCCTTTTTTATGGTATACACCATCTCCACCTATCTCTTTCCTCCATGGTAGGTGCTGCTGAACTCCTTGTTTACAATGTGGGGCGCAGTTATTTCCCTTAAATGTGCAACGATGCTGAACTCAAAAGAGTCGATCGCAGCGGCATATTTTCAAATTTCAATGTAAACATTGTATTATTGCAGTTTCTAGACTAGCAATCCTCTTGTAGTTTTAGAAAATATCCTGCAGATGTCACTGCGATCGACTCTTCGGATGCGCTTTTTTAAGTATTACTACAGCGTCTAGAATACTTACAGTTGTAGAAAATATCCTGCAGATTATAATATATTCTAGGCGCTATAACTGGGATAGATAATTTCCACACTATTTATACTAGATGCTAGGCGCCCTAGCGTGAAAATCGACGGTTGGAAGGAATTCGCCTTTGGCATGGCATAGGTCAGCTGTGTGCCAACCAATCAACCAATCTAGCTTCTTACAGCATAATTTCTATCGTTATTTTTATAGTCGGTGTATGGCATCAAGTGCGTTTGTTTGTCTGCTAATTGTTTTGGTTTTGCCCATGAAAATAGAGTCTAGTGTATACATATACTACCTTCTATCTTCATGGTTTTGCCGAAAACTAATGGAGCTGTTATTGTTTAAAGTAGTATGTACTTTTTTCCCTGCTTTTTTAATCATGGAATTTCTCTAAATCTCATTTAATCATGAGTATGATGCCTCGATGGATGACAGTAACGCTTCGGTGTTGGATCGCATTTATTGCATTTACAAACCTTGGTGCTTCATTTCGATGCTTTACTGCTTATAATTTTGTGCATTCGAAATTTTTTGGCATTGAAACTGAAGACAATATCACAAATTCAATGACAGGTGATAGTTTTTATGTGAAAATCCTGATTAAAAGTGTTAAAATGTTATGCTTATGTAATGATTGCTTTTGATTCAGATTTTTCTCTTTAATAATATGGGTTGTTCTCTACAATACTTGCAAATTTGGCCAGTAGTCTGACTTGAATGATGCATATGTAAATTTTCATAAAAATTAGATAAATGGTAAGAAATCAGTCAATTATTGAAAATTTTAATAGCAACAGAAATTGTTTTAAAAATTTGACTTAACAAAAAAAATAAAATAAAAATTTGTGGAAAAAATAAAATAAAAAATGTGAGGGAATGACAAGTGAGGGAATGATGAAATAAGACATTTTTACTAGTTGTAGGGGGAAAATGCAAAATTATGAAGAAATCCAAACTGTTTCCTTTAAGAGAAACACTTAATATATAATGTATGATAAAATTAAAATTTTTGATATTTACAAAAAAATTAATATTCTGTGTGAGGGAATGACTGCTAATAAAAACGCTTCCGGATATACTGACTAAAAAAAAAATTCTGTAAAATTAACAAAATCTTACACCACCAATTTATGTTGCTGGACTGACAAGTGCTCAAAATAGCTTCTTCTCTGTGAAGGATGCTAGACTGCTACTGCTCATTAGTGATAGATATTTGAGATAACAGCAATGTGTGAGGGAATGATGGTCTAACATGGGGAAACATATAATTGATTGAGTAGACTATATAATAATAGTAAAAATTAATATTTTTATTATTTTTTGTAATGTATCAAATAAGAACTTTATTTTGCTTAGGGTATTTTTAATTATTTTTATTTCTGGATGGAAAGAAATAGGCAATAAAATATGGTAGTACAGGTGGGGGAAAGGTGAGGGAATGATGTTTGCATGATATATATTATATTTTTAAATACTAAATTTATTTATTTTTAAATTTTACTTTCTGCCCTAATAAACTATATTTAGGTCTTCTAATAAAAATAAAAATGTAATAAAATTAAGAGCATTTGTATGGCTGGGAAGCACTTTTTGCACTATTGCAGAGAATAACCCATATGTTTGTGTAGCCTGTAATTTTGTTCTTTTTAATGAATGTATTCTAGTTTAACTTGAAGCTAAATACTATAGCAATAGGACAACTGACTAATTTTTTGTAGTATTCGAAAAACATTTTTGCATCATTTTTTATTGCTAAGAGTATATATTTAACTTAAAAAAGAGGTTTTTTTTTTGTAGTAATGTTTTTAGATTTGGGTATCTAGGCATAAATAGCAGACAGATCTGTTGATTCCAGTGCTGTAGTTGTAAAAGCAAACGATTTTCAAAATGCACAAAACTTTTTTTATGAATTGTTTTTCCTAGCATTGTGTAATGACATATACAACTTATATGACCCGAATTCTGAATTTTTAATTGTTAGTTAATTTAACTTGAAAATTTGATGTAAAATAGAAAAGTACCACTAGAGTCTAATTTTGCTATATCATTTAATGAACAGGCCCTTGGTAGGCACTAATAACTTTTTTCAGTTCAATATCTTTGCTGCTCCACATGATTCAACAATAAATGTGTTTGTTGCAATAAAGTAAAGTAATTTTGCAATGATATAAAAATCCCTTTTTTACCCTGTTGCCTTATCTTAAAACTATAAATGCAGGATTCACAGTCACCATGTAGACTAAATTTTTTACTATTTTACTTGCTACATTTTTAACTACTTTATGTGTCTGGTGGTCCTTTTTAATTATTTAATGCACCCGGTGACCATTACTGCCATTTTTGATGTGCCCTCTTGATTCATTTCTTTTACCGGTCGCTGGAGAAAAAACTCACGAAATATGTCCATTGATTGCGGTAAACAGATCGTAAATTTTGTCATTCGGTCATGGGGAAGTATCACAAAATTTGTCAATCGTCTGTATGAAAAAAATAAATCAAGAAATTCGCCAGTCAGTTGCTCAAAAAAATCGAGGAATTCTTTAGTCGGTCATGGGAAAAATCATGAAATTCGTCCATCAATCCCAAAAAAAGTCGCGAGTTTTGACAGTAACTTGGGAAAAATCCGGAAATTTAACAACTGTTCAGGGGAAAAAATCGTGAAATTCATCAATCGACCTGCAGAAAAAGTCATCAAATTTTGAACCCTGTGAGTTTTGCAAGTCAGTTGCAAATAAAAATCACAAAATTTGAGAATTGCTAGAAAAAAAAAAGAAATTCGTTAATCAACCACATAAAAAAATTTGCGAAATTCATCAGTTGGTCATCGGAAAAATCATGAAATTCATTGATCAGTCGTGTTGAAGAGGAAAAATCACAAAATTTATTAGTCAGTTGAGGGAAAATTTGCAAAATTCAATTGGTTGTGGGAAAATATCACAAAATTCTGCTGATAAAAAGAGATTCTAAACAAACTAGTTCCCTTTTTTTTTTTGAACAAGGTACAAAAGTGCCCTTCTGTACTATTTTGATAATAGTAGCCTTTTTTAAGAATTCTCTCCCAGTGGCCCTTTTTTTCTAGAGTCAACACTAAACAGGTTCCAGTAGTGATTCAAATTTGGGTCAAATCCCTAGAAAGTACTATAAAATAAACTTGTTAAATAATTTTTTTAAAAAAATAGTAATTACCTATTTGCTTAAAATTTAAACATCGGTTTATTAACAAAATATAGAAAAAAAATCCATGGTCAAAAGCCATGCGATCATACACAAATTTTTAGTTACCACAGGTCCTTTAAAACTAGGAGGCCCCACTAGTTAATGATTTAGCCAGATTAGCCACTCTATACTTGCACCACTGCTGCGTATCAATTTTGATGAAAATTTTACTCCTTTTTTTGTGAGTGCTGTGTAATATCAACATACACAACTTATATGACCCAGGTTCTAACTTTTTTAATCTTTTACTTGCTAGTTAATTTAACTTGAAAAAGATCTATAAAGAAAGTTTCTTAAGTCTATTTCGTTGCTGTTTCTTTTCTTTTCTTTTTTTAAGGTGTGTTCCAACTCTTACCCCCCCCCCCCCCCCCCCACTCCCATTTCTTCAGCTCTGTTTATGCATCAAACTAATTATGATTTTTTTTAGATTTAAAACATTATCTTATTATTATTTTTTAATCTGTATGTGTAATTTTGAACTTGTTTATCTATCTGTACCTATTATGTTTTTCATTACAGATCATGAAGATCATCTTATAAGCACAAAAATTTGTGAGTATATAGTATATATATATATTACGTCAGAGTTTCCCCATGAAAGTTTCAGGGGGGTTGCTGTGCTCTTCCTTCCATTTGATATGCAAAATAGCACCCTCCTTGCCCCTCATCTAAAAAATTAACACCCTTCTTGCCCCTTATCTAGAAAATTAGCCCTTACTCTTCTTTATTTTAAAAAAATTTGTTTGCACAGTGAATTGTTGTCTTGAAAAGAATCCCTTGAATTTTAAATATTAAAAGTGGCTTAAGAAAAAATGTCTAAAAAATAAAAATAAAACTCTTTAGAATCTAAAAAGTGTCCTTAACCTTTTACCTGCCAACGTTCTACAAAGTGGAACATAAACTATGTGGTGCTGTATCTTTTTGAGTATTTGTTTAATCTGTTTGAAATTTTTATTAGTATATCTTTTTAAAAGATGTGTTTTAATGGATTAAAAATTATTTTTTTATAATTTTTTGTGGTTTCTATTTTGGAGCTTGTTGAAATGTAACAAAAAACTTAAATGTCATAGACTGTGCTTTTTACTCTATCTATAACTTTAGAATTCAATTGTGAGTGCTGTGGTGATTATTATTGTATTGCTTAGTGTTGTTTATTACGTTTTATGCATAAATGAATATTTTATCTTACTTTGTTTTCGTTTTATGATCATTTGAATGCCAATGTTCCACATTTGGAACTTTGGCGGTTCAGAGTACAAAATTATCTTATTGTTACTTTTTTTAGGATCTTGATCATTTTTATTGGGCTCCTTCGGGCGATTATTTTTTTATTATTTTCATACCAGTATTATTAAAGAATAAATTTTTTTTATATACATCTCTTGCACCTGTTGTCAAAATGTCTGTGAAATATTTTTGAACCAATAAATGCCAATAAAATCTACAAAAGAATTGCAAAAACAAGAAGGGGGAAATTTTGATTATTATAGTGATGGCAAAGGTGTTTGTGTACGATGGAGTGACAACAGTGTCGTTACTGTTATATCAAATTGGGAAGCTAACACATCGCTAACTCAAAGTGGAACATGATATTCTCAAAAATTGAAGCGAGAAGTTTTAATCAAATAACCTCGATTGATTGAGATTGTATAATTAGAATATGGGTAGTGTAGAATTTTTGAACTATTTGCTTGGAACATATCGTCCAGTACTTCGATGATAAAAATTGTGATGAAATCTGTTTGCAAATGAACTAAATATGGCTTTTGTTACTTGTCAAGCAGTAGGTTCAAAAGAAAGCCTAAGCCATTTGTAGTTTCGTCATGAAATTGCGACTGTTTCCAAAAAAAAAAATGGATTTAATTTTTGAGAAAGGGAATTGAAAGTCCTACTGCTTCAGTAAGTATGGACATTATCACATTCAGTAGCTATTGTTTTTTGTCTACTACTCAAGAAGATTTTCAAATCGACAGAAAAATATGAATAAATGGTGTGAATACTATGGAAAGCGTATGCATGAAAAATGTTTTCAGGTCTTTCATAAACATTTTGCTGTTAGTGACTAGTTGACATGTTCCTAAAATAGAAACATTTTTTACTTTACCTTGTTTTCTTTGTTTTGTTATGTGTGCAGTGCTGGTATGATTTCGAAAGAAAAATTCGCCAAAATGTACAAATGTTATTCGTACCGCCAACGTTCCACAAGTGGAACATACTTGTAACTCCACTTCAATTTTACATAACATCCCAAAATTCGGCACGCAACCTTAGAATTAATCTAAATCGTCTCAAAAAAAATTTCAAATGAATTTGACAAGCAGTTCATGGTGCGGCGGGTAAAAGGTTAAATGTAAAAAAGTGCTCTTTAGAATAAAAAACTGCCCTTTTTTTCCACCAGCAGCACCCTGCCCCTCTTTAAACCTAAAGGAAACTCTGATATATTATTTTTTCAGATATTTAAAGCACTTTTAAAAACAAGGATTGCATGTTTTAAATACTTTCATGTCGGGTCTATTTTTCTCAATTTTCAACCAATTTTGCATATAGTAAAGAACATGGTTTTAAAATTCATGAAAATCTTAATATATTAAAGGAAAATTATAGTATTTCTTGTATATAGTAGTAGTAGCCTTGCAAGATAAGAGAATTTTTCACATTTACTTTCTGGCATCTTGTTCACTGCTAGGAAAATAAATAATTTTGTCACTATTTTATACTTTTTAATATATTACATAAAGATGAAGTTGTCTAATGCAGTGGAAGATCTTTATAATGCAATTCCATATAACACATAACTTTTCAGTTGTAAACAATGAATTTTGCAACAAAGAAGCACCTGAATTCCCACGTTGTAAAAAATTGTTACTTGTACATTAGTTCAACTTTATCTCCTTATTTTAGAACTTTTTAATGAAAAAAATTGCTATTAAACATTTTTGAAAATGAGCAATATAATGAATGATTTAGACCATGTTTATAAAGTATATTTAACAATATGTAGAATGTTCTATATAATGCAAAAATGGTACTTTTCGGTTAGCCGGGCGCCAGTGTTACAGATACATATTTATGTACATACATATATGTATAATTATAACAGTATTATACATATATATTTACATATATATATATATACAATATGTATATATGTATGTACATAAATATATATATATAACACTGGCGCCCGGCTAACCGAAAAGTACCGCAAAAATTTATAATCCGGATAAGTCCTGTGGATAAGGAATGCAGTATAAAGATACTCTAATGTATTTTGAAGTATTTCAGACATATTTGGCCATATTTATGAGGTAAATTTAATGATGTGTGAAATGTGATCCATATAACGCAAAATTCTATATAACGCACAATCTTGCATTTTTAGATTTGCGTTATAAAGATCTAGTTTGCACAATTACCTGATTTTATTTTTGAGTTTGGCAAACTGGCTGTTAAAATTGTATCTTAATGCATAAATCACAAATTTATATTCCTTACTCTCTTCAAGTGTTCATCTGTGCAACACCATATTTTAAGCATAACATTGTGACATGTTCTTACTCATTTCAGCTTTGTGTTTGATCCAAAATTCCTGTTAGATAAATGCACTGGTGTCCTATAAAGTATCTTTATATTTGAGTAGTGACATAATATGCACAGTGGAGATGAAGCCGGCTTAATCCAAACCCGTGAGCCTGAGTCCAACATGAGCTTAGACTCAATTTATATAGCCATCTTCTGTCTCTGGCTCCTAGTAAAATTTTTATTTACCCTCAAATTGAAAAAAAAAAAAAAAATGTTATTTAAGAAATAAGAATGTTGTTTCTTAAAGTGTTTTACAATCCTTTAAAAATCAGTTTGAATAGGGATTGAAATTGTTATTGATGAAATATGAGGAGAAATATGCTGTCTGGTTAAAATCTTTATACGGTCAGTGTTAAGTAACATGATGAAGTTGTGGGATATCTCCTTGTTCAACCTTGCTAAGTCCTTTTTCATAATTACAGGAAAACAGAACTTGTATCTTTCTGCCATAGTTGTACAATGATATTTAACAGAGTAAGAATTGTGACTTTTGCAGATTTCTGCCAATGATTGGATAAACAAACTTGCTATTTAAAATAGATTTTCAGAAACATGAAAATCATGAAAACTGAGGGATTATTTTAGGATTCATACTTATTTCTATGCAAGATGATGAGGAAATTAATCTTGAAACAATTTAAAAATATTATTAAAAATTTTCTGTTGTGTACTTTCGATGTTGGGCTCGTGCTCGGACTCAGAAAAAACTTATCTCTAATGCATAGAGCAAATGATCAGATTTGACTTTTTAAAATATAATCTATATTTCTCCATTATATAATAAAACAATTACAATAAATGTATACAAATTAGTAAGTAAATTCATTATGCATCTGAAGTAGTCTTTATAAATTAATTTTCATCCATTCACCCAAAAACACATTGTAGGTAGTTTGGGATTGCATCATAGGCCAAACAGATAGAAGAATGAGCCAATATAGATTTTTGACTTTGATTTGAATTATTTGAGCAAGGTTATGAAAATGAAGTAATGAAATGGGACCTACACGATACTTCAGATGGCATAGGCACTTCAAAACTGAAAAAACAAGTGATCTTATAAGGCAATTTCTAGGTTGCATATCAAATCATCTTCAAAAGATGTTCTATAAACTTTGAATTACTTAAAACATTGTGTACAACTATGTCCAAATTATTCATTGTCTCCAAGAGATTTTCTTCTATCTTTAAAGTGGTTATGTAACTCAAAACATTGCATATTATTGCCTCTTCTCTATAAGCTTTCCAAACCTTGTTCAAAGTTTACGTGGCTGATTTGCTTTGTTTAATGCAAAGTATCGCTTTAGTTTATTTTTATCTCTTTCCCCATGATTATAATCACTGACTACAACACGCATGTACACATAAGGGGGGGGGGGGCAAATTGAAACTTTGTCCCGGGCGCAGCTTTCTTTTCGCATGGTGCTGCAGGCCAGAATGGGCTAGGCTTGAAAGTATATATCATACATGGACAAGTGGCTGACCCTGTTATATAGCAACAAAAAAAGGGAGGATCTGGATGGTCTTGATGGTTGGAATTGTTACTGGCATGACCACAGCCACCACATACTTTCTTCAGTAGGTGACAAGACAATGGTTTCTCTGATGGTTTGGGATTGTCTTTAATGGCCAAACCTGCCGCCATTTCTCCATGGAGAATATAATTCAACAAAGTACCAAGAGACACTAGAGTGACATCTAATCTACTTCTATTTGGTGACCTCTTAGGTGGTTCTGAGTGAAGGTTTCAGCACGACAATGCTTCAATCCACAACTCACATACTACAAAACAGTGGCTTTCCACCTAAAATGCTAGCATTTTAGATTGGCCAGTTTTAAGCCTGAAATTAAACCCAATTGAGAACAGTTGGTGTATCTTAATCCATGAAGTATAAATAATGGAAAGTAATATGACTCTACTAAAGAACTAAATGTGGCATTGAAAAAGCATGGCATTCTTTGCCATCAATAATATGTAAAAAATTAATTGATTTAATGGAGACACAATTATTTGAAGTTGTCCGAAACTAGGGAAATACTAAGCATGATGTAAAAATGTTAAATGATATATTTGTTTCCATTGTGCCTTAAGATTTTGTGACACTGTATAGTTACAGACTTTTATTATTTTTTATCAAAGTTATAGTAAGGTACCTATTTATTCATTTGCACATGATTTATTTGAGTAATTGTACAGAATCTAATAAGTTTTTGTTTAATTTTGTATTGTTATTTTATAAATGACATTTTATTCTTGAGCTAAAACTTTTGAGATATACTGTAATTATAAATGAAAAATATGTTATTAAAAACTTATAATTATTGGGCCGTAGCGACCGCCCCCCATTTGGGGGAAGGGGCTGAGCAAAGTCAGGGGCCTAGTAGTGAGCTATTGTACCTTTCAGCCGAATGTTTTTTTTTACTTTTAAAATTATTTTTTATGTATTTTTTGTGTATTTTTAATAACATTTTATTTTATCGAAATTCATTTTTTTTTTTGTCAAAGATCTTGATCAGATTTAGAAATAGAAAACAGATATGTGCTTTTCTTCTATATCCACCATTCTTTATAAAAGTTTTTGAAGGCTGTAAGTTCTACTTAAAAAATAAAATGGCATTTTAGTATTTTTGGGGTGCGCCTATCAATGGGCGGAAAAGGTGAAACCAAAGGTTCAAAACTTCTTTATTACTTCCTCCAACGAAAACAGATATGCGCTTTTTTTCTACAGCAACCATTCTTTTTAAAGGGGCCCAGATGAAAGAAATTTTGCAGGCTCTAAATTCTTTTTGAATTGTCTTTTTTAGGGACCTCTATAAAAGTGCGGAAAAGTCGGAGCCCAAGATTAAAAACTTGTAAGCCCATTTTTTTCTTCAAATTTTTAAAAAATATGCTTTTTAATCTCACTGAGGGACCCTATATGTTTCAAAACTCCGTTATACTGTTACTTCCTTCAACCAAATGTGCTTCCTTTCTATAGTCATTATTCTTTTTAAAGGTGCCCAGATGAAAGAAATTTTGCACGCTCTTAATACTTTTTAAATTGTCTTTTTTTTTTGGGGGGGGGGGGGGCAATAAAAGTGAGGAAAAGTTACAACTCAAGATTCAAAACTTTCAGGCCCCGTTTTTATTACTCAAATGTTTTAAAAATATGCTTTTTTAATCTCGTTGGGGTCCCCAACAAGGTTCAAAGCTTTCTTAATACTATTACTTCTTTTGACAAAAACAGATATGCGTTTTCTTTCTATAGCCAGTATTTTCTTTAAAGGTTTCTATAAGAAAGAAATTTTGCAGGCTCTAAATTCTTTTTGAATTGTCTTTTTTAGGGCCCCCTATAAACGGGAGGAAAAGTTGGAGCCCAAGATTAAAAACTTTTAGGCCTAATTTTTTTATTCAAATGTTTAAAAAACATGCTTTTTAAACTCGTTGGGAGCCCTAATAAGTTTCAAAACGTCCTTAATACTATTAGTTCCTTCAAACAAATGTGCTTTCTTTCTATAGCCAGCATTCTCTTTAAAGGTTCCCAGATGAAAGAAATGTCAGGCTCTAAATTCTTTTGAATTGCCTTTTTTAGGGCCCCCTATAAATGTGAGGAAAAGTTGGAACCTAAGATTCAAAACTTTTAGGCCACATCTTTTTATTCAAATGTTTTAAAAATATGCTTTTTAATCTTGTTGGGGGGGGCCCAATAAGGTTCAAAGCTTCCTTAATACTATTACTTCTTTTAACCAAAACAGACATGCCCTTTTTTCCTATAGCTACCATTCTTTTTAAAGGGGCCCAGATGAAAGAAATCTTGCAGGCTCTAAATACTTTATAAATTTTCTTTTTTGGGGCCACTCTTAAAAGTGAGCAAAATTCGGAACTCAAGATTCAAAACTTTTAAGCCTCATTTTTTTTTTTCAAATGTTCGAAAAAGTATATGCTTCTTAATCTCGTTGGGGACCCCAATAAGCGGGCATCTATGTGCGTTGCATATGCTGCCTATCTCTTTATGTTCGATCTGTTTCGTTTTCAACATTTCATTTCTCTTGTCTCGATAAATTACTTATGTTAACTATATATAAATTATATTGTGCATTTATTTAATCTACTACCTACTAGCAGAGCTTCGACTGCTTCGCTGATAGCTTTTTAAAAAAAAGAACCTATTTTTTGGAGTTCTCCATTGAGGGCCTTCACTGCCTTCCGCGGCGTAAACCTGTTCCGGATATTCCCACTCCGATCTTGAATCAAACAATCATTGAATTATTGTAAATTTTTTTTCGATAAAAGTGATAGTCTCCATATAAAAGTGAAATTTTCCAGCATCATAGCTCACGTTGCTACAGGAACCAATTCGTTATTTTTCCACTTCAGCTTAATTATGACAGCAGCAAAATCTACTTGATAATTCTTCGGTTTCAGAAAAAAAAAACTCCACAAAACACAAAAAAAAAGTATAAAAATCTTATAAAAAATTGGGCAAAAATTCAAAAATCGCTGTGAGAAAATTGATTATATCGAGCCAAAAAATTGAAACTGGAATATTAAAAAATCGCCGTGAAAGACAAAAATATGCTAAAAATCATATAAAATGTTCATAAAAAATTCAGAAATTTCTATGGATATATTTTCTATATTGAGCTAAAAGACTGAAACCTGATTCCTTTTAGGGATGTCAAAAATCCGTGCCGCAGATGGCAAAATTTTTAAAATATTGGGATAAAAGATTGAAACTGGGTTGCTTTTACAAACTCTCTCTTTCTCTCTCAAAAAAAAAAAAAAAAAAAAAAAAAAAAAAAAAAAATCAGTGAATTGAAGGATTTTTTCCATAACTTTTTCTTTTGTTCAAACACACACACACAAAAAGCTTTGATTTGATTTGCTCATTCTCCGCAAAAAATAGAAAACTCACCAATCTAACGTAAAAATTACCTAACATCCTTACTACATATAAAGATGCATTTTTGTCAAATCAAATCACAGGAGTGTTCCGCCAACTTTGCTGCATTGTACTTTTCCCTATTAGAAAAGAAACTGAACTTTTAGACATGACTTTTTTCCTTCATAACACGAAGAAGTCGCAAATCAAAGATAAAAATTTCTAGAAATTTTCCTTTCTAAAAACGAAAATTTCTTCAAATGTGAGGTCAAATCTCTTCTAATCACATGGGTCTTAAAAAATGAAAAAAAAAAAAAAAAAAAAGAACCGTTCGTGAAAAATTCAAAAATCTCAAAGGACGAAATTTAGTACATCGGGCTAAAAGACTGAAACCTGATTCCTTTTACTAATGTCATAAAATCACGTCAGAACGCGAAAAAAGTTAAAAATCACATAAAAAAATTCGCGAAATATTTAAAAATCGAAGAAGACTACTTTACTATATTCGGCTAAAATGGACAGATGGATTAAAAATAGATTCCTTTTATGAATGTGGGAAAAAAAGCACGAAACTAAAAAAAAATACAAAAAATAGCGTAAAAAATTAAATGAAAAAAATTCGAATCAAAAAATTTAAAAACCCGTTTCGAGGTGCATAACTTCAGGCATACAGGTAACCTTCCTGTCAAATTTTGTCCTGAACAGAAAAACGTCTGATCAGACAAAGAAAAACTCTGGATAGACAAACATCTGTCTTTATTATTATCTACTAGGAAACCCGTCTTTGTTGCCCATCACAGAAAGGTACCTTCTATCCAAAGGTTTTTTTTTTCTTCTTAAATTTCAACTTGGGTGACAATTTTAAACTGGAGAAAACCGGAATGTATGAAAACGACATCCCAAAAGTAATTTTTTTTTAATTAGTAAATCTGTATATGTATTTAATAAAAGGCACCAATCCGAGCAGGAAAAAAATTGTTATAAGTGAATATTTTCTGCTTTAAGAAAATCTATCTGGGCCACGCGGATGGCATTGTCAAACTGAAGAGAAAATTGAAAATACGAAAACGATTTCCATATTTTTTATTTATTTATTTTGTTTATGAGCAATACTTAGCGGTTTATAACATTTGTAAAAGGTTTCAAACTTTTTTGCCAAATTTTGTCCTCTGCTGTTTTTTAAATTTTCGAGAATTTTTATGTGATTTTTAGCTTTTTTTTCACTTTTCTGGTAGTTTTTTTAATATTCGTAAAAAGATAAACCCAGTTTCAATCTTTTAGCCCAATATAAGTAAAGTTTGATCTCTATGAACTTCGAATTTTTTAATGCAATTTTTGGCGTTCTTTCGCATTCTTCGGCGATTTTTTTGACATTTTTTCCCTAAATGGAAGAATTCTCAGTTAAATTTTGCAAGTCCTTTGACGTTGTAATAACGTTGTAAGAATATCAAATCTGTTCCTGTAGCAACGTGAACGAAATGTTGTAAATTTGAATTTAATCTAGATAAAAAAAAAAATACAATAATTCAAGGTTCGTATGATTCGAGATCGGAGCGGACATAGCCCCTATGGGTGTACGTTGTCGAAAGCAGTGCAGCCCGACTACAAATTCGTTCAATTTGAAGTTCGTTTTGGAAAACCAGCGAAACTCCGCTGGTGTTGTTATAAAATGGAACTCGGTTGGAAAATTAGATATAGATATTTCTCTAAAATCTGAGAGGGGAGGCCCTGAAAAATATGTTTGGGGCGGGGGGGGGGGGTGCTCTGAAGACCTTGCTATGGTCCTGATAGTTATAAAAGATAGTTAAAATATATTTATATCTTCATAGAGTGCAAAACTATTTTAAGTTAGCTAACATATTTTTATCTCTGTGACTGAGATATCAAAAATTTAATTTATGTATGTTCAACATATAAGTTCAGCTATATATGTAAATACAAGTAAGCCCTTATTCCCTTATAAGGTACAAAATTCTTAGTTCAAAACACCTATATTACAGGAGCTCTACTATCCAAATATTGTAACAGGTACAGGGGCAATTTTCAAAACATTTAACTGAATACCAGGGCCGAAACTAAGGGGGGCAGAGGGGGCATGTGTCCCGGGCGCTAAATGAAGGATTATAACTTTGGAATGGATCATTTTCTTCTGATGGATTGCTGGCTTCCATTATTATGAAACAGCCATTATAAATGAAGTGTTAGGTGAAGATGAAAGAGCAGTTGTAAAAAGTTAGAACTCTATTTTCTGGTATTATGGCCATTTTTCCCCCATTCTGACCAGAAAATCAGAGTTCCAACTTTTTACGACTGCTCTTTCATCATCACCTAACACTTCATTTATAATGGCTGTTTCATAATAATGGAAGCCATCAGTCCATCAGAAGGAAATAACTCAGTTAAGCGGGACTCGTATAATCGAGACTCTATTGTATATTTCATTTTAAAAATTATCTTTAGAATATTTTTGTTGGTGTTCAGAGGGGGGGGGGGGGTCATGACCACCGTGACCTCCCCTTGGATCCGCCATTGTAGATTACGTAGTTCAGTATTACATATTTTAAATTTTAAAGTAAGTCGTCTATTAGAAAATTAGTAAAATCCTCTTTGTAAATATACTTTGCAGAAGAGGTGGGGGGGCACCAAAATCCACGTTTGCCCCGGGTGCAAAAAAAGGCTAGTTTCGTCCCTGCTGAACACTAATGCAATTTGTGAAAGGAGGAGGTCCCTGAAAGGTTCTTTTCCTTCCAGTGTCCTAGGTCGCCGTGATTGGGATCTTGATAAAATGAAAATATACAATAATTATGGGACATCTCTGATAATTATGTGATGAAACAATTTTTTTATTTAGAAACTAAATATGAATATCAAAAACTTATGGATGTGTAGATAAAATCATTTCATGATTGGGTATGGAAGTAATGTTTGGATTTGAGAATAAAATAAAGAAATTTGAGTTTCATCAACACAGTGGATTTCATTTATTGGAAACTTAAGAATTTAGTGACGGATAATTTCTATCAAAAACTTTTTCCTTTTCATTACTGAAATTTCTAATTATAAGGATTTTTTTTTCCTGTACAGATGGGCCTTTTCTTGAACGAATGTATGGCTTCTGGTCTTTAATGAATGGAATTATTCTTCTGACTTGTTTCCATTTTATTGAAGATAGAAGGTTTGTGAATTTTATCCTTTATTAATTAATGAACATGTTATGTATATAAAATAATGTAATAATATATAAAAATAATATAAGCATAATATTTGAACACACAGAATCTGATTTCCCTCCCCCGTTTCTTAAAAGTATTCAGTTGTGTAAAGCCTCTATCATCTAAAATTGAACATGTTGATGCTCATGTTTTAAATACATAATTGTTATTTAATACGCAATAGGGGAAGAATAATATTTAATTACTGAAAATTACTGAATAATACTTAATTACTTAAATACTGAAAATTAACCCCAATGAGTAAAAAAAAATCATTTTTTCTGTTTATTAATGTACCACGCAGTATTCTAAATAGTTTTTTTAAAAATACAAAAATAGCTTTAAATTCATATTTTATTAATCAAGGCTCTACTGTTATCATTTGTTAAAATGGCACTATATTCAGTGGTCTGAGATTAAGTTAACCCCAGGTTTCAACTATCCTATCTGTAAAAATTATTCAATATATTATTATCTGTAAAATTCAGTTCTGCTGCATCCAGTATTAAAATAAATCATATACCTTTTTTATATTCATGTTATGTACAAGGGTGAGTTGAAAATAAGTTTCCCCGGGCAACTGTGGAGAGAGGTGTGTATGAAAGACAAAAAATGTAATGAAACATTAAAGATAAGACGTAACTTTATTTTTCTACTTAAGTGCCAAGTGAGTTGAGACATTTGTCATACCCTTTATAAGCTTCATAAAGCTCTCCAGGAAAAAAAAACAGGGCTCTGTATACAAAAGAATCGTTGAATGGCTTGTTTGACTTCAGCATTGTTTACAAAGAAGTAGTCAAGCATTGTTTTTCGTCTGTAGTGGCTGTGCACGTCCGTTCAGGCCTTGCTGACGCTCCTCAGTGAATTGGCGGCACCATCTCAACACCATTTGTTTCGACTCCCACATACCGGTTATGGATTTCTGCTCCTGATGCTCCACGTGCCCATTCATAGCAGACAACCGCTCTCACTTCCTCCTTTGACCACGAATTCACAACGCACTTTCTCCCCATATCTACTGGGAATAGAATGATGCAAAGCCCTGATTTTTTCAAGGAGCGCTTTTTGAAGCTTATAAAAGTGTATGACAAATGTCTCAACTCACTTGGCACTTATGTAGAAAAATAAAGTTACGTCTTATCTTTAATGTTTCATTGCATTTTTTGTCTTTCATACACACCTTTGTCCACAGTTGCCAGGGGAAATTTATTTTCCGACTCACCCTCATATTTTTAATAAATTAATTTAAATAAAATTTTTCTGATGAGTAATTATTAATAAATGTGTTAAATGTCTTATAAAAATGCATTTCTTTTATAGGATTATTGGCCTATCAATTTGTGCTATTTTGCTGTATCTGTTATTTTTTAGTCTGGAGGGAGTTTTATTTAAAACTGTGCTTGTACATGGTCCTACCATATATCCATTTGTTTTAAGTGGTAAGTAATTTTAATGTAAATTAATGTCCCATTTAAAAATATTCCTATGTGAACCTGTTAAATGCAGAAATGTCTAAAGTCTAACTCATGTTTTTAAGTAATTAGTAATGAATAAAGGCTGTAACATATGCATTAAAAAACTATTATTGTGAAATAGTAAATGCATTGGGTTTGTATTTTAAATCAATTATAAGATGAATTATGCCAGTTTAGCTTGTAACTTGCTTTTATATATTTCTACAAGGTGTTCACAAAAGGAGTATATAATTTCAACATTTAATTTAAAAAAGATCCGTGAAATAGCAGTTAACCGACATATAATAAACATGGAACTTTGTTTTAAAACATTAATAGATATCCATACTCATTCTCCCACTTGTTCACAGAACATTGAGGCAAGACCTGATTAACCTCTGAAGAAAGGAAAGCACAGTCTCCTTTTAGGACTTCCTTTTCATTTGGGAAAAATTTTTCTAAATTCTACACAGAATTTTTTCAATGGTGCAAATGTCATTTTCAAGAGAGATGTAGCAGAATTTACATTTCATTAAACATGTTTATGTTCTGCATATTAAAATACTATAAAATATATTTGTAACATATACGGTAATCCCTTAACATTCGTGAGGGCTAGTTTTCTCGGAAACCTCCGCAAATGTAAAAATCGCAAATGTTGAGACTATCTTCCAATGCATAAAAGAGGGTTAGGTTTTATGAATTTTTAAAATGAAAAAAGCAATTGAAAAGTAAAAGTATATTTATTAAGCATCAAAAAGTACACGCTGTAAATAAATTTGAATAATTATAAACATATTGTACAAAGCTTGGTTGCTAGTTGATGTCTGAAAAAAAATGCATTTTGAAACAGATCTTTTGTTTAGAAGTTTCCGGGTACTACTTACTTATCCCGTCGACCAAAAATCTATCACCAAACTATAAGATTAAATGCCATTGTCACATTTACTTGACTTTAAGCAAGTTACACGTGTTTAGTCATCAAGTGATTTTTATTTCGACATTTTATTTGTATTAATGCTATACTAATTTATATGTTCTTTAGTTATTTAAAGTAAAAATTATGTCAATTTGTATAATTTGGTGAGTCGTTTTGGTGATATATATAATTTGGCGAAATTGGTCGACAGGATAACTAAGTACAGTATGGAACCATTTATCCAGAAACCAGTTATCCGGAATGATATTTCTGAAAGACTGATTTCAGAATCTTTGCAGAAAGAGGTATCACACACTGCCAGTTTGACATAGGCTTTGCTTAAACAATTGTATAATTTGATGACAACATCTAGTATTTGAAATGAAAACATATTTATTGTATTTTAAATGTTTTAATTTTCATGCAGAGGAAACAGAAGAATTTTTGTTCCTAAGGGATTCCCATAATTTTCCTTTTTTAAACTCTGGTTAACTTTGATCTTTCTTGCATTGATATCCAAGTAATCTAATAATTTAATATCAGAAATAATGCCACAACCACATATATTCCACAAAACTTATCAAATAGATGCTGCTTTCATACACAACCAGTTAACCGGAAAAACCAGTTATCCAG
This sequence comes from Maratus speciosus, assembly GCA_963932465.1. Taxonomy (NCBI): domain Eukaryota; kingdom Metazoa; phylum Arthropoda; class Arachnida; order Araneae; family Salticidae; genus Maratus; species Maratus speciosus. The sequence goes on from OZ010792.1 coordinate 530,838,113, forward strand.
AATACATCTGACCCCAAGCATTCCGGATAAATGGTTCTGAACTGTAGTACCAATTTCCGTATAAGGAAAAGTTGTGGTCTTAATTTCTTTTTTAAATTTAAGACTCTTGACATGTTAAGGATCGCTTTCTATTGCTTTTTCAACATGTTATTGTTGAAGATTTAAATTTTTCCATAAATTGTTTGCAGAAAAAATTTTACTTGTGATAAAAATTTTGAATTTTAGAAAATTTGCGATTTTTTATTTTAGCATCAAGTCATGTTTCATGTTTCTCAGAATTACTGATCTATATTTTGCCTCATTACAAGGGTTGAAATTTTCTGAACTTAGGCTGTTCAGTACGATGCAGATGTCCAATGTCAAATAGTTTATGGAATTGGTGAAACAAAGCAAGTTCACTTTGTAAAAAATATTCTTTATAAAACAAAATTCGCGAATAACCAAGTTAAGTATTTGCGAATGTTAAAATGTTCCTCATTTTTTATTTTGCGAATACAGTACAGTCTCAAAAATCCGCAATCTTTTGAAATCTGCATGCATTTCGAAATGTAAACAATGAAATTTGCAATTAAGAAGTATTCTTTATAATCTTTATTCCAAATAAGTGAACAGAAATAAAATAATTTTTAATGTAAATTTATGGGAAAATAATAATGACACAGGATATTACACAAATAAAAAGCTTTTATTTCACAGAAACTTACATACAAGAAAATGTAAAATAATAGAAATCGACGAGAGATATAAACAAGAACAGAAAAGTTTTAGTAGTGCCACCATCTATCGGCTGCTAAAGAAAATAGCGAATTAATTTATATTATATTTCATGCAAGGCTTTAATTAATACATGACATAAAATATGGCCTGGCTCTTTATTTATCCAAAATGAGGATGAAGATAAAGATTTTTCACTTAACCTGGCCACAAACTAAATGCCACAAGAAAATACCAAAAGTTAATTTTTTAATAAGGTTTTGTTTTAGGTGAAGATTTTGAAGTTCTTTGAGTTGTATAGACCAACAGGAAATAATGGCTATTTACAAAATTTGAAAGAAACTTCAAAAAGAGGAAATGGAAGATCTCAATCAAAGGAATATATAAGAAATGTTTAAAAATTGTAACAAAAAATAATTTGGGGTATTAAAATGATAATGTACAGGTAAATAAGAGATTCAAGCTTTGATTTGCTTAAATTGAATGTTTACATGCTCTTGAAAATAAAAAAGGTATATTGAAAAAAATAAATTATTTAATAATCCAGAATCTACAAAACTCTAAAATCCGCAAAATTCTAAAATCTGCACAGCCTCTGGTCCCAAGCTGTGTGGATTTTTGAGACTCTACTGTAATCAAAACTCGCAAATGTTAAGGGATTACTGTACAGTCATTTTATGTTCAATTATGTGGATGGTTTCTAACCAGGACATTAAGGTGTCATTTGGTTAGCAGCCTGTGAAATTTTCAAATTTTGTGGCTATTTTTCTGCTGTGTTTAAATTTTCTAGTTAAATAACAGAATTTTCTCAAAATAATCAGGATTTTCTCTTGCTTTAGGTGAACTTTAAAAATGCAGTTTAAAGAAATAAAGATAGAAAATGGTTTCCATTTATCAGTCATTTTTAGGTATCATCCCTTTAAAATTTTAGATTGGAAGCTTATACACCAGGAGCCGGCAGCTCAGACAAGCACCTCATTGAGTTCATGGATGAAATTCTAGGAGTAGTTCAATCTTGATTCGCATATTAAAACACAATCGGTCTGCCAAGTCATATTTTGGTGGAAAACACCTGAAAACCAAGGGTGCAGAAAATGTTTCTACTCCTAACATTTCCCCCAATCCACATGAAAATTTCCCCAAAATTTTACAGTATGTTATAGGCAAATGCTGTATTAACATAGGTATAGAAAATTTATTTTTCCAATATTTCCCAACTTATGCACAAGTATATATGACAGGGGTGATTAAGAATGAAAAAAATAAAATTTCTGAAATTCACAGAAAAATTTTCTGAAAGGTTACAGCAGAGTGGGGGAAGGGGGGAAATCCACTCCCAGCACTGCGTTTTTTCGCGGCTCTGACGAAATTCGCGTTTTTTCGCAAACTTTTGACGAAATTTACGTTTTTTAGCGATCTTTTGATGAAATTTGCGGTTATTTCGCCTTCCTTTTGACGAATTTTGTGGTTATTTCGTGGGGGTTTTTCTACGAAATTCGGGGTTATTTTGCCATGTTTTGATAAGAATCGCGGATATTTCGCCCCTTAATACGAAATTCGCGATTGTTTTGCGATCTTGTGACGAAAAGCACGTTTTTTCCGTAAATCTTTGACAAAATTCGCGGTATTTTTATATCCGAATTTTCAGAACGATGACCGATTTTTTTTTAATTTTCGGAACCGAATGCATTAAATTTTCGGAAAATTCGGAACGGAATTACCCCTAATATACGGTACATATTATTCTGAGATCGATTTTGTGAAGGTTGTCATACGGATCTTTTTATTTGTACCGAAATTTTTCTATCTCAGGGAATTATGGAATTCGTTGTTAAAATCGAAATCAATTGTACATGTTTCTGCAAAATTTCCCCAGGTGGTTAAAATTTCCCCCGATCCTAGATCGCCGGATCGGACATATTCTGCACCCCTGCTGAAAACTTGATTTTAGCGGCTGATTTGTAGTTTTACCATTGTGTTTTCCTGCTCCCAGTCCTCCATGTTTTCATACCTTTTGGTGCAGGAAAACACAATGGTAAACCTATGAGTCAGCCTCTACTAAAATCGGGTTTTCAGGTGTTTTCTGCCAAGATATGACTCGGCAGACCGATTGCATTTTAATATGCGAATCAAGATTTTAACTAATCGTAGAATTTCATCCATGAACTCGATAAGATGATTGTCTGTGCTGCCAGTCTATTATGATAACCATAGCTTTTCGGTAATCAGGGCCTATATTCAGGCAATATTTCAATTAGGATTTGAATCTTGATAGAATGAAAATATGGGAGGTGGAGATGAAAGAAATTCATTTAATCAGAAACTAAATAAGAATATCAAATTTAAAAAGCTTGAATTTTAAAAGTTCTGCGTTAAACAAGAAGCAAGAGTGTGAATTCTGTACCACAGTGAGCCAAAACTTGTATCCTGATGCATGTTGTTACAGAATCAGATTTATGTGTAATTTTATACCAGTATTGTTTTTAACCTTTATTTGATTGCACACCAAAATGCTGTTGTAAGATCTGGCAACAAACTAAGTACAACAGTCATCAAATTAAAAACAAACAAAAGTGTCAGAAAAATTCTGTGCACATGCACCTTGAGTAGGCACAGAATGTTAATATTTCGTATGTGCTATTTAAAAATATGTCGTATTGTTTTTAACGTCATATGTGTAGAAGAGACATAAAAAATCTGACAACTTCTAATCAAAAGGTCACACAATTAATGCATCCGTAATTAACACAGATGGCTAGAAAATGTCTAAAATGGAAACATATTTCTGATTGAGCTAAAATTTGTATGTGTAAGGCAGGCCACACGTTGAGGTGACAGGAAGAAGATGAAGTGCAACTTAGGAGAAGAAACAGGTCGAAACAAAGAAGAAACCTGCTTCAACCTGTTTTTTCTATGAAGTCAAGCAACATGTCACTTCAGCGTGTGTCGTACCTAACACCACTGTTGCTCCAAATTTAGCTTTGCCATCTGTCATTCCTGAAAATGAAATATGTTTTGCTTTTTTAAAAATCTGTGTCTAATTATTTCTTCTTAAATATTTTATAGCAGTGACTCTTCTCTGGCTCATTTGTGGGTTTGTTTGCCTGTGTTATCCTAATTCTAGAGAAGAATATGATGAAAATGAAGTGTTACGAAAGCACTTTCCTTTCAAAGGCATTTCAAGAAAAGGCAATAAGAATGAATAAGCAAGTATGTTTCTTCTTTGTAATGGGAATTCTGTAAAATTTTGAATGATTGTTTTCTTCCCTGATTGAATATTTTTTATACTTATTTTGAATGTGACACATTTTTCATTTAAATGATACTTGTCTGTAAGATTATCTAAATTAAAAGAACTTTATTGGCTTCCGTGGCTTGGACTGTACAACAGCACCGTATTTTTCAGCCTATTAGCTTCGGATTATGTGCTAAAAAAGTCCTAAATTTTTTGCTGCGTACTATAGGCCGGTGCGGATAATCTTAGGTTTTTTTTTCCTTGAGTTGCTAATTGGAATAATCGCGAGAAGAGCTAATGTTTCTCGCATACAATGACAGATGGCACCAGCAGATTTCAACAATGTACATTGGGAAAATATATCTAAAATGTAGTCATTAAATAAGCAACGACTCCTTTCGCAACTCAAGGCTGGCTCTGTTAGACCTCCCCCCACCTTCCCTTCTGCATTTGCTGCTTTCAATCTGTCATCGTCAATGCTCACAACTCCACAATGACAACACTCCTGTGTTCCACTCCACCACAGCACCTGTGAGACAAACTTTATATCTTCAATTAATGTATGATAATCTCTGCTTAGATTGTTCAGCTTCGATTCAAGGTAAACGCAGGCAATACGCCCTGCATAGGCACTTAAGGGACAACGGACATTGACATTTGCAAGCCATAGAGCAGTAACGGAGCACAATCTTCTAACGTGTGGGAAGCATCTGCAATATCTTACAAGGAGAGGGCCAACCTTGTTAATCACAGATTTTGATTATTTTAATATATGTTGTAGGGTAGAGGCCCCTTAGTGTCAGGTTCAACGGATTTTATCCAATGCTCCTTAGTTCTTGAGAAACCGGGGGGTCTAATATTAGTGCACAACTTAAATACTTACTTTGCTACAACAATGATAGGTCAGTCGTAGCTCAGTTGGTATGGTGTTAACCGGCTGATTGGCGGGCCCGGGTTCGATACCTGAATGCGCTACATTTGTTTTTCTCATTTTTTGTTTTATAAATTTACTTGTAAGTATAACTTAATAATCTCACTGTCAATTAAAATTTTTAATATTGTATATCAATTATAATTTTAACCTATTTAATTTTTTACTTTTAACTGAATAGTTGTAATAAAACATCATAAAGCTGTTATTTTTTTTTAAAAATCAGTTTTAAAATGTATTTCATATATTCTTTATCGTTGCAATGATATTGAGCAATTGTGTCAATTCGTGATTTTAAAGAAACATCATTTACGCATTGCTTTAACAAAGGAAGTCAATGAGATAATACTATTATTCTGTTTTTAAAGTAACAAGCATAATCATATTAAAAATTAGCATCAGAATTAAATTACAACCGATTTTTTGCATATTAAAGATTTTTAAATTTGTAATAAGTATGCTTGCGCTTTCAATTATTTTGCTTTCCCCTTTATCTTTTTTCTGCTTTTATTTTATTTGAATATTCCTTTTTTTTTATCATAACTAGATGGCACCACAACAGAATTTGTCATGATTTTGGAATTTTTATCATTCAATAATAGATCCAATTTCTTTTTAAACCTCTTTAATGGATGAAAAATGATAGTTTACAAATAAGAAATGATAAATTTAAGTTTGTTAACATTATAATTAATGTTTGGTGTTAAAATTTTTAATTGAAATTATTAAATTATAACTATATTTATAAAACAAAAAATGAGGAAAACAAATGTAGCGCATTCAGGTATCGAACTCGAGCCCACGGATCAGCCGGCAAACGCCATGCCAACTGAGCTACGACTAACCTGTCATTTTTGCTGCGAAGTAAGTATTTAAGTTGTCTACTAATATTAGACCCCCTGGTTTTTCAAGAACTAAGGGGCATTGGATAAAATCCGTTGAACCTGACACTAAGGGGTGTCTACCCTACAACATATATTAAAATAATCAAAATCTATGATTAACAAGGTTGGCCCTCTCCTTGTTAGCCTCGAACACAAAGGGAGAATAGGGTCAATTTATAATCTCTTTTTCTGTTTGTCAAAAAGTGTTCTGTGGTGCAGGCTATGAAAATCACATGCAAGCAAATTTGTTACCATTTTCTCTGTAAGATTGTGTATTATTCACGATGTCTTGTAAGCAAAAATGTGTTAGTTATATGAATAAATTTAAAATTAATCGAATACCAGAAATATGAAAATTTAATGCAAAATGTATTTTTCTTTATTTTTAAATTATTTCATAAGATTTGTTTTCTTTAAAAAATTCCTTATGATTTGCATATATCTACTAAAAGTTTTCCGTTTCTGTTTATAAATTTATCATTGTTTTATGTATTTGATGAATTAAAAAAAGTATCACTTTTATCAAGCAGTTTACTGGTGACTAGCTATTGACCAGATTTGAAATTTCCATTTCCAGTGCGGATAATACGGCAACACTTATTTTAATTAGTAAAAAAATATGCTTGTGGATTATACGCTGCTACGGATCATAGGATGAAAAATACGGTTCTTAATCATGCCTAACTTCAGATAGTTGTCTGTAATTTGGTTGATATATATTTGTCTATATTTTTAGGGGGGGAGGGTACTAGTACCTTAACGCTTTGTCCCATAAATATCGCCAGTAATGAAGTCAACTTTTATTATAAAGCTACCACATCAGTTAATACACTAACTTCTATGAAGATCCACACAATTTTTACCATTATGGGAAGGGTACAATCACTTAGCACCATTCCCCTCTTCCATTTAGCACCACCTAGCCAAAAGACTTTCATATCACATAATTATTTTCATTTGCTTGAAGAAAACTTTTCATCATGAGAAGCATTTTAGTCCAAACCGCACTCCTGTATGACAATTACTTGATTTTATATAGAATTTAAAAACGTGTGAGGAACTTTTGGGACACCCTGTATTATCTATATATGAGATGGATGGTATATTTTTAACCCATTTATGCCTAGCATCCCATTTTTGGGATGTTTTGAATCTTAATAAATTTTTTGAATTTTCTTCTTCTTTACAACATGAAAATTGTATGAATTAATTGTCTATAAATGTCTTTATATATTACCAAGAAATGATAGCGTAAGATTGATATTTATTTGCTTAAATGAAGGCCTTTTGTTTGGTGTTTATAGATTTTTCCTTTTTCAAGATACCGAAATGTAAAAAGTAAGTTTATTAGTATTTTTTGTATCAAGGATTCAAATAAATAAGTCATAATCTTAGCCTGTTGACTTCTTTGAAATACACATTTTTTAAAATTGCGAAATTATAGGTTCAAGCCTATTTTTTATGCATGTTTGTAACATACAAAATATAGGGCGCTAGGCACAAATGGGTACATATTTCTATTAGCCATTTAGGGGACAGTTATTTATGTAAAGTCCTTTTCAAGATGATTTTGAAATAAATTGTTTTTTTAGCCTCAAATACGATTATTCTTAATTTATTATTAATAATACTTATAATGTTATTAGTCTCTGTAAAGAAATTTTGTATATTTTTTTAATAGTTCATAAAAATGCTAATTATAGTATATAATATGAAATTTAAAAGCTTAATTTATATGAATTTAGACGAAACATATAATTATGCATTTTTCCACATATGGATATTTCCATATTTAGTACGTTTACGTTGTATCAAATAAATACAAAAATATTTTAGCATAATTTTGTTTAGTATTTTTCCCGTTCATTTTGCAACATTTTAAAGTGATTTTAGCAACACATTTGACAAAACAAAAATTCAGGCATAAATGAGTTAAAGCTGTTTTCAAATCTTTCATTTTCTTTCTTTAACAATGTTGATTAATAACTGATGACTCTATTTTTGTTATGATCATGTCTTGATAATTTAAAGTATCCATTCGACAATATTTTCTGAAAGATGATTTCTTTATTTTTATAGAAAAGGAAAACCCCCCTTTTCTAAACATAGAAACCTAAATAAGAATCTTTGAAAAAATTATGAATTTTCCTATTAAAAAAATAATTTAGTGATTGTGTCAGAAAATTATAAGTTTAGGCTTGAGAACAGCTTTAAGAGAAATTTTAATTGTTTTGGCATTTTATCAATATATTGTTACATGTTTTATAAATACAGGTATTGACTACAAGATAATTGCTGCCATGAGAAGCATTTTTGCTGGTTTTACCTTGGTGGACTGTACAGTTTTAACAAGAAAGTGAACAGTGATGTAATTATAAACCCGTTTTACGTTTAAATCCACATATTATTGTACTGAAGATATGTTTTCTTGTATTCTGCATGCTATGTATGTATGTATGTAGCACCAGGGCTGCTAACTTCTAAAAGTTCTTTCAAACTATGGTTTTCAGCAATTGTTCTCAAACTTTAAGTTTGGTTATAAATATAATCAATTTTTTCCATGTTAATGGGAATTTGCTTCTAATTCTATAGAAAATAGGTCCAAACAATTATGATAAATCATAACAGTTGGTAGCTTTGGTAACACTTACGTCTTGTATATAAAATTGTGTTTCTTGGCTGCATTATAGGTAAGTAATTTTAATAAATTCTAAAGATTTATTTTAATTCTACAAAGATCTTATAATATTTATTTTTTTGCAAAATCTTTTATCTTTTTAGTTCATCAAGATTGTGATTACAACAATTTAATATTTAATTTATTGCTTAAATTCCTTGTTTTTAAAACAATAACATGGATGTTTATCCTTTTTTTAAAATTAAAAAATCAGTGTTTATGACCATTGCTACTTTTAACCAAAAAGTTCATAGAGTTAATATTATAAATTCTTTTGATGTTTTCACAACATGAAGTTGTTGCCGAAATAAGTAAACATGTTTAACCCTTTATACCCCGACGGTACTTTAAAGTGCCATTAAAATAACTTGTTACAAAATTAATTTAATACATCGATTAGTAGTACTACAGTTTAGAATGAGTAATAGATACTTTGCTTTATCTTATTCCAAAAGTATTATTAGTTCCACACAAAAAAAATATATTTAAAAGGATGATTTCTTTTTCATTTGCATCGTTTCAGCTTTCTTGACATTGAAAGATTGGGGGGGGGGGGGTTCAGTTAGGAAATATTTCTATTGTAAGAACATTACATTTGTACATTTCCTAATTCTATAAAATACTAAGAAAAATATTTTAAATAAAAGATTTGAGTGGAGTTATAAATATTGCATAAAATCCCTATAAATTCAATTTTAATTAGCAAAATCCTTCTAAAATTTGTTAAATGATTGTATAAATCTTCTAATGTAGTTTCAAAAATTCATGAAAATACTTTAGAAGATGAAATTTTCATGAATTCATAATTTGGGATATAAAGGGTTAAAAAAAATGGTCAAAATATCGTATATAGTAATACTTGTTTAAATTTTATCTGTGCTGTTCCTTGGAATGTTGCTTATAAACGTGAATATTTTAAAAAATATTTTTATGGTTTTTTTTAATGACACAAATTGATGAAGACCTAGAAAAAATTAAGAATAAGAAGCTTATAGAGTAAGCTTTTTTTTTTTTTTTTTTTTTTTTTTTAAAAATACAGTTGAATTTTATCATAGAGGCATTTATTTTTATGTATAAGTTTCTAATATATACAAAGTTACTGCATTGTCACTTGGATTATTACAACGGCTGTTTATGACAATACAGCTTTTGTAGTTCTTTTGATGGCTCCATAACTATTTTAATTTAGTATTATCTTCATCATCATCAACAGAATAATACATAAATTTGTAACTCTTATTTATTTATTAAATTATTAATGTTTTTATTGTACAGAATTGTAAATGAGTTTTAACACATTCTATAATTATTATTTTGTTGAACTTTTTAACAATGTTTATTATATGTGTCATGTTTTCTGTTATTAACATATTTTTTGTTCAAAAGTTACTTTTCCCACCAATTTAACGTATTGTTTTTTGAAAAAATGTGTATGTTTAAGTTATTTTAAATAAATGTTATTAAAAATAAACCATGCTCACAAATTTGTCCATGTATTGCTCAAAAATATTCAAATGTAAAGGGTATCCACTTAAAAGGTAGCCAGGAAAAATGTATGTTAAAATAAGTACAGTGGCATGCCGATTATCTGAACCTTTCAAGATCTGGCCCAGTTAGAATACAAATTACATAAGTCTATTGAAAGAATGTAATACAGTAAAACCTCCCTAAAGTGACCACGTTCCGTTCCAATAAAAATGGGTTGCTCTGAGAGGTGGTCTCTTAATGGAGGTCATGTTTAAATCTAGATTTTAATTGTTGAAAAAAAGGTAACAATTAACTTTACTAAAATTTATTTTTCACATTAGGAAAAAAATGTTAAAATTTAAGTATTAAAACAAAAGTTAATAATTATATAAGTTAATTACTGCAGAGTTAAAAAAAATTAATACATTGACATTTGATTTGATTTTACGATCTTATCTTTTATAACTTTTATTTCCAAGTCCTTTCGAAGTTCAGTAAATAAATGCAATTTTTTTTGACGAAAACAAATGATGATTTCATTAATTTATCTATTTCTTTGTGAGTTTCCTGACAGAATAGGACAGAGGAGTTTATTGACCATCATCCTTACTTTGTCATCAGAGTTAAATTCATTGCCTAAAAAGGCACACTTAAAAGTTACCAAAATAAATAAAAATTCAAAACTTAGTTTAAAAGTTTGATTAATAATGTGCTCTCCAGAATTATTATTCTAATAAAACCTTCTTCAAGCGACCAGGAAAAAACAAAATTTGTTTCATTTTCTTCAAAGAAATGGGTCGCTCATGGAGGGAGTTCAACTGGGGTGGTCTCTGAATAGAGGGAAAATTAGTATTGAGCCTATAGGAATAAATTTCGTTCCATGAAAAAATGGTCGCTTAATGGAGGTAGTCACACAAGAGAGGTTTCACTGCATTTAAGGAGTTCTAAGCACATCTAGGAAACTTTTTTCATTTCTAAGAAGTTTCTAAGTAGTTTACCCGGGAGGACTCGCGCCGGGCCTGATAGAACCAGAGTGCATAGGGTTTTTACAATTGTCACTACTATTTTTTTTAATGTAATATTCAACTTATTTTATCGCAAAATTTGTAACAATTATCTCAGACTAAATAAGGTGATGATTATTATTGATATTTATTGGTGACAAAGTAAAAACCTTTCATACCCTGGGTATGCGCACATTCTCCCGGGTTAAGGAGTCTTTATGAAAGCTGACAGTTTATCTACAAAACTTCAATCTAGAAACTGTCTGCTTCAACATGTTTATCATAGATCTCTCTATAAAACTATTATTTTTCATGTTTTTATATACAATATATTTTGCAGGGTAAGTCAAGAAAGTGAAAAGGTCACAATAAACTTGATTATTGCAGCAGCAATGTTAGTTACTTTTTTCAGAATAGAGAAATACAAAAATGTGAAAAAACATGCAGAAATTTGCCATCAATTAATATATATTATACATAAAGTATACATAACACATATAAGTATGTTCTTGAATATAAATTTAAAAAAAAATTATCAAATTTCAATTATAAAAACTTGAAAAAAGCAGATCAAAATATGATAAGCGTTTCAGATATTTAGTGAGATATACATTTTTTAACGAATCTCTGTGTTATGTTATTACACCTGTAAACATATACACGTTATATTTTATCCAGTGCTGCAGTTGTTCCCAAACTTTTTATTATTATGTGACTCACCTTAAAGTTTGAAAGTTTTTGTTCAATAAGTTTCAGAAATAAAGATTAACATATAAAAATACATTAGAAATAAATGATACCATTTCAGCACATAATTTCAATAAATACATTTTCCTGCTTCAAGTTTTGTTCATAATTCCATCAGATATACAGTGAAATACGTTTAACACGAAATTGAGGAGGCCAACATTTTTTTTCGTGTTAAAAGAATTTCGCATTAAAAGAATCATAAAAAACAACAAAATTCAAATATTTTCGACGTCGTCAAGTTGAATTTTGATTTCCTGTTAAACTACTATACTGCATACATTACGATAAAATACAAGTAAAAAATATATATATATATTTTTTTTTTTTGGGGGGGGGGGGGGATCAGATATCTTTTTTTGAAGTGTTTTTTTCAGCACTCTGAGATCTAGCTTGTTTGAATGAAATAAGCAAAGCTGTCTCTAAATCTTCGTACTTAGTGGTTCTCGTACATTTTTTCTCTGACTTAAACATACTGCACTCAAACATTAACGTAATGGGATCTATCAGATTTCTGTTTTCATCCTTCCTTTTCATCAACTGCATTTTCAGTTGAAGTGAAATAGCAGTTTGTTTTCGGATCAATTTCTCAGCCTTAATGCTCTTAAAACATAAGCTAATTTACAAAAAAAAAAAAAAAAAAAAAAAAAAAAAAAACCACGAAATTCACTGATTTTCACCCAAATTCAGTGGCTTTAACACAAAATTCACCAATTTCAACTCAAACTAACTAGATAGAAAGCGAATTTTTTTTCGTGTTAAACGATTTTTGTTTTGTGTTAAAAGAAAAAAAAATGTATTAAATTGCATACTATACTGTCCGGACCACTATATCATTTCGTGTTAACCGATTTTTCATGTTAAGCATTTTCGTGTTAAACATATTTCACTGTATATTTACTTTTAGAGTTCTATGTCCTGAAAGTTCTTAAATTTGTTCAAATAATGAGATAATAATATAATTTTGCACATTTTATATAATTTAGACTCTACTTAAAATGATTTTCCACCCCACCAAGTAAAAGACTCTCTCAAATCTGCAACCCTAAAATCCTCATATCATTGCAGATGTAAACATTGAGACTTACAGTTAAGATTTAGGTGATAAATTCAAGGTTTTTAAATTTTTGTATCATTCTGTACACATTTAAATGTATAATTCTGATCAACATGACTGAACTCATGCTTTCTCATAGATAAAATATAAATTTATTTCTGAAAAATCTAAGATAATGCTGATATCAGTGGCAATTGTGAGCTATTTGCCCAATACATTTATGTATTCAAGGTTTTTTGGTTATTAAGCCTGGCTAAACAAGAAATAAAACTTAGTTATTTTAAGATTTTGATGTAAATTATTAGTGTACCTTCATGAAGAGAGTTTCACTGAATAATTCATGAAAAATTTATCTCCTCATTATTATTATTTTTTACTTGAAATTTACTTTCAATATTTTAATTACTTTTAAAATATTCTTAATTTTTAATTATTTTTTACTTAATTATTTTAATATCTTTGTAAGCATTCATTATAATTTTCAGTGCATAATTACATTCAAATTACTGTTATAAAATGTAAAAACAATGACCAGGAATCCTCAAAATTCTAAAATCTGCACAACCTCTGAACTTAAGCTATGTGGATTTGAGGGAGTCTACAGTAATATTGAAATAAACATTATAAAATTTTTACACAAAATATATTAAATAACAAAAAACTTTATCATAAATATTACTTTATTTTTAAAAAAAGTTTTGCTTTTACAACTTTGGGAACATGTCTTATTGTTAAAGAAATTCTTCTGTCCCTTTTTAAAATGTTTTCGGTGCTTTCTTCACAAAACTGCAAATTTTTCAGATCGATTGCATTTTTATCATCATGAGTTAGTTCTTTTATTCCATGCAAGTATTTCTCATAAAGATCATCTTGAACAAGTAGTAGGCTGCACCTTTCTAGTAGTAAGGATCCAACATAACTATACATCTGATGCATACCAACACAATTATTATTCTGCACTTCCATCTGCATTTTATGGGGGGGGGGGGGAGAAAAGAAAAAAAAATCATTTCTGATAACTGAGTATTAAACAAACTAGAATGTCAAAATTTTCATATTTGTAGATGTTTTCTAATTGTTTTGTTGGGTAGGTAAAATATGAATAACATTTAATTATTGAGGAAGTTGTGGAATTTAAAAATATGGTTACATCTGAAAAAAATAAATAAATAAATAAATAAATAAAAAATAGTAACATATCAAGTTGAATTTTCCAGTATTTATATGTTTTCTCTTTCCATATTTTCTTGGTAGGCAATAAAAAAATCAGCAACTAAAAGGTACTACAAAACCAGTTAAATGTTACTCATATTAAAATTCAATAACTGTTGCTATATGCAGGATTGCTACTCATACAGAAGCATGCAATTCCCTGACTTTTGCATGTGTATTTTAAGAAAATTCCAGTTAGGCAGTGTAGTGCGTATTAGACATGCTGTGGGTAAAATAAATATCTTATCACTCAAAAACATTAAAATTTTCTAAATGCAGATGACTGATAAAGCTCCTTTCTGAAATTCCCAAAAAGTTGCTCTCAAGATTACAATAGAAACTGCTCTTATTATTACAAATTTCCAAATGAGTTTGTCAACAAACTGTAAAAATTTTTGTGTACTGAGCCACTGTACTCTTCAGAAAGTCCTTCCGGCCAGTGCCGGGAGGAAGAGGTAGCTTTCATATTCCTTATTTTAAAAAAGCCAACTTATATTAAAATATTTACATTAAAATCACAGACAATACATAAAACAATTAAAATTAATACATAAAAACACTAAAAACATATTAAAATTGGGACGTTTCGGATCATCACGATCCCTCCTCAGCCAATTATAAACGTTAAGTCAATACTATCAACAGTTACAAGAAAAACGCAACAGAAAGTCAACAATTTCAGGTTACAGTTAAAATAAAATAGAATACTCGGCCGGCACAGATGCAGCTTTGTTAATCGCTAAATCCTTGGTTTTAGTATGCCAGGCCTCTAAAAACACTCTCCCTGCGTAATTGTTGCAGCCGGATCGGATCACAAAAGCTTTATTAAAATCTGCAAAATGGTCGGTTGCAATAGTATGCTGAACGATCTTTGAATTCAAATTTCTACATTTAAATGCCTGTTTATGCTCTTTAAGCCGTATTTCAAGTGTCCTGCTAGATTCACCAATATAAACTGCTTCACACTGCTCACACAGAATTCCGTAGACGATGTCTTTAAACTGCAGGATGGAATATCTATGTTTAAAATTACATAACAGATTCTTAAGAGGATTTTGGGGAATGAAAAATGTATGAATACCAATTGATTTCAAATAATGTGAAATCTTTTCAGAAATGCAGCTATAATAAGGTATGCTTGCGTAAACATTTGATTTAGTACGCTGGAAAGGTGAAGGGTATTCATGTCTGCAAGGAGAATTTCTCTGAGAATTCGAAGGCACAATCTTAATGGGTAACCATTTAGCTGTAAATCAATTAAGATTTTTTGTTATCAACTTAGCTTGCAACTTATATTATTCAAACACACAAAGCTCAATTTAGTGGAAACCGAATATAGGAGATTCAATACTAATTTTTATCAATACTAAATCATTATGAATGAGAATTTTGCGAAATTAGACAGCTTTATCCAAGCTGCTTTTATTTAAAGTAACTTATATTTGGCTGCCAAATTCGGCGATTTCTTAAAGTCTCTGCCATTTTAAGACAACATGGTGGATGAGGCTAACCAGTGAACTTGGTCGAGACTTTAGCAATTGCTGTGCACATGCTCACTCACATCGGAATCGGTGGATATATACAAGTGCTGTCGCAGGCAAAAAATCAGATTTTTCAAAATGTCACCCACATTAAAAATTGAAACTGCTATATCTGAGCCATTTTTTAAGATAAAGACAAACAAAAAATGCTCTTGAATCCTTATATCAAGGTCAAATACTTAAGAAAGAAACCTTTTTCAATTTCTAATTTTTTTGCACCTCACTTTAAATATAATTTTTTTTTAATTTAATGGCCGCCATTTTGAAACAAGATGAAGCTGGCCAGCGAACTTGGTCGAGATGTTGAGGTATAGTATCCACATACCTTCTTACATCGAAATAGGCGAATACGTGTGTTATCGCGTGACAAATACAAGATCGTTTCAAAATGTTAGCCATGCTAGAAATTCAAAGTGCTATAATTCAACCATTTTTTAAGATATAAACAAAAGAACAAATTTTCAGAAACAAAAACTGCTCCGGAATCTTTGTATCAAAGCCAAACACATAAAAAAAATCTTTATCATTTTCCAATTTAATACCTCATTTTAAATTTAATTTTTTTTAATGGCAACCCTTTTGAAACAAGATGGCGAATGAAGCTGGCCAACGAACTCGGTCGAGACATTGGTATGTACTATGTACAGACCAAGTTACATCCAAATCGGTTCATAAATACGCCTGTTATCGCGTGACAAAAATCAGGTCGTTTTAAAATGTCAGCCACAATAGAAATTCAAAATGCTATAACTCAGCCATTTTTTTAGATATAGATGAAACAAAAACTGTTCTGTAATCTTTGTATTAAGGTCAAACACATACGAAAAAAATCTTTTTCATTTTCCAATTTTTTGGTTTCTCATTTTAAATTTTAAATATTTAAAAAAATTTTAAATGGCTGCCATTTTGAAACAAGATGGCGGATGAAGCTGGCCAACGAACTCGGTCGAGATATTTGTATGTACTATGTACACACCAAGGTACATCCAAATCGGTTCATAAATATACCTGTTATCACGTGAAAAAATTCAGGACGTTTCAAACTGTCAGCCATGCTAGAAATTCAAAATGCTATAACTCAGCCACTTTTTAAGATATAGACGAAACAAAAACTGCTCCCGAATCTTTTTATCAAGGTCAAACACATAAGAAAAAAATATTTTTTTAATTTTCAAATTTTTGGTTCCACATTTCAAATTAAAATTTTTCTTAAAAATTTAAATGGCCGCCCATTTTTAAACAAGATGGCGGATGAAGCTGGCCAACGAACTCGGTCGAGACATAGGTATGTACTATGTACACACCGAATTACATCCAAATCGGTTCATAAATACGAGAGTTACAGTGTGACAAAGGTCAGATATATATATATATATATATCAATTTTGAACGGAGGGTGGTATGATCGATGAAAATATATCAAAATTTTTTTTAATCGCTTTCCTCCGAACAGCTGCAATAGATAGCTTTTTGTAGTGAAAGCTACCTAAAATCTGTATCACAAAATCCCTAAAGTCCTTAAAAAAAAAAAAAAAAAAAAATGTAGAAGTGAAGCAGACATTTCAGTGAGGAGATGAAGATTTGAGATGATTATTTATTGTTATTTCAAAATAAGAAATACTTCTAAAAAAAAAAAAAAAAAAAAAAAAAAAATTTAAAATGTATACTGTGTTAATTATAGGAGAACAATGAAAATTCCAGAAGGAAGATAATTTAGATGAATTTATTTTCTAAAAAACATGAAAGATTCTCACTTCTGGTGGCCTCAAAATCACAATGAAATTTTATCAGATTCCTTAACTTTTCATATTTTGGATAAAATATTGAAATTCCCTGTTTTTTTTTTTTTTTTTTTTTTTTGTGCAGTTTTCAAACTCTCCTACTTTTTCAAGCTCTCCAGGTTTTCCATATAGTAACCTGTATGTATCAAATATGAACTAAATAATTTATAGCGGAAAATTACTTAAAAAGAAGCTGTAGTAAGACAATTACTTGAAGGCAATAGAGAAGGGAAAGTTCATTTTTAGAAAAGAATGAGGACTTGTTTATTATTTTGGCTCTCACAATAAATTGCCAAAGTATGATGCCAATTATAGCAAAACAGTCAGCAACCCTAATCAAATAATTACCATTTATAACAAATGTAGTAAAAACCAGCCATAATCAAGCTGCAAGCATATGTAATGCATATTCATTTACAATTAACTCTCTTTAATTCAAATTTCAATAATAAAAATACTGATTAACTCATATTTATTCTCTTTTTGAAGTTATATTCGAAACAGCATAAAAAATTCTTATGTAATTTGAATTTTCAAATCACTTGCTTGGGAAATTTGAATATTGTGATGTCTCACACATTTAATGTATGAATAAGAGTGCAAAGCTACATTTTTTATACTCTGCAGAGACAGTAATTAGAAAAATTCAGTTTCAATTCTACATACTTTCAGTTATCCAAATAAAACATTATTTGATAAGACGATGGTTTTACTGCTGTCTGAAAGATATACTAAACATTTCTGTTGTTACCCCCCCCCCCCCAAAAAAAAAAGATCATGAGTAATCAATAAATACTGATTTTCTTTAAAATGTCTAATTTTTAAAATATATATACATATACAGTAAAACCTCCCTAAAGCGACCATGTTCTGTTCCAATAAAACATGGTCACTCTGAGAGGTGGTCTCTTAATGGAGGTCAGGTTTAAATCTAGATTTTAATTGTTGAAAAAGGTAACAATTAATGTTACTAAAATTTATTTTACACATTAGAAAAAAATATGAAAATTTAAGTATTAAAACAAAAGTTAATTACATAAGTCAATTACTGCAGAGTTTAAAAAATGAATACATTGACGTTTACTTTGATTTTACGGTTTTATCTTTTATAACTTATTTCCAAGTCCGTTCGAAGTTCAGTAAATAAATGCAATTTTTTTTTTTTTTTTTTTTTTGGATGGGATCAAATAACGACGATTTGATTAACTTTTCTATTTCTTTGCGAGATTCCTGACAGAATAGGGCAAGGGAGTTTTATTGACCATCATTCTTAATTTGTCATCAGAGTTCAATTCATTGCCTAAAAAGGCACAAAGGGGTTTAAACACTTAAAAGTTACCGGAATAAATAAATATTCTAAACTTAGTTTAGAAGTTTGATGAAATGCACTCTCCAGAATTATTTTTCTTTTAAAACCTTCTTCATATGACCAGAAGAAAACAGAATTTGTTTAATTTTCTTCAAAGAAATGGGTCGCTCATGGGGGGAGTTAAACCGGGATGGTCTCTGAATAAATTAGTATTGAGCCTATGGGCATAAATTTCGTTCCATGAAAAAATGGTCGTTCAGGGAGGTGGTCGCACAAGGAGGTTTCACTGTATATAATTAAAATGAAATTACATGTGAGAACATAAATGGAAATATAGAGAAATCAAATTAATATACTATCAAATAAATAAAGAATATGATAAAAATATTAAGAGAAAACATGTTGAAAACAAAAAACATTAGCTGTTGCAAAGTAGTAAAATCAAGGGTATGAATTATAAAATCAGAACCAACCAACCAATCAAGTATATAAATGTGTGTGTGGGGGGAAAAAATCTAACTGTTTGCTAACAGAGCCGAAAAAAAAGTAAATTTTCTTTTAGTGTGAGGGGATAATATGAATTCTAATGAAGCATTTTTTCAATATTGATATGTTGTTTCCATGCAAAGTAATATATATTATGTGAAGAAAACAATATATACAATATGTTCATTAAAATGAAATTTCTTAACAATTACACAATGTTTCACAAAAAAAAAAAAAAAATAATAATAACATGGTTATTAAAAAAAATATATCAGAAGTTTATAAAGAAGTACATAAGTAACAAAAATACTGTAATGTAGTTTTAATAAATTTTTCTTTTGTACCTTTTTACTGGTAATATGTAAATTTTTCATGATCTCAAAGCATTTCAATGCATAACAATGTTAATACGTTCCTCCATTTTGTCAAATGTTTAAATATCTTTCTTTCACGTGTCGCTCTTAAAATGCATAATATGTCCAAAACAAGTTATTGTTCATTTCAAGATGTATGCAAGATTTTCAAAAGGTAGAAGGGGGGGAGGGGTTAGATGCAGCAAGAAACGCACAAACAAAAGAGAAAAAAAAGTTGAAACGACAAAAGGCTGAAAATTAAAAGGGTTATTCACAGTTAAGTGGGCTTTTTCCAGGATGTAGAGAACATAGTTGTATCCAATTTTTCATTACCTATGAATTTTTTCATTAATCACGATCGATAGCTAAATTTAAGAAAATCTAATTCAAAATTGCAATTGGCCTTTTGAAAATTAAAACTAGGCCAAATTCTTAATAATGTTCTGTAATAGATCATTTAGAGAGTTCTTGATTGGAGGACATAACTGAACTGCTGCAGATGTTAAAAATAAATCCTACTGTTCAAAATTTAAAAAAAAAAAATGTATAATTCTTATACAATCCTTTAATAGAGGAAATTGTAAATCTCTGAAAACAAAACTGCAGTCACAATTGTTTGTGATATGTTCTTTGGAAATTGTAGAAATGACAGAGACCCGGAGCTGAAGCTGGAGCCCAGAGCTGTGTTTTCCCTGGAGCTAGAACCGGAGCTGGAGCTCTTAAATTTTCCCATGCTCCAGGGCTCCTTTAGTTTTTTAATATTCTTTTAAATATTTTTTTCTTTCAGTCTTTTAAATTTCCAGGCTTAAAATATTTTAATTACATCATTATTCAGTATTTTAAATATATGATTTTTTAGGTTTTTTTTTTATTATTATTAGAGATGGAAACTTCTCACAAAAACATGGTAACACTACTTCTCTTCTACTTTCTACTTGAGTTAAGTGGCAACACTATTTGAAAATAAATATGTCCTCCGGCTGTTTACATGTGTAGTTGAACAATTTTGGTTGTTTGAAAAGTGTAGAAGAAATTTAAGATTTTTGTGTTTAAAATTCCACCAAACTTTCTTTTTTTAAAGTAAAAGCTAAAACATGTCAGATTGTTGAACAAGCATTTCAAATTTGATGAGAAGAAAAATGCAATTTGTCAGATCTTTTATGTAAAGGAAGAATTTGTGAGCAAAAAATTAACTGTGTAAATTAAAATCTGCAACTCAAAAGTGCGAAGTCGGAGCCGAGCTGGAGCGGTGGCCGAAGCCACAGTATTTTATCTGGGAGCGGAGCTGGAGCATCAAAAATTTTTCAGCTCCAGGTCACTGGAAATGACACAAAGTTTGTCATTGATATTTCTAGGAAAGACATTGTTTATCATAAAAGAATAAATAGCTTCATAAGATTTTCCTCAAAAAAGGAGACTGCTTTACCTTAGCTTGGTCGTAATCATCTGATGGTTTCTCATAGTAATCCAGAACTCCATGTGATCCTAAATTTATTGTAGCAATTATAGGGTGAAACAATGGTCCATCTTCATGTGGCTGCAAGAATGCATTATACTTTACAATTTAAGATTCTAACAACAACAACAAAAATCTTAAGTGCAATTATCATCAATTTTGTGTTAAAAAGTTGTAAAAGAGTCCGGATTAAAACTTGTATGTTGTGACTTATAACACAAAAGTTTATATCATACATTTCTTTAAATTTAATACAGAATTAATTTGATTCCTGAATTAAAAAACCAGAAAAAGCACAGCATAACAGCATCCCAAAATTGGGTCTATATATATTTTTTTTTAATTAATAATCTAAAACATAAAATATGACGCATTTCTCCGTAAAAGAAACTGCGATACAGCTACAATGATAATTGTAAAAAGCATACTGCTGATATCCGGTATTTGGGCTCTCAGCCAAAAGTTGGAGCGAAACATGAGCAATTAATTCTGCAACAATACAGTTTCAAGTAGTAAGAGGGCGATTTTCAAAAGGTGGGCACTGGACACACGTCATAACTTTAAGCCTTTCAAACATAACTTTAATTATCATTGACTTTATTTATTTTTTTTTTTAACAGTGAGTTTTTAATTCTATTCAGAGACAGGAAATGACATAATTTATTGTAAAAGCTTTGTATAAATATCTTAAAATTTTATTATTTTATGCTAAAGGGGCCAATTTCGGACATTCATAACGTTAACTGTTCCAATGCACCACCAAGAAAAAGAGTTTTAACTTTTTTCCAGGTGGTTCTAATGGTAAACAACGAATGCATAAAGGAAATGGATGATTTTTTGATAATTTCATTAAGAGATGGCAGGCTGATTTATTGCTTTTTTGAAGATAGAAGGACTTTTGTATAAAGAATTTTTCTGTATTTTGTTATGTCCGAAAGTAACGTACGTAACAAAGCATTTGATTTTATTATTATTATTACTGGATAACAAAAAGTTAATTATACATATATATATGTATACACATACAATTACAGGACACATTTACTACATTCTTAGTCTTAAGAATTTTTTAAATACTAAGCGCAACATCCAAAATCTATAACGTACGTGTGAAAAAATGTCCAAAATTTGTAACGTACACAACTGATAATTAAATGCCTTAATAATTAATTTTCCAGAATAGTTGCTGTCTTTTAATGTTTGTGTATAATTTTGTAGACATACTATTAAAAATATTCATATATTATATTTATAGACAAAATACTATACTATTAAAAAAAAATTGGCCTTAAATTTGAAAATTTTAAAAATTAGATATAGTTAACATTTTATGATCCCACCTATTGAGAATCTCCCAAGTGCATGAGAATTACAACAATGGAGGTAATTATACAGCAAATCAAGCTTGGTAAAATACCCCAATTGGCTATAGACCTGATTATACAAATTTACTCAACCATAAAATAGCAGGACCTTCTGTTGAGTGATCAAAACCAAAAGTGAATCTGTCTACTTTTTCATAATAGGAATCTTAAATATTAAATTTTATGATGCAATTCCACCTCATAGATGTTCATATATAGATATGAATATTGTGAAAAACATGACATGACAGTGCCACCTGCTGGACAATATGCAATGCAAAAATCTAATCATTGCCAATTTATATCACACTAAGCAAAGTTTTATGAAACTACATGCATTAAATCTCGAGAAAGAGAACTCACAAAATTTGTGTTACACATAGGCAGGATTTTTTTCCTCCCAAAAAACAGCCAAATCATATTTAAGGTATCCCAACATGCATAAATCTATAAAAAAAATTGGAAGTTGACGCCTAGAATTTGCACATTGTTGCAAATGTAAACAGAGAAGATGTAGGGGGAAATTTCAAGGGGCTGTTGCTATCAGTGGTAATCACAGTTTTTTTACTTATCAAGCAAGCTTTTCTGGCTAATATATCTGTCTAACTACAAATTAAATTATTAATAATTATGATTCTGATGCAAATTAACTTATTTAGAGCAAAAACTCAGCACAGCATATATTCTGCACAATATTTGTATGCGTAATTATAATCAAATTGTTTACATTACTTGCATTTTGTTTGCCCTTTTTTTTTATATTTAATTATTTTTTGATCATTCCATGTACATATTAATATGTAATTCTGGTTAATAAGATTAAATTCATGCTTTCTCATGAAGTATAAATTTATTTATGAAGAAAATCAAGATGGCACGGATCAAGATCATGACTTTTTTACAAAATACATTTTTTTACTTAATCAAGCTTTTTTATTATTAAATGTGGCTAAACATGAAATAAAACTTTGTTATTTTATGATTACAGTACAGAACCATTTATCCAGAATGCTTCGGGTCAGATGTATTCCGGATAACTGGTTTTTCCGGTTAACTGGTTGTGCATTAAAGCAGCATCCGTTTGATAAGTTTTGTGGAGTATGTGTGGTTGTGGTATTATTTCTGATTTTAAATTATTAGATTACCTTGGTTTAAAAATCAATGCAAGAAAGATTAAAAGTTAACCAGAGTTTAAAAGAAGATAATTTATGGGAATCTCTTAGGAACAAAAATTCTTCTATTTACTCTGCATAAAAATTAAAACATCTAAAATACAACTAAATATGTTTTCATTTCAAGTACTAGATGTTGTCACCAAATTATGCAATTGTTTCAAGCAAAGCCTATGTCAAACTGGCAGTGTATGACACCTTTTTCTGCAAAGATTCTGAAATCAGTCTATCAGAATATCATTCTGGATAACTGGTTTTCCAGTTAACTGGTTTCCGGATAAATGGTTCCATACTGTCTGTATCTTGTAAATTTTTAGTGAATCTTTATGAGGTAAGTTTCGTTAATTCAAAAAAAAAAAAATATATATATATATATATATCTAAAATCTACACAAACTTTGGTCTCATGCTGTGTATATATACTGGGTGTCCCAAAAATGGCTGATGGATTTTAAAATTCAGTAACTTGCAAGCAGTGACAGATATTAAAAAAATTCTTGCAGGAGGGTTATGTATGATGTCAGGATTTTGTTTACTGTGATTCTTTATTTTACTTTGAATTTCAAACAATACATGGCGCTGCAAGAAATAGATGCTAATTCCAGACCTGATTTTTGGTACTTCGGAATCCATTCGAAACATTTTAATCTCCTTTTTCCGCATGGAAGCAGAGAAAGGCCGAAAAATCGAGCCTGGATTTAGTGCCTATTGCTTCCAGTGCCATCTATTGCTGCTATTTGTAGCTAAAATTGGGAATTGCAGCATAAAAACCCTGACATCTTACATAACCCTCCTGCAAAATTTTTTTTAATATCTGTCACCGTTTGCAAGTTATTAAATTTTAAAATCCATCAGTCATTTTTGGGACAACCGGTATATTAAAAACAAGTATGCTGTGGACATCACAAAATTTTCTAAAACACTAATTTAAACAACACAGCTAAAACATCAACAATTATGAATATGATGTATAGTGCATTCTTTTGAATTTAACATCGAATTACAGTGATCGTTAAAATAAGCAAAAACCAAACAGCACACCCTGTAAGTAGCGCCAACTTTTGAAAAAATATTGGATGAGCTCAAAATTTTTGAGTAAAATAACACATACAATTTTTTTCCCTTAGTGCTTCTGTGTGCAGAGAGGTTCAGGGGAGGAGCAGATGACTAAAGATAATTCAATGTCAAACCATGGTTTTCTAAGTAAATTATAAAATTGTTATAATTTAATACAATTTTATTACATTATATTATCATAAATTCTTCCTTATAAAAAAGTATTTATTATAAATAGCATAAAAAATGACAGCTAAAGGGCAAAATACTAAAAGTCAAGAAAAACATACATTTTGGTCACCTACGTACTTTATCGATTCAAGACATCAAAACAGGTGGCAAAATATACAGGAAATTTGTTTTTGAGAAAAGTTTAATTATATATCCGCTGAAGGTTCTTTCAGAGCTCTTGTAACTCTTAATTGATGTTAGATGTCAATTTTCATCTGGGCGAAAAATGTCTGGACCAGGATTCGAACTGTGGATCTCTTGGCTGAAGCCGCCAATGAGCTATCCCGGATGAATCTGGTGGAACTTTTTCACCCAGTTCCACCAGATTCATCTGGGATAGCTCAGATGTTAGAACATTGGCGGCTTCAGCTAAGAGATCCCTGGTCCAAATCCTGGTCCGGATATTTTTCGCCCAGTTGGAAATTTACATCTAATATGATTTATTTATTAATTAGAATAATTGTGTTAAAATTTATCTAGTCTAATTGATGTCCTTACTATTTTTAAAACAAAGTCATTTTGAGAACTCGTCAACAAAACCAGTTTTTATTTCAGAGATTTAAATAAATAAATAAATGAAGGCAGCCGTGGAAAATTGGCGCAGAGGTGGAGCCTATTGACACCGCAAATTTTTTAAAGTATTCTTCTTATTATTAAAAACTCAGAAATTCTGCCAGTAAATAAACCAAAAAATACTACTAAAATTTAGTGGTGTCAGTAGGCTTCACCACTGATGAAGAATGAAATAAATCAATGGAAATTGGGTGTATGGACAGATCAAGTTATTGGGTGGGCTCGTATAAGTTGGCTCCACTGCAACCTGTAGGATAGAAATCTACAACCTTTCATGATTGAGAGCCCACCCCAACATTAATTCTTAAAATTCTGTGGGGCATTTGTAGGCCAATTAAAGTAGTGTATATAACAAATGTATACACAACTAGGTTACAAGACAAGGGCACTGTAGAAGTGCAGAATTTCTAGTTTTTTTTTATTCACAAATAAAACATTTCATTTATATATTTTTTCAGTTTATATTTAATTTTTTATCAGCAGTTCTATTGAATAACCTCAAATAATAGTAGTAGTACCAGGGGTGCCATTTCAGAACTTTGGGGGCAAAAATTTTTTGAGTGAAGTTATATAGCTAAGAGTAGGATCCAAGAGTCTACCCCCCCCCCCCCCCCCCCTTCGAACGAAAAATGTAAACTGAATCATGCTTACAAAAACAGTTAAAACTTTGAATACGAAAGTCAGGAATCATTGAATTATTTTGTTTTTAAACAGGTTTCCCTCTTAGCAGGTAAAATTTCAATATATTGAATATGAAAAATTTTCTTTTAGACTGAATTCCATTATAGGTTCCATTTTTACAGCTATCCTTAAAGGCTGTTAAACCATCCACTCTATAGTATAGCTCTGAAAAGAGATGTATAGATGTATTACAGTAAAACTTGTGAAAACGAAGCCTGTCCATAACAGAATTCTTTCTCAAAGAGGAAAAATATCAAATTTCGATGAAAAAACATCATACAGTTATACTTGCTAAGACAGAGACTTGTCTAAAATGGAACTTTTTTCTAGTCCCTTTCGACTACTTTTTTTCAGGTTTTACTACAGGGGTGCCATTTCAAGAGTTTCCTGGCGAAGGACAAGGAAAAATTTTCTTTGAGGAACAGGAAACGTACAGAACTGCACAAATCTCACTGAAAATGGAAAAATCCCGCACAATAAAAAAAGCTTTGTGTGATTTTATCTGCTTACCTTCTTTCATGGACATGTGATCATTCTGCGAATTTTTTTTTTTTTTTTTTCCCCGTGAAAGTCCAGGATTTTTTCTGCAAAATCAAATTCGTCAATGGGTCACAAAAAAAAAAAAAAAAATGCAAATTTTGACCCCCCAAAAAAAATTACCACAGAAAAAAACCCTAATTTCTCCAAACGACCGTGGAAAATATTGCTACTTTCATCAGAGATCGTGAAAAGAAATGCAGATTTCATCAAATGGTTATACAAACTAATATCTCGAATTTTGTACAAGGATTGCAAAAAAAAAAAAAATAGTGAATTTCGTCAAAAGATTGCACAAAAAATCACTAAAATTTAGTCAAATAATCGAGGGGAATTTCGTCAAACGATCATGAAATAAGGTATGAAATTTTGTGTAACTATCGCGTAAAAAATTAAAAATATTATTAGTTAGTGGTAGAAAAATATAATCAGGAATTTGGACAAATGATCATGAAAAAGAAATCGTGAATTTTGTCAAAAGATTGCAAAAACAAATATGGAATTTCGTCAGTTGGTCGCGGAAAAATATTTTGAATTTCGACAAATGGTCACGAGAAAAAAAAAAACAATTTCGATAACAGTTACAGAAAAAAAATCGTGAATTCCGTAAAACGGTCGCAGAAAAAAATTGCAAATTTTGTCAGATGATCGCATAAAAGAATCATGAGATAATCAGCTCTCGAACGTCATGAATAAGTCACGAAATTTGCAACTTTTGTGATCTATAGCAATAAGAAAATTTTCATTAATGGTTTTCTGCAAGTAAAGGTAAGGTAAAGCGTTAATTGTTTCGGGTTGCGTTTTCACTATTATGAGGTTCGTGTTAATACTATTTTTCAAAGAAACCCTGAATATTTTACAGATGAAAAAGCTACATATTTGAACATTAATGAATACTATATATATATATATCTCCACTTTTCTACATAAAAGGTAAAGTTTATATTAAAGATATAATTGTAGACTTCTTTTACAATAATTGTATTGAAATATGGATTCATTTTCTTTCATTTCAGGCCGGGTTGCCATTCAATGAAAATCTTTTTAGCGGTTTACGTATTTACATGAAATTACAGTCCTGCAGCAGGATAGGTTGACGTATTTTCTTAGTTGTGAGTGAGGTACACTTTAAGTTTTTCAGATTGTGCTTTATCTCTTTCAGTCGGAGTCAGTATGACCATTTAACAAGGAAGCTCTGCATATTTTTCAAATGAAAAATATAGATTTGACTATTAATGGTGGCCCATAGTAATAACCCATGTGCTCATTTCTGTACATAAGGGATAAAATTATAGGCCACTTTATTATAAACGTGTTAAAATATGGAGTAATTTTCTTTTACTTTGGTATTTGGTGGAAGTCTGTCTGTTTTTGGGTTGAAGAAATTGTTTTGTCGGGTGCACACAGACTCCATTCCTAGGCATTGAAGAATTTTGAGAGTGTACCATATATAACATGATTTAATAAAGCAAGTAATTAAATAATTTGATAACACTGCAATGATTGCAGTAAATATAACATGACACTAATAATCCAAAAAAGTAAAAAAGTCAGATAATTAAGAACTTGAATTATACTCGCCCCTTCATCTCCCCCCCCCCCCCCCCCACCTGCAAAAAACTATCTAAAAAACTCTACCCCTGAATTTCTAGCCATGAGGAACTAGTTGTCCTAGGATCCAGTTGTACACAGCTGAGAAGCAAAAGATAAAAGAAAATATCTCTCATGTATTTTGAAAATTAGCCAAAGTATGATATATGTCTCACCTTAAGAATGTTCGAATAGGATTTTTTTTTATTTAATAATTATTAATTTCTATGCATAAAGTATTTATTTAATGTATATGTTAAAATCTGATAAATTATTTTAGCGTTTGAGCATTTTTCTATTTTTTTTTTTAGTCTAACAATTGATGGCTGATAAATTTTCTGAAAAATCAAATTCCTTGGGGGGGGGGGGTGCTACTGGCCCCCTTAAGCCCCCTTGAATGGGCCCCTGAGTAGTACTAATGATAATAATAGATCAAGGAGCACCAAGAACAAAAGAGGATGGTAAAACTGTCTTTAGTACAATATTCATGTATACAAAAATATGTCATATGAGTTATTAGCACAAAACAATACTGCTACTGCCTGTTTTAAAAACTTCTAGAATTTTACTGCATGGAAGAAGCAAATTCACTTTGCTGGCATTTGTGTTGATATGAAGGAAAATTCTGCACTGAGTGACCCCTTTCCCTGCTTCTGTTTATCTGGTTCTTTCATGTCTGAAAAAGGAATTTACCATACAAAGGCACTTTTCTTCTTTCTCAATTTTGAAAAACACTTTTGCTTTTTAATATTCAAAATGACATGATGGGCAATGGGTTAAAGATCCTTACTATAGGGTATTGAAATCAAAAATTGAATTGAGATTCACATTTTTAATTAAATGTTAGTGCATTTCTAGCCAATAGCATATATAATAGTCTTGTTCACGGGTTCCGAAGCTTTTAGACTGGTGTACTACTAAAATGAAATTTATTATTTTGCCATACCATCGTTAATAAAAATAATATTAATGTTTAAAATGGTATTATTATGCCACTAAATTGATACTCTAATTACCTTATTAAATTGATATTATTCAAATAAAAAGAAGCACCATGATTATATTTTAATACAAGATTTATTCAATAGATAATCAAAAAATTGCATAAAAGATTTTTAAATATGACAAAACCTAGAAAATGTGTACAAAATATTTTATGATATATTGATGATAATTTTTAAGAAATTCATAATATTCATGTCTTATTGACATATACAGTACAGAACCATTTATCCGGAATGCTTTGGGTCAGATGTATTCTGGATAACTGGTTTTTCCAGTTAACTGGTTGTGTATGAAAGCAGCATCTATTTGATAAGTTTTGTGGAATATATGTGGTTGTGGCATTATTTCTGATATTAAATTATTAGATTACTTGGATATCAATGCAAGAAAGATCAAAGTTAACCAGAGTTTAAAAAAGGAAAATTATGAGAATCCCTTAGGAACAAAAATTCTTCTGTTTCCTCTGCATGAAAATTAAAACATTTAAAATACAATAAATGTTTTCATTTCAAATACTAGATGTTGTCATCAAATTATACAATTGTTTAAGCAAAGCCTATGTCAAACTGGCAGTGTGTGATACCTCTTTCTTCAAAGATTCTGAAATCAGTCTTTCAGAAATATCATTCCGGATAAATGGTTCAATACTGTACTGACATACTAGCCATGTAAGGTTGAAATATCTAAATTTAAAATAGTATGAGTTTCAATTCTATAATAATTTTCTGTATGAGCTTTGCATAACAGTACCCAAAGATTCTGTAACAGAACTAGTTAAGCATACCACAGTTTAAAAAAATCTGGTCTAGCTCATGCTATTTAAAGGCCTTTTTTAACAAATTTGAGGGCAGGAGTTTTAAGCATCCACAAGGAGTCATTCCATTTAATCCTTAAATGCACGAGTTTTTTTATTTTGTTTTGAAAAGATTATATATAATTCCAAAAACGGTTTATTACACAGGAAAAATAATGAAAAAAATTCAGATATATACGAGGGTCGTTCAGTAATTATTGTCCCTAGTGTATATAAAACATTTGTACTGTGATGGTTAATGTGGAATATCGAAGCCTAATGTCTTAGATGCCTATATGCTCAATTTCAGAACCATAGCTGCTATATTCACATAATTTTGGAGGGAGGAGTGAAAGGGCTGATTTTTAGCTTATGGGACTAGATTTGTGACAGTGGATGAGACATAACTACTGTCGTTTGGACTCGGGATCATAATGATGTAGCAACATCTCATCCACTGTTCAAATGTAGCCTCATAAGTTCCAAACCAGCATTTCACCCTCACCCCCCTTCTTAAAAACTCCCCCCAAAATAGGTCTTTAAAACTTCACCCCTCCCTCCAAAACTATGTTAATATAGCAGCTACGGTTCTGAAATTGAGCATATAGGTATTTAAGAGATTAGGCTTCAATATTCCACATCAACACTCGCAGTACAAATGTTTTATATACATTAGGGACAATAATTATTGAACCATCCATGTATATTTTTTGTATAATACATTTTTTTCTTATGTTGTACATGAAAAACTGCTGTCATAACTAAAATAGCGAAAAATTAGTAATTATTTTAATAAGCATGAATCTAGATGCCTTATTTCATGTAGGTGAATTTTTACTTTGTAATAAACTTTAAGTGTGAATTAAACTATGCAAAAAATAAGCGAATTCTGACTATCTGATGTTCTTTGTTACTTCCTGCCAAATTCACTAGATATCAAGCTACTACCATCTATTGAAGGAAATGTGCAATGATCCCTTCTGAAAATATAATGTAGCAGATATGAAACCTAGATTAGTTAACAGAAACTCCAACAGATGTCATAAAAACACATTATTTTTACATGTTGCAGATATGCTACACGATGCATTTAAGGCTTAAAAGACACGAACCTACCTTAAATATAACAAGCCCTTTTCCTCACAATTATAGTTAATCATGCCAAATTGAAGCACAGGTTAACAACAACTGTGAGAAAAAGAAGCATTTGGTAGATTTTAACCTCATTGTCATCTTTTAAGAAGGGATGCCTTCTACCAGTATTTAAACCAGGGTTGTAATTTTAACCGGTCAAAATTGATTTTGACCAGGACACTGGATAAAAGGGGTTTTAACCGTCCAAAATTGGTCAAAAGTGGTCAGAAATGGTCAAAACTGTTAAAAATGGTCTTAATTTTAATAATTATTTTTTCTTTGCAATTAAAAGTAACTTAATAAGTAATAAAAGTAACAGGCAGTTAAAAAAATAATACACTGATAAGTTAAGGAGGCTCATTAGTAAAATATGCTTAAGCAATACAATAAGAAAGCTAGATCCATAACTGTCCTATCATTGTTAATTGTGTATCAACAGGGAAAAAAAATCATTCTTCCTTTCAGCTGTTGATACAGGGGCATTTAAAAAAACTGCCCAGTATTGATTAAAACTAGCAGCTGATGCTAAAGAAGAGGTAGAAAACAAGCTTGCTTGTAAAGTAAGAAGTTTTGTAAGTGACAATGAAAACAAGATGAAATGCATGAGAGAAGATTTTCAAAATGAATATAGAGACAAACTGTTTATTTCTTATGGATGTGCTATGCATTACTTGAATCTAGTAGGATAAGATATTACATACAAAAACAAAGTTAATTCAATAAGGAAGCATGTTATTGAAATGAAAAATTGCAGATGAGCATGAAGATAATATTAATGATAACATTGTTAAAATCATTAACGATGTATACAAAAAAGTAAAACATTTATAAAATCAACTTAAGCCTATTTCCCTTGCTTTAGATAAACTTAAAAAGAAAGATGCTACTATATCTGATGCATGTGACAAATGGTTAAGATTGCTAAAAGAAAAAGATCTTGAAACTTATTCTAAAATGATACAGTCTCGATTTAATGAAAATGTTACCCCAGTTCATTTTCTGGCTCATATGCTGAATCCTGTCTACATGAGTAAAAGTATTGATGAAGAGAAGCAAAAAATAGCAAGGCAGTGGTTACACGATAATATTGATCCTACCTTTTTGCCTCTTGTGATTGTATTTCAAGCATAATCCTCACCATATCAGAGTTTCCCCCAGACAGTTTCAGGAGGGTGCTGCACCCTGCCTGCCCTTAGGTTTACAAAATAGCACCCCTCTTGCCCCTCATTTAAAAAATTAGCTCCCTTGTTGCCCCCACCTGAAAAAAGTGTCTTTACTCCTTTGTTTATTAAAAAAATACTTGCATAGTAAAAATTGACTCATTGCTGTCTTTAAAATAGTGTTCTGTCTATTAAATTTTAAAAAGTAGTTTTAAAAATCAAAAGAATACCTTTAAAAATTTCAAGAAATGCCCTTAAGAATCCAAAACATGCCCTTCGGAATCCAAAAGTGCCTTTTTCTCCCACAAGCAGCACCCTGCCCTTTTTTAAACCTGGGGAAAACTCTGCCATATCCAAAATCCTATTTTTCTGAAAGTGTAAAAGATACAATTGGGCCCGATGCCTGGTGGGCAGCAATGAAGAAGGTTAAAAGGCATTGATATAAAATTTGTTGAATTCACATTACATCTAATGAACTGTTGTGCCAGCGCATCATCAACTGAAAGATTGTTTTCTAAATTTGGAATAATCCAAAATAAATTACGAAACCATCTAAGTTTAGAGACAACTGCAAAACTTGTTACTTGTAATCATTTTTTTAATTCAACACAACTTACATAAAAAAATAAAAGATCTTGTGTATAAAAAATAATTAAAACATTTGTGTTGTATCTTGGTGTTATGTTATTTGTGTTATGACTTTTTTAATTTGGTATTTGCTGGTGTTATGTTACTTATATTATGACATTTTTAACAAATGTTAACTTAGTTTTTAACATATGCTAGTAAAACCTATTTGATTTGTAGCAAATAAATTGAATAGCCAATTTCAGTGGTCAAAATGGTCAAAATTGATTTTGACCAGGACGGTTAAAACCACCATGGTTAAAACCGAGACAACCCTGATTTAAACTACCCATCCTAAAAGTTAATCTTCCAGTAATCCAACACATTTCTGGTCTAATAAGTGTCAGATTAATAAGAGTCTACTAGATGCAGCTGTCTATTAAAAGTTGTATTTGTATATGAAGATGTAATAGACCCTTAAAAGTCAAATATATAAGAATAATTAACTGCAAATAACTATAATACATAGTTTATAACATAAGTAATCCCACACATTCCTAGTGTAATAAGTGTTAGATTAGTAAGAGTCTACTATATACAACTATCTATTAAAAGTTATATTTGTATATGGAGATGTAATAAACCCCTAAAAGTCAAATATATAAGAATAATGAACTGTAAATAACTATATAATACACAGTTTATAAAATAAGAAAAGAAAAGTTATTACCATTATTCCTTGTCCAGGTAAATATTCATTTACCAAAACATGGTTTGGCTTTTTCTCACCAAAAATCTGAAGATCAGTTACTTTTTGAACATACTCACTCAGCCACTACAATGATAAAATAAAAAGAATTACTGTATATCCCAGTGTATGACACACATCTAAAATTTCAGGCTACATTTTCCATTTTGAGGTGTATTTGCCATATTACCTGCACCACCCTCTTTGAAATGAAACCTTTATGAAATCTGTAGCAAAAACTATAATAACGAACAGTAAAAAGTATAATAACTGGTACTTTGCATGCAATCTGACAGTGAAGATTATTTTTCTATAAGTAAATAGAATGTTCATTAATGGTAGAAATCTCCAGTTCTTATCTTTTTTCTTAATTTGCAATGTTGCACTTTTATAACCGTTACATAATGCACACCTGTGAATTTCAATCAATTTTTTCTATCAAGTGGCATTTTTACACCAGAATATACCATATTACATTATTAATTTCTTTTCGTAATACTCCCTTCATAGAAGCAGTTTTTTTTCTTTTTTTGTAAATCAATATTGTACAATAGATTATATAATGCACACTGCTTGACAATTGCTAAGGAACAGAGACACTTTTTTAAAAATAAATAATCACAGGCAACGATTGAAGAAATTAAACTAGATACATATGTAACAGAGGTAAAGTGTAATATTTATCATGCAAAATGGCACAGATTGCTACACATAGGAAAATGGGATTACAAAAAAAAAATAATAAATGTCTCCTTTAAAATTTTTCAGAGTCACAAAAAAAGGTCTTTCCAGATGGAAGGATGAGAGACATGTCTCTAAGTAAGGAATATGCCCTCCTCGGACACTAGTGCACATTTTGCATCTGTTATTCATGCTGTCCGTTAAGTTATTTAAGAGTCCTTGGGGGTATTGTCCCACTCCTCTCTCAAGGCGTTTTTCAGTTCTAGCATGTTTCTGATAGGAATAATCAATGCTGATAGGTCTCATTACTCAAAATCCTTCTCATGCATTCTCACACTATTCATGCACTCTCATACATTCACTTTATTCATTTTCTTTTATCAAGTTTTTAATCATATTTCTATTTAAAGTTCGTCACATTAAATATAAATATAGCACATAATAGTAAATATACCTTTATCTTAATTAAACATATTTCTTTATTTAAAGCAACAGTTTACTTACCTTTAAATGTTTTTTTTTTCACCTTTAAAATTAATTCTTGTTTTAATATACTTTTTTTTTTTTTAAGTAATAGTTAATTTAAACTTCATTTACTTTTCAAATCTCACATTCGCGGCAGTGACATTCGAAAACACATCGATTTCATAAGAAATCGAATGGCACAGTATACCTTATCGGCAATAGATGGCGACATACCTCAACCGGCTGATTCGTCAATCGCCGTTAATTATTCATGAAAGTTCATGTTACTTCTGAAAACATTCTAGCAAATTGGCAGTTCTCGGCACGTGTGCTTGCTCTGATAGTATTTATACCACGGATAGATATTGTTTAGCACACATGCAAATTGCATGTAATCTACTAGTCTTGAAGATATATCATGTTACGGCAGCTATTGAGCACTGCCAGGGAATGCCGTTTGCGCATTTAGCTTACATCTATTTTGTTTTCTTTACCTTTGAATTATCGTTTATACTGCCGATGCGATAATATGGCCATAATTGATAAATGGTATTTAACAACGTTTCTAGTCATAATACAAATGTTATATTTATTTTAATTATTTTTAAATGAATCATTTTATACCTGTTACTTTGAAAATGTTTTTGAAGATGAATTATACAAGCATTAATGTTTCAAGATTATGAGTAAATTTATTAAATAAATCTCAAGCTCAGGTTTCTCAAATTTCTCTGTCTTTATTTAGACTTACACTTAATATTCATTTTACTCATCTTTATAAAGTCATCTTTTCATAAAATCTCTCGAGCTTCAAATAATTGAGTGTTAAAATGAGCTACTCTCAGCCTTAGCTTTTATCTACGTATTTTATATTTTATTAGTCTCTGCTTGTGTACACTCACATATCAGATAATAGTTTGTCTATTATATTTATCAGTTTCAGGTAGGATGATTTCTTTGAGAAACACATCTGCCAACAGCATCCCAGGCATGCTCTATAGGATTGAAGTCTGGAAAGTAAGCAGGACATTCCATACATTGAATATTTTAACTTTTTAGTGTAACCGATACTTCAGCTGTCCTGTGTAGACGCGCACTGTCGTCCATAAACAGAAAGTCTGGACCTATCGCACCCCTAAAAAGACTAACATGATTCAGAATAATCTATTTGCATTACTGCTGTGATGTAACGGTACCTTGTTCAAAGATGTGAAGCGTTGTTCTGCCTTTGTGCATAGTGCCGCCCCATACCATCACACCTTGGCTATACCGATCCCGTTCATGAACATTCTGTGGTATTTGACATGTTCCCCACTCTCTCCACACTAACTGGTAGCAAGAATCACATGTCACAGTGAAGCGAGATTTGTCAGAAAACATTACTCTGGACCATTGTTTCTGACTCCAAGCAATATGTTCCTTACACCAGCGCAATCTTTCTTCATGATGGCATGGTTTAAGTGACATACATTGAACAGGCTTCTGTGCATACAAACCAACCTGATTTAATCACCGATAAATGTTTCTAGCAGATACATGTGTAGCGGTTTCAAAGTCCCCAGTTATCTGTCTAGGAGTGAGATTTCTGTTACTTTTTGCCACTTGGGATAATTATCTATCCTCTTGAGGTATGGTGTTCTTTCCACGACCATTGGCATGCTTTCGCATAGCATTTCATATTCAGCAGCCTTTTTAAATCGCAATATGACGCTTTTTGACACTCCCATTACTGTGGCCACAGTAGTGACATTCAGACCTACTTCAAGCTGTACAACTGCTCGTCCAGGATCGTAAGTACTCAAATGATGTCGGCAGACATTTTACACTTAATTATTGATGTACCACACAGAATTTCATAGAAATAAGTTCAACAACCTATGACGCTATTTTTTTTAAACACTAACTACATGAATTTTCAAAGGAATAATGAGCTTTCGTGCACTGCCTTTTACGCAGACAGGTCCTGCTTTACTATGCCGTCTACATTTAATTTTATTATGGTTGCTTGGCTGTTGGGAATGCTACGCTGCAAAAACCAATTGTTCCTTAGCAATTGTCAAGCAGTATACATACATACAAAATCACTCAAAAATATTTGGCCACCCAATAATAATAATAAAAAAATTACATATGAAATGTTTTGAAACTTTGTCTGATGCATCATTCAGTGGAAAGCTACATGTTTGATTTGAAGTCAACAAGATAATGAATTATAATGTTAGAATGCATAACACTGACGAGTATTTTAAAGAATTTTCACTTTAACAAAAATCAATTTCCATAAAAGTAATTGGCATCATAGCTGTGGTAGATTTCCCAGATAAATATTATTGCTATCAATATATATATAATTTTTACATATTACTTCAGTTGGTCAAAATTGTCCAAGATTTCAAAAAAATTATGCATTGTCACATTCTAGCTCATAATTTTGGTGATTTAAAATCTACAATTATGTCTTTCCCTTCAAAATTATATTTCAAACATTCACGCAAAGTGTTAAAACAATCTCTGCAACTTTTTCTTATAATAACTTAGAAAACTCAATACTTTTGAGAGGAAGTGTATATTTGTCTAATACTAAAGTGAAAATATATTTTCAACTGTAACATTAAAAATATTTCTTTTCTTATAAATATAAAATGATGATAGCTACATTAAAGTAAAAATTTTATTATTTATTTTTATTGAAGCAGTGAAATCTCTCACTTCAAAAAGTATATTCAGTAGTATATATCCAATAATTACATTTCAAACATCCACAAGCCATTTATATTAATTTCAGCGGCAATGAGCAAGTTTTTGCTTACAAATTTGAGCTTGCAATATTTTACAGCAGGAGGCAAACTAGTCAAATATGGGTTAAAACTTTCTTTTATTTGGATAAGAAATTTTACGGATGCGAACATATGGTGGAAATAAGGTTTGGCCAGGACCCAATTAAAACACCAATAGTCATTTCTAAATTTGAGGGGTAAATGTTATTTATGATCTAAATGTAACAATAACAGTCAGACAGAGAAAAGTTAATTAGAATATAGTACATCCTAAAATGTACTCTTATTTTGACATTAATTATAATTTATAAGCTAAATATAGTAGACTCTCTCAAATCTGCAAATGCCTAAAATCCACACATCATCGCAGATGTAAACAACAAAATTTTCAGTTTAGATATAAGGGCAAAATTACTTTTTTTTTTTATATCATTGTGTAGATATTTTAATATGTCATTATTGTTAATATAACTACTAAACTCATGTTTTTTCATGATGGAAGTATAAATTAATTTCTGAAAATATTCCAAAATATTGCTGACATCACTGGTAATCAATTTTTTTTACCAAATTTTATGATTTTGATGTGAATTAGTAGCATACTTTTATCAGACAAGTTTAATTGTATAATTCAAGATAAATGTATCACATCTTTATTATGCATATTTATATATGCATTATTAATTATTTACTTGACCATTACTTTTAATAATTTAATCATTTTTTAAATTATCTTACTTTTTATCATTTTAGTTTATTACTTTGCTTAATCATTTTAATATTTTACTATATTGTAAGTATTCATTAAAACTGTGATAGCATTATTACATCAAAATTACTGTTTAAAAATGTAAACAAATCAATGGCCAGAAATCCACAAAATTCTAAAATCTGCACAACATGTCTGGTCCCAAGCTGTGCAGATTTGAGGGAGTCTACTGTATAATCTTCAATCTAATAAATGTCATATTTTAAAAAATTTAATTAGACTTTATTGCTTAGAGTAATCATCTAAAAAAAACATGTCAATCAACTTATATTTTAGGTTAATTTCATAAACATTAATCATCATTAAGATATTAATGATGGATAATTTCTTCTCTTATCATTTCATATATATATAAGGTGATGCCACACGCGCTGGGATAAATCTCGCATCAATCACATTTTTTCTTTGAAAAAAAAGGATAAATTTTTTTATGATGTTTCTGACCTGCCTTGCGCCTTTCAAGATCAAAGTCAAGTAAGGGTGGGTGAAGGAATTTCTTTTCTTTGTTTACGAGGAGGGGAGAAATATGACTCTTGGGATAAAGTAATCCTCCGGATGTACAAACGTTTTGCTTCGATACGTTAATTTCTTTTGGGATAACACACACTAAAATAATTTTAATGAAAAAGTAATATATTAAATGTAATTAATATCCATTTTGTGAAATAATTCATGTTTAAAGGAGTAAAACAAATCGCTTGCATATTTTCTAGAAAAAAAACGTGATTTTTACAGAAACTGCTACAAAATCCGAAAATAAATATGAAAAGCACGATTTTTCCCTTAAAAAAAAGAAGTACTGATACATTTTACAATACAGAACAGCAGATTCATTTGTAAAAACGTATTTAGCCAAAAATATAATAGAAGACAAAATGGGGTGAGATTTATCTCACATGTGTACTAATGTTACAAAAGTAAGCGCATGTACGTATGGGTTAATACAGTAGACCCTCTCAAATCCACACAGTTTGGGACTAGAGGTTGTGTGGATTTTAGAATTTTGCATATTTTTGGTCACTGCTTTGTTTACATTTTTTAAACAGTAATTTGAATGTAATACTGCAATCAAAATTATAATGAATGCTTGCAATATAGTAAAATATTAAAATAATTAAGTAGTAAACTACAATTATTGAAAATAAGATAATTTTGAAAATGATTAAATTATTAAAAGGTCAAATAAATGATCAATAATATATAATTAAATAATGCATAATAAAGATAAGATACATTTTCCTTGAATTATACAATGAAACTTTCCTCATAAAGGTAACCTATTAATTCACATCAAAATCATAAAGTAAAAAAGTTTTATTTTAGGTTTAGCCAGTCTTAATAACCAAAAAAGCTTGATTAATACATATATAAATATATTTGGTAAAAAGAGTGTGATTACCAATGATATCAGCAATATCTTGATTTTTTTCGCAAATAAATTTACTTCATGAAAAACCACGATTTCAGTCATATTATCGAGAATTATATATTAAATCACATATGAAATCATATACAGTACAAGACCTATTATCCGGAATCCTCGGGACCAAAGGCTTTCCGGATTTTGGAATTTTCCGGATTTCGGATCCTCCTAAATTCCGGCAAAAATACAAATTTAGTCAAAGAATCGCGAAAAAACACAAATTTCTTTCAAGGAGCACAAAAAATACGCAAATTGCGTCAAAATATAGCGGAAAAAAACCAAATTTCTTTAAAGGATCGAAAAAGCCCCCCACAATTTCGTCAAAAGATCGCGAAAAAATCGATAAATTTCGTCAAAAGATTGGCAAAAAACCTCGCAAATTTCGGCAAAAGATCGCAACAAAACGAAATTTCATAAAAGGATCGCGAAAAACACGCAAATTTAGTCAAAGGATCCTGGAAAAAAATGCAAATTTCGTCAAAATTTCGCGAAAAAAACCTGCAAATTTCGTCAAAAGATAGTGAAAAAAAATTTGCTCTGAGTTTGATTTTTTTCTTTTCTGTACCCATGATTCAAGTAACACAATTGTGTAGCCATAATATTTCGTCGAAGTGAGAGGAAGGGTGTGAAAAATCTGAAGATTTTTTTAAAAAACGAATCATAATATAATTTTAAATTAAAATTTGACAGAAAAATGATTTTTTCTAATTTCGGTAAGGGGGGGGGGGCACTGTGTACCCCATTACTAATGTAACATATTTTAGTGGTTACACATTGCAACACAATAGACCAAAAAAAATTAGGAAAATGTAAAATTTTCAAAAATTTTCAGTAATTTCAAAATTTTAGTAAGGATTTATAAATTTAGAAAACTAAAAACAAAAAAATCCGGATTTCGGGTCTTTCCGGATTTTGGAATTCCGGATAATGGGTCCTGTACTGTAAAACAAAAATATTCTGTAATTTTCCCCTACATCTGAACTGAAAGTTTCATCATTTACATCTGTGTGGATAATGTGTGGATTTTAGGGTTGCAGATTTGAGGGAGTCTACTGTAATTGAAAGAATATTCTTATTGTAGAACAATTTTGTGACAGTAGAAATACATTTTAAGGGTGTTCTCAAATCCAAAAGGGCAACTTTCGGACATAAGTTTTAATTTATTTTTGTTCGAAAATGCATGAAACTAGCTGGTGTTGTTGTTCAGAAACTTTGTCACCGAGCTGTTTTTCCTTTTTTTTGCAAACACAATAGATCTTTTAGAAAATAGTGCCAAAGTGGACGTTTTGAACCGAGTTTCCGCGCGAATGCAGAAAAGCACTCAAGAGTGGGCGAAAAACGTGTTTGTCACGTGATCAAAAACGCTTATAACTCAATAGGTAATTGATAGATCAAAAAGTGGAAAACATAGTTCAATTCCAAATTGCTTCCATGGCGAGGCTTTCTAATTTTATATCTTTCCGTTAAACAATAAATTTGTAAATGTGTCAAAACGTTTTGCGCTTGTTGAGCAGAGCAGTTAAGAACAGCCTTAAGAAAATTAATAAATGAAATATTTACAAAATAAAAAGGTTTTATAATGGCTTTACAGGACTTAAGGCAAAAAAAAATAATGATAATTAGATGCAATTTTTATGTTTCTCTATTGTCTTAAAAAATAAGTAGCATTCAAAATATTTCAGAAAAGTTGACAGCTGTAGTATATGTAAAATTTTGCATATACAGAATGTTTAGCATTCTAGAAATAAAATAGCTTATTTTCTACAATAGAATAATTATTTATAAAATTACATAAATATTCCTCAAAAATAGCTGCCTTTGTTATTACTTTGCATTCAATTAAAATGTTTTTATTTTAATTCAGTTGGTCAGTAAAAGAAATCTTGGTGCAAGATAACACAATTATTAAATGATAGTTCAGTTGATCAATAATGGGATACACTAGGCCTCATGTAATTCAATATCATTTTTGGAATGATGAATATACAAGGCGTTTCAAGAAAGACGAGACAAACTAAGAGGTAGTGGTGAACATCTCTTAAAATTTGTACAATAGATGTTTATTATATAGTAAGCCAGGACTGTAATCCACAGTAAAAAAAAAATGTTTCACTCCGGTCTAAACACCGATTTTTTGTCATAACTTTGATATTTTATTGAAATTTTCAAAATACTTACTTTGCTTTCTGTGAAATGTGATAACATCATGGAAAATGTGCCGTAATTTAGTGATTGATATTGTATATAATGTGAGCTATATTAAAATTATGGAGCATCTACCTCAGAGTTCTTTTG
The DNA here is from genome assembly GCA_963932465.1 of Maratus speciosus. Lineage (NCBI taxonomy): Eukaryota > Metazoa > Arthropoda > Arachnida > Araneae > Salticidae > Maratus > Maratus speciosus. Next base: position 530,879,988 of record OZ010792.1, read on the forward strand.
GATACCAATAATTGTCATTTCCAGCACTTCTCATTATTTAATCACACTTCACAAAAAGAAAGAAAAATCTGTTGAAAACATTGCTACAATATCTTCATTATTATTAAAGTTATAAGTGCAAGTTTGGGTTTACTTAGAATGAAACACTCTGTATTTTTGACTGAATAAGTGAACGGCAACCTTTGTTTCCTATAAGAGGCTGTACATATATAACGTTATCACTTTAGGGGAAGAGGGAAGGAGATATTTTTACTTTCTTCTATCTTTACAAGAAGAAAGTATTGGATTCGTGAAAATTTTCGACTCCTGGTTTTTGACGGATTTACACGTTTTAGAATGCCCAGAACATGATTTGATGGTTTTTAGAAAATGTCTGTCTGTGAGTCTGTCTGTCACTCCGTCACTCTGTCTGTGAGTCTGTATGTGACAAAAATTTTGTGGGCGCTCTATCTCAAGAACTAATGCACAGAATTTCACAAAACTTATTATTTAGTTATACCTTGATATAAACTACACCTGATTAGTTTTTGGTAAAAATCGCCCAACAGGTGGCGCTGCTATGCGGCATTTTTCACGATTTCTGCAATAGCTATATCTCAAGAACTACTGCACGGATTTTCATAAAACTTCAGATTCAATTAGTCCAGGATATAGTTTGGTGCTGATTACTTTTTTGTGAAAATCGCCCAACAGGTGGCGCTGCTATGCTGCATTATTCATGATTATCGCAATAGCTCTAACTCAAGAAAAAATGCACGAATTTTCATCAAACTTCAGATTTTGTTAATCCTTGATATAAATTAGTGCTGTTTAATTTTTGGTGTAAATCGCCCAACAGGTGGCGCTGCTGTGCTGCATTTTCACGATTTTTGCAAGAGCTGTATCTCAAGAACTATTGCACGGATTTTCATCAAACTTCAGATTTAGTTAGTCCTTGACATGAATTGACGTGTAAATTAGTGCTGTTTAATTTTTGGTGTAAATCGCTCAACAGGTGGCGCTGCTATGCTGTATTTTTTGCGATTTCCGCAATAGCTTTATCTCAAGAACTAACGCTTAGATTTTCAACAAACTTCAGATTCAGGTATACCTTGATATCATTTAGTGCTGTTTATTTTTAGTGTAAATCGCTCAACAGGTGGCGCTGCTATGCTACATTTTTCAGAATTCCCACTGTAGCTCTATCTCAAGAACTAATGCACGAATTTTCATCAAACTTCAAATTCAGATATACTTTGATATGAATTGGTGCTAAATTCATGTAATTTCTTGTACTATTTAAATGATTTAATTGACGTGATTTATATAGAAGAAAGTTTTGTGATGGCCACAACATATTAGTTTTAATAGTGTATGAGATATAAATTCAATGATTGAAGAAAATTACGTACATATGCATTCCAAAATTTTTTCATACTGTTATCATTTTTTATCTAACCCAATATTTGCCATTCCTATTCTTCTCCCATATGTGCATACAATTCATTGTTAGAGAAACCAGGTTCAAAATGGTATTTGTTATATTTACTAGTAAAAAAAAAGGAGAAAGAATGTTATCCACCTGTTTTGGTTATAAGTTCTGCTTAGCCCAATGCAGGGAACAAATGCAAGAAGACAATATTACTGCTGAATGCATCATACAACAAAAAGTACTATAAAATACTTTTAAATAGCATTTCTTTAATGCATTATTTGATATAATGTTATTTCATACTATATATAATAGTGATATTTTATTGACTTCTCTTCATTTAAATCAGTAAAGTATGTGAATAATACATGTACAGCCACATCTCTATATCATTAGAAACATATGAAAATAAAACAAAAGAAAAAAATTGTAAAGATATAAAGAGTTTTTAGACACTGATAACGATATTATTAGAGGACGGGGTCAAAATTGCTAAAATGTTGATAACATTATACATTAGGCCCCTAAAAAAAAAGTTTTGTGATAATGAGCTTTACCAGCTTTAAAGCTTGACCTATTTTTGATTAAACACATTGTACATTAAATGTACCTGTAATTTTGCACCATAAAGCACATTAAATAAATACTATTATTATGAATACAATATTAATAAAATAACTATATAAATTACTATAAATTTATTTAGCTAAGAACCTCAGGCAAATCTTCTGGAACCATTCCTTTTGGATGTGGAAGGCCTCCTAAATAAAATAATAATAATAAATATATATAAATAAAGATATGCTTAATAAATAATATGATTGAAGTTAGATTAGTCCACATAAAAATAAAATCTGACTATAAAAAAATAGAAATATACAGTAGGAGATATTTAAAGTGATAACCGAAAAAAAGAAAAGTGCATTCAAAGTATTGATCCTAGCATTTGTCTTACTGTGTGTTTTTTTAAACAAACATAAAAGTTATTGTAGCAGATAAAAATGCATATTAAATTTTTTACTTTCTTCTATCTTTACAAGAAGAAAGTATTGGATTCGTGAAAAATTTCGACTTCCAGTTTTCGACGGATTTATACGTTTTAGAATGCTCAGAACACGATTTGATGGTTTTTAGAAAACGTCTGTCTGTCACTCTATGAGTCTGTATGTGACAAAAATTTTGTGGGCGCTCTATCTCAAGAACTAATGCATGGAATTTCACAAAACTTTATATTTAGTTAGACCTTGATATAAACTGGACCTGATTAGTTTTTGGTGAAAATCGCCCAACAGGTAGTGCTGCTATGTGGCATTTTTCACGATTTCTGCAATAGCTATATCTCAAGAACTACTGCACGGATTTTCATAAAACTTCAGATTCAGTTTGTCCAGGATATAGTTTGGTGCTGATTACTTTTTTGTGAAAATCACCCAACAGGTGGCGCTGCAATGCTGCATTATTCATGATTATTGCAATAGCTCTAACTGAAGAAAAAATGCACGAATTTTCATCAAACTTCAGATTCAATTAGTTCCTGATATAAATTAGTGCTGTTTAATTTTTGGTGTAAATCGCCCAACAGGTGGCGCTGCTGTGCTGCATTTTTCACGACTCCTGCAAGAACTGTATCTCAAGAAGTATTGAACGGATTTTCATCAAACTTCAGATTTAGTTAGTCCTTGACATGAATTGAGGTATAAATTAGTGCTGTTTAATTTTTGGTGTAAATCGCTCAACAGGTAGTGCTGCTATGCTGTATTTTTTGCGATTTCCGCAATAGCTTTATCTCAAGGACTAATGCTTGGATTTTCAACAAACTTCAGATTCAGGTATACCTTGATATCATTTAGTGCTGCTTATTTTTGGTGTAAATCGCTCAACAGGTGGCGCTGCTATGCTACATTTTTCAGAATTTTCACTATAGCTCTATCTCAAGAACTAATGCACGAATTTTCATCCAACTTCAAATTCAGATATACTTTGATATGAATCAGTGCTAAATCGTTATTTCTTGTACTATTTAAATGATTTAATTGACGTGATTTATATAGAAGAAAGTTTTGTGATGGCCACAACATACTAGTTTTCATTATAAATATTTACCAACCAGATCACAAGTCAGTGGCATTATGCATTTCTAAATTTACTCTATTAGGATTTTTTTTTAAGGAACTTATTTACGTTTTAAATTATTTTTTTTAAAGTTTGGGTTTTTTTTATTATTATTAATTTCATTTTCAATCTATGTTTTAAACCTAATAACAAGTTTTAAAAAAGTCATGTTGTTTTGTTTACATTTTTTAAATAGTAATTTGAATGTAGTTAAGCATTGGAAAGTATAATGAATGCTTACAATAAAGTAAAATATTAAAATAATTAAGTAAAATAATTTAATAATTATATAAAATAATTATGTAAAATTCAAGCTTTTTTATTATCTCTACATTTGTGAATTATTGTTAAACTAGTTTTTTTTTTTTTCTTTTAAATCATTGCAGATTAAAACCGAAACTGATGAACACAAAATAATAAACAAACTATGTGGCTTCAACAGGTACAGTTACAGACATTGAGCGAAAGCTACTATTGTGCCACATTTTTATCTTAGATAAGAAAATAATTTACACCAGAATCATAAAATAATGAAATTTTACGGCCTGTTTATCCAGATCTAATAAAGAAAGTTTAATTAATTAAAAAAATGTCTTGAAAAAAGATTGCAAACAACACTGATATTATCACCATCTTTTTTTTCATAAATAAATTCATATTTTCTTCATTAAAAAGCTCGAGTTAAGTCATATTTACTAGAATTACATATTAAAATGCATATGTAATAATGAAAAAATGAAATACAAGGTTGTACAATAAGTTTTTACCCTCACATAGAAATAATTGAGTGAAATTTATAAAATTGCTTACATTGTATTAGTCCTTTTCTATATAGTCACCGTGCACAATAACAGATTTCTGCAAATGATATTTCAAAGAGAGGGGGGAGGATGTATTCTAGAAGGCACGATAGTAGACCAAAACGGGGGATATTTTTTTAAATTTTGTTCACCCCACATGTGACATATTGTTGGAAAGGTCTGTGACCACTTTTTCATGTTATGCACCCCCGAGCCCCTCCCCCCAAATTTGTCCTCTGGGGACACTTTTTTAAATTTTGTGGACATCATTCATGCCCCCGAGACGGAGGGGTAAATTTGGAGGGAGGGGCAGCAGATTCCAAAGCAGGTCAGTTACTTGGAGTATTTTGGCTGTCATATTGAACCTAACTTAGTGTTACCATTTTGAGATACCAAATCTAGAAACAGATTAAAAAGTGATTTATCAGCTTCTAAGTTAAATGATGTTTGGTTAAATATTTCAAGATGACCAGCATTCGAAGTCCTTGGTGGTCCGCTGGTCCGAGACCACCAAAGATTCAACTGGACCACTAATTTGAAAAATTTAGTGGTCTGCAGTACCAGTAACTCTTTTTTCCTCCCTGACAGGCAAACTTAAATTTTCTCGGCCCTAAGAAAACCGCAACCAAACACAAATCACACAATTTTATTTTATTTTAAAAACATAAAATTAAATAAATAAATAATCAAAAAATATTTGCAATAAACCTTACAGTCGGTTGAAATAAATAATTGGAAATAAAATATCTAATTAATAATTTTATAGTTCTAATTTACGTACTGTTGTTTATTTAATTTTTAGCAAATTATAATTTTAGTTTTTATTATGAGGAAAATTTTGGATAGCTACAAAGTAAGTTTGGTTTATATTCTAGGTGTGTGTATGTAAGGGGGGAGGGGGCTCGCTCAAAGGGCTGAAATGACTAGATAGAATTTAACGCGGGCCAGTGATGATGCCTGTGGACCAATAAATTCTCATATGGTCACTGGTCCTTGGGACTAGCATTTTTTTTTTAAATTATTATAAAGCTGATGACAATACAGATGTTAGAACTGAAGAAAAGGTATAAGAGGATTTTATGTCCCCTATAGCTTTAAGCAGAAATGCTACAGATACAGAAAAATGCCCTGCTATTGTTGCCTCAATTTCTAAAGCATATTCGATACTACTTAGTTATCCTGCCGACCACTTTCGCCAAAATAATATAAATTGCCAAACCACTCACCAAATTATACAAATTGTCATAATTTTTATTTTAAATAAGGAAAAAAACAAATAAATTAGTATAACATTAATAAAAATACAAATAAAATGTCGAAATAAAAATAACTTGATGACGTAAACATGTGTAACTTGCTTAAAGTCAAGTGAATGTGACATTTACGATCAACCATTATTGGTATTTAATCTTATAATTTGGCAATAGATTTTTGGTCGATGGGATAAACCAAGTAGTACTGCATATTCTTTCATTAGCATTTCTCCTGGAAGGAAACCTCCGATTCCTGTATTCCAAAGTGTTCGTTTTTAACCTGGGAATAAATCTAACGCTACAAGTAAAAGAAGAAGAAAGTGCCAATGAGTGAGAAAGAAGGAGAAAAGGAAATTTTCTTCCTAAAGAAGGTTGTGGGATAATACTTGGAGGTTTAAATAAATGTATATACTAAAGTTTTGCATTTTTTAACATCTATGTGATTTTAATGTCACCTTTTCAGTTCATGTTATAGTTATGATTCTGTAGACAGTTATTAATAATTAAAAGAAAGCAAATTAAATTTACTGAAGAAAAATGTTATGATTAAATGTGTTTTAACCAGTCCATAACCTATAAAATTTCTATTTCAAACTTTCTCTATATGTGGTCAAAAGTATTGCATCTACCCTAAGTACTAAAATTTATTAGTGAGGGTTTTTTTTTTTCTTTAAAAGGAGGAGGTGAGTAATTTAAGTATTAATGATATAAAAAAATGGTACTTTTCAGTCAGTCGGGCGCCAGTGTTATATATATATATATATATTTACATATATGTACATATATATATATATATATATATATATATATATATATACACACTCACACACACATATATATACATACCAGGGGCCGCGCCAACCATTCGCCAACTCGCCAAATGTGAATACACGTTGAAATTGGCGAGAAAAAAATTATGGCGAAAAAGCTGGCAAAAGTTTTTTTTAGGGTCTCTTTTGTTGTGTAATCAGTTCGCGTATGGCCGTATTTTCAGTCTATATTCCTCCTCTTCTTCTCGGTCAGCCAATTAGAGGCGATTCGGTTCCGATTTTTCCGAGAATTTAAGGAATTAATATCCGAAAATTTTAAAAAATCGGTCGTCAATTCGAAAATTCAGACATAAAAACTATCACAAATTTCGACAAATGGTCAGCAAAAAAAATTAATTTTGTCAATCGCTTGCAGAAAAATTGCGAATTTCGTCAAAGGATCGCGGTAAAAACACAAATTTCGTCAAAGAATCGTAGTAAAATGGAAATTTTTGTCATAAGTTTGCGAAAAACCCACAAATTTCATCATAAGTTTGCGAAAAAACTCACAAATTTCGTCTAAATATCGTGAAAAAACCCTCAAATTTCGTCTAAATATTGCAAAAAAACCTGCAAATTTCGTCTAAATATCGCAAAAAAACCTGCAAATTTCATAAAAAGATCACAAAAAAATGCAAATTTCGTCAAAAAATCGCGAAAAAATACACAAATTTTGTCAAAAGATCGCAAAAAAAACTCAAATTTCGTCAAAAGACCGAAAAATTTCGTTAAAAGATCGAATATACTTTTAATATACTTTTGGCTAATAATAGATAAATTTGGCTAATGTGTTGGCGAATAGTCTTAATTTCACAGTGCGCTCCCTGCATACATATGTACATATATGTGTATATATATGTAAACACTGGCACCCGGCAAACCGAAAAGTATAAAAAAAATTCGATGTAAGAATGGGTAAGAAATATATAAAAAGTTAGCATGATGTATAATTCACTATTTGCAATATTATTAATTTTACACTAATGCCAAAAATGCCACCAAACTTTACAACATACTTATAACTACTTAAAAGGTGACACAAACATATATAAAAATTTTATTTAATACAACCCCAAGATCTTTCGAACACACACACATTCATTTTCAAAGGGAAAAGATGGCGGATTGAATAGACAACAATTTTTTTTTTTTTATCAATGATCTCAGGATTGTATTAAATATAATATTTTTTTATAGGCTTGTGTCACCTAGGTAGTTATAAGCAAGGGTGCAGAAAATGTTTCTACTCCCAACATTTCCCCCCATCCACATGAAAATTTTCCCAAAATTTTACGGTATGTTATAGGTAAGTGCTGTATTACCGTAGGTATAGAAAATTTATTTTTCAAATATTTCTCAACTTATGCGTGAGTATATATGGCAGGGGTGATTCTGAATGAAAAAAAATTTCCTAAAATTCACAGCAAATTTTCTGAAAGGTTACAGCAGAGTGGGGGAAATCCACTCCCAACACTATGTACTTTTCATGGATCTTTCGACGCAATTTGCAGTTATTTCTCCTTCCTTTTGACGAAATTCGCAGTTGTTTTGCCATCATCTGATGAAATTCGCAGTTGTTTTGCGATCGTTTGGTGAAATTTGCAGTTTTTTCTGGATCTTTTGACGAAACTTGCAGTTTTTTGCGATCTTTTAGCGAAATTTGCAATTCTTTCGTGATCTTTTGATGAAATTTGCGATTCTTTTATGATCTTTTGACGAAATTTGCAATTCTTTCGTGATCTTTTGATGAAATTTGCAGATTTTTTGTGATTTTTTTAACGAAATTTGTGGTTATTTCGCCCCTTTTGACAAAATGCGCGGTTGTTTCGCAATCTTTTGACAAAATTTGCGTTTCTTTCACAATCTTTTGAGTAATTTACATTCATTTCGTGATCTTTTGACGAAATTTGCGGGGTTTTTTTCGCTTTTCTTTGACGAAATAGAAGGTCATTTGCCCTGTTTTGACGAAAATCGCGGTTGTTTTGTGATCTTCTGATGAAATGTGCAGTTATTTTGCGATCTTGTGACGAAATTCTCATTTTTTTCGTAATTCTTCGTGGTATTTTTATGTCCGAATTTTCAGATGACCGATTTTTTTTTTTTTTTTCTGAACCGAATGTCTTTGAACTTTCGTAAAATTCAGAACATAATCACCCCTGATATATGGTACATATTATTCTGAGGTCGATTTTGTGAAGGTCGCCATACGGATATTTTTATTTGTACTGAAATTGTTCTATCTCAGGAAATTATGGAGTTCGTTGTTAAAATCAAAATCAATTGTATATGTTTCTGAAAATTTCCCCAGGGGGTTAAAATTTATCGGATCGGACATATTCTGCACCCCTGGTTATAAGTATGTTGTAAAGTTTATTAATAACAAGGGGATATTTCCTTCATAACACTGGTTTTTAATACAGTGTTTTGGCTCTATTGAATGCTACCAAATTTGGAAGAAAGAGGGGAGTTGAGGAAATTATCTAAATTAATATGATAATGTTGAATAAGTAATAAGTATGCAATTCATTGAATCCACACAGCTAAATTCATTAGAATAATATTTAGTACTGAAAATGAAAAAAAAATTAATACCCCAGTTTTGTAATCTTCGGTTAAATAAAGATTTCCACTTGGGCTTGGGAGATGAATAGATCTTTTCTAAAAGATATGCTTCCTCATCTTTCGTGATAAAATTTGGAATGTAATAGGCAGAATCAGGCAACTAAAGACAAAAAAGTATATTATGTTTAAAGACACATCTACTTGTTGATTAATTAGAAAAATAAAACATTAAAACAAAATAAATATACTTGTTATTGATTAATTAGAAAAATAAATAAATAGGAACAGACGAAATTTGAATGAAAACCTACCCCGCCTACTTTAAAATTTTGATACCTTGACATGATTGACTGATTAATCAGAGTAGAAATTCGAAAATGTGGTTTCTAGGGCATTCAGCTAATGGCTTTATACCCTTATTGTTCCTGAATAACCGAGATTCGTCTAAATACTTTGACATTTTACAGAATTCATAAAATTTAAAGCTCCGGCGCTCGGTGGCAGTCTCTTTTAATTGGTTAGTTGGTTGGTCAATAGCACAATGAAGGATTGATTAAATGAAGGAAGGGCACAATTTTCAATTAAATTAATGAATGGATTATTGCTTGAACCTAAGGACCGCTCTGATATAGACTGTAGGTGATCTGCTCATTATAATATAAAGTACTACAGTCATACAGTCACGTCCAAGTATTATAATCGATTATTTCATTTTTGCAATCAACTTAATCGAATAGCAGTAATCGATTCTTAGCCAATCAGAATGCTCCTAGTCGCACGTTCGCATATGTTGTTGTTGTTTACTTTTTTTTCACCTTATCAATATTCAATATAATAATCTAATTACACAAATAAATGTAGTTGCCGTTTATTCTTATTGATAACCTTTTACGTCAGAGAGCGGAAAAGCACGCTTGCCAACAAATAATAATAAAAAGTTTGCCAGTTATTTATAAATCTTTTATATTCCTAGAAATTTTCTGAGTAACCGGCAAAATGCTAGATTATCACCTGCAAATGTTGATTAAACGTGTTTCCCAGTTTATCTTTTAGTTGACATGAAACGTATTACTTTTACTTTCATCCACGTTAGACACAACCGGTGAAATTTATTTTGCATATGCGGAATCGTTATTAAAATGAATATTATATATTTCGTGGTTACTATTTTTTATATGCTATTCTCTCTAGTTTACGGGGATAAAAATACTGAATTACAATCGCCTGAAGAAGAACTATATGGTGTAAAATATGCTCAAGATTGTGAAGGTATCCTAAATGTTTTAGTAATAATGAAAACTTAAAAAAGATGCAACTGTAACTCGTTTATGCTTGTGTAATAAATATATCATACTTTGTTTTAGACATCAGTATGCGTTTTTTTCATCATACAAATTATTTAGATGATTTTTTTTATGTGTTTTTGTTTTTCTGTATTCTGTCTAATAATTACTTGCTTTCATTCTTAGCATATTTTTGCCTAAAAAAATTCATTTAAAATTTTTACTTTTAATAAGTAAAAGCATGGTTTTTAAAAAATCTATCTTATTAATAGATTTATTTATTTGTGTGTCTGAAATCTCTATTTTTAATCCACATTTTAAAAGGACTATTAATATTAAAACATTTTTGTTTTATACATTGATTTTAACATATATATCGATGAAGTTTTTCGGACCATTATAATTACATTTATGAATTAAACTTAAGGAACCAGGCAAGACAAAACCAAAAGCTATGTATTACTTTTTTAGGTAGGGTCACCCTGGTAATTCCTGGTCAAAAATCACCCACATCCAATTATTATAAAAACTATTAAAGGCGTTGTTTCCAATTTTGGTATGGAATAAGCACCCTCTAATGGCTATATAATAAAATGCCTACTTAAATTTATAAGCACTTAAAGTGGAAATAATTGTAATTTTTAAGAGACCAGGAATTAACCCCGGAATCGGGATAATTCTTAATCACTTCTGGGATAATTATTGGTCAGCATACTTTTTATTGTAAATAAAGTAGGGGAAAGTACCCAGTGTATGATAAGCTAAGCTAGATTTGCACTTCAACATTTAATGGTAACTCTGCCCTTCAACTTAGAAAAATAAGGATTGCTGGAATATATTTCTTAGATCGTTTTCTTTTCAAATCTGTACATGTTAAAAAATATAAAAATGTTTTTGTTAAAAAAAATCAAAATTTAAAATGTCACATCGATATACCCAGTTTTTGATAATCTGTATCCAGTGTTTGGTATGCTATATCCAATGTTTGATAAGCATTTTAATATCTGTTAATTATCATATTTTATTTCAAAATAACCATTTTAAAAGTAAATAATCAGTATATTTAGGTTACACAGTTAAATGGATCTTCAAGAGAAGATTATTTTCAAAAATATTTCCGTTTATTAACTATTCAAACAATTATACACATAAGCCTATACATACTGGTAGTGTCCCTACTTTGAGCTTATGGCTGCGCAAAATTATGATATAAACGTAAAATCAATGTAATATGATAAAAAGTAAAGAACTAATGCAAATATTTTAATGAAAAGTCAAATATTTTTTTATCATTCATTGTTCGAATCACTTTCGATTCCAAATTAATCTGTGTTAGACTCAGAGTCAATATTAGTTGCACAATTGTGGCAGATGAACTGGAGCTCATCTTTATCTTCATCACCCTCACCAATCACGAATGCCTCCAAATGTGTTTTTGGAATGCATTTGTAGTGAAATGTACTTTCACAATCATCACACTCTATCCAGCGTCTCTGAATGTTTAAAATCATCTTCAGAAGAATAAATCTTGCAGCAGATCTTACAGATCCACTCTCCTTCATCGTTAAAAATAAGTTTCTTCTTATAGTTGTTTTTTCTGTGTATAACGGAAACTTGACTGAAATGGAAAATTTTGTGGTCTCTTCACAATAACGCACTTTCTAAGATAAAAAACTGTCTAAATCAGAATATTTCCACTTACTTTTGAATTTAATCTTGGCAGGTTTCCTTACATTTTGCTAAACTTTCGTAATCAAACTTGTAATGCTATAATGTCATATTTTCTAAAAATTTCGGTGTGTGTGTGTATGTGGGGGGGTGAAGGGATGGAGGACTGCAGCGCCTTCAGCCCACCAATTGGATACGCCTCTGGGTTCAGCAGCGTATAACATAAACCAGAGGTGTTTGCAGCTCAACCTAAAGAATCCTGAATTTATATCAAAATTCCAAAAGAAAGGCCTGGAGGTATAGTTAACATTTTTATTTATGATTTATTTTCATTGTAAGCAATAAAATATATAACTAAGACATTTTTTAAATACTGAAAATATTTTATAAATAGATACTCTAGATAGTTTCTAAATTTTCATTACCCAACTATAATTTTCTAATAACAATAATTGAAAAATAGTTCCAAAAATTCTTGAAATCAGAAAATTTCCTATGAGCAAACAGCCCTGGCAGGCATATCAAGAAACATAAAATTTTGTTATTCTGTCTTAATACTTTATCAGCTACAAAATTCTTTTATTTTAACAGTAAAATTAAAGGTCTCAATAACTGGAAAATTAAAAAAACATTGTTTCAAATATATTATCAAACACTAGTTAAATTGGATGTTTTCTAAACCAGTAACTGAATGTGGTCTCTCTGCTTTCAGGTTGGGGTTAGGAAGCAGAAACTTGGACCATAAGAAAAAAGAATTAAAGCTCTACACAATACTATGTTACATTATTGCCCAGTGATTAAAATGTCAAGGATAAAAATAGATATAACAAAACTTATCTCTCAAATTTCTTATAAGAACTGACTGCGGTGACTGCAAAACGCCAGACTAATTTTTCAGCAACTTAATTCTAAAATCATTTCTTAAAGAAGAAGAACAAAACTTAGTTGTAAATGAAGATAAAAGCATGAACTATCATAGGGAATGAAGAATATGCGACTCCATGGTCTGTAAATATAGGTCAAAATTGGGAAATTTCATTAGTGGCCACTGGCCTGTAGGACTAATTTTTTAAGTGGCCACTTTCTTTAATCTAGCGGCCACTTTTTTATTTCAGAATGATAAACAGTAAAATTTCCATAAGTGTTAATCTAAAACTGAGTAGACCAAATAAATATGTTTATATAAATATATTGGAACCAAAAAAAGTAGAATCCTTGATGAAATGCAAGAAAATTTTATTATCTCCTTGTAAAAAAGTGGCCAGAAGGTGGCTGCTGATAGGCAATTTTTCACTAGCCACTTTTTTTTATTTACTGGCCCTGTGGCCGGTGGCTAGTGCTAATTTTGACCTTTATCTGTAAACATTATAATAACTAATTTTGTTGAAAATTATCAAACACTGGGTGACTATCAAACACTGGTTACTTTCCCCTAGTAAAGTTAATTTTTTTAAGACTGAGTATTAAAATATGTAGAATAAATCTTGTAAAAGTTTTATTCATGTCATAATTGTAGAAAAATAACATTTAGACTTTGTTTTGGATATAAATACAAATTTATTTGATGTGCAAAAGACTTTTGCACATTTTACAAAACATTAATTAGCCAAAGAATTTTTGTAACATTTATAAATGTGCATAATTTATAACTATCATTATAAATATGTAGTATAATGATACTTACATATCATTGTTAATTTAATGCCAAAATAATTAATAAATAAATAATTAATAAATAATGCGAAATAAAATTATTTAGATAAATTTTATTAATTTTATAATTAGTGCATTTATTTGATAAAAATAAATACACACATTATAATAAATCAAAATTTACTTGATAAAATTAGTGTATTTATTATACTGCCAAATTAAATAAATTTGGTCAAAATATTAATGATTAATAAATAAATAAAATTATTAATTTATCATTATACATATTACATAGAGTATGAATAAGTATCATACTCTATTTCTAAAGTATTATAATAGAAGATTATAATACTTCTTCATCTACTGTGAATGGCTTAATCAATACCTTGAAAATTTAATGGTACATAAAATTTATACTGAATGTTTGTTTTTATTTCTATCTTGCTTAGGCCAACTTATGTTTCCAACTCCTTTTTCAAGAAATTTTACACAAACTTCAATACGGGTCTTTATCATAATACACAGCGTAATAATTATGTTCCTCTTTTGCATTAGGTATAATTTTAAGCACCATTTTGCAATGAGATAATATTTCTACTTAATTGTTCAGTCAACTAGTGTGTCTTACCCCAAGAGCATTTACTATTTTCCTTACAGTTATATATTTAAGGATGCTACTTTACACTTATGGTTAAAAAAGTTGTAAGACAATGATTTTTAGGGTGCACTGCATGCAGGGTTGGCAAAAAACCAGGTTTTTTTTAAGAAAAAAAAACGGTTTATTTGGTTTAAACCAGGTTTTTTTTGGTTTAAACCGGGTTTTTTAAAAAATCTTTTCTCATTATATATATGCATATTTATTAATAAAAATAGACATTGTTGGATATATAAGTAGCACAAATTCCTTTGAAAATAATTTAAATTAAATAATTACAGTCAATTTATGTAGAAAATTGAAAAAGTTCATATTTTAATTTAAACAGTATCAGTAAACAGTTAGGTTCAAAGAACAAACCGCTCTACACAGTGAAACATTGATACCTGATAATCTTTATAAACAATCTTTTGATTACTAGTAATAAACATTTGATGTAGTTTGGTGAATATAATATTCTTTTTCACAGTTATTCAAAAAATAAATTTCAAACATTTCTTGGGGTTAACAATTTGAGTGACAATTCGGAGTCAAACATTTTTGGTCATAAGATTCAGCAGATAACAGAAAAAAAATATATATATATATAGATTAGTATTAAAATGCTATAACTAGCACGCAATTTTTGAATACTCTCTTATTCCACTTCATATTTTTATTTTAATTTTTAAAGATAATTTCTCCAATCAAGAAAAATTTCTTTTACAGCTTGATCAAAATCTTAAAGATCGTCGTGCTATGTGCAGTTATATGGCTCTATATTCAAAATCACCATGCATTTTATGACAGATTGCTTTAAATAATCTCCATTTTTTTTAAATGAAAATATTTTATACTAAATATTGAATATTTTTAATCTATTTTATCTTTGAAAATCTCACGTTTTAAAATTTTTCTCTAGAGCAATAGATATATATGTTCATCAACACATACTAATTTTCATTCTATACATGTAAACATGACCTAGACCCGCTATATTTAATGCTTATTGCTGAAATAAAGTGTTAAAAGTAGAAACTTTATATATCAGATAATTTGAAACATTTAAATTATAAAGAAAAAAGAGAAAATGTCATTAGATTTCTTCTAAAAAAACCAATTGGTTTTCTTGAGAAAAAAAACCATTTGGTTTAAACCGTGCCAACCCTGACTGCATGGTATAATAGTTAAAATACCAAGTATAAATAATCGTAAAATTACATTATTAAGCACTGACCAGGAATTACCCCACAAATAAATCCTTAGTTTGGCTTGCTGATGTAAAAGTTTTTAATATAGTAGAGAAAAAATTTATAATCACTTTTAAAAACTGTGACATGTCATAGTTGAAATAAAATAATTAAAACTTTAAGAATGGCACAGATCTTTGTATAATGCGTAAAAATCAAAGTCAGTGTTGTTTCGCAGAAATTTGAGTAGCAGTTTTGAATATACATACAGTAGAAGATCTTTATAATGCAACCTAAAAGCGCAAGGTTGTGTGTTATATAGAATTTTGCATTATATGGATCACATCATTAAATTCATCTTGTAAACATGGCCAAATATGTCTGAATCATATCAAATACATTAGAATATCTTTATACTGCATTCCTTGTAACCAAAAGTTATCCAAATTATAATTTTTTGCATAATATAGGTCAGACATTGTTAAATTAACTTTATAAGCATGATCCAAATTGTTATAGTACCATATTAGCATTACATTAAAAATATTTTGAATTAATTGTCAATATTATATAACCTTTTTTTTTTTTTTTTTTTTTTTTTTTCTAATGGATGTTTAACCTTCCAGTGAGGATATTCTAAATTTTATGACAGACATGATTTTTCTTACACTTTTTTCCCGCAAATGGCATCGAAATTAAAATTCCATTTTTATTTCTGATATTTATAATTATCTTTATTACCGTTATAAAATATTTTGCACTTATAATATTTGTAATTTTATTATTTTCCTTTTCATGCAGTATGTAAATATCTTGTTGTTGAACTGGAGAACAGATTGTCTGAAACAGGCAAAACTCATGATGTTATTGAAATTGGATATGAGTTAGACCCATCAGCAAGAAAGAAAAAGAAATACGCTGTCTCGTAAGTTTAATCTGCAAACAAAGTTGAAAAAAAAAATTATTTTGTTAAAAGGTTTTTTTTTTAAATTATTTCTTGCCAAATGTTACAAGCAGTCACAAAAAATAAACAACAATCAATGTAAAAATATATAATCTACACATAGTTTGTTTTCTTCAGCTCACAAAATTTATCTCGGCTAAATTAACATATTTTTTGTTTCTGAATTTACAAATACTAGTCTTGGGAAAAGATGTTAGAGCTTTTTCTGAGAAAAAGTTACTTGAAAGAATCTGGCGAAAACGATAATTTTTAGGAGGTCTTTCCCCAATAGAGACTTGTATCAAGTCGGGTACCATGTTGATGATAATTTTTTTTCTCCTCCTGGACAACTTTAGTCTCCCCCTTAAAACAAGCTGTTGGAATAATTTTCTCTTCTTGAATAATCAATCATAGAAGAAACTAATAACATCTTATATAAATTTTTAATATATTTTTATTGAACCCACAGCATCATTCATCCCTTTTTGAGTTGCATATAAAACAGGGTTCTTATTTTTTTAATTTTAAACTGAAAAAAATGAGTTTTTTGGCTTAAATGACTGTTAAGTCATGTTGTTTAGTGACTGTCATGACTGTTTAGTAAAAATTAATATTGCAATTATCTTTTTGATAGCATATTTATAATTAGACCACATGAAGCCGCATATTAAAAATAATTTATTATTATTTAATAAGTTAATAATGAATGTAATATTTGTTGTACAAACAATAGTACAAATTATTTTGTTTTGTAAGATACAGTAATTTAAATAGTAATGCATTCAGGCACTTATGTAAACAGTGTAGCATGCATTTATTATATAAAAATGAAATGAACAGATAACTTTCAGTATTAAAAATCTTTTAAAATTGCCATATTAGCCAGCATGCAGATAAATTCAAGAGAGAAGGACCTGATTGCTACAGGGACGAACTTCCGCCACTTTTTTCAAATAATATTTTTGCTCTATTTATAACAGAAGTTCTTGTTTTAATAAGAGGACACAATCACTATTCAAAATCTTCAGACAGACATTTTCTAAACACAGTCAAATCATGTTCAGGACCTTCTAAAATGTACAAATTGACTGTTTTTTAAAAAAATGTCTCTGTCTGTATATGACACAAATTTTGTGTGTGCTCTATCTCAAGAACTCATGCACAGAATTTAATAAGGAAGTGGTACACTTCGTCGACAAGTACACTTAATCGACATATCATTTTGTCGACAGGTACACTTAGTCGACAAGTACACTTAATCGACATATCATTTTGTCGACAGGTACACTTAGTCAACATCATTTTGTCGACAGGTACACTTAGTCGACATATCATTTCGTCGACAGGTATACTTAGTCGACATATCATTTCGTCGGCAGGTACACTTATTCGACATATCATTTCGTCACAGGTACATTTCATCGACATAGCATTTCATCGACACATTGTATTTAATTTACCTTTCATCGATAATTTGATTTGTGAACACATGGATTTTTTGTAAATTATTATGAAACAAAAATATTAACGTCGCCCATACCTTAGCCCAAGAAAAATGTTTCCAGGGTACACCACGAGGAGGTGTATGAGTAAGTACCCCATCAAATATTTATTGTTTAAAATACATTAAAAAAAAAAAAATACAATACATAAATTACATTGCGAAAAAATATATAAATTAAAACACATTAAAATTGCAGTAAAAATAAATTTATGATGAGATATTATGTGCAACTCCTCATAAAAAATCTAAATTAGACAGATTTGTTCTATTTGCCAAGACATTTTGGATTCTCTGTTCTTTGTTTTTTTTCTGCATTTCACTTTTTCTGTGGCGGTTCACCCCGTATAATATTTTCTATTTCTGATTCAGTTTCCCTTTGTTCCTTGCGAATTTCCGAAATAATAGCATAAATCCCAACATGTGCATAACCTACCAAAGTATTCCACCGCCTATGCCAAGCTTCTACTTTGTTTTGTGTTCGAGGAAATCCAAACGCATTGTTTTCATATATAGACCATATTTCTGGTGGGAAAAGGGGCTCTTCGTATTTCACCATTCGTGAAAATCTTACGTACAAGTCCATGTATATAATTTTCTTCGAACCACTTAATAATAGGCTCAGCATCATCTGGCATAACTGTTTTCAGTTCATCAAATGCATTAGGAATTTCTAAAGGGCTTAAAAATGCCAAAGTCAGTATTTGCCATATTAAAATACTAAAAGTCTCTTCAGAGCCATATTTTGATGCTAATCCACATGATTGAATCTGCCTATAAACTGATTGACACAGACGAAAGTAACAGCCCTTGCTCTGAGCACCAGGAATTTCTGAAGCTAATGCATTCATTGCAGCTTTCTCAAAATCACTCAAAATAAAATCTGGCTTTAATTCTAAATTGCATTCCTCACCCCATTCAATCAATTCTTGAAATAATCTCACATAAAGTTCTTCTTCTTTACTACTCATTAATGCATAAACTAAAGGACATATTTTACTATTAAGTGAAATACCAACTGGAGCATGGATAACATAAAGTTGCCGGAATAGGACAGGGACCGTTTTGAATGTTCCGTCCATAATCCAAAATTTTGCATCTGATAAATATTTCAAATTATCATTTGTTGTAAAAATCAAAATTCTCCGGCCTGCAGCTTCTATGTCTCGGCAAAAAGTCATCCCGGTTTCTGTAATTAAAAATTCACTTGGTAATGAAAATTCCTCCAAATTTTTTGGTTCAGCAGGACATTGTTCTCTACGAGCTCTTTTAATTTTTTGACGCAAGCCATTCTTGGAGCGCATGTATGGAAGAATTTCAGAAGAAGTTCCTGTGATGATATTCTGTATTATTTGAACTGGTTGATCCAATGTTGTTTTCGCAATTTCAATCAATTTCGTACAGGCTGTTATAACTGGTGTTCTACTTGCTTCTGCTGCATGATTTTGTTTGAAAATCTCATGTTGACTTAGCATATGTTGTCCATTAACCAATGTAGTGACTGCTCTTCCTAAACATTTCCGATCTTCGCATTTCCAATAGTAACGATCATTTCGATTCCAATCCTTTGTCAAAATAAATCCATCGACTGTAATCGAATTTTTATTTTTTTTTTGTTTTTATAACTTCACAAGCTTTAGATACATTTTGTAAACGATGCTTCCGAATCCATTACTATAACTAAATTCAAAACGTGATCCACCAAAACACAACTATAACGGGCATCAAAACTCAGAGCAACCTCCATCAACAACGACAAACCTGTAACTAAAATCAAAACTCCTACCAAAGAACGTAGATAAGGAATTTTAGAAAACTTTTAAAAACTTCAATCTCTCCCCATGTTTGTCTGATTGATGGCTTACCTTTGTACTTTTGTCCTAGGGGCGTGGGTGCGGATCAGTACACAATAGGCGTTTGCATTCCAAAGCTTTTGCATTGTTTGCTGGTGGGAAAATTTCTTTTGACTTTCTATAAAATGATATTTTTGCAATTATAAGCCAAACGGAGGATAAATTTGGTTTGGAAAAACACTAATTTTAAAGAATTTTCATCAATAACAGAACCATTCATAATTTAAATGTGTTTTTATAAAGAATGTTTGAGATATTCTCAAAAATTAAAAATATCTGATAATTAATTAAAATAGGAAACAATAATTTATAATAATTACTGTTTTATAAACTTTGTATCCTGAGAAAAGATTTACAAAAATCTTCATAAAAAAAGGAAACTAGATTAAATTTTCATATTTAAAGGGATCTTTACTTTTTTATGCAGGTATGTAGAGGCTGTTCTCAAATTCAAATTGGATATTTATTAACACATTCATCATTTCATTCTTATTTGTAAATGCATAAAAATCACCCATCTTAAATAATCGCCCATTTTAAATAACCCAACTAAAATAATTAAAATATTAATCCCATGATAAAGCAGTTAAGAATTAGCTTGAATAATTAATTAATTTTATAAATATTTTATTAGTTATTGATATACCAATTGCTAAATTTTTTTTTAACTTTCTATTTTGTTTCATTAGTATGCTTTCATTACTAAGTGTTGATTCAAAATAAAATTATATTAACAATTAACTATTTTTGTAGGTTGTTCATTACTGAAATGACTAAACCAGCACCATCTAGTTATTAATACATTAATACTTATGTGCAATACATATCAGAAATATATGTCGACGAAATAATATGTCAACGAGGTGTACATGTCGGCGAAATGATATGTCGACAAAGTGTACATGTTGACAAAATGATATGTCAACGAAATGATTTGTCAACAAACTGATTGCCACCCTTTAATAAAACTTTAGATTCAGTTAGACCTTGATATAAATTGGAGCTGATTAGTTTTTCTTGCAAATCACACCATAGGTGACACTGCTATGCTGCATTTTTCACAATTTCCACAATAGCTCTATATAAAAAACTAATGCATGAATTTTCCTCAAACTTCATATTCAGTTAGAAGTTGATGATGATTAGGTTCTGGGGTAAATTGCACAATAGGTGGTGCTGCTATGCTGCATTTTGCTGGATTTATAAGATTTTAATGATAGTCATATCTCAAGAGCTAATGCACGGAATTTCATCTTTTTTGGATCCTCATGATGAGCATAGATTGCCATTTCATTTCAACACTGTGATAGCAAATTTCGAAGTATTAACCTGTATGAGTTAGAAGAAAGTTTTGAGATTGGTACATCTGACTAGTTTCAAAGTGTTTCGAATTGCTTGAGGATTTTCATCAAACTTGAGATTCAGTTAGACGTTGCATATGTTGTTGCTGCTTAGTTTTTGATGTAAGTCTCCAACAGGTGGCGCTGCTATGCAGCGTTTTCAGGATTTACACAATTTTAGTTACAGTCATACCTCAAGACGTAATGCATGTAATTTCATCAAACTTCATATTCTGTTAGACCTTAACATAAGTTGGTGCTGATTAGGTTTTCATGTAACTCATATAATAGGTGGTGCTGCTATGCTGTGCATTTTTCACAATAACTATAGCTCAAAACTAATGTGCAGAATTTAATCAAACTTCATATTCTGTTACACTTTCACATAAATAGATACTTTCCTTATTAGGCTTTGGTGTATATTCCCCAGCAAGTGATGCTTTTATGCTCTTTGGGTTGGGAAGTTTGGTTGCAGACATCTAAGAGGGTGGATGCCGAATTCAATGATTTGTTTGAAAAATGCGATGCTTATTAAATCCTTTTAAATGCCTATTAGGCGCGCCACACACCAGAGAGACATGAGGCAAATTCTGCTGTTCAAACTGGTTTTTTCTTTGTTAGCAGGGTGAAATTGTCACATGCGTCACGCTTTTTTGTTGCATGTCTCCCTGGTGTGTGGCTCGCCTTATGCCTGGTCTAACAGAATATGAAGTTTGATGAAATTACATGCATTACGTCTTGAGGTATGACTGTAACTAAAATTGTGTCAATCCTGAAAATGCTGCATAGCAGCGCCACCTGTTGAGATCATTTACATCAAAAACTAAGCAGCAATAACATATGCAATGTCTAACTGAATCTCACGTTTGATGAAAATCCTCAAAATTTAAAATAGGTGAAAAGTGGCATGTCCTTTTTAAATGCACACAACTAAACGAACCTATGCCTTTAGAATTGATGGGCATAGATTGTCATTTAATTTTGGCACTGTGATAGCAAATTTTGAAGCATTAAAAATGTATGATATAGAAGAAATTTTTGGGACTGGCACATCCAACTAACTTAAAAATTAATTTCAATTCGATATTTTATTTATTGTGTAACTTTTAAGGAAGCTTTTGTAAATTCAAAAAGTAACATTATTTTAAAAATATTAAAAAAAAATCGAATTTATCTATGAAATTTTTTTATTTATATTGTGTTTATATGATCTGATATTGCAATCTGTTTGTTACAACAACATAATAAATAAAAACACTTATGCCATATGACTTTGTGATAAATAATATTAAGTATTGTAAGTTCAAATACCAAAGACGATATGGTCTCATTTTTTCTGAAACAATTAAAGAGCTACTACTAACTCTAAATGACATTACAATTCGGGTGGATTGATACCCAAGTAGTTAAAAATATGTTTATGTATATAAAAACTATACCAAACTGCAAATTAACCCCAAACCATCTGATTTCTCTCATGTTAACTGTGCAGAATTGCTGCCTGAAAACTTTAGAGATTTATATTCCTCATTTTAGTACACATTATATAGTTTGATAACTTTCTGCATAAAATCTTTCATTGATCAGTCATCAAAATAATAGTATTTAGCATTTGAAATAGCATGATTTTCAGGTCTAGAAATCAACCAAGGTTGTATTCTCTACTTATGACAAAGTTATTAAGATCAGCATTAGAATTGATTAAAAAAGTCACTGGTCCCAAGGACCAATAAGCATGAGAATTTACTGGTATGCAGGCATCATCACTGACCCACTACATAAAACTCTATTAAGTCCCTTTGAGTGATGTCCCCTCCCCCCCCCCCCCCCTAGAATATAAACCAAACTTACTTTGCAGCTATCCAAAATTTTCAGCATTATAAAATGTAAAATTATAATTTACTAAAAATTAAATAAACAAAAACTATAATATTATTAATTAGATATTTTATTTCCGATTATTTCAACTGAATATAAGGTTTAATGCAATTTATTTATTTCATTAAAATAAAATCATGTAGTTTGCGTTTGGTTGCAGTTTTCTCAGGGCCAGGAAAATTTACTATCAGTAAAGAGAGAAAAAAAATTTACAGGTTCTGCAGACCACTAAATTTTTCAAATTAGTGGTCCATTTGAATTTTTGGTGGTCTCGGACCAGTGGACCACCAAGGATTTCAAATGCTGAAGATTATAAAGCTTATTTTAACAAAATATAAAGTTTGTTTCTTTTTATAGCTTATTAATTGAAGATTTATTTATTTTTTTTACAAATTTCAGAGAACTTCGACTGCTTGAATCTCTTGAGGGAATCTGTGATAGATTACTAGAATATAATATTCATAAGGAAAGAAAGGACAGTACAAGGTTTGCTAAAGGACAGAGCACCACGTTTAAAGTTTTAGAAGATTTAGTGTGAGTATCTGCAATTTCCTTAAATTACTTTATTTTAATTGTGACTGTAATATAATAATGGTATGCCTTCATTTATGTGACTGCTTGAGATATTCACTTCTGTTAGAGGAACTTTTTTATTTAAAAATCAAATTTATCAACATAATTAAACATCTTGAATGAATTCATTATTTCCTTCAGACCAATTTATCCCAATTGTTAACATGCTACTTTCTGTAACTATGAAAAATATACTAAGATAGCATTTCTTCCGGCCCATTATTTAAGGATGCAGCACCCTACAGTTTTTGTTTTTCTTTTAATAGTGAAATGCTTCTCCAGTTGTATTCGAAGAAAACTCGTAAAATTTTTCCCTGTACCATATTATTTCTAAATCTCTGTGTTTACCCAAGATCTTG
Source organism: Maratus speciosus (assembly GCA_963932465.1). Lineage (NCBI taxonomy): Eukaryota > Metazoa > Arthropoda > Arachnida > Araneae > Salticidae > Maratus > Maratus speciosus. The sequence continues at coordinate 530,903,810 of OZ010792.1, forward strand.
CAAAAATCATAGAACCTCCTCATTTCATTATAAAAATAAAATGGGACATTATTCGCTCCTGATGTAGTTGTACTTTTTTGTTTGTAATTCATTAAATCCTTTGAAATTGTTATTTTATTTATCTAAAAATTGCATAATATTTTTCATTTTTACCCAACACAATCCCTTTTCTTTTGAATTATATCATTTTCTACTAAAGTAGAGTCCTTTCTAACAACTGGCATACCTTTCCTCTCCTTTTTTTTCATAGAGCAAGCACTAGATTTGATCTTTTATCATCCTAGTAGGATGGTTTTATAAGCTGTTCAAAGTTTTAATTGCTTAATAAATTTTGTGTATAAAGTCCTTTTTGGAGGTACTTATTCAACCTTTACTTTAATACATCATAACATCACATAGTTTATCTTTCTTCATAGCAACCTCTTTCAAGATATTTCTCTTGTGATAATATAACAAGAATTATTCATTTAATCAAATCTCCCTTCTATCTAACTTGCAGAAAGAACCTTTTATCAATATTTTTTAACTTGCATTTTATGTAAAGTTATCTAAGCAGCTCAATCCAGGTTTGTCTCTTTTTAAAACAGATTTTCATTATGATACACAAATCGTCTTTTTTTGCCACTCATCACTTCTGTGTTCCCTTCGAACACTCTCCTTCAACTTCCACCACCAGGCTCCTCAAATCGCAGCCGAAAACTCTCTTGTATGCATGCATGCGCTGCTCATTGTGGTACTGGTGTCAGCAGGCTCTTAGGACATCAGGAGGTGCTTGGGAAGCTAAATGTGTTCCCCACAGGGCTGTGGAGTCAGAGTCTGACCCATTTTGGAGCAAAAGAGTCAGAGTCAGAAAAAAACAATCAGACTCCAACTCCAGGTTTTTTTTTTTGTTAGACATTTTAAAGTGAAATTAAACTAATTATATGTAATTTTAAATCTATAAAAGGAATTGTTATTGATGGTAAAGGTCAAAATTAGCACTAGCCACTGGCCACAGGGCCAGTAAAGGAAAAAAAAGTGGCTAGTAAAAAATTGTCTATCAGCGGCCATCTTCCGGCTACTTTTTTACAAGGAGATAATAAAATTTTCTTGCATTTCATCAAGGATTCTACTTTTTTTGATTCCAATATATTTATATTAACATATTCATTTGGGCTACACAGTTTTAGATTAACCTTTCGCCGACGCGCAAATTTTCATCAAATGAGCGGGCGCGCGTTGTAAATTGTACAACAGGGGAAAAGTATTCAATTATTGCTGCTTTATTTTAATTTTACAAATAATTTAACATACAAATATCATATAAGTTATCTCTGATCACAATTTATGAAGGTATTCAGTAATATATATAGATTAATTTTGTTATAATATATTAAAGCAGAAGTTTTAAATGTATAAAATGCTATTTACTGCTACAATCAGAAAGTAAAAAATATATTTATTAGGGCAATCAATTATTTGAGCAATCATGTTCAGATCAATCAATTTTAGAAAAGTATCGATTTCAGAAGTAATTACTTTTGCATATGCAGTTGGTCCCGTAATTTTCTTTATAATATTTTTGTACTTGGTTTTGGAGGTTTTACGAATTCCTCTTTTTTTTCCATTTTGTGACTTTATCTTTTCCTGTGTGAAAATATTCGCCACTATTATTTTCAATAATCTCATTATCAGATGCATTTATTTCAGAGTCACTTCTGTGATTTTACTCTTCTACATTTTTATCATTCAAATCTTCGTCACATTCAGGAAATCGCAGATCTTCTTCAATATCAATATTATCACTATCACTGTCTTCATTAAAAATTTTCGTTAGATAATCCACCATTTCATTGTTATCTTTAAAATACCGTTTTTTGTTTAAACATTATTTTAACTCAAATCCCATTAAAAGGACTTAGAAAAAATTTCACTGAGAAAGTTTCTACTGAGAGAGAATTTCACAAGCAGGCGCGCGTTGCATAAAGTACAACACCACAGATGTTCACAGATTAAAATGATAAGTGCAGCTAATTGCGCTATCTGAAATGCAAATAACGTTCAGGAAGTGGGGATGGAGATCCAATAGACGAATACAAATGGTTATTAACACTCTCTATTTCTTGAATTTTGTTTTAAAGAAAAAAGAAAGCTAATGTTGTACTTTTTACAACGGCGCGCCCGGCGGAAAGTTAATACTTATATAAATTTTACTGTTTAGCATTTTGAAATAAAAAAGTGGCCGCTAGTTTAAAGAAAGTGTCCACTTAAAAAATTAGTCCTACTGGCCAGTGGCCGCTAATGAAATTTCCCAATTTTGACCTATAACTGATGGACTATATCAGGCTATTCAAGTTAAAGATGACCGATTTACTGCGGTGTACAAAGTAGATACAGGGGTAGGTACAGGTACAGTGAAGATGAAAACTGTTTTAATTTATAACTGTAGTAGATATTTTACATTTAGTATATAAGTACTTCCCCTTGTATTTTGGGAGTTTGTGGATAGAACTCGCAGTACAAAAGTCTGGAAGGACCCAAGGCCTGAAAAATGAAGGCAATTTTTCTAACAGGCCGTGTAAGTAGAATTAAGACAATTTATGTTAATGGGCCAGAGAAAAATTTTAAATCTGTGCTGTTTTTGGAGGCAAAAGAACTTAGAACCAGGTATAGCATTGTAGTAGAAGTCTTTATCTGCCCCCCACCCCCCTCCACAATTTTTTTCAGCCTATATGACCAAAAGTCAAAATTCTAAAATACCCTTCCTTTATTCATTTATTTTTGCGCACAGGAATCAAAATAAGATGAAGTTGTATTTATTTTTTCTGAATCGGTGGTACCCAAAATAACAATAAAATAGTGAAATTTTGTTATCTTTTCACCTTTTGAATTTCAGATTTTTCAGGCCTGCAGAACCTGAAATAAAGCCAAAATCATAAATTTAATTTAAAAAATGCAATTTTTTTTATTATTTCTTTAGAATCCACATCTGAATTATTTCCAAAACAATGAAATTTTCATCTTTATTTTGCCTCCTTTCCATATAAATTTTTCAAGTCTGGCGGAGCAAAATAACAACTAAATTGTAACGATTTCACTTTTTCCTTCTCAGTCTGCAGATCTAAAATAGTAAAATTTCCATTTTGTGTTCTTTAGACTTCGATAGCTGAATTTTTCAGGTTTGCAAGCACAAAATTGTAAAATTAATAAAGCGGAAAGTATAATATTTTTCTGTTTTATTTTTGAAGCCCTAAAAAGATAATCAGTGTCAAAATAGAAAGATTTTAGCTTTATTTTTCTTATATTCCATTATTATTTTAATCAACAGGCAACACTAGTACCCCTGCCTGAATACTAGTGTTGCCAGCCTAGAGTTGGAGTTTTTCCTACCGACTCCACAGCCCTGGTTCTCCATATATATATATAATATACATATATACCATAATGTACCAAAAGTAAGCCCCCTTTAGAAGACAGGAAATTCTAACAATTTTAAGGGTGGCTTATAATTGGAACCTTTGTGAAAAGGATAGGGAAATTGGGAATGTGGGGGATGTGTTTGGAATTTATGAAATTTTACAGGATTTATACAATTTGCAAAATCAAATCAAATCAAATTAACATTTTTTTTTGTTTTAAAATTCCCTTCCAAAGAAGCTAAGTATTTTCCATTAATAAAAATAATAAATTAAGGAAACAAATTTACATAAAATAAATAATTTAGATTTGAAAGAAATGTGAACGAAAATGATAAAACTTAAACTCAATATAATTTGTTCTATCTTAGTAATCTATTAAATCTTAGTGTAAAAAAATCAAAGAAAACATTAATAATATTAATATAGAGAACATATGCCATTCTGATACAATATGTTCAGAGATTAGATAAAAATAAATTGCATAAAATATATTCATTTAGAAGATTAGGAAATAAAACACTTAAGGAATTTCCTGAAAAAAAAGAAGGATTGAAAATGTCAAAAAATAAAACTTGAAGGGGAGGGCTTATAAGGGGCTTACTTTCGGTACTTTATGGTCTGTATACATATCTGATTTTTTTAAACAAAAAATATTAAGCTTATTCATATTTAAACTTTGATATTTAATCAAATAAATAAAGTATAATGCATATTATGATATGTCTTGGTAAAAATAATCTGTTAAGGATAGTTTTTTTCCATAGATCTGAATTTTTCAAATGGTATGCTTTAAAAAAATTTTAAATATAATTTATTAAAATATTAGCTTATGGTTAAGGTTTGAGAATATACACTGGTGGAAATTGATTTATGAAAACACGGTTTTTTAACAAAAACTTCTATAATATTCATTAAAAATTAATGAAATTTCATATGTTATATATGCTATGTATAAAAAATGAGTTACAAAAATAAAATTTCATACATAATATTAAACAAAAAGTCAAAAATTAGATTTTCGTAATATGCAAACATGGAAATTGATTTATGAAATATCACATTTTATTGGCTATTCTGATGTAATATGACAAAAATTTGCATAAAACAAGGTAACGTGACATACACAGTAGACATAAAAAGTGTTATATTTTGGAAGCAATATGTTTCAGTTATACTTTTCACAATGGTTAAACGAAAGATGTTGTCTGGGGAAAAATAGCTAAAATCAATGCATATATAGGATGTGGAAAGTCTGTTCTGGAAATTAGTAAATTAATTAAAAGATCGGTTGGTGTGATATATAGCAATAGAACAGATCCAGCAAATTATAGCAAAAATTTTAACAAAAGGTAATCCACGTTTAAGTAAGAGAGAGAAAAGATGTATTCTTCAACCTGCATCGAAAGCCAACCACACTTCAAAGAAGATTTGTGCAGATCTATCCCTTCTTGTTACTTCTAGAAGAGTTAGGCAAATTTTACATTCTTCACGAAGCTTGAGATGGTCGAAAATGAAGTCTGGTCCAAAGTTACTTCTGCGTCAAAGCAGATGCGTTTGAAGTATTGTGAGAAGTACATGGCAATGGGTGACAATTGGAAGAAAGTCATTTTCTCCGACGAAAAAGGATTTAATTTGGATAGCCTGGATGGTTTCATATATTATTGGAGGGATCTCCGAAAAGAATCTGTGGTGAGTCGCTCGTATAATATAATCACTCACTTAAAAACTCTTTACTACCTTTATTCGTAGAACATTGATAAACATCGATTCTGACACTCATCGTATTCGAACACACAAAAACGCGATGTAAACATTTTCGTCTGCGCTGCTATGACAACGGCTCTGGCCAGCTGCCATTCCGAACGAAGAATTTTCTCCCTTGCCTTTCTGCGGCTGCCACAGAGTATCCCCCCAGTGACGTAGGGTACCGAAGAAACGATATACAAGTGTATACTATTTTTTTTTTTTTTGACTATCTGTGTCAGAATCCACGCTTGTGGAGAAAAATTACAAGGATATTTACATGAAATAAAATTGCAATATATAACAAAATATAGGCATAATGTGTAGTATGCAAAATGAACAATTTATCAACAATTTCAGTAAGTAATATAAGATGCCAGTTTTTTAGGAAAATGGACATGTCTGCCCGAACGTGTGACAGTTTTTGTTTGGTCAGGGTTACTGTCCGCTTTAAGAGAGAGTTTTAATTTAGAGTTCTCTGGAACAGTTTTCGTGGACAAGTCTGAAGTAGAAATCAAATGAGCTGGCTTCACTCGATCTATTGATACCGTAGACTTACGACCATTAAGCTCGATTGTTATAGTTTTCCCAGTTCTACTTAGGACTTTGTGAGGACCAGTATATGGTTGACACAATGGAGGTTGTACATGATCCACTCTTAGAAAGATGTGTGAACAAGATGTCAAGGAAGGGTGTATATAGAACTTCTCTTGGCAGTGAGATGATGTAGCAACTGGACTTAACTGCCGCATGGTGTTTCGTAGTTGCGTGACGAAGTTATCGTTGAAAGGTCGGATCTTGTATTCATCCAGCATATCACAGGGCAATCTCAACGTAGTGCCGTAGACAAGCTCAGCGCAAGAAGCTTGTATATCTTCCTTCACTGCTGTGCGAATGCCTAGTAAAACTATCGGTAATATTTCAGTCCACCTACTGGTTTCGTGAGCTTTGATGGATGACTTTAAATGTCGATGAAATCTTTCGATATCGGATGATATGCCGTTGTGCGGATCTTCTGTGTTCCCATCATTTTTGTGAATTCATCAAATATTGCTGATCGCATTTGTGGGCCTTGATCCGTGGTTATGAGCGAAGGGCAACCAAATCTTGATATCCAATGCTTTAATATGGCACTACAAATTGTTTTAGCTTGTGTATCAGATATAGGTACGGCTTCTGGCCATCTGCTAAATCGGTCAATCATCGTTAAAAGATAGCTGAAACCGTCAGATGGAGGCAAGGGACCTACGATATCTATATGTATTTGGGAAAAACGTGCATCAGGAAGAGAGAACGTGCCAAGAGGTGCTTTGGTGTGCCTCTGTATTTTTGATCTTTGACACTTCTCACAGCCACGAACCCAGTTTTTGATGTCTCGTTTCATATTTGGCCATACGTATCTGGAACAAATTAGTTTTGTGGTAGCTGCTATGCCTGGATGGGCTAGGTTGTGCAAATGTTCATATATCAGCCGACGAAAGAAACTAGGAACTAAGGGTCGAGGCGTACCTGTTGAAGTATCACATAGTAGGCTACAATCAGAAATGAGGCAAGGTTTCAATTCCAATTTGAGCAATGTACTATTATGCAGGTTCTGTAGCTCTGAATCATTTTCCTGAGCTTTTGCGAATTCCTCAAAATTTAAGATTGGAGATTTTGAAATAGAATCAATTTCAATTCTTGAGAGGCAATCTGCAACAATGTTTTCGGAACCTGGTACATGTCTAATGTCAGTGGAATATTGGGAAATGTAATCTAAATGGCGTGATTGCCGCGGCGAACATTTATGGGGATTTTGCTTAAATGCATAAATTAGCGGTTTTTGATCAGTATAAATTTGAAAAATTCTCCCCTCTAGCATGTGCCGAAATTTTTTTATTGCCGAATAAATAGAAAATAATTCCCGGTCATATGTTGACCAATTCCGCTGACTGTTGTTTAATTTCATGGAAAAAAATGCTAAAGGTTCATAACGTTCCTGATAAAACTGCATAAGGGTGCCGCCGATCGCGACATCTGAGGCGTCAACCCATATACTCAACTGAGCGCCTGGAATAGGGTGCCGTAAAAGAGCAGCCTGAGATATTGCATTTTTGGCAGCTACGAAAGCTTTTTCAGCATCTTCGTTCCAATTAAGGGGTTCTGTTTTAGGAACACGGGAACGAGATTTCTTTTTGTTTGTATGGCCTTCTAACAATTTCACTAAAGGCGCAAGTATGTGTGCAGCTTGATATATGAAAGACCTATAAAAATTAAACATACCCAAAAATCTTCGAAGTTGAGATAAGGTTGTGGGCTGCGGAAAATCGATTATGCATTTAACTTTATCTGGAAGTGGTTGAATACCATGTTCAGATATTCGAAATCCTAAGAAATCAATGGTAGGTTTACCAAATGTGCACTTGGATACATTTATGCACAAACCATATTCTGCTAATTTGGAAAATAGTGCTTTTAAATGATGATAATGCTCCTCGGCATTTTTAGAGGCTATGAGTATATCATCGACGAAAGCATAGACGCCTGGTAAATCACGTATTACCTCATCTATGAATCTCTGAAATGTTGCAGACGCATTGCATAAGCCAAATTGCATGCGTGTGCTTTCGAACAATCCAAAAGGTGTGCATATCGCTGTTTTGGGAATATCATCAGGATTGATTGGTATTTGATGATATGCTTTGATGAGGTCAAGTCGACTAAAAATTTTAGTGTCACGTAAACTAGCAGTAAAATCAGCTATACATGGTATCGGGTATCTGTCTTTTTTGGTTTGCGCGTTCAAGGCACGATAATCACCTACAGGTCTCCATTCCAAAGTTCCCTTTTTTGGAACCATGTGCAAAGGTGATGCATAGTTGCTACGTGAAGGTCTTAAATGTCCGAGTTGTATCATATTTTGAAATTCTGTTTTAGCAATTTTCAGGCGATCCGGAGCCAACCTGCGGGGTTTTGCCACAACTGGAGGTCCTTTTGTTGAAATAAAATGCATTGTGTTGTGTTTGACAGGCTGATTGGGATCTGGTAATTTTGTAATAGATGGGAATTGTTTAAGAAGTTCATTATATATATTATCAATATTGATTGTTTTTACTGAATGAATTAATGCACATTTCATGTGACCTGTTGTTTCAAATTTTGTTTTTAAATCTCTTAGACATTTGTGGCGGAGATCTGGAACCAATTCGAAATTATGGAGAAAATCTGCTCCCAAAATTGGTGTACTAACATTTGCCACTAGAAAAGTCCAATTAAATTTTCGTCTTAACTTAAAATCTAGAGAAAGGGTTTGTTGATCATAAACATTTATAGGGGAAGAATTAGCAGCCAAAAGCGTTTGTACGGGTGGATTCCGTTTTTGTACATTGTTGGCAGGAAGGATTGACACGTCCGAACCGGTGTCGACCAGAAAAGAAACATTTGTAGTCCGGTCTCTAATGAACAGGCGACGTGACTGTTGAGGCAAAGAATAAGTCGCCTCTACTCTTTGCTGGTTTCGTTTCCCGCCCAAGAACACGGCTTTATGCATTTTTCTTCCCTACATTTTTTTCCAAATCGTCTATGATACCAACAGATACTTGAATCCCGATTATCACTATTACTTCGCCCTCGAGGTTTACTCCAGTTTCTGCGGTATGGGGACCGACCACGTGAAACAGCAAGCTGATCGATGCGCTTATTTAATTTTTCGATTTCTTTCAATAATTTACCCTCTATCGCCTGTTCATTCGAGCAGGACACGGCAATTGCAGAAGCTGGGGAAGGGGTAACTTCTGAAATACGATCTGAAATTTCCGCTGCTTTATCAAGGGTTAATTCAGAAACAGCCGCTAAAATTGTCTGAACAGAATTTGGTAATCGTTGCAAAAACAATTCTAACATTAAATTGTCTGGAACATTTAGGGATTCCGCGCGACGTTTCATACTACGTAATAAATCTGAAGGTTTCCGATTTCCTAGTTCTTCTCCAGACAAGAGCTGTCATATCTCTTGCTGGGATGATTCACCTGAGCGCGCAATTAATTCCTTTTTTAAGACACCATAAGGGTCAGTAGAATCTGGTTGCATTAAAATATCACGAATGATTGATGCAACATGGGGTGGAAGATGCGAAACTATATAATTATATTTTGTAACAGATTCTGATATTGCTTTGGGGGTAGCTAAAGCAAATGTGCTTTCGCACATTGATGGCAGAATAAATTTTGTTCTCCTTGCTTCGTCTCTTATCGCTTACCTTAAAGTACCGGTCTTTTGTTTACTTTTTATATATATTTTCTTTATTACAGTTTCATTAATAGTTAACATTTATTCATCTTTATTTACTTAAATATATTACTTACTTATTTCTTCTGTAATGGTCCTTAATTGGAAATCCTTTTGATTTGTTTTCTATGCGGTGTTTACTTTGTGAACATCATTGAATTTTTGCCGTTCGCCATGCTGTGATTTAGCCACGTCGTGCATAGAACGTTTCATGATCGATAAGACGTATCGATATCACTTTCACTTTGTCGCCAGATGGCAGCACAGAATCTTTTAGAATCGAATAAATCGATTCATCGTTTCTGGTTTTTGCATATCCATAATGATATCGGCTGCTCATTGGTTGCTGTGGTTCTTCTTGGAATCACGTGCTTTTTCTTTGAGCGTATATAGCCTTGGCGTGTTGTGATATCGTGCCCCCTTTCGTTTTGCTTCTCCCATGAGGGGAAGTATTGTCAAGAATCTTGAACGTTCGCGGGACGGCGTTCATGGAGTTTATTATTTTGAAAGTATTGAATGAGTTTTATTTTTTAATGTGGTTTTAATCAAGCTTTAATCAACTGTGATATTTTTATTAATGTTAATTAATGTGCAATTAAACATCTGTTCCTGTTGTTATGAATTTCATCAGCCTTGCTCTCGCCTGTGAATATTATCAGCTGTAATCTCGATCTGTGATATTTTTAAATAAACTGTGTGTACCAAAGTTCAATCATGCCTCAGCCATTTTATTTATACAGTTAGAGGAATGTCTTTCATATTTCACTGACGTTTCGATGCACTCTTCAGCTCACTCTTGCCAGCTAGACTTTCACGGCGTTGTTCTGCTCTTTTAATAGTTTCCCTTTCTTTAATGGCATATCAGCACAAGTTATATGCCCTAAATTATTAAGGGTTATGGGCATAGGAGAGTCCATAACTGAAGAGGAGTTTTTGAAATATAGATCGTAATCTGACTGATGATTGGACTTATGTTTTTCCGAAGTTACGCCAATGAGTTTATGCTTACGTTTTTGAATTATGAGTTTGTGTTTTTGAAATAATATTTTTGAGATAAAACTGGATTAATTTAGAATTTTTTTTTGAAATAGAACTTTATAATTTTACTTGAGCCTTTTTCGTTAATTCTGAACTTTATTTTTGTTAAAGTATGAACTTATTTTTTCAAGTTTGAACGATTTGCATTTTTTTTTTTTTTTTTTTGAAAGACAGGAGTTCGAAATCCAGATCAGTTAGATCTATGTGAATGCTCATAAAAATACAATTTTTTTAAGATCGGCATTATCTTGAAAAACGTAGGGGGGGCAGGTGAAATTTTTTTGTGATACCCATACTCTTTTGTGAAGATGACGTCGAATACGATACAGAAACTGAATGTTAGTAATTATGCAGTTTGGTCTTCTGATGTCAAGTATCTTATGCTGGATAAAGGGGTGTGGGATATCATAGACAAGAAATTAGAAATTCCAGAGCTAAGTACTACAGTTACTCAAGCTAATATTGATTCTTTTATGGTGAGGAGAAACCAAGCCCTGTCCCTCATTTACTTAAACATAGAGCCGGAATTTAAGCGTATCGTAGATGATTGTGGCGATAACCCGGTGGTGGCATGGAAGAGATTGAGAGATAACTTCCATCCAGACACGAGAGCACATCATATGGCCTTGTTTTCGGAGTTAGTGAATGAGAGAATAAAATCAAGTGAGAGCATCAATTTATTTGCCACTAGGTTGAAGAAGATTTATTTGAATATAAAGGCAATCGACAAAGATTTCTCTGAGAGATACCTTTCGTATCAACTATTAAGATATTTATCTTCCTGTTATGATAGTTGTGTCCAGAGTTTGTTGAGAAAAGATGATTCTTCATTTAAATTTGACTTGATAGTGGCTGAATTGGTTGCAGAAGAGGCGCGGCTGAAATTACGAGATGCAGATTCTGATAAGAAGATGGCTGCCTTAAGTATACAGCCTAGTGTTGAGAATGCTGTTTCGTCCCCTCCTACAAGAAGAGCTGGTGTCCAGGGATATAGAGGTAGAAGATGTTGGAATTGCGGCCGTGTTGGTCATGTGTACGCAAGGTGTTTTAGTAGAAGAAATCCAGGCGGAGGTCGTAGGCCCTATCACAGTCCACCTAGAGATAGATTCTCGTCTTCTCGATCAAGTAGCCCTTCGTCATCGAGGTCTTTTGAAAATAATGCTCGTTATACTCCAGAACAGCGTGGCGGCAAGACTGATAGATTTGACCAAGGTACATCCACGACAAGGCGGTCTCGGAGATACCGGAAAAATGATTTCAGACGTTCTCCTTCGACTGGTAGCCGGTTTGATGACTATGAACATGATGATTCTTCACGTAAGTTATATTTTGTCTCACCAGCTTGTTTTAGTACTTGTGTAAGTGATGGTTCCTGGGTTTTTGATACCGGGGCCAGTCACCATTTTTGTAATAATCGTGATATGTTTGTCAAATTTGAACCCTTAAAAGATAATTTGTCTGTAGCTGTTAAAGATGTTATTTTTCCAATTACTGGTCGGGGGGAGGTCAAATTAAGATTTGGTCAAAGGATTTTTACCTTGACAAACGTCATGTATTCAAGCCAGCTTCGTCGTAACTTAATTTCAGGTCCTCAATTGGACTTATGTGGCTTATCCTTTTATGGTGGTAGAAATGGCGTGGACATCTGTCGGGGTAATGATTTCCTTTTTAAAGCTAGACTTAAAAATAGAATTTACAAATTCTTCCCTAAAATTCCTAAACCAGATAGTTGTTCTGTTCGTTTTGAATCATTGACAACTAATAGAGATGATCCAATAATGCAATGGCATCGTCGATGTGGGCATGTGAATCAATCTATTTTAGTTAATACAAGTCGTAAAAATTGTGTTAGAGGCTTACCGGGGTTAAAAGAGTCAACTCATATTTGTGAACCATGTAAGCTTGGGAAACTTCGTAGTGTATCTCACAAACCTTTGAAAAGTATACGTTCGGTTCGCCCTTTGGAGTTATTGTACGCGGATTTGTGGGGGCCTTGTCATATAGTGGGTCGTAATGGCGAGCGCTATTTCCTTTCAATAATTGATGATTATTCTAGACGTGTTTCAGTGTATCCTCTAAAACTTAAATCTGAGGCGTTTGATATTGTTAAAACTCATATATTGAGGGCTGAAAATTTCTTAAATAAAAAGGTTAAAAGTTTTAGAACTGATAACGGTAAGGAATTTGATAATCAATGTTTTCATGATTTCTTTGAAAGCAAAGGTATTCGCCAGGAGTTCACAAATGTCTATACCCCCCAGCAAAATGGGGTTGCGGAAAGATTTATGGCAACTGCCGCTAATGGGATGAGAACATTGCTTATTGAGAGTGGTCTTGATGCTTGTTTTTGGCCAGAGGCTTTGAAATTTTTCGTTTACACGTGGAATCGGATGTGTCCCCAGTCTTTAAACAAGTCCCCTTTTGAGTTGTATGGCGGACGGAAGCCGTCTATTCGACATCTGCGGCCTTTTGGTACAGTGTCCTATGTGGGCATGCCTAGCCAAAAACGATTAAAACTTGAGCCAAAGGCTAGTCGTGGTTACCTGGTGGGCTATGCTTTTAAGACTCGTGGATATAGAATATGGCTTCCGGAAACCAATCAAATTATAGAGTCCTCTAATGTGTCTTTTGACGAGTCTCGTTGTGGTCCGGGGCGCAGTGGAGCTGCACTGGGCGCCGAAGATTACAACCTCTTCCCACACGAAGGTGGATTGAATCCAGAAAGCGCTGGGGAAGTTGTATCTGGAATACTGCCAGATCCTCCCGGTGAACTACCACGTGATGGAGATGGGGTTGTGGATTCGGGTTCAAATGTTTTAGTTCAGCCTTCCACTGATTCCCAGTTGAGAGAGGTTAAATGGTTGAGGAAGCCTTCTGTTCGTAAAAGGGGTAACAGAACGGATATTTATTATTTTGAAGAGGGCACTTCTCATCGTCTCCGGTCTCTTAATGAAGTTGAGAAATATTGTAAAGATAATAGTATAATTTTTAAACCTGACTTATTTGATTTTTCGGCCTCAAATAAGTATACAGGCATTGTTCCTATTCAATCTATTCCTTCTGACTCTGACTCTGACTCTGATTCTGTGACTTCAAATTGTATTCATCCTATAGCATGACTAGGCGGTTTGAATGATATTCCGAGAACTTATAAACAAGCTTGTAGATCCGTAAATGGTGCGATCTGGCGGAAAGCAATGGAGCAAGAGATCGAGGTGATGAAAAACAGGAAGGTTTGGCATTTGACAGATTTGCCGGTCCATATCACTCCGGTAGGGTGCCGGTGGGTCTACACGGTGAAAAGGGATGAAGTCGGAAGAATTGCTCGATACAAAGCCCGGCTTGTTGCCCAGGGATTTAAACAGGTGAAGGGAGTCTCGTATGATGACACCTTCAGCCCTGTGGTCAACTTTGGAGTAATTCGCTTCTTCTTCTCCCTTCTCGTTTCGTGTTGCGGGTGGTCGCACACTCAGTGCGACGTCACCTGCACCTATCTGTATGCGCCTTTAAGAGATGATGTGTATATGCTTCAACCTCCCGGTTTTGCAATCCCTGGAAAAGAGCACCTGGTTTGCAAGCTGGATCGCGCCCTTTATGGCCTGCACCAGAGCGGCAGGGAATGGTTCTACGAGATCCATGAGGTACTTTTAAGGCTTGGTTTTAGGAAAATTTCTTCTTGTAATTGTGTATATTTGCTTGGATCTAGGGTGGTCCTGTTATTATATGTGGATGACATTGTTATCTTTGGTTTTAATCAGGATTTCATTGATAAAGCTTTATCTTTGTTAATGGGTGAATTTGATATAAAGGTTCTTGGCAGAACTCGTAAACTTTTAGGTGTAGAGTTTGAGGAAACTGAACGTGGTCTTGTTCTGCATCAGAGTAACTATATTGAAGAGGTCTGTCGGAGGTTTAGTAAATTTAAGATTCCATTTTCCTCCTTGCCTATTAGTAAAGGTGCTGTCTTCTCAAGGTCTAACTGTCCCACCTCTGATTCTGAAGTTGAATATATGTCTCATTTTCCTTATAGAAGTGTTTTGGGTTGTCTCTCGTTTATAGCAAATAGAACTCGCCCTGATTTATGTTATGCCGTAAATATTTTTTCCCAATTTCAGTCTAGCCCTGGTCTTTTTCATTGGGATGGACTTCTTAGACTTTTAGGTTATGTGAGATCTACCTCTAATTATAAATTGAAATTATCTTGTGGGTCAAATTTTCTTTCTGTATTTTCTGATGCTGATTTCGCGGCTAATCGAGACGACCGAACCTCGATCGGCGGCCAGATTGTCCTGCTTGATAAATCTCCAGTCGACTGGCGCACTTTTAAGGAAAAGTGTGTTAGTTTGTCGACCATGGAGTCGGAATTTGTCGCGATGACAGAGGCCGTTAAGAACCTGGTTTGGTTTGATCGAATACGCCGCGAATGTAAGATGTTTTCTGAATGCCAGGGTAGGGCTGTTATGTTGGTTGACAATCAGGCGGCAATAGATTTCGTGAAGTCCCCTGTGGAAAATTATAAATCGAAGCACATTGATGTAAAATTGTTTTTCATTAGAGATCTTTTCTATAAGGGGGATTTTGTTTTAAGGCATGTACGTAGTAAATCTAACCTCGCTGATGTCTTCACGAAACCTTTGACCAAGTTTGACCTTCAAAATTTTGTTAAAGCTGTTTTTATAACTTAGCATGTTTATTTTTGTCAGTTATACGTACTTTTTTTTAATCTTTCTATGTTGTTAAGACTTTTTTTCTGGAAATTGTTAGCACATTGTTTTATTTGTCATGTCAAGTTCTTGAAGTACTTGTTAACATAGGAGTTTACTAGTTAATTTTTTTTTTTTTGTGTAATTGACATGAACATATCGTTGTGTAATTTTTCCTTGTCGTGCCAACATACTTAACATTCTATCTTTCTCCCTTGAACTTATATCTTGACCATTTTTTTTTTTTTTGAATGATGAGCATTTAATTCCCATCTGATTACGGAAATGGTGTTTCTTGGAGGCTATTTCCGGGTGGCTTGATCAGCCTACGGTACCGTTTCGGGTAGGTGACCCTTGTCCGGTAAATGACAGAGAGTCACTTTGGGGTAGTCCTCCGGAAATTACCGCTGTATGAGGTTCTGTGCACAGGCACTTTAATTTTTCTTTCGTAAGTCCTTCATTATAAAGTTTGGCAGTGTCTATAGTCCCCGCTCGTTATCAGGAATTTTTTTTTGTCTTATTTTATTTAATTTTGTTTCTGGTTTAGTTTAATATAGCTTTGTTTAAATCTTAATTTTTAATTCTATTTTTATGTCATATTGTGGTTTTTAATTTTGACTTTTTTTTTTTGAAATATTTAAATTTTTCAGTAAATGTTTCTTTGGTAAAGTTAAAAATTAAAAATTTAAACTTTTCTTAAATTATTTAGTCTTCTTGATTAATGGTTAATTATTGTGTTTTTGGATGATTATGTATTTCTAATGTTTTCCTCTTTACTTCTAGGCATCTAGAAGCACATTTCTTATGTAAATGGTTCTGTTCATCAGAAGTCTATTTGAAGAATGTGTAAACACTTTTTTTGAATATGTGTTAGTAGGGCCTTAATTTGCGTCCTCTTTTCCTGTTTTTTTAGAAGTATTTGAGGCCTTTGGAAGTAGTATTTAGAAGTATTAGCCTTCATCATTAACCAGTTTTTTTTTGTTTAAATTTTTCTGCTGAAATAGCAGGTTTTTTTTAGAACTTTCAGGGTTTTTTTTTTGGTCAAGGAGTTCATTGATGGAGAAAATTATGAACTATTGTTATGTAATTTATCCAATTTGGGTAAATACCTTTGATATGTTGTGGTACGTATATTTAAAATTATTGTACTTATTGAATTGTGTATTTATTTATATGTAAGTTTTCTATATACTGAATGTTAGATAAGAATTGTGAGTAATTGTGACTCTTGAAGTTCTTGGTTCCAGTTCATTTTGATAATGTTTAGTGACTTTCTTTTGTCATTTCTGAATACTAATCTGTTTATTTATTTTGGCTTTTTTTTTTTAAAAGCTTTTAAACTCTTAGTTCAATTTTTTTTTGATTTTGGATATTCTTACGTTTTTTTTTATCTGTTTACGGATTGTCTTTGCAGATTTCCGAAGCAATGAGAGGGGGGGCATTGATGGCAGAATAAATTTTGTTCTCCTTGCTTCGTCTCTTGTCGCTTACCTTAAAGTACCGGTCTTTTGTTTACTTTTTATATATATTTTCTTTATTACAGTTTCATTAATAGTTAACATTTATTCATCTTTATTTACTTAAATATATTACTTACTTATTTCTTCTGTAATGGTCCTTAATTGGAAATCCTTTTGATTTGTTTTCTATGCGGTGTTTACTTTGTGAACATCATTGAATTTTTGCCGTTCGCCATGCTGTGATTTAGCCACGTCGTGCATAGAACGTTTCATGATCGATAAGACGTATCGATATCACTTTCACTTTGTCGCCAGATGGCAGCACAGAATCTTTTAGAATCGAATAAATCGATTCATCGTTTCTGGTTTTTGCATATCCATAATGATATCGGCTGCTCATTGGTTGCTGTGGTTCTTCTTGGAATCACGTGCTTTTTCTTTGAGCGTATATAGCCTTGGCGTGTTGTGATATCGTGCCCCCTTTCGTTTTGCTTCTCCCATGAGGGGAAGTATTGTCAAGAATCTTGAACGTTCGCGGGACGGCGTTCATGGAGTTTATTATTTTGAAAGTATTGAATGAGTTTTATTTTTTAATGTGGTTTTAATCAAGCTTTAATCAACTGTGATATTTTTATTAATGTTAATTAATGTGCAATTAAACATCTGTTCCTGTTGTTATGAATTTCATCAGCCTTGCTCTCGCCTGTGAATATTATCAGCTGTAATCTCGATCTGTGATATTTTTAAATAAACTGTGTGTACCAAAGTTCAATCATGCCTCAGCCATTTTATTTATACAGTTAGAGGAATGTCTTTCATATTTCACTGACGTTTCGATGCACTCTTCAGCTCACTCTTGCCAGCTAGACTTTCACGGCGTTGTTCTGCTCTTTTAATAGTTTCCCTTTCTTTAATGGCATATCAGCACAAGTTATATGCCCTAAATTATTACACATCACAAACCATAGCGCAGGATCTGATCTGTTATATAATGGAATTTGAACAGCATCGACACTAGACATGATTTATGGTACTAAATATATAAAATAGTACAATCAAACCAAAATAAATTAACGAGTTAGATTTTTCTAATAAAATAACAGAAAAAATATCAGAAAAATGACTCAGAAGAACTTATCTGCTTTCCATCGAGCCGCTGTAGAACGATGTATTCTTTGAAAGATGAAGATGATCGGATAACATTCCAACTCATCTAGGAAGGCTGATGCTCTATATAAGAACAGTCCATGGTCACCATTGTGGTGAGTCGCTCGTATAATATAATCACTCACTTAAAAACTCTTTACTACCTTTATTCGTAGAACATTGATAAACGTCGATTCTGACACTCATCGTATTCGAACACGCAAAAACGCGATGTAAACATTTTCGTCTGCGCTGCTATGACAACGGCTCTGGCCAGTTGCCATTCCGAA
The DNA here is from genome assembly GCA_963932465.1 of Maratus speciosus. Taxonomy (NCBI): domain Eukaryota; kingdom Metazoa; phylum Arthropoda; class Arachnida; order Araneae; family Salticidae; genus Maratus; species Maratus speciosus. The sequence goes on from OZ010792.1 coordinate 530,921,854, forward strand.
CGAAGAATTTTCTCCCTTGCCTTTCTGCGGCTGCCACAAAAATCTACATTCAGCAGAAATTTTGGTGGCGGTCATTTGATGATTTGGGCAGCGATCGCTTTTGATGGCAAAAGTGAAATTGTATTTTTAAACGGTTACCAGACTTCTTTTCATTACAGTTTTGTTATAGAAAATTCACTTCTTCCATTTACATGGCAATAGTATGGTTTAGATTACATCTCCATGCAAGACAATGGAAGTATTCACATTTCAAATGCAATGAAAGATTGGTTTGACGAACAGAATATTGTTCTTTTAGATCATCCACCTATTAGTCCTGATCTGAACACCATCGAAAACATTTGGGGACAGCTCGTTTCTATGGTTTATGCAATTGGGATTCAGTACACCTCACTTGTAGAATTGAAGGCTTCAATCTGTCAAAACTGGAAATTAATTGATCAGAAATACATTAAAAATCTCGTTTTATCAATGCCATTTAGAATAAAAGAAACTCTGATAAATAAAAGCAGCTTTACTAGCTACTAATTTCAATTAAATGTGCTATTTCATAAATCAATTTCCATGTTTTGTTACTAAAATCCCATTTTTGACCTTATGTTTTAGTTTATTAATATGTATAAAATTTTATTTTTCTAAATTATTTGTTGTACATACCATATATAACGTATGAAATTTCATTCATTTTTAATGAATATTATAGAAGTTTTTGTTAAAAAAACGTGGTTTCATAAATCAATTTCCACCAGTGTATTAATTAGTGTATCTTTAAACTTTATAAAGGAAATTTAAGGTGACAGGCTCAAGTTAAAAAATTCTAATCTTAAATGTTCAATTGCACACCCCTAGCCAAAATTATAAGGACAGTTAAAAAAAAAAATGAAGCATAATAAATTTTATTTAAGTATTGCATGGCAGTGCAATACTTATTTATTTCCAGTGCCACTTCTTAATGTTAATTTAACATAGAAAAGCCTATAGAGCTCATAACTTTTTCATTTTTTCTTCCCACCTTTTTGTCCCTGATGCCACAATTTTTTTATTCTTTACTAATTCTAATGCTATTATAAATTTAAAGTGTAAAAATGTTTGCCTGACGTCAGGGTCAAAACAGATGATAAAATGCCTTTCCATATGGTGAATTATAACCCAGAGGGGCTATTGGGCTATTTTTTTATTTACATTATTCAAATATTTTTCTTAAAAATTCCAAATTTCGCTTTTTTCATTGGGAATCAACATACATTTTTTCTTCATTGTTGCAAATAATTCAAAAGCCGTAATAATTTATCTCTTTGTAGTTGAAAAGTTTCCACGTGAAAAATGAGACTGAAATACTTTCTTTAAGAATTAAAAAGAAGATGAATATGGCGTCATAGTGGAAATAAAAATGACATTTTCAAACAGATTTTTTACGTTTAGATTGGAAGTTTTTGTCCAAACTATAGCAACCTGCATTACTGCACTGGTGCAACATTTTGAATTATACATAGGTAAATTGCATCACAAATTGTGATACAATACCACATAAATCAAAGCCTGATGATGGTACCCTCCATTAACTTTGTAATGTATTCATCTGAATACAGTAGTTATTAAAAAACTTAACATCTCTCTATTCTAAAAAAAAAGTAACTACCGCTGTCACCGCCGGCACCGGTTTTGAATTTTTTGTGACCGGGGGTCTTTCTTCGTTAATATTAAGAAAAATAATGCATACAAAAATATGAAAATCAGTGGTTTTATACAGAAATGTTTGATAAACAGGCTGATGCAGACAGTTTTCAAATCGAAGAATTATTTTAAGAGATATTTAATGCTAAAGTTGGACAAAATCATTCCACTAAAAAAGTTTTATAGCAGCAAAAACTATACATGGCAGTGTTATCATTTTTAGATCATTTTATGCGTTAGAATTTGCCGGAGTGCAGATTGCATTAATTTTTTTATTTTGACTCATTTTTTGAGGTTTTATTTCTATTTTAAATTCAAATTTTCAGCATTTCTAGAGATTTTTTTTTCATTATTTTAGAAAATGATATTAATTTATACTGTTGCCAAATGTATAAACAGCGCAAACAATAATGTTTTCTTCAAATTAAAAATTTATTTACACGTGACTATTATAAACAGAAAAAATCATTTGGAATTAGAATTAAATAATTATGTACAAAAAGCAGGAACTTATTAAAAATTACGTCATAAAAAGTATACATGTGAATTTTAAAAGAGAAAGGATATTGTAAAATAATAAATTCATTAACATGCGTTAGAAGTCTTAAATAGGAGAAATTACGTCATATTTATGTCACATTATAGTTATTACATAAAATGAACACAAAATAATATTGCAAAACAGTTTAAATTTAGAAATTGCGCTAGACATTTATTTGATATTTTGAGAGGATCTTTTCAACTATTTTTGTTAGGAAAGCGCAAATAATATTTCATTTCTAACAAAAGTATTTTCACGTGAATATTTAAAAGAGAAAGAACAGCTTGGTAAAAATTACGTCAGATTAAAAATGATTAATTTAAAATGTCTCATTTAAAGGAACTTTCTTTTCACTTTGTTAAAAAATACCAGGAGACAAAGACTCTGTTTACTTAATTCCTTTTATATCAGCTTATTTTGAAATGTTGTTACACGTGTCTACGTCATCAAGTTATTTTTATTTTGGCGTTTTATTTGTATTTTTATTAATGTTGTACTAATTTATTTGTTCTTCGTTATTTAAAATAAAAATTATGTCAATTTGTATAATTTGGCGAGTGGTTTGGCGATTTATATAATTTGACGAAATTGGTCGATGGGATAATCAACTAGTAGCGCAGTGGATTTGGCGTTAAAATTCCCCAATCAAAGATAAATGAATAGAAATTCGTTTATAGGGAGATCGCCACTGTTTTTTAAATTATAATTCAATCTTTTGAAATCTTTTTAAAGCCGATCAAATTAGCGTGCATTTAGAGTCTGCGGTGTCTGGACGGGGGTTGGCGAGCGTAACTCGTAGGGGGCCGAACCCCTAGTATTAAACAAAAACCTCATTTGCAGAACAAATTAAAAAAAACAAAATTTATTTCCTACATTGTTTAAGCCCGAGAAGGGTCAGATATTAAGATATTTCATTCAATTTGTTCTACATTTAATGTTAAATTTTTGTAACAAATAAGTTAAACCAATTGAACATTAAAAAATAAAAATAAAATTCATACAGTATGATACTTTAAACACCCTAAAAACTTAGATCCCGTTCAAATGAAATCGAAATAAATCTTGGTTGCAAATATTTATATTGCATATTTTGTATTATGTTTATGACGATTGTACATAAAATGACAGGAATTCTGCTTTTTCAGCATTTAGTGTCGCCCCCGATGAAAAAAAATATATATATATATGTATATATAAATAGTACAAAACACATTTCAATATTAAGACTTAAAGCACACGCTTTAAATTTATGTAAAATGACTTAAGCAAATGGCTCTAAAAACTACAAAAAAATTAATTTTTCAAAATAAATGGAGGTGCAATTTTCAAACAAATTGCATTTAAAAGTACTTTTTACCTCCAATACGACGGTATAAAAATTAAAAATGAGCGATGCTTAGAAGTTTAAAAAATTGCTGTAGAGTATTTAATCATACAATGATACATCTGCTTTGTTTTACAGTTGGCTTATACAACGCAACGTTATTTTTTGGAGATGACACAAAATAAGCTGGGAGAAAGAAATAGCATACTGGGGCTAAGAAGATACATGCAAAACGCAAAACTTTATAAAAACCTAAGATTTATTTTGATTTCATTTGAATGGAATCTAAGTTTTTAGGGTGTTTAAAGTATCATATTGTATGACTTTTATTTTTATTTTTTAATGTTCAATTTGTTTAACTTATTTGATATAAAAATTTAACATTAAATGTAGGATGAATTGAATAAAATATTTTAATATCTGACCCTTCTCGGGCTTAAACAATGTAGGAAATAAATTTTGTTTTTTTAATTTGTTCTGCAAATTAGGTTTTTGTTTAATATGGTTCTAAGTATTAATAAATGTCATATGATATGCATATGACTAATGATAACTGCCTTGTTCATTTATTTTTTAAAAATATATTTTTCTTAAAAAAAAAAAAAAAAAAAAAAAAAAAAAAAATCAAAATAAGAAAAATTCTTAACTTTATAATGGTTATAATTATAAGGATATTGCTTATAAGTTTGGGCAAATACATTTTTAATTAGAAATGTAACTGGCATAATTTTGCAGGCACTCAGCCATTCAATTTGACATGGTTGGAACAAGTTTTGATAATTATGATGTTCGGATTATAAATAGCTTCCTCGAGATTTGCAATGCATGAATATTTCTTACCATTAACATAAAATAATGTTCATGGTTTACACCCAATTCATTTTTTATAATGTTCATACCATACAATCAAGATAATTAAATAATAGTATATTGTTATCATTCAACCACTTTTTTGTAGCTTGTGAGGCACAATGCAGTATTTTGTTGGAAAATCATTTTTTTCTCTACCAAAAGCAATTACAGTGAAACCTTGTTAACATGAAATCACTTAACGCGAAATTTCGCTTAACATGAAATAATAACGAGGTTCCATCAGATAAGTCTGAAAATCAATGTTAATTAATTCGTTTAAGACGAAATAGAATTTCACAAAATCCTGCTTAAGACAAAAAAAATTATTTTTTGCTTCTAAGTCATAATACTATTCTTTTCGCAATTTTGAATATTTCGAACTTGCATGTCACATCCTCTTATTACAAATGTAATTTTTCTAATGATTTGTAAATGACCTAAGTAGAAAAAGAGTGTCAGAACATTATGAAATACTGAGTTTTTTGATTAATCCCTCAATAAAAGTTGGGTGAAGGAATCTCTTTTTTGAAAGTGATTGTTCCATTACTCGTTTGACTGTATTTACAGTGCCATAAACCGGGTTTCCAGACTGTCCTATCTTCGGGTGAAAGAAATTACAATCTGTACTTCAATACTACCTAACTGGGTGACTAACATAATTAAAACTCTGTTCACACTTGCCCTGTAAAATTCTATGAAAGATGAATCGAAAACAGCAAATGAATCTTTAGAAACGAAGCAAAAAATGTTAAAAGAAATCAGCGATAACATGCTGAAAAAAAATACAACAAATTATGGAATTTACGATTTTTAAAAAATCATGAGAATATTGAAGCGACTTATGTTGTTGTAGTCTTATGCAGAAATTGTCACATCACAAAAAATTTTGGTGTCATTAAATTAAACTACAGCAGCATTAGAAACTCTACAACGTTTCCTTATGAAGCAAGACAATGCTTTCTGAGCTTTGTACAAATTAGATGCGATACATATGTTCCTAAAATGAAGTAATCTATAAAAATTGATGCAAAAGTCAATAAAGGACTTTTTTTTAATGATTAGTAGATAATCGAATTTATTATTGCCTAAAATGATGACCATTTTTTCTTATTTCTTAATTAAATTTTCTATTTGTTATTAATTTATGATTTTAAGAGCAGGAATATATTTTTAGGTAAATTTATTTAATTATTATATCTAACATTGATGGTGCTACTATTTTGATGGTTAACACAAAATCCCAGATAACACGAAAAAAATTCACAGTCCCTTTAATTTCATGTTAACGAAGTCCGACTGTATATCCCAAAATTTGTGTTTATACAATACTGCTGTACACTCTTAAATTCATTTTCTTGGAAATAATAACTAGTTTAGTCTTATGTTAAGCTGTAACAGAAGACCAAACAATGATTGATCCTCCTTTATTTTGAAATTTCCGTGTAACATTTCTATTCCTCTACACATTGTACCTGTTTTAATGTATAACTTCAGGTGGATGACAGGTTTAATCCTGATGGACCTAAAGTTATATTTTAATACTATACGATTTGCTGAAGAATAGAAACATTGCATGGTGTCATCAAAATAAAGGAGGATCAATCATGGTTTGGGAGCTGTTTCAGCTTAAGATAAAACTTATCTGCTTATTTATTGTTTCTAAGGAAATGAACTTAAGATTGCACACCTACATTTCTTTTCTTTTTTTTTTTTTATATATAAACACAAATTTTAGGATATAATAGCTTTTGGTAGGAAAAATTTGATTTTCCAACAAAATAATGCATTATGCCATAACTCAAAAGCTACAAAAAAAAAAAAAATGGTTGAATGATAACAATATTATATTAATTGATGGACTGCATTGCACAATAAGAACATTAAAAAAAATAAATGGAGTTCAATGGGGATTTTTTTTATGTAAGTGTAAGTGATATTTATGCATTACTGATTTTCAGAAAGCTGTTTACAATCCCTGTTTAGTTAGATCCACATCATAATTATCAAAACTTGTTCAAAGCATAAGCATGTTGAATTGCATGGCTGAGTGTCTCCAAATACTTAAATTTCTTGTTGAAATTGTATGTATTCAAATTTATAAACAGGATCCTTATGATTGTTATTAAATTGAAAAAAAATTCTTGTTTCATATTTTAAAAAATGTATATTATTATTATTTTTAATAAAACTAAGCAAGACTGTAATTAGATTGTAAATACTTATTATATGATATTTATTAATACTTGAAACTGTACAAAATTTATGATTCTTTACATTTTTTAATTTCCTTATAATTTTGGCCAAGATGTATTAATCAGAAAATAAAAAATATATGCAAGTTTGGAATATTTTAATGATGCATTTTATTTTAAATATTTTTAAAAGATCAAATTATTTTGTAGAGCTAAGGGAGTGAAAGTGGAATTAGGTATACCACATGATTTATGGGATAAGCCTTCTGCTGAAGTTACCAATTTAAAAATGCAGGTTAGTTTTGTTTTGTTTACATAATTCTCATTTATTTTTATGTTTATCATGGTTAATTATCAAATGTTAGACACACACAAAAAAAAAAAAACAGCTTCTTTCTTTAATTTACCTTGGTACTTATACAATCTGTCTGGCAACATTTTCTGGTTAACAGAAGAGTATAAGTAATCAGAAAGTATAGCAAAACTAAATATTTATTATCAATGTTAAAGTTTAGGGTATTTAAATAAGGTATATTTATATAATATCCTTGTTGTAAATTTTTAACTGATCAAAAGTTATTTTGTCTGATTTCTTTTTCTTTTTGCTTAATATTAACAAATTTGTTAATTGTCAATAATGTACGAGGGCCGTTTTTTTTTCAACCTCCGATTGCACAGCATCAACGTTAGGCGAGCGGCAGGAAGTCGGTATGTGCATAGAGCGACGGCGGATGTTCCCCACATCACCCTCTTTGACTGCCTTTTCATTGACGCCATTGTGAGGCGAGCTGTAGCCACGTAAACATGGCTGCCTTAATTGATTCTCCCACCAAGTGCAAATTGCGAAGTGTTATTCGATTCCTGCAAGCTGAAGGGAATAGTGCAGCTGAAATTCATCGAAGAATGAGCTGAGTGTATGGAGAAAGCTTTATAAGCGATGGTGTTGTGCGTGAATGGTGCCGAAAATTTAAAGATGGCCGAACCGATGTGCATGATGAAGGAGGTCAAGGACGCAAGTCTGTAGCCACAGACAACCTTGTTCAACGAGTGGACGAAGAAGTTAGAGGAAACCGAAGGTTCACTATAAATGATTTGTCCATAAAATTTCCAGAAGTCTCGAGGTCTTCTCTGTACACTATTGTGACGGAACATTTAGGCTACAGAAAAATTTGTGCTCGCTGTGTCCCAAAGATGTTGACGGACAACCACAAAACACGACGAATGGGCTCAGCCTTGACATTCCTCACCCGTTATGACGCTGAAGGAGAAGACTTTTTGAAATCAATTGTGACAGGTGATGAGACCTGGGTTCAGTATGACACACCTGAAACAAAACGTCAATCTCAACAATGGATGCATACGAACTCGCCAAACAGACCAAAAAAGTTCAAACAAACCTTCAACAACAGAAAGATTATGGCTACAGTGTTCTGGGATCAAAAAGGTGTGTTGCTTGTTGAGTTCATGCAGCCAGGGACGACGATTACTTCAGCTGCTTATTGTGAAACTTTACGACGGTTACGCAGAGCCATTCAGAACAAAAGAAGAGGCATGCTGACTTCTGGAATTGTTCTGATCCATGACAACGCCCGTCCTCACACTGCTGCTGTAACCCAACGTCTACTTCAGCATTTTCAGTGGGAAATTTTCGATCACCCGGCATACAGTCCCGACCTAGCTCCGAGTGACTACCATCTTTTCCCTGAACTTAAAAATTGGCTAGGAGGGAAGCGTTTTCAAAGTAACGTGGAGCTTCAAGACAGCGTCAAGAATCATTTCAATTCATTGGCGGACACTTTTTATGAAGAGGGTATTGGAAAGCTTGTCCACAGGTACGACAAGTGCCTCAATTTACAAGGTGATTATGTTGAAAAATAACCATAAGTGTACATAACTTTTAGTAATAAAATGATCTTTCTATATATGCTTGTCTTTTTTTTATGGCCCATCGGAGGTTGAAAAAAAAACGGCCCTCGTATTATATTAAAATCTGACTCTCTGTATTTCACAACTACTCCTCTTAGAACATGGAACGCTGCCCAGTGAAATTAACACCAGTTATCTAAATTGATCCAAGGATCTCATCTAGGCTCTCAGAATTTAAAAATTTGAATTAATTTCTGAGGTATTACTTTTTTTGTAACTTTTAACAAAGTTTCTATAAAAATGCAACTAAATGGCTCAATTTTTATGAAAAAAAAGAAAAGAAAAAGCTAAATAATAGGATATTGCCTGCTATCCAAAATAGTGAATAGATATGTTTATTTTGTTTTGTTTGAATAAATCAATTTAATGATTTTTAGTTTACACTCTCTTTAAAAAATGTAATGTGAAGAATATTTACTACAATTTTTATCAAAAAGCTGAAAGATTTTAATGTTATTGATTCGTATGAAATGATATTTTCAGAATTTGTTTAAAATGTAAGTGAATGTTAAGCGATAGAGTATGGAGTTTGGAGCATGTAATCTGAAGATTTGTACAGGACATATGCTCAGATTAAAAGTTTATGTCCAAACCATAACAACCCAAACAGCAATGATATTCGCCTGGATGAGTTTGACCAATAAACAATAGCCTCTTCAAATGTTTATCCAAAATCCTCTCGACCAATAAAATTCTATTGCCCATTTTCTTATAAAGGCATTCTACTATAATTGCATCAAAATAACATAACTTGCAAAATGTAATTTTCGTATTTTTCAGTTTGTTTACTTTGTAAACATGATTTATTGCTCATAATGAGAAATGTAATTAAATTAATATTATAAATGTAGAATTAAATTAATCTTCTTCTTTTCTCCAAAAATCGAAAGGTCTCATGCAGTGCAAATGCAACACACCCAGTTGCTACACCAGCTAATGTTTTATTATAAAATCAATGATCTCTAAATTACAAAAAAAAAAATTTCTTTATAAAAATTAACTAAATGCTTATTAAAGTACTAAATTCATATTAAACTAACAATATCTGCTTTATTCTCAAAGTAATTGTGAAGAAAATCAAAATGTAACTGGAAATGAGATATAAGTATCTTCACTTTTACTAATTGTTATTTTTATTATGAAATATAAAAATTATATATGTACTTTCATATTCTTTTGCCCACAATTTTTCTCTGATTTATATTATTTCTTATTTACTTTTTTCCCCTTTAATAATGTATTTCCATATATTTCTTTATTTTTCATGCACTTGTGTTTTTCCTGCTTTTTCATATATCATCTATTTTTATTGCTGTATTGTGAATCTTAAACTCTTTGCTAAAGTTACTCTGAAATTTTTCGTTTTGATACTCTTCCAAAACATGGTTGCATAAATTATAATGCTATAATAAGAAAGCATTTTTTTTTCCCTATTCATGGGTAAATTTTTCAGATATTTTAGTTCAACTTCTTAAAAAATAAGCAGCTTTATTATTATTATTATTAATTTATATATCTAACTGTGATCTGAAATGGAGTATATTTCAAATGGCTACTATGTTAATACATTTAATTTAATATATTTTCTGGTTTTAAGTATGGTTTTTTGATTGGAAAAAAACGGGAGGTTGGTAAGAATGAGCTTAATTTTTAACCTTTGAAGGGCAGTGGGCATGGTAGATTTCGTAAGAAATACTACCTATTGCAGTCGTTACCATGGTGCGACTTTTGAAAAATTCCTTCATAACTTTTCATTATATGACCCCAGGAACCCCAAACCACCCCACCTAAAAAGTTTATATATATGTATATGTATGTATGTACTAAATTTGTCCGCACGATAAAAGTCGTAATTATGCACGGATCGTCTTCAAACTCGCCAACAACTTTAAGATGGCCAATATCTCGGCAGGGATTGAAAATGGGCAAAATCGGCCCAAGGGAATGGAAATGGGGAGGGTTAAAAATTTTGAATACCGTCTTAACAAGATTCTGATAAAACCAGCTCTTACACAACAATGACAGGAAAAAATAAATATTTTTCATTATAGCAGTTGCCAACAATTAAAAAAAAACAATAAAATTCTCACCACAACAATTGCTTTTCTATTGCAAGATTTTCACGTAAAAAATAAATTAAATAAATAGTTTGACGAATTGAAAACAAATTGAATATTATGTTATAAGTTTTCTAGAGCAAGGTTTCAGCATGAAAACTCAAAATGAAATAAATAGTTTGACGAATTAAAAAAATATATATATTGCATGATATTGGAAATATAATGGACCTCAGCAGGTGAATATGTAATGTCATGTGAGTTTGAAGAAATGTATTAAAACATGATAAAAACCCGGCTATGGAAATATTAACATATTTTAACACTTTGAGGTTCTCTGAATTTGTTTTAGCCATTTTTAAACCTATTCCATATACATGCGTGTGTGTATTCATGTATATTAGAATTTTCACAAAATGTTTAGCTCCCTAGAACTCATTCTTAGTGAAGGAACTGGGTTTATCTCTAATCTTGATTTAAGTTTTGTTGGTGAATTTAGTACTTAACTTCGAAATCTACCTCCGCATGTAGGTCCGAGCCAGCAGGGATTTTTTTATTTCACTTAATTTTAATCAAGATTTGTATCAGAATTTTTGCAAAGAATTTTACTTTTATAACTTTGGTAAAAGAAGCTGTACAATTTCTTATTTAAAAAAAAAAAAATGTGAATCCAACATTAAAGGATACTAATTACTTGCCCCTGCAAGGTTTAAGCTTTTATTCTTATATCCAAGTGTAATGTATGAACTAAAAGCATTAGCATATCAAAAACATTAGAGACTTTAAGAGTGTTAAAAATTTTATTTGTAAACTACAAAGCAACAAAACATTAGATCACATAAAACGAAAATTTTGAGTACTTTTGTTAATAGAACCTCACAAAATCAATATCGACATATGCCAGAACATTTCTTGATCCAATTGTAGTGTTGATTTATTAAGGTTCCACTTTATAGTGCTCATAAAACAGGAATTATTTTAGATTCTAAATAAAAAATTTCTGAAACTTTATTTATTTATTTATTTTAATGGATTCTTTCCCTTTTTACATACATAACTTCGTACAAAATAATTAAGGAACTCTTTGCAAGTGTACTCAGCCTACACTGGCTATCACATGGTGTGTTACCAGTGACTCCAAACACTGCAATACAACACAACTCAGTACTTAGAGGGGCCAAGACACGTCCAGTTTAGAGCCATCATCGACTCCAAATGTGGGACCTCACAGGAGAATCACCACTACCTGAGGTCTAGTGAGGATGACAATAAATTACTCTACCGCCAGTCAGTAATGAGGATCACCTCTAAAGGCTGCCTCTAATACCCCATCTGGCAGATGACAAAGTGATTAAAGTAACTAGATCTAGATATTCATGCACCTGGCAGTTATACAGGACAATTAGAAAAAAAAAATTGCATTAGAAGTTGTAAAGTACAGTAACAACAAACAATTTTTGCATAGGAATCAAGGTCGAAAACAATTAGGTGTGCCAAAAATAAAAGGTGCATATCTTCAGCCAGAACCCAGATTTTTTTTTCTCATAAATTTAACAGTAATGAAGATATTTTAACAAAAGTTTTTAAAACTTTACATTGCTTTGTATGAAATGTGATGGAATTCTGAAAAGTGGTCAAAGTGCACTGTAGTTCAGTAAAGGATAGTGTATGTAATATGAACTACATTTCAAAATATGGAGCATTTAGTTCAGTACTTCTTAGATAATAATGACAACTCTTGTGATTTGTTTACATTTCACACAATGCAAAATAAACCTGGTGAAAAGTTTAGCAGCATAAAATCACATGAGAATGAATATGATAAATAAATTCTATGTACATACTACATCCATATTATATTATACTTTATAGTTAACTTTATAGTATAACATGAATATACCTACAATTGCCTTTAATATGGCAATTATATAATATTAACTATGCAGTTATAATGTAAAAAAAAAGAAGTATTATTGTATATAAAAGTGGGGGAGGATTGTATGTTGGTTCTCTCTGTTAGTGTATATATAAGTATATATACGTGTATATATATATATAAGTATATATACTGTATATATAAGTGTTATCTGTATTATTATTTGTACAGTGTATCTCCCAGGCTTGTGTAATAAGGATATGCCTCCTCCCCCCCCCCCCCCCCCCCAAAAAAAAACTGCTAGTAACAGTTTAAATAATCCATACATTAATAAGACAAGTGCAAGAGACTTTTTAAAACTGCCAGTTGTAACACTCGAGTCTGCTATCTAAGCGGCTAAATTTGGGTAGCAATCAGAGTTTTAAGTGTTGAGAAATTTGCATGTGGTAGTGGGGCCATTGCTAAGACTTTTTCTTCGGGGAGGGGGGCGGGAAGAACCTTAAATTGCCAAGTCAAATTTCAGTATTTGCCAACTAGTTTTATAATTTTGCCAATTAGAAAATGTAATTCTGAATTCTGAAAAAGCAGAATTCCTGTTCTCTAGTGTTTTTTTTTTTTTTTTTTTTGTGTATGTGTGTACCATTTTCTTATAGAATTTCTGTGGTCATTTTAGGAATTTTTATGCATGTGTATAATCTAATTCCACATTTAACTAACTGCATGCCTTTTTATATTTCCAGTGTGAGAATTTACTAGAAAAGCATGAAGCTGATATTGAAGATTGGTATTTCAATCACCAGGATATTCCATTAAAAGAGTTCCTGTGTATAAATAAAGCCTTGCACAAAGGCGATACTGGTAAGAAAACAAGTTTGATAAACTCTTTTAAAAACTTGGGTAGACTCTCTCAAGTCCAGACCGCTTGGGACCAGAGGTTGTACAGATTTTAGAATTTTGCAGATTTCTGGACCTTGATTTGTTTACATTTTTTAAACATAATTTGAATGTTATAATGCAATCGAAAATATAATTTATGCTTACAATATAATAGAATATTAAAATAATTATGTAATAAACTAAGTTAATGAAAATTAAGATGATTTTAAAATTGATTAAATTATAAGTAAATGTCAAGTAAAAAATTAATAATGTATACTAAATATGCACCATATAGATACATTTTTCTTGACTTTTCCAATGCAATTTGCCTTATAAAGGTTGCTCTGCTAATTCACATCAAAATTATAAAATAAGGAAGTTTTATTTCAGGTTTAGCCAGGCTTAATAACCAAAAAAGCTTGATTAATACATAAATATATTTGGTAAAAAGATTGTAATTACCAAAGATATCAGCAATATCTTGAATTTTTTCTGAAATAAATTTTTATTTCCATCATGAAAAAGCATGAATTCAGTCACATTAATGAGAATTACTTCAAAATAAGTACAGTTGTATTAAAAGAATTCCATCATGCTTTTTAAAACTTTTACAGTTTACCTTTTTTCAGTCAGATTACTCAAGATCATGTTAAAGAATGAAAAAAAAAAAAAAAGGAATTCTGATACATGATATGGACTGATATTCCCATGATTATTTTTTTTTTCATTTTTTGCCCTTTTGCTGTTCGTTATGCATCAAAATTTAACAAATTAATTAAAAATAATAATTGGCTTTGAAATGATATAATGTTTTAATGAGCTAATTTTGATGTCAAAATGTGTAATGCTTCAAAGAATTTTTAAGATATTCTCAAAAATTCTGAAAAAAAAAAAAGAAAAAAGTTAGTTAATAAAATAGGATAAGCATGTTTATATAGTTTTTTTAGTTTCATACTGGAGATGAGACGAGCTCAGCCCGAGCCCGGGCTCTATTTTTATTCTAGCCTTCGGGCTCGGGCTCGTTCTTTCTGAAACCGGAAAACTATATTTATTTATGTATAGAAAAGATTGAAAGAACTTTTTTCCCCGTTTAAAATTACTTTTCAAGTCTTTTCAATGTTATTTAGATCAAAATGAAGGGGTAACAAAAATCGTGTTTATTTATTTTAGTATTTGATTGCTGTTTCAAAAGAAAATTTGTGATGTTTTCAGATTTATGTTTACGGCATTTTCGACGACGATCAATTAATATGGCGCCAATCAAAACAAACACAAGCAATGAATTTGTTTTTATTAGGATTTTCGTTTGTGACAGAAGATATTTTTTAATCGGATTGTTTATTTATTTTTTATTTAGTTATCTAACACAAAGAGAATGTTTTCTTCGATTTTTAGTAGACCAGAATTAGCTTGAGGTTTTCAAATTATTTAATCTTATATTTGCGCATGAGTCATAATCATTCTTTATGTGAAAATAACTTTACTGGGTATTATATCTATTTGTCATGAACTCTGCTCATGCTAAGGGCTCTGTAGTAGATTTACGAGATCACTTTGCTTCATAAGTAAATATAATTACTTTATTATTCAGATAGGAAGCAATCAGTCAGTGTTTCTTCTTTTAATATAAAGGCATCTGACCTTTAAGATAACGGTGTCAATTTTGTAATTTACGTTGATTTTCCAGTTCACGTCAATCACGGAAGACTGTTATGAGAAAGGAATCGATTATAGTTAAAGATGTATCGGTAAAGAGTGGTATCGGGCTCGGGCTCTGATGACAAAAAAATTTTCGGGCTTGGGCGGGCTCGGATTTAAAATCGTCGGGTTCGGGCGGGCCCGGGTTCCAAAAAACAAGCCCAAACTCATCTCTATTTCATACAACTAACTATTGGCATCCATTTTCTACAAAGTCAGTTGTTTTAAAAGCTACAGTTGAGTTATTATTTTTATATTATTACTAGCTGACCTACCCGGGCCTGTGATAATAACCTTAAAATTTGTATGACTTTATATCTTAAACTCGATTTTGCAAGCATTACATTTTTTAAAGTAAATATTTCCAAACGAATCTTGTATTAGGTAGCCCTGTAATGTATTTATTTTTTAAAAGCTAATGCATCATTTTAAAGTAAATTGTATGTTTTTTTAAGTGGGTGTTACATGCTTTTTCATACGTCGGCAAAAAATAACGGATTTAAAATTGTATTGTGTGATTTTTCCGCCCCTTTCTTTTCACATCAGGTCTTTTAATATTTTTCAAAAAATAGTTCTTACTCTCCAAGTTCTTTGAAATTTGATGAGTCATAAATATAATAGCCTGTATAATAGTTTGTGGAAAATATTAATATTTACTGATAAAGGATCTTCTAACAAGGGAACCACTTTTGGTGTTGCTCGCACCTAGCATTGAGACCTGGTGCGTTTTGTAGCCCTATACATAAACCTTAGAGAACCGATAAAATTTCTCTGTTAAAATCATATTTTATATACTTTTAATTTTTTATTATTACATTTTTATTTGTTTATTTCACACCAAAAGTGAGTTAAGCCGCCAAATATGGTGCTGCAATTTTTCCGCTCGCCTTATCCAAAGAGTAAATATACAGTACATATTACTAGTATATCAGATTGCAATTTTTTTTAAATCATTGATAGCATAAGAAACAAATATTAGGTTTTTATTTCTTTTTCTATGCAGACGATAAATATATAAGTAATAAATATAATTCTATAAAAGCTTCGAAGATCATTGAAAACTATTTTTTAGTGAAATAGAAAATAAGCAAACTATTTTCTTTTGAATTCGAATGGAATAAAGTTTCGAATGTTTAAAATGAAATGTTGCTGTATTAAATTGTCCTTTGGTAAAAGTAATCATAAAGTAAATTAATATTTATACACAATTTAGAAAAATTACTGTTGCTAAATATATCGGACATTACAATTTATAGCCATTACAAATTCAGCTATGACATTTGGCTAGGGTTGCCGGAAAGCTCTACTTTTGAAAATAAACGCCAACTGTTTTCCCACCAAAAATACAATATAATGTTGCAATTTTTTAAAATCAAATTCGTGGGTTTTTGAAGGAATTTTCGAATTTTTAAAAATATTTTATACTTATTATTAACTAATTTTTATTTTTAAATGCTTTTCTTTAAAAAAATTCAATAGTCCAATAAGTGATCTCGAAAATAGCATTTTCCGAAAGTTATGCTGCTGTAAAATCAAGAGATATTATTTTAACAGAAAAATTTTATCGATTCTCAAACTTCATAATATAGGGCTTTAAAATGCACCAGGTCTCAATGCTAGGTGCGAGCAACACCAAAAGTGGTTCCCTTGTAAGAAGACTTTTTTTTTTCACTTGTGAAAGAAAAAATATTAATAGTTTAATAATTGGGTCATTTAATAGCTTAAAAAAATAGTTCTTACTGTCCAAACTCTTTCAAATTATTATCAGTTATAATTTGAAACTTGTGTAAAAAATTTATGAAAAATATTGATTGTAAAAAGGTCGTCTTCTCACTTTTTTTTTTCACTTTAGGTCATTTAATATTAAAAATAAAATAGTTCTTATCATCTGAACTATTTGAAATTTTTATATGTTGTAAATATAATATTTCAAAAATCTGCGTATAATTTTCATGCAAAAATATGGATATTTAATTGTAAAAACATGACTAAAAGCCACTTTGATTCACATTCTGAGCGAAAATGTTGCAGATATATGTATATATTTTTTTTTAATACTTTACATTATACAAACATTTTGACATTTTTATATGTGATATAAATCAAATGTGTAAAAATAATGTGTTGACTTCCAATCACAAATTTTATTGAAAAGATTAATATTTGTGTTTTTGAAAAGGAATTTCACTCATAGGAGAAAGTATCCAGATTAAGTGGGTATTTTTCATTTTTCCATATCTTTAAAATTGATCCAGATGCATAGTTCAGAAAAAAGGAGAATAAAAAACCCCTGCAAAATCAAACTTTAAAAAAAAAAAAAATCTTTTGAGAATTAAAATTTGTATTTTTTAATGCGGTTTGCGGCATTTGAAAGTAAAAAGTATACTAAATTTAAGAAAATATTTTTAGTTTGTTTGTATTTTGAATGGTTTGGCTGGTGCACATTTATAAAGACAGGGCAAAAAAAAAAAAAAGGTTGTTTGCCCTTTCTTTATTCTCTGCATGGAGATTTGTAGAAATGCCTTAACTGTGCAGTTGCAAGCACACTTGTAAAAAAAAAACTC
This sequence comes from Maratus speciosus, assembly GCA_963932465.1. Taxonomy (NCBI): domain Eukaryota; kingdom Metazoa; phylum Arthropoda; class Arachnida; order Araneae; family Salticidae; genus Maratus; species Maratus speciosus. The sequence goes on from OZ010792.1 coordinate 530,939,437, forward strand.
TTTTGGATGAACTTTTATTTTGGTTTTAATTAATGTATTGTCTAATTATCAAAAAATGAAGAGTCTGAGCCTCAGGTGCATCACGACCTGCTTTGGACTGTCCTCATTCAAATTTTCAGACTTCTGTATGCAGTAGATTTTGCTAGTCATCACCGATACCCACACACACAGGCACAAGCATCTTTCTTTTCTTAGTTTAGATTGTTGTTATCTGTTTATTTATTTGGTGTTTTTAAAATAGAATAATCTAAGAAATACAAACAAATCTATGTTTTGTAGATAATTTTATACAATAAGTGCTCTTACATCATGCACCCAATAACATAGTATAGTCATTAACAGTACCAGTATGATTTCTTGCCTAGATGTATTGGTAGAAAACAGTACAAGGAAAGTTTTTTTTTTTCTTTTTGTCTATGAAGCCAAAATTAACACTGGCTACGAAGTATATTTTACAATGAAACTTTTAGTCCATGACTCCATATACAAATGGATAAATGTTTCTTTTTTTCCAAATTTTATTTGCAAATTATGCAGTTGTTTTCATTCATCTTGAAATTAAGAAAAATATGCAGAAATTAAGATTGTGTGCATAAATTAAATTTATATAAATTTTATAATTTGTAAAGTTTTTTTTTTTTTTTTTGATGGAATTAATTTCATTATGAAAGTAATGCATATTAGTTATAGCAGTTTAGTGAAAATTTTTGTTTGTGGTATCTAAGAAATTTGTGCAGAGTTTCCCCCAAGCAGTTTCAGGAGGGTGCTGTGTCACACCTGCTCTTTGGTTTACAAAATAACACCCTTCTTGCCGCCATCCAAAAAATTAGTACCCTTTTTACCTCTCAGTTTTAAAAAGTGCCCATTCTCCTTTTTGCATTAAAAAATTTGCTTGCATAGTAAAAACTGACTCAATGTTGTTTTGAAAGGCTTTAAAAATCAAAAGAATGAATTTAAAAATAAAAAAAGTGTCTAAGAATTCGAAAAGTGCCTTAAAGAATCCAAAACATACCCTTTAGAATTAAAAAAATTGGCCTTTCTCACCAGCAGCACCCTGTCCTTTTTTAAACCGAGGGGAAACTCTGAATTGTGTATATCATTTAGAGCTGGTAAAAGTGAGAAATGGTATTTTTCTTAGAATGATATAGCTATCAACATCAACTCTTGTTTTATTTACTCATTCTATTCTGGAGATTTTAATTCATCAGCAGTAGAATCGTTGAAACATTGCTAAAGTCTGTGTGTGTATGAAAGGAGGGAGGATACAGTAATAAACTGCCATGGCATAGCAGACTTCAATCAAAGTGAGAGGGATAAAGTTTTATTTTATTATTATTGTGAGAAAAATAATTTGTTTGCGTTTGCATTATATTATTGCAGAACAGTTTTGTATGTTGTTCAAATTGGTGTTTCTCAAAGTGGAATAAGCATACATTTTTGTGGATTGCGACAAGTCAAATATAGATGTTAAAGATTATTTATGACCCTATATCAACAAATAAAAAGATCCCAGAAATATGTAGGAATAAACAAACCCATGTTTCACAATAAAAAACCTATTTGTGTGACCCCTGGATAGAGGTCTGCTTGGGCCCAGGCTTGGCAAGAGGCCCAACCCGACCTGACAAAATGAAGGAAAAATTTTTGATGGGTCGGGCCGGCGGATTAAAGATAATTTGTTTAACGGGGCGGGGTGAGGGGATAAACAAAAATTCGGCCTGATATAAAAATTTAAAAAGATCAAACTAAGTCAATAAAATGTAAACAGTTCTCAATGGATGAGGTGAGATGAAGTATAAATATGTTTCACAAGCCGATTATAGATTGACAACATCAGTACAGAAATATAACATGTCCAGCGTAGAGATCAGCACGGGCAGTTGCATCATGTCTGAACCAGTGCTTAATTATTTCAGAAGACTTGGTCCAGGCCAGGATCAGGCTAACATTTTCTTTCTACATACTGCGCCTATATGACGGGCCGGTACTGATGCTATTCTGCATTCTAATGGTCCCAGTAGCAGAAACAGTGCAGCATGGCAGCGGGCATTGCAGATTATTTTAAACCTTGCAGATTAATCCACCAACTTAAAAAGAAATGCTGGGCTTAAAAAATAGCTGAAATTTGCTTTAAATCTCTAGATTTATCGTATTTGTTGTATCCTTATATTATATGTTCTTTATAAATGGAAATTTTGCTTACTTTAAGTATTTCTGTTATTTCTTATGATAGTAGGCTTATTGGGTCGCAGATAAATTTTAGTTTGCTGCAGACTGATGCAGAAAATTCTGCTTCTGGGCTAATGGTTTGCAAAAATAAAGTAACCTAAAACATACAGTAATCTATAATGTTAAATTTTTCCAAAAATTTGTGTGCAGTATTCTAGAAAATATCTTAATTGTATGTTAAGGAAAGGCAACTTTTTCTGTGCAGTGTTGAATTCAGGTGGTGGCCCGGGATATCTCCCCCCCCCCCCCCCCCCCCCCCGGAGCAATCAGATCCCCTTCCCCCCCAGAAGATTTGAGATTTTGTGTTTTCAATGGTCAAAAAGTGCAATCACCCCCCCCCCCCCCAGAACTCTATCTGAGATGCCCCCAGAAAGACCCCCCAGAGCCACAGAAATCCCTCCCGGAGAAAAGTGTCTGAATTCAACACTGTTTCTGTGGAAATTGAGTCAGGTCTGATTTCATTGATTTTTGCACGGGCCAGGCCATGAATCGTGAAGATACAAACAGGCCTGGTTGGGCCTGGGCAGAACTTTTAGTTTTTGAAATGGACCAGGCCAAGATAGCTTTTGTTTAGACCGTTCCCGGAAATTCCGGCCCGTGCAGACCTCTGCCCTGTACTGAAATATAAGTATTAGAGTTATCATTCTTATTTGCAAGCAAATTATTGTATGATCAGTCAGATTATTTAGATGCATGAATTTATTTCTAGGGTGCCTTGATGAGACATTTGTAAAACCTAAAGAAGAAGAAAAAGAAGTGGAAAGTAAAGGAGAAAAGAAAAGTAAAAAGAAAAAGAAAAATTCTAAGAAGAATGATAAGATAGCCAATGCAAAAGGCGAAATGAAAGATGAACTCTGAAAGAATTTCATATTTTTATAATCAATGCATTTGAAAAGACTTTTAGAAATTTTACAGTATTTGTAATTATTTTTTAAATTTTAATATGACTGTTTATAACATCAATTTGTGTAAAAACATTCCACTAAAAAAGAAATGAACAATTACAATTCTTTAATATACATATAATGTACTTTTACATTTTATTTATTGAATTTGCATAGAAATATATAATATGATATAATAATATAATATAATATGATAAATATATAATATATATATATAACATAAATTTTTCAAATCAGAATCTAAAAAAATGCTTTGTGTTCATTATGTATGTATTATAGAAGTAAATAAACAAAATTTCATATGCTTTTAATCTTTTGTATGAGATATTTATGTACATGTTTAATATGTAATTTTTACATTGTTAGACTACTTAATAAATGTGTCTATCATATAAGTATGGTAAAAATATATAAATAAATAAAAAATATCGTTTAATACATAGGTATATATATATATATATGGGTCAATCAACTATTCTCTGCACCAAAAATAGTCTTTTTTGTGTGTGTTTGTGTTATGAAAATATATAAATAGCTAATTCAAAATTTTATTTGACATGTTTACTAGATTAATAAATAAATTTTTAGATACATTTACCATCAGAGCACATTTTTATTTCTAAGACTATTCTTTTGCTTCATTGAGATCTATATTTGTCTATTCTGTTACGGAGTTCAAAACTTTTTGTTTTCTCTTCTGTGTTGATGTCAAAAATAGTATTAACAATTATTTAGAAATTTTGCCCTGCTAAAGCATAGATTAATGGTCTAGCTATTTGCCAGATAAAAAAATTATTTTTTCTGCAGAATTGTACTTATTCATCATATTTAAAAACCATATAAATATTTGGATAGTTTTTTTCTTTTTTTTTTTAACCCATTAAGTGCCATTGCTCCCATTTTGGGAACATTACTTTGGAAATTTTTCCTAAAATGAGTATTTTATATATTGTCAAAAAGTTTGTTATTTGTATGTTGAATATATGAGATGACTTCTGTAATTTTTTGAAAAAGTTTCATTTACATTTTCTATTTTTTTAAACTTGTTTAAAAAGACGAAATTTATCTTTTTGACCGCTTTCGCAAGAAAATGTTTTAAAAAATAACTTACTAATAAAAATTACATTTTTTATTTAAAATATGTTTATAACTATCTATTGTCTAATACTGCCTAAATCCGTAGTTAATAAGTATAATAGACTGATCATAATTCCTGAAAGAACGAGTTGCTCCCGTAACGGGAGCAATGGCGCTTTCGTTAGTTTTCAAGGCCAGACGGAAAATCCCAAATTAGGAAGACCCAATACGGGTGCTTTTATTATGAGCGTGAAAACAGTCTGTATAAAAGCTTTAGAAACGCTTTTTTTTTTCATTCCTAGTAAACTTTTCATTTGTATTTCGATTTTAAGGAGAATATGCTTGTGAAATTTTTAACTGCGTCTCAAGCGTTGGATTATTTTGAACAAGTAGGATCACATGACCTGACTAGCAAGTTTCTGCGTCCAGGACACTTCCAATTCTTTGTGCCCCCTTAGATCGGTTGATTTACTGATACGAGTTTTGTTAAATGTTACACACTTATTCTTTGTCATTCCATCACATTAATATCTCAAATATCACATTTTTTCAGAATTATGACTTTTTTAATGGAAATTTAGATAAAATTATGAAAAATTTTGTGCCTGTCAGAAATTTTGTGCCCAGGACATGGGTCCCAGGTGCCCGTGCGATAGTCAGGGCCTGTAGGTTCAGTTTATTATTCGCATGATCCGAAAATCGTTTATTTGCCACCTGATCCCGGAATAGTAACAGAACAAGAATCTGTAATAGAAAACAATTTATACGACAATTTAAACTCGTGATATATCTGTTGAGGTTGAACTTTCTGTGCATACAAAATCAAAAATCAATGAAGAAGTATGTGATTTACTAATTAAAAAAAGAAAAAAAATTAAATGTATAAAAATTGTTCGGTCGTCTTTCATGTAAAATAGAGAAAAAAAATAATGTAATAATGAAAAATAAAGAGATATGTAATGAAAATGCTTATAAAAAGGTAAATTGATTTATTTTATTATAAATGTAAATGTTTATTATAATTGTAAATGTAATTTATTTCATTTTCTCATAAAATTTCTGTTTCAGAATGGTATAGTCCTTTTTATTTTAAAAGAATTGAAAAATAACTGTTATAACTACACGGAGGCAAAAGTATATTTTTGTAAAAAAAAATTACCCCCATTAAGCGCCATTGCTCCCATTTCGGGAACATGCTGTTTTTCATAAATAATCAAATTATTTTGAATTTTGTTTCAGAAGTACTTTAATGACATCCTGTTCATTAAGAAAAAACAATGATTCCATAAAAAAATCGGTTAATTTATATAGCAGCGCTTAATGGGTTAAGAATCGTATTTATTGATTTAAATGGCTTCTGAAGTAAATCTTTATTACTACCTTAAAGAAACATAACTAGAAGTATTTTTTAAAGAATTAATTATTACCAAGGTGTCTAGCCACCTGGAGAAGTCAGGGAAATTTTTATGGGCTGGCAAAGTCCTAGAAATTTACCATTTTTGAGTAAAAGTCAGGGAAATTTGAAATTTCTGAGCAAAAGTTCAAGAAATTTTAAACTTCTGAAAAAAAATTGAGAAAATTTTTCTGATTATAAAATTAAAGATTTGAAATAACAGTGCCAGGAAAATCTAACTTTACTCTTATAAGTGCTGTAAAGAGTATTTCAACTAGGGATGCACCAAATATTCGGTTTCTATTTGGTATTCAACCATACTACCGAATATTCGGTTAGGCTGAATATCAAACTATTCAGTATGCTGAATATTCAACTTGGCCAAATATCAAACTATTCATTATACTAAATGTTCAGTTTGGCCGAATATCGAAATATTCGGCCAGACCAAATATATAAAAAACCTTTTTAAAAATCTTAAAACGACTTCTGTTTTTAACTGTCAACCAATAATGACGATTTTAGTCCTGACAAAAAAAAAAACAGTATATGACTGTAAAAATTTTCTTCCACTTCCTTCAAAATTTCACTTTAATTTTAAAATATTTATTTTAGAATACAAGAAAATTGTATTCATTTGTTTTAATTCAGAGAGGAAACTATCCTCTTCTTAAATAACAATTCAAAGCATAGATTTTTTTTGTGTGTGTGTAAAATTTACTTGTAAAAAAATCTTGTTTATCAATATGGAAGTATGTGTGTTAAATATTATGTAAAATTGTTTTAAAATTTAACTTTTCAATACTTTCAAACTCTGAAATTTAAAAGTATTTGGTAAGTCGGATATTTGATATTCAGCCGAATATTCGGTAAGTCAAATATTTGGTATTTAGTCGAATATTTGGTATTTGGCTAATAGTTACTATTTGGCCTGCTGAATATTTGGTATTTGGTTTACCTGTTGGCCGAATATTTGGTATTTGGTTTACCTGTTGGCCGAATATTTGGTATTCGTTTTACCTGTTGGCCGAATATTCAGTATTCGGCCAAAATCACTTTTCGATGCATCCCTAATTTCAACTTCTTATGCAGTTTTTTGTCAACACTCTTTCAGTCCTTCCTTGTAACTCGGATATTTCCAATACCAGCTTTTCTCTCACTGAATCTTTGTACAGTTCTGTAAGATTACTTAGGTCATTCAGTTTACTTATTTATCTTTGTTTGGGAATATTTGTTAGTTTAATAATCTGAATATTTATAATCCTTAAATTTGGTTAGTTACAGATCAGCTATATTACAAAGAATTTTTTTTTGTGTGTGTGTGTGTGTTAAAATATGTCAAAGCATTTGGTGAGTGATTTGATAAAGAATTTCATCCTGAATGGACAAAATGGATAGAACCTAATGCTAAAAGTGTATTTGAAAAATGTTTAGCCTGTTAACAAAGATTCTCATTAAGAAATATAGGAAGCATCAAGCAATTACTATACAACTTTTAATTTTTTTGTATGTAACATCGCAAAATTTCGATACCTGAATTTTCTTTTTTATTGGTTATGGAAAATCTGGTAAAGCCAGGGAAATTCGTAGCTGAACTGTGCTAGACACCTTTATACAAAATATAAATATTTTGTAGGTTTTAATGTTTCTTCACATAACTCATCAAAAGTTCGACATTTTGAAATTTTATATTATTGGTATGGGAAAGTCAGGGAAATTTGTGGCTGAGTTGGAAAAGACACCCTGTATTAAACAAAAACAATGTGAAATACATCGTGTATAGTCTCATATAAATTCTTATTTTATAGATTTCTAAAATGTTCCTGATGAAATATGTGTATGTTATAATTTTAAATGAAAAGTTACTGAATACCAAATATAATTTTATATTTTTGATTTTAAAAAAATGTACAAAAATTATATTTTACAAGTAATACTTAATTACAATAATTTATGTGATGGCTCACTTATAGCGGTGTTTCTAAGCATCACTCTTACACATTACAAAGCTGCTACAAACTGTCATTATATTACATCCCTCTAAGCGGTTTGCCCGTATTTTTCTGTTTCCTGAAAACAACTTAAATCGTGTGTAAACGAAAATATTTTTAACACAATTGTATTTTAAGATGTCTGACAAATAAAATGGCATGAAGTGTGTTTTAGAAACAGAGAAAGAAAATTTTAATTAAAATTAGGTTTAAAAGTTTTTTTTTTAATTGTTTTTTTTAATACAGGAAAGCCCTCAGAGGGTTAAAGGGTAGCCTAAATTTTCCTAAGTTTTCCCATGCATGCATTTCAACTAATCAAAAACTGACAATAAAAGGAAAAAAAGTAGCAGTGATAGAATTTTATTTTTCAAATCAACAATCTCGATCCATTATTGCATATTCTTAAGGGGAATCTTCACTCTCTTGAAAACACCTGCTCTGTAATGTTAAACCAATGGGGAGGTTGTTTTCAAATTTCTCGTTTAAATTTGAATATTTTTAAATGATTTTTTTTTTTTTGCATAGGATAACTGAGCTCAATCTTTAATATAACTCTTTTTCACTTTTTCGATTTTGGTTGCAGATTTTTTTTAAAAAGGTACTTTTAGTTTCGAAACCGGTTTCACATAAATAAAGTTCATAAAAATATGCATTCTCACTTAAGAAGTATTACTTAAAGTTTTTCTTTGAACTGTAACAATTTGAAGGAAATACATGCAAAATCTTGACCATTTTATAGTATTGATTTCAGTAGATAATAGATAGTGTATGGAAAAAATGGTAATAATTCCATTGTCATTTTAATGAAAATTAGCTCTAAATAACAGTTGTGAAAAATATGATTACATCAGAGGAGGATACAGCGCAAGTGTGACAGAGGAGGATTGGTGAAAAAAAAATCACAAAACTTGTGTAATATGTTAATTGATGATCCCTCATTATAGACATAAAGACAAATAAATTTTACAATGGAAATTGGGCTTGAAAGAACCACGCTTTTTGAAAAATGTGATAACATCAAGACAGATGCTAGAAATTTTCACTATCCATGTCCGAACAACATAAATTCAATGTATTGGAATACAGTTACCAGCGCATACAGCGTTGCTGATTGAATTACAGTAAAACTTCGATTACCCGAAGGAATTGGGACCGACCATCTTTCGGAAAATCGAAATTTTCGGATAATTGAGAATGCTTTCATTTTAAGATTAAGGAGAAGTATGTGCACTATTTCTTATTATATTAACAAGCGATTAATAAAAATAAAGCAATGGCAAAATAGAAACAAAAATAAATTACCAGAAATTTTATTTTGAAATTAAGTACCTTTTACATATTTCACAAGGGTTTGAAACAATGTTTTATTTGTCACAGTTTCGATTGTCTTTGCTTTGAAGCTCTGTCACGAAGTTTTTAAATACTATTAGTCCACCGGTATCAGTCTTTCTGCTGCTCCAGCCATGCCAAAACTTTTGCAAAACATTCAAAAGCTTCAGAATTGCTAATTTGTTAGTTTTTTTCATTCCACTTTGCAGCTTACGGGAGCTCGAGTTAAATTCAAAGGAATTCTAAGAAAGGGGATTGGAAATATATATATGTAGTCGCGGTTCGGAAAGGACCACTTACATTAAAGGAATGTGATAATTAAAAAAAAAAAAAAAGCTTTCAACATGGATTTTGCACACAAGGAATAATGATAGTAAAAAAAAAAAGAAAAAAGCTTTAAAAATGAATTTTGGTTAAAAGAGTTACAGATAAGAGAGGTTCTACTGTACTGTGCTTTAAGCCCCCATCAGGCAAAGCATTTGCAAACCGATGCTAAACCTATGGGGAGGTTATTCGCTAATATTTTGTTTGCATTTCGTCATTTTTAAATAATTTTTTTTCCAATGGATAGCTGAGGTGCATCTGTACATCACCCTTTTTTTACTTTTTTGATTTTTGTTGCAGATATTTTTTATAATGACACTTTCATTTACGGAACCGTTTTCGAAAGTGAAAGTAACTTCATAAAAAATATCTGCAACCAAAATCAAAAAAATAAAAGGGGCGATGTAAAGATGCACCTCAGCTATCCAATGCAAAAAAAAAAAAAAAAATATTTAAAAATATTGAAATGCAAATGAGATATTAGCAAATAACCTCCCCATAGGTTTAGCATCAGTTTGTGAGCGCTTTGCCTGATGGGGACTTAAAGCACAGTAATTCAATCAATTATGCCATATGCACTGGTAACTGTATAAGAGAGGTTTGCAATTTATGTTGTTCGGACATGGGTGGTGAAAATTTCTAGCATCTGTCTTGATGTTATTGCATTTTTCACAGAGTGGTTCTTTCAACCACAATTTCCATTGTAAAATTTATTTGCCTTTATGTGTATAATGAGGGATCATCAATTAACAACGTCACACAAATATTGTGACTTTTTTTCTACAATCCTCCTCTGTCACACTTGCGCTGTGCCCTCCTCTGTTGTAATCATATTTTTACAACTGTTATTTAGAGCTTAAAACGTTTCATTAAACTTAACATTCATTAAACTTTTTCATTAAAACGACAGTGGAATTATTGCTATTTTTTCCATACACTATCATTATCTACTGAAATCAATGCTATAAAATGATTAAGGTCTTGCATGTATTTCCTTCAAATTGTTACAGTTCAAAGAAAAACTTTAAGTAATACTTCTTAAGTGAGAATGCATATTTTTATGAACTTTATTTACGCTGTTTGCAAATTGTTACGTAATTATTGCTATAATTTAGATGTGATGTCACAATGTGTTAACTCACTTTCTTCTTCCTGTCACAGTTTGCGGACTCCCCCTCCTCCCTCCTTTTGCAGTGTGATATTATTAATGGATGGCCCTTCACCTCTCTGAGCTTGTTGCCATTGTAACTGTATAGTACATATATTTTAAATACACAGTCATAATGCAAAATAACTTTGCAGATCACAAACTCTTCACATTTTCATTACAATACCTTTACTTGGGTTAAGTTAGAGTGGAACACTCTGCATCTTTGACTAAATATTTGAATTACAGCTCCAGGTTTCAAATTAAAATTTGTCTTGCTATTAGACTGGAAGACGGCAGCACAGACAATCACCGTATCGAGTTCACAGTTCAAATTACAGAATTAGTTAAAACTCGATTTGCATATTAAAACGCAATTGGTCTGCCAAGTCATATCTTAGTAGAAAACCTGATTTTAGCGGTTGACTCGTAGGTGTACCATTGTGTTTTCCTGCTTCCAGTCCTCCATGTTTTCATACCTTTGGGTGCAGGAAAACACAATGGTAAACCTACAAGTCAACCACTAAAATCGGGTTTTCAGATGTTTTCCACCAAGATATGACTTGGCAGGCCGATTGTGTTTTAATATGCGAAGCAAGTTTTAACTAATTCTGAAATTTCGGCCATGAACTCGATGAGGTGGTTGTCTGTGCTGTCGCCTCCTAGTCTATATGTATTACATTACAGCAGTCCAAGTTTGTCATATAATAACTGAACACCCTGTATATGTACATTTCAATCAGCATTAAAAAAATAGTTGCAGACTCCTGGTTTATTCTACTATAAATTAATTTACAAAATTGAATCTCGGTATTTTTGTTCATCAATGAACTACCCCCCCCCAACACACAACCAAAAATTTCCTGATCAAAATACATTGACAAGGATTTCAAAATAAAATATAAATCATATGAACGTCAATAATATCTGATAAATTCCTATTTTATACTCTTGATATATTTTTAAATCAAAGATCAACTCTCCCCAAATCCTTATCAAAGTTTACTATTAAAAATTATGTAAATCCTGAGTTATAATTTTTTTTTGTTTTGTTTTGTCATAATATGAAAGACAGAGAAAATAGAATGCAATATATATATTTATTTATATACTGTATCAATACTATTGAAGATATTGGTAGACACCTTACACTAAGCAGGAGTGGTCACACACCCGATAAATGTTGGTAATATCAGCAAAAAAATAATCATAATTTCCATTACTTACCAATAATGGTAGTCTGGAAAAAAAAGCCATAGAAAAGTATTATTGATCTAGTAGTGTTTCGATCTTTTTCAGTGACTCATTGAATTCTTGGCACAGATTGTTAATCTATGTCAAATTACTTTCAATCTTGAATATAGTTTCTTGTTGGTTCTAATGTTGAATTAACAAGGTAACTTGGTAAGTCCAAAATAATCCCTTCCCTCTATTTAATCTAGAATTTTCCAAAGCTATATAGACCAGGAGCCGACAGCACAGACAATCACCTCATCGAGTTCACGGATGAAATTCTAAGATTAGTTGAATCTTGATTCGCATATTAAAATGCAATGGTAAACCTACGAGTCAGCCGCTAAAATCGGGTTTTCAGGTGTTTTCCACCAAGATAGGACTTGGCAGACTGATTGCATTTTAATATGCGAATCAAGAATTAACTAATCCTAGGATTTCATCCGTGAACTCGATCAGGTGATTGTGCTTCCAGCTCCTGGTCTAATAGCAAGGGGAGAAGTTTATGGGGTTCTATCGCACCCCTCCAATATATATAGTATATATATACTAACCTATATTTATTTATTGAAGATTTTTGCTTCCTTTTTAAGAAATTTGCTGTATATTAAATACAGTATTTTAAAATGATTATAATATAATGAATGTAGTATATTTCTATTAATAAATACTATATTCACCTCACCATGTTGAATGCCCTACATTAAAATTGAAAACTGAACTCCTTGAAAAATTTGGATTTGTACCAATGTGTAAAGATCGAATTAGTCAATAAAGTATAAATTTATCTTTTTGTACCTTCTTCAAAACTACAATGTACTATCATTTTTTATATTTTCATTTATCTATTTACTGTAGCTTGGGTAAAAAGAAAAAAAAAGTTTTAATACAGGAAATTTTCTGATTTATTTTCCTGCTTTTTTTTAAAAGATAAATTGCTTTTTAACATGCTTTTCACGAAATTTTGTGTGTGAGTGCTGATAGGACATTGCTGTATATCGTGGCTAACAGTTTTATAATATTTTTTTTTTTTTTTTAAATATAATAATTGAATGCAATAACTACTAAAAGTGTAAACTAATTGATTAATTATAAACCAAGTGATTGCATATATACACATACATTACATATATTGTATATGTTACAAATTAATAATATGAAAAACAAAAACAGTGTAGCTTCTTAAATGATAAAGATTGCAGTTTCTTATTTATTTTGATATGCTTACTTGAAGCGATTAGCACACACACACATATATATATATAAAAAAAAAAAAAATCCCCACTCAATAATGAGAAATTTGTTGATGCATTTTAAACATAAAAATGTGATATTTGCAGGCACGATTATTGAAATTATTTGTAATCAGAGTTTTTTTTCATGCTCTGTCGCATCACAAAATTCAGTTCAAAACACCAACTTTGACAGAATTTTCTGAAAAATCTTCTTTTACCAAAAAACGGAAGAAACAGCTCAATTACATAGTTTCGTAATAAGGATACCTGCCAATTTGATACGTCTGCGAACAAAAATGAATTAAAAATGTGTCAGAAAGTAGCAAGATTGTATTTAAGAACAGCCTTAACAAGTTCTCTTTCATCTTATTTTGGCAAAATAAACACTTCCTAATGGCTTTTTTATACCTATCAAACAGCATGGTGGAATCTAAAAATGGTGGGGTGCTGCATCACATTAAATATACTTAGAGTAATGACTATAAATAAATATGATGACGATTTTATTGTCACAAAGCTAGATTGTTTCATTTTTATGCATTTAAATACCAGAAAGACATCATTCCTTTGTAAAATGCAAAATTTGGTACATATTTTTGAATTTATATTTCAATATTATCACGACCTGTTGTTTGTTCACCCATATTTAAATTTGATAAAAATGCCAAATTTCTTCAAAATTAAAATATTCTCAAATTAGCCAGGGCCACTGCATTTAAAGACATCACAATAAATTGGAGCTAAAGGAGAATGAAAGAATTATATTAGCTCAACAGCTATTGTGAAAGAATGCATAGGGAAAAAAATCTAATTAATATCAAAATGCTAAACCTAGAAATAGTGACTTCAGTCCGTAGAAGTTGAAAGAATGTTTTCTACTTATCGACTCCTACACGGCAAATAAAGCAGAAGTGATTCTGAATATAAAAAAGAAAAATTCTGAACAGCAGAGGTGGGGGGAATCCCATCCCAATGTTAAGTACTTTTGATGCAGGTTGGGTTAAATCTCTCTTTTTGGTTCAGGTCGATTTCAGGCTGCGTAGATTCCTGCAAGTTAGGATCAGATTAAACCGATTTTTCAAAAGTTATTTCAGATTAAAAACTATACCTATAATAATAAACATAGATGTCTGTGTATGTGCTGTTTTCTAGAGAGATCACTGCGTTTTTCCTGTGACCCTTTGTCAAAATTCATGTTTTCTCCAAGACCTTTGAAGAAATTCACGTCCCCTCCGAGACCCTTTGTCAAAATTTTCATTTTTTCGCAGCCCTTTGATCAAATTTGCGTTTTTTCCACGATCCTTTGACAAAATTCGGTCTTTTCTGCAGTGCTTAGACGAAATTTTTCCTACAGCCCTTTTATCAAACTCACGTTTTTTTTCACGATCCTTTGACAAAGTCACTGTTTTTCACTACTTTTGACGAAATTCGCAGGTTTTTTTTTTTTTTTTTTGTGATCTTTTGAAGAAATACACTTTTTTTCTCCGCGATCCTCTATTATATCATCCATTATCATTAAATCGATTGTTGTTTCAACATGTATACAACTGTCTGAATTACAGAGAATATTTGGCAATTTATCACTTGTGGTGGGCTAACGGAAAAATGCCTTAAAATTAAAGTATTAATTTAAATTCTAAAAATATTAAAAGTCATCAAAAACATGCCTGTGGATGTAATTTTTATAATTCTAGCCTATGAGGAAGTGGGTAAAAAATCTATTGCAAAAACCAGATTGAGTGTAAAAACAGATTTACTTTTTTTTTTTTTAATCTTTTGTAATACTCTACTAGTTTGACAGGTTTGATACATTATCACATGCATGGCTTAACTTGAAGCCGACATTTATAATTTGATTTGAAATGGAAGTGTTTAAAAATAGAGCATTTTGAGATTTATGCAGAATTATACAGGGTTATTCTAAATGATGGACCCATTTTCAAAAAAAAATTTCTATTAAAGTACAAACCCAAAATAAACAATCTTTATACCAATGAAAAGAGGAAGTTTCAAAGTTTTTTTTAAAGACATTATAAATGTTCAATGTGTCCACCGTTTGCAGCATGGCAAACATCTACGCGATAGCCAAACTCGTCTCGAAAACCTTGTGCTCCACAGTAGCCATCTCACTTACAACTGACAGTGAAACAAAATCGTGGCCTATTGCCGCATGACCTCTACCAGCCGCTTTGAAAGCCGTGCACTCTGTAACAGCAGATACGCTTTCTCGTGTGTGGGACGAGTTTGGCTGTCATGTAGATGTTTGCCATGCAGCAAATGGTGGACACATTGAATATTTATAATGTCTTAAAAAAAAACTTTGAAACTTCCTCTTTTCATTGGTATAAAGATTGTTCATTTTAGATTTGTACTTTAATAAATACAATTTTTTGAAAATGGGTCCATCATTTAGAATAACCCTGTACTTTGCAAGGGATTCATGTAAACTGTTCTCTTTCATACTCTGATTAATCTTTATTCTTGATTGGATTTTATTAATTTGGTTAATTGAATAATTAATTTGAAATCTGAAACAATGGCACAGCCATGTATATTCTACAAATCTGATCAAATGGTTATTGTTTTGATTCCCAACCAGTTATCCCGAATACATCTAGTCTCAAGTATAAAAAATTTAAGTAGAATTGTGTAAAATAAATGTAAGTACATGAGTTTAATAAAAAGTACAGCATAGGTCTATGCTGTACTTTTTATTAAACTCGTGTACTTACATTTATTTTACACAATTCTACTTAAATTTTTGCATTTCCAGCATTTTTACTACTTTTTTTTTACTTTTTTATTTTATGACACTTGTTTGTTGTTGTAAAAGCCCAGAATCAGTAATTAGGTAGAAGGTATATTTCAACAAAAGATAATGAGTTTTGTTTTGTTTTTTTTCCACACATGCACTCAAAATAATCTTTATTTTCAGACCCAGGTAAAGTCAAAGTAATGCCTAAATGTAAAATATTGATTGTCATATAGATATATGAATGGCGAGGCCACAGCGGAATAGTGCCTGTAATACATACATGTATGACAAGACTGTCAATATGTTAAAAAAGTCCTTAAAGCACAAAATTAAATAAATAATAAAAATTGATTTCTTTAGCAAGCACAAAATTAAATAAATAATAAAAATTGATTTTTTTTAGCAAATACTTGAAATATTTGTAAATCTTGTTTTATGCGACTAATTTGTTAGGATAATGTAGAATATTTTGTAGTTATAGATACATTTTTTCCACTGCAATTATTCTTGAGTTTTGTCTTTATTCTTTGGATCATATCTAAAAGATAGTAAAATAGTAGCTAATAAATCCCATACTGCATTATCATTATTGTAATAACTGTAATGATTATATAAGCCTCATTTTGCTTAGAGCAAAAATAAATACCCAAGTAAGAAATTTCAGTCAATATAGCATACACAATTCTTGGTTGTGATTTTCAACATATATTTATTCAACAACATATATATATATACACATTTAATATACACTCAACAACATACAAACACAGATATAGATATTTTAAAACAATTAGCTATTTGGCACATAAAATATCAGATCAAATTTAACAAAGTATTTCACAATATAATAACAATTAATTGTAATTCATTATTTTTACATTTTTGCTCATTAGCCTTCTGCAAACATAATGAGAAGTAACATCTATTTAATAAGATAGCAAGATTAGTTAACATTAACCTTTCATCCAGCACACTTAATATGTAAATTAGGAACACACTTTTTTTCCCTTGATGGGTGTTCTTGAATTATCTTTTGACGCACTTTAACATGCCTATTTTTCACACTCTTCGATTTTTCATGACCCTGTATTTCATTCAAATTTCAATTCAAAGATGTATTTTAATTGGAAATAGGACGCTTAATCTGACGCAGTTAACTGTTAGTTAATATGATAATAATTTTTATTGTTGTTATAGGAATGTTTCTTTTACGCAATTCGGTACTACTCTGTTATCCCATCAACCAAAAAACTATCGCTGAATGCCACCAAGTTTATCTATAAAATTTTTTTGCTAAATGTGACACCAACTTGGTGCTATCTTCGATATTTCGCCAAATTCCCATAGACTCTCATTGTAATACAATCAGGGTCCTGTTTTGTTAAAAATATTTAAATATGTGTTCAAATTTTTATTTTGGAATTGCAATGCATTTTATTAATAGTTTACACACGTTTTATTTTCATATTTTATATTATGCATATCCATGATGGGTAAGTATTACAGTGTCCCCCAACGACTAGTTTTCCCTTGATGGGTGTTCTTTAATTATCTTTAGATGCAATTTATCATGCCAAGATTTTAAACAAGAAAATATTAGAACACACATTGCTTATTATCACACATGCCACGTGTTTACCATGACTGTCTTAAATAAATACAGCCATAAGTTAAACAATTACAGAAGACTTCCTCAAATCTGCACAGCTTGGCACGCCAAGATTGTGCGGATTTTAGAATTTTTCAGATTTCTGGTCATTGCTTTGCTTACATTTTAAAGCACTACTTTGAATGTAATAATGCAATCAAAATTCTAATGAATGCTTACAATATAATAAAATATTAAAATAATTAAGTAAAGTAATAAACAAATAATAAAAATTAAGATAATTTTATAAATGATTAAATTATTAAAAGTAAAGGTCAAGTAAATAATAATGTATAATTCAATATGCATAATAAAAATGAGATATATTTATTTTGAATTATTCAATGAAACTTGCCCATAAAGGTACCCTACTAATTCACATCAAAATCATAAAATAAGAGAATTTTATTTCAGGTTTAGCCAGACTTAACCACTTCAACGTTTTCCTCAAGAAAAGTTGGGGGTAAAAGCACTGTTTCTCTATACCTGCTGCCAGTGAAATGGTTAATAACCAAATAAACTTATTTGGTAAAAAGATTGTGATTACCAGCGATATCGGCAATATTTTGAATTTTTTCAGAAATAAATTTATACTTCCTTCATGAAAAAGCACGAGTTCAGACATATTAACAAGAATTACATATTAAAATACATGCGGATGATATAAAAATAAAAAAAGTCTGTATTTTTGTTTCTAAATCTGAACTGAAAGTTTCATTGTTTACATCTGCGATGATGTGCAGATTTTAGGGAGTCTACTGTAATACTTTTTTCAGTCTGATAACTCTAAGCCATCTGTTTTTCATGAAATATTCTTGAGAGAGTTTCATACTTATTATTAGTAGCATGTCATTCTTAATTTTATAGTCCTAGACAAAATATTAGTATAAGCAAAGTATTTCAAATTCATTTTACTGCAAAATATAAATTGTGTTGCGAATCTGGAAGATTAGATGCACCAGATGGAAAGTTAACATACATTACCTCTATCATAGGGATTCAAAATAAAAAATGTATGTTATTATAATAAATGCATATATGTTTCATCCCAAGTAGAGCTCTCTCAAATACTAAATCATTTCAGTAATCATGCTGCTCAACCAGGGTTTGTAAATATCATGATATTTTCGAAAATATCAAAATATCCGATATTTTGATATATATCCAATATTTTTGATATATATCAGATATTTTCAAAATAGTCAACTTACTGCTCATAATAAATATTTTCAAACATAATATAAATTAGAAGTTAAAAAATATTGCACTTAACATGAAAACTTAATCAAACAGTGTTATAAAAATGCATTTCTCTTTTCTTTTTTTTTCCCCTACTAAGAACATAATTGAAGATCTAATTTGAAAATAGATGCAATTTGCTTTATACAGTTATATAGACTGTAGGATTTGTATCGTATCAAGTTTCAAGAAAGTTTTATATTTTATAAAGCAAAATATTAAATACAAAATAGTTTTTTTAAATTGAAAAATTTTAACATAAATGTAAGCTTGTCTTATTTTTTATTCCCTCCTAACCTGTCGTACAGTTCAGACTCAACTAAACAAAAATCAGAAGGGATTCTTTTTTAACGAAGCTGTATATAAATGATTATCTAAGGTAAAGTACCCAGTAGTTGACACTGGACCAATAGTTGACACTTTTGTAGAAACAGTAGTGTAACAAGAAAACGTCACAGGTAGGAACATGAGAGACACAGAATTTTTAAAATCTATCACCTTGCGGCAAAACTGAGAACTAAAACTATAAACAGTCAAGCCCAATTCCAATATGGCAGAAGACAACAAAGAAGCATGTGTGCAAAGTTGAATTTTTCAAATTTATCTTAAGAAAAGTGATAAGGATCGCACGTTACAGTAAGTATTAAAACCTGTAATTTATCTTAATTTCTGGTTATGTTTTGATTGATATTGTTTCGATGTCCAAGAATTGTATTGGAATAAAATTGATGCATTTTGTGCAAAATAGCAGGAGTGAGTGTGAGTGTCAACTATTGAATATGAAAAGAAACAGATTTTCAAAAGTTGACACCCAGTGTCAACTACTCGCTCATGTTGGGGTTTTGTTAATCTAATTCAGTGCAATGAAAATAAGCTGGAATCTACCAGATAAATTCATGACTGACCTTTGAAAAACTAAAAATGCATTTAAACCAATAGATGACACAGGGTGTTAATTATTGAAATTAGGGAGTGTCAACTACTAAAATTAATTATTTTTTTTTTTTAGATGCCACCTACAAAGGGAAATTTTAGGAATTACACAGAAAAGAGCATGAGAACCGCCATAGAATACGTTAAAGTCAACAAAGCTGGGTACAAAACAGCGGCTAAAAAATTTAACGTGCCTAGAATAACTCTGAAATACAAAATTGAGGGAAAAACCCCAATGAAAAGGTAAAATATCGGCCGTTAGTGCTTGATTTTGCACTCGATCTTTCATTTTTGTTATTTGAGATTAATTAAGTAAGTGGTTTTATGTTATAATTTCAGATCTATGGGACTTTTTTTATTTTCATTAAAACTTCTGATCTTTCATTAAAACTTCTGATTTCTTTAAAAAATTTTGCTAATTAACAGTTCTTATCATTATGTCTTCATATGGGGCAATTAATATAGTAATATAATAATAAAGAGTATTTATTATTATTAATTTAGGCCCCACCACAGTCAGTGTCAATTACTAGTTCACGAAGGTGTCAACTACTAAACTCTCACGTTCACGATGGTGCCAACTTCTGGACAAAAATCATGTTTTCATATCCCCTAGTAATTTTTACAAAATGTATTCATTTCGGGACATTAAACGTTATGATTTTGTGGAAAAATGTTCAAACCCCCAAGTAATGATCAAACTGTTTCCCTTAATTGAAAACTGCACGAACCAAAGGCGACGAAAACCGAAAAATTCCTTAAGGTGTCAACTACTGGGTACTTTACCTTAAATTACAGTTTATCTTCAAACGGCTGCTCTGAATTAATTGTCTGACAATTATTAGTTCTCAATGTTGACAATTATACATTTAAAATTTTGTAAATATAGTGACAATTATACATTTAAAAATAAAAGTTTCAAACATGAAGCTTGGAAAAGATATTATTCTTCTTTGTCTAAAACAGTCACTGCCAGAGACAAAAGTTGTTTATCTACAGAATGACACAGTCAATAACAGTTGAAAATTTCATTCACACTTGTATCGACTGAAGAAAATATCAAGATTATCTTGCACAATGATTTTGAAAATAAATATCAATAATTTGAAAATATCGAAAATATCAAAAATCTTGATATTTTAAAAAATAAATATTGGATATATATCATGATATATATCCATTGATATATATCAACGAATCCTGTGCTCAACTCATTTAAAATAACATATAATCACAAAATATTTTTAAACCTCTAAACGTCTAAGGGTTTTCCTGGATTTTTATAAAAATGTTCATAAAATTTAAATTTCCTGTCACGATTTCATGTTAAAATACCTTTCATTTCATCTTTTATACTTATTAAAATACAATTCTGTTAAAAATATTTTTCTCTGTAGCTATTTTAAGTTTTTTTGGGGGGGAGAAATGGTTAAATACAGGACAGCTGTTTAGAGAGTTAAAAAATTTCCAGTCAGATAATTTTTAAATGTACCTGATTAAAACAAAATACAGTAAAATCGGAGAAAACGAAACCTGCCTTAAACGGAAAATTTTATGGTTCAAACTAAAAAGAATGCCATACAGTTCTAACAGATGATGTACCTGCTAGGACAGAAACCTGTCTAATATATATAGAAAGATATATATCTCGTATTTAGACTTAAAAGATACTGTAGAAAAATTAAAAGAATTGGTTTTCTAATTTTGGTTAATCATTAACTCTGGGCATGAACATGATAACCAGTTGCAGAGAAAACATTTGTAGATGGTATGGTGCTATTTGATTCAAGATTAAAACGAGTCACATTATAAGTTTTACTTTATTTAAAAAATCTTAATTTTTAATTAATTTAATTTGCACTAAATCAATCCCCTACCCCCAACATTAAAGGGTTAACTATGACATCAATCTGAAATTCATATTAAAACTGGAGCAGCCTTGTGAATATAGGCTATATGTTTGCATACAAACACACATAGATATATAAATACTTGGTAGAAATAAGTACTAATGACAAATGATTAATTCATTTCAGTGAATTTAAAAATATGAAAAATAAAATGTACAACTTTGTACTGCTATCAAAAATTTTGTAAAACATTTTTTAAAAGTTTATTAACAAATTCTCTACCATTGCTTTGAGAATGATTCAGAAGTAATGAACGCCATTTTTTTTTTTATGTTATTTTATAAATTGCATTTACCAC
This sequence comes from Maratus speciosus, assembly GCA_963932465.1. Taxonomy (NCBI): domain Eukaryota; kingdom Metazoa; phylum Arthropoda; class Arachnida; order Araneae; family Salticidae; genus Maratus; species Maratus speciosus. The sequence continues at coordinate 530,961,083 of OZ010792.1, forward strand.
TAAATTTAATATTTGAGCAATATTAAAAAACATATATAAAAAACAAATGATCACAATAATAATAACTATATACACAGAACAATGTAAAATGATATGATGAAAATAGTAATACAGTGAAACTCGTTTAAGATACGAATCAAGGGACTGAGAACATTTCGTATCTTAAGCGGGATCGTATCTTATCCGGATTTCATAGATTCCCGAGTAATAATGCATGTAAAGGCAGTGCACATTGTTGTTAACGTATTTTAACCATTTATAATTCTCATTTTACCCATTTCTAACAATTTTTAGATATTATAGAAAATTTAAATTTAAAATTTTGAAATAAATAATTACTTTATTTCTCTCAAAAAATTTATTGAGTCAAAATTAAAATGTCAAATTATAAAAAGACAATAAAACGAAATTTTTGTTAATCTTTAGAAAACAACAACTAAAATACACTACATACTTAAACAGGAAAAATAATAAATTTTCATAATTACTTTTAGAAAGACAAACTAAATGTATGCAAGGAACAATAATTATTTGTTACATTATCTAAATTAAACTACGTGAAGTAGTTTTAATTTGTTGAAAAAAAGTCGTTTACCTTGGTTTGGTGCAACTTAGGGCGAGATTTTATCACGAAGCTTTCTGCCTTGTTGATGTTGTAGATAAAATCTTCGACAGATGGACCAGCATCCATCGAAGAGGCGTACTGTCGAAGTAAGCTGAACGAGCTCATTACAGATGCGAATGATGGTATGGCTGGCACATCCGTTTCTTCACCCGCGTCATCTACTTCTTCTTCTGAAGGCCTAGGTTCATCGGAACTTTTGACATCCGCGATTATATCCGGGATAGAACGAACTTCACATGTTACAAGCTGATCGTCAATTTCGACAAATGAGTCCCAATCTTCGCATTCTTCTTGATACTGCTCCTCTTCTGCGATGTCAACGTTTCGAAAAGTGCCGTCGACGTCAAAGGCTTTACAGAAGCAGTTCACAATGGTGGATGATGTTACGCCTTCCCAGGACGCTCTCAGGAAATGCATAGCGTCTAAGAGGTTAATAGGCTTACAGGTTGGGCAGGATAGATCCTTTTCACGATGATCTATTTGGTGTAGATGACGTACAACTACACGACTTTTGTATTTCATTTTGAGAACATGAATTATGCCCTGATCCATGGGTTGAACAACGCTAGTTGCATTAGGGGGTAAAAAGACTAGTTCGACGTTTTGTAAACCGGGGATGTCCTTGGGATGGGCGGGACAGTTGTCGGCGAGACACAATACTCTCCTGGACTCCTTTTTCATTCGTTCATCGAACTTGCGGATCCACTTAACGAATATATCGCCTGTCATCCATGCTTTGGCTTGACTTTCATAATCGCAGGGCAGATTTCTAGCATTTTTAAAGCAGCGAGGATTCCGCGACTTGCCGATGACGAGGGGTTTTAATTTATCCGTTCCGCTCATATTTGAACCAACAAGAACAGTTATACGTTCTTTGCTAAGTTTGCCCCCAGAACATTTCTCACCTTTAAACGCCATAGTTTTATCTGGCATTAATTTTAAAAAAAGGCCCATCTCGTCGACATTGTAAATATTGCATCTTGAGTACTTTTTCAATAGCGGCGCGAGCACGTTAGTTTTCCAACAATTGACATCATCTACATTCGCAGCTGTCGACTCTCCGCATACCTTCCTATAAACTATGCCGTATCTTTGTCTGAAGCGGTCTAGCCAACCGTTGCTAGGCGTGAAATCCACCCCAAGACGTGTAGCAATTTCGCAGGCCTTTTCCTTAATCAATGATCCATTAGTTGGGATGTTCATTGATCGGGTTTGGGTGAACCACTGAAATAAAAACTTCTCCAATTCTTCAAATTTTGCCACCTTAATTTTCTTTCTGCTAGAGCCTCCAGCTGATGCACTGCTTTCCAGTCTCTATCTATTTTTTAACAGAGCTCGCAGAGTTGACTCGTGGATTCCCACAGATTTGGCAAAGACTGTCTTGTTTATCACATTCTCGGCGTCATATTTCCTTAACACATCCAGTTTTTCAGTCAAAGAAAGTGCTTTTCTTTTTACTTTCAGTCGCTCATCCATTATTTATTCCTATTACTATTCAGCGGATAAACAAAAGACTAGATTTATGCCTTTCGACAGCTTTGCCGGTACAGAGGTTTCGAAGGCACAGTGTTCTCAGATAGGTTTTCCCTTTTTCCCTAGACTACCGAATAAAAATTCCCTAGATTCTAAAGTCACGTGAAATGGAAGAAATTCTGCACTTTGATTGGCTGTAACGGCCTGGCTGAATCACATACGAGATTCATGAACACCGGTTTGTGTTTTATAAAAAAAGGTCTCCCCCCCACCCTCTGTTAGCGAAAGAATTGCTTAAAGACAATTTCTCCCCACTGCCCATCTCTTTACTTCATCTTCCATCTATCACGTTCATTGTCAGAAAAACACAGAAGTCTAAAAAAAATCCTTTTTTTTTCCATTAGATTTCAAGAAAATATTGCTAGTCTTCTAAAAACTCCCTAGAAATAAGAAGGAATTCCCTAAATAGGCTTGAGTTTCCCTATATCTAGGGATTTTCCCCTAGATCGGAGAACGCTGCGAAGGCACGGTATGAAGCTGCGTCACATCACGTGATTATGACGTTAAGGAGAACTTTTCAGATCCTTCCACAGGGACTTCGAACTTAAAAGGGGAAGAAGGAACGGGGAGGGGGGGGGGAGGCGTCAAGACAAAGACTCCAGCACAATTCAGTTGCTCTTTTGAGCTATTCTGTCCTAAAGACACGTGATAAACGGATTATATAAGCACCATTTCGTATATTAAGCGGGGTTTTTTACATCAAGGGACAAATTTTCTTCGTATATTAAACGGGATCGTATCTTATGCGTACGTATATTAAGCGGGTAATTTTACACAGGTTTAATAGGCGTTTTTCAAGGGACCGAAGATAATTCGTATCTTAAGCGGGATCGTATCTTAAGCGGGCGTATCTTAAACGAGTTTCACTGTATTATAAGTCTAATAATTTTTTTAATGTAAATTTAGTGTTAATAATAAAACAGACTGCAAAAAGAGTCAACAAGATTGAAACACACCAGTTGTTTTGTAGAAGAAAACCTATTGATCTTCAATTGCAAACTATTTTTAGCTTTAAATCATCAGTTATATAGATTTCAATTATTATTACACAGTAAAACTTGTGAAAATAGAACCACTGGGAACCGTTAAAAAAAATCTATCTCAGCTGGTAGAATTGTATGTTATTCCTTCTATCAGGACCATGATATTTTTCTGTTTAACACTTCCATGGGCAAATTGATTCTGTCGCTAAAATGTTGAAATGACTAAAAATCACCAAAATTTACAACAAATTGATTTTAAAATAAATAAATGCTTTTCATCACATACATTATGAAAAGAAACTTTCAAAAAAAAAAAAAAAAAATATCTGGTACGATTTTGGCAGTTGCGGTTTAAAATTAAGTGGTATAAATAATTACCACCTCCTTTCAAAAAATTAAAACTGGTTTAGTTTTTACAGGTTTTACAGTATAAGGTATTTCAATTCTATAAAAATAGATAAGTTGAATGCATATTTTTTTTTCTCTAAAAATAAAACCTTTTGATTATTTTGTAGTATAATGAACAAAAAAAAAAAAAAAAAAAAAAATCAATGTAATTATTCAGACTATATTATGGTAGCCACAGAAAAAGTACTGTAGATACTTTTATGTTAGCCTTGTGCAAATCTCACCAACAACATTTTTTTTTAAATCATCAATATCAGCTTTTATATTTCACACATGCAAATTAGAAACAATTTTTTGATATTGAAATAAAATGTTTTGGTTTATGATATTAGTTCTTTTTAATACTTTAAATAAAGTGAAAGGTTTATATTTTTGTGAAATGGGTAAAAGGTTCATATTTTTAATGAAATTAATGCAATATGATATGGGAACAACATTTGACGATTTAACACCTGCACATACAGCAAACACAGATTTATAACCTGCTTAACGGCTAGCATAAAAGTACTTGCTTTAGTAGCTTAAGCATAGAAGATAGCTGTATCTAAAATACAAAGTAACTATTGCTACAATTTTCTTAATATTCAATTTAACTACTACTCAAGGAAACCAAAATTTCAAATTAAACTACTTAGAAATTATAAGATATATAAATAATTAATACATTTTCTGGATGTAAAATTTCAACATGACCAACTGTAAATAAAACATCATTTTAGAAAGAAAGTTTGCTTGAAAAAATTGTAATGTCATTAGCATAAACTGTTTCATTTTTCTGAAGTAATTTTCAGCACTTTCAATTAAAAAAATTCATGAGACATAAAAAGATCCCAAAATGTGCATTGGTGTGAAAAATAGTTTTAATTTTTTACATTTTTAAACTTCAAAAAGCTGTCTGTCCTTAAAAAAATACTTGATCTAAAAAAATAGCTGCAAGTAATTGATTTTTATAGTATTTTTCGCTAAGACTGGCGAATGACCTCCAGAGTGTTTCTCTGGTAACGGGTTCTGAATTCCCCAGTTGATTACTTTTTTCACATTACATTTGAGGTTGTTTCAGAGCTTTTATAGTCAAGAACGAAAAGAATGGGAAAAACGAGTTATCTCGGATTTCCACTAGTATGAATGCATGGTCCACAACTATAAAGGTCACCCACCAGTTGAAAAAAAAAAAAAAATGAAGTATAGTTGCCTGTGGTAATCTTGCCATACCAGCTGTAACAAGTCATAGTTTAAATAGCCCCAAGCCTAACATTTTAACATAATTACATAATAGTCATAATGCTATAATCACATGCATTATGACTATGGAAAACAAAGAAAAAACACATGTTTTGCAATATAGCAAAAATAAACTAGTAATTTTGGAATAATGTGACCTGAATTTCCCAGTTGGTTACTTTTTTTCACATTACATTTGGGGTTGTTTCAGAGCTTTTATAGTCAAGAACGAAAAGAGTGGGAAAAACGAATTATCTGGGATTTCTACTAGTGACAGTGACTATGAAGGTCAACCGCCAGTTGAAAAAAAAGAAGTATAGTTAGTTGCCAGTGGTAATCTTGCCATACCAGCTGTAACAAGTCATAGCTTAAACAGCACCGAGCCTAACATTTTAACATAATTTATCACACGCATTATGGTTATGAAAAAATGAGGAAAAACATACATTTTGCAATGTAGCAAAAATAAACTAGTAATTTTGGAATAATGTAAATGAATGAATAATAATGTGATTGACTTTCACTATACATAAACATAATCTTTTTATTAAATCTGTGATTCAAAATCTAAATATTTACTGTGGATTAAATATATTTAAACAACTATTTTTTTTTTTTTTTTTTTTTTTTTTTCAAGCAAATCGAATTTCCTTATATTGTAAACTACTTTTAAAGAAATAATCTGCAATCACAATACAAAAATCAAAAACATTATAAAAAATAACTATAGCTTTTGGGTAGCTTATCAAATATAAAATGATATGTTATCTTATGAACTTTTAGATCACGTAATCAGACAAATTTTATAATTAGCATCATCCTTTTTAAAAAACTTGAAAGGAAGTACTGTGCCTAAAAATTTTGACTTCTTATTATTTTTCCGAAGCTCATCAATGCAATATCACTTTAAAATCTGAATAGACATTAAGAAGACAAAAAAATTTCTAAAATGTTCAAAATTTCTCGAATTTAAATTGTAAAGAGATAAAATCTCCTTTGTACATTAGAATGGAACATTAATATAGTTTTAGATACCAAACCTGTTGAGCGATTTCTTCGAAAATGTATATAGTTATTGTGACAGTGGCCTATAACACATTCATTAAATGGGAACTCAATCGAAAATACAGTTTGGGAGTTAGCATGGAACATATGTCATATATTCCCAGCATCCACCATCTTGGATTTTTTTCTTGGCGTGCATAATTTTATTTCACAAATGTTTAATTATTTTCACATTTTAAATGTTTAGAATTAGAAATTATTACATTATTAGAATTTATTACATTAGAAATTATTGCATTATTAGAATTATTACATTATTTGAATTAGAAAAAAATCTAAGATGGTGGATGCAGGAATATGACATCTGTTCCGTTATCATGTTCAGTCACACACATACATACATAGTGACATCATAAAACCCCCATAAAAATGAGCTTTAGGGATCAAATGAGGAAATTCTAACATCCACGCATACATACACATACGGAATAGTTTTAAAATGAGCAAAAACAAATTCAAGGAACCCTATAATGTAAAATTATACCAATATTTCCATAACCTGTTTTTATCATGATTATGATACTTTCTTTACACTGTGTGTGCAGAGAAAGTAAAAAAAAAAAAAAAAAAAAAAAAAAAAAAAAAAAAAAAAAGATGATATTTAACACATTCTCAATAGTCATCTATTGACTAAATGTTCCAATGATCCCTTGTTACATCACATACATGAAACATGCAAACATGATACACACAAGTTTGCAATATCATATTTGAACCACTTTAAAAACTTGAACTAATAATGAATATAACTTGATTTTGATACACACCTTCAAAAACCCCTGCATAGTCTATTTTTATCAAGAGCAATACTTCAAGTCAAATTTAAACTAAAAAAGCGAGGTAACTTTCCTGTTCGCTTTTGCAACCAATAGTCATAGGATAACTTAGCAAATATAATGAATATAGCAGTTGCCATAAGTACATTTAAAACATCAAGATAATTAATTAGGTCTTCTTTTTGTGGACACAGCTGTGATTTTTTTAAACGATAAATAGGTTGGTCTCCGTAAATGCCATCTGCAGCACAGCATATGCTCTCAAAATTACGAACAACACGATAATTATCTTGAAGCCATGTTTGAAATCTCACAGTATTACAATCACAATTCCATGGATTACTAGAAAGATATAATTCATCGAGAGAACCTCCTCGAAATTGCTCCAGAATATGAATTTGTATTTCTCTGAGTTGATTATTTGAAAGGTGTAATGCAACAAGGTTTCGCAACAGCCAAGTTCCTTCTAACCCTTTCAAGGAATCAATGACGTTGTTATTTAAGAAAAGAAATGAAACATGAGACCAGGCAGCTGGATCGATGTGATCAAGCATTAGTGACTTGATGTTATTGTTGGTGAGATTAAGAACTCTAGTTTTGTAAGGTACAACTTCTGGTAATCTGACAAATCCTCTGTTGCTGCAATCGGCAGTTATGATCAGTTTGTCTTTTTCAATGGAGCAGTTGCACATGCTCTTGTTGCAAGTTGGGCTCTCTTCAATCTTAACTTCTAAATATATGTAATCTAAACCATGTTGGACTGTGTAGTTGTATAGCTTGGGAGGATCCATGCAAAGAGCTCCATCTTTGTATGCTTCATGTTTCTTTAGCCAATCTTTTAATGGGAGTAACTTCCTGTCACATATCCACAAGTTACCTATCGGAAAAAATTAATGTAAGTTTTACTTTATATTTAAAATAAAAATTCAAGAGCAATCGATTTTTTTTTAAACATTTTTAATAACATTTAGAACTTTTAATTACCCTTTTAGTGAGAAAAACAAAATAACTGAAGTTTCTGTAAACAAAATACAGTATATACTATACAGCAGGGGTGCAGAATATGTCCGATCCGGCGATCTAGGATCGGGGGAAATTTTAACCACCTGGGGAAATTTTGCAGAAACATATACAATTGATTTCGATTTTAACAACAAATTCCGTAATTCCCTGAGATAGAAAAATTTCACTACAAATAAAAAGATCCGTATGGTGACCTTCGATCTTGGAATAATATGTACTGTATATCAGGGGTGATTCTGTTCCGAATTTTCCGAAAAATTAAGGCATTCGGTTCCGAAAATTAAAAAAAAAATCGTTCATCAATCTGAAAATTCGGACATAAAAATACCGCGAATTTTGTCCAAGAATTACGGAAAAAACGCGAATTTTGTCACAAGATCGCAAAATAACCGCAATTTCGTCAAGAGATCGCGAAAGGAACTCATATTTCGTCAAAAGATCGCGAAATAAACGCATATTTAGTCAAAAGATCGCGAAATAAACGCATATTTCGTAAAAAGATCGTAAAAGAACCGCAAATTTTGACAAAAGATCGCAAAAGAACCGCAAATTGCGACAAAAGATCACGAAACAACCGCGAATTTCGTCAAAAGATCACGAAATAACCGCGAATTTCGTCTAAAGGGGCGAAATAACCACGACTTTCATCAAAATAATGCGAAAAAAAAACCTCAAATTTCGTCAAACGATCGCGAAACAACCGCAAATTTTGTCAAAACATCGCGAAACCGCGTATTTCATCGAAAGGGGCGAAATAACTGCGAATTTCCTCAAAAGGAAGGCGAAATAAACGCACATTTCGTCAAAAGATCGCGAAATAAACGCATATTTCGTCAAAAGCGCGCGAAAGAACCGCATATTTTGACAAAAGATCGGTAAAGAACAGCAAATTTTTACAAAAGATCGCGAAACAACCACAAATTTTGACAAAAGATCGCGAAACAACTGCACATTTCTTCAAATGATCTCAAAACAGCCGCGAATTTCGTCAAACGATCGCGAAAAAACACGAATTTCGTCTAAAGGGGCGAAATAACCGTGATTTTCATCAAAAGAACGCAAAAAAACCTCTGAAATTTCGCGAAACAACCGCAAATTTTGTCAAAAGATCGCGAAACCGCGTATTTACATCAAAAGGGGCGAAATGACAGCGAATTTCCTCAAAAGGAAGGCGAAATAAACGCACATTTCGTCAAAAGATCACGAAAGAACCGCATATTTTGACAAAAGATCGGTAAAGAACAGCAAATTTTTACAAAAGATCGCGAAACAACTGCAAATTTTGACAAATGAACGCGAAACAACTGCACATTTCTTCAAACGATCTCAAAACAGCCGCGAATTTCGTCAAAAGATCGTGAAAAAACCGCGAATTTCGTCTAAAGGGGCGAAATAACCGCGATTTTCATCAAAGGAAAGCAAAAAACCTCTGAAATTTCGTCAAATGATAGCGAAACAACCATAAATTTTGTCAAAAGATCGCGAAACAAACGCGTATTTCATCAAAAGGGGCGAAATAACCGCGAATTTCATCAAAAGGAAGGCAAAATAAACGCACATTTCGTCAAAAGATCGCGAAAAACCCCCGCAAATTTTGACAGAAGATCGCAGGCAAAACAACCGGAAATTTCGTCAAAAGAGGGCGAAATAAGCGCGAATTTCGTCAAAAGGAAGGCAAAATAACCGTAAAAGTCAAAAGATCGCTACAAAACACAAATTATGTTAAAAGATCGCGAAAAAACGCGAATTTCGTCAAAGGGCCGCGAAAAAAACCATAGTGCTGGGAGTGGATTACCCTGCCCTTTCCCTACTCTGTTGTAACCTTAGAAAATTTTCTGTGAATTTCAGAATTTTTTTTTACACTCAGAATCACCCCTGCTATATATACTCGCACATAAGTTGAGAAGTATTGGAAAAATAAATTTTCTGTACCTACGATAATACAGCATTTACTTATCACATACCGTAAAATTTTGGGGAATTTTTCATGTGGATTGGGGGAAATGTTGGGAGTCGAAACATTTTCTGCACCCCTGCTATACAGTAGACTCCCTCAAATCCACGCAACTTGTTTCTGGTCATTGCCTTGTTTACATTTTTTAAACAGCAATTTGAATGTATGCAATCTACATTATAAAGAATGCTTGTAATATAGTAAAATATTAAAATAATAAAATAAAATAATAAACTAATAAAAAGTAAAATAATTAAATTATTAAAAGTAAAGGTCAAGTAAATAATTAATAATGTATAATTAAATATGTATAATAAAGATGAGATACATTTTTCTTGAAATATTCAATGAAACTTTTCTCTTAAAGTAACTCTATTAAAGCTTCATTATTACACAAATATATTTGGTAAAAAGATTGTGATTACCAGTGATATCAGCAATATCTTGATTTTTTTCAGAAATATATTTATACTTCCTTCATCAAAAACCATGAGTTCAGTTCTATTATCGAGAATTACATATTAAATACATACAGAATGATATATAAAACTTAAAAAGTCTGTAATTTTGACCTTACATCTGAACTGAAAGTTTCATTGTTTACATCTGTAATGATGTGCAGATTTTAGGGAGTCTATTGTATATTATATTTGATTGTCATAAGAGCAAAATCTGATGGAAAAAAAAATTCCTTAAAATATATTTTTCACATTCCTCAGCAATATACCCATTAGCGAAATGTAATTCCATTCTAATGAAATTTCATTATAGCAGACAGATATATGCAGTTCTATAGATTTTGTTCTAACAGGACCTGATGGTGTCAGCAACCACATCCTTTTTTTTTTTTTTTTATGAAATCCTAATAGTTTATGGTATAGTTCTAACAAAAACAGCATTTGAAAGCTCTAAAAAATATGAAACATCTGAGAAAAATGCTTTAGAAAGCAATCATCATGGTTAGAACTGCTGGAAGAAGATTTCAGAATTGTTAGTCTAAAAATTAAATTTATACTCAAATATACAAAAAAGGAGGGGGAGAAAACTTTATTGCATTAAATGTTCATTTGTAATAAATAAAAAAATGGTTATTACCCTTTTTTAAGCTGTACTTTTATTGTTACAAATTACGGTACTACTTGATTATCCCGTCGACCAAAAATTTATCACCAAACTATAAGATTAAATGCCAATAATGGATGATCATAAATGTCACATTCAACTTGACATTAAACACATTACATGTGTTTGTTATGACATCAAGAGATTTTTAATTTGACGTTTTGTTTGTATTTTTATTAATGTTTTACTAATTTATTTGTTCTTTCATTATTTAATATAAAAATTGGTACTTCTTAGTTATCCCGTCGACCAATTTCGCCAAATTATATAAATCGCCAAACCACTCGCCAAATTATACACATTGATATAATTTTTATTTTAAATAATGAAAGAACAAATAAATTAGTAAAACATTAATAAAAATACAAATAAAACATCGAATTAATGGTTTTATTGGCAATTATTGGCATTTAATCTTACAATTAATTAATTAATGGCAACCATTATTGGTAATTTAATTTTACAATTTGGCGACAGTAATTTGGTCGACGGGATAACTAAGAAGTACCTAAAAATTATGTTAACTTGTATAATTTGGTGTACAGTTTGGCGATTTGTATAATTTAGTGAAATTGGTCAACTGGATAATCAAGTAGTACCCAAATTACATTAAACTATTTTATTTTACTTTTTGCTTCTAAAATTAATTTTTTTAATTGTTAATAAATAAATAACGTATATATTTTTTTTTTACTCATTACAATAAAAGTGAGCCATGGGTCGATAAAGGCTGAAAGATGCTGATTTAGACTGCAATAATAAATTTCTGCACAAGTTAATTAAATAATTTAGGTTTTTTAACCAGGATTTAATGTTTGTATTATTCATTCTTGCTCATCATTGTTGAATTACCTATATTCTAGATCAGTCATACTCAGCCTGAGGCCCGGGAGCCACATGTGGCCTGGCGATCTGAGACACATAATATATGACAGATGCATATCCATATTTATAAAATTAATTAAAATGTGCATACAAAGTAATGATCTTCACTGTTGCTTTATATATTTTCATGGGAAGGCAAAATCGCTCCTTCCATTTACAACTAATTTAATATTATGTTGAAACATCTTAAATGTGGTTTTCTTGTCAAAAATTCTTTTTACATGTCTTTGTAGTCTTATTTGTGCTACAGCGATGTATGCATTTCTTAATCATCCACTAATCAAACATTAAACCAAATTAATTAAATTTGCACTATATTTCTACAAATAAAATTTTTTTGCATTAAGCAAAAGATTTACGAGAGAAAACTTCCTAATTTATTTTCCTTAGAACTTGGAAATTCTGCATTACAGTATTATTAGTTTTATACTTATTATATAGCTAATTCCACTTTTTGGAATTTAATGTTTGTTACAGAAACAAAATGAAGCAAAATTTGTAGCAAAAATTTGTTACACCACTATTTCCAAACAAAAAACTTTCCAGTACATTTCTACAACATCTGCGATAGAAACCTACCACTAAGTTTATTGTTTTGAAATGTGTTAAAAATTTTTGGTAACATTTCTTCAACAACAAATGTTCAATCCTACTGATAATATTAACTTTGTGATACTACTTATGTTATCTTACCCTTTTACACATGTGCTACGGTGTGGCCCCCTAACATTGCACACCTACATTTTCAGCCCACGAGAAAAAAAAGGTTGAGTATGACTGGTCTAGCCTATAATATTTTTTTACTCTTTAGACGTACCTGTAAGATTGACTTTCTCCAAATTAACAATTCCTTTAACTGCATTCTCATTCAGCGTTGTTAGTTCATTCATCGCCAAAGAAAGGGACGTGAGATTCTTCAAGCGAAAAAATGCCAGGCTTGCAATATGCTTTAAATTATTGAAAGACAAATCTAAGTGCTGGAGATTCGGAAGATGAAAAGTATTATTGATATAACTAATCTTATTATTATTTAAAAGCAGAACTTTTAAATTTTTCAATCCAGAAAACCAATTGCAATCTACAGATGAAAGCTGGTTATTTGACAAATCAAGATAAAGAAGGGTATAAAGATTACTAAAGACTTTACTTTCAATTGAAGAGATTTGATTATGCGAAAACGTGACACTGCTCAGATGAGTCAATGCTTCAAACACAGAATTAGGAAGAGATGTTAAATTGTTTATGGATAAATCTAAATGCTCAAGAGAATTTTGATATTTGAAAGTACCAATACTTAAAAATGAAATATGATTATCACTCAGAGTCAGATTTTTTAAATTTGGAAAATGTTGAAGATCACTGTGATCTATTATATCAAATGTTCCATTTGTAATGACGAGTTCTGTAAAGAGGAGATGTTTTCGAAAAGTCAGTGCTTCAACTGCCATCTCAAGAGAGTCTTCACCAACACAAGTAAGCTTACTCTCAGCATCTGACTGTAAATCAGGTATAATTATTTGATCAAGGGAAAAAAATTCGCATTTGCAAATACTATTTCCAATCTTTTCCTCAAAACAGACAGTTTTCAGCTCATCCTCTGATTTTGTGAAAGTGATCCCAGAAAGTACGAGATACAGAATTAGATGATACATTTTTTATAATAAATTCTTAGACTAATGCAATAAATTTTGATAAAAGTTGAAGCACATGGGAAATTCTTATAAAATCATTACTATTTTCTCCATGGAAACCAGATTCATCTACAAGTATCCTGAAAAGAAAGGAAAAATCACGAGTTTATAATTTATCTACAGAATAAGAAATTTTTTTGTGTACAAATTGTAATAAATCATAAAAAAAAAAATTATCCAAAATAATAATTTAATTATTTTTTGATTGAAATATAATAATATAAAATTATTTACACTCAATAGATAATAAATATAAATGCATATTCTTAAAAACTCTCCTTCACCACTACACCCCCCCCTCCCCCCCCCAAAAAAAAAGAGAAGAAAAAAGAGAGAGGACAAACAGGTGAGTTTACTTCATAATTTATTTATTCCATAAAGCATAAAAGTAGCCTAACATTTTGATCAAGTAACTGCATTATAATTTAAATGTGACATTAGATATACTCAAAGTTTTGTTTTTTATGTATTGTTATTATTTATTTTGTTATTACTTTAGTAAATAGTTTATTTATATTTATTTTTAGTAATGATTACCTTCTTCTATTAAAAAAAAAAAAAAAACACTCCCTCCCCCCCCCCCTTTTTTTTCAAAAATATAATTTATTGATGCACTAGAAATTTGTTCATAATAATTTCCAATAAATTGGTACACTCTATCCTATTTTTACAAAAATAAGTATGATATTATTTACTCTCACTCTCAATATACATTCAATTCAAACAAGTTTTATTTTGTTATTACTTAATTAACTATATCATTATTTTGAGAAGAATCAGAAAGCTTAATTTAATAATAATAATATTGATTAAATAATGATTTCTGTAAATGAACTTTAAATCATATTTGAAAAATAAACAAACCAATAAAATATTGCAAATAAAATGAAATAAAATAGAGACCTTAAGATGCTACTTACTCTCAATATTGTAAACTTAAATTTTTATTCATTTTATATAATTTACCATACTGTTAATAGTTTGAAGAAACAAGAAATATAACAATAAATTAAATTTAAGTTGGTTAAATTAAAAAAAAATCAATAAAAAAGTTATTTAAAGTTAAATGGAAAAAATAAATGCTGATCTTTTCCCAACAGAAGATTTGCTGATTTGACACTAAGTAAACTTTAGTTTAAAGACAAGAGATGCTTTATGGTTTTTTTCTCCTATTTCTTTCAACTGATGAACCCATGATAAAGATAAAAAACATTCTCAGTTATGATAAGAATATGAGGGTGGTGTTTTCCCACATTCTCTATTATCTGTCTGTATACACAAGTAAACATTAAAAATTATATACTTCCAGTTGATTGTTACTGGAAAAGGAAAGAGAGCAAGGAGGGGGAGAATGAAGGGAAATATACATGTTTATCAATTTATAAATCTTTCTCTCTCCCCCACCCCCTAATAATTTTACAATAGTTAGGCAATAACAGATCATTATTATAATGAACTTATTGTATTAAAAATAATTTTTTTAAGGCAAAAAAGAAGATATACAGGTAAAATTTAAGTAAATATGCTTTCCATTAAATTTTTATTTATAGAAAAAAGAAAGGGGGAAGGGGTAAGAAAAAATTAAAATTCTACAATCAAATTTGTTTTTAGAAAAGAATATTATATTACTTAGGCTACAGAGTTCGTAGATAGATATATATCCAAAATTTATTTTCAAAATATCAAGATGTTTGATATTTTTATATATTTGATATTCGTTTTTAAAACATCAAGATGTTTGATATTTTCTATATTTGATATTCATTTTCAAAATCTCACTGTGCAAGATATTTTTTACTTTTGATATTTTCAGTGTTAAGGAAATTTTCAACTGTTACTGACTGTGCTGTTTTGTAGATAAAGAACTTTTGTCTTTGGCAATGACTTTTCAGTCAAAGAAATCAAATCTCATTTCGAAGCTTTTATTATTAAATGAAGAACTGACAATTATGTGGTACATAATTAATTCAGAACAGACATTGAAAGATAAACTGTCTAATTTAGATAATCAGTTATTTATAGCTTCATTTGAAAAGAATTTTTTCTGCTTTTGGTTTAGTTGAGCATAAACTGCACAACATGTTAGGGAATAAAAAAAAAAAAAGAGGCAAGGTTACATTTATGCTAATAATTTTCGATTAAAAAAAGACTACTTTGTATTAATAATTTTGAAGTTTTATAAAACATAAAATTTTCTTGATAGTTGATAATGAATCCAAGTTTTTTTTTTTTTTTTGAATGTGTGCATGTTTATATAATAAAGCAAATTGTTTCTGTTTTTAATTAATATTACTCTTCCATTTAAATGAAAAAAAAAAAGAAAGAAAGAAACAGAAAAATGCAATTTTAGAATACTGTTTTATTAAGTTTCTAGATCCTAATTTATACTATGCTTGAAGATATTTACTATCAACAGTAAGTTGGTTATTTTAAAAATATCGGAAATACAGTAAATTACCTCAATTCTGCAAATGCCTAAAATCCGCACATCATCATAGATGTAAACAATGGAACTTTCAGTTCAGATATAGGGGCAAAATTACAGAATTTTTTAGTTTTATATATCATTCCATATGTATTTTAATGTATAATTCTCTATTATATCACTGAACTTGTGGTTTTTCATGAAGGAAATACAAAATAAAAAAAAAAAAAAAAAAAAAAAATAAGATATTGCTGATATCACTAGTAATTAATCTTTTTACCAAATATATGAATATATTAAGCTTTTTTGGTTATTAAACCTGGCTAAACCTGAAATAAATCTTCCTTACTTTATGGTTTTTATGTGAATTAATAGGGTACCTTTATGAGGAAAGTTTCATTGAATAATTCAAGGAAAATGTATCTTTATTACGCCTATTTAATTATACATTATTAATTTGAGCTTTACTTTTAATAATTTAATCTTTTTAAAAATTATCTTACTTTTTATCATTTTAGTCAATTACTTTATTTAATTATTTGGTACTTGTTAGTTATCCCGTCGACCAAATTACTGTCACCAAATTGTAAGATTAAATGCCAATAATGGTTGATCGTAAATGTCACATTCACTTGACAACACAAGTTTACTACATCAAGTGATTTTTATTTCGACGTTTTATTTGTACTTTTTATTAATGTTATACTAATTTATTTGTTCTTTCGTTATTTAAAATAAAAATTATGTCAATTTGTATAATTTGGCGAAATTGGTCGACAGGATAACTAACAAGTACCAATTATTTTAATATTTTACTTCATTGCAAGCATCCATTATAATTTTGATTGCACAACCTCTGGTCCCAAGCTGTGTGGATTTCAGAGACTGCTGTATATCAAAGATAACGGATATTTTCGAAAATATCATGATATTTATGAACCCTGCAAGGCAACACTGAACATTTAAGATTTTAATAGCTTACCTCATTTTATCAATGTTTTATTTTTCCCTAGCTAACTTGATGTCTGGGATAATAACCTTAACTCTCCGAGCGTCTTTCCTGCATTTTAATAAAAATGCTTATAAAAATTATCTTAAATAAAATTTTCTTTCCCTGTTTGTTTCTAAAATACCCTTCATACCTCTTTTTATTTGATATACATCTTGAAATACAATTCTGTTTAAAATATTTTTGTCTACAACAGATTAAAGTTGTTTTTAAGAAATGGAAAATTATGGGCAAACCGCTCATAGGATTAAATATACTACCTAAAATCAATGTTGAATTCAGACATTTTTCTCAGGAAGGAATTTCTGCAGCTGCAGGAGGAGGGGGGGGGGGGGGGTGCAGACTAGGGATTGACCAAATACCGAATAGTTGATTCGGTATTCGGTGATTCGGCATGTAAACCGAATATTCGGCTTCGGCTGAATAGTTGCGGATAAGCATTTCCTTAGAAATAGAAGAATTTTCTTTCACTTAGAAGTAGAATAGACTAAACAATGAGTTTGAATGTTTGTGCATGAGTTCAAAGTTCAGCTGCACTACAAAAAACAAGTCAAAGGCCATTTTTTATTTAAAAAATTTTTTTTTTCCTTCCTAAAATAGCATACATAGGGGTGAAGTCAAAACAACTGTCTACAATAGAGAAAAACTTTCCCTTATCATTTAATTTTAATTATTTCTACATTAGTTTTTTTTTAATTTAAAATGATCTAATGTGTCCCCTATGTCTATCCTATAGCTTTTATAACTATTAAGTTAATCGTTCAATTTTTTTATATTATCACCACAAAGTTAAATCGTTATTCAAAAAATAGTCAAATGTAAAATACCTTTTGTGTTTGAGAAGAGAACATTCCTATTCAATAGGTTTATAATTAGATTTAGACAATCAGTAAATCAGCTTTAATGACAACAATGTTTCTTTTTATTTGAATGAACTTTTGTTTTTCTGACAATCCTTATCCTTAATAATAGCCTGTATAGTTTAATACTTTCATAGGTTATTTTGGGTACTGTGACTAGTGATAAAATAATAAAAAAAATAAGTGATAGATTTAATGAATTTGTGAGTGGAAAGTAGTCATTAATTTTTTTTTGTGTGTGTGTGTAATTAGATTTAAGAATAAAAATCTAATTCTTATTGAATTAGATGTAACTCAACATCTAATGTATGTTCATTAGATGTTCATGCATCTAATGAAACTGAATTAAATTTATTCAGTTCATTGAATAAATTTCAATTTATCAAATGAAATTTGATAAATTGCATTATCAAATTTTATTTGATAAATTGAAAATCATTGCATTCCACATACATTGAAAAATGTAACTGAATTAAATTATTAAGAATTTAATTTGAATTAAAGTTATTAAAAAAACTAATATATGCAAAAATGTTTATAAAAATTTTTTAAGTATTCGGTTGCCGAATACCGAAAATTCGGCATACACTTTGACTGAAGCTTCGGTATTCGGTATTCGGCAAAATTGCTGCTTCGGTCAATCCCTAGTGCAGACACAGCAGAATTTCAGGAGGAAACTGCATTTCTAGATCATTAATAAGCATAAAATCCTAACTCACCTCTTTTTACACAACAAATGAAAAAAAAAAAGAAAAACTCCTGATTTTTAGGTCACGTGTGTTGCCATGGTAATGGCTCTTTGCAATAAAGAGGGTTACTCAGGAAACACACAGTGGAATTCTTTTTCTTTATTTCTTCTTCACGTTTCAGAGAAGAAAATCAATGACTTTACTTTCTTGAACAATTAATAGTTTAGAAAAAAATGGTACTTTTCAGTTAGCTGGACGCCAGTGTTTTATACACACACACACACACATATAGGGGAGACCAGGGTACAGTGGTCCACTTTTGCAGTTAACATTTTTTTTCTCTTTAACAGAGAGACCAATCTACCTGAAAATATTTTTGAATATTCTTTAAACCTTTCTACATGCCTCATAATTTTCACAGAACATAATTTCCAATACATTTTTCAAAAAAGAATTTTTTACATACACTCGTGAAGTGGAGCAGTGTACCCCGCTTCCGGGGTACACTGGTCCACCCACTGGGGCACAGTGGTCCACTATTAGTTATTGTCTAAAATACAATATAAATCTATTTATAATTAATCTAATTCTTCATAATATAATAATACAAATTTGCAAGTAACATTTTGAAACAAAAAACATATAAAACTAAAGAATTATCAAAAAATTTATTATATTTTGAAAATAACAATGTAAGATACAGGGGTGATGGCAAACAAATTATTAATTAAGTACAAAAAAATCAGCAAACATTAAAGCAAATATGATGATGAAAAATTTATTAGAAGCTTAAAATAGTCAGGATAAAATAGTTTATTATGAGCTAACCATATACTTTGAAGTTATAAATAACCAATTCAGTGAGGTCATCTATTACTTATTAGGCTACAGTTATATTTTTCAAAGGCAGTAAATACAAAACAAAATATTTCTTAATATGTTAACTCTACAATGCATGATTTTCATTTCTCTCATTCCCCCCCCCCCCCCCCCGAAAAAAACCTGCTATATTGAACAAGAAAACTTATTTTAAAAATCACATGTGAACTGTTATCCATAATTTAGGAGAAAACTAAAGTGTCAGATGGCTACATTATAATCTGAACAACATAATAACATGAAATTTAAAATGTGACAAATAGCTAATCTATACATTGTAGAGTTAAAAAAATTGTCATTTTTCTTTGTTTACTTTATTTTATAGTTAAATAACTATTTTAAAACAATATTTCGTTATAGAGAATAAGTAATTATTAAATATTTTGAAAATTCTTCATTACAGGAGCAGTATTCATTGTGGACCACTGTACCCCAGCAGTGGGTGGTCCACTGTGGCCCATGTTGAAGTTCAATACATATTCATAAAAATATTATTTAAGAATTTCTTTTATGCATATAAACTTTTAAATTAAATAAAGACCAGTGTCTTACCTTTTCAAAAAAGTTGTTTTATCTTATTTATCCATAACCTTTAATTACTCAATAAAGAGAAGTATGATGATGAAAAATTTTACTTTTAGGAGCTCAAAACAACCAGTCAGGACAAAAGGGTTCATTCTGAGCTAACGATGTGTTCTGAAGGCTATAAATAATCAATCCAGTGCTCTTGTCAATTAGCCTAAAAGAAAAGCTTTAAAAATTTAAAAATAACTAAAATATAAGGGGTGGTGTACTTAGGTCCACTGTACCCTGGTCTCCCCTATATGTTATATAAAAATTTTACTTTTACTATTCATTTAAATTATTCTAAATTGCCGGCATATTCATTATTTCCTTTTTTTTTTTTTTTTTAATACGCTCTTGCTCTATTATTTATTTCTAGTTTAATTCCTATAATTTTAAAACACATATCTTAATAATAGATTTATTCCAAAACGTAATCTAAACTTTTAATCCCTTCATTAATTTTTATCGTCTACCAAACTGTAAAGTTCTGAACGCAGTTACTTATTTCTCGAATGTTTATCAAAGCCATTTTTACATTTTTATTCTATTTCATCTCATTTTCCCGCCAGCTGGGTGACTGTTTTTTTTCATCGAAATCGTTCCATTACCAGCACCAGGATTCTTTTCTGTGATGTTTCTCGGTCGCTCTCCATTGGCTGAGTGACGGATCGCAGTTTCACTTCGAGTCTCGTTTGTGATTTTGTTTGGCTAGCCTGAAGTTTTCATTTCAATCGGAATTTCTCTGCGTATTCTAATAAATAGCTAGAGCATGAGCCCAGGAGTAGATTTTTTGTGATGTTTGATTGTTTACATAACCTGTTACCTGGTGTCCTAAGCCATGTAGAATATTCATTTCATGAATTAACATCTATTTCGCATGAGTAACTAGTTCATGCTCGAGTGGAATGCTCTGATTTCTCATCCTGTGGGAATTGTTTAATGTTGATATGTTCTGATGGAATAAACATTTTCCTATGACTACGTTTCCATGTTTTTAATTGGGAAAACCCCCAGATTTCTTCATACACCTTTTTTCACCACTCACACGGCCTAATCTGCCTTGTCTTCATCATGAATAAATAAGTGTTTGATTGGACTCTACCAATATTATCATCGCTCTACAGCTGCTAAATTTTCACAAAGTTGACACCTCCACTAGCGATGCTTGTGCTAAGTGGTATGATTGCTATACAACATCACCAACGTCTGATTAAAAGATGGTACGAATCAAGTAATATGTCGTAAAAAGCACGACGTGATTGTTCGACTTAACCCATTAAATTGTTTCGGAATATATATATTGTATATATATGTGTGTACATATATATATAGTATACATATAACACTGGTGCCCGACTAACTGAAAAGTACAAAAAAAAAAAAAAAACTATAATACTTTTTTAAAACAATTCCCGAAAGTCTGCTCCGTACGAGGGTATAAGATACAGAGATTGATATCTTTGAAGTTATCAAATGGATATTGTTTGATGAAGAAACAAATTTCTCATTTTCGGCAAAATAGGTACTTATGTAGGTTCTGAATCAGGGTTGCAAAGAAGCCGGCTAAAATTTAAAAAAAGCCACACTGGTGGCTTTTATTGGTTTTCTGGTTTTTTTTTTTGGCCAAAACTGGCCATAATGAGCTTTTATACAGTGAAGCATTTTAATTATAAACATAAACTACACATTTTAAAGTGTTTTTTAATTAGTTTTAATCAGTAGCACCAACTTTTGAAAAATACTGGGTGGGATCAAAAAAATTTGAGTAAAATATAACACATCTAAATTTTTTTTTCCTTGGAGAGAGAAGCAGGGGAGGAGCAAATGACTAAAGATGATAATTCAAAGTTAAATTATGTTTTTCCATAGCAAAATACAAAATTATTATAATTTAATAAACAATTTTATTAAATTACTTTCTTATAAGTTCTTCCTTATTATGTTAATACAACCTGTGGCCAGAAAGTTCAGTGAATGAATTTTTATTTCAAATACAGTATTGTGCAGCATCAAATACAATTTACTGTCCTTCAAAATAATCTCCATTGATGGTAATGCACTGTTGGGAATGAATATTATAAGTCCTGGTAACTCCTGTAAAACAGTTCTTTCGGAATGGCTTTCAGCTCGGCCGTCACATTGCGTTGAATGTCGGTGATGTCCGTAAATCTTTTTCCCTTCAGGGCTGACTTCAATATGGTGAAGAGGAAGAAGTCTGCAGGTGCCAAATCAGGTGAATAAGGGGGGTGACCAAGTGTCACAACTCCATTTGCGGCTAGAAACTGCCGTACAACCAAGGCGGGTGAACACGATGGATCCATTGCAGTAAATGCTTCAGAACATCGGCATAGGCAACAGCACTCAATGTGGTACTCTCAGGGAGGAGTTTTGTGAATGAGACCATTAGAGTCAAAGAATGCGAAAAGTATTGTCTTAATGCACGATTTCTCTGACCGTACCTTGTTTTTTTTTTTAGGCGACGACGGACTCCACCGTGACGGCCGAGCTGAAAGCCATTCCGAAAGAGCTGTTTTACAGGAGTTTCCAGGACTTATATACTCATTCCCAACAGTGCATTACCATCCATGGAGATTATTTTGAAGGACAGTAAATTGTATTTGATGCTGTACAATACTGTATTTGAAATAAAAATTCATTCACCGAACTTTCTGGCCACAGGTTGTATTCATTAGAAATAACATAAAAATTGCTAACTATTGAAAGTGCAAAAAGCTAAATGTAAAAAAAAAAAAAAAAAATTACATTTTTAGACACCTGAGCGCTTTATCAATTCAAGACATTAAAACTGATTGCAAAATATTTAGCAAATTTGCTTTTGATAGCAATTTAACTATACATCCGCTGAAGGGGCTTTCAGTGCTCGTGTAAGTCTAATGGATGTCCTTAACTATTTTTCAAACACAATTATTTTGAGAACGTCAATAGAACAAATTCCATTTCAGCAATAAAATAAATAAATAAATAATAAAATAAATCAATTAAAATTGGGTGGGTGGAGAGATCAAATTATTGGGTGGGCTCACGCCCCATAAGTCGGCACCATTGGTTTTAATTAGGGATTGACCGAATACCGAATAGTTGATTCAGTATTTGGTGGTTCGGCATGTAAACTGAATATTCGGCTTTGGCCCAATACTTTAAAGTATTTGGCCGAATAATTGTAGATAAGTATTTTCTTAGAAGTAGAAGAATTCTCTTTTACTTAGCAGTAGAATAGGCTAAACAATGAGTTTCAATATTACGTGCATGAGTTCAGCTGCACTACAAAAAACAAGTCAAAGGCCATTTTTAATTAAAAAAAAAACTTTTTCCTTCCTAAAATAGTCTACATAGGTGTGAAATCAAAACAGCTGTCTACAACAGAGAAAGAAAAAGTAAGGAAGATGCGCATCTTTCCCTTATCATTTAATTTTATTTACTTCTACATTAGTTTTTTTAATTTAAATTTATTTAATTTGTATTTTTTTTTTTTAATATACACATTAAATAAGTATATCAGAGTTCATATCTGTATATTTAAGGTGTATATTAAAGAAAATACATCAAATAAGTATTATACCCCTATGCCTATCCTATAGCTTATATATCTTATAGTGATAAAATAATAAAAAATAAGTGATGGGTTAATGAATTTGTGAGTGGAAAGAAGTCATTAAATTTTTTTGTGTAATTAGATTTAAGAATAAAAATGTAACTGAATTAAATTATTATGAATTTAATTTCAATTAAAACTTATTAAAAAAGCTAATATATGCAAAAATGTGTATTAAAAAGTTTCAAGTATTTGGTTGCCGAATACCGAAGCTTCGGTATTCGGCAAAATTGCTGCTTCGGTCAATCCCTAGTTTTAATGACATTTAATTGACTTAGAATTTAATAAATAACCCAATTTCTCAATAATGAAGACATAATAACACATAGATGGAACCAGGGTTCGCAAAGCTGGGCCCAGTTCGAAAAAACCCGGTGGGTTTTTTCAGAATGGGCCCACTTGAAAAAGCCCACTGAAAAACCCATAAAGTGGGTTTTTTCAATTTTCAGATATAATTTAAAAATTTAAACAACATGTACATTTAATGAAATTACGTCATTTCAGTTAATTTTGAAAAAATATTAATATATAAAAGCCATTACATACACATCTGAAGTAAAATAAAAATGTATTTCAGCACATTGAAATACTTCACTAACATAGAACCTAGCAGGCAACATGCATAGTACATAATTATATGTATGGTATGTCTTTATATAAAAAAATTCAAATCAACTATATTCATGGAAATAAAAAATATATATTTTTACTTTCTTCTATCTTTACAAGAAGAAAGTATTGGATTCGTGAAAAATTTCGACTTCCAGTTCAAGATGGATTTATACGTTTTAAAAAAGTTCTGAAGACAATTTGATAGTTTTTAGAAAATGACTGTATGTGAAAAAAATTTTGTGGGTGCTCTATCTCAAGAAATAATGCACAGAATTTCACAAAACTTTAGATTGAGTTAGACCTTGATGTAAACTGGAGCTGATTAGTTTTTGGTGTATACTGCCCAGCAGGTGGCGCTGCTATGCTGCATTTATCTCAATTTTTGCAATAGCATTATCTCAAGAACTAATGCACAGATTTTCATAAAACTTCAGATTCAGTTACAAGTTAAGTTGTTGCTTATCGAGTTTTGGTGCATATTGCCCAACAGGTAGTGCTGCTATGCTGCATTTTTCGCGATTTCAGCAATAACTCTTATCTCAAGAACTAATGTATGGACTTGAATAAAAATTTAGATTCAGTTAAACCTTGATATAAACTGGTGCTGATTATTTTTTAGTATATTATCGCCCAAGCGGCGCTGTTGTGCTGCATTTATCTCTCTTTTTGCAATAGCTTTATCTCAAGAACTAATAAAGCATGGATTTTCATCAAACTTCAGATTCAGTTAGATCTTGACGTAAATCGTTACTGATCAGGTTTTGTTGTAAATTACACAACAGGTGATACTTATATCTCCTTGTTATATGCATCCAACAAATCTATATTTTACAATCTTCGTGATGGTATAAATTGTCATTTAATTTTGGCACTGTGATAGTGAATTTTGAATTATTAATATGTATGAGATAGAAGAAACTTTTGGGATTGGCACATCCGACTAGTTTACCCCTTTTTTTCTTCCTACTTAATATATTTTAAATTTTAATATTCTATTCATTATTTGATTTAAAGAAAATTAACAATTTTATATCTTCTATTATATTTAAAACTAATTTGTGAGAAACACTGACATTTAATTAATTTAAATTCATATAATGTATACAATTTATAACTTGTAAAATAGCATTACAATTATATTGTATATAAGGGAACAATGTATTTGTTTATGTATAGCGTATATATATAATATATAGAAAATATAGTATACAATAATGTAATTACACATGTATTATAGTTCTGAAAAAACCCGATTTTCCCCGGGGAAAATTGGGTTTTTCATGAAAAAACCTGAAAAAACCCAGGTGGGTTGGGTTTTTTCAGAAAAACCCGGGTTTTTGCGAACCCTGGATGGAACTGCTAATGATTTGTAGTCAGAATAAAAAATATGTCAGTTAAATTTTAAAAGGGCCATACTAACTGCTTTATCTGGTTTACAATCCCACCTTTTTTTTTTTCATTTTTACTGCTTTATATAATTAAAGAGGACAATGGTTACTTAGTTACCTGTTTTATTACTTAACTAATTTTATGAGTTAGTATTAATATACAAGTCTTATTTTATTTCTCATAAACATATAAAGTCATATAATAAAAACACCATTTCTCCCTGTTAAAAACAGTATTATGAATAGCATATGCATGAATATGCACAAAATTTTTACTTTTTTAATCACAATTTTACTTTATTGAAACAATATCGAATATAAATGATTTTTAAAGATGATTAAGGATTTCATTTCATTTTTTAAATATTTATTACCTACTTTAATTATTTTTTCCTGCCTCAAAAATTAAACATACGTTATTTATTTAAAAAAGATAAATCTTAATCATTTAATTATATAATAAATTAAATTACACAACAAACCTATTCACCTTAGAATAATTAATCAAGAATAAATAGCTGATTTTTCAAAAATAAATAAATAAATGACGCTTTTTTAAAAACTTTAAATTAAACTAATTCAGCACTTTATATTGAATTCGTTGATCTTTATATATATTAATTATATCAAATGGTGGTAATAAAAACAGCAGTCGTTCGCAGTGGAATCAACATGAGGTATAAATGCGGAGCGAGTTTTTGATGTTCAAGGTCAGGTTATATAAGAAAGCCGACTTTAAAAAAAAGAAAGAAATCGCACCGTAATAACAACAAAAGTCTATATATAAATATATTAGTTAAAAATCTTAAAAACAAATACTTTTCGTAAAAAAGCATTGTAAATGTTAGAAAAAACGATACGATCCTCCGAGAAACAGCTGCGCAAAAAAATCTGATTCGTAATTACAACAAAATGGAACGAATATTACATAACAAATGTAACTAACTTTAATAAATCTTAATTCATACCATTAGTTACTGTCGTTTTTATCTTCAAGTTATGGTCAAACCCACGAAATCTGTTACGTTGTAAACAAAAACAATAATTGGTTGGTTGGCACACAGCTTGGATCTTGCGCTACGCCAAAGACGAGCGTCTAAATCGCGCCCCTCACAACGGCGCATATCACAAATGCACCCGCGAAATTCTCTAGCACGGCGCTCTGACTCATAGGATGCTTTGTTTACTTTCAGCTTAAAAGCGGAGCGTTGCATATCCTGTCTTCATAGTTTTTAGAAATAATAATAAAAAAAATAATAATGATAATAAAACAGCTAACAAATATCATTCATGTACAAGATAAATGAGCTTTATTTAAAACCGGATTTAAATTACTTGATATCATCATTTATTTGCATTATTATTATTTTTTTTAATTTCAATAAAATCAGTTTATTTTTTCTTTTGGATTGATTTTTACTGGAGACGGATTTTATATTGATTAATGTTCAATAAAGAGAAATTAAAACAATATTACAGCCAACTTAAACATAATGAAAGAGGTAACATTTTATAAAATTTCTGTCTTTTAGAAAAGAAAAAGAAACTCGTTATTATTTTATGAAAGTAAATACTAGAATACATTAAAAAAAAAAAAAAATCTGCCTTTTAAGTATTGATGCGAGATACAAAATCCTAAAAATAAAAGTACGGATAAATATTCTTTTTTAAAAACTGCTTCATTTCCTAGTTAGATGATCACTTTATTTTTGTAAGAATATAATTAGACTGATGTGCCAATTCCAAAACTTTATTCTATCTCATACATGTTAATAATTCAAAATGCGCTATCACAGTGCTAAAATTAAATGGTAATATATGTCCATCATGAGCGATGTAAAGGTATATAGGTTCGTTGAATTGGATGTATTTAATAAGAAGATATATGTATCGCATTGTTTCAAACAAATCATTGAATTTCGGAGCCCGACCTCTTAGCTGCCCGCAATGAAAATTCTAACCCAAAGTATCAAAATCAACACTTGTTGCTCAATATACACCCAAGTCTAATAAAGATCTGTTTACGTGAAAATGTAACAGAATACTAAGTTTGATAAAATTCCGTGCATTAGTATTTGAGATATAGCTTTTGCGAAAATTTTGAAAAATTCAGCATAACAGCGCTACCTGTTGTGCAATTTACTCCAAAAGCTAATCAGTAACAGCTTACATCAACGTCTAACTGAATATGAAATTTAATGAAAATCCGTGCATTAGTTCTTGAGATAGAGCTAATAATTACTCAGAAATCGTACAGAAAGCAGCACAGCAGCGCCGCCTGTTGGGCGATATGCACCAAAAACTAATCAAGATAGTTTATATCAAGGTCTAACTGAATCTAAAGTTTTATTAAATTCCGTACATCAATTCTTGATAGAGTTATTGCTGAAATCGTGAAAAAATCCGCATAGCAACGCTACTTATTGAGCGATATACACCAAACACTAATTACTACCAGGACCTGATTAATGCACGGGCCTCCGGGGCCTAGGCCCTGGGCCGACCAATTTCAGGGGCCCACAAATTTGTGTGTATTTTCTCACAATTTAAGTTTTTCCACTGTTTGCATCTTATATTTTGGTCCCTGGCGTAAAAACAAAGTTTTACTGTAATAAAAAACCTCCATATTTAATTTTTCTGTAAAAGTCAATTACAGTCAATTTGAGAGTACCTATAATTTTCAAAACTTGCCGTATCCAGAAAATCAAATTTGGTGAAAATGCCAAAAACTGCATACTGTGTCTATTGGTTTCAATATAAACGAGGATTTTACAATGTCAGAATTATAGTTTAAAATGATTACTAGACTGTTATAGAAAACACAATTTTTATGATTTTGGATAAGGCGAGTTTTGAAAAAGACGTCCTCAGTTATTCTGCAACAAAAACTGTGGATCATAGATGTTTCTGAATTATACAAATGCTTATTTG
This sequence comes from Maratus speciosus, assembly GCA_963932465.1. NCBI lineage: Eukaryota > Metazoa > Arthropoda > Arachnida > Araneae > Salticidae > Maratus > Maratus speciosus. Next base: position 530,989,342 of record OZ010792.1, read on the forward strand.
AGAAAGTAGACGGTAATTCATTTTCTTGATTATTCTTGTGAGTTAATTTTTTTTTTTGTAAACTTGATACTTTCAGCCAAACAACTTTGTCAACTCATAAAAGAAAACCTACTTTTTGCTGAAAGTGTCGCCGGGAATGGGAAGGTAGGGAGGGCCCAACTTTTTAACAGGCCCTGGGCCCAACTTCAGCTTGATCGGGCTCTGATTACTACCAGTTTATATCAAGGTCTAACTGAACCTATAGGTTTGTGAAATTTCGTGTATTAGTTAAAGAGCGCCCACAAAATTTTTGTCACATACAGACAGACTCACAGACAGACATTTTCTAAAAACCATTAAATCGTGTTCAGGATTTTCTATAACATATAAATGCATCGAAAACCGGAAGTCGAAAATTTTCCAGAATCCAACTAATTTCCTCTTGTAAAGATAAAAGAACTAAAAAATGAGAAACATGGATTTTTCAATTACAATTTTTATTAGTAATTAAAATCAGTACAAAAACCCTCAAGGGGTTAAACGTTTGTGACACAGCGCTTTACCTAAAAATTTTAAATATAGGTATTAAAAATAATGATATAAAAATGTCGGTAACGCTATGCTATTAATTAAAAGAAAAATGTATCATCATTTTCTTTTTTCTATTTACATTCAAAAGTGCAAACAGTATTTTCAACATCAATTGATATATATACAATTTATTCACTAATGCTTTTTCATTCAGGTCTCTGATTAATTCAAAATATGGGTTTTAAATGAAATGATAGGTAAATTTGAGTGGTGGATTTTTAGGACTTTAAAAGGTATGTTTTAAAATTTGATAAAAATTATTTTTGGTTTATCTTTTTAAATATATTTTCGCATCCAAACGATATTTTTAAATTTTCCAGTACACTATTAAATATATAAAATTTTCACTGAGTCTTTATTATACATTGAAATGTTTTATTTCAATCTTTTGTGTCAAGCTATCCAAAAATCATAAGTAAAATTTATGTAAATGTTTTGTTTGGTCTCACAGTAGCCAAATTAAATTAAATATATGCAGATCGATAACATGACAGAAATAAAACCCGATAGTTTTTTTTTTTTTTTTTTTTAATTCTTTATTTAATGAAAATAATCTGTAACATTTGCTGTTCAATAAAAAGAATAAATAAATAATTGCTGTTAAGTTTGTAGCTTTTAATGAGCACGTGGAAAGCATGTTCAAAGTTTAGTCATATATGCATTTCTTGCGTTATACTTACCCCCGCTCACGCAGATTCAAGCGGAATTTTTAAATCGAAGTAAAATAATCAAAATTCATCAAAAAAGAATAAATGAAAGCAAGGTCAAAAAAACAATGAACTATTTTTATTTTTCATATATTATCACTCCTGTAGAACACAATAATAACTTCCCAAGTTTTATGATACAATAACTAATAATTAATATTTTCACATTACATTTGTACTCATTCATCAATATTTTATAAAGTAGAGTATTTTAGGGTGTCAAATGATGGGTACGCAGGCGCCAGACACTATTGGCGCGCCCCTGAGCTAACGTTTGCAAGGCGCCAGTGCACTGTATGTTCACACTGACGATAGACTCTTTTTATTTACTGAGGGAATTTGAGGAAAACAGAAACATTCCCATTTACTTATGGAAACTATGCTTAATTATTTTTTATCTTTTAAGTTAAAAAAAAAAGACGCAACAAAGTAGTAAGTTTTAAAGCCATAATCTTATTAGTATTTTCGAGAAGAGAGAAATTTGTTGTTTTATTCAGTTTTCCTTCTCTTGTGCTTGCATCATTCCGAAATAGGCAAAAGGAAAATTATATTTAATTTATAAATATACGTTGAATTTTATCATGTGTATTTAAAAAATATGGGACGGCCTGAAAAGAGAAAACAAGCTTTAGAAAAATCTGCAAAAAAGTGCCAGAAAATTGCGGATGTTTTCAAACAGGAAATAACTGTCCAACATGATGTCAAATCTTCAGAAGACACAGTCACCAAAGAAAGTAAGAATAGTTTATACTCTCTTAAAGCTGTTCTCAAATTACCTGCTCAACAAACGCGAAACTTTCTGATACATTTTATCACTTATTTTTAAACATAAAGGCACAAAATTGGCAGGCTTGTCTATTGAAGCTATTTGGAATCGAATTGCGTATTGCATTTTTTGATAAATAAAATACTTATCGAATTATATGGAATTTTGTCACGTGGCGGCAGGTTTTGCTCTTTTCTGTCGCTTTCACGCCGAATTTTTTTTTTTTTTTCAAAGCACCAACTTTAATAATATTTTTGAAAATTGCATTTACAAAATATGGAAAACGTTTTTCGATTAGAATGTTTCTGAATAACAACACCTGCCAGTTTCATGCAAGAATTAAAAAAAAAAAAAATGTGTCGATGCATTTTCCAAAAAAATAAATAAATAAAAAATGTGTCAGAAAGCAACCCTTTTGGATTTGTGAACAGCTTTAAAATGAATTTTGAAAAAATAAATTGAAATATTTTAATTCAGCTACAGCGGTCTGCGATAACTTTATATGTACAGTAGAGCGCCGATTATCTGGACCGGAAGGGACCGAGGCCGATCTGGTTAATGAAAAATCCGGATAATTGGACAACTTTAAAAAACTGCTATAGCAGTGTTTTTTAGATAACTTCCCTTCACACTTTTTCTGGGCTTAGGATTAGCAATTCTAATAGTGTGCATTTTAGCATATTACAAATGGCGTGTTTAGAAGGTTTTTTTTTTTAACTTTATATATATATATATATATATATACACTGTACAGTACATAACAATTTTTTGACCCCCTTCAGAGATTCTGAAGATAAAGAGCGATTCTCCTAAAATAAAATATGCATACCTTGATCGATCCGGTTAATTGGACTATCCAGTTAATCGGAGTCCGGATAATCAGCGCTCTACTGTATATGCTATTTATAAATATGTTTTATTCTTATTTTCTTTTTCTACACATTCAAATCCTTTCTAAATGTAAATTTAAAGCATTAAAATTTAATTTTAAAAACTAATTTTAGCCGTATCTTCTGAAAGGATAACGTTTCTCGAATTTTTTTTTTCATTTCCCAGTACAAAAAAAAGAATAAATGCGAAAATAGGAATAAATAAGAATAAATTTACATTCAAGATTTATAAATAAATAAAATATTTTTTTATCTAACACATTAAAAAAAATTAATAATTTTTCAAGAAAAAAATATTTTATTGTGAATAATTTTTACTGACAACTTTTACAATTTTCTCTCTAAAAAAAAAATAATAATCTTGAGAAAATTTTCATGAATATATAACTAAAAATAATTGTATGAAGTCTAATAACTACATCTTGTATAGAAATTTTGACAAATTCTAAAGTGTAAAATATTTCATTACGTGGGGAGGGGGGGGGGGAGTAAATATGGTATTTTCGAGATTTTTGTGTCCCACTCTGCTTTTTTAAAAATTTCGTTAATAATCTTTCTTAATTTGTAATTATGAGCAATGTATGTAATATTTATATGACACTAATGATAGTTATATTTTAAAATAAAAGTCCAATTACCATATCATAAAGTTATTATGGACGCTGGCAAAGAGGGCAGGGAAATATTGTTCTTTTCAAGTGGCTTAAAATGACTAAACAAAAGAATTGAGGAACTGGGGTTATTTTGCCAAATGAGCAGAGCCCCCTAAAACTCCCATATAAGTCAATTTTTAGTTATGTTTTTTTTCTTACATTCTTGTTCTTGTCTTTAGAATTGTTCTTAACCCTCTTGTTCTCCATGGGTCTATATGACCAGAAATAAAATTCAATTGCTCATAACTTTTTTACTATAAATTGTTTTTATTCAAAATTTATCGTTTAAAATAGGTATGTAACCACGAAACTCATCATATTTTGAGCAAAAACAATCTTTAGAAAAAATTTATAAGCAATTAAATTTCCTTTCGGTTCATATAGAATATAGACCCAACGAGAATAGAAGGGTTAAGCGGTAGGTTAAGCGGAAAAAAATGAAACTATTTCAATTCTTGATTTTATAAAAAGTTGGTATAAGTATACTTTTGGAATTTTTATATTCTTTGTTTGTTACATTTATCTATTGTTTTTTATGTCAATTTCTTTAAAATTTCTGTTGACGAAATTTCTTGGTTTATATGTTCATATTCTGTATCAAAAAAATGCTGCGGATTACATGCATTTTTTCCAAAACTTTGGCTTGCCACTACATGAATTTCGTCCTACCGACGCTGTTGAAAGATATGAGTTATTAGAAATGCACCTAGATATAAAATTTTATTAAAAGTTTCAGGAAAATGCATAATACACTTTTAAATGAAACAGTATATATATTATTTCAAATTATAAAAAATAATTTATGAAGGCATAGCTGATAAAATATTTTGACAGAAGAGGAAAAATTTTACATGTGGCCTCTGATAGGTTAGCTCTTTGATGTATGGGTTACTGATGTAGTTACAAAAATAATCTTATGTTGCAGCTTTTTTGAAAATAAATTCAAACTTTAATTTTATATATATTCAACGTTCTGATTCTTAATCATGACGTAAATCTGAATCTCTTTGCATCTTCCCGTAATCTCTTCCGAGCAAAGTTTCCAATGTGTCCAAAATTACCGGTTTATTCCTCCACAAGTTTCTAGATTTATTACGCTTCAAAATTAATGAAATTTTTGCATTGCAGGTTATTATTTTATTCCAGTCCTTAAAGTTCCTTACATTATCTGTCTACTTTTCTTTTTAAAGGTTCTCAAAATGAAGTACTCTTAGAGAATTCTAATTGCAATGCTTCATCGTCAACTTGCGATTTTGAAAATCAGAATGTTTGTGAAATGACAGATAATGATATAGGATATATTTTAGCTGAAAATAAACTTCCCATTATGTCTGATAATGAAAAATATAATATATTAGTTAATCACTTTCGGCCACATAGATCATTTCTTTTCCCAAAAGCGGAAATGCGAGATGGTAAAAAAAGAAGTTTTCAGTATGAATGGTTGAATATATATCAATGGGTGGTATATAGTAAAAGTGAAAATGGGGCATTTTGCTTACCCTGTAGCCTATTCGCTAAAAATCGGGAAGTGAAAAAGAGTTTTGTAAATACTCCATTCCTAAATTGGACAAAGATGAAAGAAAAAGCAAACTGCCACCAGCAGAATGATTATCATTCAGATTCTGTTTTAGAAGCAAGTAACTTTCTTCAAAGCAGAAAGTTTCCGGAAAATTGTATTGATGTACGCCTTGATCGCCAAAAAAATCTTAATATAGAAAAAAACCGGGAAATTCTGAAACATATAATTCAAGGGATTATTTACTGTAGTAAGCAGGGCATAGCACTGAGAGGTCATCGTGAAAATTTGGAAGGCAATGGAAATCCGGGAAATTTCTTGGCAATGTTGAAGGTGATAGCTTCATATAATAACGATTTTAAAGAACATTTGAAGTCTCCTGCAATGAGGAATGCTACGTATATTTCCCCAAAAATTCAAAATGAATTAATTGACATAATTGCACATCAAATAATACAAAAGAAGATAATTGAAGAAATTAAAGAAGCTAAATTTTTTTCTGTCATAGCTGATGAAGTAACTTCTCACAATGTTGAAATTTTATCGTTTTGTGTAAGATTTATTGACCGCGCTAAAAATGTTAGAGAAGAATTTTTAGAATTTCTACAAATTGATCGTATCACGGGGGAATTTATCGCCCCAAAAATTATGCAAATTATCGACAAATTAGGGCTTGATATAAAAAATGTAGTAGGGCAAAATTATGATGGTGCTGCAAATATGGCTTCGGAAAGAGTTGGGGTTCAAGCAAGAATTAACACACGTCCCCAAAGCTGTATATGTGCACTATAACTCGCACTGTTTAAATCTTGTTATCGCACAGACAAGTAGAATAATGGAAGTGAGAAATATGTTTGATAGATTAAAAGATGTATGCCTTTTCTTTTTAAATAGCCCGAAACGAGAGGGCCTTCTTTTAGAAATTGCCAAGCAAGATACTGAAAATGATTTAGGTAGAAGGAAAATTTTGCTAGATCTCTGCAGAACAAGATGGGCTATGAGCACAAGGCATATCAACATTTTTATCAGAACTACAGTTACATCGTAGAAACACTCGAAAGCATTGTTTATGGAGGAGAATCTGAAAAAATACTTTGATACATCATGGAGCGCTCAGTGTAAACGCGATGCTCTGGCAATATTGAATTCCATAACATCTTTTCCATTCTTAATAACCTTTATTACTTCTTATCAGTATTTGTCTCATTTAGAAGGCATTACTGTTAAGTTACAGGGCCGATCAATGGATATTGTTGAAGCATATCGAATGGTAAAAGACATTATTGCCTTATATGCCACAGAAAGAAATTCAGTTGATGAAAGCTTTGAATATATTTATGAGAAAGCAATTTCCATGGGAAAAAAACATAGCATCGAGCCTTCAGTTCCACGAATTTCGAAGAAACGGGTATATAGAAGCAATATCGAATGCGATTCAATTTTAAATCATTACAAGATAAATTTAGCAATACCGTTTCTGGATTGCGTTATTACAAATTTAAAATCAAGATTCTCAAGATTGGAGGAAAAAGCAATCTCACTTTTATCAGTTTTGCCACCTGTTTTCTTAAAAGACAAAGAGGAACTTGAAGAGATTGAAAAAAATTATCATAATGAACTTCCAAGTCCAGAACTTTTAGTTCAAGAAATGAAGCGATGGAAAGCCCATTTCCAATCTTATTCCGAAGAGGATATTCCAAAAACACCTGCTGCAGCGTTAAAATGCATAGATGAATGTTTCTATCCAAATATCAGTGTCTTACTTCGAATTGCAGCAACTTTACCAGTAACTTCTTGTGAATGCGAACGTTCAGCCAGTAGTTTGAGAAAACTAGATGATTACAATAGAGCTACGATGACAGATGAAAGAAAAAGCTCATTAGCTCTCATTCATATCCATTATGATGAAAACATTTCAATTGATGAAGTAATTGACATATTTTCTCGATTACATCCGAGAAAATTACAGCTGGAGAACATGCTAAATGATTAAAAGTACATATGTCCCCATACACATATAAATTTAAGCTTTTAAAATAGACTATGGACAAAATATTTTCTTTTTTTTTTTTAATTATTCTATGTTTTTAATATTTAGTATTTATAATAAGAAATTTAATGGGTTTTTTCCCCTCAAATGAAAATATCATACAGACAGGCTCTGTTTTAATCAGTAGCCTTCTTTTTTGTAAGGCAATTTTCTGTATAGATATGATTTTAAAATGTGACTATTGTATTTCAAAATGTTTCTCTATTATTCATCTATCTGTTCAGTACTTGGCCATTATATTACAAAATGCTATATATTTTTTACAATGCACATAATACATAGACAGGTTTATTATGTTTACATTTTTTGTATTATCTATTTATTTTATTCAATAATCATAAAATGTGAATTTTCAGCAAGGAAATTTTTTGTATAAATTACATGTTGCATTATTTTTTATTCATTTTTTACGGTAAAAATTCATTAACATGTCATGGGATTAAAATATGGATAACTTGATTTTTAATTTAATTTTTCAATTATTTATACACCAATAGATTGAATTGTATTTTTCCCATGTTTTTATTGCATAGAAATGTTCTCTAATTTTTTATCGGTACTAATGCAAGCTAATTTCGTATGATTATTTTTTCCAATCTGTAATGTTTTTGTTTTACTTGTAATCAACTTTCCAGTTCTTACATTCTTTAAATATTAACTATAAAAAATATGCTTAATTACAATGGAATTTTTCTTTTAATAGTTTAAATTCTAGATTTTTTTCTTTGACACAAATTGAAATATTTCGTTTTCATTATTATTATTTAAATTTAAGAATACTTTCGTAATAATTCATTATAAGAGAGAAAAAATTCCCTACTTGCATGTTATATTATCAAAATACGTGTATCTTGTGTGATCAATATGGAATAAATTATTAATTTAGTTCTGTTTTATATTAGTTTACTTAATTATTCAGTTAATTTACTACCATTACATGTAGAAAATAACCTTGATTCATTTCGCAACAAAATGGTAATACTTCATCAATCGCAACACATGAGTAGAAATGCAGTAACTCTATTTGACACCCGGTGCAAGATTTTTGTATATTTTTTTTGCTTACTGCTGATGCTTAAATAGCTGTAACTGAAACCATCAATGGCACGCCTATCGGACATGGTACCTGATTACGAAACACCAGCAGCAATACCTTTATTGCGTCACTGAATCTGAGTTTATAATGAGGTTTTACCCTAAAACCTGACTATAATACTTTAACTGTTTTATTTATTGTGACATTTATTATTATATTCATAATTATTATACTGCTGGTTTATACATTCATGTATGCAGGCACAGGCAGACACACACACACACACACACACACACGTATGTATGTGTCTGTTTTCAGTCCGTTACCTGTTTCAAATAAAAATCTGGGCACCCCCCCCCCCCCCCCCACGTAAAATGCTGGTTACGCCTATGGGAATCCCTGATGACTGATAATTTTAAACAGTGAAGTTCTTAGCAATAAATGACGAGAGTCTCATTTAAGCCGATACAGCTCAAATCAATGAGTAATGTAGAACATTTCCGAAGAAACAAACGAAATTTTTGAAATACAGATAGTTTCGGTCGAATTTTCAGCAGCATTTTCCCCGAAAACGAATGTTTGGCGAAACTCAGATTTTGGGCCGAAAACTTAACGAATATATCGGTCAATCTACACTTAAAGTTACTAAACTTTTAAATCTATTATATTCAACTCGTTAGTCGCTTATTCTCTGATGAAAATGCCCTAATTTAAGATCTGACTGCTTACTTTTACCTAAGAAAGACATTTTAAAAATTAATATTCATATACTATTTATTCCTTCCATTAAATACTGAAACAACCAGAGATTTGATAAGTAAAAAAATAACAAAATTATATTCATAACATCTAAAAGACAACACACACGCGCGCGCGCAAACAAAAAAAGAAGAAAAAAAGTATCTGAATTTAATTTGTTTCCGCAGGTAAAAAAGAAAAACCATATTTTCCTTTTAAATAGGGACTTTCTCAGTAGCATAGGGAATTTAGCGAGCGCATTTGTGATATGAGCCGTTGTGAGGAGCGCGGTTTAAGACGCTAGTCCCCACCAAGGAGGTAGCCATAAAAACGGGCATGTGACGTCCCGCTTCAGCTACTGCGTTGTTTGGGTGGCAGAAACCATCCCAATTCTAGTGTAGTTACAAAATGTATTGGAGTATAAATGCGCTTTTTGGAATACTTTTTAAATTAAAGTTTGAAAGATTTTAAACAGTGTGCTATGGCAGAACAGATGGAGGGGCAACAGATTCGGGGTGGGGTGGGTGGGGGGGGGGGCAAGGGCATATCTGCAGAGTCCTCAAGAGGGGGGGGGGTGATTTTAGAAATTTGGAGACTCCAATCTGATGCGCGGTTCGGGGTTAATTTTTTCCACTGCGGATCATGTTACTTCTACTTTTTGCTGCGGGTCGGGTTTGGGTCCGGTTGACTTCTATTTTTTGCTGCCGGTCGGGTTTGGGTCCGGTTGACTTCTATTTTTTGCTGCTGGTCGGGTTAACTTATACTTTTTTGCCGTGGGTCGTGTTTGGGTCCGATTGTCTTCTACTTTTTGCTGCAGATCAGAATTGGGCCCGGTTGACTTCTGCTTTTTAGCTGCGCGTTGGGTTTGGGGCAGATTGACATACACTATTTCGGGTTTGGGTCAGTTTCGGATTGGGTTTTCACTCTAACGAGAAGGATTCGGGCCGACCCGAATTTTGAAAGGAAAGTCTAAATACTTTTTAAGATAAAAACTACATACAGTAAAAGCTCCATAACAGGCACGCCCGAACAATTATTTAATAATACTTTTTAATCATCAGGATTATGCAAAAAATACTAATTTGGTATAAAATTGCTTGTCTCTTTATATCTAAGATAAGCTGTAATTCAGTAAAGAATGCTCTGAAGCTTATTAAAAAAAACATACCGGGTGTCCTAAAATAGAATGGCTGATTTTAAAATTCAGTAACTTGCAAATGGTGACAGCAATTTAAAAAAATCTTGCAGGAGGGTTATGTAAGATGTCAGTAGATTTTTTACTGCGATTCTTGATTTTACTTTAGCAGCTGACTTACAATAGCAGCGATAGATGGCACTGCAAACAATAGCTGTTAATTCGGGTGCCCATTGCTTGCAGCGCCATCTGTCGTTACTATTTTAAACTAAAATTAAGAATCGTAGTTATAAAAACTCCTGATCAGGGGTGATTCTCAATAATTTAAAAAAAATCTGAAATGTTACAGCAGAGGGGGGGGGGGGAGGAGACTCCCACCTGGCACTAATTATTTTTGTTCCAGGTCGGGTTAGCTGTTTTCGATTCGGGTCGATTTCAGGCTGAGTGTAGATTCCTGCAAGCTGGGTTTCGGTTAACCCGTTTTCTTTAAAGTTACTTCAGTATAATATTTCAGATCAAAAACTATACCTATAATAATAAACATAGGTGTATGTATGGGTGCTGTTTTCTAAAGAGACTACTGTATTTTTTCCACGACTCTTTGATAAAATTCGCATTTCTTCCACGACTCTCTAACGACATTCTCCTTTTTTCCGCAACTCTTTGATGAAATTCACTTGTTTTTGCAACCCTTTGATAAAATTCATGTTTTTATGTTGCCTTTTGATGAAATTCGCATTTATTCCATTAGTATTTGACGAAATTTACGTTTCTTCCTCAACCCTTTGACGAAATTAGGGTAATTTTGCAGCCCTTTGATAAAATTCGCGTTTTTTTCCCGCGACTCTTTGACAAAATTCGCGTTTTTTCCGTGATCCTTTGACGAAAATCGCGTTTTTTCAGCGATCCTTTGACGAAATTCTCGTTTTTTAAGCGATTCTTTGACGAAATTCGCTTTTTTTCGCGATTCTTGGAAGAAATTCGCGTTTTCTACGCGATCCCTTGACGAAATTTCAGTTTATTTCGCGACCCTTTGACGAAATTCGCGTTTATTTCGCAACCCTTTGATAAAATTTGCACTTTTTTCGCGATCCTTTGACGAATTTCGCGTTTTTCACGGTTATTTGACAAAATTCGCGTTTTCTCCGAGATCCTTTGACGAAATTCGCGTTTTCCGTGATCATTTGAAGAATTTCGCGATTTTTCCGTAGTCCTTTGACCAAATTTCCGTTTTTTCTGCGATTCTTTGCCGAAATTGAAGTTGTTTTCTGCAAACGATTGACGAAGTAGATTTTTTATGGCGACCATTTGTCAAAATTCGAGATTATTTTTCTGTCCGAATTTTCGGACTGATGAATTTTTTAAATTTTGGTAACCGAATGCCTTAACGCTGCTATATACAGGGTGTCCACTCTCAACGGTGTCCAATAGCTAATTTCTAAACCGTTAGTCATAGACTTATAGTTCCAATTACAAAAATGTCTTAAATGGGGTAAAGAAATATTTTAAAAGCGATTTGGGTCAATAAAAACATTTCTTTAAAAATTACGAAATTTAATTTTTTATACGGTCCCTCAGTCCTTTAAGTTATATTTAGTGAAATTTTCCTGTTACACTGACAAGTAAGACAAAAAAAAGTCCTGTTATTCTACGATTAAAATTGACCGAGTAATAGCTGTTTAAAGTTGGAGCATATTTTTTGTTGTAAATTAGGGGTCATTCACAAATTTAGTAGAAATATAAATTCGTCAGATATATTAAAAAAATTGTTGAGAATAAAATTAACATTGCAATATAAATTTGAGATCTTTAATCATTCTGACATATTCTAGCAAAATATACAATTTGTAATAAACATATAATAAGAAAAAAAAAACAGAATTTTTGTTAAACAAAATGATGAAAATTAACAGCCCAATTCTTTACAAAATGATATACAGTATAACTTCAAAAATCCGGCATCATCGGGACCGAGACTATGCCGGATATTTGAACGAATATCAAAAATAGTAACTAGGAATATTAAAATTCGTACTAATTCTTAATGGTGCCTTTAGCCATAGTTTAATTCATTACTGAGTGGTAATTATGTAGGAAAAAGAGAAAAACAAACATAAAAAAAAAAAAAAAAAAAAAATACTTTAACTGATATTTTCTATGTTACAGGAAAAAAAATCTAATAAAGAGTGAAATTAATTTTTCTTTTGTAATTTTGGAAACATCGATACCAACTTTGTTTGTTTCAATTTTTTTGGCCGTTCTTTAAAAAGTTATTTTTAACATTTTATACGAATGAAGACTGTTTATTTCGGAAATACAGTCTTATTTCTCTAAAACATACATTAACACATTGTATGCGGGCAATTTTTTGAAAATGAGCACTAAATTTACGTTCACAAATGCCACTGTAAATTAAAACCTTCTTAGAACCAATAAGAAGCAAGCAAGCTTGGATTACACCTTCTTTTTTTATCCGTACAAAATTTCCGGTACCAGTAATAATTTCTGTCCCCAACCCACAAAAACGTATTTTTACGTGTCCCGTATACAATGTGTTAATTCTCCCGTCAATATATACATTTTCTATTGAAACCTTTTCTTCTGCAGGTTGTTCATCCTCATCTTCTGAGCTGCTACTAGCATTATCGGCGGTTCTATTTAGCTCAACGTCAGTGATCTCGCTGCCCGTTTAATTTTTTGTTGTTGATGCAATTTCGTCAATGCTTAACCCTTTCCGGCAGAGGCAATTTTTGTTGTAAAATGATGAAATGATCGACTGACACCGCAATTTTAAAACGACTTTTTCAGAAATTAAAAACATGTTATTTTAACTATTCATTGTAAAAGCAAAATTTTACTAAAATATTATTGGGGCCGTTCGTAAGTTTGGAATTAAAATTAGATATCCCGACCCGGGCACAGTGTGCCGGAAAGGGTTAACCAATCATCTAAATCCCTTTTTTCGACACAATGCACTTTCAGATTTTGCGTGTTCGATGAGCTCATAAATTGCGGCCTTTTCACGGGAAATGTGAAAGCCTGAAAATTCTTCCTCATTATTGATGTTGCGGTTGTAGAAAATTCGTTCCGGCCATATATTGTGCCATGCATTCGCTAAAGTTTCCCCCAAAGTTGTTCCTGTTGCTAAGCAAAGCTGCAGCTCCCAGAAAATAATCGCCTCTGACAAATGAAAAAAAAAAAAAAAAAAAAGTCAAATATTCTTTTTTTGAATTTTTACTTTCAATCTTGAAGTTTTTAATTCATAAAGAATCGCTATTTTTCTTCTCCCATAACTTGAAAGTGTAAAAGAAAAAAGAAGGGAAAGGTGGTTTTGATGCCGGATTTCTGAATGCCGGATTTTTGAAGTCACACTGTATATTTTAAAATGTTATTAGATTACACTAGCCTACAAAAGTTGGGTTATGTCTTGTTTTTTAGCTTTTGATAATTGATTCTTATGTATTCTGTACAGCTGAATCCAAAATTGACCTTCTTTTTTTAACATTAAGTAAAGATTTTTTGCAAATTGTATATTTTAAAGTTAAACAAAGAAAAAATAGCGAAAATTTGATACTAAAAAGTAGATGTGATTGTTGCGTTTTTAACTTTTGATAATTGATTTTATATATTCTTTATACGGCTGAATCCGAAAATGACTTTCATTTTTAACCATCACGTTAGGATTTTTCGCAAATTGTAAATTTTAAAGTTAAAAAATTCAAAGTTAAAATTAAACCTCCTCCCCCCCCCCCCTTTATTGGACCCCTCAGCTGTTTAGCTGTAAGAATCCCAGTATAAGCCAAAAAATTGAATAAATTATTGAATTACATTAAATAAAAAAAGTTTTACATTTGTTTTATAGTATCAGATTTTCGCTATATTTTAGCTTTGAGCTTTACGATTTGCAAAACAATTCTAATGTGATGGTTAAAAATGAAGGTCATTTTCAGATTCAATGATAAAAAGTACATAAAAGCAATTATCAAAAGTTAAAAAACACAGCCATCTCCTTTATTTTACAGTATCCGATTTTTGTTATTTTTTAAATTTCACAATTTATAATTTGCGAAAAATCCTGACATGATGGTTAAAAATTAAGGTAATTTTCGGATTCAGTAAAAAATGCATAAAAGTTAAAAAACACATCCATCGCAGTCTTGTTATCTAATCTAAAACTTTTTCTTAAACTTCTTGGTGGTAATCTATCCGAAATTTTTTGTGTTATCCTGTAAAATACGTATAAATGGTAACCACAGAAAATCATAATAATATTATATTGTCATCGGATTTATGTCAGTTTGTAAAATGTAATTTCTATCGGATATTTGAAAGTGAATTAAAGTTCGAGTACAAATTTTGAACTAGAAAAACATACATACGATCGTTGAAGTTAAGTAAAAACTTATAAAAATAACATAATTTTTGTTAAAAGAAATCATGAAAAGAAACAGTCTCAAATCCTTACAAAATAAAACATATGTTAAAATACAATTATTTTAGACAATCTGAAACTTAATAAAATTTAACTCAATCGTAATACTTGTACGTTTCTTTTTTCAAAGTGCAGATACACATAAAATAAGTTCTTCGAATACTTTAAGCACTTGGTAAATGACGCCTCAAAGCGTGGCCGAACTCATTTGTGTTCACATGCAGAAAAGTGGCATAAGCCATGTATTTCTAAAGTTTCATAACTCGGTCAATTTTAGCGTTATATGAACAGGACTTTTTTTTGTCTTAATTGTCAGTGTAATAGGAAAATTTTACTAAACATAACTCATAGGGCCGGAGGACCGTATAAAAATTTAAATTTCGTAATTTTTTAAGAAATGTTTTTATTGACCCAAATCGCTTTTAAAATATTTCTTTACCTCACTTAAAACATTTTTGCAATTGGAACTATATGTCTATGACTAACAGTTTAGGATTTAGCCATTGGACACCGTTGAGAGTGGACACACTGTATAATATATATATTTTATGAAAATAGGTTCAGAAATTGCGCATTTATTTTATTACATATTTCAAATCTGCCCATATTTTCGAGTTTAAATATGTCCAAAATCTTTGTGAAAGAATTTCTTTTTAAATAGAATTAGATCATAAAAAAAAAAAAGATTCGCTGCGGAAATTGCGGGTTGCGCAAATTTTGCCACTTTTACGTTGGCCGTGGAAATCACTGGATGCGCAGCGAGAGGGTTAAATTTGCGAAAAATTCGGAACAGAATCACCCCTCCTCCTGACACCTTGCATAAGCCTCCTTCAAGTATTTTTTTTTTTTTTTTTTTAAATAGCTGTCGCCATTTACAAGTTATTGAATTGTATTTAAAATCAGTTAGTCCATTTTAGGACACCCGGTATATTCAGTAGCTTTGGGATGATGGCTGAAAGAAGTATAAAAAAAAAAAAAAAAAAAAAAAAAAATTAAAGCTGGCTTCGATATGTCAGTTAGAGATGCACCCGGACTGACATTTCCGGGTCCAAGCTCGGCCCAACTCACACACAAAAAAAAAATTATTGCCCGGCCCGGTATAAAAGCTAAAAAATCTACTCTAGCCCAGCCTGCATTTTGCAATTAAAATTATTCATAAAGCACACTTATGCTTATATTTTACTTTAGATTATGTTCAAAATTCATGAATACCAAAAAATATTAATATTAATGACTATTTAGGCAATTATGTACATAAAAATCATTACTTAGACAAATACATTCAAATGAAAATCCAGTAAGAAAATCAGTTTAGAATGAAAGAAACGGATGATAAAAGAAGATTACAATTTTAAAGCTCTACAAAGAAAAAAAAAAGTAGATTTTTAAAAATGCATCTCTCTAACTTATCAAATCAGTTAAATTTTTAAAGATTTCGCTAAACAAATGTACAACATAAATATAATTTTTGCGAATAACAAATTAGTAAAATGTCAGACCAACTTGGGCTTGGAGAGAATTTAGAGAAGTGCACGGATCGCGGTCGGGCCAATACTGCTTATCATACGGGCTGAAACGGACCGAACGTTTAGCTTTTATTCCGGCCGAACCCCCCCCCCTCCCCCCCCGACCTGGAAATTTTGGCCAGTGCATATCTCTAGGAAGAATGAAGTCCTGGGCAGGCTCGACCTGGAAGAAAAAGAAGTCTGGCCCGACTCGAATTTGCAGAAAATTTTAAGATCAGGGCACGGCCGGGCTCTAAAAGAGAGAAGACCTTACCCAGGCCGAGTCTCGTGGTTTTAAAATGGCGCGACCCGGTCGGGTTGCGCCGAGCTCGAGCTTCGCCCCAACTCATTTCCCGTGAGGATGCATAATGCCATTTTCCAAACCCTTTATTTGCCCTGGTGGGGGGGGGGATCACCCCCTCGCCTCGCCCCCCCCCCCACCCTAGATCCGCCATTGAGTGGATGTTTGAAAATGTGTTAAACCGTGTCAAGACATATATAACTCAAGCAATGTTCGTTAAAACTTTTGCGCCCTCTGAAAATCACAGGTCTGCGCCCTTTTCCCCAGCCCAGTCTGACCTTGAGCGAGTTGTACGAAAATTAAATTATTTATTTATTTAATCATTTCCACCCCAAAAAAATTCTAAAAGACTTCGATACTATAAGAAGGGTGTTCTAATTTCACGAAAATGTTACAGATAAATTACTCGGATACTTACAAAAGTGCGACAATTTTTATGAAAAGTGTATCTTTTATAAGAAACCTGTACATAGTAATATTAAAGACTTTTTTAAGGTTAATTTGGAATACTGAGAAAAAAGAGAAAAGGTACACTACGCTTCAGTTTTTGTTTACCTCTCTTTATTGTGTTTTTTTTTTAGACACTATTCTAATTAAATTTTCTCATATGTCCATATTGCATGAAACAAAAGTTACTTCAGTTATTGCCCGAATTAAAATACATTTTCCCAATATTTCCATTTTACGCGTATTTCTCATTTTATGCATGTGTATTTTATAATACAAATTTCATGAATTTCAGTTGATTTCTATTTAGCGAATTTTCTTCATAACGAAGTGTTTAAGTGCAACGATGAGACTTCGCTAAATGGAAGTATCACTGTACTTCAGTGACCGAGTCATTGCTTTGAATTATTCTGGAGTGACAGGCATTGTATGGATTGGTATCCATATTCCTCGTATCTTAATCCATCTGACTTCTTCTTATAGAGCTACTTGAAAAATACTGTTTACCCTAAGAATCCTAAAATATTGGAACAGCTTCAATAATTCATCTTTGAGGCATGTGCATCCGTTCAGTAGAGACATTGCAACGAATGGCTTTAAACGTTACCCTTCGGTTGCATCATGTTATTGCTAAGAAAGATGACCCTATCAAAACCATTGTAATGTGATTTGACTTCTGCTCACGAAACACACTTTAAGCACACTATTTCAAAGACACAGCTGTGTGACTGCGGCCTCCTCTGATCTCCAATCTTGGAACTATATTTCTGCAAACCGGTGTATAACAAATTCCACGTCTGTCTGTCCAACATACCACTTGTTTTACCTTTCTGTTTCTCACTGTTTTGCAGTTATGTCATTTGAAAGTTGGGCATTCCTTTCTGAAACACGCTGTATATATATATATATACGTATGTGTGTTTATATATATATACGTAAATATATCTTATAAAATGGATAGGATTCTCTATTAACTCCAAATCGTGTGTTCTGTCTTTTCTCAAACTTAATATTAGGGATGCAACGAATATTCGGATATCCTGCTTACATTTTTTGACATTTGAAGTCCACCGAAGTGGAGAATGCTTTGGGGCCTATAGCTACAATGGCTGTCGCCTCGAATGATCCTTATTATACATAGAAACAACAAGTCACAACAATTTTTATTTTCCATTCGTTGTTACCATATCCTGCTTATTCGGTTTGGCCGAATACTTTAATATCCGGTTGCCGGATAGTGACTCATTTTTTAAAATTATATTTTTAACATTATCAGAAAAAGTTAGTGTAAATTTAATTTTCTCCTTAATAACATTATCCCATTAAAAGCAATGCTAACAAAAAGAAATATACATATATTTTCACAAAAATGAAATTATAGGGTTACATGTAAATATAAAATATAATATTTAAAATATGACAACTAATTACGTATTTATAATTAAATTTTATTAAAGGCAAGTTAAGACTGTAGGAACATTTGGCGCTCAGTAGTGTCAGGCTGTTAATCTGGTGCTTTTTTTTTTCTCCCAAATATTTCTTGTTTCTGTGAATAAGTGTTCACTCTTCTGGTGATCTATTTTTCTAGTGGTTTCAACATTTGCAAAGTAAAAATGATTCTATTGAATTTTCTTCATTATTTTGTTTATGGATGGAAGACCAGCTGTGTTAAAATAATACTGATTATGAAAATAATTGTACCACCACTTTTTTCAAAAGTCCACTGTCTCCTTTGTTCTACAAAACAAGATACTTGGAATGATGAACTTCTTTATTTAAATTCAGTTAGAATACATTTGACACAGAAAAAGTAAGTAATAGTAATATGGAAGTAGGATAAGAAAAAAGCTGCTTCTATAGGATGTTCAGTAATATAAATAAACTAGACTTATCAGGAAGAAAAACAAATATATAAATGTTTATATTTTATGTGCAATGGCACTAAATAATAAAAGAAAACCTACTATGTATAAGGAAAGGGCAGCTGACGTTAGAGGTCTGCACGGGCCGGAATTTCCAGGCCCGGGCCCGGCCCGGCCCGAGCGAAAGCTATCTTGGCCCGGCCCGGCCCGGTGTAAAAATTGAAAGTTCGGCCCGAGCCCGGCCCGGCCCGTTTGCATTTTTACAGTTCTCGGCCCTGCCCGGCCCGTATAAAAATCAGTGAAAACAGGCCCGGCCCGGCCCGACTCAATTTCTACAAAATAAATCCGTTTTGTCTCGACATACAATTAAGACTCTTTTAATTAATACTACGTGCATATTTATGGGAATATTTTACAGTATATTTTAGATTACTATGTGTTCGCAAAAAACAAAAAACACACAATAGTAAACATTAACGATTACTTACAGTGTTTTAGTCATCGTCTCTATAGACATTTCAAAATTCAAATAAGGATTCATTAAAAGATTAATGCAGTTCAGACTAAAGGATTAAAAACATGATAACTTTTGAAGCTGTATAATAAAAAGTGATTTTGTGAAAATATTTCTCTCATTTTTAAGGCTTTTCTCAAGTCCAAAGGAGCTACATTTCGACACAATTATGAATTCATTTCTTTTCAGAAACGCGTAAGATTGGCAGGTATTCTTATTCAGAAACTATGTAAATGCCGTTTTTTTTCATAGATAAAAGCAATATATATTTCAGAAAATATTGCCAAAGTTAACGTTTTGAATCGAATTTCCGGAAGCGATAGCACAGGAAAGGAGAAAACGTACAGTCACGTGACAAGAATCTCTGTTTTCTCTCTAAGTAATTTAGCAATTATGGAGAAAGCTATTCGTTTCCAAATGCCTTCAATAGTCAGGCCAGTCAATTTTATGCTTTTATAGTTAAAAATGAGTCAGAAAATGTGTCTGAAAGTTTCACATTGTTGAGCAGTGAATATGAGAACCACTTTAAGGTATATTTCCAACGATACTGTTAACATAAGTTCATTATCACTATTAATACTTTTACAAAACATAATGCCTGTCCTACACATCCTGAGATCGATTAAGACCAGTTCCGTCCCGGCACGAGTCTGCTAAAAAAAATTAAACCCGGAGTCAGACATCTAGTAACTGTACGGTGCCGATCTCTACGATGGACATGTTACATTTCTGTATTGATGTTGTTAAACTCGCATCAGCTCCTGACACACATTTATACTTCTCGAGAAAATCAATTCATTGAAAATGGCTCGTATTTTATCTGCTTCGCTTGAATTCTAATATCGGGCCGATAGGCCCGATTAATTTTTTTGCCGGCCCGGCCCGTTTATTTTGTCTGTCGGCCCGGCCCGGCCCGTTGAAAAAATTGTCCTAATTCTGCCGACCCGGCCCGGCCCGGCCCGTTTGAAAATTCACCTTCGTTCCGCCGGGCCGGGTACGGGCCTCGGGCCAAGCCCGGGCCCGTGCAGACCTCTAGCTGACGTCACTGTTGGTCGAATTACTGTTGGTCAGCAAGAAAAACATGTTCATTCATTATGACTCCTACCATACACATGAACTCCGGGAATTTGATTGGTCTTTAACAGATTGATTTAACAGATCTATGATATGATTGGTCTACGTCGCCAAGTTGATTACTACAATGATTGCTATGATAAAAATGTAGTGGTAGATTGGTTGACGGGAGTTTTGTTTGTAAACATATATATCCTTTCCTTATATTAGAATAAGCAAAAGACAAAACATGATTCGATTTAAATACTATTTAATTACTACAAAGGATGTTTTTAAGTAACTTTAACTTAATAAATGAATTTACATCTATTATTAATATTTAAATGACATACAATCATAGTGATTTAGTTTTTCTCCTTTAAGGCGGCTCAGGGCTTGATCGATAGAGAAAAACACGTAAACAGAGCTCTCGCTTCGAGCCCATATAAAAACAGAAGCATTCAATGTAACTAATTTAAACTTTTTGATATTTTTTACGTATGTTTGTAGTCTTATAAAATTATAAAATGAAGTACTTCAATGTAATAAAATACAAAAAAAATAGAAAAAATTATGTAGCAGAATTTTCGAAAAAAAAAGAAATTTGTCTTATCACCATCCGTAAGATATCTTAACGTTGAATTGACATAATAACCTAATTTTTGCTTTAAAATGATCAGGAAACTTTACTTTACAGAATGAATTAAGAATATAACTATCACTCAAAGGAAACCTTATTTAAAAAAGCTCTCGAATTTAAAAATTTTAAAAACTCTAAAAAAAATACAATTTTTTTTCATTAAAAATATTCAAAAAATTAAATTGTCTAAAATATATTAATTTGTTCTATAGATAATGATGTTATATCCATGAAAAAAAAAATTAAGCCATTCCATCAAATAGTTTTTTTTAATCTTAGGGATAGTCGTCAAAGATAAAGTTTTGAGAGAACGCGACTTAAAGTTGCAATTAAATGGGTGCTGTTTTGAAAGTGATTGTTATATAAATGCTTATAACTCAGTTAAAAATACAAATATTTTTATGCGGTTTTTTGCACTGGGTTCAGAATTAATTGAATAATCAAAATATATAAAAAAAATCGATTTTTTGAAAATTTTCAAGCCCTGAGCTCTCTTAAGCATTAGAAATAGTACTATTGAAATTAAAAACGGGAAAGTATTCGGTCGGATACCGAATATTAGGTAAAATTTTGTACCGGATATTTGGTATCCGGAAAAAATTCACATCCTGTGCATCCCTAATTAATATAATTCTCTTTAATTAAAAATGCCGACAAATTTCCCCCATTCATCGTTAAGTGCTATAATTTCTTCTCTACCCCAAGTCCCAATTAAAATATTTAGTAACTTGCAATACATGGACGTATTATGAAATATTTCTAACTTTTTAAGTCTAGGGGTGCATAGCCACTTTACCATATACTGAAGTAGATTCCAATTACGGGAACCCGGGGCGGAATTAAGTTTGATGTTTTTAGGTGTCAAGGTGGTGCTGCCAGCGAGCAGCAATAAGCAGAAGTAAGAAAACCTCTTGCCGTTCAACTTCGGCATCCATGTTAGTCTAGTTTCCTCGAGCGTTGGTGCGCGAAATTTTCGTTGTGTGATTTTTTGCTCCCGTATTGTAATTTCTCAAGATTTTAAAACCAAGGTAAGGCATACATGCTTGTTTACATTACAACTATAGTTAATTCATGCTTGAAGTACGTTTAATTGTCTTTAATTTCGTGGAGTTAAACGTTTGTTTACGTATCTTTCTCGAGTGACCTTACCTCCCTAACCTAAATCGTGTCCCTGGGGCGGAATGCGGAAGTACCTCTTCTGCTTCGAAATGTTTTTAACTAAGAGATCCTTTTTAGTGCGTACTTAAATTTTTTCAAATCCCCTAAATTCAGTCAAAGGTTGGGTCGCTTGTTCCATGTACAAAAAATGGGCACACAATTCCTGTGCGGAAATAGATATTGAAGATGATGAGACTGCCCTAGTGTGTTAACTTTGTCAATGGACTTAAGAATAGGACACAGTCAATGAAAACTGTACTTAAACCTTTATAGTCACTTACAACTAAATAAATGTAGATTAAGCTCTTTTTTTTTGATTTTTCACTAGTTTTATATCTTTTTATAATTGCTTGAATGTACCCAAAATGCTGTTTATTGTAGTTGGTGGTCAATCTGAGAAAATATACTAAATGTAAAATCTCTAGTAGTTTTTAATTAAAAGTGATTTTCAAAAGTGATGTGTCATAGATGTAAGATTTTTTAAAATTTGAAATTTATAAATACAAAAGACTTTTTTAGAGAGAATCTTGAGACTTTCTTAGTTCAGCCCCACCGTGGTATTTCATTGAATGTTTGGTGCCAGAAGGAAAAAAGAGAGGCAAATATGTTTTAAAATTACATTAGCAAAAAATCAATCTTTTTCTCGAGGTGATAACCAAGATGTCAGATATCAAAATATCACATTTGAAAATTGGTCAGATTAGATGAGGTACAAAGGATAAAAAGTCGCAGAGTGGGTCTTGTAAACTCCACCACCACGTTAAGGTGAAGTCTCTTTTCGGTGGGGATCCCTCCCACCACCCAGAAGAGCTGACCAATAACCGGCTGAGTTTTTAATTTCACTTTATTTTATATAAAAAAGCGAGAATTTTTAGATATCCTAAGAAGCATTTTTAAAAATTTCGACATGTGTTGATCACTATCATTTTAATCATCAGTAAACTGGAATCAAAATATCAGGCTAAGAAGACAGCTTTAGTATGTTGAAGAAAAGTAAAAATGATTGCCTTGAAAAAAATTATTGTAATCTTTTTTTTTTTACTTACTAACACGTATTTTCTTGTACTTTGATTATTATTTTTGTTTAATGCATGTTTTTACAAAAGATTTCTATTACTGTACACATTCTTTAATTAAATGTTATTTATTCTTACTTTTATTTCAAACCTTTAATAATGTGATTTTTTATTTTCAATTTTCAAGTTATTAGAAATTTTAGACTTTTCAAAATTATATAACTGACTAAAAATTGTCTTATTGAAATATATTTGCCTGTACGTCGACTCTCATATAGAAAAGTTTTTTTCACTGATTCATATTTTTTAGAAAGTTATGTGCTACAATTGTTTAAAATTTTTCCGCTGAAATTCTAAAATTACTGTTCGGGTAACAAATTTTTAAATAGTATTTTAGAATTTTAAGGATGAAAATTTAATAAGCTAAAGTTTTCCTTCTATATATAAAAAAAGTAACGCTTTGGAAATGGACCAATGAAAATCTGCGTAGATACTACGAAACGCATTTTGATTGGTCAGAGCTTTCTGACACTATAAGGGGGTTACCAAGGGGGGGGGGGAGGGACCCAGCTCTGTCGCCAAGTGTATCGCCAACTTGGGGCTATTTCCAGTATTTCGCCAAATTTCCATAGACTCCCATTGAAATCCAATAGGGTTTACTTGCTTGCAGAAAATCAACAAATTGAAATATTTCAATGGAACAAAAACTAATATTAGCTTATAAATAGAGCTTAATTAAACAATTTACATTATTTTTAAGCACAAGCATTAATTATGTACGGTATTCATAGCACTATATATATAATTTTTATTTAATTTGTAATTATTCAAATAAATTACAAATTGTGCCTTTTTTAATGGTTTTATATTTAATAATTCTTATAATTATGAAACTCTGTTAGCTCTAATGATTATGTGCTTGAAGATAAGGAAATAAAATTGTCAGGAGTTGGGGAGGAGCGCGTTTTCACCAAGTGGAATGCATAGAAAATGAGGAATCGCCAAACAATTGTCTGGGATTGGCTAGAAAATAGGGATTGCTTCGTGATTACGCGGGAGGTGGGGGGGGGGGGGAGGTTGGTGAGCGTAGCGAGCAGGGGGGCGGAACCCCCAGTATCTTAAAAAACATTTTTTTTATCATACGAGTGATATATATATTTATAAATCCGTATATATTTAATTTTTGCACTTATGAATTATACCCGAAATATTAAATATGGTTAGCAATGCGAAAATTCGTCCAATTAACAATGTTATGTATAAATAATATTCTTATATATCCATTTTGGTAAGCTCTACTGACCCCCTTTTCCCCCAAAATTTATTTTATCTATTTAATTGATGCATTATTTGTGTACCTAGGGTTTGGAGTGTTGCAAGCATATTAAAAGTATACGAGTCGAAACCCGTTGAATTTGTCGAATGAAAACTTTTAAAAGAACTGATTGATTGAATTTATAAAAAAAATTTCAAAAATAATTACAATTAATAATCAATCTCATATTGGCTAGCCTGACTCTTAAAAAAATATTTTTAACTGAAGTTTAATTTCAACTTTTCAAATTATTGAAAAATTAAATTTTATTCTTAGACGTAATCAGTAACATGCAATTAAGATAAAAAAGTTATGGAATTATTAATTCAGACTTTGATCTTTGGAATTACGTAATAAAATTGACGTAATCAACGTAATTTACGTAATTAACGAAAATTGCGCTACTATAACACAATATATAGGGATAATAGGCGAATATATAGGCGAAAATATAGGGAATTCTATTATTTAAAAAAAGTTAATGACAATCAAGCGATCTGAATTTTAAAAAGTAGTGGGCTAGCAACCCTTCTGCCTGGTGTTTCCTTGTGCTCACCTATCTATTTTCTTAGGCTAATGCCAGGCGGACGTCTATTTGCACGCTTTCAACTAACCTAAACGCGAAATTTTTTGACATTTCTATGATTAGTTTGAGAGTTATTAAGTTCACCAATTGAAAAATAATTTTGGGAACTGACATCGCAATAATTGTGCTTTTCTCGACACTGAATTTGGAAATGAAGTCTGTTTCCCCCATCACATAACTTTTTTTTTTTTTTTTTTCTTGTTTTAACAATTTTGAACTTAAGGTGCCCTATTTCCCTATTAAACTTGTAACATTTTGAAATTTCCAGTACGAACACCCGATTTTGACACATTAGGACTTTTTGGTAAATTTTATTTTCAGATACCCTACGGGAAGTCGTTCATTTGAGTAGTTCATGAATTATGCAGATGTACAATTTGGAACTCCTTATATTGGGTTATTTTTTATTGACTGAAAAAGTAGCTACAATGCGGGTCGTTGTTTAAGCATAACTCAAAAACTTTTTGATACAATTAAGTTTACTTGTGGATTTGTTTATTTAAAGCTTCTAAAAATCAATTTCTGTTAATTTTTTTTATAGGTTATACAACACATTTTTTTTCGTTTCAACAAATTACAACACATTTTTTTTCGAATATTAATTTCATAATTTATAACATTTAAAGTTATATAACTAGAAACCGTGACATGGCAGAGCTTTTTTCAATTCCTACTATTAGTTCACACTTTCCCTATATTTGTTTATTTATATATTTATTTATTTATATATTTATCTTGTTCAAATTTTCAATCGGTTATAAAATACTCATTATTCATCCTATCAAGTTGAAATAATTTTTTTTGAACTTGTACTGGATGACAATTGATGTTAATACAGTTTTTTCAAATATTAATTAATTAATTAAATTTTAATTAATTAATTTTAGTTTTGCATGGGAAACAAAATGGTGGCCATTGGTTATCGAAGGTCAATGGAAGTATTTTCAATAAGGGGTTGCCATAGGGGGACCCTGTTCTGTCGCCAAATACCGCCAATTTTGTCGCCAACTTGGCGATATATCGCTAAAATTGGTGACCAAAAAGAGTCGCCAAAAAGTGACGCCAACTTGGCGATATCTCTAATATTTCGCCAAATTCCCATAGACTTCCATTGTAAACCTACTTGCTTATAGAAAATCAACAAATTGAGATATTTTAATGCAACAAAAACTAATATTAGCTTAAGGGATTATATTAAATTTTTCTTTGGTGACCTAAGTAGGAATTGACTTTAAAAACAAAATTTTTATATTACTTGTTTATTAAATTTTCCGTTTAAATATTAAAAACACCCATAGACTTATGAGTTCTGAAAATCGTGTAGACTAGTGTTATTTTCTAAAACGTCAAGTTCTGAAGGTCTTCCAAACCAAAATCTACTACTTATATCAATTATTTACATTAATAAATTGTTCAATATTACAATAAAATCATTTTTTCGAAAGTGCAGAAGAATTTCTACAGAAAATTTTCTGTACACGGACAACAAAAATATACCAATTTCATATAAAATTTTAATTTAGTGTAGTAAGTTATAATTAAATCAGGTGCGTCTTTTTTACAACGTTGCTGCGTTATCCTTTGAGCCAGTGGCTCTTTCCAACCTGGCGTACATGTATCCATGGTGGTACTCAACGGACTTTGTTAGTGGTACGCGAAAATAATAGTAATAATGGAAAACACAAACAAGGAAAAGTTGACATGGAAATATAAAATCCATGAAAAAAGTTTCAAAATAGCTTTGAAATTGAGAATAATATTTGAACACTTGCAGATTAAGATGAATAATTTTTATGATTTTTTAGAAAAGTTTATGTATAGCTGAAAGTTGATTTAATGCTATGTTTATTTGTTTTTGTATTAGGCTACAATTAAAAAAGAAAGTAAAATTATTTGTAAAATGAAAGATAATAAATAAAAACCTATAAATGTCGTTGAGTTAAAATAATTTAATTATTTAGCTAACTAACGAAGACAAACATTTGTATGTGCAAATACGAGTGGTAACATAGTTATGAGAAAAGAAAGGTCTCATAAATGAAAACCCCTAGGAATGAAGGAAAAAGGTTGGAAATCACTGATCAAGCCCTCATTATTATGGGTATTGAAATGAAATTTAAAAGTACTTGGAGAAATATGTTATAATTTTGTATGTGTGCATGATTTAAATGCAATTATTATACTATTTATTGTGTAATAATTCATTTTTTTAAATAAAATTTTTATAATTCATATTTCGAATGTTAAAACTGTGGGAATTACAAGACTTAAGATATTTATGTTAGGGTTGTTAACTAGTATGTTTATATGGGAAATTAGTAGGATAACATTACAATTTTAGGAAATAGAAATGAAAAATAAGTTAATATTAGAAGATCAAAGGGGAGATAATTTTAAATCTGAAATTTTCCTGCATAAAACACTTAAAATTTCCCGTCTGAGTGTCAAACTGTAAAATAAAATTATCTTGACAAAATTAAGTGTTGACACTGAAATTTTAAACATGACTTTTTAACACTTTCCAACAAAGTTGAAAAGTGTTCATGAATTAGTTTGTCTGCCTGTTTGTCCATGCTCTAACTGGTGTAAACATCCTTCGATTACCATGTAATTCAAAGTTGAAAAGTGTTTATGAATTGGTTTGTCTGTCCGTTTGTCCATGCTCTAATTGGTGTAAATAACCTTCGATTGCCATGCAATTTATACAGTAAACCCTCGATTTAACGGACCTCGGTTCAACAGACTTCGGATTCAACGGACTAATTTTAAAAAAAGTTTAAAAAATTAAAAATTAAACAAAAATTATAGTAAAACAAGTGGGTAAGTGTGATCGCAGATCGCACAGAGGGTTTCGTTTAATATTCCTTTTAAAACACTTTATCCTTAAATTAACAAATCAAAATCGTTAATTTAAAATTATTCCCCTCTTTCTAACCTGAAATTCAACGCCCGTATTTCAAATTTTTATATTTGACAAATGTCAAATATTTATTTATCACTATTATTTACTGGAAGCCTCCATGATAAAACAGCTTCTAAAACGATGAAACACGCTTCGAAAAAAAAAAGTATTACTGCCCCCCTCCCCCTCCCCTACTTGAAAATCAACACGCAACCCTCTTTTAAGCTTTTATATGTAAAAAATCAAGCAATGAACAACGACAAAGCATTTCTTTTTACTATTTTTAAAAAGCGATTTCTCGGTAAAATAAAAAAAATATTTATTATATCTGTGGCGACACAATGTCTCGTGATCAAATGAACGAAACCTTAAAAAAGGGGAAAGAACACGAAACGCCGAAAGCGCGCGCTTTGATTCTCACTGCAGCGTGGTTTTCGTTCTAAGCATGCGCAATGATGCTGGCAACCTATGCGGCCATGTGATATGCTTTTCGTTCTATGCATGCATAAAAGTTGCATATGTGTTAATTCGTTTGCATTTCATTACCAATATTGTATTATTAAAAGTAATGTATTGTGTTTATATATACATATACAGTAGTACATATGTATATACAATATATATTTATGTATATACATATATTGTATATATATATTATATATATATATGTAATTTGCACTGTAATAATATATGTAATTACCAGTACGTAATAATATATATATGTACTATAATTATAACAAAATAATATTATAAATAGTACTTTGCGATTTAACGGACACATCTTAGTCCCAATTAGTCCGTTAAATCGAGGGTTTACTGTATATGATTGAGGTTTACCATGGAATGTTCGGTTTTGAAAATGAAGTCTGCAACATTATAATTTATTTTACAGGGGTTCCAAAAAAAAAAAAAAAAGTTACATTAGGGTCAATATACAAAAATCGTTTGCAGTACACGTTACACAATTCCAAATATTACATTGAAATTGATACACATCCAGGGGTCTGTCCAGACTTTTCTCACAGGGTCCTGTTTTTGTGAAATTGTGAAGTTTTTTTTTTGTTTTTTTGTGAAAATCCTTAATTTTGTGAATTTTAAATTATCGATGCCTTCATGTTCTATCCTTCATATATAAAAAGCTAAGTAATATGCTCTTTGGTGAGTTAAACTGCTTACTTACAGGCCAGATTTTATTTTTAAATGACTAAATTTGTGAAAAAGTTCAATTTGAAGGTGAAAAAATTCTGTGAAAGGTCTATTTAAGAGACAAATAATTTTGTGAAGGGACCTGTTTTGGGATAAAATGTTTTGTGAAGGGTCCTGTTTGGGGATAAAAAATTTTGTGAAGGGTCCTGTTTTAAAATAAATTATTTTGTGAAGGGTCCTTTAAAGGACCTAAAATTTTCCTAAACATATCCCTGACATCATAGATGTTCCCTATAAGAGGCTTACCATAGAATAGGGTTTTCATAGCATCTATCGTTCGTTTACAGTAGGGATGCACAACCTGTGGCCCGCGGGCCAAAAGTGGCCCGCGATGAGTTTTCGTGTGGCCCGCGAATCTCATCAATTTATAGCTGGAAAAAATTACAATTTCTGCACGTAGGTCGCAGAAAAAAAATCGTGAATTGCGTCAATTTACAGCGGGAAAAATTGAAAATTTCATCAGCCATTTCAGAATCGCGAATTTTGTCGATCAGGGGTGGAAAAATCGCAAATTTCGTCGATCAGGCTAAGAAAAATTGCAAATTCGTCGATCGGGCACGGAAAAATCACGAGTTTTCACGATCCGGCTCCAAAAAATCGGGACTTTTGTCGATCAGGTGCGAAAAATCGACAATTTCGTCGATGATGTGCGGAAAAAGTGAAAATTTCGTTGATCTGCAGCGGAAAAATTGTGTTTCTTCAGTTTATCGCGAGGGGAAAAAAAACGAATTTTGTCAATTTGCTGCTAAAAAAATTGCAAATTTCGTCAGTCAGTTAAGAATTGCGATTTTTGTTGATCGGGCGCTGGAAAATCATCGATCAGGGCGAAAAAGTCGCAAATTTCGTACATCGGTCACATAAAAAACACGAGTTTTTTCGATCGGACTCCAAACGATAGCGGATTTCATTGGTCGGGCACGAAAAAAATCGCGAATTTTGTCGATTTGTTGCGGAAAAATAGCGAGTTTTGTCGATCAGGTGCGAGAAAATCGCGCAATTTGTCGATCGGCTTCGGAAAAATTGCGAATTTTTTAGATCAGGCGCGTGAATATCGCAAATTTCACCGATCGGCCGTGGAAAAATCATGAGTACTGTAGATTGGGATCAGAAAAATCGCGAATATCGTTGGTCGTGCACGGAAAAGTCGCGAATTTCGTCAATATGGCGGGTGAAAAAACGTCAGAGCCAGTCAGTTAAGAATCGCGAATTTCGTTGATCGAGCGCTGAAAACTCGCAAATTCAACAATCAGGCACAGAAAAACTCGAAATTTGTCGATCAGGAGAGTAAAATTCGCAAATTTCGTTGATCGGGCACGGAAAAATCACGAATTTTGTCGATGATGCGCGGAAAAATTGTAAATTTCCTTGATCGGCAGCGAAAAAATCGTGAGTTTCGTCAGTTTGTTGCGAGAAAAAAACCGCGAAATTTGTCAATTTGTTGCGAGAAAAAATTGCAAAATTTCGTCAGAGTCAGCCAAGAATCGTGAATTTCGTTGGTCGGGCACGAAAAATCGCGAATTTTGTCAATCAGGCGCGAAGAAATCGAAACATTTCGCGTATCAGGCGCGGAAAAAGCAAATTTGGCGATCGGGTGCGGAAAAATCTTGAATTTTGTCGATCGGGTGCGGAAAAATTGAGAACTTTGTCGAACAGGCGCGTAAAAATCGCAAAGATTTTTGATCTGGCGCGAGAAAATCGTGAATTATATTGACCAGACTTGAAAAAATCTCAAATTTCGTTGATTGGCTCCTTCTCTCCTCTTCGTTCATAAAGTTCGTATTTTTTTTCTCCACTAGCCACTTAACATGCTTATGTTTGTTTTTTAGCACTTATAATTAAAAAAATAATTACTCCCCCAAATAACGACACAGAATTCTATCACACTTTGATAAAAATCCTTGCTATATCTGTGTTATATATACAAACGAAAACTGATGATATATCCTTGCCAACTGAATTGGATATGTTGACAGGGTACAGGAACATATTGGGGTAACCCAACCCCGTCTGAAACCATATTTTGTATCTGACTGTAGGCCACAGATCGCCTCCTTCCCGAAATAGAATTATGTCCGCCCGTATAACTGATGTGGCCCCCGGCAACCCAAAAATTTTTGTAAGTGGCCCGTCTCTAAAAAAGGTTGTGCACCCCTAGTTTACAGGAACACACAAAAGAATTCGTTTACAGTATTGTATTTGAGCAAGTATTTGGAAGCGAGTTTAAATTTTGTTATGAATTTTCAGCTTTAACTCATATTTTGTGTGTAACTCAGTGTGTATAAATTCTATAGATCCGATACTGGGCTGCACAAAAGAATTTCTGTACATTTCTGCTTAGTGTCGGAAATGGCGGAAGGGGATTTTTAACTGGGTTATGTTTTTCCTAACAGAAGAAAATTTTTGCATACTATGTAGTATATATATGCAGAACTATAGATTGTATACAGGGTGCATGGGCGTACCCAAGGGGGGGAGGCTGATGGGGCTACAGACACCCCCCCCCCCGAAATTTTCAAAATTGATACGAAAAAAACTGCTGATTTTTTTTCTTTCTTTTTTGGAAACTTTTTCCATTTTTTTCTATCATACAGCGGAATAGCCATTCTCATTAGTCCCATATTAGTCCACATTGACCCCAAAGAAGAGAAAAGGGGCTGATAGAGTTTACAGCCCCCCCCCTCCTCTCGAAATATTCGAAAGTTAAATGAAAAGTGTTTTTTCCCTACTTTTTTAGACAAATCTGTACCTTTTCCATCTGTCATACAGCGAAATAGTCATTTTAGTTAATCCCATATTAGCCCACATTGACATCACAGCATACTCAAAGATGGGAAGGGGGCTGATGGAATTACAGCCCCCTCATCTCGAAATAGTCGAAAATGAAATGAAAAAATAGTGCTGATTTTTTTTTCTTTCTGCTTGAGATAAATTTAAATTTTTTACCTATTATTCAACAGGCTCCCTTCCCTTTAGTTCCATATTAGTGCACAATGACACCACATTCTACCTAAAGGGGTAAAAGGGGCTAATGGGGTTACAGCCCCCTCCCAAAATAGTCGAAAATGAAATGAAAAAAAAAATGCTGATTTTTTATCTATTTGTTTGAGATAAATTTGTGATTTTCCCCTATCGTCCAACAGACTAGCCGCTCTCTTCTCTTTAGTTCCATATTAGTGCACAGTAACACTGCATTATACCCAAAGAGATGAAAGTGGCAAATTGGGCCCCTCCTAAAATAGTCGAAAATGAAATTTAAAAAAAAAATGCTTATTATTTTTTATTTTTGTTTGAGATAAAATTAGTAATTTTGTTTTCTGTAATCCTTACTTTTTTACATAAATCTGTATTTTTTTTCTTCTGTCATACAGCGAAATAGACATTCTTGTTAGTGTCATGTTAGTCCACATTGACATCACAGCATACCGAAAAAAGGGGAGGGGGCTGATGGGATTACAGCCCCCTCCTCCAAAATAGTCGAAAATGAAATGAAAAAATAGTGCTTTTTTTCCCTTCTGTTTGAGATAAATTTGTAGTATTTTCCCCTATCATTCAACAGACTAGCCGCTCTCTTCTCTTTAGTTCCATATTTGTGCACAGTGACACCACATTATACCCAAAGAAGTGGAATGGGGTTACAGCCCCCTCCCAAAATAGTCGAAAAAAAATTTTTTTTTTTTAATGTTGATTTTTGTTTCTTTTTGTTTGAGATAAATTTGCAAATTTATTTTCTGCAATATAACGAACTAGACATTCTGGTTAGTCCCATATCAGCACAAATTTACACCACAGTATACCCAACGAGGGGAAGGGGGTTACAGGCACCCATTAAAAATAGTCGAAAATGAAATGAAAAAGGTGCTGATTTTTTCTTCTTACTGTTTGAGATAAATTTGTAATTTAGATTTATGTTTTACCGCAGATTAGCCATTCTCGTTAGTCCCATATTAGTCCACATAGAGCCACAGCATACCCAAAGAAGGTGAAGGAGACTTTATTTTCGGTGGTGGGGAGAACAATTTTATGGATTTTGAGCTACAGTGACTTTCTTTTAAATGAAAGTATATATTAAAAATAAAAATAATAACGCTTCGGTGTGGGGCGGTCTCAGAATCGGGCCCGTGCCTCTCCCCCACGGCTGATTCTGAGTGGAATTTTTTTTTCTGAAATACATCAAATTTTTTGAAAGGTTACAGCAGAGGGGGAATCCCTTCCCGGCACTAATTACTTTCGTTGCTTTTTGGGTTAACACTGTTTTCATTTCAGGTCGATTTCAGGCTGTAGTCAGAGTGTAGATTCCTGCAAGTTGGATTCGGGTTAACCAGACTTTTAAAATGTTAACTCAGCATATTACTTCAGTTTAAAAACTATACCTATAATAATAAACATAGTTGTTTGTATGTGTGCTGTTATCTAATGAGACCGCTGTGTTTTTTCCACAACCTTTGATCAAATTCAGGTTTTATCACAACCCTTTGACGAAATTCGCGTTTTTTTCTGCGGCCCTTTGACGAAATCCGCGTTCTTCCGCGGTCTTTTGACGAAATTCGCGTTTTTTTCGATGCTTTGACAAGATTCGCTTATTCTACGCGGTCCTTTGCCGAAATACGTACTTTTTTCCCGATCCTTTGTCGATTTTCGAATTTTTTTTCACGGCCTTTAGACAAAATTCGCGTTTTTTCAGCGGCCCTTGAATAAAATTCACATTTTTGCGATATTTTGACGAAATTTACGTTTTCCCGCTGCTCTTTGACGGAATACACGTTTTTTACGCGATCCTTTGTCGAAATTTGCATTTTTCCGCAGCTTTTTGACGAAATTCGCGTTTTGTCTGCGAACCTTTTTCAAAATTCGCTTATTTAAAACGGCCTTCGCGTTATAACCGCGGCCCTTTGACGAAATTTACGGGTTTTTTTCGATGCTTTGACGAGATTCGCTTTTTCTACGCGGCCTTTGTCGGAATACGTGCTTTTCGCGATCCTTTGTCTAATTTCGCATTTTTTTCCGCGGGTGAAATTCGGGTTTTTTGTATGGGCCTTTGACGAAATTTGCGGTTTATTGTGATTTTCTGTCGAAATTCGCATTTTCCGAGGCTTTTAGACGAAATTCGCGTTTTTCCGCGGCCCTTTGAAGGAATACACGTATTTTTCGCGATCCTTTGTCGAAATTTGCATTTTTTTCGCGATCATTTGACGAAAATTGCGTTTTTTCCGCGATCCTTTTTTGAAATTCGCGTTTTTTAAAACGGCCTTCGCGTTTCTGCGCGGCCCTTTGACAAAATTCACAGTTTTTTTTAAATGCTTTGACGAGATTCGCTTTTTCTATGCGGCCTTTTGTCGCAACACGTGGGTTTTCTCGCGATCCTTTGTTGAGTTTACCGCGGTGTTTTTCCGCGGGTGAAATTCGTGATTATTCCATGGGCCTTTGACGAAATTCGCGTTTTTTCACGGCCCTTCGACGGAATACGCGTCTTTCCGTGATCCTCCGTCTTTCCGTGAAATTTGCGTTTTTCCGCGATCGTTTGTCGAAATTCACGTTTTTAGAGCGGCTTAGCGTTTTACCGCGGCCCTTTGACAAATTTCGGGTTTTTTTTTTGGATGCTTTGACGAGATTAGTTTTTTCTACGCGGTCTTTTGTCGTAATACGTCCTTTCTCTCGCGGCCCTTTGACGAAATCGCGTTTTTTGCGATCTTTTGACGAAATTTCTCGTTTTTAGAGGCCCTTCAACGGGATACGCGTTTTTTTCGCGATCCTTTGTCGAAATTTTCGTTTTTCCGCGGTTTTTTGACGAAATTCGCGATTTTTTTCGCGGCTTTTTGACCAAATTCGCATTTTATTCACGATCCCTTGTCGAAATCTGCACTCTTTCCTTGTCTTTTTCACGAAATTCGCATATTTGTACGACCCTTTAAAGAAAATTTTTTTTGCGATCCTTTGACGAAATTCGCGTTTTTTTCGCGGCCCTTTGACTTAATGTTTTTTCGAGATCATTTGTCGAAATTCTCGCTTTTTCTGCGATCCCTTGATGAACTTCACTTTTTTTTCTGCAGTCATTTGGTGAAATTCACGTTTCTTCAGCAGTCATTAGACGAAATTCGCGTTTCTTCGCGCTCATTAGACGAAATTCGCGTTTCCTCCGCGGTCATTTGACAAAATTTGTGTTTCCTCCGCGATCATTTGACGAAATTCGCTTTTTCTCTACGATCCATTTACAAAAATTGATTTTTTTGCGATTCTATGACCGATTTTTTTTTTAATTTTTGGAGCCTCATGCCTTTAATTTTCGGAACAGAATCACCCCTGCCCCCTCCTTTCCCCCTCTGGCTACGCCTCCCCCCCATTATTGTCAAAAACGATTTCCGTTTACAACAAAATTCAGCGTGTTTCGTAAGATATGGAACGCTATGGAAATTTAAGTCAGCCCTCCCCCCCCCCCCCCGAAATAAAATCCTGGGTACGCCACTGACAGGGTGCCACAAAAGATTTCGTATAACTTTCCCACTGTGGATGGGAATTGTTTACATTATGTTTTCGATTGTGTTGTCCTTTCTAATCGGGTTAATTAGGCATCTTCTTTCACACATATTAGACGGTGAAGTTTTGTTACATTAAGTTGAATGTGTTTGAAAATGTTTCATAATCTATGCTTGACGCATGATTTTTCCTTCTTCATTTCATTTGTAAACGATTAAAATTCAAAATAGCCCAATTCATGCGTACCATTTAAAACTGCAACATTTCATATTCATTTTTATAGATATCTTTTTTTATTCAATGACTTGTCGCAAAATTAGTTCATTTTTGGGACTCTTAGAATTTTAATAAATTTGTATAATTTTCTTCTTCTTTATAACATAAAAATTGTATGAAATAATAATCTATAAATATCTTTATCTGTTACCGTAACTTGACAGCGTAAAATGGATATATATTTACTTAAATGAAGGCTTTTTTTCGGAGTTTATAGATTTTTCCTTTTTCAAGATGGCGAAAGTTAAAAAGCAAGTTTGTTTGTGTTTTTTCAACCAAGAATCCAAACAAATAAGTCATCATCTTAACTTGTGGACTTTTTTGAAATACATATTTTTTTAAATTGTAAAATTATATGTTCAAGCTTTTTTTTTTTTTTTTTTTTTTTTTTTTTTTTTTTTTTTTAATGCATTCTTGTAACGTACAAAATATAGGGCGCAAGGCACGAATGTCTACATATTTTTATTAGCCATTTAGGGGAAAGTTATTTATGCAAAGTCCTCTTCAAGATGATTATGAAACAAATTGTTTTAAAAGCTCAAATACGAGTACTTAGTTTATTATCACTAATACACTGTAAAAAACCCACTATAGATTTGCCAGAACGAACTCGATCACAGTGAATGTGCTGTATCTTTCTTTGGTTTCCTGACTATATTAACATGGAAAATACAGTAGTTGCGTAAAATTAACAGCACAATGTGCTGGCAATTTGGACGCATTTTTTTACAGCACAAACTGCTGACGTCCAAATTGCCAGCACATTGTGCTGTTAATTTTACGCAACTACAGTATTTTCCATGTTAATATAGTCAGAAAACCAAAGAAAGATACAGCACATTCACTGTGATCGAGTTTGTGCGCGAGATGAACAGTACTTTGTACTGTAAAAATGTCGTTTTTTTTTTTACCGTGTACTTGTAATGTTACTAGTCTGTGTAAAGAAATAAATATAATTTTTCAGTATTTCATAAAAATACTAACCATACTTTGTAATACACAATTCAAAAGCTTATTTTATAGCAATTTAGACAAAACATATAGTTATGCATATCACATTATTACAAATATTATGCATATTCCCATATTTAGTACGTTTACATTTTATCAAATAAATGCAAAAAAAATTTAGCGTAATTTTTTTAGTATTTTTCCAGTTCATTTTGCAACATTTTAAAGTCATTTTTCCAACAAATTTGAGAAAACAAAAATTCAGGCACAAATGGGTTACGGAGATTCTCACCGCGCGCCCCCCTCCGTGGCCACATTTACAGTTGTACCTTCCACTAGTTGCTACATGTTTTATTCTTTGCCATGAATCTGCACAGTTTTGGGTTTTGTTCTACTGTGTACTTGGCGACACTGACGGCCAACAAAAGTCTTTTGTTTAATAAAAGCAGAAATCAAATGTCAGAGGGAATATTGCCTAGTTAGATGTATTAATAAATACACAATTAAATTTAAAAAAATCAAAAAACCCGACTGCGTAAAAAGCGAATTAATTATTTCTCATCAATGTGAAACTATTTTTTTTTCAATTCCTACTATTAGCTCACACACTCCCTATATATACCTTGTTAAAAATTTCAATCGTTAATAAAATACTTATTATTCATCCAATCAAGCTCAAAATTTTTTTTAAAACTTGTAGTGGATGACACTTGGCTACAGTGGCTACAGTTTTTTTCAAATATTAATTCGTTAATTAAATTAAATTAATTAATTTTCAGTAATCGAGAGAGCCCTCTTCTTGATCAAAGTATTTTAAGATCGAGAGAGCCCTCTTCTTGATCAAGGCATTTTAAGCGCCACTCAAGAGGAAAGAAGAATGGGAGAAAAAAAATTCTCTTATTGACCTAAGTAGGAATTGACTTAAATTATTTTTTTATATTGCTTGTTTATATTACTTACCTATTTTTTTTTATTTACTTGCATTGATGACTTTTAAGTTGTGCTTAATTGTTAGTTCCTATCTATAAACACTGTTTTGATGAGGTCTATAGGTGTCTATGATGGTTAGAGTTGCAGTAAAGCTAGAGATCCACAATACATACACAACTTCCAGGTTGTATAATCTTTTAACAGAGCTTCTGACTGCAAAATAGTCAATGAAACATCGTCTACATTTTGAAAAACCTGTCCAATGATATGCCACTCAATAGGGTGCGTAAATTTTTTTTTCGTCTCTACCGCCATTTCGTATTTTACGGCCGCCATTTTGAATTTATATAAACAAAACCTAGCCTATAACCATCGGGCCGTTAAGACGAATTGATGGGGACCTCATTCATTAAAATCCATCCAACCGTTGGGATGTTTCAAAAGCGTGTAAAGAAATCCACATACACAGATACGCGTGAAACACATAACCCTTCTTTTCAGTCGGGTAAAAACACAAACTACTGGAAGAAGAAGTACCAGGTCAATGAGTCACACGCAGTTCTTTTTACATCAATTTGCTTAATTATATTGCTTTATGTACACTGTAAAAAAAGACAAACATTCCTTAATCTAGGCACATATAATAAAAATACAATTACCTCTTATGAGTTATCCATCCTTCCGAAAAGCATCCCGTATCTTTAAGAGCTTCATAAACTAAATTTTCGAGAATGAAAAAATTGTTTATAAAAAGAAAACTTCTTCCTCTGTCGCTAATTTTTGGACAACGTTTACGCGTAATTTTCATACTACATTGATCAGTTTTCTCAGGGTTTTCGGACACTATCGATTCTCAAGAGCACAATTTCATGTTCAACAAACATGTTTTACAGATGAACACCTTAAAATAACACCATTAATATTCAAATGATTATTATTTTGTTACTTTTGCATGTATAAATTCAGTAACGCAGATGAAAATGTTTGAATGAATAGCGTCCGAAAATCCGCACTGTTAAAAATTTGCAGCCTTCTGGCAGGTCATTTGACCGTTTTTTCCGAAAACGATAACACAACCGTAATTTTAACACTATTCTGACCATGTTATTGGCCATTTTATGGTCAGAATATAAGTATATTCTGACCATAAAATGGCCAATAAATGGCCATAAATGGCCAATGGCCAACATAAATTATGGTTATGAAACCGTTTTTTTTTTTCAAAAAACGGTCGAATGACCTGCCAGAATGCTGCAAATTTTTTAACAGTGCGATATTCCTGTTTGAGAAAAGTGATTAAGGTATCTGCCTACGTTGAAATGAGCCCTGACATCCGGAGGTCGTTGGCCCTGGTACGCATGACGCGGAGGGACTAATTTTCCTATTTTTATGGTATCCTTTACTTTATTAACATTTATGCATGTGTTGCAAATATAAGTTTGTTCTGTCCCATCCGCTGGCTTGAATCACAGAGTTGACCAGTTGATTTGGGATCCCCAATTCCGGCTGACGGTAAAGCGAGATTGTTAGCGAGCTGGTGTCACTAATTAGTCTCCGGAAGTGGTTAGCTTCTGTGAGGTTCAATGTAATAAGTCGATGATGTGATGGTGATGGCCCTTGCAGCAGGACCGAACCTGTTCCTCTCCCATGTGTTGAGTTGGGTTTTAGCACAGCGTTCGAACGTCACCTTTGAACTAGTGTGATGACCAGTATTGGACGCGTACACGTATCAATGGTTTTACTCCACAAATTGTCAATTACAAGAGTTAAATTACGTATCAATCGATGCTTTGGTAATCAAATATAAAATAATGAAGCAAATGGAAGTTGTTTTTTTTTAATCCTCTAACACTTTATTCCTATGACACTAGTTATATCGATAGCATATCTAACTATTCAAAGCAGTTTTACATTGTAAAATATAGATAAATTACAAAAAAAATATGTGTATGTCCGGGGAAGTTCTTCGTGTTGTATCCTAATTTAATTTCAGTCAATCTGACCAGCTGATATTATTAATAAATATATATAATTTTTGTAAGACGAATTATTTAATACACTGTCAAGTGCCAAAAAACAAAACACGCACTCTGCGATATTCACAGAAACGAAATACATCAAGCATTTTATACCCTGAAAAACAGTTTAAATGTTTTTTTATTCCTTGGAAAAAAGCTGATTTTTCGCTTGGGAAAAGCTAAGGCGATTTCAATATTTTTTCATTTTCTCTAATTATAAAAATTAAGCTAAACTTTGGTCGTTTTATTGAAACTTTTATGTTAGCTGAGCGCAAATATCGCTAACAACATTTTGTTCTTGCCAATAACAGATTTTATTTTTTGTGTGTGCAAATTGATGATTAAATAAAGCGTTTTGCTTTATGGTGTTATTTTTATTTCTTATTTTAAATTTTTTTCTGTATTTTAATTAAAATGAGTGAAAGGCGTATATGTTAAATGTAATATAATGTATGTATTTTAAAGAAAGTTACGTATATAAAATGAATTGAGTGGTTTATACCTATTTAAAATTAAATGAATGGTATACAAATGATGCCGATTAGGAA
This sequence comes from Maratus speciosus, assembly GCA_963932465.1. Lineage (NCBI taxonomy): Eukaryota > Metazoa > Arthropoda > Arachnida > Araneae > Salticidae > Maratus > Maratus speciosus. The sequence goes on from OZ010792.1 coordinate 531,029,537, forward strand.
CAATATATGGCGAATTATTACTTGCGCCCGGCTAACATCAAAGTACGGTTTTATTTTTCGGTACTTTTTGGTTAGCCGGGCGCCAGTATTATATATACATACATATATATCATGGGCGTAATCTGGCGGGGGCAAGGAGGGGCATATGCCCCCCTAGTTTTTTAAGAGCAAGGGCAAAGTCATGTTTTTGCCCCTCCAGTTTTTTTTGTCTTGTTTTCTAGCAAAAACACATTTTTGTATTTATTTTTTCTCCTTTTTTACCCCAAATAATTTACATATTATCGTGGCTATAAATTAGAATTGGATTAATCACATTCAAAACTACCAGAATAAAAGTTTATATGTTAACATAAGTAATTTCTGTTTTACGTTTTAAGAAAACCTTCTGCCGTAGTAACAGTTCAAGTAAAAATGTTTTCTGTCTCCCTTTTTTTCTCTTTGTACAAAGTAGAAAGACCGCCCTTTTCATTCTCAGGGATGTTTGTTAGATGCACGTGTGAGAAAAGATTTCATGATTACCGTGAAATGATACCGTACTCTGAACATGAACATTGTCATTTCTTCTCATATTTATCTTCTCTCGGAATATGAAAAATATTACCAGTATTTCGTTTTTGATAGACATGAACATACATGTGTCGTATTAGTAATACGTAGTTTATTGTACACAATAAACATGATACGTGTGTGTAGATTGTGATGGAGGATGCTATTCTGAAATAAAAGTGTACAGGCATATAAGTGCGTTACGAAAACAGTGTCCGCTAAATAGAGGTGTCTGTTTTGGAGATCATATTGTATATAGATTTTTTTTTACCAGAAAAAATATTTCGGGCATTCTTTAAAAAAAAAAAAAAAAAAAGAAAAAAAAAGGGTCAACTGAAATCCGACCCGCAAGAGTCAAAACTGAACCCGAAACTGACTCGAATTCGAAACAACGACAGTCAACCAGAGCCAAATCCGACTCGCAGCAAAAAACAACAACAACAACAACAACAACAACAACAAAAAAAAAAACAGTGGCACTCCGGGAGTGCCAATAGAAGTGAAAACTTCAACAATTACGTGTGTGTTTTTTTAATCGTCAGGAAATGTTTCATTGTGCAGGAAATACTTTTAAATGTAGTGTTTTTTTTATTCATTATTATAAACTATTACTACCAAAATTATATTACAATTTTCATAGTAATATAATTTAACTATAAATTACATATAAATAAACATTAATAATTTGGAATATATATTATTATATTAAATTATATTATTAAATTATACATGTACATATAAATAAACTAATTTTCGTACAAAAATTCTCGTATTGCATTTAAATATTTATCCGGTGAAATATACACGGCAACCATTACAATTCAATACTATCCAAATATTGAAATCCATACTCCAATTCAATACTATCCAAAAGTATTTTTATTAATGAATACAACACCACAATTATATTACGCTTGGCGCGCTAGTGTCTATGTGCCAAAATGCTAGCATGTCGGTTACGTAACAGTGTCTTCAAATATGTGGTTTTTCTCCATCTCAAAAAAAGCTCAACGCGAATAAAGAAGTTTTCGAAAACTGATAATGTGTGTGTGTGTATTCCTGTGTGAACGCCGGGAGAAAAAGTGAGTATTAGCTTCTTTCTTCTTTTGCGGATTGAGCTGAAGAGGGAAAAGTTCCTGTCATTCACCGCTTGACGCGCTAGTGTCTATGTGCCAAAATGCTAGCATGTCGGTTACGTAACAGTGTCTCCAAATCAGTGGTTTTTCTCCATCTCAAAAAAAGCTCAACGCGCCTAAAGAAGTTTTCACTTCAAAAAAAAAAAAAATCATGCGTACAGCATAGATTATGAAACACTTTCCAACACACCCTGAAAGCTTTAACGAAACTTCGTTACTTAGGGAAATAAGGTAAATAAGATAACTAAGTAAACATTTAAAAATCTGATTTCAGTAGTTACCGCCCATAGCCAAATATGTATTCCAATTCTTTTGAACAGCCCTGTATTCGATCTGTCAGTTGATATATATACTATATAATGGGAAAATTTAGTTTAGCAAGAAAATGCATAACATGTTGAAATTCATCTTTCAGCAATTTATACTAATAGATGGAAACATACTTGAATACTTGTGTACAGCCCTGTAGTTTACCTAGTACCTTTATTACATGCCACTATTTAGCTAAAATTTAATTCAAACTAAACACGCTTAAAACTACTCAAATTACATTTCCAGAAATTATCACCCATAGACGGCCATGTATCTAACTCTTTGCGTGGCCCTGTATATCATTTTATCTATACTCTACAAATATTTCTTAGTACACTAAATCCAGTTCAGCGTAAAAATGCATAACTCCTTTAAAACCTACCTTTAAGCAATTTATGCTCATACACAGTAACCTTTACGAATTTATTTCTGTAGCTCTGTCTATGAACTATAGCATTTATACGCACTTTATAGTATGCATAAATATAGTGAACAATTAGGTAAGTGGGATCACAGATAGCAAAGAGGGTTTCGTTTAATATTCCTTTCAAACCACTTTATCCTTTTCAAAAATCTGTTAGTTCCACATTTCGCAACCAGGGGCGCACTCTATTCTAAACAAACCTCTATCCGAACGAAACTCCGTTTTAAGAACTATCCGTAGATATATTAGTCGAGGGGATTGGGCCGATAGCACCCGAGATAAGTAGTCGCCCCTGGTGGTAAAAAGTGGAACTAAAATATGTAAGGCTATGGTGCAGAATAAGAAAGAATGGTCAAAGGTGTGTCGGCAAAAGTTGGAAAAGTGCTCCCCGGGTGAAAAGGGCGGGATTGAAAAAAATGCTTAAAATACAGAAGTTAGAGCCCGGAGGAATAAATAATACAAGACTTTTTTGAAAATTTTATGATTTGCCGTGTGGTCTCATGTATTCAGCTATACGTATGCAAAAATTCATGTCTACAACTTAATTAGGGGCTCTCTTAGGAAAAATTGCTTAAAATACATATGTGGTAGCTCAAAGGGTTAAACGTAAGACTTTTGCAGGATTTTATGATATGTCGCATGGCCTCAGGTGTTCTGCTTTAAGTATACAAAATTTGAAATCTCCAATTTAATAAGGGGCTCAGTTAGAAAGAATTGCTTAAAATACGCATGTGGGAGCCCAAAGAATTAAATGTACGATTTTTTCAAAATTTTATGATTTGCCGTATGATATGTGGTGTTCAGCTTCACGCCTCCAGCCTAAATAGGTGCTCACTTAGAAAGAATTGTTTAAAATACACATGTGGGAGCTCAAAGGGTTAAATGTGCGGCTTTTTCAAAATTTTAGGGTTTGTCATTTGATGCGAAATGTTCAGCTATAAGTATGCAAAATTGTCCTGCCTCCAACCTAAATAGGGGCTCACTTAGAAAGAATGGTTTAAAATACACATATGGGAGCCCAAAGGGTTAAATGTACGACTTTTTCAGAATTTTATGATTTGTCGTTTGTTGTGAGGTGTTCAGCTATAAGTATGCCAAATTTCACGCCTCCAACCTAATTTGGGCCTCACTTAGAAAGAATTGTTTAAAATACACATGTGTGAGCCCAAAGGGTTAAATGTACGACTTTTTTAAATTTTTATGTTTTGTCGTATGATGTGTGGTGTTCAGCTATAAGTATGCAAAATTTCAAGTCTCCAACATATATAGTTTCTGAGAATGGGCTCTGAGAGAGACGGATAGACAAACAGACAGACAGAGGAGCGAGACGAATAGGGTATCGTCAGATGAACGAAACCTTAAAAAAGCTTATATCATAATTTAAAATGAATTTCGAGCAATCATTACTAATATACAGTAATTCGATACAATATAGTATCTCAAATCTTTTCAAATACACCTCAAACAATCCCCCCTATACCATTATAAACGGAATTCTTTTGTGTGGCCCTGTAAATGAACAATAACTATTCTTTGCACCGCATATTCAACAGAATGCACATTTTAGTGGACTTCATAAATGAATATCAATTTTACTATGTTTGAAAGAGTGTAACACCACTAAAAATCATTTGAAACGATTTTTTCCCATTGGCCGTAATGTAACGGAAAACTTTTGACTGTCCCTGTAAATGAACTAAACATGCTACAAACTTCATTTGAAATAGGGAACGTGCTATGGTAGAGGTCACTAACATCCAAAAATTTCAGAACGATCCGAGCATATTTACGTAAGTTAGAGCGTGGACAGACGGCCAAACGGACAGACAAACCGAAGTCATAAACACTTTTCAACTTTGTTGGAAAGTGTTAAAAAGAAGGCGCGCAACGGAAAAATATAAGGCCAACCCGACCCTAAACGAACCGCGGATAGGCGCTATATACATTTTTTTTGTAATAAAGTATCAGAAAATTGACATTTCTTTCTTTCACAATCGTTCTTCCAAATACTATAAATCATATAAAAATCCGCATTTAATAATTTATAAAGTAAAAGCACTATTAAAAAAACTCAATATTTTTATTTGAGTCTTAAGGGAAATCCACTATGAAAATGTGTAAAATTAAAAGCATTTCAGTTAAGACAGACAAATTAAGACCAGTATTTGATTTAACATGTTGTATTGATAAATTATCTGGATTAATCTTAAACCAGTATGAGTGCGATTTAAATCCAATTAAATTTTCGACTAAATATTACAATTTTACATAGTTCTAACAAGAAGACGGCCAACCCTGATAATCACAGATTTTGATTATTTTTATATATCTTGTAGGGTAGAAGCCCCTTAGTCTCAGGTTCAACGGATTTTATACAACGCTCCTTAGTTCTCGAGAAACAGGGGGGGGGGGGGTCCTATTATTATAACCCAACTTAAATATTTACTCAGAAACAAGATTACTGGTGTGGTCATAGTACGATCGGTACGGCGTCTGTTTTGTGTTCGGAGTACTCGGTCTCGATACCGGGACGGGCTGTATTTGATTTTCACATTTTTTTGTTTTATAAATATACTTGTATTTATAATTTAGTAATCTCATTGTCTAAAATTGCATATCGCGATTTCGCCAAGAAATCGCGTAAAAAACTTTCGTCGAACAAGGGCAGAAATTAATCGCGAAATTCGTGAAACGATTTTGAAATAAAATCTCCAATTTCGGCAAACGATCTCGAAAAAATCGCGAATTTCGGCAAACGATCTCGAAAAAATCGCGAATTTCGGCAAACGATCGCGGAAAAAAATCGGTTTTTTGGCAAACGATTGCGGAGACAAATCGTGTATTTCGGCAAACGATCCGGGAAAAAAAATTGGAAATTTTGGCAAACGATTGCTGTAAAATTTCGCGATTTCGTCAACAGGTCGCGCAAAAAAATCACGAAATTCGTTGAACAAGGAAATCACGAATTTCGTGAAATGATTGCAAAATAAAATCACGAATTTCGATGAAAGGTCGCAGGTGAAAATCGCGGATTTCGGCACACGATCTCTGACAAAATCGCGAACATCGGCAAACGATCCCAGAAAAGTCGCGAATTTAGATAAATGTTCGCGAAAAAAATTAAGAATTTCGGCAAGTGATCGCGGAAGAAAATCGCGAATTTCGTAAAACAATCATTGAAAAATAATCGCGAGAATTTCAGCAAACGATCGTGGAAAAAATCGGGAATTTCGGCACACGATTGCAGAAATTCACAATTTTCATAGTCGGCAGTGAAAAAATTCGTAAATTTCGGCACTCGGTAGTGGTGAAAAAATCGTCAAATAAACGCTGAATAAAATCGCGAATTTCGTCAAAAGGTCATGGGAGAAAATCGCGAATTTCGACAAACGATCTCTGACAAAATCGCGAGCATCGGCAAACGATCCCCGAAAAAATTGCAAATTTAGACAAATGATCGCGAAAAAAATCGAGAATTTCGGCAAGTGATCGCGGAAGAAAATAGCGAATTTCGGAAAACAATCGTGGAAAAATAAACGCTCAGATTTCAGCAAACGATTGCGGAAAACATCACAAATTTCAGCAAAAGATCTCGGAACACAAAAGCGAGAACATCGGCAAACAATCCCAGAAAAAAATCGCGAATTTAGACAAATGATCGCGAAAAAAAAATCGAGGATTTCGGCAGGTGATCGCGGAAGAAAATCGCGAATTTCGGAAAACAATCGTGGAAAAATAATCGCGCGAATTTCAGTAAACGATCGCGGGAAAATCGCGAATTTCGGCACACGACTGCAGAAATTCACAATTTTTATAGTTGGCAGTGAAAAAAATCGTAAATTTCGGCAATCGGTAGTGGTAAAAAATCGTCAAATACTCGCTAAGTAAAATCGGGAATTTCGTCGAATCATTGCGAGAAAATATCGCGATGAGGTCGCGTAAAAAATCGCGAATTTCGAGAAATGATTGTGAAATCAAATCGCAAATTTCGTCGAACGACTGCGGAATAAAATCGCAAATTTCGGCAAACGATCTCTGCAAAAATCACGAATTTAGACACACGACAACGGAATAAAAGCGCGAATTTCGGCAAACGGTCGCGGAAAATAATCGCGAAAATTTTCCGTTTCATTATGGTCTTCGGGGTAAATCGTAAAATTCTATAGATCAAATACAGAGCTACACGAAAGAAATCATTAAGCATGTTAGTTTTTAGGCGTGAATTTTTATAGTGTGTTTGTCATTTTTTAGCTGAACTATATCTTATCTTACAGAAAAATGCTTTTAGAATATGAATAAATTAGTACGATTGTGCTAAAGAAATCATATGCATTGCCTCTTATAGATGTTGATTACTGTATGTTACACATTTTCCAGCTCAAGTAAATTTTAGTATATTATGTAATATGCAAATAAATACAGGTTTACTACCAAAAATTCGTATTAATGTTTGTGAAAGGGTTATAAAAAAATGCACTTTCAATATTTATGCCTTCTTTTTTTTCTGCCGAACCAAATATGATGTACATGGCTGAACAAAAGTATATTTTATTAAACAAAAACCTAATTTGCAGAACAAATTAAAAAAAACAAAATTTATTTCCTGAGAAGGGGCAGATATTAAGATATTTCATTCAATTCGTTCTACATTTAATGTTAAATTTTTGTAACAAATAAGCTAAACCAATTGAACATTAAAAAATAAAAATGAAATTCATACAATATAATGCTTTAAACACCTATATACTTAGATTCCGTTCAAATGAAATTGAAATAAATCTTAGACTTTTTTTAAAGTTTTGTATTTTGCATGTACCTTATCATATTATGTACAATCGTCATAAACATAATGCAAAATCTGCAGTACAAATATTTACAACTTAAAAATGGAATCTTAATATCTGTCCCTTCTCAGGAAATAAATTTTGTTTTTTAATCTGTTCTGCAAATTATGTTTTTGTTTAATATATCAAGTTTTTTTTATAACTACTGCATTCAGACAAACACATTTCAAAATTAATGGAGGGTATCATCATCAGGCTTTGATTTGTGCGATATCGCATCACAATGTGTGATGCAATTTACCTATGTATAATTCAAAATGTTTCACCAGTGCAGTAATGTAGGTTGCTGTAGTTTGGTCAAAAAACTACAATCTGAACTTAAAAAATCTGCTTGAAAATCTCATTTTTTTCCACTATGACATCATATTCATCTTCTTTTAATTCTTAAAAAAAAAAAAAAAAAAAAAAAAAAAACTATTTCAGTTTCTTCAGTTTCATGTTTCACGTGAAAACAATTCAACTAAAAATAGGCAAATTATTATTACGGCTTTTGAATTATTTACAACAATGAAGGAAAAATGTTAAATTTTATTAGAAAACGTCCGTTGATTCTCAATGAAAAAAGTGAAATTTGGAATTATTAAGAAAAATATTTGAATAATGTAAATAAAAATTAGCCCATGTTACTCTCTAGATTATAATCCACGTATATGCGAAGGCATTTTATGATCCGTTTTGATCCCGACGTTTGGCAAATGTTTTTACACTTTGAATTTATAATATTATTAGAATTAGCAAAGAATTAAAAATGAGTGGCATCAGGGACAAAAAGGTGGGAAGAAAAAATGAAAAAGTTATGATCTCCATAGGCTTTTCTATGTTAAATTAACATTGAGAAGTGACACTGGAAATAAATAAGTATTGCGCTGCCGCACAATACTTAAATACCTTGTCTGTCAACTGAAAAATGACAATTCCTAGGAAAACCTTTTTAGTTATTTCCTGCATTTTCCAGCTATTTAGTTTCGCTATGTGGAGTGAGTAAAGCTCTATAGATCGTATACAAGGTTGCACAAAAGAATTCGCATACATTATCTGCTATTGAAAGCAATTCTTCAAAAAGGGATTTTTAAATGCATTCTAAGTTTTTAAAAATGTTTATTTAGGCTCATTTCATCGAATGAAAGAAGAAAATTTCTTAACAATATACTGATAATGTTGAAAAATGTTTCATATTCTATAACCGATGCATACTTGTGGAGCAAACATGCAAACCATGCTTCCTCCTTTAGATACAAATTTTCAAAAAACACAAAAAACTGATAAATAAGAAAATAACTTGTATTTAATTCTCATTTTTATTGTGTATTTTTATTACTGTTTATTAGAAAGAATTGAAAGCATACCTAAGATATTAAACATAAAACAAATTAATAAAATGCATTTAATATTTGGAGAAATCACGTTTTGACCGAATTCAGAGGAGGAAACATGTTTTGATTGTTTGACAAGTGGATAAAACGCTGTTTGAATGAAATAAGTTCTAACTCACAAATAATACAATAGCATTATTTTATTTGAATAAATGCCGAATTTCAGTTGATTATTGTTAAAATAAAATGACAGATTATGGTACCTACTAGTATTCATTAAATATTTACTAAATAAATACTCGTTTGCCAGAAATCCACTTCAAATTTTAAAACCAATATCTTCATCTAGACAGTTATACACATCCCCCTCTTCTTTATTGCAGGCTTATCAATCATGGATAATGTGATTGTATCATCTGAATACATCATCAGGTTGATTTTGCCACTGTTCACTATACATTACCTTCAAAAGTTTTTTAACATCTTTGTTCTTTTCAACTAGTATGGCGTGGCTAAGAGGAAGATATTCTAAAACAACCCTTTGAACAAGGCAACAGTAACTCCCTTTTTAAGAAGATTTACATCATATTCTTCATTTAGATCTTGAAATCTATAATTCTGGAAGCCTTTAACTTTAACAGTTCTCTCATTTTTTCTAAAACAAGCCGTTTCAATTGTGATATGTATGGTAGGTTTCGGAAGTACACATTAAGTGACAAATATGATTGGCAGACTGGGGAAATCACTGCTTGATTGAATGCAGGCTTTGGAGGAAACACTCTTTGATTGAAACGTCAAGTTTTAAAATTGATTTATAATCGGAGAAAAATTTTTTAGTAAAAAATACCATTTATTTCTGTGCAATTTAACACAGAGTTCATAAAAATAACAATAACTCATTTTTTATTTTTTTGTGAGAAAACACGGTTTGAATGTTTGCTCCACACTTTCGTTCTTGCTCTTCTTAATTTGAAACCTGAACAAATAGTTTAAAATTTTTTATATTTAAGGATAATATCAATTTTTAAATTCGTAAGCTAAAATTCTCCTGTGTAGCCTAAAAAAAAGCATCGCAGTAAAATTTCTGAGTCATGTCAATCAGAACGCTAGCTGCAGATTTTCTTTTGTTGTTGTTTTGTTTTAATAAACTTTTATTATTTGTTGCCCTCTGACAGAAAACGTTAAACATATTTATCTCAATCACCTCCCTCACCATCCTCGTCATTTTAAAAATTCTTAAAAAGCCAAAGTTTTGACACATTTTTAATAAGTTTGTTTGAACTCTTTTCTAATTGAACTTTTCATCAGACGTAATAAGAGATATAACTGTTGTGCAGTCAATATTTTTAAATATTTCTTTAAAAATGTGAAATGCTTAGTTTGTGATTTCTCCTTTTTTTTTAGTATATTACTAAGTTTAAAATTTATTTAAATATTAAAAGTTTGACGTATTAAATTTAATTGTGCATATGTGTGTGCACATGGTTATAGAAGGGGTTGGGGGCGCATAAATTTTTTCATAAGCGCCTCTAGATTTTTGCCCCCCTAGTTTTAGAGCCCAAGTTACGCCTATGATATATATGTATTTAGTACGTATATAAGTAGTATTCAAGTTTTTAGAAAAAGCTATTTAATCATGGAAGACGGTAGTATTTCGAGTGACGCAGCCTTAAGCCTAAAATCGTATCGTATCGTATCGTTAAAATCGTATCGTATCGTATCGTATCATAGAATTCGTAGATGGCGGAACTTATATATACAGCTAACTCGACATCAAAGAAAACGCGAAAAGCCGCCTTTTAATAACTCAGCAGATATATGTCTTATTGTTCTGAATTTTCTAGAACAGTCTTATATCTGCAGTCTAATCGTATACTGAAATTTTTGCATTTCTACGTGCAGTATATTTTGAGATCTAAATAGCCATTTTTAAAGTGAAAACGTTGGTATAATATCGAGGAAGTTCCTAATTTGAAAATCTCGAAAACGGTTCTAACGATTATTTTTAAATTGATACATAATATAACTATGATTAAGGCGAGGTGAATAACACTTTTCTTTTTTCTGGGAAAACTCTCGTTCGTTAAATAATTCGATTTTTTTTTTCTCTCGAAAATGACACGGGCGATTTTTTAAAAATCAAATAAATATGTTTCAGATGAACCAAATAACAATTTACTTGTTTCCAGCAAGACTCTTGTTCGTTTTATAATGCGCATGAAAAATCGGACTATATTTCTTCGCCATTCTATGGAAATTTCACCGAAAGTGCATGGCACTGTATTCATACACATGCTTTCTTTTTAACCACTTTTGGGGAGAAAAATATTGTCTTCCCACTGGCTGAGTGGCTAAGGGCCATCGTTTACTGACCTTAAGATAGGCAGTTCGATACTCGCTGGTACGTGTTTTCACATGTGAATGTTTTTTTTTTTTAAAGTCTGCTAGTTGATCATTATTCTCAGTTCCTTTGTAATTTTTTTAATTGCTATTAAGTTAAATAAAATTACAATTATAATGACGCCAATTGGATGATGATTATTTCTTGGCAATTTTTCAACAATAAAAATATTACCATAAATTTTATAAATATATTTAATTTCAATCACTTTACAAAAAATATACATTAATAATTATTATTTGAATATAAATCACACGATCAGAAACGTAAAAAAATAATTCATTTCAGCTCTTCTTTTTATAATATCATTTTTTATTATTATGACGGTCAATCAATATATAATCACTGACATCCATAATATTATTATTATTATAATTATTATTTTCCTTGCATAAAAGCTATTGTGATGTAATAATTCTTTTATAATAAATAATTTAGTTGAAATGTTTTATTTATAAATATCAATGAAGTTTGATAACCCCGAGACAATTATTTTTATTTAACTTTGCAATATTTACAGTTTACATAATAAGCATATCAGAATTCTGGTGTTGCCATCTTTTGACGCAATTGCGTAGTATTATAGAGAAATGTTTGATAAAAACGTTGAAGCAGACAGTTTTTAAATCGAAGAATTATTTTAAGAGATATTTAATGTTAAATCTGGATAAAATTGTCTCATTAAAAAAGTCTCATAGGAAAAGAAAATATACATGGGAATTTAATCATTTTCATTCAATTTAATCATTCAATAGAAACTCGAAGTTTGCAGAGTGCATTTATTATTCTTAACTTGCCTAATTTTTTGACGGTTTATTTCAATTTTAAATTAAAATTTTCAGAATTTCCAGAGATATTTTTTACATATTTTAGAAAAGGTTATTTTAAATTGTTGCCAAATGTTAAAACAGCGCAAAGAATAATATATCCTTTAAATTAAAAATTTATTCACACGTGACTATTATAAACAGAAAAAAATCCTTTTAAATTAGAATTAAATGATAACGTGTTAAAAGCAGGAAAATATTAAACATTACATCATAAAAATTGTTTTTACACATGCTTACTTAAAATGAAAGAAAATTATAAAATAATCAATTATTTTCAAATTAAAATTAAATGATTACGCATTAAAAGAAGGAAAACATTGAAAATTACGTCATAAAAATTATATTTATACGTGAATATTAAAAGAAAAAGAAAATTTTTAAATAATAAATTCATTGATATGTGTTAAAAGTCGTAAATGGAGGAAATTACGTCATATTGGCCAAAGTGGCCAAAACAGTTTACAAAACACATTGCAAAACATATTGCAAAACAGTGTAAATTAAAAAATATATTTATATGAGAGATTTATTTCAAATTTCGAGATGATATTTTTAACTATAGTTGCTAATTTTAAGGTAGCGCAAATAATAATATTATCTTTCTAATAATAAAAATATTTTCAGTTGAATGTTACAAAGAGAAAGGAAAGTTTGGTGAAAATTATGTCAGATTTAAAACGTTACATTTAAAATCTCTTATTTAAAATCATTTTCTTATAGCGTTGTTAAAAAATACCACAAAGCAAAGACTCTGTTGACTTAGTTCCTTTTATATTTGGTAATTTTCAAATGTTTAACTAATCTTATTTAATCAAGCAGGGAAATAGCAACTAACATCAGCTGATTCGGTTTTGAAATCCCTCAGTAAAAGGGAAACCCGTTTACAGTAAGATCGCCATTGATTTTTTAATTATACAGAGCAGCCTCGATTATCCGAGCTAATTGGGACTGTTAGTAAATCGGAATCGGAAATCTCGGTTAATAGAAACTGTGTGTAAAAACTCGCCGTGCTTGCGAATTTAACATCTCTGTTAAAAAAATATATAGAACGTTTTTTAAATAATAAAAGTAAATATATGTAAAGTTCTGTTTCACAGCTTAACAAATTTTAAAAGAAAATCAACTACCAGTAGTTAATTTTAAAATGCAAATTGAAAAATTTACGAAAGTTCACACAGCCACTGGAAACAAAGCATTGTTCGCTATTGACTTCTCAGGGTCCAATGTTTCTTTGAAGTTGAGGGCTTTTGGGGGCAGAAGGGCCTGTATAGCACGGACAGTGAGCTAAAGAGTGTGGTTATTTTTAAGGCTCATTCAAAAGGAAAAAAAATCAGACTTTGTTATCGGCTCGGTTAACAGAAACCTCGATTAATCGAAGCTCGGTTAATCCAGGTTCTACTATAATTCAATCTTCCGTAATCTTTTTAAAGCAGATCAAATTAATGGACTTTAGCACAAAGTCACATAGCTGATAACTGCCATGCTTGTTGGCCACCTTTTTTTCAAAAAGTTTGCTTCACCTTATTCAATTAATGAGATATCTCCGATAAAATAAGTCACATTTTCCCGTTCTAAAATACTGGTATCCAAAAATCGTAGCATGTAACTGACACTACAAGTACTCATGGAACTAGACTATTTTAAGTCTGATTTTTATTATAGACTATATAAAATTATTAAAAATATATATTATGATAGGAACTAGCGGGCTTCGTCCGCTATTTACGTTACGGATTATAAAAATCATGTTTTTTTTAGGGAAAAAGAAATAAAAAACCTATTTGACGATAGGTTTATAAAGACACATTTTGTATTTGTTATATTTTAGGGGATGAGGAGGGGGGCTATTTTGATTAAATATCGCAATTAGTCTACATGGCAGATATAATTATGATAGACACTAGCGGGCTTCGCCCCTCTATGTCGCCTTATGGGTCCAGCTTCCATAACTCAGAAACCACCTTTCGGACATCAATGCAACAGATTCCAAACGTTATAATTAACTTAATAATCACCCTATATAGCATTAAAGTAAATTTATGAGTACTGCATACTATTTTTTATCGTAATTTCTGAAGAGAAAAAATTATTTCGGTTCCATTCTTAGGTACTGGTCTGAAAAATTTTGAAAAAGGGGGAAGGAGGGGACATGAGACTGCTGTTTGTCAAACAACACAACGGGCTCTGGCTTATTCAACTTGGTTTTTGATGACTTCAATTGGAAGGTGGTTATTTTAAAAGAGTGCGTTCCCTGCCCCATGAAAATTGGAACTATTGGTGCTACATCTATGTAAGGATTTAATAATTATAAATTAACATTTTGGATTTATTAATTTAAGGATAAAGTGTTTTTAAAGGAATATCAAATGAAACCCTCTGTGCGATCTGCGATTATACTTACCCAGTTGTTTTTATATACAAACTGCTATAAGGAAAATTGTAATAAAATAGTAAAAATTAAATCTGCATTAAATTCCATAAGTATCTTTTTTTTAATCATTTTATCACTAACCTCAAAAAAGTAATGATATCAATGCAAAAACCCTTGACGGGTTAAAAGTTTCTGACGCAGCACTTTATCTTATGCTCTAAGAATTTTAAATATGGAACTTAAAAATACTGATATCAAATTTTGAGTGACGTTATGCTATTTCTTAAAAAATATATTTGTATTTATTTCACCATTTTATTTTTGTTTTATTTATAATCGCATGTGCAAAAGTTATGTTCAACATGAAAAGCTGCATAAAATTTTATTCGCTGTTGCTTTATCATTTACATCTCTCATAAATTCAAAATATGTGTTTTAAAAGATATGATATAAAATTTAAGTGACGCCTTGATGTGACTTTAAAAGGTTTGTTTTTTAAAATTCAATTTAAATTATTTTTGACTTGGTTAAAATATTTTTTTTACATCTACACAATACTTTTAATTTTCCAATTCACTGTTAAATATATCACTTTCATTGAATCTATACTATGCATTGAAATGTATTTATTTCAATAAATTGATTTATCTTTTGTGTCACGCTATTCAAAATTGTGAGTAAGATTTATGTAAATGGTTTCTTTGCGTCATTGTGTCCAAACTACATGAAATGTATGAAAAAGGATAGTTTGACGCAAATAAACCATTTATATAAATCTTACTCACAATTTTGAATAGCGTGACACAAAAGATAAATCAATTTATTGAAATAAATACATTTCAATGCATAGTATAGATTCAATGAAAGTGATATATTTAACAGTGAATTGGAAAATTAAAAGTATTGTGTAGATGTAAAAAAAAATATTTTAACGAAGTCAAAAATAATTTAAATTGAATTTTAAAAAACAAACCTTTTAAAGTCACATCAAGGCGTCACTTAAATTTTATATCATATCTTTTAAAACACATATTTTGAATTTATGAGAGATGTAAATGATAAAGCAACAGCGAATAAAATTTTATGCAGCTTTTCATGTTGAACATAACTTTTGCACATGCGATTATAAATAAAACAAAAATAAAATGGTGAAATAAATACAAATATATTTTTTAAGAAATAGCATAACGTCACTCAAAATTTGATATCAGTATTTTTAAGTTCCATATTTAAAATTCTTAGAGCATAAGATAAAGTGCTGCGTCAGAAACTTTTAACCCGTCAAGGGTTTTTGCATTGATTATAATTTACGGTTATGTTTAGGAAGATTTTGTCTCTGAACTACGATGGAAAGGAAAATATAGCCCATACATTGATTACATTTAGGTAAATTGAGGAGTTTAGGGTAAAATATTGTGAAATTTAGCCCAATACGCAAAACACTCTACAGGAAATTCTATTGCATATATATGTATTTTCTGTATACACGTAATTTATATGACAGTGGTGAAGACAATAAACTAAAAATTTTCATGAGTTATGAGTCAATAACTTGCAATTTGATTTTTATAGTGATATTTCAATAGCTTTTTGAGAAATCACGTTTTGCGTAATATGGAATTTTCACTGAAAAGTTTTCCATAAATACATTTACAATTGAAATATTTACTTAACTATTTTAAACTTTACTTAACATTTACTTAACAGTTATGTGAATTGGAAATTTACTGTATTTATCGATCAAGGTCTTTTTTTTTTTGTGTGTGTGTGTGCACCGTTTATATCTAAAAGACAGTTTTTTCAGTTTTTGTACGAAGGAAAAAAAAATTAACGCTGAAACGTTTGGCACTTCCGGTTCAGTTCATAGCTATCAAGTAGTTTTGAATTCTGATAACTTATATTTTTTCTATAGTACAATAAATGTAAGCGCAGATTTGGAAAGGTAAAAATGTGGGCTTTAATAAAATGTAATACAAAGAAAACGAAAATTTTTGACAAAAGTCTCATTTTAAACAGAATCGGATATCCTCATTGGTTAGTATTTTTCATTTTTTATCGATACTTTAGTTCTCCTTGTAAAACCAGCATAATGAGCCTATTCGAATAAAAAAAAAAAAAAAAATCCCTGCCGGCCCGGCCTACAGGTGGAGATAGATTTCGAAGTTAAGTATACTAATTTCACAAACAAAAACCAAATCATGATTAGAGATAAACCCACTTTAACAATTTTAGCTGGCCGCTTTTGGCGAGTTTTTATTTCATTTTTATATAATAACTGGTTTTATCAGAATCATGTTAAGGCGGTATTAAAAAAAAAAAACTTTTCCATGCTCAACAACTCGAAATTTTCTGGCATAACTCCAGATTCATTTTTAATAGGAAAAACATTAAACTTTTTAAGAGAGATTTTTGAAGAGATTTATAAGCGACCTGTGTTTTTAATTTTCGTTCAATTAATTAAAACTTGATACATAAACAATTATTTTCTCAGTAAGACAATATTTTTCGCTTCTAACACAATCGCTTCGGGAAATTCCGTTCAAAATGCCCACTTTGACATCATTTTTTGAAATATATTCTGCCTCTGTCAAAACATCGATCATTACGGTACATTATATAGTTTCTGAATAAGCGAATCTAGCAACTGGATGCGTTTGAGACCAAAAATGAATTTAAAAATGAGTCAGAAAATAAGCAGTTTGGATTTGAATACTCCCTTAATACGATGATTTTTCCAACACAATCCGCTTCGGGAAATCCGGTTCAAAAGGCCCACTTTGACAGCATGTTTTAAAATATATTCTGCCTCTATCAAAAAATTGAACATTAAGGTACATTATATAGTTTCTGAGTAAGAAAAGGTACCAATTGGAAGCCTTTGAGAGTAAAAATGAATTGTAAAATGTGTCAGAAAATAAGCAGTTTGGATTCGAATACACCCTTACTAAGATGATTTTTTTCTTCAACCGCTATGTATTTTTAATTTGTTTTTGCTGTAAGAATTGGTCCTATCCAAAACTTGTCTATATAGATGTTGTAGACAATATTAAGAAGATATATGATAAATTCATGGGGACTTTATATCTTTTGAATTGACGGAGTTATGAATTTTTTTTTCTTCAAACGCCCTTTTTGTTTTCGTTTTTAATTTTTTTTGCGGTACGAATTGGTCCTATCAAAAACTTGTGAATATAAAAGTTGTAGATAATATTAAGGAGATTCATGATAAAATTAATTAGATTTGATATCTTGAGAATTGACGAAGTTATGAATTTTTTTCTCCCCAAAACCCTATTTTTTGCGCCCCTTGAGCCCATTTTTAACTTTATCAAAAATCTGTGATACATAAATTTTTGGCCCTATTTTTAGAAGTAATAAAAACTTTAAACTGATTCGATATGTACAAAATTTAAGAAGTTATGGGGGTTTTTCGGTTTTCACAAAACCCCTCCCTATTTCCTTCCCCTTGGTCCGATTTTGCCCATTAACGAACTTGACCGAGATTTTATGCCCCTTGATTTTATGTATCAGTTTGGAAGAGATTGGTGCAGAATTGTGGAAGTTATCGTGTCCAGAAGAAAGTGATATATATAGATACATACATAGATAGATAGATAGATAGATAAAGTTTTTTACTGAGGGTGGTTTTGGGCTCTAGGGGTCATGATCGGTGTAGATCTGCAAAAATTTTTCAGAAATTCCAACATTGGAACGACGCCAATAGGTAGTATTTCATACGAAATCTACCTAAAAGAGTTATCAAAATCAAAGCATCCGTTTCTAAACAAATAATTGTAATTCATTGAACAGTATATGGCTAATCGCCATTGGACACCCCTTCAAAAGCACTTTGGAACATCCATGCACGTCATACACTGGTCAGATATGGTATAAAAAGGCGTTGAGCAGCTGCTGAAGTCATTATGGATAAAAGGAGTGAACTTAGTGCGGAGGAAAGAGATAATTGGAGCTCACAGATTTGAGCATCCAATCTCTGATATTTCCAAAAAATTTCAGAATTTAAAAACTACTTGATATCTGAAAATAAAACCGGAAATGCCAAACGTTTCAGCGTTAATTTTTTTTCTTTCGTACAAAAACTGCCAAAACTGTCTTTTAGATATAAACGGTACACACACACACACACACACACATACACACACACAAAGACCTTGATCGATAAGTACAGTAAATTTCCAATTCTCATAACTGTTAAGTAAATGTTAAATAAAGTTTAAAATAGTAAAGTAAATGTTTCTGTTAAATAAATATATTTTATGGAAAATGCACTTTTCTGTGGAAATTCCACATGCATAACGTAATTTCTCAAAAAGCTATTGAAATATCACTATAAAAATCAAATTGCAAATTATTGACTCATAACTCATGAAAAATGTATAATATATATTAGATTTCAGTTTATTATCTTCACCACTGTCATACAAATTACTTGTATACAGAAAATACATATAGTATATGCGATAGAATTTAGTGTAGAGTGTTTTGCGTATATTGGGCTAAATTTCACAAAATTTTACCATAAACTCCTCAATTTACCTAAATGTAAACAATGTATGGACTATATTTTCTTTTTCATCGTAGTTTAGAGTCAAAATCTTCCTAAACATAACCTTAAACTATAATTAAATAACTTTTTTTAAAAACTTGCTCCGAACGCTGTCAGATAACTTTAAAATAGCAATTTGTGGACGATTCCTTATCATTCAGCGAGTTTTAGTGAGAAACTAAAAAACAGCTCACTCTAACGCCGATATCTCTCTGAATTTTTATGATATTTGAAAGATCTTTTTCAATAAGTTGCTCCATAGATTTGACTATTAAATTATGCAAAAAGTTCCTTGTTATCGTTCGCGCACGCGCATTTAAAAATTATTTTACACAACTGCACATATTTCCTTAAATATTTAATATATTTATATTCCAATTGCACTACATTATTTCTACTACATTTTGTCAATTTTTGTGAAACTGACGTTAAATTTGGTTAAAAATCCTGCATGTTATAAGCAAAAAACATGCAAGAATTTTTTTAATTTTTTAAATAAATCGCTATATCTCTATTAAAATACATGCTATTCTTACACAAATGAATACACATATTGTACAATGTCTGCCTGTGTATATTCTGTAGCGATAGATCATTTCGTGCATTTTATTTACAGTGTGATCTCAAGTATTATTTTTTAAATTTAATTTTTTGTTGGCCCCCTAATTGTCCTCCCTATAAAATCGACGTTAATAAATATGAAGTCAAACCTGTTCATTTTTATCCTAAAATTCCAGAAGAATCTGACAAGTATATTTTTAAATATTCGACAAAATGTCTGAAATTGAAAATTGCCGATCATTAATGGCCATATATTGTATATATGTCGTAAGCTAATTGAGAAATCCGGCTTTTTGCAAACAGCCTAGGCTCTTTGCAAAGAGTCGGGCTAATTGGAGAATCCATCTCCCTTTTTCCAATTAGCTTGATATTTTTCAGGCTTATTACAAAGAGCCTAGAAAGCGTTAGGCTAATTGAAAAATGACCATTTATTATCCGATCAGGGTGATAATTTTAGCTCACAGGCTATCAAAGCCTGAGAGCTTATGTGCCCGCCGATTCTGTATGTACGTGTGTACGTAACGCGATAAATCTTGATAGAAATATCCGATTTGCTCCAAAAAATTTTTTCTAGGTTCATTCTGATAAGGTGCTTCCCTGATTATTTTTTGGGGTTCATTGGTTAAGGATAAAGGGGGAAAAGGGGGCTAGTCCCCCCCCCCCTTAATTTATATAAATGGGTTTTTCATGCAGAAATATTCGATTTGCTCCAAATTGGGTACACCGGTTTATTGTGTTAAGGAGCTTCCCTGATTAGATTTGGAAGCTCATTATTTAAGTATAAAGGGGGGAAAGGGGGGGCGACCCCCCTTAATTTAGATAAATTGGTTTTTCATGATGAATTATTCGATTTGCTCCAAATTTGGTATACCGGTTTATTAAGTTAAGGAGCTGCCTTGATTAGATTTGGAGGTTCATTAGTTACATATAAAGGGAGGAAAGGGGGGGGCTATCCCCCCCGTAATTTAGATAAATGGGTTTTTCATGCAGAAATATGCGATTTGCTATAAATTTGGTATACCGGTTAATTATGTTAAGCAGCTTCCCTGATTACATTTGGAAGATCATTATTATGTATAAAGGGGGGAAAGGGGGGAAATTGCCTCTTCCCTTAATTTAGATAAATGCGTTTTTCATGTAGAATTATTCGATTAGCTCAAATTTGGTACACTAGTTTATTATGTTAAGGAGATGGCTTGATTAGATTTGGAGGTTCATTAGTTAAGTATAAAGGGAGGAAAGGGGGGCTAGACCCCCCCCCCTTAATTTAGATAAATAGGTTTTTCATGCAGAGTTATTCGATTTGCTCCAAATTTCGTATACCGGTTTATTATGTTAAGGAGCTGCCTTGATTAGATTTGGAGATTTATTGGTTAAGTATAAAAGAGGGACAGGGGCTAGTGTCCCCTTAATTTAGATAAATGGGTTTTTCATGCAGAGTTATTCGATTTGCTCCAAATTTCGTATACCGGTTTTTTATGTTAAGGAGCTTCCCTCATTAGATTTGGAGGTTCATTAGTTAAGTATAAAGGGAGGAAAGGGGGCTAGACCCCCTTCATTTAGGTAAATGGGATTTTAATGCAAAATTATTCGATTTGCTCCAAATTTGTGATACCGGTTTATTATGTTAAGGAGCTTCCCTGATTAGATTTGGAAGTTCATTAGTTAAGTATAAAGGGAGGAAAGGGGGGCTAGACCACCCCCTTCATTTATATAAATGGGTTTTTCATGCAGAGTTATTCGATCTGCTCCAAATTTCGTATACCGGCTTATTATGTTAAGGAGCTTCCCTGATTAGATTTGGAGGTTCATTAGTTAAGTATAAAGGGAGGAAAGGGGGGGCTAGACTCCCCCCTTAATTTAGATGAATGGGTTTTTCATGCAGAGTTATTCAATTTGCTCCAAATTTCGTATACCGGTTTATTATATTAAGGAGCTGCCTTGATGAGATTTGGAGATTTATTGGTTAGTATAAAGGAGGGACAGGGGGTAGTGTCCCCTTAATTTAGATAAATGGGTTTTTCATACAGAATTAATCGATTTGCTTCAAATTTGATATACCAGTTTATTACGATATGTCTTCCTTCATTTGATTTGGAGGTTCATTGGTTAAGTATAAAAGGGGGGAAAGGGGGGCAATTGACCCTCCCCTTAATTTAGATAAATGAGTTTTCATGCAGAATCATTTATTTCAGTTTAATTTTTTTTCTAGGTTCATTCTAATAAGGAGCTTTTCTGATTAGATTTGAAAGTTCATTGGTTCAGCATAAAGGGAGAAATGGGGGAGCTAATACCCCCCCCCCCCTCCTCTTAATTTTGTGAAATGGTTTTTTCATGCAGAATCATCTGATTTGCTTCAAATTTGGTATACCAGTTTATTATGTTGAGTAGCTTCCCTGATTAGATTTGGAGGTTCTTTGGTTAAGTAGAAAGAGGGGTAACGGGGACTAATACCTTCATTTATTTTTCGAAGGGCATTATTCTTTGAAATAAGAGTATAATATACAATTAGTGTGAATAGCCTGTGAGCTCAATGCCATCAGTTTAACTGGGCAATTTTTTTAAAATTAGGTTTATTAACGCATAACCCTACACAAACCCGAAAAATAAATTACAACAGACCGTACCCCGATCCGAGCAAGACAAAATAATTTCAATCTACATGCAACCCGACCCGAACCTGAGAGTTCCATTTGAAAAAACCCGAAATCCCGAACCAAATCTTATAACCGACAAAATTATTCCAAAGATCCATAACCGGATCCGAACAAGACAAATTAATTTCCGCGGACACGCAACGCTTACCAAAACCTAAAAATTCCATTCGAAGTCAACCTGAAACCCGTCCCGAACCAAATCTTAACCGACAAAAATATTCCAAAGAACTATAACCCGATGCAAACCAGACAAAATAATCTCCGTCCACCGGCAACCCGATCCGAACCTGAAAGTTCTAATTGAACTCAATCCGAAACCTGGTTGTGATCGGTTTTCGGGTTGACTTCAAATGGAACCTTCAAGTTCGGATCCGTTTGAAAAAAAATTAAACTAAATCAGATAATTCTGCATGAAAACCCATTTATCTAAATTAAGGGGAGGGGCAATTGCCCCCCTTTCCCCCCTTTTATACTTAACCAATAAACCTCCAAATCAAATGAAGGAAGACATATCGTAATAAACTGGTATATCAAATTTGAAGCAAATCGAACAATTCTGTATGAAAAACCCATTTATCTAAATTAAGGGGACACTAGCCCCTGTCCCTCCTTTATACTTAACCAATAAATCTCCAAATCTCATCAAGGAAGCTCCTTAATATAATAAACCGGTATACGAAATTTGGAGCAAATCGAATAACTCTGCATGAAAAACCCATTTATCTAAATTAAGGGGGGGGGGCTAGCCCCCCCTCCTTTCCTCCCTTTATATTTAACTAATGAACCTCCAAATCTAATCAAGCCATCTCCTTAACATAATAAACCAGTATACCAAATTTGAGCTAATCGAATAATTCTACATGAAAAACGCATTTATCTAAATTAAGGGGAGAGACAATTGCCCCCCTTTCCCCCCTTTTAACATAATAATGATCTTCCAAATGTAATCAGGGAAGCTGCTTAACATAATTAACCGGTATACCAAATTTATTGCAAATCGCATATTTCTGCATGAAAAACCCATTTATCTAAATTACGGGGGGATAGCTCCCCTTTCCTCTCTTTATATGTAACTGATGAACCTCCAAATCTAATCAAGGCAGCTCCTTAACTTAATAAACCGGTATACTAAATTTGGAGCAAATCGAATAATTCATCATGAAAAACTGATTTATCTAAATTAAGGGGGTAGCCCCCTTCCCCCTCTTTATACTTAAATAATGAGCTTCCAAATCTAATCAGGGAAGCTTCTTAACACAATAAACCGGTATACCAAATTTGGAGCAAATCGAATATTTCTGCATGAAAAACCCATTTATATAATTAAGGGTGGGGGGACTAGCCCTCCTTTTCCCCCTTTATCCTTAACCAATGAATTCCAAAAACTAATCAGGGAAGCACCTTATCAGAATGAACCTAGAAAAAAAAATTGAAACAAATCGGATATTTCTATCAAGAGTTATCGTGTTACGTACATACGTACGTACGTGCGTACACACGTACATACAGAATCGGCGGGTACATAAGCTCTCAGGCTTTGATAGCCTGTGAGCTAAAAATATCACCCTGATCGGATAATAAGTGGTCATTTTTCAATTAGCCTAACGCTTTCTAGGCTCTTTGCAATAAGCCTGAAAAATATCAGGCTAATTGGAAAAAGGAAGATGGATTCTCCAATTAGCCCGGCTCTTTGCAAAGAGCCTAGGCTGTTTGCAAAGAGCCGGATTTCTCAATTAGCCTACGACATATACATTTGTTGTACATATACATACGAATATATGCATGTATATATACATATATATGTACAGGGTGTGTTCACAAAGTTTCAAGACTGGTCTGATAATTCAAAATTTATTAAAAATTTTTGTACCGCGAACTAAAATTCTTCGAAATATAACCCTTGTGCATCAACACACCGTTGCCAGCGTTTTTTCCATTTTTCAAAGGCCTCATAGAAGTCTTCGCACGAAAGGCTGTTAAGGGATCTCTTCGAAGCTGCCCTGATCGCTGGAATAGTGTCGAATCCCTTCCCTTTCACGTCTTTCTTGACCCAGGAGAACAAAAAAAAAGTTGCTGGGACCGGAGACCGGCTAACTGCGCCTATGCCAACCCTTCTTTGCCTCCCCCTGTATGAACTGCGCTCGGCGTCACGGGGAACGGAAATCATTGTCACCCCCGCCTCTTATACTTATGGGCACGAAGTGACAGCTTTTTTTGTTACAAAGACTCTTTTCTGTTGGCGTTAATTCGCTAAATTGGGCGCTTTATCGATAATTTGGGATATCAATAACGTTTTTTCTTAAACTCATAAAAATTTTATACACATATATTTTATATATGTATATAATAAATTTTTTTGTTAATAATAACTATTAAATCACAGAAAAATCGACAATATAAAAATGTATATCCGTTAATATAAAATGCACAAATTGAAAAAAAAAAGGAAATAAATAAGAGTATGATGATAAAAAATCCGTATATAAATATCAATGCAAAAACCCTTGACGGGTTAAAAGTTTCTGACGCAGCACTTTATCTTATGCTCTAAGAATTTTAAATATGGAACTTAAAAATACTGATATCAAATTTTGAGTGACGTTATGCTATTTCTTAAAAAATATATTTGTATTTATTTCACCATTTTATTTTTGTTTTATTTATAATCGCATGTGCAAAAGTTATGTTCAACATGAAAAGCTGCATAAAATTTTATTCGCTGTTGCTTTATCATTTACATCTCTCATAAATTCAAAATATGTGTTTTAAAAGATATGATATAAAATTTAAGTGACGCCTTGATGTGACTTTAAAAGGTTTGTTTTTTAAAATTCAATTTAAATTATTTTTGACTTCGTTAAAATATTTTTTTACATCTACACAATACTTTTAATTTTCCAATTCACTGTTAAATATATCACTTTCATTGAATCTATACTATGCATTGAAATGTATTTATTTCAATAAATTGATTTATCTTTTGTGTCACGCTATTCAAAATTGTGAGTAAGATTTATGTAAATGGTTTATTTGCGTCAAACTATCCTTTTTCATACATTTCATGTAGTTTGGACACAATGACGCAAAGAAACCATTTACATAAATCTTACTCACAATTTTGAATAGCGTGACACAAAAGATAAATCAATTTATTGAAATAAATACATTTCAATGCATAGTATAGATTCAATGAAAGTGATATATTTAACAGTGAATTGGAAAATTAAAAGTATTGTGTAGATGTAAAAAAAATATTTTAACCAAGTCAAAAATAATTTAAATTGAATTTTAAAAAACAAACCTTTTAAAGTCACATCAAGGCGTCACTTAAATTTTATATCATATCTTTTAAAACACATATTTTGAATTTATGAGAGATGTAAATGATAAAGCAACAGCGAATAAAATTTTATGCAGCTTTTCATGTTGAACATAACTTTTGCACATGCGATTATAAATAAAACAAAAATAAAATGGTGAAATAAATACAAATATATTTTTTAAGAAATAGCATAACGTCACTCAAAATTTGATATCAGTATTTTTAAGTTCCATATTTAAAATTCTTAGAGCATAAGATAAAGTGCTGCGTCAGAAACTTTTAACCCGTCAAGGGTTTTTGCATTGATATCATTACTTTTTTGAGGTTAGTGATAAAATGATTAAAAAAAAGATACTTATGGAATTTAATGCAGATTTAATTTTTACTATTTTATTACAATTTTCCTTATAGCAGTTTGTATATAAAAACAACTGGGTAAGTATAATCGCAGATCGCACAGAGGGTTTCATTTGATATTCCTTTAAAAACACTTTATCCTTAAATTAATAAATCCAAAATGTTAATTTATAATTATTAAATCCTTACATAGATGTAGCACCAATAGTTCCAATTTTCATGGGGCAGGGAACGCACTCTTTTAAAATAACCACCTTCCAATTGAAGTCATCAAAAACCAAGTTGAATAAGCCAGAGCCCGTTGTGTTGTTTGACAAACAGCAGTCTCATGTCCCCTCCTTCCCCCTTTTTCAAAATTTTTCAGACCAGTACCTAAGAATGGAACCGAAATAATTTTTTCTCTTCAGAAATTACGATAAAAAAATAGTATGCAGTACTCATAAATTTACTTTAATGCTATATAGGGTGATTATTAAGTTAATTATAACGTTTGGAATCTGTTGCATTGATGTCCGAAAGGTGGTTTCTGAGTTATGGAAGCTGGACCCATAAGGCGACATAGAGGGGCGAAGCCCGCTAGTGTCTATCATAATTATATCTGCCATGTAGACTAATTGCGATATTTAATCAAAATAGCCCCCCCTCCTCATCCCCTAAAATATAACAAATACAAAATGTGTCTTTATAAACCTATCGTCAAATAGGTTTTTATTTCTTTTTCCCTAAAAAAAAACATGATTTTTATATCCGTAACGTAAATAGCGGACGAAGCCCGCTAGTTCCTATCATAATATATATTTTTAATAATTTTATATAGTCTATAATAAAAATCAGACTTAAAATAGTCTAGTTCCATGAGTACTTGTAGTGTCAGTTACATGCTACGATTTTTGGATACCAGTATTTTAGAACGGGAAAATGTGACTTATTTTATCGGAGATATCTCATTAATTGAATAAGGTGAAGCAAACTTTTTGAAAAAAAGGTGCCCAACAAGCATGGCAGTTATCAGCTATGTGACTTTGTGCTAAAGTCCATTAATTTGATCTGCTTTAAAAAGATTACGGAAGATTGAATTATAGTAGAACCTGGATTAACCGAGCTTCGATTAATCGAGGTTTCTGTTAACCGAGCCGATAACAAAGTCTGATTTTTTTTCCTTTTGAATGAGCCTTAAAAATAACCACACTCTTTAGCTCACTGTCCGTGCTATACAGGCCCTTCTGCCCCCAAAAGCCCTCAACTTCAAAGAAACATTGGACCCTGAGAAGTCAATAGCGAACAATGCTTTGTTTCCAGTGGCTGTGTGAACTTTCGTAAATTTTTCAATTTGCATTTTAAAATTAACTACTGGTAGTTGATTTTCTTTTTAAATTTGTTAAGCTGTGAAACAGAACTTTACATATATTTACTTTTATTATTTAAAAAACGTTCTATATATTTTTTTAACAGAGATGTTAAATTCGCAAGCACGGCGAGTTTTTACACACAGTTTCTATTAACCGAGATTTCCGATTCCGATTTACTAACAGTCCCAATTAGCTCGGATAATCGAGGCTGCTCTGTATAATTAAAAAATCAATGGCGATCTTACTGTAAACGGGTTTCCCTTTTACTGAGGGATTTCAAAACCGAATCAGCTGATGTTAGTTGCTATTTCCCTGCTTGATTAAATAAGATTAGTTAAACATTTGAAAATTACCAAATATAAAAGGAACTAAGTCAACAGAGTCTTTGCTTTATGGTATTTTTTAACAACGCTATAAGAAAATGATTTTAAATAAGAGATTTTAAATGTAACGTTTTAAATCTGACATAATTTTCACCAAACTTTCCTTTCTCTTTGTAACATTCAACTGAAAATATTTTTATCATTAGAAAGATAATATTATTATTTGCGCTACCTTAAAATTAGCAACTATAGTTAAAAATATCATCTCGAAATTTGAAATAAATCTCTCATATAAATATATTTTTTAATTTACACTGTTTTGCAATATGTTTTGCAATGTGTTTTGTAAACTGTTTTGGCCACTTTGGCCAATATGACGTAATTTCCTCCATTTACGACTTTTAACACATATCAATGAATTTATTATTTAAAAATTTTCTTTTTCTTTTAATATTCACGTATAAATATAATTTTTATGACGTAATTTTCAATGTTTTCCTTCTTTTAATGCGTAATCATTTAATTTTAATTTGAAAATAATTGATTATTTTATAATTTTCTTTCATTTTAAGTAAGCATGTGTAAAAACAATTTTTATGACGTAATGTTTAATATTTTCCTGCTTTTAACACGTTATCATTTAATTCTAATTTAAAAGGATTTTTTTCTGTTTATAATAGTCACGTGTGAATAAATTTTTAATTTAAAGGATATATTATTCTTTGCGCTGTTTTAACATTTGGCAACAATTTAAAATAACCTTTTCTAAAATATGTAAAAAATATCTCTGGAAATTCTGAAAATTTTAATTTAAAATTGAAATAAACCGTCAAAAAATTAGGCAAGTTAAGAATAATAAATGCACTCTGCAAACTTCGAGTTTCTATTGAATGATTAAATTGAATGAAAATGATTAAATTCCCATGTATATTTTCTTTTCCTATGAGACTTTTTTAATGAGACAATTTTATCCAGATTTAACATTAAATATCTCTTAAAATAATTCTTCGATTTAAAAACTGTCTGCTTCAACGTTTTTATCAAACATTTCTCTATAATACTACGCAATTGCGTCAAAAGATGGCAACACCAGAATTCTGATATGCTTATTATGTAAACTGTAAATATTGCAAAGTTAAATAAAAATAATTGTCTCGGGGTTATCAAACTTCATTGATATTTATAAATAAAACATTTCAACTAAATTATTTATTATAAAAGAATTATTACATCACAATAGCTTTTATGCAAGGAAAATAATAATTATAATAATAATAATATTATGGATGTCAGTGATTATATATTGATTGACCGTCATAATAATAAAAAATGATATTATAAAAAGAAGAGCTGAAATGAATTATTTTTTTACGTTTCTGATCGTGTGATTTATATTCAAATAATAATTATTAATGTATATTTTTTGTAAAGTGATTGAAATTAAATATATTTATAAAATTTATGGTAATATTTTTATTGTTGAAAAATTGCCAAGAAATAATCATTATCCAATTGGCGTCATTATAATTGTAATTTTATTTAACTTAATAGCAATTAAAAAAATTACAAAGGAACTGAGAATAATGATCAACTAGCAGACTTTAAAAAAAAAAAACATTCACATGTGAAAACACGTACCAGCGAGTATCGAACTGCCTATCTTAAGGTCAGTAAACGATGGCCCTTAGCCACTCAGCCAGTGGGAAGACAATATTTTTCTCCCCAAAAGTGGTTAAAAAGAAAGCATGTGTATGAATACAGTGCCATGCACTTTCGGTGAAATTTCCATAGAATGGCGAAGAAATATAGTCCGATTTTTCATGCGCATTATAAAACGAACAAGAGTCTTGCTGGAAACAAGTAAATTGTTATTTGGTTCATCTGAAACATATTTATTTGATTTTTAAAAAATCGCCCGTGTCATTTTCGAGAGAAAAAAAAATCGAATTATTTAACGAACGAGAGTTTTCCCAGAAAAAAGAAAAGTGTTATTCACCTCGCCTTAATCACAGTTATATTATGTATCAATTTAAAAATAATCGTTAGAACCGTTTTCGAGATTTTCAAATTAGGAACTTCCTCGATATTATACCAACGTTTTCACTTTAAAAATGGCTATTTAGATCTCAAAATATACTGCACGTAGAAATGCAAAAATTTCAGTATACGATTAGACTGCAGATATAAGACTGTTCTAGAAAATTCAGAACAATAAGACATATATCTGCTGAGTTATTAAAAGGCGGCTTTTCGCGTTTTCTTTGATGTCGAGTTAGCTGTATATATAAGTTCCGCCATCTACGAATTCTATGATACGATACGATACGATACGATTTTAACGATACGATACGATACGATTTTAGGCTTAAGGCTGCGTCACTCGAAATACTACCGTCTTCCATGATATATTTACACAAAAAATTTAAACATTGAAGAATTTTTTAAACTACTTTAAAAGTTAAAATTTTATGAAGAAATAAAACTTGTTACCTAATAATGCAATTTTTTCTGCAAGTGTTGTTATTTTTCGTTTAGAAATTTTTTTTTGGAAACAAATATTTTCGTCAGGTTTAAACTAATTTGTCGTTGACTGTGCCTTTGGATGTTTCCTTCTAAGATTCTTCAAGAACTTCAAATATATGAAATATTAACATTTATATACAGATATTTTGAATTTCCATTAATATGCTAGAAATATTTTTCAAGTTAAAATTATGCTCTGTATTATTTTGAAAGAAAGATTCTGAGGGAAAAAGAACAGCATTCTAAATACAAGGATATTTTTGGTGCTGAAATATTCCTATAAACGCTAATTAGTACTTCTTTTATTACTATTAATATTATTGTTTTTACTATTATTATTATTAACTTGTTTGGAACTATGGTATTTAAAAATTGATCTATTCTTTTCTCTCAAAACTTTTTTTTTTTCAAATTCTAAAGTAAAATTTAAAATTCCAAATAATTGGCTGCACGATGTTTCATAGCTGAAACTTAAATATATATTTCTTGATAAAATTTAATTTTTACTGAATATATTATTCTTATAATCACGCACGATTCTCCTTGTGCACATGCTTATAAATTAATAATAATAATAAGAAGAAGAGCATTGAATTCTAATGAATTAAAAACTGATAGTTGCGGTATCATTTGAAAAACGTGCATCCAAAAGTGGGTAAAGAAACTTAATTTCTTAAGTTGTATCGCAACATAAAATTTTATGGCACATTGTCTGATTTATTTTTATACTTCAAGGAATAAAATTAACAGGCCTATTGGAGCGATTTTTAATTGAATAGCGTTTTCCATTTTCAGATAAATAAATTACTTATAGAGTTATAAGCCATTCTTGTTACGTGACAAGTTTTTCTTCTTTCTCGCACTGCTGCGTCGTGAATTTGGATCAAAACGCCAAATTTTAGGGTATTTTCTGTAAAATCATCTGCTTTTACCATAAAATGGAAAAGTCATTCGATTACATAGTTCCTGAATAAGAGCGCCTTCTAATTTAATGTGTTTTCGAGCAAAAATGAATTCGGAAATGTGTCGGGAAGTAGCTTCTTTGAATTTGAGAGCAGCCTTAAAACTGTTTTCAAATCCAAACTGATTATTTTGCAGAATTCATATTGGTTTATACTTGCATGAGAGTGACAAATGCTGATTTAGAAACTGAAATCGAACGATTTTTAAAATTTTCATTAAAGGCAATCTTTTACAAAATGCTGTTAAAAAGCATTTAGCATTTGAACTGAATTTCCACAATGCGTTCTAAACTGAATTTCCAGGGGTGACAGTTCGATAAAATTTTCATCAAACAACAATCGCTTATAATTCAACATGTAATTCAGTTATCAAAAAATGAAAAGATTATTAGATTCTAAATTAATCCAATAGTCATGTCTGCAAGTGACATGCTTTTACGTTTAAAAATGAGTTTGTAAGTTAATAAATTTTGAGGGAAATTCTTACAACACACTTTAATCTTAAAAGAAAAAAAATACTTTCATCAACATAAGATTATGATTTTCTCATTTCGTGTTAAATCAATACATCTTGTCCAAATATAGTTTTAAGGCTTTATTTATCTATAAAGATAAATTATCCTTTTTAATAATAGATGTCTTCTTATAAAAGAAAAATACATTTTAAATAATAGATTAGAGTTGACTTTATGATTTTGATCCTCAAAATATTTTTTAATTAAATTTTTGCTGACTTTTAAAAGCCAAATTTTTAAGTAGAACTAATGGATTAGTTATTTGGTATCTGAAAGGGAATATAAATACATGAATGGATGAAAATTATGTTGTGATAGAAAAATTTAACACATTAATGATTGTTTAAATAATCCTAAATTAGACCCTTCTCTATTCTGCTTCAATTAAAAAATAATTGCTACTAATAATAGTAATACTACAATTTATAGTAATAATCTTGTTAATTTAAACATGCTACTGACAGATTTGATAGTACTTGAGAAAAACATTTGTAAAAATCAATGTACTTTTGATCATAAAATATTAAAAATCGTGGCAAATAGTCTATAAGAGTGTCAGCTCTAATTGTTGCCCAATGACCAATTTCCTAAACCATTCGCTTTAGAAGTATAGTTTCAATAGCAAACATGTTTTAAAGCTGTTCTTCCTCCTATTAAATCCGTTTATATAAAAAATGTGTTATTTTTAAAAGTTACAGAAATTACGTTTTTTACGGAATTCAAGTACTATATACTTAGTAAAACTTTCTTTATGTACTAAACAATAAAAGTTTCATTTTTGTACAAATAAAACTTACCGAATTATGATAACTTGAATTTTATGGGTCTTCAGCATTTTCGTCATTAAAAATGGAAAAAACGCTTTTTACCCAAATGTTACAAGTCAAAATAATTTTTTGTTAACAATCGTGTGTTTTTTAATTAACATTAGATATTCCTTGGAATACTATGAAAGAGCTAACAAAACTTGGGGCGGCAGTTTGCACCGGGCCCATTTAAATCGGGTCCCCCCTTCTTTCGTAGTAAATATTAATAAGTATCCTCTACTGGAGGAATTTAGTTCATTTTAATATTTTATTTGTATTTATTACATTGAATATATTATAAGATGTAATGCAATGCTAGATGAATTATTGTCGCCAAGATTTTCCGCTGCTGGATTTGTATCCAAAAGACTTTTGGAGAAAAAAAAAGCTCTTTAAGGCAACCCTCAATACAATGATGGATTGCTTACCTCACCCCTTCGAGCGCAGTTCATACAGAAGGGGCCGAAGCTGTAAGCGCAATTTATGATCTCCTCCTACCGTAAGCGCAATTGATGTACACCCCTGGGACCGAGGTCGGGGCTGTAAGGGGGTTGCAGCAGTATTGCCGCGTTAAATATAGCCAAAACTAATGGAAAAACTGACCTGACCCGTCGCGTCCGCCAGACATCAGAAACGATTGAATTGGTTCCAGCGATCCAGGCAGCTTCGACGAGGTCCTTTAATAGCCTTGCGCGTGAAGACTTCCAGGGAGCCTATGAACAATGGAAAAAACGCTGGCAGCGGTGTGTTGATGCCCAAGGGTCATATTTCGAAGAATTTTAGTTCGCTGTACAAAAATGTTTAATAAATTTTGTATGCTCAGACCAGTCTTGAAACTTTGTGAACACACCATGTATATATAACACTGGCGCCCGGTTAACCGAAAAGTACCGAAAATTCCTTGTAGTGCGAACAAAACATTGAGAGTTTTCCGGCGTATAAGTTAATCCGATGTATAATCAACCCTATTTTTAACACTTTCCAACAAAATTGAAAAGGGCTTATGCATTCGGTTTGTCTGTCCGTCTGTCTACGCTCAAACTCCCGTCAATATACTCGGATTCTCATGCAATTGATAAACGCTATTTAGGGTCACCAAAGCATGTTTGGTATTGTATATGAAGTCTGTGGGATTTATAGTTCATTTACAGGGCACTAAAAAGAATTCTATTACATTATGGTATAGGGAAAAAATCGTTTGCAAAGTATTTTAATGAGATTAGTCTATTTCAAATCTATTGAAACTGTGATATAAATCATTGAATTTCATTGTAAGATGATAAATGTAGAATAGGGCATTTACAGCATTTGTCGCCCATTTACAGGGACACACAAAATAAATCGGTTACACTACTGTCTTTGAGTAATAATTGCTGGAAGTGCGTTTTAAAATTCGGAAGTCGATTTAAAATTTAAATAAGTTTTTGCCTGTTATTCGTTGTAGATAAATTCAATACCTCATAAATAGGGCTGTACAAAGGAATTTATGTACCATTCTCTTTAGTAGCAGAAATTGCCGAAGGGGAATTTTCAACTGAGGTATATATATATTTCTTAACTGAACTAAATTTTGGCATGCATGTAGTTAATAGATACAATTATCTATATCATATACAAGGCTGCTCAAAGAATTCAGATAATTTTCCGACTGGAGGTGGGAATTGCTGAAATTGTGATTCCAAATGTGTTTTCGTTTTCATGTGAATTAGACAATATTTTAACTTATTAAACGGTGCAGTTTTGTTACATTATTCTGAATGTGTTGGGAAGTGTTTCATAATCTATGCTTGACGCATGATTTTTCCTTTCTTGTTTTAATCCTGAAATGGTGAATTTTGGGTGTACATTCGGTGTATATGTCGACCCCTTCAGGAGAAATATATAAAATTGAATGCACTGAAGATTGGGATCCGTAAAGTTATTTTGTAAATGTACAAGATATTCCGTAACTTTGTGAATGTAACATGGATAAAGAATAATTAGATTTTCTGGATGAATAATTTGCAAGACCAATGTTATGTTATAACCAAATTCCTCTTTGTATTGATATTTTTTGTTTAAAATATTTGAAAATACAATAATTTATACTTTTCATGTCTAGTTCACCCCATAGTTGTAATTTTCTCTCTAAATCAACTATTTTTATTCTAAAAAGAAATTAACGAATAAAGAAATTAACGAAATTATAGAAAATTCATAATTTTTAATTATTGTGCAAAATATGTCTGGACTAATAACTTTTGTGGGTCATAACAGAATGGAAAATATATATGCTTATTTTGCATCTATCGTTACAATGTACAGTCGTGGGAAAAAAAGTAAACACCCCTACTATCTCTGCAAAAAATTATCGTAGAAGAAAGTTACAGGTACCACACTAGTGGTAATAAAGTCTACTTTTAAATGATGTATATAAAATTTGCTTGGGGGCCATCTACATATTAAAACGAACCATAACTTTGTTTTTTTTTTCAATAGCAGTACACAATTTTGATAGCATAAATGAACTCTACATCATTCAATTAGCCTAAAAACAAATTTTTATACAATTCGTACGATAAATTTCAGAGAAATTAATTATTTAAAAACGAGCGTATTTTAGAGGCTGTATCCAAATTGAAGTTCGGTACTCGATTGTTGACCGAGAGAGGGGTATATATATATAAGGGATTTTCCACAAATTGTCAACGAGTAGATTTGGAAAAAATGCTTCGATTTTTATACTTCTTTTTATCATGGTATAGGCTCGTTCTGGTGGTTATCCAAGAAGAACTAAAGCATCAATAAAAAATGAAAATAAAAGAAAGTTTTAATTAAAATTGACAACTTGTGGACAATCCCTTTATCATTCAGCTAGTTTTAGCGAGCAACTAAAAATTAGCTCACTTTAACGTCGATATCTTTCTGAATTTTTACGATATTTGACTGGATTTTTTTAATAAGTTGCTCCATAAAGTTAACTGTTAAATTATGTAAAAAGATCCTTGTTATCGTTCGCGCATGTGCAGATAAAAATTATTTCATACAACTGCTCATATTTCCTAAAATATTTAATATATTTATATTCCAGTTGCACTATATTGTGTCTACTACATTTTGTCAATTTTTCTGAAACTGGCGTTAAATTTGGCTGAAAACTCTGCATATTATAATAAAAAAAACACGCAATTTTTTTTTTTAAATCGCTATATCTCTATTAATATACGTGCTATTCTTAAACAAATGAATACACATATTGCACAATGTCTGTTTATTTATATTCTGTAGCGATAGATCATTTCGTGTATTTTATTTTACAGGGGGATACCAAGTATTATTTTTTTCCTTTGATTTTTTGTTGGCCCCCTAATTATCCCTCTTGTCAAATCGACATTGATAAATATGAGGTCATACCTGTTCTTTTTAATCCTGAAATTCCAGAAGAATCTGACAAGTATATTTCTACATATTCGACAAAATGTCCAAAATTGAAAGTTGCCGCATTAATGGCCATATAGTGTACATATTGAATGTCTGATTTTATATCCGGAGTATGAGTCGATCCCTGAAAATGCTTTGCATTTTAGAAGTTAAAAAAGTCATATACACAGGAAAATACGTTATTAAAAATTTATTATGAAGTCTGTTAAAATTAGCAAAGTAACGAACTAGGAGAAGCGAATATTTTTAAAAATTGTCTTACTACAAAAAAAGAAAAAAAAAAAAAAAAAAGTTGAGTGTGGAGATATTTTCTGGCACACGTGTTTTGTTTTCTGAAACTCATAAATAACATTGTATCCAAAACAAAACTATTTTTAGCCGACTTCTAAAATAAAAGGACGAGATCGAAGGAAAGAAAGAAAATATCCCGCATAATTTCGGATGGGATGAAAATGAGAAAAAATGAAGATATGCTTAGCATGCGCATATCTCCATATCCCTGAGCCCAGATTTGAAAGGACAACAAACCCTATAGACCGGGAGCCGGCAGCACAGGCAATCACCTCATCGAGTTCACGGATGAAATTCTAGGATTAGTTAAATCTTGATTCGCATATTAAAACGCAATCGGTCTGCCAAGTCATATCTTGGTGGAAAACACCCGAAAACCCGATTTTAGCGGCCGACTCGTAGGTTTATCATTGTGTTTTCCTGCACCAAAAGGTACGAAAACATGGAGAACTGGGAGCAGGAAAACACAATGGTAAACCTATGAGTCAGCTGCTAAAATAGGGTTTTCAGGTGTTTTCCACCAAGATATAACTTGGCAGATCGATTGCGTTTTAATATGCGAATCAAGATTGAACTAATCCTAGAATTTCATTCGTGAACTCTATGGGGTGATTGCCTGTGCTGCCGGCTCCTGGTCTACTATGAAGAAAACAGAACTAAAAGAAAAATTTTCTTCGAGACTTTATAAAAGTCGGAAGACAGCAGCCCTTTTATACTCATACTTAAACATTTTATACAAGCTAGTTTTCAAATGTAACTGATCTCATTTAATCAATCACGAAAACAGCGGTCAGCTGTCACGACAGCGGTGAATGCGGCCTTCGGAACAGAAAAATTCCCCATTCGGGATATAAATGGCAACCCGATTACAGAAGATCACCGCTCGTCGTAATAACCATTCAACAGTCCATAATTGTGTAATCTTTTTAAACTAGAGCAAATTAGCGAGTTTTTAGAGCCTGTAGGGTCTGGATGAGGGTTGGCGAGCGTAGCTCGTAGGGTCGAGAGCCTCCTGGTATTATTCTCGATAAAACTAACGCATATAAGCAAGATAAGTCTTATTTTAATGAGAAAATCAAGTTAAATATACATAATAGGATGCGTCCATTAAAGGCATCAATGCATGCATGCATGTGCAAGTACATGTATACTATTGCAAAAAGTCAGTTAGAAAGGTGTAGAGCATTTTCGATTTAGTATAAAATGATGTTTTACATCTAAAAATAATTTTATTGGAATTCCTAATATGTAAGTTTTTACGATTTCCAACCACCGGTCGCTGAACACTTTTTGTTTTAGGTAGCTTTCGTTACAAAAAACTACCTATTTTAACCGTTCGGAAGAAAAGGATCCGAAAAATTTTGGTATATTTTCACCGATCATGACCCCCAGAGCCCGAAACCACCCTCCGCTCAAATGTTGACACACACACATATATATGATCTTTGTCACACTGTAACTCTCGTATTTGTGAACCGATTTTGATGTAACTTGGTGTGGTCTCGACCGAGCTTTTTAGCCAGCTTCATCTCTGCCACCTTGTTTCAAAATGGCGGCTATTTAAAAAAATAATTAAAATGAGGTACAAAAAAATTAGAAATTGAAAAAGATTTTTTTCTTATGTGTTTGAACTT
Organism: Maratus speciosus; assembly: GCA_963932465.1. Lineage (NCBI taxonomy): Eukaryota > Metazoa > Arthropoda > Arachnida > Araneae > Salticidae > Maratus > Maratus speciosus. The sequence continues at coordinate 531,067,001 of OZ010792.1, forward strand.
GACACAAAGATTCCGGAGCATGTTTTGTTTCCTCTATATCTTAAAAAATGGCTGAGTTATAGCACTTTGAATTTCTAGTGTGGCTGATATTTTGAAACGATCAGATTTTTGTCACGCGATAACACTCGTATTTATGAACCGATTTGGATGTAACTTGGTGTGCACATAGTAGATAGATACCAATGTTCCAACGGAGTTTGTTGACCAACTTAATCCGCCATCTTGTTTCAAAATGGCGGCCATTTAAATTTTTTTTAAACAATTAAATTTAAAATGAGGTACAAAAACATTAGAAATTGAAAAATATTTTTTCTATGTGTTTGACCTTGATGCAAAGATTTCGGAGCATTTTTTGTTTCGTCTATATCTTAAAAAAATGACTGAGTTATAGCATTTTGAATTTCTAGAATGGCGACATTTTGAAACGATCTGATTTTTATCACGCGATAACATGCGTAATTAATAACTGATTTGGATGTGACAAGGCATGTTCATAATATATACCGGGTGTCCCAAAAAGGACTGACTGATTTTAAAATTCAATAACTTGCAAACGGTGACAGATATTTAAAAAATTCTTGCAGGAGGGTTACGCATAAGGTCAAAAGTTTTATTACAGTGATTTTCAATTTTAGTTCGATTTACAAACAATAGATGGCGCTGTAAGCAATAGTCGCTAAATACAGGCTCGATTTCTGGTCCTTTCTCTTGTTCCATGCAGAAAAAGGAGATGGAAATGTATTATCCGGGCCACGAAGTACCAAAAATCGAGCCTGAATTTAGCGACTATTGCTTACAGCGCCATCTATTGTTTGTAAATCGAACTAAAATTGAAAATCACTGTAATAAAACTTTTGATTTTATGCATAACCCTCCTGCAAGAATTTTTTTAATATCTGTCACCGTTTGCAAGTTATTGAATTTTAAAATCAGTCAGTCCTTTTTGGGACACATGGTAGCAATGTCTCGACCAAATTCGTCAGCCAACTTCATTCGCCATCTTGTTTACAAATGGTGAGCATTAAATTAAAAAAAAAAAAATATTTAAAATGAGGTACAAAAAAATTAGAAATTGAAAAAAAGTTTCTTTTTTAAGTGTTTGACCTTCATACAAGTATTCTGGAGAATTTTTTGTTTTGTCTTTATCTTAAAAAATGGCTGAGATATAGTAGTTTGAATTTCTAATGTGGGTGACATTTTGAAAAATCTGATTTTTTGCCTGAGACAGCACTCGTATATATCAACCGATTTCGATGTGAGTGAGCATGTGCACAGGAATTACTTAGGTCTCGATCAAGTTCATTGGTTAGCCTCACTCATCATGTTGTTTTAAAATGGCAGGCACTTCAAGATATCGCCGAATTTGGCGACCAAATATAAATGACTTTTAATAAAACTAGCTTGGATAAAACTGACTAATTTCTTGAAATTCTCATTCATATTCAGTACTGACAAAAATTAGTATTGAATCATCTATAATCGGGTTCCTCTAATTTAAGCTTCGTGTGTTTGAATAATATAATCTGTTTTTTTTTTTTTTTAAATAAGGAATACGAAAGCTACCTCTTCCGCGCGGCACTGGCCGGAAGGACTTTTTAATATTCGGTATAATCGAATCGATCGCCGGTCACTAAAATGTCCTCAATGGGCCACCCGTAATCCGCAAAAGACGGGTTGAAGACTCTATTGAAAAACATTGGGGACTATCCCTGTTACTAAATTCAATAAGATGTATTACAATATCTAATAGTTTTGTAAAATCCTGGGCAGCACCTGTTGGTTTCTTTACGATATTTATGCGCTTATTTTCAAGCTGGAAGCCCATTGAATACCGGGATCTTTCCTTCTAGCACGTGTTTATAGTGTGTTTAGAACATAAAAATGTAAAATATATATGAAAATAAGGCTTAATCAAGCAGTGAAAACAGTTTGTTTCATTTCTATTTAATTTATTTAAACGATCTGTTTTTCAGTAAAAATACATTTTTTCCCCTTCAGAATACAATTACAAAGGGATTAGCTTAAAACAACAACAACAACAACAGACTTTCATACAAGGGGGGATCCAGCCCTCTATTTAGAGGGGTTTCATGGTTCCATTTTTTGGGGTGGGGGTGGGGAGGGAGCACATCACTTAATAAGCAATTTTTATATGAAGGCTGTTCCCATACCCAAAATGGCTACTTTTTGATACTTCTGGGAAGTCGTTAATTCGTAAATACAAAAAAATTGCATTGATATTCGTAAAAATATAAAATTTAAACATTATATTAGATACCAAGAAATTGAAGAATTTCCCATTTTCTTATAAAAACAAAGACTCATTCAGAAATTAAGCATTTTAAGTCAATTTTTAGGCCTTGACAGTTACAAAAATGTAGTCAGGAGGGAGCAATTGTCTGTCGCGACCTGAAATTGAGTTTAAACCCCTACATTTTTTGTAGATTTCCCGAAAGATTTTTTGACTTTATCGAGAAATGGAAAACGCTAATTAATCACATTTGTTCTGAATAAGTGCACTTGCAAATGACTTCCTGAATGTGTCAGAAATTACCTGCTTTGGATTGAAGTAGAGCTTTAAAGAGTTAGAAAGATTCTCATTGTTGAGCAAGGGGTAAATTTGAAAGAATTTAATATATATTTAATTTTTTAAATGTGCTTTAGAAATTTTCTTCGTCCAGGGAGGGGAGGGGTCATGACCCCCGTGGCCTCCCGCTTGGATCCGCCACTGCTTTCATAATAAGTTTAAAGGGGCTTTCATTTTTCCTTGTTACCTAATATATAAAAATGAAAATTTGTCTGTCTGTAATGCTATACAAATCCACAGTTTGGAAGCGAGAATTCTGAAATGTTACGTATATGTGTATTAAAACACGGCCGAGGCAACTAAAGTAATCCGGAATCGAAATAACTTATAGTTCATTTTTAATTGATGAAAAACCAAAAATTTAACCATTTTTCATTATAGCAGTTGCCAAAAATTAAAAATTCACAATAAAATTCTTACCACAAATATTACTTTTCTATTGCAAGACGCATTGCATATTACGTACGCCACGCTGGAAAAAAGCTACTAAAAAGCTGTAGCGGGTATTACGATAATTCTTTTACCACACATGCAAATAAGTAGAGATATTCATATTACGCACGCCACGCTGCAATTCTATAAGAAGTTCTAGCGGGTATTACGATAATTCTTTTATACCTCACATGTAACTTATTATAGATTATTTAATTTCGCTTAATTATTGCAATTTTTTTTAAAATAAAGAAACACATTTTATCAAAAACATCAACAAAACTTTTTATTCTATTTGTTCTCTTATTCCAAATATATTGTTTTATCGTCTGCTCATTAAAAAACAAGTGGGTAAGTGTGATCACAGATCGCACAGAGGGTTTCGTTTAATATTTCTTTACAAAATTTCGTGTCTCCAATTGAATTAGGAATTCTGTTATAAGGGATTGCTGAAAATACACATGTTAGAGACCAAAGGGTTAAATATAAAAAAATTTCGAAATTTTATGATTTGTTGTGTTGTCTGAGGTATTCAGCTATAAGTATACAGAATTCCCCGCCTCCAACATAATTAGGGGATCACTTGGAAAGAATTGTGTAAAATGCACATGTGGGAGGAAAAAGGATTAAATGTAAGACCTTTTTAAAAATTTTATGATTCGTCATTTGATGAGAGGTGTTCAGCTATAAGTATGCAAAATTTCAAGTCTGCAACATGTATAGTTTCTTAGAACGGGCTCTGTGACAGGCGGACAGGCAGACAGAGGAGTGAGACGAATAGGTTTTCGTCAGATGAACGAAACCTTTAAAACAATGTGAAATTTTATATGCTAATTTGAGAGTTTAAGTTCAAATTCTGGTGTCAAAATTAGATTTTTGCATTGAATTTTTTACAGTTTGCGCATTTTTCAATGTAGAGAAAGCCCCCTATTTCAACAATTACTCATTGTTGAAGCTGATATCAATTTCTCCATAGAAAGCCTAACATGTTTTATAAGCTATATAACGTTTCAAACAGATCGTCCAGTTATATTACCTAATTTTGTTCGCGCCCCTCCCTCAACCCCCCCCCCCCTCGAAATGCGACACGCCATTCTTCTTTATACTTTTTTATCATGTGTTATAAAGTATCTTAAAGTTTAAAACAGATCGCTTTGTTAGATTTCCTACTTTAAATGAAATCGCGGTCTGCTAGTTCCACATGTCATCACCAGGGAGCGCACTCTATTCTTAACAAAACTGCATCTGAACGTAACTCCGTTAAACGACCTATCAGGAGACATGCTAGTCGAGGGGGTGGCGGTCTTAACCAAGAATTTAAGATATTTGCTTAAATTACTATTCGAAAATAGAGGTTTGAACACTTATAAAATTTTTGATATTGAATAAGTAATAGTTTTCTCATCACGCCAACAAAAAACCGCACGCAAAACAGTACAAAACGCCCTGTTATACTGCTTAATTTTGTTCGCGCCCCTTCCCCCCCCCCCTCCAACCGGAATGTGGCGCGCCATTCTTTTTTATAATCTTTTACTATTTATTATAAATTATCTTAAAGTTTCAAACAGATCGCTTTGTTGGAATTCCTACTTTAAATGTAATCGCGGTCTGTTAGTCCCACATTCCACCACCAGGGAACGCACTCTATTCTTAACAAAAGTGTATCTGAACGAAACTCCTTTACACAACCTAGCGGTAGATACATGGGTCGGGGGGGGGGGGGGGTGGCGGTCTTAACCAAGAATTTAATATATTTGCTGAAATTACTATTCGAAAATAGTGGTATCAATACTTCTGACATTTTTATCTGGCATAAGTAACATTTATGCTGTATTTTTAAAAATCGGACACCGTTCAGAAGAATACTGCAATGAAACAACACGGGAGTGCCTTTTACAAAAAGTATATAATAGAAATAAAACAATTAGTGAAATTAGCGCCCCTCCCCCCCTACCCGAAATTTCACGCGCCATTTTTTTATAAACTTTTTTATATGTGTTATAAACTATCTGAAAGTGTCAAACAGATCGTCTTGTTATATTTCCTAATTTTAACAAAATCGCGTTATGTTAGTTCCACATTCCACCACCAGGGAGCGCACTCTATTCTTAACAAAACTGTATCGGAAGGAAACTTCGTTAAACAACTTATCAGTAGATATGTTACTCGAGGTGATGGCGGTCTTAATAAGAAAAAAACACTTTATCCTTTTGAAAAATCTGCTAGTTCCACATTTCGCAACCAGGGGCGCACTCTAGTCTAAACAAACCTCTATCCGAACGAAACTCCATTTTGCATGCTATCCGTATATATATTAGTCGAAAGTATTGGGCCTATAGCACCCGAGATAAGTAGGCGCCTCTGGCGGTAAAAAGTGGAACTAAAATATGAAAGGCTATGGTGCATAATATGAAAGAATGGTCAAAGGGGTGTCGGCAAAAGTTGGAAAAGTGCTCCCCGGGTGAAAAGGGCGGAGGTTAGAAAAATTGCTTAAAATAGACAAGTTAGAGCACGGAGGAGTAAATAATATAAGACTTTTTGAAAATTTTATGATTTGTCGTGTGTTCTGAGGTATTCAGCTATACGTATGCAAAAATTCATGTCTCCAACTTAATTAGGGGCTCTGTTAGAAAGAATTGCTTAAAAGACATATGTAGTAGCTCAAGGCTTAAACGTCAGACTTTTTCAAGATTTTATGATTTGTCGCCTGGCCTCAGGTGTTCTGCTATAAGTATACAAAATTTCAAATCTCCAATTTAATAAGGGGCTCAGTTAGAAAGAATTGCTTAAAATACGCATGTGGAAGCGCAAAGGGTTAAATGTACGACTTTTCCAATTTTTTATGATTTGTCGCATGATGATGTTCAGCTATAAGTATGCAAAATTTCACGCCTCCGACCTAAATAGGGTGTCACTTAGAAAGAATTGTTTAAAACACACATGTAGGAGCCCAAAAGGTTAAATGTACGACTTTTTCAAAATTTTACTATTTGCCGTTTGATGTGAGGTGCTCAGCTATAAGTATGCAAAATTTCACGCCTTCAACCTAATTAGGGGCTCACTGAGAAAGAATTGTTTAAAATACACACGTGGGAGCCCAAAGGATTAAATGTATGACTTTTTGAAAATTTTATGATTTGTCGTTTGATGCGAGGTGCTCAGCTATAAGTATGCAAAATTTCACGCCTCCAACCTAATTAGGGGCTCACTTAGAAAGAATTGTTTAAAATACGCATGAGGGAGCCCAAAGGGTTAAATGTACGACTTTTCAAAATTTTATGGTTTGTCATTTGATGTGAGGTGTTCAGCTATAAGTATGCAAAATTTCACACCTCCAACCTAAATAGGGTGTCACTTAGAAAGAGTTGTTTAAAATACACATGTGGGAGCCCAAAAGGTTAAATGTACGACTTTTTCAAAATTTTATGGTTTGTCGTTTGATGTGAGGTATTCAGCTATAAGTATGCAAAATTTCACTCCTCCAACCAAATTAGGGGCTCACTTAGAAAGAATTGTTTAAAATACACATGTGAGAGCCCAAAGGGTTAAATGTACGACTTTTTCAAAATTTTATGGTTTGTCATTTGATTTGAGGTATTCAGCTATAAGTATCAAAATTTCACTCCTCCAACCTAATTAGGGTTCACATAGAAAGAACTGTTTAAAATATATATGTGGGAGCCCAAAGGGTTAAATGTACGACTTTTTCAAAATTTTATGATTTGTCCTTTGACCTGAGGTGTCCATCTATAAGTATGCAAAATTTCAAGTCTCCAACATGTATAGTTTCTGAGAACGGGCTCTGTGACAGACAGAAGGGATTGGGCCCATAGCACCCGAGATAAGTAGGCGCCCCTGGCGGTAAAAAGTGAAACTAAAATATATAAGTCTATGGTGCATAATATGAAAGAATGGTCAAAGTGGTGACGGCAAAAGTTGGAAAAGTGCTCCCCGGGTGAAAAGGGTGGAGGTTAGAAAAATTGCTTAAAATGGACAAGTTAGAGCACGGAGGAGTAAATAATATAAGACTTTTTGAAAATTTTATGATTTGTCGTGTGTTCTGAGGTATTCAGCTATACGTATGCAAAAATTCATGTCTCCAACTTAATTAGGGGCTCTGTTAAAAAGAATTGCTTAAAATACATATGTGGTAGCTCAAAGGGTGTGACTTTTTCAAGATTTTATGATTTGCCGCCTGGACTCAGGTGTTCTGCTATAAGTATGCAAAATTTCAAATCTCCAATTTAATAAGGGGCTCAGTTAGAAAGAATTGCTTAAAATACGCATGTGGGAGCCCAAAGGGTTAAATGTACGACTTTTCCAATTTTTTATGATTTGTCGCATGATGGTGTTCAGCTATAAGTATGCAAAATTTCACTCCTCCGACCTAAATAGGGTGTCACTTAGAAAGAATTGTTTAAAATACACATGTAGGAGCCCAAAATGTTAAATGTACGACTTTTTCAAGATTTTACTATTTGCCGTTTGATGTGAGGTGCTTAGCTATAAGTATGCAAAATTTCACGCCTCCAACCTAATTAGCGGCTCACTGAGAAAGAATTGTTTAAAATACACACGTGGGAGCCCAAAGGGTTAAATGTATGACTTTTTGAAAATTTTATGATTTGTCGTTTGATGCGAGGTGCTCAGCTATAAGTATGCAAAATTTCACGCCTCCAACCTAATTAGGGGCTGACTTAGAAAGAATTGTTTAAAATACGCATGTGGGAGCCCAAAGGGTTAAATGTACGACTTTTTCAAAATTTTATGGTTTGTCATTTGATGAGAGGTGTTCAGCTATAAGTATGCAAAATTTCACACCTCCAACCTAAATAGGGTGTTACTTAGAAAGAATTGTTTAAAATACACATGTGGGAGCCCAAAAGGTTAAATGTACGACTTTTTCAAGATTTCACTATTTGCCGTTTGATGTGAGGTGCTCAGCTATAAGTATGCAAAATTTCACGCCTCCAACCTAATTAGCGGCTCACTGAGAAAGAATTGTTTAAAATACACATGTGGGAGCCCAAAGGGTTAAATGTATGACTTTTTGAAAATTGTATGGTTTGTCATTTGATTTGAGGTATTCAGCTATAAGTATGCAAAATTTCACGCCTCCAACCTAATTAGAGGCTCACATAGAAGGAATTGTTTAAATTATACATGTGGGAGCCCAAAGGGTACGACTTTTTCAAAATTTTATGATTTGTCGTTTGATCTGAGGTGTCCATCTATAAGTACGCAAAATTTCACGCCTGCAACCTAATTAGGGACTCACTTAGAAAAAATTGTTTCAAATACACATGTGGGAGCCCAAAGGGTTAAATGTACGACTTTTTCAAAATTTTATGATTTGTCGTATGATGTGTGGTGTTCATCTATAAGTATGCAAAATTTCAAGTCTCCAACATGTATAGTTTCTGAGAACGGGCTCTGTGACAGACAGACGGACGGACAGACAGAAGAGCGAGACGAATAGGGTTTCGTCAGATGAACGAAACCCTAAAAAAGGCACAATAGTAGAAAAATATTTTACTAAATCGAATGGTTATTTTTAATTTTGGTTTTAGAATTACATTCATGAACTCCGATGCATAGAACGGGTTAAACAGTTAGTAATATATAAATATGAAATGTATCAAAATATTAAAATCTGATTTTAAATCTAAAACTTAAATTAATTTTGAATCTAACTCTTAAAATGACCCTAGTAGACCAGAAAGAGATTTTTGATGGATTTTTACTTTCTTCTATCTTTAATAGAAGAAACTATTGTAATCGAATTTTTTTTCGACTTATAGCGGTTTTTGTGCCATTTTCAATATTGTACCATCGAAAAGTGTATGAAGTTGTGTATAAAAATGAACAAAATTTTTTGTGTATGTTTTTGGCTATGGCCAGCAGCTCCTCCCTGAATTTGAAAAAAATCTGCCGGAAGAGGGCACTTTAATAGCGATGTCTGTGCCATTTTCATTATTGTACCATCGAAAACTATATAAAGTTATGCATAGATTTGAACCAAATTTTTTATGCATGTTTTTGGTTATGGCCAGAAGTTTCTCCTCGAATTTGAAAATATTCTGGCGGAAGGGGTCGCTGTAATAGCGACTTTTGTGCCATTTTCTTTATTGTAACACCGAAAAGTTTACAAAGTTATGCATAGATTTGAACCAAATTTTTTGTGTATGTTTTTGGCTATGGCCAGTAGGTCTTCCTAGAATTTGGAAATATTCCGCGGAAAAGGAGCGATGTGATAGCGATTTTTGTACAATTTTATGGATTTTTTGTAGTTCTATTGTCCATCGGCGGCTCGTGCAGTGACGGGAAGTCGCATCCTGCTAAACCGGCTATCCTCAAACAGGTGATGACAGCAGAATAAGAAGAAACTATTGCTTTTAATAAGTATCATGATCTGGATTAATTCGTTTTTACTCCACTTAATTGACTGAAGCAGAAGTTTAAGATGAAAATCAAAGTTGGTATAGTACTGAACTAATAATATTGAAGTATTAACATGTGTAACTACTTTTTGAAACACTAAGATGTATGAGACAGAAGAAAGTTTTGGGATTAGTACATCCAACTAGTTTTTATGTTCAAAATATCACGAAAACTTCGACAATTCTTTGACCTTTTGCTTGAATGACTTCTTTAAGGCAAAATTCCACCATTAACTTTATGGACCGTCAGCATAGGTTACAAGCGACAAAAGAAAACTGACTTCTTTAAGGCAAAATTCCACCATTAACTTTATGGGCCGCCAGCAGAGGAAGTTACAAGTGGCAAAAGAAAACTGACTTCTTTAAGGCAAAATTCCACCATTAACTTTATGGACCGCCAGCAGAGGAGGTTACAAGTGACAAAAGAAAACTGACTTCTTTAATTCAAAATTCCACCATTAACTTTATGGACCGCCAGCAGAAGAGATTACAAGTGACAAAAGAAAACTCTGACTTCTTTAAGGCAAAATTCCACTTTAATACTTCCTTCTATTTTCAATAGAAGAAAGTGTTGTAATCGAAATTATTTTCGACTTCCGATTTCCGACGGAGTTACATGTTTTAGGGATCAGAGATCCCCAAAAACATGTTTATACAAAATGGCTGCCGATACGTGTGTTACCATTGTGCCATCGAAAAGTGTATGAAGTTAAGCATAAAATTGAACAAAATTTTTTTGTATATGTTTTTGGCTATAGCTAGCAAGCCCACCCTGAATTTGAAAAAATTCCACCGGAAGGGGGCCCTGTAATAGATTTTTGTACTATTTTCATTACTGTACCACCGAAAAGTGTATGAAGTTATGAATAGGAATTGAACCAATTTTTTTGTGTATGTTTTTGGCTATGGCAAGCAGGTCCTCCCCGAATTTGGAAAAATTCCACTAGAAGGCGGTGTTGGAATTTTTGTGCCATTTTCATTATTGTACCATCGAAAAGTGTATGAAGTTATGCATAGAATTCAACCAAATTTTTCGTGTATGTTTTTGCTATGGCCAGCAAGTTTTCCTTGAATTTGGAAATATTCCACCAGAAGGTGGCGCTGTAATAGCAATTTTTATGTAATGTTCTCGATTTTTCGTTGTTCTATTGTCCATCGAGGATTCGTGCAGCAACGGGAACTAGTATCCTGTTAAGCCGGCTATTCGCAAACAGCTGTGTACAATAAAATAACGAAAAACTATTGTTTTTAATAAGTATCATGAACGAGATTAACTCTATTTTACTCCGACTAATTGACTGAAGCAGAAATTTAGGATGAAAATCAAAGTTGGTACAGTATTGAACTAATAATATTGAAGTAACTACTTTTTGAAATATTAAGATGTATGAGATAGGGGAAAGTTTCGGGCTTAAAAAAGAAAAAATACAGTAACTACAGTAGAGCGCTGATTATCGTAACTCCAATTAACCGAACTTCCAATTATCCGAACAGCCAATTTCTCTCTCTCTCTCTCAAAAAAAAAAAAAAAAAAAAAAAAAAAAAACCGAACTTCCATTTATTCGAACAGCCTATTTTTCTCAAAAAATTTTTTTTAATGATGATGAGATTTAAGATAAAAAAGAAATTGAAGAAATGAAAACGAATGCTCTGAAAATGTCCCAGGTCTATCACATAACGAAGCCTTTGAATGTTTGGAAACAGCTATGAAATGGCTCGAACGGCAGAAGAACTCTGATCCTATTCAACTAATATATTTAAGAAGAATTCGAGATATGGCAGCATTGGAAAGAACGTCTTCTTTGAAGCAAGCAGCAGTCGAAATCTTTCTTGCTTAAATTAGAATCTCTTGAGTTCAGAAAATGATAAAAAGAGAAAAAGAAAATTTTAAATGATAAAAAAAGTAAAAAGCAGTCTTTAAACACGCTAGCACTAACTGGTGCTGCCTGTCCTAAGCCTGGATAAAGTGTGAAGGTTTTAGTATAGTCAGGAACATCCCTTAAATTGTCTGTCCATCTATCCGAACTTTTGCTTATCCGAACTAGGGTCGGTCCGGACTTGTTCGGATAATCGGCGCTCTGCTGTAGTTGATAAGGCTTCCATCTTTCTCTTGCAGGAAAATTGATTTTTAAAAATAAAGTAAAAGCAAAGAGTCAAACATCCCTCATCTATATGAAGTCAGAAAGTATCAAAATTTCATAGGGTTGTTATAGTAAAAAACAACGAAAGGATCCCAGAACTAAATGTTACCAGATTTGATTATTCTTCACCCAGTTATCTATAAATTTTAAGCCAATTACGTCCAATTTGATGACAATTTGGGAAGAATATTCTAGAATTTTGTAGAGTTGAATGTTCACGATAACGCTGTGTAAGATACTGTGTTGTGTCTTGTATGGCAAATTACTTAACTAACAACAGACATTACTTAATTAGTAAATACACTTTATTCAGTACAAACAGAGTAGAAAATGAGCAGAAGAACAATGGTTCAAGAAGAAACAGTGAAGATCATAGAAAATCCAGATAATTATAGATCCTGACGACAATAATGGTTTCGAAAGTATAATGTAGGTAAAGTAGATGATATCGAGGTAAGGGTGATGCAGTTTCTGGTCATTACCTCAATAGATTCTGTAGAAGTGCTTCCAAAATTCAAGGTGCCACATTTGATCCTCTAGATTTTGAAAATTATGTGCAAAATATATGAAAAATGTTTACGAAGAACATTCCTTGGTCACTTGCAGTTCATGTGCACAAATAATTGAAGATAACCAAAATACATTGCATTACAGTATTTTTCTTTCCTTTGTATAGATTATGGTGTATTAACCCTTTATATACTGAATTATGAATTCATGAAAATTTTATCCTCTAAAGCATTTTTCATGAATTGTTTAAACTATATTAGAATAGTTACATAATCATTTAATAAATTTTAGAAGGATTCATTAAATTTGAATTTATAGGGATTTTGTGCTCTATTTATAACCCCACTCAAAGCTTTTATTTTAAATATTTTTTTTAGTATTTCGTAGAATTAGGAAATGTACAAATAGAATGTTCTTACAAAAGAAATATAGAAATATTTCCGAATTAACCCTCCCCCCCCCCTCAACCCCCCTAGAAAGCTGAAAAGATGGAAACTGCAAAGGCAAAAAAAAATCATTCTTTTAAAAATATTTGTGTTTTGTGTAACCCATAATGCTTTTAGAACAAGATAAAGTAATGTATCTATAACTCATTTTAAACTGTAATTACTACTAATCGATGTATTAAATGAATTTTATAACAAGTTATTTTAATGGTACTTATAAGTAGAGTCAGTAGATAAAGGGTTAAGGCTGTTCCGAAAGAAATATTTTCCACAGCTGAACATCTTGAAATTTCCTGGCATTGGAAGTCATTTTTACATATAAAAGCATAAAAGCTTCAGATATAATTTTTGAAATGATTTGTAATCGAATAGCGTTTTTCATTTTCCGATATATGTATTGGTGTATTAAATTGTTGTTATAAATGTACTGCGTTTTGAGTTAAAATCGATTTCTCTCTCGTTACGACTTTTCTTGAACTTTCTCGTTCTAAAAATTAGCTCAAAAATGTAAATTTGAGTGGATTTTTTGGAAATCCCTTTTATTTATAAAAGAAAAAAATCGAAACGAGTTTTTATTTTCTGAGTACGAGCAGCTGCAAATCCCTTTTATTTAAAAAAAAAAAGAACTTCGTGTATGGTCAGAAAATTGACAGTTAGGATTTTAGAATAGCTTTAACAATAACTCATTGTTAAAAAAAAAAAATAAATAAATAACGTATGAGTGAAATGGACCCAACTGGTAATTTTTGTGTATCTTTTTTAGGTGCATTCGTAACTATATAAATACGTAGCACCTGTAGTCGTCTTTTTCGTCCGTCTGTCCGCATATAACAGCGCAAAAACTACCCAACCGAATGGTTTGAAATTTAATACATATAATCGTTGCTCATACATACTTTAACACATATTTTCAACTTTAATATAGTTTAATACATACTTTAATACATATAATCGTAGTAATTTCAAATTTTATGAAAATCGAATCAAAACTTAAAAAGATATTTTAAACGTTTTCTTCATTCCATTAAATCCTATCATACGTAATTAATTCAATGATACCCCATAATAGGTCATGATTCTAGGTTGCGATGGTGATGAAGCCCTATTTAAGATGGAGTCCTATTATTTCCGTATTACTGAATTTAATATATAGAATCGTAATAAATTTTGTATTCATGCATTTTTGTATTAGAGTGCAACAGCTATTGCACCAAGATCTGAATATTTATAAAACTAATTCTAGTAGAAACGCACCTCATTTGTCACGTTTGACGTACAATTTCCGACTTGTTTCGGTAGTCGGAGGGTTCAGCAGACTCGGCCGTAAATGAAAGTCCCTTTAAGTCCGTTCTCAAATCCAAGGAGGCAACTTTGACACATTTTTAAATACATTTTTGTTCGGAAACGCATGGAATTGGCGGTTGTTGTTATTCAGAAACTATGTAATCGGAAGAAGTTTTCTATTTTTTGGTAAACGCAAAAGATCTTTCAGAAAATACTGTCAAAGTTGGCATTTTGAATCAAATTTCCGGTCGAAAGGAGATAAACCAGCCAGAGAAATGAGAAAACATGTTGTCACGTGACCCAAAATCTTTCATAACTCGATAAGTAATATTTTTAATCAAACAAAGGAAAACTCATTTCAATTCCAAATCGCTTTAATGGCCAGACCTGATATTTTGTGCTTTTATATTTAAAAATGAGTCAGAAAATGTGTCAGAAAGTTTTGCATTTGTTGAGCAAACTTGGGCGTTGTTGGGAACTTGAGAACCGCCTTAATCTAAAACAAAATATACCTAAAATGAAATACAGTAGTTTGCACTATTAAGTTCATTGTAACCCTGTACACGATTGTAATTGTTCATTGTATTATCTTATTGAAATTTTATTATTGTCTTCCTCTGTGCAAATCCACCAAAGTCTTTATAATAAAAAAACTGAATATAATGTATCACTCACACCTTGAAATAATTTTTTTCCCTACTACAATTTTCGTTCATAATATCTCTATTTCTTATTTGGTTATTTATCTCTCTCAACTTATTTTCCATGTACTTAGTTCGGTTCGAATGATGATGATGATGATGATTTTGGCTGTCGTTAAGGGTAGAATCTTGAGTTGTCGACAGTCGTCTCAAAATGGCACTGCTGTTAAAGGGGCCTTGGATCTGAAGTTGTAACTTATAACGTTGATAAGATCTTTTTAACAAATATATCACCTGGAAAAGAAGATTGAGTATTTTTAATTACAGAATGTGAGATAAAATTTACAAGAGTTGAAATGCAGTGATAGAAAAAATACAAGCAGTAGAAGAAAAAACGGAAGTCTTAGTAATAAATCGGGCGAAAATATTAAAACTTAGGTTCCTACAAGAGTTACAAAATATAGGAAGATTTTTTTTTTTTTTTTGGGGGGGGGGGGGAGGGAGTTTCTTCTTCTGGAAAAATTACCCTCACATCTAATTCACAGAGAAATGCAATGCTAAATTTACATGATTTTGTCAGGATTTTTTTTAGCCCCCGATATGCCATTTCTTTCAGGCAAAAATTAAAGTATCGTCCCTAAAAAATAACTTTATATTACATAAGCCAGTCGTAAAATGAAGCAGATGTATCATTGTACGGTTAAATACTGATAATTTCTACAACAATTTTTTTAACTTCTAAGCATCGCATATTTTCAATTTTGACACCTTCGTATAAGAAAAAGTACTTTTTACTGCAATTTGTTTGAAAACTGCATCTCAATTTATTTTTGAGATATTAATTTTTTTTGTAGTTTTTAATAACAGGTCTGTAATGGTGGTAACTGAAGTACTATATTTCCGCAGAAAGTAATGGGAAAATAGTTGGAAAAAATAGTAGATTATTATGTTTTTGTTGCCATTTATCATAACAACTGAAATTTTTTTAAAATTAAAATACGCGTTATGACAAGAATATCGTCTGCCATAAAAATGCATTTTTAAGAATATTTCTGTGACTTATTTCCTCTTATTTAAACAAAGTGACGTCATACGTTATTTTATATAAAATAAAAGCGTGTATTTTAAGTTTTAAAACTGAAATATGTTTTTTATTATCTATATTTACGAGTATATATCTGTACCTTGCCAATTGAGAAATTTGAGTTAAATGCACGAATGAATTCAGGATGCGATATAAAGTAATTGTTAAAAGGGCCAAAGTCTTACCAATATTAGATCATTGAAAACAAAATATTTTGTCGAGACCAATGTTACTTACTGTTAATGTAAAAATGGCCAATTTAAAATGTAAAAAAAAACTAAATCAATGTAACATTAGATTGTAGTGAGAAAAACATTACTGAACTGAAAGGTACAACTTTGAAAAATAATAGTACAGAAATCGTAACAAGATTCTTAAAATTCCTCAAACTTAAATAGGGTTTCCTGCCATTTGAGAAAAATGGACATTGGCCCTTTTTGTTCCAAGGTACAGATATATAATTTTTCATAGGGGGAGACACTAAATTCTGAAAAAACAGAATTTCTGCTTTCTGTTCTTTTTTTTTTTTTGTTTTTTTTTTTTTTTTTTTTTTTTTTTTTTTTTTTTAACAAGAGATCTCTGGATTGTAGAGGCCTTATGACTACCAGTATGATACGTATGTGTAATAAGTGTGCATCTCTACCACTACTATAGTGAAAAAAAATCATATTTCAATCATATAAATGATCGTGTTCTCCTGTTCTTGCCACCAGTTGAAGTGTGCCTGTATTGTATACTTGCTGAAAGGCTGGAGAGACCTACTCTAGATATTATGGCTTTTCTCAGATACAAACTCGTTACTTTCATGTGTAATTTTCATGTGTAAAACAAGTATAAAAGCTCGGCTATTAATTCGGATTCCTAATAGACAAACATTTATATTTTTATTTTCTTTAAAATATAATGCAATTCTCTGAAATTATGGCCAAACTGGGTGCATCGGATCGAGAAAATTTTTTCGGAAGGAAAACAGGAAAAAGCGGGTTGGTAGCCTGTTAACTGTAATCAAACTTAATACGTCGCATTTATAATAAAACTAGGGAATCCAAACCGGGCTTCCCGGGTTACAGAATATAGGTGAAACCCTTTTTTTTTAAATGGAAAAGTCTACTTTAATAGAATTATTTCATTTAATATATATTTTTGTTTAGATTGTTCCACTAACACCCAAAACATGCAATTATATATGCAAATAAAATTTTGAAATTTATTAAAAGCGATACTTTCGCAGCACATAAGCCTGAAATGAAGGCTGAACTATTTATATTATTTTGAGTAACAAACGGATTTATTTTTCATAATCATCAGCACCCGATAGAGATAGATTTTAGAAAATATATTATGCTTTAAAATTATTTAAAAAATTATAAGGAGTGAGTAAATTGGGATGGAGCTTTCAAACAAACTACGGTACAGTTTAAAAAAAAATTGAGAATGAAAGTAAATTTTTTCCGTATTCGACTATGTAATAAATTAAAATGTACGATGTTTAGAAGTTTAAAACATGGTATTAAAAGCGAAATTTAATCCTTTGCAGATGCCAATTTCAAAATGGCGTCAGCGTTACGCACAGTCACGTTTGTCCTTTATAATATAGATAGATAGAATTCTTTTTTCATTGTTCTAGAAAGTGACAGCATCTCAATGTTTCATAAGATTAGATTAAAAAAAAAGATTTTGTAAATATTTAAAAAGTATTCTGGAACGTGTTTACAGAAAGTGTATAAATAAATATGTGACAACAGGACATAATAACATGTAATAATAACAATTTTTTTATGACAATTTGTTTTTAATTTTTTATCTTATTTATTCATTTTCTTTTCATAAATTAATGCAATAACTGCTCGCAATTTTCAGATGCCTGTTATGAAGAATCTCAGTTTCAGCGGGTGCGCGAATGCAATTTATACGACAGATCTGGTATTTCTTTCACAGTTCTCAGATACGGCATCGGAATCGGAACCTCGAAATTGTTTAAAGCTCATTGCTGTTCGCCTGCCCATTTCTACGATTTCCAAAGTCAAATTTTAGTTCGCGCCATTTGTTGAATGCTGGTTTTTAAGCTACTTTCGGAAAATTCACGAAGCGCTCGCTAATGCAAGAAGCTGTATTAATTAATTATTTCATGTTTTAAACATCAATTTCTGCAATAATGTAATTGCGTTACTCTGTGTCAGTATTTTGTTTTACGTAGTGAAACGATAAATATTTCGTAGCATTATTCGGTTCTCGATACTTAAACAACGATCTAGAACAGTGTTTCTTAACCTTTTTTACATCACGGCGCACTTAAACCTAATTAACTTTGTGTGGCACACTAAAATTATGATGCCTTAAAAAAAGGGAAGGAGTATCTATCATTACAGAAGAAATGATTACATATAATTTTTAATTCATTTTTTCACAAGTAAAGTAGGCAATCCGAACCAAATAAAGGAAAATAAAATTAGCTTAAATAAAATTCTTAACATTATTTATTACTTATAAAATTTATACATATATTTATATGCATTAACATTTATAAGCTGATGAAACACCGTTTTAAGCACTTTTTTAACACTAGATTCGGTATCATTCAACCTACCCTCGTCAGTGCAAATAAACATCGAATTTTCTCATGTAATATGGGAGAGAAGCGGATTCGAGGGATAGGTTCATTGACCAATAGTAGTGCCGGAAATTACAGGCAACAGCCAATAAGAAATTGTACAGAAAAAGGAAATGGTAATGTGGAAAGTACCTTAATTTGTTACATTAGCATTTAAAAATGTATCTGAGTTTGATTTTTTAAAAAATTAGAATACTTTCTGCGTAAGATAAATTCTTCGAATAGGCATACTCTTAAATCATTTTTCGACGATCTTTCCTACTGCATTTTAAATTGTAATCTTTTTCCTTCAGAATGCATGATTTTTTTTTTCTGAAAGAATTTATCTCAAGAGACGTAAGACCATTTTTAGGTCTTTCCCGTATACTATTATAATGAGTAACAGAAGAAAAATCTCCCAAATAAGGCAAATTTGTGACACTAAATCTTATTTCAAAGTAAATCATATAATATCAAACGTCGGACATTACAGATTGGAATTAAAAGAAAAAAAAAATATTGCAACTTCGTTTAAAAGTTTCGCGGCACACCCAAGATCTTTTCGCAGCGCACTACTGTGCCGCGGCACACAGGTTGAGAACCACTGATCTAAAAGAGCCTTTTGAAGAAAAGACAATATATTAGCACAGATAAAAGTGCAAAATGACATAAAATAGAATATGCCAAGACTCAAAAAGGAGTTGTACATTGCGAAAGTTTTTCCTGACATAAAAGATCTTGTGAAAAGTACAGAATATAAAATTGTATCATATTTCTTAAATAATTCATCGTCTTTTTAAAATAATAGATTTCCCTATTATTTATCTTATTGTTTCATCATTGATAATTCGAATGAATTTTCTTTAAACGTGTATTTCTGAATATTTTATTCTGCTTGCAACTTTTATTAAAATTTGATTTTCTCATGTATATAAAAGTAAGTTTTTCCCCCATTCAAAGGTGTAAAAATTTAAATTATGTGATGTTTAGAAGTAATTAAATTTGTGAAAAAAGGGAAATGGATTGAACATATTGTTGCTACCGCCGAAATGACACTAGCGTTCATTCACGGACATGCTTTTGCTTTATAATATAGATTTTACAGGAAGGGCTCACAAGAAGTTACTGGAAGACAATGTTGAAACTGGAAAAAATCATAAAAACTTTGTCCATATTTTATTAAGGGGTCTCAAGACTCTTAAAATTGGGAAAAAAGGACAATTTTCAAGATTTAATATCTTAAAATGTATATGATTTAAAAACACAATTTTTATTGGGTTTAAAATATATATGTATGTTCTTTTATTTCATGTAGCTGTAGATTTTAACAATTACCCTGAACCTAAATAAACTTGTATTTAAAGTATTTTTATATTTTTAATGCAAAGTTGTATTTAGCTAATACAAAATTTTGACAATTTCAACAATCACCTATTTTTTTTTTTTTCTTTTTAACAATAAAAATGAAATTTTAGGTTCAGTTTATACCGACTAAAATGTAACGTATGTTTTGAAAATTTCATGAAAAAATATTCAGAAGTTTGTGAGATATCCTACGCGTTATATCCAAAAACGTCATTTGGAGAAAAATGAATTGAAAGTTTCCGAAAAGCCGCTTTAGCTATTGAGCAAGTATAATTCTAATAGCAATAACTTCTGTTCTAATGGGAATTTCAAGGAAACAATCATACCAAAATGTTAAGGAAAGATAGAATTTTAACATCTAAAAAATAATTTTAATTTCGAAAAACTTGAAGCTTTAAGAGTCCTGAGACCCCTTAACAGAAAGTCCTCGCTCGGTTACATGCCACTAAAACGTATTAAACGTGTTTCAATAAGAACATTGTATAAGCCGAACCCATTTGAATTTCTTAATATATGTTTTTGTATTTATGTGTTTTTTTACATTTTAGATTTGATCATTACTTTTCCTTAACATCTTGAGAGATTTATTTATTTATTTATTTATTATTATTATTATTATTATTATTATTATTATTATTATTTTTTTTTTTTTTTTTGAGAAAAAGAATTGAATAAATTTGACAAGTACTGCGTTTCGAAAATAGGCCTCATGTTCTCTTTGTATGTAAAAAAAAAATGTTTGAGTTTAACATAATAAATAGTATTAATATGATAATTATAATTACTTACCTCTCCATTCATGTAACAAAATATTAAAGCCACCATAAAACCCTGAAAAGAAACAAAAATAATAAGTATATGTATGAAAAATTCAATTTTATAATGATCTTTGCCTTTTTACTTCTCACATCTAAATTCTACACCATTAACAGTTTTAGTTCAAAGTAAAATCTTTCTACAATGCAAAGTAGTAAGTGGGGGGAAAATGATAGCTTTCTTTTGGCATTAAAAAAATCTGCTTCCTGGTTCAATCTTCAAAATGACTTCAACATTTACCAATAGAAGGGGCTATGCAAGAGCCAATCAGAAACCAGTTGGATGTGCCAATCCCAAAAATTTATTCTGTCACATACATGTGAATACAGTAGTACCCCGGCTTACGTCCCCTCGATTTACGTCATCCGGCATTTACGTCGTCTGGCCTTGGATTTCTCCCCCTTAATTTAGACGCACGTTGAACTTTTTTGAAGACTTTTGAGACATTTAACATCTCAGATGCAGTCACAGTCAAAGGGTATTCATGGGATGGGACGAAGTTCAGTAATAAAACAATGAGCGATGCTTGGTAAGACTGTGCCCTTTTCCTTCGCAGAGACTAAGAATACATCTGAAAATCTTGATTCTGTATCTCTCTTAATTGATGAAATCTTCAAAAATGGAAGAGAACTCAACTTAGAGATGAATGCTGAAGATGTTTTTGAATTCATAAATTCCCTTGATCCGAAATTAAATGTTGACGAACTTATCGAATTAAAGAAACAAAGTACTGTCGAAGAAATCGATGAAGATTTTGAGGATAGGGAAAGGGGGAAGATTATGAGCTTCTAAGAGAAAATAAGAAAAATTTGTCGGTTCAAACGTCATTGCAAGATTTTTTCAAATGCTCAAAGACTCGAAAGGGGCAGCTGAGAACAATAAATTGTAAGTTAACAACTTATTGATTTATTCCAAATTCTTGTATTGCAAACGCTTTTTTTTTTGCCAATGTTAAATGTATGTAACATAATCCCTAAATACAATTGAATATGTTCATTAGATTTTGGGGGATTTTTATTACTTATCCTCTTTTGCTCATCTAAATGTACCTCGACTTACGTCGTTTTAGACTTAAGTCACTGGTGTTGGAACGAATTACTGACGTAAGTCGAGGTATTACTGTACTGCAAATTTCGCTATCACAGTGGCAGAACTTAAACGGCAATCTATGCCCATCATGAGGATTCCAAAGTTACAGGTTCGTTGAATTGTATGCATTTAAAAAGCTGATATAAGCATCGGATTTCTCAAACAGACCATTGAATTTCGGCACCCACCCTATTAGATGTCTGCAACCAAAATTCCCAACCCAAAGAGCATAAAAGCGACACCTGTTGGGCAGTATACGTCTAAGCCTAATAAGGATCTCTTTATGAGAAAGTGTGGCAGAATATGAAGTTTGATTAAATTCTGTGCATTAGTTTTTGAGATATAGCTATCGCAAAAATCGTGAAAACTGCAGCATAGCAGCGCCACCTGTTTTATGGCTTAGACGAAAACCTAACCAGCAGCAACCTATGTCAAAGTCTAACAAAATATGAAGTTTGATGAAATTTCGTGGATTAGTTCTTGAGCTATATGACTATCACTCTAATCGTGTAAATCCTAAAAAATGCAGCGTATCAGCGCCACCTGTTGAGCGATTGAAAACAAAACCCAATCAGCAACGAACTTATGTAAAAGTCTAAGTGAATCACAAGTTTCATAGAAATCCGTGTCTTAGTTGAGATTGGACTACTACGGAAATTCTAAAAAATGCAGCAGAACAGTGCCACCTGTAGCGCGATTTAGAACAAAACTTAATCAGCATCAACTTATGTCAACGCCTAACTGAATCTGGAGTTTGATGGAAATACGTGCATTAGTTCTTGCGATAGAGGTATTACGATACTCGTGAAAAATGCAGCATAGCGCCGCCACCTGTTGGGCGATTTACACTAAAAACTAATCATCACCAAATTATATCAAGGACTTCTGAAGTTTGATGAAAATCCGTGCTTTAGTTCTTGAGATAGAGCTATTGCGGAAATCGTGGAATATACAGCCTAGCATCGCCACCTGTAATTATGCTTTAACACATTGAAGGCAGCAGCATGATATTTAAAGAACTTAATTCTAATTTTTGTCTGATTTTTGAACTGCTGTGGGGCGATTTACACTAAAAACTAATCATCTCCAATTCATATCAGGGACTAAAGGAATCTAAAGCTTTATTAAACTCCGTGCAGATAGACATTTTTTAAAAACACTCAAATCGTGTTCAGCACCTTCTAAAATGTATAAATCCGTCGGAAACTGGAAGTCAAAAATATTCACGAATCCAATATTTTCTTCTGTAAAGGTGGAAGAAAGTAAAAAAGGGCAGAGTGCTAAAACACTGAAATGATTGAATGTCACCAGAATTTACGAACAAAGTGATTTGAAAAAATATTTTTTTTTTTTCGTTTACATATATTATAAAAACAAAATTTCATACAAAAATTCTGGATGCCATTTGCCAGTTTAAAATCAAAATTAAGTTCTTTAAATATCATGCCGCTGCTCTTCAATGTGTTAAAGCATGTTGACCTGGAGCCGGCAACACAGACAATTACCTCATCGAGTTCACGAATGAAATTCTAGGATTAGTTAAGTCTTGATTCGCATATTAAAATGCAGTCGGTCTGCCAAGTCCTATCTTGGTGGAAAACACGTGAAAACCCGATTTTAGCGGTTGATTTGTAGGTTTACCATTATGTTTTCCTGCTCCTCGTCCTCCATGTTTTCATACCTTTTGGTGCAGGAAAACACAGTGGTAAACCTACGAGTCAGCCGCTAAAATCGGGTTTTTAGGTGTTTTCCACCAAGATAGGACTTAGCAGACCGATTGCGTTTTAATATGCGAATCAAGACTTAACTAATCCTAGAATTTCATTCGTGAACTCGATGAGGTAATTGTCTGTGTTGCCGGCTCCCGGTCTAGTAGTAATTACATCCGACTGCTTTGTCCCGCGCTTGGAAACGCTATACACTGTCAAAAATCTATAGTTTTAGCTGCATAGTCACTCCACCGCTTTTATAGAAAACGGTTACTTGACTATATAATGGAGCATTCTCATTTAGTCCAGGGGAAATGTACCAAAAAAAGGGAGTTACCTTGCAAAAGGTCGGTAGAAGATTTTTTTTTTCTGAATTGTTTATAATGATGCCAACATGGAAAAACCAAGTTTTCTAACAAAATTTCTTAAGGCTGAATTTTCTGTGGCCAAAAAACAAGAAAATTTTGGGACCTTTTTTGGTTTTATGAAATATCTCGAGACCCGTTGCCGTAGCATATTATTTGTCAGTTAAAATATTAAAGAGGATAAAAAACTCTAAAACTTTCATATTTACAACTTTTTTATACACTCAATAGCAAGCGCAGTACGCCATTTTAAAAATAGAACAATTTTTTCAATATTCTTAAAAACCGTGAAAATCGCAGTTCTGCCCCGATTATTCAAATGTTTCCCACGGATTTAATCGTGTATGTCAACTTCTATATATTAGTAGCAGTAAATTATGTGTTTCAGGGATAAAACTAGCCTTTTTTGCACCCGTGGCAAACATGGATTTTGGCGCCCCCTCCCCCCCTCTTTTAAAAAGAAAATTTACCACGGGAATTTTAATAAATCTCTAAGAGCCGGATTTTGAAAATTTTAAGTGTGTAAGCATTAAATACGTAATGCTGAACTACGTACTCAGCTTTGCCTAATATTGATTCATTAAAAACTTGAAAACCGTACCGAAAGGAACCGAAATATATTCCGCTTTAAACAGGTTTCCATTTTAGCAGGTATAATTGTTCATATTCTTTCTCTTGAAAAAATATATACTTTTTCTTTAAAGACCGAATTCTGTATATACAGATTTCATTTTCAAAGATTTTACGGTATTTGTCGTATTGAGGCGTTTAAAGTCACAATTATATGAATTATGGGACTAAATTAGTCACACGAAGACATTCGCAAGGTAATATTAAACCTATGGGAGCGTTCTCGACAAATATCTCGCTCGCATTTTGTTACTTTTAAATAATTTTTTTTTTCATGGGATACCCGAGATCAATATCAAATGTTGTGCTTTTGTACTTTTTCAGGTTTGGTTGCTTTATATATATATATATATATATATATATATATATAAAGCAACCAAACCATATCTCGAGAACCAAACCATATATATATATATATATATATATATTCGGACACTTTCATTTTTGGAAAACTGTTTGGAACCCGTTCTGAAATTTAAAGTATCCTGTTTGAGCTTTAAAGCAATTAATAGATAATCTTAAAGTTTTATATATTTTTGCGTGCTAAAATGATATAATCTCTTGTTATATTTATTGACATAAGTGGAAAAAAATGACAATATGTTTTAAAACTAATCTTTTAAATATTTTTTATAAAACTAGTGATCTCAAATATTTTATTAACAGAATTTATCAATTTTACAAGATATAAATGCATAACATCAGTTAGAGAAATAATCTGGTGTCATTTTTATTGTAGCTATTTTATAAGGCAAATGTATTTCTTACATAAAAGATATTTATCTTTTGAGTCCCCTTTTTTACATGGAACTACAATTCCACGTTTGCTATCTTTAAAACAGTAAAACATATATTATCAATAATTGGTACATAAAATATACCATTGTAGTGGGGAATAAAATATGTTTTTTTTGCAAATTTTCATACCTGCACTGTAAAAAAATGTCCTGAAATTAACAGGTGTTATTCTGTGAATTTTCCCTTTTTTAACTGAAAAGTTCCGTTTTAGATAAAACTCTTACTTTTCCTGGAATTCCAGGAAATGTTCCGTTTTCTGTTGGCCTTGAACTCTCAGAGTTTCCGTATCTGGCAGTAGACGCACCAAAAACGGTACATCTCTGTCTCCGTATCTAAACAAGAACTCCGGCGACAGCCATGTTGATTTTATGTTATCATCGGTTATCAATGTTCAGGCTACGTTTAGAAGGAATTTCTGCGATCATTTGATGTCATTCTGACATTTAGTTGCAGCAAAAAAAAGAAAAGCTGATTCATCTTGAAATCATTGAAAAAGGAGTTTGTCTTGTCTTTCCGCGCTCGCTAACCACGTTGTTTTGTTTACAGTTATTTCCTGATCTGCTCCATGTTTCTGTTACTTTTGTGAAAAAGAGGTAAGTTATTCCGCTTTATTTTGTAATTATATTTTATAATGAGCGTTGTATTTATTTTAATTTTGTTTTACATAAAAGCTTGTTTATTTCTGCGATTGCCCTTTAGGCCTATAGAGCATACATTTTAAGACACGGTACATGGTATCCAAGATCGGAGGGTATAATGTTTTCGTTCTTGGGAAGGACAAGTAATTTTTTTTTCTCTACACATATAAAAAAAGGTTAACGCTAGTATAAAAAATTCTCTGGGATGTTTACTAATTTGGGTTATCATTAACAATCTTTACCAGCCAGGAAGCAGAAAATGTTTAATCTTCTTTCGATGAAAATTTTATTGAGAATTAGTTTTACTTAACCATTTTATACCTTTATTTATTTGCAATATTTTTGTTTTTATAGTAGTAGACTATGAATTTTGTTAGCCGATAGCATGTTTAATGTAAAGTGGGACACGTGTTTTCATTTTCATGAGAAGCTTTTTTTTTTCTTTTTTCCCCTCCCCGAAAAAGCTTTCCCCCCCCTAATTTTTACTGAAATATAAATTAAAACCTTTTTCTTTAATCGCTTAAGTTTATTGAATTTTTAACAACTATTTTTTAATTACTGTTATAATTATCATATTCCAGTTTTTTCTATATTATATTAATCTATCAATATTTAGCCATTCTCATAGTTCATTTTCCATTAATGTATCAAATACATACATTTCCAGAAATACATCAAAATTAGAGTAATGGAACATCCAATGAAAAGTACTACCGAATTGTTTTTATGATTGTATTAGCAGAATTTAATAAAAGTACACTAGTAAAATTATTTTCAAATATAATATATTTAACAATTAGAATATCAATAATTAAAATTATATTTTTGCGAATGATTCACTATTTAATTATTCAGATTGTCTCGAGATCAATAAATTATTTTAGATAGAGGTTTAAAATACTATATGATAGGAAGTTATCAAACTGAGACAGTGTTTGGGGGGAAAGGGGGCGGAGAAGTATTTGCAGGTTGAATTTTTTTGTGTACTAACTTTCCTAACATTCCAGAACTGATGTTTAGGACCACTGATTTGCAGATTTACTAGTTTTGTTACTATTCCCCAAGCAGAATATTTTGCAATGTTCTGCAATAAACTTTTTTGTTCCAAAAACGTTTTGTCGGAATAAAAAATAAAAACACGGGGAAATATTAGGGCAATTTCATTTTTCAAAGAAGTGCAAAATATATTTTTTAAAACACACTTGGGATGCATAGAATATTCGATATTCGGCCATGTTGCCAAATACTTAAAAAAAAAAAAAAAACTTTTGAAACATATTTTTAAAAACCTTATACGACTTCTACGTTTAACAGTTAACTTATAAAGATATTCAGAATAATTAGAAACAGAATCATATTTAAATAGAAGATAATGTTTTTACATTATTTATTTGCTGTTTATTAAGTATTATTTAAGAAAATTAACCAATCACGAGGATTTTCATCGGAATTAATTATGCACAACCTTTCAAGAGAAGGGCCACTTGCAAATATGTCTGGGTTGTCGAGAGCCACATCAATTTATATTTCGGGTAGATGAGTGCAGGGCCGAAACTAACCTTTTTAGCACCCGGGGGATTTTGCCTCCCTCTCAACCCCCCCCCCCCCCCCTCTTCCGAAAAGTATATTTACAAAGAGAAATTTACTCATTTTTTAATAGCCGACTTATTTTAAAATTTAAAATATGTAATACTGAATAGGGATTGACCGAATACCGAATAGTCGATTTGATATTCGATGATTCGGCATTGTAAACCGAATAATTGCGGATAAGTATTTTCTTAGAAGTAGAAGAATTCTCTTTTACTTAGAAGTAGAATAGGCTAAATGATGAGTTTTAATATTATGTGCATGAGTTCAGAGTTCAGCTGCAGTGCAAAAAAAAAAAAAAAAAAAAAAAAAAAAAAACAAGACAAAGCCATTTTTAATTTAAAAAAAAAAAAAAAAAAAAAAAAAAAAAAAAAAAAAAAAAAAAAACTTCCTAAAATAGTCTACATAAGGGTGAAATTGGAACAAATGTCTACGATAGAGAAAAAAAAAAATAAGGAAAATAGGCATCTTTCCCTCATCATTTAATTTTAATTTTTTCTACATTAGTTTTCTTAATTTAAACTTATTTAATGTGTATTTTCTTTAACATATATTTCAAATAAGTATATCAAAGTTCATCTCTGTATATC
The DNA here is from genome assembly GCA_963932465.1 of Maratus speciosus. NCBI lineage: Eukaryota > Metazoa > Arthropoda > Arachnida > Araneae > Salticidae > Maratus > Maratus speciosus. The sequence continues at coordinate 531,094,746 of OZ010792.1, forward strand.
TAAGGTGTATATTAAAAAAATACACAAGTAAAATTATACTCCTATGCCTATCTTATAGCTTTTATAACCATTAAATTAAAATCACTCAAATTTGTTATCTTTATCACCACAATGTTAAAATATTAACCTTTAACTGATGTCACAGAAACTGTCACATAACTAGTGTGAAGCGGTCTGTGAGACCGCTCCGTCGAAAGATGAATAAAAGGCAAGATTGACTTATAGGATGGTGTTTTTGTACTAAACTTTTTGCACAGGACTTTTATAATTAAAATTCACCCATTCAAAAGTCTCTGGTGATAGTACTAATGTTCCAAACGGAACAGAATTTCGGTAGTGTTTGTAGTTAAACTGAAAATTGCAAGTTAAACTATAAAAATTGAAAAAAAGCAGCGGTCTGAGAGACCGGTAACATTAGTTAGAGGTTAATCAAAATATAAATATGTATCAATAATTTGACAGAAAATAGTTAAATGTACAAATTGATATACCTTTTGTATTTGAGAACATTCCTATTCAATTCAATATGTTTATAATTAGACAATCAGTAAATCAGCTTAATGACAACATTTTTTCTTTTTATTTGAACGAACTTTTGTTTTTCTGACAATCCTTATCCTTATTAATAGACTGTACAGTTTCATACGTTAATTTGGGTAATGACTAGTGATAAAATAACAAAATATAGATGATGAGTTAATGAATTGGTTAGTGGAAAGAAGTCATTAAATTTTTTGTGTAATTACACTTAACAATACAAATGTAACTGAATTAAATTATTAAGATTTTAATAAAGTTTATAAAAAAAGTTAATATATGCAAAAATATGTATTGAAAATTTATTCAGTATACACTTTGACCGAAACTTCGGTATTGGTCAAAATTGCTGCTTTGGTCAATCCCTAATACTGAACTACGTAATCTGCTTTGTCAAATATTGATTCATTAAAATCTTGTAAACGAAATCAAAAAGAATCGAAAAACAACTCCGCTTTATACAATATCCTTATGCCATATTATCCTTAGATTTTTCTATGCTTTAGCATACCTCAGACAGGACGATTTTAACAATACTGCGCTAAATATAGATATGAGAAAAATCGCCGCCAAAATCTTCATTTGGCGCCCATTGGTTCTGGTGCCTTGGGTTCAAGACCTTGCCCTGAAGAGATTTTTGTCTGATAGAAAATTCTACATTATATACTTAAATAATAGCAATTTTATTATCAAGTGTTTTTAATCACTTTCTTTTATTGTATGAGATCAATTGTTAGCCATAATGCCAGGCATAGAAATCTTCTAGCTCATTTTCATTTGGTTATTTCTAATACCCAGAAAAGTTTTCAGCCTTGACTGAGATATATTTCTTGCATCCATGTACTGGTGCCCGGGACGCCATGCCTCCTCTGTCCCCTCCTTAGTTTCGGCCCTCTGGGATTGAAGGGAGAATCTGTGGTGTAAAATAAGACTAAAAATATGATTTCAGAGGTGGGACAGTTTTACCCTCTAAATTCTAGCCAGTCAGCTTACCCGATTAAGTAGACAAGGATACATGATTATACAAAATTCAGGGTAATTTTTTTATTAATGACTGATTGACAAATTTCACTGTAATTTTCAACTGCTGATTGGTAAAATTTTCACCAACCTGTGCTTTTTCTAAGCTCGATTAACGAACCTCGGGATTTTTTAGCACCAGAACAACTAACTTCGCGCTTTTTTCGCACCTGATCAACAACCTCACAATTTTTCCGAGCCCCATCGCCGAAACTCGGAAATTTTCCGAGCTCGATTGATGTACTTTGAGATTTATTGGTGCATGAACAATGAACCTTGCATTTTTTTCCTGCGACCTATTGCCAAAAATTGATTATTTTCAGTTATTAATTGGCAAAAGTTAATTGGGTCATAAGTTAAACCCATCGCGGGCCACAGGTTGTGCATCTCCCATTTGACGAAATTCACTGCGCTTATGAAAATCGCATTTTCTCGCGACCTTTTGCTGTTCACATTTTCTTGCTCATTTTCATTTTTCTAGGACTGTACTGAGTACTCGGTATTTACTCAGTACTCTGCATACAATACCGAGTAGTTGTAAGAATTTCATTTTTTAAGCTTTATTATCATTATTGAAGACAAAAGGAATTGATAACTGATCTGTAAAAGTTATTTGAATATAAATGTATAATATAGGTAATTATTCATAAAAACCATTTACTTAGTATATAAAAATGTCTACAAAATATAGAAAAGTTAAAAAAAAAAAAAATGCAGTTCAAAATTTAGTTTTAATATAAAATAAAAATGGGTAATTTTTAAAACTAAGAAAAAACTATGATTTTGGATACAGAAACATTTTGTACAAAAAATTAATAATTAAATTTGTTATATCATAAATTATGATAATATATTTAAATTTGCAGAGTTTCAACCGGGCAGTTTCAGGAAGGTGCTGCACCCTGCCTGACCTTTGGTTTACAAAATAGTACCCTTCTTGCCTCTCCATTTAATAAAAAGTGCCTTTTTTCTTTTTTGTATTAAAAATTTTACTTAAATAGTAAAATCTGACTCAATGTCGTTTTGTAAAGAGATACAGTAGCCTCCCTCTTAACCGGCCTCCTCTTAACCGGAAATCCGCTTTAACCGGCCGACTTTTTTCCCCCAACATCAGGCAAAATTCAGGGATGACGGCCTCGGGAACTCAGCTTACGCTTTCGAGTTGAAGTGCAATCCCGAGTGGAAGGAGGCAAAATTCAGAAAGGAGAACGTCGGTTCTAAATGTATACACGTTTAATTCAGGGTGCGGCCCGGGGTGGGGACATCCCTCCCCCTCCCAGGAACAATGAGATGTCCCCCCGGAAGATTTGAGATTTTGTGTTTTTAGTAGTCAAAAGTGCACCCCCCCCCCCTGGAACTTTATAATTTCTGGTCTATTTGCAAACTGTTTTGTTCAAAAATTTAAAAAGCTTGAGCGATGCGAATAGATCTCCGTAGAAAATGTATAAGAGTTGTTTGAGTCTGATAAAGATCTCAAGCATGAAACATTATTTGACGAGGATATAATTAGGACTGTAACTGATGTTGTTCAATACGAAGACGATCATGATGATGATCCAGTTGAAGTTGATACAGCTAAATTTCCACATACGGAAGGGATAAAAGCATTGGAGTTGGCGCTACGCTATGTTAAGCAGCGGCTAACAGCTTCCTCGGTTAAACTTGTGATGCTAAAGAAATGGAGAGATTATGCTGCAAAATATCGGACATTTTGCCTTCAACAGAAGAAGGTCACTGATTTTTTTATGATTGATTAACTTAAATATACATAATGTAGAATAATTTCAACTTCTTATAAAGGTGTGTGATACGATTTTCAACAATTTAATTTGCGTTAAATATTTTACATTCTTTGTTATCAGTGATAATTTTTCTGTCAATTCAGTTAAGTATAAATAGTATTCATTTCAGAAAGTATGTACTTTTTTAAAACTACACAAATTGAAAAAACTAAATGCATCGCACGGATTTAATTAATTAAATTATGCAGATACTTATTTTTTTTTTATTTTTTTTTTTTTGTCTTCTCCACTTTAATTGGTTTTTCTCATAACCGGCTAACCCTCGGTCCTGTTTAGGCCGGTTAAGCGGGAGGCTACTGTATCTAAGTTTTAAATATTAAAAGTGACTTAAACCACTTCACCGGCGACAGGTATAGAGAAACAATGCTTTTACCCCCGACTCAGGGCAGCCAGTGAAGTGGTTAAAAATCAAAAAAGTGGTCTTAAGAATCCAAAACATGCCCTTACGAATACAAAAAGTGCCCTTTTCTCACCGGCAGCACCCTGCCCTTTTTTAAATCAAGAGGAAACTCTGAAATTTGCTTTTATCTTTCATTCTCTAAAACTTTAATTAATTAAATCAAGAATTGATTAATTAAAAATATTCTTTAATTAATTAAAAATCAAATTTCTTTTAATAAACTCTTGTAAAAATTATATTCATTATTTTACTTAGATTAAATAATGATACAGTTGTGAAAGCACGAGAAAATTTGAAAAACCCACAATGGATTTTTTCAAGTGGGGCCCGCCCTAAAAAAACCGGCAGGAAAACTTGGGCAAACCCTGACAATAACATTCAACAATAATTGATTACAGCATTTGCAATTGTTTGTGAATTAGGTAAAGTGGCCCATGATGGTGAACTTGTGGCCTGTGAATTTTGTTGATTAATAACTGAAAAAAAAAAATCCCAATTTTTCAATAGATCGCAGAAAAAAATTGTGAGGTTCGTGATTCTGGCGCTTAAAAACCTCGAGTTTTATTGGTCGAACTCAAAAAAAAAAAAAAAAAAAAAAAAAAAGAAAGAAAAATGTAATGCCATCATAGTCTGTCTTTTTCGTTAGCCCCAGCCGCACATGTAGTAGATAGATATGAAATGGCTACATTCTATATGCAATTATTTTAAGTGGGAGTAAGTAATTCTATTTTTGAGTAAATCCTTTATGCACTCGCAGTTAAATAGTATTTTAAAGTACCATTGAAGTAAATTTAAGCTAAAATGTACTTACTCAGCCTATTAATAATGCTTTATTTCTTTACACATAAAATACTCTGCTCAATAAAATTTAGAAAGCATAGAGAATACGGTTAAAGCCAAAAAAATTTTTTTAAAGGTGATAAATTTTCTAAATCATTTACATAAGTATGGGTTTAAGTATTTATTAAGTTTACATGAAACATTTTCAACTGTAAAAATTTTATTTACAGAGAGGATCATAATACATGTAATTTGATACATTGTTTTTATAAGAATTGTGATATGTGCGTATGGTGTAAGTCCTGATTTTATTGTAGATGATACCAGACGTACAGCATGTTTGTCCTATTTTATTCATATTTGGACTGTTACTTTTCATTTTCTAGTGAGCTTCTACCTTTTGACAGGTGAACAGATCAGATACAAACAAAACAGGACATACACCCTGTATGCATTAGTGATGGGCGATTTCGATTTTTTTAATCGATTTAATCGATACTATGGCCAACTCGATTTAATCGATACTATAATTTTTTTAATCGATGTCTCTAAAGGTCATATCATTTTCATTTTCCTTCAAAAATTTAAGGTCAGGTAGTTGCATGTCCAATCCCAAAACTTTCTTCTCTCTCATAAATGTTAAAACTTCAAAATTCGCTATCACAGTGTCAAATTTAAATAACCTATACCCATCATGAGGATCCAAAAGTATAGGTTCGTTGAAATATGTGTATTTAAAAAATATATATAAGAATCCCATTTTCCTAACAAATCATTGAATTTCGGCCCACACCCTCTTAGATGTCCGCAACGGAAAATCCCAGTTCAAAGGGCATAAAAGCGACACCTGCTGGGTAGTATACACCCAAGCCTAATAAGGATCTATTTATACGACAGTGTAAAAGAATATGAAGTTTGATTAAATTCCGTGCATTAGTTTTGAGATATGGCTATCATGAATATCATGAAAAAAGCAGTATAGCAACGCAGCCTATTACATGATTAACACGAAAGACTCAGAAAAAACAACTTACGTCAATGACTAACAGAATATTAAGTTTGATGAAATTCCGTTCATTACTTCTTGAGATGTTATCGCAAACATTGTGTAAACCCTGAAAAACAGTGTTGAATTCAGGGGCTGGTACGGGTGGACCCCCCCCCCCCCCCGGAACATTGAAATGTCCCCTAGGGAGATTTGAGATTTTATGCTTAATGGACGAAAGTCCAATCCTTCCCCCTCGTAACTCTAGAATGTTCCTCGCCAGAACCATAGAAATACCCCCCGGAGAAAAATGTCTGAATTCAACACTGTTGATAAAAGCAGCATGGCAGCACAATTTATTATATCATTTACACAAAAACCTAATCATGGATAACTTATGGCATTGTCTAACAGAATATTAAGTTTGATGAAATTTCGTTCATTAGTTCTTGAGATATTATCCCTAAAATTGTTTAAATCCTGAAAAACGTGTTGAATTCAGGGGGTGGCCCGGGGGGATGACATTCCTCCCCCCGCAACAAAGCATAAAATCTCAAACTTTCTGGGGGGCATTTGAGTGTTTCGGGGGGAAAAGAATGTCACCCCCCGGGCCACCCCCTGAATTCAATACGTTTTTGTACATTAAAAATTGATGAAATTTCGTTCATTAGTTCTTGAGATATTATCCCTAAAATTATTTAAATCCTGAAAAACGTGTTGAATTCAGGGGATGGCCCGGGAGGGTAGCATTCCTCCCCCCCCCCCCCGCAACATTCAAATGCCCCCCAGAAAGTTTGAGATTTTATGCTTTTTGTACATTAAAATGTACAAAAGTCCAATCCCCTCCCCCTCTGAACTGTCCCTCCCGGAGAGAAATGTCTGAATTCAACTCTGCTGATAAAATCAGCATAGCAACGCCCCCTGTTGGGCGATTTATACCGAAACCTAATAAGCAGCAATTTATGCCAACGTCTAACTGAATGTGGTTTTATGAAAATCCGTGTATTAGTTCTTGAGATAGAGCTATTGCGAAACTCGGGAAAAATGCAGCATAGCAGCGCCACCTGCCGGTAGATTTACATCAAAACCTAATCCTCAACAACTTATGTCAACGTCAAACTGAATCTGAAGTTTGGTGAATATTCGTGCATTAATTCTTGCGATAGCAATCTTGCGGAAATCATGAAAAATGCAGCATAGCAGCGCCACCTGTTGAGCGATTTTCACCAAAAAGTAATCAGCACCAATTTATATGAAGGTCTAACTGAATCTAAAGTTTCAACAGTTTCCATGCATTAGTTCTTGAAATAGACCGCTCACAATTTTTTTGTCAGAGACAAACAAATAGACAGACTGACAGACAAAAAATTTATAAAAATAGTCAAATCGTATTCCAGACAAGAAGTTCTAACACTATAAATCCTTAGAAACCGGAAGTCGAAAATTTTCACGAAAACAACACTTTATTTTTCTAAAGACAAAAGAAAGCAAGATAAGATGAACGCATCGATTCTGCCCTTGGATCAGAAACGGTGAATCGATTCAGTTCAGATTCGATGCCGATATCGATCTTCAGATGCGATCTTCAGAATCGTTACTTTTTTTATTTACTTCAATTCTTTAGATGCAATGTCGAATCGTTATATTTTGATTCACTTTCAATTCTTTAGATGCAATGTCGAATCGTTATGCTTTGATTTACTTCAATTCAAATCGCATCGCGGTCGATCCACGATTCGGGTTGAATCAATTCTTCCAATTTTGCTGTTTTAGTGCCAGAATTGCTGTAAAATTTTGTATAAGAGCCTTTTTTTACTTTCTAGGTTAAATCAGTGTTGAATGCAGGTATTTTTCTCAGGGAGGGATTTATGCGACTCCGGTCGGAATTGGGGGGGGGGAGTATTTCAGACTTCCGTAATGGGGGGGGGGTGCACATTTGTCCATTAAAAAGCATAAAATCTCAAAACTTACGGGAGGGATGTCCTCCCGGGCTACCCCCTGAATTCAACACTAGGTAAAATCGTTATACTTTTGTTTAGAAGCCTAGTTATTCAGGTTACTAGTTTATTATATTGTATTTTTCAAGTTCGTCCCTTCTAATCTCTCCACCCCCCTCTCCCCTTTTCCTCGCTAATCTTAATTTACAGGGCCGTTCAAAATTTGCATGCAATTTTTAAAATGTCCAATTCTTGTTCTATTTTATTATAAAGCCACATTTTGAAACCTTGACCAAAGATACTTTTGAGGTCGCCCCTCCGACCGTTTGGGGCTTACCTGCTCCCTCGGGGGGGGGGGGGGATTTTTTTGTTTCTTCCAAACCATATCGTATAGCATATCGTTGGAAAGCTTTTAATGTGATCTTTTATTTTCTGTCTGTAGCCTTCCTTCTTTTTGGTAAGGGTCAATCGTGCTCCAACTTTTGTATTGATATTTTTGACAGTAATTTCAAAGGAATATATATTTATTCTTTCGGATTTACTGTTTTAAAGGCAGAACTGCTGTCAAATTTCGCATAAGAGTCTTTTTCTTTCTAGGTTAAATTGTAATATTTTTAGTTTAGGAGCCAAGTTATTTGGGTTACTAGTTTATTAAGCTGTACTTTTTCAGTTCGTCACCTATACACCGCTCCCCCCCCCCATCCGAATTTTCTTAATTATGGTCCAATTTCAATGGGACCTTTTTTGACATTCTTCCCGAATCATTTGTTTACAACTAAACACTGATATTATATCCGCAGCTCTTGGTGAGCACTATTTATGAATGGTAATAACAAATTTCGTCTCTTTTCCATTTTAAACTTATCATTCTTGGTTTAAAGCCACGTGACTCAAGGTTCTCGTTAGTTAAGCCGTATTTTCACCCGTAAGTTTGTCAAAGTGTTTGTGTAAGTTGTATTATAAAAAATTCAGTCGTTTACAACCAAACTTACTGATTTATGATACTTTGAATTTTATGAAATTTCGGAGCTTTCCGAAACTAAAGGATCCCCTGTATGTTATTAATTTTTTTCAAGGGTGTAGGTATGAAAATACGTGCTAAAATGCTTTAAAACCTTTTTTTTTTCAAATAATATATTTAACAATTTAAACAAAGTGATTCCCGCGAATTTTGTACTGTTTGAAAGGGGACCACATCTTAGAATGTAAGGGGCGTAAAAAATCGAAACTTGGACAGGGCGATGCAAAAAAAGAAAAATTCTCCTTTCAGAAATTCGAAAAAATATTATCTTAATTACAAGCTGAGATATTAATTATTATTTCACTAATTGGTTTATTTCTATAAAATGCTTTTTTTTTTAAAGGCAGTCACGTGATTTTTTATAGCAGCATTAACGTTTTCTACCGTTTAGCGTGCGGTTCTTTGACTGCGGGCTGAAATAATTACTACTTTTTCAATATCAAAAATTTTATAAGTGTTCATACCACTATTTTCGAATAGTAATTTCACAAATATCTTGAATTCTTGCTTAAGACTACCACCCCCTAGACTAATGTATCTTCGGATAGGTTGTATAAAGGAATTTCGTTTAGATACACTTTTGTTTTGAATAGACTGCGCTCCCTGGTGGTGGAATATAGAACTAACAGACCGCGATTTCATTTAAAGTAGAAAATCTAACAAGGCGATCTGTTCGAAACTTTAAAGATAGTTTATAACACATAAGAAAAAGTTTAAAAAAGAATGGTGCGAAAATTTCGGGAGGAGGGGGGGGGGGAGGCCGATAGAATTTTTTTTAAACCTTAGCGTTCCTTACCGTTTTAGGTGGGGTTTTTTGGAGGAGTCCTGAGATAAATGCTACTTATTAAATATAAAAAAGTCAAAAGTTTAGTTACCACTATTTCCGAATAGTAATTTCGGCAAATAGCTTAAATTTTTGATCAAGATTGCCACACTCTTGAGTAATATATCTACTGATAGGTTGTTTAACGGAGTTTCGTTCACAGTTTTGTTAGGAATAGAGTGCGCACCCTGGTGGTGGAATCTGGAACCAACATAACGCGATTTTGTTAAAATTAGGAAATCTAACAATGCGATCTGTTTTAAGTTTTAAGATTGTTTATAATACATGATAAAAATTATAAAAAAGAATGGCGCGTCACATTTCGGGGGGGGGGGATAGAGGGGAGGGGCAGAACAAAATTAGAAAATATAACAGGGCGATATGTTTGAAATTTTAAGATAGTTTATAACACATAATAAAAAAATTTTAAATGATGAATGTCAAAAATTTGTGTGTGTGTGTGTGTGGGGGGGGGGGGGGTAGGTGAGTGCGTTTTTCCGACCCGGTGGGCAAAGTGGGGGGTGGGGTACACCTATACGATGCTGTAGGCAGCGGGAACCTGGTTCGCGGTTCGTTCGCTTCGAGATTTCATATTAGGCGGAACCCGCTAGTTAGTAGCTATAATGTTAAAGATTTCCAAGCAATATACATGTGCGTCCACTATCCTTCTAAGACAGTAAAATTAATTGATTTTTATTTCTTCTGAGAAAACTAAATTTTCACGTCTTGCAGCGACGATTTTTTTTTTTTTTTTTTTTTTTTTTTTTTTTTTTTTAATAAAAGAACTTTAATAAACTTTGCTAGTTACATTGTTAAACTCAAATTGTAAGAATACTAAATCGGTTCTTATGGCAACGTGAATTATGTCCCTGAAAATTTAAATTTTAATTCAGGCTGGAAGAAAATCACAATGATTTAATTACAGGGGCAGTCAAAAGTTTTCCGTTACATTACGGCCAATGGAAAAAATTATTTCAAGTGCATTTTAAGGATGTTACAGACTTTCGAACAGAATGAAATTGATATGCACTTATGAAGTGCACTGTTATAGTACGAGCGCACCACATTTGCCACGTTTGACGCGCAATTTCCAACTTGTATTTAACCGAGACCTTTCTTAAAAAATAAATTTAAATAAAATCTAAATTACAATATTAGTAAAATTACATCTTAAAACTAATAATTTAAAAGTTAAAAACTTTATTATTTGACTCAAAGGTCTGTAATAGCTTACGACTGGGCCCCTGACTTTGTCTACCCTCTAAATGTGAGGTATGGGAGGTGGTCGCTACGGCTCTGCTGATTCGCTAAGTTTTGAAATTAATATTTTTGAGTTTATCTGTGCGAATCTGTGACGATCGAAATATCGATTCAAGTATCGATTCTAGAATTTGGGAATCGATTCTTATTGTGATCGATTCAGTTTTATACGATGTCGATTTTAATCGATTCCTGAATTTTCCAGAATCGCCCATCACTAGTATGCATCATATGTCCTGGATGTTATGGGTTAATCTGATTATAAATTACCAGTATACCTACAGATATTAAAAAACTAAGCATTTTTCGAATTTTTAAATCTTACAAGAAATCATTTACAGTTAATTGAAAATAAGCTAAAACAGCGAAAATGGACATATATATATATATATATATATATACACACACATACATACACACAATCAGTACCGCGTATATGGTCACCCCGCTTATAAGGTTACTTTTCGCAAGTCAATTCTTAGCTTTTATTTTGTGGTCACGTGATGCTTTTCATCTTTAATAGCTTTTGTAGAAAACGGACAGACATTCTGAAAGAGGAAAATCTTTGCATCAAGTCCATCTAATCTTCCAATTTTCTTTCCATTGTTGAATCTCCCCATCCTTTTGTGAATAACTGCAAACGATTGGAGAAGAATGGTTGTCAATAGTGTTTACTGGACAAGTTTTGAAGGAAGGAAAATCAAGCATCTAAACTCAGCCTTAGAGATTGTGATAATATTGCATACCACTTGACTTCGATGAGTATATACACACTGTGTATAAGAAGGCATAGCTGACCGAATAATATCTATTCGTGCGGGTTGCAGTCAAGGGGATTCCAAAAGATGAAACAGTCATAAATGACGTCACTTGATGCCGTTCATACCGCCCTCTTACGCTCGTCATATTTAGCCGAGTCTTGCATTGGATACTGCTGATTTGACTACTGTCGGCCAGTCAAATATGGCAGACGCGGAAGAGGACGAAAGAACTCATTTTCAACGTCAAAGCTTTCCATAGTCGAAGATTGATATGGCTACTCCTGTCGCAGGAGATAAGAGAAACTTTCTATGGCTCTTTGGATTTCTCCATCATCGCAGACAACTATATTGGTCATTGCATAATTCGCAATTTAAATTAGATTGAATTCGTTTTATTGCTTCCAAACTGCACTAGTGTTGCACAACCCTTAGATCAAGGAATTATTCAAAATTTTAAGATAAATATACGAAAGCTGCTTCTAAAATACTTCCTTGCTGCAATTGATCAAAAAGATAACTTTTACGTGTCTGTGTTAGAGGCCATGTATTAAGTAGCCTAGAGTTGGAATATGGTATCAAAGAAAACCATTGAAAATTGCTTTTGACATGATTGGCTTCCAGAATGTGAAGAATTATCGTTCGAAGACGACAACAATGAAATGATGCTGTGCTCCTACTTGCACAAAAGTTACGGAATGCCGGCTGCACAATACAAGACGAACTGACATGTGCAGTTATTGACAATGAGGTCGCTACTTCTGGTGGAGCTTCCATACCGTAAATTATTTCGGAAGATTTAAATAAAACACTGATGGAAGCTATGATAAAGAGAGTGAGTCTGAAGCTGAACTGAGAACGCGAGCAGAAGCTCTCAAAACACTAAATATCCTCAGATATTTTTAACGCGTTAAGCGCCACATCAGTCACCGGTCACTGACACTGAACTTTCCGTTTAGAACCCATCATTCACCGATGACTGACGGTCTAAAATATGTTATAAAACTAAAAATATATATATTGTTTTAAGTAATTACTTTAAATTTATTAAAAATTTACTTGCCTTTTATTTATTACAGGATTATACTTTCTTAAAAATTACTTAAAACATTGCAAATTTTTCAGCTTCAGTGTCAGTCATCGTGCACTCAACGTGTTAACCAATTTCGTTGGTACAGAGGAATATTTTAAATACGTTCGTCAATTAGAAAAGTAGTTTTAACAACTACGATAATAAACAAATCTGCATAAAAGATTATTTTAAATAAAAAATAAAGCTTTAATCTATATTATGCTCAACAATTCGAAAATTTAAGTGTAAAGAAATTCTTGTTTACACTTCTTCTCTTATAAATTATATTTTCATATTTTTTTGTACATTATTTTACTAATACAACTAACACAATAATATTTTATCAAAATAAAATTCCTGTTTACACCGCATATAAGGTCACCCCGCTTATATGGACATAATTTTCAGGACCGCATGGGTGACGATATATCCGATACTGATTGTATATATTATGTGTGTGTGTGTGTGTGTGTGTGTGTGTGTGAAATAACATATGGTGAAATATAGAAAGTGAAAGATAAGAATTTAACTGTAAAAAGAGTGGTTATGTATTGTAATAATCATCAAGGAATCAATTTGAACATCAGAAAATACCCATCCCAAATGGTGGATTAATTTCTTTATAAATTCAGTGCAGCTTCAAGGATCGATCCAGGTAAAATTTGGGGCCTATTTAGGGCCACTTCACAAAAATAAATTTATTAAATAGGACCCTTTCACAAAAATGAACTTAATAAAACAGGCACCTTCACAAAATTCCTTTTTATAAAATAGGCTCCCTTTGTAAAATTCTTTTCATAAAAAGTATTTTAAAATGCGTAATTTGTAAATAAACGATTCAAAGACAAAAAGGGATGTAAAGAAGTTTTTGTTAATAAATTTTTGGTTCGAATTTGAGTAATTGGATTTCAACTAACGTTACAAAATGTTTAATAAAATTCACAAAAAGTAACTTCTACTTTTCACAAAATGGGCCCCAAGAATAAAAGCTGCATCAATTCTTGAGCTTGGTCATTAATTTTAAATAATCCCCCCCCCCCCCAAATTAATTTATATATAATGGTGTGAATTCTAATCTTTTTTTTTTTTTTTTTTTTTTTTTTTTTTTTTTTTTTTTTGTCTGTTATATTGCCTGCAAAGTTTCTTATATGACAAAAGGTTACTGTAAAATAAAAATAAAAGTATAACTGTGTGTAATTATGTATCATATATCTTTTAACTTTATCAGTGTCTTTTATTACAAACTTTCGTATTTTCATTTTTCAGAATCTTTGCCAATATTAATCCGGATAAAGATAGCAAAGCACCTAGGATGAAAGGGAAAAGAAATAATTTGGTTGCCAAGCCAATTATAAATCTTGTGAATGGACTTAGACTTTGAAAGTCATTTTAATTTGTAATGCAACAATCAATAAATTTTTTTTGTTTTATTTAGTGTTTTCTTTATTGCTAATTTTATATTTATCTCATATTTTCAATGTAGTTTGATCTCACCAGGGTAATTATGATTATGATCTTGTTTCTCACAAATGCCACTGTTAGGAAATAAAGAAATTACAGTGAATTTATCAGGATATTTGTTATCTTGCACGGTGATACAAGAAGTCTAAATTTTGTTATTTGAAATAGTTGCATTTTCATTTGTATATTAATCTGTACACATTCAGCTGTTATGGTTTTATTACAAGCACTGTGTTAATGTATAATTAAGCAATCTAGAGTTTTCATGAATTTAAGATGTACCAAATGAAAATGTAATATTGCATTTAAGAAACATGGTCTTCAGTAAAAATTCTTTTGTGTGTAGGTGAATATTTAAGATAGAACAATTTTAAAATTCTTTGTTTACAGTTTTAAAGATTTAGAAAATGTTCACTACTTGATAATAAAGTCTGCATTTACCAGGGTTCTTCAAGAGTCAAATTGAAAACCGGGCAGTTTTAGCAGCAGAGAAATAGTGTCATACTGATATTTCTTCACATGAATTGGCTGTCTGTATCTGATATTGATTCTAAAGTTGCAAATAGCAGTGATACAAATAATAGTGAAATTTTAAAATAAAATTAAAATGCTTTACTTTATATATATTTACATATTAACTTTCTGATAATGTGAATTTCAACCTGAAGCTTTCAACATGCAAAGGTAAAATTAGTTCAGAATGGACTATAATAAAGAAATGCTGCTTTTTAAAATGAAAAAAAAAAATTAATAAAATTTGCTTTCATTTAATTAAAAGAATTAAATGATTTGGAGCTATTATACTTTTAAGGTAGTTCTTCATATCCATAAATGTCCATGGGATGTTTTGACTCATTTAAAATTAACAGAAATCAAAATGAGTTTTTTTTTTAATTATTATTATTATTAAGTAAATGTTTTTGCCATACCTTATATAACGTGAAGTTTTTCAAGGATTAACTAAAAATGCACATGCCGTATAAGAAAATATGTTCTCTTATAGTAAGTAAAATACATTTCTCTACTGAATATGTAACATAAATCTGGATAACAGCATGCCTTCTGCAGTTATTGCAGCATATTCTCATTGCTGTATATGTCTGAATCATTCAATTTGCCAAGGTTATATAAGGCCAAAATGTTTAATATACTTATTTTGTTTCTGTTATGGAGAAATTTGCAAAAAAAAAAAAAAAAAAAAAAAAAAAAAAAAAAAAAAAAAATTGACAGTTAAATTTATACTATCAGATTTCATATTTAAAGCTTAGAAAATGTATTAATAATTTCTCAAAATATTTCTCTAAATATGAAAATAAATTAAAATCGTTAGTTATTTTATTACATTTGTAGCACATGTGTGAAAACATTTTTATTTTTTAAATATATTTATATACACATAAGTAATCAAAGAAAATGGCAACAATTTACATATTTAACCCTTTCGGGAAACGTAATTGCATTTCTGCTGTGTTGAATTCACACCAAAATCACCATGAGCAGGGCAACATAATTTGTGACAATGGAAAACAGTTGATATGTATGTATCTTTTTTCCCAAATCTAAATATAGCAAATTATATTGCCAGAAATAAGTAAAATAATTAGTTCTTGAGTAAATATGTACATAAATATCAGCTGCAACGTTGGTGACATCTCTATTTTATCTCTAATGTTAAACCAATGAATGTGTAACGTACACATTCTAATAAAATTAATATTTTCAACTTTTTTTCTCTGCACTTTTTCTTGAATAGCTTTTTCCTTTTTGTTGTCTAAATATTTCTAATATATAATTTTATTTGAGTATTACTTTGATTTGATATACATGCAATTATCATTTTAGAAATATTTTGACAAACATTCTTTACACAGAAAAAATTGGCTACAAATAGCTATTTACTGACATAAATGCGAATCTATTATGTGGCAATAGGTTTCGATCAGTAAGGAGAAATTTGAAAATGCCAGTTTAAAAAAGGGGAAATAACCATGCTTAAATCTAAAATTTGTTTCAGGAATGGAAAATTTCATTCTGAAAATCAATATTTGTCTCAAACGGAGCATATCAGTCTCAAAAACGGAGCATTTCAGTCTCAAAAACGGAACTTTGTAGTGTACAAAACGGAACTTTGCAGTCTACAAAACGGAACTTTTCAGTCTCCAAAACGGAACTTTTCAATCTCGAAAACGGAACTTTTCAGTCTCCAAAACGGAACTTTTCAGTCTCGAAAGCAGAACTTTTCAGTTTCCAAAACTGAACTTTTCAGTCTCCAAAACGGAACTTTTCAGTTTCCAAAACGGAACTTTTCAGTCAACAAAACGGAACTTTTCAGTCTCCAAAACGGAAAAGTCATGTAACTGATTTTCTGTGATTTAACGGAAAAGATACGGCAACTCTGCTGCCAGTACCTTTTCCGTTTTTTTACTGGAGTTTGTTTTTACAGTGTGGGTGATTTTCAAAAAAAGTGTCATGTTTTACTGTCCTTTCACATTTGCACAGAAAAATAGTTAAATATCATAATTTTAATTATTGCATTTTAACTATCAAGTTTTTGATGATAATTTACAGATATACACTGCTCAAAACAATTAAAGGATATTTGAAGTTTTATATAAAATAAAGATATAAACGAAATTTTTTTTGCCGAAAATAGAAGAAGAGAATCACAAATGCAAATTTTTCTGGTTTTCAAACTGTGGAGTATGCAAATTTTGAGTTCGACGTCAAAAACGTCGCTTCAGCGGCAGCGAATGAAATTTGACTTTCAACTGGATAAAAGAGAATGAAGACAAGGATGATCGGCATTCAGTGATTGCTTTGTTTCGATGAGTACGATGTCTCAGCGAAGTCATTTGACAGATTCAGAAGCTTTGAGAATTGTTGGTAGGTTAGAAGGGGACCAAACTCAAGCCGAAGTAGCGCAAGCCATTGGAGTGTCACAAAGTGTCATTTCCAGGATCTGGAACCGTTTTTTGGAGAGTGGATGTGCAGGCCGAAGACCAGGGCAAGGTCGTAGACGGGCAACAACGCCCAATGAAGATCGGTATTTAGCGTTAACAGCTCGGAGACACCGAACCATGAACGGTACTCTTCTCCAACAACACCTTCGCTCGGCTACAGGCACCACGATTTCAACTCAGACTGTCCGAAACGTCTCCATGCTGTAGGTCTGTATGCTCGCCGACCGATGGTATGTGTTAGATTAACATCAAGGCATCGTCGCGACCGCAGGGAGTGGGCAACCGAGCATGTCAACTGGAGGAGAAATGAATGGAGCAATATTCTGTTTTCTGACGAGTCCCGTTTTTCTGTGCATCCGGATAATAGGCGTATTTTCATCTGGAGGGACCGTGGCAGTAGGAATAATCCTGCGTTCGTGCACGAAAGTGTCAGATTTGGGCGGTGGAGGAGTGTTGGTGTATGGTGGCATCTCCATTGACGGGCGCACTGACCTCTACATCATTCGAGATGGAGCTCTGACTGGTCGCCGATATAGGGATGAGATCCTCAGACCTATTGTAGTCCCTTACGCTGCAGCAATCGGAGATAACTTCTTTTTAATGGACGATAACTGCAGGCCACATCGTGCAAACCTGGTGGAGGATTTCCTTTTCGAAGAAGGCATCGTTCGAATGGAATGGCCAGCGTGTTCTCCACACATGAATCCAATCGAGCACGTTTGGGACGCTCTAGGAAGATGAGTTTCTGGCCGCCAACAACCCCCACAAACTCTCCATGAACTGGAAAGAGCTCTTCTGGAAGAGTGGGGCAGAATACCCCAACTCGTCATTAATACCCTCATTGAGCCCATGCCTCAAAGGTGTTCAACGTTGCTGGCCGCCCGTGGAAACCATACCCCCTACTGAAAATGATTTTCTTTAAAGAAAACACCTTTTCTTATTCTTTTTTTCTCATATGCACAAATTGTGTTTTTTTCCTTTAGTACAGAAATGCGCAATAAAATGCATTTTTTTCTGCCAAACATGTGTAATTTATTCTCATATAACCTACTATGTCTGTCGACCATGTATCAATCAGCTAAACAGTTTACCAGATACAAAATCCACCTAAAACTGCAATATCTTTTAATTGTTTTGAGCAGTGTATTATTATTTATAAAAAATTTAAAAATAAGAAATATATTCTTTTGTAGTCAAAATGTCATTAACGTAGGTTGTCCCAACAAGCAATTTATTAGGTAAAGATTTGACAAAGTTCTATTTAAAACAGATTTATAATTTTTTTACGCATTTTTATTTATTAAGATGCTACTAATTAAAAAAAATATTTATTTTCATTAATTAAACTTATCTATAATTCTTAATTTTTTTTAAAACCGTGTCTCAAGAAAGAGTGTCATTGCCATGCTTCTGACAAAAAACTCCTCTGGATTTTTTTAGAGGACAGCACATGCCTTTTTATCAAGGTAACAGTACTCCTTAAAAGTCAACTTGTTATCAGGTTTACGTGAATAGAGTAAATAGTTTTACAGTTTAAATAAAACAAGCAAAGACTTTGAATGTTTTGGTGAGTATTCTTTTGTAAGTCATTACCGTACCCAATTCTAATTGATAATTAAATGAACTTTTATTTCTTAATATGCTTTTATTATATGAGAAATCGAAAATCATTGTATGGGCCAGAAGATATAATGGCTGCCATTTATGCCTAGGGAAAAATAAAAATATTTTGCTTAATTTGTCATTACCGTAGCTGTCATTACCGTGCTCACTTATGTCATTATACCAAGTGCATTAAAATTTAAAAATTAGTTTTAAAATGTTAAATTAGTAATTTGGACTCTGCTGATGCTTGTATATTAATGTGTATGAGTTAAGGTAATTATTTACAAACAATTAAAACTTTCTGATTATTTCTAAAAATTACATTTTGTTATTCCAAAACAAGGACAGATTTTGAAAATGACCCACCTATTCCATTGATACCTGGAAAAATATGTATGCATTATAAAAATGATTAAAATTATAAAATTTATTAAAATTAAGCAAGAAATCTTTTTTTAATTGAAACTACCGTGCCAATAAGTTACTATATATTGAAAAATTCTTTTAAACAATGCTTTGAAGTTAACATTGTATACACTTAAAATTACTGTCTAAATATGACAATTGTCTCATTCATCTACACTCTGCCCTACTTTTAAAATTATATAAATTTATTGAATATAAAATGTCTGTTGAGATGAAACTGAAGACGTGAGTGTACAAATTATAGATAATTTACTGCTACCAATTTTTAGAAGTCAACATACACAATTAAATCCACTGGGAACATTTGAATGATCGCGCAAAACTACGTTTTTCACGATTTTTAAGAAAAATTGAAAAAATTGTCCCATTTCTGAAATAGCATACTGCGCTTGCTATTGAGTGTATAAAAAAGTTGTAAATATGAAAGTTGTAGAGAATTTTATCCTCTTTAATATTGTTACTGACAAATAATATGCTACAGCAACGAGTCTCGAGATATTTCCAAAAAATAAAAAAAAGTCCCAAAATTTTGTTGTTTTTCGGCCACAGAAAATTTAGCCTTAAGAAATTTTGTTAGAAAACTTGGTCTTTTCAAGTTGGCATCATTATAAACAATTCAGAAAAAAAAAAATCTTCTACCCGACCTTTTGCAAGGTAAAATGTACATTTCCCCTGGACTAATTGGTCAAAATAGAGATTTTCTATAAAAGCGGTGGAGTGAATAGGCAGCTAAAGCTGCAGGTTTTTAACAGTGTACTTCGATTGATTAAAAAAAGTCGATTGTTCAATGCATGGGCTATAAATCATTTTTCACAGTGACGTTTTGTTTTCAGAAAGTAAATATCTTAATTTTAGGTAGTACCGTGATGCGAATTATAAACTTGTTATAAATAATAAAGAGGAAAACAAGTGTACATCTATTTTTAATATTCTGAATGGAACATATTCAGTTTTAGTAATGGTCAAAATGATTTTAAATAATGAATTTCTCATTATTTTTCTTTTCATATTTCCAAAACCCAAAGCTATTAGTTATATTTCCAACAATTTTCATGCAAAATCTCTTTTTGTGATAATAAATGTAGACACTTATGTTTGTGTTTTTGTTGACAATATCTTCACATATGTCAGGTTTTTTAACATGAAGGCTATACAAAGATTGCTGCTTCACACTGTCCTGTAAGCATTCCAAATTATTAAGTGCTGCTTTTTAATTTATATTTATGATATGAACTGAAATGAAAGGAAAATTGTTATGCATAATGACAAAGCAATCACATGTGTGTATTTTTAGATATTTCGATTGGAACAAAAGTAATCTCAATTGTTGTAAAAACTGTTTAAAAACGATTCATATATTCTATTTTGTATTCTTTTTAACATTTTCACAAAAATCGAAGTAAATAATTATATTTTAGAAAATTTATTGTTCTAAGTTTCAGCAGAGCTAAATTTACTAGGTTAATTAATTTAATTTAATTGCTGCAAAATTACATGATTTTTGAAGTAAAGGCTACAGAATATTTATCGATCTAAAATGTATTTTTCACAATTTTTAACGTAGTTGAAAACAGTTTATGATTTTTGTTTGTACGTCCATCTGTCCGTGCTCTAACTCCCGTAAATATACACGGATTGTCCGTATGTTTTTTTTTTAATGTTTACTCTAACAAGATCACCATTGAAAATAAAATGTGAAGCATTTATAGTTCGTTTACAAGGAAAAGTATTCCGATACATTAAGATCAATGGAAAAAATTCGTTTCAATTGCATTTTTTTGAAGCACTTTGAATTTTTTATTATTTTAATGAAAATTACCTCTACATTAACAAAAAATTGCATAGTAAAAATTAGTGACAATCTGTGACATAGGAAGAGGTGTAAAGAAGCCATGATGTAACTAATTTTTGGGTTTTATATCCCTTTCTGCAGAAATTGAAAGCGGTGCTCCGCTAACGAAAACGTATCAATTTTAGTTATTGCTGAGTAAAAGTGCAACAGTATCATACGCTGTTTGTTAATACAATTTACTTAACAAAATGGCTGTAATAGTATGCGACTGTACTTTCTAAAGACTTACTTGCAATCCATCCATGGCGTAATTGAAGTAGACGTAAGCTTCGAGAAGTCCGCATTTTCCCGAAGTGGGCCTGTAAATTACTAGGCAAAAATGCAGGCCAAACAGAGGAATCAGCACTAGCGTTGCTTTAACGGCTTTTCTGCAATTAAATATATTTATTAGAACACAAAATAGTATAAAAGTACAGGTCAATTCCATCATAACTGACGTAACCCTTTATCATCGAATTTTGTTTTCAAAACTGTGTAGAAAATTTACTAATAAAGTTAGAACAAATTTTTACAATTTAAAATATTTCTTACTAAGGATAAGGACTTAATACCCAAATACCTGCATATTATTTAAATCTCTCTTTTAGTCCCAAAAATTGCGATTCAAAATTCTGTAACTGACGTAACGTAAAATAGACAAACATTTTCTCTGCCTTCATTGAAGTGTAAAAATTATCAAAACTACCCCTTTAAAAAAAGTGATATAATGTTCTCTACAACACGAAGTAATGGCAAATTATAACAGTAACTTGTTTAATTAATTTCTGAACAATAAAAAAGAAAAAATGGCATTTACACATGTAACTAACGTAACTTCTATTGTGTAACTGACGCAACATTATGACTTTACAAAG
The DNA here is from genome assembly GCA_963932465.1 of Maratus speciosus. Lineage (NCBI taxonomy): Eukaryota > Metazoa > Arthropoda > Arachnida > Araneae > Salticidae > Maratus > Maratus speciosus. The sequence continues at coordinate 531,116,299 of OZ010792.1, forward strand.
ACAATAATGGTACTTAACTTAGTTTGTAAACAGTAATTTATAATGCCTTTTTATTAGGATTTTATTATAGAACATACAAATATCAAACTTTCCAATCACACCCTTAAATTAAACATATTATAAATTTTATCCCCCCCTCCCCCCCCAAAAAAAATGATAATTTTCTGTGGAATTGCCCTACGTATATGGATATAATGTAATGTAAATCTAGATATTAAAATGGTACAGAAATTAATTTTTTCAATAGCAGCATCATAAATTTTACATGCAAATCCAGCGTGCCAAAGTTAAAAAAGGAGTAAAAACAAATAAACAAACAACAACAAAAATAACCAATGAATAATAAAAAGAAACTACCTTTATTTAGATATATCTCGAACGATAATTTATATGTATTTCATTACTTGTTGTTTTATTAATACGATACTTACAAGGAAGGTCTCCATACGGGCATACTCAGAAAAATCTGAAAAAAATACAGAATGTTCTTCTCGTATGGATATATATGTTTATAAAATTTTTTTTGGCGGAACCCCGATACAGCGTCCGTAAGAAAATAACGAAATTTTCGTTTATTTGGCGATTTATCACCAGTTGGGGATGAAAAAAAAAATGCACTTTTATGTAGGAAAAAACTTTTTATGTTCAATTTGTTGATATAAGTTTAATTAAAAACCTTTAGTTTTGCCATGTTTAATTTGTTTTAACTATAGTTTTATCATTTTTAGTTTGTTTTAACTATAGTTTGTCATATATATTTATATGTATTTATAATAAAATTTAAATATCATATTTTACGATTTAAAACAAAATTTAAATTTATTTAAATTTATTTCAAGCTCAAAAATAAGGCAGATAGAACACTGTCGAGTTGATTTTGTTGCTATGGAAACGACTTCGTCTTCTATATGGAAATGGAAATGTATTATGGCAATAAAATGTCAGCTGGCTCTAACTTAAAATAGATATTTGCAATTCGCAAAGCATAGAAAATGTTTTTACAGTGATAAATTAAATGACTACAGCAACAAACAACATGTATATGTAATGTAAAAAATATATAATAACCTCTTTCATTGATTAAGTTTAAATGCATTAAAAACCGTGCATTCTAAAAAACAATTAATAAACAATTTTCAGATGCATTAAAATCGTTTGCTTTTGGCGAGGAAAAATCCTGCTCGCCAAATCGCGTGTAATTTTCGTATTTTCGCGCCAAATATTCGAAAGTATTTTATTTTTTTTACAGACTTTCTACTGAAATTCCGCCGTTAAATTTAACAGATCTCTCATTACATACATGAGTAGTTTCACTAGTATTTTTTTCAACAGATTCTGAGTATGCCCTGTAAGGAGACCTTCCTTGTTACTAAAAATCCAAATATAACGCGCCTGTATGTTTTGGATTAAACTGTTTTTAAAATGCAGTGAAGCATCGATTTTGTACGTTTTTCAAAGGTCCAAGGAAAAAAAAAACGTGTAAATGAAAAAAAAAAAACCGTATAAACGAAATTCACAAAAGTAAGAACATTTCCGTAATTACCAACAATAAAAAAAAATTCAAAGATAAATTAAAATACATTAAATACAAGAGGTACGTTCATGTATTTTAATTTATCTCTGACTTCTTTTTTTTTTTTTTTTTTGGCTAAACATCTTTTTTATACCAAAAAGTGTTTTGTTGAACTTTCCCAACTTCCCCCAATGTTAAAAAAATGCGTTATACGGCCTGCATTTTTCTCTTCAAAAAATATCTTGAAGAAAGGCTTATATTTAGCATTAAAATTTATAACATTCATGCTTTTTATAACTCATTAAGAATTAGTGGAAAAGTTTTGGACATTAATTTTCTTTCTACGGATAACATAATACACAAAAGACATTTCAAGATTCTCATCTTTATCAATTTTAAGAAGGCATTATTCCCCATCACAACACATTTTCTCTGTTTCTACTTTCCCACTGTTATTAACCGACAGTGACCCTGCAGTAATGCCATAGATCTTTTTTATCTGCCCATTTCCTTATCTAACGCTATTTAATATTTACAAATTTTATAAAGTTGGTAATACCTCATTTAGATATTTCATATATTTTTTGGGTTAAATATATTCAAGAAAGTCGGATTTATACATACTTTTAAGTAGTTTCATGTGTAAAAGATTCTTCGTGTGATATCTAGCAGAGTGAATAGAAGTAGAAAGTTCATTCCAAAAAAAGTCCTTCCGGCCAGTGCCGGGAGGAAGAGGTAGCTTTCATATTCCTTATTTTTAAAAAGTCAACTTATATTATTCAAACACACGAAGCTCAATTAAGTGGAAACCGAATGTAGGAGATTCAATACTAATTTTTATCAATACTAAATCATTATGAATGAGAATTTAGCGAAATTAGTCAGCTTTATCCAAGCTGCTTTTATTTAAACTCACTTATATTTGGCTGCCAAATTCGGCGATTTCTTAAAGTGCCTGCCATTTTAAGACAACATGGTAGATGAGGCTAACCAGTGAATTTGGTCGAGACCTTAGTAATTGCTGTGCACATGCTCACTCATATCGGAATCGGTTGATATATACTAGTGCTGTCGCATGCAAAAAATCAGATTTTTCAAAATGTCACCCATTTTAGAAATTGAAACTGCTATATCTGAGCCATTTTTTAAGATAAAGACAAACAAAAAATGCTCCTGAATCCTTATATCAAGGTCAAATACTTAAGAAAGAAACCTTTTTCAATTTCTAATTTTTTTGCACCTCACTTTAAATATATATTTTTTTAATTTAATGGCCGCCATTTTGAAACAAGATGGCTGATGAAGCTGGCCAGCGAACTTGGTCGAGATATTGATGTATACTATCCACATGCCTTCTTCCATCGAAATAGGCGAATACGTGTGGTATCGCGTGACAAATACAAGATCGTTTCAAAGTGTTAGCCATGATAGAAACTCAAAGTGCTACAATTCAACCGCTTTTTAAGATATAAACAAAAGAACAAATTTTCAGAAACAAAAACTGCTCCAGAATCTTTGTATCAAGGCCAAACACATAAAAAAAATCTTTTTCATTTTCCAATTTTTTAATACCTCATTTTAAATTTTAAATTACATTTTTTTTTTTAAATGGCAACCCTTTTGAAACAAGATGGCGAATGAAGCTGGCCAACGAACTCGGTCGAGACATTGGTATGTACTATGTACAGACCAAGTTACATTCAAATCGGTTCATAAATACGCCAGTTATCGCGTGACAAAAATCAGGTCGTTTTAAAATGTCAGCCACAATAGAAATTCAAAATGTTATAACTCAGCCATTTTTTTAGATGTAGCCGAAACAAAACCTGTTCGGAATCTTTGTATTAAGGTCAAACACATACAAAAAAAATCTTTTTCATTTTCCAATTTTTTGGTATCTCATTTTAAATTTAATTTTTTTTAAATTTTTTTAAATGGCCACCATTTTGAAACAAGATGGCGAATGAAGCTGCTCAACGAACTCGGTTGAGTTATTTGTGTGTACTATGTACACACCAAGGTACATCCAAATCGATTCATAAATACGTCTGTTATCACGTGGCAAAAATCAGGACGTTTCAAAATGTCAGCCACGCTAGAAATTCAAAATGCTATAACTCAGCCATTTTTTAAGATATAGACGAAACAAAAACTGCTCCCGAATCTTTTTATCAAGGTCAAACACATAAGAAAAAAATATTTTTTCAATTTTCAATTTTTTGCTACCACATTTCAAATTTAAATTTTTCTTAAAATTTTAAATGGCCGCCATTTTTAAACAAGATGGCGGATGAAGCTGGCCAACGAAGTCGTTCGAGACATTAGTCTGTACTATGTATAAACGAAGTTACATCCAAATCGGTTCATAAATACGCCTTTTATCGCGTGACAAAATTCAGGACGTTTCAAAATGTCAGCTTTGCTAGAAATTCAAAATGCTATAACTCAGCCATTTTTTAAGATATAGACGAAACAAAAACTTCTACGGAGTCTTTGTATAAAAGTCAAATACATAAGAAAAAAATATTTTTCAATTTTCAATTTTTTGGTACCACATTTCAAATTTTAAATTTTTTAAAAATTTTTAAATGGCCGCCATTTTGAAACAAAATGGCGGATGAAGCTGGCCAACGAACTCGGTCGAGACATTGGTATGTACTATGTACACACCGAATTACATCCAAATTGGTTCATAAATACGAGAGTTACAGTGTGACATAGGTCAGATATATATATATATATATATATATATATATATATATATATATATCAATTTTGAACGGCGGGTGGTTTCGGGGTCTGGGGGTCATGATCGATGAAAATATACCAAAATTTTTTGAAATCGCTTTCCTCCGAACGGCTGCAATAGGTAGCTTTTTGTAAAGAAAGCTACCTAATAATCGAGAGCATTACGAAAAATTATAAAATACAATAGTAACCAGAAAAATTATACACAGTTTTAATACCGTAAAACGATGTCAAAATATTTAAAAGATACTCGTATAATTATTCTGGTGTCAATCTATTTTAAACTTTTGATTGGGATTTTTTTAATTGAATTAAAAAACTGATTTTTAACATCTTGCTTGTATTCCGTTTATTTTTACTACAACATTTCTCTAACCCCCACAATCAAAAGAAACTGACAGCGAATGGGTGAGTAACAAATTTGGAATTGACCCCCAGTGAGGGTACGCCCCACTTTGAGAAGCACTGTTCTAGATGAAGCTGTATATTTTTTCTTTCAGTGCTGGCAGCAGGTATAATTTTGAGAAAACTCTTGCCAAGCCATTCAGAAATTTGTGCACAATCGTAAAGACAATGACGCTTACCTATACTGATTAGGCTCGTTTGCATGGGCAGCGCGTAGCTTGGTGACCAGAATTCGGATGATGTTGCATAGAAACAGCAGGTTAACCTGGGAAAAGAAAAAATAAAATAAAGTGGAAGGTCATATAGTGAAATATTTACGCAGATAAAACTCGCCTTATCTCTGGAAAACAGAGTTAATTAATGATACGCAAGGTCTTTTTAGTTTACCCCATTTCTTAGGTAATAAAGAGTTTGATCAAGTATGGGAAAATTTTGTTAATTTTTTAACACTTTCCAACATACTTGAAAAGTGTTTGACTTCAGTTTGTCTGCTGCATGTCTGCCGGATGTCTGGCTCTAACTCTCGTAAATATACTCGGATATCTATGTAATCAACACATGCTAGACAATTGCACCTTAAAATATAATAAACTAGTCGCTGGGGGGTCACCGTAATACTTACCCATCATGGACATGCATAATATAAAATATGAAAATAAAACATGTGTAAACTATTTATAAAATGCATTGCAATTCCCAAATAAAATTTAAACGTATTTGGTGTCAATTTGTTCGGTAGATAGAGTGTTTAAAATCGTGGCTTAATGAAGTCATAAACTTTAAATGCTGTATTACTGAATTACGTAAAAGAAACATTCTTATAACTCCAAAAATTTATAATCTTATTAACTAACAGTTTACTGCGTCGGATTAAGCGTATCATTTCCAATTAAAATATATATTTGAATTGAAATTTGAATGAAATACAGGGTCATGAAAAATCGAAGAATGTGACAAATATGATTACAAATATCGCAGAAACTCATTATCCAATCGACTTCATTCTTTATGCAAAATTTATGTTTTTTTATTTTCTTTGATATTCACTCCTTAAAAGAAACAATTTCGAAAATTTTTATATACCTTTTATTAGAACGAATATTTCGAGAGTCCGAAAAAAATAGTTCGGGATAATCGAGGTTACTGAAATTGGCTTCTTCTTATTATTATATACCAACAAGGAAGGTCTCCTTACTGGGCATACTCAGAATATTTTGAAAAAAAACAAACAATTAAACTACTTATGTATGTAATAAAGGATCAGTCAAATTTAGCGGTGGAATTACAGTAGAAAGTCTGTAACAAAATAAAATACTTTCTAGTACTTGGCGCGAAAAGACGAAAGCGTCACGCGATTTGGCGAACAGTACTTTTCCTCGCCAAAAGCAAACGATTTTAAAGCACTTGAAAATTGTTTGTTAATTGATTTTTAGAATGCGTGTAAAAAGTACTTAATGAATTTAAACATAAACAATGACAGAGTTTAATAAATACATTTTTTCGTATTACATATTTATGTTGCTTGTTATTTAATTTTATTACTTTAAACACAATTTCATACATAAAAAATACTTTCATATATTTAAGCGTATTCCAAAATAAAGGCAAGATTCATTTAGCAGTTATTCATTTCAATATCAAAGAATTCGTCGTTTCCATAGCAACAAAATTGAATCGACAATGCTCAATTGGACTTAATTTTGAGATAGTGAAACAATTTTAATTTATTTTAATTTTGTTTTAATTCATAAAATTTTACATTTAACATTCAATATAACTATATATATATATATATACATGACAAAACTATAGTTAAATCAAACTAAAACTGACAAAACTAAAGTTATTTACATTAAATTTATTTAAACAAGTTCACTATGAAACATTTTTATCTTAAAGAGTATTCGGCATAAAAAAGTATTTTTCGAAATTTCATTTCATCGGCAACAGATGATAAATCGCCAAATAAACGAAATTTTCATTATTTTTTTACGAACGTTCTATCGAGGTTCCGCTAAATTTTTTTAAACATATATATCCACAGGAGAAGAGCACTCTGTAATTTTTTCAGATTTTTCTGAATATGCCCGTATGGAGACCTTCCTTGTAAGTACAAAACAAATTTCGAGTCTCTATCTCAATTTGTTCGGTAGATAGAGCGTTTACAGACACACACACACACAGACAGACGGATGGCAATTTTTTTTCTTTCTAAAAACATTTTTTTCGGAATCTTTAGTGTCTGAAACGTGTAAATCCGTCAAATTTCTTTTTTGGATTTTTAAAACGATTACGAGACTTACCCTATACTACATATGATGGGTATGTAATACGAATGTATTCGTTAAAAACACATAAACTTGCATAGTATAACACAAGAAGAACTTTTATATGAACTCGTACAGTTAAAATTAATGATAAAAACATAAAATCTGCGTTTCGAGATGCTTCTGCAGTCGTCCTCAGGATAAAATATGATGGTGAAATGACTAAAAGTCGAGAGATGAAGGCTTCCTGTGCGAGAGATAATTTGCCGGGTCTTGACCAATGATAAGAATGCAAAATCAAATTTCTGAGGTACTCACTCGAGGGTGGCACTGCATTTTGAAATCATCTCATTGATCAAGACCAAACAAATTGTTTTTAGCAGAGAAAGCCTTCATCTCTGGATTTTTAGTCATTTTACCTTCATATTTTATCCCGAGCACGACTGCAGGAGCAGCTCGAAATGTAGATTTTTTGTTTTTATCATTAATTTTAATTGTACAAGTTCATATAAAAGTTCTTATGTGTTAAATGTGTGTTTTACGAAAACATTCTTATTTGTCTATGTAATTGATATATGTCATTGAGATTTATTATAGCATGTTCACTATTGAAAATAGAGTGCGTAGCATTTATAGTTTGTTTACAGGAACACTCAAAAGAATCCCTTCAGATTACGGTCCATGAGGAAAAATCATTCGAGGTATGCTTAAATGGTATTATATATTTCAAACATAATGAAACTGATTCACATTTCTGAGGTGCGTTAAAACATGAGAATATGGCGCGCTAAGTTTTTATCATTCATTTATAGGGTCGCAGAAAAGAATTCGTTACATGATGCTCTACAGAAAAAAAAAATATGTGCAGGGTATTTTAATGATTTTATGCTATATGCTATATCAAACATAATGAAATTTATATATTTTCATTAATTTGGTGCCTTACAAGTATCAATCGAAAATTCGGTTTCGTTTTTGGCCCAAAATCTGAGCTTTCCCGAAAATATTCGGCCGGAGCCGGAACCTGACCGAAATTATATGTATTCCGAAATTCTCGTTTCTTCCTGCAGAAATTGTCAACATTACGCATTGATTTGAGCTGTATCAGCTCAAATGAAACACCCTTTATTTATTGCTATGAACATCGCTGTTTATAATTATCAGTCAGGACTGACTCAAGATGTGAGAGCAAATAAAGCAATAAATGCCTATATATGACTAAACTTTGAAGACGCTTTTCACATGCTCATTAAAAGCTGCAGTCTTAACCGTAATAGAAAATTTTCATATTACATGTAAATTTCCAACTGGGCGAAAAATGTCCGGACCAGGATTCGAACCCGGGACCCCCTGGCTGAAGCCGCCAGTGCTCTGCCATCTGAGCTATCCCGGACGATTCTGGTCGAACTTTTTCACCCAGCTAACCTTGAAGATTACAGCATCTGGTCTGAAACCTGGTTCAGCTCAACAGAGTAAATTTACATCTAATATGATTTGTTTACCAATTAGAATAATTGTGTTAATATTAATCTGGAGAAAATTTTCAGTTTAAACCTGCAGAAGTGTTTCGAATACTCTTTGAGAAAATTTTAGTATAACAGATGATCATTTGCAAAAATCATTATAAAAGATAAATCGAGGTAACATTTTTTAATTAGATGAAATTCGTATAATTTGAAAATCATGTCGTGTCGTTGATGAATTAATTACATTTTATTTTATATGAAAAGAAAAAGTTTTGGTGAGAGACGCAGAGATCCAACTTGGGCCACGCGTATAATTACTTAATAATTATGTATATTTATGTATGTATTAATTACTTACAAAGGAAACAGGGCTGGGGACTCTAGGTTATGATCCTTATAGGATTGCGACGCAGCAGCAATAGCGAATCCAAGGAAGGGGCGAAGAGGCGATCACCCATCCTTGGGCGATTATAAAAGGTCTCCAAGTCGAACTATCTAAGCTATTTTTAAGGCATTTTAATCTTTTAAGTGCTTAAAGCGAATATACGAGTATTTTTCTTTCTTATTCTTTATTGCATCAAAATTCTAAAATATGCCTTATACCAGAAAAATTGTATAAAAATATTATATAAAAATTTTAATTATGCATAAAATCAGGGGGGTACCATTCGTGCGATGCGCCAACTGTAAAGATTCCTTAACTGCTCGCGCATTACGTCACGTGGCGGACAGATTCGCCTCGCTTCGCTTGTTTCAATAGTATTCTGTATGCTGTTCTGCGTTGGATTTTTTTTTTCTGTGAATGATTTTAATTTTTATATTAACAGCCTTTTTTAAAAAAAACCTAGTGAATGCACTATATCAACGTGTTCTAATAACTCTCGGAGAACACGTATACAGACTTAACAATACAGTACAGAGTCTCAAATCCGGAAGTCGAAATTTCGAATTCTTCAAAATCCGGGCATTTTGTTAACTGGCGATTATTATTCTGGAAAATCGCAAAGAAAAACACTGAAATCGCAAAGGACAAAATTTACTATACTAAGCTACAATTTCAAAACCGAATTCCTTTTACGAGCGTCAAAAAATTCCTGCAGAACGCGAAAATTTCTAAAAACTGCATAAAAGAATCGTGAGAAATTCAGAATAACTTTAATGAAAGAAAAAAAAAGAGGATAGCATTTACTATATTAGAATAAAAGATTAAAACCAGATTTCTTTCACAAATGCAGACAAATCGCCATGAAGTGCGGGAAAAAAAGTTCGAAACTCGCAGAGGAGAAAATTTATTATATTTCGCTAAAAGTTGGTAACCGAGTTCCTTTTATAAATCTCAAAATTCTAAAAATCGCGTAAAAAATTCGAGAAAAATGCGAAAATCTCTGTACGAACTCCGAATAAACTTTATTGAAAAAAATGACAAGATTTAATACAATAGTGGGTTAAAAAAATAAAGCCGGATTCCTTTTACTCATATGGAAAAATCGCCGCAAAAATGTAAAAAAGGAAACGTCAAAAATTGCATAAAATATTTAAAAATTTTCTTTTGTTATAGTGATTTTTTTTACCTTTAAAAAAAATCCTCTATTAAAATATTTGCTTTAGCATTATCTTTTTTTTTTACTTTCTTTTATCTATAACAGAGGAACGTATTGTAGTCGAATTTTTGTTCGACTTCCAGTTTTCGACGGATTTACACGTTTTAAATGTCAGAGATCCCGAAAAACATGTTTTTACAAAATATCTCTGTCCGTATATATGTATGTCTCATTATATCATCGGAAAGTACACGAAGTTATGTACTTTTGACTATGGCCAGCATGTCAAGGTTAAATTTGGGGATATTTCGCCGGGAGGGGGCGCTGTAATAGCGATTTTTGTTCCATTTTCATTATTGATTCACCGGAAAGTATACAAAGTTAGGCATAGATTTGAACCAAACTTCATACGCATATTTTTGGCTATTGACGGCAGATCCCATTTGAAAATGGATATGTAACCCGGAAGGAAGCGCTGTGATAACGATGTTTGTGCGATTTTCTCGATTTTTCGTAGTTTTGTTGTACATCGGTTGCTGATGCAGCGACATGCACTTCGTATCTAGCTAACCCGGCGATTCGCAAACAGAATAACGATGATATTTATTTTATTAAATATTATATTCTTGTTACTCTTATTAATAAAATGAAGCAGAAATTTAAGATGAAAATTAATGTAGGGTTGAAGTATTAGCCTATAAGCAGTGCTTAATTTGCGTTGGATATTATCGTTAATATATTCTGTTTGATTCTCAGCTCGGCTACTTCTTTGTTTTTAGTGGAAATTTAAATATTGGTCTGAATTCACCGGCGCTCACTCCGAAATTTAGCGGAAATAGTGTTTGTAAAAAATCAAAGCCTAAATTTTTATATCTTTTTTTCCCATCTCTAATCTTTTGCGTTCTATCCTACCAAAGCGCTTACGTATGTGACATAGTGTGTCCTGTGTAGAGCTTTTTTTTTTTTTTTTTTTTTTTTTTTTTTTTTCCAATGGTTTCAGAATGGCGATGAGGAATGTCAGAATTAGTCGCAACTGTTTCTGCCGTTTTTACTCGCTGCTTTTTGTTCGTGTTTTTAAAATATTCTCTCTGATTAACTTTCTAGTTCTACACGGTGTATAATTTGCTCCGAATACCACAGGAGCGCAACTCCAGTACTTCTTTATTTTTAGTGAATATTTAAATATTAGTCAGAACAGACCAGAGTTTATAAATACTGCGCACCAATACAAAGAAGTCCCTGACGAGTAGGATTTTCTGAAAATTTCCCACTCCTGATTTTAATGTTTTTGCTCTGTTCATTTATTAGAATTTATTAGATATTAATGCCTAAAGGTATGTCAAAAACATAAATTTCTTTTTGAGGAAGACAAAATTGCTTTAAAATTTGAAATAGTGTATGAAATATAAATATGCGTATGTGGGGGGGGGGGGGGGGCAGGGGATTATAAACTTTGTTGTTATTACTGCAGAATATTAGAGCTCCGGTACTTTTTTTTTTTTGCTATAAACTAAGCCCTGTGTATATATATTGTTACAGATATTGGAATCATATTGATTTTGATCCTGAATAAGCATAGTGACATTCGAAATTTTTTGAAAACTTATATCTAGTAATCGGACAATGGATTATTGTTAAAAGTTTTGTTTAATTTATTCTGTTTGTTAATTCTAGTCTTTTTATTATTACTGCTGTGCCATCATATTCATATAATTCATCCATTAATTTTATTTTACAATAGTTTAAAAGTTTTCATTTGTACTTTTACGCATTAAAAATGTAATTTTTTTCGCGAATTTACTGAAGTATTTGAATGAAACAAATGTATCGCGATATTATTTAATCATTATGTATGTTATATTTAACTAACTCCAATCAGTGTTTGAACAAATTATTTTAAGAAAAAGTGATTTCGTTCAATTTGCTTTCGAGGATCTGTTTTTTTTTAAAATTATTTACTTCATATTCCGTTCTTTTACTCATCTATTTACATTGTCACGGCCGGTCTTTCTCCGATCTTGTCCGCCACGTGACGTTTCAGTCCTGCTCTACTCTGATTGGCTATCCTTCAAATGGAACAACCTTATGTAGAAGAGCCTTGCATAAAATATTTTATAACAACTTTCCCGGTTATCCTTCTATATGTAAAAAAAAGTTTTGATTTGGAAATGGACCAATGAAAATCTGCGTAGATATTCCCGGCAGATCGGCATCCAATTTGAATGCTTAAGCATGGTCTTTCTTCGTTAATATTAAAAAAACTGTTGCATACAAAAATATGATAATCGGTAGTATTATAGAGAAATGTTTGATAAACACGCTGATGCAGACAGTTTTCAAATCGAAGAATTATTTTAAGAGATATTTAATGCCAAAGTTGGACAAAATCGTTCGTTCCATTAAAAAAGTTTTATAGAAGCAAAAACTGTACATAGGAATTTAATCATTTTTAGATCATTTTATGCATCAGAATTTCCCGGTGTGCAGACTGCATTTAGTTTTTTAATTTGAATCATTTTTTGAGGTTTTATTTCTATTTTAAATTCAAATTTTCAGCATTTCGAGAGATATTTTTTACATATTTTAGAAAATTGTATTAATTTAAATTGTTGCCAACTGTATAAAGAGCGCAAACAATAATGTTTGCTTCAAATTAAAAATGTATTTTACACGTGACTATTATAAACTGAAAATGTGAAAAACAGGAAATCACGTTATAAAAACTATATTTACACGTGAATTTTAAAAAAGAAAGAATATTGTAAAATAATAAATTCATTAACATGCGTTAGAAGTCTTAAATAGGAGAATTTACGTTACATTTACGTCACATTACACTTATTACGTAAAATGAACAAAAAATAACATTGCAAAACAGTTTAAATTTAAAAATTGCGCTAGACATTTATTTGATATTTTAAGATGATCATAATATTTCATTTCTAACAAAAGTATTTTTACGTGAATATTAAAAAGAGAAAGAAAAGTTTGGTGAAAATTACGTCAGATTATAATTGTCAGTTTCAAATTATAATTCAATCTTCCGAAATCTTTTAAAAGCCGATCAAATTAGCGTGCTGTTAGAGTCTGCGATGTCTGAAGGGGGGGGGTTGACGAGCGTAGCTCGTAGGGGGCAGAGCCCCCTAGTATAATAAATGGAAATAAGAGAATGTGAATGATACCGACGGTCAGAAAGTACCTTTTCAAAAGGTAAAAATCCCGTTTTCAGCTAAGAGTGCTTAGTTGCTGAATAAGCTTCGAAGTATTCTTTATTGAACTACTTTCAGAATTAATACATGGAAATTTTTCCACAGAGAAATAAACTTTTAGAAACAAAGAAACAAACAGTTTTATGTGCAGTGAAACTCTTCAAAAATAATTGTTGCATTAATATTGTATCTAGAAAGTCATTTTGTGCTCGAAGCAATAATACGTTATATAAGAAAATAATACAAAGTGCGTCTAAAAAGTTCGGTGAATGGATGGATATCTCATAAACAACACGAGTTAAAAATGCATCCCTGTGCCTACGTAGGCAGAGACCAATGAAGAGACGGCACGTAGCAAGAAGCGCAAGAAATCGAAGCAGAATAGTCTGCTATAAGCAGTCGAACGGTGTATATGTGAAAACTCGCGTCATATTGAAATAGACCAACGGATAAACATCAAGTTTTGTTACAAATGGGGAAAAATCCGCCACAGAAACGCATGCAGCATCGGTCCAGGTCTACAGCCAGAACCGTGGAGCAGCGCTCCGCACGCTTTAATTACTTTTTCCTGCGTTTTCCTCCCCAAAGGTCAAGATGGGCGGTTTAGGAGGAGATTAAAGGAAGATAGTCTGAATAGGTTTGACTGCGGAGTTAGTAAAGCATCCATTTTGATGCAAAACTACATCTTTTTTGTCTCGAATTATACTCTTTATCTGAAATCTTAGAAACTTTTGAAATTTCTCTTAAATTTAAAAATCTATTTTTATCCACTAAAGATTTCACAATCTTCAAACTGCTTACCTGAAGACTTTGCCAAGAACTCTGATAAAAAATTTGCATATTTAAAAATAAAACATAAAATTCAAGTGCGCGGCCTTTGTTTTTCTCTCTTGAGTTTAATAACACTGAATGTTGCATTTAACTGATGAATATTTTTTTAGATAATTTTTATCGACAGAAATAACTGCCTTTTGTAATGCCTGTATTTTATACTTATATTTTGTCCTCTATAGTTCAAAGGACAATACAACTTTCAAGTTATAAAAAACATGACATATTATTTTTTTCATTCAAAAAATTCCTTATAATAATTTAAAAAAAATTATACAAATATAAGGAATTTCTTGAATGAAAAAATAATGAGTCATTTTATAATAACTTGAATAACATATGGAAAACATAAGAAAAATTGATTATTGAAAATGTTATTCTTGAATTGAAACTATTAAAGGTATAATTAAAAGATGAATAAAATATTCAAGCTACTTTTTTTTTCTTGAGTCCAAAGTATGGAGTAACTAGCTCAGTGTTGCCTGGATGTAACCCAAAGAAATTTTTAGTACTTCTCGAGTTATTATAGTTCATATATAATAAAGTAGGTTTGTTTAAATTATCTTTACAAGAGCTACATTATTATTAACAACGTCACGACAGTTGTTGCGTATAGTACGGGACATTTAGAATGCGTACAATCTTTAAAGTTTCTTTCAATAATTTTGAATATTGAAATCCGCAGAATTTATGCATTTAAGATAAGCGAAGATTTTTTTCCATTTCAAGTTATTGATGATAAAAGATTAAAAATTGTTCTTCTATAAGGCTTTCAAATGTGGAATAAAAATAAGACTTCGGCTTAGTGACATACTCTATATTTTTGATTAAATAAGAAGTGAATTGCAATCCTGATTTCCTATACAAAAATTGTCTGCCGTGATACAAAAACAGTACATAAGCACGCAGTTTATACGATTGACTGTATAATAAAATCATTCTTTTTTTTTTTTTTTTTTTTTTTTGTGAAAACAAAGTTCATTATTGTTTTATATTAGATGTAAATTTCCAACTGGGTGAAAAATGTCCGGACCAGGATTCGAACCCGGGACCTCCTGGCTGAAGCCGTCAGTGCTCTGCCATCTGAGCTATCCCGGACGACTCTGGTCGAACTTTTTCACCCAGCTAACCTTGATGATTACAGCATCTGGTCTGAAACCTGGTTCAGCTCAACAGAATAAATCTCAGGTAATGGGACTCCAGAAATCGCTGGATACGAAATTACACTAGATTAATATTAACACAATTATTCTAATTAGTAAACAAATCATATTAGATGTAAATTTCCAACTGGGTGAAAAATGTCCGGACCCGGATTCGAACCCGAGACCTCCTGGCTGAAGCCGCCAGTGCTCTGCCATCTGAGCTACTGAGCTGATTACCAATTAGAATAATTGTGTTAATATTAATCTAGTGTCATTATTGTTTATTTGAATCAGCACCACCCCCTAATCGAATTAGATTCTGCTTTACAAACATGATATTATACTTTGATTAAATCTTGTTTTAAAATAATTTTTATTAAATTTTACATTTTACGTGCTTGATAATCCCAATGTCTCTGACATATTTGCAAACAAACGAAACAACAACAAAAAAAAAAAAAAACGAAAATTTCAGTTTATTTCAATCAGATATTAAAGAAATAATATTAAATAATTAAACTACCCCTTCCACTAAATTTATTCATTTTTTGTGCAAAATATTATACAGAATTAATACATTTTTTCAGAGAAAGGGAGGAATAGTCTCTTTCTATAGGCAAAGTGCTGGATTATGATCATGTGTTCCGGTAGAGGTCTGCACGGACCTGGGCTTGACCCGAGGCCCGGCAATACGAGGGCAAACTTTTAAACTGGCCGTACCGGTCCGGGCCGACAAAAAATTAAGCAGCCCGTTATGAAAATTTAAACGAAGACAATGAAATAACAAATATATATATTCTGAGCGAGCCGATGCGTGTTTCACAACATTAATACAGGAATATAAAAAGTACAGAGATCGGTATCGGACAGTTACATTGTATCCGAGTCCGGGTTTAATATTTTCAGCACTGTAAGCCTGACTTCTGTTAAATTTAATTCCCCAGATGTTCTTCGGCAACTGCTAAAAGTGATTAAAAAAAAAGAAAAGAAAGAACTTGTTACTAAACACAGATCATTTTAACAAGCGAATTTACGAACTGTTTCTTTACTTCCGCGTTTAATAATGAGTGCTATTACAGCCCACTTGAGTAACTCTCTAAAGCATATGTTCTAATAACTAAGATTTCATCACTGATATGTAACTAAAAGGAACATCTGAACATTTTGACTTTTGCCAGACACTTTTAATTATTATATATTTTTTTCTACGCTGCGAATATGTGTTTTAGCAGCTTTATGTATTATCACTCTTAATCATGTAGCCTCTCTGTTAAGACGGAGTTTCTTATACTCCAGTAATATGTTTAATTATAAGTATTTAAAGCTAAAAGTTGAATCTTTCTTTATCGTAAAAACACACAATACTAATTCATATTACATTATATCTTCCCATGGATTTAGCGATTCATATTAAGCTCTCAAAGGATACTTCAAAGGATAAATAATGCTTCACAAAATAAAATAAAATAATTTCTTCAAGAAGCTTTTGGATAAATCCCTGACCACGCCACACCGATGAAGTTATACGTCATCGCGATATTGATGAATCCCAGGTAAGAGCATTTTACCTATTTCCATTTCAAAAGCAGCATAGCCACAAGAGATTTTTTCTAATTGCTTAAATATGAGACAGCGAATTCCTGCTATCGAGAATGGGGTGCTTTTGGCTTGATAGGCCACTTAAACTCCAACAAAAAGATTAATGAGACAGATAAAGTGCTCATGTTTAGCGAAAAAGAAGAAAAATTTTATATAGTGGCTTAGATTATAAATATTAAAAATATTCATGTTCTGAATAAAAAAAAAAAAATAAAAAATAAAAAGATGCTGCATTGAATAAAATTATGAATGTTATTGTACCAGAAATATAAAGGTGAATGAAAAAGAAACATTTATATATTTATGTTTTATGTAATGAACATTTAAATAATTAGTGAATGAACAATTTGTTGGTTGTGAGTAATAATAATAATAAAAAAAGGAAATCGTTCATTTTACATTTTACAGTAAATAAATAAATAAAAAGGAAATAGGTTGGTCGCATAAACAAATAAAAATAAACATGGCAGGGATAAAAGACATCCAAATTGTCGAAAAATTAAATTCGCATAATTACGCAAATTGGAAATTTCGCGCAGAAATGATTTTAATAAAAGAAGAATTGTTTGATGTAATAACACAAAATCCCCCAGATCCAATTAACACGGACTGGACGAAGAGGGACCGTAAAGCACGTGCAATTATCAACTTGAGTATTGAAGACTCACAGATCGTGCATGTAAAGCACTTAAACACTGCCAGAGAAACCTGGCAAGCTTTAAAAACAATTCATGAAAGGGCTAATCTCTCAAGCAAGTTATATTTGCTGAGAAAATTATACGGAGCAAAACTCCCAGAAAACGGCAATCTAATAAAACACATTACACATATTTTAGAACTTGTTGATAAACTTTCAGCCATAGGCGAAACTATTAATGACTCGCACATTTCAGCTCTGTTACTTTGTTCATTACCACCTAGCTACA
Source organism: Maratus speciosus (assembly GCA_963932465.1). NCBI lineage: Eukaryota > Metazoa > Arthropoda > Arachnida > Araneae > Salticidae > Maratus > Maratus speciosus. Next base: position 531,133,949 of record OZ010792.1, read on the forward strand.
ACACCTTAATTATAGCCCTCGAGGCCCGTCCAGAAAATGAACTTAATTCAGAGTTTATAAAAGGAAAACTCACTGATGAATATACAAGACGTTTAGAAAACACAGATCAGAGCGAGAATTCCTCAAAAGCGTTTAAAACGCATAAAAAGTTTCCGGCTGAACACTATAATAAAAAGGACAAACAGTGCACATACTGTAAATTAAAAAACCATACATACAGGGAGTGCTGGCATCTTAAGAACAGAAACACTTACTCACCGTCACAAAAACAACAGCCGCACAAATCCAAGTATTACACATCATCGTTATGTTATGAAGATGCAAACTATTATAGAGAAAACAAAAACCGTGAAACAGAACCAATTCGGATTAACAAAACACAGGGCAATTCAGGAAAACGCAGCGACGCAGCTTTTTTAGTCCAGAAACCAGAAAAACAAACCTGGATAATCGACTCAGGTTCATCAACACACATTCTAAACAGTAAAGATGCATTCACTAAGTTTAACGACACTGAAAAGACGACAGTCATCATTGCCAATGGCAAAACGCTGAATTCACACGGTACAGGTGAAACGACATTTAAAACAAAAACATCCGATGGAGGGATAAACACAATCACATTAAAAGAAGTATTATACGTACCAGAATTAGAATCGAACCTCATATCGGTAAGCAAAGCAACACAGAATGGCTATAAATTAATTTTCGATAAAGAAAAATGCACGTTATCCCGAAACGGGAATATTTATCTTGAAGCAAGAATGAAAAATAATTTATATCAAGTCGAATTATTAGAAAGCGCTGAAACTAATAAAGTAAACATTGCACATGAATGTAAAAATAAAAATTGCATAGAAGTTTGGCACAAACGGCTTGGCCATCGTAACTATAATGCGATAAAAGAATTAATAAATAAAAACTTAGCAGACGGTATAAAAATAAATAACTGTAATCATAATGCATTATGTGAAATATGTATCCAAACAAAAATAAGTGATGCCCCATATCCGAAATCAACAAACTGTCCCAAAACAGGCAAAGTGCTCGATCTGATACACACGGACGTGTGCACATCTATCGGTACACCTACTATCGGGGGAAAAACAATGTTCGTCACTTTTATAGACGACTATTCAAGGTTCACAGTAATTTACTTACTTTCGCATAAAAATGAAGTTCACGAAAAGTTAAAAGATTATGTAGCCATGGTGAAAACCCAATTCGGCAGATTCCCTAAAGCTATTAGATCCGATAATGGAGGGGAATATTTAGGTAAACAAACGGAAGAATACCTAAGGGCAAGAGGTATCCAACACCAGTTTACTGTACCATTTTGTCCGAGCCAAAACGGCGTAGCGGAAAGAAAGAATAGGTCATTGTTAGATATGACTAGGAGTCTACTCTCCGAAGCAGGCTTACCTCAAAAATTCTGGGGAGAAGCCATAAATACCGCCAATCACCTGCAGAATAGGCTACCAACCAAAATAACAAACAAAACACCGTTCGAAATTTGGTTCAACCGAAAACCCACCTTACACTACCTGCGTACATTCGGCTGTAAAGCTTATGCCTATATACAAAAACATCAGCGAAACAAATTAGATGATAGAGCGGAGGAAGGAATACTTGTGGGGTATGACAACAAATCAAAAGGTTACCGTATATTTACAAAAGAAAACAAAATAATAATAGCGAGAACAGTTAAATTTATAGAAAATAGTGAAAACAACTTAAAAGAAAGCGAAGAGGTAGAAAACTCAGACAATGACAACAACTACATTCAAACAGAGTTAAGTAATTCGGACGAAGAACCAACCGCGTCCAAACAACCCGACGTAGAACCGAGAAGGTCTCAGAGGTCAAATAGAGGAGTACCACCCGACAGATACGTATGTCACGTAAAAACAAATGACACATTCGAACCATCCGATTTTTATGACATAGCAAACATGAACAACCCAGTAGAAAAAGAAAATTGGCTCAAAGCCGCTCAACAAGAAATCCACTCATTAAAGAAAAATAAAACTTGGGACTTAGTGGATCCCCCACCAAATAAGAAAATTATTGGTTGCAAGTGGATTTTTAAGAGAAAGTTAGATAATTTAGGAAATGTACAAAAATACAAGGCCCGTTTAGTAGCGAAAGGATATAATCAGAAGTACGGCGAAGATTATGATGAAACCTTCGCACCCGTAGTTTCACACACAACAATCCGCACATTTTTAGCCTCAGCGGCATACAAAAATCTTTCTGTTCAACACATTGACATCGACACTGCATTTCTTCACGGCGAAATAGAAGAAGAAATTTTCATGAAACAACCAGAGGGTTTTATAGAAAAAAATTGTGAAAACAAAGTGTGTAAACTGAATAAAACAATCTACGGCTTAAAGCAGGCAGCTAGAGCCTGGCACAAAAAGATCGCAGAATCATTAAAAAACATGAATTTTGTGCAAAGCACTGCTGACTCATGTTTGTTTACTAGAAAAGAAAAGGAAAATTTCACTTATATCATCGTCTACGTTGACGATATTTTAATCGCGAGTAAAAGTGAAATAATTAAGGATGTAATAAAACAATTGCAAAATGAGTACGGAGTAAAAGACTTAGGCGAAATAAGTCAGTACCTAGGAACCAACATAATCAAAACGAATGATGGTTACAAATTAAACCAAAAGTCAAAAATAGAAGATTTGGTTAGAAAGTTAAATTTAACAGATGCGAGACCTATTGGTACACCGATGGAAGTAGGTTTCTATAAATTAGAAGATAGCGACAATTTACTTCCGAACAATACAAAGTTTAGGCAAGCGATCGGTTCGCTCTTGTATATTGCAACAGTCACTCGACCCGACATTATGGCACCAGTAAATATACTTAGTAGGAGAAGTGCAACGCCACGCGAGAAGGATTGGAAAGCGGCAAAAAGAATTATTATTTACCTCAATTGCACAAAAAACCTATGCCTAACAGTAAGTAAAAATAAACCACCAATACTCATCGCGTATGCTGATGCTGATTGGGCTGGGGACACTAAAAATAGAAAATCAACCACCGGCAATATTTTTTTTCTGGGTGATAATCCCATTCAATGGACTACAAAATTACAGTCAAGCATTGCATATTCTTCGGCTGAAGCGGAATATGTTGCTGCAGCAACCGCAGGACAAGAAATTTTATGGCTATTAAAACTGCTAGAAGATCTTAACTTGTATCAAGTAAAACCTATTTTACTTTACCATGACAACCAAAGCAGTATAAAGATGATAGAAAATGAAAAATTTTCGAAGCGGACAAAACACATTGATATCCGCTTTCACGCCATAAGACAATTAAAGGAAGATAAAATTATCGAATTAAAATATTGTCCCACGCAATACATGATTGCTGACTGCTTGACGAAGCCCACACCCAAACCTCAACTTTTGTGTGACATCAAGACTATGAACTTGTTACCTTATCCATCTGAGGAGATTAAGGAGGGGTGTTAAATTTAATTCCCCAGATGTTCTTCGGCAACTGCTAAAAGTGATTAAAAAAAAAGAAAAGAAAGAACTTGTTACTAAACACAGATCATTTTAACAAGCGAATTTACGAACTGTTTCTTTACTTCCGCGTTTAATAATGAGTGCTATTACAGCCCACTTGAGTAACTCTCTAAAGCATATGTTCTAATAACTAAGATTTCATCACTGATATGTAACTAAAAGGAACATCTGAACATTTTGACTTTTGCCAGACACTTTTAATTATTATATATTTTTTTCTACGCTGCGAATATGTGTTTTAGCAGCTTTATGTATTATCACTCTTAATCATGTAGCCTCTCTGTTAAGACGGAGTTTCTTATACTCCAGTAATATGTTTAATTATAAGTATTTAAAGCTAAAAGTTGAATCTTTCTTTATCGTAAAAACACACAATACTAATTCATATTACATTATATCTTCCCATGGATTTAGCGATTCATATTAAGCTCTCAAAGGATACTTCAAAGGATAAATAATGCTTCACAAAATAAAATAAAATAATTTCTTCAAGAAGCTTTTGGATAAATCCCTGACCACGCCACACCGATGAAGTTATACGTCATCGCGATATTGATGAATCCCAGGTAAGAGCATTTTACCTATTTCCATTTCAAAAGCAGCATAGCCACAAGAGATTTTTTCTAATTGCTTAAATATGAGACAGCGAATTCCTGCTATCGAGAATGGGGTGCTTTTGGCTTGATAGGCCACTTAAACTCCAACAACTTCTGGCGTTCCAGGATCAGGCTTACATTTTTTCTCTACACTGTAAAAAAAAAAAAAAAAAAAAAAAAAAAAAAAAAAAAAATCTGTACAGTTACTAAAGTTTTTCTAGGAAACTGGGATTCCTAGAACTTTTTATGTAACGGCGACAACAAAAACTTTTAGTAACTTTACAGATTTTTTTTTTTACAGTGTGCATAGCCCGAACTGGATTTAACTGTTCCTAGTATGTGCCGGCCGTGTAATATATTTTGTAAAAATAGTGATAGTGATAATGCATTCCTGTTAACGAAATCATTAGAAATTGGTTCTCAAATTCCCTGCTCAACATCGCGAAACTTTCTAACATGTTTTCTGACTCATTCAAAGATGTAAAGGCGTAAAATGGATTGGCCTGACTTGAAGTGATTTGGAATCGAATAGTGATTTCCATTTTTTGATAAATGAATTACTTGTCGAGATATAAGCGACTCTTGTCACATGACAGCAGGCTTTTCTCCTTTCCCGTGCTATCACGTCAGGAAATTCGATTCAAAACTCCAACTTCGACGGTATTTTCTGAACGATTTTTTTCCTTTATCGAAAAAATGGAAAACGCTATTCGAATACATAGTTACTTAATAAGAACACATGCAATTTTATGCGCTTCCAAACAAAGTTAGGAAGTAGCTCTTTCGGATTTGAGAACAGCCTTAATAAGTTACATAGAAACATTTTCAAAAATCTACTTTTTATTATACAGCTTCAAAAGTTTTGATATTTTTAACCCTTTTTTTTTAAATTCTAAACTCCGTTAATTATTAAATGAATCTTTATTTGAATGCTAAAAAGTATAAGCATGCAAGTGATCATTAATGTTGCTATTGTGTATATTCTATTCGCGATCACACAGTAATCTAAAATATACTGTAAAATTTTAAATATGTATGCAGTATTCATTAAAATAATCTTAATTTTATAGGAAACTTTAAGAGCAACCTTAATAGCACCACGTTTCAATTTTTATGCAAGCTGTAAACATGACCATCAAGATTTGATTTTTCATTTGTACAATAGGTACACGACTATGTACCCGAAATTTTGAGGAGAAGGGGAAATTTTTTAATATCATTTTTAGGTGCTTTCGTAGTTATATAAATACGTAGCACATATAGTTGTCGTTCAGCCCGTCTGTCTGTCGGTCCGTCTGCCCGTCCGCAGAGCAAAAACTACCCAACTAAATGGCCTGAAATATTAAATATATGATTGTTGCAAAATTTTGTCGATCCATTTCACATTTTATGAAAATCGGATGTATAGTTTAATTACAGGGACATCCAAAAGTTTTTCTTTACATTACGGCCAATGGTAAAAATTATTGCAAGTGCATTTTAATGATGTTATAGCCTTCTGAATTGTCTGAAATTTTAAATACATAATTTTTGCAAAGTTTCATCGAGCCATTTCAAATTTTATGAAAATCGGATCTATAGTTTAATGACAGGGACAGTCAAAAGTTTTCTGTTACATTACGGGGAATGGGAAAAAAATTACTGCAAGTGCATTTTAATGATGTTACAGACTATGCACTTATGAAGTGCAAAAAAATATGCATTCAGTACACTATGGGGTGCAAAAAATAATTATAAAACTAGTTATAGTACGAACGCACCTCTTTTGCCACGTTTGACGAGCAATTTCCAACTTGTAAATTTTGTTCTTAGCGAATCTCATGTATAATGAAATAAAAAGTGTGTTCGATACTTTAAAGAGAATAAAAATGCTCCATTATTTTTGTTTTCAGAATTTTCTTTTAAGTTTCCTCTTAAACAATGGTTTAAATTTAAATTAGTTCGCTAGAGGCACAAACAGAAATTGGAGGTCCGATGCAGAAGCGAGATGGGCCGTCTGCCATGTCCTGTATATACTATATGCTTATAAAAAATGTTGACCATCACGGGACCCTTTTCAGCTTAGAACCTGTTACAACTGCACCCTCTACGCATGGTGTTTAAAAAACTGATAAAATGGCCAGAAAACCCCTTGAGTTAAAGTAAAAATATGATGTGTGAAAATCAAAGCAGAGGAAAGCATAAGCATGTATCAATAAACGGAATAGTTCATGTTTTGAGTAACAATGATTCAAAACTTCTCAAAGATGAGGGTCCTGGCTTTCCTCTCGCGTGCATAAATCATAAATCTTTTTTTTTTTTTTTTTTTTTTTTTTAGTCATTCTGTAGCTATGCTTCCACTTAGGCAACAAAATGGATTCCTGTATGCATCAATAGCAGGCCAGTGCAAAGAAGAAAATATTTCCTTCTCATCTGAGCCCCGACAGACCGTTTAGAGGTGGGGAAAATTCTATTGTGTAGTTGACCCGTGCCAGATAATGCGAAGCCTACAGAACAGACACAGTGAGCAAAAAATGCACATACGACGGGCTTAAACGTTTTCGGGAGAGGAAGGAAGCCGTGGACGATGAACCACGTTCAGGTCGACCCTCAACTAGAGGTCTGCACGGGCCGGAATTTCCAGGCCCGGGCCCGGCCCGGTGTAACAATTGAAAGTTCGGCCCGAGCCCGGCCCGCCCGTTTACATTTTTACCGTTCTCGGCCCGGCCCGGCCCGTACAAAAATCAGTGAAAACAGGCCCGGCCCGACTCGATTTCTACAAAAAAATCCGTTTTTTCTCGACATACAATTAAAATTCTTTTAATGAATACTACATGCATATTTATGGGAACATTTTGTAGTATATTTTAAATTACTATGTGTTCGCAAAATAGAAAACACACAATAGTAAACATTAACGATTTCTTACAGTGTTTTAGTCAACGTCTCTACAGACGTTTCAAAATTTAAATAAGGGTTCATTAAAAGATTGATGTAGTTTAGAATAAAGGGTTAAAAAACATGATAATTTTTGAAGCTTAAAATAAAAAGTAGATTTGTGAAAATATTTCTGTCATTTTTCAGGCTTTTCTCAAATCCAAAGGAGCTACATTTTGACACATTTACGAATTCATTTCTTTTCGGAAACGCATGAGATTGGAACGTATTCTTATTCAGAAACCATGTAAATGCCGTTTTTCTCTTAGATAAAAGTAATCTTTCTTTTAGAAAATACTGCCAAAGTTAGCGTTTTGAATCGAATTTCCGGAAGCGATAGCACAGAAAAGGAGAAAAACGTACAGTCACGTGACAAGAGTCTCTGTTATCTCTGTACGTAATTTATCAAAAATGGAAACGCTATTCGATTCCAAATGCCTTCCATACTCAGGCCTGTCAATTTTATGCCTTTATAGTTAAAAATGAGTCAGAAAATGTGTCTGAAAGTTTCGCATTGTTGAGCAGTAAATATGAGAACCAACCACCTTAAGGTACATTTCCAAAGACACTGTTAACAGAAGTTCATTATCGCTATTAATACTTTTACAAAACATAATGCCTGTCTTACATATCCTGAGAACGATTAAGACCAGTTCCGTCCCGGCACAAGTCTGCCGAAAAAATTAAACCCGGGATCAGGTATCATGTAACTGTACGATGCCGATCTCTACGATGGACATGTTACATTTCTGTATTGATGTTGTTAAATTCGCATCGGCTTGTAACGCACATTTATACTTTTCGAAAAAGTCATAATCATTGAAAATGGCCTCGTATTTTATCTGCTTCTGTCAAATTCTTATATCGGGCCGATAGGCCCGATTAATTTTTTTCATCGGCCCGGCCCGTTTATTTTGTCTGTCGGCCCGGCCTGGCCCGGCCCGCGGGCCTGGCCGGGTACGGGCCTCGGGCCAAGCCCGGGCCCGTGCAGACCTCTACCCTCAACAACTGTGACGACAGACAACATCTAGCGGGTGCGACAGATGCTGTTAAACAATCGCCGACTGTCTTTACCATGGATACCGGAGGAATTGGGAATCAGCAAGGACAGTGCTAGGACCATCGTGTGACATCTGTGCTTCGGTCGATCTCAAAAGAGGCCTTCGCTGACTCATTCGAGCAGCTTTATCAACGATGTCATAAGTGTATTGTGGCCAACGGATGCCACTTTGAGGATGATTAAATGTATTTTGTTTCCATGTTTCGTTTTATTTGTTTTATACTTCCATTCACCGAACTTTTTAGACGCACCTTGTATATCTTTGCAATACTTTTCATTCATAAACATAGAAAGAATCAATAAGTTTAAGAAGAAAAGGGATTTCTTCTCTTTTGGAAAGACTCGAAATACTGAAACATCCTGAAATTTTCAAACATACAATAAATATACAACAACTCTTTCTAAAAAAAGCAGAAAAGTCTTCATATATTGGAATATTTGGCCAAATTGGTCGTTCTATAAGATGTAAAAATAATTCTGCATCATTGATTACATGAGGATTGTTTTCGATCCGTCGTTATAATAAGAGGTTCTGCTATAATGAACGAACGTTATATCGAGCGTCTAGTGTATATGCACTAAGGGCTGTTCTTTGTTCGAAATCCCAAGTTTGTAATATCGCCCCCTCCTTGGAAACTTTCTAGATCCGGGTTTGCGCCACAGATTTAGTTTTTATAAGCACAAGTACCATTCATAAAGAGATTTATATATGGCAGGGATATGTGCTTAAAATCTTAGTGATTATAAGCTTAGTGTATATTGGATTGATTTTAACACAATTATTCTAATTGGTAAATAAATCATATCAGATGTAAATTTCCAACTAAATTTCCACCAGATTCGTCCGGGATAGCTCAGATGGTAGAGCATTGGCGGCTTCAGCCAAGAGATCCCTGGTTCGAATCCTGATCCGGACGTTTTTCGCCCAGTTGGAAATTTACATCTGATATGATTTATTTACCAATTAGAATAATCGTGTTAAAATTAAAATAGTGTAATTACGTATCCAGCGATTCTGGAGTTCCATTATCTGCGATTTATTCTGTTGAGCTGAACCATTTTTCAGACCAAATGCTATAATCAATAACGTTAGCTGGGCGGAAAAATTCCACCAGATTCGTTCGGGATAGCTCAGATGGTAGATCATTGGCAGGTTCAGCCAAGAGATCCCTGGTTCGAATCCTCGTCTGGACATTTTTCGAACAGTTGGAAATTTACATCTGGTAATGTTTATATTGCTTATAAACTTAAGTGTTATATTCATACGAACATGCTTATTTATCGTCAATCCACTAAATAACTACATGATATGAGTAGTGAAGATTAACAGATCTACCTTCTTATACAGAAATTTGCTGGCTCACAAATAAAAAAGTTTTAAGGAACAGAAGAAAATTAAATTTACTTTTCTATCAAAATATCGAAAAATATCATACAATACGAATGCAGCACATCGGGTTTCTATGCATCAGCTAGTTTTAAATACAACAAAGAGCCTTAATGTCTGATTTTTTTTTCAAATTAATAAATGAATTCATTATTATTTTTATAGATGCGTTCGTAACTACTTTAAAAGCACTTACTTTCGCGAGGCTTTAATTTTCGCGATTTTCGCGAGTCCGTCGTAATCGCGAAAATTTAAGCCTCAGGAATTTTCTTTTTCCGCTTCAAATAAAAATAAAAAATCAGAAATTTTTCACTTATCCAAAATTTAATGATTACAGTTATTTAAAAAAGAAATAAGTACAAAAATTTCTTGAATACTATACAACTATTTCGCCAATAAAAACAATGATAGAATTAATAGAATGGATTTTTCGGACAAAAGGAAGTTTCTTAAAATAGTACGAGGTAGTTTCTTAAAAAGGTAGTTTCGGGATTTTTCAATTTTCCGTTCTGTTCATGTAAAATTCGCGAAATTTTCAGCCCGCGAAATCACCGATATCTTCATTTTCGCGAAAATTACGACTCGCGAAAATAAGTGCTTTTACAGTATATAAATACGTGGCATCTATAGTCGTTGCCTGGTCGGTTCGTCTGTCTGTCTGTCTGTCGTCTGTCCGCATATAACAGAAGATAAGTACCCAGCTGAATGGTTTGAAATTTAATACATAGAATCGTTACAGAATTGTGTCGAGTCATTTCAAATTTTATGAAAATCGAATCAAAACATAAAAATAAAAGTTTTCTTCATTCCATTAAATCCTTTCATACGGCATTAATTCAACGCTATCCCATGGTAGGTCATGATTCTACACTGGTATCCAAAATTAAGGACCAATCACAAAATGCTAATTTTCAAATACGCGAATACTCAAAAGGAAATAATATAATTCGAATAATTACTATCTCTATAGCACAGCTAGTCCATATAACATCTCATTCATGTCACACATGGTCACAAGTGTCACAGTCACTACGGTGAAGCAAAAAAATAGGAAATTCCATACATCTCAATATGAGTCTCAAATGATCCCTATATGTGACTTCACTGAGACGTCACTGTGACTGCTGCTTTATGAAGAGTCACCATGTGACTTTACAATGTAGTTACACTGTGACTATTAGGTGACTGTCATCTGTAGACACTATTTCAAAGTGATCGTGAACGCTGCATTGTGATAAGTTACAAAATAATGTCACATTAAAGTCACATTATGACTTTCAGGTGACAGAGAGACTACTGTGAAGTCACCATTGTGCTCTTTTGGGAAAAGTCTCCATGTGACTATAATGTGATATTATTTGGTGACTTATCATAATGCAACGCTCATGATGATTATGAAATTGAGTCTAAAAATGACAGTCACATGAGAGTCACAATGTAACTACATTGTAAAGTCACTTGGTGACTCGTCACAAAGCAGTAGTCACATTGACGTCTCAGTGGAGTCACATATAGTGCTCATTTGAGACTCATAATGAGACATGTGGAATTTCCTATTTTTTGTTTCACCGTAGTGACTGTGACCATATGTGACATGAATGAGATGCTATATGGACTAGCTGTGTTGCAGGGATAGTGATTATTTGAATTATATCATTTCCTTTTGAGTATTAGCTTACTTAAAAATTAGCATTTTGTGACTGGTCTTTAATTTTGGACACCAGTGTAGGTTGCCATGGTGACGACGTCCTATTTAAGATGGAGTCCTATTATGTCCGTATGACTGAATTTGATATAGTAATAAATTTCGTATTCATGCATTTTTGCATAAGAGTGCAACAGCTATTGCACCAAGATCTGAATATTTATAAAACTAGTTATAGTACGAACACACCTCATTTGCCACGTTTAAAGTACAATTTCCAACTCGTTTTATTAAATTTAATAGCAACTGCAGAAATATAAAAAGATAAACTTGAAATCAATACGTGACATGCCTTTTCTGTTTGTTCTTTTTTAAATTTTGAAATCGGAATCTTTGCGACACGCGGAAAATATTAAAACAGCCTGCGCAATAAATTTATCCCAGACAAGCGTTATCTGCTTCGAACTTACTTAAGTAATGAAACGCGACGTTTTTTAATTAAACTGTCACAACTCATTATAATTGATTTCTAGCTGATTATTATCTTTTAATGATACTTAATGCTCCGGAAAATATTTCTAACTTTGATTTTCGATAATAATTTGATGAACGAGCTTTACTTTTGTAAGCTAGCACGCAGCTAGAGAAGAGAGTGGTTTTGCGTATGTGGTTGCTGAAATGTGCCAAGTATAGCATCAAGGAAATCACAGTAAAAAATATATATGTAATATGTTTTTTTTCATTTGTCCTAAATGAAATTATTATTATTATTTTTTTTAATGTGCTTTGGGTCCTTGAAGTTTTATTCCCAATTTTCATTTAACACCCATTCATGTCTTTAAAGTTACCTGCATGTCAAATTTAAAGTTTCTAGCCCCAGTAGTTTCAGAGTAACGAGGATTTTAGAATAATCCTTTTAAACACCGAATTTTTTTATATTAAATGTAACCACTATGTCAACTTTCAAGTTTCTAGTCCAAAACAATTCCAAAGAAATCGTAATTTTAAAACGCTTTTCTGTCTTGCAACCCCAAGGAGACAGCTATCCCGAGATATAAATTAATTTATGTTCAGCGTCGGACTGGGCCAGGGAAAAGGGCGCAGACCTTGGATTTTCAGAGGGCGCAAAAATTTTATCAAACTCATGTTAATTTTACTTGTTTGTGTTGTATCTGGCTTAACAAGGTTTAATACATTCGCACAATACCAAGTATGAAAATGGCTTGATATTATATCTCTGAGTCTAGATGGAAGACTTAGCTGTATTCTCCGTTCATGTTTAAAGTTCCATTAAATCTACACAATGCTACGTAATTTTCTGAAACGAATAATGTGATATCTAAAAGTTCCAGCAAGTTGAGCACAGATTAGCTTGTAATAGATAACTGATATCATATATTATTCTTTTGCCAACAGTTAGTTTATAAGAGCCATGGAATAAAAAGTACCCTACCAATTCTGCAAATGACCGTATAAAAGGGTTCGTACGCCTCCTGGAATTTTGCAAACCAAAAAATTTTTCGGTACAAGTATTTTCTTGTAGAAAATCTCTCCTTAAAAGAAGGCGAAATTCCGTGCGTTTAAACTAGATTTTTTATCTATAAAAAATACTGGTAGTTTTCCTGGAAAAATTCTCTGATCCGTACGAACCCTGGTATAAATAGACATGTGGACCAATTGATTGGGACCAATATCTACTATTGAATACTGGGGTGTTGTCTACATATTAAAAAACGCACAAACGTTGATTTTTCAAATGGTAACATTCACGTTTGACATTCTATTTCAATTCCTTTGCAGTCGGTAAAGAGATACAGTTTATATGTTTTTCTTAAATCTTAATACAAAGAGCGCTACGGGTTTATCCATAAATTTCGAAAAATAAAATTATCTTACAATAAAAAGTATCGAAAACACTCAATTTGTCACCAATAAAATTACATAGGAATTTTAAATTTATGATAAAGTTACTTTACAATTACAAATCCTATAAAGTGTTTCTGGAACTTATCTACGAAATTTTTCTGTGGCTCTTTTGATAAAAGAAGACGATCCTTTTAAATTATAAAGGGCAAAATTTCTCTTTATGTCGAAAACTAATTATTCAAATGAGCTGTAAACTTACACATTGATGTTTTTAATGATTGTCGTTTGTTGTATGCAAAAATTAATATAGGCCATAATTCATAATTTTTTAACATGAATTTAATAATAGTTTTCATGATTAAAACTTTTTTTAAGTCGCGAAAAAGGTCTGTAGTATGTTTGGTTCTATTCAGTGTATCTCTTAAACAAATTGATAAAAAATCAATCAGATGACTTTTATGAAGATATAAATTAATTTTTCTCAAATTGGTTTCCTTTAGCATCCTCAAATTTAAACTTTTCAAACTCTATCAAGGTTTAAGATAATGTAAATTATCAATGTCTTTTTCCGGGCAGTCCCGATCTAAGAAACTTAAATAAGATATCAAAAATGAGTGTTATTGTTTGAAAATTCAAAAATGGTTCAATTTTTAATATGTAGACTACTTCGGAAACATAATTTATACATAACAATAAGCAGTAGACCTTATTTCTAGTCGATTTGTCCCTATATATTTCGTTTGATTATTTTTAGCAGAATTAGTAATGGGTAACCAATTTTATTTCTCTTATAATCACTGTTGCACAGACAATAGGTAGATAAACTAACATGGCTTTTTGCACCAGACGCCAAATAGAATTGCTGCAGTGCTGCTGAAGGGTTCATCCTTTTATAAAGTATATCTATATTATAAAGGACAAACATATCTATGCGTAACGCATACGTCATTCTGCGAATGGCAACTCTTTGAAATTTGAAATGAAATTTCGGTTTTGCAATTTTCGCTACTGCAAATTTTTAAACTTTTAAACGTCGTACAGTTTCAATTTTTACACCGTCGTATAGGGGAAAAAATGTACTTTTAAATGCAATTTGTTTGAAAGCTCTATCTCAATTTATTTTTTTATAATTTTTAGCACCAATTTTGTAATTGTGGCAACTGAAATACTCCATTTATATTAAAAGTAAAGGAAAAATAGTCAGGGTTTATTCATTTTTATTGATTATATCCTTATCGATGCCATTTTCACATTACAAATGAAAGTAACTTTTTTCTAATTTTTGACCAGAAAAAGGACGTCAGGCATTAAAAAAAACACGCATTCTTCTTCATAAATCAAAAGATTGAAGAAGATATTTCAATATTTTTACATTACGCTGATACTGAGTTTGAGACGCTAGGCAAATAAATGATTCAGTGAGTAAAAATAATGTCATATTTTAAACAAAACGATCATTTTCTTTGATAAAACTAAACATCTGACCAACACTACATGACCAATACTATGGCAACTAAAGGCAAATTTCTGAATGGTAAATTTTCGCGGGTACTGAGATTAGAACTTAAAGTTTGTGCCAATGTTCACATGAAAAGTTGTATCGGACAAACATGGCTTTAAGTTTGGAAATACATTCATTAATAATGTATTGCGCGTTAAAATATTTTTAAATGTGAATTTGAGTGGTGCGTATGTAAATTTTGAGAATGTGAAAATAACGTACAGTTTAGATTTTGTGGTGGAAAATTTTATGATGTGACAAAGCGAAATCCTTTTTGCTGATTTTTCATCCCGTAAAAACAAACATTTTTCAATAATTTAAGCAGTTTAAGTTTGTGGAAATAATATTTTGGTAATTTTAGGTTAAAGACATTATTTGTTTTAAGAATTAGACAACCCATGCATAATGAATTTTTTATTGTAATTATTTTTGTAGATTTGTTATAAATTTGATCTAACAGTTCCATTATAAACATTTTAATTCGTCGAATTTCGACGGGTTCCAACTCGTTTCTTTAATATTATAGGAATTATAAGTCAGTTAAAAATTTGATAAATTCAATTTCTGTTACAATCTGGCAGCAATTACTTTTTACAGATATTTTGTATCCTTAAAGAATGACTTTATGCATCCATAAAATGCTGAATTTATATTGCACTATTATAGGGTTTCTACAGAAAAAGTACACAAAAAAATCTTTTTGGTAGTATAAAATCCCCAAAATAATTGAATAAATTATGCTCTTCTCAGCACACTCTTTCCATGATTTGCAAAATTCTTATCACAATTAGACATCAAGGGAAATATTTAAGTTTCTATATGCATGTTAGAGGATCCTGGGGCCGGCGATTTTTTTTTTCTTTTTCAAAAACCTATGATATTTTTTATTTTAAGCAATTACTTTTTACATGTATTTTGTTGAAAGAGGCATTTGGCATCCTTAAAAAACGATTTTATGCATACATAAAATGTTGAATTCATATTGCACTATTAAAAAGTTTCTAAAGTACACCAAAAAAGTCTCTTTGTTAGACTAAAATCACTATAATTGAGTAAATTTACTCTTCTCAGCACAGTCATCCCGTGATTCGCAAAATTCTTATCACAATTAGAGATCAAGGGAAATATTTAATGCAAGTAACAGGATTCCGGAGCCAGTTATTTTTATTCAAAAAACCTGTCATATTTTTTTTTAAATTTTCTTTATTTGATAATAGATTTTTCGCAATTAGATTAAACAATTTTTTATTTAAAGTAAATAAAAGTTTTTCTAATAGTTATTTAACCATGAAAAGTCTGTAATTAAATAAAGAGAAGATTAGCATTAACCGAAAGTTGTGGTGTAAATTTTGTGAATGAAAAAGCGCTGACTGCAGGATTTCCCATCTTGCAGGATTGCAATCCAGAAGTGCCATCAAGTTTGCATTCTTCAAAAAGAAAGATCATGCTTTCCAATCAGCAATAAAATTCTCACAACAGGTTTTTGCCTTCTGGTATAACTTTCTTTCTTTTCTAAATTTGTTTTCAAAAAGCACGGTTTCAATTATAGATGCATTCAGGGCCGGCTTTAAAGGGGAGGGAAAGGCAAGGTACTAAAAGCTGTATGAATGAAAATATGCAAAATAGTTGGTTAAAATTAAAATCTATTATATATTATTCAAAGAAGGGATGAAAAAAAAAAAAACTACCCCAGGGCACCATTGCTACTAAACTTTCCCTGGATGCATGTTTTCTCTCTCATTCACATTCCTACTTTAATTTTCGATCCTAAAATTGTTTCGATGTATCTTTCATTTCTTTGTGATAATGAAAAGTACCTTTCTAGTCTATTAATTGATGATTAAGATTATTCCCTAAATGAATTCTCGAAATTTAGTACACTAGTCAGAAAGTATACTATATACAACGAGGGTAAAAATATTGGTGCGCCTTAGGCACTTATGACTTATGGGGGTGCGAAGTTTTTTTGGACGAGGGCGCACCGGCCCTCGGGCCAGTCCGAGCCTCTTTATGTTTCAGCAGAAGTAGTCGCCATTATAACACTGAAGGAATTTTTGAAATAGGTTAAATAGTCCAGTCATTTGGTAGAAAATAGGGGAAAGTTTTGGTGTAGTTTTGATATTTGGTGCCTTTATGTTTTTTGGGTCGCTGAATACGAATCTGAAGTTTGCCAACAAAATTTATCCCGGAAAACACGTTTTTTTGGCAAAAAACTGAAAAAAAAACGTGATTTTCTTTGTTTTTTCAAAATAACTTCAAAATTATGCATTTTACGAAAAAGTCCTCAATACATAAATTAAAAAAGATAAAATTTCCTACATTTTACGTATTAAAAGTTTTTTTCTCTGATCAATGGTTTAGCCGTGACAATGCCGCAAAAATTGGTGTGAAAAAAAGAAAAATCTGAAAAAACGGGAATTACGGCAATGCACGTTGTGTGATTTACCGATTCTAGCTGTCCAAAATTATTTTTGGCGTCAATATAGTCGCATCGCCATGAAATTAAAAAATGTTATTGATATTCACTATTGAATGTT
This sequence comes from Maratus speciosus, assembly GCA_963932465.1. Classification (NCBI taxonomy): domain Eukaryota; kingdom Metazoa; phylum Arthropoda; class Arachnida; order Araneae; family Salticidae; genus Maratus; species Maratus speciosus. The sequence continues at coordinate 531,151,008 of OZ010792.1, forward strand.
AGGTATTGTAAAATGTTGCGTGTAGCAGTCATAATTTCGTTACAGGGACATTCAAAACAGTGGCATGGCGTGAAAAATTTCGGTGGTCATCGCAATTATTTAAGTTTGTGGTGAAAAATTATTAACTCTAAAATTCAATGGTTGAATGTTCAAAAAAGAAACTTTAAATCTTACCTTCACTTATACATGAACTCCAAATGTTCTGCTAAAACTGGATCGTAGAGTTTTAAAAGCTTATTAAGAGTTTTAAAATATTGCTTGGTCATCGCCGCATCCAGCGATGACCGGACGCCACGCCACTGATTCAAAAGTATTTCATTATATTACGGCCTATGGGGGAAAATCGTTTATGGTGGTTTTTAATAATGTTTCATAATTTCAAACACTTTGAAATTTATATACATATCTATGAAGTGCACTACAAGATGATTTCTTATAGAATATGGTATGGGTAGTATTTATCGATCATTTACAGGGACACTAAAAAAGAATTATGTTACATTACGGTCTATGGAGAAAAATTGTTTGTGGTGTATTTTGTTCATGTTACACCTTTTCAAAAGTATTTAAATTGATATATATCTCCGAGGTGCTCTATAAGATGCTTACTATTGAATATAATGTGCCATTGATCTTTCATATACAGGGGCACGCAAAATAAATCAGTTATATTTTTCTTTGTATGAGCAATAATTGATGGAAGTGCGTTTTCAGTTGTGGAACACTTTTTTAAATTTAAAAAATTGCATACTACTTAGGGTGTATAAATTCTATAAATCATATATAGGGCTGCACAAGACATCTATATACCCGCTTATTGCCGGAAATTGCTAACGCTGTGCTATGCGTTCATTAACAGTTCTAAATTTCAGCATATTGTGAATTATATGATAAATCTATAGTTCATATACAGGGACGTACAAAATTTTCAGCTATTTTTTCGATTTTGGTTGAAATTGTGTAGTCAAACGTGTTATATGTTTTACAAATTATTACTTAGACATCGTTTTTCAAGTCATTAAACTATGAAGTTTTATTATAGTAGCCCGAATGCGTTCAGAAATGTTCTATAACCTGATTGACGCATGATTTTGCGTTCTTCTTGATAATTTTAATGATACTGTGTTAAGGGTATGGAAGCTAAAGTGATAAAGCTGTTTTTTTTTTTATTATTATAACAAATTCTAAAATTTCTTTTTCTAAAATTTAAGGTAGGGGACAAACATTGGACAGCATTAATGAAAATTGCTGTGATGCATATTCTGTGGTATATTCATATTTATTTCTGCACAAACCTTACAGGAAACCTAACAGGAACCTTATGTAAAGATAGGGAATCATAAGATATCATGATTAATATATCATGAGAAAATGCCTACATTATGTTTTGCATTTGCATTGTATCAAATCTGAATTTAGAGAATTTGTCTGGATCAATTTTGTAACCACTCAGAATTTGCAGCCAAGTAATACATTTTAAAGGATTTTATACCGATATATCTACATACAACTGACAATTTTTTGTCCAAATTTGGTCATAAATTTAAGCATTTCGCTCTTGCAAAACTTCATGTGCTCTTCATTGTAATTTTCCTCTATAAACAAAATATTTTCAACCAAATTCACATTTTCGTTACATTTTAAATCTTGTTGCCGTTGCATAATGGTGCAAAAGTTTATTTATGTGACTAAGTTAAATTCTGCTGTCTTTGATGTAAAAAAAAAAAAAAAAAAAAAAAAAATGGTACTTGAACTAAAATGTCAAGAAAAAGTCATGCGAGAAGGTATCAAATATTTTTTATTAAAAAAACATTTATTTTATACTGTTGGTAGTAATAAAAACACCCACTAATTCCATACGTCATTTTCTATGCTGTAGATGTCGGTGAAAAGCAGGGACCCTCAAGTAAAAGAAAGCGGAAATATTTTTTTTTTTGTTTTTTAAATAAATGTACTTACTAATGTACATGTTTATTTATAATTAAATAATGATTCATAATGAGTCGTCTTATTTATTATCAGCAACTTCATTGTAAAATGTAGTCATTCATATAATCTTTAGTATAATTTATAGTCAATGCTTGTGTAAAATGGTCAGTTTTCATGTTAAATCTACGTACAGCGGCGTAATTCCCGTTTTCTCTGAATTTTTTGATTTTCACTCCCATTTTTGTGGCATTGTCACGGCTAAACTATTGATCAGAGAAAAAAACTTTTAATACGTAAAATGTAGGAAATTTTATCATCTTTAATTTATGCATTGAAGACTTTTACGTAAAATGTATAATTTTGAAGTTATTTGGAAAAAAACAAAGAAAATCCTGTTTTTTTCCCGTTTTTTGCCGAAAAAACGTGTTTCCCGGGATAAATTTTGTTGGCAAACTTCAGATTCGTGTTCTGCGACCCACAAAACATAAAGGCACAAAATATCAAAACTACACCAAAACTTTCCCCTATTTGTCCTTTTTGAGCACCCAATGCCTGAACTAAAATAGTTTCAGAATTATCGTGAATTTAGAACGTTTTTAGATAATTTTACACTTTTAACACGTTGACCGCCACGCTAGGAGTATACTCGTAACTTTAATATTCGTGGCTTTAATTTATTACTTTCTCACTATTATTTTAAAATTAAAAAAATTGCCTTATTTATTGGCCGAAATTTCGCTGTATTAGTAAAGCGAAAGTTACCTTTCAGAATTTGTGGTGGCAAACGACTTTCAAGAAGAAATTTTAAAATTCTTACTTTTGCGGCAGTGAACGTGTTAAATTCCGAATTTTTTGAAAAACATTCTTATTGAGCATTTTATGTCTTAACCACCATCCAGAATCCAGATTAAAATGTTTTATCCCCTAGCAGCTTCAGAGAAACTTAATTCTAGAACTTTTTTGATTTTGCACCCTCTTAGAACAGTCGTATACCTAGATAAAACGTTGCCCATGTTTAGGCCTAGACTGTTATTATCATTATTCCGAAAGAATTTTGGGCATCTGTTTTGGAGATCTGTTAGAGTAGTTCCAGTTACGTACTTCCTACAAACAAACAGATGTTTTATAATATTAATATAGGTAAAAACAACACTTGGCTTCTTTAAAATCTGAATATCAATGATAATAGTATCTAAAACATTTATACAGGAGGAGATGAAATTTATTTCGCGATCGAGGCTTAAATATGACGAACTTTCATTTAAGCGGTCCTGACCCCTGTAACCCTCTCGCTGCGCAGCCCGAGATATTCTCGGGCTGCGCATTTTCCCGTCATTTTATGCATTTTTCCGTCTAATTAATACTATTTGGTCATTCCCACCAGTTATATTTTAGCGAAAACTTTGTCTGATTTCAACAGGACATTTTTCCCGATTACGATAGTAAAAAATTTCTGCTTTAAAGAACCGGTGATAAAAGATTAAAAATTCTGTAAAAGACGCTCATCGCGAAGAATTACTTACGCAGCGAGAGGGTTAAACTCGCTGAAAATCAACAAAAACTTTTGTTTCGAGTTGTTTTGTTTTGTTTGGTTGTTTGTTTGTTGTTAAAAAGTTTTGAATTAGTGTATCTCCAAAGCCTTTTTATGCATAAACATGAAAATCTGACTATTGATTAAACAGATTTTGGATTTTAATATACTACCATTAAAAACTGAACAGTCTTTCACAGAAATTATGAGTTGTTGCAATTAAAATGGCTCTTTCTTTACTCCCTAAGTCATTACGCGCGTGATATCATCAGAACGTATGTGGGTCATTCTCTAAAAAGTGACTGTTTAAAAAAAAAAATTGCGGCCCAATAAAATTGCTTCAAAAATCTCAAAATTTAGCCTACAAGTACCTTATTGCTATATTTATTAAAAAAAATAAGATGAACCTAATTGTATCTCATAGTTTTTCTGATATTTTAATTTCAAAGCACTTCCATTGCTAAAATGTTCAAATAAATGATTGGCACTGGAATTTAAGAACAAATTTATTTGTAAATACGAAAAATGCTATATTTCATATACATGTTAAATAGATAAAAGTTTATAAAAAGTCTGGTGCCATTGTGGCGCTTGGGAATTAAAATTAAGTGGTTTCATAAACATACCACCGCCCTTGAAAGGTAAAAGGAGAGAAAAGAAATTATAATTAGAAGTCATACTGTCAATAAATATTTTTTTTTTTAATCTATTGAAATCTCAATTGAAAAAATAAAGATAAAGCGTTAACATTTAGAAGAGTTAATGTTTATTTGAATTAGTACAATTTTTTTTTTAACTTCTCCCTGTAAAATAATAAAAATTAAAAATGTATTATCTTTACTTACGGTAGTTAAAAGTCTTATGAGTTTTTAGTGTATATTTCATTGCATTAGATTTTCTTATTTTACTGTTTAGTACATATATAAATGGATTCAGATCATTCCCTCATATTAAAATTATGAGGGAATGATTGTGAGAGAATGACGAAATACTTCTGAAAACCATGTTATACAAAAGTGATTAGCCTAAGGTATATTTTCAGTTACTAAATATCTTTTGAAACACATTTCTGATAATATAACAACATAAAAAGACATTTCATTAGTTTTTATTAAATTTATAATAGATGAGGGAATGACGCGTAATAAAAATACTTACATTGATCTAGTACTTCAAAGCCATATATTAACTATTCAAGAACGTTTTTGAGCAAACAGCAAGATGGATACTTCACTTTACTCTTGTTACAAACTGTCCTAGACATATATAAAGCATGTACTTCTTTCTACTAAGTAAATAATGGCAAATTTATAGTTATGTGAGGGAATGACCACAAAATACTAGGGACATCATTAAAAAGTGCTCTAATTCATTCATTATATAAAATATAAATGTAATTAAATGGCTAAATATGTATTTAAGTGTGTTTAATGGATTGAGAAAAAAAATAATTATAAATAAAGTGCTGCGATGGCAGAGAAAGCATTTTCTTTTCTACATATATGAATGGGGACATAGTGAGGAAATGAGATTTGCATTAAAAAATACATTAAATTTATCAAATTTCAAATTCGATAAGCAAATAATTACAGTTTATATGTATAACTGATTAATATTGATAGTTTAAATCACTTTTTCTTTTTGTAACTTTAAAAATATGTCTTCAAGACCCCTGGGACATAAAATTGCCACTTTTCAGAGAAAGATTCATGTATGGATTGTTAAAAATTCGAAATAGATGATAAGCACATTTGTGCGTTTAAAATGACCTACTTTTGCGTATTTACAATGAAAGATTTTAAATTATGACTATTTTTATTCATTAAAAATAAAAGAAAAAAAGTTTTTTTCATAAAATTATTTTTTTACATAGTTAATAAAATAATTTTGACTAAGTGTAGGTCATTTAAAAAATACATATGTTTTTAATAATTACATCAAATTTCATAACAATTCATACATACGTTTTGAAGGTATCATGCGCAGCAATGATTTAGGGCGTAAAAAAAGAGCCATTTTAATTTCAACAATACATAAATTCTGTGAAAGACTGGTCAGTTTTCTAATAGAAGTATATTAAAATGCAAAATCTGTTTAATCATTAGTCAAAATTTAATGTTTATACATAAAAAGGCTTTGGAGATAAGCTAATACAAACTTTGAAAGTTTTTGTTAATTATCAGCGAGTTTAAAAGGTATAAGACCCCTTAAGAATAGCTTTGACACAAAATAATTGCTGTAAATAAGTGTAGTGCAAGAGGTCAGTATTGATAACAATTACTTACTAGGAGACTCAGTAGATTAGGCACATTCATGATCCATTCATACTGATCGACTGGAAACGCCCAGCATCTGGAAAATAATTCATAATAATTATGTAAAGTTAAAAAAAAACTTCATTGTTTAAAAATATAGCTACAAAGTATATTACTTGTCTATTAAACAACTAAAAAAAGAAAAGTGTCCAGTTAAACTGATGGTATTGAGCTCAAAGTCTATTCACACTAATTGTATATTATACGCTTATTCCAAAGAATAATGCCCTCAAAAGATAAATTAAGGGGTATTAGCTCCCCCATTTCCCCTTTACACTTAACCAATGAACCTCCAAATCTAATCAGGGAAACCCCTTATCGGAATAAACCGGTATGTCAAATTTGAAGCGAATGGAATAATTCTGCATGAAAAACCCATTTATCTAAACTAGGGGGGGGGGAGCGCCGTTCCCCCCCTTTATACTTAACCAATGAACCCCACAAACTAATCAGGGAAGCGCCTTATCAGAATGAACTTAGAAATTTTTTTTGAAGCAAAGCGGATATTTCTATCAAGAGTTATCGCGTTACATACATACATACGTTAGAGCAATAAGGCAGTAATTAATGAATAAAATGTGTTTAATGATTGCGGATTATAATGACACTTCAAAGTAGTACAGATATTTACAAAGTTACGGGAGGGTAGGGATTTTTGCGCCATCTGAGACTTCTGCTGGACCCTTGTCCGGCTTCGTAGCGAACTTAGCTCTCGTCTAGAGCTAGTTAGATCCGTCTGATCTCGATCACTTCGAAATGAAATCTGAAGTTAGGCTGTTAATTTGTTCCCAGGCTCAGAGATGCAAAAATGTGTATCAGCAGTTTAATTCCATCTGCGGTTCTGAGGTCGCTATTTTCTCATGGGAACTGCTGACGTTTCTTGTTGCTAGTACGAGAGTGTTTTGGGAACTCTAAAACCACAACTTACATACATACGTACATACATAAAAAACCTGTGAGCCTTTCAGGCTTTGATGGCCTGTGAGCTAAAAATTAAGTTTCAAATGCCAATACTTTAGAGAACTGGGATAATTTGTGTGCTGATATATTTTGTACTAATTTATTAGCTAATTTTAGTAACTCGGTTTATCAAATATTCACCTTTGTTTAGAATTGCCATAGATACATAGATTCACAAAAAAGAAACAGAAACGTTTCTTGATCTAGCAAGAAAGTTTACAAAAATATTTTCCGAGTTACCTAAGATACCGAAAGGCGTTCCTTTATTTTTAGAAACATCAGAAAACAGCCAGTTTTCTGACATTTAAAAAAATCAATTGTGAAATTGTGGCTTGTTTTCGGCCTGCAATTTTTGGTAACTTTTTCTAATTAATTTTATAGTTTATTAATCAATTTTCTCATCCCAATATTAACATGTAATATCGATTTTTCGGACGTTATCGATTCTGATATAAACATTTTCAGCGGCTTAACAGAATTTATGCATGTCAGAGTAACAAAATAACGTTATTTTTACGCTGTTAGATTTAGCTTGTTTGTCTGATAGCATAACAAAAAAAAAAAAAAAAAAAAAAAAAAAAAAAATAATAATAATAATAATAAAAAGCAATTTAACAAATTACAACGACCATTTGGAAAATGATTTTTTCAAAACTAAAATTTAAGACATAAAAAATCGCACGGAGTTGATCATACATTACGTACGCCGTGAATTAAACATTAATAGTGTTATTACACGTAAAAATTGCAAGCGACAAAAATCGCCTGCGACTCGTCAGATTTCCTGAAACTTACGTATTATCCAAGCATTTCATTGGCTGTTCGAAAAAAGGCTTTTCCATCGTCAGATTTCCAAGAAATCTGACGACCCATTTTAAATAAATTTCCTTCTAAAACTTCTAAACATCCCACACTATTACTTTTTACACCGTCGTATAGAGAAAATATGTACTTTTAAATGCAATTTGTTTGAAAGCTGTATCTCAATTTGTTTCTGAGTTATTAATTTTTTTTTGTAGTTTTTATTACTCTTTTGTCATAGTGGCAACAGAAATATCCACCTCTGTTGAAAGTAAAGAGAAATACAGATTACTGTATAGACCAATCAGAAAACGAATAAAATGCGGATTAAACCAATAAAAAGCTTCAGATATGCTTTTTGATTTCCTACCCTGACAAGGACAATAACCATTTATCCAAATGGTTAAAAGAAAAAGTAAGAGTAACAAAATAATGTTATTTTTACGCTGCCAGATGTAGCTTGTTTGTCTGAAAGCATAAAAAAAAGAAAAAAAAAGATATTTTGTGTTGATATTGACAAGGAAGGTCTCCATATGGGGATACTCAGAAAAATCTGAAAAAAGGACAGAATGTTCTTGTCATGTGACTATATATTATAAGAAAAATTTCGGGGGAACCCTGCTGGAGTGTCCGTGAAAAAATAATGAAATTTTCACCGGTTTATCACCGGTTGGCGATGAAATAAAATTTCTCAAAATACGTTTTTATGATGAATACTCTTTAAGGAAAAACCTTCTTATGTTGAATTTGTTCAAATAAGTTTAATTTAAATACCTTTAGCTCTGTCATTTTCAGTTTGTTTCAGCTATAGTTTTGTGATTTTTAGTTTGTGTTGACTATAGTTTTGTCATATATATTTATATGTACTTATAATGAAATTTAACTGTCATATTTTACGATTTACAACAAAATTTAAGTTGATTGAAATTGTTTCAAGCTAAAAGATAAGTACGATTGAGCACTGTCGGTTTGATTTTGTTGCTATGGAAACAACGACTTCTTCGGTATGGAAATGTATACTGACATAATTCTTCATGTGGACTTTATTTTCTAATAGCCGTTTAAAAAAATCTTGCATTGGAGCATAAAGCAATGGCAAAATTTCAATCAAATTGGTAATAAATGTGAATTATTTATTACTTTATAGAACATTTTAAATGAATTGTTGTAAATGTAATAATATTCATAACTAAATATTTGCAACTTGGAAAATATAAAATAAACAATTAAATAGATAAAAATCAAATGCCAGCTGGCTATAACTTAAAATAGATATTTGCAACTTGTAAAACATGGAAAGTATTTTTTAAATGATAAAATCAAATAACTACAACAAACAACATGTATGTGTAATACAATATATCTGTACATTGGAACAAAAAGGGCCACTGTCCAAAATTGAGAAATTTGAGTTAAATGCACGAATGAATTCAGGATGCGATATAAAGTAATTGTTAAAAGGGCCAAAGTCCTCCCAATATTAGATCATTAAAAACAAAATATTTTGTTGAGGACAATGTTACTTACTGTTAATGTAAAAATGGCCAATTTAAAATGTAAAAAAAAAAAAAAAAAAAAAAACTAGATCAATGTAACATTAGATTGTAGTGAGAAAAACATTACTGAATTGAACGGCACAACTTTGAAAAATAATAGTACAGAAATCGTAGCAAGATTCTTAAAATTCCTCAACCTTAAATTGGGTTTCCTGCCATTTGAGAAAAATGGACATTGGCCCTTTTTGTTCCAAGGTACAGATATATAATAAACTCTTTCATTGATTAAGTTTAAATTCATTAACTACCTTGCATTCTAAAAAACAACTGACAAGCAATTTTTAGATGCATTAATGGTTGTGTTTATGACGGCCAATTATCGACACGAGGGATATGGGCCCTAAGGGGGGAGGGGTGCCCTAAGGGGGGGTCTTTCTAAGGGAACCTAACCCGTATTTACGCTTAGAAAACCAAGCTTAGAAGAAAACCACGAAAACTCCGAACGATTAGGCCGGCGGGCGCGATTAGGATCGAACCGAGCACCTCCTGTCTACCAGCTTCGAGAGCAGAACCTCTCGGCCACTGGTGGAGGTTTAGATGCATTAAAATCGTTTCTTTTGGCGAGGAAAAATCCTGTTCGCCAAATTGCATGTCGCTTTCGTATTTTTGCGCCAAATATTCGAAAGTATTTTACTTTTTTACAGACTTTCTACTGGAATTCCGCCGCTAAATTTAACTGATCCTTTATTACATAAATGAGTAGTTTCACTAGCATTTTTTCAACCTATTCTGAGTATGCCATGTAAGGAGACCTTGTTTGTGAGTTGAGAAGCTCTAAAATCTTCTGAGGTTTCTGAATATGAGAAATAGTTTTCGGAATCATAGATAACTTCCAAGAGGTTTTATTATATATTCGTAAATCTTGAAGTTTTATTCCCAATTTTCTCTTAACATCCATTCATGCCCTTAACCCTTTATCTACTGACGGTACTTATAAGTACCGTTAAAATAACTTGTTATAAAATTCATTTAATACATCGATTAGTTCTAATACAGTTTAGAATGCGTTATAATAGATACATTACTTTATCTTGTTCCAAGAACATTATAGATTGCACAAAACAAAAATATTTTTAAAAGGATGATTTCTTTGCATCTTTTCAGTTTTCTTGGCAGTAGGGGCTTGCTTTTCAATTCGAAAATATTTCTAAATTTCTATTGTAAGAGCATTATATTTGTACAATTCCTAATTCTACAAAACACTAAGAAAATATTTAAAATAAAAGATTTGAGTGGGGTTATTAATATTGCACAAAATCCCTATAAATTCAAATTTAATGAATCCTTCTAAATCCTTCAATCCTTCTAAAATTTATTAAATGATTATGTAAATCTTCTAATGTAGTTTATACAATTCACGAAAAATGCTTTAGAAGTTAAAATTTTTATGAATTCTTAATTCAGTACATAAAGGTTTAAAGTAACCTGCATGTTAATTTGGTTCAGTCTACAATTTCAAGTTATATTTTTATATGAAACACATTTTCCAAGGAAGAAAAACTTACTTTTCATCTTCCATGGTAGCTCTGATTATTGCATATGTACCCACAAACAACACTGGCAAACCTGGAAAAAAAAATAAAGACAAACAAAAGTTAATATGCTTTACTTGAAATGCAATAAAACCTGTCGGAATCATGTCTTAAACAGGAAACTTGCATAGTCCAAACTGAAAAAATACCATATAATTTTTTATACCCGATAAGATAATAGAAACTTAACCGAACAGAATTTTCCCAGTCACTTGTGGTTCCCTTTTTTCAGATTTTGCTGTACAGTAATCCCTTAACATTCGCGAGGGTTAGGTTCGCGGAGATATCCGCGAATATTAAAATCGAGAATGTTCAGACTATCTCCCCGTGCATAAAAGGGGGTTAGGTTTTATGAGTTTTTTCAATGGAAAAAAGGAATTGAAACGTAACTAGGAAACAGGAATTCTGCTTTTTCAGAATTCAGTGTCGCCCCCGATGAAAAAAAAAATATATATGTATACATAAATCGTACAAAACATATTTCAATTTTAAGACTTACAGCACACGCTTTTATTTTATGGAAAATGACGTTATTCGCATCCGCTTAAGAATTCCACATTTAAGATCCACTCTTAAACATCTACAGTAAAGTAGGCATAGGACGTCACTATCGCGAAACAATACACAAATGCAGCAAAAAGATTCCGTCATTAAAGAAACTCGACCGAAAAAAAACGGCTGTCTAATGATTCACAGGCCTTCATTTATTTGTAACATTAATGTAGATACTTAAAATTACATATAAGTTTATAATAGCTCCATGTTTTAACAGAAATAATTCGTTTATATATTTTTTTTTCAAAATAGCAGGTATTTTAATTACATTTTCTTTCGGTTGTTACGAAAAAATGGCAACAAAAATATATAATTAATATTTTACAACTCTTTTTCATTTACTTTCTACAGAAATGGAGTACTTCCGTTGCCAATATTAAGCAAATGGCTCCAAAAACTACAAAAAAATTAATATTTCAAAAATAAATGGAGATGCAGTTTTCAAACAAATTGCATTTAAAAGTACTTTTTTTTTCCAATACGACGGTATAAAAATTGAAAATGTGCGATGCTTACACGTTTAAAAAATTGCTATAGAGTATTTAATCGTACTGCTTTGTTTTACGGCTGGCTTCTGTAAGGTAACGTTATTTTTTGGAGACGGCACAAAATAAGCTGGGAGAAAGAAATAGCATACCGTACCGGGGGCTAAAAATGTATTTATTAACCATTAAAAAGTACATACCGTAAATAAATTTGAATAATTGTAAACATATTGTACAAAGTGTAGTTGTTAGTTGGTGACTGAAAAAATTTATTGATATAGGATTGTTTGGAAGAACAGAAGATCTTTTGTTTATGAATTTCCATATAAGGAAATGTTGCGGTTTCGATTTCTCTTTTAAATTTGATGCTTCTGAACATTTAAGGATCGCATTCTATTGCTTTCTAAACAAGTTGTTGCTGGAGCTCTAAAATTTCCTATATAAATGTTTGCAGAAAAAGTTTCATTTGCAATAAAAATTTTGAATTTTAGAAAATTAAAGATATTTTTTTAATTTTTAGCATCAAGTCATGTTTTGGGTTTCTCTGAATTACGGATCTATATTTTGCCTCAATACAAGGGTTGAAATTCTCGGAACTTAGGTTATACAGTACAATGCAGCTGTCCAGTGTCAAATAATTTATGGAATTGGTAAAACAAAGTGAATTTACTTTGTAAAAAAATACTCCTTATAAAACAAAATTCGCGAATAACCAATTTAAGTATTCGCGAATGCTGAAATGTGCTTCATTTTTTATTTCGCGAATAATCAAAACCCGCGAATGTTAAGGGATTACTGTATACTAAATTTACTGAGAAAAATGTCGTTGATATTTAAGTAAAATTCTTAGGATAATGATAAAGCCTGTAAAATCACTTTCACAACCTTAAAAGCATTGCTGAGGAGAAAGTAAAGCAATATCTTGTTTGAAGCTTCAACCTGAAACTCCAGCCATTTCTGCAACCCAAGGACCGCAGAAAATTACAGACATCCCTACATCTAATGTCCTGTCATCTGTAGCACCAGTCACGTCTCCAACGTCAAATGATCTGAAACCTTAGTCTAAAGTTGAACAAAGTAATTTTTTCTTATCCTTTGTATCTTTTATATACCAAATTGAAATTACATTTGGTATTTTGTGTGTATTTAAAACTTTCCAACAAAGTTGAAAAGTGTTTATGCATTCGATTTGTCTGTCCGTCTGTCCACGCTCTAACTCCCGTAAATATACTTTGATTTTCATGGAATTGATAGAGGTTATTTAGGGTCACCTAAGCGTCTTTGGTATAGTATATGAAGTATTCATTTACAGGGGCACTCAAAAGTATTCCATTACATTATGGTATATGGGGAAAAATCGTTTGCAGAGTATTTTAATAACATTACGCTATTTCAAATACATTGAAACTGGTATAAATCACTCAATTTCACTACGATCACGTTAGAACAGGGCATTCATAGCATTTTTTATACCATTTACAGGGACACACAAAATAAATTGGTTACAGTACTGTCTTTGTATAATAATTGCTGGAGTGTACGGTTTAAAATTCGGTATGCACTTTTAAATTCAATTATATTTTTACTTTTACTCGTTATATATAAATTCTATACCTCATGTACAGGGCAGCACAAAAGTATTCACGTACCATTCTCCTTATTAGAGGAAATTGGAAATTTTTCAACCGAAGTATATGCATTTTATAAGTGAACTAAATTTTGGCATGCATGTAATTAATAGATACAAACCTATATATCCTATACAGGGCTTCTGAAAAAAATTCGGATAATTTACCGATTGTAGATGGGAACAGCTAACATTGGGATTTGAAATGTGTTATGCGTTTCCATATGGTTGAATCAGACGTAATATTTTAATTTTTTAAACGGTGCAGTTTTGTTGTATTATTCTGAATGTATTGGAGAGTGTTTCACAACCTATGCTTGACGCATGATTTTTTTCTTTCTTGTTTTATTTGCGCTGGTAATCCGAAAATCAAATCGATTTGCAGTGTCAGTGTCAACCTACCCTATTCGATGGGGCAGGTTGGCCCAGGGACCTGATGTCCTTGAGAGCTTCCATATAGAATTTATTAATATATTTTTTATTTCTCATGACGTGGTTATGTTTTAAGCTGCGCTGAATGTACAAACTAAAAAAAAAATTACAACTTTTAATAAAATTAAAAAGAAACAAAATATCTCTCTATTCTAAAAAAAAGTAACTACCGCTGTCACCGCCGCCGCCGCCGGTTTTGAAATTTTTGTGACCGGAGGTCTTTCTTCGTTAATATTAAGAAAAATAATGCATGCAAAAATATGAAAATCGGCAGTATTATATAAAAATGTTTGATAAACACGCCGATGCAGACAGTTTTCAGATCGAAGAATTATTTTAAGAGATATTTAATGCTAAAGTTGGACAAAATCGTTCCACTAAAAAAGTTTTATAGGAGCAAAAACTGTTCATAGGAATTTAATCATTTTTAGATCATTTTATGCGTTAGAATTTGCCGGAGTGCAGATTGCATTAATTTTTTTATTTTGACTCATTTTTTGAGGTTTTATTTCTATTTTAAATTCAAATTTTCAGCATTTCTTGAGATATTTTTTACAGATTTTAGAAAGTGATATTAATTTAAACTGTTGCCAACTGTATAGACAGCGGAAACAATAATGTTTGCTTCAAAAAAAAATATTTATACGTGTAATAAATTAAAAATTTATTTACACGTGGCTATTATCAACAGAAAAAAACATTGGAATTAGAATTAAATAATTATGTACAAAAAGCAGGAACTTATTAAAAATTGCGTCATAAAACTATAATTACACGTGAATTTTAAGAGAAAAAGGAATTTGTAAAATAATAAATTTATTAACATGCGTTAGAAGTCTTAAATAGGAGAAATTACGTCATATTTACGTCACATTACAGTTATTACATAAAACGAACACAAAATAATATTGCAAAACGGTTTAAATTTAGAAATTGCACTAGACATTTATTTGATATTTTGAGCGGATACTTTTCAACTATTTTTCTTAGGAAAGCGCAAATAATATTTCATTTCTAACACAAGCATTTTCACCTGAATATTAAAAAGAGAAAGAATAATTTGGTCAAAATTACGCCAGATTAAAAACGATTAATTTAAAATGTCTCATTTAAAAGAACTTTCTTTTCGCTTTGTTAAAAAATACCGGGAGACAAAGATTCTGTTTACTTAATTCCTTTTATACTAGCTTATTTTGAAATGTTGTTACACGTGTCTACGTCATCAAGTTATTTTTATTTCGACGTTTTATTTGCATTTTTTATTAATGTTGTACTAATTTATTTGTTCTTTCGTTATTTAAAATAAAAATTATGTCAATTTGTATAATTTGGCGAGTGGTTTGGCGATTTATATAATTTGGCGAAATTAGTCGACGGGATAATCAAGTAGTACCGCAGCGGATTTGGCGTTAAAATTTCCCCAATCAAAGAGAAATGAATAGAAATCTGTTTATAGGGAGATCGCCACTGTTTTTTAAATTATAATTCAATCTTTCGAAATCTTTTTTAGCCGATCACATTAGCGTGCATTTAGAGTCTGCGGTGTCTGGACGGGGGTTGGCGAGCGTAGCTCGTAGGGGGCCGAGCCCCCTAGTTGAAGAAAAAATGGTAAACATATTTATATGTGGGTGTTTTTTAAGGGGAGGGGGGGGGAGCACCTAAGGAGATAACTTAAAATGTTCACACCTGTAAGGAATAAAATATATATATAAATGTGTCAGAAAAAAAATCGTGTTATCAAACGGAGAGAATGTAGAAAACGAGAACATCGTTAACCCTTTCCGGCACACTGTGCCCGGGTCGGGATACCTAATTTTAATTCCAAACTTACGAACGGCACCAAGAATATTTTAGTAAAATTTTGCTTTTACAATGAATAGTTAAAGTAACATGTTTTTAATTTCTGTATAAGTCGTTTTAAAATTCCGGTGTCAGTCAATCATTTCATCATTTTACAACAAGAATTGCCCGTGCCGGAAAGAGTTAAGGAGAAGCAACACAGGAAAGTGGTAACAATATCCTTTATAATTTTTCGTCGAAGATAAACTGAAATGTCATCAATTTTTCTAAAGCATGATTTAAGACAGATTCAGTAGCTGCCACGTATCAAATGCTATGTTTTTTTTTTTTTTTTTTTTTTTTTTTTTTTTACTTGTCATTTGTGCTTACTTCTTTTTTTATGATTATTTTACTTTGAATCAGCGCAAAGAATAATGTTTCTCTTTCTAAAGAAATGAAACATCTGTAAAAACATCTCCAAAACATAAAGCTAGAAATGGAAATAATTTTTAATTTTGTACTAAGAAAATACATAAGACTCGGATAATTCTAACAATAGGGGAGGTAGGGGTAATTACGATCAGGGGTAATTGGGATCAGGGGCACTTCAGAGGCAATCTGCAACAGATAAAAAAATTGACCATGCTAATTATGAAGTCTGACTAATATTGTACATATGTAACTTTTTTGGGGTGAAAATGTATGATGTTCCTGTAAAAGTAATCGCTGTTTTCCCAGAACATATAGAAAAACTTTGTCCGTCAAAGTGAGCATGTTTTAGTAACCTGACAGAATAGGGCAGGGGAGTTTATTGACCGTCATTCGTCATTCTTAATTTGTCATCAGAGTTAAATTCAATGCCTAAAAAAGGCACAAAGGGATTTAAACCCTTAAAAATTACCGGAATTGAAGAAAAATTCTAAACTTGGTTTAAAAGTTTGATGAATAATGCGCTCTCCGGAATTATTTTTGTAATAAAGTTTCTTCAAGTGACCAGGAAGAAACGGAATTTGTTTCATTTTCTTCAAAGAAATGGATCGCTCATGGAGGGAGTTCAACTGGGATGGTCTCTGAATAGAGATAAAATTAGTATTGAGCCTATGGGGATAAATTTCGTTCCATGAAAAAATGGTCGTTCAGGGAGGTGATCGCTTAATGGAGGTAGTCGCACAGGGAAGTTTCACTGTATAGCTATAGATTTAAATTTAGAAAAAGGTTGTTTTTAAGAGGAAATGGTTAGATTTTGCAACAGACGAAGTATAATGTTAATAATCTGCATGATTCTAACTACCCCAGAAATAGCATTTTTGGGGTAATTAGGATCATAGAATTTTTGAGTTAAGGGTAAATGGGATCGCATATTTTATTTTCTATTTAAATCAAATTGTGGTTTGGAATGCATTTTTTAATCTTTCAGTTTTCAGATCGTGTGAAATAACCCTAGTTTGGTTTACTTTACTGCACATTTTGTGTTAGCAAAACATTTATTTTGCATTTATTCTAAATTTTAACCTTGACTGCATGTTTTAGGCCTAATTAGGCCACAACACTTTCAATGTAAGTGACATTTTCTCCTTCACAACATATGAGCTTTGATTGATCCTTTTTCAACCGTTGCTTCCATTTCATGTTATTTTGAAGAAAAAAAAATATTTTAACTTTAAAAATTAGTTCTTTAGTAATACAACAAGGCTATTAATTACCAATAGAAAATTTTACATTTGATTTTGTTTTGTAGGCAGAATGTAAAACATATGAATGTTCAAAATCTCTTTAAAAACTTTTTTTCCAGCGTACTTATCTTTCCAATACTGTATCTCTGAGAATAGTTGTAGTTGTAAAACCAAAAATATCTTACTGTAAAGCCCACACAGAGATCTTTTAATACCATTTACCCATGGCTGTGTATCTTGCAAGGCATGAGAGAAAATACCACTAATCCCAATTACCCCATGAAATGGGATAATTGGGATCAAAGAGTATTTTTTGAAAAAGACCACTTGTACTAGGTAACATGGTGCTTTGATAATAATTCTTTATACATTTTAAGAGGCAACTACCCACTGAGTAAAATCATACATAACATTAGTATGTAGTCCACTTCATTCTCTGGAAATTAATTGTCAAAGTTCAAATTGTCAAAAAGTTATCCTAATTATCCTTCCCCTACATTATTTACATAATTTCAAAATACAGTCGCCCCCGTTTAAACGAATATTGACGGTTCAAGAAAAAATATTCGATTAAGCGGGTAATTGATTAAACGGGGAATCATAACTGTAATATTTAATGCGTAATAAAGAGGCAAAATAACCATCTACGGTATATTTAATTAACAGCTTAATAAATTGTTAATAGAATAACATACAATAAAAATAAATACAAATGCTAATATAAAGTAAGTACGTATTAATTTAATGTCAGTACATACATGTATACAGTTTACATCACTCTTAATGCAGCTCGTTTGAATTTGGTCAAAACTTTGCTACTTCTAATTTACGTTACTTATACAGCCTTAAAAAAATTATTTAAAGTGGTTTGTTTAAGTGAAATTTTAAAGGAGTAAATATCGAGTTATTTTTCGAATGAGTGCAAAATATCACAACTACCATCTCGAGTCTCGAAGTGACGGCGCATTGCCATTTAAAGCCTGGTTAACAGCAAGAAGTGATGGTGCAGGAGATCAAGGTGGGGGAAATCATTTGATCTGTCCATTATATACCTGCCGGCCGAAAGCATTGCAGGAAGAACTGAAAATTTGTTTTCAGCGTAAAGGAACCGAAAATGACAAAAGGTGAAAAGAAATTCCAGCTGATACGTGCTTTCCGCGCCTATTTTCAAACATCGGTCACACATTTGTTATTCGATTAAGCGGGGACGTTCGTAAAAGGTATTTGGTTTAAGCGGGGAAAAATAACATTGAACTAATAGGAATAGATTCGGATCCGGAGAATTCTATTCGAATAAGCGGGATATTCGATTATCCGTGACCCGATTAAGTGGGGAGGACTGTATATAAACCTCTAAAATAGAACTTTTGCCTAAAGCAAACAATGCTACGCACATATGGGTAAAAAAAAAAAAAAAAATTCTCATACTGTATTTTTTTTATATATTTAGATACTATTTATATAAAATCAATTGAAGCTAGAATCATACATTTTACGCGTTTTCATATTTTGAACGCACACCGGAATCGCAATTGCCTGGTCACATTGCAGGAGGTTATAAGGCTAAAATGTGAACAAATCACATGTCAGCATAAGAGCTATTATTGAAACAAAGCGACATAGGTTATAAAGCCATGTTTGGATATTTAAGGTTCGTGTTATTATATTGCGCGATATTTGGTCCTTATGGAGTTCATTGTTGTGGGATTCGACTGTATAATCATAAAAAATAAAAGAAAATATTAATGTTTTAAAATTTCTCACAGAAAAGAGAATTACCATGCCAATTAGTAAATCCAAATTTGTGTAAGAGAAGTTAACAACCGAAATATGCCTTAAGCAATGAATAGTATATATATCTGAGTATCATACTACGAACAAAGAAAAGAAACAGTTAATGGTAAAGAAAACGATTAGTACAGTGTATGTATTTGATCAGGGCCCTCGCTAAGGGGGGATGGGGGGGGGGGTGAGCTTTCCCCGCCAAAACTTTCGCGAATGTTGTTACACTTAGAAAATTTACAAACTTAATTGGAAAATTTGTTTAAAATTTTAATAAAAACTATAATACACTTTCTATTTCTGATAGACTTTGCAAAAGTCGCAAATCTAATTGGGAATACTATTGAACGTTTTACAAATAAGAACTATATTACATTTTCTAATTGTGGCAACTTAGCAAAATTATAAAACTAGTTGGCAAATACTGAAATTTGACTTGGCAGTTTAAGGTCCTCTCCTTCCCCCCCATCCCCTCCCCCGAATAAAAAAGTCTTAGCGATGGCACTGTATTTGATTACGGAAAAATAGCTGCAGGACTGGATTTTCTATTTCAGCGATTGTCAAACTTTTGAGCATTTCCCATAATGTCATAGCGCTTTATCAATTAATTCATGCGTTGTATGTCAAGAATAAACGACAGATTAAAAAAAAAAAAAAAAAAAAAAAAAAGACAATCAGAGTACTGCTGATTGGACTTAACAGACTGTCGTTTAAAAGAGTTGGCTAGAGAGATCTCAAATTCCCCTCGCTAATGTTAAACCTATTGGCATGGAATTCATTCGTACACTGGTGTCCAAAATTAAGGACCAATCACAAAATGCTAATTTTCAAATACGCGAATACTCAAAAGGAAATAATATAATTGGAATAATTACTATCTCTACAGCGCAGCTAGTCTATATAACATCTCATTCATGTCACACATGGTCACAAGTGTCACAGTCACTTCGGTGAAACAAAAAATAGGAAATTCCATACATCTCATTATGAGTCTCAAATGATAACTATATGTGACTCCACTGAGACGTCATTGTTATTGCTGCTTTGTGACGAGTCACCATGTGAGTTTACAATGTAGTTACATTGTGACTCTCATGTGGCTGTCATCTGTAGACTCAATTTAAAAGTCATCGTGAACGCTGCATTGTTATAAGTTACCAAATAATGTCACATTAAAGTCACATGATGACTTTCAGGTGATAGACTACTATGAAGTCACCATTGTTCTCTTTTCTGAAAAGTCACCATGTGACTATAATTTGATATTATTTGGTGACTTATCATAATGCAACGTTCATGATGACTTTGAAATTGAGTCTAAAAATGACAGTCACATGAGAGTCACAATGTAAGTACATTGTAAAGTCACCTGGTGACTCGTCACAAAGCAGCAGTCACATTGACGTCTCAGTGGAGTCACATACAGTGATCATTTGAGACTCATAATGAGACGTGTGGAATTTCCTATATTTTGTTTCACCGTAGTGACTGTGACACTTGTGACCATGTGTGACATGAATGAGATGCTGTATGGACTAGCTGTGCTGTAGTGTTAGTAATTATTTGAATTACATTATTTCCTTTTGAGTATTCGCTTACTTAAAAATTAGCATTTTTGTGACTGGTCCTTAATTTTGGACACCAGTGTATTTCTAAAATATCTCCTCGGAAAATTAATTTTTTAACTTCTGTTTTTTTTTTTTTTTTTTTTTTTTTTTTTGGTGTACTGTTCGTGAAAGAAGTCTCTTTTTGTCTTTTTTTGTTTTAGCTTACAGAGTATTTGTAAAATCTGTGCTTAATTTAATATTTTATGTGTTGAAAGCTGATGGGCAGTGAGTAAGACAAATAAAATCATAAGACGAAACGCAAGTTTTCGCCTTAATTCAACATAAAATATATAATGTGGTTATTTATACAAATACGTCACTTTGTTTTGAAAATGAGAGAGCCAATACTTACTAGAGTTGAAAGTAGAAGTGGCAGTAGCAGTTTCTTGGATTTAATTTAATTATAGAAAATCTATATTATTATTATTAATTTCAGTTCCATTTATTTTATGACATCACTCTGTTTCTCATATGTCACTTTCCATGAGTAGAAGAACATATTTAACTTCCGTACTTCAAATTTTAATTCGTCACTTTGCTCAGGTTTTCGGGATTTATTTTCAGGATATTGAACCATAAACTGGGGATATTGTACGATAGTGTGACGAATTAACTGAAAACCTGAGCAAAGTGACGAATTAAAATTTGAAGTACGGAAGTTAAATATGTTCTTCTACCTATGAAAAGTGACGTATGAGAAGCAGAGTGATGTCATAAAATAAATGGAACTGCAATTAATAATAATAATATAGATTTCCTCTAATTAAATTCAATCCAAGAAACTGCTATAGTCACTTTTACTTTCAACTCTAGTAATTATTGGCTCTCTCATTTTCAAAACAAAGTGACGTATTTGTATAAATAAACAACATTTAGTTATTAAGATATTCTCTGATGATGAGCTTGGAAGGCTTGAAAGTACTAAGAAGTTTTGAATAAAATGTATATTTTAAACTTGTAACATCTTTTTCATTACTTTAGTCGCCTTTTAAGTAAGATTATTGTTTTTTAATGTTCATATTATATATTTTAGTGAGTAAGACTAACATTTTAAATAAAATGAAATAGTATGTACTTTAGAAATATTTTGACAACTAAAACAAAAAGAACCTTCCTTTAAGAAGAAAACACAGAAAAAAGAATTTTTAAATGCTATTTTTCTGATCAGATATTTTAAAAATAAAAATGCATTTCACTCTCATAGGTTTCACAGCTAGGGGAATTTTTTGAGACCTGATTGACTTCTGCTAGATGATACTTAAAGTCTGACTGCTGCTAGTTTTTGAAAACAGCAGGTTTGGAGGGTTGACTTGGCTTAAGTAGCCTTGTTTGAACAAGACATATAGCGCCACTTGTCTTAAATCTACCATTATCTCCGAAATGAACTTACCCCATCCAGTGATGTAGAACATGAGGAGCGTCCTCTGTTCAGCAAAGGCGGCTGCGATGAGTTTGTGAAGATAGTAACCCTCACAAAACATCCACATGTAGTTCGTCATCCGGAAATATTTAGTGAGGATGAGGAGGATCTTGCAACCCGGCTATTAAATGAAAAAGAAAAGTATATTCAAATGGAAAGTTTTGGACAAAGTAGTTACTGTATTTTCCGGTGTATAAGATTTACTCCTAAAATGGATCTTGAAAAGGGGGAATGAAAGGTACAAATTTTTAAAACAAGTGGACGTGAACGAAAAAACAAAACGCTACACCGTAGTACTTGCGTGTTGTGCTGATGGTACAAAGATGTCGACGATGATAATCTTCAAGTGGAAAACTCAGTCCGAGGAAAAGATACCAGCAGATTTGGTTGTGCATGTGCGTGAAAATTTTGGATGGATGCAAATGGCATGAAAGTATGAACTGACAAAGTGTGAGAAAGGCTACAAACGAAAAAGTTCTTGTATTTAATCAGTTTGTATGACATTTGAAATGCATCAAGTATAATTTACAACAGTGCAATGATGAATTAGCTGTTATCCCAGGAAAACTAAAAGCGCAACTACAATTCCTTGATATTTCCTTAAACAAACTTTTTGAAGTGGAAATGAGATAACAGTGGAGCAAACGGTTGGTAGAGCCAGGGTTCATAATTAGATGTTAAGAGTACTCTAAATTGGCCTACAATCAAACAGTGGTGCGATTGGGTTAAAACATCTTGGTCGGTAATGAAAGAACAAACTTTTTTTTTCATTTGTAAGTTCGGCATTAACCATTCCGTAGCTAGAAATAAGGATTTTTTTTTTTTTTTTTTTTTTTTAAATGAAGACGACGATAATAATGAAGAGGAAGAGTAATATAAAGAAGACGAGGTGGGTGGAGTAAAAACAGAGTTTCAAGAAAATACTAAAATTTTATTTTGAATAGACTATTTTCGTAAAGAATTATTCGCCTGATATAATCCCATAACTTCTATAATTAAATTAATAAGGCGGCTATTTCTACGCGAAAATAGTGGTATTCAACATAAAATTTTAGTATTTTCCCGGAAATCGGAAGTAAACGATTCAGATGACAGTGACATGGATTTTGCAGATTTCTAAAAGTCAGTATACAGCTATTACAGTATTTTTCAAAAAATATTTTTATTGTTTAATTAGATGTCATTGTTTTAAATTCATGTTTTTAACTAAAAAATTTTGTTAAATTATTGGATGCATTTTATACAAATTAATCTCCTATACACCGGAAAATAAGGTCCATCTCAAATAACATTTAGATGAGCTACGAAATGAATTCAAAAGTAGCATACTTTATTTCGCAAACAGATATATGGATATCAGATATAAATTTCCAACTGGGTGAAAAACGTCCGGACCAGGATTCGAACCAGGGACTTCTTGGCTGAAATCACCAACATTGTTAAAAAAAAAAAAAAAAAAAAAAGCGGGCTAAAATACGGAAATACTACTGGCAATCGAGACGCCAGTACTATTTCCGAATTTTAACGGAACTTTTTCCCGGTAAATTGCAGAAAAATTTCCGTTTTTTACATTTACGGGGGAAAACTTCCGTTAAAATACGGAAATAGTACTGGCGTCTCGATTGCCAGTAGTATTTCCGCATTTTAGTCCGCTTTTTTTGCAGTGAATGCTCTACCATCTGAGCTATCCCGGACGAATCTGGTGGAACTTTTTCACCCAGCTAACCCTATGTCCATATACCCGTATCCAGCGGTTTCTGGAGTTTCATTACCTGCAATTTATTCTGTTGTGCTGAACCAGATTTCAGGCCAGATGCTATAATCAATAAGGTTAGCTGGGTGAAAAAGTTCCTCCAGATTCGTCCGGGATAGCTCAGATGGTAGAGCACTGGCGGCTTCAGCCACTAGATCCCTGGTTCGAATCCTGGTCCGAACATTTTTCGCTCTGTTGGAAATTTACATTTAATATGATTTATTTTCCAATTAGAATTAGAATAATTGTGTTAAAATTAATCTAGATATAAAGGTACCAGTAGCAAACTTTGCTAAAGTAGTACTTTTCATCATAGTGTTCAAATAGCGTTGCCAGATGCCCAGATTACGCAAAATGACATATTTACACAAACTAACATATTTAAAATAATGTAAGTTCTAAAGAAATACAAGTAAAAATCTTTAACTTTTAAAGACTATCAGGGATTGTGAACATCCGCATGCCAGTTTTATTTTTCCAAATAATATTTTGCGTGCATCCATCTGACAATGCCAAAAAAAAAAAAAAAAAAAAAGCAATTTAACTAATTACAACGACCATTTGGAAAATGATTTTTTCAAAGACTAAAATTTAAGACATAAAAAATCGATCGGAGTTGATCATACATTACGTACGCCATGAATTAAACATTAATAGTATTATTACACGTAAAAATTGCAAGCGATAAAAATCGCCTCCGACTCGTCAGATTTCTTGAAACTATTACGTATTATCCACCTGAAACTTACGTATTATCCAAGCATTTCATTGGCTGTTCGGGAAAAGGCTTTTCCATCGTATTCAATTTTAAATGAAATTTCATTCTTAAACTTCTAAACATCCCACAATATTACTTTTTTACACCGTCGTATAGAGAAAAAAATGTACTTTTAAATGCAATTTGTTTGAAAGCTGTATCTCAATTTGTTTCTGAGTTATTAATTTTTTTTTTTTTTTGTAGTTTTCATTACTTTTTTGTCATAGTGGCAACAGAAGTATCCATCTCTGTTGAAAGTAAAGGTTAGTGTATAGACCAATCAGAAAACGAATAAAATGTGGATTAAACGAATAAAACGCTTCAGATATGCTTTTGATTTCCTACCCTGACGAGGACAATAACCATTTTTCCAAATGGTTAAAAAAAAGTAGTGGACCAAAAGAAAATAATCAAAATTACTTTAAATTTTGTTTATAAGAGTTAAAAATTATAGGATGGGTATTATGTAGGTGTTATACTCTAATAAATATAGTAACAATAATATTTTAGGGAATAATAATTAAAAAAATAAATAAATGCTATTTCTGTTATTGAATCTTGAATGCCAAATAATTAATATCGGTTTCATACCTTGTTACTTTCAACAAAATGCAAGCTGAACTTTAGACACCTGACAAGTAGTTCCTATTTGAATCTTTCATATAATTCGTTTTCTAAAATTATGACTGATGGCATTAGCAGAGGAGAAAATTATTATTTTTAGCTTTAACATCCGACTGTTTTTTCTGGCTTGGTATGGCTCCATAAATGACACTAAAACTAAAAAGTGACACAGATGACAGGTGAGAGCAAAGTCTGCTGAAATAACATTAAAAATTTTATGACAATAAATAAAAGCAATCAATATTACCACATAAAGAAGCGGTTTAAATACAGATCTACGATGTTGTATTTATAGAAATCGAAATTTTATATCGCATTTTCCTGCGTAGATTAAAAAAGTAGCGAACAATCCGCAAGACAATTTTTTCCTAATCTCAGGGAGAAAAAAAATCATATAGCCGTACGCTGTACGGATCTTTAGCGGAAATTTTTATTTTAAGTAGTAAAATAAGTATTGAATTTTATGTAGGAAAGCATTAGGAGTAGTACGTGAGAAATTTAAAGGGTGGTGGAATATTAGAGGTATATTACAGGCGTAAAGATGAATCAATTAGATATTTGTGTAGAGACGCAATATACACCCTTCTACCACGTGTTCAAAATTCTGTACTTACGATGCTGGTTGCCCTATCTCACTGCCTCCTCTAATGCCATCTTTGCTGTACTTTTTAAAAACCCTTTTGAGCCTTTGGACCTCGTTTTAAGGAGAGAAGGAACCTACAAATTCATGTTTCGATTTTTTTTTAAATTTCACTTTAAACACTATTCAAGGACACAACTATATGCATTATGACATATATTTATCACACATGAAATTAAAAAAAAAAATCGGGTCTGAAACAGTATAAATATGAAAGGCTTTCATAAGATAGTGAAGAATTACCATCCTACCACACACTGACCCCGTTCGATTCCAGGATGCTGGGATGGGATCGAGAGTGCCTGTTCAGTTCTTGGGCGA
Organism: Maratus speciosus; assembly: GCA_963932465.1. Classification (NCBI taxonomy): domain Eukaryota; kingdom Metazoa; phylum Arthropoda; class Arachnida; order Araneae; family Salticidae; genus Maratus; species Maratus speciosus. Next base: position 531,177,087 of record OZ010792.1, read on the forward strand.
GCACTGACGACTTGAAGATGACTACGGCAATGGAATTGAGAAGGAGCGACAGGAAGAGATTCTTATGCATGGAGATGCGGTGCACCTGGAGTTGTCTATAACACAAAGAGAAAGAAGGAGATGCATAGAGTAAGATGTAATTTTAAACTTTTTATGACCCGACAATACTTTAAAGTACCATTAAAATAACTTGTTAAAAAATTCATTTAATTAGGGCTGCGGAATCGGAGTCAAAGTCAGGCTAATTTTGGGGTAAAAATAGTCGGAATCGGAATCGCTAAAAACATGCCGACTCCGGACTCCAGATTTGTGTTGAACAGTTTGAAATGAAATCAAACTAATTATATTTAATTTTAAATTTATAAACGGAATTATTATTTTTATTTTTGAATTATATACATTAATAAATATTTAGTTATTTTTCAGTTTATTGGCATGTTGACACTTTAAACATAGGGGAAAATAGCAGATATGATATTTGCCATGCGTGAATCATTTAATTGGTTCATTCAGTTACTTTCTTCAGTTCATGGATAACACTATTGTAGCATAATTAAGTAAAAGCGAGCTTTGAAAGTTTTTTCTTTTCTTTCTTTCTTTTTCTTTTTTTTCTTTTTTTTTTTTAATAAGCACTAACTGAACCCGAACCTTGTTTCAGGTCTGGTTACCCGACCCAATGCACGAATCTACCTCAGACAAAAATGGGTATTTCATTTTAACCGACTCACCACCGAAAAGAACACGCCCCGATTTTTGTTGTGTCCAAGACTGATGTCTTCGGCTCCACAACAACCAGGCTCTTCTGTTGGATGCAGTGAAAGGGACACACACGACTGGACGCCAGGAGTTAGGGATGAGGTCCTTGAAGTCTATGTGAGGTTGTTCCAGGGTACTGTAGGCCCGGACTTCATGTTTATGGACGATTATGTGAAGCCAAATAGATCTCACATTGTTGATGATTTCCTTGAAGAAGAGGATATTCGTCGTATGAATTGGCCCTCGAGGCCTCCGGACCTCAATCATATTGAACTTGTTTGGGATGGTCTAAAAAGAGCCATTGCACAGCGCAACACCCCTACCAGGACCAACAAGGAGATAAAAGCCGTGCTTTTGGAAGCATGTGCTTTGTTGTCACAAACATTTATTGACGTCCTCATAAACAGTATGAGAGCTCGTTGTGGCCTTGTATGGAGTATGCACGGTAGTCACACTTAATATTAGACAGAGATTTCCCGAGATAAATGCTTTATCTTTGATTCATGAATTAACACATTTTGATATGCTCTGTTTCAGCAGTCACAAATAAAATCTTTTTCATATTGTTATGTTGCTATATTCTTTCTCCCATTGTAATTTACCTTTCTGCCAAATTTCGTGGCAACACAGTGAATAGTTCATCAGTTTTCACAGATTTTATGTTTGTGACCTTAATTTTGGACATGAGTGTATTTTGAGTGTAATTTGTATATAAAAAAAAAAAAAAAATCTTTTAAAGAAACGAAAATTAAATAAGTTATAAGCTGATAAAGTTGGGAGTAAAAAAAGGGAAAAAATATTTTTTGCAAAATGGCGGCTGCCTGGAATAAAAGGCATTTTTCGACTATTTTTTTTTATAATTTTTAATTTTTTAAAATAGTAAAGAATTAATTTTCATACAAAAGTAGTAGGGGCGATAGATAATTATACAATGAAGGTTGGCACAAAATTTTAAGTAAATCGGTTAAATAGAACTTGAGATATCATGTCAACCATGTTGATAAAAGTAGTTTTGAGAAAAACGGGGTTTAATGTTTTGAGCAAAAGTTTCAGGTAGCCGCAGCGGTCTAAGTCGTAGAATGGATCGTTATACTTACATTTTCTCTTGAGGATATGTTCTTAAAGGTATAAACTTCAAGAATATGTAAAAAGAAAAAAATTAATTTTTTCAAAATTCTAGACCAAAATAATCCCTTAATCATGAGCCATAATGCCTGTAACACAGGTTTTCTTTCAACATGTTTGACGTCAACAAGAACAAATTTGCTTACAAGGGTTCAACAAAAAAATTCGAACACCAACAAAGTATCGCGATTTTATTATTAATTTTATTATAAATAAAATATTAATATGTATATCGGACAACATATATTAATATTATACCACCCTTAAAATAACAGTGATTCTAATTTCCTCCTCTAAAACTTCCATATATTTATTAACTATATCTTTACTTTCAAGAACAAGTAATGTTCTCAATGATGACTCTCATAATGTAGTTATCCAAGCCACACAAAAACCTGGACCGTAGGATGAAATCGATCCTGAAGAACCTCTAGAAACTTAAGGTATCTGCCTACATTAAAATGGCCGTTTTGGCGAAAATTTTTGAATTTTTTTTAAATTATTATTTATTTGAAAGATCAATCTTTTAAGATTCCAAATCTGTTTTAAAGTTATTCCTACGAATATTAGAACAGGATTTATAGTCATTTTAATAAACAGGAAGTAATGAGTCAACTACCGGAAGTGGGTGTAGGAAGGCCAGAAGAAATGTAAACAATGTTTCTATGCATGATTTTTTTTTTTTTTTTTTTTTTTTTTTTTTTTTTTTTTTTTTTTTTTTTTTTTTACGTTTTCTACATAAAAACACTAATAAACCTTAATTGTCACTTCCAGATTAATTTTATAGATAAGAAATCTTTAAATGCGATTTCTAGAAAATCAATCTTTTCGTTATTTCCATGTTTGGTAAATTCCATTACATAAAACGTTTTAAACCATTTTCAGTGAAATTTTCTCAGAATGCTTACCATGTTACTCGCTATGTTCCAGTGGCGGCTCGTCCATTGGCGTACACGAGCACCTGAACCCCCAAAGGAAATCGACGAAATAATTTAACAAATTAAATAAAATAATTATAACAAAAAATTCTAATTTTTTGTCAATTTCCAATACGAGAGTCATTCACTCATACACCTTCTTCTACCTTTCTTTATATATATCCATAAAAAAACCCTTACTGAAGAAAATTCGAAAGTGTTCAACACCGAGCGAGCCCAGTCTTTTCTTGATAGCACGTGCAAGCAGAGAAATGCTCTTCAAAAAAATCTTGTGCGGGCGGAAACGGGAGAGACGAAGACCAGGGGAATGCCTCTCTTAAAGCCTTCCGTTCGGACAAACTCCAATGTGCGGTAGCATTGCATTTTTAGCTGTAATTTTCTTGTACGTTTTGATTTCTGTTGTGATTTGAATATTAAGTTGGATATTTATTTTAATAATTCTTAATCTGTCTGTTTCTATTGTTCTTAGTTTTATTATTATGGGTCAATATCTGAAAATTGGACAATTTGCGTCCACTGCCAGTAATATTCCATTAATTATACTAAAACCGAAAACTGAAAAATGTAATATATTGTAAGATTTGTTATAACAATTACCAATGATAAATGGACATATGATGATGTATAAATAATTAATTTTAAGTTTTAAACAAACGAAATCATCGTTTCAGTCCCTGTCGTCAGGTACAAATATCTAATATTAAATGTATGCTGAAAACATTTTTATAAATATTTTTAACTTTTGATATTATATATTTATACCTATATATATACAGTATGGGAAAATATAATGCTCCTTTACTCGTATAGATTGTATAGAAAATACTGTAGTAAATATATTTGTCCCTAGGTTGACCATCATCTCAGTCCCCCTAACCACACAATTAGGTTAACATATACTAGGTGGCGCTGGCAGAATTATTTCCATTCCAACATCAACTACAGTTCAACTATCCACCATGGATGAAGGTAAGTTGTTCTTCTCATTGTCTCATTTTTAGAAATATTTAGTTTTTGTTCTGAAAAGGGATGAGTATTTTTTTACAGCATTATTCATGTCCCCATATTTAACTTTTTATTAAAAAAAAAACTTATTTCAACTTTATTTATGTAATATACCAATGTCACATGGCATATTTAACAATTTACATGTGTGCAAAATGATTCAACAAAATGGCTGTGCAGCTGTTAAGACAAAAACATCACCTCAGTCCCAATTATTAGACACTGATTATGGTGTTAACAGACACTTCTTCCATAAAAGTTTATTCTTCGCATAAAATATACATCCTTGATCTCAAAACACTACAGCATTCAAATGACAAAACATGTATCATAGTATATAATTGTATTTGGAAGTTGGTTCATTAATTAAAAAAAATGAAAATTCAGGAGTGAAATTGTCCAGTTTTCAGATATTGACCCTTATATGTATAAGACGTAGTTACAAACAGTTAACATGGAAATTAGAAAAATTAATATTTCGGAACTAAAGATACTGCTTACACTTAATTTACAAAAATTGTACTTTAATAGCATCCAAAGGTAAATTGGAAGCAATATTGTGATTCTACGTTCTTTTGTAGAAAATAAAATGGTACCAGTTTTCCGTGTATGGATGCTTTACTATTTCTTTTAGTTGCAAATTTTTAAACTTGGGAAAACAAAAATTGAGTGATGAATCCAGGGGATGCCAAGGGGGAAACCCGCCGGAAAAGTGAAATTCCTCCTTGAAAGTCCCCCCCCCCCCCCCCCCCGAAATCCATATTGTCTTTCTCAGAACAGCAAAATTTCATCCAGGGAAAAACGACTCTGAACTCAATATTGCGTAAATGTATTTTAACCTTTATATTATGTTCTTCCTACAAATTATATTTTCGTATTTTTTATATTGTGATTGACCCTAATTTTAAAAATGTTATTAAGATGTTGTTAGGATTTTATGTTTTTTTAATCATTGGAGTAAATTATTAAAGAATATTAAACTAAAAATATCTTTGTTTTTTCAACATTGTAAATAAAAAAAAATCACTTCGAACGTAGGCAGATACCTTAATAGTTGCATTTTTATCCTCAAGAACTAGTAGTAGTCCAATGACTCTCCTCCCTTGGTTCCCCAAACGGCGCATGAATCCGAATCAAATGACGAAATTAGTTCTATAGAACTTCTAAATACTTATTAATTGTATGTTTATCTTCAAGAACAATTAGTTGTGCCAATGACTCTTACAATGTAATTCTCCAAACCACAATAGAAATTGAAACATATGATTAAATTGTTCCTGTAGAACTTCCAGATACTTAAAAGCTCTATCTTTGCCTTAAAAAACAACCAGTGGTCTAAATGAAACTCAACTCTACAAATCGCACCGTAACTGGACCATGAAAATAATCCTTTTGAATATGGATCGCCAAACTCTTCTGACCGTCAACACCTTCAAGAATTTTTCAATAATTTATCGATCCCCACTACTTTAGTATTTTCTAATCATATTAAAACAATAAAACGACTCTTATGATATTTTTCGATTGTTTATTATATTAAATGTGTTTAAAATATATTTATATATATAATCAGTTGCATTGTAATGATTCTTTTATTTCTAAAACTGAATGACATTGCCAATAAGATGCATACAATGTTAAGAATGCTGGATTAAAAATTTCATCTTTAAACCCAATGAAAATTTTTGTTGTTGCTGTTGTTGTTTTGTTAGGAAGAGCATAAACACAGCTGAAACCAGAATATACCACAAACATACGTACTGTATATTATTATATGCCTCAATGAAACATTCTGTGTCACCAATTTTCTGTAATTTTTTTATCATCTAGTTTCAGTTATATCGTAGCATCATGCCATCAGAGTGCGACAGGCACTTCCGCTTCTTAGTATTTCTATCAAAACAGATGATATTGGAAATATTTTCATATATCCCCAAGGCTGAATCGAGCCCTATTAATGTCATACTGACAACCAAAGGAGGAAATCGGGGTGGGGGGGGGGGTCAATGCCGACCACTTTGACCATCCTTCCTTTAGAACTTCCAGATGTACTTATTAACTGTAAATTTAGCTTCAAGACCAACTAATTCTATCGATGATTCCTCGATTGTGGCTCCCAAAATCACATAGGCACCTCCTTCATACTTGACAGTAAACTTGAAATAATCAATGCCAAATGTTTCATCTGGTGATCTTCAGGACATAAACATGATCTGAAGTTGAAACACCACAAAGCTCGCCTATCAGAGAATATTACACATTTTCATGCTTCTGATGTCCATGTTCAAGTGCAAGTTTTGACTTCAACATTGTGCTTATAGTATTAATAAGGCACGAAGATTATTTATAAATTTATTTTTTTAGACTGACGAATAGGCCACTATATCACTTCTTCACACCAGGGGTGTCGAACCTGGCAACGTGGATTACTACTATTTTTCAATTAGTGAAGTCAGATAAAATATATATATATATATATATATTTCAGCTGCCGAGATAACTTTGCTCCTTTAACGTTCATTATATGTTTCCTTTATGCAATAATTTCTCTGGGATACATAACGAACGAAGCGTCAATTTCTGAGTATTATTTTGTCTAGATTTTTCTTCCTGTGGATTAGTGAAATTTTTGAGCAAGGAATTGTTTGGTTGAGGTTTAGTCATTCTAAATTATGAAGGTTTTCATTACGTTCAAAGTTATCCATATGCTTTTTAACGGTTATCTGATGATTCATGCTCTTTCACCAAATTTAGTATGCCAAGAAACTTAAAGAAGAATTTGAGGCTTTGATTTTTGGTATGATTCCGTCTCTGACCGCCAGCCTGCAAAGATGTAGACTTTTTGTCTTTATATGATGCTAAAGGAACCACCCACATTCCTATATTTGACTTAAACTTTATCTGTTCAATTAAAGATTTTAAAAAGACTGTAATGTTTCTTTCAGATTGGTTTCCTCTTCCTTCTAGAAAGAATTTTATAAGCAGAACCTGGCCTTATTATTTAAATTATTTCACGACAAAATTATTAACACGGAACCTATATCACAAAAGGGGGAAATTATTACTTGCAAATTGGTAAACCACGAGCATCAGGTTGTACAGCCCTGCTTTATACGACTTCGAAAAAAATAAAGGAAGGATTAAAAACTCACTTGTAGGTCACGTATATGATGAGGGCTGGAACAATAGTGATGATGGTAATGATGTGCGTTGCGACGTGAAAATGGATGTACCGCCGATGTTCCTGTCAAAATTAGAAAAGGAAATAGCTATCGAAATAAGCAATTTGAAATTCAGTAAAATCAATTACATGAATCTGAAATTTAATTCATTAATTTTTAATTCACATTGCTAACAAGGCATAGAACCAACAAAGTGAAAAATTATCTAGGCCAGGGTTCGAACCTGGGTCATTGGTCCAGCGCACTAACGCTCTGCTGACTGAGCTACCAGGATATACCGTATATTTCGTTGCATAAGCCGAGAATTTTCGGGAAATTTTTTGGCTCCAAAGTGGAGGGGTCGGCTTATACACGAGTCTAAGAAAATTTTCAAAATTGATATTCTAAAATATAAACGATGGTATGTATAAAAAACATAAAAAATACTTACAAATTTCGAAAAATACTTTAATACTCCATTCTTTTACAATAAAAAACATCACCAGTCATCATTCATGATAACCAAGTCATTCTCAGAATTTTCGAGCAACTTTTTAAAATTATAATAAAACACTCATACTACAATATATATTAAAACACACATACACACATAAATAACGCCTGCATTCATCCGTTAAAGGTATATATAAATATTATACAGACATACAAACAATAAATACAATAAACCCAACTGGAGTGAAAAATTACTTTCTTTCATTGGTACAGTCGTGGAAAAAAAAGTAAACACCCCCTACTAACTCCTCAACAAATCATCATAGAAGAAAGTTACTGGTACCGAACGATTGGAAATAAAGTCTACTTTTAAATGATGTATATAAAATTTTCTTAGGGGGTCATCTACATATTAAAACGAATCATAACTTCATTTTTTTCAATGGCAATACCCAATTTTAACGAGATATTTCAAATCTTCGGTTCAAACTATGCCTAGACACCAAATTTCAAGTCATTTGAATGATAAGTTTTTGAATTATAAACATTCAAAATTTAGTGCTTCTAATGTTAAATTATATTTTCATATTTTTATTTATATCTCCCGAAATTATGCTCCTAATGTGCTAATTTTTTTTGTGGTAATAATACTAATATTCCCAAACATAAATAAGCTGAATTTGCAATTTTTATAATTTTATGATATGAATGATGAATTATGAAATTAATATTCGAAAAAATTATGAATTGCAACCTACAATTTTTTTGATGGATTTAGATTTATTAAGTCCTGCTTTATGGAAATTCAAAAATTTCACATTTTTCTTCCAAGTAGTTTTCAAATTATGCTTAAAAAACGGCAAAATGATGGTTTAAGGGGCCGTCTATGATGGAAGTGAGTAGACATTTTGAAATTTATTCTGCCGTACTGTAATCTAACACTCTTCATTGACTCCTTGAGTGGCGCTTAAGGTGCCTTGATCAAGGAAACGGCTCTCTCGGTTAACAATCCAGTACGGAACTTCAATTTGGTTACAGCCCTTAAAATACACTCGTTTTAAAATAATTAATTTCTCGGAAACTTATGGTACGAATTGCATAAAAATTCGTTTTTAGGCTAATTGAAGGGTGTAGAGTTCATTTATGCTGTCAGTATTGAGAATTGGGTACTGCTATTGAAAAAAACAAAGTTATGGTTCGTTTTAATATGTAGGTGCCCCCTAAGCAAATTTTATATACATCATTTAAAAGTAGACTTTATTTCCAATCGTTCGGTACCAGTAACTTTCTTCTACGATAATTTGTTGAGGAGTTAGTAGGGGGTGTTTACTTTTTTTTTTTCCACGACTGTACATCAGGATGGATATTGTCAGTGTCTAATTCATCATCATCACCATCTTCTTTAAAAATGGCATAATCCTCAGTTCCATCCAATTCATTACTGATGCAACATTTTTTGTAAGATCGGAATATCATTTCTTGTGGTAATTTACACAAAAAGATTCTTTAAACCACCATTCAGACATAGTGACAATGTTTTTTTAATTACCGCCATTTGTCAGAGCTGTATCCCCAAATAACATTCACCCAATGCATTTCGAAAGTTATCCATTGTATTTAAACAGCTTTTTTAGACAAACGTCGAGCGGAACCCAATTAAGCATATTTGGCAGCGCGCTAAAATATAATAGGGGAGATCAATAATTTTCGAGACCGCAATTTTTTTTCTATTTAGCTTTTTTATTAGTTTTCGTTCCCTGAATTTTTCATCATCTTTTTTTATCATCGGCTTATATACGGGTTTCCGATTTTGGACAATTTTTCACTGAAAACTCGTATACTCGGCTTATACATGGATTGGCTTATACTCGGAAATATACGGTACCTAGCCTGGCACTTTTCACTCTTATGTTGGTAAGGCTGCAACTACATCACAAGATGGAATAACTTTATGAACCACAACCTTACGGCAAGCATGAGTCTAAACTATTCCAGCATCGGTAATAATCAGCTGGCAGAGCGTTAGTGCGTTGAACTAATGACCTAGGTTCGAAACCTGCCCTGGATAATTTTTCACTCTCTTGGTTCTACGCCTTGTTAGCAATGTGAATTAAAAATTAACGAATTAAATTTCAGATTTGCGTAATTCAAAGTTTAAAATTTGTAATATATATATATATATTTCAATTACATGATTTATTTTGATTTAACTACGCTGTGTAATACAGAGCGTTTCAAAATTCATGATATATATTTTAAGGAGAGGTAGAAAACACCTAGACAAGCACATATCAGCATATAATGCATGATCGCAACTCATGTGTTGGAGCTCTACAGGACGCTTTCTGATTGCGGAGAGAAACATACTTATGACACAATATCCGGGTAATGATTGCTGATTTTATTCATACACAATTTTCTTTTCAATCAGAAAACTAGTAGAAAAGAATATTACAAGAAGAAATCAAGAAATTTCAAAACAAGGTCTCTATTTGAGAAACAACTGCGCTCAAGAGAAAGGGATTTTAAACTAGGGAGAATTTTCTTAACAGAAATTGTCCTAAAAGTGTACCGAACCTTCACAGAAGACTTTAAAAAAATGATACGAATTCTGAGTTATGTGTAAAATTCTTCGAAGAATGACACTGTATAACACAGCCTTTAAACTAACTCTTAATTAAACCTAAATAAAGTTTTTTTAATCATTTTCCGGTGGGTGGGAGGGTTATGTTTTATTTCTCAATTTAAATTTATCTTTGCTAAACACTTTACATAAAAGAAATTTTAACAATTATTTGCTAGAATTCATTTCGTAAACCTATCTTTTTGTAAAAATAAGAAAGCACCCTCTTAGCACTTATCCGCACTGTTAAAAAAAAATCTGTAAAGTTACTAAAATTTTTCTGGATTCCTAGAACATTTTATGTAACGGCAACAACAAAATTTCATGTAACAGATACACTTTTGCACAGTAAATTAAAAAATCTGCAAAGTTACTAAGAATTTTTTAGGAAACTGGGATGCCTAGAACTTTTTATGTAACTGCAACCCAAGTTACAGATAAAATTTTAGTAAGATTACTGTACACTGTAAAAAAAAAAATCTGTAGTTCTACAGATGTAAAGTTACATGCTTACTGAACTTTCACCTGTAACTGTACGAAAAAAGCTGCAAATCTACAAAACTAGTTTTTGTAAAGCTACAAAAATCTGTAACTTTACAAATGAATCTGCTAAAATTTCAGTAATCTTACTTAACTTTTATTTGTAACCCTGGCTGCAGTTACATGAAAAGTTCTCGGAATCCCAGTTTCCAAAAAAATTCTTAGTAACCTTACAGATTTTTTGATTTTCGGCACAAAAGTGTGTCTGTTACATGAAATTTTGTTGTTGCCGTTACATGAAAAGTTCTAGGAATCCCAGTTTCCTAGAAAAACTTTAGTAACTTCACAGATTTTTTTTTACAGTGTACGTTAAGTAGATTCTTTTGTAAAGCTACAGATTTGTGTAGCTTCACAAAAACTAATTCTGTAGTTTTACATTTTTTCTTTTTTTTTTTTTTTTCTTTTCTTTTCTTTTTTTTTTTTTTTTTTTTTTTTTTTTGTACAGTGTACAGATAAAATTTTAGTAAGCATACAGATTTCTCCAACTTTACATCTGTACACTGTAAAAAAAAATCTGTAAAGTTACTAAAGTTTTTCTAGGAAACTGGGATTCCTAGAACTTTTTATGTCACGGCAACAGCCAAAATTCCTGTAACAGTGACTGTTACAGGAATTTTTCTTGCTGCCGTTACATAAAAAGTTCTAGGAATCGCAGTTTCCTAGAAAAACTTTAGTAACTTTGCAGATTTTTTTTTACAGTATAGAAATAAAGATTTTTTTTTTTTTTTTTTACAGTGCGCTTAAGTTACGACATGCATTGTAAGATGATATGTGCTTGGTTATGTGTGTCTTGAGTAGTGTTGCCAGGTCCAAAAAAGAGGGACAGGGAAAGAAAAAAACGGGGCAGCGACTTCTAAATCGGGACACAAAGTTACGGAAAACCCTATGAAAACGGAACCTGCCTGTAACGGAATACTATATTAAACTTCAAAGAATTATTGCCCATACGATAGGAATACCATACAATTATACCAGCTACGGTGAAAGCCCGTTTAAAACGGAAAATTTCTCTTTCCCTTTCGATTCCGTCTTAGCAGGTTTTATTGTACTAAATAAACACAATAATCTGTAAACTTGTTAAAGCGGAATCGGCAGGGACAGAAATAAAATTCCAGTTTAGCAAGTATTCCCATCGCAGGGAGAATGAAATTTTTAATTTTTAAATAGAATTCTGCTATAAATAGGTTCCGTTTATACAAAGTTTATTCAAGAAAGTACAATAAAACTTAAAACAGAATCTCTAGGAACAGCGAAATATTCCGTTTTAGTCAAATTTCAATATCTGTCAGGTAGGTTATTCCTTTAGAAAAGGCTATTAAAAAAATATCCGTTGATGATAGAAGATCTCCTTGATGCAGATTAGTGAATTACATGGTAGTAAAAGAAATTAAAAAGAATTTGTGCATCTTGAAAAATCGGGACCTGCGCAGTGGTTACGCGGGACAGATTTCCGAGCTCTTGGAAATCGGGACATCCCGCATAAAGCGGGACACGTGGCAACACTACACAGTAAAAAAATCTGTAAAGTTACTAAAATTTTTCTTGGTAACTGGGATTCCTAGAACTTTTTATGTAAAGGCAACAACAAAAATTCATGCAACAGATACACTTTTGCACTGTAAATCAAAAAATCTGTATGGTTATTAAGAATTTTTTAGGAATCTGGGTTGCCTAGAACTTTTTATGTATTTGCAACCGGGTTACAGAATTTTTTTTTTTGTAAGATTACTGTAATTTTAGCAGATTCTTTTGTAAAGTTACAGATTTTTGTAGATCTATACAAAAACTAGCTGTGTAGATTTACATCTTGTTTGTACAGTGTACAGATAAAATTTTAATAAGCATACAGATTTCTGCAATTTTACATATGTAGAATTACAGTTTTTTTTTTTTTTTTTTTTTTTTTTGCAGTGTAGTTCTATGTCCCCGTAAAGTTTATACCATGTTCTTCTCTTCTTTGTCAATTTTGAAACACCATGTATATTGAAAGATGCTCCAGACTGGTTGGTGTCTTTATTACTATTATTTACGCTAAGCTCTAACTGTTTTGAAAATTTGAATGTTCTTAAAAGTTTTTAATGTGTAACTGAAAATAACTCTAAATAAAGGATTTACACCATAGTGTCTTGTTACCTGTGGCTTCTTTCGCGTGATTTTCGAAGACAAACTAATGTTACTAACTAATCAACAAATGTCTTCCTTGAATACACAAACTAAAATTAAAACGATTCTTAACATTAATGTTTATTTTCAGTGTCACTACTGGTTATAAGAATATAGTAAGTTTTGTGTTTCAAAACACGACAGTTAACCCTTTGCGCTCTAGCACTGTTAGCGGATGTATGTCACTAGCCACCAGTGTTGCCGCACCTGGCAGATTTTTTCTTTTTTTTAGATATTTTGAATTCACACCACAAAAATTTAATTGTAATTTTATTTTACTTTATTTATGGAAAATCAATCATCTTGTAAAGTAAAAATAAAAGTTAAAACTTTCTGGTGAGAATTCGGAATATCTAATTAAAAAATCAGCGAAATATCATGACGTACGCTGCGTACGGCATTGTCAGAAATCTGCACGCTGCTTACGTCATAGAGCGCAAAAAGCTAAATTGCAAGAGTTTGACAAAGAACCCGTTTAAAATTGTCAATTTTGACAAATATCGAATTTGAAGCGATATTTCGTCCAATTAGCGACTTAGCGCCAAATTGATTTGTTTACGATTTCTGTTTTTATAGTTATGGTGCCTATCTTGGCTACAATGTCACACGCGAGAGTGTTTATGTGTATGTGTGTGTGCGAAAGTACATGCATATGTCTACATTCAACAAACGCTATTTGTAAATATCACAATGAAATGTAACATATTGTTTTCTCTTATGTATTCTAACATAAAATGTGGCGTAACATTACGACGCAAACCAGAAGTGTTACCAACACCGCTGCTGCAATTAGACTTTTAATATAGCAGAATATTTTTTAATTGATTTTTTTTAATGTTTGCTTATCCTTCATCCTTTTCAGGTTTTTTCTCTTTTATATTGTATAATTTTAATGCTCTTCTTATTTTTACTCTACATCTCGTGTCAACTTATTTTTGATTGTTTGCTTTGTTTTCATCGAACATTCTTCTGTTAGCTGGAAATTCTCCACCATTCTTATCAGCTTTGTTTGCACTCGCTTGGTGGAAGCACGTCACTTTACCTGAAGAAAGAAGATTTACTTTGTCAAAACGTGATAGGATTTCTACTTTTTTATGGTGTATTTAAGAAGGTATTTTATTGCACTGAATTTCGAATCAGTATTCTAAACATTTGTTTTTCTATAATTTAATTAGTTGGTTGCATTGGATGAAAAATAATTGTATACGCAACAATCTTCATGAAAAAGCACTAGTAAAGGGAGATGGAAAACTCACAAAAAGAATTTTCTTACATCTCTTCGCCCACATTTACTGTAATTTGTCCATTCCTTGAAGTTTTCGTTCAGGTACCATGCCCCATTGGGCAAACACTTCTTGTAAGCATACTCTGAAACAAAAAAGACGATTACCAGAAAATTAGTTTTCCACAAATATTCATCATAAAATAATAGAAAAGACAAAAGACCACTTCAAAAACATCAATAAATTTGTTCATGGCAATGATAAATTAGCAGCTGATACAGAACAAATGTAACGCTGAATAATTTGTTGTTGAACTTTTATTTAGAATTGTAACTCAATAATGGCAAACTTGGCATAGTTTTAAATATTTATGATGCATATATCATTATATTCACTTGGAAGAAGACTGCTACAGTAAGAAAAACAGGAAATTTACAAAAGAAGCGTTTGAAATTTAGCTATTACATTGCATTGGCTGCATTGTAAGATTGAAACGACTGCCTCGCTAGCGATAAATATTGAAACGGAAATTGAGACCTTATCTTTTGAAAAATACCGCGTGATTTAATTACTTTTAAGAATAACATCTTTAATTAAACTTAAAAAATCAAAAAACCCGACTGTGTAAAAAGCGAATTAATTAATTATTTCTCATCAATGTGAAACTATTTTTTATATTACTTACCTATTTTTTTTTATTTACTTGTATTGACGACTTTTAAGTTGTGTTTAATTGTTAGTTCCTATCTATAAACACTGTTTTGATGAGGCCTATAGATGTCTATGATAGAGTTGCAGTAAAGCTAGAGATCCTACCTACACAACTTCCAGGATGTGTAATATTTAAACGGAACTTCTGACTGTAAAATAGTCAATGAAACATCGTCTTCATTTTGAAAGACCTATCCAATGATATGCTACTCAATAGGGTGCGTAAAAACTTTTTTTCGTCTCAACCGCCATTTTGTATTTTACGGCCGTCATTTTGAATTTATATAAAAAAAAGCCTTGCCTATAACCATCGGACGCTTAAGACGAATCGATAGAGACCTCATTCATTAAAATCCAGCCAGCCGTTGGTATGTTTCGAGGGTATAAAGAAATCCACATACCCAGATACGCATGAAACACATAACCCTTCTTGGCAGTCGGGTAAAAAAAAAAAGGAAACACGGGAAATTTCGTATTGTGGCACTCTGTTTCCAAGTGAACATTATATGAAATCAGGAAAGGTCAAAATTTCAAACCTCTCTTAGGAAAAATAAACGTTCCTTAATTTTGCAACGAAAATATTTCTAGTATTGTTTTATGCTTTACTAGTAGTAAATCCACTCGTAGCACGAAGAAAATGAAAAAAAAAATCCTCATCAACTCTAAACATAGAAAGACGCAACACTTCCATCGATGATTATATGGCATGTAAAAGGATATCGGTAATTTCATCCATGAAAATGAAACATGGGGATTTTTTAAAGGAGATTCGCTTTCCATTTTCAGCCGAGTTTAAGATTAAAATTCCACATCACAAAGATAAATTGTTTTAATTTTCACGATAATGTTGTTAAAATTAGAGATCGATCGAAAGTACTGTTTCATTTTTGACCCAAAATATCAGTTTCGGCGAACATTCCGTTTCGGTGTAAAATCGGGCCGAACATTTGGTTCAAACCAAAATCGTTCACTGTAAAAACAAGTTGGAAATTGCTCGTCAAACGTGGCAAATGAGGTGCGTTCGTACTATAACTAGTTTTATAATTATTTTTTGCACCCCATATTGTACTGAATGTATATTTTTTTGCACTTCATAAGTGCATAGTCTGTAACATCATTAAAATGTACTTGCAATAATTTTTTCCCCATTCCCCGTAATATAACGGAACACTTTTAACTGTCCCTGTAATTAAACTACACATCCGATTTTCATAAAATTTGAAACGGCTCGACAAAATCGTGCAAGAATTATATATTTAAAATTTCAGACCATTCGGAGGGCTGTAACATCATTAAAATGCACTTGCAATAATTTTCCCCATTGGCCGTAATGTAAAGAAAAACTTTTGACTGTCCCTGTAATTAAACTATACATCCGATTTTCATAAAATTTGAAATGGCTCGACAAAATTTTGCAATAATCATATATTTAAAATTTCAGACCATTCGGTTGGGTAATTTTTGCTCTGTTATATGCGGACAGACGGACGGACAGACAGACGGACTGAACGACGACTATAGGTGCTACGTATTTATATAATTACGAACGCACCTAAAAAACGGAGATTCCACTGGAAATCTAGACGCCAGTAATATTTCCGTATTTTTACGGAAATTGTTCCCCATAAATTACAGAAAACTATCCATTTTTCCGATTAAAAACGGAATTTTTTCTGTAATTTATGGGGAAAATTTCCCGTAAAAATACGGAAATAGTACTGGCGTCTAGATTGCCAGTAGAATCTCCGTTTTTTAGTCCGTAATTTTTTTTTTTTTTTTTACACTGTTGTCGGATGTCACAAGCGCTTATTTGTCGAGGAATATCATTATTTAATGACTCAAACAGTATTGAAGACAATAAAGTACTTGGTTAGAACAATAACTGATCATGTTTTTGTAATAATAAAGAAATAAAACAAGATGCGTATCATTAAAATACATTAACAGAAGTTAAAATTGCACTGGATCCAATGTACAGAATGTCAAACAATCTGTAAGAATCATGGTTATTATTTCTGATGTCATCGTCTCTTTTTTATACACATACAAAATGCTCAATGATAAATGAGATATCATACGAAATGTTTTTGAAGAGGATTTGGGCAAAGTACACCCACATTTCGTTAAAACACGCATAGTCCAGGCAATAGGGGAGTTTACCTGGCAAAATTAATGGAAGTTCTGGAAATTGGCTTACTTTATGTTTTTTGGGTCGCTGAATCCGAATTTGTAACTTCCCACCAAAATTTCCCCCGGCAACCCCTCCAAATTTTGGTAAAATGCCCCCCAAAAAAGGTTTTTATTAAAAAAATCAATTTTTTTATTGTTTTAAGGGAAAAGTATCTAGAAGTTCAGAAACTAAACAAAATTTGCAACAAATTAGATATATGACATTATGACTTAGGATGAAGGGGAAGGGGGATCTGCCTCGGAACATGCGCCGCGGTGCTGCGTGGACTAAGTTGCGCAATTCCACATAACCACCCACACGTTTACATTCGCCCTCCCATATCTCCCCTCCGAACTTTCTCTATAAGGTTTACTTTAAGTTTTTTGGGTCACTGAATCCGAATTTTTAACTTACCCCCAAAATCCCCCCCCCCCCGAAACCCTCCCAAAATAGTTGTTTTTAAATTAAATTTTTTATTGTTTTAGGGGAAAACTATGTAGAAATTCGGAAAGTAGACAAAATTTGCAACAAATAGGATATATGAGATTACGACGTAGGATGAACGGGGAGGGAGAGGGCTGCCTCGGAACATACACTGCGGCGCTATGTGCACTAAGTTATGCAAGTCCAGATAATAGGGAATTTTACCTGGCAAAATTAATACTAGTTCTGAATTTCGGCTCACTTTATGTTTTTTTGGGTCGCTAAATCCGAATTTGTAACTTCCCACCAAAATTTTCTCCGGCAAACCTCCAAAAATTTTATTTTTTGAAAAAATTTGGTTTTTAAGAACAGGCGCGGGGAATGTTCTCTATACGGTCTCTATTGCCTGGACTAGCAGTCGTTTGATTAAAAATGCCAGCTAATTTAAAAAAAAGTAGCAGCAAATAATCTCCGGTTTATTATTATTTTATAATCTATTTATAATCTAATTATTTTATTATTATATATTATTTGATACATGCGACTGTTTCTGCAAGAAGAAATAATGTATTTTTTCTTCAAAGAATATTTTTAAAGCTTTATAAAACTTTTTGTACTGTGATAAAGCTGTAGATACAAACAAAAAACTTTTCACTAAAAAGAGCCCTTTTATGCATTTAGTAATTTAGATTGCTGTTTATAACCAACTAATTATGATAATCGCAGCTTATATATAATATTGTCGCTAATAAAATATTGTCCCTATATTTTAGTTCGACAAAAACATCTCAATCTTAAATAATAAGCTCAGTGATTACCATTTCTTTTAATGTTTAATATTGATTTTATGAATTGTTCTATATTAATGTAAATTTTATTACTGCAGTTTTGATACAGAAGCATCTTTTTACGTGCATTCATAATTATATAAATGCGTAGCCCTTATAGTCGTCATCTGGTTCGTCCGTCTGTCCGCATATAACAGCGCTAAAACTGCCCAACTGAGTGGTTTGAAATTTAATATACATGGTGTCTACAAATTAGTTGGGGCAATTTCGTAAGTTAAGAACTTCCGACATATTAAACGATATTAACTAGCCGAAAGTCCGACTAGTAGTAAAATTGACGAAGTTTATTCATAGATGGCGTTAGGTGTTATAACTGACGCTATCGCTTGGCGAACGGTAAACATTCTTGTTCGGCATTACGATAATGGAGACGTACAATGGTGCTGAAAAAGCGAAATGCTCTCTTTGGTTTCATAAAACTCATTCTGCTGTGCAAGTACGACCCTAAAGTCATCTATGAATAAACAACTTCGGCAATATTATTACTAGTCTGACTTTCAACTAGTTAATTTTATTTAATATTTCGAAAGTTCTTAACTTACGAAATTGCCCAACTAATTTGTAGACACCTTGTATATAATCGTTTCAGAATTTTGTCGCGTCATTTCAAATTTATGAGTAATCGAATCAATACTTAAAAAGATACTAATAAAAGTTTTCTTCATTCTATTTCCTTTGGGTGTTGTTTTCAGTAATGCGTCGACTTTATCGCTTAAATCGCACAAAGTAACATACGTAAAAGGTATTAGGAAACACTGTACACCGTACTCATGTATTAGCACAACTGTATTAGAAATAATAGAAACAGTAATAACAAATTAAATATTTTCAGCATTGAAGTGTAAAAATTAAAAGCACCTACACTATATTTTAAATAATAATAATAATAATAATTTAAATTGAAAATACCTACTTTTTAAATACACTGACGGGAAAAAAAAAATCCCAACACGAAGAAAGACTTGTGTTAGATAAACGAAATTTGGTAGGCGTGTTTATACATCTGAAAGATGACATCGATTCAAATTTCGCGATCCGCATATAAGTGTGGCGCTGGTCAGGGTCGTACTGGCATGACAAAAAGGGCGGTGGCAACTTGGATAAAAAGGGCGCCAACTTCTAATCAAAAGGGCGCCGACTACAATTTAAAATAATTTTAAACAATTTTTTTGAAAAGTTAAGATAACAGCTACAAGATTATTTTATATATTTTGAATGAGATAATTCCTTTTCTTCAAATGGAGTATCCTTTATTTGGAGGCTAAATGCATTAGAAATTTAACTTAAACGGACTCGGACTTACGAAATTGTCAGTTTCGTCCTGAAACTCCTTTTTACCTCCCCCCCCCCCTCTCATGTGTAATTTGCTCCCAAGAAGGTTGGCCTATTGGCCATAAACTTGTCTTGCTATTGCTATAAACTTGCGATATGCATGAACCCTAAACAATTAGAGTCAATCCAACGCGCAACGAAAAAAATATTGCCTATCCGAACCGATCAGATCTAAATCGCGGGTATAGTCGGGTAAACGGACCTAATGCAGGATTGTAATCCCAAGGGCGGATCCAGCTCACCATTTACAGGGGGGTCATGGATTACCTTTTATTGGGTGGGAGGGGATCACATCTCTTTATGAGAATTTTTTATATTGAAAGCTATTCCCAAATCCAAACTAACTGCTTTTCTGATACTTTCGCGAAGTCATTTCCATTCGTAAATACACTATGACGCAAAAGTTTAGACAATGAAGAAATTCTTACATACTTTGAAAAATATTTATTCAATTTTCAAATCACTGCTTGAAATTAATGTGCTGTACATATAAACAATATTTATAACAAAAAAAAGTGGAATTGTGCATATTGCAATAAATTAAATGGTAACAAAAATAAACTGCTGTCTCAAAAGTTTAGACACAAATTAAATAAAATCGAAATAAACAATTTTTAAAACCTGGTTGCGCATCCATGCTTATGTATTACGTCATATACACGAGATTGCATGGAAGAAACTAAATCTTGCATAGTTTGTGGATCGATATCGTACCATGCATTCTCAATAGATGTCTTAAGTTCCTTTTTAGAAGAGTATTGTCTAGCGTTGCTATAAACTTTGCGACACATGATGCTCCAAAGGTTTTCTATAGGGTTAAGATCTGGGCTACATGCTGGCCAGTCGAGAACTCTTATATTATGTGAATTAAACCAAGATTTTGAATGTTTTGCAGTGTGAATTGAAGCATTGTCTTGCTGAAATTCCCACTGAGGACCCCCTAGAAGCTCAGCAAATGGCAGTAGGTTTTCTTCTAATGTCTGTGTATAATGCTGTGAAGTTTGACAACCACTGGTGAAGGTCAGAGATACTTGTCCATTATAGCAAAAGGCTGCCCAAACCATCACCGAGCCTCCTCCTTGTCTGCGACTAAAAAAACGTCGAGGTTCCTTCCGCAAGTCATGCCAATACTATAAACAACCATCTGGACCATCCAGATTCCACTTTTTTTCATCGCTAAATATGACTGACTGCCATTTCTTTCCATATGACATATGCTTTCGAGCCCACATAAGTCTTTGTAACTTATGATGTGGTTTCAGAGCTGGTTTCTTCGGCATTTTGCTATAAACGATTGTTCCTTTTTCCAAAATTCGTCTACGAATCGTATCCTTTGATACAGAGAGTCCCGATGAGCTTTGAACTCCACGTACGCTCATTTGTTGAGTACTCGCTAGTCTTTGTATCAGGCGATCCTCTCGTACATTTGTCACACGTGGCCTCCCAGACCGACATTTTGCTTTATATTCGGAACCACTCGATAAAACTCGATAAATAGATTTTTTTGAACTATTAATAATAGCAGAAATTTCAGAAACGCTCTTCCCTTCACCTTTCAACTGCCAAATCCTTGAAACCTCATTCACTTGAATTTCTTTAGCTCTCGGCATGTCGACTATGAAGCGCAATCGTTTGCAGAACTTAAGTACTCCAAATTTGTGACATCATCGATTCTAAATTTGCATATGCCATCGAATATTCAAAGAAATTTAGAATAGTGTCTAAACTTTTGCGACAAGCACATTTGAATTTTTATGAAAAAAACTAGTATTATAGCAAATAAAACGACTGTCTTTTGTACATAGCATTTTAAATCAGTTTTTGAATATATTTACAGGTTTTTGTAATTCTGACGTCATAATTCTACATTTTAAAGCTGAATGACGTCATTGTCTAAACTTTTGCGTCATAGTGTACAAAAAATTTGCATTACTATTCGTAAAAATATAAAATTTACCGATTTTGTTCAGATACCAAGAAATTCAAGAGTTTCCCGTTTTCTTATAAATGCAAAGATTTATTTAGAAAATGTTGTCAAAGTTAGCGTATTTAGACAATTTTTACGAGTTGACAGTCACAGAAATGTCGTCACAAGGGAACAAATGGCTGTACTTCCGGAAATTCTGTTTAAAAAGCCTAACAAATATGAACGATTAAATATGTCAAAAATATGTATTAAATTTTAGTAGTAGCAAAACCAATCAAATATTTAAATCAAATTAGCAGCTATGTGATTCTATTAGTGTCATGAAAATTGCAGGTGCAGCCTTTTCTTTCTTCTCAAAGTATTAAATAGGTTTTTCGATCGAACTTATACCTTTGGAATGGATCATTTTCTTCTGATGGACTGAATGGCTAATATTATTATGAGACAGCCATCATAAATGAAGTGTTAGGTGAAGATGAAAGAGCAGCCGTAAAAAGTTAGAACTCTGATTTTCTTGTCAGAATGGGAAAAAAAAATCTTTTTTTCCCATTCTGACCAGAAAATTAGAGTTCTAACTTTTTACGGCTGCTCTTTCATCTTCACCTAACACTTCATTTATAATGGCTATTTCATAATAATAGAAGCCTTCAATCCATCAGAAGAAAATAATTCGGTTAAAGCAGAAACTCGGTTAAGCGGGTCTTTGATAATCGGGACTCTACTGTTTATTTCATTTTAAAAATGATCTTTAGAATATTTTTGTTGGTGTTCAGAGGGGGGTCATGACCACCGTGACCTCCCCCTTGGATCCGCATTGTGTAATCCGCATTAATTGTAAATCTCATGGTTTAATATCAATATCGCTTATTATGATATGAAGTAGACGATGACACAAATAAACTTTCTGAGGTGTACCTGTATACATATATAATCAAACTTTTTGTAATTGTATATATATATATATATATATATATATATATATATATATAGAGAGAGAGAGAGAGAGAGAGAGAGAGAGATGAAACGACGAGTATTTTATAACCATAAAATGGTACTGTGTGCCTTAATTTTGTTTTTAAATCCAAGCTGAATATTTTTTTACTTTTTTTTTTTTAATTATTATTCATTTTTGTTATCAAACGCATGAAATTGACAGGTGGTCTTATTTAGAACCATGTAAGTAAGAGTTTTTTCGTTTCTTGATAAAAGTAGGAAATTTTTCAGAAAATGTGTTAAAGTGGGAGTTTTGAACCGAATTTCCGTATGCAACAGCGCGGGAAAAGACAAAAATCTGCCACCACGAGAGAACAATCACTTATAACTCAGGATGACATTTATATATCGGAAAAATGAAAGAAAAAAAATCGATTACAAATCATTTTGATATTCATGGCTCCGGAAATGTGTCAAAAAGATTCGCATTGTTGAACGAGGAAAAATATTTTTTCGAGAATTGCCTTAACAGCATATTAATATTTCGTGAAAATTGGTCAATTTTTATATAAATTAAAGCCTAGAATGTAAAAAAAAATAAAAAGAAAAGAAAAGAAAGAGAGAGAGAGAAGTGAAAACAGACAACTTAATGATATTAAAAGATGTCCATTTATAAAGACAGAACGTCCCTCACCCCCAGAAAAAAAGTCTAAAAATCAAACCATCTGCTCAAGAGTTTCGTGTCTACAGTGTACTTGTTTTCGGTGTCCATTTTATAATGTATGGATATATACAATGTTGTAGACCCTGGAAAAAAAAAAAAAAAAAAAAAAAAAAAAAAAAAACAATTTCGCAAAAGTCACTTGTATCAATTTAAAAAGCTATTTCAAACAATTACTTTATGCTGAGACTGAGAATAATAATACAATTAGATTATTTTGTGTGTCCCTGTAAATAAACGATAAAAATTATTCAATTCGTATTCCATGTAGTGTATCAAATTGATAAATTTCAATTTAACTATGTTTGAAGTACTGTAACATCATTAAAATACACTGCTAACAATTTTCCCCATAGGACATAATGCAACGGAATATTTTTGTGTGCTTCTGTAAACGAACTATAAGTGCTACAGACTCCATTTTCATTAAGGAACCTCCTATAGTAAATCATACACATAAGTGGCGTGGCAATGTGAGTTTATTTATGTTTACGGACAGACTAACCGAAGCCATACATACTTTTCAACTATTTTGGAAAGTGTTAATATGTTGAATTTTAAATTTGTAATTTTTTATTTATGTTGGAGCAAATTTTATAAAAATTAAACACATATTTAAACAATATTGCCGTTATTCAGTGAAATAAGTATCTTAACTAGAGGGGAAAGAAAAATATCCCGAAAAACTCGTATAAATTTGGTTTCATCCCATGGGCACCCACAGAACAAAATCCAAGGAGGGGAAGATTTTGGAACAGATATGTGCTTGTACTACACTGCCAAAACTTACTTTTTTTTTTCTTTGGGAAGAACCCTACTTAAAACAATTTCGAAACATACTACCATTAAAAGAAGACAGAAATGTAACAAGATGTAAATCAAAAATCAAACTTCTACCGTCTTCTTTATAAATGAAAAATTGAAATAGTTTATTATTCTTTTTCCCCCCAATTTATATATTTTTTCCTGAACCGCAATTTGAAATAATTTTTAATGCATAAACGCAGAAGAAAAACAGAACTAAAATTGGTCTTTTATGGGGGCTTCAAGGGGACAGATTATTAATCTCTGACGATTAATCCTTGGTTAATTTTTTTTCTTAATATTCATTTATTATAAATCATTTGAGAGGAACAATCTATTACTTTTTCAAAATCATGTGAGAAAAAGATTTAGTCAAATTCGAAAATTCAGAGAGGGACAATTGCCCTCTTCTTATTTCCCTCCCTCGCCCATTGCTGGCGACCATGTTTCATCCCTTTCTACAAAAGGCACTGTTTTATATTCGAAGCATATTGATATTTGGAAAATATCGAACACTCATTATCAAAAATTCATGACATACCATACCATATAATTAATTAACAGCATATTATTTGTCAAAACTTAATAATTTAAAATTACTTACAAGTCTCTTGAATCGGACGTTTGATCTCCAAACCTGGTAGTATATGTTTTAATATTGTTATTTTTTTTAGTCTTCAAAAAATAAAAAATCAGAATTCAATAAAGAGATACTCCAGAGTAAAATATACTTGTTCGAATTCAGTCTAAAACACTTGTGGTTTTTTTTGTCCTCTGAACTAATCCGGAAATAATTGTCCATGTGAATGATAAACGATATTCTTAGGTAGTGGAAGCCTCAGAGTAAAGATGGAAGCTGTGATAATAGGAAGATTCTTGCGCGGCAAGCAGTTATCGGTTTCGATTGATATTGATGGTCCCTCTTTTAGGTAGCTTTCTTTACAAAAAAGCTACCTATTGCAGCCGTTCGGAGGAAAGCGATTTCAAAAAATTTTGGTATATTTTCATCGATCATGACCCCCAGACCCCGAAACCACCCTCCGTTCAAAATTGATACATATATATATATATATATATATATATATATATATATATATATATATATATATATATATCTGACCTATGTCACACTGTAACTCCCGTAATTATGAACCGATTTCGATGTAATTCGGTGTGTACATAGTACATAGCAATGTCTCGACCGAGTTCGTTGGCCAGCTTCATCCGCCGTTTTGTTTCAAAATGGCGGCCATTTAAAATTTTTCAAAAAATTTAAAACGTGAAATGTGGTACCAAAAAATTAAAAATGGAAAAATATTTTTTTCTTATGTATTTGACCTTTATACAAAGATTCCGGAGCAGTTTTTGTTTCGTCTATATCTTAAAAAATGGCTGAGTTATAGCATTTTGAATTTCTAGCGTGGCTGACATTTTGAAACGTCCTGAATTTTGTCACGCGATAAAAGGCGTATTTATGAACCGATTTGGATGTAATTCGGTGTGTACATAGTACATACCAATCTCTCGACCGAGTTCGTTGGCCAGCTTCATCCGCCATTTTGTTTCAAAATGGCGGCCATTTAAATTTTTTTTAAAATTTTAAAATTTGAAATGTGGTACCAAAAAATTGAAAATGGAAAAATATTTTTTTCTTATGTATTTGACCTTTATACAAAGATTTCGGAGCAGTTTTTGTTTCGTCTATATCTTAAAAATGGCTGAGTTATAGCATTTTGAATTTCTAGCGTGGCTGACATTTTGAAACGTCCTGAATTTTGTCACGCGATAAAAGGCGTATTTATGAACCGATTTGGATGTAACTTCGTTTATACATAGTACAGACCAATGTCTCGACCGGGTTCGTTGGCCAGCTTCACCCGCCATCTTGTTTAAAAATGACGGCCATTTAAATTTTTAAGAAAAATTTAAATTTGAAATGTGGTACCAAAAATTGAAAATTGAAAAAATATTTTCTTCTTATGTGTTTGACCTTGATAAAAAGATTCGGGAGCAGTTTTTGTTTCGTCTATATCTTAAAAATGGCTGAGTTATAGCATTTTGAATTTCTAGCGTGGCTGACATTTTGAAACGTCCTGATTTTTCTCACGTAATAACAGGCGTATTTATGAACCGACTTGGATGTACCTTGGTGTGTACATAGTACATACAAATAGCTCGACCGAGTTTTTTAAATAAGGATTATGAAAGCTACCTCTTCCTCCCGGCACTGGCCGGAAGGACTTTTTTACTTCAAATGTGTTTAAAAGCGGACCCTTTTAAATCACTAATGACTAACTGCTGTTGTTCCATGTGGTATACAAAGATCTTTTCGGGAAGTCGGTCTTTCAGCTGGTCGTAGGAAGGGTAATAACAGTTTTCGATAAGAGATTTCCAAGTAAAACTAATGCATGCATCTGAAGAAACTAATGGTACAGCTGTATCTCATTAGTGGGGATTAAGAAGAAACAGCAAGTAAACATCACTTTTTCTGCAGTTCTTTTCAATTTGTTTTTAAATGCTTTTAAAACCTAAAATACTTTAAAAACCAGTGCCTTACTTCATAAAATTGCATTTATTAATGTGCTTGTTCTTTTAAACATTTAATAAACTAGAAAGGTCTGCGTCCCTTCGAGCCCCTCTTGCAAATAAAAAGCGAGAGGAGGGATTTCACGAACTCTTTCGTTGGAAGTCGGTAAAAAAATATAGACAATACATTTAAAAAATTGACAGCAGTAAGAAAATTATTCAATTTTAGTAAATAATCCGTAAAACTAATATTTTTAAAGATATACATAAAACTCAATAAATGACAGAAACGTCAAATAAGATTTAGGTGTACGAATAAATAATATATATATATATATATATATCAAAATTTATAAATTTCGACTACATACAAACAAGCTATAAAGAAATTTCGAATCTAAAAACATTGCACTTAAGGCCTCAAATCCAAAAGGGCAATTTTATGACATAAGTTTTAATTCATTTTTGTTCGGACGCAATAGATGTTTCAGAAAATATTGTCAAAGTGGTCGTTTTGAACCAGATTTCCGCGCGAAAGAAGTATAACCACTCAATGAAGGGTGAAAAACGTCTTTGTCACGTGATCAAAATCGCTTATAACTCAACAGGTAATTTATTTATCAAAAATGGAAAACACAGTTCGATTCCAAATCGCTTCCATAGTCAGGACTTCCAATTTTATATCTTTCCGTTAAAAAATGAATTTGTAAATGCGTCAAAACGTTTTGCACTTGTTGAGCAGAGCAGTTGAGAACAGCTTTAAAAGATTAAAGCCACCATTAGCACTTTTTAATTAAAAAAATTACTACTATTTTCGCCTTATCTAATGACAAATTAAATAAAGCTGAATATTACTATTTGGAAATAAAGATGGATTTTTTAATTAATAATTTTTTACACCACCAGTGGATCCAATGAAAAAGTCTTTCTTAGAGTGCCGTGTACAAAAGCCAGCACTGTACTTAAGAATAATTAAAATGAAAATCCGTTTTTTTCCTTTTTTAATTGAAACTCCATCTCCTTCTTAGTTTGCACTTGCACAAAAATTATAAATGTCAAAATACTGTGTAACCACCGTGGCCCCAAATTCTCAAAAGTAGAAAATACAAGAAATGCTTAACACTGAATTTTTGTTTCGAGTCATCATTTGTATTAGATGCTGTAAAAAATATGCCTATGGGCACCATGATTACGAACGCCATCTCTGCCAATGTGACCATTTAAAATTAAAATATTCTTTTCTTAAACTGACCTACAATCTTTTTTTACCGTTTGTATTTACACAAAATGCAGAAATGCCAAAATATCCGGAAGTTGCACAGGTCGCAAAATACGTAAAATGGGATTAATACTGGAGGCTCCTGTCCCTGCAGACGAATACACTCGCGAGCTAATGCTAAACTTATAGCGCGGGGGGGGGGGGGGGGGGGGGGGTAGTATTTTCTAATATCTGTTTTGCATTTCGTTATTTTTCAATAATTTTTTTTTAATTGGATAGTCGAGGTCGATCTCTACATTGCTCCTTTCTCACTTTTTCGATTTTAGTTGCAGATATTTTTTAGAATGACACTTTCATTTTCGGAACCGGTTTTGAAAGTGAAAGTAACTTTTTAAAAACTATCTGCAACAAAAATCAAAAAAGTAAAAAACTGCGATGTAGAGATGCACTTCGGTTATCCAATACAAAAAAATTTCTTTAAAAATCTCGAAATGCAAAAGAGATATTAGAAAATAACCTCCCAAAAGGTTTATCATTAGATGGGAAGTATCTTCGCTTGCGGGAACAGGAGCCTTAAGATTAGTTTCTTCGGAAATCGTCATTCGTAGCATCGCTGAAAAAATTTGGCACGAGGCGCCATAACCATCAAAGCCCCCTCTGTCAATAGGTCGAATTAAAATGATTTTTAAGGCATTCAATCGTGTTTCATCGTTTGCATTAGCTCAATAGGTAGAAATTCCAAAATACCGGGCAACCATACGAGGCGCCAAATACTTAAATGCAGAAAATATGCTAATTACGGGATTAATTCTTAATATCAGTTTCCTTACAAGATATCATTCATAGAGGCGCTGAAAAAAAAACTGGCACGGGCGCCATGACTACCAAAGCCACTTCTGTCAATAAGTTGAATTAAAACGATTTTTAAGGCATTCAATCCTGTTTCATCGTTTGCATTAGCTCAATAGGTAGAAATTCCAAAATACCGGGTAACCATACGAGGCGCCAAATACTTAAATGCGGAAAATATGCTAAATACGTGATTAATTCTTAATATCAGTTTCCTTAAAAGACATTATTCGTAGAGGCGCTGAAGAAAAAAATTAGCACGGGGCGCCATGACTGCCAAAACCACTTCTGTCAATAGGTCGAATTAAAATGATTTTTAAAGCATTCAATCCTGTCTCATTGTTCGCATTAGCTCAGTAGGTAGAAATTTCAAAATACCGGGCAGTCATACGAGGCGCCAAATACTTAAAAGCAGAAAATTAGCTAAATGCGTGATTAATTCTTAATATGAGTTTCCTTACAAGATATCATTCGTAGAGGTGCTGAAAAAAAAATTTGGCACGGGCGCCATGACTACCAAAACCACTTCTTTCAATAAGTTGAATTAAAACGATTTTTAAGGCATTGAATCCTGTTTCATCGTTTGCATTAGCACAATAGGTAGAAATTCCAAAATACCGGGCAACCATACGAGGCGCCAAATACATAAATGCGAAAAATATGCTAAATACATGATTAATTCTTAATATCAGTTTCCTTAAAAGACATTATTCGTAGAGGCGCTGAAGAAAAAAATTAGCACGGGGCGCCATGACTGTCAAAACCACTTCTGTCAATAGGTCGAATTAAAACGATTTTTAAAACATTCAATCCTGTCTCATTGTTCGCATTAGCTCAGTAGGTAGAAATTTCAAAATACCGGGCAGTCATACGAGGCGCCAAATATTTAAAGGCAGAAAATTAGCTAAATGCGTGATTAATTCTTATCCTGACAAGATATCATTCGTAGAGGCGCTGAAAAAAAAATTGGCACGGGCGCCATGACTACCAAAGCCACTTCTTTCAATAAGTTGAATTAAAACGATTTTTAAGGCATTGAATCCTGTTTCATCGTTTGCATTAGCACAATAGGTAGAAATTCCAAAATACCGGACAACCATACGAGGCGCCAAATACTTAAATGCGGAAAATATGCTAAATACGTGATTAATTCTTAATATCAGTTTCCTTAAAGGACATTATTCGTAGAGGCGCTGAAGAAAAAAATTAGCACGGGGCGCAATGACTGTCAAAACCTATTCTGTCAATAGGTCGAATTAAAACGATTTTTAAAACATTCAATCCTGTCTCATTGTTCGCATTAGCTCAGTAGGTAGAAATTTCAAAATACCGGGCAGTCATACGAGGCGCCAAATATTTAAAGGCAGAAAGTTAGCTAAATGCGTGATTAATTCTTATCCTGACAAGATATCATTCGTAGAGGCGCTAAAAAAAAAATTGGCACGGGCGCCATGACTACCAAAGCCACTTCTGTCAATAAGTTGAATTAAAACGATTTTTAAGGCATTGAATCCTGTTTCATCGTTTGCATTAGCACAATAGGTAGAAATTCCAAAATACCGGACAACCATACGAGGCGCCAAATACTTAAATGCGGAAAATATGCTAAATACGTGATTAATTCTTAATATCAGTTTCCTTAAAAGACATTATTCGTAGAGGCGCTGAAGAAAAAAATTAGCACGGGGCGCAATGACTGTCAAAACCTATTCTGTCAATAGGTCGAATTAAAACGATTTTTAAAACATTCAATCCTGTCTCATTGTTCGCATTAGCTCAGTAGGTAGAAATTTCAAAATACCGGGCAGTCATACGAGGCGCCAAATATTTAAAGGCAGAAAGTTAGCTAAATGCGTGATTAATTCTTATCCTGACAAGATATCATTCGTAAAGGCGCTAAAAAAAAATTGGCACGGGCGCCATGACTACCAAAGCCACTTCTGTCAATAAGTTGAATTAAAACGATTTTTAAGGCATTGAACCCTGTTTCATCGTTTGCATTAGCTCAATAGGTAGAAATTCCAAAATACTGGACAACCATACGAGGCGCCAAATACTTAAATGCGGAAAATATGCTAAATACGTGATTAATTCTTAATATCAGTTTCCTTAAAAGACATTATTCGTAGAGGCGCTGAAGAAAAAAATTAGCACGGGGCGCCATGACTGCCAAAACCACTTCTGTCAATAAGTCGAATTAAAATGAGTTTTAAAGCAATCAATCCTGTCTCATTGTTCGCATTAGCTCAGTAGGTAGAAATTTCAAAATACCGGGCAGTCATACGAGGCGCCAAATGCTTAAAGGCAGAAAATTAGCTAAATGCGTGATTAATTCTTAATATGAGTTTCCTTACAAGATATCATTCGTAGAGGCGCTGAAAAAAAAATTGGCACGGGCGCCATGACTACAAAAGCCACTTCTGTTAATAAGTTGAATTAAAACGATTTTTAAGGCATTCAATCCTGTTTCATCGTTTGCATTAGCACAATAGGTAGAAATTCCAAAATACTGGGCAACCATACGAGGCGCCAAATACTTAAATGCGGAAAATATGCTAAATGCGTGATTAATTCTTAATATCAGTTTCCGTACAAGACATCATTCGTAGAGGCGCTGAAAAAAAAAAAAATCGGTCCCAGGGCGCCATGACGTATGACTGCAAAAAGACGCCTCGTGTCAAAATGGGTCCAATAAAAATGAAAATTTGTTTTTCTTGCGATCACATTCTACCTCTTTCTTCGTTGACTTACCCAATGTGTAGAAATACCTTAATAGCGGGCAACCGTTCGAGACGCAAATTCTTAAAGAATCACATACTGTAAATATAACATATAAAACGTGTTTAATACTTATTAGTTTCCTTAGAAAGTATCATTCGTAGATACGTTTTTAAAAACGTCAAATAATTTTCTTTTTGCCGCTCAGAAAAAAAAAAAAAAAATCTGACGAGGGGCGCACCGGGCATTTGCCTCGTTGCCCGGTGGGCCAGTACGACCCTGGCGCTGGTAGCGCCACTCGGAACTTGCAAATCAGGTTTGCTTTAAATGCGTGCTGTAAATTTCGTGAGCGTTATTTATCTCCAAAATTTGACGTATTCAGTTGATGTTAACGAAGAAGTCGAAGAAGCCATTATCAACAGCTCACCGAGTTGGAACGAGGTCGTATAATAGGGCTACGAGAAGGTGGATTTTCTTTCCGCGATATTGCAGAAAGACTTAGCCGAAATGTATCCACTGTGCATGATTGTTGGGAGTAGTGGTCAAGGGCTGGTACTACCCCAAGAAGACCGGGTTCCGGACGGCCACGTGGCACTACTGAGAGGGAAGACCGCCGTATTCGACGTACGGCTGTGGCGCTCGTACTGCGTCTGCGGCAGAAATTCGAGCTGCAGTTGGTACCACAGTTACACAACGAAATGTTAGAAATCGGTTTCTTCAAGGACAGCTCCGAACCAGGCGCCCTGTAGCGTGCATTCGACTGACTCCAAGGCATTGCCGTTTGCGACGCCAATGGTGTCAAGCCAGAACTCATTAGAGGATGGAGTGGAGATCTGTTGTGTTTTCTAATGAAAGTAGGTTCTGCCTTGGTGTCAGTGATGGCCGTGTGTTGGTCTGAAGTAGGCCAGGGGAACGCCTGCAACCAAACTGTCCGCAGCAGACGCAGTACGATGCGGCACAGCCGTACGCTGAAAACGGCGATCTTCCCTCTCAGTAGTGCCACGTGGACGCCCGGAACCCGGTCTTCTTGGGGTAATACCAGCCCTTGATCACTACTCCCAACAATCATGCACAGTGGATACATTTCGGCTAAGTCTTTCTGCAATATAGCGGAAAGAAAATCCACCTTCTCGTAGCCCTATTATACGACCTCGTTCCAGCTCGGTGAGCTGTTGATAAAGGCTTCTTCGTCTTCTTAAAGGCATTCTTGGCTAACAACAACTTAATATGTCAAATTTCGAAGATAAATAACACTCACGAACTTTACAGCACGCATTTAAAGCAAACCTGATTTGCAAGTTCTGAGGGGCACTACTAGCGCCACACTTACGCTCAAAGCGCGAAATTGGAATCGATGTCATCTTTCAGATGTATAAACACGCCTTCCAAATTTCGTTTATCTAACACAATTCTTTCTTGGTGTTGGGATTTTTTTTTCCGTCAGTGTATTTTTTCAATCAAATATGATCCTATTAATTATGGGAAACCACCAAAACTTTTCTACCAAAAATCTTCCGGTCTTAAAGGGTTAAGCAACTTCGTAACTGAATAATCTGTGAAATATTTATTGTAAGGTACCAGTTGAAAGGCAGGTTACTAGTGTTGTATCCTAAATTTGTGGATAGTGCTGAAGTTTGGATTAGTTGTATAGGTGTTATTATATCGCTACCATGATCGCCAGACCTTTCGACTCTAGATTCCAATGTATAGAATTTTTTAAAAGATGAGGTTTGGAGTCCATCTCTTCCAATATCCATTTCTGAACTGAAATCAAGAGTTATTACTGCAGTTTCGTTTAATTGATGCAAACATGCTCACATGCATATGGAAAGAACAGAATTACCGATGCAAAAATTTTCAGATATTTCTAGAGTAGCGAAGGACAATCTTATCGAACTTTTGTCAGAAAAGTAAAATTTGTGTGAAATGTTCCACTACCCTATAATCATGTCTACTCTCATATTTGGCTGTATAACTACGCAAAGTAATTAATTTGTCCAACTAATTTACGTCTGCCGTGCATTACATACACTATACAATAATTGTTTTGTCCCAAAACTGAAATTAGTTGATTCTAGATCAGTTTCTTACGCTAATTCCGAAGGTGCTTTCCGTTTTTCTCGAGGTTCCTTTCTAGGTATTCTTCCAGTTTTTGAGAAATTTTCATATTTAAGTTTATGCAAATCTAAGCTTCTTTGTGCTATTTTATGCACGTTTTAGATACAATATATGATTCATTCAAGTACCTTTTCTAGATAATGACTACTGGATTATTTGCTCCAGATAAATGTCACGATTTGCAGATTCTTAACATTTATCTGTCAGTTATTAAGCCTAATTGGCATATTTTTCAATGGTGTTATGTTTACATTACTACCGACTTTAAAGTAGTTGTTACAGAATTGACGTAATATTTTTCTAGACTAGATTTTTATGCTTATTTCAAATCTGCAATCTGTTTTTTATATCACGTCTAGTTTTTGAGTAAAATGAATTTCTACTTTTGCACGGCATTATCACAAATTGTAAGAGGCTTTTTAGAGGTGTGTATCTCGTGGTCAAGAGGATAAACAGAGTCAGATTCCAATAAGGGACATAAACAACAATTTATATAATCGAAAAAAAAAACTAGTAAAATCTATCCTAACGAGTTGAAACACATCAAAAAGTAGCGTAAAAAATGATTTCTGGCCTTTTTTTATCAAAAAATAAAATTACATTTTTTTTTCAAAAACTAGACATGGTAGAAGAAAAAAAATACCAGATTTGAAATCCACGCAAAAAACTGGTTTAGAAATATATTAGCATACTCGTATGGCAGAAGTATTTGAAAGTCAAGAAACATTATTAGAAAAACATGAAAAATATGCAAATTAGGCATGCTATTTCACACTCACATGTCAGTCTAATCTCAAAAACAACGTTTTTGTGAAGTAAATTGGACAATAATCATAACATAAAACAAAAAAGTCAGTCTCATATTGCTTTATACCTCAAATTTGCATAAATCGAAATACGCAAATACTTAAAAAACAAGACCTGCTGGAGTACATCTAAAACTAGATTCGAAATCAGCGCAAAAAATCGCATAAAAAACAACTAATTTCTGTTTTGGGACAGAGCAGAAGTTCAAATTTGTTGACCAGTGTTATTCACAATATTATTACAGTTCCCAAAAGACCCGTGCGAGATTTTCGTACTGCAATCTTTAAGACTATTTCCTGATACGTTTAACCATTAAATTTTAATTCACTGTGTATATCAATCAAACAACACGTTTAAAAAAATTGTGAGTGAACCATGTCAGAAACCTGTTCAAAAGCCTTTCGAATGAATGATACCTTATTTATCGTGATGCGTCTTGTATGTGCATAGAAAAAGGGATGTTGGCACCAGAAATAATATATAAAATGATTTTTCATTAAAACTGACCATGTTATGGAAGAGTTTAATTTTTATAAGTTCGTGAAAAAGATTCTTAGAATTAAAAAATGGCAGCATAACTTATAAGAGAAGCACTACTTACTCGGGCAAGAGGGGGGACTGGTTTGGAAGTAGATGTGGTCCTCACAAGGCTGCTTCGCTGTAGTCCCGGCTTCCGTGTCCGGCCAGCACTGCCAGCCATCCCAGGTGCGAGGACAATAAGTTCCACCTTGTAAATGAGGAGAAAATGAGCAAATGTAAATGTTTATTTTTTTAATGAAGTACTTAAAAAAAACACTTTACAGCTATAGGAAAAAAAAAACAGAGTAAGATCAAATGGGTATTGAAATTATACAATAGTTGTTTCGTAAAAATTCAAGAAATGTAGGTACATCCTCTGTGATTAAATGCATGTGCGAGGGCTTCGCCCCCATGAAAACCCAAAAGAAAACATCACTAGATGCAGCAACCTCATTGTACAGGAATCTTAAAAGTACATGAAATTCGGAAATGTCGCGATCAGTACAACGTTAACTAAATTTCCAGTAATGAAGCTATTTTCACGTTCCAATTCAAGATTCCATTGATGCTGGGTAGTAGGAAATCTATCGGGACAACTGGGCAATTTCTGCCTACGAACTTCCAGAGCAACTGACCTATACCCAAGGTGGACTAGCCATTATCCGAGCATCGATTGGTTTAAAATTAATCAAAGTAGTGTTGTAATTCTCACAACTTTAAACTAATTGTTGCCAGGATTGCTCATGTTTGACACCACTTTGGCTGTGGATCCTATTACGTAATATTAGCTCTATAATTGAAGTAGTTTAGCTACTTGAAACTAATTGTTTCCAGAGTTGCTCATGTTTGACATCACTTTGGCTGTGGATCCGATTACGTACGATTAGCTCTATAATTGAAGTGTTTTAGCAACTTGAAACCAATTGTTGCCATGATTGCTCATCTTTGACATCACTTTGGCTGTGGATCCGATTACATAAGATTAGCTCTATAATTGAAGTATTTAAGTAGAATAAATTGCAAAAGTAGAGTTGCGTATTTTTTTCAATTACTTTTGGATTTCCTGGTATTTGAATGCAAAGTATGCTATAACGTGTTCGGAAAGTAGAATCCTCCAGATTTTTTTTTCTTAACCCGCTTATGCCTGACTTTTTGCTTTCTTAAATATGCTTGTAAAATCACTTTAGAATGTTGCCAAATAAACTGAAAAATACTTTAAAAATTAAGCAAAATTTTTTTTGTAATTATTTGATAAAATGTAAACGTTCTAAATATGGGAATATTTATAATATTTGCGACAGTATAATATGCATAAGTATATGTTTTGTTTAGATTTATATAAAATAGGCTTTTAAATTGTATATTGTATACTGTAATTAGTATATTTATGTAGTTCTAAAAACTATATATGTATTTATTTGTAGAGACTAATAAGATTGCAATTATTAGTAGGAAACTAAGGATAATCATATTTGAGGTTTGAGGCTTAAAAACAATTTATTTCTTAATATAATCTTGGAAAGGATTTTACATGAAAAACTCTCCCTTAAATGGCTAATAAAAACATGTACCCATTCGTGGCTATGGTCCATATTCAGAACATTTCAAAGATGCATAAAAAATAGACTACAACACATAATTTGGCACTTTAAAAAAATACCTATTTCAAAGAAGTCTACAAGCTCAGATTATAACTTATTTATTTGGGTCTATAATAGAAATAATACGCATGAAATTTTTTAAAAAAAGCTTTCATTAAAATTTACTAAATTGTAGAAAATACATATTTTTTTAATTGCACTACCAAATTTGACGATATTTCGCCAAATTGACCAAAATTAAGGGCTATTGTGGTAGCCCTGCCGTTAGTACTTTTCAACAAATACTCATTGTTGAAGCTGGTACTGTTTTTTCCATAGGAAATCAAACTATAATTGAGTATCAATTAAGTTTAAGTAGTGTTTACCTTAGTAGAGTTAGTTTAACCTTAAGTAGTGTTTTTGCGATATCTTTCATAAACGGACGGCGCTTGGGGGCAGCTCCCCCTTTGCCATCCTTAGGGGTCTAATTTTGAAAAATTCTGAAACACGTGTTTTAGTTATTTTATAGGCATGTCAGTTTTTAAGATTTTATTTCCACTGGTTTATGAGTTACGAGGATTTTTTTTTTTAACTTTAAATTAGTCCAGCGTTTCCCCAATTAGGGATTGAATAAAAAAAAATCAATTAAAATTCAATTACAAAGTATTTCCCTCAGGAATACACATATATATATCCAAATTTCAAAGATCTATGTCAGCAGGAAGTGGGTAAAAAAATGAGTAACAAAATTTAACAGTCACATTGCAAACAAACAATTGAAAACAATTGGAAGTTAAAAGAAAGCATGTAAAAATACAAATAAAGTTACTTTTTATATTTCGCCATCTTGAACAATGAAAAGTCCATGAACATAAAAAAAAGTATTCAGTTAAGCAAATGTATGTCCATTTTTTGCTGTTATCTCTCGGTAACATATAAAAGCATTTATAGATAATTACTTCATGCAGTTTTCATGTTACAATACGAAGGGTCTTGAATGTAGGACGCTAGGCATATTAACAACACATAGAGTTAAAAAAAATTACACATTTTTCTTAATCTGATAAAAGCGTATGTAATTTTAAGTAATTTTAGTTGAAGAAATATGGCAAAATATTTACATTTAAAACAACTTAAAACTTTCATTAGCATGACTATGTAAATTAAATTTCACTATGTATTTTAATTAGCCCTTAATCTAATAACAAACGAGAGCAAAACTCATTGAAAATTACATGATAATTTTAGAAAACTGTGCACATTTTAATAAAAGTGCACATTTTCTCTTGAACGTGAAGACATTTTCAACAATGAAAACATTCCACCTTCGTGAAATTATAATCAAAGTTTTTATCTATTTTTATATCACTGTTTAGTTGAACGCATAGTATTCTATAAAGTATTAGATTAATTTTTTACGCAATTATTCAATTGGTAAATAAACCATAGCAGTTATAAATTTCCAAATGGGTGACAAAAGTTCGGGCCACGATTCGAACCAGAGGGATGTCTTGGCTGAAGCCGCCTGTGCTCTACCAAAGGTACGTAGATTAGGTAGAGCAAGGGTTCCCAAACTTTTAGACCGAAGTACCACTAAATAGAAGTTCATATTTCCGCGTACCACCAGGTGACAAACTTAAAGCTAATACAGAAAAACCCGTGTAAACTGAATATGTCTAAAACGAAATATTTTTCCAGTCTTTGCATTTCCGTCTGAGGAGATTTTACTGATTTACACGATTACATTATTAAATTGGTGCTTATATTGACTTTAATATTTTTTAGTGTATACAAAGTATATTATTTTTGGGTGACAAATATATATTTAAATATAAAACTACTGAATAGCTTTGTTAAACATGGAAAAAAATACACATTTGAAGTCGCCTTGATCGCCAATTTTTTGTTATATGAATACTACGTTTATATCAGTAGTAAAATACACATAAGAAAATTTAATAAGTGAATAACCTACATAAGAAATTTACATACCTTCTGAAAGTAAACTGCTTATTAATGCGAGATCCAAGTTCGTTGAAATAAGTAATATACACACATACAATATAATAATAGAAGAAAACTTTTTTTTTTCGTGGCCTATGAAAAGTGAACTCAACATCTACCGAATATTAGTTCCATTTATCTACAAATTCTAATCGAACTTACATGCAAAACGTTGTCAAAGCAGTAACAGAGAGCAAACACCACGGAGTCGGGGAATTGACACATCAAGAAAGAGAGGGGAGGGAGGGTGGATATAGCTGCTTCTTGATATCACATGCTGTAATTTTTATTTCATTCCACGTACCAGTGTCAGACATTCGCGTACCAATAAACAGAGCTTCACGTACCAGTTCTGGTACGCGTACCATAGTTTGAGAACCCCTGAGGTAGAGCATTGGCGTCTTCAGCCAAGACATTCCTGGTTCGAATCTTGCCCCGGATATTTTTTACTCATTTGGAAATTTACAACTATTATTCTATAGTTTGAAACTCTTGATTTTTTCTTTCTTTCTTTATCTTACATGAAATAACAATGTATTTAAAAGGAAGTCTCACCTACAGCGTGTGGCGATTCTTCAGACATTCTTTGGCAGCAATCCCAAGCTGCCAGGCAGCATGCTTTCCATTTATCCAACAAAGTTTCATCCGAGAAAGAATCCTGCAGCACGGAACTGACGTTGTAAGGGTTAGCAGTGTAGGTGACATTGCTTCTTGGATCAACTAGAAAGCCACTGGTAACGTCGTACCTGGAGGAAAAATCAATCTAATCGTCTACAGTGTGTTAAACAAGCACAAAAAATCATCCGTTCAACATAGATTATGAAACACTTTCCAACACATTCAGAGTATTGCAACAAAATTTCAGAGCTCTTTAAGGTGAAACATGATGTCTAAATAAACAAGTTGGAGAACGCATAACGATTTGACAACACAATTCCTGTAATTACCATCGATAGTTGGAAAAATATCAAATTTTTTGTGCAGCCCTGTAGAGGATCTATAGATTTGTATGTATATTACATAGTATGCTAAAGGTTAGTTCAGTTAAACGCATAACACAGCTGAAAATTCATTCCCATTCAGAAATTTCCGTCAATAAAGGGAAATGTACGAGGGAGTATCAATAAGTTTTTGCCCTGACGTAGAAATAATTGAGTGAAATTTACGAAATTGCTACATTATATGAATTCTTTTCTATATAGTCAGTGTGCACAGTAATACATTTGTGCAACCGGTATTTCAAAGAGAGGGGGTAGGGTGTATTCCAGGAGACGCATTAGTAGACCCAAAGGGGGCATTTTTCTAACTTTTACCGACCTCCAAATGTGGCATGTTGTTGGAAAGGCCGGTGACCACTTATTCATGCTATGCACTTCCTGAGCCTCTCCCCCCCCCCCCAAATTTGCCTTTCAGGGGACACTTTTCTAAATTTTGCGGACATCATTCATTGCCCCTAGGGGGGGGGGCAATTTTGGGGAGGAGGGGCTCGGGAGGTGCATAGCGTGAATAAGTGTGGTCACAGGCCTTTCCAACAATATGTCACATGTGGGAGTCGTCAAAAGTTAAGAAAAATGATCCCCTTTGGGTCTACTATCGAGCCTCCTGGAATACACCCTCCCCCCATCTCTTTGAAATACCGTTTGCAGAAATGTGTTACTGTGCACGGTGACTATATAGAAAATGACTAATACAATGCAGCAATTTCATAAATTTCACTCAATTATTTCTATGTGAGGACAAAACTTATTGATACACCCTCGTATTTGAGAACTTTTGTGCAGCCCTTTATATAATCGATAGAATTTATGCACCAAATAACACGCAAAAAATGGTTAAATTTAAAAATGTGTACCATAACAGGAAACACACTTCCAGCAAATATTGTAATAAATTTCAATATGTTTAAAATAGTGTTTTATCATTAAAATACACCGCTAACGATTTTTCCCACTAGAAATGTAACGGAATTATTTTGGGTGTCCCTGTTAATGAACCATAAATACTACACACATATCACTTTCAATTCCGAACATGGCATAGAAAACACCAATAGTATAGTATATCAATTTCATGGCAATCTGGCTATGCACGAGTTAGTGCACGGACAGACGGACAGGCAAACCGAATTCATAAACAGTTTTCAACTATGTTGGAAAGTGTTAAAAAGACTTAGTACAAACTTTAGGAAGTGGTAAAGCACAAGCAACAAATAATTTTTGCAAGGAAACCTGAATAGCAATCCACTTGTTTAGTCAAAAATATAAGGTATCTGACTCCAATCCTAAACAGATTTTTGTTCATAACTTTACATAAACATAACATAAAGTAACATAACATAAAGTAATCGGTTACAGTATACCGTACTGCCTTTGAGCAATAATTGCTGGAAATGCGTTTTAAATGTCGGTATGCCCTTTTAAATTGAACAAATTTTTTGCTTGTTACACTTTGTGGATAAATTTTATACTTCGTATACAGTGCTACACAAAAAAATTCACGTTCCATTCTCCTTGTTAGCGGAAATTGCTGAAGGGGAATTTTCCGCTGTGGTATGGTATGTACTTCCTAACTGAACTCAATTTTTGCACTCATTTAGTTTATAAATACAAATACATATACAGGATTGCTCAAAGAATTCGGATAATTTTTTTTGACTGTAGGTGGGCATTGGTGAAATTGGGTTTCTAAATGTGTTATGCGTTTCCAAATAGTTCAATTAGACATTCGACTTCAACTTATTTAATGATGAAGTTTTGTTACATTATTCTGAATGTGTTGGAAAGAGTTCATAATCTATGCTTGTTGCATGATTATTTCTTTCTTTTTGAATTAACCTTATTGTGGCATCTGGAGAAAAGAGTTTTCCTAAGCTGAAATTGTTCAAAACTTTTTTTTTTATCATTTTCAGCTTAGAAAAGAGCCTTTATTCATAAGCCACACACACTAATAAGCGGTCAAGTGCGAGTATTATTCGCGCTCAGAGGATTCCGTACAATAAATATCTGAATTATTAACTGTATTATTAAAAAAAATCGTTCTTAAAATCGTTACATTTTCGGCGATATCTCTGAAAATATAATACCTAAAATTAAAATAAATGTATTTTTGAGTTCAGTGTTACGAGAGCTTTCACACGATATCCCACACGATATACAAAGAATTTTTTTTCAAGTAACTTAATTAGCCCCTCTACATTGTTCCTAACTATTTTGTGAATGTTTAATAATCTGCAAATGTGTGGGTCAATAGTCTTTATTACTTCCTCCAATTTGAACTGTCATAGTGCCATAGTTTACGAGTAAAATGGCTGTGACATACAGACAGGCAGACTGACACAGGAGTGATCTTATAATGGTTCCGTTTTGACTTTTTAAGTATGGAACCCTAAAAATGTCAAGTACATTCGAATAGAGATAAATAAATTTGGAAATCCCGTAGACCTATTGTTGCAAGCAAGGTTGGTTGGTTAATTACATTTTATTGTCTCAGGATCACCAATGGGCCATGCTGCGCCGAACGCAAAGTTGCAAGCAGCAAGGGATTCGAGAATTTCTATGGTATTTTGAACTTTTGATGGTAGAATTGACTTTAGTGGCGTCATTTCCTCACAAATCAAGTATCCACCTGCCAAATTTTCGTTTATATATACATATATATATATATATATATATATATATATATATATATATTAGGTTTGTTTCTGTGCTTGTGTCAGCTGTACTATGTAATTCCTACTTTCAGGTCTGTTGAACATTTTCTTCTAGTGTCATTCAACAGCTCGTAAAAATTTAGGAAGAATCCAAATAATTTTTTATACTAATGGCTTATCTACCACTTGTATTGCACTCTGAAGGCTGTTTTTGGTTATGCAAAAGATTCATTTACATATTTTTAATCAATTTGCATAAATATTTACTCGGAGTCTTGAACTTACAGACTCAACATCTAGGTCTTTAGTGAGTTCGCTAGCATCAATGGAGCTTTCATCAAAACTTTTGCGTTGTGTATCCTTCACAAGTTACAATGATTTTGGAAAAAAGAAAGGCCTGCAGA
Source organism: Maratus speciosus (assembly GCA_963932465.1). Taxonomy (NCBI): domain Eukaryota; kingdom Metazoa; phylum Arthropoda; class Arachnida; order Araneae; family Salticidae; genus Maratus; species Maratus speciosus. The sequence continues at coordinate 531,219,336 of OZ010792.1, forward strand.
ACTATCCATGGTATCCCTCTGAAGTTCTTTACTCACATAACTTAGATGGAATAGTATGGAATGTAAGAAAACTGGTAATACAATAAACTCGTCATTTGTCTGACTAACGATTGATCATCATATTTCGCCTGAGTATTATCAGTGTTTTCTCCAACTCTTCTATAGCATTACAAAATTCATCAGCTACCCTCATAGCATGCATGGTCACAGTGACGTCATTGTGACGTCACTGTAAGTCACTGTGGTCACGTCACATTTGTGACCAAAATGCCACCACTCAGTGATGTCACATTGTGACTGAGATGTGAACTTCTTAGAAAACTTTAAAAAATTACAAAAATGATTAAAAACATGTTATTTACTGTAAAATATATTTTCTGCCGGATTAACAAATTTTTTAAACCGTGGTCCAAGTTGCATCTGTGCCTCTAACAAAAACTTTTTATTTTCATATAACATAAAATGTAATTAATTCATCAGCAACACAAAACGATTTCCTAATTATGAGAATTTCATATTATTAAAAAAATGTTTTATGTAAGCAGACCTCGACTTATCTTTTATAAAGATTTTTGTAAATGATCATCTGTTATACTAGAAGCTTCTCAAAGAGTAGTCGAAACATTTCTGTCGTTTCAAACTAAAAACTTTCTATTACAGTTAAGGCTGCAGCTTTTAATGAGCACGCAGAAAGCGTCTTCAAAGTTCAGTCATATATGCATTTCTTGCTTTATAATTTGCATTCAAGTCATTTTTTTCCCTCTTAGTGTTTCACTATTTTAAGTATTTTTTTTTTATTCTACTTCTTTCAAACGTTTAAAATAGAATTGACATTTTCCGAATATAAAATTAATGTACAAAATTTAGGCAAAGCCCACGACATAATTAATTATTCATGTTTTATTTTTTGTTTTCAAAATATATCTTTAAAAATTATTTTACAAGTTTTATTCTACAGAAAATTAATATTAAGAGAATGACAGATTGACAAAGAAAAACTCATCTCTTCTCGATAATCTTATTGTATTTTTTAAGAAGATATTTTGTATATATTACCTGTGATACAAATTTTACTTAAAAAAAAAAGGAGGGAGTCATCATTATTACCATTAAATTAATTTGTATACATTTTGAAAATTTAAGCAATGTTTTATCTAGTAAACTCTAATTATGGATAATATTATTATTATAATTTACGTAAATGAAACTTTACAATTCAATAAAACTGATAAAAATAAAAGATGAAATACAATAAAACATTTTCAAACAGGAAATTGAATTAGAGACAATTTGACAAAATTATTACGCATTTAATTTCCTTCCGAAACTGTGGTATAGAAAAACAAATAAAACCAAAAAACATCTGCTTCGAACTTCGAAACTTAAAAATCGTCTGCATCTGCACTATTTCAGTTGTTACCACTCGACCGCAGAATAACGGATAAAAGTAACAGTGAAACTTTTTAGAATAAACGCGGGATACTGGACAGTTCTGTGGACACTGGACAGCATAGATGTGTTGACACGGATTTAAAAACTGAAACAAGAACGTTCTCAGGATCCAAGTTAGTTCAGCTAACAAAATATAAACCCGAGAAAATTACGGTAGCTTTGACTTGTTGAAGATGATTCAAGTCATTGCTATCGTACTTATAATCGGATTTAATTGGTTCCCCAAAATCAAAGTATCACGTACAACGTCAATGAAATTAGGTATGTAAAAATATTATTTTCCCTGTTTGCTTTTTTTTTTTTATTACAACAATTTTAGTTAGTTTCTCATTAACATGCTGTAGAACATAAATATTTCATTACATTTATTTTTTATTTTGCTGAAATATCTAAAATATTATTTTCCTTGTTTGCATTTTTTTTTTTTTTTTTTTTTTAATTACAATGATTTCAGTTATCTTCTAATAAACATGTTATAGAACACAAATATTTCATTACATTTATTTTTTATTTTGTTAAAATATCTAACTTCCTTTTCAACAGCTTTGATCAGATTATTAAAATTAGTGATTTAAATTGCATTTTAATCTGGTTTATTTTCTTATTTAAATATTGGGTTAAAACCACATGGTGGCATAAATATAAAAGTATATGGACAAGTATTATCATCAATCATTAACATAATTAATAGACATTTAAAGATAATTAAATTATTTAAAATTTTTGGATGTTATTAACGTTTACCATAGCAAGACCCCTATTTGTAATGAAGTTTGTAGCATGTTATTTCATTTACAGGGACAGTCAATTGTATTACATTACATTACGGCTTGTGGGAAAAAAATCGTTTCAAATGATTTTTAATGATTTTACACGCTTTCAAACAGAATAAAATTGATATGCATTTATGAAGCGCACTAAAATGTGCATTCCATAGAATATGCGATGCAAAGAATAGTTATTGTTCATTTACAGGGCTAAAAAAGGAATTCCAATACATAATGATATAGGGGTGGAGGGAATTGTTTGCGGCGTACTTTATTTATGTTAATCTATTTGATATGTAATGAAATTGATATACGTCGTTGAGGTTTACATACTATGAATTATTTCATGTATAATACGAAGTGTATATAGCATTTACAGGGACACACAAAATATTTCAGATACTATATTGTATCCGAAGTACTGTTCATTAGCGATGATTGCTGGAAATACATTTTTAATTATGATATACACTTTTATGATTCACTACATTTATGCATAGTATATGGTGTATATATATATGCTATAATTCATATACAGGAATATACAAAAGTATTCGAAAGGGTTACTGGGTATTGCTTAAAGGAGGTTTTTAAATAAGTTATGCATTTTAACGCTGCACTGTATTTAATGTACTAAGAAATGTTTGTAGTATATAGATAAAATGATATACAGGGTCACGCAAAGAATTGGATACGTTGCCATCTATGAATTATAATTTCTGGAAATGTAATTTCAGCAGTTTTAAGAGTGTTTTAGCTTGAATAAAATTTTAACTAAATAGTGGCGTGTAATAAAGGTTCTAGGTAAACTACAGGGTTGTACAAAATTATTTAAGTATGTTTCCATATATTAGTATAAATTGCTGAAAGAGAATTTCAACCTGTTATGCGTTTCCTTGATAAACTAAATTTTTCCATTATATAGTATATATATATCAATCTACAGATCAAATACAGGACTGTTTAAAAGAATTAGAAAACATATTTGGCTGTGGATGGTAGGGTGTCAACGATTTTAATCGGTTGATTTAAATCAGCGATTAAATCATGATTTTAATCAACCGATTTTTTTAAAAAAAATCATTGATTAAAATCAAAAATTTTCTAAATGTTTAAAATGTCAAAAAAAGTATTAAAATCTAACATGAACATAATTTGAAAGTTTCTACAGGTATTTTGACTTATTAATAAAGAAAAAAAGAGCTTTAAATAATTGTTTCTAAGCTTAATTCATTAGTATTGTAAAAAAATTAAAAACAGTTGAGTTTGTAAAAAGCATTGTTTTTAAGTTTTTATCCAAATTAAAACAGTTTCATTTAAAAATGATATTTAAATCTAACATAATTTGCAATGTCATAATTTCCTTTAGGTAATCAATTTATGCATTATTTTATATAAAATACACATAGCAAGTATAATTACATTTCTACAAGTAAAAGAATAAATAGTAATTAATAGCAATCTCAAGTTAAAGAAGAATGAAAGAATGACATCTGCTCAGCAGCTAAATTGTAAATGAATGCATAAGAGAAAAAGAAATAATTGGTATAAAAATGCTAAGCACAGCAAGAGCTTCTTTGGTATAGGTTGAATAAATGTTTATTATTATTATTATTTTTTTTTATTTTTTTTTTTTTGTAACTCATATATATTAAAAAATTGAACCATTGAAAGCTAATAGAGGTAATAATGCTGTTACTTAAATATTTTGAGATTTCAGATATTAGTGGCTAACTTATATTTATTCTATATGAATGGGTTTAACTCATTTTCATTTTTTTTTTTTTTTTGGTTAGCATACACGTACATGTGTGTAAGTATAGATTTTGGTGGTTTACAGAAATTTTCCTAAATACAAATGCAAAATGAGCTGCAAATAATATTTGTTAGTTTTGTTATTTGTGCTACTAACTAATGAATTTTACTTATTTGCAGTTTTTATTAATTCTGTAATTACTTATACTGCTTCTTCTAGGCCATTTTGTTTAATGGTGCCACACCATGCCCCTTTTGAAATTGGCAAAATGCACCCTGCCTTAAAAAAAGAAAAAAAAAAGTTGAAATTTACCTGTAGTTGTAGCCAGAGATTTCTTGTAAAAAACTTCCCCATTCAACAGTATTCTAAATTCATGTGGAAAAAATCTTGCAAAAATATAGAACTTTATTTCTTTAGAAAAAACAGGATATTATTAAAATATGTTATTTAATTGTATTTTTCAATTTGTTATTCATAAAATTATTAAAAATTAAGGACACTTTACTTATAATGCTAAAAAATATTCTTTTTTTTTTTCTTACATCACTACTAAACACATTACTAATATATTTCCTCCTGAAATAGTGCCCGTTTTTTGAACTAGCATCCTGTCCCTTTTTCTTTCTAAAATGAATTATTATCATTTTAATAATTAAGGCTTAAAAATGTATAATATGTTCCTAATTAGAGAGTTGATTGTTTAATAATTAATTTGAAGTAATGTTAGCTATTTAGTATAAAATGCGGTTAATAATTTTCATAAATGTTAAGTATCTCTAGTATTTATAAAGTTTTACATAATTATTACAATATTAATGTATATAACATTGTTGTATAATACTACCTAATGAAACTACTAATTTGCAGTTTTTATTTCTGTAATTACAAACTAACAATTATAATTTTATTAATTAAAGTGTAAAAACATAGATTATGTTAGCAATTAGTGGTGTAATTGTTTTGGAAACCTAAAACTCATGATAGCTATTCAGTATTTGAACGCTGGGGAAAAAATCATACAAATCTGATTTAAATAAAAAAAATCTGATTTAAATAATAAAAAAAAAGATTTATTTTTTATTTTTTTTTTAAATTATGATTTTTTTACACCTTAGTGGATGGTAACTTCGTAAATCAGTTTTTAAATGTTTTACACGTTTTCATGTTTACTTAGTTATCTTATTTACGTTATTTCCCCCGATGTCTTGATAAAACATTTAGGAAGAGTTGGAAAGTGTTTTATAATCTATGCCTAACGCATGATATATCTTACTTGTTGTTTCTATTTCCCAGATCTGTCTTTTCATATAAAACATACCAAATCTAATTAGCTCATATTCACAAAATACAATATATACGGGAATAAAAAATTTAAATAAATAGGGCTTATCATGTAGTTCTATAAGTAACAGTTGTATTAATGTCCGTTAGACTCCATGTTCGTATTTAAAAAAACAATGACAAATCATAACACATTAAAAAGCTTACACATTCTTAATATTAAGCTTGAATTCAAGATCAAGCTAACTTAATAAAAAAAGATGTCAGTTAATAAGCATTGTTTTTTAAATGGAAAATTAAAAATATTTTAGAAGAATAGGACTCCAAAACAGCGATATCTTGCTAAAAAGTACGGTAAAAAGATAAAATTTTATATTTCAAACAAAACTTTACTTTAAAATTATCGTAGTTTTTATGACAAGAATCATCACAGTATTAATACTTGGACATTTTTCCAGCGAGAAACATTCGCCTTGCATACAATATTTCAAATGAAAATCAAATTTCTAATAAATTGCTTAAAAGGCGCAAAGGCCAACATAGTGAAAAATATCCACGCCGGGTCTCGATCCCGGGTCATCAGTATAGCGCACTGACATTCTACCGACTAAACCACATGGAACGATACCCAGCCTGGAAATTTTCTCCTTATTACATGTTGGCAAGGCTACAAACGCCGCACAAGATGGAATATTTATCGTGAGCCACCGTCATGGGGCAAACACGAAACTTAATTAAACCAGCATCGATTAAATCTATATTAATACTTGGAAATTTTTCCAGAGAGAAACATTCGCCTTGCATACAGTATTTCAAATGAAAATCAAATTTCAAATTAAAATTGCCTTTTAAGCTATTAATTTGAAATTTGATTTTCATTTGAAATATTGTATGCAAGGCGAATGGTTCTCTCTGAAAAAATTTCCAAGTATTAATATAGTTTCAATCGATGCTGGATTTAATTAAGTTTCGTGCTTGCGCCATGTCGGTGGCTGACGATAAATATTGCATCTTGTGCTGCGTTTGTAGCCTTGCCAACATGTAATAGTGAGAAATTTTCCAGGCTGGGTATCGTTCCATGTGGTTTAGTCGGTAAAACGTAAGTGCGCTATACTGATGGCCCGGGTTCGAGTTCCAGCATGGAATCTTTTTCACTAGTTCGCCTTTGCGCCTTTTAAGCAATTAATTTGAAATTTGATTTTCATTTGAAATCATCACAGAGTTTATGACAAGTTCGTCACAAATGACACATATTTCACAAATTGGTCACAGTGTGACTTCAAAACATTGTCACTTTCGTCACAGGTTCGTCACAAAGTTAATGCCAAAATAGTCACAAATGACACACTTTTCACAAATTAGTCACGCCGTGACTTCACAGAGTGGTCACAATGTGACGTCACAAACGACCTCTAAAACGGCCATAACGACCTCACATTCTAGTCACTGTGACGTCACATCCACGTCACGTGACGTCACATCGACGGTCACAAAATCACAGTGTGACTTCACAACGACGTCGCCGTGACGTCACCATGCCTTACGGGTAGGTATATACCGTGCAGATTTCACTCTTTCTGTTCGATATTCCCACCGTGTTTCAGAGAGAATTTTACAGGTAGGTCTGTCAAAGGTTTTTTAATCTGTTCATCACTTATTAGTAAATGATGCAGAAAAAAGGTAAATACGCTTCGAATATACAGAGTTCCAAAGAAAATCATTGCATACGAACATGTCTTATCCATGCCTCTTAAAATGAGTTTGTAGTTGAGACGTGTTCATGTTATATAAATAAACTTCTCGAATTGTTCTGTAGGAATTTTTTCACTCCAAAGGTGTATCCCTTTATTGCCGAGAGGCTTGCTGTAAAAGATCTAAATTCTCTAACCACCTGATATGAAGAATTTATTTTGTCTTACAAAACAAACAAGCACTGTTAAAAACCCGAAAAGTTTTCGGTGTCTTAGTCTGTTTGTCTGTTCCGCGATACCAGTCGCAAAAAGCACCCGATTAACTTAAATTTGGTTAGAATTCGGTTTCACCACGTTTTAATTTCTTTTTTAAATTGCATATAGCTTCCTTTTTGTTCAAAATGTAAAGTGTTTTGGAACAGAAACATAATATTCTATGTTGATTTTTAAATTATTTTAATCACCTCAAAGTCATGTATGAAGTGACCTGTTAATTAACAAATTTCCCTAAAAATGTGTATTGACATAATCCCTTTAAATTATATTGTTCGACACGAAAACATTAATTAAATCAATATCAATAAACGCAATAAGTATAAATAAAATAAATATAAATGATAAAATAGACTAACAAGGAAGTAAATTTACTTAAGACACTTAATCTTAGAGAACGTGTATGAAATTTCAAACCCATGAAAGAAATTTAAATGATCTTATATATAAAAACATTAATATGCAAATTGGAATCATCGAAGAATTTTCTATTGTAAAATGTGATAAAGAGTTGGTTAATTATGTAGGTTTTTAATTATCGTGAGTGAATGTTTTTGCTTAATGAATGCATTGATCCTGTTTTAAATGTTATATGAACAAAATCACGGGTAACAGCCAGTTTTTTAATATGCTCTTACCGTTTAACTAAAGAGAGAGAGGGAGTGAGAGAGGAGGGGGTGGAGGATTAAGCCACCTAATCTTAAATGTTGTTGCACTTTTTTTCGTCAACTCCAGAAAATTGTGTTTTAGAATAAAGGTATAAGTAAAAGAGCTAAATTCTCCTAAGCGCCTGCTATAAAGAATTTGTTTTTTCTTTCAAAACAAAATCGAAAAAAAATGTATTATTCTTATTATCTAAAAATGTTCTTATTTTAGACTTGCTTTAAATTTAAGTTTTTTGCAATGAAATATTGACCTAATGTAACCTCCCTTCTGCTTAGTAAGCCAGTGAATAAGATTTTTACATACTCCCCCACCTCACCCATCAATAATACAATATAATTTCTTTTCTAAACTTAATAAAGTAAAAAAGTTACAGTCTATGTAATCATATTCAGTATGTATATACTTACCTGAATTTTATTTTAAAAGCGTTGTATGGCATGTACCTATAGCATCTAGCACAAGTGTCTGCTTGGAAAATGTCATAAGACAAATATATTTGCCGCTCCGAGCGACATGTTAAAATGGAATTTTGTGGTTTATTATAGTCGATGATTGTTGCGCTTGATGAACATTGAATCTGCAAGAGTAGAAAGGAAAGTTTTAGGAATATATATGTATGTTTAATTAAATCCAATTAAATCATGAGTAAAACACTGAAAAGGTATTGTAGCAAAATTATAAAATGATATAATTATAGGGTGTACATAATTAAATGACAGTATTTTATTGTTGTCTGCAGTCGAAACTATTGTTCAGAATGTTGTGAAATTTGTGGAAGACATATAATAAAAGTGTGAGAATTTGTTCGACCGAAAAAACATTAGTTCAAAATTTCGCCTTCAGAGGGCATTTTTTAATGAATTACGCACTTGCCATACATTTACTATTGTTTACAAATTTTATTGCAACCAAACGTGTTCCACATGATGGTCATCGTTTTCAGATACCACCTGGAATCGTAAGATAGCATATTCCACAGTTTACCGCAATGTGCTCAGGGAAATGCTAAGATAATATCGTGAAATGCTGTCTTAAGATCAGGTAAAGTTAATAAATAAAATTTCTAAACTATCATAAATGTATGCTAAATATGTAATTAATTAAAAAAATGCCCTCTGGTGGAGAAATTTGAGCTAATTTTTTTTCACTTAAACGAATTCTCACCCCTTTATTATGTCTTTCACAAAAATTCCACAACTTTATGAACAATACTTTCGCCTGTCGACAACTTTAAAGTAGAGTCGTTTAATTATGTACACCCTGTATATGTGTGTGTTCTGTAAACAGTATTCCAAGATGAAATAACATAAAAATTAAATAGAGACCACCTTGCATGGCTTGCGACATGCATACGAGATTAAAAGTTTTTATGCTAGTAAAAATCTCTCAAACTTATCCAATCAAGTAAAATCAGAGGATTCAAATTATATTATCAAACACCTTTGAAATAATTAAACTTATGAGTTCAAGAAACTAGTATGTTGTGGCCATCACAAAACTTTCGTCTATATAACCCACGTCAATTAAATCATTTAAATAGTACAAGAATTTGCATCAATTTAGCACCAATTCATATCAATGTATATCTGAATTTCAAGTTTGATGAAAATTCGTGCATTAGTTCTTGAGATAGAGCTATAGCAGAAATTCTGAAAAATACTGCATAGCAGCGCCACCCGTTGAGCGATTTACACCAAAACATAAACAGCACTAATTCATATCAAGGTATAACTAGATATAGGTTTTTCTAGATAAGTTTTCTATTAACTTTTGAAGACAAGGGAGACGTATTGAGGGATCCACTCAATGAACACTTGTCGCGAATCCCGTAGTAATTATGTAATTAAATCTAATTACATTAGTCTGTTTTTAACAATTTGAAATTTGTTGTTTTTATACTGCTACTGGACATTGCATTACACAAATATATCATTAAAAGTTGTTATCTAGGCTTTAAAAGCCGATGATACATAGAGTACGCCGCCCCTGTCATTATGTATGTCCAAACAGCCCGTGTCTTTAAGAGTTAATATCTCGGCTAATTACCTACGATTTTTTTCGAAAATCATTATCAACAACACTTTTATACTTCTGCTACGATAGGTACCCCCAGCGATCCACAACATGCTGAATGCCCGCGAATCGAAATTTGTGTGTAACGGGAAAATGTGCTTTTCTCAAAAACTATGTGACCTTAGGGTAATCGCTGTAGCTTTCCTGCAAGGTTTAAATTAACGCCTACTACCTCTAATTTTTTCATAATTTTAGTTTCAGTAAATTCGAAAATAGAGGGAGGGGGACATATTTTTAATACGTCCTTAAGATAGAGCTATTGCGGAAATCGCAAAAAAGGCAGCATAGCAACGCCACCTGTTGAGCGATTTACACCAAAACGTATAAAACGTCAATATATGTCATGGACTATAACTGAATCTGAAGTTTGATGAAAATCCGTGCATTAGTTCTGGAGATTGAGCTATTGTGGAAATCGTGAAAAATGCTGCATAGCAACGCCACCTGTACAGCAATTTACATCAAAAACTGATCAGCAATAATTTAGATCAGGGACTAACTGAATATAAATTTTTATTAAATTCAGTGCATTAGTTCTTGAGATAGAGCGCCCACAAAATTTGTGTCACATACAGACAGCGAGATTCACAGACAGACATTTTGTAAAAACTTGTTTTTCGTAATCTCTGACCACTAAAACGTTTAAATTCGTCGAAAACCGAAAGTCAAACATTTTTCACCAATCCAATACTTTCTTCTTGTAAAGGTAGGAGAAAGTAAAAATATAACTAATCCTATCAATGTACTTTATCCGCAAAACATATGCATTGTAAAATACCACAATAAAAGTTATAGTAATGATGAGTCAATATATAAATATTTCAAGAAAATTATATATGATTATTTAAAATTGACTTTTTACTTTATTCTATCTTTACAAGAAGAACGTATTGGATTCGTGAAAATTTTCGAATTCCGATTTTCGACGGATTTATACGTTTTAGGGGTCAGAGATCCCGAAAAACACGTATTTACAAAATGTCTGTCTGTGACACAAATTTTGTGGGCACACTATCTCAAGAACTAATAAACGGCATTTAATAAAACTTTAGATTCGGTTAGACCGTGATATAAATTGGTGCTCATTACTTTTTGGTGTAAATCGCCCAGCAGGTGGCGCAGCTATGCTGCATTATTCATGATTTCCACAATAACTATATCTCAAGAACTACAGCACGGATTTTCATAAAACTACAGATTCAGTTAGTCTTTGATATAATTTGGTGCTGATAACTTTTTGGTGTAAATCGCCCATAAGGTGGCGCTGCTATGCTGCATTATTCATAATTATCGCAATAGCTCTATCTCAAGAACTAATGCACGAATTTTCATCAAACTTCAGATTCAGTTAGATCCTGAAATAAATTAGTGCTGTTTAGTTTTTGATGTAAACCGCCCAACAGGTGGCGCTACTATGCTGCATTTTTCACGATTTCCGCAATAGCTCTATCTCAAGAACTAATGCATGAATTTTCATCAAACTTTAGATTCACTTAGTGTACTGATATAAATTGATCCTGATAAGTTTTGGGTGTAACTTGCCCAACAGGTGCCACTCCTACGCAGAACTTTTCACGATTTCCGCAATAGTTCTATATCAAAAACTAATGTACGGATTTTCATCAAACTTCAAATTCAATTAGAAGATAAGTTGTTGCTGATTAGATTTTGGTATAAATCACCTAACCGGTGGCGCTGCTATGCTGAATTTTTCATGAAGTATTAACATGTATGAGGAAGAAGAAAGTTTTTGTATTGCCACATCCGACTAGTTTTTTATGAACTTAATTCGGTGCTGACAATAAAAGTAGTGCATATTTAATCTTCATTTGGCATTTCATAAAACTAAAATCAACATAGTAATAATCTTTTCTTTTTATAGTGTAGCTAAAACAAAACCCTTGTTCAAAGTTTAAACTTAGCATTGTGCTAAGTGAGCTTCGAAAGGAGGTCGCAAAGTTGAAACACCGCCTTGGTCCGTGCCGCGTTTTTCTAGATAAGTTTTCTATTAACTTTTGAAGACAAGGGAGACGTATTGAGGGATCCACTCAATGAACACTTGTCGCAAATCCCGTGGTAATTATGTAATTAAATCTAATTAAATATTAGTCTGTTTTTAACAATTTGAAATTTCTTGTTTTTATACTGCTACTGGACATTGCATTACACAAATATATCATTAAAAGTTGTTATCTAAACTTTAAAAGCCGGTGATACATAGAGTACGCCGCCCCTGTCATTATGTATGTCCAAACCGCCCGTGTCTTTAAGAGTTAATATCTCGGCTAATTACATACGATTTTTTTCGAAAATCATTATCAACAACACTTTTATACTTCTGCTACGATAGGTACCCCCAGCGATCCACAACACCTTTGCTGAATGCCCGCGAATCGAAATTTGTGTGTAACTGGAAAATGTGCTTTTCTCAAAAACTATGTGACCTTAGGGTAATCGCTGTAGCTTTCCTGCAAGGTTTAAATTAATGCCTACTACCTCTAATTTTTTCATAATTTTAGTTTCAGTAAATTCGAAAATAGAGGGAGGGGGACATAATTTTGCACTACATTTTCGACGATATCTCTGAAAATATAATACCTAAAATTAAAAGAAATGTATTTTTGAGTTCAGCGTTACGAAAGCTTTTACACTATACCCCACACGATATATAAAGAAAAGATTTTTTTTTTCAAGTAACTTAATTAGCCACTCTGTATTTTCCCCAAATATATTTGTGGATGTTTAATAATCTGTAAATATGTGGGTCAGTAATCTTTATTACTTCCCCCAATTTGAGCTTTCCATATTCCATAGTTTACGAGTAAAATGGCTGTGTCAGACAGACAGAGGAGGGATCTTATAATGGTTTCGTTTTTACTTTTAAGTACGGAACCCTAAAAAGAAGAAAACTATTTTTATTGACATACTTCAAAATCATGAAAATCAGCAAATGTATGTCCAATAGTTTTTTAAAGGTAAATTGGATTCAATGTAATAAATAATACAGTAAAAATTACTAATATGGAATCGGTAGGGAATCGGTATAGAGCCTGTTAAAAAGTTCTGTTTTAAATAGGTTTCCTAGAATTTTCCTAATTATTTCCTAGATATAATTGTTTGGTATTCTTTTCGTCGAACTATGAAAAATTTTCCTTTGAACCAGGATTTCGCTATAGATAGGTACAGTTTTCTGTACTTCCTTGTTATAACGGCCCCCGCAATTACGATTACGCCACGTTCGTTGCCATACATAAGCGATGTATGCGCCATATATACGCGCCAAACGCTCACATGCACGTAACATACAACGCATATAAGTTGTATTTACTTCATATATGTATCATATAATACATCATATATTACATAATATTTGCTTCTTATATGTCATACATAAGTCATATATACATATTACGCACATGTCATATATGTATGCTATATTATATATGAGGAATAACTTGCTCATATATGTCATATATAATTATAATTTCATATATGGGATATAACTTGGCAATATATCTCGATCACGCCGTGGCGATTAATCCTCAAGAGCCGCGCTATAGCAAGAAAATACCTCGTTTTCACAGGTTGTTTTGTAATGTTAATAATAAATAATAATTAATCAATTAATCAATTAATTATATAATTGAGTAGTTTCTTATATGCAAAAATACCGCAAAATTAAATTCTACATTAAATAAAAAATAATAAAATAGTCTTTTTTACATGCTAAATTAATACAAGATTGCATATGGCATAAAAATAAGGAAGAAAAAATAGCAATAATTCAGTTTTACTTACATGTAAAATAACGGCAAGAAGAAGAGCAAGCATACTGAAAAAAATTGAGCATTTGGCGTCTTGGAAGTTGGTGGTTCATTCGTTCAGATGACTTGTTTCCTTTACCAACTTAACAATTGTGTTCAAGCGGCGGGAAACCTAAAGATATGCTGTATTTCCATAATATGTAAACAGCTAGAGTTTCCTGAAATACAATTAAAAATATGTCCGAATTAGGAATATAGAAATTAAAAATAAGTCGGAAACTGTTCGTCAAACATGGCAAATGAGGTATGTTCCTACTGTAACTAGTTTTATAAATAGTCAGTTCTTGGTGCAATAGCTGTTCCACTCTTATACAAAACTTATTACGATTCTATATAATGACTTCATCTTAAATAGGGCGTCATCACCATGTCAATCTAGAATCATTATCTATCATGGGATATCATTGGATTAATTACGTATGATAGGATTTACTAGAATGAAGAAAACTTTTATTAATATCTTTTTGAGATTTGATTCGATTTTCATAAGATTTGAAATGACTCGGCAACGATTTTGTACATTAAATTTCAAACAATCCGGTTGGGTAGTTTTTGCGCTGTTATACGCGGAGAGACGGACAGACAGACGGACGGACCAGACCACGACTGTGGGTGCTAAGTATTTATATAATTACGAACGCACCTAAAAAGAACAAAACAAGGGTTGTTTTCTTCAACCAAATCATTTGGAAGTTTTTTAAACCAAAAAAGTAATTTTTAAATGAACTTTAACTGCGCTTGCTTATGTTATCCCTTTTAGACTACATTAAAAAAATCTGTTCAACTTTGAACTATTTGATGGCACAAAAAATAAACAACAACAGCATAAAAAAGTAGAACTACCAAAACATGATTCACTCGATTTTTCAAAACTTTTATTGTGGCAAAACTTCAACTTTTCACCATCCTAAGGCAATATGTAAGAGACAATCCGAACGTATAGTTCTTAAATTACTTTCAGATTGCTGAGATAGTTGAGTCAACTTGAAGTTTTTTGAAGCGGACGTATCCGGAATCAAGATTTCGACTTGAGCAAGTTTCTAAAACGCATTTAATTTTTGATACTCTCTTAACTATGAGTTGAGTGGAACTCTGCCTTCTGAACTCTTTTTCTAATTTGAAACTGCTCTTAAATTTCGAGATGAGGTCTACAAATAATTAAAGAGCTTTCCAGAATGATCCTTTGATCCTTTGAATCGTTTAACACGCCGCAAAAAATAAAAACAATAATAAACTATGTATATGGTTAGAAGTTGTAGTTACAAATTTAACATAGTAAGTTAAGTCTTTTAAAAGTTTTGGCAATGTGAACAGGCATGGAGGAAATACACTGGCCTCCAAAAGTTAAGGTACAGGGACTGGATGCTTTCGATTGTACACGGTTTGTCGAATATCTATCAACATTATTGGCGAATTGTTCTTGAACATCTGGGATGTAAAGAACATGTTTGATTTCATATTTCTCGATGAAGATTTAGTCGGGCCGACAATTAGAGGGCTAATAATAAATTTAATAATAAAATAATATTTGCGATCATCTATACAACAGAAAATGCTGGAAATGGTTTGTCACTGCGTTAAATGACTATTTGGATCCTGTTCAACGTTTGTGTGCATTTGTGTAAGCATATCACTCATATTCGTAAAGATGTTAACGTTTTTGTGAAAAATTCAAAAGTTTTTTGTTTATAGCATACAGAGTTTTCAACCAAATTTAACACAACTTTCCGAAAATCTGACAAAGAACAGTAGCAACAGTACATTTCAATTAAAACATGAATATATTGAATATTTGATGAGATATGGGCACTTGCATGAAATAATTTTTAACTGCGCATGCGTGGAAGATTTCAAAAATTTTAATTTTATTTCATAATTTGGTAGTCAGCTATTTAGGGAAACTTATCTAAAATGTGCAGTCAAATATCGAGAAATTTCACAAAGATAGGGGCGATATAGTGAGTTGTTTTCTAAAAATAGCTTTATTATAAGGGTTTTTCCACAACTTTTCAATCAACTCACTATATCTTTCTGAGTTTTCACAATATTTGACTGGACTTTTTACAGAAGTTACTCAAAATAGCTGGCTACCAAATTATGAAATAAAAATTTTGAAATCTTACACGCATGCGCAGTTAAAAATTATTTCATACAAGTGACCATATCTCATGAAATATTCAATATATTCATGTTTTAATTGCAGTATTGCTACTGTTCTTTGTCAGGTTTTTGGAAAGTTGTGTTAAATTTGGTTGAAAACTCTGCATGCTATAAACAAAAAACTTTTGAAATTTTCACAAAAACATTAACATCTTCAAGAATATGAGTGCTATGCTTACACAAATGCATACAAATGTTGAACAGGACCCAAATAGTCATTTACCACAGTGACAAACCATTTCCAGCCTTTTCTGTTACATAAGTGATCATAAATATTATTTTATTATTAAATTTATTATTAGCCCCCTAATTGTACCCCCCGATAAATCTTCACCGAGAAATATAAAATCAAATATGTTCTTTACATCCTAGAAGTTCAAGAACAATTCGCCAATAAGGTTGGTAGATATTCGACAAACCGTGTACAATCAAAAGTATCCAGTCCCTGTACCATAACTTTTGGAGACAGTGTAGATAGATGGAGATGCAGTATGCCGTAAAAACGGTTTGCAATATGGTGCCCGTAGTCGCTCAAATTTAAATGCTCTCACTCGACCCAAACAAAACAATCACCTGGAACAGAGACCAAATTCTTTGACATCACCCGTGCATTTTTTTCTCTTAATGAAAGTGATCTGCTTACTTTTAAGCGTTCTAAAGCAGAATTCCATTGTATTATGAATTAAAAACTGTATTACTAAAAGTTTTTCTTTTTTTTTTCGTGAAAGAACATGCTTGTGTTTGACCCGACTGTAGCGAATTTTAGTATTACTTTTTTGGCGTCACCCCCATCCGCCATACTGCATCTCCATCTATCTCTTTCCTCCACGGTGAACAGGTGAAGCCTAATTCCGGATTGTCCGGTTAAAAAAAGTTAAGCTAAGTGACTCAACTTTTATAATATGACCGTAGTATTACACACTCTTAATATGCCGATTTAGATCATATCTACATGCTTGTCTATTGGTTAGAACGCTCGTTATAAGTCAAAAGGTGTCAGTTTCAAATTTTATTTCAGGTTTGGATATCCGTAAGATGTCAGATTCCATTTTGAACAGAGGCTCGTATATCTGATTAGTCCTTGTTTGCAAAGAGTATATACAGCCTCTTTATGGTTCCATATTTTAACAATTTATTGTTCAACATTTTACAAGTCATGGTTCAACGTACAAAGTTTATGGTTCAGCTGACGCGGGGCCCGAATATTGGTATAAGGTTTCGCCATCTTATAGTACCAACTTTTTTGGCATCATGTTTTGATGAAATGTTTAACGAAATATTTGACAGTTTATGGTCAGTATAATGTAGCTGTTGATTGCATTGCTGTGCCATAGAATACGTTACTTATGCAGGTACAGACCAACCCGTGAAACCAGTTAGACAGGGAAGCGGGTGTACAAACAATCACCTCATCGAGTTGACGGCTGAAATTCCAGGATACGTAAAAACTCGATTCACATATTAAAATGCAACAGGTCTGTTAAGTCATATGTTGGTGGAAAACACCTGCAAATCCGATTTTAGGGGTTGACTGGTATGTTTGCCATTGCTCAGTCCTCCATGTTTTCATATCTTTGGGCGCAGGAAAACACTATGACAAACCTACCGAGTCAAGTCAACACGGGTGCATAAAGAGTACTTACAGTGGGTCGCGACCCCTCTTAAACCTCCATCGAAAGTGCAAAAAACATAACATTAAAATTAACCTTTAACTGATGTTACCGGTCTCACAGACCGGTGCTTTTTTCAGTTTTCATAGTTTAACTTGCAAATTTCAGTTTATCTACAAACACTACTGAAATTTTGTTTCGTTTGGAACTTTAATACTAACACCAGAGACTTTGAATAGGTGAATTTTAATTATAACACTACTGTACAAAAAGTTTAGTGCAAAAACATCATCCTATGAGTTAATCGCGGCTTTTATTCATCTTTCGATTTAACGGCCTCACAGACCACTTCACACTAGTTATGTGACAATTTCTGTGACATCAGTTAAAGGTTAAATAAAGCCATGATAAAACTATATAATTTGGATACTCGGGTGGATCATGAAAAAAACCAAAGTTCCTTCGATGCATTCCCGAGTTGGGAGCACCGGGGTTTAAATATAACCCCCCTGTGGCGCAATGACTTTCTAAATTTGAGATGGGAAAGACAAGCATCGGAGGTACCAACAGGCCAGAAGAAGTCTAAAATCCGTTCTGCATATGGATTCCACCAAGATATGCCTTGGCAGACCAGTTTCATTTTAGTATGCTAATCGAGTTCTGTCTAATCCTGGGATTTCAGCCGTCAACTCGAGGAGGTGATGGTCTGTGCAGGCACCTCCCTGTCTAAATCACTTGAAAGAATACCCCACGTAATGCGACATAGTCTTAATTTCATTTAGATATCATGTAACTGAGTTTTAACTTCTTTATTTTTATTTATAAAAGAAATACAGTATAACATCAAAAGTCCGTCATCGTTGGGACCGAGACTAAGCTGGATTTTTGAAAATTCCGAATTTCTGAAGGAATATCAAAAGTAATTCCGATATTCCTAATGGCGCCTTTATTCATAATTTAATATATGAGCAAGTAATAATTATGTGAAAAAAAAAAAGAGAAAAATAAATATTTTAAAAAATCTTGCTTTAACTGATATTTTCTATGTTACAAGTAATCATTTAAGAAAAATCTAATAAACAGTAAAGTCATTTCCTTTCAAGTTTTTTGGCCGTTCTTTCACAAGTTTTTCCTGTATTTCATACAAGAAAAGAATACCTATTTTGGAAATACAGTCTTGTTCTCTAAAGGAGATATTAATTCTCCTGTCAAATTTATGCATTTTTCCAGTGATGCATTTTCTTCTGTCAGTTGCACGATCTCGTCCCCTCACCTGCTACTTGCGTTATTGGCGGTTCTATTGATGCCATATATTCCCAGTTCCGAGTTTTCTTGGACTTCCTGTTCTTCGAGGAACTAATCGAGTCTGACATATGAAGAAAACACGCATTCTTCATAGTTAATTATTTATTTTTCGCACTTTTACTTTCGTACTCAATTTTTTTAATTTGTAAACAATTACTATTCTTCTTTATCCCGTAAGTTCGAAGTGTAAAGAAAAGGGGGGGGGGATGACTTTGATGCCGGATTTTTGAAGTTGTTGGATTTCTGAATGCCGGATTTTTGAAGTCATACTGTATATCGTTCACAAATAAGTAAATAAAGTTAAGCTTTGAATAATTTTAATTTTTTTGCATCATACAAAATCCTAAAATGATATACATTCTATAGCAATCGTGTTTGATCAAAAATGTTCAAAATTTTCACAAAAATTTAAAAACACTTCAATGTTTGATTCTAAATAAAAAGATGTATGAAAATTGTATGCACATAGGGAGGCAAACTACTTCGTAACTGTAATGATTACTTGTCCATTAAACATGCTTTCGAATAAATAATAATAAAATATGTATGAAAAATGAATACATATAGGGAGGCAAACTACTTCGTTTTTGTGACACATACTTTTCTAACAAACATGTTTTCGAATAAATAAGTAAAAAATATGTATGAAAATTGTATGAATATAGGGAGGCAAACTACATCGTTACTGTGACACATACTTTTCTAACAAACAAGTTTTCGAATAAATAATAATAAAACATGTATGAAAATTGTATACATATAAAGAGGCAAACTACTCCGTTACTGTGACAGATACATTTCTGACAAACATATTTTCGAATAAATAAGAAGAAAAGATGTATGCGGAGGCAAACTACTTCGTTACTGTGACACATACTTTTCCAACAAACATGTTTTCGAATAAATAAGAAAAAAAGATGAATGAAAATTGTATGAATATATGGAAGAAAACTACTGCGTTACACTGACACATACTTTTCTAACAAACATGTTTTAGAATAAATAAAGAAAAGATGTATGGAAATTGTACGCATATAGGGAGGCAAACTACTTCGTTACTGTGACACATACTTTTCTAACAAACATGTTTTCGAATACATAATAATAAAAGATGCATGAAAATTGTATACATATATGGAGGCAAACTACTTCGTTACTGTGACACATACTTTTCTAACAAACAAGTTTTCGAATAAACAATAATAAAATGTGTATGAAAATTGTATGCATATATGGAGGCAAACTACTTCGTTACTCTGACATATATTTTTCTAACAAACATGTTTTCGCATAAATATTATTTAATTAATACAGAGAAGCTTCACAAGATTAAAATTTCATTACGGAGATGCTTTAAAATCTTGCTTTTTGAGATAAAATTCTTACTTAATCAGCGCTGAGCACCCTTCCAAAATAAAATTGCGATAAATATTTTTCCAATTCTAATCTTTGATATGCAAATGAGATACTAGGGGAGAAAAACGATAGATAAAAGACTTAAAAACCTGTTTTAAAGAGATCCTTTTTGTTCGCTAAGCTTATGAAATTAGCCGCTGGCTTTACCAAAATTTCTTCAAAATAGCTGTCGCAGAATGATCGCTTTCATAGCTCTCCGAATTCCCTATCGAGAGATAATCTATTTTGTTAGAGAGTGTCCTTCGATATCGCCCCGTCAATCAGCGCTATTAATTTCAGTTTGTTTTTGAGGGTAAACAGCTGTCGCTTAAAACAAACACGTGGGGCGACTTTGAAAAATTATAAATTTAAGATCAAGTGGACGTAATCGGCAATTCTCAGATATTGCTTATCCTTCGATATCTGGTATTCTTCCACTCAAAAGTGGTTTTTCCTGCAAACTTTGTCATGAAATCATTTTTAACTGTACATAATAAATAACCGGTCAAGTGCGAGTGTTATTCGCGCACAGAGGGTGCCGTACAAAAAATATATGAATTAGTAACTGAGCATTGCATTACTCAAATATTTCATTAAAAGTGGCTTTAAAAGCCGGTGATGCATAGAGTAGGAAAATATTTCGGTTAATTACCGACAATTTTTTCCGAAAATCATTACCAACAATCCTTTTATTCTTCTGCGACGATAGCTACCTCCAGCGCTCCTCAACTTGTTTGCTGAACGCCCGCAAATCGAAATTTGTGTGCAACGAAAAAAAATGCGATTTTCTCAAAAATTTTGCGACCTAGAGTAAACTCTATAGTTTTCTTCTAAACTTTAAATTAACTTCTTCTAGACTTATTTTTTCATAATTTTAGTCTCAATAGATTCGGAAATAGAGTCGAGAAGGATATATTTGCGCATTATATTTTCGACGATATCTCAGAAAATATAATACCTGAAATTAAAAGAAATGCATTTTTGAATTCGACGTTATGAAAGCTTTCACACGATATACAAAGAAAAGGTTTTTTTTTTTAAGTAACTTAATTAGACCCTCTACATTTTTCATAAATATATTTGTGAATGGCTAATAATCTATAAATTTGGGCGTCAATAACCTTTATTACTTCAATCAATTTGAACTTTCCACGTTCCATAGCTTACGAATAAAATGGTTGTGTCAGACGCATTGACAGACACATCAGGAGTGATCCTATAATGGTTCCGTTTTTAGGTGCATTCGTAATTATATAAATTATAAATATGTAGCACCTATAGTCGTCGTTCAGTCCGTCCGTCTGTCTGTCCTTCCGTCCGCATATAACAGAACAAAAACTACCCAACCGAATAGTCTGAAATTTTAAATGTATAATTGTTGCAATATCTTGTCGAGCTATTTCAAATTTTATGAAAATCGAATGTATAGTTTAATTACAGGGACAGTCAAAAGTTTTCCATTACACTACGGCCAATGAGAAAAAATGATTTCAAGTGCATTATAATGATGTTGCAGCCTTCGAACAGAATGAAACTGATATGCACTTATTGAAGTGCACTAAAATATACATTCAATACAATATGCGGTGAAAAAAATATTTATAAAACAAGTAAAAATTAAATTTAAAAAATCAAAAAACCCGACTGCGTAAAAAGCGCACTAATTAATTATTTCTCATCAATGTGAAACTATTTTTTATATACTTACCTATTTTTTATTTACTTGTATTGATGACTTTTAACCCTTAAATGCGCAGTTTTTTATTTTGTTTCGAAAAAATTATATATGATTCTCTGAAAGATGTATTACAAAAGAAAAATAATGAAAAAAAAATCAGAGATACATTTTTCATATAATACGTCAATCTTTTCTTCTGTTGCACATCTGCAATATAAGTAAAAACTATTGTCGTGTGGCTGTTTTAAGCTAAAATATTGCAAATTAGTAAATATTTTAATGAGTATGTCTCCAAATACCTTATTTTATATAATTATTTATGTTATAAAACTTAACATGTAACCCTTTAATTCCCATGATAGAATACATTCTAGAAATAACGTAGTTCAGATAATCTGACTTTACACCGGAAAGTTTCAATGGTTAATTTCGCTTTATTTAAATACGGAATGTCTGTTATTAATTAAAGCAGATATTGCTATTTTAATTTTCTGGTGTGAATTAGGTATATACGAATAAAGAAAATCTATTAAATTCAAAACACTGTTGTTTGCATGTACGCAAAGCTGCGCACTAAAGTGTTAAGTTGTGCTTAATTGTTAGTTCCCATCTATAAACACTGTTTTGATGAGGCCTATCGATGTCCATGATGGTTAAAGTTGCAGTAAAGGTAGAGATCCTACCTACACAACTTCAAGGTTGTGTAATATTTAAACTGAGCTTCTGACTGTAAAATAGTCAATGAAACATCGTCTTTATTTTGAAAGACCTATCCAATGATATGCTACTCAATATGGTGCGCAATTTTTTTCGTCTCTACCGCCATTTTGAATTTATAAAAACAAAACCTAGCCTATAACCGTCGGACGATTAAGACGAATCGATAGAGACCTCATTCATTAAAATCCATCCAATTGTTGGGATGTTTCGAGAGTATAAGGAAATCCACATACCCAGATAGGCGTGAAACACATAACCCTTCTTGGCAGTCGGGTAACTAGCTATAATACGAACGCACCCTATCTGCCGCGTTTGACGTAGAATTTCCAATTTGTCAATTTTTAAGTACGGAACCCTAAAAATTGAGTTAATATAACTGAGATTCAAAATAACTGTAATGTGCATTTTAATTTCCCATCAATGAGGTGTCTCTTTGATAGTCGTCTTCGAATAGTGATCAGATAATGACTTAAACAACATTTAGAGTATCTGAAGTATATTAAAAGAAAATCTCTCCTTTCAAAGGCAACAAAATGCATCTTTATTTATTTATTTCTCTCTCTCTCTTTCTTTAAAAATGCAACATACCAGTAGCGCGATATTGCATTTGAATCAGATTTTTCATAACTGTATCTATAAAGAGTTTACGAAAACACGTATTTTTTTGCAGGAAAATACTTAATTAAATATAGATATTATGAATGCATAAATAGATGTAAAAGTCCTGATACTCTTTATGAAAGTGCTTTCTTGTGCACACGCTACATGTGCACGCACCATTTAAAAATTTAATTTAAACTAAAAAAAAAAAAGAAAAGAAAGAAAGAAAGGAAAAAAAAAGAAATAGAGGTAGAGATTTTACAGATAATTCAATTAATTTTTTTTTTTTTTTTTTTTTACTTTATTTTAAATGGTGCTATTTTAGTAAGCCGTTAGTCATAGACATATAGTTCCAATTACAAAAATGCTTTAAATGGGGTAAAGAAATATTTTAAAAGTGATTTGGGTCAATAAAACATTTTTTTTTTAAAATTACGAAATTTAAATTTTTATACGGTCCCCCGGTTTTATAAGTTATGTTTAGTAAAATTTCCCTGTTACTCTGACAAGTAAGACAAAAAAAAAGTCCCATTACTCTACAATTAAAATTGACCGAGTAATAGCTGTTTAAAGTTGGGGCATATTTTTTGTTTCAAACTAGGGGTCATTCACAAATTTAGTAGAAATATAATTTCGTCAGATATATTAAAAAAATGGTTGAGAGTAAAATTAACATTGCTATATAAATTTGAAATCTTTAATCATTCCGACATTACAAAACTATATGCAAACTGTACAGTTTGTAATAAACATATAAGAAGAAAAGAAAACAGGATTTTTGTTAAATAAAATGATGAAAATTAGCAGCCTCAATTCTTTAAAAAATGATGCATATTTTAAAATGTTATCAGATTACACTAGCCTGCAAAAGTTGGGTTATGTCATGTTTGTTGTTGGGTTGGGTAAAAGTTTGGTAAAATTCATGTTTGTTGTTGGGTTGGGTAAAAGTTTGGTAAAATTCATGTTTGTTGTTGGGTTGGGTAAAAGTTTGGTAAAAGTCATGTTTTTTTAATTTTTGATAATTGATTCCTATGTATTCTGTACCGCTGAATCAAAATTGACCTTCATTTTTTACAATCACGTAAAGATTTTTTACAAATTGTAAATTTTAGCATTAAAAAAAGAAAAAATAGCGAAAATTTGATGCTATAAAATAGATGTGATTGTTGTGTATTTAACTTTTGATAACAGATTTTTTTTGTATTTTTTACCGCTGAATACTAAAAATGACCTTCATTTTTAGCTATCACGTCAGGATTTTTAGCAAATTGTAAATTTCAAAGTTCAAAAGTTCAAAGTTAAAACTGAACCTCCCCCCCCCCCCCCCAACACCTCAACGGACCCCTCAGCTGTTTAGCTGTAAAAATCTCAGCGTACGCCAAAAAATTGAATAAATTATTCAATTAAATTAAATTAAATTAAATTAAAAAAGTTTTACATTTGTTTTATGGTATCTGATTTTCGCTAATATTTTAACTTTGACATTTACGATTTGCAAAAAAATTCTAACGAGATGGTTAAAAATGAAGGTCATTTTCAGATACAATGCTAAGAAGTACATAAAAATCAATTATCAAAAGTCAAAAAACGTAGCGATCCCCTCTATTTTATAGTATCTGATTTTTGTTATTTTTTTAATTTTGACAATTTATGATTTGCGAAAAATCCTGACATGATGGTTAAAAATTAAGATAATTTTCAAATTCAGTACTAAAAAATACATAAAAGTTAAAAAACAAAACTATCGCAGTCTTGTGTTATCTAATCTAAAACTTTTTCTTAAACTTCCTGGTGGTAATCTATCCGAATTGTTTTGTGTTATCCTATAAAATAAGTATAAATGGTAACCACGGAAAATAATAATATTAGATTGTCATCGGATTTACTTTAGTATATAAAATTTAATCTCGATCGGATATTTGAAAATGAGTTAGAGTTCGAGTACAAATTTTGAACTGGAAAAACATACATACGATCGTTGAAGTTAAATAAAAACTTATAAAAATAAAATAATTTTTGTTAAAAGAAATCATGAAAAGAAGCAGTCTCAAATCCTTATAAAATAAAACATATGTTAAAATAGAATTATTTTAGACAGTTTGAACTTAATAAATGTTAACGCAATCGTAATACTCGTACGACTCGTAAAGCACAGATACACGTGAAATAATTTCTTCGAATACTTTAAGCACTTGGTATATGACCCCTCAAAACACGGCCGAACTCATTTGTGTTCAGGTGTAGAAAAGTGGTATAAGTCATGCATTTTTAAATTTTCATAACTCGGTCAATTTTAGTGTTATATGAACGGGACTTTTTTTTTTTGTCTTACTTGTCAGTGTAATAGGAAAATTTTACTAAATATCACTTATAGGACCGGGGAACCGTATAGAAATTTAAATTTCGTAATTTTTTAAAAAATGTTTTTATTGACCCAAATCGCTTTTTAAATATTTCTTTACCTCATTTAAAACACTTTTGTAATTGGAACTATAAGTCTATGGCTAATGGTTTAGGAATTAGCCATTGGACACCGTTGAGAGTGGACACCCTGTATATTTAAATATATTACAACCAAAAATAAATGTTGCCTATACAAAAATAATATTTATATTTTAACTTCAAAAATTCATACCACTAATACTATTCCACTTTAACTCATTATTTCTTTTTATGGTACCGACTGGAATAATAACGGAAAATAAATATGAATTCCAACATGGCTTTATTGTCGATTAATACGTTGCAACCAAATATAAAACAACAAAATCAATTTTTCTACTAAACTAATTTTTGAGCTTTCATTTATATGTTTATGGTCGAAAATTGTGTCTTTTAGGTATAGTTAGATTAAAATTTAATTGTATTCCATTTTAATTCATTGTTTCTTTTTGTAGGACCAACTGGAATAATAATCGAAAATAAATATGAATTCCAACATGGCTTTATTGTAGATTAATACATTGCAACCAAATATAAAACAACAAAATTAATTTTTCTACTAAACTAATTTTTAAGCTTTCATTTATATGTTTATGATCGAAAATTGTGTCTTTTAGGTATAGTTAGATTAAAATTTAATTGTATTCCATTTTAACTTATTGTTTCTTTTTGTAGGACCGACTGGAATAATAATCGAAAATAAATATGAATTCCAACATGGCTTTATTGTCGATTAATACGTTGCAACCAAATATAAAACAACAAAATTAATTTTTCTACTAAACTAATTTTTGAGTTTTCATTTATATGTTTATGGTCAAAAATTGTGTCTTTTAAGTATAGTTAGATTAAAATTTAATTGCATTCCATTTTAACTCATTGTTTCTTTTTGTAAGACCGACTGGAATAATAATCGAAAATAAATATGAATTCCAACATGGCTTTATTGTCGATTAATACGTTGCAACCAAATATAAAACAACAAAATTAATTTTTCTACTAAACTAATTTTTGAGCTTTCATTTATATGTTTATGGTCGAAAATTGTGTCTTTTAGGTATAGTTAGATTAAAATTCAGTTGTATTCCATTTTAACTCATTGTTTCTTTTTGTAGGACCAACTGGAATAATACTGTAAAAGCAATTATTTTCGCGAGCCGTAATTTTCGCAAAAATGAAGATGTCGGTGTTTTCGCGAGCTGAAAATTTCGCGAATTTTATATGAACTAAATTGAAAGTTGAAAAATTCCGAAACTACCTAAATAGAACCAACCCCTTTTGCATAAGGCAATTTAAGAAACTTCCTTTTGTCCGAAAGGTTCTTCGCCCTCCCTCCCCAAACGGCCCTCCCCCTACTCTCCCCATCGCTCGGCTTCAAAGAAGCTGGTATAAATATTGTAAGTGAATGACTGCATTCTATTATTGTTTTTATTCAAGAAGTAATTGCATCGTATTCAAGAAATAGTTGTAAGTATTTAAGAAATTTTTGTACTTATTTCTTATTTAAGTAACTGTAATCATTAAATTTTGGATAAGGGAAAATTTTCTGATTTTTTATTATTATTTGAGGCGAAAAAAAATATATATTTCGCGTGGCTTAAATTTTCGCGATTACGACGGGCTCGCGAAAATCGCGAAAATTAAAGCCTCGCGAAAATAAGTGTTTTTACAGTAATCGAAAATAAATATGAATTCCAACATGGCTTTATTGTCGATTAATACATTGCAACCAAATATCAAACAATAATAATAGTTTTTCTACTAAACTAATTTTTTTAATAGAAAGGAAAAAATATTAAATCTTTGAAGCACAA
Source organism: Maratus speciosus (assembly GCA_963932465.1). Taxonomy (NCBI): domain Eukaryota; kingdom Metazoa; phylum Arthropoda; class Arachnida; order Araneae; family Salticidae; genus Maratus; species Maratus speciosus. Next base: position 531,246,843 of record OZ010792.1, read on the forward strand.
CTAAGTTCTTAAAATCATATTTTGTAATAATGAGTACCATTATAATCCCCCCTTCTTTTTAATATCAGAAAAAACTATCCTTATTAACTTTGGGCAAAAAATATTGTTAGCAGTAAAGAAAACATAGAAAACGTAAAAGCATTATCCAACCTCAGTCGTATTAGTTCAAATTTTACAAGTTTCATTTTTTGTTGCCTATTATATGCATTATAAAACATAGTATTGAAATAACGTAAAGTTAAAACCCCAGGTATGATCCTCTTTAATCATAATAACTAAGGATAGACCGAAACCGAAAACGAATTTCGGTAATCTTTCTATCGGCGGCCGAAAACGAAAAAGAAAATGTCCAAAATTTTTTTTAAAGAAATTAATCTATACATAAAATTATAGAATTATTAATTAATTATACATGTAAGTATACATGTCTCCCAAGCTGGACTCTCTGCGCCTCGGGCCAAAGCTTTTCATTTTCATATACAATAAAATGTAATTGTTTCATCAACGACACAGAATGATTTTCAAACTATACGAGTTTCATCTATTTAAAAAATGTTTGAGGTATGCATACCTCGATTGATTTTGTGTAATGAATTTTGTATATGATCATCTGTTATACTAGAACTTTCTCAAAAAGTATTCGAAACACTTCTGCGGTTTCAAACTAAAAATTTTCTATTCCTGTTAAGCCTGTAGCTTTTAAGGAGCACTTGAAAAGCATCTTCAAATTTTAGTCCTATATGCATTGCTTGGTTTATAATTTGCACTCACGTCTTGAGTCAGTCATGAATGATCATTATAAACAGTGAAGTTCATGGCAAACAATAAAGAGTGTCTCTATTGAGCCGATAACAGCTCAAATCAATGAGTAATGTTCAAAATTTCTGAAGGAAGAAACGAGATTTTTGAAATACAGATAGCTTCGGTGGAGTTTCGCTCCTGTCGAATTTTTGGCAGCCTTTCTTTTATGGCATATCTGAGTAACCTGAATTTGTCTATCTCTTTCTACTGCAGTAAAAACATACACAAAGCGAGAGACAAAGAATGTTAGGGGGCGGGATCAAACAAGAATAGCAGTTTTTCTAATTTAGCGGGGTTTTGTTTCATTCAAATATCTACCACTATTTACGATTAGTAAATTTCGCTTTAATTAATCGTTAAATAAAGTAAATAATCCTTTTCGGAAACAGTGTTTTTTATCTGAGTAAAAAAAAAAAAAAAAAAAAAAAAAAAAAAATCCGCTAAATTGGCAACACTCGGGAAGACAGGAGGGATTCGTATCTTGATTAATTAATTCGCATCTTAACCCTTATGCTCCAACGGGTCTTTTAAGTCCATTAAGGCTGTTCTCAAATCCAAAAGGGCAACTTTATGACATAAGTTTTAACTTATTTTTGTTCGGAAATGCATGAAACTAGCAGGTGTTGTTGTTCAGAAACTATGTCACCGAGCTGGGGTTTTTTTTTTCGTTTTTTTGCAAACGCATTAGATGTTTCAGAAAATAGTGTCAAAGTGAGAGTTTTGAACAGAATTTCAGCACAAAAGTAGAATAACCACTCAAGAAAGGGCGAGAAACGTGTTTGTCAAGTGATCAAAATCGCTTGTAGCTCAACAGGTAATTTATGGATCAAAAAATTGAAAACACAGTTCGATTCCAAATCGCTATGGTTAGGCTTTCCAATTTTATATCTTTCCGTTAAAAAATGAATTTGTAAATGTGTCAAAACGTTTTGCGCTTGTTGAGCAGAGCAGTTGAGAACAGCCTTAAAGAAAATACAATATAAAATTTATTTAATTTGTCTACTCATAAAAGTATATGGTATTTTTCATGCAAAATACTTTGCTGGATCATATTCAGTAAGCACAGCGAAACAGTCGAAGATAAATATATTTTTAATGTGGTTATTTTCTCATCCATTTACATGCATTTAGCTTTTTGTCCTATTAAAAAATATTTTACGAAAAATTTGCAACTACAAAACACTTCTCAGCTACAGACAGGATCACAATACATTTACATTTACGTACATTGTTCTTAACGAATTGTGAGGTTACCTAGCTGTATTTTTTTTATAATTAATCTAATTATTCTTGTAAGTATTTTACAAAAAAAAAAAAAAAAAAAAAAAAAAAACCTCTAACTACCGATTTATTAAATCAGTTTTATTTAAAAATCTATCTAAAAATCAAATTGTTATTATATAAGTTGTTTTGGATATCTTCAGGCATTAACGAAGATAATTATTGAAGAGTTGCACATTTCTGATTTATAATTCGGGACATAAAGGGTTAAGATAAAATTATAGCACAATTAATGTAATGGAATAATTAAATTTAAAAAATCAAAAAACCCGACTGCGTAAAAAGCGAACTAATTAATTATTTCTCATCAATGTAAAACTATTTTTTATAATACTTACATATATTTTTTTTTATTTACTTGTATTGATGACTTTTAAGTTGCGTTTAATTGTTAGTTCCTATCTATAAACACTGTTTTGATGAGGCCTATTGATGTCTATGAAGGTTAGAGTTGCAGTAAAGCTTGAGATCCTACCTACACAACTTCCAGGTTGTGTAATATTTAAACGGAGCTTCTGACTGTAAAATAGTCTAGAAAACATCGTCTTCATTTTGAAAAACCTATCCAATGATATGCCACCCAATAGGGTGAGTAAGATTTTTTTCTTCTTCTCTACCGCCATTTTGAATTTATGAAAACAAAATCTAGCCAATAACCATCGGACGGTTAAGACAAATCGATAGAGGCCTCATTCATTAAAATCCATCCAGCCGTTGGGATGTTTCGAGGGTATAAAGAAATCCACATACACAGATGAATCTTGTATCATGATCTGTAAGATGGGTTAATTCAGAATGTAGGTATTAACCCTCTCGCTGCGTATTTTTTTTTTTTAATCAAAATAGGTTTAAAAATTGCGATTCTTTTTAAATTACATATGTCAAATCTATACATATATTTTAGAGTTTAAATATGTAAATTTTTTTTGTAAAAGAGTTTTTTCTTTTAAGCCAAACATGAATCAATAATTAAACATTTAAATCAGGCTAAATCAGGTCTATCACTGGAGACTATTTTTATATTCTTGCACCACTCACGATTTTTAGAAAATTAATTTTGCAGTATGCTTCTCTTGTCTATATGGATGAAATCTATATGGATTTTTTTGTATTTAAAAATTGGTCCGAGTTGAATTAAAAATAGTCGCCAGTAGGAAAAAATGAATGCACAAATTTTGCTATTTTACGTTGCCCGAGGAAATCTCGGGTAGCGCAGTGAGAGGGTTAATATGCAACTTGTGCTAAAAATTCTCCAAGGACTGTATTCTATATAATAAATCAATGATAATGCAAACATTTAGGGGAAAGTATTTTAAGAGTTCACACTTATTCCGCTGAAACCCCATTCATTTATAAGTAATATTTAAAATTTATAAAATATATTTATTTAGATAAAGCAAAAAATTATGCATTGAAATAATTTCTCATTTCTTCATTTTGGGGTTTACTGCACTTGGATCAAATGCTATCAAGTAAAGAAAAACTCATTTTTTATTAGAGATTAATTTTCAATATTTTCGCCTGTTTAGGATCAGAGTTGCTAGTTTGGCCTCCTTCAAAAATTTCGAGGTCATACAAGTAAGATATAAAAAAAAATAATAAAGAATAGTATTTTATGTTTTATTTAATGAGAGACATTTAGCGATCACCTAAAGTAAAAAAAAAATTCTTTCGAAATTTCTGGTGTGAATTTGAAATCTCGAATTAAAATTGGAGGCCGAACTGGCAACACTGTTTAGAATAATTCAGGAAGTATGAATAATATGTTTTCTTTCTTTTTAAAATTTTCAACTACAAAACACCTCTCTTATACAGATGTTCACAATACATTTATCTACATTGTTCTTGTAAGAATTGTGAGTTTTCCATAACAGTATTCTTTGTTAATTAATCTAATTATTCTTCTCAATATTTTACAAAAATGAACTCTAACTACCGATTTATTAAATCAGTTTTATTTCAAGGTCTGTCTAAAAGTCAAATTGTTATTATATAAGTTGTTTTGGATCTCTTCAGACATTAACGAAGATAATTATAGAAGAGGAGCCAATTTCTGATTTATAATTCAGGACATAAAGGGTTAAGCGTGATCTTTTGTTCAAAGAACAGGAAATTTATTGCGAATTAAGTGGAATCGCATAATAACCGTTCGCGTATTATACGTGATGTTTTTGCATTATTTTTATGGGCGATGTTCAAGGAATCGGAAAAAATCCGCGTATTAACCCTTTAGTTCTCAGCTTTGCATATATGCAAACAACAGTGTTTTGAATTTAATACATTTTTTTATTCATATATACCTAATTAGCACCATAAAATTAAAATAGCAATATCTGTTTTAATTAATAACAGACATTCCGAAATTTAAATAAAGCGAAATCAACCATTGAAACTTTCTGATGTAAAGTCAGATTCTCTGAACTACGTAATTTCTAGAACGTATTCTATCATGGGAATTAAAGGATTAAATGTTAGGTTTTATAAAATAAATAATAATATACAATAAGGTATTTGGAGACCATAGATTAAGGACCAAGATAGGACATTTACGACAAAATCTGTAATGGCAACAGTACTAGCGTCACTACCGACAAGGGGGAAGAATTAACAAGCCTCCGAAATTTACCTGTGTTGAAGAAATATGTTTACGTTCTATGTTTTGAATATCTTTCTTTCCTAAAATGAAGTAGGGGCAGACGATATTCTATTTATGCTTTATTTTATTTAGCTGCTTTTTCTTTTTATCGTACTTGTATCGTTCATTTTTAACTTACAAAATGATAATTAGAGTAATAATATAAAAGAAAACCCTAGAAAATTCTGTTAATAACGTAAATATGTAAGTTTATGAGATTAAATTGTAAAAAATCAAATTCAGGTATTGTGTTAATTTACTCATATCGAATAAAACTTTATTGAGTGTAATGTCACTACCTCTATTTATTTTTAACTGTTAGATTTATATAATTCTAAAAATTTGTCGAAATGAATTTTTCCCCATCTGTAATTTTATTATTATTTCTTATATGTTAATGTTATAAATATTATTGAATTGGTAGTACGTCATTTACATTGAAAACAATATTTTTATTTTACCTGTAAGAAAGTGAAAATGCGTAAATTTTAAAAGATTATTGTAACGATTGTTTAATACGTTAAACTTCATAAATTAATAAAACATAGGCTTTAAAAATTTTCCTACCGAATGGGAATATTTATGAAATTTTCTGGGATTTGTAAAGTGAAATACTTCGTATATTTTTATGTTACACCATTACTTTATGTAGCTTTAAATCCAATTGCATCATATTTACTTCATATATCGCATTCAAGACGAAATTTTTACCTCGTTTTTCGTTGCACTAATATTGTTCACTCATCATGTAAAAAAAAAGCATATATCCGTGCATGAACATCGAATAGATATTAGATATATAAAATAGAATATCTATTCTGTGTTCATGTATCGGTGTAAGATTCTATTGAAAACGTAAACATGAAACATTAAAAAAAGAAAGATCACAATAAGGTAAATGCTCAATGATAAAAATTTTACAAGGATGGGGAGTTTCTTCCCCATTGTCACTAAGAGCGCTACCGTCGCAATCGCATTACCATTACGCTCTATGGAAATGTCCCATCTTGAATGTTAATCTATGTTGGAGACATACTTCTTAAAATATTTACTAATTTGCAATATTTTAGCGTAAAACAGCCACACGACGGTAGTTTTTACTTATATTGCAGATGAGCAACATAAAAAAAACATTGACGGTATTACATGAAAAAAGTGTCTCTGATTTTTTTTCATTATTTTTCCTGTGTAATAAACCTTTCAGAGAATCATATATAATTTTTTCGAAACAAAATAAAAAATCGCGCATTTAAGGGTTAAGGGAATACAAGACTGGGTGCAATCCTATGGAAAATATGCCAGCTTCAAGAACCGTTTCCTCGGAAACTACCCGACCGATTTTGGCGAAATTTAAAATCCATATTTACTGGATTATGCTCCAGATAGTTGGCAGACAGTTTTTTTCTTCGACTAAAACTTTTTATATTTTAGAGCAATGTAAATTTTTCAGATTTTTTCTACTGAAGCTAATTAAAGTTTTTTAAAACTGTCTGCCATGTACGATCTTATATTTATGCTCTTCCACCAGAAAAAAAAATTTCAAAATCGCTCGAGTACTTTAGAGATAATGGGATTTTTACCTGAAAAGTACGATATTTCAGGAGACGCAAAAAACTTAGACATTTCTAACTTGTGTGAAGTTCTTGCACAATTTTATCAAACACATGAACTAAAGTATAGTAAATACTTGGATAAAATTTAGTTTCATATAATAAATGATGTAATGTTTTAACCCTTATCGGTTCTATGTCACTTCTCACATGACTTCCGGACCAGCACCTCTTACACGAATTTTATTCGGTTAGCACCACTTTTTTTTATAAGAAAGACTTTTACTTGTACTTTGACATCATGTGCATTTTATTACCCGACTGAAAAGAAGGGTTATGTGTTTCACGCGTATCTGGGTATGTAGATTTCTTTATACCCTCGAAATATCCCAACGGCTGCATGGATTTTAATGAATGAGGTCTCTATCAATTCGTCTTAACCGCCCGATGGTTATAGGCTAGGTTTTGTTTTTATAAATTCAAAATTGCGGCCATAAATTACAAAATGGCGGTAGAGACGAAAAAAAAATTACACACCCTATTGAGTGGTATATCATTGAATAGGTCTTTCAAAATGAAGACGATGTTTCATTGACTATTTTACAGTCAGAAGCTCCGTTGAAATATTACACAACCTGGAAGTTGTGTAGGTAGGATCTCTAGCTTTACTGCAACTCTAACCATCATAGACATCTATAGACCTCATCAAAACAGTGTTTATAGATAGAAACTAACAATTAAACACAACTTAAAAGTCATCAATACAAGTAAATAAAAAAAATAGGTAAGTAATATAAACAAGTAATATAAAAAAAAAAAAAAAAATATTTTAAGTCAATTCCTACTTGGGTCAATAAGAGAATGTTTTTTCGTCCATTCTTCTTTCTTCTTCTTGAATAGAGCTTAAAACGCCTTGATCAAGAATAGGGCTCTCTCGGTCTTAAAATACCTTGATCAAGAAAAGGGCTCTCTCGATTATTGAAAATTAATTAATTTAATTTAATTAATGAATTAATATTTGAAAAAAATTGTATTAACATCAAGTGTCATCCAGTTTTAGTTAGTACAAGTTTAAAAAAATTTATTTGAGCTTGATTGGAAGAATAATAAGTATTTTATTAATGATTGAAAATTTGAACAAGATATATATAGCGAGAGTGTCAGCTAATAGTAGGAATTGAAAAAAAAAATAGTTTCACATTGATGAGAAATAATTAATTAGTTTGCTTTTTTCGCAGTCGGGTTTTTTGATTTTTTAAATTTAATTGTTTATTTTTAGTAAAATTATTAAGTAGCATTTATACTACAGTTAGACTTTCTATCCAAATGGCTCATTCATTTTAGACATTCATCAATAGATGCGGCATAAAGTTGAAGTCACTCGGAAGCCCCGCAAAGTGGCAACACTGTTAAGCCACTGTTAATACTACAAAATTTATTTTACAAATATTGCAGTGCTAGTAGAATTTATAAATAGAAATAAGTATAAAATGTTAGCGTAAAATTAATGTGAATGGGCGTGGCGTCCGAGTCGGTGTATGTCCTTGAATTTTTACGATTACAGTAGCCTTCCCCTTAACCGGCCTCCTCTTAAACGGAACTCCGCTTTAACCGGCAGACTTTTTTCCCCAACATCAGGTAAAATTCAGAAAGGAAAATTTCTGTTTTTATTTCTTTATGGATAATTAACTCAAATTTACATAATGTAGAATAATTTCAACTTCTTATAAAGGTATGTGACAAGATTTTCAACAATTTAATTTGTATTAAATATTGTTCATTATTTGTTATTAGTGATAATTTTTATTTCATTTCAGTTGATTACAACGAGTATTCATTTCACAAAATATAGAAAATATGTACTTTTTTAAAACTGCCCAAATTAAAAAACTAAATGCATCCTACGTATTTAATTAAATAATTATGCAGTTAATTATTTATTTTTTTTTACTTCTCCGGTTTAATCGGTTTTCCTCTTAACCGGCTAACCCTCGGTTCCGTTTAGGCCGGTTAAGCGGGAGGCTACTGTATTTCTAATGCTCAGAAAAAAAACCGGGCATACCAATACAGGGTTCGTACGGGTACCGTTATTTTCAAAGCCAAATATCAGTATTTGTTTATAGAAAAAAAAATCTAGTTTAAACGCGCGAAATTTTGCCTTATTTAAGGAGATATTTTTTATAAGAAAATACTGGTACCGAAGAATTTCTTAGTCTGGAAATTCAAGGACCCGAATGAACCCTGCTAATGGATTCAGGAAGGTTCAAAGAACTTTTTAAGCCAATAAAACAAAAATCAATTTTTTCAAAATACTTCACTCATGTCTTCCCTTAAGCGGGATTGCGTATTAACCGTATTTGTCCCGGGTTCGATTGTACTTTAAAAAGTGCAGAAAAATCATTAGAGATTTTTTTCTGCTTTGCTATGTATAAAGGATGACACACACTAATGAGCAAAATAACGAGAGGCGATATAACTGAGCGAAATAACGAGAGGCGATATAACAAGCACTACTTTAATCTTTTACGCCGATTAATTTATGTTTTGTTTTGCTGTGTGTGTAGAAAAAAAGAAAAAAAGCAACATTCCTTAGCGTAAGTTTATTTTTCGGCGTTTGACGTCAATGTTCGTTGAAATGTGGTTTCACTCGATCCTCGAAAAAATTATCGAATGATTTGTAACTTTCGATTATTCTTGATGGAATTGAGGGCTGATTGATGGATAGGATTATTTTTGCAAATGAAAAAGAAACTTGAAATTTAAATTCTGAAGCAATGAACAGGATTGCATTTAACTTAATCTTAATTATAACTCTTTTATTTAACTTTTTGTATGTAAAGATGTAAGTTTGGAATGTATTTTTAACCCACTTTCTCATAGGCTAGAATTACAAAAATTTTATGTGTGACATTTTCAAGCTTAACTACATTTCGTATATTAAGAGATGTTTGCAGTATGTAAATAAAAGCATATACAGGGTTATGCTAAGAACTGGACACATGGACTTAAAAAAGAGAGTGTAAACAAGTTTAAAAAATGCAATTTAACAAATTACAACGACCATTTGGAGAATGATTTTTTCAAAGACTAAAATTTAAGACGTAAAAAATAGCACGGAGTTCATCATATACATTAAGTACGCCATGAATTAAACAGTAGTAGTGTTATTACACGTAAAAATTGCAAGCGGCGGAAATCGCCTGCGACTCGTACGTATTATCCACCTGAAACTTACGTATTCTCCAAGCATCTCATTGGCTGTTTGGGAAAAGGCTTTTCCATCGTCAGATTTCCAAGAAATCTGATGGCCCATTTTAAATGAAATTTATTTCTTAAACTTCGAAACATCCCACAATATTACTTTTTATACCGTCGTATAGAAAAAAAAATGTACTTTTAAATGCAATTTGTTTGAAAGCTGTATCTCAATTTATTTCGGAGTTATTAATTTTTTTTGTAGTTTTTATTACTTTTTTGTCATAGTGGCAACACTCTGTTGTCCATCTCTGTTGAAAGTAAATGGAAATACAGATTACTGTATAGACCAATCAGAAAACGAATAAAAATGATGATTAAACCAATAAAAATCTTCACATATCCTTTCGATTTCCTACCCTGACGAGGACAATAACCATTTTTCCAAATGGTTAATAAAAAGTTTTCGAATTTAAAAAATAAAAATTAACGAGGTGGAATCCGTCGAAATTCGACGTTAAAAAAAGTTTTAAAATGACCTCTTCAATCATATTTCCTTTCAATTTTATATTTTCTGAAACGCAATCACTGTTTTAAGCTAATTAATTGATGGTGAAATTATTTTTCAGTAATAATAAAACAGTCTGCAGATGAGACATATTTTTAATGATTTCAACTGATAATTTATTTGTATGGTTTCTTCGTTCCCTTTCCATAATTGAGGTATCTGCCCCTTTTCCACAATCGGAGATCCTTTCCTTGTTATAAAGTAACATACCAAATGGATATGTAAAAAAAATAATGAAATACAATTCCTAGCATTTTTTGATGCAAAATATATTTCAAACAATTTAGCATTCTATTAATTTTATGTTCAACATAAACTGAAAATGTGTCTTTTTGGTTGGCAGATTTCAGTTTAGTGCCAAAATGCTGCACCTTATGGATAATCTGATCTTATGATTTATCGTTTTTTTCCCTCCACTTTTTTAATATGCTCCCAATCCTTCATGTTTTCATACCTTTTGGTGCAGGAAAACACAATGGTAAACCTACGACTCAGCCGCTAAAATCGAGTTTTCAGGTGTTTTCCACCAAGATAGGACTCGGCAGACCGATTGCGTTTTAATATGCGAATCAAGGTTTAACGAATCCTAGAATTTCATCCGTGAACTCGATGAGGTGATTGTCTGTGCTGCCGGCTCCCGGTCTTATAAGGTCTGCAATTCTAATCTTTATAATTAATAAATGAAAAATCAGTGAAAATTACGTCATGTGTTGACACCATCATGTCAATTTTTAACTTTACTTTTGTCAAGGTAAAAACACACTTTAGAGATTAAAGTAAGCATAAAGTCGCTTTCACTGGCGAAAACTTTTCACACGAACTTTGTATACGTAAGTACTTAACAACCATGTATTAAAATAAAAACGTATTTTATATTTCATTGTAATGAAAAAAAAAAAAAAAAAAAAAAAAAAACGAAATAAAGTACACGTGCGCAGGGCTTAATTTGCGCCGGAGACCACCGGAGCTCAGCTACGGTACTTCTCTGTTTTTAGCAAATTTTTAAATTTTGGTCGAAATTCACCGGAGCTCATAAATACAGGGCTCCGGAGCCCAGTGCAATACCGCTTCCGAAAAACTAAAGCCTAAATTACACAGTTAAACACAGTGGAACGGTTGACAGTTAATCATATACAGGTATATATATTTAATTTTTTTTTTTTTTTTACTAAAGAAAATGCATTAAATTTTGAAAATAATGTATATGAAAAATATAAATATGAAGAATGGAGTGACGGCGGAGGGGGGGGGGGGGGGGGGAGAGAGAGCTTGCTACGGTTTTAGTGCTGCCGAATATTAGGGCTCCGGTACTTTTTTTGTTAGAAATTAAGCCCTGCACGTGCGTATATAATATTTTTTACAAAACTTGCAAATTAAAAAATATGTCCAAAAAGGCAACGTGTCTGAACGTTTTTCATTATTTTTTTTTTCTCTGCAACAATGGAAGTAATCGGATTGCCACCGTTTTGAAAAAATTATATAAGATAAACATTTAAAATCTAAAAATGGGAGTTTAAAAAAAAAAAAAAAAAAAAAGCTAGTGCAAATTAACAGTTTAAAAATTAGAAAAAATTACATAAGATAAACATTTTAAATTAAAATCTAAAAATGGGAGTTAAAACAAAAAAAAAAAAATTAGCAAAATTGACTCAGTAGAAAGTTTAGGGCAGATGACTAAAAAAACAGCCTTCTCTTTTAAATATATAGATTTTCTCATTCGTTTAAAAGTACTCACGACTTATTTTTTTAAGTTATAAAAAAAATGTTTGCAGTTAAAATATATTCTAAATGAACACATTTAAAATAGATATGTTTATTAAAACGAAAATATGAAATGGAAAAAAAATCGATTTTACTACAAAAAAATCATTTATTTTCGAATAAAAATATAATATTCACATTTTACATCTAACAATCTTAAAAAGTATTTATAATTCATATTTTTATCCTATATAACACTAAAATGTTAAAACCACAACCACAATCTCATTAACGACGAAATCTTCCTGAAATTAACTTCAGAATTCTCAGCTTTCTAAAGAAATTATTCAAACCGCACCCATCTGAAGGATACATAATATATTTACTTAAAACTGTGCACTTCCGAACAAATGAAGCCTAACGGTTAAGATACTCGGCTCATAACAGTGAGATACTTGGTTCAACTCCAACGTCAGTGCCTTTTTTTTTTATACCTAATATCTTCAATTGAAGAACATTTTACCTCCTGTAACGGAGAAAAAAGAAAAGGAGATTCTTCAAATAACGGAAATATCCCGGTACAGCTGCTGCCAGTACAATTTCCGTGAATTGAAGAAAGTATTTCTGAGAGTGAATGATTGATATCCTACTGTCTTTCCAGACTAAAATGACAAAAAAAAAATGATACTTTATACTTCAGATTAAAATTCGTGACTCGAACCCGTATCTTTAACAAGAATTTTAATACGGAAGCTTTATTTTCTTATTATTTTCTGGGTTTTTTTTCCTTTCTTTTCTTTATAGATAAAAAGTTAACAGACATCCCCAATAAAATTTTAAAATTCATAAAAGAAGAACAAATAATGATACGAAAGTACGGTTTTGCACTAGCATTTTCATGATGTCAGATTTTTTTTTTTTTTTTAAACAGCAAAAAAAAAAAAAAAAAAAAAAAAAAAAAAAAAAAAAAATGCAGTCCAAAAAGTCATCGATAAAGAGCTCGAATACGAATGTATCTTCCAAAAGTATACAAATGAAGATTATTATAAAGAATTCACAATTCGAATTTTTCTTCAATCTGACATGTAAGATAATGTTGCCTAGGAATTTCGTAAACAGCAAAGCAGCAATGACTGTTTTCCGAAAATTTTACCAAAACAGCATCTAAAGAAGTAATTGATCTCCGGCACATAGTAGTAACCATTCTGTGCTCCAAACTGATGATTCAGTCAAATAAAGGATCCACCGTGCAGTCGATTCTTTTATAATCATCTTCATTTGATTCATTTTCTGCAACTAAAAACGAATAAAGCAATTTTGGTTCCAGAAATCTCACAAAATTCAAAGTTCCTTAACTCGATAAGTCGTGATAGTACAAAAATAGAATTTTCATTGTTTTCCTTGTTAGAACAAAGAGAAAGTTTTTCTAAATATCTATCAAAATTTTAATTTTGTAGCGTTTTAACTCTTTATGTACTAACGGCACTTTTAAGTACCATTAAAGAAAATTTATTGTAAAATGTATTTAATTCGTCTACTAATAAAAGTAGATGGCACTTTTCATGCAAAATAATTTGCTCAATCCTATGTAGAAAGCACAGTGAAACAGTCGAAGCGAAATATTTTTTAATGAGGTTATTTTCTCAACCATTTACCTAGGTGTAGCTTTTATCCCATTAAAAAATATTATCGAAAAATGTGTAACTTTAAAACGCTTCTCTGTTACAGATAGGATCACAATATATTTATTGGCACTGTTCTTATAAGAATTGTGTGATTTCCATAATAGTTTTTTTTGTTGTTGTTGTTCATTAACCCTTAAATGCCTGACTTTTCAAAAATCATTGTAATAATGTTTTTCGGCTTTCATTTTTTAAATAAATCATGGGAAAAATACTTAAAAAACATCCTATTTTGTTTTAAGTATGGTTTACGGCTAAAAAAGAGTTTATTACTAATCGGCAATACTGGTCTTTAATTGAAAAAATAATTTTCTTTGATAAAATTTTATAATATTAAACAAACAAGAATTTTAGGAACTATAATAAAAAATAAATTTTACTTGCTCACTGCAGAATAAAATAGGGTATTTCGCAAGCTTCCAAACAAAACAAAAAGAACAAGTAGCAACAATTGAAAAAATAAATCTAACTTTATTCTTAAACAGCACAAGTGTTGCCATCTATATGTTGAAAATATCGATTTAATAATATTTTCAGAATGTATTTTATTGGCAACATTAGGCATTATAGCTTCAATACTATTCTAATTGTATTTTACAGCGTAAATTGGGTATGTTGCCGAAAAGCAACACCCGACATTTAAGGGTTAATCTAATTATCCTTGTAAATATTTTACAAAAAGAGCTCTAACTACTGATTTATTAAATCAGTTTTAATTACAAAAATGATCTAGAAATCAAATTACTATTATACACGTTGTCCTGGATATCTTAGACGTTAACGTAAATAATTATTCAGGTGATAATAGATATTCAGATAATAATTATTCAATTTTTTTATTCCAATTTTAGGATATAAAGGATTAAAAAATAACTATTTTGACATAAATGGATTCTCTTATGACGAAGAACAACTTTTGAAATATTTTTGCAATTGGAAGTATACCTCTAAAGCTACCTGTTTAGCAATTAGCTATTGGTCAACTATAAGAAGAGACAACAACCTTAATTTAATGTAGGGGAAGGAAGGGTAAAGTGCCACCTAAGGTTCTATGAATTTTTATGATACCTTTTAATCAGTAAAATTCCAAACACAAATACCACAGTAACAATAACTTTAGTTTCAATTGCTTTTTACTTTTTCTAACACGTTACTTTAAAATAAAAAAGTACAAAATCGCCACTTTGCCCGCACCTACGCCAGGTAAAGTGGTCAGCATCGATAAATAAACAAATCACATTGATTCAGGATGTATATTTTTTAATCAACACAAGCGAAAGTAACCCACAATAAGAATAAGTATTATGTTTTGCAATATTTTAAGAATTAAATCGTTAAAAGATACGGTAAACAGTAATAAGTATCAATATGACACATGGTGGAAAACAAGTGCCCCCAGCAGACATGCAGACCGCAAATGTCAAGAGTAAGCCTTTCTCTGCAGACATTATTACCCCGACCTGTCTTCTTTCTTTCAAAGGAAATATTTTATTATGGATGATGAATAAAAAATCGCTTCCGGGCAAAACAGCCATCTGGCGATTTTCCACGATCTCTTTGTGGCCACTTTGCCCGGAATGATGCCATTACAAAAACTGTGGCATAGCATCTAATCTACAGGACTAAGTGTTTTCAAACACACGTCATTTAAAAGGTACTCACGCTAATAAAACAGCACAAGAGCGAATAATTGTATAACACTACATAATATTTAGCTATAATCAAGAAATTGTACCCCAAAAAAAAAAAAAAAAATCCCTGCCGGCCCGGCCTACAGGCGGAGGTAGATTTCGAAGTTGAATATATTAATTGCACCAACAAAAACTAAATAATGATAAATCCACTTTAACAGTTTTATCTGACCGGTTTTGACGAGTTTTTATTTCATTTTTATATAATAGCTGGTTTTATCAGAATCATGTTAAGGCAATATTAAAAAAAAATACTTTTCCATGCTCAACAACTCGAAATTTTCTGGCACATTTTCAGATTAATTTTTAATAGAAAAAATACGAAACTTGCTGACGTGATTTTTGAAAAGATTTATAAGCGACACGTGTTTTTATTTTTCTTTCAATTAAATGAAACTTGATTAATAAACAATTATTTTCTCAGTAGGGCAATATTTTTCGTTTCTAACACAATCGCTTCGGGAAAATGGGTTCAAAATGCCCACTTTGACATCATTTTTTGAAATATATTCTGCCTGTATCAAAAAATAGATCATTACGGTACATTATATAGTTTCTGAAGAAGAGAAGTTATCCATTGGACGCTAGAGAGCAAAAATTAATTTAAAAATGAGTAAGAAAATAAGCAGTTTGGATTTGAATACATTCTTAATAAGATGATTTTTTTCTTCATCCGCTATGTATTTTTAATTTGTTTTTGCTGTAAGAATTGGTCCTATCAAAAACCTGTCTGTATAAATGTTGAAGACAATATTAAGAAGATATATGATAAATTCACGGGGATTTTATATCTTGTGAATTGACGGAGTTATGGAAATTTTTCTTCTTCAACCCCCCTCCCCCCTTTTTGTTTTCGTTTTTAATTTTCTTTGCGGTACGAATTGATCCTATCAAAAACTTGTGAATATAAAAGTTGTAGATAATATTAAGGAGATGTATAATAAAATTAATTGGATTTGATATCTTGAGAATTGACGAAGTTATGAATTTTTTTCTCCCAAAAACCCTATTTTTTGCTCCCCTTGAGCCCATTTTTAATTGTATCAAAAATCTGTGATACATAAATTTTTTGGCCTTATTTTTAGAAGTAATAAAAACTTTAAACTGATTTGATATGTACAAAAATTAAGAAGTTATGTGGGTTTTTCGGTTTTCACAAAACCCCTCCCTATTTCCATCCCCTTGATCCGATTTTGCCCATTAACGAACTTGACCGAGATTTTATGCCCCTTGATTTTATGTATCAGTTTGGAAGAGATTTGTGTAGATTTGTGGAAGTTATCGTGTCCAGAAGAAAGTGATATAGATAGATAGATAGATAGATAGATAGATAAAGTTTTTTACTGGGGGTGGTTTTGGGTTCTAGGGGTCATGATCGGCGTAGATCTGCAAAATTTTGTCAGAAATTCCAACATAGGAACGACGCCAATAGGTAGTATTTCATATGAAATCTACCTAAAATGAGAAAAAACAATAAAATGATTTCAGAACTAGCAAAATGTAAGTTTCCGCTTCAAAGTCTCAGGCAATACTACCAGCATCTGTGACGACTGTTTCGCCAGTTCTTGCGTAGCGGGGGCACTATACAGTGGGGAAAAACTCAATTGGACATTCTGCCCCCACTGATCACTTTACCCGTCCTTTCCTTACTTGATAATGTCCTACCGAGTATTTAAGGTTATTTGACGATTTCGATTTTCTAATAGACTTGGAGTCGGCTGCACTAACCATCACCTCATCGAGTTGGTGGCTGAAATTCAAGAATTAGTTAAAACTCGATTCGCATATTAAAATGCAACTGGTCTGCTAAGTCAAATTATGGTGGAAAACACCTGCAAACCCGATTTTAATGAATAACTGGTACGTTTACCATTGTGTTTTCCTGCTCTCAGTCCCCTGTTCATTGGGGCATGTTTGGTATTGAAAATTAATCTAGCATTTACAGATCATTTACAGGGACATTCAATTAATTCCGTTACATTACGGCGTATGGGGGAAAATCGTTTGCGGTGTATTTTAATGATACGCCGTGTCTCAAAAGTTTAGACAATCAATAAAATTTGTATTAACATAAAAAGTAATAAAGTACAATTAAAATTCGTGAGATAGGTAATAAATAAAAGCAGTTTTGCTGATATACACATATAAATTATGATCAAAGGTTTGCAATTATAAATTATACATTAAATTATATAACAATGTGCTGTCCCAAAAGTATAGACACCTGTAAGGTTTTTTTTTTTTTTTTTTTTTTTTTACATTTATAAAAGCAACTAAAAACTTACTTTTCATATTTAATAGTATTATCACGACACTTTTAAACATCAAATACACATTGTTCCATAGGATTAACTAAAGCATTACATTACAGAAGGAGGTATTTCATACCACGCTTTGTCAATTGCAATTTTTAAGTCATTTACACATGTATATTGCTTTCCATTTTCATGTATTTTACGAGATAGGATCCTCCATATGTTCTTCATGGGATTTAAATCTGGACTAAGTTATGTTTTCGTACGTTTGGGTGCAGGAAAACACAATACCAGTCACCCTCTAAAATCGGGTTTCCAGGTGCTTTTCCCCAACTTGACAGATCAGTTGCATTTTAACATGCAAGTAGAGTTTTAACTTTTCCTGGAATTTCAGCCACCAACTCCATGAGGTGATGATCTGTGCAACTGCCTCCCGGTCTATAACGTACGCCTGGTCGCACGCGTTTCAGGTAATTGGAAATCCACTATATACATTGTCTACTAATGAAAAGAAAACTTACTTCGCTGCAGATACTTTTGAAGGAATGTAAAACTTCAGAGGAATCTACTTATCTAGAAGACAGATATGTTTCGATAAACTGGCATTTGCTCATCGAGCTGATCTACCGGGCTGACCTCTACTTAGCTCTCATTTGAAGAAGCGATAAGATCGATGAAAAGCAAAAGAGATCCGAGAAAAATAAACTTATATCCTCGGAAGAAAAAATACGGACCTTATCTCGAACGCATAGCAAATGGGGCCTGTCCAGTAGTTGGCCTTAGAAACAGCAATCGCCAATCTCTTTCTTTCTTTAATTAAATTAAGAAACGTGTCACGTCTGCCTTCACGAAATCAACAAAAGTCGCTTCTGTTGTAAATAGGATGTTGTAATACTGAATGCGTTTTTGAATAAACAGACTGAATGTGAAAAGTTTTCTTCAACGAGGATTTTTTGGAAGCTTAAAACTTCATGGGCTATTTTTATGTGTAGTTCATTTAAAACGTCACTTCAGTTTTTAACCCGTTTAGGATCAGCATCTCATGCACGAATTTTATTCCGTTAGCATCACTTACTTTTTTAAACCTTTACTTATTTAATCCCGAAAATGCAGCTGAATTACCAGACTATTATGTCTTCAAATTCAATCACAGAAAGCGCCTCAAATAATTCATGAGGAGTGAATATGGAAGAGAACTTGAGTTCTTCGTATTTTGTCTACATATTTCTATTTTCCAGGGGTCTCAGGACTCTTAAAGCTTCAAAATTTTCGAAATTTTAATTTTTTTTTAGATGTTAAATTTCTATCTTTTCTGAGCATTTTGATATGATTGTTTCCTTGAAATTCCCATTAGATCAGAAGTTGTGGCTATTAGAATTATACCCGCTCAATAGCTGAAGCTGCGTTTCCGAAACTTTGAAGTCATTTTTCTCCAAATGACGTTTTTGAGCATAACGCGCACGATATCTCAAAAACTTCTTATTATTTTATCATGAAATTTTCAAAATATATGTTTCATGTTAGTCTGTGTAAACTGAATCTAAAATTTCATTTTTATTGTTCAAAAAAATATTTTTTAGGGGATTATACTGTTGAAATTTTCAAAATTTTGTAATTGTTTCCTTGAAATTCCCATTAGACTAGAAGTTGTGGCTATTAGAATTATACCCGCTCAATAGCTGAAGCTGCGTTTCCGAAACTTTGAAGTCATTTTTCTCCAAATGACGTTTTTGAACATAACGCGCACGATATCTTAAAAACTTCTTATTATTTTATCATGAAATTTTCAAAATATATGTTTCATGTTAGTCTGTGTAAACTGAATCTAAAATTTCATTTTTATTGTTCAAAAAAATATTTTTTAGGGGATTATACTGTTGAAATTTTCAAATTTTTGTAATTGTTTCCTTGAAATTCCCATTAGGCCAGAAGTTGTGGCTATTAGAATTATACCCGCTCAATAGCTGAAGCTGCGTTTCCGAAACTTTGAAGTCCTTTTTCTCCAAATGACGTTTTTGAGCATAACGCGCACGATATCTCAAAAACTTATTATTATTTTATCATGAAGTTTTCAAAATATATGTTTCATGTTAGTCTGTGTAAACTGAATCTGAAATTTCATTTTTATTGTTCAAAAAAATATTTTTTAGGGGATTATACTGTTGAAATTTTCAAAATTTTGTAATAGATAAATAAAACTTTGTATTAAAAATATAAAAATGCTTTAAATAGAAATTTATTTAGGTTCAGGGTTATTATTAGAATCTGAAGAATCATTAGACACAAAAAATTTCATTCCAGTTGCAAAATTTCTTTTGTAATCGTGCGCGTAAGCTATTATCAATACAAAAACCCTTAACGGGTTAAAAGTTTGTGACGCAGCACTTTATCTTATGCTCTAAGAATTTTAAATATGGAACTTAAAAATAATGATATCAAATTTTGAGTGACGCTATGCTATTAATTATAATCTCTCTCTATATTATTTATTTCATCTTTTAATTTTTTTATAATCGCATGTGCAAAAATTATGTTCAATTTAAGAAAGTGTATAAAAGTTTATTCATTGATGCTTTAACATTTACACCTCTCATAAATTTCAAGTATGAGTTTTAAAAGATATGATATCAAAATTTTAGTGACGCTTTGATGTGGCTTTAAACGATTTGTTTTAAAATTAAATTTAAATTATTTTTGTTTTGGCTAAGATATATTCACACATCTAAATAATAGTTTTAATTTTCCAATATACTTTAAATATGTCACTTTCACTGAATTTATATAATGCATTTAAATGTATTTATTTGAATAAATTGATTTATCCTTTGTGCAATGCTATTAAAAATTTAAAATAAGATTTACGTAAATAATTTTTTTGCCTCATAGTATCCATTTGAATACATTTCCCTTAGTTTGGATACAATGACGCAAAAAAATTAGTTACGCAAATCTTATTTTAAATTTTTAATAGCATTGGACAGAGGATAAACCAATTTATTCAAATATATACATTTAAATGCATTATATAAATTCAGTGAAAGTGACATATTTAAAGTATATTGGAAAATTAAAACTATTATTTAGATGTGTGAATATATCTTAGCCAAAACAAAAATAATTTAAATTTAATTTTAAAACAAATCGTTTAAAGCCACATCAAAGCGTCACTAAAATTTTGATATCATATCTTTTAAAACTCATACTTGAAATTTATGAGAGGTGTAAATGTTAAAGCATCAATGAATAAACTTTTATACACTTTCTTAAATTGAACATAATTTTTGCACATGCGATTATAAAAAAATTAAAAGATGAAATAAATAATATAGAGAGAGATTATAATTAATAGCATAGCGTCACTCAAAATTTGATATCATTATTTTTAAGTTCCATATTTAAAATTCTTAGAGCATAAGATAAAGTGCTGCGTCACAAACTTTTAACCCGTTAAGGGTTTTTGTATTGATATCATTACTTTTTTGAGGTTATTGAAAAAAATAAATAAAACAATAAACACACACAAAAAAATTAAAGACCAATACAAAGAATTCATAGTCAGGATTTCAATTCACCTTCAATCTCTCCCCCCTCCCTCCCCGCAAAAAAAGGATGACCATACTTCAATTTTAAAGAGCACCGTGCAATGAGATTTTTATAAGAATTCTTTGGTAAGATATGGAAGTAATGTACAACATGCATGTTTAGAGGGTATTTCTGTTGGTTTGCTTCAGAGATATAAAAAGCTATGTTAAATTTTACTATATAAAAAAATTACTTTGTTAAGAAAAATAGCAAGAAATATTACTCTTTAAACCTTTATATATATATATAACAATCATCGCTCACTTATAAAAGTAATTCCATACATTTATATTAAATCCAAAACTACAAATTTCTGCTTCTCCCTTTTCTCATTCCTAGTGCAAAAATATTAAACATTCTTTAATTTTATATAAAATAATCTTTCACCATCCCTATTTAAAATTCTTTATTAACAATAATAATAAATCATATAAAATAATCCCCTGAGCTCCGAAGATTCCACTTCTGCTTTTGCACCCACCTCTCCAGCTTACCTAAATAACAAAATCTTTCAAAAATTAGTTTGAAAAAAAAAAAAAAAAAAAAAAAAAATCTGCAACATTTGTTGCTCATTAACATAAATAAATTAATAAGCACCAACTTCCCTAATGTACAGTCATGGAAAAAAAAAAGTAAACACCCCCTACTAACTCCTCAACAAATTACCATAGAAGAAAGTTACTGGTACCGAACGATTGGAAATAAAGTCTACTTTTAAATGATGTATATAAAATTTGCTTAAGGGGTTATCTACATATTAAAACGAACCATAACTTTGTTTTTTTCAATAGTAGTACACAATTTTTACAGCATAAATGAATTCTACACCATTTAATTAGCCTAAAAACAAATTTTTATGCAATTCGTACTGTAAGTTCCCGAGAAATTAATTATTTTAAAACAAGCTTATTTTAAGGGATGTATCCAAATTGAAGTTCTGTACTCGATTGTTAACCGAGAGAGCCCCCTTCTTGATCAAGGCACTCAAGCAGTCAATGAAGTCTGCTAGATTACAGGACAGCGTAAGACATTTCAAAATATGTAGTCACTTCTATCTAGTCACGGCCCCTTAAACCATAATTTTGCCGTTTTTTACGCATAATTTGAAAACTATTTGGAAGAAAAATGTGAAATTTTGGATTTCCATAAAGCAGGACTTAATAAATCTAAATCCATCAAAAAAATTTTAGGTTACAATTCATAATTTTTTCGAATATTAATTTCATAATTCATATCATAAAATTATAAAAATTGCAAATTCAACGTATTTATGTTTGGGTATGTTAGTATTACTGCTACACAAAAAATTAGCACATTAGGAGCATAATTTCAGGAGATATGAATAAAAATATGAAAATATAATTTAACATTAGAAGCACTAAATTTTGAATGTTTATAATTCAAAAACTTATTATTCAAATTACTTGAAATTTGGTGCCTAGGCATAGTTTGAACCGAAGATTTGAAATATCTCGTTAAAATTGGGTATTGCCATTGAAAAAAAATGAAGTTTGGATTTGTTTTAATATGTAGATGGCCCCCTAAGCAAATTTTATATACATCATTTAAAAATAGACTTTATTTCCAATCGTTCGGTACCAATAACTTTTGTTTACGATAATAATTTGTTAAGGAGTTAGTAGAGGGTGTTTACTTTTTTTTCCCACGACTGTACATTTCACCTCTTCTCCCTCCCCCTACTCCCCAACATTAAAAATTTTTAAATCTTTATTTTTATACAGAAAATTCTTCTATATAAATTATCCTCCTATTCCTCAAAATTACCACTTTCCCACTCCAGCCTAGAGATTTCAATCTTTAATGCTTTTTAGAAAATCGGATCTGCAAAGTCTGTTGCTTAATAATAAAATATATAATCATGTACACTTTTAATTATTTTTCACATAATCAATTGATGTCATGATAATAGTTGTTCTGAGCGAATATTGTGTTGGCTGGGCTGTCGTACAGATAGCTCAATTGGAAGAGTACTGGCAATTAAAGCCAAGGGTTATTAAAGTTCACTGTAATTCAAGATGTTTAACCCCTTCGCGACAAGAGCCCTTTGGTTAATTTTTAACCTTTTACTACAGGTTTTTAAAAACAGAAAATTTTCTGTAATTGAATCATAGAAATGCTCCCATTAAAGAAGGTAAACTTTACAATTAAAAATAAGTGGTGAGAATAATGAAGGATTCTGAACACCTTAAGTGGCCAAGTATACCGGTCGCTCATTCCCAAGGGCTTAAAGATGCTTTTTTGCTATTATAACCTTTAGGATTTACAATATAAAAAAATCTTAATCACTTCTGAGGTAAATAAAGACAGTGGAAAAAAATCAAGATGGTAATGTTTTGATTGGCAAATTCTAAGCTGAGTAATTTGTGCTACAGAATGAAAAAAATATAAAGTTGTAATAATGTCCTCTTACAGATACTAAATCTTTAAGGTTTTTGATGTGTGAACTACATATGAATACAGTAGAAGATCTTTATAATGCACACCTTGGTATGAAAAGTTGTGCGTATTATAGAATTTTGCATTATATAGATCATATTTCATACATCATTAAATTTACTTCGTATACATGCTTTAAATTACATTCCTTGGAACCAGAAAATGTGCAAATTATGAAATTTTACATAATAGGTATAGATCACACATTATTAAATTACCTTAAAGATATTACCTTGAAATATAACATCCAAATATGCCTGGGCAAAATCATTATAAACAGTGGTAATTCATGACTGGCAATTTTGGGAACACTAAATGCATGGCTGGCCAATTTATTCTTTTTCACTATTTTTAATAATGAAATCTTTGCCTTATTTTTAGCAGAATTTTCTTCCATTAAATAAGGCAAAAATTTATATAAAAAAAAAAAACACCAAAAAACTTTTGGAAAGCATGCATTTTAGTGCTGCAAGAAAAACCTGTCATGAGCAGCTCTGATTATAACACTCATTTACAAAAAATTTTAATATAATAACAATGTTTTCATTACTCCAAAATAATGTGTTAAAGGCGATAATGTATCATATTTAGTGTTCCAAGAAATAGCAATATTTGTAAAATACATGTGCTTCTTAACTGAAAAATTCATTGTTTATATCTGAGAAATACATTACATCTTCTGCATTAAAATTTTTTAGTGGCAGTCTTTTGTGATTGAACAAGGACTTCTTGCAGAGTGCTTTTAAGGATTTTACAATATAAAATTATGGCTCTTGAACTACTATTAATAAAATACAGTAATAGGGATTAAAAAAATCATTAAATAGTTTATTTTAAAAAATTACTTGTATTTTCATCAGATATATTGATTATGTCATATGTTATACGTAACATATTTATTAGAAAAGTTACAACTATTTTCATGAAGTTTTGGATCCCCCCCCCCCCCCCTTCTGACATACTGTCAAATTTCGCGAGGTTTTTTTTTCTTGTGATGTTCCTCCCCCGACCGAGAATGGAGCGGGTTTTTTACAATCAACGGATTAATTTTGTTTTTCTTTTATTGCTACTTTTTTATGTTAGTGTGGTGATCTTTCAAATGCTATTGCACAACGAGGCGATAAACACGTTACTCTGTAAGTGGCACGGCAACCCTCCAGTGTACAGGTGGAATTGATAAAAAGAGTTTTTGTAGTCGACATATGCGGAATGTTACAGAATAGTGAATGGTTTAATGAAAGCAGAATAAAAACTTAATATTTAATTTAAGATGAGAGTCAGATTAATATATTAATTAAAATGGTTACTGAGTAATTACTTTATTAGTTTATACAAAGTCTAATTATCATGACAGCTACAATGCAGTTGCTAATGAAATTTTGTGAAACCAATCTTTTCTAAATAGTAACATGTTCTGAATTGTTCTTATTTACAATAATACTTCATTACCACAAATACCATATAAGGGGGCTACTTTTATATTTTTTAAAAGTAAATTATTTAAAGCTTTCTTTTGAGCATATTAACTTTAAAATTAAATAAAAACAAGTATCTTACTTTTGCAAAAAAGCTGTTTTATCTTATTTATCTATAAACTTTAATTACTAAATAAGAAAAGTATCATGATGAAATTTTTTACTTTTAGGAGCTCAAAACAACCAGTCATTTTGAGCTAATCGTGATAATTTAAGTATATAAAGTAAAATTTACTATCAGTCAAAAATATGTCCAAGACTGAAATCAGTCCTGAGACTGAAGGTCTTGCACCCATGGCTGTAATCAATTAGCCTAAAAGAAATGCTTCAGGGTTTTTTTTTTTGTTTTTTTTTTTCCTTCTGTTTTTTTTTTTTTTTTTTTTTTTTTTTTGTTGTTACAGAGATAAACGGCAATAAGAATTTTTTCCCCCTTTAGGTTAAATTTTATAAAAATAAAATACTACGATGCTTTAATTTTTGAAGCTGAAAAGAGTTATATTAAAAAAAATAAATAAATAAACGAAAGATTTTAAGTCAATTTTCGTTTATAATATTATTAGAAACGATTCGCAAATGAATCATTTTATAAACGGGATTGGGAATCTTAATTTTGATTTCGTCATACCTTTTATTTAAATTGTGCCTTCTTTAAAAATGAAAGATTTTGTTTAATTTCTTTAAAAGAAAACTCAAAATTAAATTAGTAATCTATCTGTATTACACTCACATATCACAAGAAATACCTATGCCACACATGAACGTTATTTTGTAAGGAAAACAGTTATAAGTATTGTTGAAAATAAAAACAATTCAGAACATTATACTAATTAGAAAGGATCGGTTGCAAAGAATGCTGTCTGGATAATTAGAAATTGTACTCACTTTCTCCCCTTGGAATACCATTTCAAGATCTTTGATATTTCTTATTTCTTCAGTCAACTTCGCGTATCGCGTAGTGATACATGGCGAAGTCTTATGGCGAACGCGATGAATTTTCATTTCGATACGAGAATTTTCGATAAATATCGAATTTCGATACGAGAATTTTTTTAAAAATGTGAAATATTTTCTCCTTAAAAAATGTTTACTTACTATGAATAACAATGAAATAAAATACCTATAATTACAAAATACTGCTCCATTTTAAAAAATCAGTCTAAGTATTTTAAAGCACATAATAAACTGTTTTCGTAGTTTAAAAAAAGATTTATTGCCAATATTCAGATTTTTAACTGTGACCTAAACCGCGCAAAACCGATGTGCAACGTTCTGTCTGCTAGCCCATAGAATAACATGTAATCCGCGATCCTAAGAAGTCCATTTTTTCATGCGGATTATATAAAAATTAAGAGTTTTCCTAGATACTAGGTTAGTCTTATCCACTTCGTCAAAAACAGATTCATTTTATATATTAATGTTTTTAAAAAAATCTAGACCGTTTCGGAGAAAAAAAAAAGACAAACTTACACCATCGAAATTGCTTTCAAAATGGGTTTACAGATCTAAAAATATACTGCACGTAGAATTGTAAAAAATTCAGAATAGGATTAGACTGCAGATATAAGACTGTTTTAAAAAAATCAGAACAATAGGACCTACATTTGATGAGTTATTAACAGGCGGCTTTTAACATTTTCTTTGATGTCGAGTTAGCTGTATATATGAGTTCCGCCATCTACGAATTCTACGATGCGATACGATACGATTTTAGGCTTAAGGCTGCGTCACTCGGAATACTACCGTCTTCCATGATACCAATTTTCTGCTGGGCAAATGTCTGACAGTTTGGAGCTCCGTATAAATACTATTTCTGCATCTAGCAATTTTTTTAAAACACATGAAACGAAAGAATATACTTATATCTTTTATACCTAATAAAAATTGTGTTTTTAAATTATATACATTTATATACAAGTTATTAAATTTTGAAAATTGTCTTCTTCCCCCCCCCCCCCCCCCCAATTTTAAGAGTCCTGAGACCCCTTAGTACTACGAAAAACTGCTACTTTGTAACAAAAAGGAAACTGCTCAGAAAAGTGCCGTTAGAAATTGATATATGCTAGGGGCGGTCCATAAATGATGCCACACTTTCTTTCAATATTTTTTACCCCCTCCCCCCTATGTTACAAAGTGTCACACTTCACCTTACCCCCCCCCCTTTTTCTTGTCACATGTCACGCTATATTACATAAACATATACTTGCAGTTCAGAAACAAAGCACTGCGTTATAGATCATATTTAAAATTTTATTTTTTAACTTTAACTATATGTTTTAATGACATTTGTTTGCATAACTATAAAAATGATTCGTGCTCTTATTTTGTATGAAATAAGATTAAGGTTTACGACAAAAAGCATAATTAATATACAATAGTAATAAAATATTAATATGACAATTGAAAACAGTAGTATTTTGGAATTTGAGACAGAATTTAATATATTTGGCTTTAAATCTTATCCTTACTTTATGAATACAAAATACATTAATTTTAAAATAACTTCAAAATTTAATCTGCTGATTTTTAAAATGTGTGAGGTCGCACTTCTTCTTACCCCCTCCCAGCCCCTTGTCACAAACTGTCACAATTTCACGTAAATGGACTCGGATTTTCATGTAATTTATATATATTAACGATGTTTACCATGGCATGTTCGGTATTGAATAGGAAGTGTGTAGCATTAATAGTTCATTTACAGGAGCACGCAAAAGAATTCCGTTACTTAGGGTCAATGGGGAAAATCTGTTTGAGTGTATTTTAATGACATTACGCTATTTCAAATGTATTGAAATTGATTTAAATCACTGAATTTCACTAAAAGATGATGACTATAGAATAGGACATTCATAGCATTTACCGTTTATTTACAGGGACACACAAAAGAAATCTGTTACAGTACTGAGTTTGAGCAATAATGGCTGGACGGACGTTTTTCAATTTCGGTATGCGCTTTTAAATTCAACTCATTTTTTGCATGTTACTGGTTGTGTAAAAAATTCTATACCTCCTATTCAGGGCTGCACAAAAGGATTCACGTACCATTCTCCTTATTAACGGAAATTGCTGAAGGGGAATTTTCAACTGTGGTGTGTATGTCCTAACTGAACTAATTTATTGCATGCATGTAATTTATAGATAGAAATATGTGTAACATATACAGGGCTGCTCAAAGAATTCGGATATTTTACCGACTGTAGATGGGAATTGCTGAAATTGAGTTTTCAAAAGTGTTATCCATTTCCAAATAGTTCAATTAGATATCCTATTTCAACTTATTAAACGGTGAAGATTTGTTATATTATGCTAAATGTGTTGGAAAGTGTTTCATAATCTATGCTTGACGCATGATTTCTTTCTTTCTTGTTTACCATAATTTATTTTGTAAATTACAGATTGAATTGCTTTTTAACAAATTGACTGCATTTGATATAATGATAAGTTACTTTTCAAAAATACCACGAGAGAAGATTCTCGAAGAAAATAATCATTTTATGCGTTTTTAATCATCTGCTGATTTAAATGTTTCGATTACGATAGCTAATATAAAAATTTCTAAAATATAGTGTTCTATATCGTTCTTTTTTTACCATTTTAGTAGGAAAATTTTTCATGTTTAATAGTGGACAATAATTGTCCAGTCTTATCCATAACTGGTGCGCCCGATGGTGATAGGAGGAGTGAGGTCAAAGTGGGCACGGCTAAGTGAGCGTGATCAATGTTAAGGAGGCTAGTCACTCAACTTCCGATTTCCCCTCACTAATGTAAAGTCTATGGGTATTGTATGCATTCGTACATTTAAAATATCTCCTCGGGGAATTAATATTTTTTACTTCTATTTTTGTGAACAATCCCTAAAAGAGGTCCCTTTTTTTCTTAGTTCTCAAAATATTTCTAAAGTATAAGAGTGATTAGGAGGATAATTTTGTGTGAAGTGTTAAAATCTTACTCGCAGTTCGCTCGCTTTTAACACATAAAATATTAAATTCAGCATAGATTTTAGAAATGTTTTTAAAACTAAGAAAAAAATATATATCCTTTAAGAAGAGTACACAGAAAAAAGATGTAAAAAAATATGAATTTCCCGAGAAGATATTTTAAATATACGAATGCATAAAAGTCCATGGACTTAACATTACGGAGGAGAATTCCGATGCTGAGTGACCAGCTCCCTTAAGGGGTCTCAGGACTCTTAAATCTTTAAAATTTTCGAAATTTAAATTTTTTTAGATATTAAACTACTATCTTTTCTGAACATTTTGGTATAAATGTTTCCTTGGAATTCCTATTAGAACAGAAGTTATGGCTTTTAGAATTATACACGCTCAATAGCTGAAGCGGCGTTTCAGAAACTTTGAAGTCAATTTTCTCCAAATGACGTTTTTGGGCATTACGCGCACGATATCGCAAAAACTTCTGAATTTTTTTTTCATGAAATTTTCAAAACATATGTTTCCTGTTTGTCTGTATAAACTGAACCTAAAATTTCCTTCTTATTGTTCAGAAATATATTCTTTATAGGTGATTATACTGTTGAAAATTTCTAAATTTTGCATTAACTAAATACAACTTTGTATTAAAAATAGAAAAATGCTTTATATACAAATTTATTTAGGTTCAGAGTAATTATTACAATGTGAAGCATAAGTAGGACCCAAAATTTTCCTTCTACTTGCAAAATTTATTTTGTAATCGTGCGCATAATCTGTTATGCCGATTTTCTGCTCGTCAAATGTCTGACATTTTGGAGCCCACTGTAAATTCTAATTCTGCATCTTGTAATTTTTCAAATACATGAAATGAAAGAAAATACTTATATCTTTCATTCTAATATAAAATTTTGTCTTAAAATCAATTACATTTTAAGATATTATATGTTGAAAATGGTCTTTTTTTTTCGATTTTTTCAATTTTAAGAGTCCTGAGACCCCTTAAGGAAGTGGCCTTGATTACCTTATCATGGTTATAGACGAAGTCATGGGCAGAGGTTTGAAGGGATGAATTTGATTTCTTGGGGACTTCAGCGACCAATTTTTGCGTCAAGCTTTTATCTGTAAAATTCGAGAAGGTAAAATTTCTCGAATTTTCTATATGTGGAATGATATCACGATCACGACTACATTAAGGATTTTAAAATAATATTCGTCCGCAATTCGAGAGTAGTAGTTTATACTTTATGGAATTTCAATTGCTTCTCAAAGTCAGTTTCCCGGTCCTTTATCTTAGGTCAGTCAGTACCTATGGTAACATTGCATTTGGCTAACTCGATCTCTTTTTCCTTACCCCACTTGAGATCAGTAGAAAACCTTGTTCTTTGTTCAATTTTAACAGTGGGAAAACGGAACCAAGGGTTCACGTCTTCTAGCGCTATGGCAACGAAGGGATGAAGTGGGAAGGGCATATCAGTAGCGTAGTAATTTAAAAATTAAGGGTTGGGGTGGCTCAAATAGTTTCTAATGCAGTATGACTAAAATGACTGCGAAACTGAGACAAAGCGTCTCATTGATAAGTAAATTTAGATTAATTAATAATTAATTTTATTCCTAATTAAAAGCGTGGGTACTTTTCAGTTAGCCGGGCGCCAGTGTTATATATACATATATATGTATATATAAATGTATGTATATATACATATATATTTACATATATATGTGTGTGTATATATACAATATGTGTATATCTATATATATGTATATTTACATATATATATGTATATAAATATGTATATAGAACACTGGCGCCCGGCTAACCGAAAAGTACCAAAACGTTTAAAGCATTATTATTAAATTTTACAAATTTGTGAAATATGACAGCAGAGTGCGTAAGAAATATTTCATTAATAGTACTTTTGAAAAAATAAAAAATAAAAAAGTTCACTTATAAATTTTGGCATCATAACACAAGATAAGTGCGCTTCTCTGGCTGACATTGCGTTCAAAATGGATTCGGTTCTACTTGTATTTCTCAATGGATGTTCATCAATACAAGTTCAGAAAGCCGAGATTTGACATAATGTTTCTAAGATTACGTTTTTAATCGTCTCAATGTTGAGAATGTTTTTTTTTTTTTCAGAGTAGCTGTTGGAACTGGAAACGTTAATAGAACTTTCAACAATTTCTTGATGTTGGGGTAAACAGCCGCATTACAACTTGATAAGGAATCTATTACAGTGCTTGGTCTTTCTTCTTTGTCTAATGGCAGCCATTTTTCAACCCACATTTTGATTACTGCTTGTAAGATATTCGGAAGAATAAAAGAAAAAGAACTCTCGGGACAGATGTCTTTGAGAAACCAATATAAATTACATACAGAATAGTTCAACTCTTGAATCAAACCAGATGGTGTCATGAAACTGTGCAAATTTGTTTACTCAGCGAGATATGTAAAGTGTTGCCATTTTAGCGGAACTTTTTATTTAGAAATTTGGAATAGTAATTTTCGTTTTATTTAATCACGAAATGCCTGTCATTAACAAAAGCAAATATTAATTTTCGGAATTTCTGTTATAAGTTCGTGATATCTGAATAAAAATATCCGCTAAATGGGCAATACTGGTTATGGAATTTTGGTTGGAATGTTTATTTCCTGAAGTTCTTTTGCATTATTCTATATGATTGTTTACGTAATAGGGATTATCTATTTCAGTAAATTTCAGTTTTTTCTGATTTTTTTTTTAAACAAGCACTGTGCTTTTTTAGGGATTTTTCTTCCTTTTTTTTTTTTTTTTTTTTTTTTTTTTTTACTTTCAATATACACGAACCCCAAAATTGTAACACAGAAATAGCTTTTAGAGGGCATTTATCTACGCGTAACGCATGTTTGTTCATTTATTTATTTTGTGCGGAGGAAATACATTTCTATTGCTATATTTCATATAACAAATACAATTTTACAAACGATTCACTTATATTCAAAGCGGGAAAATTTTCCAATGAAGCATTTTTTTTCTATTTTTATTATTTATGCCATATAGTTGTCCAATTTTCCTTCTAGATCTAGGAGATAGCACAGGCCGGATTTTTATGTACGATAGTCCAAATCTTGTACCTTTTCTGTTTATTACAGCTCAAGGATGGATGAAATCGTGCATGATTTGCGGAATCTACAGTAATTTGGACTTGATAATTCTACTAAAGACTTCCCAGTTTTCCAATATTGTCATTTTTGGATAATTTATCATAACAAATATAAATTTCATATTTTATTTGCTTTCCCGCTCCCTGTTTGTGTATGATGAGTTATATCGCCTATATTATGGTTATGTGTGTGGGGGAGACGGGGGGGGGGGGACATTAATCGGGTTCTGTATCATATCTGTCACGCTGCTTCCAATGGCTATGCACTTATAAACGGTAAAATTCAAAATTTTAAGAAAGAGTTTTAAATATTTTTCCTTTTTTTATACCACTCAGATAATATCAAATAGTTCTTTTTTTCCCCAGAAAGATTTCAAAAATAATGCAGTGCAGAGTTGACGTTAAGATACAAGTAAGAATAAAAGCTCGTTAATGTCGTTCAACAATTCCTATTCCATTTCTTCACTTTGAAAGTTAACGCTTTGCATTCTAAAAACACTTGTAAAATGTTTTTAGATCTATTTTTAGCAGGCAAACTTTTTTTTTTAACACATGAGAGTAAGAAAAAAATACGAAGCAGTGAAATACGAGAACCTCATTTACATGTTGAAGGAATTCGGAGTTGACATTCCTGACAGCTGATCGGTGTTAATATTACAGCATCCATTATTCTGAACACCCGTAACGCTTATATACTAATCCAAAACATGATTATAAGCCATATAAAATTTCATTTAATTCTCTTTGAGAAATAATAACGCCGTTTATGTTTAACCCCTTCGGGACGAGCGTCTTTTACAGAATTTTTAAACTTTTATCACCGGTTTTTTAAAACAGAAATTTTTGCCTCATTGAATCGGAAAAATGCTCGGATTAAATAAGGCAAAATTTACAATAAAAATTTACTGGTGAGAATAATCACTGATTCTAAGCACCTTACGCGGTACGAATACCGGTCGCTCGTCCCCAAGGGGTTACGAGTCTACACTAGTCACTCAAAAAAACCCGGATGATAATGTTAATCCTATGGGGAAGTTATTTTCAAATATCTCGCTTGAATTTTGATATTTTCGAATGATTTTTTTTGCATAGGATAGCTTTTACTTTTTCGATTTTGGTTATAGTTTTTTTTTTTTTTTTATATTAGGATAGTTTCAATTTCAGAACCGGTTCAAACTGGTTCCGAAAGTAAAAGTAATCTAAAAAAAATCTGAAACCAAAATCAAAAAAGTAAAAACTAGCCCTGTTGCAGATCGCCCTCAGCTATCCTATGCAAAAAAAAAAAAAAAAATCATTCGAAAATATCAAAATTCAAGCAAGATATTTGAAATTTGAAAATAACTTCGCCATAGTATTAACATTATCATCCGGGTCTTTTTGAGTGACTAGTTTAGGCTCTTAAGTCATTTTGTTAAGGACTGTTTATGTAGAGATCGACCGAAAATTCGGTTTCGTTTTCGGCCCAAAATCAGAGTTTCGCTGAAAATTCGTTTTCGGCGAAAATGCAGCTGAAAATTCGGCCGGGCCGAAACTATCTGTTTTCCTAAAATATCGTTTCTTCCTTCGGAAATTTTCAACAATACTCATTGATATGAGCTGCATCGGCTCCAAATGAGGCACTCTTTATTCAACTGTGAACTTCACTGTTTATAATTATCAGTCATGACTGACTCAAGACGTGAGGGCAAATTATAAAGCAAATAATGTAGGGGAGACCGGGGCTAGTTGGCTACAGGGGTAAGTAGGCGTAGTCCTCATAAATCGCCTGTTTTTGGATAGATTGCGCAACCAGTCATAGAGTACATTTCTTATAGCTTTTTACAATCTTCATTGTAGTTTTGCACCGTTACCTACCTGCAGTGGATATTTATTACGATTTTTCTGTTTTTTGCACTCATAAGTAATTTTTTGTTGCTTCATTCTTTTTCTAATTTTTAATACTTATCTTAATAATTGCGATTTAACTTGTGCAGTTTTTCTTAGTGTATGATTATCTGTCCCTACCCCATATACGATTTATTTGGATTATTTATGATTAGAAGGTTATGTCTCCCTTTTGTGAAGAAATTTTTTATGGGGCTAGTAGGCGCATTGAACACGGGGCAAGTTGGCTTGATGTCATTTCTCTTAACTGCGTATCTTATTTGAGTTTCATTTAAATTTTTATGTAGCGTGTGCCAACTTACCCCATAGGTATAGGCAACTTGCCCCGTGACGGGGTAGGTTGGCGCACAATTTTCCTTTTACTTTAGGCTTCCGCTAAACATAAACTACAAAAGCTACAAACTCAAAACTCCGGGTATTTATAGCCCAATACCTGTTCTTTAAAAGTGCAGTTAAAGTTTGCTAAAAAAATTACACAAAAAAAAAAATAATCAATAACTAAAAATTCCGCCTACTAGCCCCGGTCTCCCCTATATATAACTAAATTTTAAAGACGCTTTTTACGTGCTCATTAAAAACTGCCGACTTAACAGTAATAGAAAATGTTTAGTTTAAAACCCCAGAAGTGTTTAGAATACTCTTTGAAAAAGTTCTAGTGTAACAGATGACCATTTACAAAAACCATTATAAAAGATAAACCGAGGTATATAAACCTAAAATACTATTTAATTAGATGAAATGAATAGAATTTGAAAATCATTCTGTGTCGTTTATGAACTAATTACATTTTATTTTATATGAAAATAAATAGTTTTGGTCAGAGGCTCAGAGATTCAACTTTGGCCACACGTTTAATTAATTAATAATTATGTATCTTATGTATTGATTACTAAAAAAATTTTGTTTGACATTTTCGTTTTCGTTTTCTGCTGAAAATAGGAAGATTACTGAAATTCAGTTTCGGTCTTAAAAACCTGTTTCGGTCTATCCTTAGTTTTATGTACATAGGATCTTTTTAACACTTTCCAACGAAATTCAAAAGTGTTTATGAATTCGATTTGTCTGTCCGTCTGTCCACGCGCTAACTCGAGTAAATATACTCGGATTTTCATGCATTTGGTGTAGGTTAATGATGTTTACCATGGCATGTTCGGTATTGAATATGAAATGTGTGGCGTTATTAGTTCATTTACAGGGGTTCTCAAAAGAATTCCGTTCCATTATGGTCAATGAGGAAAAATCGTTTGCAGAGTATTTTAATGTCATTACGCCGTTTCAAATGCATTTAAATTGATATAAATCACTGGATTTCACTACAAAAGGATTACCATAGACTAGGGCAGGTATGGCGAACTTATGGCACGCGTGCCGAACTTAGCACGTAGGAAAACTTCTCTGGCACGCGAAGAAAATTGTTGATTATATTCAGTTTATGGAGAACAATCCATTTTAGGTTTTTTAACAAAAAGTATAGTTTGTGTAACAGGTATATAAATTACTTTAAAATAATCCGTAAATTTTGAATGAATTAAGGTATTATAAATTTCAATGAAAGCGCCTTGTAGCGTCATTTTCTCGTCAAACCATTCAGAATGTAATGTTGTTCAAAAATTTTTGCTTCTTTATGGAATTTCAAAGGTTTTTGAAAATTGAATGTTTATAGATATACATAGATAGTTTGCATAGTAATACTATACCTAATTGACAAACTTCTACTTCAGATTAGATTTTATTTTATGTGGGTTTATGTTTTTAAGTCATTTTAGGTTTTATTATATTTAGGTTATAATTTCGAAAATTGAATTTTAACTGTTACTGTAAATAATATGTATCTATTGAGCCAGTTTCTACAACTAAAATGATCAGATTCGGTAGTATACAATAAAAGAAAAACTCATTTATAGATTATTAACACGGAATTCTATGCGACATGGTTATATTTTTGAGTAAATAGATACAGCATAATAAATAACTTGGGAATAGAATTTAGTGTAAGTGTGAAAATATTTGAGTAAAAATTCTATAAAAATTAATTATTAGATTTTATCTAAGTTAAAATGTTTCTGGCACTTTAGAATGTTGGTACACAATAATTTTGAAATTTTTGGCACGCATACCCAAAAAGATTCGCCATCCCTGGACTAGGGCATTCACAGCATTTCTGGTTCATTTACAGGGACATACAAAAGAAATCGGTTACAGTACTTTCTTTGAGCAATAATTGCTGAAAGTACGTTTTCAATTTCGATATGCGCTTTTAAATGTAACTATTTTTTTGCATGTTACTCCTTGTGTATAAATTCTTAACCTCGTATACAGGGCTTCACAAAAGAATTCACGTACCATTCTCCTTATTAGCGGAAACTGCTGAGGGGGAATATTCAACTGAGGTATGTATATTTCCTAACTGAACTAAATTTTTGCATGCATGTAGCTTATAGACACAAATCTAAATGTCATTTACAGGGCTGCTTAAAGTATTCGGATAATTTTCCGATTCTAGATGGGAGTTAGTGAAATGGGGTTTTCAAATATGTTATGCGTTTATGGGTTCAACTTAGATATCCTATTTCAACTTATTAAACGATGAAGTTTTGTTACTATATTCTGAATGTTTTGGAAAGTGTTTCATAATCTATGCTTGACGCATGGTTTTTTCTTTCTTGTTTAACAAAAAAATCAGAAACGAAAACCGACTCTCGGATAGTTATCATAATTGAAGAGCTTAGTAGATGAACATGATAAGGGACATTAAAAAAAAAATATGGAGATTTCCTGGTGGAATAACTAATTTTCATTTTAAAAATAAAAAATATATTACAATTCATCAGACATACAAGTAAAAATTACATAAATAATCTATTTATTATCTATTTTAATTTATTTTATTATTATTATTTTATTTATTTTATTTTAATATTATAATAATATATGATTATTTATTTTAATAATTTTCATCTTGTTTAAATATCGAACATTAATTTTTCCTATTACGTCTTCAAATATTCGGTTTTGAACATGGCACGTCTTTTGGCTGTTTTTTTAGTGGAAGAACATCATGTTAAGTGCGCATGGTATCGTCTTACACTAGAAATCTGTTTACTTTCAGTAAAATGACAAATCATATTCGGGGAAAGATAAAGAAAAAATTTGTGGATGTTATGTAATGAAGCATTTAATGTAAAATTCAACAAAGAGCAATGTGAGGTTTTAAAAAATATATTTTTACGAATCGGAAACAATGCCGAAAATGTGCTGTCGTACAGTTGTGAGAAAAATAAACGAATAACTGGCTTAGTAGAGTTTCAACATGTATTCTTACTATCTCTATAAACACATTCTAACGTTACTTTCTGAGACATGTGCACCAGCATTTGCGTCCTGTTACAGTGGTATATGTATTTTTTATGTTCTTGACTGTGTCTTATGTATTATGTGTGGGTCCCTCGCAGGAACCCAGTGTTTTGTGTTTGTGTTGTCCTTTGTCCATCAGATCACACGGAGTACAGGTTGCGGCAGGTATTTGAGAAAAAAATAACGGCTGCTTTCAAACCTAAATACGCACTACAGATGAAGCATTTTTTTACATTTTTAACATTCTGTACAGGTGACCGCATACATAATGGACAGCATGGTGCACTCAAACTACTGTCAGCCGCAATAACAGCATCTACATGCTTCTGAAACCAATTGCAGGCAATAATCACATGTATGTTGGGAACATTTTCCTTTGTATACAAACGGCTGACCTGAGTTTCGCAACAGTGTTGTGTGAATACTTATTGAAGTCCCCTTTAACTAGTACCTTTAAATACGCCACATACGTAATAGCCCGTCTGGTTAATACCTGAGAAGCTTGGGGACAACAAGTTGAGGAAGACATATTCACGAAAACTTTTGGCCGTCCACTATTTGGTTTTATGGGCTGTATGGGATGATGTTGAAAACTTGTTGAAAAACGTACGGCCTCCCATGTGCAATAGAAGTAATCCATAGTTTTATTACACCTCGGTATAAACAACGGCGTTGTTTAATACCACTTGTTTCCTTCTTCTATCGATCTCAATTTCCGAGTTATTCAATTTTAAAATCAGGGAGTCCTTTGTTTGACACCCTGTACACTGTAAAAAAAGATCTGTAGTTCTACAGATGTAAAATTACATGCTTATTAAACTTTCATTTGTAACTGTACAAAAAAAAGCTGTAAATCTACAAAACTAGTTTTTGTAAAGCTACAGAAATCTGTAGCTTTACAAATGAATCTGCTAAAATTATAGTAATCTTACTAGAATTTTATCTGTAATCCTTGGTTGCAGTTACATGAAAAGTTCTAGGCATCTCAGCTTCCTAAAAAATTCTTAGTAATCTTACAGATTTTTTATTTTCGGTGCATAAATGAGCCTGTTACATGAATTTTTGTTGTTGCCGTTACATATAAAGTTCTAGGAATCCCAGTTTCCTAGAAAAACTTTAGTAACTTTACAGATTTTTTTTTACAGTGTATGACTGCTATTAATCGATTTGTACTAACGTCTAATAATTAACGCTGTATTTAAATTTTACTTAAGTGGTCATCTATATATATAAATTGTACCAAACTTTAAATGTTTCAATACTAAAATGTACACTGTAAAAAAAAAATCTGTAAAGTTACTCAAATTTTTCTAGGAAACTGGGATTCCTAGAACCTTTTTATGTAACTGGAACCCGCGTTACAGAAAATTTTTTAGTAAGATTACTGTTATTTTTGTAGATTCTTTTGTAAAGAAAGCTACAAATTTCTGTAACTTTACAAAACTAATTTTGTAGATTTACATCTTTTTTTGTACAGTGCACACGTACAGATAAAATGTTAATAAGCATACAGATTTCTGTAACTTTTCACTTGTAGAATTACAGATTTATTTTTACAGTGTAATTTTTGACATCGTATTGGGATTTTATTCGCATTTGTATATTTTACACCAAATATTAAATTCACTTTTAATCGTTGTAAAACACAATGCAATGCGAGTAGTTTTTTAAGCATAACTCTAAAATCACTTAGTGGAATGAACTGTCATTTTATATTCGCATATTTGAAGATTCTAGAAATAAATTTCTGTTTTTAAAAAACTCATAGCTTGAAATTCATATTTTTTTTCGAAAATATCAATATTTTTTTAAGTTTCTTCTAGAAAAATATAGGAATTGTAACGTATGAATTTTTTACCAGAAATCGATTTCTAGAAATTTCGAAAATGTTAATATGAATATTATAGCTCATTCCATCAAGTACTTTTTGAATTATCATTACCCGGAATGAAATCCTTGCAAACAATTAAAAATGGATTTAACACGATTTTGCAACAAAAAAAAAATTGAAATTGGAACATTTAGAAATTCCAAACCTTCATAATTCCTAAATATCTTGACTGGGTGATTTCCTATTTGCTATTCAAAAGTAAAATTTACTGTAGAATCCGAATATGATGTTAAAATTAGATGTTAGTGTTGAAAATTTTGTAGATTTTTTTTACAATTTGTATATGTAGAGTGTACTAAACAAAATTTAAATACAGCATTCATTAGTAGACGTTATTACTAATCGTTTGATATCAGTCCCATTTTTACTTTCTCCTATCTTTACAAGAAGTATAGCAAATATGATGTTAAAATTAGATGTTAGTGTTGAAAATTTTGTAGACTTTTTTTTTTACAATTTGTATATGTAGAGTATACTAAACAAAATTTAAATACAGCATTCATTAGTAGACGTTATTACTAATCGTTTGGTGTCAGTACCATTTTTACTTTCTTCTATCCTTACAAGAAGTATAACAAATATGATGTTAAAATTGGATGTTAGTGTTGAAAATTTTGTAGATTTTTTTTTACAGTTTGTATATGTAGAGTATACTAAACAAAATTTAAATACAGCATTCATTAGTAGACGTTATAACTAATCGTTTGGTATCAGTCCCATTTTTACTTTCTTCTATCTTTACAAGAAGTATACTGAATATGATGTTAAAATTAGATGTTAGAGTTGAAAATTTTGTAGATTTTTTTTTGCAATTTGTATATGTAGAGTATACTAAACAAAATTTAAATAAAGCATTCATTAGTAGACGTTATTACTAATCATTTGGTATCAGTCCCATTTTTACTTTCTTCTATCTTTACAAGAAGTATACCAATTATGATGTTAAAATTAAATGTTAGTGTTGAAAATTTTGTAGATTTTTTTTTACAATTTGTATATATAGAGTATACTAAACCTAATTTAAATAAAACATTCATTAGTATACGTTATTACTAATCATTTGGTATCAGTCCCATTTTTACTTTCTTCTATCTTTACAAGAAGTATACCAAATATGATGTTAAAATTAGATGTTAGTGTTGAAAATTTTGTAGATTTTTTTTACAGTTTGTATATGTAGAGTATACTAAACAAAATTTAAATACAGCATTCATTAGTAGACGTTATAACTAATCGTTTGGTATCAGTCCCATTTTTACTTTCTTGTATCTTTATAAGAAGTATACCAAATATGATGTTAAAATAAGATGTTAGTGTTGAAAATTTTGTAGATCTTTTTTTTACAATTTGTATATGTAGAGTATACTAAACAAAATTTAAATAAAGCATTCATTAGTAGACGTTATTACTAATCATTTGGTATCAGTCCCATTTTTACTTTCTTCTATCTTTACAAGAAGTATACCAATTATGATGTTAAAATTAAATGTTAGTGTTGAAAATTTTGTAGAATTTTTTTTTACAATTTGTATATGTAGAGTATACTAAACAAAATTTAAATAAAGCATTCATTAGTAGACGTTATTACTAATCATTTGGTATCAGTCCCATTTTTACTTTCTTCTATCTTTACAAGAAGTATACCAAATATGATGTTAAAATTAGATGTTAGTGTTGAAAATTTTGTAGATTTTTTTTACAGTTTGTATATGTAGAGTATACTAAACAAAATTTAAATAAAGCATTCATTAGTAGACGTTATTACTAATCATTTGGTATCAGTCCCATTTTTTCTTTCTTCTATCTTTACAATAAGTATACCAAATATGATGTTAAAATTAGATGTTAGTGTTGAAAATTTTGTAGATTTTTTTTTTACAATTTGTATATGTAGAGTATACTAAACAAAATTTAAATAAAGCATTCATTAGTAGACGTTATTACTAATCATTTTGTATCAGTCCCATTTTTACTTTCTTCTATCTTTACAAGAATTATACCAAATATGATGTTAAAATTAGATGTTGGCGTTGAAAATTTTGTAGATTTTTTTTTTTACAGTTTGTATATGTAGAGTATACTAAACAAAATTTAAATACAGTATTCATTAGTAGACGTTATTACTAATCGTTTGGTATCAGTCCCATTTTTACTTTCTTCTATCTTTACAAGAAGTATACCAAATATGATGTTGAAATTAGATGTTAGCGTTGAAAATTTTGTAGATTTTTTTTTTTTTACAGTTTGTATATGTAGAGTATACTAAACAAAATTTAAATAAAGCATTCATTAGTAGACTTTATTACTAATCATTTGGTATCAGTCCCATTTTTACTTTCTTCTATGTTTACAAGAAGTATGCCAAATATGATGTTAAAATTAGATGTTAGTGTTAAATTTTGTAGTTTTTTTTTACAATTTCTACATGTAGGGTATACTAAAAAAAAATTCAAATACAGCATTTATTAGTAGACGTTATTACTAATCGTTTGGTATCAGTCACAATTTCACTTTCTTCTATCTTTTCAAGAAGAAAGTGGAATTTGGGAATTTTTTCGTATTCTGGTCTTCGAGTGATTTACACGTTTTAGGGGTCAGAGATCCCAAAAAACATGTTTTTACAAAATGTCTGTCTGTGACTCTGTCTGTCTGTATGTGACACAAATTTTGCGGGCGCTCTATGTCAAGAACTAAAGCACGGAATTGAATAAAAATTTATATTCAGTTAGTTCCTGATATAAATGGGTGCTGATTAGTTTTTGGTGTAAATCGCCTAACAGGTGGCACTGCTACGCTACATTTTTCATGATTTCCGCAATAGCTTTATCTCAAGAACTAATGCACGAAATTTCATCTAACCTAGTAATCAGACGCTGACATAACCCAGCAAAGAAAGGAACAGTGGCCCATCAGCTATAAAAAAGAAGGAAGCCAGCACTGTCATCAGTGGTAATGTGCAATTGTGCCATTACTTAAACCAGTACAAAAGTGTCCGTTCGGAATGCAGCTGGCCCATCAGTGATGGCCAACAGAAGGCCAGCATTGGTATGCCACCACATTACTTCAATCTAGCACTTTTCCTCCAGTACTAGCACCGATCCTACTGCTATTCCTTTGCTGGCCCAGCACTTTCCCTTACAAATATTTCTTATAGAATTCTATAAAAAAACAACAAAGTATTATAGAATTATGGCCCTTTTTTCTATAAGCTAGTTTCACCAATAGCTATAAGTGTCCATAACAGAAATGTCTATAGAAATATTTGAACTTGAAGCGGTTTCCATGTGGTCACCATCCCAAGTATTAACCGCGCTCGGTGCTGTTTGGTTTTCGTGATCGGACATGAACAAGTACTTTCAGCGTATCCTACGAGCGCACGTAGTTTTAAGCTCTCATTACACTATTTGAAGATTGTTTCTTTTGTGATTTACGTTCCCAATCATTAAACTGCTTTAGAAATTATTGCATTGTATAGAAATCCTATATATTTTATACGCTTTTCTTTTTTTATTGATTCACAACTGTGTAAATTATGAAAACCTAAATCCTTTGTAACTTAGTAAAACCAGATTTAAGGAGAGAAAAAAAAGTGCATTGAAATAAAGAATTTATTTATTTATTCATTTACTTATTTATTTTGTTGGTGGCCGTGGTGCTATAATATTTACAGTTTCAAAAAAAAATTAGCTTAACAGCTTAAACTGTGTTAAGATATTCATTTCAGATTTGTGTTCAAATACTCAATGTCTTCAATATTCGCAACGCAACCTAGTGTAAGGGTTCCCAGCAATAATACTGCAAAAGTTCGTGCACTACCATGTAGTGGTGGGCCAGCGCATGAGATAGAACGGAAGCACACGAGAATTTTATTTGATGATTTCCAACAGCAAAGTTGACTGAAGCTGTCCAACAGTGGTCATGCAGTGGTAGACCATTAGCCAGCACTTCTCCATCATTGCCAGCACCTACCTTGCTGCTGGCCAGCAATTTC
This sequence comes from Maratus speciosus, assembly GCA_963932465.1. NCBI lineage: Eukaryota > Metazoa > Arthropoda > Arachnida > Araneae > Salticidae > Maratus > Maratus speciosus. The sequence continues at coordinate 531,289,909 of OZ010792.1, forward strand.
CTCTTTCCTGGGAAGTTATTGCTGATTAGGTTTTGGTGTTAATCGCCTAATAGGTGGTGCTGCTATGCTACATTTCGCAGGATTTACACGATTTTAGCGATAGTCATATTTCAAAGACTAATGCACGGAATTTCATATCTTTAGAATCCTCATGATAGGCATAGATTGCCATTTAATTTTGGCACTCTGATGACGAATTTTGAAGTATTAACATGTATGAGATAGAAGAAAGTTTTGGGATTGTCACGTTCGTCTAGTTATACAATGATTTTGAGCAGAGTTTGGCATTATGCAAATCACGTAAAACTCGTGATCCCTTTTAATACGCGAGTTTTGTCTTAGTCCCTTGAAACTAATGATCGACCGAAAGAGGTTTTCAAGATCGAAAACGAAATCGAGACCGAATTTCGGCAATCTTCCTATTTTCGGCCGAAAACGGAAATGTTTTAAGATAATTTAAGTAATTAATACTTACATAAATATACAGAATTATTAATTAATTATAAGTGTGGCCCAAGTTAGCTCTCTGGGCCTCTTACCAAAACTTTTTATTTTCCTATATAATATAATTAATTCATCAACAACGCAGAATAATTTTCTAATTATACGAATTTCATCTAATTAAAAATTTTTTTAGGTATGCGAGTATATACTTCGATTTATCTTTCATAATGATTTTTATAAATGATTGTCTGTTATTACCCGACTGCCAAGAAGGGTTATGTGATGTTCCACGCGTATCTGGGTATGTGGATTTCTTTATACCCTCGAAACATCCCAACGACTGGATGGATTTTAATGAATGAGGTCTCTATCGATTCGTCTCAACTGTCCGATGGTTATAGGCTAGGTTTTGTTTTTATAAATTCAAAATGGCGGTAGAGACAAAAAAAAATTACGCATCATATTGAATGGCATATCATTGGATAGGTCTTTCAAAATGAAAACGATGTTTCATTGACTATTTTACAGTCAGAAGCTCCTTTTAAATATTACACAACCTGGAAGTTGTGTAGGTAGGATCTCTAGCTTTACTGCAACTTGAACCTTCATAGACATCGATAGGCCTCATCAAAACAGTGTTTATAGATAGGAACTAACAATTAAACACAACTTAAAAGTCATCAATACAACTAAATAAAAAAAAGGTAAGTAATATAAAAAATAGTTTCGCATTCATGAGAAATAATTAATTAGTTCGCTTTTCACGCAGTCGGGTTTTTTGATTTTTTAAATTCAATTTTTACTTGTACTAGAAGTTTTTCAAAGTGTATATTCTAAATACTTTTGCGGTTTCAAACTAAAAATTTTCTATTACTTTTAGGTCTACAGCTTTTAATGAGCAGGTGAAAACATATATGCGTTTCTTGCTTTATAATTTTCACTCACGTCTTGAATCAGTCATGAATGATAGTTATAAACAGTGAAGTTCATAGCAATCAATAAAGAGTGTCTCATTTGAGCCGATACAGCTCAAACCAATGAGCCATGTTGAAAATTTTCAAAGGAAGAAACGAAATTTTTGGAATACAGATAGTTTCGGTCAATTTTCGGTCCGGGCAAATTTTCGGCAGCAGTTTCGCCGAAAATTCGTTTTCTTCGAAAATTTGAACTCTGATTTTGTGCCGAAAACGAAAACGAAACTGAATTTTGGTCGATCTTCAGTTGAAATGCATCTTAACCGGTTTCTACTGTATATCTAAGATTAAGAACCCCTCACGGCATACCATGCGTTGTAGCACAACAGTTAAAATATGCTTAGTAACCTGAACGAAAACATTTTACGGTTATTTTAATTTAAATACACTAACGGCTTTCCTTTACACTAACAGTATGCGGCCTACGTGTCGGCACAGTGGGAGAAGGAATGCCTCCGACACTTATGAATGCTTCCGACTTTTAATGAGCAATAAAACATTCATTTGCAAATCTAAAACAAATTGAATATAGCAATAAATTGCATAGTAACTTATTATTTTACCTCTTTTTAACATACTTAAAAAGTACCTAATGGCAATTATATACTAATGTTATTTCGCCGAGAAATCGAAAAAGTAAACTGATATATAGCTAACTAGGACAAAATATCGATGGATCAAGTCGGTCCAGAAATATCGTTTTTTGACATCAACTTGGATTCTTGATATATATCGATATATTGGTTTTTTTACATGCGAGGTGTCGACACTTCTTAGAAATTAATATTTTGCCTGTAAAAATCAACTTAAAGCATGTTTCATACGCATTTCTAAATTAATCTAACTAAATTAAATTTATATTAAAAAAAAAAAGTTTCGTATATGTAAAAATTTAATTTTGTAATCGATTTCCCACTAAATTTCTGCTATACTAGAATTTTACGAATTATGTACAGGGTGTCCATAATTAAACGACCCTACTTTAAAGTTGTCTACAGACAAAGCTATTGTTCATAAAGTTGTGAAATTTTGTGAAAGGTATAAAATAGGGATGGGAATTTGTTTAAGCTAAATATATATATATATAAATAAAAATAGTTCAAAATTTCACCACCAGAGGGCGATTTTTAATAAGTTACACATTTAGTATTACGATAGTTTAGAAATTTTATTTACAGGTTGTTCAAAATTAATCGACACTAATAATAATAAAGGACTTTACGTTGTAATATCGATACAAAATAAATAGGTGTTGCTATCCAACGTACAATTTATTCACAAGTTTAACATAAAACTCAACGTTTCGGTTTAATCTTTAAAACCTTCATCAGGAGAAAAATTTTCTAAAATATAAATCGACAACAAACTCTTTACATGCTACATTTTGAAATCAATTCAAAATACAAAACTTTCTAACGGAAACCTCTTACTCCCAAATAAACAGTTCAGTGGCGCCATCTTTTAACCAAAGATGCAAACGAAAAAAGAAATGCTGAAAAAAGTGGAATTTTCATTGACTTTTCAAAATTGAAAGCCATAGACCATGCTAAAGTTATTTCCAAGCAAGTTATTCCGCGCAATGCTATTATTCGTGAATCTTTAGAAATTCGTCTAAGAAACCATGAAGTGTGTAATGATAATGTTTCCTTTCACATCCCAGAAATATGGCTTTCAATTTTGAAAAGTCAATGAAAATTCCACTTTTTTCAGCATTTCTTTTTTCGTTTGCATCTTTGGTTAAAAGATGGCGCCACTGAACTGTTTATTTGGGAGTAAGAGGTTTCCGTTAGAAAGTTTTGTATTTTGAATTGATTTCAAAATGTAGCATGTAAAGAGTTTGTTGTCGATTTATATTTTAGAAAATTTTTCTCCTGATGAAGGTTTTAAAGATTAAACCGAAACGTTGAGTTTTATGTTAAACTTGTGAATAAATTGTACGTTGGATAGCAACACCTATTTGTTTTGTATTTAATCGACACTATCTTAAAGTTGTCTTCAGCCGAAACTATTGTTCAGATTGTTGCGAAATTTTTTGGCAGACATAATAAAGGTACGGAAATTTGTTTCAGCGAAAAAAAAAAAAAAGGAGGCCGTTTTTTTAACGAATTACCCATTTAGAATACATTTACGATAGTTTAACAAATTTTGTTATAACCAAACACGTTCTGCATGACTTCCATCCTTTTCAGATGCCATCTGGAATTCTAAGATAGCATGTTCCACAGTTGACTACAGAGTGTTCTGGGAAATGCTAGGAACAGGTCGTGAAATGCTGTTTTTAGAATCAGGTTAAGTTAATAAATAAAATTACTAAACTATCGCAATGCTAAATGTCTAATTTATTAAAAATCGCCCTCTAGTGGCGAAATTTTAAACTATTTTTATTTATATTTTTTTTAGCTTAAACAAATTCCCATCCCTTTTATTATGTCTTTTACAAAATTTCACAAACTTTGTGAACAATAGTTTTGTCTGTAGACAAATTTAAAGTAGGGTCGTTTAATTATGGATACCCTGTACATAGATCTATTTCCGACAACAATACAACATTTTAATATTTTTAGAACTTAAGTAAATAAATAAATATTCTAATAAATTAATTTTAAGGCATTTTGTTTTTCGTTATCTGGGCGCAGGTGATAAATCGCCAAATATTCTTTATGGTCAGGGCCATCGCTAAGACTTTTTATTGAGGGGGGGAAAGAAGACCTTAAAGTGCCAAGTCAAATTTCTGTATCTGCCAATTAGCAAAAATTAATAGCTCTCGACGTTTGCCAACTAATTTTACAATTTTGCCAAATTACCACAATTAGAAAATGTAATACAGATCTTATTTGTAAAAAGCTTAATAATATCCCTAATTATATTTGTAACTTTTCGCAAGTCTATGAGAAATAGAAAGTGTATTATAGTTTTTATTAAAGTTTTAAACAAATTTGCCAACTAAGTTTGTAAATTTGCCAAGTGTAACAGAAATTCGCGAACGTTTGGGGGAGGAGGCTCCCCCCCCCCCTAGCGAGGGGCCTGCATTCTGATTACAACTGTATACGAGTTACAACAACAATGTAGTTAATTATACGCCAAACCACGCACGCTTAAATACGACAACGGGCTGTGAAACTGCCACAATGAAATATCTTAAACATTAAAATGTAGAAATGAAAATATAAAGGAAAAATAAAGAGTGTAATATATATTTTTATAAACACGTTTTCATTAGTCAATAGTTTAATATTAATGAATTTATGTTTATGTACTGAGAAAAATTGTAGAAATCTAAAATAGATAGTTCAAATTATACGGTTTTTTTTTTCTTTCCTGCTGCCGTATCTTAAAATGAAACAGATTAAAAATGATCGTAGTTCTAAATAAATTCACAATTTGAACTTATTAACTAAACACGATTTTTATTTTTTTTTAAATAAAATTTATTGAAAATAAAGAAAAATTAAATAACATTAAGTGTAACTCTTAGGGGAGCCGTTTGTCCAGTCTACAAACACTTAATTTTAATGTCCACACTGACAAGTGGCATCAGTAATAGTTTAGTACAATTTCGATGTCGTAATATACGTGAGAAAAGCTTTTGATTATTTTCAAATAAATTTGTTCTTAAATTGCGGTATGAATTAATTATTTGAATAACATTTTTGCAGCAGAAATGCCTTGCCCCTGAAAGGGTTAAACTAAGTGTGGAAGGAAATTAGGATAAAAATTACGAGAGAGGAACAAAAAATTTAATTTAGGTTTGTATAAGTGAGAGAAAACTTCGAATACCGAGAAGATTTACATTATTACCCGTAATGTACTGTTCGTTACCTGAAAAAATAAGCGTATGAATGAGAGACGCATAAGTGAGCCGTCACCGAATACTGTTTTTGGAATTTGAAAATATATGAATATCACTCACAATACATAATTTAACCCTTTATGTCCCAAATTATGAAAACATGAAAATTTCATCTTCTAAAGCATTTTTCGTGAATTTTTGAAACTACATTTAGAAGATTTACACAATCATTTAATAAATTTTAGAAGGATTTTGTCAATTAAAATTAATTAATTTGAATTTATAGGGATTTTGTGCAAAACTCCACACAAATATGTCATTTAATATATTTTTTAAAGTATGTTATGGAATTAGGACATGTACAAATATAATGCTCTTACAATAAAAATATAGGAATAATTCCGAACTGAAACTTTTCACCAGCAATCCTCCAATGTTAAAAAAGCAGAAGAGATCCAAATGAAAGAGAAAACATCCTTTTAAAAGTATTTTTGTTTTGTGCAATCCATAATGCTTTTGGAACAATATGAAGTAAAGTATCTATTACTCATCCTAAACTGTATTATTACTAATCGATGTGTTAAGTGAATTTTATAACAAGTTATTTTAATGGTACTTTAAAGTATCGAAGCGGCATAAAGGGTATTACCGAACTTATGCAGGAAGCTGTAGTCAGTTCCGTCTTTAAGGGGCTACTTCACTCGCGCGAAAACACCCGCTCGCTAATGTTAATCCTATGGAAGAAATTTAAGACACCTCATTTGCATTCCAGTATTTTTTGTTTATTATTATTCATTTATTTTTATTTTTGCATTGAATAGCTGAAGTCGATCTCTACAAAGGCCCTTTTTTACTTTTTCGGTTTTCTTTGCAGGTTTTTAATGGGGGTACTTTCACTTTCGAAACCGGTTGGGAAAGTAAAAGTATCCTAATAAAAAAATATCTGTTAACAAAATCGAAAAAGTAAAAAAAAAAAAAAAAAAAACGGTCTTTATAGAGATCGATCTTAACTATCCAATGCAAAAAGAATCATTTAAAAATATTGAAATGCAAAAGAGATGTCTTAAAAATTTCTTCCATAAGATTAATGTTAGAGAACGGGTGTTTTCGCGAGAGTGAAGTAGCCTCTTAAAGGGAGATTAACGGGGCTCAGACCCAGGTCTGTAATTCAATCAAGGATCCTAGAATAACGCAGTTTTCGTTATCATATTTGTTTTTAATTTAAAATTCAAGAAGCATAATTAAAATTCACAGGAATTATCGTGAATAGAAACATTTGTTATTACTATCATTTTCAGTTACTAAAATTTAGAATTATGCTTAATTTTCTATTGTGTATTAACTAAACTTATGCCTTTAGAACTAATTTTGCAGTAGGTCGAAAAGAATGGAATAAGAAAATGAAAAGATTTCAATTTATAATAAGAAAATAATTATATCTTCCGATAGATGAATATTTTTACTTTCTTCTGTCTTCAATAGAAGAAAGTATTGTAGTCGAAATTTTTTTCGACTTCCGGATTTCGACGGATTTACACGTTTTATGGGTCAGAGATCCCCAAAAATATGTTTATACAAAATGACTGTCTGTCCGTGTGTTGCCATTGACACATCGAAAACTGTATGAAGTTATGCATAGAACTGAACCAATTTTTTTGTGATGTTTTTGGCTATAGCCAGCAGGTCCTCCTTCAATTTGGAAATACTCCGCCGGAAGGGGGAGCTGCAATAGCGATTTTTGTGCCATTTTCATTATTGTATACTATCGAAAAGCGTATGAAGTTATGCAAACGATTGAAATTTATATTTTGGCTACGGCCAGCAGGTTCTCCTTGAATTCCGAAATATTCCGCCGAAAGGGGGAGCTGTAATAGCAATTTTCGCATAATTTTTGTAGTTCTATTGTACATTGGCGGCTCGTGCAGCGGTGGGAACTTCGCATCCAGCTAAGACGACTCTCCGTAAATAGCTGATATACAACTGAATAACAAAAAATTATTGATTTTAATAAATATCATGATGGAGATTAGCTCGTTTTTACTGCAATTAATTGACTGAAGCAGAAATTTAAGATGAAAGTCAAAGTTGGTATAATATTGAACAAATAATATTGAAGTATTTACATATGTAACTACTTTTTGAAATATTAAGATGTATGAGATAAAAGAAAGTTTTGGGATTGGCACATCCAACTTGTTTTAAAAACAAACAAGTCAAAATGGTTTAATTTGTTAGGAACTATTTAAAAACATGTCGGACCTATAGAGCGCCAGAGCCCTCGATATATCTTCCTATTAACCCTTTGTGACTCAATAACTCTGGTATGAGAAATATTTACTTAGACGTTAGAATACATTACATTGTAAGCCTGTAAAGAAAAAAATAATAATTTAAAAAATTTAGACCATAGAAAAAAAAATATTGGCTAAAAGGTAAATTTTTCCATCTGCAAGAAAACAGAAAGTTACATACTTTTCATAAATATATTCATTTTCTAATACAAAACGGGGAAGTATACCAAATTATCTTTGTAAAACAATCCATTTTTGGACGTCTCTATCTTTTTTAATTTTACAAAATATACGAAGTTCATTTTACCAATAACGATGTGAAACTGCTCAAATGATAAATACAACTTGGGCATGAAAAATTAACTCAGTACCGCTGTCTGCTGAGAATTCTATGAACAATTTATAATGAGTGCCGTGTTGGAAGACAGCATTAACAAATGAAACCTCCCCGCTGCATAAGTAACAATAACCTTTGGGTATGTTGCAGATATGCAACACGGTGAGGTGATACAAAGGGTTAAAACGGCCACATGCCTGTAGTCAGGGCCGCACAAGAAGACCGGGGACCCCTGTTATAATTCCAAAACCCCGCCTCTCCCCCCCCGCCCCCCCCCCCCCCACACACACCATAAGTATAATGCAAAAAACCTGCTTAGACGGAAACGCAAACTACCAGTGAAAAATTCCGTTTATACAGGTTATTTTTATTTTAGAAGGTATAATTCCACAATGTGTTTTGTTTGGGGTGGGGGGGGGGGCGGCTGGACCATGTTTTTTTCCATTTATTGCAGGATTCTGTTATAAACAGGTTTAACTCTATAGAAAATAAATTTGCTGGCTTTTTTTTTTTTTTTTTTAATCTACGTAGTATTTGCTTACATTTTTTTTATATTTCTTGTACAGTATTACAGTTAATGATACATTTGTAACACTTTTTCATCTAAAGATTTTAAATAAAAATTTAAAATATTGAAAACATCATTAAATTTCAATTGAATTCATCAATTAGTTTTGAATAAAAAAAGTTTAAAATATGAAAGAAATAAAATTCGAAACAATCTCGAGTTTGAAATTAGTCACATCATTAAAACAGAAGCACCATTTCAAAACTTTCTTAAAATCAAATGCACTTTTAAATATTTGATGCAAACACAGGAGAACGGGTCAGGCCCGTACAGACGTTCTAGAAAATTCTGCCCTTTGAATTTTATTATTTGTTAGTTATTTTAATTTTAAAATTTGACGCAAAAAAGTGCGAGTACTTTTCCTGGTATGAAAAAAAAGCAGGGCCGAAGCCGACCCCTTGTAATTTGTACCGACTCTACCTCCCTCTATGCGGACCTGGCTGTAGTACTAACTAATGCGTATTTACACGCATGCAAATTCACACACAGAAATTGTAAAGTTTACAGAAATTGTAAGGCCCGGTACCCACTATAAAAAAAATACGAACAGTTTTCCTGTAGGAATCGGAAAAATAGTTGCCCTTATCGTACTGGGAAAATTTCCGACCCAGCTCGGATTAAAATCCGTAAAATCGGAATAAAATCCATAAAATACTGTTTTATTGACTATTTCCTTTTTTTTACGGATTTTATTCCGAGCTGGGTCGGAAAATTTTCCGGTACGATAAGGGCAACTATTTTTCCGATTGCTACAGGAAAACTGGGCGAATTTTTTTTTACAGTGCAGACTAAACTTATGATACCGTAGATGCATGTAGTTAATAAGAAATCGGTCCCTGACGAGGTCCCTTTCAGCTTAGGACCCGGTACAATTGTCCTTCTCACATGTCTCCCCCCTCCTCTTGTGAACGCCCCTGCTTATACAAAAATGAATAAATATTAAAGAAAGTTATAACACTTACATGAAAAGGAGCTAGATCATGTAGCCATGTACGAACGGTTCGTGCAGGATTACGACTTTTGAATAAAGTAAATCGCCTCCGGTTCCACCTATTTTAATAAACTTCCAAGGCTCTCAGCTGGGCTTCCGACACATTCTCGGAATCTTACTTGCTTGACCAATGAGAGCGAGGGAGGAGTGTTCACATACAAGTGCGCTCGCTGTTTTTTATTCACTTTTTTTTCTGATAAAATAAACTAACTTACAACTTTCTATTTTATTTTCCGCGCTTATAGAATTCTGATAGTAGACAATTTCAACATCCGTTGGGTTTCATTTCTTTCATCATAGAGCAGAAGTTCCGCAGCACACTGTTGTGCCGCGCCGTGAAGAAACTTCGGATATGCCGCTAAAAATTTTTAAAGATTACATTAAGTTTAGTTTATTTCTTAAACAATAATTTCAAAATTAAAAAATATTATTTTTAATACAAATAAAATAAAATACTAGAAAACAAGAATTCTGCTTTTTCAGAATTTAGTGTCGCCCCCGATGAAAATATATATATATGTATATAAATACAGATAGTTCAGTTTTAAGACTCTAAACACGCGCTTTTATTTTATATAAAATGACGTCATCCACATCCGCTAAAGAATTCCTCATTTACGATCCAGTCTTAAAAAACATCTGCAGTAAAATAGGCATAGAACGGGACTATCGCTGAATAATACACAAATCCAAAAAAAGAGATTTCGTCATTCAAGAAACTGGACAAAAAAATTGGCTATCTCATGATTACTATGCCTTCATTTATTTGTAATGTTAATATAGATACTTAAAATTAAATTTAGTTTATAATAGCTCCATGTTTTATCAGAAATCATTCATTTAATATTTTTTCAAAATAGCACGTATTTTAAATACATTTTTTTTTTTCAGTTTTTGTGAGAAAATGGCAACAAAAAGATATAATTGCTATTTATTTTCCCTTTACTTTCTACAGAAATGGAGTACTTGAGTTTCCAAAATTAAACAAATGGTGCTAAAAACTACAAAAAAATTAATATCTCAAAAATAAATGGCGATGCAGTTTTCAAACAAATTGCATTTAAAAGTCTTTTTTCTTTCTAATACGACACGGTATAAAAATTGAAAATGTGCGATGCTTAGAATCTTAAAAAAGTGCAGTAGAGATTATTCCGTACAATTATACATCTGCTTTGTTTCACGGCTGGCTTATACAACAGAATGTTATTTTTCGGAGACGACACATTAATAGGTGGGAGAAAGAAATGACATACCGGGGGCTAAAAACTAGTAGAAAGTGGAATTCCATTTATAAACAAATGTTTGCGAAACTGTCAAAAATAAAAAGTCAATTGCAGCTAAAATTATAGAAAAAAGAATATGGCGTTGAAAAACACAGCTTGATAAAAAAGATTTTGTTAAGCTCAAGTAATAAGTATCAAACTTATGAAAACTTGTGAAAATATCAAACTTATTTATTTCATTGGTGATTAAGTTGTAATAAAGGAGGAAAACAAGAAACAGTTTTCTTTTTAAATCTTCTTTGTAATTAATTACCATGTTTAAAAAAATATTTTTATTTTTTATTATATAAAAAAAATATTGCCATGACCATTTTTTTAATAAATACTAAATCGTAAAATTATTTTAAACTTTTTTTTTTATTATAATTTACCAATTCTAAGAGTGCTGCGAAAGTTTAATTGCGGTTTAAAGTGTACCGTGGAAAAAAAGGGGGGTGGTGAAAAACACTGTGATAGAGTGAAACTCTGATTAAATTCAATACTCCCTCGGGTGTTTTCTAAAGATTTTTCACTTTAAGGCTGTTCTTAACTGCTCTGCTCAACAAGCGCAAGACGTTTTGACACATTTACAAATTATTTTTTTAACGGAAAGATATAAAATTGGAAAGCCTGACCATGGAAACGATTTGGAATCGAACTGCGTTTTCCATTTTTGTATAAATAAATTACCCATTGAGTTATAACGGTTTTTATTAGGTTGAGCAAAAAGTTCTGGGAAATTTTTAATCTAATATAACCAGATCTACAACCATAATTTATATCGTATATAGGAGTACTAGTGGTATATCTATAGAAGTTCAGAACGTGACTCCATCCGATTATGGCCTGTTTCGATCAATGCAGCACTTTTTCGAAGGCCGTGGATTTGAAATCTTTAATGAATTTGAAGAAGCATATCAAGTGTTTTTCGATTCCAAGGAGCCGCCATGGTACTTCCAGCAAACCCGGAATCTGGCAGAACGATGGGAGAAAGTCGTGGACTATGATGGTCTCTACTTTGAAGACTAGTCCTTGTTGCTTTTGTTATTAATTTGCGCATAACAAAGCAACTTTCACAAATTTCTCAGAACCTTTTGCCCAACCTAGTATCACGTGACAAACACGTTTTTCTCCCTTTCTTGTGTGCTTAATCTTCTTTCGCAGGTAAATTCGGTTCAAAACGCCCACTTTGACACTATTTTCTGAAAGATCAATTGTGTTTGCAAAAAAAGCCGAGAAAACAGCTCAATGACATAGTTTCTGAACAACACCTGCTAGTTTCATGCATTTCCGAACAAAAATAAATTAAAACTTAAGTTGACATAAAGTTGTCCTTTTGGATTAAGATGATTTACCTTAAAGGGACTCATTATGTTTCATTTATCAATAAATAAATAAATAAATAAAAGCAAGAAAGAAAAGTAATGCGTCAAAAGCTAGGGGTGGAAGATGATATCTAAGTAAACAATTTGGTAAGCGCCTAACACATTTGAAAACTTAATTTCGGAAATTACCATCTACGGTCGGGAAAATATCCGAATTATTTTGTGCAGCCCTGTATATGATCTATAGATTTGTATATATGTCGAAGGATAATTAAGAAATCGGGCTCTTTGCAATGAGTCTAGAACCTAGGCTGATGTAAATAATTATGCAATCACATTAAAATGATCCTCATGTAATCACTACATACAGTCATGTAAATAGTAGGTGTTTGATATTGTGTTGTAATGTGTTTCTAATTGTCATGTTAAATATTGTGTGTTAAATGTACTGTGACGTATATATATCCAAGAAAATTGTAAACAATTATGCAATCACAATAGGTGAAATGATCCTCATGTAATCACTACATACAGTCATATATCTCGATATGAAATCTTCGGTTCGCCCAGAAAAATTGGATAACCAATTGTGATTGTAATTGTAAATCTCACAGTAACCGAAATAAATCTCAGTAGCTTGATCAGGGACCCGACGCTCCCTCTCAGACTCTGATTGAGAGTCGGGAGGAGTGGATGTGGTCTACCCCTCGGGATTGCACTAACACTCCAAAGCGAAAGCTGAGTTCCCGAGGTGGTCATCGCTGTTTACAAAGAGCTAATTTTGATTTTAGTATCATGTGTCCATTTCGAATTAACTTCATATTTTTCAAGCTTAATCCAAAGAGCCTAATTGGAACATGGCCATTTGTTTTTCAATTAACTTGAGATTGTTTAGTCTTATTCCAAACCCCCTATGGATCTTTAGGCTAATTGGAATATGACCATTTGTTTCTCAATCAACTTGAACCTTTTTACGCTTATTCCAAAGAGCCTATGCAGCTTTAAGCTAACTGGAATATGATCATTTGTTTTTCAATCAACTTGATATTTTTTTTACGCTTATTTCAAAGATCCTATGCCGCTTTAGGTTAATTGGAATATGATCATTTGTTTTCAATCAACTTGATATTTTTTACGCTTTTTCCAAAGATCCTATGCCGCTTTAGGCTAATTAAAATATGACCATTTGTTTCTCCATCAGTTTGATACTTTTTACGCTTACTCTAAAGAGCCTATGCAGCTTTAGGCTGATTGGAATAGGATCATATGTTTCTAAATTAACTTGATATTTTAAAAATGTATTCCAAAGAGCATTCGCAGCTTTATTTAAGGTTAGTTGGGGCAACTGGGACATGATTTTACAATGTGACTCTGGAGCTTCTGACAATTCAGCTTCAAAAAGCTAATGTTCATTTCAATTAAAGTCTGAACTTCTGTAAATGTGTTCAGTTAGGTTCCCTCTATCAGATATTTAAATGATCAGATATCAGATATTTAATTTCAATATTTAAAAATATGAATATTTCATATTTCTTTCCTCATGGGTGCAGTTGCCCCCAAAAATGGGGTAACTGGGCCAGGGGGGGTCTATGTTCCACACGCGTTTATATTTTTTCATATCGGATATCAGGTCCTGTTTGAAAAAGTGTAAACAACTTTAAAAAATTTAAACCAGGCAGATCATGTAAATTATATGCTAATAAACAGCTTTGTAAGGGAAACCTTTGCTGTCAGTGTGCCTAAAAAAAGCACTAAAAGTGAAAATATTAGATATATTTATACCAAAAATATAAAACTTAAGTAAGTACTTATGTACTTTAGTATAGGTAATACGTATAAAAGTCACGTGGGTATTTTAAGGAAAAGATAGCAAGGTAAATCTCTGAACAAAAGGCTACGTAAGTACTTAAGTACTTTATCTTTATCCAGGGGTCGCATTATATAGGGAAAATTTTATTGTTCCATAAAGAAAGGTGCGATGAAGATATTATTTTCAAAATAGTGGTAGGGACGATAAAAGATTCCCTATAGCATAGCTGCCAACTTTTACGCTTTCCTCTTACCACTAAAATATTATAGTAAATGTTGTCTTATTTAATCGTCGAAATCTTATGATTAAACAAAACGAAAATCTCTATTAAATTTTAGTGGTATCAAGAAAGCGTAAAAATTGGCAGCTATGCCTATAGAATGCGACCCCTGTGTATAGTACAATTTCAAGGTCTGGCTATCTGGCTTTCAGGAGCAAGGTACTTGCATTCGTAAAATGTTGAAATAATTTAATGACACCAATATTTACAAGAGAATCTATCTGAAAACATGTAAAAGTATATTTTCGCGTACTTAATAAAGGTTAAATTTTAATTATAAAATTCATGTGCCAATGTGGCAATTAGGAATTAAAATTAAGTGATGCCATAACGCCATCACCGCCTCTCAAAGGGTCAAGAAATTTGGTTTGATACCACTGAATATGCTTTTTTTTTTATTTCATTACGTTATTTTAATAAGGTATTCTATCGTTTTCTTTATTGTGAGCAAACACCAATGGAGAAATTTACTTCCTGTAAACACAAAAAAAAAAATATTTATAACTAGTGCGGTAACTGGATCCAGCATGGCCCAGTTACCCCGGATACATGTCCCAGTTACCCCATTCTTGAAACATTTATGGAGTAACTGGGACACCGGCCTTACATTTAAAACATGAAGCAAATATGTATAGATACCTAATAATATTAATGTAGTTATATGTCTAATCTTTAAAAAAAAGATTGTTTAATAAAAGTACTTACAGTATTTTAATAAAAATCCCAGAAAGTTCAGCCATATTGACGTTGTTTTTAAAAAAGAAACGTAAATTTTTGACAACCTATCATAGCAAAGTGAGAGTTATGATTGAGTTGATACACGTTGTTTTAGGAAGTAGAGATAAAGGGGCATTGCTCACAAAAGCTAAAACTTAAAAAACACCAACGGTTTCTTATAAAATAGCCTATGGCCCAGTTACCTCGTGGTTCCAGTTACCCCAACAAACCTTAATTGGAATATGGCCATTTGTTTCTCATAACGTAGAGAAGATGGGCTGCTGAATAAAAATTATTAAAAATATTTATAAGAAAAGTATTATAGCGACGAAATCTGCAGATGAGGCAGATTTTTAATGTTTTCCTAGCATTATGTACAGAAAAGGTGGGATTTCTGAATGTAAATAATTATAAAAATTCTTAAGAAAAGTGCTTTATCAATGAAATCTGCAGATAATTGGGATTTTTTAATGCCGTCCCAGCTTTACGTGAAGATGGGACGCTGAATAAAAATAATTATAAAAATTATAAGAAAAGTACTATATCAATGAAATTTGCAAATTATGCAAATTTTTAATGCTTTCTCAGCATTACGTATATAAAACTGGTGAGGCTGAATGAAAATAATTATAAAAATTCATAAGAAAAGTGCTATATCAATGAAATCTGCAGATGATTCAGTTTTTTAATGTCCCAGCTTTACGTGGAGAATATGGGAAGCTGAATAAAAATAATTATAAAAAATTATAAGAAAAGTACTATATCAATGAAATTTGCAAATTATGCAGATTTTTAATGCTTTCCCAGTATTGCATATAGAAAACAGGGGAGGCTGAATGAAAATAATTTTTAAAATTTTCCCTGCATTACCTATAGAAAAGAAGGGAAGCTGAATGAAAATAATTATAAAAATTCATAAGAATAATGCTATAATGAAACATGTAGATGATTCAGTTTTTTGATGTTGTCCCAGATTTACGTGGAGAATATGGGACGCTGAATAAAAATAATTATAAAAAATTATAAGAAAAGTACTATACCAATGAAATTTGAAAATTATGCAGATTTTTAATGCTTTCCCAGTATTGCATATAGAAAACAGGGGAGGCTGAATGAAAATAATTTTTAAAAAATCATAAGAAAAGGGCTATATGAATGAAATCTGCAGATGATTCAGTTTTTTAATGCTGTCCCAGTTTTATGTGGAGAAGAGAGGACGCTGAATAAAAATAAATATAAAAAATTATAAGAAAAGTACTATATCAATGAAATTTGCAGATTTTTAATGTTTTCCCTGTATTACGTATAGAAAAGAAGGGATGCTGAATGAAAATATTTATAAAAATTCATAAGAAAAGTGCTATAATGAAACCTGTAGATGATTCAGTTTTTTAATCCTATCCCAGCTTTACGTAGAGAAAATAGGATGCTGAATAAAAATAATTATAAAAATTTATAAGAAAAGCACCGCATCAATAAATTTGCAAATGATGCAAATTTTTAATGTTTTCCCAACATTACGTATAGGAAAGATGGGATGCTGAACAAAAATAATTATAAATAAACGGTCAAGTGCAAGCATTACTCGCGTACAGAGGGTTCCGTAGAATAAATATATGAATTTGTAATTGTATTATTATTAAAAAAAAAAAAAAGGTTGCTAAAAGAATACTAAGACTTTCTAAAAAACTATACAACGTAGGGTTGGGTATAAATGTATATATTAGAAAAGTGTAAATGGTATACCATGAAAGTTCAAAGAGATATGGAACCTAAACAATATCAAATGTAGCTATTCCTATAACTCTTCTTTTAATATTATCTTAATCTGTTTATGATGAACTTAATTCGGTACTGACAATAAAAGCAATGCATAGTTAAACTTCATTTGGCATTTCATGAAACTAAATTCAGCGTAGTAATAACCTTTATTTCTACAGTGTGGCTAAAACAGAACCTTTTTTTTTTTAAGTTTAAATTTGGCATTGTGCTAAGCGCGCTTCGAATTGAGGTCTCAAAGTTGCAACGCCGCCTTGGTCAGTGCCGCGTTTTTTCAGATAGGTGTTTAATTAACTTTTAAAATCACTCGAGGCGTATTGAGAGATACAATCAATGCACACTATCGCGAATCCCACAGTATTTATACGATTCATTCTAATTAAATCGTTCGAGGTCGATGCCCTTAAAAAACGGACACCTAATTTTAATTCCAAAACACACAAACGGCACCAAGAATATTTAATTAAAATTTTCCTTTTATCATGTACGTGAAAATAAGCAAGTTCAGATTTTCTAATAAATTCGTTTATAAATTCTGGTGTCAGTTCATTATTTCATAAGTTTATAAATAGAATTACTCCGTGCCGGAAAGGATTAAGTGGTCGCAGGACTCTTAAAGCTTCAAAATTTAAGAAATTTTAAATTTTTTAGATGTTAAACTCCTATCTTTTCTGAATATTTTGATATAATTGTTTCCTTGAAATTCCCATTAGAACAGAAGTTTTGGCTTTTAGAATTATACCCGCTCAATAGCTGAAGCGGCGTTTCCGAAACTTTAAAGTCATTATTTTCCAAATAGCGTTTTTTGGGCATAACGCGCAGGATACCTCAAAAACTTCTGAATATTTTTTCATGAAATTTTCAAAGCATATTTTTCATGTTAGTCTGTATAAACTGAACCAAAAATTTCCTTTTTATTGTTCAAAAATATATTTTTTTAGGTGATTTTACTGTTGAAATTTTCAAAATTTTGTATTAGCTAAATGCAACATTGCATTAAAAATATAAAAATGCTTTAAATACAAATTTATTTAAGTTCAGGGAAATTATTACAATGTGTAGTATAAGTACGCACCAAAATTTTCATTCTAGTTGCAATATTTATTTTGTAATCCTGCGCGTAAACTCTTATGCCAATTTTTTGTTCGACAAATGTCTAAAAGTTTCGAGCCCCCTATAAATACTAATTCTGTATCTTGCAATTTTTTATCCCAGTTAAAATTGCGTTTTAAAATCATATACATTTTAAGACATTAAATGTTGAAAATGGTCTTTTTTACATTTTTTCCACTTTTTAGAGTCCCGAGATCCGTTAAATTACTATGTTTTTAACTATTTGACGTTTATTGCTTTTATACTGTTACTGGACATTACATTACATATATATATCATTAAAAGTTGTTAACTAGGCATAGAGTACGCCGCCCCTGTCCTTGTGTATGTCCAAACTGACCCTACCTTTAAGGGTTAATATCTCGGCTAATTACCGATGATTTTTTTCGAAAATTATTATCAACAATGCTTTTATTCTTCTGCAATGATAGGTATATTCAGCGATGCTCAAAAATTTTTCTGAATGCCCGTAAACCGAAATTTGTGTATAAAAGAAAAATGCTAATTACTCAAAAACTATGTGACCTAAGGTAATCGCTATAATTTTCCGGCAAGGTTTACATTAACGTCTACTCCCTCTAGTTTTTTCATAATTTTAGTTTCAGTAGATTCGGAATTAGATGGGGGAACATATTTTTGCGCTACATTTTCAACAATATCTTTGAAAATATAATACCTAAAATTAAAAGGAATGTATTTTTGAGTTCAGCGTTACAAAAGCTTTCACAGGATACCCCCACATGATATGCAAAGAAAAGATTTTTTTTTCATGTAGCATAATTAGCCCCTCTACTTTTTTACTAAATATATTTATGAATGTTTATTAATCTGAAAATATGCAGGTCAATGGTCTTTATTACTTCCCCGAATTTGAACTTTCCACGTTCCATAGTTTACGAGTAAAATGGCTGTGATAGACAGACAAACAGACACAGGAGTGATCTTATAATGGTTTCGTTTTTACTTTTTAAGTACGGAACCCTAAAAATTATAAGAAAAGTACTATATCAATGAAATTTGCAGATTTTTAATGTTTTCCCTGCATTACGTATAGAAAAGAAGGGATGCTGAATGAAAATAATTATAACAATTCATAAGAAAAGTGCTATAATGAAACCTGCAAATGATTCAGTTTTTTAATGCTGTCCCAGCTTTACGAGGAGAATATGGGACTCTGAATAAAAATAATTATAAAAAATTTTAAGAAAAGTACTATATCAATGAAATTTGCAAATTATGCAGATTTTTAATGCTTTCCCAGTATTGCATATAGAAAACAGGGGAGGCTGAAGGAAAATAATTTTAAAAAATCATAAGAAAAGGGCTACATGAATAAAATCTGCAGATGATTCAGTTTTTTAATGCTGTCCCAGTTTTATGTGGAGAAAATGGGATACTGAATAAAAATAATTATAAAAAATTATAAGAAAAGCACCATATCAATAAATTTGCAAATGATGCAAATTTTTAATGTTTTTCGAGCATTACGTATAGAAAACAGGGGAGGCTGAATGAAAATAATTATAGAAATTCATAAGAAAAGTTCTATATCAATGAAATATGCAGATGATTCAGATTTTTAATGCTGTCCCAGATTTACGTGGAGAAGATGGGATGCTGAATAAAAATAATTATAAAAAATTATAAGAAAAGTACTATATCAATGAAATTTCCAAATGCTGCAGATTTTTAATGCTGTCTCAGCATTACGTATAGAGAAGAGGATATGCTGAACAAAAATAATTATAAAAAATTATAAGAAAAGTACTATATCAATGAAATTTGCAGATTTTTAATGTTTTCCCTGCATTACGTATAGAAAAGAAGGGATGCTGAATGAAAATAATTATAAAAATTCATAAGAAAAGTGCTATAATGAAACCTGCAAATGATTCAGTTTTTTAATGCTGTCCCAGCTTTACGGGGAGAATATGGGACGCTGAATAAAAATAATTATAAAAAATTTTAAGAAAAGTACTATATCAATGAAATTTGCAAATTATGCAGATTTTTAATGCTTTCCCAGTATTGCATATAGAAAACAGGGGAGGCTGAAGGAAAATAATTTTAAAAAATCATAAGAAAAGGGCTACATGAATAAAATCTGCAGATGATTCAGTTTTTTAATGCTGTCCCAGTTTTATGTGGAGAAAATGGGATACTGAATAAAAATAATTATAAAAAATTATAAGAAAAGCACCATAGCAATAAATTTGCAAATGATGCAAATTTTTAATGTTTTTCGAGCATTACGTATAGAAAACAGGGGAGGCTGAATGAAAATAATTATAGAAATTCATAAGAAAAGTTCTATATCAATGAAATATGCAGATGATTCAGATTTTTAATGCTGTCCCAGATTTACGTGGAGAAGATGGGATGCTGAATAAAAATAATTATAAAAAATTATAAGAAAAGTACTATATCAATGAAATTTCCAAATGCTGCAGATTTTTAATGCTGTCTCAGCATTACGTATAGAGAAGAGGATATGCTGAAAAAAAATAATTATAAAAAATTATAAAAAAAGTACTATATCAATGAAATTTGCAGATTTTTAATGTTTTCCCTGCATTACGTATAGAAAAGGAGGGATGCTGAATGAAAATAATTATAAAAATTCATAAGAAAAGTACTATAATGAAACCTGTAGATGATTCAGTTTTTTAATCTTATCCCAGCTTTACGTAGAGAAAATGGGATGCTGAATAAAAATAATTATAAAAAATTATAAGAAAAGCACCATATCAATAAATTTGCAAATGATGTAAATTTTTAATGTTTTCCCAACATTACGTATAGGAAAGATGGGATGCTGAACAAAAATAATTATAAATAAACGGTCAAGTGCAAGCATTACTCGCGTACAGAGGGTTCCGTAGAATAAATATATGAATTTGTAATTGTATTATTATTTAAAAAAAAAAAAAAAAAAAAAAAAAAAAAAAAGGTTGATAAAAGAATTCTAAGACTTTGTAAAAAACTATACAACGTAGGGTTGGGTATAAATGTATATATTAGAAAAGTGTAAATGGTATACCATGAAAGTTTAAAGAGATATGGAACCTAAACAATATCAAATATAGCTATTCGTATAACTCTTCTTTTAATATTATCTTAATCTGTTTATCATGAACTTAATTCGGTACTGACAATAAAAGCAATGCATAGTTAAACTTCATTTGGCATTTCATGAAACTAAATTCAGCATAGTAATAACCTTTATTTCTACAGTGTAGCTAAAACAAAACCTTTTTTTTTTTAAGTTTAAATTTTGCATTGTGCTAAGCGCGCTTCGAATTGAGGTTTCAAAGTTGCAACGCCGCCTTGGTCAGTGCCGCGTTTTTTCAGATAGGTGTTTAATTAACTTTTAAAGTCACTCGAGGCGTATTGAGAGATACAATCAATGCAAACTATCGCGAATCTCACAGTATTTATGCGATTCATTCTAATTAAATCTTTCGAGGTCGATGCCCTTAAAAAACGGACACCTAATTTTAATTCCAAAACACACAAACGGCACCAAGAATATTTAATTAAAATTTTCCTTTTATCATGTACTTGGAAATAAGCACGTTCGCATTTTCTAACAAATTTGTTTATAAATTCTGGTGTCAGTTCATTATTTCATAAGTTTATAAATAGAATTACTCCGTGTCTGAAAGGATTAAGTGGTCGCAGGACTATTAATGCTTCAAAATTTAAGAAATTTTAATTTTTTTAGATGTTAAACTCCTATTTTTTCTGAATATTTTGATATAATTGTTTCCTTGAAATTCCCATTAGAACAGAAGTTTTGGCTTTTAGAATTATACCCGCTCAATAGCTGAAGCGGCGTTTCCGAAACTTTAAAGTCATTATTTTCCAAATGGCGTTTTTTGGGCATAACGCACAGGATACCTCAAAAACTTCTGAATATTTTTTCATGAAATTTTCAAAGCATATATTTCATGTTAGTCTGTATAAACTGAACCTAAAATTTCCTTTTTATTGTTCAAAAATATATTTTTTAGGTGATTTTACTGTTGAAATTTTCAAAATTTTGTATTAGCCAAATGCAACATTGCATTAAAAATATAAAAATGCTTTAAATACAAATTTATTTAAGTTCAGGGAAATTATTACAATCTGAAGTATAAGTAAGCACTAAAATTTTCATTCTAGTTGCAATATTTATTTTGTAATCCTGCACGCAAACTGTTATGCCAATTTTTTGTTCGACAAATGTCTAACAGTTTCGAGCCCCCTATAAATACTAATTCTGTATCTTGCAATTTTTTATCCCAATTAAAATTGTGTTTTAAAATCATATACATTTTAAGACATTAAATGTTGAAAATGGTCTTTTTTTCATTTTTTCCACTTTTTAGAGTCCCGAGACCCCTTAAATTAGCATATTTTTAACAATTTGACGTTTATTGCTTTTATACTGTTACTGGACATTACATTACACATATATATCATTAAAAGTTGTTAACTAGGCATAGAGTACTGTACCCTGTCCCAGGGGCGCCATTTCAGAATTTTCTTGGGGGGGGGGGCAAACATTTTTTGAGGGATTCTATATAGCTAAGGGTAGGATTCAGGGTGTCTACCCCCCCCCCCCTCCCGTATGAGAAACGTTTACTGACTTATGCTTACAATAACAGTAAAAACTTCGGATACGGAAACTCAGAACCAATGAAATATTTCGTTTTAAACAGGTTTCCGTCTCAGAAAGTAAAATTTTAATATATTAGATATGGTTTTCTTTTTAGACAAGATTCTATTATAGACAGGTTTCATTTTTTACAAGTATCCTCACTGACTGTTAAACCATCCGCTCTATAGTATAGCTCTCAAAAGAGATGTATTAGAGTAAAACTTGTGAAAACGAAACCTGTCTATAACAGATTTCTTTCTAGAAGGGGGAAAAATCAAATTTCGTTGAAAAAACATCATACAATTATAGACCTGTTTAAGACCTGTTTAAATGGAGCCTTTTTCTAGTCCCTTTCGAAATTTTACTTACAAGGGCGCCAATTTTTTTTTTTTTTTTTTTTTGAGGAACAGGGAACGTGGAAAATTGCTCAACTTGCAGAACTGCACAAATCACACAGAAAGAAAATCCCGCACAATAAAAAATGCTCTACATGATTTTGTCTCCATATCTTCGTTCACAAGCATATGATTGATTATTCCACAATTTTTTTTTTTAATTTTCGTGAAAGTCCGCGATTTTTCTTTCTTTCAAAATCCGCAAAATCAATTCGTCACTGGGTCGCAGAAAAAAATCGCGAATCTTGTCTCGAAAAAGTCTCCAAAATGGTCGCTTAAAAATCGCTAATTTTTTCAAACGACCGTTGAAAATAGCGCTAATTTCATCAGAGATCGCGAAAATAAATACAGAATTTTTCAAATGATTACACAAACATAAATCTTAAATTTCGTAAAAGGATTGCGAAGAAAATCGCGAATTTCGTAAAAGGATTGCGCAAAAAATCGCGAATTTCGTCGAAAGATTGCTCAAAAAATCACGAAAATTTAGTCGAACAATCGCGCAATAAAATCGAGGAGAGATTCGTCAAACGATCGCGTAATAAGATCCAAAATTTTGTCTAACTCTCGCGCAAAAAAATCACAAACATTATTAGTTAATGACAGAAACAAAATCACGAATTTCAATAAATGATAGTGATAAGGAATCGTGAATTTTGTCAAAAAAATCACGAAAACAAATATCGAATTTCGTCAGTTGGTCGCGGAAAAATATTGTGATTTTCGGCAAGTGCTCGCGCGAAAAAAAATCCATTTCGTATAACGGTTGTAGAAAAAAATCCTGAATTCCGTGAATCGATCCCGGAAAAAATCGCAAATTTCGTCTGATGATCACGAAAAAATTTAATCAGTCATGAGATAATCAGCCAACGAACGTCATGAATAGGTCACGAAATTTGCCAATTTTGTGATCTATAAGTATAAGAAAATTTTCGTTAGTGATTTTCTGCAAGTAAAGGTAAAGCGTTAATTGATTCGGATTGTGTTTTCACTATTATGAGATGGTTTCATGTTAATCCTATTTTTCAAAGAAAAATCAAAGAAAAAGAAGTTTTTCTAAATATTTTTCAGATAAAAAAACTAATATTTGAACATTAATGAATACTATGTATATATCTTAATTTTTCTACAAAAAATGTAAAATTTATAATTAATATTCATATAAAATACACAAATAAATGCACAAGAATTACTTTCATGTGCATGTATATAATTATATAATTTAAAATTATTTAAAACACATTAGAAAAACCCAGAACGTTTTCAGTCATCACAAGACCGTCATCAGTGGGATTTAAATGTTATTATTTTCATTACGCTTATTCGAGAATTGGCTAGAAGAATATCATTGTGATTGTTGTGGCAATGATTTTGACGAGTTTTTTCATGATCAATTTGCACACACCTGAGAAGCAACTGATAAAAAAACTCTCACATGTATTTTTAAAATTAACCGAAGTACTCATTAAAGATATGTCTCACCTTGAAGTAGTTCGAATAGCAAGGCTTTAGGAAATTTTTTTGATAATTATTAATTTCTATGCATAAGCATTTATTTAACGCATATGTTTTCATTGCAATCAAATGTGATAAGTTATTTTAGAGTTTCAGCAATATTCTAATGTTTGTTTTGAGTTTGACATTTGATTAGGGATGCACCGAATATTCGGTATCTATTCGGAATTAGGCCTATTCGGCCATACTACCGAATATTCGGTTAGGCCGAATATTCGGCTCTGCCGAATATCAAACTATTCGGCCTACCGAATATTCGGTTTGGCCGAATATCAAACTATTCGCCCAAACCGAATACTTAAAAAACCTCTTAAAAATATTTTTTAAAACGTTACACAATTTCTACTTTTAATTGTCAATTAATAAAGATATTCAGAATAATTAGAATATTTAAATAAAAGAGAATGATTTTATATTATTTATTTGTTGTTTTAAAAATGTCACTTAATGTCATTTGTTTATGGGAATTATTAAATGTAGAAATGCAAGTTACTGAGCATTGTCTGGTAAATAATAAGTTTCTTGCTTTTTCGCAAACAGGGTGTTTCTAAACAAAATGGAAGAAAATTTCAGGGGTAATAATAAGCATCAAAACAGGAAATTTTTTGTCCAGTAAATCAGGATCGCAGTTCACTTATTCAGTCAAAAATACAGCGTATCCCCAAGTCAAACTTTAATTTTCTTTTGTTACTTTAACAATAATGAAGGTATTGTAATTATATTGTCAACAGAGTTTAATTTCTGTGAAATATGATAACATGACGAGAAGTGCTGTGCTGGAAATAGCAACCATTCATATCTAAACAGCACTGAGCTATACATTATTTTATTAAGAATGCATCTAACAATACTTATACTGTACCACTGGCTAAAATCCAGTCTCTTCCAAGGATATCATCACATTCTATACAAGCAAATTAATGTGATGCAAATTTTGCTAAAATATCTTCATTTTTATACAGTTATAAATGAAAATTCTGCTACGGCTTGTACACCTTTCATTTTTGATGAAAGAAGTGGAATGATATGTCGCTTCTTGCTCAATATAAGAGAATTCTTTTTATTTGTTTGAATTATCGTATATACTCGCGTATAAGTCGACCCCCTAACTTTCGAATGCAAATTCTGGAAAAAATAAAAAACCCGCGTATAAGTCGACCCCCTAACTTTTTACTTCAATTTTGCACAAAATCAAACCAAAGATTTCACTTGCCAATGCGAAAAGGTAGTAAGTAAACAAAAACAAATCATTGAAAAATTTTTTTATGATAAATTATTATTATTTGTATATTTTATGTATTATTTTTTTATTCATACACATAAAAAGCCATCATTTTGCAGTATTCGAAGTTTTTGGTTTTTCTTTTTTAACTGACTCGCTTATAAGTCGACCCCCAAAATTTGCTTACCGAAAATTGTCAGAAATTCCTCGTCTTATACGCGAGTATATACGGTAATTGATGAAGGCATGGAATTTAAATTTTGTTATCTAAAAATATTTTAAACCATCCGCTTCTTAAATAATAACTCAAAACATACTTTTTTTAGTACAAAATGTACTTATAAAAATAGTCTTGTTTATCAAAATGGAAGTATCTGTGCTAAATATTATATAAAATTGTTTAAAATTTAACTTTCTAACGTTAAACACTGAGATATAAAAGTATTTGGCCAGCCGAATAGTTGGCCTAATATTTGGTATTCGGCCTAACAGTTACTATTCGGCTAGCCGAATATTCGGCGTTCGGTTTGCCTGCAGGCCAAATATTCGGTATTCGGCCAAAATCCCTATTCGGTGCATCCTTGCATTTGACGGACGGTTGATAAATTTTCTGAAATGTCAAATTCCTTGGGGGGGGGCTATTGCCCCCCCCAGCCCCCCTCAAATGGCGCCCCTGAACATCTTTCTTTCTTCCGTGGATCCACTTGGTTTTGAACTTGGGAGGCGCATCACGAGACCATTGTAACCACTCGACCAGGGAGCACTTGGTAGTGAGGGAATTTAAAATGAAGACACGGGTTTTCTTCAGGTGGGAGATTGGTAAGCCTTGTAAAATTTCTTGTGCAGAAAGCTCAGAAATTTAAACTTAGTTACAGGGATATTTCGCCGTTATGAAATAATGGTTGGGTTTTTTTTTTAACACTTATAGAATAATAGAGGGTAAAAATTATTACATAGTAGAGATATTTTTAATAAGACATTATTTGATGGTTAGATGTAAAATGTGAATATTATATTTTGAATTAAATTTGAGAAGAAATGTTTGCATTTCTTGAATAAAATCGATTATTTTAAACTTGATTGAACTACTATATATTGTTTAAATGTGTTCGTTTAACGCATTTTTATTTTCGTATTTTGCATGCGAATATTTTTTTAAATACTCTAAATTCTAAAATATAAATTGCGAATAAGTTTAAATGAATGAGAAAATTACTACTTTATTAAATTCGAAAGCATTATTTTTGTTTGTTTGTTTGTTTTTAAGAAAATTATAAATTTTAATTTATTGAATTTTTGGTTTTTCATCTTAAAAATAAATTCGAACTTTGGTATTAATACAGTTAATACGCATATGTGCAAGGAATAAACTGATTTTTTCCCTTTTTTCCGGGCTTCCTGGAAGAATTGATTGAAAAAACATGTTTTCTATGAGTACGGAAATTACTTGTTTAAAAATGTTAAATAATTTAGTGTATACAGATGAAATTTTCTCACCGTGTAAGTATGGTCACATGATGTCTGCTGCGAGACACTAGTGCGTAAATCAAGACATCTAACAGTCCTGGCTTCTTTACACACAGAAATAAAGCCCAGTTAATATGACGTCATATGATTGACACAAACATGAAAAAATATTTTATTTGTATGGACGGAAATCCATTTTGTCCTTTGAAGATGACATCATTTTCATCATCGGGATTACTGAATCATTTACGGCAATCGTTTTAAAATGTTTAAATTGTTCTCATTACGATTATATGGAAAAGTAATTTTCAAAAGCGTTTTACTCCATGTATACCGAACATCTTTAAATAAATCAACGAGCATTAACTCGTTGAAATAAATAGTAGGCTGTTTGGTTACACACAGAAATAAACGTTATTGAACTCAATATGACATCATATTGACATAGTTATGGTATTTATTTTCATGGATGAAAATGTTGTTTACTTTTGAAAATGATGCCTTTTTTATCATCGGAATCATTCCACCATTAACAGACTCGGTTATCGTTTAACGCAATTGTTTTAAAATATTTGAGTTATATGAATGGAAATAAATTGTCATCAGTTGTTTTGTTAATCAGTAAAAATGGCGTCATTTTCACTGACAGAAGCATTGTACTGATGGGTGGATTGTGATAAGGCAAATTCAATATTATGTTATAGAGAGAAAATTAAATCAAATTCTTCACATCTCAATTTAAAACTATTATTTTATTACCGCATTCATTAAAATTCAAACTTTATTTGTATCTTTTGTACGGAAAATTACCTGCTTTATATTTGTTTACTTGTTTACAGTTTCACGTGCAGGATTCCTTTGATTTGTTTCGCTTCAAGTAACATTTTGTCATTGTTGCACGCAATTATTATTATTGAAAGCCTTTTTTATCTGGCAACAGACATTTGTCAAAAATTTTAAATTTATCTGGCAACAATCATTTATCTAAGCTATATTTGTGAAATCAATTGTCAATCTCTGCTATAACTCTTGGATATTTTGCTGCAATTTATAAGTGGTTTTGCTCCAGATCTTACAATCATAATGGAAGTAATCGATTTTTTTTACTTTGTGTATTATTTTATACTATTCTGTTTTGCTAACTTTTTTTCTTTTCTAGTTTCTTTTTTGTTGGCTGAAGACAGCATTGAAGGTGACGGAAGTGAAAGTGGTGAAACTGATGAAGATTCAGATGTAAGTATGGCTACTAATGATATCTCTGATTGTTTCTTTCAGTTCGTTCCTGTTAATCCAAGATTCCAGGACTGCTGGGAAGAAGAAACGCAGGAAGACGCCGAGGGATTCTGGATCGACCAGGAAATTTTCCAGCGTGTCGTGCCAGCATCAGCATTGGAGGTAGTCGAACTGGAAACAGTGGAGTCATCTGTCCCTGAAGTAAGTGTATTAACACCTTTGCCTTTGCAGGAGGCTAGCAGTGATAACGGAGAACCAGCAGAGGAGGTACGTGCACTAACACCTTTGCCTTTACAGACTCCATCCAGCTATCCTGTGGAAGAAGCAATCAAGGAAAAGAAGAAGGGCACTTTCCGCAAGCGAATGAGTGCACTTTTCTGCTGTTACCCTTGTAAAGTGAAGAAGAAAAAAAGGTACGATTAGATTATTTGGTGCTACTTGATTATCCCGTCGACCAAAAAAACTATTGCCAAACTGTAAGATTGAATGCCAATAACGGATGATCGTAAATGTCACATTCACTTGACATTAAACATGTGCGTCACCAAGTGATTTTTAATTCGACGTTTTATTTCTATTTTTATTAATGTTTTACTAATTTAGCTGTTCTTTCATTATTTAAAATAAAAATTATGTCAATTTGTATAATTTGGGCGATTTTTTTTAATTTGGCGAAATTGGTCGACGGGATAATCAAGTAGTGCAGATTTTATTTTCAGTAAACAGGGGGTAGATTCAGTTTATATATTAATATTGAATTCTTAGTGCTATAAAAGTAAAATATTTTCGAAATATTTCAAATTGAGTCACATATTTAACTTTCAAAAAGGAAAATAAAATAAAGAAAAAGGTTTAACACATAGAAAAAATTTTAAACAGTAAATATTCTTCGGTTCTTGTTCAAACGATTGTATTTTTGGCATAGCTTTTATACGGCAATAATAGCTCTCATTTTCAACCAATTCGTAACGTTTTAGCAATCTGTTCAATTCATTAAACGAATTATTATGTAATAAAAACTCTAAGATCTTTAAGTATGTTTTTGTATCTCTAATTTAATTATAACTATCGATTAAAAATAATGGTACTTGGCGAGATTAATAAAATGGCCTTGGCTTAAGAGAGAAAGATGTTTTTATGTTAGCCAGGCGCGGGTATTAAATCTCTTAACATTATTTCCACCGCCATCTCTAGTATTGCATTTATTTCATTTACTACTCATATTTATTTATTTCATCAACTCATTTCATTTATGATACATAAATAAAAATGCATATGCTCAATACATTTAAAATACATGCCTTTCACTTATTTCATTAAAAAAAGAAGAAAAGATATCATATATCAAACCATTGTATTTCAACATCAAAACACTTTTTTAATTTAGCACACGCAAAAAATAATGGCTGCTGCCTGGGAGAAAAAACAAAAACAAAAAAAAAAAAAAAAAACCACTGTTGGCGAGATTTGCGACCGGCTAACAAAAATATACCGAGAGAAATTTTGACAACCTATATTTACTGTTTTATGCGCACGAGGAATTTTTTCAATATTTACCTAATTTATTAAATACATAGATTCAGAAAAAATTTATCTAATATAGACAAGAAGAAGCCACTAAAGTAAAATATAAAGTTCGAAGAAATTTCTTTAATACCCACATTTGCAATCGCAATATTTCATCAATTTTATTTGTGTAGCGTTTTATCATTCGGCAACATATCGCATCGTTTTAAAGTCCGCATTGCGCCAAATTTACTTTTAAAGTGCCAAGGCCCCGTATCAAAAGAAAGTACCCTTCATAGTATTCAAGGTATTTCTACTAGTCGTACATTCCTGCATTGCACCAATATAGAATAGACGTGACCGGATTTTGTATGCTTTTAAAATTCGTCATTTTCCGAGGCAATTTTATGAATTCAAACTTATGTAGATGTGTTACTAAAACAAAGCTCTAAGAAAAATAAAACAAAAAGAATGTTACGTTAATTTTATGTTACTGTTAGAGATGTTGTCAAAGCATAAAATAGTGGACTTTTTTTATATTAAGATAGGTACAATTTCAGAACCGGTTCCGAAAATAAAAGTAATAAAAACAATATGAAACCAAAATCAAAAAAGTAAAAATTAGCCCGGTTGTAGATCGTCCTCAGCTATCCTATGCAAAAAAAATCATTCGAAAATATCAAAATTCAAGCGAGATATTTGAAAATAACTTCCCCATAAGATTAACATTATCATCCGGGTCTTTTTGAGTGACTAGTGTAGGCTCTTAAAATAAATAAATAAAAATACAGCTTTAGACATATAATAAGTTTTAACGATGGCTTACGCCCGAGAAATCTACATTCAATTACATGAATGTTTATTCACATTGCTAACAAGGCGTAAAACCAACTGAGTGAAAAAGCATCTAGGCCAGGGTTCTAACCTGGGTCTTTGGTTCAGCACATCAAAACTCTTCCATCTTTTGGTGTGTTGAACCAAAGACCCAGATTCGAACCCTGGCCTGGATATTTTTCACTCAGTTGGTTTTACGCCTTGTTAGCAATGTGAATAAAAATTCATGTAATTGAATGTAGATTTCTCGGGCGTAAGTCATCGTTAAATATTATTATACAGGATGTTTCTAAAAGAATATCGGGTTTTAACGCTTGGTACTACAGTGAAACCTCCCTGTGCGACCATCTCCCAGAACGACCATTTTTCTCATGGAACGAAATTTATTCCCATAGGCTCAATATTAATATTACCTCCATTCAGAGACCATCCCAGAAGAACTCCCCCCCATGAGAGACCAATGTTTTGAAGAATATTCCGTTTTTTCCTGGTCGCTTGAAGAAGGTTTTATTAGTAAAATAATTCCGGAGAGAGCATTATTCATCAAACTTCTAAACTAAGTTTAGAATTTTTTTTATTCCGGTAACTTTTAAGTGCTTAAACCCTTTTGTGCCTTTTTAGGCAATGAATTTAACTCTGATGACAAATTAAGAATGAGGGTCAATAAACTCCCCTGTCATATCTTGTTGGGAAACTCTCAAAGAAATAGACAAATTAATGAAATCGTCATTATTTGTTCCCGTCCCAAATAAATTGCACTTATTTACTGAACTTCGTAAGGACTGGGAAATAAAAGTTTTAAAAGATAAAACCGTAAAATCAAAGCAAACGTCAATGTATTCATTTTTTAAACTCTGAAGTAATTAACTTATGTAATTAACTTTTGTTTGGATACTTAAATTTTTATATTTTTTCCTAATGTGAAAAATAAATTTTAGTAACATTAATTGTTACCTTTTTTCAACAATTAAAATCTAGATTTAACATGACCTCTATTAAGAGATCACCTCTCGGAGCGACCCATTTTTATTGGAACGGAACGTGGTCGCTTTAGGGAGGTTTTACTGTATTTATTACATAAAACTTAAAATTATAATTAATACATTAAATGAAAGAGCAACTCAAACAGTTTTACCTACAAGCTTACATGTGTTCAACGTGAGCGTCTTTCGTCACACGGCTCACATCAAGTCGATAGCTCAGTTCTTCCCAAACGTTGATTAGCAAAGACGTTCTGTTCAGACGCTCACCCGATCTGACGCCATGTGATTTCTACCTGTGAGGGGTTCATAAGGGATCGTGTGTATGTGCCTCCACTACCAGTTGACCATTGTAGGTGTTGCAACAATGACCCCACAAACACTCATCAATGTTTGGGAAGAATTGAGCTATCAACTTGATGCTTGCCGTGTGGCGAAAGGTGCTCACATTGAACGCTTGTAAGCTTGTAGATAAAACTGTTTGAGTTGCTCTTTCATTTTATGTATTAATTATAATTTTAAGTTTTATGTAATAAATACTACCAAGCGTTAAAACCCCAATATTCTTTTAGAAACACCCTGTATACATATTATCGATGCTGGATTAATTTGGACTCATGTTTGCCTCAGGATGTCGTTCATGAAGTTATCCTATCTTGTTCTGCTGTTGCAGCCATACCAATAGACCGGGAGCCGACAGCCCAGGCAATCAAATCATCGAGTTCACGGCTCAAATTCCAGAATGAGTTAAAATTGGATTCACATATTAAAACGTAATCGGTCTGCCAAGTCCTATCTTGGTGGAAAACACCTGCAAACCCAATTTTAGCGGTTGACTCGTAGGTTTACCATTGTGTTTTCCTGCTCCCAGTCCCCCACATTTCATACCTTTGGGTGCAGGAAAACACAATAGTAAACCTACGAGTCAGCATGTTAAAATCAAGTTTTTAGGTGTTTTCCACCAAGATATGACTTGGCAGACCGATTGCGTTTTAATATGCGAATAAGATTTAACTAATCCTAGAATTTCATTCGTGAACTCGATGAGGTGATTGTCTGGACTGCCGCCTCCCGGTCTACAAGATTTAAGAGCGAAGGGTGGCAGGCTAGATGTGTCGTTCCAGGTGGGCTCAGGTGGAAGAACGTTGGTTCGCTGAACCAAAGATCCAGGTTCGAACCCTGGCCTGGATACTTTTTCACTCAGTAGGTTTTACGCCTTGTTAGCAATCTGAATAAACATCCATGTAATTAAATACTGTTTTAGACTGTTTAATTTAAATGGGTCGATTATAAGAAAATGAAATTAGAAATTCCCCAAATTTTAATCTTAATTTCAAAACTTCTTGAGAAACGGAAGTTATTTTTCGGTGATTGGTACTCCAGTCGCAATTGGGCACCCATGTAGCCAACTGCTTGTTACATGTCGCAAAGTGTAGGAATCAATTTAATTTTATTAATTTTAATGACGAATTGCCATGTAAGGACGTCATTCATACATCATGTTTTATTTTATACCCTATACAATCTATTATAGTTTAATAAACGTTTTTTGGCAATAAAATATGTATCAAATCATAATCCAAACAAATTAAAAAGTTGATCCTTTTAATCCGGCTAAAATAGCACAATTCCAAAATATGTAAAATGCACAAGATACATAAAACCTTGGAGGGGAAAAAAAGATGAAACGCTTACATACCTACAGTCAGCATCCTTTTGAAACCGATTTGAACGTTGATAATTTTGATATACATCGTAGATTACATGTTACTGATAAATGAACTGCCACTCAGCTGTCCTACCAGCAGGTGATGTTGCTATTACAACAGCCCGCTACAATGTGAAATGAATAGCAACCCGATTACTGATGTTACACTGACTCGAAGACAGTCATCAGTAATCGGATTCCCATTCATTTTACATTAGAGGAGGTTGTGCTATGTTGCTATGACAACGCCACCAACTGGTGCGACAGCGGACTACCAGTTCATTTATCTGTACCAACTACTCTATTATTATACAACCGCCGACGTAAAATTGGTTGTAATTATGTGACGCTGCCTCCCAAACCATTATATTGTGAGTATTTAAATATGAAGTGTCGTATCATATTTACCATACATACCTATTTATGAACAATTTATGTTTAATAAAAAGTGAATGTTTCGTGCAACTATATACGACGGGTATCAATAAGTTTTTGCCCTCACATAGAAATAATTGAGTAAAATTTATGAAATTGCTACATTGTAATAGTCCTTTCCTATATAGTCACCGGTCACAGTAACACATTTCTGCAAACGTTATTTCAAAAAGAGAGGGAAGAATGTATTCCAGGAGGCGCGATACTAGACACAAAGGGGAGCATTTTTCTAACTTTTACCGACCCCCACATGTGACATATTGTTGGAAAGGCCTGTGACCACTTATTCATGTTATGCACATCCTGAGTCCCTCCCCAATTTGCCCTCCGGGGTGGGGGAAAGGGCACTTTCTAAATTTTACGGACACTATTCAGGCCCCGGAAGGCATATTTGGGGGGATGAGCTCGGAGGTGCATATCCTGAATAAGTGGTCACAGGCCTTTCCAACAATATGTCACATGTGGGGGTCGGCAAAAGTTAGAAAAATGCCCCCCTTTTTGTCTACTATCGCGCCTCCTGGAATATATCCTCCCCCCCCCCCCTCCTTTTAAAATACCGTTTGCAGAAATGTGTTACGGTTACGATAACTATATAGAAGAGGATTAATACAAAGTAGCAATTTCATAAATTTTACTCAATTATTTCTATTTGAGGACAAAAACTTATTGATACCTCCTCGTACATCATTAGCTTACCGTTCCTGTATCCATTAATATTTAGAGTCCATATTTGGCGACAAATGACGTCCTGATAACCGAAAAATATCAAATTTCTAATATTCATGTCTCACAATAATAGCATTTGATTGATTATATACGAAGTAATTAGCCAACTACAGAACTCATGAATTATTTTTCATACTTTAGTAAAAGAGGTAGCAACGATATACCTGAAGTACTCTGTCAGCATGATGATATTTTTGTTTGAAGCGCATTTTATATATGAGAAGCTCACAGCCGCATTAGACCAAGTCCATTTTGGAAAAAAATGAGATATTCCATTTAGAAAGGGCATAAAATCTGTTTTGTCCACCCCCACAACGAACCAAGTCTGTTTTCACATACTTTATCATACATGTCATCTGTTTACAGACATGGTTTACTGTGGGAGTGAATAAAACAGATTTTATGGACCTTCTAAATAGATTATCTCATTTTTTTTTTCAAAATAGACTTGGTCTACTACGGTTGTGAGCCCCTCATATATATGACACTGTGAGGATAAATCCGTTAAAATCAATATAGTGGGACTCCAGGGGTCAGGCACTTTCAAAATGTTAAAAATTTTGAAGCATTTATTCTTTAAAATTGCTAAACTTAAGAAATAACTTTATAGGAATATTTAAACACCCCTATTCTTTAAATTTTTAATTTTGAAATCAAACACATTTTTTTTTATGTTTTAAAAAAAATTATGCAACGTGCGGAGGATAGCATTCACATTATTTAATCCTATAAGCTTCTCTTTTTTTTATCTAGAATTATAAGACCTAAAATGAACTGCAATTGAAACAAAACTTATATTTTTCAATAATATAAGTATTTTATTGTAATTTTGGAATTCGAAAATATTTTTGAAACATAAAAAAGCATACTTTTATAAGAATTAACTGCTTAATAAAAATTTTAGGATATTTAGTGTACATTTAGGATATTTAGTGTACATAGTTATGCAAAATGCCAAAGTTTCGTGAAAATCTGGATAGCCATTGTAGAAAAATTGAGCCACCAAATATCCCTTATTAATAAAATGGCCTAGAAAATCTAAACCTTCCTCATGCCTAAAAAAAAGATAGTTGAAGTTCTTTTTTTTCACAACTTTTGTTTTAATACCAAATTTTGTAGTCGGTTTTGCTTAAAATAACACAAATTAACAACATTTTAATATGAATGGATGTGAAAAGAAAAATAATGAACTTTTTGGGTGGATTTAAAGGTACTTGATCACTTAAAAAATATATTTTTTAAAGGGGAAAGAAACATAGAAATGGGGTCAACAGTGTATTCTGAATTTCGTAAATACTACATAGAATAATAGCAACGACGGTCAATAGCCATTCGAGAAGCTGCACAAGTATTTTGTTTTTCAAACTTTTTCGTCTCTAATGACTGTTTTTAGGCCTTTTCGTGTAAATTATTACATATCTTTAAAATTATTTACGAATCAGATATAAACTCTACCCCCTGTTTACTGTTTTTTTTTTTTTTTTTTTTTTTTTTTTTTTTTTTTTTTGTAAGCAATGAGTCTTTTTTTTTTTCCTAACAGCATAAAAATAAGTATAAGTTTAATTTATCTATTTATATTCTATGTTTAGTTTTAAGTTAGTTTTTAAGGTATCCATTATTCTGCAAACATCTAAATTATTATTATTAGTGTTCTGCTTCATGTGAATAAACCATATAATCATCATCTTTGGCTTACTATACTTAAAAATTATGTTATTTTATGCTTTAAAAAATGTTATTTTGGCTTATTATTCTGAATTTCCCCCACAGTTCAATAGATTACAATAGTATCTCAAGAATAATTCATAGATCTTCACAGAAACATATTTTTTTACAGCCTTCAGAACTCCATCAACATCTTACAGCTAGATAAATAATAAAAACGCGAAAGTATTAACTGTTTTTTTAATGTGCGTATTTTTTATCACCCTTCATGCATTTCTATAAAAACAATTTTCTCATATAATCTTTCTTTTCTTATGCAATCTATTCGGAGACCAAAAATATTTAAATCATCATCATCGTCGGAGGGTCCATGTTATCTTTAAACAATACTAGCAGCAGGCAAATAAACTTTATGGGACTCAACTTTATAGGAAAAATATATTGCAAGACAGTGGTGTAACTAAAAGACATAATCTCTGGCATGTGTAAGATAAAAAAAAAGGGGGGGTGGGGTATCTGACAATGGTTTTGGCAGATGCACTTTTCTTTCTTTGTTGCTTTTTCTACGGTTTTTGGCTGCAGGACAATTAAAAATCGATTTTACTGGTGCTTTTTCTACGGTTTTTGGCTGCAGGACAATTAAAAACCGATTTTACTGGTGCTTTTTCTACGGTTTTTGGCTGCAGGACAATTAAAAACCGATTTTACTGGTGCTTTTTCTACGGTTTTTGGCTGCAGGACAATTAAAAACCGATTTCATTGTGCTTTTTCTACGGTTTTTGGCTGCAGAACAATTAAAAACCGATTTCATTGCTGCTTTTTCTACGGTTTTTGGCAGGACAATTAAAAACCGATTTATGTGCTGCTTTTTCTACGGTTTTTGGCAGGACAATAAAAAACCGATTTATGTGCTGCTTTTTCTACGGTTTTTGGCAGGACAATTAAAAACCGATTTATGTGCTGCTTTTTCTACGGTTTTTGGCGGCAGGACAATTAAAAACCGATTTCTGTGTTGCTTTTTCTACGGTTTTTGGCCTCAGGACAATTAAAAACCGATCCCATCCGATGTGGCAACACCTTGTCGTGGTGGATGGGCTTTACACTAAGATTGCCACAACTGCTGAATGACCTGGAAATCAATTTTTTCTTTTAGTAAAAAATACATATGCTATCATTTTAGGATTTGTAAATTGATTTATCAACATATAACCACAATTTAATTAATGTGAAACTATTAATTGATCAAAGCGTATTTTTTGAGTCTCTCTATTCTAAAAAAAAGTAATTTACGTTGTCACCGTCGCCGCCGGTTTTGAATTTTTTGTGACCGAAGGTCTTTCTTCGTTAATATTAAGAAAAATATTGCATACAAAAATATGAAAATCGGCGATATTATAGAGAAATGTTTGATAAACAAGCTGATGCAGACAGTTTTCAAATCGAAGAATTATTTAAGGAGATATTTAATGCTAAAGTTGGACAAAGTCGTTCCATTAAAAAAGTTTTATAGGAGCAAAAACTAGACATCGGAATTTAATCATTTTTAGACCATTTTATTCGTTATAATTTCTCGGTGTGCAGAATGCATTTATTTTTTAAATTTGACTCATTTTTTGAGCTTTTATTTCTATTTTAAATTCAAATTTTCAGCATTTCGAGAGGTAATTTTTTACTTATTTTAGAAAATTGTACTTATTTAACCTGTTGCCAACTGTATAAACAGCGCAAACAATAATGTTTGCTTCAAATTAAAAATTTATTTACACGTGACTATTACAAACAGAAAAAAAACTTTCAAATTAGAATTAAATAACTACTTATAACGAGCAGGAACTTACTTCATAAAAACTATATTTACACATGAATTTTATCAGAGAAAGTATATTGTAAAATAATAAATTCATTAACATGCGTTAGAAGTCTTAAATAGGAGAAATTACGTCACATTTACGTCACATTAGACTTATTACGTAAAATGAACAAAAAAGAATATTGCAAAACAGTTTAAATTTAAAAAAAGTCCTTCCGGCCAGTGCCGGGAGGAAGAGGTAGCTTTCATAATCATTATTTAAAAAAAGCCAACTTATATCATGCAAACACACGAAGCTCAATTTAGTGGAAACCGAATATAGGAGATTGAATACTAATTTTTATCAATATAATGAATGAGAATTTCGCGAAATTAGTCAGCTTTATCCAAGCTGCTTTTCTTTAAAGTAACTTATATTTGGCTGCCAAATTCGGCAATTTCTTAAAGTGCCTGTCATTTTAAGACAACATGGTGGATGAGGCTAAGCAGTGAACTTGGTCGAGACCTTAGTAATTGCTGTGCACATGCTCACTCACATCGGAATCGGTTAATATATAGGAGTGCTGTCGCATGCAAAAAATCAGATTTTTCAAAATGTCACCCACAATAGAAATTGAAACTGCTATATCTGAGTCATTTTTTAAGGTAAAGACAAACAAAAAATGCTCCTGAATCCTTATATCAAGATCAAATACTTCAGAAAGAAACCTTTTTCAATTTCTAATTTTTTTGCACCTCACTTTAAATATATATATTTTTTTTAATTTAATGGCCGCCATTTTGAAACAAGATGGCTGATGAATCTGGCCAGCGAACTTGGTCGAGGTGTTGATGTATACTATCCACATGCCTTCTTACATCGAAATAGGCGAATACGTGTGTTATCGCGTGACAAATACAAGATCGTTTCAAAATGTTAGCCATGCTAGAAATTCAAAGTGCTATAAATCAGCCATTTTTTAAGATATCAACAAAAGAACAAATTTTCAGAAACAAAAACTGCTCCGGAATCTTTGTATCAAGGCCAAACACATAAAAAAAAAATCTTTTTCATTTTCCAATTTTTTAATACCTCATTTTGAATTTTAAATTTAATTTTTTTTAAATGGCAACCCTTTTGAAACAAGATGGCGAATGAAGCTGGCCAACGAACTCGGTCGAGACATTGGTATGTACTATGTACAGACCAAGTTACATCCAAATAGGTTCATAAATACGCCTGTTATCGCGTGACAAAAATCAGGTCGTTTTAAAATGTCAGCCACAAGAGAAATTCAAAATGCTATTACTCAGCCATTTTTTTTAGATATAGACGAAAGAAAAACTGTTCCGGAATCTTTGTATTAAGGTCAAACACATACAAAAAAAATCTTTTTCATTTTCCAATTTTTTGGTATCTCATTTAAATTTTTTTATTTTTTTAAATGGCCGCCATTTTGAAACAAGATGGCGGATGAAGCTGGCCAACGAACTCGGTCGAGATATTTGTATGTACTATGTACACACCAAGGTACATCCAAGTCGGTTCATAAATACGCCTGTTATTACGTGAGAAAAATCAGGACGTTTCAAAATGTCAGCCACGCTAGAAATTCAAAATGCTATAACTCAGCCATTTCTTAAGATATAGACGAAACAAAAACTGCTCCCGAATCTTTTTATCAATGTCAAACACATAAAAAGAAAATATTTTTTCAATTTTCAATTTTTGGTACCACATTTCAAATTTAAATTTTTCTTAAAAATTTAAACGGCCGCCATTTTTAAACAAGATGGCGGGTGAAGCTGGCCAACGAACCCGGTCGAGACATTGGTATGTACTATGTATAAACGAAGTTACATCCAAATCGGTTCATAAATACGCCTTTTATCGCGTGACAAAATTCAGGACGTTTCAAAATGTCAGCCACGCTAGAAATTCAAAATGCTATAACTCAGCCATTTTTTAAGATATAGACAAAACAAAAACTGCTCCGAAATCTTTGTATAAAGGTCAAATACATAAGAAAAAAATATTTTTCCATTTTCAATTTTTTGGTACCACATTTCAAATTTTAAATTTTTAAAAAAATTTTAAATGGCCGCCATTTTGAAACAAAATGGCGGATGAAGCTGGCCAACGAACTCGGTCGAGAGATTGGTATGTACTATGTACACACCGAATTACATCCAAATCGGTTCATAAATACGCCTTTTATCGCGTGACGAAATTCAGGACGTTTCAAAATGTCAGCCACGCTAGAAATTCAAAATGCTATAACTCAGCCATTTGTTAAGATATAGACGAAACAAAAACTGCTCCGGAATCTTTGTATAAAGGTCAAATACATAAGAAAAAAATATTTTTCCATTTTTAATTTTTTGTTACCACATTTCAAGTTTTAAATTTTTTTAAAAATTTTAAATGGCCGCCATTTTGAAACAAAACGGCGGATGAAGCTGGCCAACGAACTCGGTCAAGACATTGGTATGTACTATGTACACACCGAATTACATCGAAATCGGTTCATAATTACGGGAGTTACAGTGTGACATAGGTCAGATATATATATATATATATATATATATATATATATATATATATATACATCAATTTTGAACGGAGGGTGGTTTCGGGGTCTGGGGGTCATGATCGATGAAAATATACCAAAATTTTTTGAAATCGCTTTCCTCCGAACGGCTGCAATAGGTAGCTTTTTTGTAAAGAAAGCTACCTAATAGCGCGATACATTTATTTGATCTTTTCAACTATTTTTGTTGGGACAGCGCAAATAATATTTCATTTCTAACAAAAGTATTTTCACGTGAATATTAAAAAGAGAAAGAAAAGTTTGGGGAAAATTACGTCAGATTAAAAACGATACATTTAAAATGCCTTTTATTTATTTATTTATTGAACAACAAACATACGACTTGTGTGCTTGACATGAGAGCCCGCTTAAAATGTCTTATTTAAAAGAACTTTCTTTTAGCTTTGTTAAAAAATACCGGGAGACAAAGACTCTGTTTACTTAATTCATTTTATATTAGCTTATTTTGAAATGTTTAAATGGTTTTATTTAATCAAAGAGGAAAACAGCCATCGTATCTTTTAAGAGCAGCTGATTTTTCCTTAAAATTCCCCAATCAAAGAGAAATGAATAGAAACCCGTTTATAGGGAGATCGCCACTGTTTTCTAACACGTTCACGCCGGCGCGGTGGGTCACACTCGACTGTCTCAGAGATGTCAAATCTCTGGTTTTTTACACACTACTCTAATTTTAGAGAAAATGGTGTTCCTTTAAATGGCCCATTTGTTCTAATTAAATAAAACAGCATTTTCTCGATTAAAATACTGGTAGTCACAAAGCCGGAGACTTGGCAGCTCTGAGACAGTCGAGTGTGACCCACCGCGCCGGCGTGAACGTGTTAAATTATAATTCAATCTTTCAAAATCTTTTTATAGCCGATCAAATTAGCGTGCTTTTAGAAACTGCGGTGTCTGAACGGGGCTCGTCCGAGCGTAGCTCGTAGGGGCCGAGCCCCTTGTTCCCTAAAACAATACCGTACGCAATAGTAAATACGGAACCATTATAACATTACTCCTGTGTAGAGCTGTTGCAAACCGAATGTATTCGTTACTGAGTAACGGGTATTCTCTCTAATACGAAGTACCGAATCGCTACTTTGGAATATGACTTGTTACTCCTTACTGCAGAACTAAATTAAACAAACTTCAAACGCTATCTTCATTTCGTGATTCATGGATGGATACGGATAGTTTAATGCGGAAAGATGAGATTTTGTATTCGAACTGTGGACTGGGAATCGGTTGTCCCCATATCGGTATCACATACGGGTGTTCATTTTAGTCGTTACGTTATTTTAGCACCCGTTCATTCGCCGAAAATGCTCGTGTGAATTTTGGAAGAAAGTTTTTGAAGCCACGTGATCAATAGCAGAACAAACTGCTTTTAGAAAAACGATTACTGGAGACCATTCATTCTTTCAGGGATTGCACTTTTGAATTTTATCTCACAGATATGAAGCGTTACATGCATTTTTCAAACGTGGACAGAATAATTTATTTTTTTGAGCAACAGATTAATAACATTTCAATGTATGTATTTTTAAAACTAGTATGTTGTGGCCATCACAAAACTTTCTTCTATCTCATACATGTCAATACTTCAAAATTCACTATCTCAGTGCCAAATTAAATAGCAATCTGTGTTCATCATGAGAATTCTAAAAATATGAAATTCCGTACATTAGTTCTCGAGGTATGACTGTCGCTGAAATCGTGTAAATCCAGCAAAATGCAGTATAGCAGCGCCACCTATTGGGTTATTTACACCAGAACCTAATCATCACCAACTTATGTCAACGTCTAACTGAATATGAAGTTTGAGGAAAATTCGTGCATTAGTTCTTGAGATAGAGGTATTGCGCAAATCATGACAAATGCAGCATAGAAGCGCCACCTGTTGAGCGATTTGCAACAACACATAATCAGCAGCAATATTAATCAAGTTATACTTAAATCTGAAGTCTCATGAAAATTCGTGCATTAGTTCTTGAGATAGAGCTATTGAGGAAATAGTTCAAAATGCAGCACAGCAGCGCCACCTATTGGGCGATTTACACCAACACGTAGTCAGTATCATTTCATATGAAGGACTAACTAAATCCGAAGTTTGATGAAAATATGTGCTTTAGTTCTTGAGATACAGCTACTGCGAAAATAGTGTAAATCCTGCAAAATGCAGCATAGCAGCGCCACCAGTAGGGCGATTTACACCAAAACGTAAACATCATCCATTATCCATTCATGTCAAGGACTAACGGAATCTGAAGTTTTATAAAAATCCGTAGATTAGTTCTTGAGGTAGAGCTTTTGCGGAAATCCTGCAAAATGCTACATAGCAGCGCCACTTGCAGGGCGATTTACACCAAAAACTAATCAGCACCAATCTATATCAGGGACTACCTGAATATAAATTTTTATTAAATTCTGTGCATTAATTCTTGAGATAGAGCGCCCACAAAATTTGTGTCACATACAGACAGACAGGCAGACGGACAGACAGACAGACAGAGAGACAGACAGACAGACTCACAGACAGACATTTTGTAAAAACATGTTTTTTGGAATCTCTGACCCATAAAACGTGTAAATCCGTCGAAAACTACAATTCGAAAATTTTCATGAAACCAATACTTTCTTCTTGTAAAGATAGAAGAAAGTAACAAATTAACTAGAAAACAGAAATTCTGCTTTTTCAGAATTTAGTGTTGCCCCCGATGAAAAAAAAATATATGTATATATAAATAGTACAAAACATATTTCAGTTTTAAGACTAAAGCACACACTTTTATTTTATGTAAAATGACGTCATTCGCATTCGCTTAAGAATTCCACATTTAGGATCCACCCTTAAACAGCTGCAGTAAAGCACGCATAGGATGTCACTATCGCAAAATAATACACAAATGAGCAAAAAGATGCCGTCATTAAAGAAACTCGACAAAAAAACGGCTATCTAATGATTCATAGGTCTTCATTTGTTTATAACATTAATATAGAAGATTTCAGTCGTGACGTCAGTCATGAGGTTTTGGTTGGAAACTGACTCCAAACAAACGGTTACTAAGTTGTATTTTCTATTTTATTTGTGTGTTGCAGCTATATCTTATATCTATATCTCGCATCTAAGTGTTTTAATACTTGATATGTACTGGTAACATTTTCCACGATTTATGTTTAAAAAGGAGTGACGCATAGCAACCGTTTATTTGGAGTCAGTTTCCAACCAAAACGTCATGGCTGAAAACACACTGAAAGCATCTATAGATACTTAAAATTAAATATATTTTATAATAGCTCCATATTTTAACAGAAATTATACGTTTATATATTTTTTTCAAAATAGTATTTATTTTAATTACATTTTCTTTCGGTTGTTATGAGAAAATGGCAACAATAAGATATAATTGCTATTTTTCGACTATTTTCCTTTTTCTTTCTACATAAATGGAGTACTTGAGTTGCCAAAATTAAACAAATGGTACTAAAAACTACAAAAAAATTAATATTTCAAAAATAAATAGAGATACAGTTTTCAAACATATTGCATTTAAAAGTACTGTTTTTTTTCAATACGACGGTATAAAAATTGAAAATGTGCTATGCTTAGAAATTAAAAAAATTGCTATAGAGCATTTAATCGTACAATGATACATTTGCTTTGTTTATTGCTGGCTTCTGTAAGGTAACGTTATTTTTTGGAGTAAAATAAGCTGGGAGAAAGAAATAGCATACCGTACCGGGGGCTAATAACTTCTCATTAAATTAGCAAACTGTTTTTTACGTTTTCAATCAGACTTTTTTTTAAATTCATTGTTTCAAAACTGTATAATTATGTAAAACCGAAGAAGCTTAAACTATTTTGAAACCTATTCCCATCAATTTAATGATACTTAAAAAGATAAAAATCTATTCAAGTCTTATTTACAAGGTTAAACAGCTTCTTAGGCTGCTAAAATACAGTGTTTCTTTGTATTGTAGGGCTTTTGGGAGAGA
This sequence comes from Maratus speciosus, assembly GCA_963932465.1. Classification (NCBI taxonomy): domain Eukaryota; kingdom Metazoa; phylum Arthropoda; class Arachnida; order Araneae; family Salticidae; genus Maratus; species Maratus speciosus. Next base: position 531,334,291 of record OZ010792.1, read on the forward strand.
TATCTAGAAGCATTCTCAAGTTGAACTCTTCTTAAAAAGGGGATTAAAATGTTGGAAGGAATGTCCCTCTATTGAAGGTAAAATCCATCTCAAGAGAAAATGGGTGCAGAATAATTAGTTGTCAAATTTTATTGTCAATCGCAGGGAAAAGACCACTGTCCGCTTTGATCGCTCTCTCCAACGCAGACCCATGTGTGATTACTTAAGGGGTCTCAAGACTCTTAAAGCTTTAAAATTTTCGAAATTTTAATTTTTTTAGATGTTAAACTCCTATCTTTTCTGAACATTTTTATATAATTGTTTCTTTGAAATTCCTATTAGAAATGAAGTTATGGCTTTTACATTTATACACGTTCAATAGCTGAAGCGTCGCACAGTGGTCCCAAATCGAGATCAAGTGGCCAAAAATCATTTCTGACTTTCCTGGTGGTTGTATATCCTTCATTTTTAATTGTATAACATTATAAATGACATTACATAGCGAATATAAACTAAATGTAATTGGGGTTCTAGGGGAGGGGATTTGGGGGGGGGGGGCGCAATAGAGGGATCAAGTTTTTATTAAATTTAAATTTTCATTTTTTACGGGATTTTTTTTTTACAGGAATGAGAATTTTTCACTTTCGATTATGGGGAATATTTTCCCTTTTTCAAAACAAATCATCTAATTCAATAGATAGAAAATGTGAAATTTTAACCCCACCCCGTCCCTCCCTCCCTGAAAATGTACAGGTTAAAATCTTATTTATTTTCTCTCTTTTTAATGTTATTGCAAATTAACAATAAAGAGTATAAGCAATCAGTAAAATACATAAAGAATCAATCAGCTGAATTTTGCCACTTCCCACCCAACACACCCAACATACATACGCATACACACACGTGAAATCTCCCCTTTTTCCATTTCTCTCTATACCAAGGAAATTTTTAAAATATCATTGCTATTTTTTAAGTTTTCAACATCTATTTACTATAAATTAATAATAAAATCATTAAATTCATTAATTAGATTACTTTCAAAATTTTCGCCCCTTCCCCCCTTTCTTTTTTTTCTCTCTATTACACAGCGAATAATACCTTTGAAATTCCAATAAAAATGAAGAATCTTTGTTACTTTATTTTGCTAATATTAAATAAATAATTACCTCACTAATCTTCTAGTATATTTGAAATTTCCGCTTTCCCCCCCCCCCCCCTGTACTCTCCGGTATAAAATTCTATCATCCATAACAGTTTTAAAATTTTTACAAAAAAAAAAAAAATCAAATCTATGTTTTAATATAAAACAATTTTATATATTTTTATTGAAAAATAAAATAAAATCTGTTTTTTAAATAAACCTTCAGGAAAGTGGATTTACACATTTCAAGTAACTGCAACATTTCATCCCAAGGGTTGAGCGAATTTTTCACATATTTTTTAATTTGTTAAAGTATTAAAGTATTCATTAAAATTTAAATGTGCATATAAATTAATACAATTAAATTAACATTCATATAATAAACTGAAAAAAAATAAACGCAATAAAAAAATTTACAATAGATTTATGTGACGATAGGTGAAAATTAAAGTAAAACTTAATAATACTAATTAACCCGTTCGGGACCATGGTTGTATATGTATACCCCGAAAAAGAGCATAAAGAATTTGTTTTAGGCACCAGTAAAAAAAAAAAAAAATAGTTAATTTAGTTTAGTTAAAATTTAGTTAAATTAAATATTTAGTTTCTTTAATTAGAGCATTTTTTTGATTGATTAAGTAAAGGTAACTCTTTTTAAAAAAGTGGTGCCAACCGAATGAAATTTGCGTAAAAGCCTCCGGTCTCGAAAGGGTTAATAATAAAATTTATTTGTAAGTAGGTAAAATATACTTTTCAAATAATCAGGAAATTTAAAACATGAAATGATGTTTCCCAGTTGATTAAATTTCCCAGACATGCATGTTGCTAGAATTTAGTATATATATATAAACTGAACTTTAAATATGTACTTTTTAAAATAAGGTCAAGTTTTAATATTATTTTTTATGTAAACGAAAAAGGCAAGGGAAAAATTGTAAAAACAAGTAAAAATATATATAAAAATAAAAAAATATCCCCAACTCTTACCCCCCCCCCCCCCCCCTCACCCCGCGAATTACAAAAAATGAAATTTTGGGTCAGTGCGGAAATTTGATTGACTTTAAACCCGATTTACTCATGTTGGGCTAATACTGGCAATATGCAATGTCCAACTTCAAACTGCTAGTTCTCAAAAAGTCGCAATAAATCTCTTGGGATATGATTTTAGAAGGCTCATTCTACATTTTGTACTATAAAAGTATGTACAAAAATGCCTTAAAACTATGTATTTTTTTAAAAATTCCTCTTTTTTTAATTTTTGAGATTTTTGCAATCGAAAAATCAAATTAAATATGTAATTTAATGTTGTTTCAGAGAAGTGCAAAGAAAAAAACGAGAAACTATCTGAAATGGTCATAGTTAGGGTGTGAATGCAGCGAATTTGCCTGAAATTCGCGCAACAGCAGAAAACGCTAAAAACTCCTAACTTCACATAAGCAATGCTAATTCATGTGAGCTGATAAAAGCAAAATATAACAGAATATAAATCTTCAGCTATTTCTAAATACTGTAGAATAGATTTCATTTCGAAATACGAAACTTCGATTTTCTGATTTTTGGCCACATAATCGCGATTTGGGACCACTGTGCGTCGTTTCGGAAACTTTGAAGCCATTTTTCTCCAAATGACGTCTTTGGGCATAACGCGTACGATATCTCAAAAACTTATGAATATTTTTTCATAAAATTTTCAAAACATATGTTTCATGTTAGTTCGTATAAACTGAACCTAAAATTTCCGTTTTATTGTTCAAAACAATATTTTTTCAGGTGATTATACTGTTGACATTTTCTTAATTTTGCATTAGCTAAATGCAACTTTGTATTAAAAATATAAAAAAGCTTTCAATACAAATTTATTTAGGTTCAGGGTAATTATTACAATCTGAAGTATAAGTAGGCACCAAAATTTCCATTCTAGTTGCAACACTTATTTTGTAATCGTGCGTGTAAGCTGTTATGCCGATTTTTTTATCATCAGATGTCTAACAGTTTGGAGCCCCCTGTAAATGCTAATTCTGCATCTTATAATTTTTTAAATACATGAAATGAAAGAACATACCTATATATTTTATTCCAATTAAAATTGTGTCTTAAAATCAAATACATTTTAAGATATTAAATGTTGAAAATGGTCTTTTTTTTTTTCATTTTTTTCCAATTTTAAGAGCCCTGAGACCCCTTAAAAAACTTGCCCATTCGCCGATTATCTGCTAATGCTTTTTTTACTAACTCATGTATAAGTCGACCCCCCATTTTCAACTCCCAAATTTTGTCTAAAATTCATCGACTTATACACAAGTATATACGGTATTTATTAACCATTTGGAAAAATGGTTATTGTCCTCGGCCAGGGTGGGAAATCAAAAATATATCTGAAGCGTTTTATGAGTTGAATCCTGCATTTTATTCGTTTACTGATTGTTCTATACAGTAATCTGTATTTTTCCTTTACTTTCAACAGAAATGGATACTTCTGTTGCCACTATGACAAAAAAGTAATAAAAACTCATAAAATAAAAATAGTAATAAAAATAATCTCAAAACTTTCTTCTATCTCATACACCTTAATACTTCAAAAAGTAGTTGCAGATGTTAATATTGGAATATTATAAGTTCAATACTTTACAAACTTTGATTTTCATCTTAAGTTTCTGCTTCAGTCAATTAATCGGAATAAAAATGAGTTAATCTCGATCAAGATATTTATTAAAATCAATAGTTTTTCGTTACTCCGTTGTACATCAGCTGTTTGCGAATAGCCGGCTTAGCAGGACGCGATTTCCTGTCGCTGCACGAGCCCCCGATGGACAATAAAACTACGAAAAATCGAGAAAATTATACAAAAATCTCTATCACAGCCCCCCCCCCCCTTTTCCGGCGGAATATTTTCAAATTCAAGGAGGACCTGCTGAAACATACACAAAAAATTTGCTTCAACTCTATGCATAACTTCAAACACTTTTCAATGGTACAATAATGAAAATGGCACAGACATCGACTATTACAGTGATCCCTTCCGGCGGTATATTTCCAAAATGAAGGAGGACCTGCTGGTCATAGCCAAAAACACACACAAACAATTTGGTTTAATTGTATGCATAACTTTATACACTTTTCGGTGGTACAATAATGAAAATGGCACAGACATCGCTACTACACAGCGTCCCCTTCCGGTGGAATATTTCCAAATTGAAGGAGGGCCTGCTGGCCACAGCCAAAAACATACACAAAACATTTCTTTCAATTCTATGCAATACGTCATACAATTTTCGATGGTATAATTGCCACACACGGGCAGACAGACATTTTGTATAAATATGTTTTTGGGGATTTCTGACCCCTAAAACGTGTAAATCCGTCAAAAACCGCAAGTCGAAAAAAATTTCGATTACAATACTTTCTTCTTTTGAAAACAGAATACTTTAATTTTGACAGAATCTCTCTCTCTTTCTGTCTCTGTCTCTCTCTCCTTCTTTTGTATACATATTTGTTTAACCTAAATTAAAATTAAACTTTATGCAAGTTTTAACTACTTTATTTAATTTACCTTTTAACGTCAACTTCTGGGATTTTCATTATACTGTTATTTAGAAAAAATATGCAGGGTGTCCGAAAAGTCTGGAAACGATCGAATAACTCGAAAAAAGTCGGATTGAAAAGCAAAAGATTACGTGTTAAATATTTAAAAAAAAACCTATTCAGTGATACCAAAATTGAATTTCATAATCTATGCGTGACGCACAATTTGTCTTTCTTATTTAAATAACATCTTAGGAATTTCTTCCTTTCTTGCGACGTATGGAATAACATGTGAACGTGAACATCTTAAATTTAACTTTTCTTTTTATATTTCGTATTTTTTAAAAATTTTAAGTTAAAATTTAGTTTTCTTTTTTAAGTTTCAGTTCTTTTTAAGTAGTTTTGAGCTACAGTTAGAATATTTTGCTTACGGCTCTCTAAATTTCAGAAACGCAACTACTCCTCGACACGACGTAAAGTGAATGACAACTAAGGAAGTCCATACGAATAACTTAAACTATTCAACTCTCATCTTTGCTTTAAAAGAGACTTTTTTATACCTACAATATTGAAAGCTGTAACCATACAATTTTTATCGTTTGGTTTCCTCTTTTGTAAATAATGTTTATTTAACCCTTTCAGAGTTCGTAAATATCATGATATTTTCAAAAATATCCGATATTTTGATATATATCCGATATTTTCGATATACAGTCGAACCTCGTTATCCCGACACTCTAATGACCAGAAAAAAGTGTCGTCATAAGTGGAGTGTCGCGGTAACCGGAGTTGGAGGAAAGTATGTTTATAAAAAGCTGTAATTTTAATTAATTTAAGACAATTTTAAATTCATAACTGTTCTTGCAGTTTTAAGCAATAAAACATTCTTGTCAAGCAAAATAAACACAAAGACAAAATTGAAAAGAATGAAAATCAGATTTATGATGACTTGTTTTTTATTGTTACATGAAATATTAGGGAATTAAGGTTTGTTTATCGCTGGATGTGCTTCCTACAATTCTTTTTTTCAACATTATACAGTAAACTGGGATCAATATTCGTTGTTTCAGAAATGGATGTTAGATAATTTCTGATCGTTTCAATGCAATGCAATGCTTCAGTTTTAGTCAGATGAAAAACGCCGTGTAACCACAAGAAGGCGCTGTCTGACCAGAACAAAACGACCGCGAGTAGACTGATAAGTCTATCTGGAGTTTAAGTGGTCATTTATAATTCGTGGGTTTATTTATTCAGATAAAGGACTGAAGTAAAATTTCTCATTCATCACAATGGGTACTTTAGACACTTTTGTGAAACGTTTGGCTAAGCCATTTCTTACCGCTAATTTCTATGCTTATAAGATGGATTATGAAAAATGGACATTTTTCCTAAGCCGTCGGGATATCCGGAGTTAAAAGTTATTCAACGACGTAAAATCCGGAGTTTATTTACATTCAAATCATATACAGAAAATCGGGACTTTGCAAAACTGACGTGATAAGCGGAGTGACGTGAAAACCGGGTGTCGGATAACGAGGTCCGACTGTATATCCGATATTTTCAAAATAGTCAACTTTGCTGATAATAAATATTTTCAAGCATAATATTACATTAGAAACTAAAACATATTGCACTTAACATGAAAACTTAAAACAATATACTAAACACACTTTTTTTTTTTTTTTTTTTTTTTTTACTTAACAAAATTGAAGATGAACTAACTGAAAACTGAAACAATTTGATTTATGCACTTACATTAAATAAAAAAAAAAAAAAAAAAAAAAAAAAAAAAAAAAAAAAAAAGCTATAGGATTCAGTATCAACTATCAAGAAATCAGAAATTTGGAACAAAATTGAAGATCAACTATTTGAAAACCGAAACAATTTGATTTATGCACTTACATTAAAAAAAAAAAGCTGTGGGATTCAGTATCAACTATCAAGAAATCAAATTCATAAAACAAAATTTTAAATACATAATGTTGTTTTAACTGAAAATTTTTAACATTTTTTTATTCCCTAACATGCCGCACAGTTTAAACAAAACTAAATACCAGAACATATTCTTTTCTAATGAAGCTGTATATATATATATGTATATATCAGTGGCGAAGCGTCCGGTCATCGCTAGATTCGGCGATGACCATAGGAAAATAAAGGCAACATAATACATTAAAAATTTTGGAAAGAACATTTTAAATTTTTTTTCTCTTTTTTTTAAAGGTTTTGTGTGTAAAATGAAGCATTAATAGTGTACTTTAGTGCTGCCATCTATTAGTTTTAAAATGAGAGGGCTACAGGGGCGCCATTTCAGAATTTTCTTGGGGGGGGGGCGGCAAAGCTGTCTTTGAGGACAGTGGCATAGCCAAGGGTGGGGGTGGGGGGGGGGAGCCTGTACTCTCTCCCATCAAAACGAAAACCTATGAAAAATTCCGTTTTAAGCAGGTTTTTTTAATCCTAGCAAGTATAATTTCAAGATAGTGACTAACATTTTTTCCGTTTAAGACAGTATTCTATTATAGACAGTTTCCCTTTTTACAAGTATTCTTAAAGGCATTTAAAACATCCTTTCTATAGTATACCTCTGAAAGGATGATTTAAATGCTTTAACGTTTACTTGTAAAACAGGGAAATCTGTCTATAATAAGAATACTGTTTCTCAAACGGAAAAAAAAAATTAAGTTCTAAGATCACTAACTTGAAATTATACTTGCTATGAAGGGTACCTGTCTAAAACGGAGATTTTTTTTTTTTTTTTTGACTTTGCAGGCTTTACGGACAGGACAGGGAGCCATTTAATAAGTTTCTTAGAGTGGGGAGAGGAGGCAAGATTTTGTTTGAGGGGAAGGGTTTGAAATAGCATGCCATTCTTAACATTTTCATAAGCATGGGATTCTTCAAGAAATATTTGTAACACTTTCCAATGCACTTGAAAAGTGAATTGAGTTTGTCTGCCCGTCTGGTCATGCTCTAACTCACGTAAATATACTCGGATTAACGCATAATTGATATATGTTATTAATGTTTACAATGGAATGTTCGGTATTCAAAATGAAGTGTGTATCATTCATAGTTCATTTACAGGAGGACTCAAAAGTATTCCGTTAGATTATGGTCTATCGGGTAAAAACATTTGCGGTATATTTTAATATTGTTGTATTACAGTATTTAAACATAATAACATTTATATACATTATTGGGGTGTACTAAAAGATGACTACTACATGTAATGTTATGTTTAGCACTTACAGTTCGCGTCCAGGAGAACTTACAAGTATTCCGTTATATTATAGTCTATGAAGAAAGAATATTTGTGACGTATTTTAATAATGTTACTCCGTTACAAACATAATGAAATTGATAAAAATTTCTGAGATGTGCTAATTGGAGATGAGTTCAGGCTCATTTTTCAGAGCCCGGGCTCAACAATTTTAAATCCGAATCCGAAAAAGTTTGTGCCATCAGAGCCCGATTCCGATACCGAAAGTATGCACGAAAAAAAAAAGGTTTAACAAAAATGCATATTTAAAAGCTGTTCTAAATGTAATAGATCTCATTTTTTAACAACTGTTAATCTCTAGCACATAATTAATTTTATGAAATTTACATTAAAACTTATCAAAAGAGACGTTTAGTGTCAAATAGAAATATACTTCCCTAAAAAGATTTTTAAATTTTTCTCCCGCAACAAGTAGGTATCTCTGATGGGCACAATAACAAAGAGCATTTTATGTATAAATTAATGAAATTTGCAGAAATTATGATTTATATGACGAAGAATCGAACAGCGTTTTCTGTTTCCTATAAAAGGTGTACATCTTTCGCATTTATCATGGCTTTGAAAATCAGTTTAAATTATAAATTTGACACCGTTACCGAAAAGATCCTATGCTTTTATAGAAAAAGAGGAAACGCTGCTTGATTGCTTTCAATTGGGAATAACAACACATACCAATTTTATCTACTTACGTATGAAAGTGATTGTATGAATATGAAGAACAGAGCCACAGAATGAGCAGACTTCAAGAAGAAGCATGAATAAAATCACCAACATTATTTTCATATAATGAGCGATTACAATCGCAGACAATAGGAGACTAAAAATTTGCAAATCTTAGGCTAATGCTGATTGACGTAAAAGAAAATATTTATTTCGCGTTAGATCTCTGAAAAAAGTAAAAATAAATAAACATTCCAATTAAACAGTATCCTAATGGCGCCATATTCTGATTGCCGCCAACATCAACAGGCCGTTACTCGCGTTAAACTACAGACATAAATCATCAAATATCACAAGTTTTCTTTCAAAATAATGTTCGACAAATACTAAAAAAGAAAAAAAAATCTATTCCTCTTTCCTCCTGATCAAAATAGCATTAAAAAGACTTGCAATGGGATAATTAATTTTTAAGGGATAAAAAAGTTATTTTTTGTTTCTATACGAGTACGAGAATAAATAAAATTGCCAATTTGAGAAAGAATGGGACCGAAGGCTGGTATAAAAATCAAACCCGTGACAGGTCCGGGTTGAGTCCGTCCCATCTCTAGTGCTAATACATACTTTCAGTAGATTATGGGGTGCGAAGCATTCATCACTCATTTACAAGGCTATGCAAAAGAGTTCGATTATATGATGGTCTACGGGTAAAAACTGTTCGCAGCGTACTTCAATTATGTTGCACTATTTCAAACATGATGAAACTGGTATACATTACTGAAGCTAACAACAAAATGCTTGCAGTAAAATAGGATGGGGATTGCATTTATCATTCATTTACAGGGATACATAAAAGACTTCGGGAACAAATCTGTATGCTATTAGGAATGATTGCTGCAAATCCGTTTTCACTTATGGTATGGTTTTTTAGTTTATCTAAATTTTTGAATATTACATGGGGTGCATAAATTCTATAGAACATATACAGAGCAATTTTTAAATTCGTAAGACACACAGAAAAATTCGTAAGCATTATTGAGAAAGAGCAGGAATTGCTTAAAGATGTTATTTTTAATTTGAGTTATGCAGCTTCAAGTTGTCTTTCAAGCTAAACTACATTTAGTATAATATACTAAGGTAAATTTACTGCATATAAATAAAATTATATACAGGACTATGCAAAGAACTGGATATATAATCGCCTATGGATATTAACTGATGGAAGCGTAATTTAAGTAGCTTAAGCATTGCTTGAATTAAATTTCAGCATTAATATGTGGCGTGTATTAAAATCTGTATGTCATATACAGGGCTGTACAAAAGAATTTAAGTACGTTTCCCCCTATCGGTAGAAACTGCTGAAGGGGAATTTTTTACTGAGTTATGCATTTTCTTACTAAACATAATTTAAGCACACTGTGTAGCATATGTACAAATTTATAGATCATATACAAAGCTTCACAAAAGAACTGGTTACTTTTATGGTTATGGGCGGTAATTATTGAAATATGGTTTTTTAATTGTGGTATAAGGACTGTTTCCTAGAAATCTGCACAAACTTTTCTTGACTTGAAAGTTATTAAAAAACGAGATAAAGAACTCAAATGGGCACTGTAAGGTGACTTCAATAACCACATTCCTCTGTAAAACTGTTATCGGATTTCAATTAAACCGTTTCGTTTGACATTATCGATTTTACTTTTGGTGGTACTTGCTAGACATTGTACAAAATTTAAGTTCATAATTTTGAAACAATACTTGATTCGATTGATCAATTTCTGGATGTTACCTGCTTTCTAGCCTTTGGCATACACTTTTGACTTCAGGTACTTTCAGAACCGCTCAATTGGTCAAATTTGGGGAACGCTAACCAGGTCGTCAGACTTCTTTATGAAAGTGATGTTTTGCTGGCGGAAATGGCTGAGAACGATTTTGCAGAGATGACTGCTATCCAAGTATGGCCAGATACCGTAATCACCGTCATTGTAGTTGCTACAGATGTAGGGGATAAGAAGATAGCGAATGCCTTTGTTCAAATGTCGTTGCCCATTGACAGCGAACCCAGACTTTCGGATGAACGGACGACTCAAACCTTTCGGACCCATTGCAATCCATACGAGGATCTTGTCTTGGAATTTCGCTGTAGTAGAAAATTTAATGATATCTTGGGTTGTGGAGACGTCAGATGTATAATACCCACCATTATAGTTAAACGTGGAGTGCTTGAGCTTAAAATATGAGCCGTCACCGTCATCGAAGATGAATATTCTACCAGAGAATTTTCTGAACAAGTGACCACACTTCGTTTTCACGACAACCATTTGTTTTTCTGTTCGTTCTGTTAGGACCGTTTCTTGTAATATTTGATGTTCAGGTTCTTAGTGATTGTCTTTTGTTGGTGGTTAGGTGAAACACTGTATTTCGAAGGCATAGGATGGATTAATACTCGGTCGTTTTCGTCAAACAGTCCTTTCAACTGCTCCAACTCTGGCTTGGAGATTTTTTTTTTTTTTTTTTTTTTTTTTTTTTTGCCTTCCTACCCGATCTCAGTTCTTTTTTGGCCGAGAGTCCCTCCTAGTAACATTCTAGAACATCGTATGTAGTTCGTTTGGTGATATTTTCGGAAAATAAAAGTTCACGATGGACTTGCTCCTTGATGAATATTGCTTTCGTAAAACTTGTACACAATAATACATAGACACTCCTCTTGTGGCTCTATTCTCGGAAAACACAGATTATTTAATGATCTCTTGGCTAATGGCCATGCTCTTATATACCATAGCACAACACTTCACGCGCAAGTTTCACCTGATTCGATTTCCTTTGCTATTTTACATAATTGCAAAGTTTATGCGGATTTCTAGGAAAAAGGCCTTATGTTTTCTAAAATGTTTAATTAGATATATTATTTACCTTATTGAAAGGCTAAGTTTTGCTAAAGCATTCTTGATGTGTTGGAAAGTGTTTCATAATCTATGCTTAACGCACGATTTTTCTCTCTTGTTTAATTTTCAAGGGAAGATCATGCTATTTTATTTATTTATTTGCTTATTTTTTTTTTTTTGCAGAGCGACGCAAAATCAATTCGTCAATTGACCGAAGAAAAAAATTACGAAATTTGCAAATTAAACTTGGAAAAAATAGATAAATTGGCAAATTAGAAATTTTTTTTTTTTTAATTATTATTTTATGTACCTAAAGTGTTAACTTATACGTGTTTTTATTGCAATAAAATTTGACAAGCTATTTTAGGTTTTGAGTAATTTTTTTTTAATTCTTTTGAGTCTGACCTACGATGAGAGATAAATTTTCTAAAATATCAAATTCCTTGGGGGGGGGGGGCATGCCCCCCCCCCAGCCCCCCTCAAATTGCGCCCCTGCCCTGTCCTTGTGTATGTCCAAACTGACCCTACCTTTAAGGGTTAATATCTCGGCTAATTATCGATAATTTTTTTCGAAAATCATTATCAACAATGCTTTTATTCTTCTGCAATGATAGGTATATTCAGCGATGCTCAACAATTTTTCTGAATGCCCGTAAATCGAAATTTGTGTATAACAGAAAAATGCTAATTACTCAAAAACTATGTGACCAAGGGTAATCGCTATAATTTTCCGGCAAGGTTTACATTAACATCTACTACCTCTAATTTTTTCATAATTTTAGTTTCAGTAGATTCGGAATTAGATGGGGGGAAACATATTTTTGCGCTACATTTTCAACAATATCTTTGAAAATATAATACCTAAAATTAAAAGGAATGTATTTTTGAGTTCAGCGTTACAAAAGCTTTCACAGGATACCCCACATGATATGCAAAGAAAAGATTTTTTTTTTTCAAGTAGCATAATTAGCCCCTCTACTTTTTACTAAATATATTTATGAATGTTTATTAATCTGAAAATACGCGGGTTAATGGTCTTTATTACTTCCCCGAATTTGAACTTTGCACGTTCCATACTTTACGAGTAAAATGGCTGTGACAGACAGACAGACACAGGAGTGATCTTATAATGGTTCTGTTTTTACTTCTTAAGTATTAACCCTAAAAACTATAAGAAAAGTACTACACCAATGAAATTTGCAGATTTTTAATGTTTTCCCAGCATTACGTATAGAGAAGAAGGGATGCTGAACAAAATAATGATAAAAAATTATAAGAAAAGTACTATATAAATGAAATTTTCCGATGAGGCTGATTTTTAATGCTTTCCTAGCATTAGACTCCCTGTCGCGTCAATACAATCTCTGAATGAGACAGTTTTCATATACTCTTTTTTTAAGCATTTTAAGTTCCTACTCCTACTTTTCGTATCAGAATTGTGCATAATTACTCATTACCTTGGACTTATTGCAATAAGTCTGGATGTTTGGACAAATAACTGGTCACTTTTCGAATTAGCCTAAAACTGGATAGTCTCATTGCAATAGGCTTGAAAAAAAAAAATCAGCCTGGTTTAGGAACAAATGGTCATTTCTCGATTAGTTTAACGCTGTATTTAAGCTCTTTGCAGTAAGTCTAAAAAGTATCAGGCAGGTTGAAAAACAAATGGTTGTATTTCAATTAGCCTAAAGCTGCATAGAGTCTTTGCAGCTTTAGGCTAAGACTCTATGCAGCCTAAAATTTCTTTCATTTTCTGGTCAACTGGTCATTTTCTAATTAGCCTAAAACTGGGTAGGCTCATTGCAATAACTGGATAGGCTCATTGCCTAATTAGACTCTATGCAGCCTAAAATTTCTGTCATTTTCTGGTCATTAGCCTAAAGCTGCATAGAGTCTTTGCAGCTTTAGGCTAAGACTCTATGCAGCCTAAAATTTCTTTCATTTTCTGGTCAACTGGTCATTTTCTAATTAGCCTAAAACTGGGTAGGCTCATTGCCTAATTAGACTCTATGCAGCCTAAAATTTCTGTCATTTTCTGGTCATTAGCCTAAAGCTGCATAGAGTCTTTGCAGCTTTAGGCTAAGACTCTATGCAGCCTAAAATTTCTTTCATTTTCTGGTCAACTGGTCATTTTCTAATTAGCCTAAAACTGGGTAGGCTCATTGCAATAGGCTTGAAAAAAACATCAGTCTGATTGAGGAACAAATGGTCATTTCTCAATTAACCAAACGCTGTATAAGCTCTTTGCAACAAGCCTAAAAAGTATCAGGCAGATTGAAAAACAATAGGTCGTATTTCAATTAGCCTAAAGCTGCATAGAGTCTTTGAACCTTTAGGCTAAGACTGTACGCAGCCTAAAGTTTCTTTCAGGATTTTCAAGTCAGGAAATTCAGGAGAATTTCTTTTAAAAAACATGATCCTCTAATTATCCATGCTATGCGAAAATTTGGTTCAGTTAGAAAATGAAAAACACAGTTCAAAATTCCCCTTCAGCAATCTGCGTCAATAAGCGGAAATGGATTCTAATTCTACTGTGCAGCCTTGTATATGGTCCATAGAATTTATGCAGACCAAGTAATGTTAAAAAAATTAGTTAAATTTAAAAACGCATACCGTAACAGAAAACACACTTCCAGCAATTATCACTCATAGATAGTAACTGAAATCGAATTCTTCTGCACGGGCAGAAATTTCCATGCCTGGGACTGCCTCCTTCAAAAACCAATGAAATCTAACCTGGCTTGGACCGACTCAAAAGATTCCGATTTTTCTGTAACAAACAACTAAAATTCTTGAAAAGAATTACATTTAACCCCTTGAGGGGCAGTGGGATAAAATATATTCCACCTAATTTAAACAAGATTCTCACCAGAAAATTTTAACTAAATTTTATATTTTTATCTTTGGAGGAGATTCGTTGAACAATTGCTTTTTCTTATTTAAAAATAAAAATTTTTGATTATTCTGGTGAGAATTTACTGACTCGAGCTCAATCAGTATTACAATTAAAATTTTATTTATTCATTTATAGAAGAAAAAAAACTTTTCCTCCTTTAAAATTACGTATTATATTCTATTTCAAATCATTTTAATGATATTTCCATCAAAATGAAGGGGAAACAGAAATCGTGTTTTTCTATTTCATATTTGTGTCGGCGACGACGTGTTGATACGGCGCCATTCAAGAGACTGAACAATGAATTTGCTTTCAGTTCGATTTTCTTTTGTGACAGAAGGATAATTTTTTATTGGTTGGTTCTTTTCTCATTTGTAAGTTCATATAATTGACATGTATTGTTATTCTGATAGAAAGCAATCGAGCAGTGTTTCCCCTTTTTCTAAAAAAGCATCGATTCTTTCCAATAACGATATCAAATTTTTAATTTAATCTGATTTTCAGAGAATCGCCACAAAAGATTGTTATGCGGAAGGAATGGATTATAGATAAAAACATGCACCTTTTATAGGAAATTGTCAAACAATGTTCCATTCTTCAGCACATAAATATTAATTTCTGTAAATTTCATTCGTTTTTTCCTAAAAAATGCATAGCTGCGAACTATCCCTTTTTTTGTATGAACACTATTTCCTAATCACAATCCTTACTATATTTAATCGCAGAATTCTACAATTAATTAACCTTAAAATTAAGCAAAGATTACTATTCACAAGGAGTGATAACTAAAAAATGGAATAGTTGAAAGCTAAGAATATGCTGATAGATATATTTAAAATCTTCATTTTACTAAAGAAAAAAATGCTTTAAATTTAAATATAAATATGCAGACTGGGGTGGCAGGAGGGGGTGGGGGTGGGAACAGTACGGTTGTTGTACTGGTACCACATAATATTAGGCGTCCCATACATTTTTTGTTCGAAATTAAGCCCTGATTGCATCTCAACTTAAGATAAGATAATGTAATTTTTCACTATGCGAGCTCTTGTAAGCCCCATTTATTGTACAAGGTGAGTTTTCTATTTTCTTTTCGAATTTCTTGTAATTTTTTCTATATTCGTATTGTGTAATAATTCCTCCAGCTGCCATTTTTTAAAAATAAGATAATGTAATTTTTCACTATTTTACGAGACTTTTCGTGAGCCAAATTCGTTGTACCAGGTCATTTTATGTTTTATTTTTATATTTTCCACTAATTTTATTTATATTCTTGATTTTCATTAACCCCATCTTCCATTTTTTAAAGATAAGATAATGCAATTTTTCACTATGCGAGTTCTTCTAAGCCAAATTTGTTGTACCAGATCATTTTCTATTTTCTTTTCGTATTTCTTGTCATCTTTTATGTATTCATATTTTTTAATATTTTCCCCAGCCTCCATTTTTTAAAGATAAAATAATATAATTTTTCACTTTGCAAGTTCCGGTAAGCCGAATTCGTTTTATTAGGTCAGTTTTCTATTTCTTTTCGTATTTCTTGTAATTTCTTGTACATTCATATATTGTAATAATTCCTCCAGTTTCCATTTTTTTTTAAATAAGATAATGTAGTTTTTCAAAATTTTACGATACTTTTTGTAAATAGAATTCGTTGTACCTAGTTATTTTATTTCTGATTTTTATATGTCTTATTAATTTTTTAATTGATATTTCAGTTTCCTATTTTCCTTTCGTATTTCTTATCATCATTTATATATTTATATACTATTTTTAATAATTCCTCTAGCCTCCATTTTTTGAAAATAAGATAATATAATTTTTCGCTATTTTACGAGATATTTGTAAGCCAAATTTCTTGTACCAGGTCAGTTTTCTATTTTCTTTTTGCATTTCTTGTCATATTTTATATATTCATATTTTTTAATAATTCTTCCAGCCTCCATTTTTTAAAGATAAGATATTGTAAATTTTCACTATGCAATTTCCTGTTAGGCAAATTCGTTTTACTAGGTCAATTTTCTATTCCCTTTTTGTATTTCTTGCAATTTTTTGCATATTCATATTTTGTAATAATCCATCAAGCCTCCATTTTAAAAAAATAAGGTAATGTAATTTTTTACAATTTTACGAGAGGTTTTTTTTATTATTATTTATTTATTTATTTTGTAAGCCAAATTCGTTGTATCAGATCAATTTTATATTTTCTTTTCGTATTTCTTGTAATTTTTTGTATATTCATATTTCTAATAATTTCCCCAACTTCCATTTTTTTAAATGAGATAATGTAATTTTTCGCTATGCGAATTGTAAGACAGATTTGTTGTATCATGTCAGTTTTCTATTTTCTCTCCGTATTTCTTGTCATCTTTTATACAGCCATATTATTTAATAATTCTTTCAGCCTCCATTTTTTAAAGATATTATAACTTAAATTTTCGTTATGCGACTTCTTGTAAGGTAAATTCGTTTTACTAGGTCAGTTTTCCTAGGTCCCTTTTCGTATTTCTTGTAATTTTTTGTATATTCGTATTTCTAATAATTCCCACAGTCTCCATGTTTTAAAAATGAGATAATGTAATTTTTCACTACGAGAGTTTACTTTTACGGAGTTTTTGTAAGCCAAATTCTTTGTACCAGGACACTTTATTTTTTAGTTTTATATTTCCTATTATTTTTTTATATTCATATTTTTCATTAAATCCTCACTCATGCATTTTTTAAGATAAGATAATGTAATTTTTGCTATGAGAGTTCTTGTAAGTCAATTTTTTATACCAAGTCAGTTTTCTATTTTCTCTTCGTATTTCTTGTCATCTTTTATACTACATTCATATTTTTTTTAATTCCTCCAGTCTCCATTTTTTAAAGATAAGATAATGTAATTTTTCCTTATGCGATTTTTGTAAACCACATCCATTGTATCAGAACTGTATGTAATATTTCACTATTTTAGGAGAGTTTTTTTTTCTTTTTTTAAGCCAAATTCATTGTACAAGATCAGTTTTCTATTTTCTCATCGTATTTCTTGTCATCTTTTATATATTCATATTTTTTAATAAATCGTCTAGCCTCCATTTTTTAAAGTTAAGATAAGATAATGTAAATTTTCACTATGCGAGTTCCTGTAAGCCAAAATCGTTTTACTAGGTAACTTTTCTATCCCCTTCTCAAATTTCTTGTAATTTTTTGTATATTCATATTTCTAATAATTCCCCCAGCTTCCATTTTCTAAAAATAAGACAATGTAATTTTTCACTATCTTACTAGATTTTTTTTTTTTTTTTTTTTTTTTTTGTAAGCCAAATTCGTTGTACCAGATCAGTTTTCTGTTTTCTTTTCCTATTTCTAGTCATCTTTTATGTATTCATATTTTTTAATAATTCCTCCTGCCGCAATTTTTTAAAGATAAGATAATGTAAATTTTCAATATGCGAGTTCCTGAAAGACAAATTCGTTATACTAGGTCACTTTTCTATTCCCTTTTAGTATTTCTTGTAATTTTTTGTATGTTCATATTTCTAATAATTCCCCCAGCTTCCATTTTTTAGAAATGAGATAATGTAATTTTTCGCTATTTTTCGAGAGTTTTTTTTGTAAGCCAAATTCGCTGTACCAGATCAGTTTTCTATTTTCTTTTCGTATTTCTTATTATTTTTTTATACATTCATATTTTTTAATAATTCCTCCAAGCTCCATTTTTTAAAGATGAGATAATGTAATTTTTCACTATGTGAGTTCTCGAAACCAAATTCGTTTTACTAGGTCAGTTTTCTATTTTCTTTTCGTATTTTTTGTAGTTTTTTCTATATTCATATTTTGTAATAATTCCTCCAGCCTCCATTTTTTTTTTAAATAAGATATTGTAATTTTTCACTATTTTGCAAGTTTTTTTTTTTTTTTTTTTTTTTTTTTTTAAAGCCAAATTTGTTGTATCAGATCAGTTTTATATTTTCTTTTCGTTATTTCTTGTCATCTTTTACGTATTCATATATTTTTTAATAATTCCAAGATCCATTTTTTAAAGATAAAAAAATGTAATATTTCATTATGCGACTTCTTGTAACGTAAATTCGTTTTACTAAGTCACTTTTCTATTCCCTTTTCGTATTTCTTGTATTTCTATATTCATATTTCTAATAATTCACCAGCTTCCATTTTTTTTTTTTTTTATGAGAGAATGTAATTTTTAGCTATTCGAATAGTAAGCGAAATTTGTTGTACCCGATCAATTTTCTATTTTCTCTCCGTATTTCTTGTCATCGTTTATGCATTCATATTTTTTTAATAATTCCTTCAGCCTCCATTTTTTAAAGATAAGATAACGTAAATTTTCGTTATGCGACTTCTTGTAAGGTAAATTGAGTAAAAGGTGAGTTACTTTTCTATCCCCTTCTCAAATTTCCTGTAATTTTTTGTATATTTATATTTCTAATAATTCCCCCAGCTTCCATTTTCTAAAAATAAAAATTTCTAAAAATGTAATTTTTCACTATCTTACTAGGATTTTTTTTTTAAGCCAAATTCGTTGTACCAGATCAGTTTTCTATTTTCTTTTCCTATTTCTAGTCATCTTTTATGTATTCATATTTTTTAATAATTCCTCCTGCCGCAATTTTTTAAAGATAAGATAATGTAAATTTTCAATATGCGAGTTCCTGAAAGACAAATTCGTTATACTAGGTCACTTTTCTATACCTTTTTAGTATTTCTTGTAATTTTTTGTATGTTCATATTTCTAATAATTCCCCCAGCTTCCATTTTTTAGAAATAAGATAATGTAATTTTTCATTATTTTTCGAGAGTTTTTTTTTTTTCTTGTATTTCCTATTATTTTTTTATATTCATATTTTTCATTAACACCTCAATCTTCCATTTTTTATGATAAGATAATGTACTTTTTCGTTATGGGAGTTCTTGTAAGTCAAATTTGCTGTACCAGGTCAGTTTTCTATTTTCTCTTCGTATTTCTTGTAATCTTTTATAGATTCATATTTTTTTTATTATTCCTCCAGCCACCATTTTTTAAAGATAAGATAATGTAATTTTTCCTTATGCGAGTTTCTGTAAACCACATTCATTGTACCAGAACTGTTTTCTATTTTCTTTTAGTATTTCTTGTAAGTTTTTGTATATTCATATTTTGTAATAATTCCTCCAGCCTCCATTTTTTAAAAATAAGATAATGTAATATTTCACTATTTTAGGAGAGTTTTTTTTTTTTTTTTAAGCCAAATTCATTGTACCAGATCTGTTTTATATTTTCTTTTCGTATTTCTTGTCATCTTTTATATATTCATATTTTTTAATAATTCTTTCAACCTCCATTTTTTAAAGATAAGATAATGAAATTTGTAGGTATGCGAGTTCATGTAAGCCACACTTGTTGTACCAGGTCAGTTTTCTATTTTCTCTTCGTATTTCTTGTCATCTTTTATATATTGATATTTTTTAATAAATCCTCTAGCCTCCATTTTTTAAAGTTAAGATAAGATAATGTAAATTTTCACTATGCGAGTTCCTGTAAGCCAAAATCGTTTTACTAGGTAACTTTTCTATCGCCTTCTCAAATTTCTTGTAATTTTTTGTATATTCATATTTCTAATAATTCCCCCAGCTTCCATTTTCTAAAAATAAGATAATGTAATTTTTCACTATGTTACTAGAATTTTTTTTTTTTTTTTCTAAGCCAAATTCGTTGTACCAGATCAGTTTTCTATTTTCTTTTCCTATTTCTAGTCCTCTTTTTTTATTCATATTTTTTAATAATTCCTCCTGCCGCAATTTTTTAAAGATAAGATAATGTAAATTTTCAATATGCGAGTTCCTGAAAGACTAATTCGTTATACTGGGTCACTTTTCTATTCCCTTTTAGTATTTCTTGTAATTTTTTGTATGTTCATATTTCTAATAATTCCCCCAGCTTCCATTTTTTAGAAATAAGATAATGTAATTTTTCATTATTTTTCGAGAGTTTTTTTTTTTTTTTTTTTTTTTTTTTTTTTGTAAGCCAAATTCGTTGTACCAGATCAGTTTTCTATTTTCTTTTCCTATTTCTAGTCCTCTTTTTTTATTCATATTTTTTAATAATTCCTCCTGCCGCAATTTTTTATAGATAAGATAATGTAAATTTTCAATATGCGAGTTCCTGAAAGACAAATTCGTTATACTAGGTCACTTTTCTATTCCCTTTTAGTATTTCTTGTAATTTTTTGTATGTTCAAATTTCTAATAATTCCCCCAGCTTCCATTTTTTAGAAATAAGATAATGTAATTTTTCCTTATTTTTCGAGAGGTTTTTTTTTTTTTTTTGTAAGCCAAATTCGCTGTACCAGATCAGTTTTCTATTTTCTTTTCGTATTTCTTATTATTTTTTATATATTCATATTTTTTAATAATTCCTCAAGCTCCATTTTTTAAAGATAAGATAATGTAATTTTTCATTATGCTAGTTCTCGAAACCAAATTCGTTTTACTAGGTCAGTTTTCTATTTTCTTTTAGTATTTCTTGTAATTTTTTGTATATTCATATTTTGTAATAATTCCTCCTGCCTCCATTTTTTTTAAAAATAAGATACTGTAATTTTTCACTATTTTGCGTGTATTTTTTTTAAGCCAAATTCGTTGTATCAGATCACTTTTATACTTTCTTTTCGTTATTTCTTGTCATCTATTATATATTCATATATTTTTTAATAATTCCTCCAAGATCCATTTTTTAAAGATAAGATAATGTAATTTTTCATTATGCGACTTCTTGTAACGTAAATTCGTTTTACTAGGTCACTTTTCTATTCCCTTTTCGTATTTCTTGTAAATTTTTGTATATTCATATTTCTAATAATTCACCAGCTTCCATTTTTTTTTTTTTTTTTTTTTTTTTTAATGAGAGAATGTAATTTTTAGCTATTCGAATAGTAAGCCAAATTCGTTGTACCCGATCAATTTTCTATTTTCTCTTCGTATTTCTTGTCATCGTTTATGGACTTATATATTTTTTTTAATAATTCCTTCAGCCTCCATTTTTTAAAGATAAGATAACGTAAATTTTCGTTATGCGACTTCTTGTAAGGTAAATTCGTTTTAGTTGTCGTTTACTTGTTGAGTTTTTTTTTTCTTTTTTTTTTTTTTTAAGACAAATTCATTGTACCAGATCAGTCTTCTATTCCCTTTTCCTATTTTTTTGTCATTTTTTGTATATTCATATTTCTAATAATTCCACCAGCTTCCATTTTTAAAAAATGATATAATGTAATTTTTCACTATTTTACGAGAGTTTTTTTAAGCCAAATTCTTTGTACCGGGACGCTTTATTTTATTTTATTTTATTTTATTTTATTTTATTTTATTTTATTTTATTATTTTTTTATATTCATATTCTTCATTAACACCTCAATCTTCCATTTTTCATGAAAAGATAATGTAATTTTTCGCTATGAGAATTCTTGTAAGTCCAATTTGCTGTACCAGGTCAGTTTTCTATTTTCTCTTCGTATTTCTTGTAATCTTTTATACATTCATATTTTTTTATTATTCCTCCAGCCTCCATTTTTTAAAGATAAGATAATTCAAAATTCCCTTGTGCGAGTTTTTGTAAGCCACATTCGGTGTACCAGAACAGTTTTCTATTTTCTTTTAGTATTTCTTGTAGTTTTTTATATATTCATATTTTTTAATAATTCTTTCATTCTCCAATTTTTAAAGATAAGATAACGTAATTTTTAGCTATGCGAGTTCATGTAAACAAAACTTGTTGTATCAGGTCAGTTTTCTATTTTCTCTTCGTCTTTTCTCTTTGGCTTCTATTCTTGTCCTCTTTTATATACTCATATTTTTTTAATAATTCCCCTGCCTCCATTTTTTAAGGATAAGATAAGATAATGTAAATTTTCACTATGCGAGTTCCTGTAAGCCAAAATTGTTTTACTAGGGCACTTTTCTATCCCCTTTTCAAATGTCTTGTAATTTTTTGTATATTCATAATTCTAATAATTCCCCCAGCTTCCATTTTTTTTTTAAATAATACAATGTAATTTTTCACTATCTTACTAGTTTTTTTTTTTGTAAGCCAAATCTCTTGTACCAGATTAGTTTTATATTTTCTTTTCCTATCTTGTCATCTTTTATGTATTCATATTTTTTAATAATTCCTCCTGCCGCAATTTTTTAAAGATAAGATAATGTAAATTTTCAATATGCGAGTTCCTGAAAGACAAATTCGTTATACTAGGTCATTTTCTATTCTCTTTTAATTTTCTTGTAATTTTTTGTATATTCATATTTCTAATAATTCCCCACAGCTTCCATTTTTAAAAGATAAGATAATATAAATTTTTACTATTTTACAAGAGTTTTTTTTTTCCTTTTTTTAAGTCAAATTCGTTTTACCAGATCAGATTTCTATTTTCTTTTCGTATTTCTTGTAATTTTTTGTATATCCATATCTTGTAATAATTCCTCCAGCTTCTGTTTTTTATAAACAAGATAGTATAATTTTTCACTATTTTACGAGAGTTTTTGTAGCCCAAATTCTTTGTACCAAATTAGTTGTCTATTTTATTTTCGTATTTCTTGTCATCCTTTATATATTCATATATTTTTAATAATTCCTCCAGCCTCCATTTTTTAAAAATAAAATAATGTAATTTTCACTATTTTAGAAGGGTTTTTCGTTGTACCAGACAAATTCAATGTACCCGATTAGTTTTCTAATTTATTTCTTCTCTACTTTTATGTATTCATATTTTACAATAATTCTTCCAACCTCCATTTTTTAAAGATAAGATAATGAAATTTTTCGCTATGCGAGTTCATGTAAGCCAAACTTGTTGTACCAGGTCAGTTTTCTATTTTCTCTTCGTATTTCTTGTCATCTTCTATATATTCATATTTTTTAATTATTCCTGTAGCCTCCATTTTTTAAAGATACGATAAGATAATGTAAATTTTTACTATGCGAGTTCCTGTAAGCCAAATACGTTTTACTAAGTCACTTTTCTATCACCTTTTCAAATTTTTTGTATATCCATATTTTTTAATAATTCCTCCAGCGTCCATTTTTCACAAATAAGATAATGTAATTTTTCACTATTTTACGAGCGTTTTTGTAAGCCAAATTCTTTGTACCAGGATACTTTATTATTTATTTTTATATTTCCTATTATTTTTTTTATATTCATATTTTTTATTAACCACTCAATCTTCCATTTTTACGAAAGATAATGTAATTTTTCGCTATGATTGTTCTTGTAAGTCAAATTTTTTGTACCAGGTCATTTTTTATTTTCTCTTCGTATTTCTTGTCATCTTTCATATATTTATATTTTTTTATAATTCTCCCAGCCTCCATTTTTAAGATAATGTAATTTTTCACTATTTTACGAGAGTTCTTGTGAGCCAAATTCGTTTTACCAGATCAGTTTTTTATTTTATTTTCGTATTTCTTGTCATCTTTTATGTATTCATATTTTCTAATAATTCTTCCAACTTTCATTTTTTAAGATAAGATAATGTAGTTTTTCACTATGCGTGTTCTTGGAACTAAATTCGTTTTACTAGGTCAGGTTTCTATTTTATTTCGTATTTCTTGTAATTTCTTGTAAATTCATATTTTGTAATAATTCCTCCAGCTTACGTTTTTTACAAATAACATAATGTAATTTTTCACTATTTTACGAGAGTTTTTGTAAGCCAAATTCTTTGAACCAGAACAATTTATTTTTTATTTTTATATTTCTTCTTTTTTTATATTCATATTTTTCATTATCCCCTAAATGTTGCATTTTTTAGGATAAGATAATGTAATTTTTCGCTATGCGAGTGCTTGTAAGCCAAATTCGTTGTACCAGGTCAGTTTTCTATTTTCTCTTCGTATTTCTTGTCATCTTTTATGTATTCATATTTTTTAATAATTCCTCCAGCCTGCATTATTTAAAGATAAGATAATGTAAATTTTCACTATGCGAGTTCCTGTAAGACAAATTCTTTTTACTAGATCACTTTTCTATCCCCCTTTTCAAATTTCTTGTAATTTTTTGTATATTCATATTTCTAATAATTCCCCCAACTTCCATTTTTTTAGAAATAAAATAATGTAATTTTTCACTATTAAAAAAAAAAAAAAAAAAAAAAAAAAAAAATCGCAAGCCAAATTTGTTGTACCAGATAAGTTTACTTTCTGTTCGTATCTTAAAAAACGGAAGATTGAGGGGCTAATGAAAAGTATGAATATAAAAAGTAACAATTGTCATATTTAATGTATTCATATGTTTTAATAATTCCTCCAGTTTCCATTTTTTAAAAATATGAAAATGTAATTTTTCGCTAGGCGAGTTCTTGTAAGCCAAATTTGTTGTACCAGGTCAATTTTCCTTTTCTCTTCGTATTTCTTGTCATCTTTTATATATTCATATTTTTTAATAATTCCTCCAGCCACCATTATTTAAATATAAGATAATGTAAATTTTCACAATGCGAGTTCCCGTAAGGCAAATTCGTTTTACTGGGTCAGTTTTCTATTTTCTTTTTGTATTTCTTGTCATCTTTTATATATTCATATTTTTTAATAATTCCTCCAGCCTCCATTTTTTAAAGAGAAGATAATGTAATTTTTCGAAATAAGAGTTCTTGTTTACTAGGTCAGTTTTCTATTCCCTTTTCGTATTTCTTGTAATTTTTTGTTTATTCATGTTTGTAATAATTCCCCCAGCTTCCATTTTTTTTAAAATAAGATAACGTAATTTTTCACTATTTTACGAGAGTTTTTGTAAGCGAAATTCGTTGTACCAGATTAGTTTTCTAGTATTTTCTTTTCGTGTTTCTTGTGATCTTTCATATATTCATATTTTTTAATAATTCCTCCAGCCTCCATTTTTTAAAGATAATGTAATTTTTCGTTAGCGAGTACTTGAAAGCCAAATTCGTTTTACTAGGTCAGTTTTTTATTCCCTTTTCGTATTTCTTGTAAATTTTTTGTATATTCATATTTTGTAATAATTCTCCCCATCTTCTACTTTTAATTATCGTTATGTATCGTTATATTAATGTTCGTAATTATATGAATACTTAGCACCTATTGTTGTCTTTCGGTCCGTGTGTCTGTCCGCACATAACAGAGCAAAAACTAACCAACCGAATGGTCTAAAGTCTAAGATTTTATATATATACTAGCAAACCCCGCGGCTTTGCTCGCGTAATATTTGAAATATGCCAAGTGATATTTATATGTCTAATTTTAATTAAAAGGTACTAACCTAATTTTTACTTATTACTTTTAAAAATAATTCAAAAATTACTATTTAAAACACAGTTTGATTAAACATCATTATTACACTGCATTAGGCAGAAAGGAGACTTAAATTAATAAAACTAAATAAATGATAATTTAGAAAATATTTTGAAACCTTTCTGCTCATTTAATACCCTCATTTCAGTATTCATTTGAAGTTTTGAATTTTTTAGAAACCATCTTCTTACATCTTAAAATTAACTATCATGTCAAATTCCAAGTCCTACCATCTCTCCCAACAGAAAGGGCTATATTGAATTAGGAACTATCACCATTAATTTGCCAACATTAATTTTGAAATCAGTTTGTTATTTTTAATATTCCACAGAAACGTAATTTAAAGAGCTTTTAAAGGCCTTTCATAGAACGTTTGTTGTTCCTGTAAACGCCAGGTGGTAGAATCATCGGCCTGTGTAGGATCAGAGACTGTTACCATTGATTCGCAACTATTACTTTTATAATCGGTTTATATTCCCTGAAATTGCATAGATATCGTAATTTAGGACTTTTTTAGAATGCTTTTCACACCTCCCCTTCGCTTCACTCCTTTTTAATTCGAATTTATTTTCGACAGTCCTTCGAGGGCATTTATATTTTATAAGTAACTACCATCCCATATTTAAAGTTTCTAGCCTTTCCAGTATCACAGAAATCGCAATTTAGAAAGTTTTTAGCTCCTGCAACCCTCTGGTGGTAGTGGCACAGATATAAAATATAACTTATGTTTGAGCAGGTTCTTACACCAACAATTTGTCATCATTATTTTTTTAATCGGCTTAGTATTTGATAAGATTGCATAAAAATTGTAATTTATAACGCTTTTCGCTTACTTCATCTTTTTAAATTTGGAATTTTCTTTCAACTGTTCTTAGAAAGAAGTTGCATCTTGTAAGTAAATACCATGCCATACTTCAAAGTGTTAGACCCCTCAGTTGTGCAAAAAACGCAAATTAGAACTGTTTTGCTTTTGCAACCCTCACATGGTAGTGACAGCAACTTAAAATATAACCTATGTTATAGCAGGGACTATCACCATTGATCTGCAACCTTTACTTTTGAAATAGCTTTGGTATTTCCTGAGATTTAGCATAAATCGCAATTTAGAACGTTTTTAGAACCCTTTTCACGCATTTTCGCCCCTTTTTAAAAGTCTGATTTTTTCGAAACTGTTCTTAAAGATCATTTGTATCTAATAAATATGTACTTTGCCTAATTTTAAGTTGCTAGCCCGTACCGATCACAAAAATCGAAATTTAGATCGCTTTTTTGCTCCTGCAACGTCTAGGTGATAGTGATACCGACATAAAATAGCGTCTATGTTAGAGCAGAGTCTGTCAGCATCAATTTTCTACCATTTCTTTTGAAATCAGTTTGATTCTTCCTGAGATATCGCTGACAAATCGGCATTTAGAACGTTTTTAGAACGCTTTTCGCGCATTTTGCTCCTGCATCTTCTCTGGGGTAGTGGAAACAGGTATAAAATATAGCCTAAGTTGGAGCGAGATCTGTCAGCATAATTTTTACACCATTATATTTGAAATCGGTTCAGTACTTCCTAAGATTGCATAGAAATCGCAATTTAGAACGTTTTTTACAACGCTTTTTGCGCATTTTGACTCCCTTTTAAATTTTGATTTCTTTAGGATATGCCCTTAGAGATCATTGATACCTTATAACTAACTACCATTCCAAATTTCACGATTCTAGGCCCTTCCGTAACACAAAAACCGCAATTTAGAACGTTTTTCCCCTGCACCCCTTTTGGGGTAGTGTCACCGACATAAAACATAGGCTATGTTGGAGCAAGGGTTGTCACCGTCATTTTGACGCCATTATTTTTTAAATCGGTTTGGTATTTCCTGAGATTGCGTAGAAACCACCATTTAGAACGTTTTTTAGAACGGTTTTCGCGTATTTTCACCCCTTTTAAATTTCGAATCGTTTAAGAACTGTTCTTAGAAATCCTTTATACCTAATAAGTAGCTAATATTTCAAATTTCATATTTCTAGGCCCTTCAGTGACACATAAATCGCATTTTTAGAACGTTTTTTGATCCTGCACCCCCTTTGGGGTAGTTGCACCTACATAAAACATAGCCTATCTTGCAGCAAGCGTTGTCACCATCATTTTGACACCAATATTTTTTAAACCGGTTTGGTATTTCCTGAGATTATGTAGAAACTACCATTTAGAACGTTTTTTAGAACGCTTTTTGTGCATTTTCACCCCTTTTAAATTTCGAATTGTTTAAGAACTGTTCTTAGACATCATTTATATCTTATAAGTAACTAATATTCCAAATTTCATATTTCTAGGCCCTTCAGTAACGCAAAAATCGCGTTTTTAGAACGTTTTTTGCTCTTGCACCCCCTTTGAGGTAGTGGCACCGACATAAAATATAGCCTATGTTCTAAGTTGCACTAACACCATCATTTTGATACCATTACTTTTGGAATCGGTTCGGTAGTTCCAGAGCTTACCTCCTACAAATAAACAATTTTTACCTCTTTATAATATGAGTATAGATTACAAGTAATTACCATTCCAAATTGCATGTTTCTAGGCCTTTCAGCAACACAAAAATCGCATTTTTAGAACGTTTTTTGCTCCTGCACCCCCTTTTGGCCAGTGGCATGGACATAAGATATAGCCTATGTTCTAAGTTGGACTAACAGCCATCATTTTGATACCATTACATTTGGAATCGGTTCGGTAGTTCCAGAGCTTACCTCCTACAAATAAACAATTTTTACCTCTTTATAATATGAGTATAGATTACAAGTAATTACCATTCCAAATTGCATGTTTCTAGGCCTTTCAGCAACACAAAAATCGCATTTTTAGAACGTTTTTTGCTCCTGCACCCCCTTTTGGCCAGTGGCATGGACATAAGATATAGCCTATGTTCTAAGTTGGACTAACAACCATCATTTTGATACCATTACATTTGGAATCGGTTCGGTAGTTCCAGAGCTTACCTCCTACAAATAAACAATTTTTACCTCTTTATAATATGAGTATAGATGTTCTAAGTTGCACTAACACCATCATTTTGATACCATTACTTTTGGAATCGGTTCGGTAGTTCCAGAGCTTACCTCCTACAAATAAACAATTTTTACCTCTTTATAATATGAGTATAGATTACAAGTAATTACCATTCCAAATTGCATGTTTCTAGGCCTTTCAGCAACACAAAAATCGCATTTTTAGAACGTTTTTTGCTCCTGCACCCCCTTTTGGCCAGTGGCATGGACATAAGATATAGCCTATGTTCTAAGTTGGACTAACAGCCATCATTTTGATACCATTACATTTGGAATCGGTTCGGTAGTTCCAGAGCTTACCTCCTACAAATAAACAATTTTTACCTCTTTATAATATGAGTATAGATTACAAGTAATTACCATTCCAAATTGCATGTTTCTAGGCCTTTCAGCAACACAAAAATCGCATTTTTAGAACGTTTTTTGCTCCTGCACCCCCTTTTGGCCAGTGGCATGGACATAAGATATAGCCTATGTTCTAAGTTGGACTAACAACCATCATTTTGATACCATTACATTTGGAATCGGTTCGGTAGTTCCAGAGCTTACCTCCTACAAATAAACAATTTTTACCTCTTTATAATATGAGTATAGATTACAAGTAATTACCATTCCAAATTGCATGTTTCTAGGCCTTTCAGCAACACAAAAATCGCATTTTTAGAACGTTTTTTGCTCCTGCACCCCCTTTTGGCCAGTGGCATGGACATAAGATATAGCCTATGTTCTAAGTTGGACTAACAACCATCATTTTGATACCATTACATTTGGAATCGGTTCGGTAGTTCCAGAGCTTACCTCCTACAAATAAACAATTTTTACCTCTTTATAATAGGAGTATAGATAATTGTAATAAAAAAAAATCGAGTCATTTCAAATCTTATGAAAATCGTATATACAGTTTAATTACAGGGACATTCAAAATTTCCGTTACATTGCGCCCAATGGGAAAAAATTATTTCAAGTGCATTTCTATGATGTTACAGCCTTTCGAACAGAATGAAATTTATATGGACTTATGAAGTGCACTAAAATATACCTTCAGTATAATATGCGGTGCAAAAAATATTTATAAAACAAGTTATAGTCCGAACGCACCTCATTTGCCACGTTTGGCATGTAATTCCCAATTTGTTAAAAATAAGATAATGTAATTTTTTACTATTTTACGAGAGTTTTGAAAGCCAAATTCGTTGTACGAGATTAGTTTTCTATTTTCTTTTCGTACTTCTTGTCATCTTTTATGTGTTCATATTTTGTAATAATTCCTCCATCCTCCATTTTTTAAAGATAAGCTAATGTAATTCTTCTGTAGGCGAGTTTTTGTAAGCCACGTTCGTTGTACCAAGTCTCTTTTCATTTCGTATTTCTTTTAATTTTTTGTATGTTCATATTTTGTAATAATTCCTCCAGCATTCATTTTTTAAAAATAAGATAATGTAATCTTTCACTAATTTACGAGTTTTTTTGTTTTTTTTTGTGTTTTTTTTTTTGTTTTTTTTTTGTTTGTTTGTTTTTGTTGTTTTTGTTTTTGTTTTCTGTAAGACAAATTCGTTGCACCAGATCTGTTTTCTATTTTCTTTTCGTATTTCTTGTCATCTTTTACGTATTCATATTTTTTAATCATTCCTCCAGCCTCCATTTTTTAAAGATAATGTAATTTTTCGTTATGCGTGTTCTTGTAAGCCAAATTCGTTTTACTAGGTCACTTTTCTATTGCCTCTTCGTATTTCTTTTAATTTTTCGTATAGTCATATTTTGTAATAATTACTCCTGTTTCCATTTTTAAAAAATAAGATTTTACGAGAGTTCTTTAAGCCAAATTCGTTGTACCAGATTAGTTTTCTATTTTCTTTTCGTATTTCTTGTCATCTTTTATCTATTCATATTTTGAATTAATTCCTCCAGCCTCCATTTTTTAAAGATAAGATAATGTAATTTTTTTTTTATGCGAGTTTTTGTAAGCCACATTCGTTGTACCAGGTCTCTTTTCTTTTCGTGTATTTTGTAATTTTTTGTATATTCATATTTTGTAATAATTCCTCCGACCTCCATTTTTAAAAATAAGATAATGTAATTTTTCACTATTTTACGAGTTTATTTTTTATTTATTTATTTATTTATTTATTTATTTATTTTTCTCAAGACAAATTCGTTGCACCAGATCTGTTTTCTATTTTCTTTTCGTATTTCTTGACATTTTTTATATATTCATATTTTTTAATAATTCCTCCAGCCTCCATTTTTTAAAGATAAGATAATATAATTTTTCACTATCCGAGTTGTAAGCCAAATTCGTTTTACAAGGTCACTTTTCTATTGCCTTTTCGTATTTCTTGTAATTCTTTGTGTATTCATATTTTGTAATAATTCCTCCAGTTTCCATTTTTTTTAAATGAGATAATGCAATTTTTCACTATTTTATGAGAGTTTTTGTAAGCCAAATTCGTTGTACCGGATTAGTTTTCTATTTTCTTTTCCTATTTCTTGTCATCTTTTATATGTTCATATTTTGTAATAATTCCTCCAGCTTCCAATTTTTGTAAGACAAATTCGTTGTACCAGATCTGTTTTCTATTTTCTTTTCGTATTACTTGTCATCTTTTATATATTCATATTTTTTAATCATTCCTCCATCCTTCATTTTTTAAAGATAAGAAAATGTAATTTTTCTTTGTGCGAGTTTTTGTAAGCCACATTCGTTGTACCAGGTCTCTTTTCTTTTCGTGTATTTTGTAATTTTTTGTATATTCATATTTTGTAATAATTCCTCCGACCTCCATTTTTAAAAATAAGATAATGTAATTTTTCACTATTTTACGAGTTTATTTTTTATTTATTTATTTATTTATTTATTTATTTTTCTCAAGACAAATTCGTTGCACCAGATCTGTTTTCTATTTTCTTTTCGTATTTCTTGACATTTTTTATATATTCATATTTTTTAATAATTCCTCCAGCCTCCATTTTTTAAAGATAAGATAATATAATTTTTCACTATCCGAGTTGTAAGCCAAATTCGTTTTACAAGGTCACTTTTCTATTGCCTTTTCGTATTTCTTGTAATTCTTTGTGTATTCATATTTTGTAATAATTCCTCCAGTTTCCATTTTTTTTTAAATGAGATAATGCAATTTTTCACTATTTTATGAGAGTTTTTGTAAGCCAAATTCGTTGTACCGGATTAGTTTTCTATTTTCTTTTCCTATTTCTTGTCATCTTTTATATGTTCATATTTTGTAATAATTCCTCCAGCTTCCAATTTATTTTAAAAAGATAATGTAATTTTTCACTATTTTATGAGGTTTTTTTTTTTTTTTTTTTTTTTTTGTAAGACAAATTCGTTGTACCAGACCTGTTTTCTATTTTCTTTTCGTATTACTTGTCATCTTTTATATATTCATATTTTTTAATCATTCCTCCATCCTTCATTTTTTAAAGATAAGAAAATGTAATTTTTCTTTATGCGAGTTTTTGTAAGGCACATTCGTTGTACCAGGTCTCTTTTCTTTTCGTGTATTTTGTAATTCTTTGTGTATTCATATTTTGTAATAATTCCTCCAGTTTCCATTTTTTTTAAATGAGATAATGCAATTTTTCACTATTTTATGAGAGTTTTTGTAAGCCAAATTCGTTGTACCGGATTAGTTTTCTATTTTCTTTTCCTATTTCTTGTCATCTTTTATATGTTCATATTTTGTAATAATTCCTCCAGCTTCCAATTTATTTTAAAAAGATAATGTAATTTTTCACTATTTTATGAGTTTTTTTTTCTTTTTTTGTAAGACAAATTCGTTGTACCAGATCTGTTTTCTATTTTCTTTTCGTATTACTTGTCATCTTTTATATATTCATATTTTTTAATCATTCCTCCATCCTTCATTTTTTAAAGATAAGAAAATGTAATTTTTCTTTATGCGAGTTTTTGTAAGCCACATTCGTTGTACCAGGTCTCTTTTCTTTTCGTGTATTTTGTAATTTTTTGTATATTCATATTTTGTAATAATTCCTCCGACCTCCATTTTTAAAAATAAGATAATGTAATTTTTCACTATTTTACGAGTTTATTTTTTATTTATTTATTTATTTATTTATTTTTCTCAAGACAAATTCGTTGCACCAGATCTGTTTTCTATTTTCTTTTCGTATTTCTTGACATTTTTTATATATTCATATTTTTTAATAATTCCCCCAGCCTCCATTTTTTAAAGATAAGATAATATAATTTTTCACTATCCGAGTTGTAAGCCAAATTCGTTTTACAAGGTCACTTTTCTATTGCCTTTTCGTATTTCTTGTAATTCTTTGTGTATTCATATTTTGTAATAATTCCTCCAGTTTCCATTTTTTTTAAATGAGATAATGCAATTTTTCACTATTTTATGAGAGTTTTTGTAAGCCAAATTCGTTGTACCGGATTAGTTTTCTATTTTCTTTTCCTATTTCTTGTCATCTTTTATATGTTCATATTTTGTAATAATTCCTCCAGCTTCCAATTTATTTTAAAAAGATAATGTAATTTTTCACTATTTTATGAGTTTTTTTTTCTTTTTTTTGTAAGACAAATTCGTTGTACCAGATCTGTTTTCTATTTTCTTTTCGTATTACTTGTCATCTTTTATATATTCATATTTTTTAATCATTCCTCCATCCTTCATTTTTTAAAGATAAGAAAATGTAATTTTTCTTTATGCGAGTTTTTGTAAGCCACATTCGTTGTACCAGGTCTCTTTTCTTTTCGTATTTCTTGTAATTTTTTGTTTATCCATATTTTGTAATAATTCCTCCGGCCTCCATTTTTAGGTGCGTTCGTAATTAGGTGCGTTCGACGGAGCACCTATAGTCGTCGTTCAGTCCGTCCGTCTGTCCGTCCGTCTGTCTGTCCGCATATAACAGAGCAAAAACTACCCAACCGAATGGTCTGAAATTTTAAATATAAGATTGTTGCAAAAAATTTTCGAGCCATTTTAAATTTTATGAAAATCGGATGTATAGTTTAATTATAGGAACAGTCAAAAGTTTTCCGTTACATTACGGCCAATGGGAAAAAATTATTGCAAGTGCATTTTAATGATATTACAGCCTTCCGAATGGTCTGAAGTTTTAAATATATAATTGTTGCAAAATTTTGTCGAGCCATTTCAAATTTTATCAAAATTGGATGTATAGTTTAATTACAGGGACAGTCAAAAGTTTTCCGTTACATTACGGGGAATGGGAAAAAAATTATGGCAAGTGCATTTTAATGATGTTACAGACTATGCACTTATGAAGTGCAAAAAAATATACATTCGGTACAATATGCGGTGCAAAAAAATTATAAAACTAGTTATAGTACGAACGCACCTCATTTGCCACGTTTGACGAGCAATTTCCAACTTGTTTAAAAATAAGATAATGTAATTTTTCACTATTTTACGTGTTTTTTTTTTTTGTTTTTTTTTTTTTTTTTGTAAAACAAATTTGTTGTACCAGATTAGTTTTCTATTTTCTTTTCGTATTTCTTGTCATCTTTTATCTATTCATATTTTTTAATAATTCCTCCAGCTCCATTTTTTAAAGGCCCCACCAGTGGCCGAGAGGTTCTGCTGTCGAAGCTGGTAGACGGGAGGTGCTGGGTTCGATCCCAATCGCGCCCGTCGGTCTAATCGTTCGGAGTTTTCGTGGTTTTCTTCGAACCTTGGTTCTCCAAGCG
The DNA here is from genome assembly GCA_963932465.1 of Maratus speciosus. Taxonomy (NCBI): domain Eukaryota; kingdom Metazoa; phylum Arthropoda; class Arachnida; order Araneae; family Salticidae; genus Maratus; species Maratus speciosus. The sequence continues at coordinate 531,368,678 of OZ010792.1, forward strand.
TTAATACGGGTTAGGTTCCCTTAGAAAGACCTCCACGGAAGGCACTCCCCCCCCACCCCTTAGGGCCTATATCCCACGTGCAGATAATTGGCCGGCATAAATACAACCAACAACCAATCATTTTTTAAAGATAAGGCAGTGTAATTTTTCATTATGCGAGTTCTTGTAAACCATTTTTTTTTTTTTTTTTTTTTTTTTTTTTTTACTCGGTCAGTTTTCTATTTTCTTTTCGTATTTTTTATAATTTTTTGTATAGTCATATATTTTTTAATAATTCCGCCAGCCTCCAGTATTTAAAGATAACATAACGTAATTTTTCACTATTTTATGAGAGTTTTTGTAAGCCAAATTCGTTGTACCAGGTCATTTTCTTTCTTTATATATTTCCTATTAATATTTGAATATTCATATTTTTCATTAACCCCTCCATCCTCTATATCTTTATGATAAGACAATATGATTTTTCTCTGTTTTCTTGGAATTTTAAAAAGCTAAATTTGTTTTACTATTTCCTTTTTCTTTTTTATGTCATATTAATGAATTTATTATTATTTTTTTTCAAGCATCCTCCTTTTTTAAGACATTTTAACATACATTTTCTCTTCTTATTAGAGCTCTTTAGATTCCCGACGTTTTATATGTTAGTCATTTATAACATTTTCTTTTATGTTTTCTATCCGATTTTATACATTCATTAAAATTCATTCCTTTCTTCTTATTCGATTTTTTTTTTCTTTTTTTAGATTTATTTCACACAATTATGAGTGCTATGACTTAGTTTAGGAGATCCTTTTAGTATAATTAATTTATACATAAGTATTTTTTACTTTTTCCTATTTTTTGTCCATTTTTTCCCTTTTTTCAAGTTTTATAATTTTTTTTTCCATATTTTTCACCATTTATTACCTTTTATCATTTCTTTTCTTCTTTGTTTTTTAAAGTTTTTTCCAGTAAATAGCTTCGAATGATTTAAAATAATTTTATATAACTTCAAAATAAATTAAATATTAAATACTCTGAACTATCGTTTTCTAAAATGGTTTATGATTTTCTGAAAAAAAAAAAAAAACGAAATTTTTCAACGAACCAACTCTTCGTCCGAGAAAATATTCCAATATACAGTACTGCGCGGATTATCCGGACCGTCGGGACAGAGGTCGATCCGATTAATGGGAAATTCGCATAATTGGAAAACTTTAAAAAACGTTTAATGGCATAATGGCATAATGGCATAATGGCAATGTTTTTTAGGTAACTTCCCTTCATACTTTTTCCAGGAATTGGACTGGCTATTGCAGTAGTTCGCATTTTAGCCTATCACAAATGGCGTGCTTAGAAGTTATTTAAAACTTTTTTTTTTTAAATTTGAATTTCTACAACATTGGTACAAAGTAATACGTAGAAGTACGCATAAAAAATGTTATATGTATATATATACATACACTGGGCAGTTCATACATTTAAAAAAATTCATTGTGATAGGGAAAAGGTCGATCCGGTTAATTGAACAATCCGGTTAATCGGCACTCTAGTGTATTTCTTTTTTGTGCCTGTACAGAAATGTATACATACAGTAATGGAACAGTGGCACAGCAGTTGAGCGATTGTCACCACTAAATTTTTATAGTATTCTCCGCCTTCAAAAATTTCAGAAATTTTGTCCTGAAGTTAGATGAAAAATACTAATAAAATTTTGCGGTGTCAATTGATTCTTTGCTGCTACACTGTTCCATCACTGATATATATAATCAATATTTTTCATTCTATTTTTTTCTATAAACAATTGTTTAACATGAGATAGAAAAACATTACACAAAAACACTTTTTACATGCGCTCTCAGCAATTGACTTTGACTGAATCGTATTTTGTTTATTATTGTTACCTGAAATAAAGCAATATTTTACACGCTGCACACTGGTTAAATGTTTGACGCCACGCTAACTCTCAAAATATTAGAGACCCTTCATAACCGAGTCGCTAGTCCACTACAGTACTTCTAAACATTTCAGTTTCAATTTAGCTTTTTAATCATAAAAATAAAATAAACCCCTGCAGAGACATCACACTTTATCTTTTTGTGCTATTTTTTTGTTTAATAATCATTGCTGAGCATGATATGATGCGGTATTTTATTTTTGTAGCAAGACTGATTTGAGGAAACCTTTTATGTCATTTATGAAAAGAATGATTTAATGTCTAATTAACTGCAATTTTTTAATCAAAAACATGTTCAAACAAAATTTGAGCGTACTATGTCAGAAGCTGGTTCAAAAACCTTCGAATAATATAGCTTATTCTTTGTTATGCGTTTTGTAGATGCATAGAACAAGTTGGAAATTGCACGTCAAACGTGGCAAATGAGGTGCCGTTCGTACAATAACTAATTTTATAAATATTTTTTGCACCGCATAGTGTACTGAATGTATATTTTAGTGCAGTTCATAAGTGCATATCCATTTCATTCTGTTCGAAAGGCTGTAACATCATTAAAATGCACGTGAAATAATTTTTTCCCATTGGCCGTAATGTAAGGGAAAACTTTTGACTGTCCCAATTAATCAATACATCCGATTTTCGTAAAATTAGTCATACATTGTTGTTTATTTTTTGGTGTTAATTGTCTAACAGGTGGCGCTGCTATGCTGCATTATTCATGAGTATCGCAATAGCTCTATTTAACCAACCGGTATTGACAATGCTTTATAATGTCATATATTGCAGAGGCATTACAGAACAGCAAGCTTTCAAGTCTGGCAATATAATGGCTAATAATATAAATAATAATAATACTAGAAGAAAACAAAATAGACTCACCAAATTACAGGTTGTGTTGAAGTACTTACTAAACCTAAACCAAAGAGTTTGGCTTTCTAATCATAAAATACTAAGATATTGCTGGCGTCGATATTAAGCGGGCATCCGGTGAAGGTATTCCACTTCTGACTCTGTGCCCATCGTTTTATATCACAAATGCTGTCGTCGCTCTGAACCATCTGGTATTGACTATGTTTTCTAGAGTCATATACTGCAGGGGCATTACAAAACAGCAGGCTTTCAAGTCTGGAAATATGATGCTTTTCTCTAATTGAACAATATTTTTATGATCCAGGAGGAGCTAGACTTTAAAATCTCTTTGCTCTATTTGCACTATCTTCCCTGCTTTAGGTTATCCTGATGATATCTCTAAGAGGACGATGTCGCCGAATTTACCTAGCGCTATGTTTTCTTTGAACTCGAAGTTTAATTGGTCTTTTAACAACATTTGGGTTTTCTAGTTAGTGTAGAATCTATTCGGGGTTTTGTGTTCATTTATCGTGTTGTTTATTTGTTATTAATTAGACTATTTGAGTGAAAATATTTTGAAATCTATTGATGTAAAAAATATTTTCGATTACATTACATTAAACTTTAAGGCCGCAATTGGGTCTTGCGTGTTGAGAAAGTAACAAGATAGGCTGACAATGAATTTTTGGAAGATTTTCAACAATGGGATTTTACAATAACAACGTTATTGTGTTTGAATTTCACATTTTTGTAGCAAATAAACGCTTATTGTTACATCAGAACTTATAGTTTTACAATTTTCATGTTTGAATATTATTTAAAAGAACCTTATGGTCTCTGTAGCCGAGTTGTCAAAGCACCACGCTGCTAATCGCTTGCGAGCGTAAGAGATTGTGGGTTCGAATCCCGCTAGTTCCATTGCACACACTCTTTGTGTGGAACTCCCAGGATATATTTCTCTTGTGTTGTAATATTTCCTTGTGCTATCTTGTCTCGGACTTATAAGCGAGCTCTCATGTCAAGCACACAAGTCATATGTTTGTTGTTCAATAAATTAATAAAGAACCTTAAAAATCGGTAAATTATGTTGTAATTTTCAAGCAAACTTTACATGGAAGTACGCTTTTTATTTGATTTGATGACGCAAAGAATGAGACAATGTGATATTTAGAAGTCAATAATATGTGTGATACTAAAGCAAAAATGATAGCGTATGTCGGGATATTGAACATTTACATTGTTGTAGCAAACAAATTTTATTGCCACATCAGCATTAGCGATGGAGAAAAAAAAAAACAGTTACTTTATATTTATTGGAGTCAATTTTGTAACACATTACCCTAACCTTGAAAGTTGCTGAAATTTGAATTTTTGGGAATTTTTTTTATTCTTTTAGGATTTGTTTTCAATGTACAGCATTTTTATTAAATTTTCAGGATTTTTTTATACTTGAAGGTATTTTTTTTGTACTTTTGAGTAACATTTTGCATGTTATACTTTTTTTTTAATGTTGATGTATGAAGACGATACTGAACTCACATTAAAAACGATCAGTTAAAATTTCCGAATTATCAAAACAAACTTTAAAAAATAATTATTTTTTAGTTTACCTATCGCTTCTTAGATTTTTTTTTCATGGCTTTGTTAATAACATGACATAAAATTTACTGCATTACAGATCAAAGGAGGAAAAAATTCCCATTCCCGATTGATACACAATGAAACTCTTATTGAATCGCTATATTCGTTTAATTTTTCTTCCCTTGAAATATATGTATCTTAATTTACTCTAAAATAGAAAAAGTTATTATCGTTACAACAAAAACAAATAAGAAACCCGCTAAACTCTTATTGAATCGCTTTATTCGTTTAATTTTCCTTCCCTTGAAATTGTGTATTTTAATTTACTCTAAAATAGAGAAAGTTATTATCGTTGCAACAAAAACAAAAAAGAAATCGTGAAATGAAATTGTAATTAAAAAGAGACATCTTTAGAATAATATCAGTAATAATAATGCTAGAAGAACACAAAATAGACTCACCACATTACAAGCTGTGTTGAAGGACTTACTAAACCTAAACCCTAGAGTTTGGCTTTCGAATCATAGGATACTGCGATATTATTGGCGTCGATATTAAGGTGAAATAGTTTATTCCGGTAAAGGTATTCCACATCGTTTTATATCATAAATGTTTTCGTCGTCGCTCTGGAATCATCCGGTATTGACAATGTTTTCTTATGTCATACATTGCAGATTCATTACAAAACAGCAGTCTTACAAGTCTGGCAATACGATGGCTAATAATATCAATAATAATAATAATAGAACACAAATAGACTCACCAAATTACAGGTTGTGTTGAAGAACTTACTAAACCTAAACCGGAGAGTTTGGATTTCGAATCATAGAATACTAAGATATTGCTGGTATTGATATTAAGGTGACATAGTTTATTCAGTTGAAGGGATTCCAGTTTTGACACTGTGCCCTGAAACCATCGTTTTATATCATAGATGCTGTCGTCGTCGCTCTGGAACCATCCGGTATTGACAATGTTTTCTAATAACATGTATTGCAGAGGCATTACAAAACAGCAGGCTTTCAAGTCTGGCAATATGATGCTTTTCTCTAATTGAACAATATTTTTATGATCCAGGAAGATCCAGACTTTAAAATCTCTTTGTTCTGTTTGCACTATCGTCCCTGCTTTACGTTCTCCTGATGATATCTCTAAGAGGACGACGTCGCCGAATTTACCTAGCGCTATGTTTTCTTTGAACTCGAAATTTAATTGTTCTTTCAACATCATTTGGGTTTTCCACTTAGTGTAGAATCTATTCGGGGTTTTGCGTTCATTTATCGTGTTGTTTATTTGTTATTAATTAGACTATTTGAGTGAAAATATTTTGAAAACTATTGATGTAAAAAATATTTTCGATTACATTAGATTAAACTTTACGGCCGCAATTGGCTTTGCGTGTTGAGAAAATAATGAGATAGGTTGGCAGTGAATTTTTGGAAGATTTTCAACAATGGGATTTTACAATAACAATGTAAAATGCATTTTAACTTCACTTGCAAACAAATGCATTTTAACTTCACTTTTTTTTCTTTTTTCTTTTTTTTTTTTTTTTGTAGCAAACAAACGCTTATTGTTACATCAGAACTTATAGTTTTACAATTTTCATGTTTGAATATAATTTAAAAGAACCTTAAAAATGGGGCTCTGCGGCTTAGTGGTCAAAGCACCAGTCAGCTAATCGCCTGTGCGTAAGAGTTTGTGGGTTCGATTCCGGATGGTTCCATTGCACACACACTTTGTGTGGAACTCCCAGGGTGTATTTCTCTTGTGTTGTAATATTTCCTTGTGCTATCTTGTCTCCGACTTATGAGCGGGCTTTATGTCAAGCACACAAGTCGTATGTTTGTTATTCAGTTAAATAAATAAATAAACCTTAAAAATCGGTAAATTATGCTGTAATTTTCAATCAAACTTTACTTGAACGTACGCTTTTTATTTTATTTGATGACGCAAAGAATGAGACAATATGCGATATTTAGAAGCCAATAATATGTGTGATACCAAAGCGAAAACGATAGCGTATGTCGAGATATTGAACATTTACCTTGTTGTACCAAACAAATTTTTATTGCCACATCAGCATTAGCGATGGAGAAAAAAAACAGTTACTTTATGTTTATTGGAGACAATTTTGTAACACATTACCTAACCTTGAAAGTTGCTGAAATTTGAATTTTTGGAAATTTTTTTATTCTTTTAGGATTTGTTTTCAATGTAAATCATTTTTATTAAATTTTCGGATTTTTTTTTTTTATACTTGAAGGTAATTTTTCGTACTTTTGAGTAACATTTTACATATTATACTTTTTTTAAATGTTGATATATAAAAAAGATACTCAACTCAGATTAAAAACGTCAAGTTAAAATTTCCGAATTATGGAAAAAAAAAAAAAACTTTAAAAAATTATTATTTTTTAGTTTACCTATCGCTTCTTAGATTTTTTTTTCATGGCTTTGTTATTAATCTATTATATATATAAAATCCAAACGGAAATTTCGTTCCGAACGCCGAGATTTCGAGTTCTACCGCATGGATTTTTACGGAACTTATACCGTTAGATAGGTATCGTTCCAGGGAAGGTTTTAAGCTATAACACATCATTCTACCTAGATTAGTTATAGAATTATTACGGAAAATTCTATTATTTTGGACTTTGTTACTTCATATTTCCTTAAATATCTGGGTTCCTATTGGTCGTAGAGCTTAGATCTCGCGCCAAAAGTAGCTCCGAAGCACCCAAGTAAACTTTTCCCCGCGATTATTTTGCCGTCTTCCGATTTCCTCTAACTCTATTAGGGGACCGCGTAGAGCCCCTTTAAAATATTTTTCGTAGTAATTTCAGCAATTATCTTAAATTATTGGTTAAGACCGCCACCCTCCCGATTCATGTATCTACGGAAAGATTGCATGAAGGAGTTTCGTTCAGATACGCTTTCGTTAAGAATAGAGTGCGCTCCCTGGTGGTGGAATCTGGAACTAACATAACGCGATATTGTTAAAATTAGGAAATCTAACAATGCGATCTGTTTTAAACTTTGTGATAGTTCATAACACATAATCTATTATCTATTCTATTATATATATATAAAATCTATTATCTATTCTATTATCTATTATATATATAAAATCCAAACGGAAATTTCGTTCCGAACGCCTAGATTTCGAGTTCTGCTGCATGGATTTTTACGGAACCTATACCGTTAGATAGGTATTGTTTCAGGGAAGGTTTTAAGTTTTCACATTATTCTACCTATATTAGTTTTAGAATTATGACGGAAAATTCTGTTATTTTGGGCGATAAGGTTACAATTTTATTTCTTCGCGAAATTCATCGTTGATAAAAAAAAATTGAAACGGCTATTAAACCTCGAAAAATAAAAGAAAAACTGTTACTAATTTTATTTAAATGAAAAAAAAAGAAAAAAAGAAGAAGAAAATCCGTTTTAATGAGTGATAATATTAAAAAACGGAAACATTTAATCAAAACCTGAAAGAAATATTTGTAATGCTTAAAAATTAATTTAATAAGAAATATTACACTTGATACGCAATATTTGGCTCTTTATCGCTTGCGTTAGATATGGAAACGAATCTGAAAATTTGATTAGATGAAATTTTAACGACATTTTCTTTCTGTTCTGTTCTTTTCTTTTTTTTTTTTTATATCTAATTGTCCCATCACGTGACTTATAGAAGAAACAAGCAGATGTAATTGTGAGTCACATGTGTAATTACTATTTGTTTCTTATTAAATTATAAGCAGAAGTTCTCTTATACACCCATTAAAAATATTTCAAAAATATATATTCCAAAAACACACTCAAAATATATATTAAACATTTAATTGCTAAAAAGGACGTCAAACGTTAATAAAATACATTAAAAGATCTTAATAATTTTACATGTTTCGATTGAATTTATTCAATCATCATCAGAAAAACAAATAAACACAAAGATGGAAAATGACAATAAACTATTACAAATGAAATTTAAAAATAAATAAATAAAAATCACGCGCGTAATATTTTAACATGTTTCACGTTGCCCTATTTTATTTTCAAATTATCTAACAATTCAATCCAAATATTTGGGATTTGAAATGACAAGGAATCATTGCAGACCATTGAGTTTCTGATGTAAATTTCAATAGATTCTCTAATAAAAAGTTGCAAATAAAAATCTGACCTATAAATTAATCTACTTTCATTAAACAAAATATTTATGTTTTCTATTTTATTTAGCCTAGATATAGGCTAAATAACCGCCGCGGCGAGCGGCCCATCTTCGTCCGCAACCCTTTATTCTTCCACTTATTCCGACTCTTTTGCGGAAGCAAGTTGCATAGGTCCCCAGCCACGTCCCGAGTAAGAGACTCTCTAGCAAAACCGAGATTGAAAAAAAAAAAAAAAAAAAATCAAAAATTGAAACCGGATTCATTATCTAGGCTAAATAAAATAGAAAACATAAATATTTTGTTTAATGAAAGTAGATTAATTTATAGGTCAGATTTTTATTTGCAACTTTTTATTAGAGAATCTATTGAAATTTACGTCAGAAACTCAATGGTCTGCAATGATTCCTTGTCATTTCAAATCCCAAATATTTGGATTGAATTGTTAGATAATTTGAAAATAAAATAGGGCAACGTGAAACATGTTAAAATATTACGCGCGTGATTTTTATTTATTTATTTTTAAATTTCATTTGTAATAGTTTATTGTCATTTTCCATCTTTGTGTTTATTTGTTTTTCTGATGATGATTGAATAAATTCAATCGAAACATGTAAAATTATTAAGATCTTTTAATGTATTTTATTAACGTTTGACGTCCTTTTTAGCAATTAAATGTTTAATATATATTTTGAGTGTGTTTTTGGAATATATATTTTTGAAATATTTGTTTCTTTACAATTTTTTATTTTTCTTTTGTCGCCAAACAATGTGATTTTAAGCCAAAAATGCATAAGCGTGACATCAGCTTGAGGATGTTCTCACAAATGGTGTTTTTTTAGGTGAAAGAGATCATTTTTTAAATACATTTTCATATTCAATTGTAACTTATATAGATATCAGTTAATATTTTAAAAATGGAATCGAATACTTAAATTTCAGTGTGAATTTCTGCCACACATACATATTGTAAAATAATTTCATACTTTTTAAAATGTTTTTCGCCGTAATTCCGAAAGCATGTGATATTTATAAACTCGAACTCAGATCAACGAATATTACCCATTTTATTTAAGCAAATATTATCTATTTTCTCAAGTCATTTCGCCAATTTCATTTATAGGAAAATTCACAGATTCGAAATCTAGGAAATAAAGATAATTTTTAAGGAAATTTATGTTTTAATACGTTATTACTGTGGAAAAATTCAACATTTTGAAGAAAAAAAAATTACAAGTATTTTGTAATTCGTCATTTCTTCTTCGTCTTTCTTCGTACTTTCTCCTCTGTTAAGTAACATTTCAAATGATATTGGACTAATTTTCGATCATCGATTCACCGCAAAATCGCATATCTAATATAGTATATAAAATAAAGTCTGGATTAGGGGACTAATTAACGCACGGCGCAAACTACTGAACCTAAAATCTTGAAAATCGTGGTAAAAATACTTCTTATGACATAAACTTCTGCTAAGAAAGGATTTTCTAAAGTGTCACCCCTAATGGTTTTTGCACGGGGAGGGGAAAAAAATCGAATATCAAAATTATGCGTCAAATGATAGCATATTTTAATGTAGTTTTGTATGCTGAATCGAATGCTACCAAATAAGTCCAACAGTTCATGACATATTTCATATTTTTCTAATTTGGCGGTGTCTTTGGCATCTAAACCTCAAAATATCTATCATTACATGCGTTACTCTAGCAACGGAAAAAATTCAAATCAACCCTTTTGGCTAAAAAATAAAAACTGCTCTATGAGTTTGAAATAAAAATGCAAGCATCTTAATTTTTTAAAAAAATAGTGATTTTATGTAAAATAAAAGGGGAAAAATTACTGAGAATTTAGCGTTATAAAACAAAAATGGAAAAGGTACTACTTAGATATTCCGTCGACCAAAAATCTATCGTCAAACTATAAGATTAAATGCCAATAATGGTTGATCGTAAATATCAAATTCACTTGAATTTAAACAAACTACACGTGTTTACGCCATCAAGTGATTTTAATTTCGACGTTTTATTTGTATTTTTATTAATGTTATACTAATTTATTTGTTATTTCGTTATTTAAAATAAAGATTATGTCAATTTATATAATTTGGCGAATGGTTTGGCGATTTATATAATTTGGCGAAATTGGTCGACGGGATAACAAGTAGTACCAATGAAAATATTTAAGTATGAAAGCAATGTTTGTAACGACTTAAAAATTATTTTCATATATATAAACTCGGTTTATGGCGTCAGATGCCGTCATCCGAAGAATCTACAAGAGTCTTTTTTCATTTTTTCCGGTCATAGGTTCCTCAATGTAAGAAATTGGAATAATATTGTGCGATTTATAAATTGCTCCTCGATAAGAAGAAAAAATGAGTACATTTATAACAACCGTGCGCACATCTCGCTGATAGCATTTTTAAAATTCCCAGTAGCAGTACTTACATTTTGCGTATGTAAATTAAAAATATTTTTTTGCTTTTAATTATGGCATTATTTCCTGTTATTGTTTATCTTTTCAGTTTTTTAAAAGAAATTAGTATAAGGCATGCATTTTAAATTAAATGAGTGAAAGGTTTGTGTTTTAAATGAAAATAATAAAATAAGAATATGCTATGAAAACAATCTTTATTGATTTATTACCTGCGCCCGGCTGACATAAAAGTATCACAAAAGCCACATATTCACTTTTCTTTGAGTAGTTGCTCATGAAAATTCAAGTTAACCTTCCGTAATCGGATACTTCACATATTGGTGTATTAGCTTTAATGTTGAAAGCATCGTTTTTGTTTGAAGCGAAAACTTTACTATGAATTCTATTACACAAAATCGCATCATCATCATCTACTATATATTTACAACGGAAATTTGTATTTCATTCCGATTGTTTATAATACTTTCGTAGGATATACCACAATTAGTTAGGTAATAATTTTGGAAAGGTTTTAGTGTATACATATTGTTCAAGGGTACTTAGTTATAGAGCAACAGTAAAAGTTCAAAAATTAAGTGAACCTGATTATGAAAGGTTAGCCTTTTTAAAAAAATCTACAGAACATATTTTGTTACAAGTGGCCCTGTTGCATGACTTTTCAGGAATGGTGTTAGTATGTAAGATTTCATTATATGTTGATTAGTTATAGAGCTATTAATTCCTGTTGTCATAACGGTCTCATTACCCTACCAAAAGTGCGCGGTTTATAATCAACTAAAAGAAATACTTCTTAATAGCTAAATTTTGTCCAACGCTTAAGATAACATTATATCGCTATGGCGTTCGCATCGTTTTCAGTAATGAGCATGGTCCAACTGAAGGTCCATATTGTTTAAAATACAAGTTCAAATTCACCATTTAGTTCAATCCAAGGTTCATTTGGAAATATTGACCAGCGCAGCGGGCATAGCCTGCTAGTATGACATAAAATTAAATGCTTTAAAAACCAAAGGAGGAAAAAATTCCCATTCCAGATTTATACACAATGAAACTCTTATTGAATCGCTCTATTCGTTTAATTTTTCTTCCCTTGAAATATATGTATCTTAATTTACCCTAAAATGGAGAAAGTTATTATTATTGCAACAAAAACAAAAAAGAAAACCTCGAAACTCTTATTGAATCGCTCTATTCGTTTAATTTTTCTTCTCTTGAAATATATGTATCTTAATTTACTCTAAAATGGAGAAAGTTATTATCGTTGCAGCTAAAACAAACAAGTTGGATATTGCACGTCAAACGTGGCAAATGTGGTGCGTTCGTACTATAACTAGTTTTATAAATATTTTTTGCACCGCATATTGTACTGGATGTATATTTTAGTGCACTTCATAAATGCCTATCCATTTCATTCTGTTCGAAAGGGCGTAACATCATTCAAATGCACTTGAAATAATTTTTTTTCCCATTGGCCGTCATGTAACGGAAAACTTTTGATTCTACCTACTATGACATCAGATTTTCATAAAATTTGAAACGACTCGACAAAATTTTGCAACAATTATATATTTAAAATTTCAGAACATTCGGAAGGCTGCAGCATCATAAAATAAACTTGCCAGAATTTTTTCCCATTGGTCATAATGTAACGGAAAACTTTTTACTGTCCCTTCCCTGTAATTAAACAATGCATTCAATTTCATAAAATTTGAAATGACAAAATTTTGCAACAATTATATATTTAAAATTTCAGACCATTCGGTTGGGTAGTTTTTGCTCTGTTATATGCGGACGGACGGACGGACAGACAGACGGCCAGACCAACGGACTGAAAGACGACTATAGGTGCTACGTATATATATAATTACTAGGGGGCTCGGCCCCCTACGAGCTACGCTCGCCAACCCCCGTCCAGACACCGTAGACTCTAAATTGATCGGCTGTAAAAAGATTTCGAAAGATTGAATTATAATTTAAAAAACAGTGGCGATCTCTCTATAAACGGATTTCTATTCATTTCTCTTTGATTGGGGAATTTTAACGCCAAATCCGTTGCGGTACTACTTGATTATCCCGTCGACTAATTTCGCCAAATTATATAAATTGCCAAACCACTCGCCAAATTATACAAATTGACATAATTTTTATTTTAAATAACGAAAAAACAAATAAATTAGTACAACATTCATAAAAATACAAATAAAACGTCGAAATAAAAATAACTTGATGACGTAGACATGTGTAACAACATTTCAAAGTAAGCTAATATAAAAGGAATTAAGTAAACAGAGTCTTTGTCTCCTGGTATTTTTTAACAAAGTGAAAAGAAAGTTCTTTTAAATGAGACATTTTAAATTAATCGTTTTTAATCTGACGTAATTTTGACCAAACTATTCTTTCTCTTTTTAATATTCACGTGAAAATATTTGTGTTAGAAATGAAATATTATTTGCGCTTTCCTAACAAAAATAGTTGAAAAGTATCCTCTTAAAATATCAAATAAATGTCTAGCGCAATTTCTAAATTTAAACCGTTTTGCAATATTATTCTGTGTTCATTTTATGTAATAACTGTAATGTGACGTAAATATGACGTAATTTCTCCTATTTAAGACTTCTAACGCATGTTAATAAATTTATTGTTTTACAAATTCCTTTCTCTCTTAAAATTCACGTGTAATTATAGTTTTTATGACGTAATTTTTAATAAGTTCCTGCTTTTTGTACATAATTATTTAATTCTAATTCCAAATGTTTTTTTTTCTGTTTATAATAGTCACGTGTAAATAAATTTTTAATTTATTTATACGTATAAATATTTTTTTTTTAAGCAAACATTATTGTTTCCGCTGTTTATACAGTTGACAACAGTTTAAATTAATATCACTTTCTAAAATCTGTTAAAAATATCTCTAGAATTGCTGAAAATCTGAATTTAAAATAGAAATAAAACCTCAAAAAATTAGTCAAAATAAAATAATTAATGCAATCTGCACTCCGGCAAATTCTAACGCATAAAATGATCTAAAAATGATTAAATTCCTATGAACAGTTTTTGCTCCTATAAAACTTTTTTAGTGAAACGATTTTGTCCAACTTTAGCATTAAATATCTCTTAAAATAATTCTTCGATTTAAAAACTGTCTGCATCAGCGTGTTTATCAAACATTTCTGTATAATACTACCGATTTTCATATTTTTGTATGCATTATTTTTCTTAATATTAACGAAGAAAGACCTCCAGTCACAAAAAATTCAAAACCGGCGGCGGCGGCGGTGACAGCGGTAGTTACTTTTTTTTAGAATAGAGAGATATAGTTACGAACGCACCTAAAAAGAAACCTGCAAAACTCTTATTGAATCGCTTTATTCCTTTATTTTTTTCCCCTTGAAATTATGAATCTTAACTTACTCTAAAATGGAGAAAGTTATTATCGTTGCAATAAAAATAAAAAGAAATCGTGATTTTATGAAATTGTTGTTAAAACAGACATTTTTAGAATCTCTCTCTCTCTATTCTAAAAAGAAGTAACTACCGCTGTCACCGCCACCGGTTTTGAATTTTTTGTGGCCGGAGGTCTTTCTTCGTTAATATTAAGAAAAATAATGCATACAAAGATATGAAAATCGGTGGTTTTATACAGAAATGTTTGATAAACATGCTGATGCAGACAGTTTTCAAATCGAAGAATTATTTTAAGAGATATTTAATGCTAAAGTTGGACAAAATCGTTCCACTAAAAAAGTTTTATAGGAGCAAAAACTATTCATGAGTATTTAATCATTTTTAGATCATTTTATACGTTTGAAGTTCCCGGTGTGCAGACTGTATTTCTTTTTTCTAATTTGACTCATTTTTTAAGGTTTTATTTCTATTTTAAATTCAAATTTTCAGGATTTCGAGAGATATTTTTTACTTATTTTAGAAAATTGAACTAATTTAACCTGTTGCCAACTGTATAAACAGCGCAAACAATAATGTTTGCTTCAAATAAAAAAATATATATACGTGTAAATAAATTAAAAATTTATTTACACGTGACCATTATAAACAGAAAAAAACATTTGGAATTAGAATTAAATAATTATGTACAAAAAGCAGGAACTTATTAAAAATTACGTCATATAAACTATATTTACACGCGAATTTTAAGAGAGAAAGGATATTGTAAAATAATAAATTCATTAACATGCGTTAGAAGTCTTAAATAGGAGAAATTACGTCATATTTACGTCACATTACAGTTATTACATAAAATGAACACAAAATAATATTGCAAAACAGTTTAAATTTAGAAATTGCGCTAGACATTTATTTGATATTTTGAGAGGATACTTTTCAATTATTTTTGTTAGGAAAGCGCAAATAATATTTAATTTCTAACAAAAGTATTTTCACGTGAATATTAAAAAGAGAAAGAATAGTTTGGTCAAAATTACGTCAGATTAAAAACGATTGATTTAAAATGTCTTATTTAAAAGAACTTCCTTTTTGCTTTGTTAAAAAATACCGGGAGACACAGAGAGATGTTTACTTAATTCCTTTTATATTAGCTTATTTTGAAATGTTTAACTGATTTTACTTAAAGACGAAAACAGCGATTGTATCTTTGGTACTACTTAGTTATCCCGTCGGCCAAAAATCTTATCATTCGCCAAACTATAAGATTAAATGCCAATACTGGTTGATCGTAAATGTCACATTAACTTGACTTTAAGCAAGTTACACGTGTTTACGTCATCAAGTTATTTTTATTTCGACGTTTTATTTGTATTTTTATTAATGTTGCACTAATTTATTTGTTCTTTCGTTATTTAAAATAAAAATTATGTCAGTTTGTTTAATTTGGCGAGTGGTTTGGCGATTTATATAATTTGGCGAAATTGGTCGACGGGATAATCAAGTAGTACCGCAGGGAATTTGGCCTTAAAATTCCTCAATCAAAGAGAAATGAATAGAAATCCGTTTATAGGGAGATCGCCGCTGCTTTTTAAATTATAATTCAATCTTCCAAAATCTTTTTAAAGCCGATCAAATTAGCTTACTTTTAGAGTCTGCGGTGTCTGAACGGGGGTTGACGAGCGTAGCTCGTAGGGGGCAGAACCCCCTAGTAATATAAAAAATAATAATACTAGAAGAACAAAAAATAAAAACAAAAATCCCCACCAAATTACAGGCTGTGTTGAAGAACTTACTAAACCTAAACCTGACAGTTTGGTTTTCGAATCATAGGATACTAAGATATTGCTGGCGTCGATATTAAGGTGACAGGGGTTATTCCGGTGAAGGTATTCCACTTCTGACACTGTGCTTAGAAGCCATCGTTTTATATCATAGATGCTGTCGTCGTCGCTCTGGGACCATCCGGTATTGACAATACATTCTAAGGTCATATATATTTCAGAGACACTGCAAAACAGCAGGCTTTCAAGTCTGGCAGTATAATGGCTAGTAATATCAATAATAATAATAGAATAACACAAAATAGACTCACCAAATTACAGGCTGTGTTGAAGAACTTACAAAACCTAAACCTGACAGTTTGGTTTTCGAATCATAGGATACTAAGATATTGCTGGCGTCGATATTAAGGTGACAGGGGTTATTCCGGTGAAGGTATTCCACTTCTGACACTGTGCTTAGAAGCCATCGTTTTATATCATAGATGCTGTCGTCGTCGCTCTGGGACCATCCGGTTTTGACAATACATTCTAAGGTCATATATATTTCAGAGACACTGCAAAACAGCAGGCTTTCAAGTCTGGCAGTATAATGGCTAGTAATATCAATAATAATAATAGAATAACACAAAATAGACTCACCAAATTACAGGCTGTGTTGAAGAACTTACAAAACCTAAACCTGACAGTTTGGTTTTCGAATCATAGGATACTAAGATATTGCTGGCGTCGATATTAAGGTGACAGGGGTTATTCCGGTGAAGGTATTCCACTTCTGACACTGTGCTTAGAAGCCATCGTTTTATATCATAGATGCTGTCGTCGTCGCTCTGGGACCATCCGGTATTGACAATACATTCTAAGGTCATATATATTTCAGAGACACTGCAAAACAGCAGGCTTTCAAGTCTGGCAGTATAATGGCTAGTAATATCAATAATAATAATAGAATAACACAAAATAGACTCACCAAATTACAGGCTGTGTTGAAGAACGTACAAAACCTAAACCTGACAGTTTGGTTTTCGAATCATAGAATACTAAGATATTGCTGGCGTCGATATTAAGGTGACAGGGGTTATTCCGGTGAAGGTATTCCACTTCTGACACTGTGCTTAGAAGCCATCGTTTTATATCATAGATGCTGTCGTCGTCGCTCTGGGACCATCCGGTTTTGACAATACATTCTAAGGTCATATATATTTCAGAGACACTGCAAAACAGCAGGCTTTCAAGTCTGGCAGTATAATGGCTAGTAATATCAATAATAATAATAGAATAACACAAAATAGACTCACCAAATTACAGGCTGTGTTGAAGAACTTACAAAACCTAAACCTGACAGTTTGGTTTTCGAATCATAGGATACTAAGATATTGCTGGCGTCGATATTAAGGTGACAGGGGTTATTCCGGTGAAGGTATTCCACTTCTGACACTGTGCTTAGAAGCCATCGTTTTATATCATAGATGCTGTCGTCGTCGCTCTGGGACCATCCGGTATTGACAATGTTTTCTAACGCCATATATTGCAGGGGCATTACAAAACAGCAGGCTTTCAAGTCTGGCAATATGATGTTCTTTTTTCTAATTGAGCAATATTTTTATGATCCAGGAAGGGCCAGACTTTTAAATCTCTTGTGTTCTGTTTGCACTATCTTCCATGCTTTAGGTTCTCCGGATGACATCTCTGAATGACGTCGCTGAATTTGCCTCGCGTTATGATTTCTTTGAACTCGAAATTTAATGGAGGACATTCCATCTACGTTTTGATCACGTGGTCAAGGTAAAAACATCTAGCGTAAAGAAGGGAAGGCTCCGTAGACGTGTAATATAAATCCCCGCTAGCCAATGAAACAGTTCTTGAGGCAAAGCAGTAGTGTCTTCCCTTCTTATCAGTTAGAAGTTCCCTGGGTAAATTACCGGTATCACGTGACATTTTTTAGCTTCGAACCCAGATTTGGAATATCCTCCATTGTTCTTTCGATTCCATTTGGGTTTTCCACTTAGTGTAGAATCTATGCGAGGTTTTGTGTTCATATATCATGTTATTTATTTGATTATTAATTAGGCTATTTGAGTGAAAACATATTGAAAACTATTGACGTAAAAAATATTTTCGATTACATTAGATTGAACTTTACAGTCACAAGTGCATTTGCTTTTTGAGCAAGTAGCGAAATAGATTGAAAGTGAATTTCTAGAAGATTTTCAACAATGGGATTTTACAATAAGGCTGTTGTTGTAAACAATGTTATTGTATTTTAACTTCACATTTCTGTAGCAAACAAACGCTTATTATTAAATCAGAACTGATAGTTTTACAATTTTCATGCTTGGATATTCTTTAAAAAAAACTTTGAAAATCGGTAAATTAAGTTGTAAATTTCCAGTCAAATCTTACTTGAAAGTAAGCTTTTTATTTGATTTGATTACGCAAATAATGTGACAATGCGATATTTAGAAGCCAATAATATGTGTGATGTCAAAGCGAAAACGATAGCGTATGTCGGAAAATTGAACTTTTACATTGTTCTAACAATCAAATTTTTATTGTCACATCAGCATTAGAGATGGAAAAAACAGTTACTTTATCTTAATTGGTGTCAATTTTGTAACTCATTACCCTAACCTTGAAAGTTGCTGAAATTTGGATTTTTAGGAATTTTTTTACTCTTTTGCGATTTTTTTTTAATGTAGCGTATGTTTTTTTAATTGTCGGTAATTTTTTTTTTTATACTTGAAAGTAATTTTGTAGGCTTTTGAGTATGAAAAAGATAGTGAACTCAGATTAAAAACGTTGAGTTAACGTTGAAACTCCTCTAATAACACCATTGTGGTGTTATAAAACATGAGGAGTCAAAGTCGCTTGAAATTCCAGGCATCTCCATGTTATTCCTATGGTTCCAGGGGAGTCGCTTCAAAAGCAAGCAACTTTTTTCTGTTGGCGCGTCTTTGACGCCTGAAACGGAGTGAGTCGCCAGTAACAGCCAATCAAATGCTTGGAAATCTGACGATGGAAAAGCCTTTTCGCGAACAGCCAATGAAATGCTTGGATAATACGTAAGTTTCAGGTGGGTAATATGTAAGTTTCAAAAAATCTGACGAATCGCAGGCGATTTTTGTCGCTTGCAATTTTTACGTGTAATAACACTATAAGAAGGAATCGTATATATCTGCTCCAAAATCCTTCAGATGGGAGGATAACGACATCCCAATGAGAACGGCGTTCCTGATAATACATCCAAAAAAGACGGCTCCCAGGATACAACATCTATGAATGATCCTGTTAGCACCTATTCTCCAAATACTGCAGTTCCCGAGACTAAGCAGGCCAGTCCATTTAAGACTCGTAGCGACAGAACTGTTCGTGCTCCTTCAAGACTTATTGAAGAGGACTTTTAAAGGGGGAGATGTGATGTAATGCATCTGGCAACAGTTTAAGAAAGAACTTATCGGGGAATCTGGGTTCGAGGCTTTCTGAGTTGTTGTTGATGTTCTAAGCTTGTAACTATACTGTATATATAGCGACCTTGAGTTCTTATACATTAAAGTAGTTTAAAGATCTTCCGAGTATTATTTACGTACATTGCACCTTCCTTCTCTTTCTTGTATAATTCTATAGGCAAGTCACGCGATGCTTTTCACTAATATTTTGGATTTTATCTGAGTGAACATGGGCATGTATTCCTGTTACAAAAACCAAGTTTTGGAAGGATATAGAAACGTAACCGTTGTTTTTACCTGTTTTGAACCATAAAAATATGAAAAAAAAAATGCAATTTAACAAATTACACCGACCATTTGGAAAATGATTTTTTCAAAGACTAAAATTTAAGACATAAAAAATCGCACGGAGTTGATCATACATTACCTATGCCATGGATTACATTTTTCGGTACTGTAATTTTTTTAATTTCTGCGGAACTGGTCATACATTACGTACGCCATGGATTAAACATTAATATTCCTGGACCAATTTTAAATGAAATTTCATTTTTAAACTTCTAAACATCCCACAATATTACTTTTTACACCGTCGTATAGAGAAAAAAAAATGTACTTTTAAATGCAATTTGTTTGAAAGCTGTATCTCAATTTGTTTCTGAGTTATTAATTTTTTTTTGTAGTTTTTATTACTTTTTTGTCATAGTGGCAACGGAAGTATCCATCTCTGTTGAAAGTAAAAGGAAAATACAGATTACTGTATAGACCAACCAGAAAACGAATAAAATGCGGATTCAACCAATAAAACGCTTCAGATATGTTTTTGATTTCCTACCCTGACGGAGGACAATAACCATTTTTCCAAATGGTTAATAATAAATTATTTTGAAATTCCTTTCTTCGACAAGACATTCTTCATGACAAAAACTCATGAGCGCGCGCGCGCGCGTGACTGAGCTACATTTTTGAACAGACTCTTTTGCAAACAAATAACAAACACTAACTTGGCGATGATGGCAGGCTCGAGAAGCCAAGATGCATGACGATTAGTTTTTGCCTAAAATATCTTTATATGTCGCCACTCCCATATAGAGGCACGCTGGTTTAAGATCATGGCTGATTCTCCTAAGTGCCGAACGGAACAGGTACATGTATTTCTAGCTTGTTTATCTTGATTATTTTTTGCACATGTGTTAGACTACAAGCTAAAAATGATGCAAATTTAAATTTCTAGAATTTTCAGACAAGTTTATTGGCAGGAAACCTGTCATTGTAAACGCGTTTGAAAGTTTTAGATATTCAAATTCGGATAATTATTACTTTGTCATTATAACAAAGAACACTAATGTCACATGAAATCTGAAACTGTGGGGGGGGGGGGGGGGAAATCATTATGAACAAATTAAAAATACATGTAATGCAATGTGCTTGAGGCGTAGCGTGACCATTTTTTTTTTTTTTTTAACCATTTGGAAAAATGGTTATTGTCCTCTGTCAGGGTAGGAAATCAAAAACATATCTGAAGCGTTTTATTAGTTGAATCCGTATTTTATTCGTTTTCTGATTGGTCTATACAGTAATCTGTATTTTCCCTTTACTTTCAACAGAGATGGATACTTCTGTTGCCACCATGACAAAAAAGTAATAAACACTACAAAAAAAATATTAATAACTCAGAAACAAATTGAGATACAGCTTTCAAACAAATTGCATTTAAAAGTACATTTTTTCTCTATTACGACGGTGTAAAAGTAATGTTGTGGGATGTTTAGAAGTTTAAGAATGAAATTTCATTTAAAATTGATCCAGGAATATTAATGTTTAATCCATGGCGTACGTAATGTATGACCAGCTCCGTTGAAGTTTAAAAATTTACAGTACCGAAAAATGTAATCCATGGCGTACGTAATGCATGAAATTTCATTTAAAATTGGTCCAGGAATATTAATGTTTAATCCATGGCGTACGTAATGTATGACCAGCTCCGTAGAAGTTTAAAAATTTACAGTACCGAAAATTGTAAAACTGAAATTTCTTTTAAAATTTGTTCATGATGGGTCCAGGAATGTTAATGTTTAATTCATGGCGTACGTGATGTATGATCAACTCCGTGCGATTTTTTATGTCTTAAATTTTAGTCTTCAAAAAATTCATTTTCCAAATGGTCGTTGTAATTTGTTAAATTGCTTTTATTTATTTATTTATTTATTTTATTTTTTTTTTTTTTTGGGGGGGGGGGGGTTACCAGGGCCGTGCGAACTAAAAACTGCGTCCGGAGCAAATTTTGAATTTTGCGCCCCCCCCCCCCCTCTAAAAAAAAAGTCTTTTTCTTTGTGATGGGTGTCATAAAATTGATAAAGTGAAGTGATAAATTAATAAGGAAGAAACATAAATAAATTCTATTGAATAAATATTTCGCATTTATTTTGGAACTTTAAAAGGCTTATTTTTAAATAAGAAATTCAGAACAACTAAATAACAAAAGAGAAAATTGCACTTATTTGTTAGAGAATTCATGATGTTTTGCGACAGGGAAACAAAATGATCAAGGGGGAAAAAGAAATTCCTCGGGAAATGATCGGCTGCCAAAAAATGAATAAATAAACAAATAAAACCGTGTTTTGCAGCATAAATTTCACACCCGGGGCGACCGTTCCTTTACCCCCCCCCCTTTGCCCGGCCCCCTGGGGGCACACTAGCGGTTCGCACGGACCGCAATTTCCAGGCCCGGATCCAGTCCGGCGTGAAAATTAAAAATTCCACCCGAGCCCGGCCCGTTTATGTTTTCACAGTTTACGGCCAAGCCCGGCTCGTACAGATATCAGTGAAGCCCAGTCCGTGAAAAAATTCCCCCCACCCGACTCAATTTCTCAAAAAATTCCGACTAAAAAAAACGACTATTTTCAGCATTAGGCGACTATTTTAGACCGAAAACCATTAAAAAGCTACTATTTCAAGGAAACAGGCGACTTTTTTTTGGATTTCAGCGACTATTTTTACTGAAAATATTCGCTCATATTCTTCAAAGCGCCTGTAAAGTCACCTTTCCAAACGAACTTTTTCAACTGTTATTTGAAGAGATTCGCGATTTTTTCCGCGACGAATTCCAAAATTCGCGATTCCCCCCACCCCCGCCCCAATCGATTGACGGAAATACCTATTTCTTTCCGAGATCTTTTTTTTATACTATCGTTGAAGGAGATTTTGCTATTTTTTCCGTGATCCTTTGCCAAATTCCGCAAATTTTTCTACGGCAGATTGACGAAACTGATTTTTTTTTTTTTTTTTTTTTTTTTTTTTTTTTTTTTTTTTTGCCATCACTTGTCCAGATTTGCGATATATGTTTTCCGCGACCGATTGATAGTAGATACTATTTGTTTCAGAGATCTTTTGAGGAAATTTTTTTTCCAGATCGTTTGTCAAAATTCGTGATTTTCTTTTAACGAGCGACGTTATTGAGCTTGCTGACATAACGAGCGACGTTTCTTTTAACAAATTCGTGATTTTTTTTGCGCTATCATTTGGTTTAACTCTCAATTTTTTTGACCAATTTTGCGTTTTTTTGTCCGCGACTATTTGTCGAAATTTGCGATTTTTTTACTTGTGATCGTTAGTCGAAAGGCAAATTTCATCGGAGGATAACGGAAAAAGTGCGAATTTTGCCAAAGGATCGTGGAAAAACACGAATTTCGCCAAAGGGTCGCAGAAAAAACGCGAAATTCGCCAAAGGACCGCGAAAAAACGCATAATTAGTGGCGAGAGGAGATCCCCCCCACCCTTCCCTCCTCTGCTGTAACCTTTCAGAAAATTTGCTGTGAATTTCAGAATTTTTTTTTTCTTTTTTTACTCAGAATTACCTTTGCCGTCTTTTTGTCCACGACCATTTGACGAAATTTGCAATTCTTTTCTCTTGATCGTTAGACGAAATTCGTAATATTTTGTGCATTCCTTTGACGAAATTTGCGGGGATTTTTCCGTGACCGAATGACGAAAATTATTTGTTTCCGTAATCTTTGATGAAATTCAAGATATTTTTCCACAGTCCTTTGAGGAGATTCACAATTTTTTCCCGACGAATTACTAAAATTCGCATTTTTTTCCGCCGATCACTTCATGGAATTCACGATTTTCTTTGCACGATCCTTTGCCAAATTTCGCGATTTTTTCTACGATCGATTGACGAAAATGGTGTTCGGTATTTGTTTCAGAGATTTTTTGGCGAAATTTGCGATTCTTTTCTACGATCTTTTGTCGAAATTAGTCTTTCTTTTGCCGACCGACTGAGGAAGCTCTTGATTTTTTGCTTACTTACTGATTAAATTCTCGATTTTTTGTTCGACTATTTTACCAAATTCGCGGGTATTTTTTTTCCGTCCGCGACCGTTTGACAAAATCTTCGATTTTCTTTCCGTAATCATTAGGCGAAATTTAGAAGTTTTTTTTTAAGACCGATGGGCAACTTTTTTTTCTACAAAAAATTGTTGATATCTGCGATTCTTTTCGTTACCGATTGGCAAAATTCGCGACTATTTGATGAATTGATTTTGTGTGTGTGTGTGGGGGGGGGGGGGGGGGGATTGTGGCTTTCATGAAATTAAAAAAAAATCACGTACGAATCATATGCCTGTGCAAGAAGTAAAGTTGGAAGATTCCATTAAAAAAAATTATTATACGAGATTTTCCTTTTTTTGTATGGGATTTGCGATATCCCACACGTTATTTCCAACCCTGCCCCTCAAATAAAACTTTGATTCCTTCTCGCCAAGAAACTCTTGAAATGAAAGGCCTGATGGAAAATAGCATCGGGGATGATCTGCAAGAGGTTTTTACTGCTATGTTTTCTGGTGCTGTACATAATTTTTATTGTGGAAGAACCAAGCTTACTTATTTCATAACTGAAACATTAGTGCCTTATTTTCTGGATAACTTGCTTTCTCATTCGAAGAAATCACTCTATTCTTTATTTAGCGATTTTAGCAGAAGCATAAACTGTGAAACAAGATGTGGACATTCATAAAGTCCTTTCAGTTGTTATGGATACATTTTTCCCCTTTTTTTTTTAAGTGGGTGTGCGACTATTTTGGCTAATATTTTCGAACAAATACTGTTATTTTTTTCGTTGGAGGCTACTAAAGCTACTATTTTCAGTGTCATTCAGCAGTGGCAGCCCTGCAATTAAGATGCTTTTATGAAATAGAATGAAGTTTTTTTCTCTAAAAAAACTCAAAATTTTTTTATAAAATAACATCAAAGTTGGACGCTTGATTTCCGAATTCGAAGGCTGTCAATTACAAAACGGATCCATTTAGTAATCCGCTTTAAATCAGGCTGTTTCGAATTAGGAAAAACGTTAACCCGTTCGGGACCATGGGTGCATATATGCACCCTCAAAATGTTCTTAAAACGCTTGAGTTTGATACCAGTAAAACAGAAAAGTAAAATTGATTTTTATTTAATTACGATATTTTCGTAGTCAAATAATTAACGAAAGAAAAGTGGTGCCAAACGAATAAAATACATGTAAAAGATGTCGGTCCTGAACTGGTTAAGAAAAGGGAGAACGCTACTCGATTCTTAAGCACCTGAATCAAACGTCTGTAATTTCCAGGCAAATAGGAATAGAAATGAGTTTATGAATGTGTCAAAATAATCACATTTTTGAGTGGAGATTTTTGTTTTTTCTGAAAACGTTATTAATTTTCTAAAACAAGCAATTATATATATTCGTACCTTCTGTTCCATTTTCGTCCTTCTGAAGCCAGACTTGCATGAATTTAGAATCATGGCATGCTTCGTGACATCTCTTTTTATTGTTTTCTATAAAAATTTCCTGCTTTTTTTATCGCGTTTGGTTTTGCATGGGTCATTCATTCGTGGTCAATTTAAAAAATAATAATAACAACATTTAACTACGAACACATTCCCACAAATGACCAGATCAGACCAAACCAAGTGTGTGTAGGAGTGTGGGGAGGGGTTAGGTAGAGACG
This sequence comes from Maratus speciosus, assembly GCA_963932465.1. Taxonomy (NCBI): domain Eukaryota; kingdom Metazoa; phylum Arthropoda; class Arachnida; order Araneae; family Salticidae; genus Maratus; species Maratus speciosus. The sequence goes on from OZ010792.1 coordinate 531,394,271, forward strand.
CTCCTATTATCTCACTTTGCACAAGAGGGAAACACAAGTTCACAGTTCAAAGAAGTTCTTTGTGTGACCATGTTACTCATTGCAATTAAACTACTTGGGTGACTAGACACAGCTTCGCAGCTAGGGAAAATTTTTCTTCTACCGATCAAGCTACAACTACTGACCAAATACCAATGATTGGCCGGCACCGTATTAATGGTTGAGAAGTAAAGCATTTTTGTTTTGGGGGAAGAGAGAGTGGATGAAATTCTACTTACTATACTCCCTGTAAGAAAAATCAGCTTTTCAAGGACAAACGTCCTCTTTTCATTTTCCCTTCGTTTCCATAGTTACTAACCTCAGATGAGGGCCGAGGGGGGACCAACGAAGGGATAGTGAAAAGAAGACGTTTGTCCTTGAAAAGCCAAATTTTCCTATAGGGAGTATAAAGGGGTTTAAATTTTATTGCATCTTAAAAGAAAAAAAAAATTGAAAATCGCTGCCATTAATCGTTTTTGTAAAAGTCTCAATAAATCACAATCCTAAAATATGTGAATATAAATTTCATATTAATTTATCTGAAAATCTCATGCATAATATGCAATCACATATCCTTTTAAAACAGTGACTAATGAATGTTTTTAATAATTTGCGCAATAAGTACAACCGTAATATCAATCGTACGTTCCGAGCCGAAACTAGCCTTTTTTGCACCCGGGGAAAACATGGATTTTGGCGCCCGCCCCAATCTCCTCACACACAATTAAAGTTATCGACCTCAGTACTCTATGCAAAAAATAAATAAATAAATATCATAAAAAATAAAAATCATTTAATAATTAAAATTAGAGCAAGAAATGTGTAAACAATGCTCCCATAGGATTAACATTAGCTTGAGCGTTAAGAGCCTACACTAGTCACGCGAAGAAGCTAGAACACTAATGTTAAACGTATGGGAGCGTTCTTTTTAAATTTTCTCGCTTGCATATTAATAGTTTTAAATGATTTTTTTCCCTAGAAGACCTGAGATTGAATTCTAACCGTGTTAGTGTTTACTTTTTCGATTTTGGTTGCAGATTATTTTTATAAAGTTCCTATCACTTTCAGTACCGGTTTCGAAACCTAAAAGTATAGCAACGCTAAAGATCAATCTAAACTATCCATGCCCCCTCTGCACCCCCCTAGTTTCGGTTATATATTTTTTAAAATATTAAAAAGTGGGTTACTATTCTATCTTGCATATATTTCAACCCTTAGTTTTTAGTGTCGCTGACAGTTGCGCGACCTCGCGGCCCTTGAGGCCGGATCTGTATGTAAAAAAAGTAATTTTAGTAAAAGGCATAGGCGACATTTTTCAATTGTCGCCTACCTAGAAATGACAGAAGGACGAGAAATGCAATTTGGGAAGGTAAAAGGAGGGACGGCTGTGGCCTTGCTATTCATAGCGCCCTGGGTGAGTTTTTGTTGTTGTTGTTGTTGTTGTTTTTATCGCGGCAAACTCACTTCATCTCTCTAAGACTGGATCTGGTTGGTTGCAAAAAACAATTGCCCCAAAAGTAATACAAAAAATAATTGCACCAAAAGGAACAGAGCGGCATTTTTCAATTTCCGCTTAGGGTGGTACAACGCCTAGAAATGGCAAAAAGGAGATAAAAATTCATTTTGTGGGATAAAGGCAGGGGTGATTGTATTAGCCATGGCGCCCTGTGCGAGATTTCTTACTGTACCACTGCAAATGCTATACTCTTTATTTCTTTTAAAGGGTTTCACTAAAGCATTTTACTTTGTGGACTCCTTCCAAGGCCGAAACTAGCTATATTTTCACCCGGGGAAAACATGGATTTTGGCGCATCCCCCCCCCCCTCTTTCTCCGCAAAGTAAATTTACAAAAAGAAATTTACGAAAGTTTCTATTAGCGAACTTACTTTTAAATTTAAAATGTGTACCAGTAAAATACGTAATATTGAAATATATAACCAACTTTGTCAAATACTTATTCATTAAAACCTGGGGAAAAAATTGAACGGAAGCGTAAATAATTCCGCTTTATACAGGTTTCCATTTTATCAGGTATAACTGTTGGTATTCTTTTCGCTGGAACCATGTAGACAAGATTCCATTATAGACAGATTTCATTTTTCCAGATTTTACTGTTGTTGTAGCTGTAGCATTACAAATTATTACAATTGAGGCACTTTAATGTCATAGTGATATGAGTCACATTGTTTTAGGAAATAAAAAAACGGGATTTACTGTAGGCATAAAAATGAATTCCAGTATACTAAAATATATTCCTGTACTATCTATACCAGTTTTGTGGAATTGTCACTTATACCATTCTTTTATTTATAGATTAATATGTCTAAACACTTTCCTGAACGTAATGCTAATTTTCAAATTTATGTATGACTCAAAACAACAACAACAGCAAAATTTTGTTTTTACTTTTTATTTTGTAAATTTTCGACCTCTTGGCTTCTATTGTCCTAGTCAGTCACCTGACCTCGCCGCCTCTAAGGCCAGATATGGTGATATGCATGTAAAAAAGTAATTATAAGAAAAGTAATGGGGTTATTCATTTGTTATCTTGTATATTGTAGGCGAGTCTTTTTATCTATTTGACAATTTTAATTCACTTTACTCAGCTTTTCTTTTTGATTTTTCGGCTAAAAAATATTTTTTACACAAATTTCACACGCATATATAGATATATATTGTATAAAACGGTAAACAAAATTTTCCTCTGGCGTCCCCTTCGCGTAGCGCCCAGGGTACATGATCCTCTGCTCCTCCGCACATAGCAAGACGAGAAAAAAGAAAACTCAACGCTGCTCAGGGTGAGAGGTAAAAAAATAGAACAGGCTAAATAGAATCTTTTCATCAGAAAAGTCAGAGTCAAACAAAATCTTCATTTGGCGTCCCTTTCGCCGTTCGCTCTGGCGTCCGGGGCACATGCCCCCTCTGCACCCCGCTAGAGAAATCGGTTGGCGTTTGGCAATTATCGGTGAGGTACAGAGTCACACAGAAGAGAAGAGTAGGCTGACCTCGGAAAATGTTAGTCATTCTCCTTACACAGGAAGTGATTTAAATGATAGAAGGCATGCATTTGGAATTGGAGAAAGAAAATAGCCTAAGAGAACAGCTCTTTTTTCTAATTCATTTGTAGTCTTTTATTATAGATGAATCCTTTTATATGTTTGTAAATTTTAATGTATTTGGTTCAGTTTTCCTTTCGGATTTTCCGGCTGTGAGATATTTTTTATGCAAATTCTATATATAAAAATATACATTTTTGTATGTATAGACAAATAAAATCTTCATTTGGCGCCTCCCTACACTATCTATTCTGGCGTCCAAGGTGCAGAAGGTTAGGGGGGCGCGTCGCCCCCCCCCCCCAAACGCTACGCCTATGTAACACGGGATTTTCTTGAAGAAAGACATCATAACTTTTCTCCTCGAGCCTCGCTTTCTCCATCAGCCGAGCCATCAAGTGACATTTCCGAGCTTGACAACACCAGCGCTATCTATAGGCAGTTGAATTCCTCATAGCTACGTGTTTTACATCATTTGCTTATCTATTCAGTCAACCATCCAAACAGCTGTTATATTTTTATTTTAGTAGTATATTTTGTCCTTATTTATAGTTTATATATAGGTCTGGGACTGAATTACATTTGATGAACCATTACATTTATCAAATATTTACTCATTATTTAAAAATGCCGGAGTATGAAATCTAATTATGATTTGTAATTTATTTAAATGAACTGTACCATCCTCTGAATTTCTATTACTTTGTAAACTTCTAAATCTCGAAAATGTTTACAACTAGATTATTTCGTTTTTTGCGGAAAAGAATTGTGCTAGCTGTCCTTTTCACCTTATCATTTTGTTACTGTGTCCTACATTGGCTGCCGGATGTAAGTTTGTATTGTTATTCCGTTATCTTTCCCTTTGAATTTGCATTTAAATCGACATTGGTTTCTAATATAATTTATTTAAACAACAAGATTTTTTTTATATTTATATATGCATTCCGGAAATATCGGAAATTTCATTGCTATGCATTGTTTATTTGACAGAGCGAAGAAATCATGTCTGAAGATGTTATTGTGCAAGTGCGAAATCTACCTCCACAGTCCTTCAAATGGCATACCTGGGACAAAACAAATCATAATAGCTCTAAAATAACTTCTTGTCGTAATTCAGTGCAAGGAAAAGTATTGATTGCTGATGACAAAGGTAAGTAATCCTGTAAGACATTATAAAAAACACTGTGTGAATCTTGTCCTGCATAATGAAAAGTATACTACTTGATTAACCCGTCGACCCAAAGACCATCGCCAAACTGTAAGATTAATGGATGATCGTAAATATCACATTCACTTGATATTAAACACGATACACATGTTTGTTACGCCATCAAGTGATTTTTAATTCGACTTTTTATAGGGTAGATGTACCAGTTTTGGCCACATTTAGAGAAAATTTGAAATAGAAATTTTACATTTCTTGATCGATTGAAGCATATTAAATCATAATAACATCATTCTTTAGTAAATTTAATTGTCTTTCTGTTAACTATAATGACTTTCTACAGAATATTTTAGATTGTGAGTAATAACTCATCAAGTAATTTATTCCAATTTGTACCAGTTTTGGCCAGCCCTACACCAGTTTTGGCCATCTCTATGCACCAGTTTTGGCCACTCCAATATCATGTAGTTTAACAAACATTTTAATTGATAATAAGTAAAAATAAAGCATTTTTATGCAACATCTATTTTACCACACATATATTTGTTTGCTGTATTAAGAGAATTTTGCAAATTTCTTTATGAATTGATAAAAACATCAAATAAAATATACTTATGTTGATTTTTTCAGACAATTTCAATTAAAAAACAAAAAATATATTTAAATTTGATTAATAAAAGGGACAACAGTGCCTATAGGACATAAAGATTAACTATTTAATCAGTTTTATAATTATTCATGGATTGTGGCTTGTTTAGAACACTTGAATCTTCATCAAAGAGTTATATTTCTCGAAAGCATTTTCTGATTTTTGTTTGATTTTCATCAAAAAGTTATGAAATCATCTTTTGATTTATGTTAGCTTATGCCTTAACCTTGCTTCTTTGCAAGTTATTTTAGGGTGGGATTTCAGAAGCAAATCATACCATTTCATACCTGGTCTTCCATCTTGAAATGGAGTTTCTATCTTGCCAGCTACAATTTTCTAAGCAGAACCTTAAAAGCTATTCCATTTTTATACGAAATAGTATTCTGACAATATCTAAAATCCACTTTTCTAATTGATTTTTAACTTCAATTCCTAGTGCTTAGATCTACTACTTGAGATTCAACATTATTAGAGAAAAGTAGTGTCCGTCCTGCAAAGGCAAGAACGGGTTACTCCAAAACTTTGCTAGCTTGTAGTGCTGGCATTACATTTTGAATGGCCTTAATTTTACTTCCTATCTTAGAGCAGTGTTCCCTCTAGGCCATTTTTTAATAGCACAGAATCTCTCTTAAACTTGGTAAAAGAAATCCTGTTTTTTTTTTTTTTTAAATAATGTGAAATACATTCTTACTTGTATTTAGATATCTCTAGTAAAGATTTTCACAATATTTAGTATTTCTAAATCCGTGTGCCTGAAATATTGCAAAAATTATGGAACTTCTTCATTTCTTTAGGAAAAATACAAGCAATTAATTCATGCTATAATTTTATTGAACTTTTTAATTTATAAGTTGTAAATTCTTTCAAAATTTATGTTTTAGTTTATTTATCATATCTAAACATTACATATCGCCTCCCCTTTTGTTTTATCAATACTAAACACAATACTCTATTTTCTTTAGCAATGTCATTCTTTAGTGACTAGCACAATGTCCTTCTTTCTAAAGTGAATTATCTATTGGACAGAGAATAACAAAATCTCTTTTATAAGAACTGCCATTAGCCTTGCTTTTTTTATTATTATTATTGAAGCCATTACTATATAAAACAAAATTAAACTGATTTTTCCAGATGTTCTTAAATTTATTAAATGGCTAAAATTCCCTCTATAATGAATCATGTGGCCAAAAGTGGAACATAATGTTGTACCCTTTTTGGCCACCCCCATGGCCATAACTGGTACATATAGCAAATTTAATGCACCAGTTTTGGCCACCCCCCATTAAACTGTTAAAATAATTAAATTAAATGTAAAATTGCAGTAGAGAGAAAGCTTACCTGATAAAACCTAATAGCAATTTATTTCAAAACAAATAGAACCCAATAAGTGCCTAATGTTGAAAGATTCTGAAAACTTGTCAGCTAAGCAAAAATCTTAATACATGTAAGCACACACTACAGTTTCACACATTTATTTTTTTTGCAAGTCATATTTTATCAAAAAATAAACAAATGATATTGTAAATGATAAAAGAGAGCTTGCTTAAAATGTAAGAATGCCTATTATTTGTTAGCATTAATTCACAGGCTAAATATTAGACAAATTGATCCAATGTGGCCAAAACTGGTACAGTGGCCAAAACTGGTGCATCTACCCTATGTATTTTTATTAATGTTTTACTAATTTGTTTGTTCTTTCGTTATTTAAAATAAAAATTATGTAAATTTTTATAATTTGGTGAAATTGGTCAATGGGATAACCAAGTAGTAGTACCAAATGAAATTTTGTGAGACTGCTATTATATGTTTTTTGGATGTTCTCTATTCTTTTTTAAATGTAGTTTTATGATGATTTTATTTAATACAATTTGAAAACTCCATTTATTAACTAAAATAGAAAGGGGCTATGGAGCAGTTCAAGTATTACGTAAGCATATTTTTAGTCATTTTGTACCCCTCCCCCTTTACAAGGAAAAATAAGTAAATGCTAGACCCCCCCCCCCCCTCCCACCTCTTTGCTTACGTAAGGTTTTATGACATTCTAGCATTAACACTATTTGCCATAAAAAATTAAATACAGTTAGCGATAAATTACATTATTAATCCAGCAAATTTGCATAAATAGACATATAGGAGTTGTGATATTGAAGAAAAACAAAATCGGTTTAATATATTGTTACTTATTGCGTTAAACAATTCATAGAATACAAAATAGTTTTTTTTTTATATATATATTATTATTTATCTTATTGTACAAAAAAAAAAAACCTTTAAGAAATACAACAGGCCCTAACTTATTTAGGCACATAACTAAAAAATAGAATCATAGATACACAAGATTTTACAAGAATCATAGGAATATTATGTGTTTGACGCTCACATTTCTAGTCTGGTGTCCAAGATCTTTGAATCCATGTTTCTGTATTGTCTATTATTACGTTTTCAATGTAGTGGTGGGCTGGGATGTTCCTCATTTCCAGTCCCTGTTTACTTCATATCTTTTTTCTCAAGACATTCAACATCTGCAGAACGCTCATTCAAATCATGTTCTTTTACTTTTTGTTGTTAAACTATAGTTGCTTCGTTGCCTAATGCTTACGTAAGAATTCTCGTGACCCCCCCTCTCCCTCTTGTCAGCAAAAATAAGCAGACATTGGACTTCCCTCTCCCCTTATTGCTTACGTAAACGTAATACTTGAACGACCCCTATTTCTTTTCTTGTGGGTAATTTAAAATTTGCTCTTTAATGTACTGTATCTATGAGCTCCGCTAATTTCATGCCCAGTTATTTATTCGCCAACTTTCACTAAGACATTATAAAAATACAAAGTCTGTTTTTTACATTGCAATGTATAAAACAATGCAATAAAATATTTGCATGTACAATGTAGGGTTATTATAATTTATATACATACAATGTTATTGCAGTTGCCACTGTCGATACATTTTAAATTAGGGAATTTGATATAGCAATTTTATTAAAATTTGCAGTACTAATGTATAAACATACATCTCTTTCTATCTACTTCCATATAATTTGCCTATTTTTGATAAGACTGCTGTTTTCTTCCCTGAATACAAAAATGTATATAACTTTTAATTAAGAATGAATTTGCAAAAGCATATTAATTTTTGGTTTATTATGATAGTAACATTGTTTATAGCCAGCGATAGAATTCATATAAAAAAGTCACTGGTCCCAAGGACCAGTAAGCATAAGAATGTACTGGTTCGCAGTAATCATCACTGGCCTGCTACATAATAAGTCCCTTTAATATAGGTGTAAATTAGCGGTCGCCACGTGGCGATTAAAGTTGTAAAAGTGGCGATTAAAATATCGGCCATCGATCGCCACTATAGTCGCCACTCGCCAAGTGGCGATAAAAAAATTTGTTTTCGATCACCAACTGAAATACAACTTTTTTCATGGAAATATGCATCTCTACTTTGATTGCATCTAATTAGCAAACTGATTAATTCTTTTTCCTACCGGATGCAAGCAGATTGCAGCGATTTAGCTGTATTTTCAATATTTCAGTTTTTCGCCATGCTCGCTCTTCAGTTGGATTATTTTTTCAAGAAATATAGTTTTATGCAAAATATATTCATCAGCTTTGATTCTACATGTATTTCAAATAATTTATTCCTTTTTTTTTTCACTGGATGCAAATGCAAGTGGATTTTAACCCTTTCAGGTCTGGTTTACTACTAATAGTACATGTCTTTTCATTAAGTATTATTTTGTCTTAAAAATTACTTCTGTTACTATCTAAACATAGTAATGATAGTATATGGCTATGCTTTTCTTATTATGAGTTCATTTATGTTTGGACATTTAATAATTTATTTTATACATATATTTCACTCTTTAAATTTAAAATATAGGTTACTTTTCTGAACGAATCGTGTGGTAAAACACAAAAAACACTATAAAGTTGTAATATCTGTTAAACCCTCTTGTAATACGAGATTTTCCCAACGTCTCCAAAAACTCTTAACCTATTATCATATCAGTAAATCTATTTGGTTAGCTACGATTAAGATTATTAAAATAAAAGTAATTTTGTTCTCAAAATTGAAAAAAAATTGAATCCTAAAGGGTAAGGACATTACAATACCTTCAATGTGTTTGATCAGTTAGATTATTTTTCTGCAAGAGATACTGTTTAATCCTGCGAAATACATTCACCAGCTTAGATTTCAACTGTATGTAGTAATGTATATGGTATGTTAATAACACATTTAATTATTAAATAAAATCGAAATAGCATTTTATTGTTTTTTTTTTTTTTTTTGTTTTTTTTTATACACCTAGATGTTGTAATTTTGATTTAGTTGCTAACTTTTTATGTAAAGAAAGTAACAGTAATCTGATTGATAATTGTGTTTATGAACATTTACAAATACAGTATGGAACCATTTATCCGGAAACCTGTTAACCCGAAAACCAGTTATCCAGAATGATATTTCTAATAGACTTATTTCAGAATCTTTGCAGAAAAAAGTGTCATACATTGCCAGTTTGACATATGCATTTCTTGAAACAATTGTATAATTTGATGTCTAGTATTTGAACAACATCTAGTATTTGAAATGGAAACGTATTTAGTTGTACTTTAGATGTTTTAATTTTTATGCAGAGGTAACAGAAGAATTTTAGTTCCCAAGGGATTCCCATAAATTACCTTCTTTCAAACTCTTTTAACTTTCGATCTTTCTTTCATCTGATTTTTAATCCAAGTAATCTAATAATTTAAAATCAGAAATAATTTGCCACAATCAGATATATTCCTCAAAACTTATCAAATTGATGCTGCTTTAATGCCCAACCACTTAACTGGAAAAACCAGTTATCCGGAATACACCTGATCCCAACCATTCCGGATAAATGGTTCTGTACTGTAATCCAAAAATATATTCCAAAAAAATTAATATGATAACAATTTTGTAGTTTTAAAGTAATTTTCTTGAATTTCAACTGTGTCCCTATTCTTATCATGAATCGTTGGCTGGTATAAAAATCTGATTTATAGAAAATATGTATATATACAACGATTATAGTTTATCTAGATGCCAAGAAAATTTGAAACATTGTAGTGGCCACTAACTTTAAAAAGGGGCCACTAATGAAACTGAGTCTACTGGCCACTGGCTACTAACTCAATTTCCCAGTTTTCACCTATACCCTTTAACCCTTTGAGTGACCCCCCCTCCCCCTTCCTAGAATATAAATCAAACTTCCTTTGCAGTTATCTAAAATTTGCATCATAATAAAATGTAAAATAATAATTTGTTAAAAATTAAACAGTACATAAAGAAAAACTATAAAATTATTAATTAAATATTTCATTTCAGATTATCTATTTCAACTGACTAAGGTTTAATGCAATTTTTTAAAATTTATTTTTTTTAATAAAATTATGCGATTTGTATTTGATTGCAGTTTTCTCAGGGACAGGAAAGTTTACGTTTACCTTTCAGAGAGGGGGGAAAGCTACTGGTTCTGTGGACCATTAAATTTTTCAAATTAGTGGTCCGATTGAATTTTGGTGGTCTCGGACCGTCAGACTACAAAGGATTTCGAACGCTGTTTATAGCCATATCTTAACTTTTGGGCAATTCCAAGACAATGTTACCATTTTTAGTATTTTATTTTTTTTACAATCAAATAGGTAATACATATATTTTCTGATACTATTAAACCAATAATTTTTTATATTTGCAATGTATTTTATAAAAGGTTGAATAGTCAAAATCAATAAAATCCATTATAATCGGCATAGCTTCATTTTATGTGCTTATTTGTTTGTCTGTTAGTGTTACATATTTGACGTTGGTCTGTTACAGGTAAGATTACATATTTTTAATAACTATATTGAGGCAACAGTCAAATTTTGTGGAAGTCGAATGTTTCTGATCTGCCTTAGAATGAAAATACATTTTTATTATAATAAATTGTATGTTATTTTATAAATAATATAGATAAACATTAAGGTTCCTGGAAAGCATGGTACAGTAAAACCTGTATAAGTTGACCACTTACTGTGCCACACTTCAGTGGTCAACTTAGAGGAGTTGTCAACTTATAAAGGGTGATGATAAATTTACATTTTTTTTACGAAATATTCATACCATATCATTTTTTTCCCACAAAAATTTTATTTATTGACAGGATTTAAAATAATATTGTATTACCATGCATATTTCTAACACCTTATAAAAGAAAAGATTAACTACAAGAACAAATTAATAGTTTTGTATCAATTTTAAAATTAATTAGTATTACTATTATTTATTTAAATAAAACAGTCAATCAATATACAGCCAATTAGTGATTCTTCAAACTATACTAGTTATTACACATAATTTATAAATAACATAAAAAAAAAACTTCTGCTTACCAAGTAGCACCTGGGGTTATTGAAAGAAGGGAAGGAATGATAAGAGAATGGAAAATAGAAGAAAGAAATCTAGAATCAAAGAATGGAGGGGAGGGTTCAAAAGCCAAATCCACAAGAGCAACAATGTAAGAATAGGTAAGTCTTGAATTATTTACCTACACCTATCACTGCTAAAAGCATTTCCCAGGCTAAGAACTATTTCACCCTTTTAGAAATTCTAGTTAAAAAGGAAAAAAAAAAAACAAAAAAAAAACAGAAAATTTCGTGGAGAGTCAACTTTTTTTTTTAAATTCATGATTTGTTAGCTTTTTGGATGGTCAAGTTATAAAGGGTTTTGATGGGCAATTTATAATAGTTCTAGTCAAATTTGTATAATTTCAGTGGTCAAGATACAAGATACACAGGTGGTCAAGTTATAAAGGGTTTGTCTTATAGTTTTGTATAGGATAAATTTGGTTCCTGACAACAGAGGTCAACATAGACAGGTGGTCAACTTACAAGGGTGGTCAACTTTACAGGTTTTAATGTAATTCCTGTTTGTCTGTTGCAATACCACTTTTTTAATCATAATTATTCACATTAAATAATTTATTTATAATTACTATATTAATTTATCTTATAATATCATATACTAATTGTAGCCATCTGTTAATTACCTGATCATTATTTTTTAAATAAAGTCATTTTTTCCTCTATGACTGTTAGTATGTTACATTGGAATTGCTTTTTTAGCAATTTTACTAAAATTTACCGTACTAATGTATAAACATACACCTCTTTCTATCTACTTCCATACAATTTGCCTAATTTTGATAAGACTGCTGTTTTCTTCCCTGAATATAAAAAAAATATATATAACTTTTAATTAAGAATGGATTTGCAAAAACATATTAATTTTTGGTTTATGATAATATTGTTTAATAGTACATAGCCATATCTTAACTTTTAGAAATTAAATTTCATATAATTTAAAAATTTATTTCATTACCATTGAATCTACTATTATGTAATACAGTCATTTCAATAAAGAATGAAGATTTAAGCAGTACTAATCATATTTATTATCATAGGGAAAGACAAATATTTTCCCATGGAATAACTTTTTACCAAATGAATTGCAGTTCTTATTTGTGTAATTACAGGCTTGGTTTAAAATTGGTTTTAATTTTAAAAAAAGTCTAGTTATTTCTTAAGTGTTGACATTTGTTGCATTTCTGCATTAATGATTTATTTTGTTACCATAGTTGCTGTATGTGTGATGGAATCTCTGAACTGTTTAGATTTCTACTTTGTTTATTTTGGTTTCCATGGCAAAGTGGCATCAAATTTATCATGATAAGTTTAGTAAAACTCTTAAATTTACTGTCAAGAATAATCTTTAGAGGTTTAATATATTTCTGTAGGTGATTATTATTTTTTTTTTTTATGTTCATGGAATATTTTACTTAATGTGTATTAAAAAAAAAGACAGGTTTTATTTATTTAATTTATCATGATTTCTGGAAATATGTTTGTAGGTCATTGAATAGATTTCATGCTTGGAAAGGAATTAAATTTTTATTTGTTTATTATTGGTTGAGTTTGTATTGATTCAGCACCAAATAGAAAATAAATAATTTTGTATTAATAATTCAATAAATTTTATTTATAAATTGCATGGGAGTTATATATGATTGTTATGTAAGTTAGTAATATTTGAAAAAATCTAAATTATTGATGTGAAAACTTAAAAATTGTATGCATCCAATACATTGCATATATGCAAGTCTCATTAAAAAGGGGTTTAAGAAACTCTAATTATTTCTCAATGAATGTTTAAAAAATGAATTAATTTAATGTAAAGAAAAAAATCTTAATTTTTAATTATTAAAAAAAAAAAAATTAAATGTCAAATTTTTACTACCAAAAACTTTTTAAAAATTTAATATTTTTTTGAAAAAAATTGAAATTGAAAGCTATTTTTTTTTTTTTCATCAGTTTTCAGTATGTTTGCGATAATAATATAGCCAACTAATAAGAATTGGCAGATTTTAGCCAGGTCAAAAAAAAAAAAAAGACATCTGTCTTTTCTTTTTTTTACTTTTTAGCCACTTAAAATAAAAAGCCGTTTTTTGTTTTTTAAAAAAGTATGGTTTACAGTTAATTCACATTAAATTTGCATTAATTTATTTTTATTGCACTCATAAATGTTTTCTATTAAAAAAATTATAAACTTCTATTAAATATTATTAAATAAATAAGTCTTTATAATTGCTATAAAGCAATATGTCTAAAAGAAAAATATATGTGGGTCATTCTCTCAAAGAAAGAAAAACGTGTCACTACTTTATACAGTAGGCTCCCTAAAATCTGCATACCATCGCAGATGTAAACAATGAAACTCTCAGTTCAGATGCTGGGGCAAAATTACAGAATTTTTTTAGTTTTATATCATTCTGTATGTATTTTACTATGTGATTTTTGATAATATGACTGAACTCGTGCTATTTCATGAAGGAAGTAAAATTTATTTCTGAAAAAAAAAAAAAAAATGATATTGCTGATATCTTTGGTAATTACAGTCTTTTTACCGAATATTTTTATTATTAATCGAGCTTTGGTTATAAATAGAATATTATTATTAAGACTGGCTAAACCTGAAATAAAACTTCCTTACTTTATGATTTTGATGTGAATTAATAGGGTACGTTGTTTATGAGGAATGTTTCATTGAATAATTCAAGGAAAAGGTGTCTCATCTTTATTAAGCATATTTAATTATACATTATTAATTATTTACTTTTAATAAATTAACCATTTTTAAAATTATCTTACTGTTTATCATTTTAGTTTATTACTTTACTTAATATTTTACTATATTGGAAAGATTCTTTATAATTTTGATTGCATTATTACATTCAAGCTACTGTTTAAAAAACGTAAACAAAGCAATGACCAGAAATCCACAAAATTCTAAAATCCGCACAACCTCTGGTCCCAAGCTGTGTGGATTTGAGGGAGTCTGCTGTTTATCATTTAAAAAATCAATACAAAAGCAAGTAAAAGCATTTTAGTAACTTTTCTATGTTTCTTGTTAACTTCTAAACAAATAACAAATTAGAAAAATGGTAAATGAATTTGTTAAAAAATCATTATCTTGGCTTGTCACTAGAGCCAGTTACACTGTTCTAAATACAGTAGACTGACTCCCTCAAATCTGCAACCCTAAAATCCACACATCATCCCAGATGTAAACAATGAAACTTTCAGTTCAGATGTAGGGTCAAAATTAAACTTTTTTATTTTTGTATCATTCTGTATGTATTTTAAACATAATTCTCATTAATATGACTGAACTGCTTTTTTATGAAGAAAGTATAAATTTATTTCTGAAAAAAATTCAAGATATTGCTAATATTTTTGGTAATCACAATCTTTTTACAAAATATATTTATGTATTAATCAAGCTTTTTTTGGTTATTAAGTCTGGCTGAACCTGAAATAAAACTTCCTTATTTTATGATTTAGATGTGAATTCGTAAGGTACCTTTATGAGGCAAGTTGCATTGAAAAATTTAAGAAAAATGTATCTTTATTGTGGATATTTAATTATTCATTAATTATTTACTTGACATTTATTTATAATAGTTTAATTATTTTAAAAATCATCTTAATTTTTATTATTTTAGTTTATTACTTTGCTTAATTATTTTAATATTGTACTATATTGCAAGCATTCATTATAATTTCAATTGCATTATTACATTCAAATTATGTTTAAAAAATGTAAACAAATCAATGACCAGAAATCCACAAAATTCTAAAATCCACACTACCTCTGGTCCCAAGTAGTACAGATTTGAGAGAGTCTACTGTACTAGTTGCCTATGGTCTCTATCAAGAGCAGCATATGTTACTTATCTTAGTTGCAATGTCAAATTAAAATTCTCATAAGATGTCTCTTTATAGGTGTTGCAAACTTACAAAGTATTAAGATATAAATTTAGAAATTATATTCAAACAAAAGGTATTTTTAATTTTTGAAAAGTAAGCTCATCAAATACAAATTTTATAATACAGTAGACTCCCTTAAATCCGCGATTTCTGGTCATTGATTTGTTTACATTTGTGAAATATTAATTTGATTGGTAGTTAAGTAAGGGAAATTATAATAAATGCTTACAATAAAGTGAAACATTAAAATAAGTAAAATATTAAAATAATTTATTAGTTTGAAAGTAAGTAATTATTAAAATAATTATGTAAAATAAAAATTAGAAAAATATTAAATTATTACCAATGGAATCCATTCAATTCGATTCCAAAAGTCCTATGCTGCCATCTAGCGGTAAATTGATCGTAAGATCAATACGTTATTATTCGTTCTTAGTACTTTTAACTTTAGTAACTTTTTTCATTGTTATTTAGAGTCTTGAATGCTTTGTATGTTTAGAAATAAATTTGTCTATAATTAAAAAAAAAAATCCGCGAACAATAATTTTAGAATAGTGTTCCGGTTCGTGGATTTTTCCATTTCGATCCTGGAATTTTTGATATAGATATGCTAATTTATATCAAAATCAAAAGTAATGTAAATTTATTTAGTAATAAATCAGCTGTAATAGCCAAAAGAGAGTTATTAACAACAAATTTAGTAAAAAAAAATATTGCGGTAGTCGCTGATTTCAGCGCCATCTTGAATATTGTTCCTGTAATTTAATTGTAGATTTCATTGTTTACATCTGAAAAAATACGCAGATTTTAGGGTTGCGGATTTAAGAGAGTCTACTGTAATAAAAATCAGAATTATTTGACTGACTAACAAAAAATAAGCAAAAAAATGTTTTCCTGCTTCCCTATTTCATTGATTCGCCTCTTATCAGGTATAGATTTTCTAGCACTTGACTATCCAAACATTTGAAGTATTTGGAACAGATGTCATATATGCACCGCGTTGGTGCGATTTTTTTCTGACGCCAATTTGGCAAAAACGTCATTTTCAAATACTAGTTACATATATATTTTAAAAAAGGGAACAACAATAAGTAAAAAAAAAAAAGTTTAAATAATAACTATAGAGCAAAACAGTTTACATAATTTTAAAAAAGAAAATAAAAGTAAATAAACAATTTATTAATAAATAAACAACAGTGAACATCCAGGGTACCATATCAAGCAAAATAATGACACTGTGGCACCAGTTAAGTACCCAGTGCGTATACGACATTGGCATCAGAAAAAAAAATTGTGCCAACGTGGTACGTATATAACATCTGTGCCCAGTATTTTTTTTTTTTTTTTTTTCTGAAATATATTATTTTTATAAATTTCATTAGAAAATTTAGTTTATATTATCTTTCTAAATTATGTAGCATTCTAAACTATGTAACAAATAACTCTTGATTTTTATTATTTTTTTCCCAATTAATTCATAAACTTTTATGCTTTTTGAAAATCAGTGAAATGAAGAGAGGAGGGAAGGGTTAAATTTTTTTTTTTTTTTTTTTTTTTTCTGGCTATCAGATTATATCAAATTTGCAGAGTTTCCTCCCACTTTAAAAAGGGGCAGGGTACTGCTGGTGGAAGAAAGGGCACTTTTTAATCCCTAAGGCTATTTTTTAGATCCTAAAGTGTACTCTTTTTTTTGGGGGGGGGGGGGGGGGGGGGTTAGGCATTTTATTGATTTTTAAAGCCACTTTTAATGTTTAAAATTCAGGGGACACTTTTCAAGACAAAAAATGTGGAAGTTTTTACTATGCAAACAATTTTTTTTAAACAAAAAAGAGTAAGGCTAATTTTTTGGATTAGGAGTAAGAAGGAGGCTAATTGTTTCGATAGGGCAAGGAGGTAACTATTTATAAATCAAAGGGTTGGAAGGGTGCAGCACCCCCCTGAATTTGTAAAGCCCTGGTCATCAGGTTGAAACTACAACCAAAGTACAAAACTATTGTGTTAGACTTCAACTTCAGATACTCTGTGCAAAAAAGAATTAATAACGCAAACCTAAAAACGCAAGGTTGTGCGTTATATAGAATTTTGCATTATATGGATCACATGATTAAAGTTATCTTGTAAATATGACCAAATATGTCTGAAACATATCAAAATACATTAGAATATCTTTATACTGCATTCCTTGTTACCAAGAGTTATCAAAATTATAAATTTTTGCATAATATAGGTCAGACATTGTTAAATTTATTTTATAAACATGATCCAAATATAACTGACCAAACCATCCTTTATATTACTCATTTTGAAAAATATTTATTGTAATAATAGTATTTTTTTTTTTTATTATTAAAAAAATCTTAAATTAGGAGGTAAAGTTGAACTAATGTATCAAATTTAGTCCTCTAGGGAGTAGCAATATTTTTACAATGATCAAATGCAGGTGATTTTTAACTGCAAAATTCATTGTTTACATCTGAAAAGTTGTGCGTTATATGGAGAATTGCGTTATAAGGATCTTCTACTGTATTTAGAAATATGGAAATGCAAACAAGAAGTTTGTAAAAAATGCTTGTATTGATTTAACATTAGCTTGTGAATGCCATATGCTGACTAGTGTAGCCTCCTAAGGCTGCTCGTTACCCTGTTTCCTAATTCCCCACGGTAATGTTAAGTCTATGGGCATTTGATGTGTTCTTATATTTAAAATTTCTCCCTGGGAAATTAAGAGTTCCCGAACTTCTGTTTTCTGTGTACTCTTCTTGAAGGATGTTTCTTTATTTCTTAGTTGTCAAAGTACTTTAAAAATCTATGCTTAATTTAATATTTTATGTGTTAACAGCGGATGAACTGGAAGTAAAATTTTAATACTTCATATAAAATTAAGCATAGATTTTTAAAGTATTTTGACAGTTAATAAAAAAAGAAACATCCTTTAAGAAGAGAACATAGAAAACAGAAATAAAATTTGTCAATATTCTGAGGAGATATTTTAAATATAAGAATGCATCAAACACTCATAGACTCAACATTACCGAGGGGAATTCGGAAGCTGAGTGACAAGCAGCCTTAATGGCATTTGTTTGGTGAGGCGAGAAACAACTAAACTGCACTCGTACACAACATAATAGGAAATTAACCATGAATACTTACACATTTGAATATTTCTAGAATCGTTTTAAAGTATGATTCTTAAATCTCTTACTTGTAATATAATCAAGTTCAATAGGAAAAACTTTCAAACAATTTTATGAGTACTTGTGTGTGTGTGTGTGGGGGGGGGGGGGGGTGTTATTGACATTTTAAAAGTAAAATAAATATATAAATAAATAAAAAATTGAGATAAATACATTTTAAAAATTTATTTAGTGCAATAAACAGTTTACAGGTATTTGTAAAGTTTACAAGTGTTTGTTTGTAGCGGATCATTTAATAATTTTAAATATTTTCAGTAATTAGTTAGTTGTTGGTTGGTTGAATGGAGTTTTATGGTGCAAAACAAAATCATTTTAGGTTCAAGCTGCACCAAAAACAGTAATTAGTGTCCAAATAGATTGATATCTTTTAAGTATAGGGTTAAATAACTAAATTTTTATATATGTTTGAATTGTGTAAATGAGACTTAAATTGTATGTATTATTTTGCAACACCATAAAATCAACTCCATTGTAATTTAGAATGCATTTATCCTCAAATACATGAAGTATTTAAAAAATAAGGGCTGCACCTAATTTAGATGAAAATGGTATTAAAAAACCAAAGTTAAACTGCTATTTCAGGGAGAAAAAAATAAATCAAGTATGTTTTTTCTATATGAATTTTTAAATACTTTTATGATCACTTTTATTGATTAACTTATATTTTTTTCAGGTTATGTGTGTTCAAGACATGATGTATTAGCTAATGGTTGCTGTAATGTGGAATCTTCTTCTACAAATCGATATCACTGTGAATCCTGTCATGACAATGGTTGTTGCAGCATTTATGAATATTGCATATCGTGTTGCCTTCAGCCTGAAAAGGTACTTGAATATTTAATAAAAGCTTTTAATGTTTTTCAGAGATTAAAAATAAAAGTAATTTGTTGTCTGTAAGTTCACTTTATGAAAATATACAGAAAACAGTCAAATTATTACGTGGGTAATTTTCAATTAATTTAATCTCTTTCTTTGAATCCACATTTAATCTTAAAAAGTAATCTTTTGATACTGTTAAAACATATGTCAGTACATTACTTTATAGTTAGTAAAATGTTATGAAAATGCAAGTATTTCTCTTAAAATATTTACAAAGTAGTTTAAAGCTTAACTTTAATGTTTGACCCCTCTACCTCTAAGGAATGTTACCTCAAGAAAGTTACTATATTGTTTTCAATTTTTGCAGTTGACAACAAAATTAAAGAGGAAAGTAATTGAATTGTTCTTTCTTATTTGGTGTTAATTAAAAAATTGAAAAAAAAATACTATGTTTTTTATGTATCGAAAAATTCATATAAACATAGTAAATATTTTTATTATACTATTATATATCATTACTATATATTATATTAATTATTTATTCAATTATATATATGCTATATAATACATATTTGCTTAAGTATCCATTAGGATTAACTTTATCTTCCCAAGATTGATAGCATTTTTTTTAGGGTTAAAATTCTCTTAAAAACTTATGAGCTTTGAGGCTCTTTTTCTTAAAGTAATGCTGATCAAAATTATTATTTTTCAAACATTATTTTTTTTTTTCTTAAGAAAGCAACTCGCAAATAATTACTTTCATGTTGAACTACAAGAAATGAATATTACAGCCTTTATTTTACATTAACTCCAAATTAATTTTCTGTATGGTGGCATCAAAGTGGCAGTTCATTTTTAAAATGTCCATATGATTTTTTTCATTGAAAATTTGCTCAAGCTACTAATTAGAAAAGAACACCAAAATATAACAGAGTTCCAATTCCAAGACAGTAGTTAAGTTAAAAATTCTTTAATAAGTGTAGGCAAATGATTATCATTTTTGTATTAATATCTCATAATCAATGATATTCTTATAGTGTAAACTAGGGTTGGATTATTTATCAATATATTGACAGATATTGATATATTTCTTAACTATCGCAATAACAATATCTAAACTTTGACTCTGTTGATATATACCAATAAAATAACAGTGTTAATAAACACTGCAATTACAAACACGAGCGCCGAAAAAAATATTGCCAAATATCTCAAAACTCAATAAAATAATAATATTTTGCACTCACTGGCAGAGCCCCGGGAAAAAAATATTCTATTCCAATGTTTTCAAACTCCTGCCTCGTCCAGAACAGAAGGTCTACATTGATAATCTTCCTTTCTGCTGATTATCTACAATAGAAATTATCCCAATTATTGCAATACATCCATCCCTTCGCTGTAAACCTAGAGTTTGTTCAACTCTCTGCATAATACTGAGTAACACTTATCGTCCTTAGTTATCTCATAACCATTATTGGCCTACACATATTCCAATAACTCCAGATAATTGATACATAATGATCAAACATTGGTTCCTTTTCTAAAATATTTTTTTGTATAAATATATATACTTATTTTAATGATGCTGTGTCAACATATTGGTATAAGACAGTGATTCGTTGCTCTCTACATCTGTTTTTACTTAAATTGCTGCTACTATACCATTTATGTTTCGAAATTAGCAAAGTTTCTATATTCTTGTACAGTTTAAGGTAGTTATCGCAATATATCACAAATATCAATATTAACTCATTGATATATTGTGATATTATGTTTCTGATATCATCCAGCCCTAGTTTAAACCATTTATAATTAAAATGCATTCTCTCACTTTCTCCACTCCAATCAGATTATTTAACCACCCTGCATCCTTTTTTAAATCTCTTATTAAGTTACAGAATTTTTTTTTTATATTAATATTTGCTGTAAGATTTTACTAGATTTAATATGAATAAAGCAACTTGCATTTTAGAAATCTTCATTTGTTATATTAGTGTGTGTTAGAGGTGTGATCAAAATAACTTTAATAAAAGTGGCATGTAAAAAATATAAATAAAAATATTTAGAGAGTATTAGAAAAGATGGGAAAAGTGATCATCATTTAATTAACAGGTGAGAAAATTTAAGATCTCTTTGGATAACTTTATTTATTATTTTTAAATGATTTCTAGATTCATCACTGGTTTTTTTTTTCTTTTTTACCTTTATTTGGAATCAATGACCTATTTTTGCCACAGTTAAATTAAGCTTGACAAGGTTTTGTTAAAAGAATATATAAATTTATATGATTTTTTTAAAAAACTGATTGATAAGAATTTTCAATGAATTTAAGAAAAGAAGCAACAGCTTTATTTTGCGACTTTTACAGTGGAGTCATATGTAGTATTTTTTAATTTTTCAGATGAGTACCTTCCTAACAGTCTTCTGTAGTCAGGTTCACACAGACAGACATTCATCCATAGTTTTTGGTCAAAAATCATAAATGGTTACATCATGCTTATACATTTTTGGCATTAATTCCCATTGTTTGCAATTATCTTTTATAGAAAGTGGTTTCCCAAAAGTGTCTGGTGTCTCAAATATGATGTTTTTCTACAATTAGTCATATTGCAGTTTTACCCAGAAAAGGCTGTAATTATTTATATGTCTGTATCCTTTCTAACTACTCCACTTCAAAATTTTCTTTTTTGTGAAATAATTCAAATGAATATTAAGAAAATAGGGATAACCATTTTGTACTTTTATAATCTACTATTGTAGTGATTTTAAAATACTAAAGCAACTATTTTCATTCTACTTTTTCTGACAGCAATGATAAATATTAATACATGGCCTGTCTGAAAAGTATCTTACCTTTGGCTGAAAAAAAATGTATAAGTTACCTAATGGGAATGGGACCCTAATCTCCTTCAAAGTAGATCCGTGAGTATGCCCCAAAGTGTGCCTCCATTCACTTAGCCCACCGTTCCTTCCACTGCCGAAAACACTTCTGGAAGGCTTCTTTTGGAATGGTGTTCAACTCTGCCATCACACTCTGTATGTCTCATCTCTACTCTTAAAGCGAGGTACTTTCAATGGCGTGTTCAATTATTGAAACAACCAGAAGTCACAAGGAGCCATGTCTGGAGAGTAGAGAGGCTGGCGAACGACTGGAATTCCATGTTTCGACAAGAAAGTCTGAATCAGGTGTGATGAATGAGCTTGAGCATTGACGAATCTTACGAATTGTTTTGCTTTTGAGAATCACCATCACCAAGCTTTGTCAGCAATATCCGCTGGCTAAAATCACAGAGATAACCTTTATAGGAGTTTCTCAGTTTTGGCTGGCGGTAAAGCAAGTCGGTGTGGAGTCCCCCTCGTTAGTCTCCGAGCACGGGCACTTCCTATGAGGTGTCCCGTGATTAGGAGTCGATGATCTGACGGAGCCTCTGCATCGGGTCGAGCCTGTTCTTACCACTCTTTAGAGTTTTATTGAATCGGGTTCTATCGTGATGTTCGGACGTCAGTATCTTAAGGGCTGGATCAGGGCTAAATCGGGGTCCCTTGAGGACGCCATGGCGGCTCTTTTTTAGCTCTCGTTTGGTGATCAGTAGTGATCAGGAAAACGTATCTAGTTGTCTTTGTCAACAATTGATGCAATACCTTTGCTCAACTCGTTCGGTCATCTTGAGAGAAATTGAAATCCAATGAACGCATATGACACTCGGTGGTCAGCAAGCAACGATTGGCTCATTGAAAAGCGGGGGAAAATTCAAGCATGCACATTAAGCTGCCTCCTTCCAAATTGCACAGTGGTGCCACCTTAGAATCACTACTGCATGTAGGAAAATCAAGGTTGGATAGTTATCAGACAGACCTCGTACATAGGCAAAAAGTTGAAGGTGCTAATTCTGCTTTTTATTAATTTTAGAAAATTTAAAGAAATTTGTTTTTTCTTTTTGCAAGAGTTTCATATTTTGTTTTACAGAGGGCTTTATTACAAAAAATACTTGGTAAAGCATCACAAACTTTCAACATTCTCTTTGCTTCCATAACAGACCATTTTGAATTGTGCTTGACAAAATGCAGAACATCATCTCAGGTAAATATATATATATATATATATATGTATAGATTTATATGTATAAATTGAATATATGAATTAATTATGAATATGTATAGATTTATAGTCAAAAAACATGTTTTAGGCATACCATAACAATATCTCAAAACTGCTAACTCTGTCAAAAACACTATCAATACAAATGTTGTAGAGCTTAAAATTCTGAGTAAAATGAGTACCTACACTTAATATTTTTGTTGAACATTAAGGTCACAATTCCACTTTAAAGTTTCAGACCCGTGGTCAGGGGGGTTGAACTCAAAATTAATTAGGAGAAAACTGTAAATTGTTTTAATCCCTTCAGTTTAGGTCTAAAATGAACATGCCATGTTTTCTTTCTTGTACGTGGGTGAATGTTAGAAAATATGTACATATTTATTTTTGAAAAACACGTTTTTTTAAATTACCTTAACAATATCTCAAAACATCTAACTCTATAAAAAACATTGTCAATACAAATGTTGTAGAGCTTAAAATTTTGAATAAAATGAATACCATCATTAATATTTTTGTTCAACATTAAAGTCGCAATTCTATTTCAAAATTTTGCCTTAATCGTTAATCAAGAGCTTGAAGCCAGGAGAGACCAAGTTAACTTAACAATATCTCAAAACAGCTGACTCTATCAAAAACATTGTCAGTACAAAAGTTATAGAGCCTAAAATTCTGAGTAAAATGAGTACCTACACTTAGTATTTTTGTTCAATATTAAGACTGCAATTTTGAGGTATTGTTAAGTTAACTTGGTCTCTCCTGGCTTCAAGCTCTTGATTTGAAAAATTTTGAAATAGAATTACGACCTGAATGTACAACAAAAATATTAATGATGGTACTCATTTTATTCAGAATTTTAAGTTCTACAATATTTGTATTGACAATGTTTTTTATAGAGTTAGTTGTTTTGAGATATTGTTAAGGTAATTAAAAAAACGAGTTTTTCAAAAATATATGTATATGTACATATTTTCTAACATTCACCCAAGTACGAGGAAGGAAACATAGTACGTTCATTTTAGACCTAAACTGAAGGGATTAAAACAATTTCCAGTTTTCTCCTAATAAATTCTGAATTCAACCCCCTGACCATGGGCTTAAAACTTTAAAGTGGAATTGTGACCTCAATGTTCAACAAAAATATTAAGTGTAGGTTCTCATTTTACTCGGAATTTTAAGCTCTACAACATTTGTATTGACAATGTTTTTGACAGAGTTAGCTGTTTTGAGATACTGTTACAGTATGTAAAAAAAGGTGTTTTTTGACTATAAATCTATACATATTTCCTAACGCTCACCTAATACGAGGGGGGAAAACATAACATATTCATTCTAGACCTAAACTGAAGTGATTAAAACAGTTTCTAGCTTTCCCCTAATTAATTCTGAATTCAACCCCCTAACCACTTGGCTATAAGGAGTTTTTGAAAAGTCAAAGTGACAAAATTCTTAAAGTTTTTACAAAGGCATGTCATTTATTTTATTTAAATATGCCACTACACGTACAAAGCCATGAAAATACGATCTGTCCACATTAAATAAGGATGTATATTAACCCTATTATAAAAAGAAGATTTATATTATTTTTTATAAATTTAGTTTTTAAGAATGAATTAATTGAATTTCCATGCAAATCAAATACGAAATCTATGATCAGTTAACAGACAATTTGGTTAACGAACACTGCTTTGGAACAGATTAAGTTCATTAACCGACCACCCACTGTATACTAACCAAAGCATGTGATTTTTTAAGAACTAATTTTACTTTTATTAATTATTTTTCTTTTTAGAGTGTTCAGCATGAAAATTCTTACACTGACCCAAAAGCCAAGCACTGTTATGGAGAATCTCCTCCAGCTGTACAAATAGGAACCTCATAACTGCTTAAAATTATTTATTTTTATTGTACATAACATGCTTTTATGGGACATTTTGGATTGCATCTTTATATAAAACATTATATGTGTGGAACTTAAAAAAAAAAAAGGACATTTTGTGGCACCAACCACATACGAACTTTATATTTTTAATTTTTGGATGACCCTGATGTTGGCTTAAATGGGATATCTATGAAAATGAGCTGGTTTGAAAGTTATGCTGAACAGTCCTTGACCTTCACATCTTGGAGAAAGGTATGATGGTATTTATCTTTTTGAATATTTATTAATGCTCAGGGTTCATAAATATCATGATCTTTTTGGAAATATGAAAAATATCTGATATTTTGATATATATCCAATATTTTTGATAAACTAGTCAGTGTATTGCTGATTATAAATATTTTCAGACTTACAAGGGAACCACTTTTGGTGTTGCTCGCACCTAGCATCGAGACCTGGTGCGTTTTGTAGCCCTATACATAAAACTTAGAGAACCGATAAAATTTCTCTGTTAAAATCATATTTTATATACTTTTTATACTTTTAATTTTTTATTATTACATTTTTATTTGTTTATTTCACGCCAAAAGTGAGTTAAGTCGTCAAATATGGCGCTACATTTTTTCCGCCCGTTTTATCCAAAGAGTAAATATACAGAACATATTACTAGTATATCAGATTGCGATTTTTTAAAAATAATTGATAGCATAAGAAACAAATATTAGGTTTTTATTTCTTTTTCTATGCAGACGATAAATAGATAAGTAATAAATATAATTCTATAAAAGCTTCGAAGATCATTGAAAACTATTTTTTAGTGAAATAGAAAATAAGCAATCTATTTTCTTTTGAAATCGAATGGAATAAAGTTTCGAATGTTTAAAATGAAATGTTGCTGTATTAAATGGTCTTTTGGCAAAAGTAATCATAAAGCAAATTAACATTTTTACACAATTTAGAAAAATTACTGTTGCTAAATATATCGGACTTTAGAATTTCTAGCCATTACAAATTCAGCTATGACATTTGGCTAGGGTTGCCGGAAAGCTCTACTTTTGAAAATAAACGCCAACTGTTTCCCCGCCAAAAATATGAATATAATGTTGCAATTTTTCAAAATCAAATTCGTGGGTTTTTGAAGGAATTTTCGAACTTTTTTAAATATTTTATACTTATTATTAACTAATTTTTATTTTTAAATGCTTTTCTTAAAAAAAATTCAATGTTAATAGCCCGATAAGTGGTCTCGAAAATTGCATTTTCCGAAAGTTATGCTGCTGTAAAATTAAGAAATATTTTAACAGAAAAATTTTATCGATTCTCAAACTTCATAATATAGGGCTTTAAAATGCACTTGGTCTCAATGCTAGGTGCGAGCAACACCAAAAGTGGTTCCCTTGTTAGTATTAATTAGAAAGTAAAACATATTGCATGTAACAGGAACACCTAACGGAAGCTCTATTATTAAATGTCTTTTTTTTCCCCCTCTTACATAACAAAATACAGAAGCAATTTGCTTTTTACATTCATTAAAAAAAAATAATAAAAAAAAAAACTATAGAATTCAGTATCAAGTATGAAGAAAAATTTGTTTTATACAATGAAACTTTAAATAAATAAAAAATTGAAAAATTTATATATAAATGTAAGTTTGTCTTCTTTTTCTTTCTCTAACCTTTTGTATAGTTTAACTGAACAACCAGAAAAAAATATATATACAGCACTACTTTAAGTACAAAATATATATTTTTTTTAATTGAAAAATATGAACATAGATGTTAGCTTGTCTGCTTCCTCCTTCCCTAACCTTTTGTGCAGTTTAAACTGAACAATAACCAGGCTAAAAACGTTTTTTTTTTTTAAATTGAAGGCATTAATAACTGTTTATCTAGGTTAGACAGTTTACCTTTCAATCGCTGTTCTAAGTTAATAGTGCCCTACATGATTAATGGTTCTGCACTTAAAAATTCAGCCTCAAACGTATACCCAGTAAAAGAATTTTTGGGGAACTGAAAAGGGCTGCCCGAGGCAAAAGTACTTTTCTACAGAATGACACAATTGAAGAGCTGAGTGAATGAACATGTTAAGTGATAAGGCTAAGATGCTTTACCCACATGCACCGTTTTATCGGTTAAAAAAAGTTAAAAAAACCGCCAAACTTTGGGAATATTTCCTTCCATGGTAACCTGGCTATTATGCTTGAATTAAGTTATTGCTGTTAAAATTTGATTTTACAACCTTGTTTACACGGTTCTGGAAAGAGGATAATGAAAATTATTGTGAATGCATTTATTACATGACTGATGATGAAATATTGAAAATTACAGAATTTCAAAGCTTATCTCGAAGTAAGCTAATTTCAATGTGTCAATTCGATCTTATACACTGTTCAAAATCTTCAGCTTTTGCTGCAGACTCACTTCACCACTTTCAGAGAAAACAGTTACTTGACTATATTATGGAACATTCTTATTGGTCAGAATAGAGATCTTCTGTAAAAGCGATGAAGTGACTAAGCAGCAAAAGCTGCAGATTTTTAACAGTGTAGATGCTGTAATAATACAATCTTGAAATTTGAAAATATACTGCAGTTGTCACTGCGATTGACTCTTTGGATTTCAGCATTGTTGCACATTTAAGGGATTCAAATCTTTTAGCCCTTTTTGGATAGCAGATTTCCACACTATTTATTATAGGCGCTGTAACTTGGAAACAAAACAGTGAAATACTCTGAACTTCTTTGTGGATTTAACAATGTTTACTCTAAAGTAACATGGCACTTTAAATCATTAAAAAGACATGATAATTTTTTTTTTTTAAAGCTTGCGATAAATTAGAGTTTGAACTATTTGATGCCTACTCTGATGTACAAGGGCATTTTAAGAGCATGAAATGGCACAAGTAGCACATTTCCCATAAAATTTATGTTGTTAGAGTTGCTACACTACCTGGAAAACCTGGAAAAGTCAGGGAATTCAGAAATTTGTCTAATAAGTCAGGGAAATGCAGGGTTGGCAAGTTTCTGCCAGAGTGGTTAAAACCAGTGGTTGTAACCGGTTAAAACCGGCATGGCAGAAACTAGTTTCTGCCATGCCGGCTTCTTCTAGTGGCAAAAACTGGGAGAAACTAAGAAATAATTTTAATAAGAACTTTAATGTGCAATGATTCATAATTCACACAATCACATATGTATTTGATATGTAAACAATTAAGTTTAAATTAAAGATTATGAATATTATTCAAAGTCGCAAAAAAGTTTCAAAATGATCATATAAATATACTTTGTTTATATTGGTGATTCCGTGGAGATTGTCACACACGTCTTAACGCAGGCTTTAATTTGCATTTATTCAATTATTTATTAAATTTTAATGTTAATTCCGATTTTAAGTGGTATGGTAAATAAGTTATTACCATATTTTTAAATTTAAATGTGTGGCAATAAAACTCACAGAAGTATACCATTTAATTTCATCACTCAAAATGTGCTTTTTTTCAACTTCAGAAAAAAAGCACATTTTGAGTATGAAATTAAATGATATATTTCTGTGAGTTTTACTTACACACATTTAAACTAAAAAATATTTTAATAACTTATTTACCATACCACCTAAAATCAGAATTAACATTAAAATATAATAAATAATTGAATAAATGCAAATTAAAGCCTGCGTTACGTGTGTGACTCTCCGCATGGAATCGCCCTAATACTAATTTTCTTTCACTTGAAAAACAGAAATTTTCATAATGGTAGTCTGATGCTGTACAAGTTCAACTGTTAATATTATTGTTTAGAGTTGAATTTCTATTTAAAAGTAAACAAAAGAAATTTACAAAAAATTCTGTGATATTTTAACAAATGTGTTTTTCAGGGTATTTTTAAATAAATAATGCAATGCAATAACTTAAAGATTATGATTCTTGTGAAAACATATAAGTAAATAATTGAAGCACAATAAATGACAGAAAAAAAATTTAATGAACTATCTTGTACAATTATTTTACAATATTGAAAGAACAAAATTGCCACTCAAATATACTATTAATACTTTTTCCACAGAATATTCCATAGCACAGGACAAATTTTGCTAGTCTTTCTGAATACAGACTGTTTCTTAATTTGTTCTGAATAAAAGAAAAGTTCAAAAAATATTCTTTCAAGACTGTCATTACTTGCTGGCAATGTCATTATTGAGGATGCAAAATTTGAAAAATCCTCATTTTCTCCAGTATTCGTTTTTAAAGACGGCGACCACACAGAAGGCAAAACATTTTCTAGGGCTTCCTTCGAGAAGTGTGTTTCTGGGACAGGAGTCGATTTTGCTTCAAAGGATATTACATATATGACCAGGGTTCGATTTAAGCGGTATCGCATCGCAATTTGCGATTCAAATTTAACTAAAATGCGATCCAAAAAATGCATTAAATCGCAATCATTGCGATGCATATTTCCCACACCCTTTGTTATGTCATGTACACTTAAAGCAGGGATTCCGCGGACGCGCTATAGCGCGTAAATTACGCGAAAAATCGGATACGGGACGCAAAAAAATAGCTCTTACGCGTCCCAAGGGACGCGTAATTTCGTGAAAAAATCGCGGAAAACAGACGATTTTCGTCAAAGAATCGCGAAAAAAAGCGTAAATCTCATCAAAATATCACGCAAAAGCAGCGATTTTCGTAAAAGGGCCGCGAAAAAATAGCGTATTTCGTCAAAGCATCGCGAAATAAAAAGCGAATTTCGTCAAAAAATCGCGGAAATAAGCGCAAATTTCATGAAAATATCGCTGAAATAAGCGCAAATTTCATCAAAATATTGCGAAAAACGCGATTTTCGTAAAAGGGCCGCGACAAATTAGCGTATTTCGTTAAAAGATCGCGCAAAAATAGCAAATTTCGTCAAAAAATCGCGGAAAAAAGCCGAATTTTGTCAAAAGATCGCGAAAAAAGCGCAAATTTCATCAAAAAATCGCGGAAAAAAGCCGATTTTCGTCAAAGGATCGCGAAAAAATATTGTTTTTCATCAAAGGATCCCCCAAAAATAGCAAATGTCGTCAAAAAATAACGTAAAAAAGCCGATTTTCGTCAAAGGATCGCGAAAAAAGCACAAATTTCGTGAAAATATAGCGGAAAAAACGCTATTTTCGTAAAAGGGCTGAGACAAAATAGTGTATTTCGACAAAAGATTGCGAAAAAATAGCAAATTTCGTCAAAAAATCGCGGAAAAAAGCCGAATTTTGTCAAAGGATCGCGAAAAAAGCGCAAATTTCATCAAAAAATCGCGGAAAAAAGCCGATTTTCGTCAAAGGATCGCGAAAAAATATTGTTTTTCATCAAAGGATCCCCCAAAAATAGCAAATGTCGTCAAAAAATAACGTAAAAAAGCCGATTTTCGTCAAAGGATCGCGAAAAAAGCACAAATTTCGTGAAAATATAGCGGAAAAAACGCTATTTTCGTAAAAGGGCTGAGACAAAATAGTGTATTTCGACAAAAGATTGCGAAAAAATAGCAAATTTTGTCAAAAAATCGCGGAATAAAGCCGAATTTTGTCAAAGTATCGCGGAAAAAACACGATTTTCGTGACAGACTCGCGAAAAAATAGCGAATTTCAACAAAAGGATCGCGGAAAAACGCGAATTTCGTCAACGTATCGCGGAAAAAACGTGAATTTAGTCAAAGCACCAAAAAAGATGTGCAAACTAAACTTATAGGTAGAAAATTCATAAAATGAGATTTAATTTCTTTTT
The DNA here is from genome assembly GCA_963932465.1 of Maratus speciosus. Lineage (NCBI taxonomy): Eukaryota > Metazoa > Arthropoda > Arachnida > Araneae > Salticidae > Maratus > Maratus speciosus. Next base: position 531,425,229 of record OZ010792.1, read on the forward strand.
TATGAGATTCTTAAAAATACAGCATGATTTCACTGTACTTTGATAATATTTATATTCATTAGGTGGACCAGTAAAAATCCCCCCCCCCCCCCTCATTCTTACTGCATTGAAATGTCTCCCGCCTTCAGAACATTTAAGATTTGATGCTTATTAGTGATTTAGATATAAATTTCCCTTCCAAGGAAAATGTCTGATTCCAACACAGATCTATGCTGACAAATAATTCACTGGGAAGTATAATAATGAAAGCACCCATTCATTCAACGAAAAGTACACCTTTACTTAACATAAGTGTTCTTTTTTTCAGCAAAAATATCTTTTTCAATAAACCCGCCTTGCCTCTTTTTAAAAGAATGCGAACATTAGTGATACTTGTTAGTGGAACTTGGTATCTTCTACTCTCAAATAAACATTATTTTACAATTAAAATTGTATCTTGCATTTTTACTTTTAAAAAAGTAAAGAAAATTTCTCTTAATATTTTTTTAAAATATCTTTTTTGAGTGCAAATAATGCTGGTTTTAATTCATTATTTAATTATTGTTAAAACAATAATTAATGCATTTCATTTATCTTAATAAACAACTTTCATTTATTCCTTTAAAATATAAATTATTATTGATGGGGACCCGCTTTTGTAAAAAAGGGACCCAGATTTTTGGAAATCCTGGCTCCCGGGGACCCAGGTTTTTTCAAGTACAGCGGCATCACTGCTTAAAGTTAAAATTTAAAGGTGTTTTTACACGACATACGTTGTGTTTTCACCCTCCCCAAGTGTTTATTTACAATGGAAGTACAGCTAGGAAGTACGCTTTAAAAAAAAAAAAAAATTGTTGTAAATTTTCAAGATTTAAAAGTTACGTTAGCTATTTTTTACTTGCTATACAAAAGTGTCGAACTGCTATTCAAAACTGACTTTGTATAGCAGTTACTGCTATGCAACTTTCTTTTTCTAAATCGACCCCTGTATATGACACAAAATTGGGATTAATATGAGAAAGCAATTTCCTTGCCTTTTTTTTCTGTTCATATGTCAATTTCGATCCCATATACTTAGAATGAACTAATTAAGCTAGAATATGGTAGTCGGTTATTACTGTATTAAATCTTCTTTAAACCTTTGTATTTGTTTGTGTTGTAAGTGCAAAATGTGGTTGGAATATTTTCAACTAACAGTCTTAAATTGAAAAAAAAGAAAAAAAAAAAGTCAGATTTGTTTCTTTGAATAACTGTATTTAAATGAAATGTTTTTTAAATCCATGGAATTACAAGATCCACATATAACTAACATTTCTATGAGAGAGATTTTTTTATTGTTATTATTAAATTATTATGTTAAATTACAGAAAGGTATTCTGAGCAAGTATTGATTATTTGTCTTTTCTTTTCATTGTTTAATTTAAAATAAGTATTGGATATATTTTTCTATTTGATTTTTAAACTGAAATTTTAAAATACTCTAATAATTATTTACATATAAAATTATACTATCATATTATAACAAAAATTTTATCTGTTACCTAACTCATTTTTTCATACAAATCTATTTATTTTAATTAAAACTACCCACAATATTTCATTTGTTATTTATACTGAAAAAAAATGTACTTAAGGAATTTAATACTACTAAAAAAAATTTCAGATTATGTATGAAATGTGTTTTTGCCAGTTGTTGCCAATTTCTGCCAGTTAAAACCGGTTATAACCACTTTCTGCCACTGGCACGGCAGAAACCCTTTTCTGCCGGCAAAAAGCCAGCCCTGGGGAAATGTCATTGAATTTCTATATTTTATCCAAAATCCTGAAAAAGTCAGGGAATTTAATAAAATTTCATGGAGGTTGCCAAATAAGTACAACCTTTGTCCCATGGCAAATGAGAAAAATCTTCCACTTTTTTGCAAATTCCAATTTTTAGAAGTTTTATTTAATCACCTCTTAAAATTTCCTCTTCCATTTTTCTTTCTCTTATCTTTTTTTCAACTGTCATATCCACATATACTTTAAAAATTTTAACTGTTTAATATAATTTTTTGAAATTTTTCTGAAATATTTCTTTTATTGACATTTAATGTAACTAATAAATAATTTCAAATCTGCTTAACCTCCACCCTGAAATGTTTGCTTCTCAACCCCCTTTGCCTAAAATTGAACTTAAGTGAGATTGTGATAGATGGTGAAGTAAATTATCATTCAGTGCAAAAATATTGTATATGTATGTGGGTTTTAATGTGAATAATATATTGCTTAATCGAAACTAATGCTCTACAAACTGTGAATAAGTATAAAAAGGTTTAATGTATTACCAAACATACAGCTTAATATTCAGGATAACATCGTACAACTGGCAAGAGCTTCCCTGAGCTTTGCTTTAAAAAACATTAACCGGTTCCATTACTGAATATCTATAGAACAACCACCTCTCGCTCTGCAATTTTGAGTTCACCTTTACGAGTCTCGCTTGAGATATCACGTTCATTTAACCATTGAGTCTTATTCCCACATTTTCGGTCATCCTGACATTCTGGCGACCCCGTCAGTTGCTTCTTAGAAAAATTTAGACATAAATTTAGACAAATAAACAGATAAACATAAAACAAAAACATCTCACGTTATGCAGAAGTGTTACCCCACAAGTTCATATATTCTGTATATTGATCTCTATCTTTAGAATTAGCATACTTATTTTCCTTGTAATTTCTTTCCGTATATTGATCTCTATCTTTAGAAGCTATATACCTATTACCTCTAGAATTATAAGCATTGGAATAAGCATCTTTTCCGCTATTAGCTCTTTTAAATCTATGATGAGAACTATTTCTACCGTCATTATACCTTTGTTTTCCATAGCATCCATTATCATGTCTATAACTTCCAGACCTATAATCCAATTTGTAATTGTCATGATCATGAGCTCTAAGATCATTTTCATGTCTCTTTTCAAATTTGTTAAACGAGTCTTCAGTTCGTTTTGCACTATACCTGCATAATGGTTGGGAATTTCTTTGCTCATTATAGCTACCTCTGTCTGATCGTCGACCATCATAATTATAATTATTTCGACCATGATAGTAGCCTCTATTTTTGTACCTAGGAGAAAAATGTGGATTATACATTGCTTTTGAAGTAGGTGAAGCACTTTCTAGCATTTCAAATGCATCATTAGATTCAACCATATCCGATTAGTCATCAAACCTTCACTTTCTGTCATATCTTGAGGTATCAAAGAATCGTTAATCTCAAAATTTTGGGGAATCTCTGATTCATTTTGGTAAGAATTCTCTGAACTCTGTTTCCCATATCTATATTTATTGTAACTTCCATGGTTAAATGACTGTTTAACATATTTTTGACCATATCTATTATTGATTCTGTTATCAATTGGTCTATTAAAATTTCTGTTCTTTCCCCTATAATCGAAATTCCTACGGCAGTCTTTTACATAGCCTTTTCTATCATGTGCAGGACTATCAATTTCATCAGATAAAATTTTGCCCATCCGTGATCCTGTATCTTTTGATTTATTTTGTTTGCATTCCTTTACTAATTTATTTATTTCTTTTCTTATTTTCAAATTTCTCACGTGATTCAAATCAATTTCATCATCATCTATGACGCTCGCTAAATTAATCAAGGAATTATTTCCTGCATTATTATCATTTGCAACTATATTATTTTCATCACGTGAATTATCCAAAAATGACGCTTTCATTTCATTATTATTTCTGGCAGCACGATTTAATTTTATGGTAGAATTCTTCAAAGCTTCAGTGCAACCTACTTGAACATCTTTGCGTTCACCAATGATTTTAATTCTGTTCTCGTCTATCGCCAAATTTAATCTGCTAATCACATCATATCCTAATAAAATATCATATGCAAGAGATTTTAAAACATACAAATTTGCTGTGATTAGAAATCCATCAATATTAAATTCATAAGGAAAGTATCCTTTAGGATAAACAACTACTTCATCTATGCCTGACAAAGAGATATTATTTGAACATAATTTTGGAGATCCCATCTTAGTATAATATTCATAACTCAGCAAACTTATATCACTTCCAGTATCAAAAAAGACATGTGCCTTTCCCCCGTTAATATCAATATCTATCATGCAATCAGACTTGGCGCTGTTTTTCCCTTTGATTACTATGAAATTCACTTCTTTGTGATTGGATAATTGCGGGTTTTGGCTCCGATGATTTTGGCTGCTATTATTTATAAATTGTTGTTTTCTTAATTTATCATAATTTTGAGCTGGTAACCATGGTTTTGAATTACTATTTTCACGCATTTTCGACTTCCTATCTTCAAATTGGTGTTAATTTCTATCCATGGTTTTAACATTACGTCTTGCTGTTTCATAATCGTCTAATTTATTTACTAATACTTCAGCGTTTTTAATTTTTGGAAGATCATCGATGAAATGCTCTTTCATTTCCATAGGTAATCTGCGCTTGTTTTGATCTACTACTATTAATTCTTTCAAGTCTTCAAAATTAGATACATCAAGACCGCCTATCCACTCTTCTAAATAATTTCTTAACTCAAATGCTAGATCGCGCCAAGTGGCTGAATATTCTTTCTTATGCAACATTAATTTTTGCCTAAACTCTTCTGGCGTCTTTTAAGAAGCAGGTTTTTTACAAAATCGTAGTCATTTGTTAATGTTTCAGGTTCCTTAGCTATAACATTAGCAATTTCTAACGGAATTAAACTTAATAAATGCATTACCCAATTTCCTTTTACTATATTCATCCTAGAAATTTGTCGCTCAAACCATGATAAATAGATACTAATATCACCCTTCCGTCAAAATGTGGCATTAATTTGAACAAATCTGGTTGCTTAACTGGATCAGTTACTGCCGAACCGTCACTTACACTCGTCATATTGCCTTGAAGCTCAATTTTTCTTAATTCGTATTCCATTTGCAATTCTTTTCCTCTAAGCTTCTTTCTGCTTCTAGCCTTCTTTCTTCTTTTTCTGCTTCTAGCCTTCTTTCTTCTTTTTCTGCTTCTAGCCAGGGATGTAGCGTAAAAAAGACAGAGGGTATTCGCTCTAACCAGAGAGTATACGCTCAAGGCATAGAGTATACCCTAGATTATATATACTGTAGTTTTCATGAGAAACAGAGGGTATACGGTACTCCTTAAAAAAATCCAGAGGGTATACGGCGTATACCCGCGTATACCCTCCACTACATCCCTGCTTCTAGCCTTCTTTCTTCCTTTTCTGCTTCTAGCTTTCTTTTTTCTGCTTCTAGGTGTTTCATTTCTTCTCTCTCAGCAGCAGTGACTTCAAGTCGAGCTTTAACAAAATTTTCTTCATAATCATTTGATTCAGTCACCAACTTTATCAAGTCAATAATTCTTGAACTCTGAGGCGCAACTATACCTAGGTCATCACACAATGTAAACAAATCTGCTTTTCTAGCTTTATTCAGGACAGACATGGTTCAATTTGTTAACACTTCAACAGAACAAAATATTACTGTCTCGTAGGCTTGATTACGGATCATCTCTAATCATTGTACATCAGACGAACAGTTCATTTTTTCGTATTATAAATTTCAGTTCAGGAAAATACTTTTATTTTCTTTTTTTTTTTTTTTTTTTTTTTTTTTTTTTTTGATTCAAGTACAAAATAGCTTCGTTATTCAAATTCAAATCTTCCAAATCATCCAAATAGTCAAAATAGTCCACATCCCGGCCCGAGCCCCTAAAATTGTCGGTTTTAATGTGAATAATCTATTGCTTAATCGAAACTAATGCTCTACAAACTGTGAATAAGTATAAAAAGGTTTAATGTATTATCAAACATACAGCTTAATATTCAGGATAACATCGTACAACTGGCAAGAGCTTCCCTGAGCTTTGCTTTAAAAAACATTAACCGGTTCCATTACTGAATATCTATAGAACAACCACCTCTCGCTCTGCAATTTTGAGTTCACCTTTACGAGTCTCGCTTGAGATATCACGTTCATTTAACCATTGAGTCTTATTCCCACATGTATATATATATTTTCCATTTTACAGGACACTTACTTTGAAATACTCAGAAATAATTCAGGAAAGCAATTTCTATTGCAGTCCTAAGAGCATTTTTTTTGTGTGTGTGAGGGAAGGGGGGTGCATATGTGAAAATTTTAATTGTGATATATAGTTGAAAATTTTTATATTTTCACGTGATACAATATTTATTTTACTATTGTCTTGTCCAGTTCATATTACACTGCTAGACTGAAATTTTCATAAAATGCATCTGGAAAAGTCAGGGAATTTCATTCTCCTATATGAGTAGCAACCCTGAAACATGTGTTTTTGTTTTATTTTGATTCTTTTGTAAAGATACATCTTTTTGTGATTTTTAATACTTAGTTATTCATATGTAGTGTATTTCCCATGATTCAAAGTTGCCGACATATTAGAAAATAGTAGTTTGGTGTGGACTAGAAAAGCTTGCCAATCAAAAAAGTCGCCAAACACCCGTGCATTGTTGAAGCACATCTGTTCAAAAAATACTTAACATGTTCATCCACTCAGCTTTTCAATTAGTAACAGTTGAAAAATTCATTTACACCTGTTTTGACTGAAAGTATGAAAAATATCATAAACAAATGATATTTTGAAAATAAATATTGGATCTATATCATGATACATCCATTGAATATATATCACTGGATCCTGCTAATGCTATATATATATATATATATATATATATATACAGGGTGTTCTGTTAAAGGGGTCCAATATTAATAGGGGTAATAGAGGAGATCACATGGAGCATAAATCAGTATATAAAGCCTGGTCGGATCTCAATAGTTTTCAAGTTACAGCAAATAGAATGAAAATTCGGAAAATTGTAAAAGAACCCTCATTGCTAAACTATCGATAATGCTACATAAAAACGAAGCACATATTTAGAAAGAGCAGAAAAAATCCTACAAAATGACATCAATTGTATTAAAATAGCAATATTTATTGACGAGTTACAAGCCCTGAAACAGTGAAAAAAGTACGAAATCCAATATACATCAAAATAGTTAGTCGTTAATTCCAAAAAGACAACTCTAGCTACAACAAGGAAAATGTAGTAAAATTTGGTCCATTCCGAAAACTTTCGAAAAAGCTTACAATGAATCATATCGGTTTAATTGTGTGAGAGAAATTAATCAGTTTCTTAGTTACAACTCCGCTTTCTTTGACACTAGCAAAGGTTAAACTCCGCCCATCACGATTGGAAACACCGCCTTTTTAATTACTCTCAACTATACATTTTCGATCATGCTTCTTCTGAGATGCAACATTTTTAATTATTCAAGAGTTGAATGAACCAAAATAACTTTACAATAATAGTCTACATTTTAAAGTGGTCTTTTATTGATATAAAGCTTAAGTTAAATTCTTTAAAATTAAACTGGTGATGAAAATTCGGAAATAATTAAAAATATTGCGATTTGTAACTATGCAAGAAGTTTCAGTACATGTTTTACATGGACAATTATTGTATGTATATGTGCATCATAATTTATGATAGGAAATAATAATAACAAATAGCATAATAATTTTATTATAAATAAATTTAAAAAAGACACTAAATTTTAAATTAATTCATACAAACTTTGTAATTTACAATTTGAGTACACCACAGTCTGTGACTTACAAAATACTGTGCCAAAAAGTGTTGAAAATAAAAGAAAAATGACAAATAAAGAATTACATTCCACGTACTTTATGACATATGTGAAGCATAGTCTTCTGGCCTGCGCTGCACAGTTCAATGTCGGAAGGCAGACGGACGGACATTATTATAATAGGTGTTCGAAGTTGCGCCCATTAACAGAATCGCACAGCCGACAGCGAAGTTGTAAAGACTGGCGAACACGCCGAAAAACTCCGACGGAGTTGGGAATGTCTCCTGCAGCGACAACGATTCGCGCTAGTAAATCCTCCGGTGTATCCACAGGCGTTTCATACACCAGCGATTTAAGGTGTCCCCAAACAAAAAAGTCTAACGGATTGAGGTCTGGAGAGCGTGCAGGCCAAGCAACAGGTCCACTGCGTTCAATCCATTTCCCAGGATATGTTGAATTGAGGTGATTGCGAACACCTATGAAAAAATGTGCCGGTGCGCCATCGTGCATAAACCACATATTGTGGCGCAATGTTGCTGGCACATTTTGCAGTAACTGCAGCAAGATATCCCGTAGGAAAACCAAGTACGTACTGCCATTGAGTACATCTGGGAGTAAATATGGTCCTATGAGATAATCGCCGAGGACACCTGCCCATATGTTCACACTGAACTTTTGTTGTGCGTTCGACGGGAAAACAGTGTGCGGATTTGTATATGACCATGTGTGCATATTGTGTGTGTTTACCACGCCCTCTCTCGTAAATGTTGCTTCATCAGTAAATAAAATATTTTCCAGAAATTGTGGATTATTTTCTGTTACATTAAGCTACCAGCGTACGAATTCTGTCCGCTGAGCACAATCTGTTACTGATAACAGTTGTACCCGCTGCACATGAAAGGGGTGCATGTTTTCTGCACGCAGAACACGCCACACACTTTGGTGAGAAACACCGACTTCAGACGCAGCAGCTCGTGTACTCGTGGAGGGGTTATCTTTAAAAATATTCAGTACATCTTCTTCCATTGCAGGTGTTCGTACATGTCGAGGTTTCCCTGCATCAATGCTTGCTGTATTAAACGATCCAGTCTCCTGTAATCGTCTATCGATTTTTATGAAGAGTTTCGAACTTGGGCAACGTCTCCTTGGAAATTGCTCACGGTACATGCGCTGTGCTAGACATGCATTTCCATGAGCTTGCCCGTACATCAGATGCATGTCCGCATATTCTTCGTTAGAGTATTCCGGCATAATTATTATACATCAACTTACTACAATCCCACTTACAACAGCCTCCCTTTAACATAACGCCCACTGATGACTGCTGTTTTATTACACTTTTCTTCCTATACACATAGAAAATTTGCATAAAAAGTACTTCTTCTTCATCATCCTGAAAGTTCATGGAGGAAACGCAGCAGTCACGGAGTTTGCTTTAAGACAAGGCGAGAGCTGCACAATATGTCATTCACTTGACCAGACTGAATAATGAAACGGTATTGATAGAGGTTGATCAGAAATGTATAATTGAAAGATATTAAAACGGGGTGTTTACAATCGTCATGGGCGGAGTTTCGCCCTTTCCGAGCGTGCAACAGTACAGAGTTGTAACTAGGAAACTGCTTGATTTCTCCCATACAATTAAACTGATATGGTTTATTGTCAGCTTCTTCGAAAGCTTTCGGAATGGACCTAATTTTATAACATTTTCCTTGATGTAGGTAGAGTTGCATTTTTGGAATTAACGATTAACTATTTTGCTAAATATTTGATTTTGTATTTTTTCACTGTTTCAGAGCTTGTAACTCGCCATTAATTCTCAATATTCTAAAACAACTTATGTCATTTCGTAGGATTTTTTCTGCTCTTTCTAAATATGTGCTTCGTTTTTATGTAGCATTATCGATAGTTTAGCAATGAGGGTTTTTTTACAAATTTCCGATTTTTCATTCTATTTGCTGTAACTTGAAAATTATTGAGATCCGGCCAGGCATTATATACTGATTTATGCTCCGTGTGATCTCCTCTATTACCCCTATTAATATTGGACCCCTTTAACGGAACACCCTGTATATTATATATATATATATTATATATATATATATATATATATATATATATATATATATATATATATATTTTTGTTAATATAAATCCTTTTCTGAAGATTTCTTATAAAACTCCAGAAAAACAAAGAAAACCATAACTGTAATTTTGAGAAAATGTATTTTACATTTGATCATATAAATAAGTCCATCACACATTAATAAAGTTAAGCAAAATGTGTGTACATCATTGAGATAAAAGCAAGTTTAAGAAGAGATTTATTTTGATGCAAACAAAAGAATTTTTTTCTATTTATAAAGAACATATAATTGTAAACTAATTGCTACTAACTCTGCAGTTGCACTTTTCTATGTTTTGCAAAAGTTATTAAAGTTTTACCATCTTATTTATCACAAAGGGGGCCAACTTGGAAGTTTTTGGCATGTGAATGGAGAGTTTGGTAAAATTCATTACAATGAATTGATAATAATCACACATTACTTATTATTGTTTAATTAATAATCTTTATTTGCTTTCTAGATTTTCTTGAATCTTTAATATCAATATTATTGCCAGTGTTAATATTATCAATAAGTAATTATTTATAATAATAAGACTGATTTCAAACGATGAGTTTAAACATTTAAGAATTGTTTTGTTTAGCTTTCACTCCTTCACTGGGACCACGCTAAGAAATTAAGACTATTAGCCAAAAGTGTATTATGCTTATATTATATTATGTATATATGATATATATATATATGGGAATGCTTAAAAAAGTTTAAAACCTTATATGTTTTTATGTGTGTAAGCGTGTATAAGTGTGTGTATATATGCTTATATATTGTATGGACATATAATAAAAAAAAATAAATAAATAAAATAAAATATGGGGTATCATGCATTTAACATAATAAATTTTCACAGATTGCATCATCATTTAAGGATATATATTACTATCTCAATATTCCTCATTGCTTTTTAAATTTTCACATTTATTTACATAATACAAGACTAAATTTTACTATCTCAAATATTCCTCATCTTTTGAAATGTTATTTATATTCCCATTTTTTATATTACAATTTTTTGTCTTTAAAATGTTAATTTAATCAATTGCCCTTTTATTTATTTTTATATAATTCTTTATTTCTTTATTTGTATTAATTTATTCCTTTTCTTTATTTTATTTTGTATTCACTCAGTACTTATTAAGTTTATTCCTAATTTTTCATTCTAGTTTAACTAAAAGTTAATCTAAGTATTTTCTTGATTTCTTCAATCATTTTCATTCCTTTTATTTATTTTTTTTTTTTGGGGGGGGGGCTTAAGATGGCAACTCTAAACATTATTGTTATTAATCCAATTCCAATTTACATTTTTCCTTTCTCACACCAGATGACAGCACAGTTATGGGTTTCACTCAGATGCTCACCTGTAGATCACATGTTAAAATAGTCTTAACTTTGTTTTCCATGCTGATATGCAGTAGTTCTGACTCTTAGTATGTCATTCAGGTATTGTGATCTAATAATTTTTAATATCCTGTATGAGGTGTATCTTTCTTTGGATCTCTTAGCTTTTTATTATCTATTTTCTGTAATGTTTGCGTTATAAGGAGCTAAATTTTGTCATTTTAGGCTTAATGCCTCAGAGTAAAGATAAGAAGTAGAGGCCGAATCCCATGGTTATTTCAGTCAGAACTTGAGGCACACATGTTTCTGCTTTCATCGCCAAAAGGTTGTCTTTTTTGGCAGTGATCACATTATTGGCAACTGTCGGATTTGATTTATGCGAGAGAAACGCCTGATGCAAGAAAGTTTCAGCGGGAACCAGGGGAGAAAACTGGTTTGGCGTGTTTTCTCTGCCCACCATCACGTGACGGTGGGTAGTGATCCCGGCGTTAAGAAAGGGTTGCTATTTCTGAGTCCAGTTATATGAGAAGTCTATGCTTAATGCCGACAAAATTGGATGAAATAACGCATCTTCTATGAATGAACTCACAAGCTCCTCTGACGATTCTGTGAGTCATTCATAGTTTCTTATTTTACATACTGGCTTCCTATGTTCATTTCTAAATCATCTTTAGAACTTTATCAATTTCTTCATATATTTGTGATTTCAAATTTATTATATATATATATATATTACATGTAGCTATATATCATATATATAGTTATTATCATTAACCCTTTCAACCCTGAAGTAGTTTTATTAAATATTAAATAAAGTTTGCAGTTTTTCGTGATCTTTTGACGAAGTTTGCGGTTTTTCTTTTCGCGATCTTTTGACAAAATTTGTTTTTTTTCGTGATCTTTTGACGAAGTTTGCGGGGTTTTTTTTTTTTTTCGCGATCTTTTGGTGAAATTTGCGGTTTTTCACGAAATTTCCGGGATTTTTCGCGATATTTAGATTAAATTTGCAGGTTTTTCGCGATCTTTAGACGAGATTTGCAGGTTTTTTCGCGATCTTTTGACAAAAATTCGTGCTTTTTCAGCAATTCTTTGACGAAATTTGTGTTTTTCCCGCGATTCTTTGACGAAATTTGCGTTTTTCCGGCGATTTTTCTGCAAACGATTGACAAAATTAATTTTTTTCAGTGACCAGTTGTCAAAATTCGCGATATTTTTTATGTCTGAATTTTCGGAAAATTCGGAACAGAATCACCCCTAATTGGCCGGCCGAGAAGAAGAGGAGGAATATAGACTGGAAATACGGTTGCACGCGAACTCGTGCTAAAAATAGAAACTCATTTACGCTCCAGAACATGATTACAACAATAGAAGAGTCCCCAAAAAATCATTCACCAGCTTTTTCGCCACAGTAATTTTTTTTTCGCCAATTTTACGATATATTCACATTTGGCAAGCTGGCAAATGGTTAGCGCAGTCCCTGCTTCAACATGAGACTGAACTGTCCACTCTTTTTTGTATGTAAATGTGGGTGGGTCATTGTAACATCCTTAAAATCCCTCTCTCAGTTACAAAAGATTTGTAAGAATCAATAATAGTGAAAGTCTTTACTGAACTGACGTACTGACTGTAGAATAGGACAGTTAACTTTGTTTTGTCAGTGTTCAGTGATTGCATTGTTGAAGTGTGGGTTCTGTACTGAATTAATATTAGAGAGAAAAATCGATATTATAAGAGAAGTTGAATGTGATGTAATAAAATATAATATTGCTAAAAAAAAGGACATTCTTCCAAATGAATTATTACTTCCATAAAATATGAAGAAATTTTAGAAAATTGGATACTACAAGGTCAGAGAAGTACAAAACATATTAGATAGAGATGATGGATTTGCTGAGATTGATGAAATTCCTTTAAAATTAAGTCTGCTTAGATTATTTCCAATTTTGAATAGTTTGAATGTTTTTCATGTCTCATTGGAATTTGAATTAAAGATAATCTACTGCCTAAAAGTACAGGCAGGGCTGTTAAAAAGAAAACAAAAAATTACAATTTAGTAGTTCATCGAAATCAAAAGTAACAGTTGAAAGTTTAAATTCAACACATTTATAAGTGTGAACCTGTCTAGAAACACAAACGATATCGAGGCAGTACGATAACTCAACCCACACTTTCTTTCAGCATGTCCTCGTCCGATGTGACTCTTTGAATGGCTCCAGATGTGCATGTCCTAAGTTCATCAACATCTGTTAATAGCGGTGGAACAAACGCCTGATCTTTGATGAGGCCCCACACAAAGAAAGAACTTTACAGGACTATTAAAAGAAAAGAAAAAAAAATGTACAACCTTGTTGTTCATTGGAAAATCCAAAATAAGAGTTGAAAATTTAAATGACAAATTGCTGCAGCGGTCGATTGGTCACCGAGCACCCCAGGACCTTGCTTTTCATTAACGCCACCCCCCCCCCCCCACCCCCACAGCCCTGAAATCACTCCATGTGATTTTTTTTTGTGGGGCCTCATTAAAGATCAGGTGTTTGTTCCACCGCTACCAGCTGACGTTGACAAACGTAAGACATGCCAATCTGCAGCCATTCAAAGAGTCACACTGGACTTGCTGAGAAAAGGGTGGAATGAGTTATCATACTGCCTCGATATCATTCGTATTTCTGGAGGAGCTCATATTGAACCCTTATAACTATGTTGAAATTAAACTTTCAACTGTTATTTTTTTATTTCTGATGAACAATAAATTGTACTTTTTTTGTTTTCTTTTAATGGCCCTGTAAAGTCCTGATATTCATTTATGTACACACACCCTCTATATCCAAATTTTTTATATGAGTTTGTAAAAACGCTAAAAACAGTCATATTTAAAATAGAGAAAGGAGAAAATAATCTGGTGTCTACTTTAACAAGATACACAAATTTCAAACTAAGAATTTTCTTTTCATCAAGAAATTTAAATTTTCTGGCTATTGAACTTTTTTAGAGCATTTAAAGCACATATAGACAGACAAGGTGTAAATGAAACTAAAACTTCTAGCAAGAAAAAAATGCTAATCTGTGCAAAAATTGAAATCTATTCCATGAAAATAAGACCTTTTTTCTTGCTTCAACTATGCAGCTGGACATTTTGCATCTGGTCGCATAGTTGAAACAGCATCCAAACAAATCACTCTAAAGCCAGATTGTCCAATCAAAAACCATGTCTTTGGCAACTCTATTTACCACCAGTATTTGTTATCAGTTTCATTATATGTAAATCATGATAATGGATGAATGTGAAATAAATATGAATCAATATTGCTGTATGTGATATTTGCTAGGTTCTGTAAATTTATGCATTGCTTGAATTTTGCTGTGATAGTTTAGAGCTCAAGAATAATGTCAATGGTTTAACCGTTAGGCATTTGAAATTTTTGGCAATGAAAAGAAGTTTTTTAGATGATTTTAAATGCCTCTATGTACAGTGACCAGCAGTTTAGTAAAAACAAAACTTTTTATGCATCGTAATGTACAGACCTGTATTCTATCCTTAGAAATTCAGAAGACTACTTTCCTGATGAAGGGAATTATTGAATTATTATTCTGAAAACTAGCTTCTTTTTAAAAACATATTTTACAATTATATACAATTTTGTTTTGCGTTTTGTTTGTTTTAATCTTTGCCATCTTATGCTTTTGATTTAGCACCATATTAAGTTTAAAATTTTTAAATATGTCTCCATTACCTAAATAATACCATTTTAAGTAATTACTTTTCTTCTTGTTAGGAGGAGGGAGAACGGGGTGAAAATGCTCATCACTATGTAATTTGAAAAAAGCCAAATGCGTTAATTTGTTTCTTAAAAGTTGTTGTAATGCTTTGATAAAATTGTTGGTAATGCAATTTATAGTAATCTTATAATAGTTGTCTCATGTAAGATTGTAATTTGGACTTGTGTATTATGATGTATTTGTTGTTGCATTGTTTATTTAACAGCCTAAAATTAAACAAATGTTTAATCTGAAGTTCAAAACTTTAAATAAATCAATTTTCTGTATTTCAAGATTGAAGGTACTTTATGCCAGCATCTGAAACAAAATCTAGAAAAGAAATTAATGGATCCTGTACATAGACAATTATTGTTTCAAATATTGGGCAGTGAATTTGTAAATAAGTATTTTTCAAGTTATACAGACAGCCCGGCAATTCTGGTAATTTTTCTTTTTGAATTTGTTATTTATTTAAGATTTCATACCTTTTTTATAACTTAACCTTTCATTAAAAGTACTTATTTGTTTCCTTAGGAAATTCTAACTCTAAATGTAAATTAAAAAAAAAAAAAATAAAATTATTGAAAGTTGTGTTTGATTTTCAGTATTTTTTTTTCCTATTATAAAGTTGAGATTTTTTTTATTATAATTTTTTTTAGTCTTATTTTATGTGCTGATTTTAATTTTCAGGCAGTAGTTATGATCATGCATATATGAAGCATGATATAGCATAGCAAAGATATAAATGACATTCTGACCCATATATACAAAATACTTTCCAGGAATTTGTATTTATCGGAAATACAATGGAATTATCTTGGGTATAATTCCATTGTAGTCCCCGAGAATTAATCAGGACTACAATGATAGTACATATAAATATGAAAATCATATAAATCAGAAATGTATCAGTGGTACTTTATTCTATTTAAATTGTAAAGGAATAATTTCTCAACAAGTTACAAAATATTTGCATTCAAATATGCCAACATTTAACATCTGTATGTGTATCTGAAATATTTTAAGTCATTAAATATAATAGGCAATGAGAAAGATGTACATAAATTTTCAAAAAAAAATTTCTGCAGATAAACAGTTTTAAATATTTCTCCTTATCATATAAGTTGTTAGTTACTTTTGTGTAAGTACCATAATATTTAAACATTTGAGTACTTGCAGACCAGGGACAGCAAACCTATAGCACTCATGTCATAGATGGGATGTGACAAAATATTTTTGGCATGATATCGATTGAAGTTCTAAATCAAATTATATAGTGAAATTACACAAACACAAATTTAGGTTAGCTGAAGCTGTTACTTGTCATTTGGATTGAATGGAAATTGAAAAAAATTAAATGCCACTTATTTAATTCCGATGCACTTCAATATGGGCTCAAAAATTTTTTTAATTAAAAGAAAATTTGGAGAGTATTGGATATAAAGGATTAGCAGATATTATAAGCAAAAAGGACAATGATAAAAATATAGTAACTTGGGATATAATTCCAGGCACTCAGAGCTGTTTAAAAAAGCTGCATGTTTGATATTTTGACAATTTTTTTCTCTACCTATGCCTGTGATAGTTTATTATTTTTGGAAATGCATAATATGAAAGTCTCAAGCAGAAACTGCTTGTCAGATGTTTCCAGTTCTGCTTGCGTTCTGTTAAAAGTAATTAAGTATTTACCTGATAATAATTAATTTGTCATTCAAGATGTAACATCAGAAATTGCATTAATTTTTTTATGACTTTCTAAAATATAACAACTACATCTATATTACCCATATTTTGTTAATCCTAAATAACAAAATTTCAAGTAAGTTTGGTTTATTATTGTTTGTGCATTTTATTTTATTGTTTGTTGGCACATGGATGTGAAAATGTTTGCCATCCCTAGTGTAGACAATCAACTATCGTAATAAATCATTGAAAAGATTATATTCTGTATTATTTAATAACTTGACAAAATACAAAAAGGTGTTTTTTTCCTCTAGTGCTTTTGAATACAATATTTGAAAGAAAGTATTTTAAATTGATTTTACTCTAAAATTAAAATTAGTAACTTCTTGCATTATTGTGATGCTATCTGGTTGTATTATTGGCGGCTAATGCATAAATTAATAAAAATACTTAAATGGGAGTTTTAATTGAATGTTTTAAAAAGAATTATTTTGTAAATGATTACCATGTTTTAAATAAGCTTTTTAAAATTTTAATTTATTAAATGGGAGATTTAATATATATATGTAATGAAATAGAGGTTCCTGGGAATAATTTCGTCGATCTAGTAGAGATATAGATGAAGAAGACGAATGTAGCGTAACCCTACGGTGCTTATGTCTAACGATTTCTATTACGTAATTGATTTAGCTGTGCTAGATGTAACGTTTGTTACATTATATGGTGTAGCATGGAGTTGGAGCATCGATGTAAGAAAATGTAGAAAATGAAAATAGATCAACAACTTTACCTATTCATTTGAGCAGCTTAATCTTTGTAGAAGTTCATCGTTTCTCATTAAAGATGGGTTGCAGTCGTGTGGCTAATGGTAAAAACAATGGATGAAGATTGGGAATTTCTTCAGGAGACAAGTAAAGAAAGCATTTCTGTTCACAGGTTTTTATTTAATAACATTGGGCGGCAGTTCTCACAAAAAATACAATGCAATGCCATCGATAATTTTGATGTATCCAACACCTATAATCGTTAGTAATCATTTTGATTACATAAAAAGGTAAATCTTTAGAACGAACGACATAGTGACAGACACATAGCCAGGGGGCAGTTTACACTTCAAAAACTCAGCAAATTCTGATCGAGAATTGTGCATAGCTGCTTTTTACTTCCTAAGCGTAGGAATACAAAATTGATGTAGTACACACTCTAAACCAATTAAGGCGTAAAGATATCACGCCATGAAAAGAGAGCAGACAGAGCAGCAGATGAATAATAAAGCAAAACAGAAACCCCGGAATTAAGCACAGGAAAGTAAATTCTCAGGTGGAATAAAATGAAATGGCTACCAAAGAACATTCTAAAACGCGAAAGATTGGAAATAGAACATTTAATTTAAGAATACTAAAAGCGTAATAATTAAATGAATTAGACAAGTGAGACATTAAATTAAATGGAATTTAACAGAATTAATGATAGAGATTATTTAAGAATAAGGATTTAGTGAATATAGAGTAGTAATTTAGAATAGTACAGGGAAATTGCAAAGGAAGATTTAATATTGTAACATACATATACATATATTGAGTTTACCCCAGACACTTTTACAAAGGTGCTTATTGGTTTAAAAAATGCTTTTTTTCTTGCTCCTCAATCAAAAAATGACGTCCCTACTGCCATTTGTATCTAAAATGTACTGCTTATTGTAAAAATTGTTTCATTTTATTGGCTTAAAAAGAGTACTCTGACTGTTAAATATTAAAAGTGTCTTTAGAAATCATATGTGTGTCTTTAAAAATTAAAAAGATGCCTTTAAGAATCTAAAAAGCAGTAGTTTTCCACCACCAGCCCTCTGCCTAAACTCTGTCCTTTTTGCCAAAAATTTAGCACTAACAGTGTCATATATGATGGTTTTTAATTCAAATGTTTTTATGTGCTAATTGATTCCCTCCTTCAATACAATTCATTGTAATTTTCTTTGATATGGATGAGTCCATATCATCCTGTATATTTGTTTAACATCTGCAGTAAATGCAAATATGTGTGTTGTAAATCTAATCATTATTGAAAAGAGGTAATCTTGCTACGCCCCTCCATTATATTGTAATAAATTCAATGAAATTCCGCTGTTGTAGGACAAGAGGCATCAAAGAACACCTAAAAGGGTGTAGCAATATACGTCTAAATGGGGTATAACAAGTACAAGATGAGTAATGAGTACTTCATTAGTTATAATTTCAGTCATATGACTTATTTCCTTTTATTCAGTTAAGAAATGTTTATACATCTCTACGTAGTCAGCATCTACTTGTATTTTATTCCATAATGAATTAAACTTTCTAATAACAATGTTTCTAGATCTGACTGAGTATGCTGGATCTTTCTTCAGTCACATTTTAACTATATATTTCCCTGTTTCATCTCTCTCATGTTTTTTCAAAAAATGCCTTTCACACATTATAGTTTCTCTATTTTTAATTGGTTCTGAATCACAATTCTCAATTTCCCAAAAGCTTCTCAAAAACCTATCTAAGTCAATGCTATCTTTAATAGGTCTACAATATATTTTATTTACATTAGAAGTTGGTACATTCCTACTAGCAATATATTCAAAGATCAAATTCTACAAAATTAAATTTCTTATCTAAGAGGTACATTTGGCTAGGAATTAAAATATCATAAAATATTTCAGCTCTCAAAAATGCATCAGTATTACTTGGTACGTAAAATTTTTCTTCTACTAATGTTATTATACCAAATTTCTGTTTATTTATTTTTAGCCAATCAGCAGGATCAAACTCAGTATCGAGGTATAATTAAAAAATCCAAATAGAAGCTTTTGCATGCATTTTTTTATATTGCAGTAACTTTGGAGTTAAAATTCATCAAAATATTATTTAATCCTGATAAACTCTATTTTGTGTAATCCCAACTTTTCCGTGCATGAATATGTCAAGATTTTGTACATTGAACTTGAATCGAGTAGACACCATAATAGATTAATGTTTTCCCTCTCATCTCTTATGTAACAAATGGCTGCGTTCAACAAAACACCTCTTTTTTAGGTATCTCATTTGATTTTTTTTCCTGTGTAAAATGAAGTGTTATGTAGTGACTCTTCAAACAAATATTGCATATGTACTTTTATTTGCGTAATTGCCATCTTATGCAGAGAAAGACAAAGCAAAAATTATTATTTTTCCCTATCTTTCTCATCAATTGAGAAGTTTTATATATATATAATCAGGGCATACAGAAAAAAAGATAAATTTGATAAAATATAAATTTTTTATCAGAGTTAATTGAAAAACTTGTGAAATTGGAAACTAATTTCATTTTTTTTTCTTTTTACTATCTATAATAATATTTTTTAATGAAAAAGGAATTAAAATTTTAAAAATAAAAATGATGGAACAGGTGAATTTTTGAATTATTTAACTTATATAAGTCATGTTCAACTAAATTTTGGCAGAAAATTCCTTAAAAATTCTTTGCAGAGTTTTGTTCATATGCACACACATATATAGTATATATATATATAAACCAGCAAAAGAATATATTTGACTTGAATTAGCACTTCCCCTCACAAAACAAGAAAATAAGAAATATAACTATTTAAAAAGTTAAACATTTCAATAAGAAAATGTAGAAAAAACCAGGTTGCTGTCTCGTCAACAGTTATATTGCAAAAGCAGCTTAGCATTTAAAAAATATAAAATATGTGTTAGTGGCAATGGGTTTCGGCTAGAACACTGAATAGCAAAATCAAAATGTTGAACACTTGAAACCTACATATCAGATGTTCTCTCACCGGACCCTATGCCATAATATTAAATGAATGCCTCACCTGGAACATAGTAAAGATGCAGAGTTATGTTCATTGAAAAAACCACACTCTACCAACTCAGCCACACTGATACATCCAAAAATAAAACTATCTAAACAAGACAGAATCCATCTTCAAATGACCAATCCAAATTCATTCCAGGTCTGTTTCCAATAAACACAGCACATCATCATAAAACTGTCCTTAAACAGGCTTTAGGCAGTATAATTCATTCACTGGCATTGAAAAGTACACGATCGATAATGAAAAAAGTCTGCAAAATCTGAATACTTTTTCATAAAATTAAGAGTAATATTGTTTTTGTAATATATATTACTTCTATAATAAAATAATTCCTTTTGAAACAGGTGTTTACATGTACAAATTCTAAAAAAATGATATATTTGACTGATAATGATATTAATGTAATTAAATTTATGAATGTTGGAGGGCCAGTGAACAAGTTGATTAACATTAAATGGGAAACTATTGCATTTATTGCAAATTGAAATCTGTACTGTATTTCCTATTAAAAAATTTAAATCAAGATAATCAGCCACAAATTCATTATCATTTTTTTTCTTTAATACCAGAGATTCACGATAAATTTCTTGAGAAATTTTAATAAAGTCACCATCGAAGTTTAAAACAATCAAATCATCAATGTATCTATAAGCGAGGAAGCGAACATCAGCTGTATTAATACTGTACTGAAACTCATAAAAAAATAAGTCAGCAGCTGTAGATGAGTAACTGATACCCATTCCAATACCATTGATTTGCAAGGATATTATTTTAGATCCTGTATAAACATAATTATTGAAAAGACAAAAACGATATAATTTATAAAACAAGTTAAGAGTTAAAATCTGTAACATCCAAAACCAATTCCACTGTTTTTAAGAGTGCCTCCTTTAAACTACCAATAGGAATATTAGTAAATAAATTAGTAAATTAAATTAATAAATGCTTTTGAAATATAACCCACTGCCAACGAGGCTATAGCATATTTTTTCTATATTTTCTTGTTGAAAATTTTAACTTTTTAAATAGTTATATATCTTATTTTCTTGTTTTGTGAGGGTGAGTGCTAGTTCACACCAAATATATTCTTTTGCTATTAATTTGCTATAATTTCAAGTGCAAGTTATTTAAAAATATTCTAATAGTTAATATTTCTGGGTATTGCTATGTGATTATGTGAAAAATTGCATATATGTTTGTGCTAATAAAAAGAAATAAATTTTTCACATGATACTATATATGAATATTGTTTTCAACCTTATTATTTCCACCAATTGGTGCTGGTGTAGTTTTGCATATGACCTTTTTATTTTTAATGGAAAAGTAGCATATTTTCCAAATTAATGTGGGGTACTGGGCATAAAAAAAATGAAGATAATAAAAAATTCCCGCCGGCTCGGGCCTACAGGCGGAGGTAGATTTCGATGTTAAGTACTAAATTCTCCAACAAAACTTAAATCAAGATTAGAGATAAAACCCAGTTTCTTCACAAAGAGCGAGCTGTAGGGAGCTAAACTTTTTGTGAAAATTGTAATATACACGAATACACACACACATATATATGGAATAGGTTTAAAAAATGGCTACAAAAAATTCAGAGAACCTTAAAGTGTTAAAATATGTTAATATTTCCATAGTCGGGTTTTTATCATGTTTTAATACATTTCTTCAAACTTACATGGCGTTACATATTCACCTGCTGAGGTGCATTATATTTCCAATATGACGCAATATACATATTTTATTAATTCGTCAAACTATTTATTTTGAGTTTTCATGCTGAAATCTTGCTCTAGGAAACTTATGACGTAATATTCAATCTGTTTTCAATTCGTCAAACTATTTAATTTTACACGGGAAAATTTTGCAAAAGAAAAGTAATTGTTGTGGTGAGAATTTTATTATTTGTTTTTTTTTTAATTGTTGGCAACTGCTATAATGAAAAACTTTTATTTTTTTCCTGCCATTGTTGTGTAAGAGCTGGTTTTATCAGAATCATCTTAAGACAGTATTCAAAATTTTGAACCCTCCCCATTTCCACCCTCTTGGGCTGATTTCGCCCATTTTCAATCCCCGCCGAGATATTAGCCATTTCAAAGTTGTTGGCGAGTTTGAAGATGATGCATGCATAATTGCGACTTTTATCGTGCGGACAAAATTTAGTACATACATACATACATACATATATATATATATATATATATATAAACTTTTTAGGTGGGCGTGGTTTTGGGTTCCTGGGGTCTTATAATGAAAAGTTATGAAGGAATTTTTCAAAAGTCGCACCATGGTAACGACTGCAATAGGTAGTATTTCTTACGAAATCTACCTAAAATTATCAAAATTGTTATAAAATTTCCAATATATTATTCTGTGAATGAAATTTCAATTTTTCTGAATAGAAAAAAAAAACCTTCAAAACAACCGCCATCCTTAAAAAAAAAAGAAATTCCCCTTTCAAAATTTTTTTTGGTTTAATTCTGAGCATTCCCATCTATAAAACTGTTTCCAACATTAACCCTACAGATGTTTGTGAAGTTTGACCTATTTTGTTTAATCTGTGTATGGATTTTCTAAAGTCAATCTTATGCATTTTCTAAATTTTTAATGTTTTCATATAGGATAATGTTCGTGCAGATGAAAAAGAAAAGAAAATGGCCGAACTAAAAAATCTTGTTATGTCAGTTATTGATGGTGCTGTACAAAAGAAAGGAACTAAAAACGATTCTAAACTACAATCTGATTTAAATGCTTTCTCTGAGGATATCAATAAGCTGATTGGTTCTGACATTAAGGATCAGTCATCTGAGGTAACTTTTTGTTTTGTCTTAAAAACCGCTTTTTTGAAACAAATATTTGTAACACATTGTGCTTATTTATACTATACAACACAAATGTTCACTAGAATTGTGAAAGACTGATTAAACTGTGCTCGTGCTGTCACTGTATGATCATTAAATTATCAGAAAACTTTCAAATTATAATAATTAATTTGCAGTTTTAAATTTTTAAAAAAGGTGTTTACTTGACATAAAAAAAAGCTTGATTGTGCTTTTTTATATAGGGCAGTTGATGACAGATTTATGTAAGTCATCATTTTCTTAAATGTTCAAAATCAAATTATTTAGTAGAAAGCAACACGAGTTTTTATGTAGCAAAATATCTTCTGGTGCTATTTATTCTATTGGAGTTTTTTAAAACTGTGTTCTTATTAGTAATATTTGATATATCTAAATACACTCTGTGCAGCTCAGTGGTAGGGGAGGAAAAAAAGGCTGAATTCGGAATTAATTAGAGGAAAGCTGGAAATAGTTTTAATCTATTTAGTTTAGGTCTAGAATGAATATGGTAAGTTTCCCCCCTCGTAGTAGGTGAGCGTTAGAAAATATGTACAGATTTATAGTAAAAAAACACGTTTTTTAAATACCATAACAATATCTCAAAACATCTAATTCTATCAAAAACATTGTCAGTACAAATGTTGTAGAGCTTAAAATTCTGAGTAAAATGAGTATCTACACTTAATATTTTTGTTGAACATTAAGGTCACAATTCTACTTTAAAGTTTTAGACCCGTTGTCAGGGGATTGAACTCAGGATTAATTAGGAGAAAACTGGAAATTGTTTTAATCTCTTCAGTTTAGGTCTAAAATGAACGTACTATGTTTTCTTCCTCGTACTTGGGTGAATGTTAGAAAATATGTACATATTTATTTTCGAAAAACACATTTTTTTTTAATTACCTTAACAATATCTCAAAACAGCTAACTCTATAAAAAACATTGTCAGTACAAATGTTGTAGAACTTAAAATTCTGAATAAAATGAGTACCATCATTAATATTTTTGTTCAACATTAAGGTCGCAATTCTATTTCAAAATTTTTCAAAGGAAGAGCTTGAAGCCAGGAGGGACCAAGTTAAACTTAACAATATCTCAAAATTGCGGCTTTAATGTTGAACAAAAATATTAAGTGTAGGCACTCATTTTATTCAGAATTTTAGGCGCTGCAACTTTTGTACTGAGAATGTTATTGATGGAGTTAGATGTTTTGATATATTGTTAAGTTAACTTGGTCTCTCCTGGCTTCAAGCTCTTGATTAGCGATTAAGACAAAACTTTGAAATAGAATTGCGACCTTAATGTTGAATAAAAATATTAATGATGGTACTCATTTTATTCAGAATTTTAAGCTCTACAACATTTGTATTGACAATGTTTTTTATAGAGTTAGCTGTTTTGAGATATTGTTAAGATAATTTAAAAAAAACGTGTTTTTCAAAAATAAATATGTACATATTTTCTAACATTCACCCACGTACGAGGAAGAAAACATAGTATGTTCATTTTAGACCTAAACTGAAGGGGTTAAAACAATTTTCAGTTTTCTCTAAATTAATTCAGAGTTCAACCCCCTGAGCACGGGTCTAAAACTTTAAAGTAGAATAGTGACCTTAATGTTCAACAAAAATATTAAGTGTAGGTACTCATTTTACTCAGAATTTTAAGCTCTACAACATTTGTATTGATAGTGTTTTTGACAGAGTTAGCAGTTTTGAGATATTGTTATGGTATGCCTAAAACATGTTTTTTGACTATAAATCTATACATATTCCCTAACGCTCACCTAGTATGAGGGGGGAAACGTAGCATATTTATTCTATACCTAAACAGAAGGGATTAAAACAATTTCCAGTTTTCCCCTAATTAATTCCGAATTCAGCTCCCTAACCACTGAGCTAAAATTAGTGATTGAGAGCACTGTTACCTTAAGTCTCATATAATGATTAAACAATAAAAAAACTTTCATCCTGAATCTTTAAATTATTTCTAATTATTAAGAGCATCATACATCTATACTATTCAATACTGTTATTATGATGTTGTGATTATATAATAATTTTGTGGTCCATACGAATTTTAATTTACAGATTTGCAGAGTCATTTCTTTCTTTTTAATTGATATTATTTAAAATAAATTTGAAAAGATGAGAAAAACTTGGAAAGATGTCTATGGAAATTGAAATTTTGATATTTCATAAATTTGCTATGGAATGTAATGGAAAGTTAACCTACAGCTTTGTATTACAAAGTCAATGCTCTAGCAACTGGGCAAGCACCTTTCCATTAGTATTGAATTGAAAAAAAAAGTCAGTTCAATACCTGATATTTTCATTTTGTTAATCATCATATCTTTATTTTTATCCAAAAAGCATCAATATACAGAATAAGCACTTAATAATAAAAGAGTGCATTTGAATGTTCTACCTAGTTTAGAATTCCATAGAAAAATTTAATTTTATCATTTATTTTTAAGTCCAGTTGACTTGAAGAAAGAAATAAAAATTGGACCACTGTCATGACATAGAGTATATATTGTTTTATTTAAATCGCTACTTTTGGTGTGTGACTGAAAAAAAAAAAAAAAAAGTAAGAGATTTCTGCTGGTTGGTATAAGCTTTTGTATCAGTGTCCATCAGGTAGATTATTTGTTCTCTATATTAATGCTGTTTTCTTTTTTTCTACATATTTGGTCATCAACTACAGTTCGATTGTTATAAAAATAAAGAAAAAAATAAGTCATTTATTATTATCCTATTATAAATCTTATCATTAATATAGCTTTCTTGAAATATTAAGATGGAGCAATTTCAACAATTAATTTTATTAATCTATATTCAACTAATGATGAAAATGCTCAACATGGAATTCAAGCTTATAGAGTTAATATAAGTTTAACTACTGTTTACTAGGTTTTAGCATATGCTTATTCTGATTTTGATTAAGCTTGTACTGGAAAAGAAGGTTTGATTATTTTTCTTTCTTTATTTATTTGAAAGCTTGAATGAGAAAAATAGTTTTATTTAAATGCACTTGTTTTAATATTAGTACATTAATTTACAAAAATAGTAAAAACATACTATTAATGAATATCATATCTTTTTATATCTAAGAACTAAAAACATGCCGATCAACTTATGAATTTTTGAAAAAAAGGAACTTTATCACTGTTTTCCTGCAGTAGAAGTAAATTTCATCTCAAAATCTAGTGATATCTTCAGGGATCACCCTAGAACATAAAAAAGGGCAGGGCGCATATTACAAAAAAGGGCATTTTTTTTTTTTTTTTTTTTTTTTTGTAAAGGGCACATTATTTAAAAAAAAGGGCATTTTTGTAATAACTGCATACTGTTTAGAAAACACATTAATATTACTTTTATATAATCTCAGAAATAATACACTTTCATATCACGTGAGAAACGCAAATTTCGCTAAAGGATCGCGGAAAAACGCAAATTTCGTCAAAGAATCGCGAAAAAACTTGAATTTCATTCAAGGATCACGGAAAAAACGCGAATTTCAAAAGTATCAAGGCATAAAACCAAAAATTTCGTCAAAGAATCGCGGAAAAAATGAAATTTCGTCAAAGGATCGTGAACAAAAACGCAAATTTCGCCAAAAGATCGTGAAAAAAATTCAAATTTCGTCAAAGGATCGCGAATAAAAACGCAAATTTTGTCAAAAGATCGCGAAAAAAACCTCTCACAAATTTCATAAAAAAAATCGCGATAAAAAACGCAAATTTCATCATAGGATCACGAAAAAAAAAAGCAAATTTACTCAAAGGATTGCAGAGAAAATGCAAAGTTTGTTATTGGATCACGGAAAAAATGCGGATCTCGTCAAAGGGCCACGGAAAAAACGCGAAACTCTTCAAAAGGCCGCGGAAAAAACGCATAGTTAATGTCGCGAGGGGATCACCCCCCCATTCTGCTGTAACCTTTCAGAAAATTTTCTGTGAATTTCAGATTTTTTTTTTTTTTACTCATAATCACCCCTTATCTGTACATAAGTTCAAACTATATACTTATCGCAGAAATTGTGAAAAATACAGCATAACAGCGCCACTTGTTCGGGCATTTACAACAAAACTTAATCAGCGTCTATTTGTGTCAACGTCTAACAGAATATGAAGTTTGAGGAAATTCCTTTAATTAGTTCTTCAGATATAGTTATCGCGGAAATCGTGAAAAATGCAGCACAGCAGCGCCACCTGTTGGGCGATTTACACTGAAAACTAATCAGCTCCCATTTATATCAAGGTCTAACTGAATTTAAAGTTTTATTAAAATCCGTGTAATAGTTCTTGAGATAGAGCACCCATAAAATTTTTGTCACGTATGCACAGACCGGCAGACTGTTTTCTAAAAACAGTCAAATCGTGTTCAGGACGTTTTAAAACGTATAAATCTGTCGAAAACCGGAAGTCGAAAATTTTCAAGAATCCAATAATGTCGTCTTGTAAAGATAGAAGAAAGGAAGGGGGGGGGGGATTCCGTCTTATCGTTTGCATTTTCCATTCTTTATTAAAGGGGCATTTTGTCACAATTTGAAAAAAACTTTGAAAAACAATTATCAGACTGATATGGCCAAAGAAATCCAGATGCGGACCATATCAGCAGAAAAAAGATTAATGGCCGGCCCAAATCTAATAAGAAAATCGGCCGTGCATCGTGCCAGGCCGAGCCGACCAAAAAATTAAACGGGCCTATAAGAAAATTAAGTATTTTCTGAACGATCTTTTGTCTGTATTAAAATATCGAAACGCCATTCGATTACATAGTTTCTGAATAAGGGCACCTGTTATTTTTTTTTTTGCGTTTCTGAAAAAAATGAATTCAAATATGTGTCAGAAAGTGGATCTTTTAGATTTCAGCGTTAATAAATTACGGAGAAATATTTTCAGAAATGTTTTTATTATACAGCTTAAAAAGTTATGATGTTTTTAAAGCTACTTTTTTCTTTTATTCTAAATTATTATATTGTGTATTTTTTGTCATAATAACACGTAATCTAAAACGTACTGTAAAATTTTCCCATAAATATGTGCGCAGTATTCCTTAAAATAATTTAATTGCGTATCTAAAAGAAAATTGGAATTTTTTTGCAGAAATTGAGTTGGGCTGGAAAGGGCCCGATTTAATTGACTTTGCACGGGCCGGGTCGGTCCTGTTTTCACTGATTTCTTTATAGGCTGGGACGGACCGAATCGAAGTTTTTTCTTTCACGCTGTGCCGAAGCATAAAAATATGGTCCGCACAGACCTCTACTTCAATGCATAGTTAATTTTGTTTTTTCTTTCTTCTGATAGTAAATTCTAACTCAACTATCGTTTATTTTTATCTGACTTTGCAGATTCTGATTACGTGATATACCACGTTCAAGAAAAATGTTTGTTTATTGATGCGTATTATGAATAATCTTTGAGTACTTGAGAATGAGAATGTAGTTTAGGTATTTCATTCTGTCATGATTTAATTTATAAGCATCTAAAAGTAGTTTAACAGTTGAGCAGTATATTTTAGGAGTTTTGTTTTTGGTTGTATTATATGTGAAAGATAGGACGATAGGAGGGTAAAAATGGAAATAAATAAATGGGTGGAAAACATTTATTTTGTAAAAATCCCGTACTTGGATAAAATATATATACAGAACGCCGATTTTTTTTTTCTTTTGAAAGTAGGCTATTTTTGCGCTCTGCCGAGAGATTTGGGAACCAAACTGCCTTCTGATGCAGCTTTTTTGTCTCATGTAAATTTCCTAGTTAACATTTTTGCCGTGAATTCCGCCATCCCGTCTCCCCTGCGCCTAAAGGAATTTATTTATTAGGGATGCGGAATCAACACTCCGCATCCCTAATACATAAATTCCTTTTATCAATAATTTTAATTTGTAGATTTCGCCTAATTCATGATTAAAAATCGCTTTTATAGTTTGCAAGATATCGAGTAGAGAAGGAAAGGCGGCCGTACTTTTAAGGCGCTACTTCCCTCACGCAAAAGCACCCACTCGCTAATGTTAATCCTATGGGTGAAATTTTTGAAATACCTAGTTTGCATTTCAATACATTTTAAATGATTTTTTTGCGTTAAATAGCTAATATCGATCTCCACAAAGACCGCTTTTTATTTTACGATTTTGTTTTCTTTTTTCTTTTTTTAAATGAAGATATTTGAGACTTAAAAGAAAGATTTTATCTATTGAAAAAGATGACCGAGTGGAAGTTTAATTTGTGTTGGGATAATAAATTAATCATGAAATTTAGGACGGAATTTAGATCTCTTGTAATTAGTGTGGGGGGGGGGGGGGGGGACTGCTCGGGGCACTAAAAACTATGAGAAGGAAAATACACAAAATTCTTGATTAAAATTTAAGTTTCTTTACAATATATCGACCGCAGGGCACCGAAAAAAAAAAAGAAACGTAGATATTAAAGCCGCCCTTCCTTATAAGAACATTTATAATTTATGTAATTTTACCGTATGAAAAGCATTAAAAATAATGGAAGTACCTTCTCGATATTTTCCGTGAAATAATCCGTTACTTTAGCACATCTCTTTGTGTATTTAGGCTAATATCAGACGAACGTCTTCTTGCACGCTTTTTTGCTTACGTATTACGTAAGCAAAAAAGCGTGCAAAAAGACGTTCGTCTGACATTAGCCTTTAATATATTCACGTTCATTTTCCCTTTTCCTATGATTTTTGAATGACATTTTTAAAACTTAAGGTAACTTCTTCCTTTTTTTTAGAAAAATGGGTTGATTTGACTACAGAATAAAAGTAAAAATTCTTTTTCTCGATTTTTTTTATAGACTTCCTGTAAGCTATCACGTGGTCAAAGATCAGAACAAATGGTCATAATACCATTTCACCAGAGCTGGTGAGATGAATCAATGACAAAGAATTTTTTGCTTCAGTTACCCTTTTAAGTTTTGTTCAATGGAGGTCTAGTGACATACCACAGAGAAGAGAACAAAGAGAGTGGGAGGAAAAGGGGAGAATTACTCCAGACTTATCAATCTAAAAAGGAACGATAGTGGGGAATTTTTGAAAGTACAATACAAAGAAGGCAAGATTCTACCTTAGAAAAAAAGAAGGGCGGATTTCTACCTGGAAAAGGGGCAAGAAGGGCGGGATTTTTTTTTTTAAAGGGCACGAGGGCGGGCCGCCCCGCTAAACCTCTCTAGAGTGATCCCTGATATCTTATTGAAGAAAATTTTTCTGTGTTTATATATGTTTATCTTTTCCTCTTTATTATTCTAGAACTTCTTCTATTAGTTAGTTTTATTTTATTTCTCTTTTAGACTAAGTCAAAAAAGAAGTCTAATAAAAGTGATCTACCTGAAAAATATTTAAGCGAGCTCCTGGGGCATGATCAGCATGCTATTAATTATGTTCTGCCTGCCTTGCAAGATCAGACAATAATTCTGTCTGAGTTACTCAGAAAACAAGTTTGGCCAGCCTGTATTCTTTTAAAAGAAAAATCAAAGAATGTGAGGTATTTAGTCATTTTCATTTATTATGTATTTAGATTTTTTCCTTGTGTGCATAAATAGGTACAAGTTAGTATAAAATAGATAGGAAAAACAATAACTATTTCAGTTCTATTTCATGTTATTGTTTATTGTTTTCATTTTATCAAATAAATTATAAATTGCATATTTCAATTATGTTTGTCTTTTTCAAATAATGTTGAAAAAAATCTCCAATTTGACGTGTGATATAATTTTTTTAATTAATTTATTTAATCAATTACAAAATTGCATTGCTTTATGTTAAATATTGCAGTGCTCATTTTATTTTATTTATTTAAGAAGGAAGCGGTGGAGGAGGAAAGATTAAATTAGATTTTCTTTAATCTCTAAGCTTGATTAAGTTTTAATTAGCTTTTAACTTTCATATTTCACAACTTTAATTTGTTTGAGTATGAAAGTTTTTATTTTCAGTAACAATGAAATTCAGTTGATTAAGAAAATCCTGGATTAAAGGATATTAAAAATTTGACAGCTCAAGAAGTAGTTTGGTTTAAAGTGTAAAATTTCTTATTGAGTAACATAATATTTGCACTTCTCACATTCTTTTCATAAAGCAATGTGTATGTATGTGCATTAAATTCTTGTTATTTATTTTGTATTTTTTTTTTTTTTAATAGAAATTTTGAAAAAGTTAAGGAAAGATTTCTTCAGTTATATAAAGGATTAAGTGATTCGGATGATTCATATGATGATACTATTTCAAATGCTGTTAGAAAGGTAATAATAATCGTTATGATTGTTATTTTATGTGTGAGTTTGATTATGTCTGAAACAATAACTTTTTATATCCCCTATCCTTGTATTTTTCTTAAGAAGACACACTTGATATTGAAATAATTTTTAGCTTAAAAAAAAATCAGGCTGACAAGTTATCACTAAAAAATACAATCTTGGTAAGGGGCCTTGGTATTAAGAGACAGATTTTGCCAATTGGTGATGGTGCAAGAAAAAAGATAGCAATTACAGGGTGCATTTCTTAAATCGCCTTAAGAACTTAATAATTAAGAGCAAATTATTACATGAATTATAAAGAGCACTCACCTTATCATGTAAAGTTAATTGTATTGTTACAAGAAATATACAATTGTATCCCCTTAAGTAAGATAAATATTGGGCTTATTGCCTTACACTGACATATATCTCAAATATCCACTCTCAGACAAATGACCCATGTGAAACCATTCAGTTGTTCAAATTTTATTTCTCAGTTTTTCTGGTAGAAAAATAATTAAGTGATGTATGTGTCAGTAATATGTTGTTGCATTATGAAAAAACAGACATATCAGTTTGTAGATAAATGTTTCCTTTTTTCATTTCTAGTCATACAAGGATAATTTATGCTTGAAAAGTCTAGATTCTAATGAAAATTCCAAAGCAACTACTATAATTTTGACAATTTGTAATTCACATGGCAAAAAATTTCAAACTCAGTATGTTCCATATGCAATTGCTATGCAGCAAGTTTTTGCAAAAAAATCTAGAAAAGCCTCTGGTAAGAACTTACTGACATGTATTATTTCTTTTTCTGTTACGACATTTGTTTCTTTTTCCCTTCTATTTTTGTATTTACTGAAATTTAGACAGCTAATGTGCTAATTAAGTGTTTTGCAGTTAAAGAGATGAGCTCAGATACAATGCATTTATTACTTTGCATTGAAAAATCTACTGCGATAAGTTAATTTGTTAACAAACAAGGCTGCAGTTTCTACATTTTTTTAACAAAACTACATATTTAATAGCATTGTTATGCATAATTTCAACAAATAGAGAAATTTTACTTTTTTAAATACAGCAAATAACATTTTCGGGGAAAACAAATTACAGAAATTATGTGTATTTTTTTATCCATTAAAAAACTTTCTCTTTTACAAGAAAGGATGTAAACAAATTAATGTAATTTGAAGTATTTATTCACATTAATTTCTATTTAGACTGTTTTTTACCTTTCTTTTTCTTTATATATATATATATATATATATATATATATATATATATATTTATTTATTTATTTATGGGAATGAAATGTTTAATTAAAAAAAATAAATAAGATACCAAATTCACATTACTTATTCTAAAATAATTATTTCAATTCTACATTAACTTACATCATCTAAATATTACAGTATCAGTGTCTAAATATTATTGTCTAAAAAAGTATCTTAAAAATAATCCATCTTTAACAAAAAAATAAGTTCTTAAAAACATAAAATCATATTTATTTATACTTGAATGTTTGATTTTTATACTGTAAAAATTGTTTAGCTTTATAACTATTGTTTAGCTATTGTGTTTCAAAATTACCTATTTCAATTATCCCCTCTTCTTTTGTTAAATTAAATTAATTTCTTTCTATCTAATGCAAAGAAATCATTTAAAAATATTGAAATTGAAACTAGATGTTTGAAAAAAATGATGCATTAATGTAACATTAGCTTGCGAGTGTCTTTGTGTTACTAGTGTAGGCTCTTAAAACTAAGGATTTGCTTGTATATCCTTTTTATTTGTACATCTTTCTTTCTTTTTTTTCTTTTTTTTTTTTTTTTTTTTTTCTTTATCATCTTGATAGACATGTAAATCGTGCTTTACTGTATTAAATTATTTTTGTTTTATAAGGTTTTGGGCAAAAGTTGAAATGATTTTTCAAATATTTAACTTATAAAATAAAGAAAAAAAAACTGCACAAATTTCATGCCAAATACCACCTAAAATACACTGTTGTAATAAATAAAAAATATATTTTTTTAAATGTGATTTAAAAAAAAAAAAAAAAATTGGGAGTCAAAAAGCTAAAAATGTAACAAAATGAAATGTCGCCAGCATATCTGTCAATTTGTAAGGTTTAACCTTAGGATGTAAGGATGTAAGTTAGATTATAAGTTTGTAAAGATGATGGGTAAGGTTTTGGGTAAAAATTGAAATGCTTTTTCAAATGTTTAACTTATAAAATAAAGACAAAAAAAACTGTACAAATTTCATGTCAAATATCATCTAAAATACACTGTTGTAGAAGTATTATCCCAACATTGTTTTTTTCAATTTACGAAGACAGATTTGTCGATTTCCATGATTTCCCTTGGCTGTCCTTTTTTCATTGGTTGCAGTTTCATTTTTGAGATTGTTTATATTATTTGGCACAAAATTTCACTTTTTAATGACTGATTTATGTCAAGGACCCTATAAATAAGGAATACTATATTGCATCCTATAAAATGTGAGGTTGTATAAAAGTTGGTTACTTATGTATGTTTTTAATTATCAGGGGTGAAATGTTTTGCTTAGTTGATGCATTTATCTTTCTTTTAATGCTACGCAAACGACGTCATGGGTAACAGCTAGTATACAATATGTAAAACTGAAATTAAATTTTTGAGGTTTTTCTCTGATTTGAAATTTATGATCTTTTCTGACTTATTAATATTTAAAAAATTAAAAGCATGTGCAAAAGACATTGATGTACAGCATACTACGAAAAAGAATTTTTGGTTAAAATTAAATCCTTTTAAAACTATTTAAAGAATAACAACAGCAAAAAAAAAAAAAAAAAAAAAAAAAAAATCAATGATTTTTACTATTTATTTGAGTTCTTTCTTTATAATTTTCACTTCACATATAATTAAATTTAATTTTGTGGTATCTTTTAGTATTTTTGATTTGAGCACAGTATTATCTATATTAAAGAGCATTTTCTTGAACATCTTTTATGATGCTTATATTTTAATGATGCATAATGAAGTACACCATGAAAAATTGTAAGGTTTTCAAAATAAACAAGTTGGCAGGTGTACTGTGCACCCAGGACTTTGACTATTTCCATATAATGTGTAATTTATTTTAATTTTTAATAATTTTTTCTGTACTTTGTTTCCTAATATTCTTCTGAGACTTATGAAATGTTACTTAACAATTTTAGATGAAGATTTTGCAATGGCTTCTATGATGACTGAAAAAGTTCTCAGGCTTTGTGCGCTAAATAGTGAAAATTCAGTTAAGATTGCTGATAAAGTTCTTCAAGAAATTGGCGAAGTAGACAAACAGTATTTGAATCACATTTGTTCTGCTTTGTCAGAAAATACTGTAAGTGTATTATTATAATTCTTTTCAATTTTGAAAGCTGTAAAAAATAAATATTGGTACAATATTAAGTTATGCATAATTTAAGCCTCTATTAAAAATTGAAGTTAAATATAAAAATATTGCAAATAATATGTGGTATGTGAAGTGAAACAATTTATTATATTATACCTGCTCATAGAAAAGCTAATATTCCGTAATTGGATCCACAGGCAATGCTAGTGATAAACAAAATTTATGCTAGCAAAAATATTGTTTTTGTATAAGCATTTTTATAACCAGGCAATCCAATCCATGCTACTGTGGTTAAAGGTGCTTGGTAAAGTCAAGTATTTCAATCTGAAACCCGACCTGAACCCGCAATGAAAGGAAAGTAAATTCTTTTTTAATGCTATTATGAAAATTAATCAAAAATTGTACCTCTAATACCATTTTTATGTTTTACATATAAGAATTAACTTGTTTATATTCTTTAATGTTCAAATATAGTAAAACCTCTGGGTAGCGGACACCTCGGGATCATTGAATAGAGTCAAACATTGCGTAGGTTTGTCCGAATAATCTAATTTTCTTTCTGTGGATCGGGTTCACACTAGAAGAATTCTTGCGGGTCATATTTAACTTTTTGCAAGTCAGACTGTTGAGATTTTCACAAAAACTTTGAGCAACTCTATGTTTCAGATGAAAATAAATATGATTTTGAATATGAATGAGTATATATTCAAATTACTGCATGAGAAATAAAATGTATATAAGAAATTTGATCATAGGTTATTCTTTCTTTACGAACCATTTTCTCTTATTTCGAAATATGAAAAATATTATCAACATTTTGTTTTCGATACACACAAAAACACATTTATTGTATTTGCGATACTTTATGCACATGTTACGTTTGTGTAGATTGAGAGGTGCCCGTTATTCAGAGATATTAGCATCCAAATATATAAATGTTAGGAATTGAAAAAGTGTCCGCAAAATAGAGGTGTCTGCCGTTCGACAGAAAATCTATTATGGAATGTCTTATTGTATATAGATTTTTAACCTGAAAAAATATTTTGGACATTCTTTTGAAATTCGGGTCAACACAAATCCGACCCGCAAGAGTCAAAATCCAACCCAAAACATTGAAAATGAACCTGATCCACAGTAAAAAAGTGGAAGTCAACCTGACCCAAAACGCAGGTCGGGTGTGGGTAAAAGTGAGTAACCCAACCCGATGTAGGACTCTAATGCCTGGTATACCTCCCGGTGTACAGAACATAGATGAAAATAGTTTTTAATTGAAAACTCTAATAGATTTTTCCACATTTAGTATATTTTCTTAGATTGCCTACCAACTACTATGACAAAAAGCATTTTTGGTATTTTCGTATTAGGCACATGTAATCAGTCAATCATGAATCATTTCACGGTTTATAGTAACCTTTGTTGTTATAAATTTTTTCAGTGTTTAAGCACATAATCAGTGGCGTAGCCAAACCCCCCCCCCCCCCCCCCCCCAAATGAAGATCTGGTTTTCTGAATCACGGATATAGCAGTAAAAATGGCTAAGACAGAATCACAAAGAACCTATGAAATATTCCGCTTTAGACAGGTGTTCATCTTAGAAGGTATAATTCAAAGGTATGTATTTCACATGACTATGAACTTTTCCGGTTTAAACAGGTTTTCATTAGAAACACTTTCCATTTTCACACTAAGCATTAAAACTGCTAAAACGCACTCACTCTATCTGTAATGCATCTCTGAAGAGCATGAATGTATTACAGAAATTCTGTGAAGATGACTATCTCAAAGGAAAATAATTCAAGATTCCACGAATAAAACACTATATATTTATGTTGGCTAACGTTTGAAACCTAGTTGAAATGGAACTTGTTCCAATTGTGATTCCTTCTTGGCAGGTTTTCTGCGAACACGGAATCTTCTCGTAAATGGTAATATTTTAATGTCCCGAGACCGAAGGGTAATTATACAAGTATACCTGCTATTTCGTTTTCACAAATTTACTGTAACTAGATCAAACGTAAAACTTCTTTATCTTGGATTTCGATGGACTTAGTGTTGCAGACACTTATAGGAAAAGACGAGTTTACATAAACTCAATAACAAAACATTGGTTAAGTTTCGTGGTCCTTATCTTTGTTCACTTTATAAGAGACAATATTATCAATTACTTTAAATCTGTTGCCTGCAATTAATAAAAGTAACTTTATTTTTGAACTGGTTATTTGTTACCACTTTCAAAATACACTGGTGAGAAAAATTAAAGGAAGAACCATAAAAAGGTGCTTTATATTAATTCTATTAAAGGGACTTCAATGAAAGGTGATTGGTTGGTAACTCAATGTCAATGTTATTACGTAGTCCAATGGGATTAACTTTCACTACAGAAATATATGCAATTTTTTCAGCCCGTTCTTTTGGTTCACGTGCCAAAAGGAGTGCACGTGGATGATTTGAAGTCTAATTTCAAGGATTGTACGTGTAGTCAGGGAAACGTTTTGCTTGTAGTATGTGGAATATGTCGTCCAGAAGACATTTGACCGATTGTGAGAAATGGCCATCAATAGGGAGAATATGGAAGGGCAGACAGACACTCTCAGAAATTTTTAAAGACTTAAAAACAGCCAAAAGCATTAATGTCAAGAATCTGGAAACAGTTTAAAGACACTGGTAATGTGCACAGACAACGAGGTTAAAGTAAAAAACGTGCCATAATAGATTCTTAAGACCTTTATTTGGCAACGATTGCTAAAAGAAACAGGCAACTGATGTCAAATCAGATTGCAAGGTAGATCGCTGCAGCAACAGGAGCTTGACTATCCAGATTTACTGTTAGTGACAAGCTGCATAAAAGTAAACCTATGATTTCTATTCCACTAACTCCGGCAGCAAAATGCGCCCGGTTAAAGTGATGCAGAGATCATCGTCATTGGAGAACCTTGGACTTTAGCCAAGTTCTCTTTATCAATAAATCTTGATTTTGTTTGGAGAGTTATTACAGACGTATTACCATATGGAGGGGAAAATACACGCAATACGGCTGCAAACATACGTGAAAGGATATATAAAGATCGTGTGATCATAGTATAAGCGGGCATCATTTTGAATGGTCGCACTGATCTACAGATTTTTACCAGTGCAACTGTGAATGCTGAAATATACAGCGATGAGGTTCTTGATCCTCATGTCAAGTTGTTAAAAGGATGCAATCGGAAGATTTGGGATTTTATGCTCTGAATTCAACTTATCTTTGACCCCAATTACTACTTGTGAATACCTAGTTTAACATTGCTTCAAAAAGTTTCATTGTGGCAAGAAGAGTTTTGCATATGGAGAGTGACATTTTGTCTTTAACAATGGGAAATCGAAAGCATAAATCAAAGCTAATCCACGTATCAAAGTCCGGAGCTTGCTGCTGAACTTGGAGGATGCTCTAAAACTGTTTCGAACCATTTATAATAAATTGGTTGGGAAGTACAATTAACAGAAACCACCAGTATTTTTTACACACCTTAATACTTCGAAAAATGTGCTAATCCATCACAAGTAAATTTGTTACAAAAACTTAACTTCTTTAAAGATAACCAAATATCTGAAGCAACTATTAGATCGAATAGGGTAGCAAAAATTGCGAGACGTGAAACATAGAAACCCAAAAGAATTATGGCTGTTTTAGACAATTGTAACAAAACTATTTTTTCCAGCATGAACTATATTTGATGAGTGTGTTTCTTACATTACTAGTTTCTGTAGCTGAAATTGCAAGATCTTTTCTTAAAAATTAAAACCTTATCTCAAAAACTCCTATCAGGAATTAACAGT
Organism: Maratus speciosus; assembly: GCA_963932465.1. Classification (NCBI taxonomy): domain Eukaryota; kingdom Metazoa; phylum Arthropoda; class Arachnida; order Araneae; family Salticidae; genus Maratus; species Maratus speciosus. The sequence goes on from OZ010792.1 coordinate 531,463,891, forward strand.
TCACGCGATTGACACTTATGTGAAATCATTATCCAATATCTATTACAGCACAAGTTTTTAAATAAATGGCAAGAAATTAAGCATGGAAATTGCTATTTTAAACTTAACCACTTGATCCTAAATTTATTGTAGGCAAATGTTATCTAATATGAAACTTGATTTAAATAAATTTAACTCTTCAGTATGCACTCAGTTTTTTACATTATAGCATTTGTAAAATCTCTTTCACTGGTAAATTTTAATGTAACTTCAATGTATTATTAGCTGCAGTTATAGAGATTGATCTTACTTTTATTTTATCTATGCTTTTTTTTTTTTTTTAATGAAGAAATTAAATAAGGATATACTTAAATTCTTAAAGTTACTCAAAATACTTCTATTATACATACACAGTCAATCCTTTCAAGACGCATTCGCAAAGGACTGAAAAAAAGTTCTATTTTAGACAGGCTTTCGTTTAAAGTGTAATTAATTTTATTTCTAAGATAAACTACCTCAATAAGATCTATTTTTCGTTTAGGTGGATCTCGAAACTCTTCCGTTTTAGACAAGATTATGTTATAGAAAGATTCCACTTTCAGAGGTTTTACTGTGTTTCACTAAAGAGCGGTGAAAATCAACTTTCAGACAGGTTTTCAGCAAATTTTACTTTATGGAAATTCTTATTAAGACCATGTAACAATTCCGTTAAAGGAAGGATTCCGTTATAGGTTATAGATAATTACTATTTTGACAGGTTTTATTATTCATATAACATAAATAAGTATAGCTATATAAATACACAAACTTGTAAAACCTGCTTGTTGAAACCTGCCTATAACGGAAATCTATCTTAAATGGAAATGTTCCATAGTGCTATCGAAAAGGATACTATACAATTATGCCTGCTAACACAAAACCTGTGTAAAATGGAATTTTCACCAACATTTGCGATTTCATCTGGACAGATTTTACTACATATATAACCTGAAAGAAAAATTCTGGACCCCTCCCGAAACGAAATCCTGGCTACGCCACTGCACATAAATTGATTATGTATCTGTTAAATTAGTGCTTTATTTATTTCTTTGTGAAGTTTTAATTTTGTTTTGCATTTCAGTTTTGGAATATTGCACAGAAACAAACAAATATTGACCTATTAACATTGCTTTAAAAGTAAACGGGCTAATCTTCTTTAACTGAGTTGCACACAGACTTAAAAATACTAATGATTAGGACTGGGGAATTATATCATTTCAATCGCCACTGGTGAATGAATGAATTTTCTGCCAAGGCAAGTGAATCTTCAGGTAGCGTTTGAAGTGCTACAAACTATAGAAGATATGCCATGCATTGTAGTAATAATTTACTGCTTTTGCAGTTACATACATATTTTCTTAACAATTTTTAACTGTACAGTGCATCTTGTGATCTGGTAAAATAAATCCTTGGTTGGTAAGATTTTCTGAAAGTTCCCCACCCCTGCTAATGATTTAAAATTATTTTAAAACCATAAAATATCAGTAAAACGAAACATAGTTTGTAGACAAATTGTGTTTAGAAGTACATTTTCTTTCTATTCGACAGTGTAAAAATTTAAATTGTCTGAGGTTTAAAAGTTAAAAAAATTGCAGTAATATTAAAATTTATTGATCAGATAATTTCTACTGTCAATATGACATCAGCATTACTTATGGACATTTTTTGCCTTATGATATAGGTATTTCCTTTTAGAAGAATTTAATTCCCCCCCCCCACCCCCCACCCCCCACCCCCCCCAAAAAAATAATAACTTTTGACACAGAAATTTCAAAAATTCTTTTTTTTTCTTTTTATTCATATATCTTATTTATTACTTAGGAATCTGTCAGTGAGTCTACCAATATTTCTTTTGACAAGAAAAATTTATCTAAAGCAATCTCACTTGTGAAAAGTTGGATTTTAAGTGTAAGTTGTATATTTTGTAGTCTGTATTTCAAGACAGAATTACAACATTCAAAATCCTTTTAAATTTTCATGAAGTTGATTTTTTAGAAAGCTTTATATATGTCTAAATATTGCTATTTTTAATATAATTTTTTGTAGGGTTTTGTGAACTTCTTGAAGCCTGATTGCTTGTTATTTATTTGGGATCTGTTATTTTACTACAGATGGGAAAATAAAATAATTTATGAAGTATCAGTTGCATTATTAGGTTTGTTGAAGCCGTGGTTTATGCAAACTAAAAGCCATAAAGATATAGAAAAGGTATGATATTTATTATTATTTTTTTAATAGAATAAATTTTAAATATAAAATTGAACATATTTTTTGCACATTTATGAAATATTTTTTTCTCCTCATATTTATACATTTTCTTTAATCTTTTTGTTTTCATTTGTTGTATATCTGTATGTTTCTGTTTGCTTGTTCCAATGAAATATGGTTATTTGGCAGCATTGTTTCCTTTTTTAAATGAACTTCATTAATCACTTCATTGGCTGCCCTGAGATAAGTGTGTGTGTGTGTGGGGGGGGGGGGGGGGGGTAAGAGCACTGTTTCCCCATACCTGTTGCCGGTGAAGTGGTTAATATAACTAAACTGCAGAATTTAAAAATTATTCAATATTACCTAAAATTTGTTTTCTCTTCTGTTTGTCGTGATTTTGTATAAAATTTATATATATATATATATATACATATATATTTGTGCAAAAAATGAGTATTTTTGTTAGAAAATAAAACAATATCAATCACAACATCTAATGGCTTACTCACAAATCTTAGTTTACTTACGTTGTAACAGTTGACTCGCTCAGAGTCATTTAAATCAGTCAATTTAAAGATTGATAGAAATCTACATTGTACAACCACTGAACCTTTTATCGTGATTATTAGTTTTTTTGTATTATTAAGACAGTTAAAAATGTGTTTTGTTTTGATGTTATGCAAGCTGTATGTCTGTAATATAATTTTTATTGATGCTATGGTTTTTTTAACTATGCAACTGTAACTATATATAGATTATATTTTTATTTCGTAGTGTAGATTCTTTCTATGGTAAAACATTTTTTTATCATGATACAATAATGTATATAATTTTTAATTATTTTTTCAATTAATTTTCAGCAGTGAAATTATGCTCGAAATTATTGAAGTATTATATCAAATATTATATTGAAGTATTATTATTGTATTAGTAATCACGTATTATATATACAATAATGTAATTTAAAAACTTTTCTGTTATATGTTGCAATCAATCTTTTAATTTTTATTAAATTCATTTTTTTTTTAAGACTCCTTCTTTCAAAATGGTAAGGTTTAGAAAAAGGATTTTTTAAAATTATCAATTTAAAATTAACTTTCAGATGTCAAGAACTCATGATACTTTTAGTGTTTCAGATGGGAAAAAAAATCCAAGATTTCATATTGGATTATTATAGCTCACTGATTTTGGTGATATTAATGTTTTGACTCATTGTATCTGTGATTCATCTGAGGGGCTCACAACTATAGTAGACCAAGTCCGTTTTGGAAAAAAAAAAAAAAAAAAAATAGATAGTCCATTTAGAAGCATAAAATTTATTTTATCTACTCCCACAGTAAACCCAAAAAGTATGTGAAAATAGACTTACTTTACTCTGGGAGTGGATAAAACAGATTTTAAGCACCTTCTAAATAAACTATCTATTTTTTTTTTTTTTTTTTCCGAAATGGACTTGGTTTACTATGGTTGTGAACCCCTCATCTTTATCCTATTATGAAAACTTAAATTGGAGAAACACCTTCTCATTCCTATGCATTATTATTGTTATTGTGCATTTGAATCGAAAATACTTAATAAAAATAAACTTTGACATAAATAAATTATCATTCTTTAAGATTTTCTTTTCTTTCTTTGAGAAAGAATGTTTTATTTTTAAAATATATTTCTAGTTACAATATGCAGAAATATATCAATGAATACTCAAGTTCCTAAATAAAAATATACTTGCAATTGAAAATGTTATTGAACATGCTCAAAAATAAATTTAATGTGTCAGATATACATTGTTTTGAATTGCTACTATTGCTTGTAAATATTATTGAAATAAATGGGTATGATTTTATTGGATGGGAAATTTATATCAGATATTTATTTATATAGTAGAACCTCGATTATTCAAAGTAATTGGGACCGACCCTCTTTCAGAAAATCGAAATTTTTGGATAATCGAGAATGCTTCAATTTTAAGATTAAGGAGAAATATATGCAATATTATGGTAACAAGTGCTTAATAAAAATAAAGCAATAGCAAAATAGAAACAAGAATAAATTACCTGAATTTTAATTTTGAAACTAAGTATTTTTTACATATATCACAAGGGTTTGAAAAAATGTTTTGTTTCTCGCAGTTTTGATTGCTTTTGCTTTGAAGCTTTATCACAGAGTTTTTTAATATTATTAGCTCACCAATATCACAGTCTTTCTGCTGCTCCTGCCATGACAAACCTTTGAAAATTATTCAAAATCTTCAGAATTGCTAATTTTTCCATTCCACTCCACAGCATACGGGAGCTCGAGTTAAATTCAAAGTACCTTTAAGAAAGGGGATCGAAAATAAAATATTTATATGCAATCGCAGTTCAGAAAGGAGCGCTTGCATACAAGGAATATGATACTTTAAAAAAAAAAAAGCTTTCAAAATGGATTTTGCACAGAAGGAATGTGATAGTAAAAAAAAAAAAAAATCTTTAAAAATAGATTTTGGTTAACCAAGAGTTTTGGATAAAAGAAGTTCTGCTGTATCTATATAATTTTCATTTGAAAATCATTGTTCTGCAGATAATTGTAATTATAGTCTAATGTCAATCACATCACATGATTAGTAGCATTCAAAGAGTTTTCAGAATAATTGTTATAAGGGGCTTTATTATAATTTTGCATATTATGTATCTTTTATCAAAACTTATATCTTCCCATAATTATTGGCTTTTCTTTAAGATTTTGTTATTAGCTGTGTATATCCTATAGACATTATGCTACATGTATTGCCCAGTTATTTATCTGGAAAAATTGTAATTTCGATTTTAAACAAGCATTTTGTTGGTAATAATTTTAGATAATATTGCAAGTTATGTAAAATTTCTTAAAATCTTAATTTTGAAGCATTATTTAATTAAAAGATGTTATTAAAGATGATCTTCCCAAGGAAAATTATTTAGTTAACTGAACATTTATTGTTGTCCTCCTCCTCCTCCTCTTGGCTTTAAGATAATTTCTTTTCTCCTATCAGATTTTATAGAAATAATGTTAAAGTTTTGTCAGTTCTTTTAAAGGATTTTGTAAAATCTGTTCTGGCAATTTTCTTAACTTTCATTATTTTCAGGTTTTTACTGAAGAGCCAGGTTTTTTATATCTTTTGGATATCCGTCAAGCATTAATTCATGTTCATAGAAAAGGCAAGTTTTCTGAAATTCCTGGAATGAATAGGAATATTAAGTTTGAGAACCAGGAACCTTCAGCTGCCCCTCCTCCAGTCCTTCCCCCCCCTCCAAAAGTTCCTACCCCGGTACCACAAAGAACATTTATTCCATGGGTTCCATATGATAAAGCCAAAGCTAAAGATGTAAAAATAACCAAGAGTAAATTGGATTTCCCTTTTGATCTTTATCTAGATGCTGTGCGATTTCTTCCTGATAATTCTACTTTCATTAAGGTAGGTATCGTTCATATATACATGAGGGGACAATTTTATTATATATATATATATATATGATAAGTAATAAATGGAGTCTGTCAGATTAATAAGAGAGAGAGAAAGAGAGATTAATAAGAGACTTTAGTAATTTAAATGTACTCCCTAATTGTGTTACTGTCTATTAGTCTATTACCTATTATATGACTCTCTAATTTCATAAGGTTTTCATAAGCATATATCTTCAATTAATGGACTTTTAATTTTTACTTATTTCTCTGTTACTAGTTTCTTTTATGTAATTTCAGTATTGCATCCTGATTTCAGAAAAGAAGTTGAGATATGTATTAGATAGCAGCAACTTTTGCCCATATATAGTGTTGCCAGGTGTCCCGTGTAAATCGAGACTTCAAATACTCTGGACACCAGTATTTTAAAGTAATTTTTTTTACTTTATTGCCTTTCTTCACCTTAATCGCCTTAGAAAAATCTACGCTTAAAGATGGTGAAAAATAAGCTGTAAGAAATTAGGGGTGTAAAGAGCATTTGGAGCCCCGATTTATGTGGGACACCTGGCAACACTACCCATATACCTAGAGATAGCAAATATTCAAAGGGCACTTTTAAGGAAAAGTGACATGAGTGCTTGTTTTCATGTAAGGGAAACCTTTAAGACTTTTCACTGTTACTTATACAGAATTTAATTAGTGAATTTAGTTAATACACCCTTAATAAGATAATTTTTTTCTTCAACCGCTGTGTATTTTTAATTCGTTTTTGCTGTAAGAATTGGTCCTATCAAAAACTTATCCATATAAATGTTGAAGACAATATTAAGAAGATATATGATAAATTCATGGGGATTTTATATCTTGTGAATTGACGGAGTTATGGAAATTTTTCTTCTTCACCCCCCTTTTATTGTTTTTGTTTTTAATTTTTTTTGCGGTACGAATTGGTCCTATCAAAAACTTGTGAATATAAAAGTAGTAGATAATATTAAGGAGATGTATAATAAAATTAATTGAATTTGATATCTTGAGAATTGACAAAGTTACGAATTTTTTTCTCCCAAAAACACTATTTTTTAATTATTTAAAAAATAGCCCATTTTTAATTTTATCAAAAATCTGTGATGCATAAATTTTTGGCCCTATTTTTAGGAGTAATAAAAACTTTAAACTGATTTGATATATACAAAATTTAAGAAGTTATGGGGTTTTTTCTATTTTCACAAACCCCCTCCCTATTTCCAGCCCCTTGGCCCGATTTTGCCCATTAACGAACTTGACCGAGATTTTATGCCCCTTGATTTTATGTATCAGTTTGGAAGAGATTTGTGCAGAATTGTGGAAGTTATCGTGTCCAGAAGAAAATGATATATATAGATAGATGCATAGATAGATAGATAGCTTGATAAAGTTTTTTACTGAGGGTGGTTTTGAGTTCTAGGGGTCATGATCGGTGTAGATCTGCAAAAAATTTTCAGAAATTCCAACATAGGAATGACACCAATAGGTAGTATTTCATACGAAATCTACCTAAAAATCAATTTCGTCAATTGGTCGCAGAAGAAAATAAATTTCATTAAAGGATTGTGGTAAAAACGTGAATTTTGTCAAAATATCGTAGAAAAAAAACTCTAATTTCGTAGAAAGATCAGTAAGATAATGCAAATTTCATTGAAAGGTTAATAAGAAAACGCAAATTTCACCGAAAGATCGCAGAAAGAAAACACTAATTTATTCAAAGGATCGTGTTAAAAAAATGCAAAATTCGTCAAAGGATCGCATAAAAAATGCGAATTTCGTCAAAAGTTCATGGTAAAAAGTGCGGATTTCAACAAAGAATTGTGATAAGAAAATGTGAATTACGATTGGGGGAAAAAAATTGTGAATATCCTGAAATGATGGCGGGAAAAAAATCGCAAATTCCGTCAAAATTTACTGCACTGAGCCAAAAAATTGGAACCAGGCTCTTTTTACAAATGTAAAAAAAAAAAAAACGCTGCGAAACGGAAATAAACTCTAAAAATCGTATACAAATTTTCAGAGGAAAAAATTTACTATATTGAGTTGAAAGACGGAAACCTTATTCCTTTTACAAATGTCAAAAGATGGCTGTAAAACACAAAAAACCAACCAACCAATCTCAAGATTAATTTAAATTTTGTGTGCTACGATTTCTCATTTTCAAAGGTTGGCAGGTCTGATAAAGCAGAACATAATAAACATAAATCTATCAAAAAAAGTTGTAGGTTGCAATTCATATTTTTTCGAATATTAATTTCGTAATTCATATTATAAAATTTTTAAAATTGCAAATTCAATGTATTTATGTTTGGGTTTTTTAGTATTAGAACCACACAAAAAATTATCACATTAAAATTATAATTTGAGGAGATATCAATTAAAATATGAAAATGTAATTTAACATTACAAGCTCTAAATTTTGCATGTTTATAATTCAAAAATTTATCATCCAAATGACTTAAAGTTTCGTTTCTAGGCATAGTTTGAACCAAAGATTTAAAATATTTTGTCAAAATTGGGTGTTGTCGTTGAAAAAAACAAAGTTTGGTCTCGTTTTGATATGGCCCCCTAAGCAAATTTTATGTACACCAGTTAAAAGTAGACTTTATTTCCAATAGTTTGGTACCAGTAACTTTCTTCTATTATAATTGGTTACTGAGTTTGTAGGGGGTGTTTACTTTTTTTTACACTACTATACCTTCCCAATATTATTATGGTCATCAAGGATTATAACCTTAAAGTTTCTTCAAATGATAGAAAAAGAAGCAAAAAAATAATGTATATTTATAAGTAAAGTTGATTTTCTTATAAGATGGTCTAGTTAGTGTGTCAAGTTAAAAGTCTTAAATCATGCATAGATTATGAAATACCATGATTTATACTATTCTTTATCTTTCCTTCCCTAGTTATAAAGTTACCACTGAGTCAACTATTAACTTTTTTCTAAAAGAAAATTTATATTTTTATAACAAGTAAAAAAAAAAAATCATAATTTTTAATTATTATGTAAAATATTTCGGAAATGATGAATTTTCTCTGTCAGAATAGTAAGGGAAAAGATGGAAGCTTATCTTGTAAATTTCACTGTAAACTGCATCATCAATATCAGATTTTATATCTGGTTGACCCCTGAATTTTCTTTGCATTTTGGTAGTTTAAAAAGTCATTGAAAAATATGGTGATTATCTTAATAAATAGTACATAATTAAAATATTGTTTCATATAAAAATAATTTTATTTAAATTGTCTCTATTTGATTTTAGATTGCCATAATTTCAAATTTATGTATTTTTATATGTGAAATTGTGCATAATGCAGTTGTAAAAAAGAAACAAAGTATGTTGAAGATTGTATTAATGTTATCATGGAAGACGGTAGTATTCGAGTGACGCAGCCTTAAGCCTAAAATCATATCGTATCGTTAAAATCGTATCGTATCATAGAATTCGTAGATGGCAGAACTCATATATACAGCTAACTCGACATCAAAGAAAATGCGAAAAGCCGCCTTTTAATAACTCAGCAGATATATGTCTTATTGTTCTGAATTTTCTAGAACAGTCTTATATCTGCAGTCTAATCGTATACTGAAATTTTTACATTTCTACATGCAGTATATTTTGAGATCTAAATAGCCATTTTTAAAGTGAAAACGTTGGTATGATATCGAGGAAGTTCCTAATTTGAAAATCTCGAAAACGGTTCTAACGATTATTTTTAAATTGATACATGAATATAAATGTGATTAAGGCGAGGTGAATAACACTTTTCTTTTTTCTGGGAAAACTCTCGTTCGTTAAATAATTCGATTTTTTTTTCTTTCGAAAATGACACGGGCGATTTTTTAAAAATCAAATAAATATGTTTCAGATGAACCAAATAACAATTTACTTGTTTCCAGCAAGACTCTTGTTCGTTTTATAATGCGCATGAAAAATCGGACTATATTTCTTCGCCATTCTATGGAAATTTCACCGAAAATGCATGACACTGTATTCATACACATGCTTTCTTTTTAACCACTTTTGGGGAGAAAAATTTTGTCTTCCCATTGGCTGAGTGGTTAAGGGCCATCGTCTACTGATCTTAAGATAGGCAGTTCGATACTCTCTGGTACGTGTTTTCACATGTGAATGTGTTTTTTTTTTTTTTTTAAGTCTGCTAGTTGACCATTATTCTCAGTTCTTTGTAATTTTTTAATTGCTATTAAGTTAAATAAAATTACAATTATAATGACGCCAATTTGATGATGATTATTTCTTGGCAATTTTTCAACAATAAAAATATTACCATAAATTTTATAAATATATTTAGTTTCAATCACTTTACAAAAAATATACATTAATAATTATTATTTGAATATAAATCACACGATCAGAAATGTAAAAAAATAATTCATTTCAGCTCTTCTTTTTATAATATCATTTTTTATTATTATGACGGTCAATCAATATATAATCACTGACATCCATAATATTATTATTATTATAATTATTATTTTCCTTGCATAAAAGCTATTGTGATGTAATAATTCTTTTATAATAAATAATTTAGTTGAAATGTTTTATTTATAAATATCAATGAAGTTTGATAACCCCGAGACAATTGTTTTTATTTAACTTTGCAATATTTACAGTTTACATAATAAGCATATCAGAATTCTGGTGTCGCCATCTTTTGACGCAATTGCGTACTACATTTTGTCTCTTATTCGGAAAAAAAAAACTAATGCTCTTCGCCACTTTGAAAGAATCTCTTGTGACTAGAGGTCTATTTCGCAAATATTAAGAAAATTACTGCATACAAAAATATTAAAATGGGTAGTATTATAGAGAAATGTTTGATAAAAACGTTGAAGTAGACAGTTTTTAAATCGAAGAATTATTTAAAGAGATATTTAATGTTAAATCTGGATAAAATTGTCTCAATAAAAAAGTCTCATAGGAAAAAAAAATATACATGGGAATTTAATCATTTTCATTCAATTTAATCATTCAATAGAAACTAGAAGTTTGCAGAGTGCATTTATTATTTTTAACTTGCCTAATTTTTTGACAGTTTATTTCAATTTTAAATTAAAATTTTCAGAATTTCCGGAGATATTTTTTACATATTTTAGAAAAGGTTATTTTAAATTGCTGCCAATTGTTAAAACAGCGCAAAGAATAATATATCCTTTAAATTAAAAATTTATTCACACGTGACTATTATAAACAGAAAAAAATCCTTTTAAATTAGAATTAAATGATAACGTGTTAAAAGCAGGAAAATATTAAACATTACGTCATAAAAATTGTTTTTATACATGCTTACTTAAAATGAAAGAAAATTATAAAATAATCAATTATTTTCAAATTAGAATTAAATGATTATGCATTAAAAGCAGGAAAACATTGAAAATTACGTCATAAAAATTATATTTACACATGAATATTAAAAGAAAAAGAAAATTTTTAAATAATAAATTCATTGATATGTGTTAAAAGTCGTAAATGGAGGAAATTACGTCATATTGGCCAAAGTGGCCAAATAATAATATTGCAAAACAGTTTAAATTAAAAAATATATTTATATGAGAGATTTATTTCAAATTTCGAGATGATATTTTTAACTATAGTTGCCAATTTTAAGGTAGCGCAAATAATAATATTATCTTTCTAATAATAAAAATATTTTCAGTCGAATGTTACAAAGAGAAAGGAAAGTTTGGTGAAAATTATGTCAGATTTAAAACGTTACATTTAAAATCTCTTATTTAAAATCATTTTCTTATAGCGTTGTTAAAAAATACCATAAAGCAAAGACTCTGTTGACTTAGTTCCTTTTATATTTGGTAATTTTCAAATGTTTAACTAATCTTATTTAATCAAGCACGGAAACAGCAACTAACATCAGCTGATTCGGTCTTGAAATCTCTCAGTAAAAGGGAAACCCGTTTACAGTAAGATCGCCATTGATTTTTTAATTATACAGTGCAGCCTCGATTATCCGAGCTAATTGGGATTGTTAGTACATCGGATATCGGAAATCTCGATTAATAGAAACTGTGTATAAAAACTTGCCGTGCTTGCGAATTTAACATCTCATTTAAAAAAAATATGTAGGACGTTTTTTAAATAATAAAAATAAATATATGTAAAGTTCTGTTTCACAGCTTAACAAATTTAAAAAGAAAATCAACTACCAGTAGTAAATTTTAAAATGCAAATTGAAAAAATTACGAAAGTTCACACAGCCACTGGAAACAAAGCATTGTTCGCTATTGACTTCTCAGGGTCCAATGTTTCTTTGGAGTTGAGTGCTTTTGGGGGCAGAAGGGCCTGTATAGCACGGACAGCGAGCTAAAGAGTGTGGTTATTTTTAAGGCTCATTCAAAAGGAAAAAAAAAATCAGACTTTGCTATCGGCTCGGTTAACAGAAACCTCGATTAATTGAAGCTCGGTTAATCCAGGTTCTACTATAATTCAATCTTCCGTAATCTTTTTAAAGCAGATCAAATTAATGGACTTTAGCACAAAGTCACATAGCTGATAACTGTCATGCTTGTTGGCCACCTTTTTTTCAAAAAGTTTGCTTCACCTTATTCAATTAATGAGATATCTCCGATAAAATAAGTCACATTTTCCCGTTCTAAAATACTGGTATCCAAAAATCGTAGCATGTAACTGACACTACAAGTACTCATGGAACTAGACTATTTTAAGTCTGATTTTTATTATAGACTATATAAAATTATTAAAAATATATATTATGATAGGAACTAGCGGGCTTCATCCGCTATTTATGTTATGTATATAAAAATCATGTTTTTTTTTAGGGAAAAAGAAATAAAAACCTATTTGACGATAGGTTTATAAAGACACATTTTGTATTTGTTATATTTCCGGGGATGAGGAGGGGGGGGGGACTATTTTGATTAAATATCGCAATTAGTCCACATGGCAGATATAATTATGATAGACACTAGCGGGCTTCGCCCCTCTATGGCGCCTTATGGGTCCAGCTTCCATAACTCAGAAACTACCTTTCGGACATCAATGCAACAGATTCCAAACGTTATAATTAGCTTAGTAATCACCTTATATAGCATTAAAGTAAATTTATGAGTACTGCATACTATTTTTTTATCGTAATTTCTGAAGAGAAAAAATTATTTCTGTTCCATTCTTAGGTACTGGTCTGAAAAATTTTGAAAAAGGGGGGAAGGAGGGGACATGAGACTGCTGTTTGTCAAACAACACAACGGGGTCTGGCTTATTCAACTTGGTTTTTGATGACTTCAATTGGAAGGTGGTTTGTTTAAAAGAGTGCGTTCCCTGCCTCATGAAATTTGGAACTATTGGTGCACCATCTATGTAAGGATTTAATAATTATAAATTAACATTTTGGATTTATTAATTTAAGGATAAAGTGTTTTTAAAGGAATATCAAATGAAACCCTCTGTGCGATCTGCGATTATACTTACCCACTTGTTTTTATATACAAACTGCTATAAGGAAAATTGTAATAAAATAGTAAAAATTAAATCTGCATTAAATTCCATAAGTATCTTTTTTTTAATCATTTTATCACTAACCTCAAAAAAGTAATGATATCAATGCAAAAACCCTTGACGGGTTAAAAGTTTCTGACGCAGCACTTTATCTTATGCTCTAAGAATTTTAAATATGGAACTTAAAAATACTGATATCAAATTTTGAGTGATGTTATGCTATTTCTTAAAAAATATATTTGTATTTATTTCATCATTTTATTTTTGTTTTATTTATAATCGCATGTGCAAAAGTTATGTTCAACATGAAAAGCTGCATAAAATTTTATTCGCTGTTGCTTTATCATTTACATCTCTCATAAATTCAAAATATGAGTTTTAAAAGATATGATATAAAATTTATGTGAGGCCTTGATGTGACTTTAAAAGGTTTGTTTTAAAATTCAATTTAAATTATTTTTGACTTGGTTAGAATATTTTTTTACATCTACACAATACTTTTAATTTTCCAATTCACTGTTAAATATATCACTTTCATTGAATCTATACTATGCATTGAAATGTATTTATTTCAATAAATTGATTTATTTTTTGTGTCACGCTATTCAAAATTGTGAGTAAGATTTATGTAAATGGTTTCTTTGCGTCATGTCCAAACTACATGAAATGTATGAAAAAGGATAGTTTGACGCAAATAAACCATTTACATAAATCTTACTCACAATTTTGAATAGCGTGACACAAAAGATAAATCAATTTATTGAAATAAATACATTTCAATGCATAGTATAGATTCAATGAAAGTGATATATTTAACAGTGAATTGGAAAATTAAAAGTATTGTGTAGATGTAAAAAAATATTTTAACCAAGTCAAAAATAATTTAAATTGAATTTTAAAACCAACCTTTTAAAGTCACATCAAGGCCTCACATAAATTTTATATCATATCTTTTAAAACTCATATTTTGAATTTATGAGAGATGTAAATGATAAAGCAACAGCGAATAAAATTTTATGCAGCTTTTCATGTTGAACATAACTTTTGCACATGCGATTATAAATAAAACAAAAATAAAATGATGAAATAAATACAAATATATTTTTCAAGAAATAGCATAACGTCACTCAAAATTTGATATCAGTATTTTTAAGTTCCATATTTAAAATTCTTAGAGCATAAGATAAAGTGCTGCGTCAGAAACTTTTAACCCGTCAAGGGTTTTTGCATTGATATAATATACAACAACTAGCCTTCAAATAATAGATTAAGCTTTTGTTATTCATTCTTATTATTTTCCTGTAAAAATATCATTTTAAACTTGCATTATGTCCATGGTGATAGATTAAACTGATTTATATCATCTTTATTTATTTTTTCATGAATAAATATCATTATAAGTAAACATTTTCAATATTTCTTCTTCTAGGTGACTGGTAAAGTCTTAAACATGTATTTAGGGCAGAAAGAGAAATCTATCAAATTTCAAGCAATTCCTGAATTACACTCTCCCTGGCGTTATCCTGACTTCAAGTTTAAACAGACTATCAACAAGGAAAGCATTCCCATGAATCCTGATGTTGTTGTCATGTTAAGAGTATATACAGTTGAGAAACATTCAAAAAAGAATTGTGTTTTAGGATCCTGTCTATTTGGACCATTTTCAAATAAACATGGAAAGGTTTCACTTTATTTAAATTATAATTTGTTTCTGCAACTGATTCATTTGGTACTTTTCCAGTATAGGGGCCTTGGCGAGATAGAGAAAATGGCCTTGGCAAGAAAAGGAAATTTGGCAGCATATTTTCTGCAACCTATTCACTGCTTCACGCACACAAGCAATTTTTTTCAATATTTATAACATTTATTTGAAATAAAGAAGCCATTTATCTATTTCTACATAAATTAAAAGTAAATTGTATATAAAAAACAATAATATATTTAAAAATGTTTTTGTATATATATATATATATGTGGGAATGGAAGATAAGACTCAATGGTTAAATGAACGTGATATCTCAAGCAAGACTCGTAAAAGGTGAACTCAAAATTGCAGGGCGAGATGTTGTTGTTCTATAGATATTCAGCAATGGAACCGGTTAATGTTTTTTAACGAAAAGCTCAGGGAAGCTTTTGCAAATTGTACGATATTATTTTGAATGTTAAGCTGTATGTTTTTTGATATATTAAACCTTTTTATACCTATTCACAGTTTGGAGAACTTTAGTTTCGATTAAGTAATACAGTACTTACATTAAAATCCACATATATATATATATATATATATATATATATATATATATATATATATATATATATATATATATATATATGTGTGTGTGTGTGGATGTGGCTTGCGGTTCCCAAAACAATCTAAACCACATCCTGACCATAATAAGAGGTGCAGCTAAAATCCCATGCGAACTGACAGAGTAGACAAATTCTATAAGACAATAAACCTGATGAGCGAGTAATTCTGAACTGCAGCCGGAGGGCTAAGGTTCAATGTAACGTTCTGCGGACTGACCTGGTAAGACGTACCCGGTCAGGCTTCCGAAATATATTGAATGCCGGTAAACTGCCGTAAGAAATTCCCCCTCATCCCCCTAAGCCCTGTATATAGTTAATGTGCTCTGTAAATATAATCTATGCTTAATCAAGACATTAAAACGTGATTATTTCTATACTACGAGTGTTCAATCAGAAGCCTTTACTACCAAAGTTCGACCACAGTCAATCCCACCTATTCCACATGGGAGCATCGGCCGTTGAATTCGCAACAAAAAATACCCTAGACATCTATTTCTAAAAATCCGAGAACTATGTTTCCTTCCAATGATTAATCAACGGATTTCTCTATTTTCTTTGTCTTGAGTCCAGGAAAGGATGAAGTTCAGCAAACTTCTGTTTCACTGGTGTAAATCCTCTCAGGAATAGCATGGACGTGTTAGTTGCTTTATGATGTTTATTTCCAAGGGAAGCATAAAATCTTATCAGTTAAGTTTTTCATGCAATTGCGGCAGCGTGAAAATGAGTCAATCCAAGTTCACCAGATGCTTCCTACCTCTTTCGTTCTCATGTTTTTACTGGATAATAATAATCCAGTGCTATGGACTGCTTTCGAAGAAAATATTCTACGCTAAAATCCCATGAGAACTGACAGAGTAGACAAATTCTATAAGACAATAAACCTGATGAGCGAGTAATTCTGAACCTCAGCCGGAGAGCTAAGGTTCGATGTAACGTCAGAGTTGTTCTGCGGACTGACCTGGTAAGACGTACCCAGTCAGGCTTCCGAAATATATTGAATGCCGGTAAACTGCCGTAAGAAATTCCCCCTCATCCTCCTAAGCCCTGTATATAGTTAATGTGCTCTGTAAATATAATCTATGCTAAATCAAGACATTAAAACGTGATTATTTCTATACTACGAGTGTTCAATCAGAAGCCTTTACTATCAAAGTTCGACCACAGTCAATCCCACCTATTCCACACATATATATATAAACAAGCATAAATAAAGTTCATTAGATTTTATTTCAAAGCTGTTTTCAAAATTTGGCAACAAATCTCACTTTCTGTTGCACGAATTGAGCTTTTTTTAAAAAAGCCAAGTACTGGAAAGGTACATTCATTCAAATGAAAAATTGTTTTTCTAAATATATCCCATTTGCTGTGACCACTTTTCCAGCAAAAGATTTTGAATCTTAACGACAGTGTGTTACTGTTAAGAATTATTTAATGTAAAGCAAGTAATGTATTAATCTTATATATGTCATTAATGTATGTGTTAAAAGCAACCAGATCTTCTTGGATATGCTAGCTCTGTTTCGTACTTAATTAAACAGCCGAAATCATTTGCTTGAAAATCATTTTCAGCTATATATTTGTGCTGTAACATTGTGTTGGTTTAGTTTATTAATTAATTGCCAATCTTCTCTCTTGTATGCTAAATTGTACTTTCCTTAGTGTGTGTGGGGGGGGGGGGAGGTCAAGTGTCTGTGATATTTGAGTTAATATAAGTTGATTAAATATTAATATAATTACCTTAATTCTGCCTCTGCATTAACGTTTAGTTTTGTTCATGTTTTCTTACAATGACTGAAACCTTATGAAAATTAATGACTGAGCGAGTTAATCTTACATTCAAAAAGTGAATGAAGCTTTCCCCTTTCCTTTTTAATTACTTATAGTAATGTTGAATTTAAGTCCTAACATTCTACCCTGTAGGTTATCATTTTATATATGAATGCCTAGAAATTATTTTCCAAATAAAAGATGGGAGATGTTTTTTGTAAACCTTTTAATATGTTTTTAAAAAATGTATGTATTTATTTTTATTTTGTTTTATTTTATTTTTGTTAAAAAAAAAAACTTTTTGAAATTTAGTTTTTTACTCCTTTTTATAAAATAAAATCAAGAGTTCATTGTTTTGTTTTTTTTTAACTTTAATTTAGTTTGTCTCAAATTGATCATGATTTTTTCTTTCAATGGATTTATAAAATATGTTTATCTTTTTAAAATATTAAAATTAAAAGTCAGTTTTAAAAAGGGGGAAACTACTGATTTTATTTCTAATCCATAAACTACTGCCAAATTTATTATTTTTTCTTTTTAAGATATGTAAATTAAGGCCAAAAAAAAAAAAAAAAGTTTTCACCAAAGTTCTTTGTTTATGGTTTTCTACACTACCATTATAGTTATATTTTCATAAGAGATCATGTACATACAATAATACCTAAGTTCTCAAACACAATTCATTCCGAAGAAACACTCGAAAACTGAATTATTCGAGAATCAAATAAAATTTTACCATAAAAAATAAATTAGATTAATCGGTTCCCATTTCATATTACTTCCTGTATTTTACATATTTAAAACAGTACACTGTACAGTACGATACAATAAAATATAAATCTATATTAGAGTGCTTTACTTTTTAAGTGAAATAATGACAATTTTATAACATTTTGATAAAAGTTGAAATCCATACCTTTATTGCTGATACTTTGGATGGCTTGGAGGTTGAGGAAAAAGAGGGTGTTTCCATTCTTATTTTTTTAAAGAAAAAATCATTATAACCACTAAAGGAATTCATTTTTGAATCTCAAAATATGTGAAATTGTTGCCACCAGGAGCACTGTACATGATATATCATGCGTATGTGTTTCACACTCATAAAAAGAAGAAAAAAGAGAAATAAAAGATAAGGAAAACAAATAATAATTAATGGTTTCTTCAACGCCACTAAGCAGGAATCACAAAATGCATGAATTTCATTAGCACTGCAATTACTATATCTCATCTATGTGCACAAAAAAAGAAAAAGAAAAATGTATCATTTTGGTTACTTTTACTACATTTGGTTGTTCTGGTTTCATAAATTTGCTGTTGCTCTCGAACTTTTAAATGTTAGATTCAATTTTATTATATTCATGGCTCCTTATGACAAAACCCATCTACAATTGTAAAGAACTTTTCATGAGTTGAAACAGTATTTCCCTTACTTTTTTGCATTAATTAGAACTGACGTTATAGACCAGTCGTCAGATTACCCCCCCCCCCACCCCCCCTACTTTTTATATACATGTTGATGGGTATATATATATGTATTTTTAATGATTAATTCAAAACTGTTTGATAGTTTCTTGTATGTCTTTAAATTTATGATTCAGGTACTGATTTATTTATTTTCTTTGTTTCAGCAACCTTCTTTAAAGACTGGTGGTCATCAAATTCGTATACGTCATGGTTTACCTGATCCTGATTTCACTGTAGAGCACATGCTTGCATCTCACATGGATAATAATCCTATCATTCCTGGTATCACACTACTCCTACGAGTATTGCCTCATTCTAATGTAATTCTTTTAAATGGTTTTTATGTGCTATAATTTATTATTGTATGCTTTTGTTTGAGTTTATCCAGTAACTCGCCCCATTTTTTATATTTCTCATTTATAGTTCTATGATAGATTTTTTTTTAATGTTTTTATAATACAGTTAACATGGTAATAATAAGAATAAGAACTTTTGCTAACTGAGTTCTTGCAATAATCAAGTTACATAACTTCTAGTATGAAAATGGATCAAAATTAAAAGTTATTTTAAATAACTAAATGATCAATGAATGAAAAAAAAAAAAAAAAAAAAGAATTGCATTCGTGAATGAGCAGTAAGATAGTAAATTAATAAATTTAATATCTTGTAATAATATAATAATTTTAATTATAACAAACTATTTATTTTTACTTTCACAATATTATGACTCTGAATAAAAAGGAAATGATTTCGTCAGTAGAAGAAATCTGACTTACGATGTTCAAACTAGTCTTTTTTTAGGTGTTTTCTGATTTTCTTTATAATTACTTTCATATATATATATTTCTTCTAATTTAATTCAGTAAACAAAAAAGTAATGGAAAAATTTTTGGTAATTTGAAATCTTTGTTCATTATATGTGAGTTTTACTCATAACATGTAAGTTTTTTTTTTTTTTTTTCAATATTATATGAAACATTTACCCTCTGTTTGTTTGTTAAACTAGATTTTTGCTAAATCATAACTTGCTTTAAAAACAAATTTGCCTGCTACTCCTGTATGACTTTAGAGATAAAAATTTAGCTGCAATTTGAAAGTAAACTAAATGTTGTTCAAAATGAAAAGAGACTGAAAATAAATAACAACATGTGTGAATTAACAGCATTTGTAATTCCTAGTCTCTACAATCAATGCCAGCCAAGGAGATGATTGTTTACACTAAAAGAAAAAAAAAAAGGCGAGAAGGGGGTGGGGGAGAGAGACTGGAAATAAATAACAGCATGTGTGAATTAATAGCATTTGTAATTCCTAGTCTCTATGATCAATGCCAGCCAAGGAGATGATTGTTTACACTAAAAGAAAAAAAAGGCGAGAAGGGGGTGGGGGTGAATAGAATTGCAATCGAATCATGAAATTATTACTTAGAAAAACAAATATTTATTCATTTATTTTTATAAAATTGCTAAATCAGTGAAAAGAGAACAAAACTGAAACTTCTTATCTTAAATTGGCAACCACTATGTTTGTTTTAATCTCTCTCTATCTTGAATAAATTATAAAAGTGGAGGTTTGTTTTAATGCTTTTTTAAATGAATAAGAAAATAGTTTTTCTTATGTGCCAAAACTAGTTTATGTCTATTTAGGAAATTTGAATTGTCCTTTCAAAGACAAAATGGCCAACTTTGCTGAGCTTTGATGGCAAAATTTCCCTTTTTCTTTTTTTTTTTAATGTTGTCTGCTACCCTTTCAATTTTGTAAGGAAATTTTTTCCTTTTCGTCAATGTCTGAAAATTCTTGTGATTAGGGATTAAATACTATATTAATCTCAAAGAGTTACGCATTCTTAACACTGCTTTTTCCTTACAGTATAATTACAGAAGGTGAATAATTCTGTGTGGAAAAAACGCTTTTCAAAATCTAAAATTTGTGGCACTTATGTATTGATAATAATTATTTTTATAATCTTTAAGACAAATATGGTGAAATTTTCTCTTTTCTCCTTATTGGAAGTTGTCAACGAACAGCTGATTCCATTAAATAGTGTGCAGAATTTTCAAGGCAAATAATAACAAAAATGAAAAATCATCTCTCAAGCATAGATTATGAAACACTTTACAACACATTCATAATATTGTAACACAACTTTATGGTTTAAGGTGAAAGATGATGTCTAAGTAAATAATTTAGAAAAAGCATAACATATTCGATGTCCCAATTTAGTAATTACCATTAATAAAACAGAGAAAATATACTCTTATATGCAGCCCTGTAGATTTGTATATATATTCCGTAATATGCTAAAATTGAGTTCAGTTACAAAATGCATAAAAACAGTTGAAGATTCCTCTTCAACTATTTCCAGCAGAAAACAGAAATATACTCAATATATTTTGTGTAGCCCTATATACAATCAACATGCAATTAAACATAAAAGTAATGTGCAAAAAATTAGTTATGTTTAAAAATTCATATCACAACTAAAAGGGCACTTCCAGCAATTAATGTTCATAGATAATATTATAACTGAATTATTTTGTGTGTCCCGGTAAATGAAGGAACAATGAATGCATTGCATATCCTATTCTGTAAGTAGCATCTTGTAGTGCACCTCAGCAATATGTATCAATTTCAATCTGTTTGAAATGGTGTAACATCATTAAGTATACTACAAATGATATTTTCCCATAGATTATAATATAATGGAACTCTTTTGAGTGTCCCTGTAAATGAACTATAAATACTGCATATTTCATTTTCAATACTGAACATGCCATGATAAACCTCAGTAACATATATTAATTACATGGAAATCCGAGTATATTTATGCTAGTTAGAGCACGAGCAAACAGCAGACAAACAGACAAACCGAGTTCATAAACACTTATTAACTATGTTCAAAAGTGTTAATAAAAAAATAAGTGCAATTAATTGTCTGAATAATTAAAATTCTCTTAAGAAACCACAAAAATGGAAAGTTATATTTATAAAATAAACTTCTTTGCATACCTTTGTTCTAATTTCAGAGATATTTCAAATTGCAGTCTTAATTTATTTTTATTTATTTTGAGGTAGAATTTATGTAGTTTTTGTGTGCAGATTTCTTGTAGGCTTCTCCCATTTTTGAAAATTCCTGTTGGTTTAATAACTCCAGTTTGAAAGCAACTTTTACAGTTTTCCATTTTTAATTGAAAAAATTTCTCTCTCAAACAACAACCATTAATTTTTTCTGTTTCTTTTTTTTTTCCTTCTTCTTTTTTTAGCATTCTGCTCTCATGTCAGTTCCTAGTTTATGTTTTATGCTTTGGTAATTTTTATTATCTTATTGGTTGGTTGGTTTATTGTTTCCAGCTTAGCAACTTATTGCTTTTCAATAACATTATTTTAATTTCAGGATTATGTTGCAGCACCTAATTATGAAACTAATGTGTATCGATCTGAACTTGCTAAACCCAATGAATCAGAAAACAAGTTGTACAAACACTATGAAAAATCTAATGATATTTCAAAGACAGTCAAAGATGTCATACTTTTGCAAATGGGACAAGGTTTGATATTATATTTGTTCAGACTTTTTAAATATATATCAACATAGACAGCAGACTCCCTCAAATCCACACAGCTTGGGACCAGAGGTTGTGCAGATTTATTGAATGTAATAATGCAATAAAAATTATAATGAATGCTTGCAATATAGAAAAATATTAAAATAAAAATATATAATAAATATAGTAAAGCAATAAACTAAAATAATAAAAAGTAAGATAATTTTTAAAATGTTTAAATTATTAAAAGTAAAGGTCAAGTAAATAATTAAAAATGTATAATTAAATATGCATAATAAAGATTAAATATGTTTTTCTTGAGTTATTCAATGAAACGTTCCTCATAAAGGTACCCTATTAATTCATATCAAAATCATAAATTAAAGAATTTTTATTTCAGGTCTAGCCAGTCTTAATAACAGAAAAAAAATGATTAATACATAAATATGTTTGGTAAAAAGATTGGGATTACCAGTGATATCAGCAATATCTTGATTTTTTTTTTTCAAGAAATAAGTTTATACTTCATGAAAAACCATGAATTCAGCCATATTATCGAGAATACATAATGATATCAAAATAAAAAAGTTGTAATTTTGACCCTCTGAACTGAAAGTTTCATTGTTCACATCTGTGGTGATGTGCAGATTTTAGGCATTTATAGAGTTTAGGGTTGTGGATTTGAGAGAGTTTACTGTATTGCATTCAAAAGAATATCTCATAATTTTTTACTGAAATCATTGAAAAAGTATTATTGAAGATTTTATAATATAAAAGTTAATTCTTTAATGTATGAGACAATTTTTTAAAGTAGTATTTGTTGCATAAAATTTAATAAAAGGATACTATTCTCAGACAAATAACCCCCTCCTCCCCCCTCCAAAAAAAAGAAGATATAGTATTGTTTTTGATTGGAATCTATCTTTGGATCAGTCTATTTTCAAGGCATTCTAAAACTATTTAAGAAGATAAAAAAGTCACTCTTGCATTGGATTAACTTCACATAAATAAAGCAATATTTCATAAAATCTAGCCAAAAATTTCTGTCTTGCCTTTTGTATTGTGTTGTCGTTTTATTAGGATATTTTTCTAAACTTAAATTAATGGTATTTAAACAAAAACATTTCTGATGCCAAAAAATTCATATGAAAAATAATTACTATTGAATGTTTTTAATAGTTTTTTTTTATTTTTTTTATTGGGTGTAGTAAGAAGTTTTAAAGCATTTTTCAGAGAAATGAATATGCAATTAAGAGCTGAGAATAATACCTTTCCTTTATTCATCAAAATAATTTCCATCTTTATCTAACACCTTCCGCTATCGGTTGGTCAGTTTATGGATGCCAACAGTGTAGAACGATTCGTGTTTTGACGTGATGAAGTCATCAACCCAGTTTCGCACTTTATGCACTGTCCAGAAGCCTACAGAAGACAAGACATTCTGCATCGACCAAAACAAATTATAGTCTGAATGCCGGGAGTATAAGCCGGGTGTTCCAAAACTTCCCAGCCAAGAGTTACTAACGTGTCCTTGACTGGTTTTGCAACATGAGGCCTGTGGTTGTCATGGAGCAATTTCACATGGTGCAATCCTTTGCCAATAAATGGATGTTTTCGACAGGGCTTAATTTCTATAAAAAGAAGTACCGGAGCCCTAATATTCTGCAGTATTGAAACCGTAGCGTGCACCCCCGCCCCGCCACGCCATCATTCCGATCCGCATATTTATATTTCATGCCTTATTTGCAAAATTTAAAGCATCTTTTTTTTCTTTAGCAAAATAAGAATTTTAAATATATCAGCCTGCATATACTCAACTATTTCACTTTTTAGCTCATCACTCCTTCGAATAGAAACCTTTGCCTAATTTTAATGTTAATTAATCGCAGAATCCTGCAATTTAATAAGGTAAGGATTATGATTCGGAAATAGTGTTAACACACACACACACACAAAAAAAAAAAAATTGTTCGCAGCTATGCATATATGTAGCTAATGAATGAACAACAGGTAAAAACATTTATAAGAAATATGTTCAGAAAATCTTACGTGCCGTTTCCTCTCCATCCCCTACATGGGCGATACGCTACTTAAGTGTTTTGATAGAAAAGAATGCAGAAACTTGGAGATCGGAGGTAAAGGAAAGAGTAATTTAGGCCTCGGTTTTTCGAAATCGCTATTGCACTGGGCTCCAGAGCCCTGTATTTATGAGCTCCGGTGAATTCCGACCAATATTTAAATATTTACTTAAAACAGAGAAGTACCGGAGCCGAGCTCCGGTCCAAATTAAGCCCTGGTTTTCGACCAATTTCCTGGTTCAACTGAAGCAATTGTTGCTTGTAGCGTTCAGCAGTTACACTTACACCAGGCTCCAACAGTCCGCAATAGAGCACACCCTTCATATTCCACCAGATGCAGAGAAGAACTTTTTTGCAGTGAATGTCTCATTTTGGCGTTGATCTTGTTGCTCCGCCGGGATTCAACCAATATTTTTTGCATTTCGGATTGTCATAACATATCCATTTTTCATCTCTCGTCACGATTTTCTCAAGAGAGGTTCTTTCTTGAGAGCCTGTTTAGCAGATTCGTGAACTTCAAGACAAGCTCATCCTTATTCCTCTGGCTCAATGCATGTGGCACTGATCTTCCTGCCTTCTCAATCTTTCCCATTGCGTGTAAACAATTACAAATCGTTTTTTGTGATACTCCTAATTGTTCGGCAAGTTCTTTTTGCGTCTGAGATGCATCTTCATCAAGCAGTACTTGCAAATCCTCATGACTAGCCTTCAATGGAGCGCCTCTACATTCTCGATCGCTAACATCAAAATCGCCATCTTTAAAACGTCGAAACCAAAATTCGCATGTGCTTTTCGATATGATTTCCTCTCCAAGAACAGAACAGGTTGATTGATCTGCTTTTGCAGCAGTTTTCCTTGGTGGAATTCGTAATGAATGCAGTGACGAATAAATGACGTATGGTATGATATCTTTCACCTTCGAAATGTCAACTTTATTTTTGCTTTTCTCCCAGCTTCTGCGTCGATTTCAAAACGCTGAAGTGTTTCTTATCACATGACACAAACGTGGTCTACTGATTGGTGTGCTATTTCACAGTAAACATCAGACAAAATTTGCTTTAAAACTTCTTACTACACCCAATAAATAGATCAACCTGTAGCAAGTTGCTTTATATGAAAAAATGTAATTCACTATTGCCATACCTGAGAATTAAAAAAAGGAAAAGAAAAAGACATTTCTAAGCGTTATTTGAAACTAGCCTCCTTTGGCGCCCAGTTTGGTCTTCCTTAAATGTTTGCTAAGCATTGCAAAATATTACCTTTATTTATAATTTAACTTACTTGCTTAATCCTTCGCCAAATTGAAAGTTTCTGATAGAGAAATCAAGAACTCTTTGTGATTATGGCAGCATTTTGGTACTTTTGGTTATGTGTTTCATCTTTTAAGACAAATACTGCTTAATTCACTTAGGCATTTATGCTTCATGTCCGTTTGCTTATCAGTTGCAATACGTTCACTAATGCAAAGATTTTAAAACCTATTCAGTAATCTTCCATAGTTGGTTTTACAGTCAATTCTTGCGCATTTTAGCTAAAAAGATTTGGTCAATGACTTTTTTGTGTGTGTGAAAAGCCTTTAATGATATCCACACTTACATTAAACTATATTATTGCTAATATCCATTTTAGTTACATCTCCATTATCATGTTGACTACTTTCCATGAAAATAACTCGCACCAAACTTTAATGACCAGTAAAAAAAAAAAAAAAATGGACGTCAGTTTTAATGGTTGAAATTGATCTATTGTACGAATGCATCACATTTTTTCAATGCGTGTTCTCTTTTAATCTTTGCTACCATAAGTTCAGCTTTAATTTTTTTGCACGAAATATCCTAAATAATGTATATTTTAAGGTCATTACAACAATAATTGCACCTTTAAGTATATTAGTTATGAATTTTGAATGCAGATGGAGCATTAAATAAGAAAAAAAATTAGTTTGAAGCAACATGTCTAACAAATATTTCTAAATGACATTTACAGTGATACGTTTTTGCTCAATTTTTCAAAAGTTTTATTGAAATAAAACTAAATACATATGATATACAAGTTTAAAAAGAATTACTGCAATTCTCTGTACAAAAAAGTTCAATACAAATTTGTTTTTTAATGGTAAAATAATTAAAATCAAGGTAGCAAATCTAATACCATGGGCATTAAGTGATCATGAGCTCATGGTAGAATTTTTGCTACCATATTATTTTCAAAGGAAATTTGTGCTTCTTAGTATTAGATTTGTACTTAAGATACTTGTTTTACTTTTAATTCACATTCTCACGTTATTAAATAAATCCAAAATAAATTAGTTGAAATTTATAGTTTGCATGTACAATAAAATGAAATTATTTTTGTGTTTACATTTTTGAAAAAAATATTGAAATTCCTTTTTAGTATATGAATAGAGAAAATTATGAAATAAATCCGAATTAATATTTTGAACTTTATATTTTTAAGTATAAATATAAACATCAATTCTAAGTATAAAATGTTTTCCGTTGAGCTGTATCACTCAAGTATATTATAATTGGTGTGCTTCTTCTGTATGGTGTATATTACACTAGCCTGATTCCACACAGATAAACTGCACTATATTTTAATATATTTTTTATAAATTACTGTGTTTATTGTGCGTTAAATTTTATTGTGCATTTTGAATTTTTGGCAACAAAAAATAGGAAATCTTACAGGAAGTGGCTGTTATTTTTTTGTCTTTTTAAAATTAAAAATAAACTAAAATTTATTTAGTATCTGGATTGCTTTTTTGCCTCCGCTATATTTTAATATGCCTGTATGTAAAAATTCACGGTTCTAGCTTCTTAATTGTGCATATTTTTAGATAGATAGGCAGAGTTGCAAAATTTTATTTTATATGTATTAGAGAAACAAACCACAACTTGCCATCGGCAAAAAAAAAACCTTTTTTTCCCCGCCACATACTACATTAGTGCTATATACATAATTGTACTCAAAATAAAAAAATAAAATGAGGTTCTTCTATTATTGTTATTCTGTAAAAGTGAATAAATGGTGGAGAAAATATAATTATATGAAAAAATTGGATATATATATATAGAGAGAGAGAGATAGAGAGAGAAAATCTGGAGAGATCTACATCCAGCACTGGATTGGAAACGGTTGTTGTTGATGATGATATGTATATATATTTGTTCATATATTTCTGATTTCATCTTTATTATATATATATAGAGAGAGAGATGGGAAAACAAAGAAAGAAATTGTTTTTTGTCATACCATATGTAAAATTATAATTATTTTCACAAAATAAAATACTTTTGAAATATGGTAAAATCCTTCGTATTTCATCTTAATCTGCCCATGGTAGCATATATGCTACCATACAGAAGCCAATTAAAATCTCATATTTTTTCTTTATTTCACCCACAACAGCATAAATAAACCAAAAAAATAATTTTTCCCATAACAATTTTTTGTAGTGGGAATTAGAGAGTTAATATCACAATGTCACTGTTTAATGTTATTTTAATTAACAAAAAAATACTTATAAATCAATAAAACATCATTAAAAATACAGATAAATGTTGAATTAAAAATCACTTCATGACAATTTGACGTCAAGTGAATGTTATGTCACAATCATTCATTTTTGATATGTGTTTAATAAAATATACTAATTTATTTATTTTTTATTACTTAAGTTTGCTTCTGTGTTATTTACCATTCTTAATTATGTTATTTATATAATAAATGTGTATTAAATTACTGTTTTGAATGAGATTGGCCATTGAGTATAGTAAATACAATTAGCAATTAACAATCATATTCTTGACTAGCTGTTTAACCAGTTCTGGGAGTTCATGAATTTAATTCTAAAACCAAAATTAAAAATATTGAAATTTAATTTATCATATTACTATGGCATCAGACGATAAAACGGTATTTTTGGAATAAGGGAATAAATAGAAAAAAAAGTTTTGTTGATGTTTCTGATAAAATGTTTGTCTTTATTTATTTATTTTTTTTAATGTAATAATTAAGCGCAATCAAATAATCTCTAATTATTTGCATGTGAGGTAAAAGAATCATCATAATACCCACTGGAGCATTTTAGTATTGCAGCGTGTCGTACATAATATGCGTATCTCTAATTATTTGCATGTGAGGTAAAAGAATTATCGTAATACCCGCTACAGCTTTTTAGTATTGCAGCATGGCTTACGTAATATGTATATCTCACATTGGTTAAAGAACACACACAATTACAGGTTGAACATAAAAAAAAAAAAAAAAAGATTTTATTGTGAATTTTTAATTGTTGGCAACTGCTATAACGAAAAATGTTTACATTTGATAGGAAATTGCTGTTAAATTGGTTGTTTTTTATTAAAAGTTAACTACAAATTATTTCGTTTCCGGATTGCTTTAGTTGCCTCGGCCATGTTTTAATACACATGTACATAACATTTCACAATTCTGGCTTCCAAACTGTGGATTTGTATAGCATTACAGACAGATAGACAAATTTTCATTTTTATATATTAGATTATCTTCATTTCGCAGATAATACAGTCATCTCTCTGTTTAACATCGCTTTACTTAACGGCGATCTCTATTTAAGGACGATATTTTGCAGCCCCGGCTCCTTTAAGTAAAAAAATATCTATCTAAAGACGAAATTGTTTCTATTTAACGACAATTTTCACATACTTTTTTCCTCCAATCCCTTTAAATATGTTAAACGAGGGAACTTCCTCTGATAGAAAACTTGGAATTCAGATGAGTACAGATAAAGGAGAAGGATATAGTTGTGATGATTCGTTTTCTCCCTCATTTATAATTTTGGAAGCCATGCACATGATTACATCAGTCAGGAAAGAAGCTTTTCCTTACACAATTGAAAACTGCTTTCAGGCATCTGGAATTGGCATTCAAGAACAAATGGATATAATAGATGCACACCTCGACGCAGAAGATATCACCACCGAAGAATGTAAAAGTCTTGTTGGTGATGAAGATGTTTCTGTTGGCATAAGTTTAAGTATGTTTTTGTAAAGTTAAGTTTATTAAAATAAAAACACATTTCTATATTTTCCCAATTAGATTTCCCAGTTTCTCTGCTCAACCAATAACAATGTTTTTTCAAAGAAACAGTAAAGTTTCAATTACTTGTTTAAAGTTCATTTAAATGTCTAAGATATCAGTTTACTATTTTTGAATATTAATTACTTACTTGGAAGATGATATGAACTTTATTTTACAGTTGTACAAAGTGTGTACTTTCACTAGCCTACTTGCCACATCACAACCTTGTTGTTTACATGTGACTATGGTTGGTTGGCTTCATGGTTGACTGGGTGTGTGGCAGGGAAACCATCTCATGTCAGTTAACCTGCAGTTAGTTGGTTTCACTGCTTCACACTTGCAGTTTAAATTTGCATATTAACTTTTAACTGTGTGCTTTAACCCCCTTTTCTTTTAGTATTTAAGCCAGTTGTTTTGCTTGGAGGTATGCAGGTGCAGTTGAACATGGCGGTTTTTGAAGCTGTCTGGTACAGCAATACAAATTTGAATTTTACTACTTAGGCATGAGGCCAGCCAAGCCATGGAAAAGTTATATGGTTGTTATTGCATTTTTCCTGTTGTTATACTAACAAGTTTTTACTTCAAATTACACTAACCTCTGAAAAATAAAATATGTTACTTCTTTTAAAAACTGTTTTTACTGATGGCTTTCTACACCAATGCAGATAGATATAATTTTGATAACATAGTGATCCATGGCCCAACAGTTTCGGTAACAGATTTTATTGACTGTGACGAAGACATTTTAACAATAGACTTCAGAAATTTATATCAAATTTATGAAAACATCGCAAATGAAAATGCAACTTCAGATGCAGAAGATGGTGATGAAGCTGATGATACAGAAAGCGAGACACCACCTCCTTCTTTCTCAGATGCGAATTCTTCCCTGGATATTCTTCGCCAATACATTGTTTCATCAAATATGGAGGATGACTCATTCAACATTCTTGAGAAGCTTGAAGCAAGGGTACTAAAAACTAGATCACCATTGAAACAATCTACAGTTTTTGATTTTAAAAAAACTTAATTTGTTTCATTAAATGTATTACTATAAATATTTTTATTGTACTGTAAGTAGCATTTTATGCTGTAATGTTGTTCTTGTATGCAGCATAATTAATGCAATTTGTATTTGTGCAATAAAAATATGTAGTATTATATCTGTATCAATAAAAAAAAAAGAAAGAAAGAAAACATAAAATAAATTTAAATAAATTAATAAAACATTTCTAAACACACCAATATATTAAGAAATGTATTGACGGTCCTAAGCCTGTGTGTGAAGGGAAATGTTTTTCAAATATTATTTTGCCACAAATTCTGTTTAAGAACGATATTTCAAGGTTCCTTGAAAGTCGTTAAACGGAAAGCCAACTGAACATAAAAAGCAAATTGAATGATGATGCATTTTGAAACTTGATTCATTAAGTATTACATGAGTTGCGCTTCAACACTTAGTCAAGAAACGAATGTGAAGGAAGTTGAGTTGTACAGCACTTCACGTTACAGAAAGATGATAAACTTTGATTAGTTTACTGGCGTGAATTATATTTGCACTACAAAATTAATTACTAGAAAACTTGCTTTGCGAATGACTACCTTTATAGTTTAATATTTTCTTGTTCATTATGAACAAATCTCTTTTGTTTGTTTACTTTGATGAAATGAGATATTGGACTGTCAGCATTAATTTCAACTGAAGTTATCTCAGAATATAAACATATTGGATTTATACATATTTGAACTCATATCTCAAACATTAATTTTTTTTTAACGGTCTTTCTAAATATGTAACTTTCATGCAACTTTATTCGAAAAAATAATTAGAAAAAGACGGCCTTATAGCATATGATAAGGGAAGCGGTCAGTCCATAACTGTTTATGACAGTTACATGACTTGGAATTCTATAATATAAGTGAAAAAAATCCTAAAATGAAAAATTGTTGCTTATATGAACCAAACTCAATTTTAGATGTACATGTTTTTTTCTTATTAGTAGTTTAAAATTTTACAATCAGTTTTGATAAACTTTAAAGAATATAAATATTCATAAAGCCAGTGTGAAACTATAGTTACTCTGAAATCTAATTTGAATAGGCTATGTGATAAACCCAACTGCCTTTTTTGCTTGAGTCATTAAAAAAAAAAACTGTGATTAAAAAAAAGTTTAGTCTGACTAAATGTTTATTTGTTATTGTTTAAGATTTAAACATTACACTCTATTTTTAATTCTTGTGGCTCCCCCTTTTTTCCACTTTTATCTTATACTCGAATGAAAATCTACTATTTTTGATAAATAACTTTCTTATTATTTCTTGTGTATTTAGCTTCTGCTAATGATGATTCAGCCAAGCAATATATTCAGCAGCAACTGCAGAAAGAAGGTTTTGATGTTGAAGATTTTCCTTATCAGCGATTTGTTGATTATAACAAGGAACATGGAGTACAATTACTAGCTGATAAAGCATCTGGACTTCCCAGTAATTATTTTAAACATTGCTCTTACAAACATTTTTTATATTGTACTATAAACCCATTTCTATCCCATTATCAAATTTAACAAAATATTTAAAAAATTCAAATATGCTTTTAAAATTCAGTTCGGTTCTTCAGCACAATTTATTCCTTTTTAAGCCTAGATTTTGAATGTATTTTTGGGTACCTGAGAAGGGCTTTCTAAACTGATTTATTAAATTTAAAAACAAAAACAAAAAATTTCAAAGTATGATGTTATATTAATGTATTTCAAAGAATGTGCAGTCAGTGAAACAAAAACTGAACTCCCATACTATTTTATCACCAAATTGTTGCAGAGAGGTTACCCTTCAAATGAGAATTGTGGTTTCTAAAATTCGGTATAAAGAAAGAGAGCTTAGAGGGCAGTATTGAAACAGACATAAACTTTAAGTTAAAACTCCTAATGTTAAATTCAGTTTTAATAGTTGCAAAACAAACTGCAATGCAGATAGTTTTTACTTTCTTCTGTCTTTACAAGAAGAAAGTATTGGATTCGTGAAAATTTTCGTCTTTCGGTTTTCGACGGATTTACACGTTTTTGGGGTCAGATATTCCGAAAGACATGTTTTCACAAAATGTCTGTCTGTGACTCTGTCTGTCTGTAAGTATGTATGTGACACAAATTTTCTGGGCACTCTATCTCAAGAACTAATGCACGGAATTTAATAAAAATTTATATTTAGTTAGTACGTGATATAAATTGGTGCTGATTAGGTTTTGGTGTAAATCGCTCAACAGGTCGCGCTGCTATGCAGCATTTTTCACGATTTCCACAATAGCTCAATCTCCAGAACTAATGCATGGATTTTCATCAAGCTTCAGATTCAGTTAGTCCTTGACATAAATTGACGTTTTATACATTTTGGTGTAAATCGCTCAACACGTGGCACTGCTATACTGCATTTTTTGAGATTTAGATTTCCACAATAGCTCTATCTCAAGAACTAATGCTTGGATTTTCAATAAACTTCAGATTCAGGTATATCTTGACATGAATTGATGTTTTGTACATTTTGGTGCAAATCGCTCAACTGGTGGTGCTGATATGCTGCATTTTTCAGAATTTACATTATATCTCTGCTTCAATAACTAATGCATGAATTTTCATCAAACTTCAGATTCAGGTATACCTTGATATCAATTAGTGCTGTTTATGTTTTGGTGTAAATAACTCAACAAATGGCACTGTTATGCTACATTTTTCAGAATTTCTGCTATAGCTCTATCTCAAGAACTAATGCACAAATTTTCATCAAACTTCAAATTCAGATATGCTTTGATATTAATTGGTGCTAAATTGATGTAATTTCTTGTACTATTTAAATGATTTAATTGACGTGATTTATATATAGAAGAAAGTTTTGTGATGGCCACAACATACTAGTTTAAGAATGACTAAAGAACTTCTTGGTGCGATTCTACTTGGTTGAATGAGTTGAAATTTTGGATTTGCATATTTGAAGCTTCTAGAAATCGATCTCTGTTTAAATTTTTATAGGTTACAATACATATATTTTTTAAATATTTATTTCATTAAATTTTAAATATGATATATACTGGAATATATATAAGTTAAAATTTTATTTGTAGTCATATATATACTTCTTTTAATTGCTAAAAGGTGTAAGATGAGAACTTTAAAAACAGTAAAAATATATTTTATATGAGTTTAAATTTTTTTCAGTAAATTTAGCATCTTAAACAATTTGCAGAGAGAATCATTCAATCAGCAAACTAAACAATTACTAATATTTGGAAATTTTTCCAGAGAGAAACATTCGCCTTGAATACAATATTGAATGAATGAATGAATATCTTGTGCTGCGTTTGTAGCCTTGCCAACAATATTGAATGAATGAATGAATATCTTGTGCTGCGTTTGTAGCCTTGCCAACTTGTAATAGTGAGAAGTTCCAGGCTGGGTATCGTTCCATGTGGTTTAGCGGTAGAACGTCAGTGCGCTATACTGATGACCCGGGTTCGATTCCCGGCATGGAATATTTTTCACTAAGTTGGTCTTTGCGCCTCTTAAGCAAAAATAATTTGAAATTTGATTTTCATTTGGAATATTGTATTCAAGGCGAATGTTTCTCTCTGGAAAAAATTCCAAATATTAATATAGATTCATCGATGCTGGATTTAATTAAGTGTCTGTGTTTGCCCCATGTTGGTGGCTCACGGAAAATATTCCATCTTGTGCTGCGTTTGTAGCCTTGCCAACTTGTAATAGTGAGAAGTTCCAGGCTGGGTATCGTTCCATGTGGTTTAGCGGTAGAACGTCAGTGCGCTATACTGATGACCCGGGTTCGATTCCCGGCATGGAATATTTTTCACTAAGTTGGTCTTTGCGCCTCTTAAGCAAAAATAATTTGAAATTTAATAAACAATTACTTTCATAAATACCTGTTAACCTGTCTATTTTTATTTATTTTACATATATTTTTAAATAGTTTCCTAGGAAAATAAAAAATATTTTATAAAATTTCTATGCCATTTCTGTATAAAAAATACAAAACCTGAATTACTTGATATGTTATGGTAACGACTTTGTTTACTCCCACTTTTTCTTCATCTTGAAAAAAGTATGGTAGTTCCACTTGGTATCATCAGCTCTTAATAATGTTCATTTAATCAACATACTTTTTTATTAAATAACAAAATAGTAAACAATGTCTTCTGTGAATTTGATTATTATAAGATTATTTGGTTTGCAATTTTAAGTTTTTCATAACATTATTCTTAAAATCCAGAGACAAAAATATTCTGAAATCTTTATTGGTATTTGTCATAGAATTAAATTTTTAAGGATAACATTAATATTACAAAATGTTAAGTACTAAAAATAAATGAATGTTTTTGATTTCTGTTTTTCAGTGCACTTGATTATTTTTATTTAATTTTAGTTGGAAGTAAAATATATAGAATGATTTTTTGTTTTTTCATATGATAATCAAATATTTCACATGTTAATTATCTTACATGCCACAAGATTTATTATTATTTTTTTAATTTTGTGGGAACTATAAAATGAAACAGCACATTTTCTCACTTACAGATTTGTGTAAGGTATAAGCTAATCATTGTTGTTAATATTATTATTTTACACATATTTATAGTCTTTTTGGAGGGAAGATATTTGCAATGCCTGGTTCAAATATTTCCTGGAGAAGACACAAAAATTGGAAATGGCAAAAATCAAGTGATTAGTTTTGTAACTGAAGAATTGGAATTAGATAGTCCCCAAAGAGCACCTGATTGGTCCGATGAACCCAAGGTGATTTAATGTCTATTTTTGTTAGATTCATCTTGCTGTTCTAATTTTTTAGTATAGGCATTTACAACATTTATTATTAGTAATACATTCCAGTAAAATATTTTATTTTGAAACTTTTCAATTTTATGTATCTAAAAAAAATTTCTATTTCTCCCCCTCTTTCTTGCTTCATATAATATGCCTCCTTCATTTCAACTAAAAACATAAGTGTGAATGCTCTTTAGATAATTAAGTTACAAGCATACTATATTTATTGAAATATTTCATTTTTCTAATGGGGAAAAAATTACTTGCTTAAAGACAGATATGTTTCAAAGGGGTGATTCATTCTTTTTTACATATTCACGCCTTTTTTTTTTTTCTTTTTGGCACTAAGGAGGAAAAAAGAGATGGTAATAACTTTTGTTCTGCTTTTTTAAAAAATTAAGTAACTCAAGGAATTTTGTTGTTGCGGCTCATGGGCTGATGTTCTTTCATTAGACCTAGGTCAGACCTGAAGTTAATTTTTCTTGGGAGACTCTTTTATTTTCATTTTTTATTTTATTTATTAAATTTTAAGTATCTTTTATTAAACCAATTTTCCTTAAATAAAAATTTCAAAATGCTTTTTAAAAGACATATTAAATTTAGAGATGGAATTTTTTACAATTATTGTAGATTGGCATGAGAAATCAACTTTCTGATTGTGAAAAACAATTTTTCAAAAAAGTATTAAGTAATGAGTAACTGTATTGTAATTCAAAAGTTGTCTTCAAAAAATTACATTTTTTCAACCAGTTAATATGTAATTAAAAATTTTCAAGCAAATTAATTATCTTAAAAAGTATAACTTTCGAATTTATTTCAAATGTACTTGCACTAATACATCCACAGCAACACAGATTTTATTATGATTATTTTTTTTAATCTTTTAGAAAAAAAAAGTCTAGTTCAAAATTGCATTTTGTCCTGACACAAAACAATTAGCTTCTACTACAAAATTTTTATTTATACTGCTACAAAAACAGAATTTGATTTTGTATCCCTGTGTGTGTGTATCCATGAATCATTTGTGTGACCACAAGGCGCCACTTAAAACAGTTTTGAAGTACACAAACAAAAATTGGCTTTTTTTCTGTATTGTTTTTAAAGTATTTCTTTCAATCATTGTTTACAAGGGAGTTTTTGCCATTTTTAATCCAGTCATTATTTTTGATTTCCCCCTCTCCCTGTATATTAGAAGTATTCTGTTATAATAATAGTAAAATAATATAGAGGTACTGCACTGTATTATGCAATATCTTTTTAATGAAATTTTCATAATTATCTAGAGCATTTTAATATGTATGTTTTGTTACATTCAAATAATATCTTTTAAACATGTTTTAATTAATTACAAGGTCTCTAGCCACCTGGATTGTCTGGAAAGGTCAGGGAAATTTTTATGAACTGGGAAAGTCATGGAAATTTACAATTTCTGAGGAACAGTCAGGTGAATTTGAAATTTCTAAGAAAAAGGCAGGGAAATTTGAAATTTCTGAGGAAAAGACAAAGAAATTTTAAACTTTAGAAAAAAAATTGTAAAAATTTTTCTGATTATAAAATTAAGATTTGAAATTGCAGAACCAGGAAAATCTAACTTTGCTCTTCATAAGTACTGTAAAGAACATTTTGACCTCTCATGCAATTCCTTTTGTATACACCCTTTCAGCCCTTCCTTGTAACTCAAGAGATTTTCAATACCAGCTTCACTCTCACTGAATCTTTGTACAGTTTTGTAAGGATTATTTAAATGATTCAGTTTACTTATTTATCTTTGTTTGGGAACATCTGTTAGTTTAATTAATTGAATATTTATAATCCTTAAATTTGGTTTGTTACAGAACAGCTATATTACTTACAAAGAATTTTTTTTTTTTTTAAATTAACCCATAACCCGCTGGTGTTGCGTTGACGTAACGGTAAAATTAAATTTGCATGCTTAAATTGACTATCAAGCTATCACTATTTATGAATTTAAAAAAATTATTTATTTAATAACAAAAACTTCGAAAATTAAATAAAGCAAAGATAATCTTTCAAAATTTGTGGTGGCAAATGTTTTTCATCAAAAAAGATGAAGATCCCTATCTTATAGTTTTGGCGGTTAATGGATTAAAATATGTCGAACACATTCTGTGAATGATGTGATAATTTCATCCTGGATGGAATCTGATGTTAAAAGTGTATCTGCATGTAAAATACATTCTCATCAAGAAATTATTATACAACTTTTAAGACTTTTTGTTTGTAACATCACAATATCTCGATACCAGGAATTTCTTTTATTGGTATGGAAAAGTCAGGGAAATTTGTGGCTCAGCTGGAATAGACACCCTGTAATTAGTAAAGGCATATAGTAATTTGTAGTACTAATGTAATGCATTTAATAAATATTTCTTCTTTTATGCAGAGAGTTAAAGCAGAATATGATGATCGTGCCTTCATTTTAGTTTCACTTTATGGGTTGAGGCCTAAATATGATTCTGTGAATAATAAAATTTTAGACAGAGAAGGTAAAGACCCAAATTTTAACTTGCAGCATGCAATTGCTTGGAGTGCCTGTCCATGTTTTAACAAGTAAGTGTTGAAATATCTTTTGAGTTCCCATTTCATAGTACTATCAATATATGTAATATATCTCACGAGCGTTCCGGACTTGTATAGGGAGTAGTCGCGAGCCGTTCACTTCGCATCAGTTGACCGTCGTATCGCCTGCATTAATATGTCAGAACATCTTGGGGTTGACAGACTGGTGGAATAAATAAATTGGACTCGGGAACCTTTTGGTGGATCGAACTCATTTATTTCGTGCTCCATCGTACAATCCAATCGCGAGTCCGGTCTGAGGTCCTCAAGCCCGTTACATTGATGAATTTCAGGAGCTACATCGTTATATGTGTTGCAGGCATCTCAAAATTGTAAGTTCTCCCGTTTTTGGCACGGGTTTTAGCTAATATATTGGGGCTTGTCATATTTTCCAGCAGAGGGCATAGTTGTAAAATTGGGAGGAACATTTCTTTAATTGGCTGATTAGCTTTTGATTGATTGCGCGGGCTCAGATTCCAGAATTGGGTTTGGCCAGCCCGGGAATTAGCTAACCACACATGGCTACCAAATCTGCAACTCAACTGTTTTTACTCTTAAGGATCGTCCGAAAATGATATCTGAAAGTAATAAGATGTATTGCTGGGAAACAAAGTTTCAACGGGTAAAACTGGTTTTAGAATGAGATTTAAAGGTAGGAAAAAAAAACTTCAGATTTTAATTTAAATTTTTGAAATTTAATTTGAATTTTAAAAGGGTTTTTATCCTTTCATATATATATATATATATTTCAAAATTCTGAAATCTTTTTGTTGATATATGATAAATTACTTGTTGTCCCATGTATGCCCTCCTCCAAAATGTATTTTCATGATTTTATGTATTTATGACATTTTAAAAATCTCTTTTTTTTAAAAAAAAAAATAAGTAATTTCAAAGTTATGGAAAAACTTGTTTTTTAGTTTAAAAGAAGCCCTACTAATATAATTTTTAAAAGTATGTATAGACTTTTGCCCTTCAGTCCATCTCACTTTTATTTTAAAATTATTATCGTTGTTTATTTTGATAAGCAGATAATCTGCATGGATATGGAATAAAAGGATTTTTTTTTTTTCCGTAAGCAGATAATCTGCATGGGTATGGAATAAAAGGGCATTTTCTAATGAATTACGTATAATTTTCTGATGGGAATAATTTCTTTCTTCAATGTTTGGGAAAATATTATTTGTTAGACTGACTTTAAGTATTTTTTGAATGAAAATTAATTCAACCCTATTGACATGTAAAATATTTCCCTGTTGATAGATTAATAAATCTCAAGCTGTGAGATTTTCTTTTCAAATAAATTTTTAATAGTAATTGCAAATTTCTCAATGTTTCATTCTCTAGCTATACAAAATTACGCACTTTCATTCTGTTACTTACATGATAAATCTTAAAGTATTTCATAAATTCAATAATAATTTTTAAACCTTAGTTTAAGACAAAACGAAACAAATAATTATGTAGTAACATAGTAAGTAGTATTTAATGTGTTTGTTTAAAATATGTGTGCATTAAAAAATAATAATAAGTAATATAAAGATATATCATTTTATTTTTAAATAGCATACAAAATAATGCTTTTATCTATTTATTTCTATACTGTTACTAATATTTAATTTCCAATTTTTCAGAGAAAATATTTATTTTGAGTTTTGTTTTATCCATTAACTTGAAAGTTGAAGGCCATGTAAATGAAATTTATCTATATTATTATTTTTTTTTAAATGTGTTAAACTGAAATTATCCCATGTAATACAGTGTAAATTGATATATGTATATCTTTAACTGGTATACATTGCTTGCTTTTTAATTATATACTTTTTTGTTGTTGCTGCTGCTGTTAGGCTCTTAGTTTTTTCTGTTTAAAATTGTAATAGTTTTATTAGTGACAAAGTCCTATTTCTTCCACTACAGATTTTTCTTTCATCTCAAAAAATAAGTTCACATTTGGAGATTGACAAAAACCAGTAGCTATTTTTAGAAATTTATAATCACCTTTGCTATGGCTTTCACTTTTATTGCTCTTACATTACGTCTAAACATGACATAATTTTTTCATTTTTACATTGTCAAATAGGAGGGAAAATGTAATTTTGAATGAAGTTTGTTTGAAAACTAACTGTAGCTCAAATTAGTGACTTTTTGTGTTTTAAATAATTTTCAAGCATGATATATTTTTTAATTTATCTCAATAATAAACATTTACTTACTACAATATCTAATGAAAAGTAGCTAGTGACAAAGTTGCCACAATTAGTAATGGATTCTCCAGAGCAAATTAAAACACTTTTTTTTTTTTTGCACATTAATGTTCTATAATTGAGTCCATTTCCAAATGTTGCCATTTAAAAAAAAAATAGATGTGAATACCATTAAAGATTTTAAACAACACTTTATGTAAAATTGCATTTGCTCAAATAAGCCACATGGCTTTGAACCTACTTACGGAAGATTAATAATAAAATACAGCGTTTTAAAAGTGTGTCAATGAAAAAAAAAATCATTTTTCTAGTTTTTTTTTTAAATCTATTTAATTATTTATTTTATAGCATACACTATTTAAGCTATTTCAGACATTTCTTATGCTTTTCTTTTCTAATAGTAATTAATAAAGTATTTGATATTTTGCTGAATCAAAGTTTAATGATTCAGTTTAATCTGATTTTCATTTGTTGCAGGGGTGCAGTGTTTGCTGGCATTCACCACATTCCTCTTTTGAAAGGAAGGCCACCCGATGATGTTATTGAAAAATTGAGTTATTTACCTTTGGATTATTTGTGCAAGAAATTTAAATCACAAGTTAAATTATTTGTAAGCTTTTAATGATTCATTTTATTTAGTTTTATATCCTTAATTTGACTCTCTCTTTTTTTTTTTTAAAACTCATTATATGTTTCTAAAAACTATTTCTTCATATTCCTTTATTCAGTGCTTAAAAGGTAAAAAAAAAAAATAATTGCTTATTTCTAAAATCGGTTTTTAAATAATAAATTTTAATCAACCAAATTTGTTACTTTTTTATATGTAGACAATAACCAAAGCAAAATTTTGAATAGCATTTAATAGTAGATGTTATTCCTAATCAATTGGTACTTACGACTTTTTTATACAGCCATTTGCAGGAGAATTGGTAGGGGATGATCACCTTTTTTGTACATGATTCTTATAAGGTATCTATTGACAAAAGAATAAAATAAGAAAACCCTAGCCTTGATATCAGTCATCTACTACAAGCTAATCTCTGTTCAACTTGTTGGAACTTTTACAGGGTTCCTACGGTTCAGGGAATTCGAAAATTTAGGTAAAAAATCAGGGAAAAGTCAGGGAATTTTTGATATACTACTTCCATCAGAATTTCTATTATTGTCGTAAATGAAGAAATTTTGAATTAATTATTCATCCAATCTAAAATTTTTTTATAAAATTTATGCAAACTATATAACAATATGAAAAATAATTAAAAGATCGGAAATTCATACAGCACATACATGATTTGTTTTAGAAAACTGCATAAATTATATAGATTTAATGTAACTTTAAAAATGCACAGAGAATATAGCAAAGTCTTCTAAATAGACTCAACGATATAATATTAAGCCATTTCCATACTTGGTGGTATGTGAATGTGTTAAACCTTGTCAAGCCAGATGCAAATAAGCAAGTAAAATTGATGTGAGTTTGTTAAAATTTTTGTGCCTCCTGAAAATCCAAGGTCTGCACTCTTTTCCCTGACCCAGTCCAACCTTGATTCTATACATTGTTTCTTCTGTCTATTTATAACATTTTAAATGTAAATGCATCTTTTTCTCATTGTGTGTTTTTGAACTGATTTAAAACAGTCATAAACACACATTTAAGTAAAAAAAGGCACTAAAAATATCCTAATACTCCAATACCCACCATGTATATGATGTAAATATCCCAATTTCCATTTGCTTTCTGCCACTCTCATGGCTGTTGTTATTGAGCAGCTGCAAAATTAAGAAGTAATGGGAGAATAACTATGGGTGCTTAATCTAGTTATATGTCTATACTAATTGACCCGCCTGGCTTTGCTCTAAAATTTGTATAATTTTATATTGTTAACTCCATTTTATCTGAATTTATATTTTTAAATGAAAAAATATTGAATTGAAAGTATATGTTATTTGGTATTTTATTTTCAGACATACCAAAAGCGAGCAAAACCACTACGAAATATTCAGGTTTTAACTGATTTCGTCAAAATTTTCACACATTTTATTTTATAAAAAATATTTCTCCCCATCTGAACATTTCAAAATTTTTGTAGGTGATGTAAATCTGGTTGGTCTATTGAGATGCTCCAAAAAGATTGTGTTAAAATATGGACATTTAGTTACTTTAGCATAGAAAAATATCATCTCCGTGAGGCTCAAAGTGGCCTGCATTTGCCGGTGTATTTGAAAGGGTTAAAATTCATATATTTTAAAACTGATTGCACCATAAATTAGAAGAAGATTTCAGCTTTAAGAGCACATTTTTGGTTTGTCGGTACCTCTAAAATTGCACCCTGGAGGGGCGTTGCAATATGGAAGAAAGACATTTTTCAGAAAAACCTTTTGAAAAAAATTTTTTAAAAAGTTAACTGCAATTATTTTTTCATATATATAAATTGATTGTGACATTTGAGATCTAAGAGTATGGTCTTTCAGAATGTGTCTTCCATTTTAAACTTTACTAAGAGATTTGTCCAATGTAAGTTAATAAATAATGACAAAATCCCCCCTCCCCACCAAAATTTCTTCTTTTTTATCTTCATTTTCACCCGATACATAAATAAGATTTCTGCACGTGCGCAGTGCTTTTTCCCTCTCGCAAGGACCTAGAAAAGTTTTAAATCTATATTTTAATTATTTAGAATTTTTAAAATCTGAAACTCAGGTGCATCAGAAGACACTTTGGGCTAGCTTCACAAAAATTTTCAGCCTCGTAAGTGCCGTAGATTTTGCTAGCCATTGCACACAGACAGAGCGAAACTTTCTTTTATTAGTATAGATCATGAGTCACACAGACCAGCATTACATGCACAATTAAAATTTGGAGCTCAGTTATCTCAAAATGCTGCTTTTTAGTAGTTTTGCCATAACTTTTGCAACAAGTAAATAAATTTACATGTTTAAAAAAAAAAAAAAAAAAAAAAAAAAAAACTACTATACTTAAAAAACAAACATTTTTTTTTCCAAGTATAATTGAGAGACTATGTAATAAGCAGTATAAAGAAAAAATAATTCAGAAATACGGAACCTAGGCTTCAAAATCATGATAGAATTAGTTTTACAAAATTTACTTTTTTGGTATAATATTAAAACTTTTTTTTATAAAACATAAATAAATAAATAAATAAATAAAAGTATTGATATAAACTAATTACAGACTTCCTGATCCACCATCAAACATCAATTTTTGTCATTTCAAACCTTTCTGGCCTTTTTACTGTGTTTATAGGGGGGAGGGGGAGAGTATGAAAATCGAATTTTAAAGAAATCTCATTTAACTGTTTTAGAATCAGCCCCTAGAATTATGCTTTGATGTGTGTTATTTTTTTTTAAACATAATTAAAATGTTTCTTTTTAGGATACAGCAAGTATTGAAATATCTGTTTGGGATGGCCATTTTATAAATAGTGAATGCCCACCATTGCCAGTAAGTTTTTATTTCCTTATGAGTAGTATTTAAATTATTATAAGCATTGTTTAACATTAATGATTAACTGAAGCATTCTCAGAACATTTAAGCAGCGTTTGGGCCATTCCATGAAAAATGGACAAAATGTCCTGCACATGACACTTTTATAAATAACTATATCTATTAACTTATAAGTTGTTAAAATATAAACTATACATTAAAAATAATAAAAAACCTTGGATTTTCATATTAGCATAGTTGTTTTAATTTGAGGATACCATAGCATTGTTAAAACAGCAGTCATAGGTAGAAAAGCTGTCCCACACGCGATACGGAATGGACCTTTAATAGGTTTAAAAATCTCCACATTTTAAACCCTTGACCAAAGTAATCTGCCCATTTTTAGTAGGTTTAAAAATCTCCTTATTTTAAATCCTAGATCTAAGTAACAGCCCGTCTTCAGGCCCATTCCATGAAAAAAGGAAAAAATGTCCTGTGCATGACAGTTATATAAATACCTACATCTATTAACTTATAAGTTGTTAAAATATAAACTATAAA
This sequence comes from Maratus speciosus, assembly GCA_963932465.1. Classification (NCBI taxonomy): domain Eukaryota; kingdom Metazoa; phylum Arthropoda; class Arachnida; order Araneae; family Salticidae; genus Maratus; species Maratus speciosus. The sequence goes on from OZ010792.1 coordinate 531,507,891, forward strand.
TTAAAAATAACAAAGCCCCAAGATTTTTGTATTAGCATGGTTGTTTTAACTTTAATTTGAGGATATAATAACATTGTTAAAACATCAGTAATAATGGAAAAGCTGTCTCAGAGTGACAAGGAATGGCCCATTTAAAGAATCCTGTATTAATTTTTTCATGAAATATTGGATCTTATTTTCTTGAAATGATTTTGTGGTATATTTCTAGTAACATTTCTCTTTTATGTGGCATGTAGAAATCACCCAGTTCATTTTTTTTTTTTTTTTTTTTCCTTAGTTGTTGAATAGCAATTTTTTTTTTTAAACATTGATGAAGAGTATCTTTTTTTTTCCAGCAAATTCTCCTAAAACATCTTTGATAATAAAATGTTTCTAAAAATCATTTCTTTCATTTTAAAATTGTAGTAATCTAAGGATTTTTGAATAAAAACTGTATGATAAGCAATTAAAAACTACGAAATTCACTGAAATATTAACATTTCGGTGAATTGAAAACATTTGATCCATTGGCTGGATCAAAGATGCACAGTTCAGTGATAAAAATACAAATTGCCTGTTACTCACTAACTAAAATATGTAAATAGTTCATACTTTTAGTATTACTACTGTACAGTTCATGCTTTCAAATTTCTTGTTTGCTTTGATTCGTAGTTAAGAGCATTTGTGTTGTCTAAAGTAAGTTTTTGTAAGTTTTTATTATTAATTATATGTTACAATATATATGAAGTGATCTGGGGTGCATGTTTATTATACGGCATGACTAATAGTATTGTCGCGATTCATGGAATTTCTACATCAGGCTGCGTTTTCACGTTGCATCTCGTCTCTGTTTTTAACTGGAGTTTGGTTTCCTTACGGGAAGTAGTCGTGGTCGATTATAGACTCAGATAAGACACTTAAAGTTCTTGGGACCTGGTTTATTGTCCTTTGTGTGCATTACTCCTTTTTAAACCAGGCCCTGCTGGGTTGTTAAACTATTCTTGAAATCGTTTGGTGGAGTGACGTAGGTTTGCCTAGCAAGACAGGATGGTAAAAAAGTCATGCAAAAAAGCTGTTCCCAGCTATTTAAATGGTGTAATTAACATTATTTCCAGCAGAGGGCTTTCTTGTTCCAATAGGAGGAAACTTTAATTTTATTAGAAGTTGAGCTGTTGAGTGACATGTGGTTAAGACCCGTACGATTCCCGGGCTCGTTGACGTACCCAGCCCTAACCACAAATGCTGGTAAAAATCCCCCAGACAACATTTTTACTCTTAAAGATCGACCAAAAAGGAAATCTGAAAGCAATAAGATGTATTGCTGGAAAATAAAGTTACCAGGGGCAAAAAGTTTTAAGCATCAGAATTAAAGTTAAAAAGAATATTAGTTAGGACTTTAAATTTTGAATTTTAATTTTTAAAAAGAGGTTAGTCTTTATCCTTTCATAATGTACTAAAACAAATTTATCAAGGTTAAAAAATAATATTTAAGTGAGCTACAAAATAATGCTATCAGATTTTTATGTTATGTTTTTCTTTCTGTTTCCCCTTGTTATAATCAGGTGCTGTTACCTCTTGTTTCTTTCCAAATAAATTGACAAATGATATGAATATAAGAAAAATTTCTTACATTATTTTTAGAATTCATGTATTTTATATATTTTTATTTTATCCATTGGTGGGCCTGATACATAGAAGACAAAATAAGTTCCGAGTCAAGGATATTTGTTAAAGTTACAAAATTGTGATCTTCTTTCTTTCTTTTTTTTTTTTTTTTCCCTTCCCTAAGTTGAGATCTTGAAAAACATAAGTTTGTAGAATTCTGGTTTTCTGAATGTCAGATGAAGGATCATGGTATTGTATACAGCAAAATTAACACTACAGTTTCTTTTTGGTACTCAGTAGTTTGATTCATAAAGTGGCTAATTCTATTGATTACTGATTGATATAAGTAGCAGCTATTTTGGTGTTTTGAAGGTTTTAATAGTATATATATATATATTTCATCATCCTGAAATGCTCTAACTATGAATATATTGGTAAATTAATTTTATTAACAGGTTCATACAGATCTTCTTAGTATCTCACCAAATCCTCAGAAATATATTAAAGCAGCTGAAAGACCAACAGGAGCTACTGCTGCAGATTTATTGAGAAAAGGATTGGCTAATCCTTCTGATTTCAGTAGTTTAAAGAAAAAGATAGTTGAACTCTTAAAAGTTTTATTTAAAAACAATTTGGTAAGTTTTTCTAATTGTAAATTTCAGAGATTAGTAGTTTATTTCAATTTATTTATGTATTTTTTATAAATATATTACAATTTATGGGGATTAGCTAATTTATTAATAATTTTGTTTTAATATATGGTTTGATTCATTTTAAAGTTTTTAATTAAAAAACTTATTTTTAAATTAATTTTTTGTTGTTAATTAATTATGATTATGATATAGTTTGAATTTTCAATATTTTAACAAAAAATTTATTGTAATCTTGTTCAATTATGGGAGTGAAGTAAAAGAAATATAGTTTATTTATTACTTAATAAGTAGAAAGTAATATCCTGTTTTTATTCTATTGCTATATGTTTGCACTTTTTCGTCAAATATTTCATCACCTATTCAGAAAATTTAATTCATCAAAAAAATAGAATTATTATATTTAAATATCGTAGTGAAATGGGTGCAATTACAATTTATTTGAAACTTTTGATGGTTAAATGAGTTGCTTTTTTTTTTTCAACTTTTGCATAATGCTAATCTCTAATTAATTTATCCTACAATAATACTCTGAATTAGGCTGCCCTGACTCATGTAAATTTGGAGAGGCATAGTTTAAGCTCTTCACCTATTTCTTTTACTACATAGCATGCTTTATTAAGTTGCAAGTGTTCATAAAATTGTATCAACAAGTTTGATGTGTATATCCACATGTTTTATTTTTACATGTTTTATTATTTTATTTACTTATATTTAAAATATATATAAAACTATATAAATTTTAATGAAAGAAAGTTTATAGGATTTTTTTTAAACTACAGTAAAACCTCCCTAAAGCAACCACATTCTGTTCCAATAAAAATTGGTCGCTCCGTGAGGTGATCTCTTAATGGAGGTCATGTTTAAATCAAGATTTTAATTGTTGAAAAGGTATTTTTAATGTTACTAAAAGTTAATTACTGCAGAGTTAAAAAAATGAATACATTGACGTTTGCTTTGATTTTATAACTTTTATTTCCAAGTCCTTTCAAAATCCAGTAAATAAATGCAATTTTTTTTTTGGATGAGAACAAATAATTCATTAATTTATCTATTTCTTTGAGCAAACCTGGCAAAATAGGACAGGCGAGTTTATTGACCATCATTCTTAGTTTGTCATCAGAGTTAAATTCATTGCCTAAAAAGGCACAAAGGGGTTTAAACCCTTAAAAGTTACCGAAATAAAAAAAAATTTTAAACTAGTTTAGAAGTTTGATGAATAATGCGCTCTCCAGAATTATTTTTCTAATAAAACCTTCAAGTGACCAAGAAAAAACGGAATTTCTTTCATTTTCTTCAAAGAAATTGGTAACTCATGGAGGGATTTAGATCGTGATGGTCTCTGAATGGAAGGTAAAATTAGTATTGAGCCTATGGGAATAAATTTTGTTTCATGAAAAAATGATCATTCAGGGAGGTGGTTGCACAGGGAGGTTTCACTGTATATCATGAATTCAAATTTAAAGATTTATTTAAATTTGAATTCAAACATAACACTGTTTGGAATTTCTAAATTGGAATAAACACTTGTAAAATAGCTCAAAACTTTAACTTGCATTGCTCTGCTGCTGTTTTAGTTATAAAAAAATTAATTAAAAATTTTTTAAGTGACTTCAATAGAAGCTTCTGTGTTTGGCTGTTATGTATGACTGCAATTTTTTCAACATCATTCTGGCAATAAAATTTGATTTGCTGCGAGAATTTTAAACAAATACTTAGCGAATGTGCCATTATTGCTAAGCAAATGTTTATTCGCTTGTCTCATTCATCTTATTCAGTTTGTGAACATTGTCAAGTTCTAGAATGTGAGTTACCAAAATTTGGATAAAACTTTCAAACTGAGCATGCGTCCTTTTGTGCATGTTGCCTCTGCCACTCTTTTATTTATAAAGGCACTTGCAAAGTTTATCATAAAAACCACTCTGTTGTGCCAAATCCCTTTTGCTAAAACATGCCAACTGGCATGCATTAAGTAAATAGAAAACAAAGTCCATGTTTTTTTTCCCTACCAAGTTGTGGATTAAGAAACAGTTGCGTGAAGTTGCTTTCATATACATTGTTTTAAATTATTTGTTATGTTATTGTGCTATTGAAGTTAAATATAGAAACCATAGAGATCCATTTGTTAACCCTCTGAGCGGTTTACCCATACTTTTCCGTTTCCCAAGAACAACTTAAATCTGTTGTAGACAAAAATATCTTAAAAACATCTTGTATTTTAAAATGTCTGTCAAATAAAGGGGCATGAAATGTATTTTAGAAACAAACAGGGAAAGTAAATTTAAATTAAGATTATTTTTATAAGCATTTTTATGAAAATGCAGGAAAGCTCTCAAGATGCTCAGAGGGTTAAATAAGAATATTTAATTCCAGTTAAATACCTCTTGAGATAGAGCAGACTCTTAATTCAAGCTAGAGTCCTAACCTGGTCTTGCTTTTCATTGACCCTCATCCTCACAAATCTGAAGCACTTTTTAGATAAAAATAAATCAAACTCAAAATGCTTAAATCTGAGGTGGTCAAATTACTTAAACCACCTAACTTGCATCTCCAAATTTTTTGCCAAAGTATGTTTTTTAAAATTTAAATTACTTTGTTTAAATTGCTGTTGCCCTTCTTTATCATTTTTTATTCTTAAAAAATATAATCATATACATATATTGTAATATAAATGCCCCCCACCCATTGCACCACAAGCATTGCATTTATGACCTTTCATTTCCACACATATGTCTCACATCCGTAAATAAATTGTTAAAATACTGCTTGCACCCAAAACTCAAAATGAAAGAAAATTGTCATATTTAAAAGCAATTATGAAAATATGGCCTACAGTTTAATCTCTAACATAAAATTTATCCTTTATTAAGTAAATTGAATGCATTCTTTATTATATATGTATTCATATTCAAATGTATTCTTATACTTATTTGAAACAAATTTACAGATATTTCTTGTAAAAAACTGGGTATACCTGAACCACAATTTAAGAAAGAAATTTTTTTTAATTAGATACAAACCCAGCCCACAAAACAATTAGAATCAATCTGATACACCTGGGGGGAAAAATTAACTTTTAAAAACTGTCATATTTTTATGCTACTAATGGTAAAAAATAAATAAATGAAAATATTACATCAGAAGGCAGATGAATAACAATATTTATTTTTTGTTACAGAAAACTGTTAATTGTATTTGCTTGAGTTTGCTTTTACATATTTAAAAGAATCTTCAATTTCATTTATTTCTTCTTAAAACATGTTATTACTTATTAAATTATAAACGAAAGTTCTCTTATACGTCCATTAAAAATATTTCAAAAATATATATTCTAAAAACACACTCAAAATATATATTAAACATTTAATTGCTAAAAAGGACCTCAAATGTTAATAAAATACATTAAAAGATCTTAATAATTTGACATGTTTCGATTGAATTTACTCAATCATCATCAATTTTGAAATGTTATTACTTGCTGTTATTTATCAATAATTAACCCAAAACAACATAATCATATCTGTGGTCTTTGTTTTGGGTAACTTAAGAAATTAGTGGATGAACATGTTAAGTGATGTTTTTTGGAAAAAAAAAAAAAAAAAAAAAAAAAGATGGAGATTTCAGAGTAGGAAAACATATTATGGTCTAACTTAAATATAGAACTTCCATTTATTATGCTGAGGCTTCAAATAAGTGAGTTTCCAGTGCATAAAGATGTTAAGTATACAGGTTTGTACTGTTTCATTAGTGGAAAAAGATATCAACTGCACATGAAACCAATGATGTCAAAATCGAGCTGACAGAACTCAGAATCAGGCCTATATTCAGGGAGCTATGGTTATCAGTAGGCATATAACATGTTCTTCCACAAATAAGTTTTTTGGGTACTACTTAGTTATCCTGTCGACCAATTTCGCCAAACCACTCGTCAAGTTATACAAATTGACATAATTTTTATTTTAAATAATGAAAGAACAAATAAATTAGTATAAAATTAATAAATAAAACGTCAAAATAAAAATCACTTGATGACGTAAACACGTGTAACTTGCTTAAAGTCAAGTGAATCTGACATTTACGATCAACCATTACTGGCATTTAATCTTATAGTTTGGCGATAGATTTTTGGTCGACGGGATAACCAAGTAGTACCAATTATTGATATATGGAGGGGAAGAACATGTTATGAGCATTAAATTGTACAAAAATATTAAATTCCTCTCACAAGGAAGGTCTCCATCTCCATACGGGCATACTCCAAAAACTCTGAAAAAATTATAGAATATTCTTCTCATGAGGATAGATATATTTATAAAAAAAATCTTTGGCAGAAACTCAATAGAGTGTCCGTAAAAAAAAAATAATTAAAATTTTGTCATTTGTCATCACTGGTTGGTGATTGAATAAAATTTCAAAAAATATTTTTTATGTCAAATATTCTTTAAGGTAAAAATGTTTCATGTTGAACTTGTTTAAATAAATTTAATTTAAATAACTTTAGCCTTGTCAGTTTGAGTTTCATATTTAATTTTGTCATATATATATTTATAATGAAAGGTAACTATGAAATTTTATGAATTAAAACAAAATTTAAATTAATTAAAATAGTTTCAATCTGAAAACTAAGTCCAATTAAGTACCATCGATTCAATTTTTTTTTTTATGGAAACAAAAACTTCCCCAATATTGAAATGGGAAAACTGCAGCATTCCTTATCTGACCTTTATTTTGGAATACACCTAAATATATATTTTTCAATATGAAAATATTTTTTATGTATGAAATTATTCTTACAATGATAAACTTAAATAACTGCAGTAACAAGCAACGTAAGTATGTAATACAAAAAAATATATGTATTAAACTCTCTCAATGTTTAAGTTTAAATTCATTAAATATTATTTACACACATTTTCAAAATCAATTAACAAGCAATTTTCAGATTAAAACATTAAAATAGTTTGCTTCTGGCGAGGAAAAATGCTGCTCACCAAATCGTGTGACGCTTTCGTGTTTTTGCCCCAAATACTCCAAACTATTTTATTTTTTTAGTCTTTCTAATTCCGCCGCTAAATTTGATTGATCCTTTATTACATGCATAAGTAGTTTAATTGGTATTATTTTTCAAAATATTCTGAGTATGCCCAGTAAGGAGACCTTCCTTGTCGGATCAGAAAAGCTACAGCCATGTCTATGACATCCTAACATTTTAAATGCCATTTCTTCACAAGAGTGCCAGAAAAACAGTGATTGAGCGAAGTAACAAAAAAGAGCATGCTGTAAACTTTAAAGTTTATTTTCTTAAATTCACCAGATTGTCACTTAATATGTTTATCCACTAAGCTCTACAATTGAAACTGCCATTTGATGCCTCTTAAGCAGAATAATTTTAGAATTTCCATGGGTAAATGTTTGAATTTAAAATCTTTGAATTATCAACACAAATGGTTTAAAAATTAAATTATGATATGTTTTAAGTGTTTTCAATAGAGTTTTCTAAGAAAGTAAACTTACGTTGAATTATGCGATATTTCAAATGATGTGAGTTGGAATTAAGAAGAGTCAACTGCATTGTGTCGTTAACTAACTCCAGATACAAATTAGATTTTTGACTGAAATTTGTAACTTAACGCACAAGTTTAAATTTACATTGGTGCCTCCATTCTATTATGTAATTCAGGGATAGTATTTTATTGAGGTTTGATTGCAAATGATTCAGTTGTTGTTCTTAAGTAGTGTTCTTCTTTTTTTTTCAGGATAAAGCTCTTAGTAGTGCTGGATATTCATCTTTGGTTTAATCCAAACAGCCAAGAATTTTAAACTATCATTTTTGCATCACTTCATTGAAATTCTAAATGATTATTAATATGATATTGTACTTTAAAATAGAAAAAGGACTTTATAACATCTACTTATTAATAATTTCTTAATGTTTACATTTGTATGTATACATTTTCTTTTTTATATATATTTTTTTCTAGTCAAGTTTGTGTTGAGGTTATATTTGCATAAATAAAAGCTGATATTTTTAGCAGTTTTACTTTAATTTTGTATTCATTTTTGTATTTGTAAATACCTAAATAAAAATTTTTCAGTTATGTTTCATTTGTACGCTTTTGAATTGTATGTTTGAATTTGAAGTGTTTGTTTTAAGTATATGCTACTAGTTTATTATGAAAAATAAAATTCAGTTGTTATTAATGTCAGATTCATTAAACAATTCCAAATTCAAACAGAAATTTCAGTACTCTTATAAGAGGACTAAAAATTTCATAAATTACTACATGCAAGTATTTTCTGCCCAGTCTCTTATCAAGTTTTCATATGTTTTTGAAAATAGTAGGAGAGCCGTTGAACATTTTTGAGTAGGTATTTGAGGCACCCTGAAAATTTGTGCAACACTTCTTTTGTAATGCCTGAATACAAAATCGAATGTCTGGCTGAAGGATCGTGGCCCAAAAACTGTGCCAGACAAAAAATGGCACTTGACACGTGTCTGACACAGTTTTTGTGCCGACTAAAGTGTCTGTCATTTTCAAAATATTTTTTTCTAAGCATAAATATTATTCTGTCTCAGTCTCAGCCTCAGCGTGCCTCAAATACTTGTTTTGGGTAGTCAAAAAATGGCACTTGACACGTGTCTGGCACAGTTTTTGGGCCGACTAAAGTGTCTGTCGTTTTCAAAATATTTTTTTCTAAGTATGAATATTATTCTGTCTCAATCTCAGCGTGCCTCAAATACCTTTTTTGGGTAGTAAAAAAAAAAAATGGCACTTGACACGTGTCTGGCACACTTTTTGGGCCACGATCCTTCAACCAGACATTCGATTTTGTAATCAGCCATTACAAAAGAAGTGTTGCACAAATTTTTAGGGTGCCTCAAATACCTTCCCTAAAATGCTTAACAGCTCTTGGACTAAAAGAAAAGCATCTGTGCACATTTCATTTTTTGAGAAGCAACAACTGCTGTTTTATGCTCAGAGTTCATACTCATCAGGGGATAATGGGATAAATTTTGGTCATAAAATTCAGGGGAATCTCGGGATAATGCAAAAAATTTCCCAAACCTGGCAAAAAAGATTGGCTACTCTGGGAAATTGAGGTCAATCGCTGTTATTTACATGCTTTCTGATGTCATAATGAAATAAAACTAAAACATGCCTTCTAACATTGTGAAATAGAATTGCAAACTAGCCACTCCTTCTTGCAGATTAAATATAACATAAGTTATATTTAATCTGCTATATTATAATATGTTATATTATAATCTCATTTTTTTCTTTAAAAAAAAAGGATAATTTTTTTAGGACATTTCTGACCTGCCTTGTATCTATCAAAGTCAAGAAGGGATGGGTGGAGCAATGTCTTTTCTCTGTTCGCTAGGAGGGGAACAATATACCTCTTGGGATTAAATAATCCTGCACGTGTACAAATGTTTCCTTTAGATACGTTCATTTCTTATAGGATAACACACACTAAAATAATTTTTAATGAAAGACTAACATAAAAGCTACTTGTATATATTGATGAAAGATAATTAATCTTTTAAAGTGCAAAACGTTTGAATATTTTCTAAAAAAAAATAAATAAATAAAAATAAAAAAGTGATTTTTACAGAAACTGCTGCAAAATCTGAAAAGCATGATTTTTTCCCTAAAAGAAGTAGCACTGATGCATTTTACAATATTGAGCAGTAGATTTGTTTTTAAAATGCATTTAGCCAAAAATATAATGGGAGACAAAATGGAGTGAGATTTATCCCCACGTGTGTAGTAACATAATGGAAAGGGGCATATGTGCTGGCAGGTTAAGAAAAATAAAGGACATTTTTTAATTGATATTGGCACTTGTAGCCTTTATATTATTCATGATGCTTTTCTAAGAGGTAATAAAATCATAAAGTGGAAATTCTTGCTGCAATCAACCAAATTTTTAAGGGCAGTCCCACAAGGCATGCAGACTTCATCTTTGTACACAAATTGTTTTCCCTTTAAAGTTCTGTTCATATTGTTTATATGGGTGATGATAAACTTTATTTTTGATATTATCTTGTTTTTATATTATTTTTATTTTGAGGGTAGAGGGGGAAGTGGGGAGGGGGTATGTCATGATACTGGTTTTAAAAAAAAAATGTTGTTAATTGTTGACATGGAAAAATTATGTATCCTGGGAAATACATCAGGGGATTTTTTCTTGGAAAATGAGTATGAATCCTGGTGCTGAATACTTGCATGACATGAAATCTGTTTATGTTATAGCTACAGGAATATGTAGTGCTTTTTTCTCAGCAATGTTATGCAGACAATATACAAAGATTTATGAATTGTAAAATAATTATATGATATGTAAAGAATAAAATTGTTTTAATTACTAATGCGTATTGTTTAAAGCTGTTTTAAAATTTTTCATTTTCCCCTTTTAAAAAATGAATTATTCTGACAGATATAATTACAAGTTAATTTTCAATCCTATACAGTCAAACCCTGTTATAGTGAACCCGGTATATAACAACCACAAATTTTGGACCCGCCGATTTCCCATTGTATTTCATGCTAATTTATCATTTTATAGCGAACCTCCAAAATCTTAAGAATTGGCTATAACGAAATTTTGTTTGTTGACCACTGATTTTTTTTTTTTAAATGTTCTGCAGTTGTGAAAAAGCACTTTGACTCTAATTTCATAAGAAAATGTATGCTGGTGAGTGAAACACGGTGCAAATCAGCTATAAGTATGTTTATTAAAGGGTAGAAACAGCTGAATAATTTCCTTTTACGGTAGCTACTCTGCAGGTGTGATTAACAATTAAAGGTAAAATGAATTTATTTTCACTTGTCTTCATTTTTAGTTAATTTAATTAGTATTGTGTCAGTTTAATGTAATCGAATTTAACCAATTTAATTAATGATCTTTTTTTTCATAGATTTCATCATTTTTTAATACATTGTTATTGAATACACATAGCAACTAATGAGCTACACATTTTGTAACGCTAACATTTTTCTTAATGGTCCAGATATAGCGAACAAAACCTTTGGTCCCTTGGAGCTCGTAATAACGGGGTTCGACTGTATATGTGAAAATTTCAGATGTTATCATGAATTATGCCAATCTAATGCTAATTGTTATGTTCAGAACCATTCAAAGCATAAAACTTTAACATTTTTTGAAAGTTTTCTTCAATTCCTTGCAAAAGAATTTTTTTTTTTTTAAAGTTTTATGCATTTAAGGTTGAAATCTATTCAATAAACATTTCGGAAAGTAGAAAGTTTGTATTTGAGAAAAGCTTTAAGAGTCAGTTGTCTATAAAATCTCATGTACAGGGAGAAGTTAAAAACAGTTCTTGACTGGAAAGAAATAGTGTGCACAAAATTAGCTTTCATTCCTATGTGATTGTGAAGTACGGTGTCCTTAAGTGCAGAACCTCAACCAAAGCGATAAGTCATGCAGTATTTTAAATAAGAGATGCAACATGGGCTTCTCAGGCTACAGAACATAGGCAAAAAATCTTTTTCTCTTGTTGAAAACTTAAATTTTTTAGATTGCCCATTAAAAGCACCAAACAGCATTTTTAAATGAAAAATATTAATGTATTCAAATAAAGTTTTGAAATTTATTAAAAGTGATACCTTCATTTTAGCTGCATGTCAGGAGTTAATGGCTCAAGGTATTTGCTATTTACAGCAGCCTTTTTTTATTCTGATCACTTCAGTGGTTCAAGCATGTAGTGTGATTACATGTCTGTTAAATTTGTGTTTTATTTATATTTTATTAATTTCGTTTTGGAATATTTACCAGAAACAAATGCAGGATTTTTTTTAAGTGCAGGGAAATTAATCTTTTGTAATCAGTCTGCCTGTGATATAGATTAAAAGAAAGAAAAAAACTGTTTGAAAAATATTTTTAAAAATCAGTAAATCGGGATACAGTTTTCAAACAAATTGTATTTGAAAGAACATATATTCCCCTATTCGACAGTGTAAAAATTGCAATTGTGCAATCTTTATAAGTTATATAGCTATTTTGTATATATCATGGAATATACATTACAGTATTTTTATTCAGTATGTATACTTTGATTATAATACCTTATTTATCATACTTACCCAACTGTACTTTTTACCATAGTAAAGAAACATGGTTGCTTAAAAAATAATTATCTTTGCCCTATTCTTCATTTACCTTGTAACCAAAATCTTATTTTTGAATTTTCGGCCTTCATTAAAAATATTAGGTTGTAAGGAAAATTTTGTGCCAAATCACCATTACATAATACTAATTATAATATATATAATTGTAATTTTATATATAACCACCATTCCGCCAAACCTTCACAGTGTCATATGATGCAATACTAGTATCTAAAGCTGTACACTTTATTTGGTGACATTCTGTAGCTGAGTTTTTGCAACAGAACCGGAAGTAAATGATGGTTCTAATCTGGTAGTATGATAGTTCCATTTCAGACATCTTGTACTTAATGACAACGATATTTTTTTTACAAATTTCACAACACAGTGTTATAAAACAAGTCTCTTTCTTTCAAATGCCAAAAATCGTTTGACAAAATATGAGCAAGCATGTTAAGGCGAACTTGCACAGACGATATTAGATGTGGCGGGAAACTTTTGTTACAACCTGATAAGTTAGTAGTGTCATTAGTTCATTCAGCGTTAATAATTGAAATTTTAGAAAAAAGAGTTTTGGTAATAACTTCTATTTTCTCATTGGCACTAGCCAATTATGTCTTTGAGACGTATCCTCAAAAAATGTCCTTAACTGAAAACTTATTTTCTATAAGTGATCTGTTAAACATGATACTGAACTAATCAGAATAGAACTGTCACATAGATTAATTTGCCCCATGTCAAATAAGTAAAATTAAATATACTATGTTGCTTATGAGTAAGTTGCATTTTATTAAGTAACATTTCTGCATCAAATTAATTCATGTGACAAGCAGTGTCTTTTTTTCCTCTCTTAGTCAGTTCATATCATACTATACATCTTACTAATATAACACTGTCAGTGTTAAATACACTAAGACTGAAAATGTCTTATTAGTATAATATGAAACTGACAAGAGGTAGACTTAAGTATTATTCCTTACTTAATTCTTATTTTTTAACAAACAATCTTTGAAGTTCAGAATAAAAATTTTAACTACAGTAAAAGTTTGATTATCTGGAGCAGCGTCCAATCCAAGTCAAATCCAAGTAGAATTTGTCAGTTATGACGAAGCTTATAATATAAAGAAATATAAGACTCAAAATTAAAGAAGTATATCATTCCTTATTTTAAAATATACATTTATGAACACAATATGACTTTACATAATTTTTCTTGACATTGTTTTTGAGGTAGGTGAGACATTTGCTTACCTTTATTTACAAGGGCAAAAGAAGAGTATAATATAACCAAAAATACACACCTACTGAATATAAACTCACACAGGTAGCTTCCATGGATAATCAAGGTTCCCTTTGAAAATCAATTTTGGTTAGTTACTGATTCTTTAGCACAAAAAAAGAAAAACAGTAGAAGCTTTGACGGTTAAAGAAATGAAAACAATACACACATAGAAACATATTATTTCTACTAATAAAAAAAAAAAAATCACAATTTACTCTTTTCCAAGTCCAAGACACCTTCTAATCATTCTTCATAGGCACACAAATCATGATATTGTTCAAGAAATTTAATTTTTTCCTCCATATACACCATAATGCATGTTTATTATTTTGTTTGTTTCATTTCCCAGCACCTAAATTTATTTTTTTAACAAAGCTGACTGCATGTTTCATTTAAAAATTTTTGTAAAACAAAAAATAAATAAATAATAAACTATTAAAAATATAACGTTTATTTACAAAATCTCATTTAAATATGATTCTAAGTCTGTCATATCAAATGCATCACAGCTTTTTGTCTGTTCTTCCAGAAAAGTTGTTAAATTTGAATAATTTTCTTTAAAACAGTCTAGAAAATCTTTTGTTTTTTCAGATTTTATACAGTACACAACTTCATTGACTTCAGCAGGTATTTTTCGAGAGTATATACATTGAAAGACACTTTTCAATTTTGAATAGGTGCTTGAACGCAAATCTGCATTGCGACAAGCCAGGTTCATCATCAAGACCCCTGTAAAAGAAAATTAATTTGTTTAATGTACAAGAATTAAATCTGTTTATGTAACTTTTTACAATGATGACATCAAGAGAATTTGAAGACTGCTGTTATATAAATATGTGATGTGATCTAATAGTTCCAGAAATTAATTTAATATATCTGATCTGCGGATCATGCTAAATGCATTCCGAGAACTTTTGGATTGCACACCAGGTGCTTCACAGGGTCTCAAGTTTCAATAAAGGAAAAAACAGAATAACTTTTGAACAGAAAATTTCTTTTGTTTCATATTTTCAGGATTTAAACATGAGAATAGTGGAAATAAAAAAACTAATTTATCAAAATATGTGTTATTTTAGGAGACTATTCAAGGAAGTCTGTTTGAAGTTTTCGATAACCTGCTTGAGTTGGTCTATCCAAAACCCCTATTACACTTGTTAGCACTATTTAAAATCCTATATCATCTTTGATTGTTGGTTACAGATTCTATTTTTAGCACTTTAGCACAGTTGCCAACCTCTCAAAAGCCAAAAATCAGGAGATTTTTCTTTTTTTAGATTTCCCTTTCCTCCCACCATATTAAAGTGTTTAACATTGGCCTAGTATTTGAGTAAAACAACAACAAAAACACTGCTATAAAATAAGAATAGCATAAACAAGATGTGATCAATAATGTAGTAACATTACCACTTTCTCCTTAATTTTGTATATTTAATTATGCTACTGTATGTGTTACTTTGCATTATTGTAGCGCACACTTCTTTTTACTAAATTGCCCGCATTATATTGCCAACATTTTTACATAACCTCAGGCTATTTGTTTATCTTTTTAATTAAGAAGATGATTGGGGGAAGAGGGAAAATAAAAAAAATGTTATCTAATATGATTACATTATGTAGAAAATTGAAAATAACAAGAGAAATCCTGTTAACATAAATACTTTGTAATAAAGTGGCAGGGAGGGGGATGCTCAGTACAGTCAAAAGTTCTAAAGTAGCTAAATACTGCTCAATATAAGCTAGATTAGAAAAATATACATAATGCACTTTTTGGGATTCCATACTTAAAAAGTAAAAATGGAACCAATGATTACTCGTGTGTCTATCTGTCCGTCTGTCGCAGCTGTTTTCCCCGAAAACTGTGGAAAATTCAAACTTGGCAGAGTTATAAAGGCTATTGACCCACATATTTATAGATTATTAGCTATTCACAAATATTTTACGGAAAATTTTAAGGAAGCTTTTAAGTTACTTGAAATTTTTTTTAATATAATGTGGTATTTTGTTCGAAAGGTCTCTAACACCAAACTGAAAAACGTGTTTGTTTTAATTTTAGGTATATTTTCAGAGATATCGTTGAAATTGTGCCGCAAAAAATATGCTCCCTTCCCCCTGCCTATTTACGAAATTACTGCAACTAAATTTATGAAAAAATTAGGGGTAGTAAGAGTTCATTTAAACCTTGCAGGAAAACCATAGCAACAATCCTAGGTCACATAGTTTTTGATAAAATGACATTTTTCATTAAACACAAACTTTATTTTGGGGGTGCTCAATGAGGGAGTTGAGCTCGAGTTACCTATCAATGCAGAATAATCCAAGGATTGTTGATAATGATTGTAGAAAAAAAATGGCAATTAGCCAAGATATTAATTAAGAACTTATCTAGAAAAACATGGCATGAACCAAGGCAGCATTGTAACTTTGCAATCTCTTTTTGAAGTGCACTTGGTATAATGCCAAGTTTAAAATTTGTACAAGGTCTTTGTTTTAAGTAAGGCAAATCATAGTGATAAATAGTTGTTTTTCCTTCCAACTGAATTCAATTATTGAAGGCAATCATTGAAAAATAATTCACAGAATAACTCGAAGTTTTTAAAAAAGTATTATTGTTCTTTTAACAATGATTTTTTTGTAATAAAACAATTAGTAATTAATAAATTTATTGTATATGGAACTCTTTGTGCAAAAGTTTAATCACTGAAAAATAATTCACAGAATAACTCGAAGTTTTTTAAAAAGTCTTATTGTTCTTTTAGCAATGATTTTTTATAATATTGCAGTTAGTAATTAATAAATTTATTGTACGGAACTTTTTCTGCACGAGTAAAACTCACAGTTGAATAATATACATTTTTTTTTCTTCAAATTCAAATTTAGCTAATAGAGTATAATAAGAAGATCTATTACTAATAATAAGAATATGTATTATACTCTTTGAAAAGCAAGTTTTTATGAGCAGTTCAAAACTGAAATCAAGAGAATAGAAATTACCTGAATCACTTATCAATCGTCCCATGTTTATCAATACTGAAGATTCAAGAAAACTAATAGGAGGACTACTGATTCCCAATGATGGGTTTTTGTTATCGACATCTAGAATCACAGTATCATAAACACCTGTGAAATGCAAAAAGTATTGTTAAACAAAATTAATTTTATTTTTAGATAAAAACTTTCATAAATGATCACTTTGATAACTATATCCATTATTTACAAACATTCTATGAAAACACATTTAGCAAACAACAAAAAAGTAAACAATTAATTACATGGTAGCCAACTTTTTTGTAATAGTTACAATGAATGAATAAAGAAAATTTAAAGTAGAATTTGATAATTCACAGCATTTGGTCATAAAAGTATGGAATATTTATTATTTAAAATTTTATTGTAAGATTTAAAAAAAAAAAAGCTAAATATAATTTATAGGACCCAGGGACCATATAAACTTCGTACATAAAAAAAAAAAAGAAAAATGTATTTATTAGCACAAACAGCTTCTAAAACCACTTATTACTCACACACAGTTCAAAGATCAATAGAGATGAAATGGAAGCCTAAAATGCAACCCTAAAACCGGTTACAATTCGGCCCACACTTATAGCTCACTTTGAAAACCTCTCCCCGTTCAACGAATTCAGCTCTTGCTCCTTATGCTTGTCTTGTTTGGGCTGAGTGATTTGAGCAATAACCGGCTTCATATTGTGAAATGTTTTGATGGTACAGTGCATATCTACTATACTTAGAATTCTGCAATTACTCATAGTTTGGGAATTAGCTATTGGACAGTGTATCATTGGTGGTCCCTAAATATTGAGTTATCAAAAGATCTGAATTGTTTTCATATTTATTATTTTAACATAAAAATATTTAAAGAAGAATTTAAAAAAAATACAGTGAAATACGATTAACACGAAACTGAGGGGACCGAATTTTTTTTTTTTTTTTTTTTTGGTGTTAAAAGAATTTCGCGTTAAAAGATTCTTAAAAAAAGAACAAAACTCACAAATATTTTCGACGTCAAAAAACTTTATTTCGATTTCCTGTTAAACTACTAGTAAGTTGCAACCAATAGGATAAAAAGCAAGTAAACAAAATATTGTTTTTTGCGGGAAAAATCAGATATCTTTTTTCAAAGTATCTTTTTCAACATTCTTGAGATCTAGCTTGTTTGAACCAAATAAGTTAAGCTGTCTCTAAATCTTCGTGCTTAGCAGTTCTCATACGTTTTCTCTCAGGCTTAAACATACTGCGCTCAAACATTAACGTAATGGGATCCCTGTTTTTTATTATTGTTGATAATGTAGAATTGGCAATGCAAAACTCTTTGCAGATTTCTGTTTTTGTCCTTCTTTTTCATCAATTGCATTAAGGAGCTTCATTTGAAGCAAAATAGCAGTTTGTTTTCGCACCGATTTCTCAGCCATTGTGTTCATAAAACATACACTAATTTACAAAAAACACGAAATTCTCTGATTTTCACCAAAATATCAGTGGTTTTAACACAAAATTCACCAATTTCAACATTAACTAGCTCGAAAGCGAATTTTTTTTCTTGTTAAACAATTTTTGTTTCATGTTAAAAGAACAAAAATGTATTAAATTGCATCGTATACTGCCGGACCACTATATCATTTCGTGTTAAACATATTTCACTGTATATTTAATTAGAGATGAATAATTTAATAGCAATGGACGTTCTTAGATCAAATATTTATATTCTATGTGACTCCATAGTACGGTACAAATTTTACTTCATAAAATATTTACATTACATTAATCAATCCAGGGTTCCCAGCAAAACATGTCTGGCAATTTCCCTGAGTTTGTATGACTTTCCCTGACCAAATCTCAAAAAATTCCATGACCAAATGCAGATACACAAAATTTACTTTGATATATAGTAATTAAACTTTTAAAAAATATATTAATTAGTAGAATTAATTTAAAAATAATATATTTCAAAAGCTTTAGATATATTTTTATAATAATAATACAAAATGTAATAACAAGCAGCATAAAAAAATCAGAAATTTGTATTATAATAACTGTTATAAAAAGTAGAAAAAAATATTGCATTAAATAACTTACTGAATTTTTTTTTTTTTTTTTGAATGGAACACAAATAAAAGAAAATACACACAAACTAAAACTATAAACACAAAGTAAAATTAGTTGGATGTGCCAGTCCCAAAACTTTCTTATATGTCATGCATCTTAATATTTCAAAAAATAGTTACAAATGTTAATATATCAATATTATTAGTTCAATACTATACCAACTTTGATTTTAATCTTAAATTTCTGCTTTAATCAATTAATCGGAGTAAAAACAGTTAATCTCGATCATGACATTTAATAAAATCAATAGCTTTTTGTTATTCTGTTGTACATCAGCTGTTTGCAAATAGTCAGCTTAGCAGGATACGAAGTCCTCGTCGCTGCATGAGCCGACGATGTAGAATAGAACTACGAAAAATCAAGAAAATTATACAAAAATTGCTATTATAGCATCCCATTCTGGCAGAATATTTTGAAATTCAAGGAGGACTTGCTTGCCATAGCCAAAAACATAAATAGGAAATTTGGTTCAATTCTTTGCATAACTTCATACGCTTTTTCAATTCCTACTATTAGCTCACACTCTCCCTACATTTATCTATTTATTTATTTATTTATACATCTTGCTCAAAATTTCAATCGTTAATAAAATGCTTATTATTCATCCAATCAAGTTAAAAAAAAATTTTTAACTTGTAGTGGATGACAATTGATGGTAATCCAGTTTTTTTCAAATATTAATTTGTTAATTAAATTAAATTAATTAATTTTCAATAATCGTGAGAGCCCTCTTCTTGATCAAGGCATTTTAAGCGCCACTCAGGAGGAAAGAAGAATGGGAGAAAAAAATTTCTCTTATTGACCTAAGTAGGAATTGACTTATTTTTTTTTTTATTATTATTACTTGTTGATGGTATAACAATGAAAATGGCAAAAAATCGCTATTACAGCACCCCCTTCTGGCAGAATATTTTCAAATTGAAGGAGCACCTGCTGGCCACAGCCGAGAACATACACAAAAAATTTGGTTCAATTCTATGCATAACTTCATACACTTTTCAATGGTACAATAATGAAAGTGTCAGAAAAATTGCTATTACAGTGCCCCTTCTGGCAGAATATTTCTAAATTGATGGAGAACCTGCTAGCTATAGCCAAAAGCATACACAAAAAATTTGGTTTAATTCTATGCATAACTTCATACACTTTTCCATTGCACAATGGCAACACATTGACATACAGACATTTTCTATAAAATATTTTGGGGGATCCCTGACCCCTAAATGTGTAAATCTGTCGAAAAAATTTCGATTACAATACTTTCTTCTATTGAAGATAGAATAAAGTAAAAAGGAAAGGGATAGTGATAAAATAGCTTAAACTTTTGCACAAAATGAATCTTTATTTTTGACAAACTTTTTTAAACACCTGAATATTAATATTTTTTACAATGCTTTTTTTTCAGTTAATTTAATTCATTTTTAATTGCTTCTTGTTCTAATTCAGCAGCTTTTTTAATTTTTTTTTCACTTTCTTGTAATTATTTTACTTTATTTTTTACTCTGCCAGCCTTTTTTCATTTACTACTTTTTCTTGTATTTTGCACTTATTTTCTAAATCTAATTTGTATCATTTATAGCTATTTCGCACATAAGAGAAAAGTTTTTGTTTAATATCTATAGTATCAAAAGGTTCTGATTCTGTGACAGCATCATAAACATATCTCTGATTAATTACAGGGTTCCCAGCAAAACATGTCTGGCAATTTCCCTGACCAAATCTCAAAACATTCAATGACCAAATGGGCATGCCATGAAATTCGGTATTTATTTCTGCAATCCTGTTGCATCATAAAAAATATAATGCATCATTTCCCATTCAAATTAATTTAAATAATATAATTTATTTCAATTTTACAACTTAAATTAACATTTTCAAACACCTAATTTCTAATCACAAGTTTTAAACTTATAATGTAAATTTTAATGATAAATAATTCAATATTTCCTTATTTTTCAATGTAAACATTATCTCTTATTAAGATTATTTAAGTGCAATTAGTATTTTATTATATTTCAGTAATTTAACTTTCAAATTTCTTTCAACATACATCGCGAATGTGTAAACACATCAGAATTTTCTAAGTCTAAAATATAAAAAATAGAAATCTTTTATTTATCAATATTTCCCTTTTAAATTATATTATGTGGATAGAAATATTTATTTCTAGCCGATTGCAAAATTTTCAGTGACTTGTGATAAATACTTTGGCAGAAATACGCAAAAATGTATTTTCTATCTTTTCTCATTTTTAATTTCGGCGCGCGACGCCATGAGATCATTCTTTCCGACATTTTGAAAGTTCCAACAAGAAGGGTATTCCCCTTTGCCAAACAGACGCTTAGTTCAAAACCGGACGTCTGCTAAATCGTTTAACATTCCTTTTGGAACACGCACGTTGTTTGTGACGTCAGGCGCGGGGAGGATAGGCGTTTTTAATTGGCTGGCGCGCTCTGTAATGGCTTTTCATGTTTGAAACTCTGGGTTCTGGAAAAGTCATCATATTCTTCTCCAGGGAGCCGTTAAAGCAAGTAACTTGTGGGGGCTGCGACGCCGTGCCTTTTTTAGCCGGCTGTTGCGGCAGAAGAGTTCGGCTAGCCAGTGAGAAGAGATCGACGTTTTGTTAGGCCTTGGCGGCCGTATATCATCTAAAGGAAATATAATCTTTTTTCTTCAAGAAGCATTTCTAAGTAAATTTCATAGAACATTAATTGGAAGCCTTGAATGGTTGTTCTACTCATCGACATTTTATTATTCTTCGATCAAACATACTTCTTTGCTATAAAAATATGAATTGATTATCTGTTTTTTTTTGTCGATGCAATAAATAGTAAATTGCCTTTGTAACGAACTGAAATCGTCAAAATCTGCATTTCTGAAGGAAGTTCTCAAACATCCTATTTCCAATTTTCTAAATCCGTAACTTGTCATTCGGTTCGGATTCGCATTGAATAAAAAGAAATAAATTCTACATTCCTGAAGGAAGATTGTCAACAGCGTGTTTCCAGTTCTCCAAATACAAGGGTCCTTCTACGATACGAGTTTGGCTTTATATTCCTGAACTTTATCCCCTAGTTTAACTTTATGTTCCTGAACTTTGTTCATTTTGGAGGCCTTAAAACTAAAAGAAATATTTCTTAAAATATCAGACTATAACATCACGATATCCGAACTTCACATTCTATCATGTTAACTTAAATAATTTTCATATTTTAACAATTTACTTCTGCTTTTTCTCAGATGACAATATAGCTTCAATTATCTAAAATTATATTAAATTTTACATTCATTTTGATAATCCTTCCATAATTCATAATGTAAGAATGCATTCAAATTAGCAAATTTTATATATGTTTAAATAAACGTTATTTGTGAATTATCTTTCTGTGTTCAAGTACTTGGGTGAGTGTTTTCTTTTCTTTATTTTTTTTCAGCTACGATAACTAGTAAATATAATTTTATTTGATCTTATATAATTTAAAATAATTCTTAAAAAACACATTAAGCAATGTCTACCACTTACGTCATCGGCTGTAGTGTAATTTTGAGCTTATGAATTATTTTTTTAATTTTGTTCAATTCAAACTTTGGATTGAATTCCACTCTCCAATTCATTAAGCCCAGCTTTACAGTACAAATCCTTTGACAAAACTGGTGATATTTTTGCAGTCGTTTGACGAATTTTGTGATATTTCCCCCAAAAAACATTTGACAAATTTTACATCATTTTTCACTCAGACTTTTCCGTGACTTTTTAGAAAATATTTGTAAATTCCTTGACTTTTCCAATATATTTTAAATTTTCCGTGACTACTTTGAAATTCCCTGACTGTCCATGTCACTGGGAACCCTACAATCAATAAAATAAACCTATATATAGGATCCGTTGATTTTAAAAGTTAAGTAAGACAAGTCCATTTTGTGAAAAAAAATAGTTAAAGCTAAATCTTATTACAAATTAACATGAAATTTATATTTTTCATTCAAAGGAAATTAACGTTTTTAACAAATCATTCCTTTTGAAAGTGAGCCAAGTCCATTGGTGCATCCCAAAACATTGATTTTTTCCAGCCAATAGAGATAATCATTATTGAATATTAAATTTACATGAAGCAAGACCACAAAAAATATAAAATAAGTATTACTAGTCACAAATGTTTAAAACCCATTCAAATGAAAACCATTAAATACCTAGCAATAACATAAAATAGACTTGCCCCATTTGTATAATATTCAAGGCTCATATTTTAAATTTAATTAATAAGAAAAAGATAGAAAGTGATGGCTTTTAAAAAATAACTAAGATTTTAAGTTTCAGGTAAAATCAGTTACATTAAACTGATTAATACACAGGACCCTCTACCACCTTCTTTCACTTTCTCTTAAAAAAGTTTTAAAAAAGTCTTACTAAACATGAATATAAACGAACAGAACAATTACTACTATAATCAGCTGCTAGGAATATAATGAAAAAGGTCACAGAAAAAATTCTATAAACTTACTTTTATCAACAGCATTCTGTATGAAATCTAATCCATCACATATATGTATTTTCATTCTGTCATCAGATGCAAGACTAAACCAATTTTTAGCAACATCTACAATGTCTGGATCTAATTCCACAACATCAATACTTGCCTGCAATATTATTTGGCTTAGTAAATAAGTGGGAAGATATTGTACTAATTTAGTATAAAACAACAAAATTAATAAATTATTAATGTTAAATAGCAATTGACAAAGAAAAAATAATAATAATTATAAAATACAAGAGAAAAAGGCCAACAATTGAGAAATAGGTAGTTCTCAGCTCAGATTTGTTATTCAATATTTTAGAGGTTTGTTCATCTGACGAAATTCTATTCGTCTCGCAGTACTTTTTATACTGGCCCGTGCAGACCTCTAACATAATGAACTATGGGAAAAAACTCATTTGCAGCATATTTTAATGAGGCTACATTAATTTAAAATTAAATTTACATACATTACTGAGGTTCATCACAAGACTCTTACTGTAGAATATAGAGTGCATAGCAATTATCATTCATTTATAAGAAAAGGACACACAAAAGAATTTGGTTACAATACTGTCTACGAGAGATAATTGCTGGAAGCATGTTTTCAACTTTGGTTTGCATTTTTAAGTTTCACAAAATTTTTTCATATTGCAAGGTGTGTATAAATTCTATCGATCATGTAAAGGGTTACACAAAAGAATTCAGAAAATTTCTGTTTATTGGCGTGAATTGCTTAATGGAGGTTTTTAATTGTGCAATGCATTTAACAGCTATATTATATTTAGTACACTAAAAGATGTTTAGAGTCTAAACAAAAATTTGAATACAGGGATGCAAAGAACTGGATATATGGATAGTATGAACTGTCTATGGATGGTAATTGCTGAAAGTGAGTTTTTAGTTGTGCTATGTGTTTTTAATCTAAATTAAATTTTTGCTTAATAAAAAGAGAGTATTAAAATCTCCGGGTTGTGGAAAAAAAAAAAAAAAAAAAATCAAGTACATTTCTGTCTAATTGCCGATAATTGCCAAAGGCAGTTTTTAAAGAGTATTATGCATTTTTCAACTGAATTGAAATATGTAGTACAGTATATACAAATCTATTAATAATATACATTGCTAAATAAAAGATTTTGAATACCTTTCCGAATATAGATAATTGTTGAAATTGGGTTTTCAAATGTGCTATGTTTTTCTATTTACTTACAATATTTTTTTATTTTACCTTATTAAAGAGTGAAGTTTCATTACAACATTCTGGAATTGTTGAAAATAAGTGTTTCATAATCAATGCTTGATGCATGAATTATCTTTCTTGTTATTATACAGATATATCCAGGTGTTAGGTAGAAAAAAAAATAAATAAATAAGAGGAAGAGAGAAAATGAATTTAAATTAATTAAAATTAGGAGTAATAAATATATTATGTGATTTTTAATATGAATTAGAGAGGAGAAAGTTTATTATTAAATATGGCGGCCAAATGATCGTTAGTGGTTAGGATAAACATTGCATGTGAGAGATGTAAATAAATATAACTTGGTAACTTCATGGTGAAATATAAATAATAAACTTTAGACTCACCTGAACTAAGAAAATACTTCTTGCTTGAAAATTGTATATGTTGAACATATTTAAATTGTGCCAAGTGTTAAATATTTACTTTAGAACATTTATAATTAATAATTCTTTAATACATAATGGTAATAAATTAATTTGGCACTTTATGATGATATTAAGAGACACGTAAATCAAAACACAGAAAAATACACAAATATATTTAAATAAACAATTTTCTTTATTAAAGTATTATTTTAATTAAATGGGGGGAATGGGGAGAGAAAACGAGATGCATCTGTTCTTTACAATTATAACATCAAAATGTTTCATTATTATATTCGAATACATTTAAATTTTTACTCTATAGAATATCGAAAGTATATAGAATTTTACTTCAACAACATTGAAGATAGATTAATGCTGATCATTTCAATATCGTCATTCGTTATGATCTTCTAATGAAAATAATCAAATTGATAGATTACTGCTGTGAGAGTTCCACCACATAGTTCGCTTTTTAGTTCATAGAAACAATAATATTTTACATTTCTTGTTGAAATACACAGTAAGACTACTGCAAGATTTAAACATCAAAAAGGAAAAACGATCTCGGAAATCTTGTTGGACCACCTCCAGATGAATTGAAAAAATTCATACCTGTTCATAGCATCTTTCAAACATTATACACTGGTAGATCCAAATACATTTTCACAATCTCATATTCACAAGAAAATGAATGGATGGCATAGAAAGGCACATATTTGAATTGTTATGAAGATCGTTGATCCACATCTTGAAGTTTTCCTTTTTCATCTCATTTTGACAATACTTTTTCATCGCGTCGGTGACAACAGATTCATATAAAACGATATTGTGAGAAGCAAATCATCCAATGCCCTTACAAAATTTTCTTAAATGAAAGATTTAAGTTTAAGGTTATTTTTAAGTCAGATATTAAAATGGCAATATCAAGCGAAGGACCCGTTTAGCCCGACGCCGATATGACATGAAAAAGAAAAAGGGCGGAGCCGCCGAGAGCTGAATACGTCCGCTCGCGGTAGAATCCAGGCAGGAAGAGAGCGATGCTATTCCCAAACAGACGCTATCAAAAACCCGCCGTTAGGAACGGACGTCGTTGATTGGCTGATTTAAAATCGACGCCACACAGAGTAATAGAAGTGTTTGAATAAAATGACTTTAAATGATGAATTTTAGATTTGAAAATTATTATAAAAATATTCTATTACGGTAGAAAGTATTAATTTTAAGATTTATTATTTTATTATTGATAATTTTTAACGATCTTTTATGGTGATTAAATTAAAATTGTTTTAAAGTGAAATTTAACTGAAAAACGAACTAAACGAAAATTAATGAATATTTAAAGGTAGAATTTAAATTTTAAAAGTAAAGAAGTTTTTGATTTAATTTAAATATTTTAAAATAGTTTTTTAAATTAATTTTAATTGGAAAGGATGTTATTACATAACACCAGGGATGGGGAATTTCTAGAAAATCTTACCAACCAAGGATTTATTTCACCAGCCAATAAAATGCAACGTACAGTTGAGAATATTTATGACAAAATTACGCAACTCAAGAATAGTTGGTTACTATTATTATAATGCATTTTCATATATTTTTTTTTTCCCTATAAAATTAAGAAATATAAACAAGAGATGAAAGTTTAATATAAAATAGAACTTTGTACCATGTTTACATCGCAGTAATTGGGAAAGTTGAAAAATATAGCTAATTACTAAATAAAAAACGTTTTCGGCATACCTCTATAGTTTGCAGTTTTCAAAGACTACCTACAAAGTCACTCGTCCTGTCAGAAAATTCACTCACCAGTGGCGAGTAAAATGATGCATTCCCCCCCCCCCCCCCCCCTGAAAAAAGCTATTTTTCACCAACTACTTAACTAATATTAAATTTTATTAAAACTTAAAAATATAGAAATAGAAAATATTTTTCAAGTTACTACTAAATCATTAACTACTTTATTTCCTTTGTAATGAGTCAAATTTGTCACGAGAACTATTTCAGATACAGATTTGATTTTTAAAATGAACATATCTTTTTTCCATCAAGAACTACCTGTGAATAACATATCATGCATTTTTTTTTTTTTTTTTTTCAGTTAACAATAAGAATGTCAGAGAGTCAAATAAATAATAAAAAATTCTCAAAACTTTCAGCTATGATGAAAATTGCTCAATATAAAAACATAAACAGCAGTTCACTTACTTTAGGAAAATGTTTATGCAAGTACATGGCCAATGTCCCACCTCCAAGTCCAATCAGAAGCACTTTAGGACCTGAAACAAAGAAGAATTACATTAAGAATTAAAGTCATCTCGAGGTATTTGGGAGCTCTGGAACAGATTACATTTAGGGGAGGGGGTGGGGGGCTACATATGAGATTTATAGCCAAATATAAACAGTCATGTAAATGAAACAGCCACTAATGAAACAATTTCTTATACAGGGTGATTCATAAAGATTGAAACAATAGGTT
The DNA here is from genome assembly GCA_963932465.1 of Maratus speciosus. Classification (NCBI taxonomy): domain Eukaryota; kingdom Metazoa; phylum Arthropoda; class Arachnida; order Araneae; family Salticidae; genus Maratus; species Maratus speciosus. The sequence continues at coordinate 531,535,256 of OZ010792.1, forward strand.
ATTTCCTTTAACATTGCCTCTAGACACGTACTTCCAATTGCAAAGTTTCATAAAAAAGGGTGCAAAATTTGATGAGATAAGTTCCAATTCCATGGGGTGTGTATTTGAGAAAATAGGGAAACAAAATTTTTATACGGCCCCCATAGGGTAAAATTTCCAATAAGAAAAATTTTCCTTATCCATTCATGAATTAAACACAAAATATCCCCTCTTCAATCTGCAAAACTCACTGAGATATGCCCGTTTAAATAATTCATCAGGTTTTAAGAGATTAGACATAAATTGAAATGTGTGTAATTCAAGAAACAATGTTACTTTAAGAGTTCCAGGTATATTTAGAGTTAGAATTTTGATTTTTTTTTTTTCCTTTTTTGTGATGGTTAACCATATAATTTGCAAACAAAACCCCATCCTAAAATTTCTCATCAAGTTAATGATTATTGTTTTTTTTAAGTTGGGTAATTTAAAAGCCTTATAATTCGAAACATTATTTGTCGAAATTCAAAATTTTTTCATTTAATTAAAGAGAAAAATACAATTTAAATTTTTTTTCAAGATTTTTTAAAATATTAATTTAAAAAATATTAAAAATATAAATTTAAAAAATGATGTAACTTATTTTTAAAAAAAAAATCATATTTTCAACCTTACTTTTTTCTGAAGGCTCGGTCGTGCCTAACGTGTTTTTTCATACCAAACCGGAACTGGCTTCCTTCTTCCTAGGTCTGCACGGGCCGAAATTTTCAATCCCAGTCTCGACCCAACCCATATTAAAATCATTATCTCTGACTGACCTGATCCGTGCAACAATCAGTAAAATTTGTTTCAGCCCAAAAAATGTTACAAAAAATGCATATCAACTGAAAAATGTGTTGATCAATGCAAAATGAATATAATAATACCTGAGAAAAGAATACACTACATTTACATTTCCTAAGAAAGGAACTTGTCTATAACACATTTTTTTTCTTTCCTATGTGATTCCGTCGTAGAAGATTTTACTGTATAGCATTTTTCAAAGTCTCCAATACATGGAATATGGATTAACGATATTGAATGATAAGTGAAACATTTACATACAAATAGAGATTAATTAAAAAAATAAATATCACAGCCTTTGGCGTTTCTTTTAAAATGAAGATTGTAAACATGAATAAAGAAAAGTATCTTTGGTCAGAACTCCTCCATACAAAACAATTTTCAACCATATCAACGTAAAAAAAAAACTATATTTTGTAGAAATTCAGTAAGGCCGGGTCGGATTCGGGCTAAGATTTTAACTTTTTTCCAGGCCAGGATGAATTTTTTTTCTATGAGTTGGCTCAAGACCACGACCAGGTCTGGATATTTCGACCTGTGCAGATCTCTAGAGCAGACCTCCAGCATATTTTGAAAGCAGGTGTGAACGTAAAATCTATACACTGCTATTTTATGTCCAAAGGAGAGGCACTGTCATAAATCGACTTTTAATAACGTACAATTTGTGGATGATTCCTATCTTGCATTCAAAATGAGTCAATAACTCGTCCATCAGAGGCATTGGTAAATGGTGTAAGTCATGAATTTTGGATTTTGATATCTCTGCAGGTTTTGCAGATATCGAGATGAATTTTTTTGTCTTTAATTCAGGAATGGATAAGGAAATTTTTCCTAATTGGAAATTTTACTCTATGGGGTCTGTATAAAAATTCAGTTTTGTATTTTCTCAAATAGACAACCCATGGAGTTGCAACTTATGTCATTAAATTTTGCACCTTTTTTTATGAAACTTTGCATTTGGAAGTATGTGTCTAGGGGCAATATTTAAGGAAATAGCCAATTGTTTCGATCTTTATAAATCACCATGTGTAGCTTATTCAGGGTTCATTGATATATATATATATATACGACATTTATTTTCAAAATATCAAGATGTTTGATATATTTTCATATATTTAAAATTTATTTTTGAAATATCACTGCTTCATATTTTTGATATTTTCTGTCAAAACAAGTGTAAAAAATTTTTTCAATTGTTATTCAGAACTTTTGTCTCTGGCAGTGACTTCTTTAGCCAAAGAAAAATATTTTGTCCAAGCTTTACATTTGAAACGAAATTTTTAAATGTGAAAACAATAATTATGAGGGACATTATTAACTTAGAAAAGCCACTGAACGATAAACTGTCTAATTTAGATAATCAGTTACTTACAGCTTCATTAGAAAAGAATCTTTCCTGGTTCAATTTAAACTATTATACAATATGTTAGAGAATAAAAAAATAGACAAGTTCACATGTTCATATTTTTCAATTAAAAAAGACTATTTTGTATTTTAAATTATATTGTATAAAACATAAAATTTTATTGGTACTTGATACTGAATCCTATAGTTTGTTTTTTGATGAGTGTATAAAGTAGTTTTTGTTTTCAATTAGTTAATCTTTGATTTTATTATAAGTGAAGAAAAAAAGGAAAAAAAAAAAGACGTTTAGAATATTGTTTTATTAAGCTTTCATGTTAAGTGCAATATGTTTTAGTTTCTAATTTATATTGTGTTTGAAAATATTTATTATCAGCAGTAAGTTGACTATTTTGAAAATATCAGATACATATAAAAAATATCAGATATATATCAAAATATCAGATTTTAAAAACTCTGGGCTTATTTATATATATATATATTGTATAAATTGCTTCTGAATGTATGTATTAAATATTGTAAATATTGAATAAATTATACAGCTGTTAATTGCAATCACCCCAAATATATTGTGTATAGTCTATAAAATGATATTATGTATCATTTTAATTGGGAGCTTTTGTATTTAATACATTGATAGCTATTTCAAAAAGATATAACAATCTGATTAGATTTTGATATGTAAATAAAAGTTGCTAAAAAATGCTTTTTAAAAATTTGCTTTTCTTGATAAAACTAATATTTCATGACAGACCCCTATAAAAAGAAAATATCCTTATTTTAAAATATATATATTCAACTATTATTATCAAGCCCCTAGAAAAAGAAAATATCCTTATTTTAAAATATATATATTCAGCTATTATTGTCAGGCCTCTAGAAAAAGTAATTTTCCTTATTTAAAAATATATATATTCAGCTATCATTATCAGACCCCTATAAAAAGAAAATATCCTTATTTAAAAAAAAATATATATTCAGCTGTAGAATGTGGTTATTAATTATAATTTGTTGATGCTCATATTATAAATAAATATTATTGTTTTTTGGTTTATATAAAAAAAGTACTGCTGAACACATATTTTTTTAGAAGTTAGTATGCTATAGAAAAATAACATAATGCAGCGTATAACTTCATGCAGCTAAATGATAAAAAAAAAAGAATGTGTGTCATAGCTAGGGATTGACCGAAGCAGCAATTTTGCTGAATACCGAAGCTTTGGTATTCGGCAACCGAATACTTGAAACTTTTTAATATGCACTTTTGCATATATTAGCTTTTTTTAATAAGCTTTAATTGAAATTAAATTCCCAATAATTTAATTCAGTTACATTTTTATTCTAAAATCTAATTACACAAAAAAATTTAATGACTTCTTTCCACTCACAAATTCTTTAACCCATCACTTATTTTTTATTATTTTATCACTAGTCAATACCCCAAAATAACCTATGAAAATATTAAACTATACAGGGTATTATTAAGAATAAGGATTGTCAGAAAAACAAAAGTTTATTCAAATAATAAGAAACAATGTTGTCATTAAGCTGATTTACTGATTGTCTAAGTCTAATTATAAACATATTGGATAGGAATATTCTCAAAATACAAAAGGTATTATATCAATTTGTACATTTAACTATTTTCTGTCAAATTATTGATAGAATATTTATAATTTGCTTAATATTTTAACATTGTGGTGGTGAAGATAAGAAATTTGAGCGATTTTGATATAATCGTTATAAAAGCTATAGGATAGGCATAGGGGTATACTTATTTGATGTGTGTATTTTTTTTAATATACACCTTAGATATACAGATATGAACTCTGATATACTTATTTCATGTGTATATTAAAGAAAATACACATTAAATAAATTTAAATTAAAAAAAACTAATGTAGAAGTAAATAAAATTAAATGATAAGGGAAAGATGCGCATCTTCCTTACTTTTTCTTTTCTCTGTTGTAGACAGTTGTTTTGATTTTGCACCTATGTAGACTATTTTAGGAAGGAAAAAGTTTTTTTTTTAATGAAAAATGGCCTTTGACATGTTTTTTGTAGTGCAGCTGAACTCTGAACTCATGCACATAATATTGAAACTCATTGTTCAGCCTATTCTACTGCTAAGTAAAAGCGAATTCTTCTACTTCTAAGAAAATATACTTATCTGCAATTATCCGGCCGAAGCCGAATATTCGGTTTACATGCCGAACCACCGAATACTGAATCAACTATTCGGTATTCGGTCAATCCCTAGTCATAGCACTCATTACTGAAGTGAAACTTATTCATGGCACTTTTATAATTTCTTGCTACACTTACCTCTTTTCCCCTTTGCTAAAAATGTTTATTTACGGAAAAAAATTCAGTTAACTATCAATATTTTTGTCCAGAGGAGATTTTTAGTAAGTATCAAATATTACATTATTTTTCCTTAAAATTGTAAAACTTAAAAAGAAATTGCATTAAATTTTATTTAACAACAGAAATTATCTTTTTATATTTTAATTTATTTGAAACAATCATTACCATACACATTTTTGCTTCATTTTACAAAACGGGTGTCAAACACAGCAGTATGCAGTATGGATATCTTAAATATATCATGCTTATTACATGAAGTATAATATAAATGAATAAATAAAGCTAATTTACATAATAAGAATAAAATTTCTATAAAGTGAAATAAAATTTTCATATAAATGTATTTAATTTACACATGTATAATATAAATGAATAAATAAAGCTAATTTACATAATAAGAATAAAATTTCTATAAAGTGAAATAAAATTTTCATATAAATGTATTTAATTTACACATGAATACTATAAAAAAATTAGCCAACTGAAATCAGAAAAAAAAAAATAAATAACAATTACTTACTTAGCATTTGAGATTTCAGAAATGCAAGACCAGAAATAATAGCTACATGGTGATCACATGCTAAATAATTAAAGTCAATTTGCATTTTTGTGGTGGTTTTTTTCTTTTTCTTTAGTACAGCTGCAAAAGTGTGGAATATAAGAATTAGGAGTACAAAAAGGAACTTCTTTTTTTTTTTTTTCATTCATTAAATGATTTTAGGACATTTTCATTTCATCAATAAAGTATAAGTTAACTAAAATAAGAAAACAGTAACTGATGTATTCTTAGAATGCAACTTATCATTTATGGATATTAATTATGGAATTGAGGAATTTTTTTTTTAAATTATGTTTTTAAATTAACCTTAGCCTGCATTGGGCTAAGATTACTTTTTCTTCTAGGTGTTTATTGCTTGCCACAAAACATTTTAAATCACAAAAAAATTTTCAATTGCTCAATATAAATGGATGTTTTGTTTTTAAAATTTCTAGAGGGTAAAATTATTCCCCTTAAAAAATAAGCAGTCCAAATTTGTGTGTATGATTTAGAGAAAAGTACATACAATATTATATTCTGATTAAAAAAACTCATGAAACAATGTCCAGTAAAAGTGTTTTTTGAAATAGTAAATATTGATTTTACTTTAAACAAAGCATATCATTGGAAACGAGAAGATAAAGCAAATATTTTTGTGCTTCTCTCTTTTTCTTTCATCCTGCAGAAGAGGAGAGGGGGGAGTTTAATTTTAAAAATGCAGAAAAAACACAGTGCTATGTTTCTTTCTGCTTGAAGTTCCATGGGAAAAACCAATAAAGGCATGAAAACCGGTGGCAATGTGCTATTTTGCTATGTTTATTATAATTTTTAATTAATATCTCAGCTATTTAGCAAAAAATTAAAAATCTGAACCCTCAGGTGTGTCTTTGCCTATCTTCATCCAAATAGATTTTCCTAGCCATTGTCAACACACAGATAAACATCTTTTATTAATATATATTAATATTCAGCGGTAGAATTGATAAAAAAAATGTCACTAGTCCCAAGGACCAGTATACATGAGAATTTACTGGCCTGCTACATAACATTCTAATTAAGTCCATTTAACCCTTTGAGTTATCCCCCCCCCCCCCTAGAATATAAACCAAACTTCCTTTGCAGTTATCCAAAATTTTCAGCATTATAAAATGTAAAAATATAATTTATTAAAAATTAAATAAACAGTACATAAAGACAAACTATAAAATTATTAATTAGATATTTTATTTCTGATTATTTATTTCAACTGACTAAGGTTTAATGCATTTTTTATTTATTTATTTAAATAAAATATAATTGTGTGATTTGTGTTTAGTTGCAGTTTTCTCAGGGACGGGGAAATTTAAGTTTACCTGTGAGAGAAGGGAAAAAAGATACTGCTCCTTACGGACCACCTAAATTTTTCAAATTAGTGGTCTGATTGTATTTTTGGTGGACCACCAAGAATTTCGAACGCTGATATTATTAAAATTATTAAATAAAAAATAATAAATGTAAAGAAAATGCCTCACATGTTCATGAATAATTAAAATATTAATATTTTAGCTTTACTATATGATAGATAATCTCATAACACCTATATCTATAAAATGAAAATTTGAGAAACATTTGACATAGCATTTTCTTTCCCTCAGTTCTTCAAATGTAAACTTAAAATAACATTTTTAGATATTCTGTTAAGTACCCAGCTAATATACTTCCAAAAACTTCAATAAATCTATTATGAATGCAAAAATCAAAGTAAAATAAGTGTAAAAAAACTTACTTTTTATTAGTTTTGCTTCAGTCTGGACTAAGTATGGATTATTTAGAAAAATAAGCCTTCTAAAGACTGCATTTTCATTAAAAACATCTTCAACAACATAATCTCCACTGAACTTGCTATGAGCAGAACATTTTACTTCACGCTTTCCTACATCATCTCCTAAAGATAATATAGGCACCTGAAAATAAACAAAAATATCAAGATACAAATTAAATAAATTATAATTATTATATAGAAACTTGTAATATATGTGTATATAAGGTTTGAACAAAATTAAGGTTACTTTAGTTTTATATTTACAAATTAATTACATCTAATACTTATTATTCTTTTTATAGGTAATTCAATTATTAATTCATAACGCAACATTGTTTTTGTGTTTGCTCTTCATTTTAAATCATGAGTCAAAAAGAAAATGAAACTATTGCAAAATGTGTTGTCCAATTCTAGAAAAATACTACTTATTAACATTAACATTACAACATTTTTACATTAAACATTACAACAGTTATCCTGTTTGTTGCCGAAGCTAAAATAATACGGTAGACTCTCTCAAATCCGCACAGATTGGGAACAGAGGTTATGCGGATTTTAGACTTTTGCGAATTTCTGATAATTCTTTGTTTACATTTTTTAAACAGTAAATTGAATGTAATAATGCAATCAAAATAATAATGACTGCTTGCAATATAGTAAAATATTAAAATAATTAAGTAAAGTAATAAACTAAAATCATAAAAATTAAGATAATTTAAAAAATGATTAAATTATTAAAAGTAAAGGTCAAGTAAATAATTATAATGTATAATTAAATATGCATAATAAAGATAAGATACATTTTCCATGAATTATTCAATGAAACTTTCCCCATAAAGGTACACTATTAATTCACATCAAAATCATAAAGTAGGGAAGTTCTATTTCAGGTTTAGTCAGTCTTAAAAACTAAAAATGCTTGATTAATACATAAATATATTTGATATAAAGCTTGTAATTACCAGTAATATCATCAATATCTTGATTTTTTTTTCAGAAATAAATTTATATTTCCTTCATGAAAAACTTCAAGTTCAGTCATATTGAGAATTACATATTAAAATACATATGAAATTATATGGGGCAGAAATGGGGTTTCTGGAAATCAAGTTATATAGAATTTAAACTTTGTGTGCTTAAAGGGAGAGGGAGTGGAAATTTCATGCAGGGATTTAGAAGATTATTTAATTATTGTTACAAAAAGTAACAAACAGTGAAGTTAATATTTCATAAAATTTTAAGATTTTTAACTTTGTTAAATGGAAGGAAAGGATAATATATACTTTTTTTTTTTTTTTTGGGGGGGGGGGAGGCTTGATTATTTATCATTAGTATAGAGTACTGCACAGGTCTGGTTGTACTAACCTAAACTCGAAATTTCTGTTTGAAGTTGTCGACTTGAAACCTCATCCGAACCCAAAGTAACAAAAAATAGATATGAGGCATTCTCACAAAATTTTAACTTTCAGGAATAAAAATCTGGTGAAATTAAACTTAATAAAATAACATTTTAAACTTATAAACGAATGCCTTAATGATTCAAAATAAAGAAAAAATGGTCAGCAGCTATGATTGCTTTATTTAGCTGAGGTTTAAGTTAAACTTGCGAGTTTAATTTTCCTTACCATTTTACCTCTCTAACTTTTTATTTTCTTCTAAATTTTTACTTATAATGAATTTGCATTGTACCCACAGAACATTCAAATAAGAAATAATAACAATGTAGTATTTTTAGTAGAAAATTTTGGTATGACATTATCTTAAAGAGTTGTTAAGAAAGGGGCGGTAAGGGAAATTACCACCTATTTTTAGGCAAATCATGTTAAGACTAAGTGATAGCCGCAATGTTCATTGATTTTTAGCAACAGTTATTTACATTGGATTAAATAAAAAAAAAAAAAAATTAATTTACCTCGAAAAGTGCAGGAATAAACCTTGGGGTCGGTAAGACTATCAATAAAGCCTTGAAATTGATATTGAAATGCTGATTTAAATTCTGCAGTAAATTCCCTGCCAAAGAATTTTAGCCATTCTTTCTCTAGCATACTTCTGCATGAGAAAAAAGTTCAAACAAATTCTGTGGCTGCATCTAAAGTGATTTTCTGTATAATTTTAGCAAGAGGGACGGTAAGGAATCTAAAATCCAGGGACAGAATTCAAAATATAATAACAACAGTAAAAATGTGTGCAGGTTAATTTTTTGCTACATAATTATACAAAACAATAATCCCAGTTTCGGAAAAAAAATTACATCGAATTACTTTTATTGAAACAATTCTATAAAGACAGCTCCAAACTTAAAAATCAGCATCAGGGACACGGGACGGTAAGGAATTTCAAAATATATTTGGACCCCCAATATCCTCCAAAACTTATTTATCTCATTAATATTGTTATACAGTCATGCAATGGGATGTTTTCCAGTATAAGAAAAGAAAAAAAAAATGTGAACTAAAATAAAAATTATTATTCAGGGACTTAAAAGTCAAAATTATGTGAGAATGCCTCATATATATTATAATACAATCATGGAAAAATAGTCAACAATTATATCTCTAAAATCAAATTTTTTCTTTCATATAAAAATTAATACATATATACTCATTGATATTCAAATACATATTAAAAAGCAGAAAACCAACGTTTAAAAATGCACAAATAATACATGAAAAAGCAGCAAACAGCTGTTTTGAATCTACAAGCGAGATTCTTCTTCAGTGCAAGACACAGCATGCTAGAAAAAGCAAGGCTGAGCAAAATGACAGAGATGGGTAGCGAATACGCCAAATCAACCAATGAGACAGAAGCAGATGAAAAGACTGAGTGGACAAGTAGCGACATCTACCGGAGAACGAGAGAAAAAGAAATCAAAAAAGGGAAAATTAAATGAATGCTTTCCAAATACTTGGAAAATCAGGAGTACTAGATAAGTCATTGACTAAAGAGTGAGAATTTTTAATGATGTGGTAAACTTCCCAAAAATCAAGATCAAGGTTAGAAGAACATTACAACCTTGATCTTGATTTTTGGGAAGCTTACCACATCATTAAAAATTCTCACTCTTTAGTCAATGACTTATCTAGTACTCCTGATTTTCCAAGTATTTGGAAAGCATTAATTTAATTTTCGCTTTTTTGGTTTCTTTTTCTCTCGTTCTCCGGTAGATGTCGCTACTTGTCCACTCAGTCTTTTCATCTGCTTCTGTCTCATTGGTTGATTTGGCGTATTCGCTACCCGTATCAGCATATAAGCTGGCGCATCTCTGTCATTTTGCTCAGCCTTGCTTTTTCTAGCACGCTGTGTCTTGCACTGAAGACGAATCTCGCTAGTAGATTCAAAACAGCTGTTTGCTGCTTTATCATGTATTATTTGTGCATTTTTAAACATTGGTTTTCTGCTTTTTAATATTCTTGCACAAAGGTTTTAATTGCTATTTTAATTCAAATACATAGTTTTTTATTTCAAAAACATTCAGGACTTTCTTTTGAAAAATCAGGTCAACCTGAATCTAACACAAAAGAGTCAAAACTTACCTTAATTGAAAACTTTTAAAGTTAACCCGCCCCACAATGGAAAAATAGTGTCAATCTGACCTGACCAAAATCACTAAGATCTGTACTGCAGAGTTACAAATAGGGCAGGAAAAGAATAAATATTAAAAGTGTTCAAAGATTTTTAACTTTGTGTATTTTGTACTATGGAGGGAGATGGGATTTATTAGATGATTGATTATTTATTTATCATTACTAAAGGTTTATTAAAATAACAGAGAAAAGTAAAATTGAATGGTTTTGAAAACTTTGAATTTTATGATTTAGGAAAGAGAGAAGCAGTAATTTTAGATAACTGATTATTTATTATTGTTGTTACAATAAAGTAACAAATAGAGTAAAAAAAAGTTTTAAAAAACAGAGTTTTATAGATTTTAAATTTTATGAGATGGAGCCAAAGGAGGAGTTAGCAATTTATGTTTGTTTGTTTTTTGTTTTTGTTTTTTTTGGGGGGGGGTGGGGGTGAGTTTATTAGATGACTGATTACTTGTTTACCTCACTAAATATTTACAAACAGAATGAAAAAAAAAATAAAATTAAAGAGTTTTAAAGACTAAATTTTGTGTGCTTGTTAAGAGGAGGGTAGGAGGCAAAGTGGAAATGTCAATTTTGGGTGACAGGAAGAGTTGGAGAAGGAATTTAGATGATTAACTATTTACTGTTACAATACAGAAACAACTGCAGCAGTAAAAGGTTTTTAAATATTAAAGAGGTTTAAAGATTCTAAACTTTGTGTACCATAAATGGAAGGAAAATTTCAGGAGGTGGAATATATATGAAAATTTTTAAAATGCAGAAATCTACGGAAATGCAGAAGAGTTTAGCCCTGATTAAGAAATAATAGGAGAATAAAATCTTTTAAGGACAATTTGCATAAAAATAAGAACTTTTAAGGGCAAAAAATTAATTTTGAAAATTTTAATGACTTTCAAGAGCTGTATAAACACTGCCTCCATTAAATCAATATATGCATTAGAGGTAGATATAAAAGTAGATCTTAGAAAAGGATTAAAATTCTTATTTACCAGAGCATAACATTTTTAGAAAAAATTTTCAATGTGTAAAGAGGCTCAAATATAATTATTTCTTTGGAAACCAAATTTATATTTATATTTTAGTTGGTGAAAACTATTCAACAAATTCATCTTTATCAAAGACCAAAATCTAAACAGCTTGGAAATGAAACATATGAGCAATCTTTAAGTATTAGTTATATTAAACCAGCATTACAGCTCCTGCTTTACATTTTATTCATTAAATAAAGAAAACCTTAAAAAATGTAATATTCATAAGGCCATTTAGAAATTATGACACCAAGGAACAATCATGAAAACAAAATTACCTGTGATTTGCAAGAATGAGGAGCTAATTCTAACACTTTTGCTGAAAGATCTTGTTTGACTTCTTCTAAGCTGCCATATGCTATTCCTCGCAAGAGATGAACAACAATTAAGCGTTCACATTTAGCACTAGCTGCAAGCTCTTGGCGTCCTTCAGAAGTAGAAAAAAGCCACTCAATCTCTCTAAATGGATACAATATTAAGAAATGTATTATGTATTTTAAATAAAAAAAACTGTATTGCTAATAACATATATGATGCAATGTTATTATCAAAAGTAAAAATAAGAAATAATTTTAAATAATAATATTACCTTCCTTGTGGTACAATAAATATAGCAAATTTCATTTCAGATTGTCCTTCTCTATCCACAACATATAATTTGTACTTTACTGAACCAGTATTGGGATCACACAATTGCAAACAAATGTCATCATCAATAATTTTTCTGATAAAAAAGGAGAGATGTTTTAATTTTTTATATCTGTATAAAATATTCTAATGTCATTTAAACAAAAGTAAATACATACATTACTGAGTTAGTTGACTGCAACAGAGCAATAATAGTGGATAAGGAAATCAAAAGTTTACAATATTGAAAATTATTTTAAACATATTCTTTGGAAACAACCTTACTTTGATAAAATATTTCAGATTATGAAAATGCATTTCTCTTTTTTTCACAAATATATTACTTAAAAGTTATATGGAATCAATTTTATTTAAATTTTGTAAGCAGAAATATGGTACTTATCACTGTTACATTTCAAAATATTTTTTAATTCATGCTAGTAGGTCTAATATTTCCTTCCCATCATTACACTTATCATTTACCACAATGCAACTATCAAATGAAAAAGTTTCTGATTTTAAAAAGGTCACAGAAATTTCTGATACAATCTTTGGGAAGTGATTTCTTGCTTTTCATACCACTTAACTTCTCTTCCTCCTTATTATATTTATTTTCAAACAATATAATTAACATTTTTGCAGTGAAAGATTTTTAAAAAGAGTCATTTTTTTTTTTTCCTACCCAGGTCATTACCATTATCTATGCAACTTTATTTGACAAAACTTATATAATAGTTATACTTATCAACAAATGCACAGTTGGCCAAAAAAAAAACCAAGGGAACACCTTATATTTTAATCACCATATTGCCCAGAAAATAAATAAATAAAACAAGAATAGCTATTCGACTGAAAGTTGCTTTCTTTCAATTTATGTTAAAAAAATAAGCTTAGTAGGTTGTCTTCATACTGAAAATGTACCAAGCTCTGAAATTGTCAATACAAGCACCTAATTTGGGCAACATATTTGAATTTTTCGGAAAATTTTACCAAGATACCAAGCGGGAAGTCATTTGGTCAAGTAGGTTAGGAATTATGAAGGTTTTAAAGTTTAAAACTTCTAATGTTAAATTCATTTGTAATTGTTGAATAATAAATTCAATGTGTTTTTTTAAGCATAACTTAAAAAACTACTTGGCAGAATGAGCTGTACTTTAAATTAGAAAGTTTAAAGATTCTAGAAATCAATTTTCGTAAAAAAAAATCAAAGGTTATAATCCATATATTTTCAACGTAAATTTTTGGAAACATTATACATTGTAACTTATGAACATTTTATCAGAAATTGATTTCTAGAAGCTTCAAATATGAGAGTCAAAATTACAGCCCCTTCTGCCAAGTAGTTCTTGAATTATGTTAAAAAATTATCAGTATTGCAAATTGCAATCTGTTTTGCAATGATTATAAATACATTTAATTGTGAATTTATTTTGGTGTCTTATTTTGACATCGCATTTTAGAACCGCTAATAGAAGTTATATAGTATTGGTATGTAATATACCTTTTAAGAGTCAGACTATATGTTTTATTGATACTACTTGGTTATCCTGTCAACCAATTTCGCCAAATTATACAAATCGCCAAACTATTTGCCAAATTAAACAAATTGACATAATTTTTATTTTAATTAATGAGAGAACAAATAAATTAGTAACACATTAATAAAAATAGAAATAAAAAATCACTTGATGACGTAACAAATACGTGTATCGTGTTTAATGTCAAGAGATTGTGACATTTATGATTAACCATTATGGGCATTTATTAATCTTATAGTTTGGCGATAGTTTTCTGGTCGATGGGATAATCAAGTAATACCCAAATAAGTTAGTAAAACATTACAAAAATACAATTAAAACGTCGAATTAAAAAGACTTGATGACATAACAAACACATGTTTAATGTCAAGTGAATGTGGCATTTACGGTCATCCATTATTGGCATTTATTCTTAAAGCTTGGCGACAGTTTTTTGGTCAACAGGATAATCAAGTAGTACCCTTTCTTTTAAAGTAACTAAATATGTTTTTAATGATTGTTTATAATGCAAATTCATACAGACAATACAGAAGAAAAAAAAAATAGTGTGTCTTTTTAATAAGCCAAAATAGCATATAACGAAGGACATGTACTGATGTTGCTGTCCACAATAATAATAATGCACGATAGCATGATATAATAATTAATATATAATTATAATACAGGCATTACAAAAAGTAGATTTTTCTGTTAGTAAACTATCTAAAAAATGTAGAAACTAATCTAAGATTTTAATGAAATATATGACAACATCCTGAATCAGCCCAGGTTGTTAAATTTTCCAATATTTTGTGAACCACAGAATAGTGAATAATTGCAATAAAAGAAATGATAGATCACAATTTTCAAATCTTTATTAAAATGGAACATTATTATACTTGCCGATGATGAAGGGAAAAGATAAGAGAGATTCTACTAGTGATATTTTCTGGGTTAGTAAGCCGTTTTGAAGATATACACAAAAGTAACAAAAAATAGAGAGAAGTAAATCTGAGGATTTTTTTAAAAACAAACTAACTTTTAAAAGCACTTTATATATATTTTTTTAGCATAAGCCTTATTATAAAAAAAGAACATTTTCTTTAAGCAAGGTAAGTTAATTTTTATATGTTCAACCGTTCTATCAGAATTACGTTTGTTGTATTTTGTATTCCTAAGTTTCACAACCCTTTAGGACTGCATGCCTTGCCAGAAAGTCGCAAAGTTCAATAAAGTCGAACCCGCATGATCATGTGTATTCGGTCATCAAGTGTTATAGCCAGAGCCCAGCTCCGGTAATTCTCTGTTTTTAGTAAATATTTAAATATTGGTCGGAATTCACCAGAGCTCATAAAAACTGAGCTCCAGAGCCCATTGAAATAGTGCTTCTGAAAAACCGAAACCTAAATCACTTTAATCACCTAAATCACAAGCTAACTTTTCCTTTCTTTCCCATCTTCAAGCTTTTGCATTCTTTTTTATCAAAACACTTATAGGTGATGTAATGTGTCACACGCGTAGAGGAGGTGGAGATAAAATAGGCTTAATTTTTATATCAGTTTTTGGTCTTGGTCTGACTCAAGCTCAATCTGTCTTACATTCAAAATTTTATTTATTCATGTATAGAAAAAAAAACTTTTCCTCCTTCAAAATTACGTTTTAAATTCTATATTTCAAATAATTTTAATGTTGTTTTGATCAAAATGAAGGGAAAACAGAAATAGAGTTTTTCTATTCTACTGACATTTGGAAATTTATGTCGGCATCACTCAAGAGACTGAACAATGAATTTGCTTTCAGTTCTTTTTTTTTTTTTTTTTTTTTTTTGTGACAGTAAAATAATTTTTAATTTGCTGTTTGTTTGATATTTTCTGTTTCTATTGTGTACGAGTATAAAAATCACGTTAGGGACTTTTCTATTTATTTTGTATCATGAACGCTGCCCATGCTAAAGGCTTTACTCTGCACATTTACGAAGTCACTTTCATTTGTAAGTAGATATAATTGCCATATATTGCTATTCTAATAGAAAGCAATCAATCGGTGTTTCCTCTTTTTCTATATAAGCATCAAATCTTTCGGATAACGATCTGAAATTTTTAATCTGATTTTCAGTGACTCACCACAAAATATTGTTAATGCGGAAGGAATCGATTATAATTTAAGATATGCACCTTTTATAGGAAATTGAAAAACATTTTCCATTCTTCAGCATATAAATATTAATTTCTGTAAATTTCATTCATTTTTTCATAAAAATGCAAAGCTGCAAACTATCTTTTTTTGTGTGTTAACAATATTTCCGAATCATAATCCTTACCATATTTAATCACAGAATTCTGCAATTAATTAACATTAAAATTAAGCAAAGATTACTATTCAGAAGGGGTAATAACTAAAAAGTGAAATAGTTGACAGCTAAGTATATGCTGATAAATATATTTAAAATTTTTATTTTTCTAAAGAATATAAATGCTTTAAATGTTGCAAATAATGTACGAAATATAAATATGCAGATTGGAGTGACAGGGGGGGGGGGGGGAGAGTGGGTACTATACAGATGTTAGTACCGGTAACGCAGAATATTAGGGCTCTGGTACTTTTTTGTTAGAAATTAAGCCCTGGTTATAGCAGTAAACACAAAAAGGCATAAAGGACTTTGGACTTTTCTGACATTTTACCTTTTTGCAAGCTTCTGAGGAAGGGAATTTGTCATGTAAATATTCACATAAACGTAATTTAATTCACTAGTGGTTAATATTCATTAAGAGAATTTTATGTTAAGAAGTTTGTTTTCCATTCTTGATTTTTTTTTCTTAAGCTTTTTTTAATGTCTGAATTTTTGGAGTGATGACCAATTTTTTAAACATTTTAAAAATGAATGCCTTAAATTTTTGGAACAGAATCATCCCTAAAAGGAATCTACCTTAAAAAATGTATTATCTTTTTATATGTCTACCTTCCTACATACCTTGATTCCCAATAAGTCACAACTTTGATTTAAAAAATTTAACTTATTAAAAATTAAGATTTTTGAATTAAGTCAGCTAACAATAGTAAAAGCAATAAAATTTTTGGCATTGTTTTATGTATTCTAAACATAAAATCTTAATCATTATAGTCTTGGTAACCAGACAACTTAAAAACTTAAAAAAAAAGAGCTGATTCTAGCCAATGAAGGAGAGGATATATTAAATATTTTTGCTATCATCATTTTGTCATTTAAAAGCTACTGTGTGCGATTATTTAGTTTTAAAATCATGAATAATTTTTAAACTTTTAGGAATGTAATTTACTCACTTCTTACTAAGATAATGCTTTAAGAAAGCATAGTGCTGGGCAGATTGTACAAAATCTATGACTTCATCTGTGGATGAACATCTTTTGGGATTAATACCTTCATAAGCAAGCTCTAAAATCTAAGGGAAAAAAAAAAAGATTTGTAACAAAAAATTTGTGTTGTAAGTCCAGAATTGTAAAAAAAATTTGTTAGCTCATTTACACGTTGTTTTTACATAGAAGTGCAAAATGCACATTTTACCGGCATTTAAAAAATTCATATGTCCTTTATTAATTAATTGCAAATTAAAATAGAATTTAATATATATATTTTTTTAATCTAACAAAATTCTGAACATGGGGAAATAAAATAATATTTTAACCTGAAATATTGTTTGAATTATCATACAAAGAGCAAATAAAAACATATCAAATAAGGGTTTCTTTATTGCGTATTTTTAAAAAAATTCTGGTAGTTTTTTTTCAAAATAAGATAAAGACAAGCCTTTAAAGAGTAATTTTAAATAAAAAATAAATTAATCTACTGTAAATGAACCACACTTTTTACATCAAAGTATCATTTTTGTTTTAAAGAAAAAACTTCTCATACTTGAGTTTTGATTGAAAACAGTGTTTCTTTTTTTTTTTTTTTTTTTTTTCTTTTTATTATTATTATTATTATTAAATGTAGAAAGAATTTTTTTTTTTAAATTTTGTGAAAAATTTTCCAACAAATAGGCTTTCACAGAGCTGCATAAAATTACAAAAGCAGTAAAAAATATTTTTAATATTTAGTTTTTAATAATTAAATTTTTATACAATAAAATATATTTTAAAGAAAGAAGACTGGCCTGGATGCTACATAATATACTAGTTTACAAATTATGTTGCAACATTCCTAATAAATAAGAACTGGGATTAGATATAGTAAGAAAAAGTAATGAATTAAAATGAATAAAAAAAGCATACCATAGGAGCACCAGGCATTTTTTTCATTTTTGTGAAAACACAAACAAAAACAGGAAATGACAGAGAATCGTCATGTTTTGCCTCTGCTTTTGCACATCTGTGAATTCGAATGAACCATCCCCTAAAAAGACATTTATGAATAAATTCATTATTGTGCACCATAATTCCATACATATTTTACAAAATAAATAAATAAATAAATAATAAATAAATAAAATAACTCATGGGTTGAGTCATTTACAGTTTGCAAACACTTACATTAAAATATTTACGTTTTAAAGTTTAAAAAAATTATGTTTTAACTTCAAAGAAAATCTTTTGACATTTTCAGGAAAAAAAAAAAAAAACAACAAAAAAAAAAAACAAGTGGTTAACGGTGATCACAGATCGCACAGAGGTTTCATTTAATATCCCTTTCAAAACACTTTATCTTTTTGAAAAATCTGTTAGTTCCACATTTCACAACCAGGGGCGCACTCTATTCTAAATAAACCTCTATCCAAACGAAACTCCGTTTTACATACTACCCGTAGATATATTAGTCGAGGGGATTGGGACCATAGCACCCGAGATAAGTAGGCGCCCCTGGTGGTAAAAAGTGGAACTAAAATATGTAAGGCTATGGTGCATAATATGAAAGAATGGTCAAAAGGGTGTCGGAAAAAGTTGGAAAAGTGCTCCCCGGGTGAAAAGGGCGGAGGTTAGAAAAATTGCTTAAAATACACAAGTTAGAGCCAGGAGGAGTAAATAATATAAGACTTTTTGAAAATTTTTATGATTTGTCGTGTAGTCTGAGGTATTCAATCGAGAAGTCTGAGGTCGTATGCAAAAATTCATGTCTCCAACTTAATTAAGGGCTCTCTTAGAAAGAAATCCTTAAAATACATAAGTGGTAGCTCAAAGGGTTAAACGTAAGACTTTTTCAAGATTTTATGATTTGTCTCCTGGCCTCAGGTGTTCTGCTATAAGTATGCAAAATTTCAAATCTCCAATTTAATAAGGGGCTCAGTTAGGAAGAATTGCTTAAAACACGCATGTGGGAGCCCAAAGTGTTAAATGTACGACTTTTTCAAATTTTTATGATTTGTCGCATGATGGTGTTCAGCTAGTATGCAAAATTTCACGTCTCCAATCTAAATAGAGTGTCACTTAGAAAGAATTGTTTAAAATACACATGTAGGAAACCAAAAGATTAAATGTACGACTTTTTCAAAATTTTATGATTTGCCGTTTGATGTGTGATGATCAGCTATAAGTATGCAGAATTTCACACCTCCAACCTAATTAGGGGCTCACTTAGAAAGAATTATTTAAAATATACATGTTGGAGATCAAAGGGTTAAATGTACGACTTTTCAAAATTTTATGGTTTGTCATTTGATGTGAGGTGTTCAGCTATAAGTATGCCAAATTTCACACCTTCAACGTAAATAGGGTGTCACTTAGAAAGAATTGTTTAAAGTACACATGTGGGAGCCCAAAAGGTTAAATGTACGACTTTTTCAAAATTTTATGGTTTGTCATTTGATGTGAGGTGTTCAGCTATAATTATGCAAAATTTCACGCCTCCAATCTAATTAGGGTTCACTTAGAAAGAAATGTTTAAAATACACATGTGGGAGCCCAAAGGGTTAAATGTACGATTTTTTCAAAATTTTCTGATTTGTCGCATGATGGTGTTCAGTGTATGCAAAATTTCACGCCTCCAACCTAAATATGGTCTCACTTAGAAAGAATTGCTTAAAATACACATGTGAGAGCCCAAAGGGTTAAATGTACGACTTTTGATGGTTTGTTATTTGATGTGAGGTGTTCAGCTATATGTATGCAAAATTTCACGCCTCCAACCTAAATAGGGGCTCACTTAGAAAGAATTGTTTAAAATACACATGTGAGAGCCCAAAGGGTTAAATGTATGACTTTTTATGGTTTGTTATTTGATGTGAGGTGTTCAGCTATATGTATGCAAAATTTCACGCCTCCAACCTAAATAGGGGCTTACTTAGAAAGAATTGTTTAAAATACACATGTGAGAGACCAAGGGGTTAAATGTACAACTTTTTGAAAATTTTATGATTTGTCGTTTGATGTGAAGTGTTCAGCTATAAGTATGCAAAATTTCATGTCTCTAACCTTGTTAGGGGCTCACTTTGAAAGGTTTAAAATACCCATGGGGGCCCCAAAGTGTTAAATGTACAATTTTTTCAAAATTTCATGATTTGTCGTTTGATGTGAGGTGTTCAGCGATAAGTATGCAAAATTTCTAGTCTCCAAGCTAATTAGGGCTCACTTAGAAAGAATTGTTTAAAATACACATGTGGGAGCCCAAAGAGTTAAATGTATGACTTTATGAAAATTTTTATGATTTGTCGTTTGATGTGAAGTGTTCAGCTATAAGTATGCAAAATTTCACGCCTCCAACCTAATTAGGGGCTCACTTTGAAAGAATTGTTTAAAATACACATATGGAAGCCCAAAGGGTTAAATGTACGACTTTTTCAAAATTTTATAGTTTGTCGTTTGATGTGTGGTGTTCAGCTATAAGTATACAAAATTTCAAGTCTCCAACATGTATAGTTTCTGAGAACGGGCTCTGTGACAGACAGACAGAGGAGCAAGACGAATAGGGTTTCGTCATATGAACGAAACCCTAAAAATATGATACATGATTTTTTTGCTTTACCACCCAGGACCCAACTTAGGCTATGGAGTACCCACAGAACAAGCATCATTCTGGGGGGGGGGGGGGGGAGGGGATTCTATCTATCTATAGAATTTTTTTGTGAATAATGTAGAAGTGGCTAATACTAAACTTATTGTATGTATGCATAAATTTTATACCCGGTACTGGTCACATCTGTATACAGGGTATCACAAAAAGATGTTCACAATTTTAAGAGAAAATACTAGTAGGATAATAGTAGAAAAAAATGATAGATTGGTTGACGTGTGTATTTCTTTGCAAATTTTTACTTTGCTTATCTATGTACATTACAAGATGTCTAAAAGAGAATACCCCAAATTGGTCATAATTAATGGTTTTAATTTGCCATGTTATGAGGAAAATGTTAATAAAGAATTTTTTTTAAAGCAATAGAATACTAAATTGTTATAATAAAATTTTTATCATTAGTTTTCTAATGATAGTTTTTTGCATGAGTGGAGGGGATACTGGAAGCAGTGAGGGAAAAGGGGACCACACTCCCTTTCTAAATGTTTGAAAATATATGAATTTTGGTCACTTTTGGCTAATTTTAATCATTTGGCACCTTTTAATGAAAATCCTGATTACTGACATGGGGGCCCCCTAAAAAGGAGGGCGTGGGGCAGCTGGCCTGCATAAGTCGGGCCTTGTTACCACTCTCTCTTGCAAGAAGTAGGGAGGAGTAGGATAGCTATGACACCTTTTCTAAAACCTGGTAAATGTAAATTAATATGCTCAAAATTTTCAACATGAACTCATGTTATTAAATATATTTGTATGCTTAGGTATAATATAGATTTCATATTTTTTATTTTAATGGAAAAGTAAAGATCCTGTAAAAATGTTAATTTATAGCTGATTTGGTACGATTATATAATAATTTAAAAATAAAATAACATCAATTTTTATCAATAATAAAAAACAAAATAACATCACTATTAGAAAGGTTTAATAGTTTTGAGCAATTCCACAACATGTACACAAATTGCTTTTGCCATGAAGTTAAAAAGTCAAATAAACAAAGAAAAAGAAAGACTTACCTTTCTAAAAAATAGTCTAAGATTTTATTGAGAATATGTTCTTGAAGCAAAGAAATACACAAATATCTCCCTCCTTTACGTAGCACACGCTCAATCTCAGAAAACATTTTTTCAATTTTCTCCATATTTTCTGAAGATCCATCTACTAGCAAAGCATCTAAAGTTCCTTTATCAACAACAACAGCAAATGTTTCATCGTCAAAAGACATCTGTAGAAAAAAATAAATAAAAATTGATGAGCACAACTACAGAATAGTTTACCTTTGACAAATACTTTTAAGCAATAGAATCTACTTAGATGCAGCAAGCGACTAGGTTTAAAAAAGGGCACTTTTTTTCATTCTTAAGGGCACCGTTTGGAATCTTCAGAGAATTTTTTAAGGTCTTTTTTTTTTTAAAGCCATTTATAATATTTAAAAGTCAGAGAACTCTTTTCAAGACAACAATGAGTCAATTTAACTATGCAAGCAAATGTTTTAATGCAAAAAGGAGAAGGGGCTTTGTTTATGAGTCAAGAAGGGCACTAATGTTTTAGATGAAGGACTAGAAGGGTGCTATTTTGCGAACTAAATGGCAGGCAAGGTGCAGCACCCTACTGAAACTGTCTGGGAAAAATAGCAAAAATTGCTTTGCTTTTGCATCAGTATTATCCATATAAAGCATTTCATTTGAACATAGGTTTAGTTTAATGAACCCAATCAAGTATCATCATTGGCGTTCGATAGCCTTAATAATTTTATCTTTAGGTATGCGCAATTAAATAAATACCTAACACATATAGTCGTCTTCTGGTCCATCTGTCTGTCTGTCCATATATAACAGTGCAAAAAGTACCCAACCAAAAATATATATATATAGAAATTTAATATATATATAATCGTTTCAGAATTTTGTCATTTCAAATTTTACAAAAATCGAATCAAAACTTAAAAAGATATTAATAAAAGTTTTCTTCATTCCATTAAATCCTATCGTACATAATTAATTCAATGATATCCCATGATTCTAGGTTGCCACGGTGATGACATCTTATTTAAGATTGAGTAATATTATTTCCATATTACTGAATTTTAAATATATAATCGTAATAAATTTTGTATTCAAGAACTTTTGCATAAAAGTGCAATAGCTATTGCACCAAGATCTGAATATTTATAAAACTAGTTATAGTACGAATACACCTCATTTGCCACGTTTGACATACAATCTCTGACTTGTTAATATTTTCCACCATGGTTGAAAATTGCTTATGACCAGTTTGTTTGGCTGTCTATTTATGCTCTAACTTTAATAAATATACTCGGACTGCCCTGAAATTTTTATATGTAATTGATGTTTACTATAGCACAATCAGTATTAAAAATTAAGTGTGTAGTGTAGGGTGTCAACAATTTTAATCAGTTGATTTAAAATCAGCGATTAAAATCATGATTTTAATCAACCAATTTTTTTAAAAAAATCATTGATTTAAATCAAAAATTTTCTAAATGTTTAAAATGCCAAAAAAAGTATTAAAATCTAACATAAACAAATTTTGAAAGTTTCTATAGGTATTTTGACTTATGAATAAACAAAAAAAGAACTTTAAATAATTGTTTCAAAGCTTAATTCATGAGTATTGTAAAAAATTAAAAACAGTTGAGTTTATAAAAAGGATTGTTTTTAAGTTTTTATCCAAATTAAAGCAGTTTCATTTAAAAATGATATTTAAATCTAGTATAATTTGCAATGTTATAAATTCTTTTAGGTAATCAATTTATGCATTATTTTATATAATATTACACATAGTAAGTGTAATACATTTCTACAAGTAAAAGAATAAATAGTAATTAATAGCAATCTCAAGTTAAAGAAGAATGACATCTTTTCAAAGCTAAATTTAAATGAATGCATAAGAGAATAAATAATTGTTTCAAAACTTAATTCATGAGTATTGTAAAAAATTAAAAACAGTTGAGTTTATAAAAAGGATTGTTTTTAAGTTTTTATCCAAATTAAAGCAGTTTCATTTAAAAATGATATTTAAATCTAGTATAATTTGCAATGTTATAAATTCTTTTAGGTAATCAATTTATGCATTATTTTATATAATATTACACATAGTAAGTGTAATACATTTCTACAAGTAAAAGAATAAATAGTAATTAATAGCAATCTCAAGTTAAAGAAGAATGACATCTTTTCAAAGCTAAATTTAAATGAATGCATAAGAGAATAAATAATTGTTTCAAAACTTAATTCATGAGTATTGTAAAAAATTAAAAACAGTTGAGTTTATAAAAAGGATTGTTTTTAAGTTATGTTAGCAATTAGTGGTTTAATTGTTTTGGAAACCTAAAACTCAAAAAAGTCAAAAGTATTCCTTTACGCTACGGTCAATGAGAAAAAATCATTTCAAGTGCATTTTGATGATGTTACACCATTTCAAACATAACGAAATTGATATGCATTTATGAAGCACTCTAAAACATGCTTTCTGTAGATCACGGGATGCAAAGAATTTATTATTAATTTACAGGGAATTACAAAAGAATTCTGTTACATAATGGTCTACAAGAAAAAATCATTTGCAATATATTTTAATGTTCTTATACTGTTTTCAAAGACAATGAAATTTATATGCATTACTGAGGTGCACTATAAGTTTCTTAGTATGATGTGCATTGCATTTATCATTCATTTACAGGGACATACAAAAGAATTTTGTAACAGTTCTGTCTATGAGTGATAATTGCTGGAAATGCATTTTCAACTTTGGTTTGCATTTTTAAGTTTAACTAAATTTTTGCAAAGTATGTGGTGTGTATAAATTTTGTTGATCATACACAAGGCTACACAAAGGAATTTGTAAGTATTACCGACTATGGTAGTGAATTTCTAAGAACAGTTAAAATTGTGTTATAAATTTTCATACTGAACTATATTAGAATAAACTCCTTCAAATCAGCACCACAGGTTGTGCAGATTTCTGGTCACTGCTTTGCTTACTTAAAAAAAAACTAGTTTGAATGTGGTAATGCATACAAAATTATAATGAATGTTTACAATATAGAAAAATATTAAAATAATTAAGTAATAAAGTAAAATAATAAAAAAGAAAATTTAATAAAATATTAAAAGTATAGATCAAGTAAATAATTAATGATGCATAATAATGATGAGATATATTTTTCTTCAATTATTCAATGAAACTCACTTTATAAAAGTACACTTATAATAATCATAAAACAATGAAGTTTCATTTCATGTTTAGCCAGGCTTAATAACCAAAAAAGATTAATACATAAATGTATTTGGTAAAAAGATCATGATCACCACTGATATCTGCACAATCTTGAATTTTTCTAGAAATAAATTTATACTTAATTCATGATAAAACATGAATTTAGTCTTACTAACCAGAATTACATATTAAAATGTGTACAAAAGGATATTAAAAGAAAAAAAGGTCTTGAATATTTCTCCTACATTTTAACTGAATGTTTCTTTGTTCATGTCTGCAATGATGTGTCAATTTTAGATGATTGTAGATTTGAGGAAGTCTATTGTATGCTAATAGAAGTTTGTGGAATATAAATAAATTCATATAAAGGGCTACACAAAGAACAAGCTACATTGCCATTTATGGTTGATAATTGTTGGAAGTGTGTTAAATTGTGTTATGTGTTTTTTACCAGAATTAAATGTTAGTTTAATATGTCATGTGTACAAATCTTTAGATGATATACATAGCTGTACAAAAGAATTCAAGTGTTTTTCTATTGGTGAAATTTGCTAATTGTGAATTTTCTAAGTGTACTAAATTTTAGCATGTTACGTAGTATATATCCAAATCTATAGATCACATAAAAGGGCTGCACAAAATAATAAAAGTGCTTTTCCACCTATTGATGAAAATTGCTAAAAGTGAATTTTCTAACTGTACTGAATTTTAGCATGTTACGTAGTATATATCCAAATCTAATTATTACATACAGGTCTGCACAAAATAATTCCAGTGCTTTTCCATCTATTGGCGAAAATTGCTAAAAGTGAATTTTCTAACTATACCAAATTTTAGCATGTTATGTAGTATATATCCAAATCTATGGATCACATACAGGGCTGCACAAAATAATTACACTACTTTTTTGTCTATGGGAGGTAATTGCTACAAATGGCTTTTTAAATGTGTTGTTTGTTTTCTAAACCATTTCTAAACCAATCTTCTTTCAATTGATTTAATGGTGAAGTTTTATTAGAATTTTTTAGATGTGTTGGAAAAAGTGCTTCAAAATTTACACTTGACACATGGTTTTTTGTTCTTGCTAGAAATATGAGCAGGATTGTGATCCATCCAAAGCAATTGGTATTTTAGTTTTTAAACTAACTGCATATGTATGGACAAAAAATAATCACTGAGCTTTATAAAATTTATTGTCTTCAATAAAATTTTTATTTATTGCCTTTAAGTGATGTTAATGGTAAATGAAAAACATACACTAAAGTCAATTTGAAACTTTAACAATACACAAAAACATTTTTGCTATCTATAAAATTGTACTTCTGCTATTATAGAGCCTAATTCAAATTAAACTTTGTCAAACTCTGCAAATGCTGCTTTGGTGTTTAAATAAAACGTTTCCAGTTTGTGTTATAATTTCTCATAAAAAACAATTTATTTTTTATTTTAAATAAAATAAGTAAAAATTGTTTTTATTTTTCAAATGTGTTTGTATTTTCCTTGTTGATGCATGTGTTTGAACTTGCAGCCCAAGGATAGCTGGGTTGCTAAAACGAAAAAATATCTGTTATTGGAAATATTTGTACTAGGCTGATAGAAAAGTACTAATAATTCATTATAAAAAAGACAAGACTTTACATATATAAATGAAAATTGAATGTACTTAAAATATTATATAAGAAGATAAAAAAAAATAGTTTAAAAAGAAGAAGTAGTAATATCAGTAATATAAACTTACATCAAATACATCCATTTCCTGAAAAGACATCTGAGGCCTACTTGCACCATATTTTGCTTTCATCTGGTTGATAACAGATACATTTGTATCAATACTCACAGAATTGTACACACCAACATCATAGAGATCAGCCGATAATTTTGAATTACCACAACCAATGATAAGAACCTTATCTTTTATATGGATGTATTTATCAATCACATCACATAATGTGTCATAGTCTCCATACCTACAAAATAATAATAATAGATATTAAAATGGAATAAACATGTTAAGATTAGGTAAAAAAAAAAAAAATAATAATAATAACAATAATAATAAATTTGCAAAATCAAAAGATTTAAGAAAAATAAACATACCACTCAAAATTATCAGAAGTCTGCTTAGAAAAAAACTCATTCCAATAATCTTTGGAGCTAAATTCTTTAGAATCTTTGGGAAGCAGATTCATTTTTTATTGAAGAAAATTTATCAATCTGAAAAAAAGAGAAGGAAATATATAAATAACTGAGTGAACTGTTTAAACTAAATATTAAGGATTCTAGAGAAATAATTAATTGATATAAATAAAAATATCAATAATACATGATTTAGCTGTCTCTTGATTGACTTATCTGTTGATTGTACAATAGGGTGGGACGAAAAAAACTTATTTTCAATTTTTGATGATGGATAGTGCAGAAAAGTTGCCACTAGGGGCACTAAGTTCACACAAAAAATTTGAGATTTTTTGGACAATTCCTTCATTTACTGCAAATGGCTTGAAGTTTTGCTCAAATACTGATTTTTGAACTTTTTTAGCAAAAATTTAAAAAATGTTAAATTTAAGTTATTTCAGCTGAATTTACTTGAAATATCATATTTAGTGTATGAAATGTTTAAATAAGCTTTGATTGTGTATTTTTTAATAGTTATGTGCATTTTGAATTAGGTGACTTTTATAGCTTTTATACGTGTAAGTGAGCAAAAGTTGCAGGAATTGCGACAACAGTTACTAAGGATCTTGTCATCGATAAAGACTTTGTCAGGAGGCAGAAAAAGAAACTTGGAAAGAATATACAGGAGGAGGAAAATCTTGGAGTAAGAAAAATTACAAGCATCTATTTTGATAGTAGAAAAAATAAAACGATCTTCATAGAAAAAAAGGGGACTAGCAGCACCGTCTACAGCAAGACGAAACAAATATCACCATGTTGTCTGAACGTGGTTCGGAATATTTGGGTCACTTGACACCTCCTTCTGGTCACTGCGAAGAAATAGAAAAATCTTTATATAATTTTCTAACCCAGAATAAAGTCTGCTTTGGAAAAAATCAAGATGAGAACTGCAAAATTTCATATCTATTCTTCATATGAATGAGCTTTCACTCTGACAGTGACATCAACTGTCTAAACTAGATGGTAGAACCACTTGACCTAAGACCTTTACCAACTGAAACGGATCTAGATTAATAGAGTACTCAAATCTTCAGCCTTTTGCATTTCTGATGTGCATGAAACAGGAATAAGCTCGTAGAAATGGACATGTACATTTTCGCCCGCCATTAGTGGTATGTACTTCATCAAAAAATATGGTTGTAATTTTTCATCCTCCATGATATTCTTCCTCCTGTATCTTCTTTTCAAGTTTCTTTTCTTGTCTCCTGACCAAGTCTTTATTGTTGATGAGATCCTTATTCCAGGTTGTCAGAATTCCAGCATCCTGAATCACAGATGAAGCTCTTAACGCAATTTACCTATATGATATACCAATTTTAAATCCTGCGAACGCTGTGTGAGAAAGGGATATGCGTTTGGGAGTGTCTGCTTTTGAAGGCCTGGTTCAAATTCTGATTCAGACGAACTGCCTGCTTAAAAGTTCCCACTTTTTGAATCTTCTGACAATAGCTGTATTTTAGAGCAGAAAAATAACTAACACCCCATCTCGCAGTTACTCCCATCTCCTATTTCCTCCCTCATCCTCATGATGACTGATTGCGTTTTCATTGGTTTCTGCCCCACATTCTCCTCTCCTTCCAGAATTGCAGTCAAGACATGCTGTGGTCCGGCATTCAAATAAGTGACTCTGAACGCATCAAAAAACCGAAGGAAGAGGAAGGAACATAATAAAGACAAAAGACAGAAACCGACGAACAAACCAAACAATACTTACAATTTTTTCTCAGTTATACACGTAAATGCTATAGAAATCGCCTAATTCAAAATGCACATAACTAGTTAATAATAGATAATCAGAGCTTATTTAAACATTCCGTACACTAAACATGACATTTCAAGCAAATTCAGCTAAAATAAATTTAATTTAAAATTTTTGCTAAAAAAAAGTTCAAAAAACAGCATTTGAGCGAAACTTCAAGCCAATTTGTGGTAAATGAAGGAATTGGCTGAAAATTTTAAAATTTTTTGTGCAAACTTAGTGCCACCAGTGGCAACATTTCCGCACTACCCATCATCGAAAATAAGTTTTTTTCGGCCCATCCTATTATACAATCCTGGAACAAAAAAGATTGCATCACCCCATACTAACTCTGCCATGTCAGTATGAATCATCATATAAAAAAGTGACTGGTATCAAGCGATTAGTAATGATGTGTACTAATTAATGCCATATAATTTTATACATCTACATATAGAAATCCTACTAACTTGAAAATTTTTGATACTAATACAGTAGACTCCCTCAAATCTGCAGCCCTAAAATCTGCACATCATCACAGATGTAAACAATGAAACTTTCGGTTCAAATATAGGGGCAAAATTACAGAATTTTTTAACTTTATATCATTTCATATGCATTTTAATATGTAATTCTCGATAATATGACTGAAAGCATGGTTTTCCACAAAGGAAGTATAAATTTACTTGTGAAAAAAATCAAGATATTGCTGATTTCACTAGTAATCACAATCTTTTTACAAAATGTATTTATGCTTTTTTGGTTATTAAGACTGCCTAAACCTGAAATAAAACTTCCTTACTTTATGATCTTGATGTGAATAAATAGGTTACCTTTATGAGGAAATTTCATTAAATAATTCAAGGAAAATGTATCTCATCTTTATTGCATTATTCAATGCAATAAAGATGCTTAATTCAATGCTTTATTCATTTATACAATTGCTTAATTCAATTATACATTATAATTTATTTGACCTTTACTTTTAATATTTTTTTTAATTATCTTACCATTTATATCTTAGTTTATTTATTTATTTTAATATTTTACTATATTGCAAGCATTCATTATAATTTGATTGCATGAATACATTCAAATTACTGTTTAAAAAATGTAAACAAAGCAATGACCAGAAGTCCACAAAATTCTAGAATCCACACAACCTCTGGTCCCAAGCTGTGTGGATTTTGAGGGAGTAACCAAACGGGGGGCCAAAACTGTACTACCTAATTTTTACATCATATTCGGATTATTTGGTAATTTTAACTTCAGATACCACACAGAAAGTTGATTAAGAAATTTAAGAATTATGAAGATTTAAAATTTGGGATCCTAGCGTTAAATTCATTTTTAATTGTTGCAAAATGTGAGTAGTTGTTTAAGTTTAACTCAAAAACTACTTGGCAGAATGAGCTATAGCTTTGGATTTGTACATTTGAACAAAGCTTATAGAAATTTAATTTCTGTTAAAAAATACGTATGTTACAATTCATATTTAAAAAAAAAAGTAAATATTGAAAAAAATGTGAATTGTAACTTACAAATTTCTTAACAGAATTCAATTTTTAAAAGCTTCAAACATAAATATTCAAAATTAGAGCTCATTCCACTAAGTAATTCTTGAGTTATGGATAAAAAACTAATCGCTCTGCAATGTGTTTTGAAACGATAAAAAATGAATTTAACAATAAGAGTTTCAAACTTAAAAACTTAGTTAATTCCAAAACTAGTGTGACAAAAGATTTCCCATTTGGTAACTTAAGATAAAATTTACTGAAAAAAAAACAAATTCCAAATATGATATCAAAATTAGGTGTTAGTGTTGAAAATTTTCAAACTTAATAGGATTTCTATAAGCAGATGAATAGTGATGGAAATTAAGAAATAAAAGGTAGACATTGAATAATGACTGCTGTCTTAGGCATCAAATTAAAAATTTTAGTTTGAATTTCTAAAATTCATTTTTTACATTACTGGAATATAGTATACTACTTTTTAGAGAAGCACAAATACTTGTTTTAATTTAAAATTGTTGAAGTTCTTAATCTCCAACATTATAATAATTGAAGAAACTGTAAAACAGATAAAAAGCATTTTTAATTATTACTTTATTTAGAAATTAATAGAAAAATGCACTTAATCATGTAAAACAAAATTAAAACTTGATAGAAAATCAAAAACAAAATTTTATTCAATATTGATAATTGCAACTGAATTTAGTGTTAAAAAAACCCCATATATTGCATCTTAATTTGAATTTGAATCTTGTAACATGAAATCAAAAGGTGCACTAATTTTTAGTTTTTTTTTTTTTTCTGTTAGACGTTAACCGTTTAAAAAAAAAAAAAAAAAAAAAAAAAATGATAGGTGCCAAATTTGATGACCAAGAATAATTTTGTAGTTGTCAAATGCAATAATTTAGTTGCATTTGATGACTAACGACGGAAGATTTTGCCCTTTGGTTACAAAGTAGCACCCTTCTTGCCTCTCATCCAAAACATGGTATGTTTACAAAAATTAATTGCATAGTAAAAATGTATTTTTTGTCATGACTTAAAAAGGGTTCGTCAACTTTTAAATAGTAAAAGTCCCTTTAAATCTTTAAAAAACAAACCATTGCCTTTAAAGATCAAAAACCTGCCTTTAAAAATCTAAAAAAAACTTTTTCCCCCATCGGCAGTACCCTGCTCTTTTTTAAATCTCAGGTAAACTTTGTAAAACCTGTTCTGGTGTCAATAACCATTAGTCATTTTCCTTCATTAGTGTCCCTTTACACTTTATATCTAAATAAAATGATTGAAAGAAAATTAGTAACTAAGCACTGTAGATACATGACCAGCCTAGAGTCAGCTGTCAATGAAATGTAATATATCCCAACTCTAAATGATAAACAAATTTTCAGTTCTTAACAAATCCCGGGCGGCATGTTGCCATAGCAACTAGAAATATAGGTTTGGCATCTTGCTTTATTTTTTAACTTTGGTATTTAATTGCAATATTCCCATGCCATATGGTTTTAACTAAACAGGAGTTTTAATTTTTATGTTCTTTGAATGAAAAGAAAAGAAAAAAAAAAAAGTTGCTTTGCACTGCATCAGTGTTACTTATATCAAAGTGTCTCTTGTGAAAGTAGGTTTACTTTAATGAACCTAATCAATAATCATCATTTGCACTGTTCGAAATTAGCAGTCATTAGCTGTCAAATGCAATTAAATTATTGCATTTGACAACTACAAAATTATTCTCGGCAAATTTGATGTTTATTTTATTTTTAATGTTTATTTAATGGATAGCAAAAAAATAATTAGTGTACCTTTTGATTTCATGTTATGAGATTCAAATGTACCTATAGTAGATGCATGATATTATGGGTTTTTTTAAACACTAAATTCAATTGTAATTATACATTAGATAAAATTTTGTTTTTGATTTGTTATCAAGTTTTAATTTTGTTTTACATGATTAAGTGCATTTTTCTATTAATTTCTAAATATAGTAATAATTAAAAATGCTTTATACAGTAGACTCCCTCAAATCCGCACAGCTTGGGACTAGAGGTTGTGCGGATTTTAGAATTTTGCGGATTTCTGGTCATTGAGTTGTTTACATTTTTTAAACATTAATTTGATTTTAGTTAAGCAAAGGAAATTATAATAAATGCTTACAATAAAGTGAAACATTAAAATAAGTAAAATATTAAAATAATTTATTAGTTTAAATGTAAGTAATTATAAAAATAATTATGTAAAATAAAAATTTAGAAAAATATTAAATTATTACCGATGAAATCGATTCAATTCGATTCCAAAAGTCCTATGCTGCCATCTAGTGGTAAAGCGATTGTAAGATCGATACGTCATTATGCTATTATCAGTATATATAGCTTATTCCGCTCTCTGTAACTTTTTTCATTATTATTTAGAGTCTTGAATGTCTTTCTTGTACTGCTTTGTATGTTTATTAATAAATTTGTGTATAATAAAAAAAAAAAAAAAATCCGCAAACAATAATTTTAAAATAGCGTTCCGGTTTGTGAATTTTTCCATTTCACATCCTGGAATTTTTGATATAGATATGCTAATTTATATCAAAATCAAAAGTAATGTAAATTTATTTAGTAATACATCAGCTGTAATAACCAAAAGAGAATGATTATCAAAAAATTAAGTAAAAAAAAACATTGCGGTAGTTGCTGATTTCGGCGTCATCTTGAATTTTGTTCCTGCAACTTAACTGTAAATTTCATTGTTTACATCTGAAAAAATACGCGGATTTTAGGGTCGCGGATTTTAGGGTCGCGGATTTAAGGGAGTCTACTATATCAGTTTTACAGTTTCTTCAATTATTATAATCTTCGAGATTAAAAATTTCAATAATTTTAAGTAAAAAGAAGCATTTGTGCTTTTCTAAAAAGTAGCATACAATATTCCAGTTGTTAAAAATGAATTTCAGAAATTGTAACTAAAAATTTTAATTTGACGCCTAAGATATTTACAGTAGTCGTTATTTGACGCCTACTTTTTATTTCTTAATTTCCATCACTGACCATTTGTGTTGGACAGCTTTAATAATTTGATTTTTATTAACAGAAACAGGGTTTTTATGCATCCATATAAAGCAGTAAGCTAATCTAATGGCATTTCAGTGTTCAAACTAAAAGCATAATGCATGGGCAAAAAATAATCGCTGAACTTATTTACATTTATTGCCTTCAATATAATTGTTATTCATTGCCTTTAATAATTGTTGTTAATGTTAATTGAATGTACATCAAGGTAAGTTCAAAACTTTGATAAGATTATCTATAATCATAAGTTAAAACATGTTGACCTGTGTATAAAATTGCACTTCTGTAATTTCTGGTGGCTGGTGTTTAGAACTGACGCCTAGTTCAGATGAAAATTTGTGGAGTTGCATACATACAGTAGACTCCCTCAAATCTGGACATCTTGGGATCAGAGGTTGTGCGGATTTTAGAATTTTGCAGATTTCTGGTCATTGCTTTGTTTACATTTTTTAAACAGTAATTTGAATGTAATAATGCAATCAAAATTATAATGAATACTTATAATATAGTAAAATAACTAAGTAAAGTAATAAACTAAAACAATAAAAATTAAGATAGTTTTAAAAAGGATTAAATTATTAAAAGTAAAGGTCAAATAAATAATAAAGTGTATAATTAAAAATGCATAATAAAGATGAGACACATTTTTCTTGAAATATTGAATGAAACTTGCCTCATAAAGGTAACCCTACTAATTCACATTAAAATCATAAAATAGGAAAGTTTTATTTCTGGTTTAGAAAGACTTAATTACTAAAAATGCTTGATTAATAAATAAATATATTTGATAAAAAGATTGCAATTACCAATGATATCAGAAATATCTTGAATTTTTCAGAAATAAATTTGTACCTTCATGAAAATCCATGTGTTCAGTCATATTATCGAGAATTACATATTAAAATACACATGGAATGATATAAAAGGTATGATCCATGTCAATTCAGGCAGCCAAAGAGAAAATCTTACCTTCATAGTCTCAGAAGTTTTTGAATTGAACATATGTTAAAATTCAATAAAAAATAAGATACTTGTATATTTTGGTTTTGCCCGAAAAAATTCCTGGCCCAAGATACAGGCTGCCAAAGATGGCATCCCGGGCACCATTTCCAATTCGCCATTTTCGATAAAAATTTTAAAGTGCTCTATCTTTAGAATGGTGCAAGATATTTTGTTGCAGTTTTTTTTATTTTAAAGATAATATTCTTCTGTTTAAAATGACATACCCAATTTTGAAAAATGTATTAAACTTTTCTCGTGGCAACCTTTTGAGAAAAAATTTTTTTTTTCGAAAATGCCAATCCTAAAAATTTTGATTTTTTTGCTGTTGATCAATACCATTGGGAACTATCTTCACTGTAAAGGAGAACTTCCACTTTTGAGTTTAACAAATTTTAGAAACATTTAAAAAATTCAGAGAATTTTACAGGAACTGTATATATACAGTTCCAGTAAAAGCCACTGAATTTTTGCTTATTTGTAGGATATTTGTAAGGATAAGCCTACTATATATCCTAAACAAGTTAAAAATTGCAAAATCAAATGTGGCAAATGAGGTGCGTGCATAGTATTAACTAGTTTTATAAATATTCAGATCTCGGTGCAATAAGTGTTACACTCTTGGGAAAAAAGGCATGAATACAAAATTTACTGTAATTCCATATATTAAATTCAGTAATACGGAAGTAATATGAATCCATCTTAAAAGGACTTAATCGCCATGGCAGCCTAGAATCATTGCCTATCATGGTATATCATTGAATCAATTATGTATTATAGGATTTTTAAATAGAATGAAGAAAACTTTTATTAATGTCTTTTATGTTTTAATTTGATTTTCATAGCATTTGAAGTGATACATACTTTATTGCAGAGGTTTACAAAAAATTACTTCCTGTGTCATAGAAAGTGCATAGTGTTTACAGGGACACACAAAAGATTTCGGATACTTTACCTTATTGGAAATACTGTACATTAGCAATGATTTCTAGAGGTGCATTTTTAGTTGCAATATGAGTTTTTAAGTTTAATTAAATATTTCCATATTACGTTGTGTGTATAAAGGCTGTAGATCATATACAGGGCTACACAAAAGAAATCGTAAGGGTATTGCTGGAAGTGCATTTTTAGTTGTGTTTGAGTTTTTAAGTTTAACTAAATTTTTCCATATTACGTTGTGTTCAAAATAAATGCTGTAGATCATATACAGGGCTACACAAAAGAAATCTTAAGGGTTTACTGAGTATGAATGAAAGTAGCTTAAAGGTGATTTTTAAATGAGTTATGCATTTTTACACTGAACTACATTTAGTATACTAAGATATGTTTGGAGAATATAGATAAAATGATATACAGGTCCACGCAAAGAATTAGATACATGGCCGTCTATAGATGATAATCTCTGGAAGTGTGATTTCACTGGTTTTAAAGGATGTTTTAATCTTAATTAAATATTAGCTAAATAGTGCCATGTATATAAAGATAGTAGGTAAAATACAGGGTTGTATGAAAGTATTCAAGTATGCTTCCGTCTATTGACATAAATTTCTAAAAGTCAAATTCCGACCTATTTATGTGCTTTTAACAATTTCCAACATAGTTGAAAGTCTTTATGGATTCGATTTGTCTGCCCATCTGTCTGAACTCTAACTTGTATTAATATAATTTGTATTGCTGTGTAATTGATATATGTTATTGAGATTGTTTTACTATGTTCGGTAATTGAAAATAAAGTATGTATCACTTCAAATGCTATGAAAATCAAATTAAAACATAAAAGACATTAATAAAAGTTTTCTTCATTGTATTTAAAAATCCTATAATACGCAATTGATTCAATGATATACCATGATAGGTAATGATTCTAGGTTGCCATGGCGATTAAGTCCTTTTAATATGAATTCATATTACTTCTGTATTACTGAATTTAATATGTAGAATCATAATAAATTTTGTATTCATGCCCTTTTTGCCCAAGAGTGTAACTTATTGCACCAAGATCTGAATATTTTAAAAACTAGTTATAGTATGCACGCACCTCATTTGCCACATTTGATATTGCAATTTCTAACTTGTTTAGGATATATAGTAGGCTTATCCTTACAAATATGATACAAATAAAGAAAAATTCAGTGACTTTTACTGGAACTGCATATATACAGCTCCTGTAAACTTCTCTGAATTGTTTAAACGTTTCTAAAATTTGTTAAACTCAAAAGTGGAAGTTCTCCTTTACAGTGAAGGTAGTTCCTAATGGTATTGATCAACAGCAAAAAAATCAAAATTTTTGGGATTGGCATTTCCAAAAAAAAATTTTTTTTTTCAAAAGGTTGCCACAAGAAAAGTTGAATACATTTTTCAAAATTGGGTATATCATTTTAAACAGAAGAATATTATCTTTAAAATAAAATAAACCGCAACAAAATATCTTGCACCGTTCTAGAGATAGAGCACTTTAAAATTTTTATCGAAAATCGCGAATGAGAAAGGATGCCGGGGATGTCATCTTTGGCGGCCTGTATCTCGGGCCAGGAATTTTTTTGGGCAAAATGAAAATATACAAGTATCTTACTTTTTCTTAAATTTTAACATATGTTCAATTCAAAAACTTCTGAGACTATGAAGGTAAGCCCCCTGCCTGAGTTGATATGGATTTAGCCAAAACAAAAAAAAATCTGTAATTTTGTCCCTACATCTGAACTGAAAGTTTCATTGTTATCATCTGCGATGATGTGTGGATTTTAGGGTTGCGGATTTGAAGAAGTCTACTGTATTAAAAAAAAAAAAAAAATTAGATTGATGTTTATATTTAATAGAACAAGCTATTGGAAAGTTTTTTTTTTTTTTTTTTTTTTCAGATGGTAGTTTAATTTCATAACTATGCATTTTATTTTTCATGTTAAAAGAGTAAGTAGGATTTTCAATTATAGGAAATATTTTCTAATTGGATTAAGCCTTGTAAGCTGTGCTGGTATATTACAAGTCCCTTTTTCAAAAAAAGGAGAGAAATATTATAAAATTGTGAAGGTTAAATTTTCTTATTAATTTCTATGGTAAAACATGAAAATAATATCCAGTCTTATTAATACTCCTCTCTCATTTTAAACACAATTTAAGCTAGAAAATTATCTTTGAAAATTCATAAGTGGAATAAAATAGCCACATGTGAATGCTATGCGTGCAATACAAATTCAGCTAAAATTCTGCAGGCGTAGCAACTTGTAAAACAGATACTCTATGATACAAATATCAGCCCAAGCTAGCTTGAAAAATAAGCAGCGAAATCAAAAGGTTAGATTCCTTTTTTGGACATTGTACCTAGTGCTGGAGTAGTGATGCCACGGATGCATTATTGTGTAATATCATTTAAACAAAACATTGGAGGAGATACACATAAAAACAAGAATAAAAGGTTTTTTTTTTTTTATATAACCGTTTGGTATTTCATTCGGCAACAAATCACTATTTTCTGAATCCTGATT
This sequence comes from Maratus speciosus, assembly GCA_963932465.1. NCBI lineage: Eukaryota > Metazoa > Arthropoda > Arachnida > Araneae > Salticidae > Maratus > Maratus speciosus. Next base: position 531,573,079 of record OZ010792.1, read on the forward strand.
CTGAAAGCTTTTTTAAAAAACACCAAGGCTCCTATACTAGAAAAGTACTAAAAATTTTGTGATGAACCTTTCAGGATGCATTATTTTTCTCTTCCGAGAAATAAAACATTTTGTGGATAGACATAAATGGGTAATATTTTGTATTCAAAGTCTCTCCTAGACGTTTCGAGGGGGTGCTGCACACTGCTTGTCCTTTGGTTAAAAAAATAGCACCCTTCTTGACCCTCATAAAAAAATGCACCCTTACTACCATTTGCATTAAAACAATTGCTTGTGTAGTAAAAATCAATTCATTGTTGTGAATTGACCAAACTTTTTAAAGTGCCTTTGAATAAAAAAAAAAAAAAAAAAAAAAAAAAAAAAAAAACTTAAAAAGTGACCTTACATCTAAAAAGGTATACTTTCTGCACTTTTTTTAAACCTACAGAAAACTCAGTGTGTTAAATGCATTGAATTTCTTACTTCTAAAAAGAAGCTAATAAAAACGCACTATTTTTGTTTTTATTTCTCTTTTGAATATGTTATGTATTAACTGTAAGTTTTATCGTTTTTGCGTCAGAACGCAGATATCCAACTTCTAATATTACTGTAAAATTCGATCTAAATTTAAAACAAGTAGTGCATCTAATAAATAATATTCCTATTTATTAAGTATATTTTTAAGCACATAATTAACATGTAATTATGTCATAGATACATATCTTTTATTTCTTTTTACCTAGTTTACAGATAAAATCTTTGATGCACTCATCTTCTCGCATAAGCAGACAAAAAAAAAAAAAAAAAAACATATACGTGAGGATTGCTTAGTACGAAGATCTCCTACAATAAAAAAAGAAATTCAGGAAACGAAATGCGTACGATGTCTATTTTGAATTTCTTTTTGGTCAACAAACATGATCTTCCCAAAAAGTAATAATGAAATTTTACATTTAATTCAATTTCAACACAAAGTTATTGCAATTATGAGTTTATCGGACAATTTCGGAAAACTGCATAAAAGACAAGTAATAATTGTTTAACGAATGTTTGTACATCATTACCTTTAATATTATGTTACATAAGGAAATATGCAACATGCTCCTCAGCCCCGAACCCAAAGCAACATAAACAAAATCATTCGATTTTAATTCATTACTTCGATTTCCTGAAAAAGATCATCGATTTATCGTTTACAAAATTAATATTTTTAACCATAATTGCTTAATAAAACGTTAGTTGATCTAAAGTTTTTCAGTAAAATAAAATATATTTTGTAAAATAATCAATTTTTTAACTGAACGTTAATAGAATTCTTCTTTTGAACTTGATTTACAGATATCGATTGTATCAGGAAGCAGGCATACTAACGACTGTGGCGCCTCTACACTTCGATAGTGAACTACACAGTGAGTATCTTTTTTAACGTTCTATGATTGAGTCGTTCTCTGTATTATAATATTTTTGTTGATCTCGCTCGCCTGTTTGAGTTTGTTGTTTATAAAGGGCAATATTTATATTCTCAGGTGTAATTTCACATCTTTATAAGCAAGATGTCTATTGAAATTGAATCAGCTGAGTAAGACAATTGAATATCATATTATAATATTTTTAAATTAATGTTTTTATGTAACCTTTATCTTTCAAATAACTTATTTAATTAACTTTTCAAATGACTTCTGTATTTTGTTTGTTACAATATTTTTAACAAGTTACTTTGTAAACTGTAAGAAAAATAAAGAAACAGATTTTATTAAAATAATATATGTGGCGAAATTCATCTTAGCTTTGAGTGAAATTATTATATCATACAAAAGTAGCATATTGTCTATCATGTGTATGTAACCTAGATAAATCTAATATCCGTAAATGTTGCATCCGTGCTTTTAAAAAGTCGAACATTTTTTATAACCTGGTTTCGACCTAACTTGGTCACACCCGTTTTTTTTTTTGTTTGGGTGCGATCGCAGTTTACTCTCCTTCTTGGCGCAATTTTCAAAAATCGCCAAATTGGCGCATTTTCGCGTACTAACTCCCGGAGCGCTGCAACATCCGGGAGAGAGTACGCAAAATTATTATTTGTTTTCTCTTCTCGTATCTCGTATGTTTTGAAACAAGTACCTATCTAGACAAATGCTTAAAATGTGAAAATAGATATTCGATCAGTCATTTTTCTCTTATTTTAACCTGTATTTTTGAGTAAAAATAATACATAAAATTTCAAATTTTTTCGAAATACATTTAAAAAAACATACATTTCATATTTTTAAAAATACATTTTATAAAATATACCTAAAAACAAAACTTTCACTTGCCCAAATTATTAAAAAATAGCGTTTGTTAACAGTAACGGGAGCAAAACAATGTTGTTTTTTGTTATCAGAGGGGCCCTTTTTTTTTAATCAGGGGGGCTACCGCCCCCCTGAACCCCCCGTTTTTTTATTCATAATTTTACCTTGTGCTCTAGGATGTCATTCAAAAGCATCACTCAATCTGTCACTTTTAGTCATTCATAGCTTGGAACAATCAACCTTTCTTTCGTACATAATTCAATCAATGCTCAAAAATACAGGTAAAAATAAAAGAAAAATAACTGATCGAATATTTATTCTCACCTATCAAGCATTTATCCAGATAAGTACTTGTTTCAAAATATACAAGATTGAGAAAACAAATAATAAAAACACGCGACTGCGACACAGAGTGACAACTCTTCAACGGAAAATCCACTGCAGCAATATCAACGTTTTTCCAAACAAATTCAAAATGTTCCTTGATTCTCCTCTTTGTCCAATAAGAAAGCCTTTTACAAAAAAAACAAGCTTCCAATTCGGTCCAATTAGAAAGCAGCTTAGAAAACAAGGAGTTTAACCATCAACTCTCTCTGGAGAAATCTTAGGGTTGCCATATTTTGTGACGTCCGAGGAGCAGCCCGATTGCCACATTGGCGCAGTTATCGAAGGAGATTGGCGAAGGAGAGTATATTGCGAATTACCCTTTGTTTTGTTTCCTTTTCTCAAAATAAAATCCATTTGAAAACCCAATGGTGGAGACACTTTTCTTCGGGAGGGATTTCTGTGTCTCCGGGAGGGGATTGTACTTTTTGACCACTGAAAACTCAAAATCTCAAATCTTCCAGGGGGGGTGGGGGGGGGGGGCACATTTCATTCCTTCGGGGGAGAATGAAATGGAGCCCCCCGCCCCTTGGATTCAACACTGCTTGGGGTCAGGTCTTCTCTCTTTTAGAGCTGGGCCAACTTAATAAAAATTATTTTGTCAATCTAAAAATAACTTCAATTTCGCCAAAGGAACGCAGAAAAAACATGAATTTATTTGGTCAAAGAGTCACGGAAAAAACTGAAATTTGGTCAAAGGGCCTCGGAAAAAACAAAAAATTTTTTTTAATGTGACGTGAATTTCGTCAAAGGGCCGCGGGAAAAACTCAAATTTCGTGAAAGGATCGCAGAGAAAACAGGAATTTTGTTAAATAACCGCAAAAAAACACAGAGTTCGTCAAAGGATCATGAGAAAAAAATGCAAATTTTATCAAAGAAACTCAAATTTCATCAATTTGTCTTGAAAGAAACATGAACTTCATCAAAGGGTCGCAAAAAAAACTAAAATTTCGTCAAAGGATTGCGTAGGAAATGCGAATTTCTTCAAAGCGTGGAAAAAAGCAAATTTCATCAAGGAATCGCTTAGTAATATTGAAGATCACAAAATCCGTCATCTCTTCACTCCAGTCATAAATAAACATCAAACACTTTAAAAAACTCAAACGACTTGATTGAAACCATGTAGCTTGATGAATGCACTTTTTAGTTCAAAGACTACCAACAAAATGCAACTTCATTTCGTGTCCAACTCTTACAGAACACCTTATGATGCAAAATATCTTGCTTTCGAAAACAATTTAAAGCTTTTTGCTCTGTTTTCATCATTATAAAATGAAACGCAAAATCACAACATTTCAATTATGGAACTCAAATGAAAAATCCGTGTGATGTGGAAAAGTTACAATTCAAACAACGCCAAATGAAACAATACTTGGTGGATTATCACTGGTGCCGGCTAACAGAATAGAACCATTTTTGGTATATTTTCTATAGCGCATAGTTTTTTAAGACTTCCTAAAAATGCTTCACCCAGTCAGAAAATCTACTCGCCAGTGGTGAGTAGAATGATGTAATTTCCCAACCGTGTGCCTGATCAAAAATATTTTTTATTTTCAATGTACTATTTTTTTTTTTATTTACTTCTTTACCAAGACAGCTTTAATTTTTTTTATTAATATATTTATATATAATATAGTAGGGGAGAAGGTAGCACCTTTGAACAATTAAATAAAAAAATCCATATATTTCTTACTTGAATTATATTTATTGAATTTTAAATATTTCGTGAAAGAAAGAATGTAATTCTGCATCATATGAAATAAAAAATTACAATTTTAATTAATTTTTCAACTACTTTTCAGCAGTGAAATTATGCTTGAAATTATTGAATATTAAAGACGTGAATAATGACTTTGCTAACAAGTCGTAAACCAACTTAGTGAAAAATGTCCAAGCCGGGAATCGAACCCGGCCCCTGGGATAGATCTGATTCCCGACTTGGACATTTTTCACTAAGTTGGTTTACGACTTGTTAGCAAAGTGATTATTCACGTCTATAATATTCAATAAAAAATTACAGCTTTTCAGATAAATAAAATATGTTATGAGGCTTTAAAAAGCTGAAAGTTTTCTGTTCAAACCTGCCCCATGTACAAATAAACAAAATATGAAAGTATTGACAGTTTTTATTAAAAACTGCATATCTTTTCAAAATATAAAATAATAAGAATAAAATTACACAATTACATTTAACTGAAATTACTAATTTTTTATTGTTTAACCAAATTTGTATCCACCAAATTGATATCTGATGCCTCTGGAAAATATATCGTATGTTCTTTTTTACGACAAAACCTGACATTAAGCAATTTAATCTGACCAACATAACGAAGAATTCTTTTTGCATGAAATTGAACTAAAATGAAATCATTTTCATTCAAATTGTTATAGAAAATGGATAAAACCCTGCTTTATGAAATCCAGAAATAATGTTTACCATTGTAAATGAAATAGTATAGGGTTTGTTAGACAAACCTGCTAAATCATGAATTATTGTTGTGTGTTCTGAATTTGCCTGTAGTTGAACCCCTGCATCAGTACAACTTTCATATTAAGTATAACACTTAATTAATCTCTTAATTTTCATATTTGAAAAAAATTTCAACAATAATAATCAGGGTTCGTTGATATATATCAATGGATATATATCTTGATATATATCATGATATATATCCGATATTTATTTTCAAAATATCAAGATTTTTGATATTTTCGATATTTTCATTTTCATACATTTGATATTTATTTTTTAAATGTCGTATTTTTTTATATTTTCATATATCTGATATTTATTTTCAAAATATTTTCAATCAAAAGAAGTGCAAATGAATTCTTCAACTGTTATTAAAAATTAGCCCATCTGTAAATAAATAACTAAAAAGAATAGCTCCCAAAATATTCCCTACACTCCAAAAACTAGTTTTGGACTGTACCTGCAGCTTTCCCATTACCATCATAAGAAATCTGTCTTTGAACAATACCTCCCTACCCTGTCTCAATTCTTTATGTAGACTGCACCTTCTAGAATGAGATAAAGGAGTTAATTGGTGATTGGATTTTAACAAAAAAATCTCATATAAGCTTTATGTTTGAAACTGAATATTTAAATGTTGAACCAAAAATTTGGTGGCTAATATTAAATTAGAACAGCCCATGAAAGATAATTTAACTTATCAGTTGTTTACAGATTCTCCTTCAATAGATGCATTAGTATCTTCTAATTTTGTTTTACTTCAGTCTAAATTGTGCAGTAGGCTAGGGAATGAAAAACCAGACAAACTTACATTCATGTTCAAATTCTTCAACAGAAAAATTTTGTATTTTAGAATTTGTTGTGTAATTTTATTTATTTTTTAAACTGAATCCTGCATTTTGTGTTTTGATGAGTGAAAAAGCAACTTTTGCAGAAGATTGTTTTTTCAATTATTTGATCATAAATTTTATAAGAAAAATATAAAAAAAGACATTTAGAATATTGTTTTATTATGTTTTCATGTTAAATGTAATACGTTTTAGATTCTAATTTATATTAAGTCTAAAAATCTTTATAATCATCAGTAAGCTGACAATTGTGAAAATATCGGATATATATCGAAAATATCGGATATATATCAAAATATCGGATATTTTTGATATTTTCAAAAATATCACGATATTTACGAATCCTGATAATAATATTTAGATACATCTTATCTCTTTTCTTCATACTTTTAATTGTTCAGTGGTGCCCCAACTTTTCCATTCAATGGTGCCCCATCACATGGAGTTTAGCATTACAACTATTTACTCAATTAGGTTTGAGAATTTGAATAAAACAAACCTTATAAGATAAAGCTAACATCTTTATTTAGGTATTACATAGTAAATTATAATTTTAGGAATATAAGATTATCAACAAAAAGCTTACAACTTTATTTTGTTAAGTTTAGATTCAAGAAAGCAAAATGCACATATCTTGCTTAGACAGAAGTGTGCTTGCAAAATAGTAAAGCTTTGCATTCTTGTTACATTGAAGCAATAGTACTGTGCTGCCGCATATATTTAAAAAATGTAATTTATTTAAAGGAAAATATTTACAGTGTTCAAAGATACCCGCCTCTCTCCTGTTAGTTTAGATTATAGGTTATCCAGAATTTTGAATATTTTGTCTTTTTGATTTTTTTTAATTTTAAAAATTATTGATATGAAAAACTTAACATGTTTTTACAGTAAGTCTCAACCTCGCAACTGACATTTCAGCAATAAAATTTGGTCATGTTCCATTCATTAGTTTTAGGTATAGACACCTCCACACAGGAAAAATTCTGTTTTAACAACCCTGTAATATAATAAAACTAACTGATTAAAACTTTACCTTGTAAAATTTCTGAAAAGAAACTGTAACACTACTTTCAAATTCGGAAAAATACAGCCTCTGAGAAAAGTCACAGACTTCTCCATTACATTAAAGTATGAGATTAAATTTATAAAAAGCATTGGTACTACTTAGTTATCTTGTCGACCAAAAATCTATTGCCAAACTATAAGATTAAATGTCAATAATGGTTGATTGTAAATGTCACATTCAGTTGACTTTAAGCAAGTTATACGTGTTTATGTCATCAAGTGATTTTTATTTCGATGTTTTATTTGTATTTTTATTAATGTTATACTAATTTATTTGTTCTTTTGTTATTTAAAATAAAAATTATGTCAATTTGTATAATTTGGTGAAATTGGTTGACAGGGTAGCTAAGTAGTACCAAAGTATTTATTGATTTTTTAAGGTCTATTGAATGTTTGTTAATTGATTCTTAGAATTTCTTACCATTATAATGAAGATTAATTTTCTGTAAAATTTATTATTTCAGCGTTATTCGTCTTATTCAACAGTATTTGAAGGAAAATAATCTTACAAGAACACTGCAAATGCTTCAGGTGCTATATTTATGAAATTATTATTATTAGTTTGTTGAAATTAAGTTGAAATTTAATTTTTTTTAATTTATATATTATAGGGTAGATGTGCCAGTAATGGACACCCCTTGATGTTTTTGGTTCATAAAAAAATAACTAATAAATATTTAGCTTTAATTATTTTTTTTGTAATTCTTCCTTGCATGTTTTATAATACAGGGCATTCCCATGAAAAAGTGGACATGACGGTTGAAATTTCAAACTTCTTTTATTATTACAAGTAATATATCAAATTAAAGGTAAAAATATGACACATATGAAATTACAGAGAACTAAGCTGTAAAATGTATTCTTTTATAATTTATCTAAGGTCAAAGTTAGAAAAATTTTAAAAACTTTCAAGAAGTTAAAATAAGGTATTTTCATTCTGCCAGATCCAGATGCAATATTTTAAACAGCAGCATTTTCACTCTATGTGCAAATATTACTGTTTGTGACCTTTGTTTACCTTTTGAAACACTTAATTTTTCAAAATAATTTAAAAGACCTGATTTTTAAAACAAATATATTTATGCTGTCTCTCTGTCACACCCGTCACAAAAAAGATGCTCAAGTTTTTATACAAAATTCATTTTTTCTCAAAAATACATGAAACTTTCTGAAAGTCTAATTATTGCAAGTCTGAATAAATAGGAAATATTGAAAATTCATTAAATTTTTATTTTGTGTGGAATTTTAGTGACAGGTATGACACCATTTTAAATTATTTAGAAATATATTTAAATGTTTCTTAAATGAAGTGTAAGATTGAATCATTATTGTTTCTAAACATATTAAGACAAATGTGGCTTAAAAATTTATAAATCATAAAATATATATAGTGGAATTATTTTAGCAAATTTTGAGTTTGTGGCAATATATTAACTTTTGATGGATTTTCAAGAAAATGAAAATTTATTATTAATATTCTTTACATAACTGTAACTCAATCCAGTTATTTTGAAGACAAAAATAATGTGGGAGACACTGAAGGAATAATAGAAGTGACTCTTCCGAGAACTATAGTGCTGTCTTTCAAAATGAGATCCAGAGTGCTTACTGGACTGATCCTCAAATCACCATTTTTACATGCTTTGCATCATTGAAAGGTAATGTGATTTGCTCTTATGTAATAATATAGTAATCAATAACGAATTGCAGCATGTTAAATAAGTATGCTATATGGAATTTTTAAATGCCATTACTACTAGTCTGAAAACAGTTTTCCCAACCCAAAATAGTGAAAAAATTTTCTGATGGCTGTGCAGCCCTGTTTAAAAACAAATATAACATTTTGAACTTGTGCTTCTTGATCAAAGATTTTAAGTTAACAGGTGAATGGAACATTTTGGCCACTTCTCATGGTAAAAGAGCAGTTGACGGAATTGGAGGATTGACATAGTCAAGACTGTGGGTTTTGCTTAAGTCCAGAAAAGCAATAGTTAATTCTGCTCTTGATTTTTTTTAAATGTGCACAGGAGATTGATGCAATAAAGACATTGTATGTGTCAGCAGAGAATATACTGGAAACTAAACAAATGCTGACAGAAGGATGGGAAGGCATCAAGTCTTATCACCACTTTAAGGTAAGTGCTGATAATACCAACTTTTTGATTGGAAAAACTACAGAATCAACACTAAGGTAGGTAAGTCACTGCTAATTGCGAATTGTCCCCCAGAAAGATTTTTAAAACATCAGATTTAAGATTTAAATATCTGAGACTATGTTGTGGTTTCCCTGGCCAGTAACAAAAAGTGCAATAGCTTGTACCTTGTACTACGGCAATGTCTTGAATATCAACTGCTATAAGGATGAATAAGCTTGAAGCACATGCAAACCAGTCGACAACACTGGATTTGGCCAGAGAAGGATGATGTCTCACTTGAAAACATTTTTGCCATTGAAAAAAAAAAAAAAATAGCTACTCCATCACTTATAACAAGTAGGGTACACTACAGATTTTAAACTAACTGCATAAAAATGTTAGTTTTATTAAATTTTGTTTCTATATTAGCTATTGTCAAGTTTTCTGTCAATACCGATCACTGTTTTTTATTTGTAAATAACTTTAAAATTGTATACTTTGCATGATGTCACACCCGTCACAGCAGAAAAAAATTTCTTATACGTTAAAATAATTAAAATGTATTATGAAAATTATGCATTAAGTTTAATTTAAATCTCTTTTATTAGAAAAAAATTGTTTTAATAATGAAACATTTAAATATTCACAGGAATTTTAACAAATGTGCATGCTAGTGAAAACTCATGTCCGGAGAGAGTCACACCCGTCACAAGATTTAAAAAAAAAAAAAAAAAAAAAAAAAGAAAGCTTTTGAAGTTTCATGTTTGCACAATTATTCAAGCATATGTATGGACTAACATATTTTAAATCCTTTTCAGGGATTTATTAGCTAATTTAAAATATAGATATAAGCTCTTAAAATTGTGTCTGGATCTCACACCCGTCACAATGGAAAGGCCCTATAGTATTATTGTTGACTCTTTTAATCAAATCAATCAGGAAGCAGAAAATAATGTTTCAAAGTTTCGCTGTTTTTCTGTGAAAATCTTAATGAAGAGGCTAAGAGCTGGCTTTGTTTAATTAATTTATATATTATTTATTTTCTTGCAAAATTTGAATGTTTTTGTTTGAGTAGCAATAGAAAACTTAGAATTTTATATACTAATGGCCATTTACAAAATCTCATTTATTTTTAAGGTTTTAAGAGGGTGTGTCCATTACTGGGATGGTTAATTAGTCATTTTCCAGTAATGGGCACCCCATGTAGACATTGCTAAAAATGCAAATTCAGTAATGTTTATAGTGCATAAAATATTTTGACTTAACTGCAAACCTAAATAATCAAATTTAATTTTTAAATTATACTTACCAAAATGTAATAACACCAAAACTTTTATAAATAGCTGCTTTTAAGTTATTTTATGTGATTAATAAAATTTCAATATTTTATTTATTTTTATGTACTTATTTATTTATTTTTAAATGTAGGGGAGACTTGGGAGAGTTGATCCGTAGGGAGACTTGATCCCTAGGTCTAAAACCAGAGAAAAAAGGCAATTAAGTCTTTGAAACTGGAAACATTAATAAAGTGAATCCTTATCAATAGATCTAGCAACATAATTTCATTCAGTCATTTTTATTTTTGTTGTAAGAAAGGAATCTCTGTTTTCTTACAACACAGTTTCTTATGTACTTATTTATTTATTTTTAAATGTAGGGGAGACTTGGGAGAGTTGATCCGTAGGGAGACTTGATCCCTAGGTCTAAAACCAGAGAAAAAAGGCAATTAAGTCTTTGAAACTGGAAACATTAATAAAGTGAATCCTTATCAATAGATCTAGCAACATAATTTCATTCAGTCATTTTTATTTTTGTTGTAAGAAAGGAATCTCTGTTTTCTTACAATCAAACTTCTTTTTGAGTAGATAGTTTGAGTTTCATATTTTTTGCTAAATACAACTAAATTATTTAATTTCATTGATATAGTATACTAACATTCCTCTCTGCTTAAATGTTGTTATTTAAGTCCAATACAGTTTCTTTATTTTTGATTTAGCATTTTTTTTTCCACAACCATGCATATTAGGGACAATTGATCCCTGTTGTATGGGGAGACTTGATCCTGGGGATCAAGTGTCCCCAAACCAAAATTAAGCTAAATTAATGTTAAATTTTATTAATCCCTACTTCTCATTGTGACATTTAGATATTATCTGTACTAGTTAGAATATGGTGGCCTTGATTTTAGATAGTTGACAAAGATAAAAAGTTAATATGTGGCTGCATATGATGGTTAGCAAGCACATGGTGGATGAATGCAAATGTGAGACATACGTCTAACTTTGCAAAAATTTTACAGCACTTTGTAAAGAATGTAAGATATGGTGATATGGATAATCAAAACAGTAAAGTGTTAATAAAAAAAAATAATCATGATAACTATATAAGCATTGAGAGTTTGAATTATGCCAAAGAAAATGTAATAATTTTGTTAAAAATATCACCGCACACTTCTCACAAATTGGAGCCTCTGGATCATACTGTATATGGACCACTTAAAAGATACTTTAATGTGGCTGCTCAAGACTGGATGACTAATCATCCTGCTCAAAGGACAACAATTTATCAAATTGCTGAACTGATCGGAATTGCCAATCCTAAAGCCATGATGAAAACTAACATAATAAATAGGTTTAAAATCACTGGAATATATCCCTTAAATAAGAATTTTTGAAGAGGATTTTTTTTATCATATTTCATCTCAAATGAACCATTAACTCCAACAAGCAGTAAAAAAAAATTACAGTTAAACCATACATAGTGACACCAGAAGACATACAAGCCTTCCCTAAAGTTTCGTTACCAAAAATGGGAAAATTTAAAGAAATGAAAAAGTTTCTTCAAAAATTTTGACAAGCACACCAACTAAAGGACAGAATGAAGAAGAAATACAAGATCGTCACCTGAATAAAAACAAAAATCAGGAAAAACTCATTTCATCTCAAGAAAAATAGTAAAAACACTAAAAATGAAAGATCCAAATCTTCAGAAAGTTATAAAAGCAGTTATAGTGTTTATGATCCAACCGACCCAGATCCACTTGATGAACATTCTGATGAAATCATTGAAGATCCAAAAAATTTGTCAATTGATGAAAATTACTTTGTCATTGTGCGATTTCTGAAAAAGAAAAAAATTAGTCATTTAGTAGGAAAAATTTAATAATCTGAATGTGAAATCAATTTTCTAAGAAAATGAGGACTTAATTTCGACCAATTTATTTATCCAGAAAATGTTGATAACAGTGTTGTGGACAATGATGACATTGTCAACATTGGTGACAACCATGCTTGGTGGAATTCTTCGAACTACAATAATTTTAATATTTACATTTGATTTTTCAAACTTTGAAAATGTTTTTGGATCATAAATTGTGTTTTTCTCCCTTTTTATATGTTAGTCAACAATAAACTCGATTTCTACTATTTAATTTGAATCTTTTCAATGCATCTGTTTCAAGGATCAAGTCTCCCTTGGCAAGGGATCAAGTCTCCCTGCAACTGGGGAGACTTGATCCTTTTTTTATTTTTTAGAAAACAATTTATTTTTATTTTAAAAATGGTTTTTCAAAAATAAAAAAAATACTACAACAAGAAAGATGCATGAGCCTTTAATAATAACTGGAAACATTTTTTTAAAATTTTGTTTCTTCCAAAATAAAAATTAAAAACTGAAAAAGGGATCAAGTCTCCCCTATATGTACCTTGCATATTTTATAATCTGGCAATCAAACCAGCCAGGAAGCAGAAAATATTGTTTAAGAGCACAGTCAAAGAGAGGCTCATAGGGCTTAATCCCTCACCGTTTAAATAAAAACATTTAAGTTACAGAAGCTACTAAAAATCTATTTTTTGTCTTAAATGTTTCCTTATTCACCTCTGACAACCCCCCCCCCCCCCCCCCCACCCCAAAAAAAAGTAATATTAATGAAAGTTATAGGTAATATTCATGAAACTAATAAATCTGCAGATCAGTGGCCTCAAACATCAGTTCTACAGTTTTATTTTGAAATTATTTTATTTAGTATTTAAAATATTCAACTCACAATATCATTTCTTTCTATTTGTTACGCGGTGATAGATGAAAATAGCACATTTTAAAATGTAGAAATGTGTTGCCAAATTTCCTTCTTTGCCAATGGAGTTTTCTCTATATCGCCAAGATAGTTTTCTCTATTTCACCAAGGCCGCCCTATACTGGATAAATATTGAAAATTTAATTTCTGTCTCCAGCTATGTAAATCAAATTAAAATTGGGCAGTTAGAAGCTCAGATAGAACAGTGCCATGTAGTGGTGGTTATTTTATCAGTAGCATCAGGATGAAGATGTAAAAACGTACATTTTCGTATATTACATTTTAAATTCTGACCATTAGATTTAAAAGAGAAATCTTAAATGCGCAGAGTTTAAATTAAATTGCGGTGAGTTCAATTATGAACGGTTAATGGGTTTCAATGGGAATTTCGACAAATTAGCCAGCTATCGCCAAGTTCGCTTGATCTTCGGCAACTTTTTTTTTCTTGCCAAATTTGGCAGTACTTCGCCAAGTTGGTCATAATTTGGCGCTATTGTGCCATTACTGCTTTTCAACAATTACTCATTTTTGAAGCTGATAACAATATCTCCATAGGAAGCCTAACATGACCGCGATCAATGAGGCAGTCCAACCGGAATTGTGAGGGGCACACAGAGACTTAGATTTTATATATAAATAGATGATTTGTAGGACTGGGCGATGTAGAAATTTCTTAAATCGATTTATCATCCATCTAACATCGCGATTTAACACAGATTTTACATTTTAGAATCTGGAAGCCTATTTTTTAATTTTTAGTGACAAAATACAGTCTATGCCCCCTCCTGTATTATTTAGTATACTTAGCTTTTAATTTTTCAAATAATTTTGAAAAGAGGTATATTTTACACATTTTTTTTTTTTTTTTGGTTTGACTTGTTATGCCTGCTACAATCTAAATTCCTTAGGGGGGGGGGACTTCCCCTAGCCCACTCAAATAGCACTTCATTGCTAATAACCTACACACACTTTTTTTTTTTTTTTTTTTACAGACACAGATTTAAAAAGTTATTGAGGTAAAACAGAAGCATATTAAAAGAATTCAATGATGAATTTAACTATTCATTTATCGTGATGAGAAAAGTAGTAAAAAAAAAATAAATAAATAAAATAAAGGGGGGGTGGGAAGAGATATGAGAAATAAGGTGCAATTTTATATCTTTTTAACTTTTAGATTATAATAAGATTTGTTTAACATAAATGCTGACATTTATATAGCGGATGGAGAAGGATTGAAAGTGTGAGCCTTGGAGCACATTACTGAAATTGGTGATTTTTTTTTCGGGGCCATTGCCATCCTTTAAGATCAGTAATAAAATATAATCTTAAAATAATCCCTTTTTAATGAAAATGTCAAAAAAGCAGAAAATCACAGATCTGCAGAAAATTTGATGAATGCCTCCTCCACCCCTCCCTCATTCTGCTGTAAAAATAAAGTTACTTGACTCATTACAGAATTTTATTAAAGTATTTTTAATTAATTACAAAATAATAATAAATTAAAACTAAAATATTCCCATAATACCCAAACATATGAAAATTAATTTTTCATAAAAATAATGCATAAAAATATAAACTAAAAATGGATGAATTTGGATATAAATAGTGAATCAATTTCAGCAAGATACTCAATCCGCGTGGCTGGCTTTGAAATCGGATGTCAAACCTGATGCATGACTATTTTAAAATATTTTAATTAATTACAGAATAATAGAAAATAAAGAATATGTATTAAAATATTACCCAAACATGTAAAAAATGAATGTTTCGTTAAAAGAATGCACAAAAATAAAAACTGAAATTCGATGAATTTGGATTTTAAATATGAAACTTTATTCTTTTTTTTTCCAACCATAAATACTCAATAAATTTCAGGGAAAAAATATTATCAGTAAAAGAAAAATATTTTATGTGGATAACGGCCAAATAGTGATACACAAAACAATGCATGACTCTTTAAAATAATTTTATTAATTGCAAAATAATAGAAAATAAAAAATAATTGTTAAAATATTACTAAAACATGTAAAAAATGAATTTTCCATCATAAAAATGCATAAAAGTATAAACTGCAAGTCGATGAGTTTGGATTTTAAATATAAAACTTAATTATTATTATTTTTAATCATATAAATGCTGAATGAGTTTCAGGAAAACAATCTTTTGAAACAATGCAGGATTCTACTTTAAAACATTTTAATTAATTACAGAATATTGGAAAATAAAAAATACATATTGCAATATTACTCAAATATGTGAAAACTTAATTTTTCATCAAAAGATTGCAATTAGAATATAAATTGAAATTCGATGAATTTGGATTTTAAGATTTAAACATTACTTTTTCCTTTCAACTTTCCACTATATAAGTTCTTAATTTCTGAAAAATACACATTCCAATCTCGTAAACTCTGAATCTTGTTTACAAAATAAATAAATAAATATCAATTTTTACTTAAATCATCATTTTCTTAAATCGGAGAGGATTGAGGCTCGATGTTTTTTAAATCGGATCCCGCTAAATCGATTTAACACCAGCTTGCCTTGTTTTTCTTAAATTGAAAAGCATGGAGGCTTGCGATGTTTGCTTAAATCGGATCCTCCTAAATCGATTTAACTCCAGCTTGCCTTGTTTTTCTTAAATCTGAAAGCATTGAGGCTTGCGATGTTTGCTTAAATCGAATCCTCCTAAATCGATTTAATACCAGCTTGCCATGTAAGTGTAGATAAATCGATTTAAAGCCAATGGCTAAATCACGATTTAATAGAATGGCTAAATCGCGATTTAAGACAATGGCTAAATCACGATTTGACATTAACTAAATCGCGATTTCCGATTTTAGCTTAAATCGATTTAAGACCAATGGTTAAATCGGATTTCCGATGTAAGCTTTAAATCGATTTAAGGCCCAGGCCTAATGATTTGTCAAGTAGTCTCTGGAAGATTAATTGTTAAAAATAGTGAGATAAAACTAAACACTAATATTCCAAAACTTTTTTTTATTATTATTACCTTTTAAATCTCCCACTGTTTCAATAATTTGATGGCTGTAATTGCCTGATATTTAGTATTTTAAACTATCCATCTAAAATAATTAAAACATCAATCTTCTGATAATTACAATAATTGATGCAAACAGTAAATGATTATCACAGATATTTTATTAATTACTGCTATGTTAATTGCTAAATTTATTTGAAAATAACTATTTTGTTTCATTAGTATGTATTCATTAAATTCTGGTTTTAAATACAGTCATAAAAACAATTATATTTATTACTTTTTATGGGGTGTCCATTACTGGGCTTTTGGGTGTTTTGATATACTTCTGTCATTTAAAATTAAATTTCGATTCATATTGGGAAATGAGACTATAAGAAAGGTTAAATATTGTTGATAGGTTAATATAATATTGAAAAAACTGAAATAATAATAGTTATAACTATTAATAAAAAAAATAATTTAAAAAGAAATTCCTTAAGGGTGTCCATTACTGGCACATCTACCCTATATCTTATTTGGTATTTTATGTTTCATTTGAATACTTCAATTTCATTACATGATTGTTTGTATATGCATATTGTATTCAACTTGCTCATGGTGTTTTGCTCTAGGATCGAAATCTTGCAATTAATTTAAAAATTATTTCCTGTTATATTTTCATACTTATACACTCTTTGTGGTGACAATGAAATGTGATGCAATTACATTGTTAAAAATGTTAAAATATGTTGTTGGAAAACCACAATGCAGCTTAAAGCTGTTAAGCTAGCACACTCACTCTTTATGAATGAGAATACAATTTGATGTAATAATATTCTATTATGTGTAAATAAACTCAGTGCTGAATATGCTAGCAAGCTGCAGTTTCAGTGCCTCACAAAGCTATTCAGCTCAAATTTTATCAAGAAAAAGTATCCTTTTAAAGATTACTTAGCACAGATATTACAAAAGATTAAAACTGCTGTGGTGTGTAAAAGATAAGAATTGATGGAAGAATCCATCAAGAATGTCCCATGGTTACTTAATAGGTAAATTACCCTGCGATGAAAGAGAATTGTGCAGTTATGGACACTGAGGATATGCTATAAATTACTAGGAATGCTGCAAATATTCAGTATGTATTTGGTATTTGGCCTATTCAGCCATATTGTCAAATATTTGGTTATACCAAATTTAAAAATATTTAGGCTGCTGAATATTCAGCCAAACCAAATGCTTAAAAAAAACTTTTTAAAAATATTTTTAAAAACTTATGCAACTTTTACTTTTATCTAGTATTTAGAATGATTAAGAAATGTAGAATAAAACAGGTTGCTTTTACATTATTTATTTGTTGCTTGAAGACTGCACTTAAGAAAATTAAATATTAATGAGGAAATAATGATGTAGCACAAATGCAAATTCTTGAATATTGCATGGTAATGTAAAATCTGTTTTTTGTTTTTTCACAAACAGGGTGTTTCTAAACAAGGAACAAACTTTCAGGGCTGATAATAACCATCAAGACAGCCAATTTCTTTACAGGAGACCAGGATCACAATCCACTTATTAAAAAGTACAGTGTATCTCACTTTGGGCTGAACTCAGATTTGTGTTCGTTACTTTAACAATAATGAAAACATTGTAATGTTATTTTCAACAGACTTACTTTGATTTTTGTGAAATATGATGATATGATAAGAAGTGCTAGAAATTGGCACCATTCATATCCAAATAACACTGAGCTAAAGAGACATTCCATTATTAAAAATGCAACTTACAGTACTGTGTCACTGATCAAAATTCAGTCACCTTCAATGGTGTCATCACATTTCATACTTAGCAAAGTTAATATTATGAAAATCTTGCTGAAATACCTTCATTATTTTGAAAGTTGTGGGCAAAAATTTAGTTTCAGCTTGGACACAGTAGCAGAAACAGTTCAACATGGAAGCGGCTGCTGCAGATTATTTTAGGCTTTGCTAATTAATTGTAATAAGTTTTAAAAAAAGTACTTGGCTTAAAAAATTGCTAAGATTTACCTTTGTATCTAAATTATTATTCTTATCGTATCTTGCTATTCCATTTTTTTGGTAAAAGCCATTTTTTTTCTTTTATGTATTACCAGGGTTCGTTGATATATATCGATGGATATATATCATGATATATATCTTGATATATATCCGATATTTATTTTTAAAATATCAAGATTTTTGATATTTTCGATATTTTCAAATTCTTGTATTTATTTTCAAAATATCAAGATGTTTGATATTTTGTATATTTGATATTTATTTTCAAAATATCACTGAGCAAGATAATTTTTATCTTTTCTATATTTAAAGCAAGTGTCAATGAAATTTCTACCTGTTATTGATTGTGTCATTCTGTAGATAATGAACTTTTGTCTCTGGCAATGACTTTTTTAGGAACAGAAATCTTTTCCAAGCTTTATGTTTGAAACTTTTAAATGTAGAACTAATAATTATGTGAGACAGTTAATTCAAAACAGCCATTGAAAGATAAAAAGTAATTTAGATAATCATTTATATATAGCCAGGGATCGTTGATGTATCATCATCAACAACCGTTTTCAATCCACTGCTGGATATAGGTTTCCCCCAGATTTTTCCAATGTTTCCTGTTAAGTGCTTTAGTCATCCAATTTACACTGGCTACTTTTCTGATTTCATCACTCCATCTTACTTGAGGTCGTCTTATTGGCCGTTTTACATCTCTGGGATACCACTGTAGGGTGTTTGTGCTCCATCTATTGCCGTGGATATATATCATAATATATAGCCGATTTTTATTTTCAAAATATCAAGATTTTTGATATTTTCATATACTTGATATTTATTTTTAATATCAATATGTTTCATATTTTCTACATTTGATATTTATTTTCAAAATATGAATGTGCACTAGATATTTTGAGTCGTATGTTGTATTTTGTAATATTTCAGTGTAAATGAAATGAATTTTCAACTGTTATTGACTGTGTGAATCTGATAAAGAACTTTTGTCTCTTTTGGATGTGACTTTTTTAGCCAAAAAAGAAATCGAATATATTTTTTAAGCTTTGGATTTGAAGCTTTTATTTTTAAATGTTGAACTAATAATTATGTGAGACATAGTTAATTCAGAACAACCATTGAAAGATAAACTGACTAATTTAAATAAGCAGTTATATTAGAAAATGTTTTCTCAAGTTTTGGTTCAGTTGAGTTTAAACTATATAACATGTTAGGAAATGTGAAATAAGACATTTTATACTTTATGTTAAATTTTTTCAGTTAAAAATACTTTTTGTATTTAAAATTTTGTTTTAAAAATATCTGACTTTTTTATACTTGATCTTGATACTGAATCCTGTAGTTAGTTTTTTTTATGAGTGTATAAAGCCAATTGTTCTGTTTTCAATTAGTTTATCTTCCATTTTGTTCTAAGTGAAAAATAAATAAATAAATAAATAAAAAATAAAGATAAATGCATTTTTAGAATATTGTTTGATTAAGTTTTCATGTTAAGTGCAATATATTTTAGTTTCTAATCTATATTATGCTCAAAAACATTTATTATCAGCGGTAAGTTGGCTGCTTTGAAAATATCAGATATATATCGAAAATATCGGATATATATCGAAAATATCGGATATATATAGAAAATATCGGATATATATCGAAAATATCGGATATATATCAAAATATCGGATATTTTTGATATTTTCGAGAATATCATGATATTTACGAACCCTGTGTATTACAATTTATTATTTAAAAACTTGTATCAGAAATTAAGTAAAAGCTTTGTTGACTAATATTTCTGTAACTTGATCTTCTTTTAGGATCTAATGTACTGATAAGCCGTTCATAATAGTGTTTGAGCAATCAAGCTTGGTGAAATAATTTCAGAAATGTGTAGAGTACATACAATCAGTTGTTAAAGGTATTTGGTACCATTTGAACTAGTTTGCTTTGATTTTAACTTAATGTTGTGTCCCAGATAAATTTTGGTTTGCTGCAGTTGAACACAGAAAATTCTGTTACTGGATGCTTGTACTGTCACACCCTGTATTTTTGATGAAATAAGTGGATTGTGATGATAGTTTCCTGTACAAAATATCTGTATCTTGACCACATTATCATCCTTGAAAGTTTTCCCCGAGATTTTTGAAATGCCCTGTATGTTTAAACCTCTGAAAATGATTGCTCACACGAGACGCTGCTCCCTGTGCATTTAAAAACCTCCGTGCTAAATCAAAAAGATCAGGAAATTTATTCTTGTTGAGTTGTTACCTTTTGAACAGATTGGTATTTTTTTTTTTTTTTCTTTACTCCCTACCTGACAAATAAACACTATAACTTTTCGTTCTAATTTCTTCAAAAATTCTCTTCGATTTTGAAATGTAAGAAAATTATTCATTTATTTTAATTCATAGAAGAAGCCTTAAAGTTTTAATAATTAAAAAAATTAAGACTCTCCTCTTCTTAAATAATAACTCATAGATTATTTTTAGTGCAAAGTTTACTTGTGAAAAGGTCTCCTTAATCAAAATGGAAATATTTGTGTTAAATATTATGTAAAATGGATTTAAAATGAAACTTTATAATATCTTTAAAAACTGAAATATGGGAGTGTTTGGCCAGCCGAATATTCAGTATTTCATCAAATAGTTACTATTTGGTGGCTGAATATTCGGTTTACCTGTGTGCCGTGTATTTGGCCAAAATCACTATTTGGTGCATCCCTACAAAAATATTTCTACTAACCTTGAATTAAGACAATCTGTTTTCAATGGAAAGATATTGAATTAATTTTTATAAATGAAACATCAATACTACTGTACGGAATGCTGTGTATGAATGAATCAAGCAATCAAAAGTTAATCTAAGTTTTTTTTTTTTTTTTTTTTTTGAGTCATTTCCACAGTTGTTTGGGAAAAGGAAAGGGGGGGGGGAGAGGATTTTATAAAGAGGATACTCAGGGATGCAACTAGTGACCTGTAGTTTTACTAGATGAGATTTATGCTGATTGTACCATAATTGAGTGAATTACTGTATTTTAATGATCATAGTTTACCTCAAAATTAAATGCACTGTTCTGGCTGCATTCTTGCCATCATTGTTCATGTTTGATGACAACCTTGGTTGTAGACCCGATTATGGAACTGCAGCCGCTTTTTCATTTAAAAAACTGTATCAGAAATTACATAAAAGCTTTGTTAGCTAATAATTTGTTGACTTGTGTTGTGAATTGAACTTCTTTTAGGATCTGATTTACTGATAAGCCATTCATAACAGTGTTTGAGTAATCAGACTTCTTCAATACTTCAGAAATAACTTCAGAAATGTTTAGTACATGAAATCAGTTGTTAAAGGGATTTGGTACCCTTTGCAAACTAGTTTTGTTATTTGAATATTTTATAATACCTTTTAGACATATTTTAAATGGTTTTTTGTTGTTGTTGTTTTTTAATAAAGGAAAATCATTTGATACAGAAAAATGCAATTCTTGTGGTAAAATTTTAAAATCATAATTCTCCTACAATTTTGAACTTTTTTTTTTTTTTTTTTTTTTTTAATGCTTTTCTTACAAATGTGTTCTATAACACTAGGGACCAGATTTCCAAAAGTTATTTTTAATAAATAAACTATTTATATTACTGAAAATCTTATCTCTAATTTCATGAAAAGCATACTAACCCTTTGTTTCACTGCATTGCATATCTGCAACCTACCCAAATGTTAATGTAACTTATAAAGAGGGCTTTAAAATATTATTTTATTTATTGCTGTTGTTTTCCAACACAGCAGTCACCATAAATTATTCATAGAATTCTGAATAGACGGGGATACTGATTTAATTTTTCATCCGAAGGTTTTATTTATCATTTGAGCAGTTTTACATTATTATATTACTAAAATGAATTTCCTAAATTTTATCAAATTAAAAAGGCTGGAGACATCCAAATATAACTTTTCTTTTACAAAGGTAAATTCGTATACTCTACAATTTTGTATTGAAAATCTGAGAATATTTATCAGAAGTATGTAATTTTTGGTTTATTGCAGATGTGAAAAAGTACCTTTTAGTCAATAATTGTTTATTTTATGTTCTACATATTTAAATTATTTTTTACATGCCAAAAATGATGTTTTACATCTTGGTAAATATTTTTCGAATTGGAGTTGTTAAGTCACAAAGGGTTAAGGATCGTCCAAAATAAAAATAGCGAGTCAATTAAAAAGTATCTGTGGAAATGTTAGCATTTTGATCATACCAATATATTCAAGAAATACAAACTGAGAAAAACAAATTTAAAGATTGCAACTCTGAATCATTTTTAAAGGGAAACGGATGCGGTAAAAAGCAGGGTTGCCACCTTCCAATTTCCAAAGCCAGGCGAAAAATATTATAAATTTCTACTAAATTTTGTCAAAAAAAATAAGTCTTTATTACCACTAAAGGCAACTGTAAAGGTATTAAGTCTGAAAATATATATATAAATATTAAAAAAAATATTAAGTTAGACTCTAAACTAGCGTTTTGAAATTCTGTATTACATAACTTCACATATATTACACATTTTAAAGATTATATTTAATTAATGACAAAATATAGCACATTAAAATGGAAATATGTTCATATGTAGAGATTAAGTTATAAATGTTAAAAGAGAAATTAGAAAGCATATAATATTTGAGGAGAGTTTGGTACATAAGTGTATAAAATAAAGAGAGCAATTAAACAAAAATAATTCTCTAAATAAAATTTTGAAAAGCTTGTTGCTGTGCATATTCATGCATATGCTATTCATAATATTGTTTTTAATAGTGAAAAATGGTGTTTTTATTATATGACTGTATGATTTTAAATGTTTATGAGAATAAAATAAGACTTGTATATTAATAGCTCTTAAAATTAGTTAAGTAATAAAACATGTAATTAAGTAACCATTGTTCTCTTTAATTTTATAAAGCAGTAAAAATGAATAAAATTGTAGGGGGTGTAAAGTGGCCAGTGTAAACCAGATAAAGCAATTGGTAACCCTTTTAAAATTTAGAGACATATTTGCAATTCTGACTGCAAATCACTAGCAGCTCCATATAACGTTTATTCTAGTATTAATGTCTTCATTATTGAGAAATTGGGTTACTTATAAAATTCTAAATCATTTAAATGTCATTAAAACTAATTAAAAACACTTTAAAATGTGTAGTTTATAATTACAATGCTTCACTGTATAAAAGCCAATTTTGGACAAAAAAAAAAAAACCAGATAAAGCCAATAAAAGCCACCGGTGTGTCTTTTGTAAATTTTAGCCGCCTTTTTGCAACCCTGGTAAAAAGCCTTTTTCTCATTGGATTTTTATGTAACTTTGCAAGGATATATTAGGGATGTCTAAACATATTTTAATCAAAAATCAGAAAATTGGTATTTTTGTCATTTTTTGCCAAAGGGTACCAAGTAGCTTTAACTGGACTTCTGACGATTTCTCGAGTAGCGTGGGACTTTTGCACCACAGCCCCGAACCATAACAAATGAGGAACACAGAAGGAAACAGTATGTCATAAGAGATGGAAGGTGGGGAATTTGGATTGGTTAGGGTAAGCCCTGCCCAGCCAAACTCCAGAGCATGCCAGGTCTATCAGAAAGGAAAGTGAAAGGGGAAGCTCGGTAGGCACATAAAAAAAGACCCTTCTCAGGGACCATATATTTTTACATAATTAAATAAACAAATTTTCCTATAGAATATTAATAAAAATTTCAAAATAATCGTATTTACAGGTAAAAAATTAAGGATAACAGGGAGAGATGAAATTACAAGATTATATACAGAGAGGAAAGTTAGCTTTCTTTTCTCCCTTTTTTTCAAGAAATTGGACTTTCCGTCCATGAATTTTAAAGTTTTTATAGCAATTGCTTTAACTAATTACTAATTGTTTGTAGTTATCAAGATTACCCTATACTTTTATTATTCATGATATAAAATTATAGGTGAATTATTTAGTCTTTTTTCTTATCCTTTAATTATTTTATCTTTATTTTAGCATTGTGATCCTAATTAAACTAATATGTTCATGTATGATGGTTTATTGTCTAATAACTGCTATTTTAATTATTCATTGAATGTATCTCAATAATCAGTTTTCCAATTTGCAACTGATTATGAAAATACTTTTGATTTGTAGTAAAAACTATATTTGTGCTAAAAATTATGTTTTTATTAAGTATTAGCTTACACAATTTATGATAATGTGCAATTTTTGTTTAAAAAATTATTTTTTAGGAAGAGACATCTATATCATTAAATACTGTAGACAGTGTGGACAGTTTTGTTCAGGATATCAATAATGGTCACTGGGATACTGTACTGAAGGTTGTTCAGTCTCTAAAACTGCCGGACAAAAAGCTTATTGACTTGTATGAACAGGTATTAAATAAAATTTTTATAATGCAGTAGATCATTATAACACAAAACTAAAAATGTAAGATTGTGCTTTATATAGAAATTTGTGTTATATAGATCACATTTCGCACTTCATTAAACTTACCTTGTAAACATGGTAAAATATGTCTGAAACATATCAAAATACAGTAGAGTATCTTTATATTGCATTCCTTGGGGCCAGAAGTTGTGCAGATAATAAATTTTTGCATAATCTAGATCATTTCACACATTGTTAAATTTACTTTATAAACTTGGTCCAAATATGTTTGGACTCTGGACCAATTCATTCATTATATTACCGATTTTTAAAAAAATTTATTGTAATAATAGCAATTTTTTCTATAAAATGCTATGGCTTAAGGAGATAAAAATAAACTAGTGCAACAGATTTAGCCCTCTAGAAAGTAGCAATTTTTTTTTACAATGTGCAATGCAGGTGCTTCATACTGTAAACTTCATTGTTTACACCTGAGATATTGTGTGTTATGTAGAATATTGCATTATCAGGGGTCGATCCAGGCAAAATTTGGGGCTTATTTAAGGTCCTTTCACAAAAATCCACTCAGTAAACTAGGCCCCTTCACAAAATTCCTTTCTGTAAAACAGATCCCTTCATAAAATTCCTTCTGGTAAAACAGGCCTCTTCGCAAAGTTCCTTTTAGTGAAACAGACCCCTTCACAAAATTCCTTTCAGTGAAACAGTGCCCCTTCACAAAATTCCTTTTAATAAAACAGGCCCTTTCACAAAATTCCATTCCATAAAAAAGTACTTTTAAACAAAATAAGCTCACCAAAAAGGGAAACTTGAAGCAGAAAATTTTAATAAATTATTAATAAACATTTGGCTCAAACATGAGAAACTATTTCATCTTTCGTGACAAAATGTTATGTTTCACAAAAATAACTTTTACTTTTCACAAAATGGGCCCCAAGAATAAAAACTTGTATCTACCCTTGATTATATAGAATTGCATTATAAAGATCTTCTACTATAGTTTGATACTTGAAAAAATGCAACAATTTACAGAAATTTTATTTTTAAGTCATATCTGATTGTACTGTATCTTCAAACTTAAGTTAAATACTGCATAACCATTCTAAATTTGAGACATACCCTAATGTTAAATATTCTTTTTTATTTCATGCTCAGCTTATAAAATTTAATAGACATAAAGAAAAAAAAGAGCGCATTTTTATTTTTGCAGCATTGATCTAGATGCAGGCAGTTATGTAGTGATGGAACAGCCACACTAAACTTACCAAAATAATAATGCCATGCATTTTTATACCAAATCCATCATTTTTCAACGAAATTCCACCCAAGTATAAAAATTTTCTCTGCCCCAACATGGGAACAATTATGTCTGAGTCCAGCCAGAGTTGACTGAAAAATATTAAGCCTGTGCTTAGGCCAGGCCTGGCTCAATGCAGATCTCTATGCTAGACATATTTAATTTCTTTATTGTGTCAAAATAGGATTGGATTGTGCTGCATATTTATACTTTGTTTAGTCCGTCCCTTTTAAATTTCTATTGGGCCAGTCAACCCATTTAATATTTTTTATTGGTACAAGAGGCCCATTTATTTATTTTTTCTTTATTATTGCCCCAGTCTGTTTGAAAAATTTTCTTTATTTTGCCAGGCCTTGAGCTTATGCATATCTCTAAACTATATGAATTTTTCTTATGAGTCTTCATTTGAATGTATTTGTCTAAGTAATCATTAATCAATAACTTTATTCTTTCATATTCCATGGTTTGAGGACATACAAGATGAAAAATGTTATATTTTTGCAGAAATATGTATGAAATATTCTTTTTATATTATAAAATAATATTGATTACCTGTATAATAGTTTTCAACCGGCCTTGGCCTTATTTATTGAATTGAGGGAAAAAAAAAAATCATAATTTATTAATATGAGTTTGGAAATAGCACTTTGTATTTGGAAATGAGCAGTGATAAAAAAAAATTAATTAGGTCATAAGAAACATTGGATCTTTTAACTTAAAATTATTCGATTAATTATGTGGAATAATTAAATTGCTTTACTATTTTAATTGCTAACTTGTGATGTGAACTTAATTTTTCTCACTGTGGTATTAACAATTTATAAGAATATTAAAGATAATTGAATTTAGCTTTATTTTCCTCTTTCAGTAACATGCTTAAGTGTTATGCTAAATTATGGTTAAGATTCTTAAAATCTTTGTTATTGAAACAGTGTTTAAAACTATTAAAAATATTTTTTATCTGTTAAACATATTTTTAAAAAATCTTGCATTTCTTGTAGGTTGTGTTAGAACTTATAGAACTACGTGAGTTGGGAGCAGCAAGATCTTTGCTTCGGCAAACTGATCCAATGATCAAATTAAAACAAGAAGCACCTGATCGTCATGTCCATTTAGAAAATCTTCTTGCACGTTCATATTTCGATCCTAGAGAGGTAAGTTTGCTTTTAACTACACTGCACTATTTATTGTTTATAAAGTCAAGAGTTGTTTCAAACTTTTTCTTTGGACTTTATCACGTGATTCTGTTTTTTATCATCTGTTTTCAATTTTTTTTATTATAAATTACTCATTTATAACTGATGTTGTTTTAAAATTGTCCATACTATAGTATAATCCTGTGTCATTTAGCATTAGACATCTAGTATCAAATTTCATCTGTATAAAAAATTCAGGTTTAATTTTTACATTTGTGTAAAATCATTTGTGTCAGAAAAAAAAAAAATGAAAAAAAGTAGATACATGTAAGTTTATTTCTTTCTGTCTTTAAAAACTTAATATTGAATATCTATACTAATAAAAGAATGTTTTGTGTGTGTGTGCATATCTGTAATGGCTAGTGAAATCTACGGCACGTACAAGGCTGAAAATTTTTGTGAGGATTGCTCAAAGTGTCTCCTGATGCACCTGAGACTCAGAATTTTAAATTTCTAATAATTAGCTTAGTTATTAATTAAAAAATTCATTTAAGGGAATGGAAAAGTATTCATAACTAAATCATAGATTTTTAACAAGTCGTCGAAAATTTCTTCAAACAACTCAAAGAGAGGGGGAGGGTTTGTTGGAATGAAGGGTTGCTAAAATGATAAATGTACTAGGCTTTTTTTAAAGAGGGCTGTATTTTAAAATGTACCGGGAGGAATAAAAACTCAAAAATTGCACAGCCAGATGCAGAAAAATTCCCCTTTCATAAATTCTAAAAATTATTCTGATACTCCTGTAAAAAGTTGAAAAATCCATTAAAAATCGATTTAAAAAATGTTTTTTTATTTCCATTGAAATACAAGCCATGTAACACAGATGTTTGTAATCTTTCAGAGCTCAAACAGCTGTCGCCAAGAGAAGTAGCATTTTTTCCTGGCATCTATTAATATTTTTCATCGCTGTCTCCAAATATCTAATTTTCTTAAAAATCAATTAAGAACTTTTATTTTACCAAAAATCTATTTTTAAAAAGAAAAAGATTTGCCAATGGCACATTAATTAAATCGGTACTTTTCGGTTAGCCGGGCGCCAGTGTTATATATACATATATTGTATATATACACATATATACATGTGTATGCACATATTTGTATGTATATATATGTACATCTGTGTATACATATCCATATATATATAACACTGGTGCCCGGCTAACTGAAAAGTACCTTTAAATCTAAGCCTCCCCCACTAATTATCTTTATTTTACGTGGGTTTTTTTTTATCGATTTTAAAATTTCAGATATTTGATATCATTTAAAAATTTTAATGAAAGAGGCAAAGTTGAATTTTGAGGGAGAGGGGAATTTTTTAAGCCATACAGTTTTGTACAAAAGCGCTTGTCCACTAATTATTATTTTACGTCCAATTTTTCGGATCGATTTTAACATTTGAGATATTAGATAACACTTAGAAATTTTAAAGAAGGTGGGATAATTGAATTTCAGTGAATGGAAGGGGGGGAGGGCACAAAAATTTTTCTTAAAACCGTAGCGTTTTCTACAATAAGTATCCTTTATATGTTGTTTTCTGATGGAGAACTCCAATAAATATTATTAATTAAATATAAAAATTCCAAAGAGGTGCGGGTAAATTCCGGGGGTGCGATAATGGACCCATGGGAGGGGGAGGGCAATTTTCAAACTTTTTCAAAGCATTTTATTTACAATACAAAAAAGAAAAATAATAATGCCATAAACAACAACATTTTATTTCAACATCAAAGCATTTCGTCTAATTTATATTATATATGAAAAATAAAAGCTACTAATTCTGAGAAAATAAATGCTGCTGGTGCAATTTGCATCCAGCTAACATAAAACTATCTTTTTTTATTTATTTAGAAATTATGTATTTTTTAATGTAAGAATCCATTACAGCTAACTTTATCTTTCTAAAAATGATAACATTTTTTCAGGATCAAAATTCTTTTAAAAAATTCATGAAAGTTATATTCACTCTTAAATGTAATATATTAATCAAAATCATAAAATTGTCTTCTTTTATTTATTATTATTTTATTTTTTAGAGTGAACCTTATAAACAAACACTTTCTTGTGTGTTAAACAAAAAGAAATCGATAATGCAGCAATTTTACTCTATTTTATTTAACTCAACTTTTGTATGTAAAGAATTAAAAATATAGCAATACAGGTACTACTTGATTATCCCATCGACCAATCTCGCCAAATTATATCGATTGTCAAACTATTTGTCAAGTTATACAAATGGACAAAATTTTTATTTTAAATTATGAAAGAACAAATAAATTAGTAAAACATTAATAAAAATACAAATTAAATGTCAAATTAAAAATCACTTGATGATGTAACAAACACGCGTAACGCATTTAATGTCAAGTGAATGTGACATTTACAACCATCTATTATTGGCATTTAATCTTATAGTTTGGCGATAGTTTTTTGGTCGACGGGATAATCAAGTAGTACCGCAATACATTATAATTTGAGAAAATGTAAGCATTTCTTCTAAAATATTTAAATAATAGTTTAAAATTTAATTTTAATATTTGTTCCCTGTACATCTTGGGTGTTACTATAGTTATTTTACACAGATTTTGATTTTTGCTAAGCCAATTTTCTTCCTTTATATTTAGTGTAAACAAATACAGTCCTCCCCGCTTAATCAAGCCACAGATAATCGAATAACCCGCTTATTCCTCCTCTGAAACCGAATTTATTCCTGTTGGTTTTATGTTATTTTTCTCCACTTAAACCAAATACCTTTTACGAACTGTCCCCACTTAATCGAATAACAACTGTGTGACCGATGTTTGAAAATAGCGTGGAAAGCACATTTCAGTTGGAATTTCTTTTTACCTTTTGTCTTTTTCGGTTTCTTTACGCTGAAAACAAATTTTTAGTTCTTTCTGCAATGATTTCGACCGGCAGGTGTACAATGGACTGGTCAAATGATTTCCCCACCTTGATCTCCCCACCATCACTTCTTGCTTTTAACCAAGAGGTTTTGCTTTCAAAGCTGGTAGACGGGAGGTGCTAGGTTCAAACCCAATTGCACCCGTTGGCCTAATTGTTCGGAGTTTTCCGTGGTTTTCTTCGAACCTTGGATTTTCTTGCTTATACGGGTTAGGTTCCCTTAAAAAAACCCTCACGGAGAGCAACCCCCATCAGGCCCATATCCCTCGCGTTGATAATTGACTATCATAAACAACACCAACACCATCTTGCTGTTAACCAGGCTTTAATAGCAATGCACCGTCACTTCGAGACTCGAGATGGCAGTTGTGATATTTTGCACGCATTCGAAAAATTACTCGATATTTACTCCTTTAAAATTCCACTTAAACAAACCACTTTAAATAATATTTTTAAAGCAGTATAAGCAGGGTTCGCACAGACTCCTTAGACTCCTTGGAAACTCCTTAGAAATGAAAACATTCCCAAGTAGTACTTAGAACTACTTAGATAAGCAAACCACTCCTTAGAAACTCCTTAAATTGTATTCCGGCTTCGGACGCACGCGATATTGCTGCCGGGGGGGGAAAAATCATGATTGTAAAACGCCCGGTAAATCCTTTATGCACAGCATTGATTGGTTAGGATAATCTCCCACTAGGTCCGTTTTTCAATTATTTGGTCCGTAAAGTCCGTTTTTCAAAACTGTTAACGGATCGTTATTTTAAATTTTATCGATGTTTCGCATTTAGCCAAGAATCTCGGAAAAATCGTGTTTTTCGCAAATATCTCCCAAAAAACACCGTCAAATTTCGTCAATCGATCGCGGAAAAAATTCGTAAATTTTCTCAAACAATTGTGAAAAAAGGCGAATTTCTCCAACAGATCGCGGAAAAACTCTAATTTTTTCAAAAGATTGCGAAAAACATGCAAATTTCTTAAAAGAAAGCGAAAAAACGTGAAATTACTCAAAGGATCACGAAAAAACACGAATTTCCGTAAAAGATCGAGAAAAAAAGCAGATTTCCTTGAAAGATTGCGAAAATCCTCAAAAAATCGCGAAAAACATGTGTAATTTCCTCAAACAATCGCGAAAAACACGCGAATTTCATCAAAAGGTCGCGAAAAACATGCAAATTTCATCAAAATATCGCGAAAAACACACGAATTTCGTCAAAGGATTGCGAAAAACACACGGTTTCCGTCAAAAAATCACGAAAAACTCGAATTTCCCCCAGAAGATCGCAAAGAAATGTGAATTTCCCCTCCAAAGATCGCGTAACACACGAGAATTTTCTCAAAAGATCGAGAAACACACTCAAATTTCCTCAAATGATCGCGAAAAACACGCAAATTTCGTCAATGGATCGCGAAAAACATGCGGTTTCCATCAAAAGATCGCGAAAAAAACGTCAGGAAATCGGAAGATCGCGAAAAAATGCGACTTTCTCCCAGAAGATCGTGAAAAAACGCGACTTTCTCCCAGAAGATCGCGAAAGAACGCGACTTTCTCCCAGAAGATCGCGAAAGAACGTGACTTTCTCCCAGAAGATCGCGAAAGAACGCGACTTTCTCCCAGAAGATCGCGAAAGAACGCGACTTTCTCCCAGAAGATTGCGAGAGAACGCGACTTTCTCCCAGAAGATCGCGAAAGAACGCGACTTTCTCCCAGAAGATCGCGAAAGAACACGGCTTTCTCCCAGAAGATCGCGAAAGAATGCGGCCGACTTTCTCCCAGAAGATCACGAAAGAATGCGAATTTCTCCCAGAAGATCGCGAAAGAACACGACTTTCTCCCAAAAGATCGCAAAAGAATGCGACTTTCTCCCAGAAGATCGCGAAAGAACGCGACTTTCTCCCAGAAGATCGCGAAAGAACACGAATCTCTCCCAGAAGATTGCGAAAGAACGCGAATTTCTGCCAGAAGTTTGCGAAAAAACGCGAATTTCTCCATAAGATCACAAAAACATGCGAATTTCCTCAAAGGATCGCGACAAACACGCGGTTTCCATCAAAAGGTCGCTAAAAAACACAAATTTTCCCCAGAAGATCGCGAGAAAAACGCGAATCCCCCCCCCCCCCCCCCTCCCAGAAAATCGCGAAAAAAAACGCGAATTTACCCCACACCCCAGAAAATCGCGAATTTCCTCGAAAGATCGAGAAACACACGCGAATTTCCTCAAATGATCGCAAAAAACACGCAAATTTCGTCAAAGGATCGCGAAAAACACACGGTTTCCATCAAAAGATCGCGAAAAAACGTCAGGAAATCGAAATAAAACACAAAATCCATTAAAAGATCGCAAAAAAACGCGACTTTCTTCCAGAAGATCGCGAAAAATGCGACTTTCTCCCAGAAGATCGCGAAAGAACGCGACTTTCTCCCAAAAGATCGCGAAAGAACGCGACTTTCCCCCAGAAGATCGCGAAAGTACGCGACTTTCTCCCAGAAGATCGCGAAAGAACGCGACTTTCTCCCAGAAGATCGCGAAAGAACGCGACTTTCTCCCAGAAGATCGCGAAAGAACGCGACTTTCTCCCAGAAGATCGCGAAAGAACGCGACTTTTGATAAGAGTAAATACCTTATTTCCTGTCTTGACACTGTCCAGATGTATGTCTCCTCTGCATCCTTCTATATTTAACACTGCATATTTCCTTTATATTTATTTAGCACTTTAAGTATTTCCTTTATTAAAATATATCTCCTTTATTAAAATATATTTCCTTTATTAATATTTCCTTTATTAAATTATTTCCTTTATTAACAGTGTATAAAGTCATTTCATTTACCTTTTTATTCATTCCTGTTATTCTATCTTTAATTCCTTTTTGCGATGTTTATCTTTCTTTGCCGTTCATATTCACGTTTTTCAATTGTCTGCTTCCGTGCAAACATGAGCACGCATTTCGTTTGAATGATGATCATAAATTAGTTTCTCGATCGCCGCCAGATGGCGTCGCTCGTTTGAGTTTACGACACATCGGCTCTGCGTTCCTTCGTCATGATGATCTCATTCTGGAACTGTCTGCAGCTGCTCCTTGCATTGCGTAATGAGGCGTTATTCGAACGCCCGGCTGATATAAATTGAAATACGTTTCTCTCCTTTTCACCCTGCTCGCCTGCCTGTCTGTCTGCACTCGTTGCTTTCTTTCCTGTGTTTGTCTACGTGTTTCGTCTCGTCCTTTTTATTAACAGTGTTGGTTTTCCACGACATTTTAATAGTGCTATTATGGCTGGAGATGTCTTCTTGAAGTGCTGTGTGCTTTTAATAAATTGATGTTTTTACTTACTTTTTACTTCATCGTTCGTCGGCCATTTTATAAGATGATTGATATGAGTTCGATAGTTTGACTTCGACTCTGCTCTTTAAGGATGGACTCTGCATACATCGTGTTTAAATAGATACACTGATGTGAGTCGGGATGGCTATTGTTATGTCACGGCCAGACTGATCTAATAGCGGCCTATCCAATTTTTAAAATCCCAATGCATTTTAAGGAAACAGTTGCGGCGGCTGTTTGCCGAGAGAGGGCGCTACTATACCTCCTCAAATCCCGCGATTTTTGTAAGCAGATATACGTTTGTTTATTTTATTCTTGTCACAATTGATTTATAAAACAGCACTTTTTAGTGCTTTTAGGGGAATACTAAAATATAGGTAGGTGCTGTTTCTCCATTAGTTATTGTTATAGCTGTTAAAGTTTCCAGGAGCCTTTATTATTTTTTTTTCCATTATGGTTTACTGTTGTGTACCATATTGTAAATCCTCTAGTAGGCAAAAGGGTGAAGATAAAATTTCTTTCCATGAATTCCCAAGTAATATCGATTTACGAGAGAAATGGATACTGTATTTAGTAAGTAGATGTATTAATTGAAGAATGTTTCGTGTATATTTATGAGCTCTAACAATAATGGTTAAATAGTATTTGTTTTAAATCTACATATTATTTATTCATATTTCTCCATCCAATTGAAATAAATAAAACTTTATGCGATAAATATTAAAATGTTTTATGTTATAACGATCCCTTTTTACAGTAAACATCCTACACGGCCATCTGTTTATGTCGTAGAACATCATTTGTATGCAAATAAAAAAAATTTGCGCCGATTTCTTATTGCCCAATGTAAGTTTTTAACTTATTTCCTATTAAAAAACAGTCTGTAATCGTATATAACTAGACATTTTAGCGGTTTTTGTTGAATTTAGTATTGTAAGCACGATTAAATCTAGCACAAGTCCTATATTTAAGCTTTGTACGGTACAAATTTTGAGGAGAGTATGTGGCGCCCTCTAACAAGTTCCTCATTGTAGAGCGTTTCCATGATATCCTTCGAATTGAACTGGCCGCTAAGCGCTAGTGCATCAGTCTGGCCGTGGTTATGTTGAAGTTAGAGAAGTTTTACTCGCTATTTATTATCGGCATCTACATTTTGACGTTTCATCTAATGGCTGTTTACTATGCATCTTCATCTATAAAGAAGTATTTTTCCTGGAGTTGTTTCGGCACGGATGTATGATTCGCTGTACTTCAGTTTAATATTCATCGGCGTATTAGATGTTTGTGAACAACATGGAACTTTGAGGAGGACCAGTCATTCTGTGATCTTTTCATTTCTTTATTGCTATGAGTTCAGTTTTCTTTTATTGTCAAATGATTTTCTGGATATTTAATTTGACAGCTTAAATGTATTTATTGAATTTAAAGATTTGATTTATTGTTTGAATTATATTTAAACTCATTTTATATTTTAGTTAATAAACGTTAGTTTGTTTTTAAACTTACTTTGTTTTTATTTCGCCACCATACGTTTCTTTTCTTTTTCATAAACTATTTAATACTTTATTGGGACTATTAGCGTTGGCTTTCATCGTGCTTTTAATTAAACTCTGCTAATCTAATTTAATTTAATCCTTGTCATTAATTTAATAACATCACGGTTATGGGCCTGTCCCTAACTGTGTTAATAGTTTAAAAATTTTAATAGAAACTTTATTTAAAAAAAAAAAAAAAAAAAAAAAAAATTTTTTTGTTATAATAGTTTATAAAACGTAATTTATGTGATTTTAGGATTTTTAATAGATATATATATCATTTTATTTTATAATTACCGTATTTAACCCTTATGGGTACGGCATTATGGTGGTGAACGCTGACCCCATTAGCTATTTAGCGATGCTTTGCGATGGGGGGGGCGGTTAGTTTACAATATTTTTAAGTTTATAAATTGAATTTTTTCTGATAATTTTGAATTTTTTTTGAAGTAATATACAAGTTTTATGATATCTTTGAAAAATTTTTTTTTAATAGTTAAAAGTTTTTCTATTAAGTAAATAGTTTGAGATTTTTTTTTTTTTTGAACTCATGGCATATTTACTATGATATCCTGTTGAAGAAGAAAGTGTTCAAGTTTTTCAATATTGAGATGAAGTGTCACCTATAAAAGAAGTTGACTGAGTCCTTTCCTATCTCCTTGTGAGTTGTTCTACACATTTTAAATCTGCTTTATGAATCTACACGTTTTTGAGTAATTAAATCAGCATGTTTTCAAGTGATAAAATGTGCACATTTTGAAGTGGATGGAACTGCATGATTGTGATTCTGCACTAATTTGCATATTTTGATTCATATCTTTCAAGTAAAGCTGAATTTTAATGTCTGAAAAGTAAGTCTGGTGCTTCTAAGATTCGAGATGTTTAGTAATGCCTACGTTTTTGTCAAGTTTTTCATGAAAGTGTGTCATCTACCATAGTTTAAGAACGGTTAATGCATTTCTTTTCAAGAACTGTTAATGGTGCCTTCCCCAGTATCGCAATGGTCGCGTGCTGGGCGGTGATTGAAAGTAGCATAAGTGAGCCTGATCAGAAGTCATTACAAGTTTTCTGGTTTTTTTTGGAAACTTTTGACTTTTATCATTTAACATGTGACTATTAACGGTATGCAGAACTTTTTGATGAGACATTTAGTGACCAAGAAGTTGAACATTTTATTGTTCCTGAGTCATCTGGCCAATAGCGGTTCGTGATCTCCGTGGACAACACATTCAATTTTTTTTGGATCCCTGTGTGATTCAAATGTGATTTTTGAAATTTTTAATGAAGTTTTAGGTACTTAAAGTGTATGCCATCATGTTCTGTTTTTCTGCAATTGTCTCCTATTGATTCTTTAATGTGTGCTAAAGAATATTATGAGTCTTTTAAAATTTCGGGATCTCTAAGCTGTAGATCAGTTTTTGTTAAATTTGAATTTTTAAGATAGTAATTTTAAAGAAAGTTTTTCTTCATATTTTTAAATAGTTATATTCTTGTTATAGCTCTCTATAAATATCTAAATAGAGATTGGGAGTTGTTGATTGGGGTAAAAATCCTTTAATAAATTTGTTTAAAATTTTCTTATAAAGATGTAAAATTTTGTCAGGTTAGAATTTGCAATGGGGGCAATGTTTTTAAATGTCAATTTCTGTTAAACAGATTGTGATTGCCTATCTGCCTGACCTGGTTAATTTTTAATTTCTACAGTTTGTTTTATTTACAGTTAATCTTTTGATCCTCTTATTTATTCTTTTCAATAGGTTAAATGTAAATTCTTATACTTAATGGCTTTATCAATAGTTAATCAAATTTCTTTTGATTTTTGTTAATAGTATGGATTTTTAACTATCGGTATATTTTTGGAAGTTCGACTTTTTAATGGGACATGTTCGATTACCTGAAAGTTTACTTTGATAGTTTTTATAAATATAATTCCTTACTTTCAGTAAATGTTAAGAATTTTTGTTTTCTTGAACTTAAACTTTTTAAGCTTTAACTTTAATAGAGGGTCATGTAAGATATATTTATGAATTTTCTTTTGACTATTTAATCTAAGTTTTTGTCGCTGAGTTACATTGAATTTTTAAATATGACTTATCAATTTTTAAATAGTCATATGCACAGCTGGGCTATATTGGAAGTCAGTTGGTCAGGATGTTTTAATTCAGTGACTTATTTATTGTTTTATGTTTAATATATATTCTGTGAATAAAGATGAATTTGTTTTAATTTATTCATTTTTGATTTGTTTGCCCTGATTGATAATCTCTTATAAATGCATATTTTTGAAATGTTTTCTTACAGCCGTATCTTGGATGAGAACCTTTTTAGGAGTAGAATTCTAATGAAGTTCTTATGGGTTCATGTTTGAAATTGGGGATTTGTGGTCATTTATTGGGATTATTTGTTCAGTTAAGTTTTTAATATTTCTATAGGCAGTTTTTGATTATTAATATAATAGACTGTAAATTTAAATTTTTATTTTTATCATTGTCTGTAATTTAACAAGTTTCTTTTCTTTAAGATCTTTTGAATTTTTAAATTAGGTGTAATGACGTGTAATTTGAGTCTGCACTTAAGTATTATATCCCTAAATTAGGTGGGATTTGTTTAAAGAAACTGTATTAAGACAATGTTTAATTTTTATTTTGTTTTCTTTAGTTGTCATCTGTTAAAATTAAACTTAAATAATCTTTGCTGGCCATATAAGTTCCTCTACTCATTTAAATGTTTTCTTGGTTTGGATTGACTACCTTGTGTCAAATATAATTTTTAAGGCACTGTGGTTTTTCAATTAATTCCTGAGGGAAGCTTTTTGAGGGAGGGACTTCAGGTTGTAGCTATCAAATATATTATATAATGAACTATTATTTTATTGTTTAAATTTTTACAGGTTTTTATTAAATATATTAAAAAAAGTTTAAAGTTTTTAAAGATGTTTTATTTAAAGTCATTTAGTTTAACTTTTTCCCATTTTGGCCTATATGTTCCTCATGGTATAGGAACAGGTTTATGTTGCTGGAAGATTAACTTTTAATCAACTCTGTTTGGATTTTAACTTTAAAGAGATTCTGAAATTCATTTTTAAAATTAAAGTTTCAGTATTTGTATTGTTCAGAATTTAAACCCTGGGAAATTGTGAGTATGTTGCAGATCTGACTGATACCTCTTGTAATCTGGAATATCTTGGATTAACTTGTCAATCTCTTCACATATTTTTAGAATTGAATCAAATGTTAGAGTTTAATTGATTCAAATTCAGTCTTTTTGGATTGACTATGTTTAAAGGTCTGATAGAGAGATGGAGGCTTTTAATGAGTTTCCTGTTTTTAAGAATCAGTTCAGAGATGGAATTAGAATACCTGGTGCGTTCAAAGATGATTCTTGTTTAAGTAGGAAAGTTCTGTTATTGGTGGATTTTCTGTAAGCTGTTTTTATCCTTTTTCATGGTGGTTTACAAAGTTTTTGTTGATGGTAGCTATTGCCCGGATTTTATACTGTATCTTTTTAATTGGAGAAGGTTTGGAATGCAACTAATGTGTAAAGAGAGGAGTTGCCGTTTTTGGAGGTATTTTCTATTAGATCAAGGTAGCAAGTTAAGATAGTGGTTCATATTTTTTAAGGGAAACCTGGTCATTTCTTGCACTTGTGAATCTACCATATACCTTCCGTGATTTTCTACCACTGATGACGTCATGATGAGAAATTGCTTTTTATGGTTTTTAAGATGTGAAATGCTCCTTGATTACTGGATTTTTAATAGGATCGTTGATTATTATTGCATTTTGGTTTATCTTCTGGGATTTTTCCTGTTTGATCATATATATACCTGCGTGTCAATGTGGAATGAATCGGCGCGAATGAAGACCATTGGCCAATGGCAAATTTACTTTCTGTTTCAGCTAGTCTGATGCAGCTTTAAAGAATGAGTCCGTGCTTCGGCATTTGTGCTGTCAGGGAATGTTGATATACTAGTTTTCAGCATGTTGATAGGTTTTTGTGAGGTGTCATGCTTCAACAATTTATTCTTCTTTTGTTATGTATTAGATTTTTATTTGGCAGGATTCTCAGGTATATTGTACAGTGATCGGAGGGGGAATCCGTGGAGGTGAATCTGTTTTTGAAGAATAGAATTTTATTTTATTAAACCCTGAAAGTAATTTTTATTGAGTCATTATCTGGGAGCATATTTTATCATCCTTTAACCTTTGTCGATTGGTAACCTTTAGTGGCCACGGGGTTTGCCTGCTTGAGACAATGTCTGTTTTTCTCTGATGTCATGTGGGATGAATTATGATGAAGCGGTATATTCTGTCAACATGGAGAGAGTTTTGCTGAGTTTGGGTAGGGCTACCTCGTTTCCTTTAGATTCTGCTGAATTACTTTTAATACATATCTTTGCACATTTTTGAATTCTTTTAGGGGGGCAAATTGTGAGGTGGACATATGTTGGATGGTCATTTTTCACTTACAATTTCAAGTTTTAAAGTTTTTAAGAAATTGTTTTGTTACTAAAGGCCTTCACTTCAATTCATTGTAACTTTAGATATTGATTTTCAATATATTGTAATTTTAAATCAATCATGTAAGAATTGAACTGATTGAATACCATTGTGATTGATCACAGGGGGTCTGGGAAAAATGTGTTTTGTCATTACTAATATTTATGTGTATTTTTGTGTTATATATTTATATATATTTGTTATGTATATCTTTTGTTATGTATAAGTTTATTAATTTATATGTTAAATCACTGAGTGGCTGGTCATCCTTTATTTTACAGCTTTTAGTACTTTATCGGTTTTCACAGCTTTCAGTTTTCTTGGATTTCATGGAGTGGGATTGAGTTCTTCTGGTTTAAGTAGTTGGGTTCTGGTTCAAGTGGACACTAACATGTATATCTGGTGTAAAGTCATGTTTATAGTAGTTCTTTGAACTTTTGCCTTTTTGCTCTGTCCCAGTGTCAAGAGGGGGGGCATTTGATAAGAGTAAATACCTTATTTCCTGTCTTGACACTGTCCAGATGTATGTCTCCTCTGCATCCTTCTATATTTAACACTGCATATTTCCTTTATATTTATTTAGCACTTTAAGTATTTCCTTTATTAAAATATATCTCCTTTATTAAAATATATTTCCTTTATTAATATTTCCTTTATTAAATTATTTCCTTTATTAACAGTGTATAAAGTCATTTCATTTACCTTTTTATTCATTCCTGTTATTCTATCTTTAATTCCTTTTTGCGATGTTTATCTTTCTTTGCCGTTCATATTCACGTTTTTCAATTGTCTGCTTCCGTGCAAACATGAGCACGCATTTCGTTTGAATGATGATCATAAATTAGTTTCTCGATCGCCGCCAGATGGCGTCGCTCGTTTGAGTTTACGACACATCGGCTCTGCGTTCCTTCGTCATGATGATCTCATTCTGGAACTGTCTGCAGCTGCTCCTTGCATTGCGTAATGAGGCGTTATTCGAACGCCCGGCTGATATAAATTGAAATACGTTTCTCTCCTTTTCACCCTGCTCGCCTGCCTGTCTGTCTGCACTCGTTGCTTTCTTTCCTGTGTTTGTCTACGTGTTTCGTCTCGTCCTTTTTATTAACAGTGTTGGTTTTCCACGACATTTTAATAGTGCTATTATGGCTGGAGATGTCTTCTTGAAGTGCTGTGTGCTTTTAATAAATTGATGTTTTTACTTACTTTTTACTTCATCGTTCGTCGGCCATTTTATAAGATGATTGATATGAGTTCGATAGTTTGACTTCGACTCTGCTCTTTAAGGATGGACTCTGCATACATCGTGTTTAAATAGATACACTGATGTGAGTCGGGATGGCTATTGTTATGTTGAAGTTAGAGAAGTTTTACTCGCTATTTATTATCGGCATCTACATTTTGACGTTTCATCTAATGGCTGTTTACTATGCATCTTCATCTATAAAGAAGTATTTTTCCCGGAGTTGTTTCGGCACGGATGTATGATTCGCTGTACTTCAGTTTAATATTCATCGGCGTATTAGATGTTTGTGAACAACATGGAACTTTGAGGAGGACCAGTCATTCTGTGATCTTTTCATTTCTTTATTGCTATGAGTTCAGTTTTCTTTTATTGTCAAATGATTTTCTGGATATTTAATTTGACAGCTTAAATGTATTTATTGAATTTAAAGATTTGATTTATTGTTTGAATTATATTTAAACTCATTTTATATTTTAGTTAATAAACGTTAGTTTGTTTTTAAACTTACTTTGTTTTTATTTCGCCACCATACGTTTCTTTTCTTTTTCATAAACTATTTAATACTTTATTGGGACTATTAGCGTTGGCTTTCATCGTGCTTTTAATTAAACTCTGCTAATCTAATTTAATTTAATCCTTGTCATTAATTTAATAACATCAACTTTCTCCCAGAAGATCGCGAAAGAACGCGACTTTCTCCCAGAAGATCGCGAAAGAACGCGACTTTCTCCCAGAGGATCGCGAAAGAACACGAATTTCTCCCAGAAGATTGCGAAAGAACGCGAATTTCTGCCAGAAGTTTGCGAAAAAATGCGAATTTCTCCATAAGATCACAAAAACACGCGAATTTCCTCAAAGGATCGCAACAAACACGCGAATTTCGTTAGAGGATCGCGAAAAACACGCGGTTTCCATCAAAAGGTCGCTAAAAAACACGAATTTTCCCCAGAAGATCGCGTGAAAAACGCGAATCCCCCCCCCAGAAAATCGCGAAAAAAAACGCGAATTTACCCCACACCCCAGAAAATCGCGAATTTCCTCGAAAGATCGAGAAACACGCGCGAATTTCCTCAAATGATCGCAAAAAACACACAAATTTCGTCAAAGGATCGCGAAAAACACACGGTTTCCATCAAAAGATCGCGAAAAAAACGTCAGTTTTGTCAAATGATCGAAATATAACGCGGACCCTCCCAGAAGATCACGAAAAAACGCGAATTTCACCCAGAAGATCGCGAAAAAACACGAATTTCTCCTAGAAGATCGCGAAAAAAGTGCATTTCTTCTGGAAGATCGAGGAAAACGCGAATTTTTCTTTAAGATCGTGAAAAACACGCGAATTTCCCCCAAAAACACGCGAATTTCCTCGAAAGATCGCGAAAAACATGCAAATTTCCTCGAAAGATCGCGAAAAACATGCAAATTTCCTCAAAGGATCGCGAAAAACACGCCAATTTCGTTAAAGGATCGCGAAAAACACGCAGTTTCCATCAAAAGATCGCAAAAAAACGAGAATTTCCCCCAGAAGATCGCGAAAAATGCGAATTTCCCTCCCCCCCAAGAAAATCATGAAAAAACGCAAATTTTCTGCCAGAAAAACGCCAGTTTCGTCAAATGATCGAAATAAAATGCGAATTTCATCATATGATCGTGAAAAAAATGCGAATTTTGTCAAAGTTTCATCTTCAAAGAAATCGATTACCGCTGTTCTAAAAGAATAAATTCAAAACTTGTTATATTTTTTCTTGTATGGTGCGTTTAGCATTCTTTTTTTGTTACCTTTTAAAATTTTCTTTAAGATGTATCATGTATGTGATGTACATAATAAGTGTTTGGGGTTTGAGTAATCTCTGTTTATATGACCATTGGTCTCTGCATAAAAAATTTGATTGTCTATTTTGTATTTAATCTTACGAAATCAGTAAGCACTATATTGTGAATGCTGTGCAATTTCATCACTAACAATTAGATTCTAATAGAGTAAAATTTGTTTTTGTCTCCAAATTGGGCATGAAAAATTGGAGTGTGCATACCACATAACGATGCAGCACATAAAAGCAATAACAACAAAAAATGGCAATTCCTTTAAAATTTTTTGGACTCCTTGGATTTTTTCGGTACTCCTTGGATTTTTTCTTCCCAACTCTGTATGAACCCTGAGTATAAGTAACGTAAATTAGAAGTATCAAAATTTTGACCAAATTCAAACAAGCTGCATTAAGTGTGATGTAAACCATACTGTATGTACTGACATTAAATTAATACATATTTACTTTATATTAGCATTTGTATTTATTTTAGTTTGT
Organism: Maratus speciosus; assembly: GCA_963932465.1. NCBI lineage: Eukaryota > Metazoa > Arthropoda > Arachnida > Araneae > Salticidae > Maratus > Maratus speciosus. The sequence continues at coordinate 531,616,062 of OZ010792.1, forward strand.
TATTCTATTAACGATTTATTATGCTGTTAATTAAGTAACTGTAGGCGGTTATTTTGGCTTTTTATTACGCAATAAATATTACAGTTATAATTCCTGTCAGTATTGTCAGCCTATTTTTCCTTGATATTTATACACCCTGAAATGGTACTTACCTTTATTTCTTTATTTTTTTCTTATTTTCATTCTAATACAATTCAGCTACAATAATCAAGTTTTCTTTTGGTTATTCTTTTCCATTTATTTCTTTAATATCGCTAAAGCATCGTAGTTTTGTTTTCAAACCTCCGTTCACGCAGCATTGTTAATCATCTATTACGATACAATCGTTCTTCAGGATCGGCTGTTCATTTCTTCAACTGTTTCGATCTTGCCGTACCAATATAATGTCACACGTTTCCTCGATCACCGTACGCTGACCGTATCAGAAGAATGCAGTTTCTTCTTCTTTTGTTTTTGGCGTAAGGCAGGATGCGTTTTTCTCAACTCCGCAGATCGGGGAAAGATTGTTTTGATCGGAAGGGGGCGTTTTGGGGATAGAGGATATATGTCAATGTTTGAAGTTGTTGGTGGCTGGTTTTGAAAGCTTTTTGAAGTTGGCTGGTTTTGAAAGCTTTTTGAAGCTTGCTGGTTTTTGAAAGCTTTTTAAAGCTTGCTGGTTTTGAAAGCTTTTTGAAGCTTGCTGGTTTTAAAGCTTTTTGAAGCTTGTTGGTTTTTAAAACCTTTTGAAGGTTGTTGGTTTTGAAAATGTCGTGTCTTCAGAGGTTGAACGTAGATGTTTGTCTGCCTCATTACTTAATATACTAGAAGGCTTTAATACATGCTGGATGTGCTTTGGGAAATAGAATATCGCGGCTGATATTGCCGGTGTATTTTTAAGTTTGTTTATTTTTCATATTTTGTTTGAGAAGCTTAGTTATTGTTCAATGTTTTAGAGTTGTTGGGAATGATGTTATTTTACATCCATTAATTTATTCATCTTTATGAAAGTTGTTCATCTAGAAGTGATTCACGCATTATATTTTTTCGGACATCGTTTTTCGAAACGGATGATAGCGATATTGTTTTTTTTTTTTTTTTAATGAAGACATTGAAAAGCAACATTGTATTTTACAAATCTTCGGATCTTAGTTTCCATTATTCCGAAATATGCTTTAGTCTTCATCTATCCTATATATGAGTGAATCCATTATCCTTTTTATGAAAAGCAGGTATCGTTAATTATAATTAACATGGCCAAATATCCAAGGTCTTTGCTTGTGATTCAACATACAGTGATAAAAATGTGAGTTGTTTATTTCCTTTTAATTTATAAATAAATATTGACCTAATATCATAAACTGTTCATCTATAATTAAACTATTGCCTGCTGTTTACTGAATGCCATATGTCAACTAATTTATTTCATCATAGTTTTATTTTTATTACGTTATGTTTGTTATTTATTTATCTAAGTCATATAAACATGGGGGAAATATTTTTATTTCTCATAAGTGTCACTTATGCATTTTATTAATTACTTATTCAATTATATATATTGTATTACATTTTATTCAAAATATAAACCTTTCACTTCTTTCATTTAAAATACATGTATTATATGCATTTAAAATATGCCTTTCACTCATTTTATTTAATTTACAAAAAATCAAAATAATAATGCCATAAACCACAATATTTTATTTCAACATCAAAGCATTTTGTCTAATTTATATAGTACATGAAAAATAAAAGCTACAAATTCTAAGAAAATAAATGCTGCTAGTGCAATTTGCATCCAGCTAACATAAAAGTATCTTTTTTTATTTATTTAGAAATTACATGTTTTTTTTTTTATGTAAGAATCCATTACAGCTAACTTTATCTTTCTAAAATAAAAAATTCATGAAAATAAATGTAATATATTAATCAAAATCATAAAATTGTCTTCTTTTATTTATTATTATTTTATTATTTAGAGTGAACCTTATAAACAATCACTTTCTTGTGTGATAAACAAAAATAAATCAATAATACAGCAGTTTTACTCTATTTTATTTAACTCAGCTTTTGTATGTAAAGATGGAATTTCCTAATTGATTTGCAAATAAGTTCCTGATATGCTAGAATTATAAAAAATATGTACAAAGGTGTGTTTTATATGACAGTAAACATTTTAATATTTTTAAATCTTAATAAATTAATTGCTTAATTTTAAGGCATTTTTCCATTAGTCCGTCACAGGTGATAAATCGTCAAATATTCTTTATAGTTGTGTTTAAGTTACAAGAATAGTGGATTTCAGTATGCGCCAAACCACACTTGCCAATAAAGGTCAACTGGCTGTGACAACAAAATATTTTAAATACTATAGAGGAGAAAATATAAATAAAAGATAAAGAATGGAGTGTATATATTTTTAAATGTTTTAATCAATTAATAATTTCATATTAATTAAATTATGATTATAATCATAATTTAACTGGGGAACAATGATTTTGGTGTTTAGGATATAAACACCATTCCTATATGAAATTGACCCACTGAATCCAAATATGACCTTGATTTTGACAGATCAGGTCTAGGTTTTAAGATATGTAACATCACTCTTGTATATTAGGTGTTAGCCAGTGAATGACGTTTATAAGTGTGTGTTGAAAAACTTAAAGCAGGGATTTTTCATGGACCAATGTTCCATAAGCTCATACAGGACACAAATTTCATGAAAATGATGCACGAGAATGAAGCATTAGCTTGACGAGCCTGTGTAGTGTGAAATTTCCTTGGGAAACATAAAAGTGAAAGCTACAAACACTGTGTTAGTAACATGTTGCCAACATTTGTTAAAGAAACAGACTTGTTTAATTTACCTAAAACACACTAATATCAGTCCATGTACACTGTTGGAAATATCTTTTTACAATGGCATGGAGCCAAATGTGGATAAGTACAGCAAAAAAAAAAAAAAAAACTAGACCTGATTGAGAAAAACAGAAGTTATTTTCGAATTTTATCAGACAAAATTACCTAAGAATTCATTAAAATATTCCAGGCACCAGACCAAAAAAACATTGTTGCCCTGTTATGTTGAGAAATCAATTTAGAAATTCTTAAAAGATAATTTAAATAATAATACTTTTTCTTTCCTGTTGACATATCTTAAAAAAAGAAAGAGAACAAAAAATTATGTATATTTTGAATAAATTCATTAGCTCATACTTTCTACGAAGCATTAAAGAAAAGCAAGGTGAATTTTCCACAATTGGGTTTGGTGCCCATGTCAAACTAATATACAGTAGAGTGCCGATTATCCAAACAAGTCGGGACCGACCCTAGTTCAGAGAAGCAAAAGTTCGGATAAATGGACAGATAATTTAAGGGATGTTCCTGACTATACTAAAACCTTCACACTTTATCCCAGCTTAGGACTGCTAGCACCAGTTGGTGCTGGCGTGTTTAAAAATTGTTTTTAAAAAAATCGTCTTTTTAATTTTTCTTTTTTTAGCTTTTTATTTTTTAAAATTTTCTTTTTATCATCTTCTGAACTCCAGAGATTATAATGTAAGCAAAAAAGCTTTCAATTTTTGCTTGCTTCAAAGAAGACATTCTTTTCAATGCTGCCATATCTCGAATTATTCTTAAATACATTAGTTAAATAGGATCAGTGTTCTTCTACCGTTCGAGCCATTTCATAGCTGTTTCCAAACATTCAAAGGCTTCGTTATGTGATGGACCTGGGTCACTTTCAGAGCATTCCTTCTCAATTTCTTTTTTGTTTTTATTGCTCCCAACGATACACTAATCAGAGATTCGATCTCACATGCTAAATCTGAAGGGAAAAAATGAGAGAAACTGGCTAATTGGTAGGGATGCACCGATTAGTGATTTTGGCCGAGTACCGAATATTCGGCCTACAGTCGAATCAAATACCGAATATTCGGCTAGCCGAATAGTAACTGCTAGGCCAAATACTGAATATTCGGCCTGCCGAATAGTAACTATTCGGCTTGTCGAATACTTTTATATTTCAAAGTTTAAAGACATTAAAATGTTAAATTTGAAAACAATTGTACATAATATTTAAAACAGGAACTTTTATTCTTGTAAACAAGAGTTTTTTTCAAATAAACTTTATGCTGAAAAAAATTTGCAAAAAAATTTAAGAAGAGGATAGTTAGAAAATTTTTTTAATTAATAAAATTTTAAATTTCATGGCTTCTTCTGAGAATTAAAGCAAATGAATAAAATTTTCTTAAATTCTAAAACAAACATTTTAAAATCAAAGAGAAATTGTGAAAAAATTGGAAGAAAAATTGTACAGGATTATATATTATTTGTGTGTCAGGAAGAGACTAAAGTAAAAGTAAATAAATAATACAATCTATTCAAATTTTATAGGGTGGCAACTTAGCAAGAATAACTGTTCTACTCCCTTTGATTAAAAGCAAAGAAGTTTTTAAATGCTTCCTAGATCGGTCTCTGGAGTGGGCAATCATTTTCAGAGATTGTAAATGTTGTTCTTAAAATCTTACTAGAAACAGATTATTTACTGGACAATGTTCAGAAACTTGCATCTGCATTTAATTAATTCCTATGGAAATCCACATTATTGGTTAATTTTCTTAAGTAATACTTAATAAACAGCAAATAAATAATGCTATAATAATATAATAATAACAGCAAATAAATATGATTCTGTTCTAATTATTCTGAATATCTTTATAAGTTGACTGTTAAAAGTAGAAGTTGTATAAGGTTTTAAAAAATGTTTTAAAAGTTTTTTTTAAGTATTCAGTTTAGCCAAACCGAATAGTTTGCTATTCGGCCAAGCCGAATATTCGGCATACCAAATAGTTTCTTATTCGGCTAAACCGAATATTCAGTAGCATGGCCGAATATCGAATAGATACCGAATATTCGGTGCATCCCTAGTAATTGGAAGTTTGGTTAAAAAAAAAAAATTCAGAGAAAAAGGCTGTTCGGATAATTGGAAGTTCGGTTAATTGGAGTTCCGATAATCAGCGCTCTATTGTATTGTAACTTTTTTTTTTTTTTTAATCATAAATTGCAGTCATGAAATTAGACATGGTTTTCAAGATAAACTTTGAAAGCTTATAGAAGAGTGTATTTAAAAAAAAAAAAAAACATTTTTACTTTTATACTTATTTACATTGACACCAAATTAATTTTATGCCATGTGTGTTTTCAATCTTAAAGTGGTTGTTCTCTTGAGAATAACCCATATATCTTTCTTTAAAAGCTGCAGACTATGAATTGTTTTAATGGTGAAAAAATGGTGTGATCCATTAGGTAGAAATTAAGCATTGGAATTATCTTTTATAGCCGTAATAATACTGTAAAGTTTTTTCATAACTAAATATTTTGTTTCTAAAAATTACAAAATTTCCCTTCCATTTAAATTTTTAGTTAGTTTGAACATCCTTATTAATCTTTATAAATGGCATGCTTCAAGTGCTTCTTTTTTATTTGTTTTTCTGTGTAATTTTTTTTTTTTTTTTTTTTTTTCACAGGCTTATCCAGAAGGCAGTAGTAAAGAAAGGAGAAGAGCAGCTATAGCCCAGGCTTTAGCTGGTGAAGTGAGTGTTGTACCACCTTCACGTTTGCTTGCCTTACTTGGCCAGGCTTTAAAATGGCAACAGCATCAGGGTTTGCTTCCTCCAGGTAACTATTAATGGCTAATTCTGCATAAAAAATATGGAATTTTGTAATTGATTTTTTTTTACCCACTTCTTTATATGCCAGATTTGTAAAATTATGTACACACGTCTGTTTCTGATGGCAATACAACATTTTAATATTTTTAGAAATTAATTATAAATTAATAAATCAATTTTAAAGCACTTTCCTTTAGCTGGGATAAGTGATAAATTGCCAAATAATCTTTATGGCTATGACTGTTTACGAGTTACAACAACAATGGAGTTAATGATGTACCAAACAACGCTTCCCAAAATTGAAAACTGCTTTGAAACTGCAACAATGAAATATACCCCTGCCCTGCCCTCTGCCTAGAAAAACTAGTTGAATGTGCCAATCCCAAAACTTTCTTCTGTTTCATACATGATAATACTTCAAAATTTGCTACCACAGTGCCAATGACAATCTGTGCCCATCATGAGGATTTTAAGGATATGAAATTCTGTGAATTAGTTCTTGAGATATGACTATCACTGAAAATGTGTAAATCTTGCAAAATGCAGCATTGCAGCTCTACCTGCTGGGTGATTTACACCTAAACCTAATCAGCAACAACTTATATCAATGTCTTTCTGAATCTGAAGTTTGATGAAAATTCATGCATTAGCTCTTCAGATAGAGCTGTTGTGGGAATCTTGAAAAATACAGCATAGCAGTTCCACCTATTGGGCAAGGCAATTTACACAACATAATCAGCACCAACTGATATCAAGAACTAACTGAATCTGAAGTTTGATGAAAATCCGTGCATTAGTTCCTAAGGTAGAGCTATTGTGGAAATCGTGAAAAAGGCAGCACCTGTTGGGTGATTTACACCAAAAACTAATCAGCACCAATTTATATCAGGGACTAACTGAATCTAAATTTTGGTTAAATTCCAGGTATTAGTTCTTGAGATAGAGCTCCCACAAAATTTGTGTCACATACAGACAGACTCGCAGACAAACATTTTGTTAAAACATGTTTTTGGGGATCTCTGACCCCTAAAACGTGTAAATCCATCGAAAACTGGAAGTTGAAAATTTTTATGAATCCAATACTTTCTTCTTGCAAAGATAGAGGAAAGTAAAAATAAAGAGTGTAATATAGTTTATTTTTAAATACTCTTTTATTTAATTTGGTTCATGTATATAAAAAAGAAATTTTTTTACACTTTTTTATTTACTTAACTTTTGTATGTAAAGATGAATTTTTTAATTGATTTTTAACTCTCTTCCTGATATGCTAGAATTATAAAAATTATGCACTCATGTATATTTCTGATCACAATCAAACATTTTAATATTTTTAGAACTTGCTTGATATGATGCCAAATATTTATTCTTTGTGATCGTAATTGTATAAGTAATATAGTTAATGCACCAAACTACACTCGCTTAAATATACTAATTGGCTGTGAAAATGCAACAACATCGAAAAATTAATATTTCATGGTTTCTAATAAAGTTACGTTTACATATAAGATGTCACTTCATACTGAACAAAGGATACACTAAACTTTTATAATAGACTTTATTTTTATTTTATTATTTTTTTTTTCTTTGGCTGTCTCGTGGTTTTTGAGATAGGGTCGATAACTCCAAATTTCATGCTAAAGGCATTACAGTCACTTTCGTATGACAGCACATGGTAATGTTACTATCAGACTTGTTTCCCAATTCTAGCTTTATCCGTTCAAGAGTTAGTTGAGTATACTCTGGCCTTACTTGGCCCTCCGTATGTTTTCAGTATAATAAAAATAATGATATTGCATAATAGTGTAATTTAGTGAGAGTATCTACAAACTACTGCCTTCAACATGCAAATTTGCCTAAATACATAAAAATTCTAATCTTTCCTCCATACTTAAAGGGAAAAAACTTCACTTTAATGTTATGCAGTATAGTAATTTAAGTATTACTTTGCCGTTAAACTAAAACCTGTCAATAAAAAGACAGATTTTCATGATATCTTTAAAATAAAATTAATATCATTTTACATTTTTCTCCCTGAATTAAGTGTCGGGTTAAGGAAGAAGAGTTTTTAAATATACAAAAATTAATTTTGGTTTATATTGCTTTCATCACATATTTTTATTTTTAATCAAATTTCTTTTTTTTTTTTACATTATTTTTTTTTAAAGATATGCAGATAAGGAATATTTTTGAGAATATTTTAATTGTTTCAGGGAAACTGGCCACTTTTCTAAACTTTAGTATCCTCTTTCTTTTTTATGGTTTGATTGTAAAGTCCTGAGTATAAAATTGTGATTAAATCTACAAAATATCTTTCTATAAAGTTACTCATTGATAAGGTATACTGCATTAAATAAACTTTGAAAAAGGTTGTTTACTTTATTTTGGTATTGGTTATTAGTTTAGGAGTTTTAATTTGTAAAAATTTCCAGAATTAAAACTAGTTTTTTTCTCCTTGTGGTTTTAAATAATATTTTTTATTCAGCTCGGTTGTGAAGACTGCAAAGTTCTCTCTTGTCTATAATCTGCATATATTTTACATTAGATATTTACAGATTTTTCTACATAATTACAGGTACAACTATTGATTTGTTCCGTGGTAAAGCAGCCATAAAAGAACAAGAAGAAGAAAAATACCCAACTCAACTATCAAAACAAATAAAATTTGGTCAAAAAGCCCATGTTGAAAGTGCCAGGTTTTCTCCTGATGGGCAATATCTTGTAACAGGGTCTGTTGATGGTTTTATTGAAGTATGGAATTTCACTACTGGGAAAATTAGGAAGGATTTAAAGTACCAGGCCCAGGTATTCATTCTTATGTAAAATTAGCCTTTTGTCTGTAAACGATTCAAATGAATATTTTTACTTCTCATTTATATTTTTTATGAAGCTAATCTAAAGTTTCTTAAATTCATTTTTTTAAGTGTTATAATGCTTCTTATGAGTTAGTGATTTATGATTAGTGTTTATTTAATATTATAATTTAAAAGTGTTATGTGTTTTATTGGTTGTCCTTTATTTCACCCCTTCTGAATGGTATATTAATTTTGTTTCTATGACAACAAGAAGTTAAAGAAATTTAAGTAATTCAGTTTGTTAACATCATACATAAACATTACATGCGTAAACTTTAAACTGAATTTTCTGAAAATGTTGCTTTTTGAACTTCGATGTACCTTTTTATCGAAACTACTACACATTATTATTTGCAATCAATATTTCTCACATATGAAGTGAACTTTTGTTACAAACATTTGTACAAAAGATTTATAAAAAAGATTTTCTTTAGAAAAATGCAAGTTTTTTGTTATTTAAAAGTAGTTTTTATTACACATTTAAAAAAAAAAAAAATAACTAAAGCATATCTGTTTATAAAGTTGACTTCACTTTATTAGGAATTATTCATATTATGTATATAAAAAATTTCAAGTGAATATCGCCGGTAGTTTCTGAGAAAAAGGTACATTAATTTAACATGGTAGGTATAGGGACTTCCAAGTAAAATATCTAGGAATTTTTTCAAAGCATTTAAATCGCAGAAAATTATTTGAAGAGTGTGATAACATTCACATTCATCGAGTTGCAAGAAAATATATGTAAATACAAACGAACTGTTATAAAAACTTATATCTTGCTGAGTGATTAAAGTCTTTTTGAGAAAATATATAGAAATTATCGTAAAGCTGGTTTACAGACAAATATCCCAGCTATTTAATCTATATAAGTATATAACTGATGCTTTTAAATAGATCAAGAAAACTTGTTATATTGCTAATATATATAACCGTGCATAAAAGCCTGCATTTTTTTTTTTTTTTTTTTTTTTCTTGAGAGGGAGGATAGTGAAATTTATAAATTTCTCGATATTTGAATAGAAGATGAAATTTTCCTATCCATATCTTTCTTTCATGCTGTTGATAACACTTTATAATTGTAAAATATTTTTAAAAAATGGTACGAACCAATAAGGGCAAAATAACTTTTTAATAACACCATAAAAAATAGAAAATCTGTAAGGCCTTTCGAAAGAAGTTTGTCTTTCTTATTCAAGTGCTAAGAACATGTGCTACCACTTTGAAAGCATGAGCAAGACTAAAAGGAAAGGAGACAATTCAAAGAAAACAGCTAATAGGAAAGCAGAAGGCATCAGCCAGTTATGGGAGAACATTACTAAATCAGAACTCATAACAAAAGGAGAATTATGGAATAAATTGAATAAAAGCAGGGTCAAAAAATTAAAGGAAAAAGTACAAAATATACATATAAATAAGTAAATAATAAAAATAAATGAAAAAATTACAGAAATTAAAAACATATAATAACAATAGTAAAAATACAAATAAGTGCAAATGCAATGGAGATTAAAAATTAATAATATATGCAAATACAAAATGAGGAATTAATACCAAACATTAATATTAATGAATTTAAAAAAAATATATATGGCTGAACTGAAAAAGTTTTTCCAAGCTGCAGAGAGCATAATAGATTTAGATTTTTCTTTAACAATAACCTCACGATTGAGATAAGTAGCTAAATTTTCAAGAAACTCCAATTGTGAGGCACTCTTGGCATTAAAGATAATTTTTGCATTTTGAAATTTAAAACTATGGCCGGAATCCCAAGAGTACTTGGCAATAGAAGATTTAGAAATTTTTTGGTAATTGACATTACGAGAGTGTCCTTTTAAGGAGGGTTTCGGGTTCTTTTAGTTTGACCAATATAAGATAAATGACATTCATTGTAAGGAGCATTATAGACTCGTAATTTACAAAGGCGATGAACTGGAGACTTATTGAAGAAGAGCTTAAACTTATTAACAGGTTTAAAAATAACATTAAAGTTGAAATGTTTTAAAACTTTAGCTAATTTGAAACATAAAGGAGGATAAAAAGGCAGAACAATCAAATTATCAAGCTTATTGTTGATAGATTTTGAAAGCGTGGATTTACTAGAGGATCTATTGAATTTATTCACAGCATTATCAATAACAGAAGGATTGAAACCTCTTTAACAGCAACATATTTTAAGTAATTAAGTTCATCCTTAAGGGAAGCAGAATCTGAACAAATTTTTAGGGCATGGTTTACATGTGTCATTTTCATTCAAAATAATGCATATAAATGTCACAATTGTCACCAATTCTCAAAATAGAGTAAGCTCAAAAAGATTTTCAAGTCCTGACAAATTCATAAACATAGAGGAAAGATTGTCTGAAGCAGAATATTGTCTATGATGGAAAATTTTCTCAGTTCTGATTGATTCCCCCTTAGACAAAGTTTTATGTTTTAAAGTTAAAATTCTGTTTAATGGGTTAAAAATAACTGAGCACTTATTATTATTCATTTTGTGAATTTAAGAAATTAGAAAAATGCTTCTCCAGCTGTATCCTCTCTGAAACATTGAGTTAGTCTTCTTTCATGAATTTCAGTTACGTCTGAAAAAGATTTTCGTAATGTTCATTTCTGCAAATTTTCAACGGCAAATGGTTTAAGCTCATTACCAACTTTAAACTGTGTTTACTTTATATAAAATTTGCATTTATTTTTTAATTTTGTTCACATTGCAATTTTCTTTTTCCAAATTTTTCTAGGATAATTTTATGATGATGGATGATGCAGTGCTTTGTTTATGCTTTAGTAGAGACTCCGAAATGTTATCATCTGCAAGCCAGGATGGAAAAATAAAAGTATTTATTTTCTTTCTTTTTATTTTATGGTGGTTCTGTGGTTTTAGATTGAAAGTAGCACCTGCATCTGATTTTATTGATTACATGTAAATTATCTTTAATGTGCAATTTTAAATAAAAGTAGTGCTTGTAGAGTAAGTACATATGTATTTTTTCATAATAAGCACATATTTTCATAAAAGATGCTCATAATTGCTAAAAATATTCGCCATTTCAGCATTAAAGATTTTTAATTTCAGTATCTACACAAACTGTATCATCAACTTTTTAATTATCTAGAATTTTTTTTTCCTTTAAAACCTCTTATATATATATTTAAAAGAAAAAAAAAAATTTAAATCTCTTTTGAAAATTATCCCAAATTCATTATTTGTGTAAATAATAGTACATAGTAGGAGAGCTGTTGAACATTTTTGAGTAGGTATTTGAGGCACCCTGAAAATTTGTGCAGCACTTCTTTTGTAATGCCTGAATACAAAATCGAATGTCTGGCTGAAGGATCGTGGCCCAAAACCTGTGCCAGACACGTGTCAAGTGCCATTTTTTGACACTACCCAAAAAAGTATTTGAGGCACGCTGAGATTGAAACAGAATAATATTTATACTTAGAAAAAAATATTTTGAAAATGACAGACACTTTAGTCGGCCCAAAACCTGTGCCAGACACGTGTCAAGTGCCATTTTTTGACTACCCAAAAAGGTATTTGAGGCACGCTGAGATTGAGGCACAATAATATTTATGCTTAGAAAAAAATATTTTGAAAATGACAGACACTTTAGTCGGCACAAAAACTGTGCCAGACACGTGTCAAGTGCCATTTTTTGTCTGGCACAGGTTTTGGGCCACGATCCTTCAGCCAGACATTCGATTTTGTATTCAGGCATTACAAAAGAAGTGTTGCACAAATTTTCAGGGTCCCTCAAATACCTTTCCTAAAATGTTTAACAGCTCTTGGACTAACAGTAAAACCCTGCTAATCTGAACTAATTGGGACCGATGCCTGATCGAATTACAAGAAATTCGGATTATCCGAAATTCTGATAAAAATAGAAAAGAAAAAGATAAGTGCTAAAAAAATGCGAGTTATAAGTACTCAATAGTACAATAGGCATCCTCTAATCCGGCATGCTGAACAATCCGGCACGACTTTCAGAAAAAAATAGTATTCCTTGTTCACTCCTGATGTTTATAATAATCCAATGTAACTTCAGAAGGAGAAATTGTGTAATTACAAATTATTATTACAAACAGTTCAAAATCTGGAATCTATAAATAGCTCAGTCACCATGTCGACAAAGGAGGGAAGAAAAAAAACTTTTCTGTAGATAATTTCTGAAATGAAACTGTTGAAAGGAAAAATAAATTTTTATCATCTGAATTAAATACTTTTTGCATTTAAAAAAATAATTTTACTATAGTGACTGGCAAACAAACTGATATTCAAGATTTTTTAAAAATGACTTCTACGAGTAGGCCTACAGTACACGTTTTCATTTTATATTCGTGTACATATGTTGTACTTTTATATTATTGAGTATTTTTTTATTCTATCCAAGCTGTTTACAGAATATAAAACATTCTTTACTGTCATCTTTTGTTTAATTCTAACTTCTACATGTTTTTCCTGACATTCATTTTTTAATCAGAAAAATATAAGTTAATCTGTTTAAGTATAATTTTCAAAAATAAAATCGGTTCGGATTAACTGGAATTTCAGATTAGGGGGGTTTGGATTAGTGGGTCTCAACTGTACATGGAAAATGGCATATTATTCTTTATTTACTTTGTGAATAAATACTTTACTGCATGCGTGATAATTTTTTTTTTTGGGGGGGGGGGGTGGGGGGGTACTTTGCCATTGTTCTGTTGACCACATCCCATTTTAAAAAAATCTTGTGAAACTGTAGCACCCAATAAACAAATGGAAAAATGCTGACATTGGAATCTAAAAAAAAAATACAAGAAATTTGGAAAAGCCCTACTCACTAAAGTGTCAACTATCAGCAATTTTAAACTATAAAATTTACAATATATAAACAGAAAGAAAATAGTCTTGGATATTTATTTTGTTCCTTATCTTTCTTAATTATCCTTCTTGGCTGATGGATAAATGTTTGTGACGTCAGTTAAAACTGATCTATTGTATGTGACTATACATCACAACATTTATTCTAAGCTTTTTTTCTTTTAATATCATGGCGTTGCCGTTGAAGGACGTGATAGTTAATTTAATTAATGAAACAACTAATAAATCAGTAAAACATAGTTAAAAATCACTTGATGATCATAACAAACATGTGTAATGCACTTAACATTATTTGAATTCGATGCTATCTATTTTCGTGCATTTTTGGCATTAAATTCTATAGTTTAGCAATAGTTTTTTATGGAAAGTGGTCAATGAGATAATGGAGAAGTACCTTTTTTATTATTATTGTTCTGTTTGTTTATTTGAATTATTAAACTAAATTTTTCTAATTATTAAATGAAATGTTTTTCTAATTATTTTGTAGCTGTTTCTGTAATTAAAAGAAGAAAAACTGAATTTTTATGTCTGATTGTCTGAGAATATCAATAATAAAGTTTTAATATTTTGAATGTATTTTGTTTATGTTAATTAATTTGTATTTTAAAAGCTTAAAAAATGGCTATATGGGATCATAATTTTAAAACCAAAACTAATATATTTCTTTCTTAGCAGTTTTTCTATTTTTAAATGCTTGAAGGGGGGGGGGGGGGGGACTGTAAATTTGGCAGTAATGTATTCATATTGATGTATACGTTATGTATTCATATTCATATTAGACTTTATATTTTTGTTGTTGTAGGTTTGGAAGATTCAAACAGGTCAGTGTTTGAGACGTTTTGAAAAAGCTCATGCTAAAGGTGTCACATGTGTGCAGTTTTCTCGGGATAGTAGTCAGTTGATTAGTGCATCATTTGACCAAACCATAAGGTCTGTAAAATTATTATTTTGTTTTATAAATTACTTCATTTTATAGTATTTTCTAAATACTGTAAGACATGCCTTAGACACACAACAGTGGAATTAACAGTTTTATATTTTATGGTATTTAAATTTAATCTGCTTTAGTATAGATTTGCTATAATTGGAGTAACTTGGGTACTATTTAATGCCCATATATTCTGGCATATAATGCACTTTTGGTACCAAAATACACAGGTGCACATTATATGCCATGTATAAAAATTTGTGAAAAGAATGAGCATGAGAATTAACCCCTTAATCGTCACCTTGTAAAATACCTTTGAATGGTTTATTTACAAAAAAGTCTTAAGATTGAATAACCAGTGAATCATTCCAAAGGTTTTGAGGGAATTTAAGCTCACTGGGGGACATGCAATATTGTATGCTCTCACTTCTCATTTGCTCATTTTTCCCCCTTCATGTTAGTACTAGTTGTTATAACTTAATGTTCTTTATTATATTTACATTCTAGGTACCTCATAAAAATTTCTTTGCAAAGCAGGCAGTGTACATAATATGACAAATGTACCTAAAAATAGAAAAAAAAAAAGTATGAAATTGTAGGTGCATGCTATATTGCAGAATATGCAGTATTAAAATGTAAAGTTATAAGCTGTGTAATAACTTGATTTTGAGAGGGTTTTTTTTTTTTTTTTAATCAGTTGAATGTAAAATTTTATTCTGAAAATTTCAAATAAATTCCGTATTGCAGTTTTGCTCATTTTAACTGTGGACATAATGTCTATTTACCTGTTCATTAAACAACTAATTCAAGAGTTTGTGATTATATAAAATGATATAACCTTTTAATTTGCTCATTAGTTAAAAGGAACTATTACCTCTTTTTTTTGCGTGGGGGAATTGCAGCTCTAAATCATGTTGAATATAAATATCACAAACTTTTTTTTTTTTTTTTTTTTTTTTTTTTTTTTTTTTGTATTCTAAGCAAATTGTTAAGGAGAGGGAGGGGGTGGGGGGGAGAGATGTCTGCTACTGTTTTAGTGTGTGGTGTGCTATTATTATAATAGTTTTTAAAAAAAGTGTAGGTTTTTGGGGATAAAATAATTTCTTTTGGTTATTGTGAAAGAAAAGATTTAAATTTCTGAACAAAAATAGTTCTCAATGACTGTCAGTAATTAAGGCATTATGAAACTTTCAGTGTTCAGTAAGAACACATATATGTGTTACTAATTATTGATTATGGTAAAATCTAATTTAAAAATTAAAATTAAAATCCAATTTTTATGTGATTTTTTTTTTTTTTTTTTTTTTTTTTTTTACCTTGTATTTATGCTTTTTTTTCCCCTTTCCCCATAGAGTTCATGGTTTAAAGTCAGGAAAATTGCTGAAGGAATTTAGAGGCCATACATCATTTGTGAATGATGCTATTTTTACTGCTGATGGACATAATATACTGAGTGCTAGTTCAGATGGTACTGTTAAGCTATGGAACATTAAAAGCACTGAATGTATAAGTACATTCAAATCGCTTGGTGGCACTAGTGGTATTGATATAACTGTAAATAGTGTACATGCTCTACCAAAAAATACTGAACACTTTGTTGTCTGCAATCGATCAAATACTGTGTCAATTTTGAACATGCAAGGACAGGTAAATAAAAGATTTACTCTAATAATGAAGTAAACTACTTTAATTACTTTAATATGAAATAATTACTTCGATTACTTACAGAATAAAATAATTTGTGTTATTTTATGAACTGTAAAAGTTACATCCATTATTCATACATTGTAAACCATCTATGTTAATTTGTATAGTAAAACTCCAATTATCCAAACTCCAGTCATTTCAATTGCCAGATATAAGTTTGAATAATTTTAAGTCAACATTTCTCCAGTTTCAGAAATACTGCATTTCTTTATTCTTTTATTCTGAGAAGATCTGAAGAATTCACTTAGAAATTCTAACTAGATTTTTAAGTGCAGTGGGATAGGGGCTGTTAGAGGTAGCGTTGATTTTTGTCAACAGATTAATTAGGATTAAGTGAGAAAAATGGTTCATATTCCCTATTGCTTTTATTCTTTGAAATGTTTTTTGTTCACTCTTTCTTGTTAATAGGACCTAACAAGCACACAATGAATGTATAGAGTAAAACAATTAACTTTGTCGTTCAAGTTCAACTAACAGCTCAGAATGAATGTAAATTCTGAATCGTTTTTGTTTGTTTGTAGGAAAAGCAATCTTATTTTCAACATACATTAGGTTTTCTTTTGCAAAGCAATTAAACAAAAGCAATTTTAGAGTTTTTTTATTTCGCAATAGCTTTTTTTTTTCTTATTCCCTCATCCATACAGATTGTATGCAAAGCACATTAGTTAATTAGAGTTTTGTTTTACATAATATGTGATTTTACTTAATCTAACTATATTCAATGTATATCTATATATATAAAAGCCGTTCTCTGTGTGTATGTCCTTTATACAAATCTCTAATTTTTGGCCAATTTGCACGAAACTCGATGTACATACATTTTAGAATGTGGAAAAGATCACTGCCAACTTTAAAAAATCATCAGACCACTATTTATTCCTTTTTTCTACCAACTTACATAATTTAACATTATAAAAATATCTCTTTTTAAAATTTCTAATTAAATCGTTTCTTTTCTGTTGCCACACCCATGACACAAAAATGTGAAAAAATTAACGATAATGCATGTAATTTTTTTTATTTGCCAATAAAAATTCAGATTTTCTTGCTATATTTTTGCATTTTTTAAATTGACGTTGTTCTTAACAGGAAATGCAATTTCTTTTTATATATAAAATAAAAACTTTAAGAACGTTAAATTAACGCAGTACCTTAATTTGAAAGTTTTTTTAGATTAAAATATCTATTTTTAATACAGACAGTAAAATTTCATGAAAACAATTAAGGAAAAAGAAAATAAAGGCTAGATATGACGTCACATTCTATCAAATCTTTGCAATGTGTAGTCAAAATCACTGTAAAAATAAATGGCTCCTACATTTTGTTTACTACTTCGATTGTATACTACAGCCATATCTTATAGCTATACGTGATAGCTAAGTGTTGTATTTATTTAGATTCAGTAGTTACCTTTTCTGTGATTTATAGTAAAAAGATAAAAGTTAGTTCCCTTTTCAAAAAAATTCTTGGCTGATGTCACGATTTACAATTTATGGAAAATGACATCATTTCATCTAATCATTGTAGATTTAATTTCTATTAATGAAAAATTTAAGTTTACGTTTAAGAGTGATGTTTTATTTAGAGTGGAAACCCTCTTGATCTAATAATCTCTTAATCTTGACTTTAATCAAAGCTTATAACTGATGCATGTATTGTATTTTTTCCCCGTATTGTGAGAAATCGTATATTTCTGTTACGCGTGACAAAGGAAACATGTATTTTAATTTTAAAAGTTAAAAAAATATACTTATTAGATTATTTTGAGTAGTTTGATTTGATACCTGTTAAATTCGTGTTTTATTTTATTTTATATTTGGTGTTTTATTTTCATTTGCCAATTCGGTTATTGAATATTACACGAAAACAAACAAATTCTGAATTATTTACAATGTTTTTGAATAATTGAGTAAATAATTTATAATTGGGTTTCAAGCATATTTTAAAAATATTCATGCTTGAAAATTACTTTAAAATCCATAAAAAATCTGTTAATCCATAAAAAATTTAGATAAATATTACTGAAAGTACTTTTATTTTCTATAAGACGGGTGGAAGAATGGAACGTGCGATGTTTAGAGGTTAAATTGCAGTAAAAAAGAAATTTATTGTTGTGTTAGATTGTTGCCACCGAAAATATGATACCAACGTTACTCATAGACATGTCTTTTTTTATACTATTGCATTAAGAGTAAATGGGTTCAACTTTCGTAATCGGGTTGCATGCGCCTTTAAAATTATCCATGCTTGAAAATTACTTTAAAATCCATTAAAATCAGAAAATTGAGATACGATTTTCAAACAAATTTTATTTGAAAGAACTTTTTTCAATTCGACACTGTAAAAAATGAAATTGTGTTGTGTTTAGAAGTCAGTAAGGGCACAATTTATGGGTTACAATTTATGGGCACTGACATAGTGTTTTTACTTTATAATGTGTATATATACTATATAAACAAGAATTTCACTATATGCTGCGCGATTTGGTGGATTTTTTTTCTTTTTGTTGTTGTTGTTGTTTTTTCTTATTTTTCTCTTGCACCCACCAAAGAAAACGTGTATACGGTTATTAAAGCTCAGGGATTTTACTATGGTTGCAAGACAATAATGTCATGTTTTATGATTGTCTTTTTAATGATTTGTGAATGGGAATGTACAAATTCCAGTTATTGTGAATGCCGTATTATTTCGTTTTAATTTATTTTACCTGGAGGGCTCCTTAAAATTGACACGGGCGAAGCCAGGTAGTTCTGCTAGTTAATAATAATAAAAAAAGATTGTGTGTGTGTATTAGTATCAGTTAGGGAAATCTATCGCATATAGAAGTCTGTAATTGGATGACAGGTATAAATGCACCTGGCTCTCAGATTTTCTATTTTCTTATTAGATATTTTCTTATTTTATACTGAACAGAAAAAAAAGTTTGCTGGCGATTTTCAGATCCTTATAAAAAGCTATCCAAATTCACTCTTTTACCCCATTGTAACAAGTTTTGTCCTCTTTTCAATGAAGTTCATTTGAATTTTTTAATTTTTTCTTCAATTTTTGTTTAAAGAATCACCATTTTACTGAAAAGGATTGATTTTTATCAGGCGATACCTATTGATACCTTAGCCATCCAGTGTTATATTTTATATCCCAGTATGGAGACAGCAAACCCTCGGGAATCACTTATAAATATATTAATAATTTGAGTTTACACGATTTGTTAATGGCAATAAAAAATTATATATTTGTGTTGATGGCTTTGAAGACTCAGGGTTTCTTTTCACATGGTATTACTATTATAACCTTTTCATCGCCAAAAGGGCTGCTGTTGTGACTAGAGTAACTGGACTCATTCTTACGTGAGATACAAGTTATTTAATCTTTTATCTAACATCAGCCTTTTTGTGGCTTGAGGGTGAAAAAAATGAGATAGCAATGGCTTTTATTTCGCCTTTTTAAAAACTAAATAACTCAAGGAATTTTATTATTGTGACCCTTAGGCCAATTTTCTCACATTTAAATTGGAGCGCACCCAGGCTTAATTTTTCTCAGCAGGCTCAGGCCAAGCCTTTTATTTTTATTATTTATTTTATTCTCATTCTCTCTTTCTTTATTTATTCTCAAGATTTAAAGTTCATGATTTATAAATGCAATATCTTCTGAATCAAAACAGCATAATTGATGTTCAAAAATAATGTATTGATATGAAAATATATTTATACTTGCTCAATTTCTTTTTAAAATAAAGTAGAAGAGAGAAAAAAAGTTATATCAAAAATAAAATAAATATTTCAAATATTCTTTTAAATTAAAGTTAGATAAAAAGTAAATAAATAAACATCTTTTGTTAACTATGATGTAATTTTCAACTTAAAACTTTCCTTCATGTACTGTTATCTGTGCTCCATGTATCTTTAAAAAATACTTCAATGCATGAAAATGCATATATTGTTTTAAATATGAAACAATTTTCTTTAGCAAATGCTTTTTGCATGTAATAATTTAAATATTTAAAACTTTTTAGATTTCCAATATCCGTGTGAAAATATATATTTCAATTAAAAATACATTGTTTGGAAATATTCAGGGTTTTTAAATTCTTGGCAACAGTAAATAAATACTGGCTGTTTCAAAACATAAAATTAAATCTGTATTCATATAATAAAATTATAAATTTCAAATTTTTTTAAAAACCTAAAAAAAAAAATAGTCATTTAATGAATGATTGGACCCTCCCCATCACAATCTAATCCAGTAGTTTGCAAAAGATGGTTAAATTGCTATGCATAGTTTTTGAACATATAAAACATTTGTAACTGAACTATCTTGACCAATTTCAACATGAAATAACATTTAAAACAATTTAAAGTCTTCTTCAGCATGTTTATCATACAATTTTTCTATAAAACAACCAGTTTTCATGTTTTTACATACAACAGTTTTGTATGATAGTCTGAGAAAGTGAAAAATACACTATAAATTAAATACTGGCAATATTAGTAACTTTTTATTAGAATAGATAGATTCTTAAACCATATCTTTTAAGTTAAATATATATTGAAGCAACACAATGTATTCTTAATATTTTAATCAAGGTTATAACAAATTTTGATAAACTAAGTAATTTCTATTTTCACAGTATTAACAAATTTAATAAAATTAAGCTATATACAGGATGTCCGGTCTCAACGGTGTCCAATGGCTAATTACTAAACCGTTAGTCATAGACATATAGTTCCAATTACAAAAATGTTTAAAATCAGGTTAAGAAATATTTTAAAAGCGATTTGGGTCAGTAAAAACATTTCTTAAGAAATTACCAAATTTAAATTTTTATACGGTCCCCCGGTCCTATAAGTTATATTTAGTAAAATTTTCCTTTTACACTGACAAGTAATGTGATGTAGCAATCACATTTATTATTTATTTTTTAAATTGTAATGCAGCATTATTATCTCATGTTCTAAACTATTTATTTTCAACGCAAAACATCGTTCAAATCTCATTTTTTCTTTCCTTTTTACTGCATGTAACAGAACCTTTGATTTCAGATTTTCCCCCTCTTCCTGATCTATTTTTAGAACCAGGGTGTGTTGCAAGTGACGTCGACCGCGTCATATTGGGGTGTGTCTTCGCTTGGCGAATTAGAGCTTCATTCTCTCCGTGTAAAGTTTCGTTTCTCTTTTCTCTGTTTTCATACGATTTAATCATAATACGTAAATTTAATTTAGCGAATAGATTTAAATCATTTCTGCATGTAGTTTTGTAAACCCCTTTTATGCAGTATATATATCAATGCAGCCAGTTTTTTAACAGATTTTAAGATTGGATCAGATTTTAAGATTTACGAAAGTATGTATTATTTTTGACAACGTGATTTGTCGTTTGAATTTCGGGCCTTAACGCCTAAATTCAAAGAGCGATGTTCTTCAATAGCTGTATCGCGATATCTAAAAGTTTATCTTCGGTCTCTGGTTCTTTTTAATTTAACGCATATTGGATTTCGGACTTTTTATCATCAAGACCTTCTTTAAAAAATGATTTTAACCAGTAATCATCTTTATCATGGAATTACTTCCAAGTTTTAATCATTCTATGTGGAACGCTCTTCGAATGTGTACAGTGACCTACTTCTCCTAATTGCCTTCCACCTCTCAAGTGAAACAACGAATAAAGAAGATTTTTTATAACTGCTGTCTCTTCAATGTGTCTACTGTTGTCATTTAAGTAAGACTATTCCTTTTATTTTTATTGCAAGTCAACCTTATCATCTTAGCTATACGATCAATCTATTCACGGCATCTCATCAAAATATTAACTTTCGTCACAAGTAATACACAAAAAGTCCCATTATTCTACGATTAAAATTGACCGAGTAATAGCTGTTTAAAGTTGGAGCATATTTTTTGCTGCAAATTGGGGGTCATTCACAAATTTAGTCGAAATATAATTTCGTCAGAAATATTAAAAATGGTTGAGAGTACAATTAACATTATTAATGCAAAATATACAATTTGTAATAAACATTTAAGAAGAATAAAATTAAGAAGAATGATGCTAAATTAACAGTCTCAATTCTTTACAAAATGATACATGCTTTAAGATATTATTAGATTACACTAGCCTGCAAAAGTTGGGTTATGTCATGTTTTTTAACTTTTGATAATTGATTCTTATGTATTCTGTACCGCTGAATCTGAAATTGACCTTCATTTTTAACCATCACATCAGGATTTTTCGAAAATTTCAAAGTTAAAAAGTTCAAAGTTAAAATTGAATCTCCTCTCTCATCTCATCGGACCACTCAGCTATTTAGCTGTAAGAATCCCAGGATAAGCAAAAATATTGAATAAATTATTGAATAAAATAAAATAAAACAAAAAAAGTTTTACATATTGTAATGTGACTCTGGGATATGTAAATTGGAGCAAACATTCAATTGAAAAATTCAAATTGAACCAAAATAAATCCAATTCACATCTCCCAAAACCACACTACGGCCTTAAGGTATAGTGGCGAAGTGAAATGCGTCGTGGTAAAAATTCAAATGTGTCAGATTAAATTAAATTAAATCTGAAAAAGAAAATGTTTAAATATAAACAAGGAATATATTACTCACCCCATGAAGATAAAATGATACTTACACAGTCAAAGAAAAAGACTGTAAATCGCACAATTAAATTTATTATGAGCAAACACTTTAATTACATCATAAACACTTTTAGATCCGGATCTTTTAAATATCAACTAAAGGCATAAATGTAAGATACAATCACTATTATTCTTGAAATTCTCTTGACAGCTACTTGATTTTAAATAACATAGATATTTTAATTAAAGGGGGTTGATGATACATTCCAGATATATTATATTTTTATTTTAACGTTAGTTCCCAAAAGTTCTTGGATAGTTCAAATACTGTTTCACCGTTAATAGTTTCATTATCCAAATAATTTAAAATCAAAAATTCGAGTTACTAATTGTTCATTTCCATAATATGACCTTTCAAGTACGATGTCAAACAGACATTCTACACGATGATTATAGCAATCCAATGGATGATGAGTCAGATAGGTATAATGGTGAGCTTTTAAAGAATATGGACATCTGATTATCTCACTTGAAGGTTAAGATACGCTGAGTCAGATAAGGCAGTTTTTTTTTAGGGAAGGGGAGACATGATTCAAAATACGGCAATTGTCATAACTCTGACGAAATAATTGCCATCACGGTAAAATCAAATGATTATTCTTCATCCAACCAAACCATTTTAAAGTAAGGATGCGTTGAATCCATCAAAATAACTACAATGAGAAGACAGTGCAATTTATCGGTGCATTCTGCCTGGAATCCGAGGAAACAATCATTGCAGTTAAACGACGCGTTCATTAAGAAATTAAGAATCGGAGTGCTTCTAAAAAAACTTTAGGATATACAATGTTACACTCTGATCATTCTTTATTGTTATTTTTATATTGCGCAACACTCAAAGAAATTAAAGCAAAATTGAATTAATCTACAACGTTATTTGTTACGCTCGCCAGGGCCCACGCCCTACGGCGAAGAGAAAAGATGGGATACGTCTATATGGCATGGGATTTCAAATTCAACTCTCTCAAAAATGATTTTCCAAGACGATTTTCGGCAGTTGGGAAAACAGACGTCCAATCCCCGTTCTCCACGAAGTAAGATCCCCTACGAATTCCTAAACTCGGGAGTTCAATAACGCTCTCGCATCCCCAAGCCATCTCAAGAAGAGCTGTTAGAAAAGGAAAAACATGGCCGTCAAAACGCAAGAGTGCGCGTCTTTTAAAAGAGAAAAAAGATTCTAATATATTTTCGTACTTATCTGGTAAAGTTGAAATTCAATTGAGCTGAAATTTTACCAGAGCAATGAGAAAAAATATTAGAATTCAATAAACATTATTCCAAAATAAAATAATTAAAAATAAAGATTTTAGAATTGTAATATTTAAAAACTTAGTAAAATTTGCTGTCAAATTGAAAGATGGTCATTTGAAGTAGTTTATTAAAATTAACAAAATATACAAAATTAAATTTATGTAAATTTAAGAAGGGGGAATGTTATGTAAAGCTTTTACAACATAACACATATGTTTTATAGTATGAGATTTTCGCTATATTTTAACTTACACATTTACGATTTGCAAAAAAATTCTAACGTGATGGTTAAAAATGAAGGTCATTTTCAGATTCAGTGGTAAAATGTACGTAAAAATCAATTATCAAAAGTTAAAAAACACAACCATCTCCTCTACTTTGTAGTATCCGATTTTTGTTATTCTTTAAATTTGACAATTTATGATTTGCGAAACATCCTGACATGATGGTTGAAAATTAATGTAATTTTCTGATTCAGTGCTGAAAAATACATAAAAGTTTAAAAAAAAACAATAATCGCAGTCTTGTATTATCTAATCTAAAACTTTTTCTTAAACTTCTTGGCGGTAATCTATCCGAAATTTTTTGTGTTATCCTGTAAAATAAGTATAAATGGTAACCACCGAAAATCATAATAATATTAGATTGTTATCGGATTTACGCTTGTATATAAAATGTAATCTCGATCGGATATTTAAAAGTGAGTTAAAGTTCGAGTCCAAATTTTGAACTGAAAAAACATACATACGATCGATGAAGTAACATAAAAACTTATAAAAATAATATAATTTTTGTTAAAAGAAATCATAAAAGAAAGTCTCAAATCCTGACAAAATAAAACATATGTTATTTTAGCCAATCTGAAACTTAATAAATGTTAACTTAATCGTAATACTTGTACAATTTTTTTCAAAGCGCAGATACACATGAAATAAGACCTTTTAAGCACTTGGAATGTAACCCCTCAAAGCCAAGCCGAACTCATTTGTTTTCAGAGCAGAAAAGTGGCATAAGTCATGCATTTTTAAAGTTTCATAACTCGCTCAATTTTAGTGTTATATGAATGGGACTTTTTTTGTCTTACTTGTCAGTGGAATAAGAAAATTTTACTAAATATAACTTATAGGACCTGGGGACCGTATAAAAATTTAAATTTCGTAATTTTTTAAGAAATGTTTTTATTGACCCAAATCGCTTTTAAAATATTTCTTTACTTGATCTAAAACATTTTTGTAATTGGAACTATATGTCTATGACTAACGGTTTAGGAATTAGCCATTGGACACCGTTGAGACCGGACACCCTGTATAGAAAATGATTTTTAACTAATGAAAAAATCAGAACCTGAAAACTTTTCTGCTTGTAAAGGCTTTTAATTTTCTGAATTTTAAAGCTCACAAACAAGGTCTGCATAAGCGCATACTCAGAAAAATTTTTAAAAAATTACTGAATAATCTTCTTATGTGGATACATTTCTGTCAGAACCTTGATATAGCGTCCTTAAAAAAATAATGAACATTTCGAGGGGTTTTGGCGATTTATCGCTTGTTGGTGACAAAAATTTTTAAAAATGCTTTTTTATGATAGCTACTCTTTAGGGTAAAAAAAAAAAAAAAATTTACTCCTCAATACGAAACTAGTTTTAGTAAGTTTAACTTAAATAAATACATTTTTATGTTTTGTCATATACAGTTATATGTGTATATAATGAAATTTAACGATTGTAATTATATAGTTCAGAACAAAATTTAAATGGATTAAAATTGCTTCAAACTCAAAATTAAAGTCCAATTCTGAGCACTGGCAATTCAACTTCGATATTGTTAATTTTGGAGACAATAAGAGAAAAATATTGTTGTCATGGAAACAATGGCTTAATCCGTATTGAAGTATTTAACAACAGCATTCTTGATGAGGCTGTTACTTTTAAAATACACTTAAAACTTATCCAGCCATTTGAAACCATGTAAAATTAAATAAGTGCAGCAAGTCACGACTTATTTATAATTATACAGGCTTATAGGAAAAATAATAAAATATTTCATCGTTTAAATATAAATTCATCAAGTAATGCACATTTAAACACTTATTTAACAAGCAATTTCCAAATGCATTTAAATCTTTTGCATTTGGTGAGGAAAGATATTGCTTGCCAAATCGCATGAAATGTTCGTCTTTTCGCACCAAATACTCGAAAGTATTTTATTTTTTTACAAATTTTCAATTGGGATTCTGACATTAAATTTGACTGATCCTTTATAATGTACATGAATAATTTCATTAGCATTTTTTTTTTTTTTTTTTTCAAAATATTTTGAGTATGCACTTTAAGGAGACCTTCCTTGTGAGTTCATAAATTACTAAAAAATTATAAAATGATAGAGAAGAAAGTTTTATTTTGTATGATTTTTTAAGATTGATTTTTTTGCATTGTTTGGAACTGACTGTACTACAACTGCCTCTGACCAATCAAAATTAATTTTTTTTTTTAATTCTAAAGGATCTTAAGTTTTATGCCAATTTAATACTACAACGTTTTTTATTATTATTATGGTCTGAATAATTTATCCTCAGAGGAATTGTTTTATATTTGCTTTTTATCTGTGTAATTAAAAAAAATAAATAAATAAAATAAATAAAAAATACTGGCTGTGCTACAATTGCCTCTGACCAATCAAAATTAATTTTTTAATTCTAAAGGATCTTAAGTTTTATGCTAATTTAATACTACAATGTTTATTATTATTGTGGTCTGAATAATTTGTTATCCTCAGAAGAATTGTTTTATATTTGCTTTTTTTTCTCTGTGTAATAGTAATAATAATAATTAATAAATACAGTGAGTTTTAAAACTGAACTGTTTAAATCTCTAAATGTCAAAAGTAAAATAGAAGCCTGCTGTGTTTATTATTAAGAGAACTGAAGTTGAATTTTTTATATTTTGATTTATCTTATATACAAAAACCTTTTTGCTTACAGGAAAAAATAATGTATTTTGAAATTATTTTAAATTTAACGTTAGTGATATTCCAATATTATTTTCTTCACCTTCAAACGTAGATTGTCAGAAGTTTCTCCAGTGGTAAAAGAGAAGGAGGTGATTTTGTATGCTGTACTGTTTCTCCCAGAGGTGAATGGATATATTGTGTTGGTGAAGACTTTGTTTTATATTGTTTTTCCACTTCCTCGGGAAAACTGGAGAGAACTTTAACTGTGAGTTAAAACTTATAACATTCTTTTATTTAGTAATGTAACTATGAAAAATTGCTAAAATATCTAAATTTTATTGCGGATGCACATTTTAATTTTATAGTTCAAAAACGTCTCAGTTTCTTATTTATTTTAAATATTATAAATTTTATTAATTCCTTTAATATCAAATTGATCTCAATAAATTCTGTCATAAATCTTCTTATGGGGGAAAAATGTCTAGAATTCATACTGTTGTTGACAAATGAAGAGATAAAATCTGTTTTCGCCAAATAAAATATTTCAATAATATCTCAAAGATGCGAATATTCCTGATTTTGATTAAAGATTCGAGATATTAAGTTTCACCTTTTCCAATAAGTTGCATAACATATTCATGCTCCCCCCCCCCCCCCTCCCTTAAGAAAAAAAAAAATCCAACTCATTTTGACAAAGCT
Source organism: Maratus speciosus (assembly GCA_963932465.1). Taxonomy (NCBI): domain Eukaryota; kingdom Metazoa; phylum Arthropoda; class Arachnida; order Araneae; family Salticidae; genus Maratus; species Maratus speciosus. The sequence goes on from OZ010792.1 coordinate 531,643,598, forward strand.
CCAAATTTTCGACTGACTCCTGCCTATAGTATCAAATATTCTTCCAACTTTTTATTATTTATATGAAAAATTAATTTTTGCCAATAATATCTGTTTCTGAGGTGACTGTCTTAAACTCTTCTTCATCCACAGCCTAAATACTCACTTTCCTGATATAGGGGAAAATCAAGTGATTTTTAATTTTTATTGCAATGGGAAAAGAATGATAATATTCAGGCTAATGTCAGACGAACGTCTTTTTGCATGCTTTTTTTGCTCTTACACCTTCGCTAGCATATGTAGGGATGGTGTAAGAGAGAAAAAAGCATGCAAAAAGACTTTCATCTGACATTAGCCTTAGTACTAATAAACCCATTGAATTCACTCTTATTGATAATTACTGTTTACTGAAAATAAGACAGAAAATTTGAGCCTTCATTGTTTATTTTGTCACCTTTATAAAATAATAATTAATGAAAAGAAAAAATATATATAGATAGATATATATATATATATAATTTTTTTTGGCTGCTTGTCCTGATTTATTCTTAAGAAAATTAATGATCTGACATTGGATGTGATGTCATGACTTTCTGACAAGGAGAGGACCAACCTTGGTAATCACAGATTTTGATTATTTTAATATATGTTGTAGGGTAGAGATCCCTTAGTCTCAGGTTCAACGGATTTTATAAAACGCTCCTTAGTTTTTGAGAGACCGGGGGGGTCTAATATTAGTACACAACTTAAATACTTACTTTGTAACAAAAAGAATAGGTTGGTCGTAGCTCAGTCAGTACGGCGTTTGCTGGCTGAACCGCGACCCCGGGTTCGATACTGAAAGCGCTACATTTGTTTTTCTCATTTTTTGTTTTATAAGTATACTTGTAATTATAATTTAATAATCTCAATTAGGCCTGGGCCTTAAATCGATTTAACTCTTAAATCGATTTAAAGCTTACATCGGAAATCCGATTTAACCATTGGTCTTAAATCGATTTAAGCTAAAATCGGAAATCGCGATTTAGCCAATGTCTTAAATCGCAATTTAGCCATTATCTTAAATCGCGATTTAGCCATTGGCTTTAAATCAATTTAAAACAAAATACTGATTCAGAGCTAACATCGGAAAACCGATTTATCTACTTTGATGTATCTACCACTTACATACCAAGCTGGTGTTAAATCGATTTAGGAGGATCCGATTTAAGCAAACATCGCAAGCCTCAATGCTTTCCGATTTAAGACAAGCAAGGCAAGCTGGTGTTAAATCAATTTAGGACGATCCGATTTAAGCAAACATCGCAAGCCTCCATGCTTTCCGATTTAAGAAAAAGACGATTTAATGAAAACAAGGCAAGCTGGTGTTAAATCGATTTAGCAGGATCCAATTTAAGAAAAAGGCGATTTAAGTAAGAACTGATATTTATTTATTTATTTTGTAAACAAGATTCAGAGTTTACGAGATTGGAATGTGTATTTTTCAGAAATTAAGAGCTTATATAGTGGAAAGTTGAAAGGAAAAAGTAATGTTTAAATCTTAAAATCCAAATTCATCGAATTTCAATTTATATGCTAATGCAATCTTTTGATGATAAATTAAGTTTTCACATATTTGAGTAATATTGCAATATGTATTTTTTATTTTCCAATATTCTGTAATTAATTAAAATGTTTTAAAGTAGAATCTTGCATTGTTTCAAAAGATTGTTTCCTGAAATTCATTCAGCATTTATATGATTAAAAATAATAATAATAAAGTTTTATATTCAAAATCCAAACTCATCGACTTGCAGTTTATACTTTTATGCATTCTTATGATGAAAAATTCATTTTTTACATGTTTTAGTAATATTTTAACATTTATTTTTTATTTTCTATTATTTTGTAATTAATGAAATTATTTTAAAGGTATAGTCATGCATTGTTTTGTGTATCACTATTTGGCCGTGATCCACATGAAATATTTTTCTTTTACTACTAATATTTTTTTCCTGAAATTGATTGAGTATTTATGGTTGGAAAAAAAAGAATAAAGTTTCATATTTAAAATCCAAATTCATCGAATTTCAGTTTTTATTTTTATGCATTCTTTTAATGAAACATTCATTTTTCACATGTTTGGGTAATATTTTAATACATATTCTTTATTTTTTATTATTCATTAAAATATTTTAAAATAGTCATGCATCAGATTTCACATCCGATTTCAATGCCAGTCACATGGATCGAGTATCTTGCTAAAATTGATTCACTATTTATATCCAAATTCATCCATTTTTAGTTTATATTTTTATGCATTATTTTCATGAAAAATTAATTTTCATATGTTTAGGTATTATGGGAATATTTTAGTTTTAATTTATTATTATTTTGTAATTAATTAAAAATACTTTAATAAAGTTCTGTAATGAGTCAAGTAACTTTATTTTTACAGCAGAATGAGGGAGGGCTGGAGGAGGCATTCATTAGATTTTTCTGCAGATCTGCGATTTTTTGCTTTTTTGACATTTTGTTATCATTAAAAAGAGATATATTTTAAGATTATATTTTATTACTAATCTTAAAGGATGGCAACAACCACGAAAAAATCAGCAATTTCAGTGATGTGCTCCAAGGGTCACACTTTCAATCCTTCTCCATCCGCTATATAAATGTCAGCATATATGTTAAACAAATCTTATTTTAATCTAAAAGTTAAAAAGATATAAAGGTGCACCTTATTTCTCATATCTCCCCCCCCCCTTTTTTAGGTGCGTTCGTAATTATATAAATACGTAGCACCTATAGTCGTCGTTCAGTCCGTCCGTCTGTCCGTCCGTCTGTCCGTCTGTCCGCATGTAACAGAGCAAGAACTACCCAACCGAGTGGTCTGAAATTTCAAATATATGATTGTTGCAAAATTTTGTCGAGCCATTTCAAATTTTATGAAAATCGGATGTATAGTTTAATTACAGGGACAGTCAAAAGTTTTTCTTTACATTACGGCCAATGGGAAAAATTATTGCAAGTGCATTTTAATGATATTAGAGCCTTCCGAATGATCTGAAATTTTAAAGATATAACTGTTGCAAAATTTTGTCGAGCCATTTCAAATTTTAGGAAAATCGGATGTATAATTTAATTACAGGGTCAGTCAAAAGTTTTTCTTTACATTACGGCCAATGGGAAAAATTATTGCAAGTGCATTTTAATGATATTACAGCCTTCCGAATGGTCTGGAATTTTAAATATATAATTGTTGCAAAATTTTGTTGAGCTATTTCAAATTTTAGGAAAATCGGATGTATAGTTTAATTACAGGGACACTCAAAAGTGTTTCGTTACATTACGGGGAATGGGAAAAAATTATTGGAAGTGCATTTTAATGATGTATCAGACTATGCGCTTTATGAAGTGCAAAAAATTATACATTAAGTACAATATGAGGTGCAAAAAATAATTATAAAACTAGTTATAGTACGAACGCACCTCATTTGCCACGTTTGACGAGCAATTTCCAACTTGTTTTTACTACTTTTCTCATCATGGTAAATGAATAGTTAAATTCATCATTGAAGTCTTTTAACATGCTTCTGTTTTACCTCAGTAACTTTTTAAATCTGTGTCTGTAAAAAAAAAAAAAAAAGTGTATGTAGGCTGTTAGCAATGAAGTGCTATTTGAGTGGGCTAAGGGAAGCCCCCCCCCCCCCCTTAAGGAATTTAGATTGTAGCATGCATAACAAGTCAGACACACACACACAAAAAAAAAATCATTTTCTTTTATATTACTTCTTATAGAATGAGTTTATAAAATGTATTACAATAGGTCACTAATTTTTAAAATGGAAAAAAAAAAGCTAGTGTTTTGGCACATTCAAAGCTTTTTTATGTGTAAAATATACCTCTTTTTAAAATTATTTGACAAATTAAAAGCTAAGTATACTAAATAATACAGGAGGGGGGGGGGGGGGAATATAAAGATCGTATTTTGTTACTAAAAATTATAAAATAGGCTTCCATATTCTAAAATGTAAAATCGGTGTTAAATCGCGATGTTGGACGAATGATAAATCGATTTAAGAAATTTCTACATCGCCCAGTCCTAATCTCAATTAAAAATTTTAATATCGTACATTAATTATAATGTTAACAAATTTAAATTTAAATTTATCATTTTTTATTTTGAACTATTATTTATCATCCTTTAAAGAGATTTAAAAAGAAATTGGATCTATTATTGAATAATAAAAATTCCAAAATCATTACAAAATCTGTTGTGGTGCCATCTAGTTATGATAAAATAAAACATATTCAAATAAAATAAAAATAAAAGAAGAAAAAGGGGAAAGCAAAATAACTGAAAGCGCAAGCATAGGTATTACAAATTTAAAAATCCTTAATATGCAAAAAATCGGTTGTAATTTAATTCTGATGCTAATTTTTAATATAATTATGCTTGTTACTTTAAAAACAGAGTAATAGTATCATCGTATTGGCTTCCCTTGTTAAAGCAATGCATAAATGGTATTTCTTAAAAATCACAAATTGATACAATTGTTCAATATCATTGCATCGATAAAGAATATAGGAAATGCATTTTAAAAGTGATTTTTAAAAAAATTATCAGTTTTATGATGTTTTATACAACTATTAGTTAAAAGTAAAAAATTAAATAGGTTAAAATTATAATTGATATACAATATTATAAATTTTAATTGACGATGGGATTATTAAGTTATAATTACAATTATATTTATAAAACAAAAAATGAGAAAAACAAATGTAGCACATTCAGGTATCGAGCCTGAGCCCGCAGATCAGCCAGCGAACACCATACCAACTGAGCTACAACCAACTTATCCATTTTGTTACAAAGTAAGTATTTAAGTGGTGTACTAATATTAGACCCCCGGTTTCTCAAGAACTAAGGAGCATTGTATGAAATCCGTTGAACCTGAGACTAAAGGGTCTCTACCCTACAACATATATTAAAATAATCAAAATCTGTGATTACCAAGGTTGGCCCTCTCCTTGTGTGTTCAATCTGTACTAACCCACAACATTATCTTTAAGCTAAAAATATATGAACTACATAACGTTTAAAAATATATCAGTTTTATTTTATAGTTTTTATAGTGATTTTTAGATAGAAAGTTTAATTTTTTTTAACTTAAATTATCAGAAAGATTGTAAAATTTATTGTCGAACTACTTAAAAGAATGTAAAAATAAGCAATAAATATTTATTTAATTTAATGTGGTTCTTGTGTGTAAAGATGGAATTTTGTAATTGACTTTTCACCCACTTCCTTATATGCTGTAAGAAATATGTACACAGATATATTTCCAATGACAATACAACATTTTAATATTTTTAGAACTAAATTATAAATTAATAAAATAATTTTAGGGCATTTTCCATTAGTTGTGTGCAGGCCATAAATCAGAAAATATTCATATTCAAGGCTGGAGTAGCACAGTTGAAGTTTATTCCATCAGAGCGAAAAAGGTCCAGACCAGGAATCAAACCTGGATACTTGGCGGGCCGTGCCAATGCTTTACCTCTTAAGCTATCCAGACGATACCTGGCTGACATAATTCACTCTTATTTGCTGGACATGGCTACGAACTGCAGCTCTAGTTTCATTCATCCCAGCTATAACTATAGCATTTACATGATGAAAGTGTGTTTGAACACGGAAACTCCTGTATACCACATAATTAGGTCATAATGAAGAGAACGAATATTTTTTCCAACTGGATTAAATCATATTCAAGACTGGAGTAGCACAGTTAAAGTTTATTCCAGCAGAGCGAAAAATGTCCAGACCAGGAATCGAACATGGATATTTGGCATGCTGTGCCAATGCTTTACAACTCTTAACCCTTAAATGCCGGGTGTTGCTTTTTGGCAACATACCCGATTTAGGCTCTAAAATACTATTAGAATAATATTGAAGCTAGAATACCTAATGTTGACAGTAAAATACATTCTGAAAATATTATTAAATCGATTTTGAACATGTAGATGGCAACACTTGTGCTGTTTAAGAATAAAGATAGATTTATTTTTTTAATTGTTGCTACTTGTTCTTTTTGTTTTGTTTGGAAGCTTGCGAGATACCCTATTTTGTTCTGCAGTGAGCAAGTAAAATTTATTTCTTATTATAGTTCCTAAAATTCTTGTGTGTTTAATATTATAGAGTTTTATCAAGGAAAATTATTTTTTCAATTAAAGACCAGTATTGCCGATTAGTAACAAACTGTTTTTTAGCGGTAAACCATACTTAAAACAAAATATGATTTTTTTAAAAGTATTTTTGCCATGATTAATAAATGACAGTTGAAAAACATTATTACAATGATTTTTGAAAAATCAGGCATTTAAGGGTTAAGGGTGCTGGTCACTCAGCTTCCGATTTCCCCTCACTAATGTAAAGTCTATGGACATTTGATGCATTCATAAATTTAAAATATCTCCTCGGGATATTAATATTTTTAACTTCTATTTTTTGTGTACACTTCCTAAAATATGTCTGTTTTTTTTCTTAGTTCTCAAAATATTTCTAAAGTATAGACAACTTTATATGAAGTGTTAAAATCTTACTCACAGTTTGCCCGCTTTTAACAAATAAAATATTAAATTCAGCATAGATTTTAGAAATATTTTGAAAACTAAGAAAAAAAGAGGCATCCTTTAAGAAGAGTACACAAAAAAGATTTTAAAAATACAGTGGAACCTGGTTAAGACGCTCACGGTTAATATGCGATCCCGCTTAATACGCAGATTTTTTCCGATCCTTTGAACATCGCCCATAAGGCTAATGCAAAAATATCACGTTTAATATGTGAACAGTTAATGTGATCTGGCTTAATACGCGAGAGATTTTTGGTCTTTTCAGACAAAAAATCATGCTTAAGGTACAAGTTCATTGAACAAGATGCGAATTCCTTCTCACTTCTCCAGTATTGCCAATTTACCGAATTTTGTATGTGCAAATAAAAAACACTTTTTCCGAATAGTAAAATTTGCATTATTTAATAACAGATTAATTAAGGCGAACATTACTAATCGGAAACATTAGTAGATATTTGAATTTAAAAAACCCATTAAATTAGCAATACTGCAATTCTTCTTTGATACCGCGTACTAACATTCTTTGTCTCTTGCTTAGTGTATGTTTTTACTGCAGCACAGAGTGATAGACGAATTCAGGTTACTGAGATACGTCATAAAATAATTATCATTAAAGATGATTATATCTATTGTCAGTAAGGTTTTAAATGTATGTTATATCTCTACTTTGTTTTACAATACATATTATAGGCAAAAAAATACTGATAAAGATTAAATAAATATGACTGCGGTTGTTTAATTCTTTTATGTTTTCTTTACTTTTTACTATGATAACAATCATTTTTTGCATAAAGACGAGTAAGGATAGTTTTTTTTTATAATGGAAAGATCAGATTATAATGGTACTCATTATCACAAATATTAAATATGATTTTAACAACTAAATTATTTTTCAAAAGTTTAATTTTTTTTTTTAATCTCTGTTAAAAAAAATTAGTCTAGCTGAAAATTAATTTTTCATTTTTGGTCGTAAAGTATTGATCCGCAATAAAACCATTTAAGTTATTTTTTTATTTTCAATTATTATTCCAACCGATCGTATATAAAGAATAATGAGTTACAATACAATTGAATAATACAATTAAAATTTAATCTAAATATACCTAAAAGATATAATTTTCGACTGTAAACATATAAATGAAAGCTCTAAAGTTCATTTAGACGATTAGATGTGTAAATAAGCTCAGTTCATGCAACATTATACAAATCATGTTTAATACGTGAACCCGCTTAATACACAACTTTTGCCCACTCCCTTGAAAAGTGTCTTAACTGGGTTCGACTGTATTAATTCCCCGAGAAGATACTTTAAATATACGAATACATCAGATGTCCATAGACTTAACATTGCGGAGAAGAATTCCGAAGCTTAGTGACCAGCCCCCTTAAGCTATCCAGACGATACCTGGCTGACATAATTCACTCTTATTTGTTGGACATGGCTATGAACTGCAGTGCTAGTTTCATTCATCCCAGCTATAACTATAGCATTTACATGATGAAAGTGTGTTTGAACATGGAAACTCCTGTATACTACGTAATTAGGTCATAATGAAGAGAACGAATATTTTTTCCAACTGGATTAAATCAAATTCAAGGCTGGAGTAGCACAGTTGAAGTTTATTCCATCAGAGTGAAAAATGTCCAGACCAGGAATTGATCCTGGTCTGGACATTTTTCACTCTGATGGAATAAACTTCAACTGTGCTACTCCAGCCTTGAATATGATTTAATCCAGTTTGAAAAAAAATGTATTTTCATTCTTTTCATTATGACCAGAAAATATTCTTTATGGTTACAACTGTGTATGAGATGTGCCAAATTACACTCGCTAAAATATGTCAATTGGCTATTATAAAACTGCAACAGTGAAATACTTTAAATGCCAAAAAGTAGAAAATAAAATAAGGATAAAAAATAAAGAGCATAATAATTAAATTATGATTGTATATTTGAAAAAAATTCAAAAGTCCTGAATTGATAGTTTAAATAATGCTATCTTTTCTTTTCTTTTTTTTTTTTTTTTCCTTTCTTGTTGCCATACCTTAAAAAAGAAACACAGCAAAACTTATAATTTGTTTTTAAATCACTATTTTATACTTTTTATTTTCTTTCTTGTTGCCATACCTTAAAAAAAGAAATACAGCAAAACTTGTAATTTTTTTTTTTTAATTCACTATTTCATACTTTTTACCGAGTGTAAATCAAAGCAGTGGATTTTTTATAATTGAGGCCCACATCAAATTATTATATTGTAATGGGAATTTTTTGGAAGAAAATGTAAAATACAGAAAGGTTTTTTAGATTATTCATTATTTTTTTTTTTTTTTTTTTTAGGGAAACTTGGAGTAAGAAAAAATGATTATTTATTCTATAATAGTAATATAATTATATAAGGTTTTAATGAATGATTAATTGAGATTAAAAAAGTATATAAGAGTTTCAAGTTTGTATAAATAGTTTTTAAATACAGAGAAAACATTCTTGGGCATATTCTATAATAATAGACAATAAAGTCCAAGTTGGCAAACAAATACAGGTAGAATTTTAATGGATTTGTTATGAAATCGTCGTCATTTAAAAATGAAAGATTTTAACATCTTTCATTGGTATGTATTTCTCAGATTTGGGACCAAAAAGTGCTCATATACTTTTTATTGCTTTGTTTAGTGCATATTTCTTAACCTAATATAGAATAAATGCTTCATTCACCCTGAACTATTTTCCTGATGTACTGTCACTTTTTATATTAACAGAGAGAGAATACAGGGTGTCTACAAATTAGTTGGGCAATTTTGTAAGTTAAGAACTTCTGAAATATTAAATGAAATTAACTAGTTGAAAGTCAGACTAGTAGTAATATTGCCGAAGTTTATTCATAGATGGCGTTAGGTGTCATAACTGACGCTATCGCTTAGTGAGCCTAGGTGTTATTCAATGGCCACCACAATCACAAGATCTTTCACTGCTTGATTTCGGTGTATGGGGTTTTATAAAGGGATCAACGGAAACATGCTGACAAATTTGCGGCAAGAAATGATTTACCGGTGGGACATTTGCACATTTGTGATAATGGTGAACTTGAACTATATTTCTATCTTACAACAATATGTACTTTTTATTTTTTTTTTTCTGTCGATTCCATTCAATAAATCATTCTTTTTGTCCAACTAATTTGTTGATACCCTGTATTATAAAATGCTCCTTGTAATTGTTATTTTTCTAAACATTGTGAATATAAATAAATCAGCACAAATTTCATCACAAGGCTGATGAAAACGCATTAGGTAATTAAATTTAAATGTAATATCACCTTGCACACAGTGCAGTAGAAAAGAAAAAGTAGCAAGAGAATAGAGAATTTGTTTCTAAAACCCTAGTTTAAATATTGTAAAATAAAAGTTGAGACACATGGAGTGAAATTAAAAATTTCATTAATTTAAATTATCTGATATTATAGGGAAGGTGGGGGATGAATGGGACATTTTCACAAAAATATTTTTTTATTTAAGTTACTATCAATATTATATATCACATTTCATACATTAGGTATTTGCCAACATATATGAACAATATTTATTCTAGATTGATTTATTCATAAAAATATTATGAAATCAAAAAAATGTTCCTCCCTGTCCCAATCATCCCCACAGCAGGGATGAATGGGACACTAATAGGGATGGATGGGACACAAAGATTTTCCTCCCTGTATTCAATTTTACCAAATTAAAATTTATAATTATAACCTTATATGAAAATTATATTTGTAATGTATGATTTTACAGCACGAATAGATATGTTTTTTTTTTTTCAATAACTTCTTTTATTGCAGTTTTAACTTTTAATGCGGACTTCGGCTATCAACCTGTTCCTTTTTTCCACGTATGAGGCATTTTAGATTTGAAATGAAAGTGCAAAATGTCTTTTAAATATAGCATAGCTAATAATTTTCAATCATAACTTATTAATTAATATTAATTAAATGTATCGTAGAAACATGCAGAACGGAAATTATTGTGTCGATCAGAAAGTCATGTCGTGTTGGGAGAATCAATTCGTACCGGAAAACTCTGCCCGATAATTATTAGACATTAGATATCAGAATCAATGTCTAATAATTAAATGATTGAATTTTCCAGTACGAATTGATTTTCCCAACACGACCGGACTTTCCGATTGACCCAATTTGTTAGGGGTGGGGATTTATTTGTGCAGCATTTCAAAATTCAATATAATTTCCCCCATTTGATCAATACACATATACTATTTTTATCAATTTTATCAATTTTGATTAAGTTTTAGTACCAATTTTTTGATAATCCATTAATAATTATTACAATACAATAAGTAACAGAAATTTTAAACAATAACAACTCATATAATACTATTTAATACTATTAATTGACGTAAATTATTGATTTATCATCCTATATAATACTATTTAATTAATAAATAAAATTTTCAACATCTCTAGGGAGGAGTGAGAATGTCCCATTCATCCCCATTTGAAATGTCCCAATCATCCCCATGATGCATAATATCCCTTCTCAGCCATTTACCTCAAAAATTATTTTGTCACAATGGTTACTATTCATTCATTTTAATTATTGATATTGAACCTTAAAATAAATAACTACAACATAGCTTAATTTTTTATATTGTATAAGATATTTCACATCTTCAAATGTAAAAAAAAACTTACTTTTTAGCAGAGATTTCAGAAAATGCAACTTTGAAGGAAAATGAAAACAGCAATGTGGTCCTATTTTTAGTTCTGAAGCACACTGTGGTAGAGGTATATGGGGTTAGGAAGCAATTTAAAATAAATGTTTATTGCCTGAAATATTGAGAATGTCCCATACATCCCTTGTCCCATACATCCCCTAGCTCCCCTACATGCAAAAATTAGGAGAATCTTTGTCTTTTACCGAAATTTTCTTTCAAAAGTAGGGTGCAAGAATGGAAGGTGTGAGGTCATAAATTGCACGAGTAAATATGGCATTTTAGTTTTCTGATAAAACCATTTTATAGACAGATTTCCTGTTTTAGTTCATTTATTTTTAGAAAATGGCACTAAATTTGCAACTGATGTAAAAGAAATTGTAAAAAATGAAATTGCAACAAAATCATCCTTTGAAGCAGGAAACAAATTATCATTCAGGACACAATTAAATATTTGCCACACACATGCAAAAAGAAAGCTGTTTATAAAAATGTGCCAAACCATGCTTGCTAAAATACGGCAATTGATTTCAGGCTCTGATCTGCAAATTACACCTGGTGTACAAACATTTTCAATACATCATTGATGACATTAAGTTGAATACTACAGAAATCGACATGCAATATTTGAGGAATCTTTTTGTGATCTAAATGTTGTTTTATATACTTAAGCTGCATTGCACCAATTCCGAATACTTCCAATGCCTAGTAAAACTTTGTAGAAATTTATCAGTCGGTGGAAATGATGTTTAATAAAAAACATAAATTTGACACAATGTACAATAATTGTATTGAACTAATTTGCCATTCCAATTATAATTTTATATGTTCTAAGATTTAAGGTTCTGTCATTTCATTTTAACAAAGATTCCAATAATAAGATTTTAAAAAAAAAGTTTTAATACTAATTTTTTTCTATATAGTACAATAATTTGATACTTATGAATGGGAAGTGACTGGAAATTGCATATGTTATAAGTTTATTATTATAATAACAAATTGAAGTTTTATTAATTTAAATTATGTTGTTATATTTTGTTTTATTAATTGAAATTCGATTATTTTTTTTTGCTTTAATATAAAAAATATATATATATGCATTTTTGTAAATAAATGTCATTTTTGCATTTCAAACTTTAATTTAATGATTCTAAATTGAATGCACTGTTAGAAAAATATTTAGTTTCTTGTTCACTTTCTGTGGCAACAGGATATGTAAAAAAAAAAAGCATTTTATATGAAAGGTATCCTGTTTTCGGCATTCAAATAATGAAATTTTGAAAGTTATTAAAAATCTGCATACTTAGACTATTTTTTTCCCCATCTTATTTATGTCCTTTTCTTTGTTATAATCCACTTATGCACAAAGTTTAACAGATATTAATTCAGCTATTTTAGCAAATTTGAGCTGAGAAATCTTAAAATCTGTGATGTCTGGGCAAATCACTCATATTGGCTATGACAGAATCTATTACATTTTTATTTATCAGATTGAAGTTTGTAATGTAATTCATTATTTTTGTAAATTTTTCTTTCTTTAATTTATATTATTCATTACTTAAAATTTTATAGGTCCATGAAAAAGAAGTCATTGGCATATGTCATCACCCTCATCAAAATCTTATCAGTACATACAGTGAAGATGGTTTATTGAAATTGTGGAAACCATAATTTTAACACTGCATTTCATATATTGTGTATATTAACTATGTATCTTACATTAAATTCATTTGTTTTTTTAATTGTGATATGTTTCTTTCTTTGACACTCAAGTACAATTCCAAACCTAATATTCAATTCGTGATCAGAGGCGTAGCTACAGATATTTTTTCGGGAGGGGGGGGGGGGGGGGATTAAAAAATTTCCCAAATTATAATCCAAAAATTTCCCAACTTGAAACAAGTTGCTCTTTTTTCCAACTCAAATGATATGTGCAATGTGTACTTAATGATAACGCTACTTATACGTTAAAAAAAAAAAATACTTTCCAAGAAAAAATACTGAAACTAAAAACATAAAAATTATAATTATTGGTTTATTTAATGAAAGATTTTGTCGTCTGTTGTGTACGAGTCATAATCGTACTTCATATTATAATAGCCTCATATTTTGAGATTTTTGAGAAAGGAACAAAGTTTTGGAGGAAATAGATTAGAGAACTGTTGACGGACAACAGTAGAGAAATTCAGGTCTGGTAGATGTATGATAATTCCGTAGCACAGAGCAAATTAAGTCTGACTGTTTTTTGTATTTCTTTTGATAATTTAACTAGTTTACTGTTACAGAACTCAGAAAAGTAGTCATCAAAACAATAAAAAAAATCTTTTTTTTTTTACTATTATTTAAAAAAAAAAAAGAGAAAGTGTTCATATATTGGAGGGAGACGCTCCCCCCCATAACCCCCCATCGCGACGCCTCTGTTTGTGATTTTTCAAATAACAATCTATTTATACAATATGCTAGGGTGACGATACCGAGTCGCATTCATCCTCAGGAAATAAACAAAAACTTTCGTGCATCGAATATTTGAACTTTTGTAGTAGTAATATGCATTTGGCATCATTTGCCTATGAACCAATGAAAATAGTTTTTAATTTAAAAGCAAAGTCTTAGAAAACTCAACTCTATTTTTGGTACTTTTATGTTATTTGGAAGCAAATTTCGCCAATGATGGTTTTTTTTTTCGGCAATAGTAGATCAACATTCCGTCATTTTTGAAGGGGATTATATACTAGTTTATCTAATATTATTGCTCTTTTTGATACAATAATTAAATAGTGTAATCTCTTAGAAATGGTAATTTATGTAGAAATATGTTTCCAAATAAAAATGATCGATTTTTTAAAAAATACATACCTATATATTACAATTTAAAAAAATGTCTGTGAGTAGTAACGCTGTTGTCATATTAACAGTAGAAAGGGCTTAACCATAAGTTTTGCTTGTATCAAAAATTTATTAACTTCTAAATATTGTACAATTTCAATTTTTATATCTTCAAATAAAAAAAATTACTTTCAAATGCAATTTGTTAGAAAACTATCTCAATCTAGTGGTTTTTTATGGTTTTTAAATTTTTCACGCATGAATATTTTCAAATCTGCATGCAACCCAGTTATGGAAGATTAACCCATTTGCATTTAAAACAGTGTAAATAATCCAGCATTTCTTTGTTTCTGTGTAATATTCCATAACTAAATTGCCAAATGATTTAAAACTTCAGAAATAAATAAGTAAATCACAAATTTAACAAATATGTAATCGAACTATGGACTTAAACACAGAAATAATCAGAGTCAAACTATGTGTTTCAGTATCAAGACAAATTTGTTTTATACAGCAAAATTTTAAATACAAAATAATTTTTTAATTGAAATTTTTTAATGTAATTGTGAACTTGTCTGCTTGTTCATTCCCTAACCTGTTGTGCAGTTGAAACTGGAGTATCACCAGACTAGAAAAGATTCTCTTTAATCCTTTGAGGTACAAGTAATTGTATTTTTGTAATGTGGAATTAACACCAGTATTTTCTGAATTTTATTTCAAAACAGGGGAAAGCAATTTTATAACATTTCACCTTCATAGTTATAAAACTTTTTATAGAAATTTTCAGAAAAACAAACCTTTCACAAAATGCTTCTAAAAACAAATTTCATTTATACAGTAAACTAGGGAGTACATGGGATATATTTAATCCCAGTAGCTCTGGTTACGATTGCCTCTTTTTTTTTATATATATATATATAATATAAAATATGATAATTTTACTTGGTTAACAAAATGCTTATGTTAATTTGTAACTTTTAAAATTTACTCAATTACTTCATTTATTTATGAAAATGTGATGATAAAAATAAGCATTCATGGTTTATTTTCTTATCGATAGCAAATTTTATTTGTAAATAGTTGCATGCTGAAAATGCTCACTCTGATTCAACAAACATGGGAAACAAGAAATATTATTGGTTCAGTACTAAATGAGGACCTGTTCTCATTTTTAACATGCCTACCAATGTTGTAAAGTTTTTCGATACATGGATCAAGAAGTAATTTGGTGCCTCCTTCACTAAATGAAAATAACCACAATCTATATTATAGAGTAAACATATGTCTGTAACACCGACATACCAATGATAAGAACTATGTAATCAGTCTATTTCCCTTTCTCCGCAAATTTACATAATGTTAATTTATACACTTTCGAATAGGCAAAAAAAATTTACTTTTACAGGCATGTTTGAAAATGTATCTCAATTTACTGATTTTTTATGGTGTTTAAAATAATTTTCAAGCGTAAATTTTATAAAAATCTATCACATTACAGAAGATTGATCCATTTGCTCTTAAAACAATATGAATAGTTTGTGAATAGTCTAATATATTCCATAACAAAATTAACATGTCATCAATAAAATAAATTAATTAAATTTAATAAACCCTCTTAATTTTAAATAAATTATTTTCCCCTCTTAAATTTAAGACTAGAGATGTTTTTAGGTTAGGATGGAGAATTGTCCTTCGATTCAGAAGAAAGTTAATCAAATACAAATATTTAACCTTCTTCACTAAAGCTAGATTTTTTTTTTTTCTTTTTTTTTTTTTTTTTTTCATTGCGTAAAGCCTAGAGAAAAAAGAAAAGAGAGACCCGATAATTTGGGATGATAATATTTTGTTCTAGATAAAATGTACATCTTCTGAAGATTTATAGAAATACTATTTATTTATAATTTTAATTGAAATTTTCCATGGAGAGGACTTTAAAATAGTGCATAGAACAGCTTCACAAGAAGGTTTTAAGTAAACCTAAATATCTTTGTTTCTAAAAAGTTAATAATTTACCTAAGGTTTAAGAAATTTTTCTTCAAATGCTTAGGATCATAATTAATAAATCATACACTGTCTCAGATTTCACAAACTTTTAAAGCTCCAAAAATTTTCTAAGATTTTTTGTGAATTTGGTTTGAACATTTTAGTAATATTTAAAATAAATCTGCTCTATTACCACTCCCCCCCCCCCCCCTCCAAAAAAAATGCAAAATGTATCAATGTTGCAAAAGAATTTTTACTTTTGAACATAATCAATGCCAAATATATAAAATAAATCATTCCATGTTGATTTACAGAATCTTGCTGCCCTTGAGGAACAAGTCATTTTTTAAACTCCTAAAATTGCTGCATCATTTAAAATTTTATTTTCTTCATTTGTATTTGTGTAAATACAGTAGAGCGCTGATTATCGGAACTCCAATTAACCAAACAGCCCATTTCTCTCAAAAAAATTTTTTTAACCGAACTTCCAGTTATCCAAACAGCCTATTTCTCCGAAAAATTTTTTCAACCGAATTCCCAATTATCCATTGGCTTGGAATAAAATTTTAAATAAAGAAAAATCTGATAGTGGATCAGAAAATGAGGAATGTAAAACAATAAAGGAGATGGGAAGAATCCGAAGCTATGAAGAAAATGAAATTAACGAGTGGTTAAATTGTGTACCTGGGATATCGGACTTTAAATTATGATGAGATTCATGATGAAAAAGAATGCTCTGAAAATAACAACATAGCCTTTGAGTGTTTAAAAACAGTTATGAAATAGCTCGAATGGTAGAAGAACATTGATCCTAAAGGTATATATAAATATTATACAGACATACATACAATAAACCCAACTGGAGTGAAAAATCAGCCAGAGCCAGGAACTTTTTCACTCCAGTTGGATTTATTGTATGTATGTCTGTATAATATTTATATATACCTTTAACTATTGAATGCAGGCGTTATTTATGTGTGTATGTGTGTTTTATTATAAACATTGATCCTATTCAACTAATGTATTTAAGAAGAATTAAGAGATATGGCAGCATTGAAAAGAATGTCTTCGTTGAAGCAAACAACAATCAAAAGCTTTTTTGCTTAAATTATAATCTCTAGAGTTCAGAAAAGGATAAAAATGTAAAACAAACGAAAAAAAACATGCCAGCTGTGACAGCGTTTCTGTCCCATAGCTGTCATTTTTATTCAAAATTAATTTAAAACATAAGTTTCTTACTTTTAGGTCATATTATCCCCCCCCCCCCCCCCATCTTTCCTATACTGAAATATGTGATTAAATTCATTTCTCAAAACCATCCAGCTTTTTATTAAAGTGTTTTATTTCTTCTTTCTAAAAACATCTTTATTTCAGGCTGCTCAAAGATTCATTTCTTTTTTTCCCTATTTCCCTTATCTGTTACCGCTCCCAGTGCAAAGAAATAAATAAAAAACTAAGAGGCACAGCTGCTAGTAGCAATGTCCTCATTTACTTTCATCGGATTTTCACCCGCCGCAATCAGAAGCAATTTTTATCTCTGCTAACATTTGACCATTGAAATTATATTAACAACAAAAGTAAAAATGAACAGATCTTATGGGAAGCATGTATTTATCGTGTTTTGTGGTCGAGCTAAAAGCCAGATGCCTGTGATTTTCAGCATTCTTCTCAGGCGGCGGTCTGCTTTGTAGAGTTTTATGAAAACAGTTAGTTGGGCAAAGGCCTATCTGTAATATAAACAATTTCGGTTTGTCTGTTACTTTTCTCATCGTAATTAGAGGCGCTTACTTGCAATCTCAGCCTCACCCGTCCGGTTGTGACACCACATTTTTGCGGTAATGTTTATCGCCGAAAGTCTTTGTTCACTTTCGCGCAGTCACCAAAAATTTGTAAACTGGCGATTCTGTGCAACGCCAAGATTTCTAGACTTCTTGCAAAAACTTCACTTCTGTTTCAGCTTTCGAGATGTAAAGTTGTCTAAAAAGAAAAGGCGCTTCGGCGTCCCATGTATTATGGGGGTCTCTCTCTCCCATGTTTTTCTCTAACTGAACCACCTTTCAAAAAGATGTTTTTTTAAATAAATAGTAGTTCCAGTAAATTTATAGTTGGAGTTTTTTTTTTAGCATTTAGAACCCGGTCTTCAATCTATGCTATACCAGCATTAGCTGGTGCTACCAGTCCTATAATGTGTGTGTGAATAATAGTCAGAAACATCCCTTAAATTGTCTGTCCATTTATCCAAACTAAGGTCGATCTCGACTTGTTCGGATAATCGGCGCTCTACTGATAATACTAATCTCTCTATTCTAAAAAAAAGTAACCACCGCTATCGCCACCGCCGGTTTTGAATTTTTTGTGACCGGAGGTCTTTCTTTGTTAATATTAAGAAAAATATTGCATACAAAAATATGAAAATCGGTGGTATTATACAGAAATGTTTGATAAACACGCTGATGCAGACAGTTTTCAAATCGAAGAATTATTTTAAGAGATATTTAATGCTAAAGTTGGACAAAATCGTTCCACTAAAAAAGTTTTATAGGAGCAAAAACTATTCATGGGAATTTAATCATTTTTAGATCATTTTATACGTTTGAAGTTCCTGGTGTGCAGACTGTATTTCTTTTTTTAATTTGACTCATTTTTGGAGGTTTTATTTCTATTTTAAATTCAAATTTTCAGCATTTCGAGACATATTTTTTACAGATTTTAGAAAATGGTTTTAATTTAAACTGTTGCCAACTGTATAAACAGCGCAAACAATAATGTTTGCTTCAAATTAAAAATTTATTTATACGTGACTATTATAAACAGAGAAAAAAAAAACATTTGGAAATAGAATTAAATAATTACGTATAAAAAGCAGGAACTTATTAAAAATTACATCATAAAAACTATATTGACACGTGAATTTTAAAACAGAAAGGATATTGTAAAATAATAAATTCATTAAGATGCGTTAGAAGTCTTAAGTAGGAGAAATTACGTCACATTGCACTTATTACGTAAAATGAACACAAAATAATATTGCAAAACAGTTTAAATTTAAGAATTTCGCGAGACATTTACTTGATATTTTGGGATGATGTTTTCAACTATTTCAGGGCAAATAACATTTCATTTCTAATAAAAGTATTTTCATGTGAATATTAAAAAGAGAAAGGAAAGGAAAGTTTGGTAAAAATTACGTCAGATTTAAAATGTCTTATTTAAAAGAACTTTCTTAATAAATTCATTAACATGCGTTAGAAGTCTTAAATAGGAGAAATTACGTCACATTACAGTTATTACATAAAATGAACAAAAAATAATGTTGCAAAACAGTTTAAATTTAGAAATTGCGCGAGACATTTATTTGATTTATTTATTTATTGAACAACAAACATATGGCTTGTGTGCTTGACATGAGAGCCCGCTTATAAGTCAATGACCAATATCGCCAAATTATATAAATCACCAAACAACTCGCCAAATTATACAAGTTGACATAATTTTTATTTTAAATAACGAAAAAACAAATAAATTAGTATAAAAATACAAATACAAATAAAACGTCGAAATAAAAATCACTTGATGGTGTAAACACATGTAACTTCCTTACAGTCAAGTGAATGTGATATTTACGATCAACTATCATTGGCATTTAATCTTAGTCTGGCGATAGAGTTTTGGTCGATGGGATAAGCAAGTAGTACCGTTATAATTTACCACTCGAAAAATAAAAAAAATGCTAACTGGCGAGTAAAAAAAAAAAAAGCTATTGGCCGGATTTTAACCCAGCTAACATAAAAGTACCAAGAATTCTTTGCGATCATGGCAAGTTTTATGTAGTTTTACTCGAAAAATTAACTTTGATTCTTTAATCAAAATGGAAACCTTTCTTATGAAAAACAAAGGAACTGTTGATGATAGTCACATGTCTTAGGCTATTATTATAGAGATTGTTTTCAATTCTAAAAACAGCGCAAAGAATAATATTTCCTAACGATTAAAAATTTATTTGCGCATGACTATTAAAAACAGAAAAATACCCTTAAAACTACTATTAAATGAGTACGTGTTAAAAGCAGGAAAATATTGAAAATTTGTATTCACACGTGAATATTAAAAGAGAAAGGAAACTTTAAAATAATAAATACATTAATATGCGTTTAACCCTTTCAGGGACAAGTTACTTCTATTCGTAAAATGTTGAAATCAGTGAATGACACCAGAATTTGTGACACCAGAAATTTCGAAATATGAAAATGCTTTTGTTCACTTACTTAATAAATAATTTTCATTCCAACATTCTGGTGCCAATATGGCATTTAAGAATTAAAATTAAATGTTCCAAAAATGAACCACCACCCTTGAAGTGGTTAAAGCAGTAAATTGTATTATATCAATCGTTTTATAACGCTGTTAAAAAATACCGGTCGGCAAAGACTCTGTTTACTTAATTCATTTTATTTTAGCTTCTTTTGAAATGTTTAACTGATCTTCTTTAACCAAACACAATAACAACCACTGGATGTCTTAATAGCAACTGATTCGGCATTAAATTTTCGCAATCAAAGGGAATTGAATGGAAACCCATTTACAGGGAGATCGCTATAGGTTT
Source organism: Maratus speciosus (assembly GCA_963932465.1). Lineage (NCBI taxonomy): Eukaryota > Metazoa > Arthropoda > Arachnida > Araneae > Salticidae > Maratus > Maratus speciosus. Next base: position 531,664,329 of record OZ010792.1, read on the forward strand.
TTTTCATTATAATTCAATCTTCTCTAATGTTTTAAAAAACGATCAAATTAGCGCGCTTTTAGATTCTGTGGTGTATGAACGGGGGTTGGCGAGCGTATCTTGCAGGGGGCAGAGCCCCCTAGTTTAAAAAAAAAATACTATCGTCAAAACTAACAGGCTTGCTGGACAGATAATTACACCTGTTTATTTTTTATTAAATATATTCAAAATTGTTAATTGGTCCAAATCATCCAAGCAACCTCATAGCAAATTGGTATATAGTTTTATATACCTTAGATAAATTTAAATAATATAAGTGATGTTCTCTTTGCCCATTTTTTTTTCTTTTTGCGCTTTTCAAATTGATAACCATTTTGCTCATAATTCTCAGAAATATATCCAAAATCCCTATTTCCCGAATTCCAGTTAGGTTGTGAATAATCATACATCCCATAATGCGTCGGGTAATTAAAGGAATTGTAGTAATCATTATAATATCGTTCATAATCATTATAATGAAAATTGTTATTGAAATGGGAACCCTGATAATCATTGTGTTTATTAAAGAGTTTCTTATTCCTCGGAACACTATCATCTCTAATTGCATGGTTTTTTTTCTTTGATTTTTTTAGTTTTTCAATCTCCCCTTTTAATTTCTCGATTAGCTCTTTGTTTTGCTTACTTGATTCTATAATGTTCTCATAAAGATCTTTGTTTTCTTTATTTATTGCGTTAATTTCCTCAAACTTTGATTCATTATACGCACTTTCCATAAGTTTTGCTAACTCGCATGCCTCCTTGAAGGACCTGGGCGCATTTTTACGCACATCTAGTGCAATATCCTGTCTAATTGAATTTAAAAAATTCGACATTTTTAAGATTTCGATAAAATTCTCTTCCTTATTATCCACATTTTCGCCTGCACTTTCGATATAAGATTTTACACCCTTTTTAAACTCCAAAATGAAATCCTCTATCGTTTGACTTGCGGCCTGTTTTAAATTTAGGAAATTGCTCTGAGCATTAAGGAAGCTTAGTTTTGTACCAAATAACTCCACCAAATTATTTTTAAATAAATTATAATTGGTCTCGTTATATGTTTCAATCTGTTTACTTAAAATATGTTTTGCGTCCCCAGTAATTTTAGCCTTTAAAATTAATAATTTAGTTTCTTCCTGTATATCTGTCGAATTCAAAATATTATCAAATTCCTCTAAGAAAAATATAATGTTTTTGTTCTTTTTATTGTCAAATGGTGACACTAACTTAATACGTGTATCTATATCCAGCGTCTGAGTCATTTTTAACAAATATTAGTAATCAATGTATACTTTTTTCAAAATATCAATTCAAAATAGATCCTATACCTCTTAAAAGAATATTTTGCATCTCATACTATTTTCTCTATATTACAACATATGTATGAAAATATTCTAAATTGCATAAATACATAAAAACAACAACACTAAAATTTAAAAAAAAAATTCTTAGGAGATGAAGTTGTTTTGTAGATTATTCTTTTACACACATAAATACCCCTAAAATATTTATAATACACGTATATATAAAAAACAACATAATTTCATTTAACAGAAAAATATCTGTCTTTTTCTACAGAAAAAACAATCTTATTTTTTTTTTTTTTTTTTTTTTGTAAATATTGTACTACTACTTCGTAGTACGACTCATAAATTTTCTTTTGTATCAAGGTGATACAATTTCAAAAATCATGATCTATTGACATTTCAATCATTTTTATACCAGACATATTATCAAATTTTACTTATTATTCTTCTTATTATTATTATTTATACATTATATAAAAAAAATTATTTTTACAAATGTGTCATCTGTGATGTGAATGCCATTATTTTTCAATGGTAACTGAGATCCAACCACAAGAGAAAAGAGAGAAAAAAAAAAATTGTAATTCCTAAATTTACCTATTATAAATCCCAGAATTATTTTTTTATTTCCTTTTTGTTTTTTACTAACATATATTATTCATTTTATTTATATAAAATTATTATATGTGTGTCATTATTGTTACAATAATAAAATTAATTTTAATAAAATTTTAATCAATTAAACTTACATACCTACAATATCTTTAAAATTGTGACATTGAAATAATACTTAAATTTATTTTCCTTTATTATTATTATTATTATTATTATTATTATTATTTCTAATGACCTCAGATGAACGTTCCTGAGTCATAGCACCATTTTACCTATCTAATGACCTCAGATGATCGTTCCTGAGTCAGAGCACCATTTTACTTAATGAAGGGGGGATGCTGGACAGATAATTACACCTGTTTATTTTTTATTAAATATATTCAAAATTGTTAATTGGTCCAAATCATCCAAGCAACCTCATAGCAAATTGGTATATAGTTTTATATACCTTAGATAAATTTAAATAATATAAGTGATCGTATTTACCTACATTCTAGTAGAAGAGCAACGCGAAGCATTAATAAAATTAAATTATAATTCGCGTCAAAAAGTAATTATTAAATTTGAATAATTACGAATAAAATTAAGAGTTTGCGTTGTGAATTATTTAGACGAACTCTTCCACTTATGAATTAAACTAAAATTTAAGCTGTAAAAAAAAGAATTTACACACTTTAAATATTATTAATTAAATAATTACAGAAACTTTTTAAAACTTGATTAAATATTTTATTTACATTGAACATATCTATTTACAGAAAAAACATAATATTAATTCAAAAAATAGAAAGCAACACTTTTGTTTGCTTCTCATTATTTTAAGTATGTTTAATCTTTTTAAAAAAAAAGACAATATTTTCACGTACTCTAATTATTATAATTGTTTCTTTTTGCTAAAAGAAATACTCCCTTTCATTTTTAAAATTACCTTAATCTTATTTAATTATTGGTTTGGTCGGATCTCAGATAACTCTCTACCATAAATATCAGAAAAGTATTTTTTAAGATTTTTCATATGATCTTCAGTGGTAAAAGAAAATGTTTAAAATAGTACCTTCTTTTAATATACGGGATGGTGGCCTTTATTCGTCAAATTCCGAGTTGTTGCGTTGCTTAGGATCATGGCAATGTGTCATCAGGAACGCATCCTCAATTTGGCTTGATTAGGATCACTCCGATATGTACATCAGGAAGACATCCTCAATTTGGCTTGATTAGGCTCACTCCGATAGGTACCTCAGGAAGACATCCTCAATTAGGCTCGATTAGGCTCGCTCCGATAGGTCCATCTCGCCTGGGCTTTACTAGGGCTTACGGGACTCATTGCACGGGCTTTCAGGAGAGCTCTTGCATCCTCTACATCTTTTTTCAGACTATCCTTTTTTTTAAAACTTATTCTTCTTGCACACCAGCTCCTGCAGTGGGAGGAACTATTTTTGTCTAGTCCACTGTTATTGGATGTGAGAAGATTTTTTATTATACTTCGATAGGCCTATTAGCTAGCAGTCTGCAAATGGCCCCTAACATATACTTTAATATTATTATCTGCCTTAAAGTTTGGGTGGTCTGAAAAGTCATAAATTTATCCCAACACTTTTATTGAGGCCATAAATTGATTCCAACGTTTTTATGATTTTACGACTTCTAATTATACACCACTTTCCATTGGCTTGTCATAAAACGACACCATGGCGTCTGGCTAGTTGTTGTCTGAGATCCGAACTCAATTCAATATTATACATTCATTTTACAATACAACAATTTTTTAAAAATATATATTTAATCTTTAAAATCAACTTAATAATTTTTGTATGAACTTACACTCTTATTTTACTTAAATATATAAACATTATAATTTTACACTCATAATTATATTTTATAAAAAATATTTATACAAACAGAAATAACAAATTACGCAATTTTACTTTGATTTAACCAACATGGTGCGGGAACATATCATAGTTATATGTTGCCCAGCAAGGCTTAAAGCTCTATTTTGAATATATTAACAGTGATGCTACTGCAGATTTCATAGATGTATTTAATAGCGGAAATCAGTCATTAATCACTTAGGTAGATTTTTTTAAAAAAATTAAAAATATGTCCAACTTAGGAAAATGTCTTAGGAGATTTTAATGTATTGTTATTGTGTTGAATTTAACTCATGCAATGCAGTTTGCATGCGTTTTGTTTGTTTTTTTTATCTGAAGGAAATTTTTTAAAGTATCCTGAAAGCAGCGACATCTTTAACAAAAAAATAGTAATATATATTTACAATTAAATATTAAAAATCAAAACTTTTCAAAATTGTCATGATTTTCAGAGGTAGGAGAAGTGCAGTCTTAGATTGGAGTATTTCAGATAATTGGTGTATTTTCTGTATTTTAGGGAGAAATTGGGAAAATCAAAGAAATTTGTGTATTAGCAAAATATAATCAATGGAAAAATTAGTGCAATTCACAGATTTTGAGAGCATGGAGTCCTACAATTGTTAATACTCAAATACAGTTTTTCATCTTAAAATATATTTTGGAGAATCTTTTGAGAAATCAGGTAAAACCGAGTCAGTCTGCCGAAAAAAAAAAAGATAACCCCACTTGAAAAATATAAGTCAACCTGAACTGTAACGTACAAGCGCTAACCCGATCAGATGGTGAGTTGGGTTGGGTTCAGTTTGCCCGACCAGATGCAGGACTATCTGAATCCAGCCCAAGCCCCACAAAAAATTTTTCGTCCTCCACATTCCAAATTTAACTTGAAATACTTCAACCTCAACCAAACCCCAATCCAAAATAGAAAAAAAAAATTATCCATACAGTAATGCAATTATGGGAACATAATCTATAATTATACATCTAATATCAATTTTAACTTCTATGTAACAAAATCAATATACATGAACTCGTTATCATTCAATATATAGTTTTTCCATCTTAAAATATATTTTGGAGATTCTTTTGAGAAATCGATTCATATTGAACCAAGAACCGCAAGTGTCAAAACCTAACTTGAAACAATTAAAATTAAACTGACTTGAAATATAAATTTTATCTTTATGTTGAAAAATAAACATTTAAAGAGTCATCCGTGTATCAAATATGTAGATTTTTATCTTTAAGAATATTTCAGACTTTTTTTTTATTATTATTATTGGGTTAACCAGAACCCAACCTGCAGAAATCAAATGTCAATCAGAAACCAACTCAAACCAGAAATAATCAGTTTAGCCAAGCCAACTTGCAAAGAAAAAATTATTGCAAACTCGACCCGACCCACAGGTTGGGTAGGGTCAGGTCGAAATCCAAAAGTTAAAATATCTTTTCCGATGACAATTGATTTTTGACCACGACAAGGGGCATATGCATCACCGGACCCCCCCTCTAGTGCCGGCCTGGGTTGAGTATATATGATGGCTATCTACTTAGTCTACACCTAGTAACAAGCTGATTTAATCAGGTTTTTCTCACACAGAACATCTGGCCTCAGGGCATAGTAATCTTTTCACAATTGAAAAGTTACATCAGCACAATTAAAACCTGTGAAAGGGAGACATTAGGAGTTGATGAGGTTTTGAAGGAAAAGAGCTCTTCAATAATATAATATCTCTAAGGTTTGGCCAGCAGGCCACAAAATTTTTATTTCAACTATTGCATATTTTAAATGTAAATATCAGTTGTTTAAATGTTTGTGTAACTGTCCTTATTGTAATCTAGAGAACATTAAAGATTATCACAAAAGACTTCTTAGTCATTATATATATATATATATCAATAGTTTTGTTTTCTGCTATTTATATCTCTTCTACAATAAAGTCGTCTTAAACAATATTAAACCTTCCAGTTAGTATTTTTATTTGTTTTTAAAAACTCCTATTTATACTAATAAAAGAAAGTTTCGCTGTGTCTGTGTACGATTTCTAGCGAAATCTACCACACATAGAAGTCTGAAAATTTGAGTGATGATGATCCAAGATAGGTCCTGATGCACCTGATGCTCAGATTTTTAATTTTTTAAAACCCGGGACCCTTTAAGTTTTATGCTCTTAATTTTTAATAACTTGCCCCTTTTTTTATCCGATTTTCTACATTTTTGGGGAACTTTCTCCATTTAGTTTTCACATTTCTACTTTCCAGTTAAGGCACTAGCCCCTTTAAGTTTTTGTGCAACTAAATTGTTAATAAATTTTCCTTTTTTTAATTAGTGTCTTCATTTTTGAGGCCCTTTTTCCATTTAGTTATTTCCCTGTTTTTACATTCCAGTTAAGCCCCTGGTCACCTAGGGCCTGGTCTGGAGTTTCTTGAACTTTTGGTGCGGCATGTATTTTTCATCCCCTAATTGTGTCACCCTCCCAATGCATACCTTTAAAATTGAGTCTTGGACTCCTCTCCTCGGACCAATACTCTCGTATTCTTATTGGGAACCTAGGGCCCTTTTAAAGCATTTCCTTTAAGTTTTATTCAAATGATGCTTAATTTTGACTAATTGAAGATCTAAAGCATTAAGTATCAGGACCTTTTAACACGTTTTCATCTTTGGGCCAATTAGTTGCCGCCCCCCCCCCCCCCCCCCCGATTCACTATTTTTTTTTCTAACTTCTTAGGCCCTCCAGCTACTACATGAATGATAAAAAAATTTCTCAAACTTCAGCTACCACCAATTTAAAATATTAATCGGCTACTTGGGGCCCTTGGTTAAAAATATCCTTCTTTAAAAAACATCAGATTCTCTTGCAATTTTCTTTAACATAGTTCTAGCATCCTCTGACTACTTTATAAACTACTAAAAAATTTCCTTATATCCAACTATATTCTAATTAAGACACTGGCCCCTTGAAGTTTTTGTGCCCTAAATTGTCGATAAATTTCCCCCTTTTAATCCAATATTCGTTTTTGCGGCCCTAGGTGTAACTTCTTTAAAAATGATCCGATTCTCTTGCAATTTTCTTTAATGTATTTCTAGGGTTATCCGGCTACCTTTATAAACTACTAAAAAATTTCTTTATACCCCAGCTACCACTTTTTTTGAATATTAATCTTTTTCAGCATCAACTTACGTTTATTCACAACAGCCGTAAATTAAAAATCATGTTACCGTTCAAGGTAAGTGGTTAACTTTTGAAGGTGGGTGGGGGTTTCATGCATAAATTAAATATTGCGTTAATGTTGAAGGTAATTCATTAAATTTATAGGGTAGGTATACCTTCCACCACTTGGGGTTGCATTCTTTCCTCAGGTTCTATGGGCCTGATTACTATGGGGGTTTGGCTCATTCGAAAGAATTTCTGAAGATATAAAATCATACAAATTTGAAATTTGTTTAAGATTATTGTAACGGGCCCGGGCAACGCCGGGTGGGTCAGCTAGTTAAGAATAAAAAGATACTGTGAAATTTATCTGTTATTCAGAGGTAAAGCATGAAAACATATAGGTGTTGAAGTATTGAAAAAGGTGTTCGCTAAATAGGGATGTTCACTATTCAGGAGCAGAGCTGAAATTAGTGCCACAGGAGACATGTGCTCCTGGCACCAGAACGGAAGGCAAAGGGACGCCAAATGAAAATTGTTTGCCATTTGATACAAAAATGTGTATTATGTATATGAAATTTGGATAAAAATGTCTCACAGCCCAAAATCCAAAAGGAAAACTGAACCAAATGCATCAAATTGATAAAATGATTCACTTGCAATACAAGATTGCAAATGAATAAGAAAAAAAGAACTATTGTCTTGGGCTATTTTTACTCTTCCATTTCAAATATACCATGTCTATGCCTTCTATCATGGAAATCATTTCCTGTGTAGGAAGAATCACTAACATTTTTCAAGATCAGTCTCTACCCATGTCTCTGTAACACTGCCCAGCAAGGATAATTGCCAAGCTATTCCCTTACTTTTCTATTAGATGGAAAAATTATCAGGTTGTAACGAAAGTTTCCCGCCACAGCTAATACGGTCTGTGCAAATATTTCGCGTTAACGTGTTTGCTCATATTTTGTCAAACGATTTATGGCATTTGAAAGAAAGAGACTTGCTTTATAACACCGTGTTGGGAAATTTGTACATCATTAAGTACAGGGTGTCTGAAATGGAACTATCACACTACCAGATTAGAATCATCATTTACTTTCAGTTCTGTTGCAAAAAGTCAGCAACAGAATGTCACCGAATAAAGTGTACAGCTTCAGGTACTAGTGTTGTATCATATGACACTGTGAAGATTTGGCGTAATGGTGCTTATATATAAAATTACAGTTAATTATATATAGTATAATTAGTATTATGTAATGGTAATTTGGCAGAAAACTTTCGTTGCAACCTAATACATGAAAGCTGTTCTATTTTTTTTTCTTTCTTGCTGAGCAGTGTGGAGCTTTTTTTTCTTTCTTTTCATGGGTGAGGTCTGGTGAAAGGCCAGGACAATAAAAACAAAGGGGGGGGGGGATAGTGAAATACTGAATAAAACCTTAAAGAGTAATAGAATTTGTAAAGGTACAATAAAATATCTCGCACAGGATGGTGCTATGGCTAGTAAAGTTGCCCCATTACTTTTTCTGCAATAACTTTTTTGCATCCTGATCCATTAAAGGGAGTGAGGTTAAGTGACTGTGACAGATATCAAAAACAATGGGATGGAAAATATGCAAAAAATACTTAGTTAAACCTTTTTTAGCTGGTCTTCGCATGACCAGGCCTTAATTTCTGACAAAAAAAAAAAAAAAAAAAAAAAAAATACTGGAGTCCTAATACTCTGCAGTACTAACAACTGTAGCGTACCAATCCAAGATTGTCATTATTTGCACAGAATTGTCTAATTATTTATATTTTACTTTAAAAATCTATACCAATTCTCAGATAAACCATTTTAAGCATGACAATTACATCTACTAACTTCTTTGCCAATTTAGATTTTTTTTTTCTTTTCAGTTTCATTAATGTGAATTAGCATATATCTTCATATGAACATTCCTTTATTAATCCTCAAAAATCCAGGATTTTTAAGATTAAAAGTCAGCTCAGGTCCCGAATCCCAGGATTATACCCCTACTCAAGTATAATGTTTAAACAAATGCATCATTAAAACTACCAGCAATTTATGTCTATTCAAAATACAGAGATAATAGTAATAAAAACAAGTTGATTTGTCAACATAGAATGTAGTCTTTACAATCAATCCAAGCAAAGCAGATCACCTTTCCTTTTTATTTTTTGGCCAGTTTAATTTATTACTCATTAGGTGGTTTTTAATGAATTTTTAAAATGTATTATCAAAATTTTATTATTATTGTATCAGCCAGAAGCGAAGAAACAGGAGGGAAAATTCAAGTCTGTCGTGTTTTCGCAGAAAGTCAAGGAGACGCCACATCATATTACATCATTGTTCAATGTCATTTCTTCTTCTCCTGCTGCAAAATATTTAATTTTTTTAATTTTTACAATCCCACCCCAACCAGAGACTGAAGAAAAAAAGAAATTCTGTTTCGGTCTGGACCAAACATAATGAAGAAAACTTAAATCTATTCTCATGCAGACTTAATTTAAATAGTGTGTGTTTTTGCATATATAATTTTACAGTGGTAGCGAGTCAAATGCACTTTGATTTTGCTTTTCAAACTTGTTTTTTTCTATTTCCTGCAATATATATTTCTTTTTACTTTATCTGTTACTTTGTTTTCATTTTTTAATCCATTTTAAATTTTTTTATGATGATGAATCTCGAGACATAAGCCAACCCAATGATGTGGGGGGTGTAAAACCATATTGCAGAATTTGTCAGAGGTGAAATTTTACATAATATTGGGACATGGACATGGAGTAAAAAGAAAGTTATTGAAAATCTCTCCCACCCCCAACACTCACACATACTCTTTTGGGAGGGGGGGGGGGGGCAAGGTATCAAGCATATAAAAATATACAAAGAGACAGACTATGATATCTATATACAGATATAATTTTAAACTATAGTAAAATCTGAACCTTCTAGGTTATCCCTTAAAATGCTTGGCAGGTGGCAGGTCTGCTAGCAGAAAATAATAATACAACTATAAAACTCAAAAAACATTTCAATTGTTTGAATAAGGGGAAAAAAAAACCCCACTTTTTAAAGTTCCGATGGAAAATAAATATTTTATAAACGATTAAAATAGCAGTAATTATTTGAAGAAAATATTAATTTGTAATTTAAAAATATATACATTTTGTAGACAATCTGGAAAATCATTGGAAAAATTTATCAGAAGTTGTATAAAATATACTTAGATTTGAAAATTCGTTTAGATTGCTACTATGTTATAAGAATTTTTTTATTATTATTATTTACCATAAAATCCCGTTAATCCACCCTTCCCGATTAAGCGCCTCCCTTCCACTTTGTAAACAAATTGGAAAATTCAAGAAATCCCGAGAAAGCACCCTCGCCGCAAAATAATTTCGGCATGCATGTCAAGATCAATACAAAAAATTTTATCTCACGAGTGATTTTTTTTTTTTTCCGACGGGTCAGAAAGGCGTGACGAACTAAGTCTATTATTCTACTTACCTTTGATTTCATTTATTTCTTTCAGATTATTCAAATCTCATTTCAGAGTTTGCACTTACTTTTTGTTTTCATATCGCCATAAACGCAGTTCAGTTATTCATTTTACCATTTGATTAAGAGTCGATTCACGTCATCGGGCTTTTCACTACTGATCGGCATTTCCATTCAGTACAGCTACGTAACTTCACATTTATACGTATAATTCATATTTTTTATAATGCTATTAGCCTTGTATATTATTATTACTAAATATATAAAATAATAGTGATAATAAACAATAATTTTCCCCCCCCCCCTTTTTTTAAGTAACTTTCAGAATTAATTTTATATCATGTTGGTTTTCTTTCTTCTAATTTATGGTAGATAGTGCCAAAATAACGCGAAAACGGATTTATTGGTATTATTTATTTTGTTATTATTAAGTATTGCATTCGTTATTTAATTTGATATTTGAAAATGATATACATAACATTTACCTTATATATCACTATTTAAAATGAGTTAATGTAGTGATAAAGTTATATTTTTAAATTAATTCTATGCAGTCTGACTTAAATTTCACATTATAACACATTTCTTTATTTATTTAGCCTTTACAGATAAGAAATGATGATTTAAAAAAGATACGGTTATTCAATCTCTCTAATTTACAACAGGTGGCGACACCCCATAAAATGTTACTAGTTTTAGAAAGAATTTTAGGATATTTTCAAATGCAATTTCTTGGTGTTTTTTAATTATTTTAAATTACTAAATTCCTTTTATTTTTCTGTTACTATATTAATGGCAAATATTAGTGTTGTTATTTATCTTAAGACAGATATTAGTGTTATCTATATGCATTCCAGTTTCAAAGCTTTTGAAATCCAGAATTTTCTATAATTTGAAATCGCCGTTAATCGCGAGGTTACACTGTTTTTCTATTTTGTATAATTTTTTTTTTCAAAATGTTTTTCTTTACTCACTTTATTAAAATAATGCATATTTTGCGACGATCAGCCATTACCATCCCCCATCCCACCACCCATAGATATCATTACTACAATTTTAATACCATGCAAGTGCCCCCTCTGACTTTTTTACGATTTTCTGCCATGTTTGGGGGGGGGGGGGGGTGATAAACGGTATTCACAAATTGTATTCTAAAAAATATTTTGTCTTAATTTGTATTTTTTTAAATCTCAACTTATATTTACTGTAATTTATATATTTCTAAATTATTTTTTTTTTTGTTATGAAATGAAAAAACACATTGAAAAATGAAATGAAAAAAAAAATTTATTTTATACAATAAAATACATTTAAAAAAAAAGAAAAAGCATTTCATTTCAATATCTTTATTTAAAAAATCGAACACATGTAAGCTGATGGAATTTCCTTTAAAAAGCTACATTGTAAATCACATTTCTTCACAAAAACAAGTTATTTCGCTAAATCTGAATTTTACAATTGAAAGGTAGGTTGAATGGTACATTGCACACAAATAAGGGAATGATAAAACATTTTAACACATACAATCAACAATTCTACAAATAAAATTTGGCAACAGAAGACAAAGTCTATCAAACAGCTTATCCAAGAGTACATATTTACATATTTTAAAATACCCTATTAAAATATAGACTAGCTGCTTTCTGCAGCATTTTTACCATTTCTGTGATAGATCATGTAGACTGGAGGACATGACATGAGAGACAATAAGTAATTAAAACAAGAAGTGAATAGCAGTGAGATTTCATATTAAGTTAAATGAATGTGGTTAAAAAAGTGCTTTCTTATTGAGATAAAATGAAAGTCAGCTAGGTTTGTGCAAAAGGATTATGTCTATAAATATCATGGGGGGGGGGGGGGGTAGAAGTGATAATAATAAGTAACAAAAAAAAAAAAAAATTATGGAGAAATTTTTTTAAGTCCTATCATCATTATGTTATGAATATTATTTCAGAATTATTAATGTATATATATCATTACCTAATAAGATTTAATGAGTAATTTAAAGCAATTTTTATATAAATATTGCAGGGCTGCCATTACCCAGTGCCACTAAAAATAATTCCTTTAGTAGCATACAGTGAAGCCAAAATAATTGCATTGGTTATTTTATTTATTATTTTTTGATAGGGAGGGGGGGGGGGGGTCATAAAAATAACCAAAACTGCTTTATGAAGATCCACATCATATTTTACAGTTTATGCTACCATACAAATTTTATTTTATACTGAAAATACAAAAAAGTGACACACGTTTTTACAGATATTTTCTAAACAATCTAGATAGATTATTAGAATGCAGTTTTGTTTTCCCAAGCTATACTGATTATATAGTTGCATTTGGTGATTACTGTGAGGTTTACTAACTGCAACCATGAAAACTTTTATTGCATGTTATTAACTACAACTTTAAATTTTATAAAAATAAATGAACTAACAATATGAAATCTAACAAAAAATAGCTTTTATTAGAAAATGCATTTGGTAACTAACATCTGTAACTCTTGTGTGCATAACTAATCACTTCCTCAAAAGAAACTAATGTAAAATAAAATCGCAAATTGATATAAATAAAGTCATATCTACCAATGGTTTAAATAAAGCCATTTAAATAAATAAGAAAGAGCAAAATACTCCTCTTATTGAGATAAATCATTATCCTTAACATTTTAAATCTGCTATTAAACTGAAAAATTGTGCTAGAAAACATTTTCCCTAGGCAATTTTAAGATTAAAAAGATAAAGTCTTAATTTTGTAACTTTAGCGAAAAAGCAAGTTAATGATTTGTTGATACAAAAGAGTAAATTACTAAAGAAAAAAAAAGTCGTACTTGCATAACTTTAATTAAAGTAATCTCTCACTTTTCTTTGCGAAAGTTGAAAAAATGATCCTTTTTACCACATCAGTTTTAAAGTTTTACGATACACTCAAAATTTTGACCTGTTAATCACATTTTGATTAGTAATACAGCAAACAACCATTAGCAATTTTCAAACTTATCACGTATTTGGTGGTGGAATGCTTCCTTTCTCTTCATCATTGTCACTGATAATTTTTTTATATCACAATAATCCAAATTTCTTTTGGGGAAATGTACAAAACTAATTGAGTTTCTGCCCAGTCAATTTCTGAAAATGTGTCTGCATTATACAATGAATCATACACATTAAGTAGTGTCTTTATCCTTAACGTTAAATCGCACATAAAAAAGATGGCGTAGTGAAATTGTACTTATTAGCTCAAGATACGTCTTAAGAGATGCATTAACAAGAGTACACTATTTGAAATTTAGATTGGAAAAAACAGTAACAAATTCAAAAAACTATATAATGAATTTTATCATTTATTTCATAATACTGTACAAGAAAATTAATAATGAAAAAAAAAATTACTAAAAACTGGTATGTTCAAAATTTCATGTGATTTTATTTATTTGATCTTAAGATTACAATAGTTAACTATTACATGAATGCTGATATTTAACCCTTAAATGCCTGATTTTTTAAAAATCATTGTAATAATATTTTTTGGCTTTCATTTTTTAAATAAATCATGGAAAAAATACTTTAAAAAATCATATTTAATTTTAAGTATGGTTTACGGCTAAAAAACAGTTTGTTCCTAATCGGCAATACTGGTCTTTAATTGAAAAAATAATTTTCCTTGATAAAATTCTATGATATTAAACACACAAGAATTTTAGGAACTATAATAAGAAATAAATTTTACTTGTTTGCTGCAGAACAAAATAGGTTATTTCGCAAGCTTCCAAACAAAGCAAAAAGGGCAAGTAGCAACAATTGAAAAAAATAAATCTATCTTTATTCTTAAACAGCACAAGTGTTGCCATCTACATGTTGAAAATCAATTTAATAATATTTTCAGAATGTACTTTATTGGCAACATTAGGCATTATAGATTCAATATTATTCTAATAGTATTTTAGAGCCTATTCTCCCCCCCCCCCCCCCCCCAAATGGAAGTTTTTTATAGATTTTTAAAGTTGAATGGAAATTGGTACTAAAATATGAAATCAGGAGTTAAGGCTAGGGGGAATAAATGTCTTCAACAGAAGAGAAAGTTGGGAGAAATACACTGTAAAACATATGATGGGAGTCTTCAAAAATCAGCAGTTTCTGAAATTGGGGGAATTTGGCATCTTTACATTTAGAATTTATTTTTCAAATGGAAGTTATGGATTTTTAAAACTGAATTGAAAACATAATAAATTGGTACTGAAACATAAAATTGAGCTTTTTTAAAAAACAATGGAACATTTGGCAGCTTTGAGATTAATGAAAAATATGTGGTCTACCAAACAAATGTAGCTGGAATTGAAAAGAAAATCTTTTTCTGGTTTTTCCCTGAAATAGTCTCAAAAACTAAATAGTTGAATGATTTTTGCAACTAAAATAGTTGATATAGTCACCTGATGCTGTAAACACCCCCTTTAAGGTTTTAGCTGCAAATGGCAACCCTGATATTATGAAACAAATTTCAAAATCTAATATAAATCCATAATAAATTGTTTTCTTAAAGATTTTCATCACACGTCATACAAATTTACAGTTTATATTAACTATGCTACAAAATGAAATTTCACTGCTATATCTGAAACAAATTCAACCAACCTTTCATAGAAAGTATGTATAAATAAATTTCAAATCACGTTGTGAAGGTCACTTGAGGTCGACTTGGTAGGTTAGTCATAAAAATATCACAATAAATATTTCAAGCATTTAAATATTCTAATTTTCTTGCTTTTGCTACTGGTTCTCAGACATTTTAGCTGATAGCTAAAACAAGAATGAATTTTGTCTTTACATTATGCTGTTGGTTTTTCATACTATGAGAAAAATAATATCAATGAAACGATCTAAAATGTATTTATTGTACATTAAAAACTGATGAAGCATTGGTGAAAGCACGAGCTGTATGTCTGTTCCCAAGTCACCTCATAGGAACCATTTAAGTATCCATCATAATAAAATCTGTAAAATTTACTTTTATTAGACTTGGCTATAACTCGGAGATGCTACTTACAAATGATTTTGCTCTACAGTGTTTTTCAAACTTTTGTAAAATTGTATTTTTTAACAAAGTAGGATTTTCAAAAGCAATCAAATAAATGAGTTACAAGTCTAGATTGAGCTTAATAAACATATAAAAGTATCACCTTAGTGAGAAACAAAAATTGAAAACATATAATGTACTTTAGATTTCTTCAAACTTACTTTTAGAAATCACAATCAACAGAAATAACATATCAAAATGTAAAAAACCTTAAATAGCAGAAATATGAAACTGTGAATCAACTATTCTTATACAAATAAATCCATCACTTGTTTCTGTAGTCGCTGATAAATCCAAAAATGAAAAGCAGTATACTTAAAAGTTTGTTATAAATCATTGCACCAATAACTACAAAGCTCATCAGTTATCTTATACTTCTGCAAAAGCTTTCACAAAAATTAAAAGTTAATGTAACAAGATTGGAACTTAAAATTCCTTTACGATTTCACTAGCATCAACAAATATGACTTTCAGAGATGAAATTACTATTTTCTCATTCACCCCTTTCTTAAGCTTAACAGAGGAAAAGATGTATGATAATCCACGAAGTAAAATACTCATTTTACTGATGAAGTCTAAATAATTAAAAAGTGAGGTACATGAAAATTTACATGATATCATTAAAGTATGATGAGAGTTTAAAAAACACTGCAAAATTGCAATGCTTTAAAAGACGATATTTAAATGCAACAGTATTTTTTTTCCTTATTACGTGGAAATCAGAAGATGACAGTCTTTTTTAAAAACTCATTTTTTAAAAATTATAATTATCTTAAAATGAAAAATACATTTATATTATCTAGTTATTTTACTTGCTTAAATGCAATTGATTTTAATAGCAGCATAAAAAAATTTTATTTGATATAATGAGGAAATGTCTTTAGAAGTAAGAATATTAAAAAAAAATATTCACGATTCAAAAAGTTGGTGATGAACAGCATTAACAGTTAACATTTTAAAATAGAAACATAACTACACATACAATAATAAATAAGTTATTTTCACAAGATTAGAATTAAAAATAAAAACTTTCACTGAAAATCAAAAATGTTTACAAGTGATTTATTATATTCATGCTTAATATAAATAAACTTCTCGTTTCTTTAAAATCTCTTAAGAGTTTTAAACTTAAGAACTATTATTTGAAACATACAAAAACTTGCAAGTAAGGATTAAAATAAAGGATAATAAGAAAAAATTGGATCAAATTTTAAGATACACAAGAAAAGATATGAGAAAATTCAGTTTTAAACAAAGTTTTAAAAATGGGATTGCTTACATAAACTTTATTTTGTTGTAGTTCCAATTTTCACTTGCGTAAAAATTAGTATGTGTTTAATTTTTTTAATATGTATAACATTTCCACAGAAAGAAGAAAGTACAAAAGATTAAAACTACCAAATTCTTATTATTGTATTAAAAATCACCTTAGAAATAATTGGAACCTCCCCCTCCCAAAGAATAAAACAAGAGAAGGGAGGGTGAGATATGACAATTTATCAAGTTTTCTACAAATGAAATAGAAAAATGAGATTCTCTATAAAATTGAATAAATTTAGAAAGTTAGACAAGTACTTGCATGTTTTGAGTTATCTGAATGTTAAGATGATTTAAAACAAAGGTTTTCCTATTTATTAGGAATAAATTGATATATGAATGGTCTGTATATGAAAAACATGCTAAATTATACATTTTCTTCTTGATTCCTCATAATAAAAGTGGACCCATCCTACCTTCAAAATAAACAATTCCTATAAATTAAAATTATAAATCATGAACTGCTAATGAGTAGATATGATAAAAACTGTTCAACTAATTTATATAAAGATTTTATTATAAAGAGCAGTTTGATAAAACTAGTTAAATTTGAAACAAGATTTTCTCAAGAGCATTTAATTTGTACTGAAAAGGTATTCATTTTTTAAATTAGCAAGTCGCAAGAATCATTATTTAGTTTTCTAAAAATAGATAAAAGCATCATTTATAACTATAAAATAAAATTAAGTGTTGCTATTTAATTTTATAAGTTTAATTATTCACTTCAAGTAAACTTGAGACAACTTAAATATTGAAAAAATTTCTAAACATGACTAGATCGCTTTATTTACATGCATTTATGAGAGTATATGTGTAAAAGTACATACTCACAATATACCACATATATACATGTATAATTACAAATATATTTGATTTATCATGAAGTTTATACATTTAAATATATACAGAATGCTTCATATGACAAAATGAAGCAACATATATTTTTATATTTTCATAAATAATTTAAGGAATATTTATTTATTTAAAAAACACATTTTTAATAAACAAAACTTTATGCACACTTATCCTTATTTCATAATTTAAATAAATGGAATTGCAATGAATTATAACAGAACTTAAAAAACAAATAAAATATAAAACTCTAAAAAATTAAAAGTTTCAATCAAAAACTCATTTAGGAGAAAATTGCTGAAGTGAAAAATCTCAAAGTTGATGGCAGCTGATAAAACATGACAAATCAATGTATTCAAACCTTTATTGTAAGTGAACTATGTACTAGGAAAATACCAGCTTTCCTTACATTTTATTTCTCAGCCCATATTAGATTAATTATAATAGATGTGGTATAAATTGCTGCCACTCAAATTTTTATAACCACAATAAATCAAGAACCACTCAATCATAGATTCAATTGTTTAATTTCATCATGAACCATGATTATCTTCTGCAATAAACTCTTATTCTGTCTTACTGATTTATCTCAAATATAGTTATTTTTTTATTTATTTTTTTAAATAAGAGAAAGAACGAGAGAATAAGAAAGAAAATTTATTATGTAACATTCTTTCTTTCATTTACCCCATTTTCTTTGGATCCCCCACCTTTTTTGGTTTGGGGGGGGGGGGGGAATAAAAATACTTTAATATGCAATTTATATAGTAGTTATATCTTATATGGGCTTTAGATGGTTATTTACTGATGCTTCATTTAAAGCTTTAAAAATGAGCAAATAAAAATTGCAAGATGCATTTTTCTGTGTAGAGAGAAACCTCAAAATCCAATATCATTCATTTAATCAAACTTATTTAATAAATAAAGATGACCACTGTCATATATTATAGAAGAGTGGTACAGTAATAAAAGCATCTTTGTATTAAAAATAATTTTTATTCCTGTAGAGTATAACAAGAATAAATTTAAACAAAGTTATTTTTGAAAATTACAATTTCACAGAAAAATTGATCTATAAAATATAAGAAGATTTTAAAAATAGTAAGGTATGAGACATTATGAGGTGTTCTGTATTTAAAAATGCATTTGACTGTACAATTATTTTTCCATATAATTATTTAAAAAAAATAGTTTAATAGAATATTACAAATGCACATTCTTGAGCAGAATGTAAGTAAATGTGTTTTAGGAAACATTAACTAGATATAAAGAGAACAATACATGTGATATAACATGCAAAATATACAAGTCAATTTGAAAAATAACTCATGAACTCCACCCTTTTTTTCTTCTTTAATTAATAAAGCACCATAGATACTTTCAGAAATAAAATACTGTTAAGAAAAACTTTATTAAAAAGTTTTTAAATTTTTATGCCAAAATTTCTGAAATTAAGGAAAAAGGAACCATTTTCTTTTCATGTCATCATAAAACAAAATACGAAATTACATTTTTAAATAACTATATTCAGTTTAATATAGTTATAATTGCACTTAAAATAAAATGAAAAGTCAATATTTAAAAAAACCTAAACCCGAAACCTCCATTTAAAGCCAACCTGAACCAAACCCAACAAAATGATTTTTTCCAATCCGAAATCTGATGCGAACATGATAAAATAATTTTCATTGACCTAAACCTTACACACTTCAAAACAACTAACAACCGAAACCTGAAATACTTAAACCTGACACTGAAGCAAAACCTGAAATTGAAAATTACTGCAATCATGCAAAAATTAGTCTACATTCATGTCTCAAATATTAACTATCTTCCATGAAAAAAAAAATTAATAAATATATTCATTCATATTAATGTATGCCTTTTTCACCTGAAGGATTATTCTGATCTTTCAGAAAATCAGGTATACCCAAAGAACCTGCAAAAGCCAAAATTAACCCAAACCTCAAAATTTTAGAATTAACCCAACTTGCAATAAACAAAGCCAACCTGACCAGAAAATGGACTCCCAAAAGTACAAACTCTAGAAGATATTTCATCAAAATTGACAGATCACATGTTTGGTAGCCTGCTTATAGCCCCCCCACCCTTACACACACAAAGTTAAATTAAAAAGACTTAAAAAAAAAAAACACCTTAAATATGTTTTTAGTTTAATGCAACCTTGTATGCAACACAAAAAATTTACATACATGATATGTAACCTAGTTCATTGTAAATGTCAAACAATTTTTGCAGAGTTTATGAGTTATCTTCCAATTAACTAACTCAATAAAACTTAGTAGGGTTGCTTATGAAACCAATAACAAGGGGAAAAAATCAAAGTAATATAGGATTATTTTACATAAAAGATATAATTCAAATAATATAATACTCATAGACAAAACTATTTCAATTTTCTATTACAACTTGAGACCTTAAGTACAGTATTATAATATTTCTGTTGAAAGCAAGATCATTACAAAAAACTATAAACATAATATATTTACCGAAAATACAATTATTTTTATCAATGTATTGTAATTGTACACTAACAATTTTTGCTGACCATTTATACGATATATTTAGAAAAACAAACTTAAAATTGTTTCAAATAAAACATGTAAAACTCAGAAGTAATTTCAGATCACATAAAAGTATATATAAAAAAAAAAGAAAATACTGAAATAGTTTCTCCAAAAAACAAATGTGTTATCACAAATACAGAACTACATACAAGAAATAAAATCTAACAATAAAAGGAACTACTTCACAGATTTTGTTCTCTATTTTTCCCCCATAATAAAAATTTATATATAAAAAAGAAAAAAAAATCTGTACAAGTACAAAAATGCCTCAACAGTGCAGTGTTTTCTATCATTTGAAAATTGCATACTTACTAGAATGTAACATTTGTTTCAAAACAGTCAAAGGTAGAAAAATTAAAAATAAAAACATGCAGCTCACAAGCTGCATTTTTTTTCATATAGTTACTTAATGTCTATACACAGAATTTAAGTTAAAATGATGACAATCTTGGGTTCACAGCACACATCTGAAATGACATGATCAATGTGTTTGATCACTTTGCACTGTATAGTTTATGAATAAATATTCAATGATATTCTTGGAAAATAGACGCCTTGATGATGATGTTTTTTCATGCACCCAAGATCATACGCACAGCACCGGAGAACCCATCATTGGAAGTGGGTCTGCCTCTTTACGATGGGTTTAAAATAATTGTGCTTTGTGAAAATCAAATAAGATATTTAAAATATAAGCGAAGAATTTGGAAAATGAAACAAATTAGTCAAAAATTTAAATAGAGCATTCAGAATATATTCTGACAGAAATTAACACATTACTGAAAAAGTTCATCATAAACAAAGAGTGCTAATAAGTATTTTCATTTTATGCAAATCTTTTAATGATTTTCAACCATAGACTTTTAAATATTTGATCATTATTCTTAAGTAACAAAATATATAATAAACTCTTATTATATTACGTGAATTTTGTTCATAGTAGCAAAAGTTTGTCACATATTTAAGCAACTAAAGCTTGTATGAAATAATATATCATGAATATCAAGAAAACATGCAAGAATTATTAATAAATAACAACTAATTTACATATAGCTTTTAATTTTTTTTTAAAGAAATGCATACAGAAATGAAAGAAAGTTTCATGTAATCTTAGTTTTGAATAACAGGAAAATTTAAATGTGCAAAGTAGCTCTAATAGAAAAAGAAAAGAAAGCCTAAAGCTAATTTATTAATAAAGATTTCTCCTAGTTAAGAATTCTAAAATCCGATTTTTCAGTTTTTAGAATTCTAGAGCAGAAATAATTATCTTCAATAAAGAATGTTCATAGAGTTTCGTTTGGTAATATGATCCACATTTAACAATGACATATGAACTCAGGTTTATGTATACACTCTTCAATGAGTATGACTGTTTTATAGTTTTCATTTATGATAAATGTATAAATGATAATATTAAATGAGGATATAAATGGTCTCCTGTTAAAGCATAATAGCGCAAAAATTATAATGCATAAAAAAATGATTATTTGAGAAGTTCAACTAGCTTATAATTTTAAAGAATTAAAAAAACCCTTTAAAAAATTAAATTATATGGAACTATTCATACCGTACATTTTTGTATCTTTTTAACTACTTAACACAACCCACAACCCCACTGAGCATATCTAACTCTCTTTTTTTTTTTTTTTTTACAATTTCACATAACCTTAATGTGAAAATATACAGCAAGGAGTCAAAAATAGGACTGCCTCATTAGTTTAAAAAACAAGTTTAATGCCTGCTTATTTTAAATATCTTCATTAAACAACAAATCATAATTACTTTAAACCCATCTTATGGATTACGCAGACTCTGCATCAGCAGATTAAAATAATTCAGATGTCCTGTTGAGTATGACATGAATGACATAACCACTGATGAGTGAAGGCATTAGAATAATTGGTTCTAAACACACGTTGGGTCAGGCATATGCTTTGCCCCTCATTTCAATAGCAGTACCTTTGCTATACACATATGCATGATCATCAATGCGGTTTTTGTTCCTTGTAGATTGAGGCATTTGAGACTTGTCTCTACGGTTATAATGACCCCTGCCTTCACCATAACCATGAGAAGGCCCTGCAATAGCAGGCCCAGGTGGTGGAGGTGCAGTAGGACGTGGTCCAGGATAAGGTGGAGGAGGTCCAGATGGTGGACCTTGAGGTCTATGCCGCTGAAAAAAGAAAGATCAATAAATTCATATGAACATGTGTATACCTGTAGTCATTCATGCACAAGCTGCAGACACACAATTTCAGAAGTCAGACATACAAGAGACTGAATAATTGACAATACACATGAAGCATAAAAAGGAGGAAACTGAATTAAACAAGAATGCATAACTATCAACTATAAAATATTTTATTACATTTTACACAGCCACTAGCCACTTGGATGCTTATGAAGACAGAACATTCATATATCATTCCGCTTTTTCCCTTTCTTTGCCGTTCAGCTGAAAGAGTCTCTGTCAAACAGAGGGATCTATGTATTCAACAATTCGCAATGTATGACTTTGTACTACCAATGTAAGCTAAGTTTCTTCTACCAAGAATGCTTTTAGATTAATCCCTTCTGTTCTGTCCCGTAACTATTGAGGAAGAAGAGTGCTTTGTAGATTTTTAAACCATTCCCATTTTTTTTTTTTTTTTTTTTTTTTTTTAAGCAATTTGTTCTGTCTAGAACCAGCCATCTTATAAAGGGTAATTGAAATCAAAATTAAGAGCAATTTAAACACAAAAATAAACAATGCAGGTTTAATTTTAATTTCTTAATCTACCATAAAGAAGATGCTGCCATCTCAGGGCTCCCAAATGGTCCGCCACCTGAATACCAATAAATTTTAACAGAAAATTTTATGGTAGGTTTGCGCTAGAATTAACTTTCAAAGGTGATTCTGGGGCAGTTTGTAAGAAAAATCTAAAAAGAAATTTTTTCTAAAATAATATTGGTACTCAGTTGGCGGACCATTTGGGAGCGCTGCCATCTGTATTCTCCATCAAAAATAAAAATTGTTAGAGATCAATACTGAATAATGTAAATTTCAGATAATTCAGAATCTAGAGTGTGTGCATGTGCTATATATGTGTTAATTTATAAAAGCTTAATTTTTATTTTGTTCCAAATTTATACTTCAATCCTAAATTCTTAAAATTACACTTACTCTCAAAACTTTGCCTTGAAAAATACTATTAAGATGATCTTTTTCTAACTGTCATATATAATAATTTTTAACCAGAATAAATATTGCTTCAAAACTGAACTAAAAGTTTTAATTATTTTCTAATTTACTTAATTTTTTATAAAAACTATCCTCAAAGAATTTGAAAACAACAGACTGATAGAATAGAGGAGGAAAATCCTATTAGAAACCATATAACTTTCACATAATATATAGTAAAAAAACAAAAGAAGCAGAGTAAACTTAAAGGTGCAATTTCTTCTAATCTTGCATATGAAGCAATAGGTGAGGGGCATTCAAGTCAAGCAATGACATAGGGAAAGGAGAGCATAATAAATGTATAATTAACATATACAATTTCAAAAGTATTATCATTTGCTGGACAACAACCCCCAACTGTACATTAAGGGTTTAATACTCTGTTAAACATGAAATCCAATTCACCATTAACTCTACTGAACTGGGAGTAAAAATTAAAACTAAAGTTGAGTAGTCAATCTTCCAACAAATATGAGGTTAGGTAACCATACACATGTGCAGCTGAAGGATAGATGGGAGTCATTTTGTCTTTTTCTGTAGCCATAATTATGCTTCTTTTGCAGCTAAAGTTATTTGTGATGCATTAGTTAAAAAACTAATTATAAAAGAACCTGTTACTTTTAGTTTGTTAGGCTTTTGGATACTTTAGTTCTATGAACTCAAAATTATTATTTGTGAAAAAATTTTCAAGGTTTACAAAGTTTTTTTAACATCTAGGGAATAAAAAAAAAAAAAAAATGTTATTACAGCATAAATTTTGCAGTGTATGGTTCAAATCTTTTTAAACAACAATAATTAGAAAGAAAAAACAGTTTCTTCCACTTTAGTTTTACTGTCCCTTCATCTTATTTTTTTTAAACAAGCAGGAATTTTCATTTAAATATTGTATATATATGCTCATTTGTAACAAAAATATAAATGATAATATATTAAAACGTAATATACTATAATAAATCTATGGAACTATATACTTGTTAGCTTAGAAATAATTATTTTTTGTTTGAAAGAGACTTTTCAGACAATTTCTTAGAAAATGTTTGCACCATGCTAGAAACGTTTTCAATCATCTTCTAAAAATATAAAAAGGAATAATTTTTTTTAAATCTCTTATAATAATCTACACAAAAATAAAAAACTTCTCTCATCTATCTTCTCTCTCTATCAGGCATGCAATTTTATCAAAGATATTTTAATTGAATCTGTAACTTTTAAAAACATTAGAAATAAATATGTGCCAATTTCTTTACATACAATATTCTTTTCAAAGAGCATAACTGTATTTACTTTTATCCTACTTACTAATCAAACAAGAAATTCCTTGCCTGATCAGAAAACTGTTTATTAAACTTACGGATTTAAAAAATCCCTGCCGGCTCGGGCCTACAGGCAGAGGTAGATTTCAAAGTTAAGTACTAAATTCACCAACAAAACTTAAATCAAGATTAGAGATAAACCCAGTTCCTTCACTAGGAATGAGCTCTAGGGAGCTAAACATTTTGTGAAAATTCTAATATACACGAAAACACACACGCATGTATATGGAATAGGTTTAAAAAATAGGTAAAGCAAATTCAGAAAACCTCAAAGTGTTAAAATAAGTTAATATTTCCATAGTCAGGTTTTTATCATGTTTTAATACGTTTTTCCAAACTCACATGACGTTACATATCCACCTTCTGAGATCCATTATATTTCCAATATGACGCAATATATATATATATATTTTAATTCGTCAAACTATTTATTTTATTTTGAGTTTTCATGCTGAAATCATGCTCTAGAAAACTTATGACGTAATTTTCAATTTGTTTTCAATTCGTCAAACTATTTAATTTATTTTTTCACGTGAAAATCTTGCAATAGAAAAGCAATTGTTGTGGTGAGAATTTTATTTTTTTTTTAATTGTTGGCAACTGCTATAACGAAAAATATTTATTTTTTCCTGTCATTGTTGGGTAAGAGCTGGTTTTATCAGAATCTTGTTAAGATGGTATTCAAAATTTTTAACCCTCCCCATTTCCATTCCCTTGGGCCGATTGTGCCCATTTTCAATCCCCACCGAGATATTAGCCATCTCAAAGTTGTTGGTGAGTTTGAAGACGATCTGTGCATAATTGCGACCTTTATTGTGCAGACAAAATTTAGTACATATATATATATGTTTCATACAAAAGAAAAACAAGGGACTGATTCTTATGTAGAAAATAAAATTCCCAAATACCTTTTTCATAAATAATTTGACATCCTTGCTGCTTAGTAAAAACAAAATCAAAAAGCTATTTAATGTTAACACTGTGTACATTTTGGCACAGAATTCATTGTATTATAATTTTTTTCTTAAATTACACAAATTTTTCATTTTATTTTTAACTTATATTCTTTTTATGTAACAAAGTGTAACTACTAATACATATTGAAAAATTTTCACCATTGAAAATGGCATTTTTTTAATACTAAATACTTCTTTTCATAAAAAAAACTTATTATTTTAACCGAATCAAATATTAAACTAAATTTCCATTCTATATGTGCTGAGAGCAGCTTCTTAAGTTTGTCACAATCAAGTTGAGGTTAAAAATTTTAGTTTTTCAATTTTATTTTTAAACCACAATTTTTTAAGGAAACAATGAAAAAAAAAAAAAAAACCTTTTAAAAGTAGTTTTTACTGTTATTTCTTTACCACAGATTTTTTTTTTTTTTTTTTAAGTCTTTGGTTAAAGACTAGATAGATGTACATATACAAATATTTTGTACAAACTGAAAAATACAACATATATTCTATATATATAATTGAAGTTTTATAATAATTATGAGATTTCCAGTATAGTTTGAATGGAAATCTTTTGTGGCATAGACACAAACCATGGGAAAAGAAACATTTTATATTTGCTGTGCTAAAACCGATTCAGTTACACACTTTATCTGGATGAAACCGAAACTTAAGTTATTTGGCTTTTTATGAAAGACCTCTATGTCAAATAACAAATAAATTTTTTACTGTATATAAGTAAATATATTTTTTAAAAAAACATACAATAAAAGAACATGCAAAACTAAGTCACATACCTTTCTTCTTAATGTATCAGCAGGATGTCTAAGAGTATCTGTTATCCTGAGAGCTGGAGCTTTTCTAGGATTACTGCTAGGCGTGTGGACGGCACAACACTTAATAAAAATTCCCATGACAATAGCAAAACCAACAACAGAGAGCAGTACACCCCACCAACAACTCTGAAGAAAACAAGATATAATTTGTGAGCAAACTATAGATGAAAGATTATCAAACATCGAAATATGTTTAACAACAGAAGAATTTTTAAAAGATCATGAGGAATTCAGAAGCTACCTTTAAAATAAATATATTGATAAAAGAAAATTGACTAATACTTAGGTTAAAATTTAAACAAGTTCAACTCATAGAGCATTCTTTCATACTTACTGAATAAGCAAGATTTTATTTTTAAATGTTGAGAGGGAAGCTGAAACAAAAAGATTGGCAAAACAAACTTGTTAAAATTTCTACTCCAAAATCTGTCTTTTTATTAACTATTTGGATTTCATACAGTGTAATCATGCTGCTTCAATTTCATATTAAAAAGAACTCTTACATTTAGTCTTGATGTGTAGTAAATATATGTGTATTTGGATTCTGCTAAAGCCAGCATGCTCAATTTTAGCGTTTTTTGTTCATAGCCTCATTCATTACTTATTTTTATGCTAACTATATAAGTAAGACTTTTTTGTTAATAAGTTCCATCATTTTCAATTATTTTTATTCATAAAAATTTAATAATATCGAACGATACTTCTTTTTGATGTAAAGTAAATCTATGACTACCAGGCCATTTAGCACTTTGATAAAAAATGCTTGATGTTTTTAGACATAAAATAAAATCATACCATTTGGTACTTTTTAACACGATTTTTCAAATACTTAATGGATCTCAAATGGTTAATAAGTAAAATAACTTAAAACTGAATGAAGAACTGGCAATCACAGAAGAATTCAGATTTTATAATTTGCAGCTATACTTAATGTTTTATTATGAATTGCTGATTATCTTCAATCAATGACAACATTTAACTTCATTCGGATACTGTTTATATATTTTTAATTCAAAAGTTTAAAAAATAGGCTGTAAAATATAATAGGCAGAATATCTCCAGATATGAGCATTTTAAACTGCTGTTGTCTGGTCACTCAATACTGATCATATATCAAAAATGTTTTTAAAATACAAATTCTAATTTGATGTTTAATAATGATGTTTGGTGATTAAATTTAGATCTTAAATGCTAATTAACTTTCTTCTATCTGACATTTATTATTATATTTAAATCATGAATATCAATTAACATCAAATTTAGAATTGACTGTTGGTGATGCAATCAGACTATATGGATCCACGACTATGTAAGGTCTTTAAAAAGTAACAAACAGCGGGACCTCTGATCGAACATGCAAAGATGCTTGTAAGATGGAACTGTTAATAAAGATGTTCAATCGAAATGCAAGGTCCCAAGTCCAAATTATTTTACTTCATCAACAAATATTTCAAGTCTTTGTTCATTATATATCCACCAGTCAAGACATACACATATATATATGAAATTTAAATTCTTAGAAGTCTCGGAGTGAAATTTAGTGAAGTGTAAACAAGAGATGACTTTGATTAAAATAAAATCCATAATGCAATAAGCCATGCCCTACACAATGCAATATTATTACATGTGATGTGCACTGGAGTGATGATGCAATACAGCTCTAGAAATGAAACAGATCGTTCAGACAATAACGAAATAAAATTCCAATCACAAAACAAAAACAATGTAAAGAGCCTCATAATTAGATCTAAGTATTATCTTAACCATATCAAATCTACGTTGACCCTGACTTAATCTATATTTTTGGCATTTGCAAATGACCAACTGACTTCTCTGATAAATCAATAAATGTACTTATTCTGACTAATTCAAAAAACACCTATTTAGTCTGCACATGCACCCTTTGAACTTTTTTAATCCAAACAGAAAAAAAAAAAAAAAAAAAATTGTTGACATGTAGATTCTGAGGTGTGTTGTGTCGTTCCATGGTGCCAATACTTTAACATTTTTTTTTATGTTATTAAATGTTAGTTTGTGCTATTAATGAGATTATTATTTTTTATAGATTAATATATTGAATCACCAAAGTAGATACTAAATTAGATTTCAAAATAAATTTTAGATTAAGTTTATTTGAGTATAATAAAAAATTTCTGATTATTCTTTTGTGCATCATCAAGCCGGAACTTTCAGTTTTTAAACAATGCAGATCTTTAAGAATATTTGGAGGAAATGATTGATAAATTAAATGAAAAAAACTATTAAGATTTAGATAATACCAATATATATATGGTTAATGAAAAAAAAAGTTGAAAATTAAGTTACAAATAATAAAAAATTCCTGATTATTCTTTTGTGCATCACCAAACTGGAACTTTCAGTTTTTAAACAATACGGATCTTTAAGAATATTTGGAGGAAATGATTGATAAATTAAATGAAAAAAACTATTAAGATTTAGATAATACCAATATATGTATGGTTAATGAAGAAAAAAAAAGTTGAAAATTAAATTATGAATTTTCATGAATATGATCAGAAAGATAACTGTCTAATGCAAATACCCTAAATGTAACACCGGATACATACAGTAGGTTACTTTTATCAATATTACTCAAGTTAACACTCTCTGGTTTTAACATTAGAATTCAACAGAAATCTAAATAAATGTGAAATATGGAATACAGATAATCTCACAAATTTTCTGAAAAAGAAAGCTGAAAGTACAGAAAGGGTATTAGTTATTCATGACTTTGATGCTAAAAATTCATTTCCTAACATAGACCACAATTTATGGATAAACAACCAAAACACAAATCAAGATAATATATTACAAAAAGATGTAAACATAATAAGTTCAGCTACTGATTTCTGAAATTTTCTCGGTTTCGATCAATTCTGCCTCAGTTTACTGTATGCATACAATATGAAAAATATTATCTATTTTTATCATCATATATACAAAAATGTATTCAGAAATACAAAAAAATACAGAAAATTTATGAACAGTGGATTCTAAAAAAAAACTAACATAAGCACAACATTAAATTAGATGAATAAATTTCAAACTTACCGTAACCCATTGTTTTATAGTCATTAATGTTTTCTGATTAAAAAGTAAGTTTTTCAGTCTAGCTAGAGGACCTTCAGCATCTACTGCTCGGCACTTTTGGAAAACATCGCAATATCCTTTAAAGTCATTGCATGGTGATCCAGGACGCAGCTTAATACCACTTATATTTTTCATATTTTTAATAACGTAAGTGCTTCTGCATGTGGCTTCTTTCCCTACACAAAACAAAAGACAACTAGGTTTTACTTTGCTTCACAACAGAACTAATAATACAACAACCTCTTGCTATATTGCACCTCATTATATTGTGCATTTGGATTTATCGCTCTTTTAAGTCACTTTATTAATTACAATAAATGTAATTTTCTATTGTCTATTTATTAAGAGAATTGTAATATGAACAAACTAACATTTTGAGAAAAAACAAATATTTACTTATAGATCATTATCTAATCTTAATTTTTTAATGCCTTCAGTTACAGTGTGCATTCGGATTCATTTAACTTTTTCCTTATCTGCCAGCAGATGTGATTTAATGAGAGGCTGCTGTATTTTATAAAATTAATGGCAAAGAAATGTAACCATGAAAACTTACCATTTATGGGTTTTTTTTATAAACATACTAACTCAGCTTATATAACATATAGTCAATTTGCCTTGTTGCATCATAAAAAATATAATGCATCATTTCCCATTCAAATTAATTTAAATAATATAATTTATTTCAATTTTACAACTTAAATTAACATTTTCAGACACCTAATTTCTAATCACAAGTTTTAAACTTACAATGTAAATTTTAATGATAAATAATTCAATATTTCCTTATTTTTCAATGTAAACATTATCTCTTATTAAGATTATTTAAGTGCAATTAGTATTTTATTATATTTCAGTAATTTAACTTTCAAATTTCTTTCAACATACATCGCGAATGTGTAAACACATCGGAATTTTCTAAGTCTAAAATATAAAAAATGGAAATCTTTTATTTATCAATATTTCCCTTTTAAATCATATTATGTGGATAGAAATATTTATTTCTAGCCGATTGCAAAATTTTCAGTGACTTGTGGTAAATACTTTGGCAGAAATACGCAAAAATGTATTTTCTATCTTTTCTCATTTTTAATTTCGGCGCGCGACGCCATGAGATCATTCTTTCCGACATTTTGAAAGTTCCAGCAAGAAGGGTATTCCCCTTTGCCAAACAGACGCTTAGCTCAAAACCGGACGTCTGCTAAATCGTTTAACATTCCTTTTGGAACACGCACGTTCTGTGTGACGTCAGGCGCGGGGAGGATAGGCGTTTTTAATTGGCTGGCGCGCTCTGTAATGGCTTTTCATGTTTGAAACTCTTCTGGAAAAGTCATCATTCTTCACCAGGGAGCCGTTGGAGCAAGTAACTTGTGGGGGCTGCGACGCCGGGCTTTTTTAACCGGTTGTTGCGGCAGAGGAGTTCGGCGAGCGAGTGAGAAGAGTTCGACGTTTCGTTAGGCCTTAGCGGCCGTATATCATCTAAAGGAAATATAATATTTTTCTCTTCAAGAAACATTTCTAAGTAAATTTCATGGAACATTAATTGAAAGCCCTGAATGGTTCTTCTGCTCATCGACATTTTATTGTTCTTCGATCAACAAATATGAATTGAACATCTGTATTTTTTTGTCGATGCGATAAATAGTAAATTGCCTATGTAACGTATTGAAATCGTCAAAATCTGCATTCCTGAAGGAAGTTCACAAACATCCTATTTCCAATTTTCCAAATCCGTAACTTCTTATTCGGTTCAGATTCGCATTGAATAAAAAGAAATAGAATCTACATTCCTGAAGGAACTTTGTCTTCAGCGTGTTTCCAGTTGTCTACAGCATGTTTCCAGTTTTCCAAATACAAGAGTCCCTCTACGTCCCTAGTTGATCTTGACTTTACACTCCTGAACTTTAAGCCCTAGTTTAACTTTACATTCCTGAACTTTAATCCCTAATTTAACTTTACATTCCTGAACTTTAATCCCTAATTTGCAAAAAGAAATATTACGTAAACTTCTGCTTTTTCTTAGATGATAATATGTCTCTAATTGTCTAGAATTATAGTAAATTTTACATTCACTTTGATAATCTTTACATAATTCATAACGTAAGAATGCATTCAAATCAGCAAATTTTATATATGTTTAAATAAACGTCATTTGTGAATTATCTTTCTGTGTTCAAGTACTTGGGTGAGTGTTTACTTTTCTTTATTTTTTTTCAGCTACGATAACTAGTAAATATAATTTTATTTGATCTTATATAATTTAAAATAATTCTTAAAAAACACATTAAGCGATGTCAACCACTTACGTCATCGGCTGTAGTGTAATTTTGAGCTTATGAATCGGAATTAATTTTTGTTCAATTCAAACTTTGGATTGAATTTCACTCTCCGATTCATTAAGCCCAACTTTACAGTACATTAATGGTGCCGTTAACTTAGTGATTTCATTCTTGGAGTTATTGTTTTAAGCCTTTTTAATATTAATTTTTTCTTTTCACTCATAGGCATTAATTGATGCCATAACTTTAAAGATCGGAGATCGGGTTTCATTACTTTTTCATGATATTAGATAAAGTATATTTATTAATTAACTTATTAATTATTTAATCATTTATTTTAAAAATAATACTCACTAAACTTATATATATATTTTTTTTCTCTCTATTTCATGTGCGGACCCCATATTGGTGCAATATATTTTTAAAATATACATGATTTATATTTTTATTTATTTTCCTTTTAAGATTTGATTCTATAAATATATGTAAAGAAAAGAAATTTGATTTTTCAAAGATTTATTTGCTAATATTTTTTTTCATAAATTGAAAAAACGAAAACTTTATATATTACACTTTGAATTTATAATGATTTATTGTTGCATGTTTTGATATTTGTAGTTATTGTGTTCCTTTTTTTTCTATTTTGGGGGATTTGTACATTTTTGCATATATTTATTTACTTTAACTGTATTGCACATTAATATGCATTTTTAGAAAATTTTTAAAAAAGTAATCTTCCATTTTTTTTAATGATTTTTTTTCTTTCCTTCATCATTTTAACAAACTTTTCCATTATTATTTTTTTATTTGCTTTGCTTTAGGATAATTTATTTGTCATACATCAGTGTTTTAGTATACCTTTTGATTTTTCACGTGTATACAAATTATTACGATATGGCAAATGATTTGCAATTAAACGCGCTTATGGCAGCGATTCCCACTTTCCATGGAAAAGAAGGGGAAAATGTACATTTTTTCATTAAAAACATTAGTGATGTCTGTAACATACAGAATTGGAACGACGAGAATCGTATTCTACTCTTCCGCCTGTATTGTAGAGACAAGGCGCAGGAATATGTTGCGAGCGATCCAGAAATTAACAATATTGATAATTTTGAAAATTTTGTGCGTTTATTTAGAGCAAAATTTAGCAGAGAAGAGAATTTCCAGGAAACCTCTTATCAGTTCTCAAATATAAGACAAAAACCTAAACAGACAGTGAAGGAGTTGGCTGAGGTAGTAAAAAAATTAGTCAATCGATTGGTTCCGAACGCTGAGGATATCCCTCAAATGGTCATTCTAAAGCAAAAATTGATGTTTAATAAATTGCTCGAAGCTCTTAGACCGGATATTAAAACAGAGGTACTTAAACTTGGAAAGGAAAATTTCGATGATCTGGTTTCTAGTGCTATGGATTGCGAAAAAGCTTTGGAACAGCAATGCTCTTTCTCAGTCAACACCATCAACGCGACGCAGGTTTCAAACAACAGCAGTCAGGACTCGTTGATTACAATTTTGTTGAAACAACAAGAAAATTCAAATAAATTATTGCAGAGTATGGCGGAGCAGTTAAAAGGATTAAAAGAAGAGCGGACTGTTTGCCATATCTGTAACAAACAGCATAATACGCGCGATTGCTGGTTTTTTCCGTCTTTGCATAATAGGGGATTTTTTTCGCCGCAGCAAAATTTTTCTGGTCAGGGTAACAGTGCTGCTAATCAAGCAAGTAATTTTTTAAGTCCTAACAGTAATTCTCCAAGTAATGATAGATATTTTGAGAATCAGGGCAGAAACTTTGCTGGAGATTTTAGAAGAGGTAGCGATAACAATGTGCAGAGATTCAATAGGGGCAGAGGTAGAAATAATTATCGACCATATCGTGGCAGAGGCAGAAGAAATAATTTAAACTTCTAGAGGGTTCTGATGATATTTTGCACAATTTTTCCCCTCAATCTCACAGAGCCCTAGATGATAAATTTTTGCACGAGGGTATGAATTATTCTGATACTGCTGTTAACATTCCCAAATCACTTATGTCATGTTTTTCTGATGATTCTCCACTTCCTTTAATTAAATTAACATTTGGAAAACATAACTTTATTGGTCTTCTGGATTCTGGTGCAAATCTTTCTCTTATACAACCTAAAACTATTAACTTACTTAAACAAAACAATAAACTTAACTTTTTATCTAGATCTGTAAACATCAAGACCATCAATAATTCCAGTGTTCCTTATTTTTCTGCTGTACAATTAAACTTTAAAATTCGTAATAAATGGTTCAGCAATGTGTTTTTCGTTACCCATGATAATTGGCACTCTAACTACCAAATTATTCTCGGTTATGATTTTTTAAACCGAAATAAAGTTTTGTTAGACTCTGCCAACTCTCAACTTATCATGGGAAACCTCACATTTCCTTTCGAAAATAAAAATCCTGATTCTACTCAAACTTCTAATTTTAACAATGAAAATCTAAGTTCCAATGACAATAATACTATTCATGATATTTCAAATTCCAATGCTGAATCACATGAAAATATTAATTCTCTCTCTAACGATATTAATCATGAAGATTCCAAAAACTTTGTCACACCAGCTAACCGTGTCATTATTCGGCCAAATCATGGCAGGATTATAAGACTTAAAGCATTACATAAAATTAACAATTCATTTAACTATTTATTTGTTCCATTAACTACCAAATTGCCACTAAACTTAGATCTTAGCCTTCATGAAGCAAATGTTAACAATTCTATTCTTCTGTATGTATTCAACAACAATAGTCAAAAAATTGTCCTCAACAAAAATACTAAATTAGGTTACTTAAAACAAATTTCTAAAGATCAAATTTCTACGCATGACAACAGTAAAACATACCAGGTAAATTCGCTAATTTGTGATGATATTTTAGAACTTCGTAAAAATGAACTAAAAGCTAATAATTTTCAAGTTGATCACTTACCTGAATCAGATAGGAAGAGAGTTCTCAAACTTCTTATGAATAATTCAGCTGTTTTTTCTTCTTCATACAGTACACTGGGATGTACAGATAAAGTTGTTCCTCAGTTTAACTTACTGCATGATTTTGCTTTACAAACAAAACCATATCCCATTCCTAGAATTGCCAAGGAGTTTGCTAGAAATGAAATCGCTGATCTTCTGAAGGCTGGCATTATAGAAAATTCAACCTCAAACTACTGTTTTCCAGTCATTTTTGTTAAAAAGAAGACGTTACCTACTGATGACCCTAACAAACTTAAATTTCGTATGGTTATCGACTATCGATTACTTAATGCAATTACTGAACCTTATAAAATTTGTTTACCAAAAATCAACGACATTATGCAAAATATATCGGGCAAAAAATTCTATACTGTTTTGGATTTAAAAGCCGCATTTTTTCAAATTCTTCTTCAACAGAAGGATAGGGCCAAACTGGCATTTGCAACGGAGTATGGGAATTATCAACCTAAACGCCTGCCATTTGGATGTGTGAACTCAACTTCTTATTTTCATACTTTAATAAATAACTGCCTTAGCTCATTAAGAGGTAAAAATGTTCAATATTTTCTAGATGACATAATTGTTGCTGCTGATTCGTTGGAGGAAATGTTAATATGGTTGCAGAAAGTTTTTGACAAATTGAGAGAATTTAACCTCACTTTAGACCCTAAAAAGCTTCAAATATGTAAAGAACAAATAACATACCTAGGTTTTAAATTACACAAAAACGGTCACTCTCCTTCTACTGATAATGTAAACAAAATCAATAGATTTCCCATTCCTACAAACCTGAAACAAGTTCAAAGTTATCTGGGTATGATAAATTATTTCCGTCATTTAATTTTCGATTTTGCAAAAATAGTACAACCTATTGTAAATTTAACGAGAAAAAAGGTAAAATTCTTCTGGAGCAATGACTGTCAAAATGCTTTTCTCAAGATTCAGGAAATTTTGCTTACTAATCCAACAGTTAAAAATTTTGATGATAGTAAGGATGTTTATTTGGTTACTGATGCATCTATGGTTGCAATTTGCGGAATTCTTATGCAAAAACACAATGACAAATTCTACCCCATTGAATTTTATTCCAAGCAATTAAATCAGGCAGAATCTAAATACCCTTCAATCAAACGTGAATTTTATGCTATCTATTCCTCTGTTAAACATTTTTCTGAATTCTTGTACGGTAGACAATTCAAAATTCTAACAGATGCTAAAGCTTTAACCTACCATTTAAACCTAGAAAAACAGGCTGAAATTATAACTAGATGGCTTTTATATTTGCAGAGTTTTAATTTTAAGGTTGAGCACATTCCTGGGCTTGTTAATCCAGCCGATTTTCTTTCTCGTGTCGTGGACCTTCCTAATAATCCTAATTTATATGTAAATGCATTAAATATTTTTATACCTACTAACGACTCACTAACTACCGAAAATATACTAAAAGAGCAGCAAAATGATGAAAAACTTAAAGAAATCCGGGAAAAAATAATTGCCAAAACATGTTCTAACACTAATTACTCAATCAATCCTAATAACGATCTTTTAATGTTTGCTAAAAAGAAATCTGGTAATGTCAATAGAGTAAAGAAAATCGTTATTCCTAAAACATTAATCAATAGTTGCATTGCCCTTGCTCACCAAGCTCATTTTGGAATGATAAAAACGGTTGAGACAATTTCCAGGAATTATTTCTGGCACGGAATGGTTCAGGATGTTCAAAATTTTGTAAATAACTGTGAAAAATGTCTTCCCTACAAAAGTAAACAAACCAACACAAAACCTTCCTTCATTTCCAAGTGTGAATTAGCTCCCGGAGAGATGCTTGCAATAGATATTGTGGGTAAACTCCCCAGGTCACATGACGGTAAATTTTTTATTCTCACCATCGTTGACCACTATTCACGCTTTCTGGAAGCTATTCCGCTTAGAGATGCTACTTCTCCATCTATAATTAAAGCTTTAAACGACTACTTTTCGAGGTTTGGTATACCAAAAATTATATTATCTGATAACGCCAAAAACTTTACCTCTGATGTCTTTCTAACCTTTCTTAAATCTCTCAATATCAAACGTAGAAATTCGTCCATTTACTTCCCGAGGTCGAACGGTGTTATCGAACGTATTCATCGATCCCTGAAAGAATCAGTTGCTTCACTATCTGATCAAATAATTGAATGGTCTGATAGATTGAAATTTTTTGTGCTTCACTACAATAATTCTAAACATTCTGTAACTAATTTTAGTCCTGCAAACTTATTTTTTGGCAGAGATTTAAACTTACCTATTGATACTTTCTTACCACCTAAAGATGCTGAAGAACCCTCCCAATACTTTAAACAACAACAAGAACATATCAAAACAACCAGAGAATTAGTTAAACTTAATGAACAAAAATATTTTAAAATGAATGCAAAATTTCTTAAAGGTCGTTCTCCTCCAAAGTTGAAAATTGGCGACAAAGTTTATTTAAAGAATTTCAATCATACTAATACCTTCCATGCAAAAAATTCAGGTCCTTTTAAAATTATCCAGATATGCAATAACGATAACTATCAAATTCAACATATGACTGATCCAACAATCAGAATTATGACAGTGAATGTATCAA
Source organism: Maratus speciosus (assembly GCA_963932465.1). Lineage (NCBI taxonomy): Eukaryota > Metazoa > Arthropoda > Arachnida > Araneae > Salticidae > Maratus > Maratus speciosus. Next base: position 531,701,955 of record OZ010792.1, read on the forward strand.
AACTCATCTCAACAGGATGTTAGTTTTATTTGTTTTCTACTCACTTAATTTTCTTTTGTTATGGACATTTAAATTTTTTTGGGGCACTACAATCTTCCTACAAATGTAAATCCCATTTTTTCTAATTTCCATTTTAGTGTCTTCATATGTATATATATCTCTCTGAATTACAATTTTTTTTTAAACAATACAGTGGTAACATCTGTATCAATTCTATGAGTTTTCAATATTTTGCTGGCGAAATACTAGTGGTCACAGAATGTAAGCGCTTACGTACTGTCCATTACTGTTCACTCATACAATTGATTAAGCATACTGATTTATTGATTTCATTATTTTACAATTCTATATTTTATAATAGGTACTATCCTTCATCTAATTTTTTTTCTACCTTAATTTAAATGATGGGAATGCAATATTATGTTGCCACAGATTTTTTTTTGTATGTTCATCTTTGCTAATTTTTGAACAATATATATCCATATCATATTGAAATTGAGGGGTGATCTCAACATATAAACTTTTACTGCTTATCCATGTGATGTTTTATTTTAAATTTAATTATAGGATCCTATATAACTATTATTAAAAATTATGAGAAAATATATATAAAAAAATTAATATATTTTTGAGACAACTTTAATAAATTACAAATAAAAAAAATACAAATGAAAATTTATATATGTTCCAGAAATTATATGAAAAATTATCAATGCTCAAATCTCCTAGCTGCAGCTCTTTGAATACTAGTGGAGATATTTTATGAGAATACGATGGAGCAACTGCTCTAAGTTATTTCTCTTTTTCTTTCAGTTCCCAACAAATTTATAGCGAGCACACACAGAAGGTAAATTCGGCATAGCTTGGGGCAAAAAATAATCACAAAATTTGTACCCTTCCGATAAATCCTTCAAGGTGCAACTATTCATAATTTAAAGGGAATAACATTCTATATTGTAAATTTCAGTGTCCAAGATCACATATGATCTATTTTAAAATTCACAGCTTAATGTCTTAAATTTTTTTAATTTAATGGGCACAACTATCATTCTGAACAATGTACATTTGTTTTTTGTTCAAGAAATTGATGGTATTTTACAATGTAAACAAAATAAATACTACAAATAATGATATACAGTTGTCTCAGCTACATCACAATTGCAGTATTATCCTGTTTTAATTTTATTGGTTTGATTTTGCAATATTTGAAAACTTTATGCAGCATTTTGTTTGTTTTTTTAAATATGATTACACATATAGTTTTATTTTTATCATAGTTGCAATATGTCTACTGTTAGGGGTTTGCACATGAAAAGATTACATTTTTATAGGCCATTTGGAACCTCACCCATGCAGTGTTTTGTTTATATATAAATTTTAGTGGTTTGTTTCCACCTGTACCATGTTTGTTATTGTTTGATATTGTGTTACAATTCTATTTCTACTTGTACTGTGTATTCTTGTTTGGTATTGTGTTTATATATTTGTTTTGTTGTATTGTGTTTATTGTTGTTTAATATTGTGTAGTTTACCTTTAAATTTGAATAGAATTATCTGTAGATGGTTCATCTTTTCGAACCTGTCAGCTAAAAATTTTTTTTTATCCTTTTTTTTTTCTGCTACCGGGAGATAAAATGTTGCATCATAAAAAATATAATGCATCATTTCCCATTCAAATTAATTTAAATAATATAATTTATTTCAATTTTACAACTTAAATTAACATTTTCAGACACCTAATTTCTAATCACAAGTTTTAAACTTACAATGTAAATTTTAATGATAAATAATTCAATATTTCCTTATTTTTCAATGTAAACATTATCTCTTATTAAGATTATTTAAGTGCAATTAGTATTTTATTATATTTCAGTAATTTAACTTTCAAATTTCTTTCAACATACATCGCGAATGTGTAAACACATCGGAATTTTCTAAGTCTAAAATATAAAAAATGGAAATCTTTTATTTATCAATATTTCCCTTTTAAATCATATTATGTGGATAGAAATATTTATTTCTAGCCGATTGCAAAATTTTCAGTGACTTGTGGTAAATACTTTGGCAGAAATACGCAAAAATGTATTTTCTATCTTTTCTCATTTTTAATTTCGGCGCGCGACGCCATGAGATCATTCTTTCCGACATTTTGAAAGTTCCAGCAAGAAGGGTATTCCCCTTTGCCAAACAGACGCTTAGCTCAAAACCGGACGTCTGCTAAATCGTTTAACATTCCTTTTGGAACACGCACGTTCTGTGTGACGTCAGGCGCGGGGAGGATAGGCGTTTTTAATTGGCTGGCGCGCTCTGTAATGGCTTTTCATGTTTGAAACTCTTCTGGAAAAGTCATCATTCTTCACCAGGGAGCCGTTGGAGCAAGTAACTTGTGGGGGCTGCGACGCCGGGCTTTTTTAGCCGGTTGTTGCGGCAGAGGAGTTCGGCGAGCGAGTGAGAAGAGTTCGACGTTTCGTTAGGCCTTAGCGGCCGTATATCATCTAAAGGAAATATAATATTTTTCTCTTCAAGAAACATTTCTAAGTAAATTTCATGGAACATTAATTGAAAGCCCTGAATGGTTCTTCTGCTCATCGACATTTTATTGTTCTTCGATCAACAAATATGAATTGAACATCTGTATTTTTTTGTCGATGCGATAAATAGTAAATTGCCTATGTAACGTATTGAAATCGTCAAAATCTGCATTCCTGAAGGAAGTTCACAAACATCCTATTTCCAATTTTCCAAATCCGTAACTTCTTATTCGGTTCAGATTCGCATTGAATAAAAAGAAATAGAATCTACATTCCTGAAGGAACTTTGTCTTCAGCGTGTTTCCAGTTGTCTACAGCATGTTTCCAGTTTTCCAAATACAAGAGTCCCTCTACGTCCCTAGTTGATCTTGACTTTACACTCCTGAACTTTAAGCCCTAGTTTAACTTTACATTCCTGAACTTTAATCCCTAATTTAACTTTACATTCCTGAACTTTAATCCCTAATTTGCAAAAAGAAATATTACGTAAACTTCTGCTTTTTCTTAGATGATAATATGTCTCTAATTGTCTAGAATTATAGTAAATTTTACATTCACTTTGATAATCTTTACATAATTCATAACGTAAGAATGCATTCAAATCAGCAAATTTTATATATGTTTAAATAAACGTCATTTGTGAATTATCTTTCTGTGTTCAAGTACTTGGGTGAGTGTTTACTTTTCTTTATTTTTTTTCAGCTACGATAACTAGTAAATATAATTTTATTTGATCTTATATAATTTAAAATAATTCTTAAAAAACACATTAAGCGATGTCAACCACTTACGTCATCGGCTGTAGTGTAATTTTGAGCTTATGAATCGGAATTAATTTTTGTTCAATTCAAACTTTGGATTGAATTTCACTCTCCGATTCATTAAGCCCAACTTTACAGTACATGCCTTAATTCAAAATATTGATTAATTTTGATTTTTATTTATTCCCTTTGAAAACCGTAATGCCAAATTTATGCTTTACTAAGACAAAAGTCAGAAAAAGTAGCGTCAAGTTATCAGAGTTCAGTTATCCAAGAAAAATCATTGCTAAATGGAATTATTTATGACTGCCTATAAGTTGTCTATTAACAAGGCAAATAACAGCAATAACAATTTATTCAATGAATGAAATTGTGCATTTTATAAACTATGTACAACACATTAATTTTGTGGATTTCTAAAAATGAATATTGTGGTAATATTATTTTATGAAATGATTTTAGTACTTGTTTACTTTTCTCTTTTTCTAAAGATAAAACATGATAGTCTTTAAGATAAAGATATTTCTGTTCTATGATATTGTATATACCAATGTATTTACTAGATTTTAATATGAAATTTATAATCATATTGAATTTTGATTATTTTGAAAATTTTAAGTGACCCCTTGAAATTTGAGTTAAAGAATCCAATGCTTTTATAAAGATTAATTAGAGATAGAGAAAATGGCCTTGTCGAGGTAAGGAAATTTGGCAACCTATTTTCTGAAAACCAATTCACTGTTTCATATTAACAAGCAATTTTTTCAATATTTATACAATTTATTTAATATAAAGAAGACATTTATTGATTTCAAAAATCTGCACAAATCTGGGACTAAGGACTTTGTGGATTTCTGATTTTTACAGATTTTAAACATTGTTTTGTTTACATTTTAAAACCTCACCAACCAGTGTGATGTAGCAATCACATTTATTATTTATTTTTTAAATTGTAATGCAGCATTATTATCTCACGTTTTAAACTATTTATTTTCAATGCAAAACATCGTTCAAATCGCTTTTTTCTTTCCTTTTTACCGTATGTAACAGAACATTTTGATTTCAGATTTTCCCCCTCTTTCTGATCTATTTTTAGAACCAGGGTGTGTTGCAAGTGACGTCGACCGCGTCATATTGGGGTGTGTCTTCGCTTGGCGAATTAGAGCTTCATTCTCTCCTTGTAAAGTTTCGTTTCTCTTTTCTCTGTTTTCATACGATTTAATCATAATACGTAAATTTAATTTTAACAAATAGATTTAAATCATTTCTGGAGGTAGTTTTGTAAACCCCTTTTATGTAGTATATATATCAATGCAGCCAGTTTTTTAACAGATTTTAAGATTTTAAGATCGGATCAGATTTTAAGATTTACGAAAGTATGTATTATTTTTGACAATGTGATTTGTCGTTTGAATTTCGGGTCTTGCGCCTAAATTCAAAGAGCGATGTTCTTCAATAGCTATTATCGCGATATCTAAAAGTTTATCTTCGGTCTCTGGTTCTTTTTAATTTAACGCATATTGGATTTCGGACTTTTTATTATCAAGACCTTCTTTAAAAATGATTTTAACCAGTATTCATCTTTATCATGGAATTACTTCCAAGTTTTAATAATTCTACGTGGAACGTTTTTCGAATGTGTACAGTGACCTACTTCTCCTAATTGCCTTCCACCTCTCAAGTAAACAACGAATAAAGAAGATTTTTTTATAACTGCTGTCTCTTCAATGTGTCTACTGTTGTCATTTAAGTAAGAACGTTATATTTACTAATTCATCCTTCTTTTATTTTTACTGCAAGTCAGCCTTATCATCTTAGCTATACGATCACTCAATTTATCTTATTCACGGCATCTCATCAAAATATTAAAACGTCACATTTGGTTTCCGTGACAAAAAAGAACATTTCGGCGTTGTTGCTTTTTGATCACAACGTAATGCCTTAAAAAATAACTTAATGACTGTATTTTTTCGCCGTATTTTTGACGATTGATGCATTCTTTTTAAAGAAAATTTTTGTTCTCAAATAGAACTGCTTTTTTTAAATGGAATTCTGAAAATGTTTTAGCATTATAATTGCTGTTATTCTTTTTTGCAATATTTTCTGTTCTTATAAAAAGAAAACGTAATCTTTTTCAATCTTAGAAGAAATTCTGTTCCTGAAAATTATTCCTAACTGAATTTTCTTTTGCATAAAATTTTGCAGATTTGTTACTTTTATAGAAATATACTGACAGAAATTCAAATAAATTGTTTTAAAATTATTATTTTTTAATGGAACTTTAAGAAAATTATAATATTCTGTTGTTCTCAGATGGAACATTTTGCTTTTTTAACGGCTGAAGATCGATCAAACATCGTAATGAAATTTTTGTTCTCAAGTTCTATTTGCAATACTTATTCCATGATTTTAAATTTTTGAGCATAGTATAATTTAAAAAAAAATTCCCTTACTGGTTTTTATTTTGAAGTATGTCTTGACAAAATTATTACTGTTTTTAAATTAATGCAGAATGAAATATTATTTTAAAAATCAAGAAATTTATTTATTTATTCTCTAATTTATTTATTCTTATGGTGCATTAAAATATTATATTTATCATAGAAAGTCTTTAATGAATTTTGAAATTCTAAAATGAATTCCAACAATTGTTCTCTGATTTTAAGAACAAATTTATTTAACAAGAGGCTATGGTTTTTATACTTATTCTTATATTGGGTTTTTTAATTTTATTTTATGGCACTAATATATTGAAGTAAAATATTTAATGAATTTGAAGATATATTATGAAAATTAAGATATTTATTGAAGCAAATTATTTTTTCCCCTTGGAATCTGTGATAATTATTGAAGTTTAAATTGTTTTACTGAAATTGTTCTCATCCATTACTTGCAAAGGAGCTGAAGTTCTTCATGAAATTCGTAGCTGTAAAATATATCCTGCATAATTTTTTTGAAGTCTTCTCTGCTTTTAAATATATCAATTTATAATTTTTGTTCCAAAAATACCTTCAATAACTTTTTATAAAAAATATATCTAACTTGCTTGTACCACCTTCCACTTTTATTCTCAAGATATTTTTGTCATCTAGTGCACGATTTGACTGCTAATATCGATTTTGGTGTTTGGCGTGTGCAGTGTTCTTTTACTATGTTAAATTTCAAGAACTCTGTTTGCTTTCTACAAACTGTTCCCATCGTAACTCTCAGTGCTTCAATTTTCCAGAATTATGTAGATTCATCAAAATTTAATAACATATTTTTTTTGCCTAAAGAAGAAATTAAAAAAAATTCATTCTCCTGTATCATCCTCATGACTGAAATAATTTGAAATTTTTTTATTCTACATGATTTAAAATGACAATAGTTTTACTCATCTTTCTTATTCACATTTGCTTACCTACTGAAGTTGCCTTCAAGAGTGTTGTTATTAATCCATTTTTTGAAACGCTTCTCTGGTGTGTGGAAATGTTGTTCTGGAAGTACTGAAAATATTATAATACATACCTGCAAAAAAAAATTCTGTTCCTCATTTACAGCAACCAATAAAGATTTGTGCTCCATTTTCGGCTTTGATGTTCCTGGTGAGTTCTCAGTGATTTATGTAGTAAAATATCCATATTATTTCTGATCTTCTCCAGTGTGTTTTTGAAGTTGGTTTTGAAGCTAAATCAGTATATATATATATTTTTTCATAAACAATAGAATTTCCCAGTCAACGTTTACTTGTGAGTGGAAAATTTTCATCCTTACGTAGCGGTAAGCGGCAAAGTTTCATCCTCGCATTGGAAGTGTTTGACTTCTACATCATACCATATTCCACAACTATTTATAAAATTTAATGTTATTTGAATTACAGAAAATGTTTAAGCTCAAGAATGTTTGTTTATTTACTTATTGCTGAAAATTTTTATTTGTCAATTATTATCATAGTGCCTTTTCCTTATTTCATAACCCAATTACTTCAAAATTTTTAATCTGCCATATGCCTCACTTTTTTAATTTATGCAAGAAAATTATTTTAAATTGATCATGAAGATATATTTTTTTTTAAATGAAGAAAATTTTTATTTGCACCTTTTATACGAAGAAAAGCACAAAATTCTTAGTGAACATATTTACCAGCGCATCTTTTTTTGAAGTGTTCGTCAGTGAATCTTCAACAATTCTCTAAGAAATTATATATATTTTTTAAAAAAGTGCTTCTTCATTACCGATTTTGACTACCGATCTTGTCCTCTACTCATCATGGTGTATGTGTTTATATCATCCTTAAGTGAAGTGTTACTCCTAAATGTACCACCATGCATTGTCTTCTTTTTGCCAGCAATGTCTACCGATTTTTCCTTCAAGTATATCACCATATTCTGCTAAATGTTCATAATTGGTGATGTGTTGTTGTGTTAACTGTGCCTTTTTTTTCAACAAAATAGAAGTGTTTGAATAGTTCACAGTACTATTCATGTCCAACCATTTGTGGTTTATACTAGGGATTGACCGAATCAGCAATTTTGCCGAATACCGAATACCGAAGCTTCGGTCAAAGTGTACACCGAATATTCGGTATTCGGCAACCGAATACTTAAAAATTTTTAATACACATTTTTGCATACATTAGCTTTTTTAATAAACTTTAATTAAAATTAAATTCTTAATAATTTAATTTAGTTACATTTTTATCCTTAAATCTAATTACACAAAAAAATTTAATGACTTCTTTCAACTCACAAATTCATTAACCCATCACTTATTTTTTATTATTTTATCACTAGTCAGTATCCAGATTAATGAAAGTATTACTAACTATACAGGCTATTATTAAGGATAGGGATTCTCAGAAAAACAAAAGTTCATTCAAATAAAAAGAAACAATGTTGTTATTAAGCTGATTTACTGATTGTCTAATTATATACATATTGAATTGGAATGTTCTCAAATACAAAAGGTATATCAATTTGTACATTTAACTATTTTCTGTGAAATTATTGATACACATTTATATTTTGATTAATATTTATCATTGTGGTGATGAAGATAAATTTAAGCGATTTTAATTTAATGGTTATAAAAGCTATAAGATAGGCATAGGGGTATACTTATTTGATGTGTGTATTTTCTTTAATATAAACCTTAGTATACAGAGATGAACTCTGATATACTTATTTGAGGTGTATATTAAAGAAAATACACATTAAATAAGTTTAAATTGAAAAAACTAATGTAGAAATAATTAAAATTAAATAGTAAGGGAAAGATGCCCATATTCCTTATTTAATTTTTTTCTCTATCATAGACAGTTGTTCTGATTTCACCCATATATAGACTATTTTAGGAATGAAAGAGTTTTTTGTAATTAAAAATGGCCTTTGACTTGTTTTTGGTAGTGCAGCTGAACTTTGAACTCATGCACATAATATTGAAACTCATCATTTAGCCTATTCTACTTCTAAGTAAAAGAGAATCCTTCTACTTCTAAGAAAATACTTATCCGCAATTATTCGGCCGAATACTTAAAAGTATTCGGCCGAAGCCGAATATTCGGTTTACATGCCGAATCACCGAATACCGAATCGACTATTCGGTATTCGGTCAATCCCTAGTTTATACCAAGAGCTTCTTTACATCTGTAAAATACACTATTTTTTTTCTTTTTCTATGCTGATTATTTGATTATCTCTTTCACAAGATCTCAGAGGTCTCTTATGCGCATTGGAGTCTGCTGTATTTTTGTGTTTTGTATAAATGTGTTTACAGAGTTCCTGAATGTGTCCACTGATCAAGGTATCATGAAGGATTGCCTGTTTACTGTACAATATTTTTTAAATTTTTGCAGCTCTTTAATTTAATTTCAACTGTTGTTTAAAGTTAATTTAATATAATTTTTCTTTACAAGCATAGAAATTTAAATTTTACTATTAAATTATTGAAGGAATTTTACTAAATATTTTTATGGTACACTTGCTTGGTAATTTAAAATTTTTCCTGATTATGACAATTTTTTTAACTATTATGATTAATGAAATTCAAGTCCTAGGTTGTCAGAATATAAAAGTAAAATATTCTCGACTTTCTCATTGCAATTTATTTTTATAAATATGCGGAAATTGATTAGTAGAAATGATTTATTTATTCATTTTGAATGTTTCAATATTTATGAGAAAATTGATTAGTAGAAATGACTTGTTTATTTTGAATGTTTCGATTTATTTATTCATTTTGAATGTTTCAATATATGAGGAAATTGATTAGTAGAAATGACTTGTTCATTTTGAATGTTTCAATATATGAGAAAATTGATTAGTAGAAATGACTTGTTCATTTTGAATGTTTCAATATTATGAGAAAATTGATTAGTAGAAATGATTTTTCATTTCGAATGTTTCAATTTATGATTTATTTTCCTAGGCAGTCAGAATATTTAGAGAGGGTACTTCTGACTTTTTGTTGCTTTACTTTTGCAACTTTATAAATTTTGATTCATAAGTGTACCTTATTTTTTATCTTATTGAATTCAAAAATTTTTTTGTGGTCTCTTTTGGCTAAAAATTTATTTAGCTTTTGGATTTATAAAATATTAAAAGAGTAATATTTTAATTTATAGAGATCATTTTACACAGGAAGGTGCCTTTCTTTGCCTGTCATTGCAATGGGGCTTGATATTAATATTATTGTATACTATCATGTTATGTATACTATTGAAATTTGAATGTACTACTTGATGTATATTCTTTTTCTTTCTCTTTAGGTCACTGTACATGTACATTTCATAAATGTGCACATGCACTTAAAATTTTTATTATGACTTTTAAATTTTAACTTAAATTTTATTCTACATTTTTTTGCTCCTTGGCTTTTAAAATTTTGTTTTCCCTTTGTTGAAAAAGCTCTTTCAAGATTTACCTTTTTCACCTTTTGGTCATCCAAAATTTTGTTCGGCAAATGGGGGTAATGTGATGTAGCAATCACATTTATTATTTATTTTTTAAATTGTAATGCAGCATTATTATCTCACGTTTTAAACTATTTATTTTCAATGCAAAACATCGTTCAAATCGCTTTTTTTCTTTCCTTTTTACCGTATGTAACAGAACGTTTTGATTTCAGATTTTCCCCCTCTTTCTGATCTATTTTTAGAACCAGGGTGTGTTGCAAGTGACGTCGACCGCGTCATATTGGGGTGTGTCTTCGCTTGGCGAATTAGAGCTTCATTCTCTCCTTGTAAAGTTTCGTTTCTCTTTTCTCTGTTTTCATACGATTTAATCATAATACGTAAATTTAATTTTAACAAATAGATTTAAATCATTTCTGGAGGTAGTTTTGTAAACCCCTTTTATGTAGTATATATATCAATGCAGCCAGTTTTTTAACAGATTTTAAGATTTTAAGATCGGATCAGATTTTAAGATTTACGAAAGTATGTATTATTTTTGACAATGTGATTTGTCGTTTGAATTTCGGGTCTTGCGCCTAAATTCAAAGAGCGGTGTTCTTCAATAGCTATTATCGCGATATCTAAAAGTTTATCTTCGGTCTCTGGTTCTTTTTAATTTAACGCATATTGGATTTCGGACTTTTTATTATCAAGACCTTCTTTAAAAATGATTTTAACCAGTATTCATCTTTATCATGGAATTACTTCCAAGTTTTAATAATTCTACGTGGAACGTTTTTCGAATGTGTACAGTGACCTACTTCTCCTAATTGCCTTCCACCTCTCAAGTGAAACAACGAATAAAGAAGATTTTTTATAACTGCTGTCTCTTCAATGTGTCTACTGTTGTCATTTAAGTAAGAACGTTATATTTACTAATTCATCCTTCTTTTATTTTTACTGCAAGTCAGCCTTATCATCTTAGCTATACGATCACTCAATTTATCTTATTCACGGCATCTCATCAATATATTAAAACGTCACAACCAGGACATTTGTACCTTTATGATATCACTACATATTATAAATATTAAATGTTAATAAAAAAAATAATATGAGTATTTTAGAGTTAGTACCTTTCGGGAGCTAATTTTGATCATAATACACTTTTTTCGGTTCAACATAAATAAGTTTTGCATATTTTGGAGTGAAATTCTTACAGTTTCAAGAATAATACCCTAGCTCTAAAAAATTGCCACAACATTTGCAACTTAAATAATATATATATATTTTAATACTATATAATGTATACACAAAAGTAAAAGAAAAATTATATAGTTATATGTCTTTCTTACAAACTTTTGAAAAATACACAAGAGAAACTAAATTTTTATATCAAATTGAAGCTAAATATCACCTTTGTTCTGTAAACCTAAAACATTGAACATATCAAATGTTTTATAATTTTTTTAATTAAAAATTTAGAATAATAAATGCTTAAAATTAAAAAAAAAAAAAAAATTAAAAAAATAAAACATATGATATAAGTTCAATGTTTTAAGTTTAAAGAATAAAGGTGATATTTAGTTTCAATTTGATATAAAAATTTAGTTTATTTTATGTATTTTTCAAAAGTTATATTGTAAGAAAGAGAGGTTTAAGTATATCATTTTTCTTTTACTTTTGTGTATGCATTATATATTGTTAAAAATATATATTATTTAATTTGCAAATGTTGTGGCAATTTTTTAGAGTTAGGGTATTATTCTTGAAACTAACAGTTTCACTCCAAAATATGTAAAACTTATTTATTTATGATGAATTGAAAAAAGTGTGCTATGAGCAAAATTGGGTCTCGAAAAGTACCAACTCCCCATAAAATACAAATAATCCATTGAAAAAACTAATGTATAATTTTTATGGTTTATTATTATTATTAATATTATTATTATAAATGCTATTTCAAATAACTTAAAATTATTAAACATTTGATGAAAAATAGTTTGATTTAAAATATTCGGGACTTTTATGTCAGTCAGGTGCAGGTGATAAATCACCAAATATTGTTCCCATAGCCCTCATTTGAGTTGTATTAATTTCACTTAAAATATAAACCATTCATGCATTTCAAAATACATTCATACAAAATTAATAAATTCATACAAAATACATTCATCAAGTTTCTTCATCTATAATATTCTAAATGACTCTTGCTTCATTGGGGCATGTCACCCAGCTCAGAAGCAAACATGGCATTGATTTTGTTTGCCAACTCCTAACTGAAAATTTTATTGCTTTTATTGTGAATGATATGTGGATTTTAAAACTGCAGATTTTTGAGAATTGGCTTTATTTAAATTTCACATACAGTTTTAAATATGGAATTTTACATTTTTATAGACTTATGTAAAAAGAAAATATATAGAAATATAAATTACATACAGACTAAAAAATTTCCCTGGCATTTACATGAATAATTTCCTATTCTTTACGGCAAAAGAAATTAATACATGCTATTTTATTTTAACTATCTTCAAACCCCAGCTACGAATTGTAATTTTTTCTAATTTTGTCCTAATTTTAAGTTTTGTGATTTTTAAAAAATTAACACTTAAATTTGGAATTTTTGCATTTTTTTAAATGGAGGAATCTTGTGTTTGTAGTTAGAAAAAATGTCTAACCCAATGGACAGAAAGTCAGCACTTTATCAGTCTCACTGCCAAACTATTTTATGAAAGAGTAATTTATTAAATTATAAACTTTAGTGTAAGCTTAGGGAATTGTTTTCTCAAGATCACTAAGCACTTTATGGCTGTCATTGTTTATTGACAGAGTATAGTCAATAAACATAAGGGTCACTATATCCTGTTTCCGATTTCAAATACTTTTCTTATTAGTATCTCTTTTTTTTTTTTTTTTTTTTTTTTAGATTTACCAGTTTTAAAAGAATGTACCAAAATTAACTGGCAAGATAAGCAAAGCATCTGAAATTTTGTTTCAGTTAATCTGAAATATTTCACATAAAGTATAGATTATTTTTAAAGCAATACATGCATTAAAAATAAAATAAAAGTAGTGCTCTTGCTAGCCCATTACTTAAGGGCCTAGAACCCTGCCTTTTTAAAAAAATAGTGAAAAGCACAACTAATATTACCCAGATCTCTTGCACAAGTTTTCTTTGTACAGTGAAATTACCATTTAACGAAATCTCATCGTTACACTTAAACACTTTGTTATGCAGAAAATTCGTTATACAGAAACCAACTCAAATTCATGAAATTTTTATAATAAAATACACATGCATAAAATGAAAAATACACATAAAATGAAAATATTGTAAAAGTGCATTTTAATGCGGGCAGTAACTTTTTTTATGCAATGTAGACAAATGAAAACAATTTGATTAGAATAATGTCTTAAAAAACCCATAATAAAGAGAAGTAAACAAACACTGAAGTGGTAGCCTAACTTTTCTCTTTTTTCCCAATATTTCAATTCCTTAACCTAAAAAAAGACTAATTACTTTTTACAGGTTTCTTATAAAAAATACATTGTTCATAATTTTTTTTGCATTTTTGTGAGTACCCGAACAATTCATCTGTAACATTCTCGTGAAACTGGAATCCCCTTCTTATTGTATTGATGGCTTTTAGCATTTCTTCTTTTGAATGGAAATGATTAAATAAATAAAAAAATTCATTTTCATACAATCTGCTGAAATAAATTCATACATCCATCGCAACAGCAACTTCTATGTTTGAATGTTGTACACGCACGACAGTGGAATAAACTTCGTTATAGAGAATATATATTTCGTAATATGGAGATTAACTTGCATGTTAATGGTTTTCATAGTGAAAGTTCAGCAGAAGAATTCGCCAAGTATTAATATTTTGTTAAATACGGATTTCATTAAATGGAAGTTCGACTGTATTTCTAAATCTGCGTGTCAAAAGATCACAAAAGTGATAGAACTCCTTCAAGAAAAACACAGGATATTATTCAATCATGTTGTAATTTAGTTGTGGCTTTTTTTTTTTATTCATAATTCCTAAAATTATTCAAAATCAATGTTATTTTATTTAAAATAAGTGCAAATTCCATAGCTCCCTCTCATAATCACTAAACACAATACATTTTATCTTACAATGCCCTTTTGTATTGAATTAGTGTGCTTTAGTGACTAGCATCCTATTCTTTTTGCTACTAGAGTGAACACTATTAAAAGAAAAAAAATTCTTTAAATATATAAAAATAAGTTGTTTTGTTTATTTATTTTTTTTTTTTGTTTGGGGGGGGGGGGGTATAAAGGAGAATTATTAGAGATTCCAGGTTCATGAATGAATGAAAAAAACTCCAACACGAAGATTTCGAGGACTTACTTCTTTATTATGAAACTTTTTAAAATGAGGGCCATGATAGTACAGTGGGACGGGAGAAGTCAAACACAAGACCGCCCGACGGGGGCGACACTGAAGGGCAGCGAGCTGAGGTCTCTCACATTCAAGATCAGAGGGAGTAGTGGTAAAATATTCATTACAATCACTCACTCATTGGCGAGATGAATAGGAACACATGTACTGTATTGGCGATGAATATTGGTGGCGTGGACAAAGGAATCAGAAGCATCCCGAAGTATTACATAGAATTCAAACTTACGCCATGGCGCGGCTAAATGGTTACACGCATCTTAACATTCCTGCGGTAAGGGAACGTGGTTAAAGAAATAGCAAACACGTGATATTACATGCTCGTTATAGATTTTAACGACAGCTGAATTAGTCAGCAAGGGGCATATGGCTTTTATCCGACAAAGTACAAGGGTGAGAATTGAATACTAATGCAAGCCCAGAGGCTGGGAAAATATGCATTAGATATCGTCGGCTGCAAAGCAAAAAGACATTCATTTGTATTTTATTCTTTTACTTTATTTCAATGGAAAATAACTGCGGTTAAGATCTTTTTCTATCGTGTGAATTTGAAAGACAGAAAAAGGAACCGAGATAAATGATGTCTGCATTTGAAAAGAACTTTAAAAAGTAAAAGCGAAACTTACAGTAGTGAGAGGGGGGGGGGGGGGGGGGAAGAATAATGACAATTTATAATAAACCAGTAAAGTTAAAAGTTGATTTTTTTTGAGGGGAAAGGAGGAATAATGAATATATAACGGTAAAGCCGTTATATGGGGGGCATAAATATTTTTATAAATTCTGAGCACAGTAAAAATAACAATAAGCCTCCCTGTATACAAATAATAAAGAATCATACATGGAAAACTGTATTAAAAATGAAATAAGTTAAATTTTAAACAATTCAGACTATAGAGTATCTTTCTCATTTACAAAACTTTATTTCAAAGAGAAAATATTTCAGAAAAAAAATATATATTAATTTCAAAATATCTAATAATAAAATTTTGTCTATGTGACAGATTCTAAAAATACTTAACAGAGCAAATACCTTAACTCAAAGCATATATCATACCTGGATCTTGGCAAGCCACTTCGCACATTTGTTCAGGTTTAGCTTGGTGTTCTTCTGTTAAAAAGCACTCTTCCATGTCATATCTCTGACAAATAGAACCGATGCATTCCCCACTCCAACATACTTGAGTCCCTTCGTTGCATATTGTTTTATTGGGTTTGGCAGTGGGTAGAGGACATTCAGCTTTTAAGCCACTGAAGTTATTGTTGAGAAAAATTCTACTGATACATTGAAACTTTTTAAAAATGCATATAGTTATGCTATAATGCTATAATACTTAAACATGAATTAAAATAGTTAATACACAAGCAATATACTACAATAAAACCTGATGTAATGCTCGAACAATACGCACTCCATCGTATTTTTTCTCCTTTACTTTTTTTTTCTTTTCTTTCAAAAGAACTGACAAGCTGAGTAAATCAGACTGGACGAGAGAGAAGAATGTTTACAGAGTTGTTGTTGTTGCCAACAAGGCATGTGAGCTAAGCCGTAATGTTAAATTAACAGAGTTATTTTGTAAATAGTAACATGTAAATACTTTGTAAATATTAAACTTATTAGTCGAGGATAAGTTATCCAGTTTTATTTTTGTAACATAAGATAGTTTCCACCCCGGATTCTGAATAGTATGTTACACTGATAAGTTAACTGCTTTAAAAGTGCACAAAATACAGAGCCCAAATTAAATAAGCAAACCCTTTTTAACTCAACCTTTTATTTACTTTGAGTCTTGACCAAAGCATTATAATGTAAAAGAAAGTGATGTAGAATAAAGAAACAAATGCCATTTTATTTAAAAAATTAAAAAAAAAAACCCTCTGAAATCCAAAGGAATTCAGCAAACACCCCTAATTTCCCTTGTCCATAAAATGTTCCCCACCACCACAAACACATACAAAAATATTCACTGCTGTCTTATTTTTATTTATAATATATCTAATGATAACAGTTATTTTACCTATAATATTTTACTTTAAAGTAGCTATTTATTTTTTATTTAAAGCAATTTTAATTATAATGCGCCATTTGTACTATTAGAAAATGCATCTGATAATGCCCTTCTCATTATCTGGCTATTTAGATTTTTTGACATGCCCCTGGTCCCATATATATTATAATAGACTTGTATGCCAGATAGTCACAAGTCTACTATAATTATAATTACTTATAATATATTCTACATATATCTAAGGTTATTAAACATACAAAATTCTTGGTGCATAAAACTGAAAGATTAGCACCTCTATAGTCTACGTCGTTAATCTGGATAAGTAGAACAGAAAATACATCATGGGAAATCAACTTACACAAGTTTTAACTGTGCTGTACTACAGAGTATAAAATTACCAAATACTGAAAATGAAAAACTTTTTATAAATGGTATACTACATATTTCCAGCTTATGCAAAGTTAGACTTCTTCAAAATATTTTTTAAAATATATATTCTATAAAATAAAATCATTCAATACCTTCAAATAGTTTATAATTTCTAGCAATGCCATAAGTTCTTCAAAATGACTGAAGGTATTTTTTTTTTTAAACAAACCTAACACAAAACCTATGAATTACTAATTCATGACAAATTCATTATAAAATAGTACTAGCTTTAATATAACAAAAATATTAAAGATTTGATAAATTATATATAAATTATATATATATATTATTTTTATTATTAAACTCTAAAAAACTCTCATTTAAGCAATAAAAAATCATACATTTCAATTAAATTAATATTAAAAATCATTGATATAAATAAATATGAATAACTCAGTTTGCATTAACTAATACGGCATAAAATTCTGTACGGTAATGGATGCAGGAAATCTAAACGAATAGCATTAATCCCAAAAGAAGGTAAGTTTTTGTGTTGCAATAAAAATTAGCTGGAGAATTTTTACCTTCAGAATAAAAATCTTAAGTACATATAAGGCAGCTTTATTACAAGTATAATAATTTAAAATTAGATTATCTCAAAGAAACTAATTTTGTATTGTTATATAATAACATCCTTTCCAATTAAAATTAATTTAAAAAGCTATTTTAAAATATTTAAATTAAATCAAAAAACTTCTTTACTTTTAAAATTTATATTCTACCTTTAAATATTCATTAATTTTCGTTAAGTTTGTTTTTCAGTTAAATTTCACTTTAAAACAATTAATTTAATCGCCATAAAAGATCGTCAAAAATTATCAATAATAAAATAATAAATCTTAAAATTAATACTTTCTACCGTAATAGAATATTTTTATAATAATTTTCAAATCTAAAATTCATCATTTAAAGTCATTTTATTCAAACACTTTTATTACTCTGTGTGGCTTCGTCGATTTTAAATCAGCCAATCAACGACGTCCGTTCCTAACGGCGGGTGTTTGATAGCGTCTGTTTGGGAATAGCATCGGTCTCTTCCTGCCTGGATTCTACGGTGAGCGGACGTATTCCGCTCTCGGCGGCTCCGCCTTTTTTCTTTTTTCATGGCATATCGGCGTCGGGCTAAACGGGTCCTTCGCTTGATATTGCCATTTTCATATCCTACTTAAAAATAATCTTAAAGTTAAATCTTACATTAAAGTAAAATTTGTAATGGTATTGGTTAAATTGGTTTCACAACCTCATTATGTACAGTTCTGTTGTCACCAACGTCATAAAATGTTTTCTTTAAAATGAGATTACGAAGAAAAATCTCGGGATGTGTTTCAACGATCGGCACAAAGAATTCAAATATGGGCCGTGCTACGCCATCCGTCCTTCATATTGTGAACATGCATCTATGAAGATAAATTTAGATCTACCAGTTTGTGATATTGAAAGATGCTATGAACAGGTATGACGGTTACAGTTTTTCTGGGCGTGACCTATCAAGATTTCCAAAATGATTTTTCTTTTTGGATATATAAATCTTGCAGTAGTCTTATTGTATATTACGACATGAAATGTAGGATTTATCGTCTCTATAAACTAAAAAGCGAACTATGTGGTGGAACTCTTACAGCAGTAATCTTAACGATGTTGGAATGATCAGTATCAATTTATCTTTTATTTTTTTTAAGTAAATTCTATGCACCTTCAATATTTTATAGAGTAAAAATTTAAATATATTCGAATATAATAATGAAACATTTTGATATTATAATTGTAAAAAACAGATGCATCTCGTTTTCTCTTTTCTCTCCCCATCCCCCCCCCCCCCCCCATTTAATTAAAATAATACTTTAATAAAGAAAATTGTTTATTTAAATATATTTGTGTATTTTTCTGTGTTTTGATTTACGTGTCTCTTAATATTATCATAAAGTGCCAAATTAATTTATTACAATTATATACTAAAGAATTATTAATTATAAAGGTTCTAAAGTAAATATTTAACACTTGGCACAATTTAAATATGTTCAACATATACAATTTTCAAGCAAGAAGTATTTTCTCAGTTCAGGTGAGTCTAGAGTTTATTATTTATATTTTACCATGAAGTTACCAAATTATATTTATTTACATTTCTCACATGCAATGTTTATCATTAACCACTAACGATCATTTGACGGCCATATTTAATAGTAAACTTTCTCCTTTTCCAATTATATCAAAAATCTACATAATATATTTATTACTCCTAATTTTAATTAATCTAAAATCATTTTATCTTTTCCCTTTATTTTTTTTTTATTTTTTTCTACCTAACATGTATGTACATTTAAATGCATTGAACAGATCAAGTAATTAAAATATTTACATTTCCTATGTTAA
Organism: Maratus speciosus; assembly: GCA_963932465.1. Lineage (NCBI taxonomy): Eukaryota > Metazoa > Arthropoda > Arachnida > Araneae > Salticidae > Maratus > Maratus speciosus. The sequence goes on from OZ010792.1 coordinate 531,721,356, forward strand.
TACTTGTTATACATTTTTAAAAGGATACTCGCACCGTGACTGTTTAGTACAATCTGATTCAGCTTTGCACAGAGTACCTTGCCGCACATACTGACAGGATGTATTACAACATGGTCCCTTGCTTGGACTAGGGGGAAAAAAATATTTAATTTGCATAAGTAATAGTGAAATGCATTGAACATATGAAATATTTGGAGCCAGAGTGGACAATATCAACCTTCAAGTGTTAATGTTGATAATTTCAACTTATCAATACTTTGAAAACAAATAAATGAACTTACAAGTTCATTTTTTCCAAATGTGCGAAAAAATGCCCAAGCCGGTACTCAACCACAGAATCTTCAACTTACATTGTCAATGCCCTACTGTTTGAGCTACCTGGGCTGACAAACAGCAGGCATATTTCACTTAGATAACCTGACATGAACAATTTTATGAAGGGTCCTTTAAAGGACCCGATTTTTTCCTAAACAGATCCCTGGTTCGAGTCCCGGCTTGGGGAATTTTTTTTTATCAGTTTGAAAAGTTGAATTTGCATGATAACTTTACTAATCACTAGGGTTGAGTTAAAAATAGTGTATCTAAAAATAATCTACGTCTCTATTGTTTAAATGGTATTACATTACCCATAGTTAAAAATAGTGTATCTACATCTCCACTGTTTAAATGGTATTTCATTGCCTGTGGTTTATTCTGTTAAGCTCTGTACATGGCAGACCCAATGTTATTCCAATAAGGTTATCTGAGCGAAATATGGCCGCTGGTTGTCAGCCCAGGAAGCTCAAACTGTAGAACATTGACAATGTAAGTCAAAGTTTCTGGGTTCGAATACTGGCTTGGACACTTTTTTTTTGGCTTAAAAAATGGAATATGCATGATAACTTTACCAATCAGTATGATTGAGTTAAAAATCGTAGTAAATAAATGGGCTATGGGCCATTCAGTCCTTTTATTTATTTATTTTAAGTCAGAACTAATAGTGGTCACAGAAATGGGAGAAAACAAATTTGGGAAAAAACTATATAATACTTCATTGAGGACTAGAATATAGTGATTATTTTTATCAAAAATGTCACATCTTCGCTCTGGTTCAAGTACCTTATATACTGTAAGGAAGAATACTGTATCAATGAGTATAGCACTCGGGAAGTCTTATTCATTACCATAAAAATTACAGTAAAACACAAATTTTACAAAAGAAATTATTTTTAGAGTTAAATTGCAAGTAAACTCTGAAAGTAATCAAGCATTATGTTGAACATGTTTGAAGTAAAAATTTCACTTATAAAATATTTGTTTAAAAATTGATTTTTTAAATGAATAGCATATCGTATTGGTCCTTTTTAGAAAAAAACTGGTAATATAATTAATAGGAGTAACAAAATTTTAAATCATGTGTCGGTCTTTATCAAAGGAAAATTAATGTTGTGAAAATATTGAATATAACTTGCAATGATTTGATAATCAAATATGCATATTGTAAGCTGGAATCAGAAATGAAACTAATGGGCTCAGAATTCATTATCTCTAAAGAAAAACTAAGACTTTTTTGTTGTTTCAAGATAACTCAGAAAAAATTGAACCAATATTTATGCATTTTTTTAAACCAAAAAAACTAAGTATCAATAAAACAAATATTTGTCTATGAATAACCAAGATAAAAGCTTATAAACAAAAAAAAAAAAATAATAGAAAACCACTGCTGGACAATGCATTAAAATGCATTAATTTGTATGAAATATCATGCATAAAACTTAATAAAAATATTTACTTTTATTATATTTATAATAACCAAAGACAAAAGATAGAAATTAATTATTTTTCTGTTTAGCCTTATCAAAGCTACAGTGAATATAAGTGGCTTTTGACATAACAAGTTAGTACATAATCTTGTCCAAATCAATAATTATTTACAATCTATCTTATAAACACATCTAAAAATTACAAATCAAATTAGGCTAAATTGGTATATTTTGTTAAAGTCAAAAATACTTCTTTTGTTTGTTTATTTGATTTTATATACTACACTATTGACAATAAACTCTGAACTCGAAAGTGTATTTTTAAAATGCACAAATTGAAAAGATAACTTTAATAAACTAGTTACCTGCACTGGTACTGGCCTCTTAACTGGCATGGGCGAGCAGGCTCACCTCGACTAATAAATATTCCAACTTCTTTTGGATAACAACAAAGTTCAGTGCACTCTTTTTCATCATAACCACAGTCACATTCTTCACCTTCTTCAACAATCTTATTGCCACAAAATGCTCCATCATCCTCTGTAAGAATAAAATTATTTTAATTAAGATTGATAAAGATTATTTGTTGTCATTACTCATAAAGAGAACATGTTAAATAAATCTAACACAGGCATTTAGATATATAAATACAGTAAAAACCCGGTTATCCGAAAAGCATAAGACCAAAGCATTTTCAGTTAACAAGGTTCCATAGGAATTTTCAGAGGCTTATGGTAAAAACTTGTTTGATGAAAAGCTGCGATTGTAATTTAGAACATCATTGTAATAAAAATGTTGCGGTACCGTATTAAAATCACCCTGAATGACAAACCAAAATTACAAGTTGCTCCAACAGCAAGGCGATAACTTATTGATTGGAACGAATCAAAGGTCAGTGCCAATAGGGGCATAGCAGGAGTTCGCTTTCTAAACATGCAAAGAGAGAATTTTCTGCACCAAGGAGAGAGATGCGCGTGCAGCACAGAGCCATGGAAAGCAAATACAAACTGTAAATTTTATAAGTAATGTGTAGCTAATAAGTATTAAAATAACCCTTCAATGTATTAAAAATGATTCAGAATTGTTTTAATCTAAAACTTACAAATAAAATAGTAATCATAAATTGAAATATGTTGAAAGGTGTCATTTGACATCAGTCAAAATAGTGTTGACAATAAATTTTTTCACATTTAAAAAGGACTTTAAGGAATTTTAAGGTATTTCAGTTAAGTCGATTTTCAGATAACCGGGGTTCTACTGTATAATATTTCTGAAAAACAAACTTACACATGTATTTTTATTTTATTATTTCTTTACACTAAAACTAGTTTTCAAGTACTTACAAAGAGTCATTCTTTTCGATGAGAAATAGGATAAATCGAAAAAATAATCTTTAAAATGAATGTTTCAATAAACAAAAATTTAGCTACTAATAAAACATTTTAAAATAATTTTCTAACATATCAATATACATTTAGAAAATTATCCTTAAATATTTATACATTGTGTTCATTTTATTTTCAAAATTTGCAATGAAACTATCATTTTTACTCAGCATATTTAGCACAAATAGGCTAAAACATGCACAAGATTATCTTAAATTAAACTAGACAAGAAAGTGTAGTTACATCACAAAGCCAATAATGTACTGCAAATGCTATTAAGGTTCCCCCCCCCCCCCTCATAGCCACAGAGCGAAAATCACATAAAAAATTGTTCAGGATTTCCAATAAGTCTAATCACAAAAAAAATCAAAAAATTAAACTGCCATATCAAAGTGCATTGTGCATCATAAGACTTGTCAAAGCATGGAATTTTAAAGTGGCAAAAGAAAAAAACAAAAGTAGTTTTAAGAGATTCATAAGTAATTTCATATTTCAAATAGTTATGCATTTTTTGAAAGAGTTTAATGTTACAGATAAAGTCTTTGAACAGTTCACAAATCTTTTCAACTTTGTTGTTAGAGAATTATTTATATAAGGGTATAACTGGTTTATAAAGAGATTAAAGGTATACTCATGGGGGTGCGGGCGAGAGCTGCAGTTCCATCCTAATTGACATTTATTTATACATATATGAAAGAAGTGCTACTTTAAATAAAAACATTGTAAATTACAGTTACATAGATGACATTCTAGTGGTAAAGGTCAGGAATACTTTAAGGAGTTACAATTTTAATCATTATCCAAATAGTCAGCCTGAAAAGAGCATCAGTACCCCAAAATGAGTTAACTATTTGGATGTCATTATAGACATAGAGAATGTCAATATGGTCACGAGTATTTACAATAAGAGAAATGATTTTAAGTTTGATACAATTAAAATGTTTCCTTCTAGTTCAAAATGTTCATTTATCTATTTTTAGAAATATTTATATAAAAGGATTAAATAGAATTGAGAAATTGAGCTTTAATTTTGTAGGTATTACTAGGGATATGGCTAATCTTTACAATATAGCAATAACACAGGGTTATACAGTTCGGCTGTTCAATGACCTGACAAACGACTTCACAAAAAATAAAAATATTGAGATGAGGTAATCTCAATGATCGATACCAGAGATGTTCATCAAATTTAAAGTTATAAGTGTGTCGATGTTGGGTCTCTCCTGATTAATTTTGCTGTGATGCGTCTACACTATCGGTCTGGTCTCAACAGCTATGTGAAATGTTGCATGCATAATACTAGTAAAACCTAGTGGTGGAGCATGTCATAAGACATGCCGCCTATCTCCAGTTGATTTTTCACATCTTCGTTGTTTTTTTCATTGTAACTATCGTTTATGGTGACTTATAATTTTGTGTTTATGTGGATCATTGGTTTTAGTTGGTATTTGTGATGTTGGTTCTGCAAAACAGATGTCATGTGAGTTTATTATTATTATTTTATGTGTATGTGTGAGGATTTTATTTTCATTCGCAAAACTGAGATTTAAAAATGGAAATCAGTACATCATGTGAAGAAGATACCTCAAAATTTAAAAAATAATAAACTTTTTATCAGTTCATATTCTACATGCAGAATCTCTACACAATATGTTCTTTTTTTAAAATTTTCATTTAAAAGTGGAAGAGAGATTATATATATATATATATGTAAGTAAAAATTACATGAATACATATGGTGTATTTTCTAATACATTATATCAGTCCCCCAAATTATATACTATTGAGTTATTTTAATGAAGAATCATAAAAATATGGATAACATACTTTCAAAACAATTTTCTTTTCCTTCATTACTGAAAACAGCTCGCAAAACTGCACTTATATTGTGAACACTGCACTCAGAAAATTTATTATTATGTGGTCTGTCTCCTGAAGTTGCACTGGCATACATTATATAATTTCCTTTAGCACCACCAGGTCTACATTCTTTGGGATAATCATGCTGAAAAAAAAAAAAAAAAAAAAAAAAAATTCAAAGCTACAATATAATTAAAGCAAATATTATTCTATAAAAATGAAGAGCAAAGTTTGTTTGTTTGTGTGTCTGCTATGCTCTGAAAAGACTGCTGCATGCAGAGAGATTTGGCAGGTAGGTACCTGTACATCTGAAGTTATGCACCTCAAAGCTAGTTTTTTCATATTTGATAATTAGCCAAAATATTAATCACAAACCATAATGAACATCAAAAAATGGCATGCAGCCGGGTACACTGCTGCAGCCATCTATGCCAAAATTACATTTTTGAAAAACTCCAAGCAGAAGGAAATGAAGGATGCAGAAAAGTTTCATTTAGGTTTTCTCATGGACTTTAGGTCAGAATTGAAAGTTTAATATATCTAAATGTCAGAAATTAAATTGGCTACACTATAACAGGAGCCCCCCTCAATTAGTTTGGATAGATTTTTGTTTTAAAGTATAAAATCATACAAATCTGAGTTTTTTTTTTTTTTTTTTGTGAGACCAGAGTATGCCTAACGTTCCTGGCATAAACTGCTGAAGACAGTAGGACCAATTCTAGGTTTGTTTTTGTTTAGATAGATGTTTTGTTTGGATATATTTTTGTTTTAAAATATAAAATCATACAAATTCAAGGGTGTACACTGCCAAAGGCAATGGGGCTCCCAACATTAGGTAAGATTTTCTTTTAAACATACAAAATCCTACAACACTGATTTTAGGTATATTTAAGGTTATTATCAAAGTACCAGGCAACACCAGGTGGGTCAGCTAATTATTATATTATCAATTAACATTAAACCTATAATGTACTTCTCAAACATAGAATAAGAACATCATTAAGAATGGAGTTTTTAAAATATAACAAATTCTAAAAATTGCACTTACAGGAGATCCAAAGTTGTGGCCTATTTCATGAGCAAGAGTTAACTCAGAAACTTTAGGTGGCACTCGGCTATTGTAGTTAACAAAAGTGATAACACCTGTATTTAAACTCCTCTTTGTCTGCACCTGACGCCCAGCAATGTTTTCTGTGTAAGATTTATATTTCTCACAGATACCACCTGAAGCTCCTAGTAAAAGAAATAAACAGTATTGGTGTCATAAAAGAACAAGGTCTAGCAATAAAAAAACTTTAACAGCCTTAATTTTAGCAGAGCAGTCCCTCTTGGGCAGTCAAACATAATGGAGCAATAATTTTTTTGTTCTTCTTCTTCTATTTAAAAAAAATACTGTGCTTAAACTTTTGACACAGTAATATTTGTCCTTTTGTTGCTAAATTCTATGGTTTCAGATAAAATTGAAAGTATAATTGTATTACTGTATTTTCCTGCATATAATTTGCAGTCGCAATTTTTAGCCCTTAAAAAAAATTTCAGTAGATAATCCAGATTATATGCCAGACTATACGAGAATTATTCATTGTTTTCAACATTCCAAAGTACTAATTATTAAGGTGCAACTTGGCACAATATAGTATAAATTTAAAACAACGTTAAAAATACCAGAATATGTAGACTTTATGCATAAGTCTTAAAGTCTACATAAGTGCTTCAGTCTGCATATTCTGGCGTTTTTAATGTTTTTTTATATTCCAAAGTACTATTAATAAAACACATCCCTATTTATTTAGTTGCTCTATTTAAATGACATTTGTAATAAAATACTTGCAAATAAAATAAAAATAATTATAAAATAATTACAAGTTAAAAAATACAAAAACTTTTTTTTCATTGAATCTTATATCTAAAACGTAGAATTTCTTGTGAATACAGATAATTGAATAATAATTGCTGTTTTTAAATCATCTTCAACATCTTCCGCTTTTTTAATAACTTTCAATTTAAATTCTGCAGTGTAACTAACATGTTTTCTCTTAGACATTATTATAACAATGCATGTTTCAAAGTTGTTTACGTTTCATTCAGCTAAATGATTGAGATTGTAAATTTTGAAAGAGATGAGTTGAGAAACGCTTTGTTCTTCATAGAAGCAAGTTACCAAAAGGCTAAAAAAATACAACATAAAAATTGGAAGCCACTCTCACTAGAATGTACATGTCATATGTGGATCAATCACAAGCAACTCTGTGAACGGTCGATAGCAGACAATTGTGTGAAAGCTGTTTACATTTTTATTTTATGACTGTCGGTAAAAACTGGATATCTGACGTGAATTTCTGCTCAAGAAGAATTTCAGCAGATAATCTGCACTTAAAATATGAGGGTTTTTTAACAGATAATTCGTGGATTATACGCAGGAAAATATGGTAAATGTTATTTTTTAAATTACAATTTGTAGCACCTATGAACATGGATTGAAATTAGTATGAACAATTACAATTTATTTTTAAAATCACTGTTGTACTTAAACTTTTGACATACACTGTATTAAGATAGTAATAGAAAAATATATACATAAACAACACACACATAGACAAAGCATGTATATACAATTAAACCTACCTATATTAAATTTAGGGTTTAGTGAACTTCTGGATGTAATAAATCGAATTTGCCTTTTTTAGTTTTCTATCATATTGGATATAATAAATGCCCAAGTATACGAAGCCAAAAAAACTCAGACCATTGAAGGTTCCTTACAATGGAGTTTGACTGTAGTAACATTAATCATGTCTTATTCATTTTTAGAAAGATGTGAAGAAAGTAGCTAATCACAAAAACTGGTAAGCATTTAGTAAAATCAGGAGTATTTGCAGCTATGAATACCAAGATTTATCTTGCCACTTGAAGAATCATCTGATCAATGTTACAAAAATAAAACACATACACAGTAGAAGATTATAATGTATATATATAATGAATATAATAAAGAATAATATAATGAAGTTCTCTATATAATACACAGCTTCTCAGACGTAAACAATGAATTTTGTAGTTAAGAATCACCTACATTCCCACATTGTAAAAAATTGCTACTCTAGAAGACTAAATTTGATACATTAGTTCACCTTTATCGCCTTAAGGTTGTTCTCAAATCCAAAAGGGCAACTTTATGACATAAGTTTTAATTCATTTTTGTTCGGAAATGCATGAAACTAGCAGGTGTTGTTCAGAAACTATGTAATCGAACTGTGTTTTCTGTTTTTTGGTAAATGCAATAGATCTTTCAGAAAATAATGTCAAAGTGGGCATTTTGAACCAAATTTCCACACAAAAGAAGAATAATAATTCAATGAAGGATGAAAAACGTCTTTGTCATGTGATCAAAATCGCTTATAACTCAATACGTAATTTATCAAAAAATGGAAAACACAGTTCAATTCCAAATCGCTTCCATAGTCAGGCCTTCAAATTTTATACCTTTCTGTTAAAAAATGAATTTGTAAATGTGCCAAAACGTTTTGCGCTTGTTGGGCAGAGCAATTGGGAACAGCCTTCAGAACTTTTTAATGAAAAAAAATTGCTATTACAATAAAAACTTTTGAAAATGATTAATATAACGAATGACTTGGTCCAGGCATATTTAGATCATGTGTATAAAGTAAATTTAACAATGCAATTTATAATCAGCGCAACCTTTGTCCTAAGGAATGTAATATAAAGATACTTTACTGTATTTTGATATGTTTCAGACAAATTTGACCATGTTTACATGGTAAGTTTAATTATGTATGAAATGTGATCTACATAACACAAAATTCTAAATAACACACACCCTTGTGTTTTTAGGTTTGTGTTAAAGATTTTTTACTGTAATAGATCCTTCAAAATCTAAATGGTTTGAATTTCAAACAATTTGAAACTAGTCTAAAAAGGAAAAATTGATTTTTGTATCTTAAGCGTGTTTGTATCTGATTGCCATCAAAACTAATTTTGAGCCATCAAACATTACATCCTAACATCTGTTTTTGTAACATGCGGTTTCTGCACAATTGATATTATGATACTGGACTAATTCACAAAAGATTGTGATATCTCCAATATCACAGTGGTGAATTAAGAACACCAACCATGACCTTGAAATAATGGTTTAAATAGTGAAGAGAATTTAAGAATTAAATTCTTCGTTATCACTTTCCCTCCTTTTACCATATACTGACACCAAGCAGAAAGGACTATGTGTGCTTAAATTTTCATTGCTTTAAACATGAAACTTTTTTGTGCATAGTGTTACAATGGTATTGTTAAACTCTATTAAATAACTTAATACCTGAACTCTGAATGCAATATAAAAAGCAGTATCAGCAGATCTTGAATATTTTTTTTTTACTATGTTTCTTATGGTGAAATTAATTTCCAAAAATCGTATTGCTTCTTGCAATGGACTGCTACTAGAGTTTTGAGGGACCACTCAGAGATTAAATAAAAAGATAATATTTTAAGAAAAAATAAAAATTTATTGTACCAAAATTAACATTACCAGATGCAGAAGCTACCCATGCAAGCCCCAAAGTGCCACCAGAGAAGTCTCTGTATGTAAAGATGTAGGCCAAACAAAAATCATCATGATTAAACTGAGAATTCAAATTCAAAAAATTTGAAACATCAATATTGGGAGAACAGAATGGATTATTACGTTTGTACCGTGGTTCACATACTCTTGAATCATTTATCTAAAAAGAAAGAACATTCAGTTTCAAATTAGTAGTTTACAATATCAACCTCTTGACTATGTCTGCATACATAGTTGAAGATCATGAGTTGCAATCGTGACATAGTCAAGGGGTTAACTTAAAAGAATCAATATTTTATTTCTTAAAAATTCTTCATAATCAAGTTCTTTGGCTATTGTATATGCAGATATTTAATTTACATGTTTAAAAGGGGGAAAAAAACTATATTTTTCCATTCTAATAAATTTTAATTTAAACAGGGTTCATACTCTATTTGAATAACAAAATTCCCTGACTTTTCCAGATTTTCCTGACAATATTTCTTACAATTCCCTGACCACAATTCACAACATTTTTAGAAATACAAATTACAATTCTAGATCTTAATGATTAAACTTACCTTTGAAAATGAAAATAACCTATAAATCTGTAACCAAAAATCTATATCATTTGATATTTACAATATAAAAAAAATGATAAAAAAAAAAAAAAAAAAAAAAAAAAAATACAACTCAGATGGATTCAAAGTAACTTTTTATTTATATACCCGAATTTACACATATTAAGAATTCAAATTTTTTTAGACAGTTCTGCTATCATGTCATTTATTTATGCTGTTTCAGAAGCAGTTTGTAGAGCAAGTTTTAATTTTTTTTACTTTTAATATTTTCATTTCAGGTATAGCTTTTCTGTTTTGCCTGCTTCATTATTTTCTTTCTTTTTCTTATTTAAATTTTCATAATATCTCATCCTAGACACCTTAACATGACTCAACATTTCTTTCGCAGAGGTATCACCTATTTGGTGAAAAATTTGTGTAGCTAAACCCTCTTAATGTTAAAAAGTTGAATTTAGCAAAAATTCTACTTGCAAGTGAAAAATCTGAACTTTTTTGCAGATGGACCTCAGAACTCAGGAAAATCTTGACTTGACACATGATAGCCCCCCCCCCACAAAAAAAAAACGACTTTTCCAGGTTTTCGAAAAAAATTATAATTTTCCCTGACTTATTGACCACTTGTCATTTCTCCTAACAATTCCCTGTTTTCCAGTCGTGTAGGAGCTCTGTTTAAATTTTCCCTACTTAAAAGTGACTCAAGGATAAAAACTTATCAAATAATAAATGATGTAATTACCACCCACATAAGCAGTGAATGACCTCCTGCTACCAGGCGATGCAGAAAAGCAAAGAAAATTCTGAGTGAAACCACATATGGGGTGTATGTATCAGAACCTACCTAGCTGCAACCATAAACACATCATGTGATCATAATCAAAAGGGTAATTGTCTTTCTGATAAATAGTAAAAATTACCTAGTATAATTATTATACATAAATTATTAAATTCATTATAAATTAATAATTTATATGTACATTATGTTAAATTATATATAATTTATAATTTTTACATTATTACTCTTCAACTTTGTAAATTATTAATGCAAAGCAGCATTTTATTTAAAATAAGTCAAAGCTTACATTTATGTAAATAACTAGCTGTAATTTTGAAAAAACATTGGCTTTAGCTGTTTTTTTCTCTAACAACCAGGATTCGTAAATATCATATTTTAAAAAATATCAAAAATATCTGATATTTTGATATATATCCGATATTTTCAATGTATATCCGATATTTTCAAAATAGTCAACTTATTGCTGACAATAAATATTTTCAAGCATAATATAAATTAGAAACTAAAACATATTACACTTAACATGAAAACTTAAACAATATATTAAAAGTGCGTTTTTCTTTTTCTTTCTTTTTTACTTAGAACAAAATTGAAGATCAATTAATCGAAAACAGAACCAATTTGCTTCATACACTTACATTAAAATAATAATAATGCTATAGGAGTATCAAGAAATCAGAAATTTATAAAACAAAATTTTAAATACAAAATATTGTTTCAAATGAAAAATTTTAACAAGAATGTAAGCTTATCTTATTTTTTATTCTCTAATGTGATATACAGTTTAAACTGAACTAAATCAATACCAGGACGGATTCTTTTCTAATGAAGCTGTATATATAACTCAGTATCTAAATTAGACAGTTTATCTTTCAATGTCTGTTCTGAATTAATTATACCCCTCATAATCTACAGTTAAAAGTAAAATATTCAAACAAAGCTTGAAAAAGATTTATTTTCCTCGGCTTAAAAAGTAGGGTGTCAACGATTTAAATCAGTTGATTTAAATCAGCAATTTAAATCATGATTTTAATCAAATGATTTTTTTTTTAAAATCATTGATTAAAATCAAAAATTTTCTATATGTTTAAAATGACATAAAAAAGTATTCAAATCTAAGATGAACATAATTTGGAAAGTTTCTACAGGTATTGTGACATATGAATACACAAAAGAAAGCTTTAAATAATTGTTTCTAAGTGTAATTCCTGAGTATTGTGAAAAATTTTAAGTACAGTAAGTTTGTAAAAAGTATGGATTTTATTTAACAAACATAAAAAGAATTTAATTTAAAAATGATATTTAAATCTAATATAACTTGCAATGTCATAATTTCCTTTTAATAATCAAGTTATTCATTCTTTTATATACAATAAACACAGCAACAGAGTGTCAATGATTTTAATCAATTGATTTAAATCAGATGATAAAATCGCATATTTTCTGATTTTTTAAAATGGTGTGAAAAAGCATTATAATCAATAATGAAAACGATCACTAAATCACTTGTAAAAAATGGTTATTGTTAATTATAACAATATTAAACTGTGTAAAATGACGTATTATACATTTTAAAAACATCTAACTAAATTGTTAAATAACTTCAAAACATAATATTTAGTAGCTATTCAAATATTTTAATGTTGTGGGGGAAAAATCTGATTTAAATTTCAAAAATACAATTTTTGTCATCTATTTATAAATTATGTGCGAGTTTGCTGTATACATTGCTACAATTTTTGATCAATTTGATATACATACGCTTTAGAACCTATGTAAAATTACTGGCTGCTTTATGAATTTATCAAACTATTATTTATCACCTTTTTTCAACCACTTTTTCAAAAATGTAGATTGTGTTCTTAATTAAAGAGTTAATTGTTTAATAATTACAAAATTTAATCTGTATCATCAATTTAAAATTAAATGCAATTTATCAATAACTTTAAAATATAAGCTGTATTTAATATTGGTTTACATAATTATTACAAAATATTAATGCACATAATGTTGTATGTTACTAAAGAAATTTTTTATTTGCAGTTTTTTGTAATTTCTATAATTACATAATTAAAATTTTATTAATTAAAGCAAAAAAACATAGGTTATGTTAGTAATTGGAGGGTTATTCATTTTTGAAATGCTTAATTCTTGGTAGATGTTTAATATTTTAACACAAGAAAAAAAATCAAAAAAATCCGATTTAAATAAAAAAAATCCGATTTAAATAAAAAAAAATCTGATTTTTTTTAACAAAATCATGATTTTTTTTACACCCTATTAAAAAGTCACTATCAGAGATAAATTCTTTATTTACAGAACAACACAATCAATAACAGTTGGAAATTTCATTTGCACTAGTTTTGACTGAAAATATCAAAAATATCTTACAGAGTAATACTTTGAAAATAAATATCAAGTAATATCAAAATATCGAAAATATCAAAAATCTTGATATTTTTGAAATTAATATCGGATATATATCATGATATATATCATTTGATATATTTCAACGAATCCTGGTAACAACTATTAAAAGTATATGTTACTCATTTCATTTAAATGATTAGTAACACTTAAGTGAGATGTAAATTTTATGACCCAGGTTTTATAATTGTTTTACTGAATATTGTTACATAAAATGAAGTCACATCTACAATATATATATATATATATATATATAAAATGCAAATGAGAATTTCGTCCCACCTGCTTATAATTTGAGTTCTGCTGAATGGATTTTGATGGAATTTACAATGTAAGTTAATTTTTCAAGGAAGGTTTTAGTATATATCATTCTGTGTTGCTTACTTATAGAATTATGGGAGAAAATACTATAATCAAGTCAATCTTAATAGGAAATATTAGCCTTTTTTAAAAGCTTCTGCTGAATGTATTTCGAATGAAATTGCAAAGTTAGATAATTTTTTAGGAAAGGTTTTAGTATATTACAGATTTTTTTTGTTGCTTAGCTATAGAATTATGGAGGAAAGTTCTATAATCAGGTGAACCTGATAATGAAAGGTTAGCCAATTTAAAAAGTTCCACTGCACGAATTTTGATGAAACTTGCATTATTAGTTAGATAATTTCTCAGGGATGGTTTTAGTACATTGCATATCATTCTATACCGAATCCTACTGTAAGTGATAAACTAAAAGATTTGGTCCTTAGCAGTCTAAACTTTGACACATTATAAAATATAATAGCTCAATGGTATACATATTGTTTTTAGCAATGTGGAAGGTAATTCCAGGTAAAGGTCCATATTGCTTTAAAAGATATATTTCATTTGATTCAAGATTTGTTGTGAGAAACCAACCAGCATAGTGGGCGAAGCCTGTTTGTCTGAATACAATTAGTTTTATCTTAAAATAATCAATTAAAATATACCAAGGCAAATAAAATATTAAAACCATGAATAAATCAATTTAAAATGACAAAATAAATAAATAAATATTGCAATTCAAACTGCTGACTGCAGTAATGTAGAGTAGAACATCAATTAAAAAGGATATTGACTAAGGAAAAAGTCTAAAAAAAATATATTTTTTTTTATATACTCCTTTATAGAAGGGGTGAGGGAGACAAAGAACAGCAATTTTCTGAACAATATACAAGATCCTTTGATAACTGTTCCTCCAAAGTTTCTTGCAATTAAGTCAAATTTCAGAAACGAAATCTCAATGCACAGCTGCCAACCTTCTGAATTTTTTTCAAGTCAAATTAACAAAATTTGGACCAGAAAAAGAAAACTCAATTTAAATGGTTGTTACTATATGGTTATTAACTAACTTATTTTATTTAATAAAATTTCTGATTTTATTATTTTTTTTTTTTTTTAATGGAAGGTTGGCGGCTATGTTAATTTATTTTAAAATATCATATATATTAAAAGAAAAGGCTATTTTTGTCAGTTCAGTGCATCAAAAATGAATATCTGCGCATGCGTCCAAAATCTCTTCCGGGCTGTCCGATCTCTTTCACTGAAGTGAACGATTCACCGTAGACAGAGAAACATGATCACATCATCGCAACTTTTACTCCGTGTATCATCGTCATCAGGGTAAACAGCGCATGTGCGGACACTGTGGTCCAATGGGAGTTCAGTGTGTGCACAAGACTTCCTGCCTAGATACAGATTTATTCTTAGGATCTTAGGCAATGAATAATTTATTCTCCCATGCTGTAGTCGTTAATATAGTAGCATGCACATTGCTATCTCTAATATTATTTACTGTAAGGTGCTGCTTTGAAATAGTAAGTTTATTTGTTATTATTTATTTTATTTTGCTGTGTCCATTTCGATCTCTATTATTTTGCTCTGCTGTTTAATTTTCATAGCGAGTCCTAGGCTTATTTAGTTTAGTTATGGATCTAGCATCCTACAATCTTCACGAAATTGAGCCGGACGGAAATTGCTTATTTAGGGCGCTGTCTGTGTTCCTGTATTATACAGAAGATCATCACCCGCGCGTACGCCACGCCATTGTAAAACATGTAGTCGGTAATTGGGATGTTTATCATCCGTTTATTGTTGGTGATCTTTCTTACGGTGTTCCTATTACTCAGGTAAACGATTACATGAATATTATGTCAAGAAACAGTACGCATGGTGGACACTTAGAATTAAATGCCGCAACCGCAATTTTTAATATTTTTGTCACAATTATCAATGCACAAAACAATAACGTCACAAATTTGGGTGTAAATGCTCGAGGCAAAATAGAAGTTAATTTATTGTATGATGGAAATGGACATGATGGTCACTATACGGTATTGCTCAAAAAGGGCAAAGAACAAATTCGGCAGGAAAAAAATTCATCTCCCTCCAAAAAACGAAAACTGCAAGAGAGAAATAAAAAGTATTATGCAGAGCAAAAAAAGGTTGAATCATCTCCTTCCAAAAAACAGAAACGGAAGGAGCAAAATAAAAAGTATTATGCTAATAGAAAAAAGGTAGAGTCAGTTTTAAAGCCATATAAAATTCAGTATAGGTGTGCCGTTTCCGACAACATTTCAAATTTATCTCCGTCCAACTTAGGTAATTTAGACAACACATGTGCTTATTGTAATGCGTTGTATTTTTCATCAGAAAAGAATTCAAATGCCTTATTTAATTTGTGTTGTTCTAACAAAAAGTTCAAACTGCCCGAATTTCAAATTATTGATGACATAAGAGATCTATTCACTGGAAATAATGACATGTCGAAAAACTTTAGGCAAAATATTAGGCAATATAATAATGCTTTATCCTTCGTGTCATTCGGTGGCAATATAAAGTTACCTCCTGGTTACGGTCCTTATTGTTTCAAAATTCTAGGTTCAGTACACCACAAAATTTCCCCTTTGTATCCAGATAATTCGACCCATGCTTCTTATGGTCAATTGTACATTTTAGACTTTTCTGAAGCAAACGAAATTAGGTTAGAAAAGGCTGAGAATAGTTCTATTAGAGAGGACATTCTTAATATAATAAATCTTAATTTAATTAAATGTAATCCATACGTTAAGTGCTATAAAACGATGCATCAAAAGATATCTGAGGAACACGAGCTAGCTTTAAAACAAAACAGAGTGCCAGTTGATTTTGTTATGCGCTTTTATCATGAACCGCTATCAGATCCTCGCCGTTACAACGAACCAACATGCTCAGAGGTTGCAGCGGTTTTTGAATCTAATGATGGTGCTCCACCATCTCATAGGTACATAAATGTTTATTCTAAAGATGGTGGACTGAAAACTCTAGATTTTGATAGTATGCATTGTGATCCGATGTCATATGTACTGATTTGGCCTTGCGGTGAACCAGGTTGGCATATTTCAATGTCAGCGGGGGGAGAGAGGAAAACTAATGTTCGTGAAAATATTTCCATGAGAGAATATGTTTCTTATAGACTTATGGTTCGAGGATGTCCTCCTAAGGGAAATTTCAATCCGTTAATTAATGCTGGGAAATTAACTCAGCAATTGATAGTTGATTATTACTGTCGCATCGAAGGTGACAGATTAAAATTTATCCGTAGTCAACAGGCAAAATTGAGAGTAGACACATACGCTGGCCTTGCAGATGCTCTGTTTGCACGTGCTGATAAAGAAAACTTACGGGCGGGGCGGATTGTTATTTTACCTTCTTCTTTTACTGGTAGTCCTCGAAACATGATTCAAAACTATCAGGATGCCATGGCAATGGTAAGAAAATTTGGCAAGCCAGACCTTTTCTTAACGTTTACATGTAACCCTTTATGGCCAGAAATAACTAACAGCATACATCCTTTTGAAACTGCTAATAACAGACCAGATGTTACAGTTCGTGTTTTTCATTCAAAAATTAAAGAACTTTTACATTTGATAAAAGAAAGAAAAATATTTGGCGAAGTACAAACATACTTATATACGGTTGAATTTCAAAAGAGAGGTTTGCCCCATGTGCATTTATTATTATCTCTTCAAGATAATTGTAAATTTAGAGAAATAGCAGACATAGATAAAGTTATTTCTGCAGAAATTCCCGACCCTAATGATACAGTCTTACATAACTTAGTTAAATGCCACATGGTACACGGTCCTTGCGGTAGTCTTAATCCAAACTCAATTTGCATGACTGATGGTAAATGTAAGAAAGAATTTCCAAAAGAATTTGTTCAGGAAACTAAGGAAAATGTTAATGGTTATCCCCTTTATAAAAGGAGAAATAATAACAGGACTATTTCTAAACATATTAAAGGTAAAAATATTGAGGTTGACAACCGTTACAAAGTTCCTTACAATCCCTTTCTCTTACTTTATTTTCAAGCCCATATTAATGTCGAAATTTGCGCGAGTGTTCACAGTATAAAATATATACATAAATATGTTTACAAAGGTCATGACTGCGCCAATGTGCAGGTAACTGCTGAAGGTGGTGTGCTTCATCATGATGAAGTTACTGCTTTCCTAAACACTCGATATGCCAGTCCATGTGAAGGTGCATACAGAATTTTTTCTTATCCAATGCATGAACAATCTCACACAATCATTCGCTTGCCTGTGCATTTGCCAGAAGAGCAACAAATATATTTTCAGGATGATAAAGCCGCGGAAGCTTTACTTAGATCAGAATTAAGAAGCACACAACTTATTGCATGGTTTAATTTAAATAAGGATCCAGAAACAAAAAGCCCTTTTATTTATCCAGAAACACCTCTTCATTATACTTGGGATAAAACTAAGTGTATTTGGAAAAAACGCTCTAACTTTCGTAGAGTAATTGGCAGAATGTATAATGTTTCTCCCTCTGAATCCGAGCGTTATCATCTTAGGTTACTGTTGCTTCATGTAGTTGGGGCTACAAGTCATGAAGATATAAGAACAGTTCATGATGTTGTTTTTTCTTCTTTCAAAGAAGCAGCTATGCAAAGTGGATTACTTCAGGATGATACTGAGTGGCTGCGTTGTTTGCATGAAGCATCAGTTCTTCAAATGCCATTTCAATTAAGGCAGTTATTTTCTTTCATTGCCATTTTTCAACAACCATCAAACGCTACTCAATTATGGGAAACTTTTAAAGATTATCTTAGTGAAGATTATTTGCAGCTTCATGAGCCGAATAAAGCTTATCATTTTAGTCTCAGGTATATTAATGAAACACTTAAATTACATGGTTTTTCTCTTTCAACTTTCAACTTGCCAGTTATTAATGATTTCTTAATAACTGATCACAACATCAATTTCTCTAAAAATCCAAATCTTGACTATAATTTAATGATTCAGCAAGCTAATGATGAACAACTTTTAATCATTAACGAAATCAGTAAAGTAATCCAAGCGAATAATACAAATAAAAGCAATGCATATTTCATAGATGGTCCAGGTGGTACTGGGAAGACATTTGTATACCAGTGTCTTATACAAAAATGCTTCGATTTAGGTATAGAAATTATCTCTGTTGCATGGACTGGCATTGCTGCTATGCTCTTACCAAATGGTCGCACAGTACATAGTAAGTTTAAGTTACCTTTGATTCTGCATGAAACTTCAGTATCGTCTTTAAAAATTAATAGCAAAGCTGCTTCTGATATTAAGTCAGCAAGACTGATAGTTTGGGATGAAGCACCTATGGCAAATGTTTATGCATTAATGACTGTTAATAGACTTCTGCAAGATATAATGACCAATAATATTATTTTTGGTGGGAAGATAATCGTTCTTGGAGGGGATTTTAGACAGGTATTGCCAGTAGTTCCACATGCCTCACGACAAACAATAACTCAAAATTGCATCAAATTTTCACCTCTTTGGCCATATTTCAAGGTTTTTCGGTTATTTAAAAACATGCGAGCTAGGTCAGACGAATTGGAGTTTTCAAAGTTTTTGCTTAAAATTGGTGATGGAAGTTATCCATCAGTCAATGATGAACCATCATATGGTTCTTCTGTTATTGATTTACCTTTAGAAATTATTGCAAAAGAAGATATCGTATCTGAAATTTTTGGCAAACATTTTGCTTCACCAGATCATGTTGTTAATTTTTCTAAATTTGCTATTCTTGCCCCCAAAAATGAGCATTGTAATGAAATAAATTCTAAAGTTCTACATCTTATACCTGGCACACAGAGAACATATGCTAGCGTAAATAATCTCATAACTGATGATGAAAGCCAAATTCTTCAATTTCCTGCAGAATTTCTAAACAGTTTAGAGTTAAGTGGTTTGCCTCCACATAATCTCACATTAAAAGTCGGTGCAATTGTAATGCTGTTAAGAAACCTAAATGCTACCCAGGGTCTTTTAAATGGGACAAGACTAATTGTGAGGAATATGTATGACAATTGTTTAGATTTAGAAATTATCACTGGCGAAAGAAAAGGGCAAAGAGCTTTGATTAATAGAATCGACCTATCACCATCAGACACATCACTCCCTTTCTCTTTTAAAAGACGCCAATTTCCCATACGTCTGGCTTTTTGTATGACTATCAACAAAGCACAGGGACAAACTTTAGATTGTGTTGGTATTTATTTACCCCAGCCTGTTTTTAGCCATGGTCAGTTATATGTAGCTATGTCTCGGGTGCGTTCATTTGAGAACTTAAAGGTTCAAATACTACCAAAAGGCAATAGAACACTGAATGTAGTATATAAAGAGGTCCTATAGTAAACAACTAAAGGGAACCTGGCATTCATGCATGTAGAATGTTTTGCTTGATGTATGTCTGTCAGAATTTCAGTTTGTAGAAATAAGTAAACAAATTTTAGGGTTACTGAGTAATGCAATAATAATATATTTTAGTATGCATCAGTGCAGTTTGTCTGGTCTTATATTGTACAATAATAAATATGCTGGATAATGAAAAACCTATATGATTCATCGGTTCATGTCGATAAAATGGAAAAATGCTCTAAATGTACAAATAAGGTGACAAGGTACCAAGTTTTTAATGTTATTTATAAGGGGATAATCTTAGTATTTGCATTCATGCGTCCAGTGCATTTAGCCTTGCGCATGTCTGCCTATGCTTTAATTATAGAAATGTTCAACAAATTTGGGGCTTATATTGTACAATAATAAATATGCTGGATAATGAAAAACCTATATGATTCATTGGTTCATGTCAATAAAATGGAAAAATGCTCTAAATGTACAAATAAGGTGACTAGGTACCAAGTTTTTAATGTTATTTATAAGGGGATAATCTTAGTATTTGCATTCATGCGTCCAGTGCGTTTAGCCTTATGTGTGTCTGCCTATGCTTTAATTATAGAAATGTGCAACAAATTTGGGAGCCTATGTTGTGCAATAATAAATTTTTGTTTGTTCTATGCATGTAGTGCAGTTTGCCTGATCCATTTCACTTACTTTCATTTAAAGAAGGGTTAAAAATAAAATTGCGTAGTATATAAGAAAATTATTTTAGTACATGCATTAGTGCACTGGCCTGATGCATGTTTGTGTATACTCAATTCAAAGGTTCAAATAGGTCGAAGGGTTTTAAGAGATTCAATGTTGTCTACAATAAGGTAATTTTAGTAATCCATTTTCATTCATGCATGTCTTGCTTTTTTGCATGGTCTGTTTGTAAATATGTGTGACAAAAATTTTAATGTTCCCAACAAATCTTTTTTAATAACATCGAAATGGACACAAATATCTGAGTATATATGTATTGCGTATGTGTTTTTTTTTTTAGTGTTTTTTTTCTTTTTCATTTTTTTTTCCAATTTTTTTGCTGATTTAGGAAATATGCCTCATGGTACATAGATACCAAGGATTTATGTGTTTTGAATACCACCATTTCAGTTCAATAACATTTTCTTTATATATTCAAACATTTAAATGTAAAATTAAGGCAAATATTAATTTTCTGAAATATAATGGTATTCAAATTTTGGATTTCTTGGCATCTCATGGGGGAAACCGCCTTTTTCAGCATTTTTCCTTTTTTTGTTGTTTTTCTTTTCAGTAGGCATGCTTGAATATTAGTGTTTTTTTTATAAAATCTAATCTTTTAGAAAATAAAAAGTAGGGATGGAAATGTTTGAGAAACCCCCTTAAGTTCGGTACTTTTAAGTTAGCACAGCACATAATTTTACATAATTTCCTACATTTTAGAGTCTTCTGCATACAGTAATGTTTTTTTGTTGTTTTCATGGGCGTGCAGTGCTCATACATGCATTAGCAACTGTAACATTTACATATTTAGTGTAGTTTATAGATTGATGCATGAATTTTCATACATCCAGCTTATTGTTTGTTTGTTTGTTTTTTTGGGGGTGGGGGGTGGGGGGTCGGTGGTGCACTAATGGGAAAGTCATTTTTGACTGGTGTGCTAACGAAAATATACCCAAAATTTTAGTAATATCAATTTGTGACGATGGTTAAGTTAACTTTATGCAACTCGGTATTACTTTAAACGTTCTTATATTTCCTATATTCTTTGTGGAATACATCATAATTACAAAAAGTAATCAAGCAAGAAAAACTTTCGTAAAAACTATGACACTCACACTACAATTTTTATAATATTTTTTTATATTTTTTGGTAGCATATTCCTGTTTTCCAATTTTTCCAGGAAAAAAGTTTTTTTTACCCAAAATTTTAAACCTGTTTTCAAATAATTTGTGATAATGTTGTCATTTAAATCTATGCACAAACATCAATAGTAAAAAATAAATTTTAAAACCGTTCGTAGCAGGAAATTTTTTGAAAAACCGTCAACTTTACACAAGCATGCCTGCTGAAAAATTAAAAGGGTATAGCGAGTACGGGCACTCGACCTCTTGGGTGTACATGGAACTGAGTGCAACAGTGACAGTCATTTTTATTTTCTGATTTCATCGTGTAAAATATGAATTTTGTCAAATATCGTGGAAAATATGCAAATTTCGTCGAAAGATTATGGAATAAAACACAAATTTCGTCATAGGATTGAAAAAAAAAAAAAACGTGATTTCATCAAAGGATCGCAGAGTAAACGTGAATTTCATTCAAAGGACTGCAGAAAAAGTGCGATTTTTGTCAAATGGTCGCAGAAAAACACTGATTTTGTCAAAGGATCGCAGAATAAATGCAAATTTCCTCAAAATGTTGCGGAATTATTCATGTTATGCACCTTCAGTGTCCCACTCCCCACTAGCTTTCCCCCCGCAGGAGGGCCTTTTTCTAAATTTTGCCGTCACACCTCATGTGACATATCGTTGCAAAGGCCTGTGAGGGGGCACTTTCCTAAATCGATATATCGGAATATCATGATATACAGATTTATCATGATATTTAATTCTAGACATCGCCCAGCCCTTTGCGGTAAGTAAACTTTTTTTCTTTAGTGCTATCAAATTGTTTGCCGTCAAGTTTTGACGGGTTCCATCTAGTATACAGATATTACAATAAAAAAATATACCTTTAAGAAAATCATTTCTTAGGAAAAATTATTGAAACAATCATAATAAAATTAAAAGTTAAAAATTTTAAGCATAAAGTTATATAAACCACAAAATAATTTTAAAAAGTATTACTGTTTTATTCTATTTAAAGGTATGGCAAAAAATGTTTGAATTGTTACCTTTATTCTTTGAACAACAAACTTGATGCCTCGGAAGCCATCAAAATCTGTGTTCTCATAAATATGATTCACAGCTTTGATGTGTTGAGAGACTAAAGAAGTAATTTCTTCTCTAATATTTGTATCTGATAGTTCATAGTTTCTTATGTGGTCCCATAAAAATGTGTCAGTCTGAATATAAAGTGAACATGCACGCTTTTCTGCAGATTCTTTTATGGAATAGGAAGTATAGTGTTGTGCGTCTCTAGTATATATATTATGGTAATTTCTGATAAAATTTGAGCTTCTTTTTCTTCTAACTGCATTCTAGTAAAATAGAAAAAATAAAATTCATGATATTAATTAGATAGCCAAAATACAAAGTCCAATCCTAATAATTAAAAATATAATCTAAATAAGCAAAATATATTCTAAAGCGGCCTTACTTCAGAAAGTTTGTCTTCTTGGGCTAATTTGGCACTAGATTTATCATTTACAGCTGATGAACTGATATCTTGCATCCACTGTAAAACCTTGCCTGTGCCAGCGCAGCCGCCAATATGACTCTCCCTCTTCTCAGCATATGGGTCATGAACATCATTTTCAGAATATATGATGGAATGATATGGCTGATCCCTCAAACCATACTTATGAGTGCGTTCAACAAAGTAGGTATGATTTTTTGTATGAACTTTTCCTTCAAAAATTCCATTTCTAATTGAACCATATACCCGAGTACCATGTTCATCTAAAAAAGTTTAAAAAAAAGTTTTACAAAATGTGTCATGTGTAAATTGCTGTAAATTAAAGTGTCTAGACAAAACAAGAAAGGCTAATTCAAGGTTAGTGATTTTTATTTTATTTAATTTATTATATGTTGAATGTGTGTTGAGTAATACTTATAAAGCATAAATTTATAAATTTTAAAAGGACAAATATTTGAAAACACATCATTCAATTGAAGAAACATTTATAAAAATACTAATATCAAACAAGGTTTTGGGTATCTGATTCGGAAAATAGAATGTATTGTAATGCAAAGTAATAAGTAATTTTAAAACACAAACTTATACATAAATGTGTTTATGTATACATACATTGAGCACAAGAGAGAAAGGTAGTTGGAAGAGTATAGAAAAATAACTAAAAGAATTTAGCAATCAAAATTACTTTGCGTGGCTTTAAAAAAATATATTTTATCAGGAAAAAATTAAGACAAATAATTTAATTATTTATTAGGCATACAAAAAAAAAAAAATGATTTTGTATTTAGTCAACATTAAGAAACAAACTTTTTATTATATTATAATAATAATAATTTTAATTATAATAAAAATTTATTTTTTTAATAACTACATTCAATGTTTTCATAATTTAAATGTATTTACAATTTCTTACCAATTATGCTGTTAAATTCTAATAAAAATCAGATGTGACAGTTTGTTAATGTGAAAATACCGGAAAACATTGACAATAGGGAATGTAAAGAATTTGTCCCACAATAAAAATATAAGTAACACTCTGTAAGATAGAGATCAACATCTAGAAGAAAGTCTAAATTTTAATCAGATTGCACACCGAAGGAGAAAATTGGTCAAAAGTGGGTGATACTGACATCAAATATTGTTTTAAAGGAAATATGATCATCATTAAATGGCTTTCAAAAGTTCTAAGTTTCATCAAACCATACTTGCTAAAATAAATCAATTAGTATTCAGCTTAACTATGTCACATTATCCAAGAAGATTAGATGAAAATAACGATAAATTTGATAATCTTAATTGAATCTACAGCGCCAAGGTTAGTGTGAAACAAAAAAAGATATTAGTAACAATATGGTTTAATGTGAATATAAATGTTAAAAGTGAATTAGAACAATATCTTAGCAAGTTACTACCAAACTTTCAAGAAATGTACAAGGGTAAACAGGCAGATACATCATACTTTAAAAGTTTGTTATCTGTAACACTTACATTAAATTTAAAAGTAAATTTGTGTTCATTTGTATTCATTTTGTACCCCTTTTTCTTTTTATAGTGTAATTTATATATATTTATCATGGAAGACGGTAGTATTCAGAGTGACACAGCCTAAAATCGTATCGTAGAATTCGTAGATGGCGGAACTCATATATACAGCTAACTCGACATTAAAGAAAATGCGAAAAGCCGCCTGGTAATAACTCATCAAATATAGGTCCTATTGTTCTGATTTTTTTAAAACAGTCTTATATATGCAGTCTAATCCTATTCTGAATTTTTTACAATTTTACGTGCAGTGTATTTTCAGATCTGTAAACCCATTTTGAAAGCAATTTCGATGGTGTAAGTTTGTCTTTTTTTTTTTTTTCTCCGAAACGGTCTAGATTTTTTAAAAAACATTAATATATAAAATGAATCTGTTTTTGACGAAGTGGATAAGACTAACCCAGTATCTAGGAAAACTCTTAATTTTTATATAATCCGCATGAAAAATTGGACTTCTTAGGATCGCGGATTACATGTTATTCTATGGGCTAGCAGACAGAACGTTGCACATCGGTTTTGCGCGGTTTAGGTCACGGTTAAAAATCTGCATATTGGCAATAAATCTTTTTTTAAACTACAAAAACAGTTTATTATGTGCTTTAAAATACTTAGACTGATTTTTTAAAATGGAGCAGTATTTTGTAATTATATGTATTTTATTTCATTGTTATTAATAGTAAGTAAACATTTTTTAAGGAGAAAATATTTCACATTTAAAAAAAAATTCTCGTATCGAAATTCGATATTTATCGAAAATTCTCGTATCGAAATGAAAATTCATCGCGTTCGCCATAAGACTTCGCCATGTATCACTACGTGATACGCGAAGTTGACTGAAGAAGTAAGAAATATCAAAGATCTTGAAATGGTACATTCCAAGGGGAGAAAGTGAGTACAATTTCTAATTATCCAGACAGCATTCTTTGCAACCGATCCTTTCTAATTAGTATAATGTTCTGAATTGTTTTTATTTTCAACAATACTTATAACTGTTTTCCTTACAAAATAACGTTCACTTGTGGCATAGGTATTTCTTTTTGTGTTTTGAGTTTTCTTTTAAAGAAATTAAACAATCTTTCATTTTTAAAGAACGCACAAGTTAAATAAAAGGTATGACGAAATCAAAATTAAGATTTCCAATCCCATTTATAAAATGATTCATTTGCGAATCGTTTCTAATAATATTATAAACGAAAATTGACTTAAAATGACATCTTTTTCGAAATATGGGTATCTTTCGTTTATTTTTTTTTTATATAACTCTTTTCAGCTTCAAAAATTAAAGCATTGTAGTATTTTATTTTTATAAAATTTAACCTAAAGGGGAAAAAAAAAATTCTTATTGCCGTTTATCTCTGTAACAAAAGAAAAACAGAAGAAAAGAAAAAAAACACCTGAAGCATTTCTTTTAGGCAAATTGATTACAGCCATGGATGCAAGACCTTCAGTCTCAGGATTGATTTCAGTCTTGGACATATAATATTTTTGACTGATAGTAAATTCTGCTTTATATACTTAAATTATCATGATTAGCTCAAAATGAACCATTTTATCCTGACTGGTTGTTTTGAGCTCCTAAAAGTAAAAATTTTCATCATGATACTTTTCCTTACTTAGTAATTAAAGTTTATAGATAAATAAGATAAAACAGCTTTTTTGCAAAAGTAAGATACTTGTTTTTATTTAATTTTAAAGTTAATATGCTTAAAAGAAAGCTTTAAATAATTTACTTTTAAAAAATATAAAAGTAGCCAGCTCCCTTATATGGTATTTGTGGTAATGAAGTATTACTGTAAATAAGAACAATTCAGAACATGTTACTATTTAGAAAAGATTGGTTTCACAAAATTTCATTAGCAGCTGCACTGTAGCTGTCATGATAATTAGACTTTGTATAAACTAATAAAGTGATTACCCAGTAACCATTTCAATTAATATATTAATCTGACTCGCATCTTAAATTAAATATTAAGTTTTTATTCTGCTTTCATTAAACCATTCACTATTCTTTAACATTCCGCATATTCCGACTACAAAAACTCTTTTTATCAATTCCACCTGTACACTGGAGGGCTGCTGTGCCACTTACAGAGTAGCGCGTTTATCGCCTCGTTGTGCAATAGCATTTGAAAGATCACCACTCTAACATAAAAAAGTAGCAATAAAAGAAAAACAAAATTAATCAGCTGATTGTAAAAGACCCGCTCCATTCTCAGTCAGGGAGGAACATCACAAGAAAAAAAAACCTCGCGAAATTTGACAGTATGTCGGGGGGGGGGGGATCCAAAACTTCGTAACTTTGTTGTTCGTAACTAAATTGTAACTTTTCTAATAAATATGTTACATATAACATATGGTAGTAATAATCGGTATATCTGATGAAAATACAAATAATTTTTTTTAAAATGAACTATTTAATGATTTTTATAATCCCTATTACTGTATTGGATTAATAGTAGTTTAAGAGCCATAATTTTATATTCTAAAATCATTAAAAGCACTCTGCAAGCAGTTCTTGTTCAATCACAAAAGCCTGCCACTTAAACATTTTAATGCAGAAAATGTAATGTATTTCTTATATCTAAACAATGAATTTTGCTGTTAAGAAGCCAGGGATATGTTTAGGAAAATTTTGGGTCCGTTAAAGGACACTTCACAAAATAATTTATCTTAAAACAGGACCCTTCACAAAATTATTTATCCCCAAACAGGACCCTTCACAAAACATTTTATCCCAAAACAGGACCCTTCACAAAATTATTTGTCTCTTAAAAATAGAACTTTCATACATTTTTTTCACTTTAAAATTGAACTTTTCACAAATTTAGTCATTTAAAAATAAAATCTAGCCTGTAAGTAAGCAGTTGAACTCACCAAAGAGCATATTACTTAGCTTTTTATACATGAAAGATAGGACATGAAGATATCGATAATTTAAAATTCACAAAATTATGACTAGAATTTTCACAAAAATAAGAAAAACTTCACAATTTCACAAAAACAGGACCCTGTGAGAAAAGTCTGAACAGACCCCTGGAGCACATGTATTTCACAAATATTGCTATTTCTTGGAACACTAAATTTGATGCATTATCGTCTTTAACACATTATTTTGGAGTAATGAAAACATTGTTATTACATTAAATTTTTTTGTAAATGGGTGTTATAATCAATAGTAGCTCATGACAGGTTTTTCTTGCAGCACTAAAATGCATGCCTTCCAAAAGTTTTTTTTTTTTTTACTAAATTTTTGCCTTATTTAATGGAAGAAAGTTCTGCCAAAAATAAGGCAAAGATTTCATTATTAAAAATAGTGAAAAAGAATAAATTGGCCAGCCATGCATTTAGTGTTCCCAAAACTTTCAGTCATGAGTTACCACTGTTTATAATGATTTTGCCCAGGCATATTTGGATGTTATATTTCAAGGTAATATCTTTAAGGTAATTTAATAATGTGTGATCTGTACCTATTATGTAAAATTTCATAATTTGCACATTTTCTGGTTCCAAGGAATGTAATTTAAAGCATGTATACGAAGTAAATTTAATGATGTATGAAGTATGATCTATATAATGCAAAATTCTATAATATGCACAACTTCTCATACCAAGGTGTGCATTATAAAGATCTTCTACTGTATTCATATGTAGTTCACACATCAAAAACCTTAAAGATTTAGTATCTGTAAGAGGACATTATTACAACTTTATATTTTTTTCATTCTGTAGCACAAATTACTCAGCTTAGAATTTGCCAATCAAAACATTGACATCTTGATTTTTTTCCACTGTCTTTATTTACCTCAGAAGTGATTAAGATTTTTTTATATTGTAAATCCTAAAGGTTATAATAGCAAAAAAGCAACTTTAAGCCCTTGGGGATGAGCGACCGGTATACTTGGCCGCTTAAGGTGTTCAGAATCCTTCATTATTCTCACCACTTATTTTTAATTGTAAAGTTTACCTTCTTTAATGGGAGCATTTCTGTGATTCAATTACAGAAAATTTTCTGTTTTTAAAAATCTGTAGTAAAAGGTTAAAAATTAACCAAAGGGCTCTTGTCGCGAAGGGGTTAAACATCTTGAATTACTGTGAACTTTAATAACCCTTGGCTTTAATTGCCAGTACTCTTCCAATTGAGCTATCTGTACGACAGCCCAGCCAACACAATATTCGCTCAGAACAACTATTATGACATCAATTGATTGTGTGAAAAATAATTAAAAGTGTACATGGTTATATATTTTATTATTAAGCAACAGACTTTGCAGATCCGATTTTCTAAAAAGCTTTAAAGATTGAAATCTCTAGGCTGGAGTGGGAAAGTGGTAATTTTGAGGAATATGAGGATAATTTATATAAAAGAATTTTCTGTATAAAAATAAAGATTTAAATTTTTTTAATGTTGGGGGGTAGGGGGAGGGAGAAGAGGTGAAATGTACAGTCGTGGAAAAAAAAGTAAACACCCTCTACTAACTCCTTAACAAATTATTATTGTAGACGAAAGTTATTGGTACTGAACGATTAGAAGTAAAGTCTATTTTTAAATGATGTATATAAAATTTGCTTAGGGGGCCATCTACATACTAAAACAAATCCAAACTTCATTTTTTTCAATGGCAATACCCAATTTTAACGAGATATTTCAGATCTTCGGTTCAAACTATGCCTAGGCACCAAATTTCAAGTCATTTGAATAATACGTTTTTGAATTATAAACATTCAAAATTTAGTGCTTCTAATGTTAAATTACATTTTCATATTTTTATTCATATCTCCTGAAATTATGCTCCTAATGTGCTATTTTTTTGTGTAGCAGTAATACTAACATACCCAAACATAAATACGTTGAATTTGCAATTTTTATAATTTTATGATATGAATTATGAAATTAATATTCGAAAAAATTATGAATTGTAACCTAAAATTTTTTTGATGGATTTAGATTTATTAAGTCCTGCTTTATGGAAATCCAAAATTTCACATTTTTCTTCCAAATAGTTTTCAAATTATGCTTAAAAAACGGCAAAATGATGGTTTAAGGGGCCGTCTATGATAGAAGTGACTAGATATTTTGAAATGTCTTACGCTGTCCTGTAATCTAGCAGACTTCATTGGCTGCTTGAGTGACGCTTAAGGTGCTTTGATCAAGAAGGGGGCTCTCTCGGTTAACAATCGAGTACTGAACTTCAATTTGGATACAGCCCTTAAAATAAGCTTGTTTTAAAATAATTAATTTCTCAGGAACTTATAGTACGAATTGCATAAAAATTTGTTTTTAGGCTAATTAAATGGTGTAGAATTCATTTATGCTGTAAGAATTGTGTACTGCTATTGAAAAAAAAACAAAGTTATGGTTCGTTTTAATATGTAGATGACGCCTTAAGCAAATTTTATATACATCATTTAAAAGTAGACTTTATTTCCAATCGTTCGGTACCAGTAACTTTCTTCTACGGTAATTTGTTTGAGGAGTTAGTAGGGGGTGTTTACTTTTTTTTCCATGACTGTACATTAGGGAAGTTAGTGCTTATTTATTTATTTATGTTAGTGAGCAACAAATGTTGCAGATTTTTTTTTTTTTTCAAACTAATTTTTGTAAGATTTTATTATTTAGGTAAGCTGGAGAGGTGGGTGCAAAAGCAGAAGTGGAATCTTCGGAGCTCAGGGGATTATTTTATATGATTTATTATTATTGTTAATAAAGAATTTTAAATAGGGATGGTGAAAGATTATTTTATATAAAATTAAAGAATGTTTAATTTTTTTTTGCACTAGGAATGAGAAAAGGGAGAAGCAAAAATTTGTAGTTTTGGATTTAATATAAATGTATGTAATTACTTTTATGAGTGAGCGATGATTGTTATATATAAAGGTTTAAAGAGTAATATTTCTTGCTATTTTTCTTAACAAAGTAATTTTTTTTATATAGTAAAATTTAACATAGCTTTTTATATCTCTGAAACAAACCAACAGAAATACCCTCTAAACATGCATGTTGTACATTACTTCCATATCTTACCAAAGAGTTCTTATAAAAATCTCATTGCATGGTGCTCTTTAAAATTGAAGTATGGTCATCCTTTTTTGCAGGGAGGGAGGGGGGAGAGATTGAAGGTGAATTGAAATCCTGACTATGAATTCTTTGTATTGGTCTTTAATTTTTTTGCGTGTGTTTATTGTTTTATTTTTTTTTCAATAACCTCAAAAAAGTAATGATATCAATACAAAAACCCTTAACGGGTTAAAAGTTTGTGACGCAGCACTTTATCTTATGCTCTAAGAATTTTAAATATGGAACTTAAAAATAATGATATCAAATTTTGAGTGACGCTATGCTATTAATTATAATCTCTCTATATATTATTTATTTCATCTTTTTATTTTTTTTTTATAATCGGATGTGCAAAAATTATATTCAATTTAAAAAAATGTATAAAAGTTTATTCATTGATGCTTTAACATTTACACCTCTCATAAATTCCAAGTATGAGTTTTAAAAGATATGATATCAAAATTTTAGTGACGCTTTGATGTGGCTTTAAGCGCTTTGTTTTAAAATTAAATTTAAATTATTTTTGTTTTGGCTAAGATATAGTCACACATCTAAATAATAGTTTTAATTTTCCAATATACTTTAAATATGTCACTTTCATTGAATTTATATAATGCATTTAAATGTATTTATTTGAATAAATTGATTTATCCTTTGTCGAATGCTATTAAAAATTTAAAATAAGATTTGCGTAAATATTTTTTTTGCCTCATAGTATCCATTTGAATACATTTCCCTTAGTTTGGATACAATGACACAAAAAAATTATTTACGCAAATCTTATTTTAAATTTTTAATAGCATTGGACAAAGGATAAATCAATTTATTCAAATAAATACATTTAAATGCATTATATAAATTCAGTGAAAGTGACATATTTAAAGTATATTGGAAAATTAAAACTATTATTTAGATGTGTGACTATATCTTAGCCAAAACAAAAATAATTTAAATTTAATTTTAAAACAAAGCGCTTAAAGCCACATCAAAGTGTCACTAAAATTTTGATATCATATCTTTTAAAACTCATACTTGGAATTTATGAGAGGTGTAAATGTTAAAGCATCAATGAATAAACTTTTATACATTTTTTTTAAATTGAACATAATTTTTGCACATCCGATTATAAAAAAATAAAAAGATGAAATAAATAATATATAGAGAGATTATAATTAATAGCATAGCGTCACTCAAAATTTGATATCATTATTTTTAAGTTCCATATTTAAAATTCTTAGAGCATAAGATAAAGTGCTGCGTCACAAACTTTTAACCCGTTACGGGTTTTTGTATTGATAAATATAAATTAATTTTAAAGGCACTTCAGCACCATCTTGAATTTTTTAAAGCAGAATATGAAATTTATACATTTAAAACAAAAGGCCAATTCTTTCGACAGTCAGTGAGAATAAATTTACTAGACTTTAGTCTCTAATAAAAGATCTTAGACTGTAGATGCATCAAATTTAGTTTTTGTGACTGTAATTTCTATTAACCAGTGGTAAATCACAGTTAAAGATTAGTTTTCATGCATGCATTGTGATTAATTTGAAATATGCTTTCAGGCGAGTCAGGGCCGAAACTAGGGGGGGTGAGGAGGGGGGGGGGGGCAGAGGGGCATGTGCCCCGGGCGCCAAATGCAGATTTTGTTTGACGATTTTTCTCACATCTATGTTTAGCATGGTATTGTTAAAATTATCCTGTCTGGCGTATGACAAAGCATAGAAGAATCTAAAGATGATATGGCATAGGGATCCAGTATAAACCGAAATTTTTTTTCGATTCTTTTCAATTCAGTTTTTAAGATTTTAATCAATATTTCACAAAGCCAAGGGCGGATCCAGCTCACCATTTAGAGGAGGGGTCATGGATTTAGTTTTTTTTTTTTTTTTTTTTTTGTGGGAGGGGATTGCATCTTGTTAAGAGAATTTTTAATATTGAAAGCTATTCCCAAATCCAAACAAACTACTTTTCTGATACTTTCACAAAGTAATTTTCATTCGTAAATACAAAAAATTTGCATTAATATTCGTAAAAATATAAAATTTACAGATTTTGTTCAGATACCAAGAAATTAAAGATTTTCTTATAAAGGCAAAGATTCATTCAGAAAATATTGTCAAAGTTAGCATTTTTAGCCAAGTTTTGCGAGTTGACAGCCACAGAAATGTCGTCGCAAGAGAACAATTGGCTGTCAGTTCCGGAAATTCAGTTTAAAAAGTCTAACAATTTTCAACGATTAAATATGACAAAAATTTGTATTAAATTTTAGGGATAACTAAACCATACACATTAGCAGCTATGTGATTCTATTAGTGTCATGAAAGTTGCAGGTGTAGCCTCTTCTTTCTGCTCAAAGTATTAAATAATTTTTTCAATCAAACTTAAAAAATGAAAAAAAGGCCATAATTTTCTTTCTTTCTTTTTTTTTTTTTTTTTTTTTTTTTTTTAATTATGGCCATTTTTTCCCCCCATTCTGACCAGAAAATCAGAGTTCTAACTTTGTACGGCTGCTCTTTCATCTCCACCTAACACTTCATTTATAATGGCTGTTACATGATAACGGTAGCTATCAGTCTATCAGAAGAAAAAAACTTAAAATTCTCTTTGTAAATATACTTTGTGGAGGGGGGGGGGGGATAAAATCCATGTTTGCCCCGGGTGCAAAAAAGGCCAGTTTCGGCCCTGAGGCGAGTGCTCTTTAAGCACATGCTATCATTCTACTTGGGGCAGTATGATTATGCTGCCCAAGTCTAATGAGAGAAAATCAGATTGCAGCATGCCCACAAACCGCAATAACAAATTTAGTGTTATTAAATTTTAATAAAGATGGAAAAGAAAATCATTATTTCATTTTTTCTCTTTCCATCGAGCCACATACAAAAAAAAAAGGAAAGTTGCCATAAGGCCAATCATTTCCTTTGTCATAGTAACAGGCTTTGGCAATAAACTGGTTTTTAAGGAGCTCAACATTGTTTATGATTAATTTTGATCATATGCGATCAACCATTGTTGGAATGAAGAAAAAATATGAAAAAAGGTTTTAAAAAAGCATTTTTTTTTAAATAGTAAATAGATATTTTTTTAATAAAAGATACCATGAAAACAACGAATCATGTATCCATAAGTGTCCTTTTTTGTTGTTGTTTTTAAGTCCATCCTATATTGTAGGATTGCAATTTTAAATAATAGGGAAAAAAAACAATTTTCTTTTTTTCTGCATGAAGTTCAACGTTTTTCTAGACATGCATAGAAGCAATCATAACGCTGGTGAACTGTGGGCAATTGAAATTCATTCATTAGCATTAAATGAGGGTTCTAAAGTAAGACCTTGGCTAATTATAAAAAAAACAAAGATCCAAATCTCTAATGCAGTGAGACCTGTCTTCATCTATCCCTATCCAGATTTGTAAACTTCTACCTACGATAGATTTTGCTAACCATCATGCATAGACACAAACATTTTTCTTTTATTAGTATAAATTAATGGAAGGTAGAATTATATCTATCAAGTGAGTTGTTTCATATTGTATTTAAAATAAAAAGGATCAAAATCAGAGTAGAAACTTACTAAAATTGTTAATCAGCTTTATAATGATTTTGCAGTGGATCTATCATACAGAACAATAATTAAGAAGCAAAGAAGATTGAAAAAGAATTCAGCAGATAAGACATCAAGTTGTGACAAATACAAATTGGATTACTTCTTTGTTATAGAAGCCTTGGCATAACTCAGTCTTAATGTGTGATTTAAGGCCAAATGCTATAAATCACAAAAGTGAAACTGCAACTAGTGCAAAAATTTATAATCTTGTATGCTTATTTATGTATAAATTAAACAAATTGCTTTTCAATGTATATATTAAATGGTTAAAATATATAACAAATTGTTTGTGCATTTGATATATTGATAGCTATTTCATAAAGTTGTAACAATCTGATAAAATTTTTAAAATGTAAATAAAAGTTGCCAGAAAGTATTTTAAAAATTTTACTTTTCTTGCAAATTTCAACCTCGCCATTTTTTCTTGTGTCAGCCACTTTAACAAAGAAGTAACCAAACTAGTGTATGATTATGCATGGTATTTTTTTTTTTTGCTGACCAATGGCTAATTTTTAAATTGATATTTTAAAAGCTTAGTTCCAATTCCAAAAATGTGTCCAATGTTGTTCATAAATATATGAAAATCTATGTCAAAATGGATATTTAAAAATCATGAAAGTTAAATTCTTATATGGTTTCTGGGGCATACATGTTTTATTTATGATAACTTTCTCCATCTAATAGTAAAAAAATTCCCTTTTTCTATGACTAAAACTGTATGATGCTTTGAATTTTATGACATTTCAGTGTTATCTGACATGAAATTAGACAGTTTACAATTTCTTTAATAATAATTTTCTTAGCAGGATAATGGCAACTGGTATCCCAGTTCTGATGGGAACCTGTTTTAGTAATTAGAGTTTTCTGGAAATTCAGCCCAATATCATGAGAAGATTTTTTAAATGAAAAATTATTTTCTTCAGCTCAATTTTTATCTTCAAAATAAACCATCGTTTTAAACAACTACAGACTTTCAACTGTTACAATTTTATACTCCCCCCCCCTCCCCCAAACCATTTATACTGCAATAAATGAGAAAATTAATGATATACATAAGATTTATCTTAAGTGTACAAACCTGCTAAATGCCCATCATATAAATGTGATACATCAAAATCTGTACTTTCACCATCAGGTGTTTCAACTACAAAATTCTTTGAAAATACAGAGGTATCACGCTTCAAGCGTATATTGAAGTTTCTAAAATTGCAAAGAAAGGAAAAATTATTTAATTTAAACGACCATAAACAATCAATACACACACACACACACAAAAAAACCATAAACAAAAGATTTTCAAAAAGCATGAGCAATACAATATATAACACTCAAGTAACTTTTTTTTTTTTTTTAAATTGGGACAAACTTATATTAAATACTTTTAATGCATTTTTTATAGTATATTTAAATTTGAAATTTTAAACACTATGACATTTTGCATAATTATGAATATAAACATTCTAAGCATACAGTAGAACCTCTTTTATCTAAAACTCTTTTAACCAAAACTCTCGGTTAACCGAAATCGTTTTTAAAGCTTAAGTATCGCATTCCTTGTGTGCAAAATCCATTTTCAAAGCTTTTTTTCTTAGCTATCATATTCCTTGTGTGCAAGCGGTCCATTCTGAGTACATGTAAACATTTTTTATACCCTTTCTTAGAGTTCCTTTGAATTTAACTTGAGCTTTCGTAAGCTGCGGGGTGGAACAAACAAAATGAACAAAGAAAACAAACAAATTAGCAATCTAAAGCTTTTAAATGTTTTGCAAAAGGTTTTTGCCATTGCTGGAGCAGCAGAAAGACTGTAATACTCGGAAACTAGTAACATTTAAAAACTTCATGATAGAGTTTCAAAGCAAAGGCAATCGGAATTGCGACAAACAAAACATTGTTTCTAATCCTAGTGAAATATGTAAAAGGTACTTAATTTCAAAATTAAAA
Organism: Maratus speciosus; assembly: GCA_963932465.1. Taxonomy (NCBI): domain Eukaryota; kingdom Metazoa; phylum Arthropoda; class Arachnida; order Araneae; family Salticidae; genus Maratus; species Maratus speciosus. The sequence continues at coordinate 531,757,918 of OZ010792.1, forward strand.
TTCAGGTAATTTATTCTTGTTTCTATTTTGCTATTGCTTTATTTTTATTAAGAACTCGTTACCATAATAAGAAATAGTGCATATATTTCTCCTTAATCTTAAAATGGAAGCAGTCTCGATTATCCAAAATTTTCGATTTTCCAAAAGACGGCCAGGCCCAATTACTTCGGATAATCGAGGTTCTGCTGTACTTTGTGTTACTGCATAAGACAGGGATGGCCAGCATAAGGCACACAAAGGCTTTCTAGGAGGTACATGTACCCAAACATTGTTTTCACAGCTTTAAAAAGATAAATGTAGATGTTATCATTTAATGTAAATGTTTGTTTCGTAGTATTTTCTCCAATTTTAAGGAATTCTGTAAAACTTGTTTGATTCCTCCTAGTTCTTAAAATGCACAGAAAGGAAAGAAAAATGAATATGGCAGATGCTTTATTTTCAGCTATGGAAATGCTTGTATAATTTTAGGTTGTTTGGCTTTTTAGTAGCAGAGATCCTTTGGAACTGCTTTTTTACTTTTCTCTTGTTTTCTCTCCCTCCCTTAAAAATTAATACTGTTATATTGCCAATAGTTTGGTTATATTGAATGTTGATTATACTCCAATTAAAATCTGTGCTTCAAAAAGAAAATGCAACAATGATATTGCTGTGTAAGAGTTTATATCGGAATGGAAAAAAATTGATATTTTTTTTATTAAAAAAAAAAAAAAAAAAGAAGGAAATTTGTTAAGGCCAGCATGCTTCATAGGCAGAAAGCATGTTGCAGTTTCAAAAAATTGGGTTTCTGCTGATAAAAACTTGTTAAACCTAGATAAAAGGTTAATGTAATTATTAATTTAGCATACATAATTAAATTATTAAAATCCTAACTATTTTATAAATATTTTCTATTGGAAAAATGCATTTAATATAGATCTAGTATAAGTTGTAAGTAATATATGTAGTAAATTATTTAAAAAAAAAACTGTTTCTCCATTTTTTTTTTTTTTTTTTCAACATAGAAGAAATTATTTTTTCTGGCCAGTTTTTTCCATTTTGGAAGCATCTTACCAACCATATTTTGTAGACAATGCAAATAATTGAAGTACTACTCACATTAAAAAGTTATAAAGACAAGACTCTCGAGTCTCAACCTTTCCTAAAGCAACTTAAAATTTGAAGTTCATTCAAATGACAAAAACATTGTGTTTGAGAGAAATATTATCTATCACAAGCAATGTGGCAAATTCAGGAAAGTGGGGTGGTTCTGCAAAGGTAGTTAAAACCACTGGTCACAAGTTAGTAAAATTACTGAAATTAGTTTCTGCCACAAAACTGAAATTAACTAGCATAAACCTGGAAAATGATTCATGCAACAAAAATAATTACTGAAATAACATAAAAAATTTTATTAAATTTGCAATATATATTTATATATGTGTGTGTGTTATTTATTCAAATAATTAAGTAAGTCCATCACACATCTATAACATTAGAAAATTCACCATTCAAATATTAAATCACATCCCCCAAATCAGTCTATGACGAAACATAAGTTTAATTTTGTTGTAATTTCCAAAACAATGCAGTTTTTTCTTTTTAATTTATTATGAACTTATTAAAGAAATTTGAAATAATTCTTTCAAACTCAAAAGGAACTTGCATGCAGCATCACTAATGAAGAAATAAGATTTATAAAGCCTTCATACCATGTAGCTTTTATTTCCCTCCCTCTAAATTGACAGTAATATAACTGCTAAATGATTTTCAAAATTTTATTAAAAGAAATAAATTTCAGAAAAGTGGCTGATTTTGCTTGGAAAGAAAATACAAAGTAAGATACAAAAAACTATAAAACATTATATAATATAAAAAAAAATTCTAGCATTTCCTTTCTGATCATGTGACAAATTAGACTTGATGTACCTCAGGTGAAAACATATATATAAACTAACAAATAATGCCAGTTTTGTGCTTTCATTTTACCTTATTTTCATTATTTTTTTGCAAGATTATTTTCTGTTTGTAACAAACCAAATTTCCCAAACATCTACAACTGAACAAACACCTTTTTTAATCTTGTTTCTAGTAGCCAGGACTGTGGAATCAGAGTTGGGCTAATTTTGGGGTTAAAGGAGTTGGAGTCGCTAATAACTCCAAAAGGCGAAAATAGTATTTTGTTTTTTCTTTGATCCTGTGGGACCCCAATAACACCCAAAATTGTAAAACGTTCCCCTCTTTTTTAGTTTACAAGACCCGAAATAAAGCAAAAATTATGAAATTAATAACACAAAATTATAACATTTCTGTATTTTTTTTTTTTTTTTTTTTTTTTTACCAATTTACAGGATTTGAAATAACACCAAAATAGTAAATTTTCACATTAACTTTCTTTTCTTTGGCTCAATTTTTTTTTTTTTTTTTTTTTTTGGATCTGTAGGACTTGAAGTAATGTTGAAATTATAATTTTTTAGGTTTTCTTGCTTTTTTTTTTTTTTTTTTTTTTTCAAGTGTGCAGGACAGAAAATGAAATTTTGAATTAAAAAAATTAAAAAAGTAACTCAAAACATTAGACAAATTAAAATAAATGACTGCACACCAGAATCTAGTTACTTATGTGGTGTGCCTGCCAAAAGATGGTTAAACTCAGGGGTGTAGTGGAGGGTATACGGAGGTATACGCTATATACCCTCTGGATTTTTTTAAGAACCTCCATATACCCTCTGTTTCTCAAATAAAGCTATAGCGTATACTCGAGTCAGGATGTTAATGACTTTAGCGTATACCCTTTGCCTCCAATGTGTACCCTCTGGTTTTTTTACGACTACAACACTGGTTAAACTGTATGCACAGTTTTTGATCCTATAAAACTTACTGAACTTTTTTGACCGATTTCAACATTAAATATTGCTTAAAACAATTATTTGATTTAGAAATTGTCTTCTTCAGTTTCTTTATCATATATCTCTATAAAACTATAAGTTTTCATATTTTTGTATGCACAATAGTTTTTTTTTTTTTTTAATATAAGCCATGAAAAAGAAAGAGTCCCAGTCACATTAAATCCATTACAGCAGCAGTGGCAACAGCATAAGTAATTTTTTTAAGAATAGAAAGATACTTTTATGAGCAAATACCACAATATGACTTATTTATTTGCCTTTTCAGAATTTATCTGACAATGTTCATTTGGCAATTGTTAATCAACTATACATTGAAAGAGAAATTAATTTATAAATGATGATTTATAATCGAGTCACTAGACTTGTTAATGAGATAAACCAGTTTGCCACAATTCACAATTTGATACAAAACATGACTGGTGCTTAACCTAACAGAAAAGTGCCAAAAAGTTATATATATATATATATATTCTAACAAATATTGGTAGAAAATTGTATAAGGAAAGAAAATGAAAACAATGATAGAACATCTGTGGATGAAGGGAGGGAGGAGGAATGAGGAAAGGCAGAAAAGACTAATGTAATAATACCTGTTATGAGCACTGAAGTTTATATGAACAAAACGATTTGATTCTGTTGAACGTTTGGCACGAAGATGATGATCATGAACTTTTTTTGTATTATAATTCAAAGGCTCATAATACTGTATATATTCATTAAGTCTTTGAGCTGCAAGAAAAAAAACAATTAATAGTAAAAATATTTTACAGTTTTTTTTATTTAAGAACCCAGTAGCAGAATTTTCTGTGTTATTCTGCAGCAAACCAAAATTTATCTGTGACACAAGAAGGCTGGACTAAGCTTACTATGATAAGTAATTACAGTAGCCCATAAAATAAGAAAAAATTACATTTACAAAGAAAAAAATACAATAAATCTAACAACAATAAAATTTTAGCAATTTTTCTCATCCCAGTTTAAGCTGGTAAATTAATCTGTAAGATGTAAAAAATCTGCAGTGCACACTGCTGTGTTGCACTGTTTCTGCTACTGGGTACTAAGAAATGGCAATTCTTGATTAATAAAGATACAGACCAGAGGTTTCCAACTGTTAACATGTATTGTGGTAATACAAAATATTCGGTGAACTAAGTGGCAGATCACGTTATTTATCACGAAAATTTCTATGAATGGCTTTCATGCATAGAAAAATCCATTTAAATGCATTATTAAATGAACCTCACAGAATTTGAAAGAAAATTTGTTTCTTTATAATTGGGTCAATTTTACTCACACATTTTCACTTTTAGTGAAGTGATTTGTTTCTTTACATTTTTCGCTCAACAATTAAATTTTTTAGCTGTATAAGATTCAAAGTAAAGCAAATAACTGAAAGCAAAGCTGCAAACTAAGATAAAATGTAAAACTGTCTGCAAACTCAAATAATTTCTTAAAAATTTTCTGCAAAAAAAAAAAAAAAAAAAAAAAAAAAAATGCTGCACCCTTCCCGAGTCGTATATCGCAGCTATCAGCCAAAATGAAAAGAGATCAATATTTAACATTTATTTTTTAACACATAATTTATTTTTAATCTGTTAAATTTATCTGCAAAGCCTAAAATAATCTGCAGCACCCGCTTTGGTGCTGCACTGTTTCTGCTACCGGCCCCGGCCGGAGAAAAAAAAAGCATTGTACCTGCCGTTCTGGCATAAGCGCTGCACTTACAATATTTATAAGTTTTAAACCTGCATGGGCCGCGGCGCTTATTCCAAAAAATACTGTTCCATGGTACATAGCAAATAATTTCTAGCAAACTTTTTTTTTTTCTCCAGTTGAAAAATAGTCTGCAAATCTTCAAGAGTCTGCGACGTGGGTTGCACCAATTTTCCGCCCAGGGTCTTGATTTTTTTTTTTTTTTTTTTTTTAATAAAGAAATTTGTAAAAAAACATCAAACTGTCTGCAAACTTTGAAAATTTTCTGCGAACGGCATTCGCGTGTTCGGCTATTTTATCCAGTGTTGGGTTTTTGACATGACAGTGGTAAAAACCGTGTTTTTATTGGTTTATTCCATCAAAAACCTAGGGTCAGGTGGGGTAAAGTGGTCATAATTGATAAAAAGGGCTAAAATCCGACTAATACAGATATTTGAATAATTTTCTTTTAATTTTAGATTTAGTAAGTATTGATGAAAGTTTCTCACTCAAAAAAACCTTTGTAATAACATGTTTGAGGCACTGAGCACTCATTTTGTCTGTCTTTGTTACAACTTGTTCTTTTAAGTCTTTAAAGTCTTTAATTAACTTTTCTATTGCATTTTGTTTGTTCCAAATTTTGTTAAATTGACGATTCAGAAAGCTTTATACATATCTCAAGAATATATTTTCATTTATAGCTAAGTTATATTTATTACAGATTTTATTTCATAATAGTTTTAGTTACATGGAGTAAAGTGGTCATAGGGTTAGGCTTAACTTATAGATATTTGATCTGAGTTAAATTATTCATTATATACAATACCAGTTTATTAAATACTAATAATTATTAAAAACTAAACTGCAAATAATTATTATTTAATAATAGTTTATAATATGGGAGTTAAAAAAGATTAGGTTTAATTTTTAATAGGTTCAGAATAGTGTTATTTACCAATTGATATTTTGGAGAACTTTTAAAACGTAAGTATGTTTTGTAGCTTCAACATGCCTAGAACATATGTGGGGAATAATCATGACAATTACTCCATGCTAGTTTTCAATTAACATTGCTAGCTGTGAAAAGTGGCAGTCAGTATATGCTGCTGCAGCATAAAAATTCAGGAAAAGAATCATGGATGTCATTAGAAGAATTTTGTAATGTTGAAAGCTTGAATTTTCTTGCACAATATGGATGTCCGTTTAATAGTTCTGATATATCAAACTTAATTTACACATATTTTAACCTATTTAAATAACAGAGGTTAAAAGTCCTTTTGGAAGAAAACCACCAGGATCTGAGTATCTCAAAAACTTTGAAAAATGTTGGGCAAATGAATTAACTAAACGTAAACCCGAATTTCTTACAAAGGTTACAGCAACTAATTTTAACAACCAACACAGTAACTACTTTTCTAATACCTATACATGTAAAATAAAAAAAAAAATGGTCCAAAAGAAAGTCCTGAAAGAATTTTTAATGTTAATGAGGCTGGAATGGATATGGATAGCCAAAATAGTCCAGTTTAAAAAATTTTATGCAATGCATTATATAAAATTCAGCAACCAAAGGTAAGGTAATGTTCTGTGTTCTTTTTGGTATATCAGCTATTGGTTATTACATTCTTCCATTCGCAGTTTATGAGTGAGCTCATATATATGAATCATGGGCAAAAGGTGGTCCTGCAAGAGCATTGTATGAATCAAGGAATCTGGATGGATGTAGGATTCTATACTTGAATCTTGGATGGATCATTTTATTAAGTAGTACTACACCGAAAGCTTACAAAAGCCTGCCCTTTTATTTATGTTTGTGATGGACATAAATGAATTATGTCACTGTGAAGAAAAGCTATCAACAATCACATTATAATACTCTGCCTACTTATTTATACTAGCTATAGTCTACAACCATTAGATCTAGGTGTATTTTCCCCATTAAAAAACGACTGGAAAGGAATTTTAAAGAAACAGTATCAAGAATGCCGACTGCAAAATGTAAAAAAAATTAAAATAAGCTACATTGACAACATTATCTGCACCCATATCAGATGAGAATAGAATTGTTAGATGTAGTTTTAAAAGAAAAGGAAAGTGTGTGCAGGCCAAGATCGGGGAGTATTGACAGAAAAAACAGTTGCATTACATCTGCAAAAAGAACAAGTGGAATGAGATACTTAAAAGTTGAATAAATTTCAAAGAGGAAAAGAAAAAAACAAAAAAAATATCCCTAGTCGACATCATCTTTTGAATTGATTTACAATCCCCAAAGACGACAAGATATCTCAAACCATATCTGTAAGATCTTGTGTGTTGGTAAGATAATGAAATAAAGATAACAATAAAGCAACTTATTATTGGGAAAAGGCCTGATTAAAATGGGGATTTTATTTTTTAAAGTATGTTTAAAAAAATCCAAATTTGGCAATCATTATACTTTTCCAGAATCAGATGCGATTAAAATCCTCGAAGAACCAAATTTTAACAACAAACAATTTTAACACTAGAAATTTACACTTTAATAAAATAAAATGATGGATAAAAGTTATTATAAAGGTTGTTTAAAATGTTTGTAAATAATAAAATGTCACTTTTTACTCATTAGTTTATTTTTTATTACACTTTTTCAATGTGACCACTTTACCCCATGCACTACTCACTTTACCCCACCCCCTGGGTTAAAGTGGTCATAAAAACATGCCTGAAAAAATAAGTTGTAAAAAGGTGTTATTCCCCTAAAATATTTCAGAAAAGGATATGGGTGTACTCTAGAGTAATGTAATGTAAAATAACACCCAAAATTTTAGGAAACATTACAGAAATTCTGATGTTTATATTCTTTGAAAGTTAGAAAAGCCTGTTTTTATGACCACTTTCCCCCACCTGACCCTATCATTTTCGATTTTCCCCCAATTTATAGTGTAAATGTAGTATACAATACATTTGTAGATTGATTTTTCCTTGTTGTTCTTGTTATTATTATTCACAATTACTTTGTTAAATTTATTTAAAAGAAGAGCATTTCCTAAATGGGAAAAATATAAAAATACAAGAGTAAAAGGAAAGAACAATATTTGTCATAATCTCCACTAATATAGATTCTACTAACTGTAATGAACATTAATATTAAATGATAATAAAAAGTTATCATAATTATTAAATAATATTCAGCTTTAAAACTTTATTTAACATTTTTAAGTATAGTAAAAAAGGCAAATTACTTATAATTACTATAAAGGCAGAGAGAGGAAATCCACATATAATGGGTACGCCTAAGCATGACCCTAGATCACTAGGTCCTACATGTTTTCACGTTGAGATCCAAAAGTACAAGTGTGTGATTTCATAAAAAGCATAAAACACTTGGTGCTTACAACGTTGCCAAATTCAAGCATTTGCACAGTGCACAAATAGCAGACAAAGGGTCAAATTTGCGAGCCAAAAATGATTAGCGCAGAATCCAGCAACCCCGATGAAAACAATAAAAATCGCGTGATGCAAAATGGTTGCCAGAAATAACGGTTCTACACATGCATTAATCAGCGACGCCACAAAGCCGGACAATATTTTATCTAAACAAATGATTATGTTAAATGATTGCTACTTATAATTGCGAAATATCGGGAAAGGCATAAGCTTTAACACAACTGACAAATTTAACGTACATGAAAAGTGATTAAAAGACAGCTTAAATATACTATCATTTTACATTTTGATATATTATTTCAACGGCCACTTTTACTTAAGTAAAGAATGAGACAGAATTGCATCTATCGTGGGCGATGCAAATGAAAGAAAAAAAACCAAAATAACAAATTGAAATCAAAGGCAGGTGCATCTAACTTTTCTGTTTTTATTTTAACGGCCGCAAATGTTATTGAGCAAAACAGCTATAAATCATGAAGTGAAAATTACTGCAAAAAAATTACAGAGGTTATTGAAAGAAAGAAAAAAAACAAACAGATAAGATTCGAAATAGATTTTAAGCATAGAGATAAATAATAAAATTAACATAACGAAGCGAAAGAAACAACATGTTTCAAAAGCGAAAATAAATGGATTAAATTAATTTTTAAAGAAAAAGGGATATGTAAGATAACTCTGTCACAATTATGATTATTAAATAATATTCCATATACATTTTTAATAAAATACATTAAAATTATTTTAGAGATGCAAAAATGCTGTTATATGGTGTGACAATAGATGTCAAGCATGGACTGTGGTCATTGAATAAATTTGAATATGATATTTTAAAATGCATATCTTATGTATTTCATAAATGCAATTATGGTGATTTTCATTTTCACTTCAATAAGCAGAATCTTAAAATTTTAAATTAAAATTTTATACAAACCTGTAGGACCTGATTTCAGATGAAAGCTTTTAGACTTAAAATTTAACACAACAAAACAATAAAGAAAATACAAAATAGAATTTATATATATATATATATATATATATATACACACATTATAGTTTCTCTTTTTTTTTTTTTTTTTTTTTTGCTGTTTGTTAACTTTAGTGCAAATATATATGAACCTTATAAACAGACCATTTCAGCTTACATATTTTTAGATATAAATTTATACCTGAATAGTCATGAAATATTTTTAACCTCTTGCGGACAAGTGTCACATATACGCTTGTGAGTATTCCTACCAGTTATTTTTTATTGTAAATTTTGCTTTATTTAATCAGGACATTTTCTCGATTTATCTAGTCAAAAATTTCTGTTTTAAAATACCAGTGATAAAAAAAAAAATTTGGGTACTTTTCGGTTAGCCGGGTGCCAGTTTTATATGTATATACATATATATGCACATATATTTACATATATATATGTACATACACACACACATATATACCGGGTGTCCCAAAAAGGACTGACTGATTTTAAAATTCAATAACTTCCAAACGGTGACAGATATTTAAAAAATTCTTGCAGGAGGGTTATGCATAAAGTCAAAAGTTTTATTACAGTGATTTTCGATTTTAGTTCGAATTGCAAACAATAGATGGCGCTGTAAGCAATAGTCGCTAAATACAGGCTCGATTTTTGGTCCTTTCTGTTGTTCCACACAGAAAAAGGAGATGAAATGTATTATCCGGGCCACGAAGTACCAAAAATCGAGCCTGAATTTATCCTCTTGATCGCAGCGCCATCTATTGTTTGTAATTCGAACTAAAATCGAAAATCACTGTAACAAAACTTTTGACTTTATGCATAACCCTCCTACAAGAATTTTTTAAATATCTGTCACCGTTTGGAAGTTATTGAATTTTAAAATCAGTCAGTCCTTTTTGGGACACCCGGTAGATACATACATATGTACATACACTGGCGGAAAAAAAAAAATCCCAACACCAAGAAAGACTTGTGTTAGATAAACGAAATTTGGTAGGCGTGTTTATACATATGAAAGATGACATCGATTGAAATTTCGCACTTTGCGCATAAGTGTGGCGCTAGTAGCGCCACTCAGAACTTGCAGATCAGGTTTACTTTAAATGCGTGCTGTAAAGTTCGTAGGCGTTATTTAGCTTCGAAATGTGGCCTATTGAGTTGATGTTAGCCAAGAATGTCTTTAACGAGACGAAGAAGCCATTGTCAACAGCTCACCGAGTAGGAACGACGTCGCATATTCGGGCTACGAGAAGCTGGATTTTTTTCCCGCGATATTGCAGAAAGACTTGGCTGGAATTTATCCACTGTGCATGATTGTTGGAAGCAGTGGTCAAGGGATGGTACTACCTCAAGAAGACCAGGTTCCAGGTGGCCACATGGCACTCCTGAGAGGGAAGATCGCCGTATTCGCCGTATGACTGTGGCGCATCGTACTGCGTCTGCGGCAGAAATTCGAGCTGCAGTTGGTACCACAGTGACACAACGAACTGTTAGAAATCGATTACTTCAAGGGCAGCTCCGAGCCAGGTGCCCTGTAGCGTGCATTCTACTGACTCAAAACCATTGCCGGTTGCGACGCCATTCGTGTCAAGCCAGAGCTCATTGGTGGGCGGAGTGGAGATCTGTTGTGTTTCTTTTTCATCAGAAAACATAACAGATCTCCACTCCATCCTCCAATGAGCTCTGGCCTGATACCAAGGGTGTCGCCAACGGCAATGGCTTGGAGTCAGTAGAATGCACGCTACAGGGCGCCTGGCTCGGAGCTGTCCTTGAAGTAACCGATTTCTAACAGTTCATTGTGTCACTGTGGTACCAACTGCAGCTCGAATTTCTGCCGCAGACGAAGTACGATGCGCCACAGTCGTACGCCGAATACAGCGATCTCCCCTCTCAGGAGTGCCACGTGGCCACCTGGAACCTGGTCTTCTTGAGGTAGTACCATCCCTTGACCACTGCTTCCAACAATCATGCACAGTGGATAACTTCCAGCCAAGTCTTTCTGCAATATCGCGGAAAGAAAATCCAGCTTCTCGTTGCCCGAATATGCGACCTCGTTCCAACTCGGTGAGCTGTTGACAGTGGCTTCTTGGTCTCGTTAAAGACATTCTTGGCTAACATCAACTCAATACGCCACATTTCGAAGCTAAATAACGCCTACGAACTTTACAGCACGCATTTAAAGTAAACCTAATCTGCAAGTTCTGAGTGGCGCTACTAGCACCACACTTATGCGCGAAATTTCAATCGATGTCATCTTTCATATGTATAAACACGCCTACCAAATTTTGTTTATCCAACACAAGTCTTTCATGGTGTTGGGATTTTTTTTCCGCCAGTATATATATGTATGTATATATGTATGTATATATAACACTGGCGCCCAGCTAATGGAAAAGTACCAAATTTTGTAAAAGATGCTCGCTGTGAAGGGGATTAAATTGAAATTTATTAAAGCTACCATAAAGAAACTATTTATGTCCGGTATACATTTTACTTAAAAGTATTTAGGCATTATTTAAAGTGAATTGAAAGAAATAACACATTGCATATTTTTATTACATACATATGACTGTATGAGTAAAAATCTTACCTTTAAATTATTATTAAATTTAGAAAGATTCTTAAATGTTTTATTTATTTTTTAATGCAGTTAACTTTTTAATTAATGGATCTTTAGTGATCTACATTTCTGCTTAAAAATAATATTTATTTATTTAGTTTAATGAAATAACTAGACTAAAATAAACTACTTAACAAAAATATAGTTAAAAATTGAGTTTTCACATGGTTTAAAGTTTAATATTGATTTGCAACTTTTAAACTCTACAAGATTTAACTTTGAAGAACAAGTCTTATTCCTTTCTCCCAAAAGATGTATGTAATTTCCAACTACTAAAATATATTTTATTTCATTTATTGCTATTTAGAAATAAAAATAATCAATGACAATTTGGATTTAACACTTTAAGAAAACTTACTTCTGAGGAAATTTCTGAGAAAACTATTTAGTTTTAAACAGTGTACTAAATTCTGCCGAAATTATAGATATTTTTTAATCTTATACTTATGGGTTATAGGATTTCTTCAAAAAATATCATTTTTGTAGAATATGCCAAATAGCTTAAGATTATTGTAGAGATCTTCTAACAGAGATGTATATGTATTATTCTAATGCAATTTTTTTTTGTTTTTCTTGGATGGATAAATATACTTTAGAGCCTTTTTGATATTGAATATTTCATGTGAAACAACTTAATACTAGAGATAGAATGGGGAAAAAAAGTAAAAACTTACTACTACTAAAAAATGGGTTTTTGACGTGACGGTAAAAACCATGGTAAAATCTGGTAAAAACCGTCATGCGTCAAAAACTTGCCAACCCTGATCTTATCTGACTCTGCAAAGCTAAATATTATTTATTTAAACTAGCAGATATGTTGAAAGAAACATGGGTGAAACATTTGTAACCTCTGTTACAAGACAAAAGGTTGCAGTTATATTTATATAAGACCAAGCAATAAAACAATATACATTTTACCACTGAGTTTTAATAGATCTCAGCCAAGTTAATGCAACATATTAGCCAAACCATATTTAAGGAGAATGAACAAAAATGATTATGATCAAGAAACTGAGAATGTTTTATAACTATTTTTCGCGAAGACAAGCATATGACCTTGAGGGTGTTTCGATGGTAACGGGTTCTGAATGCCCCAGTTACATACTTTTTTTACACTACATTTGAGGTTGTTTTAGAGCTTTTATGGTCAAGCACGGAAAGAGTGGGAAAAGTGAGTATTTGAGATTTCCATGGAAACTAGTGATGCTGACAATGAAGGTCCTCTGCCAGTTAAAAAAAATGAACTATAGTACTAAATGCACAAAATAGTTCAAAGAAACATAATATTGGACAATCAAAATAAATGAGTGATGAATTTTTTATATATACATTACATATATATAAATATAAAGCTTAGGAAATAAAATGAACATGTCTTACAGTGAGTATCTAAGCTCTGAGGAGCCCTCATGAACATTGCGTCACACAAGACTGGCATGAGCCTGTGTGATGCCACCATGACACATACTACCGGCCAAGCAAGAAGACTGCACAGAGCATGTCACTCTCCCTGAGACCCAAAAACCATCCGACAGCATGGTTGCTATGGCAGCAAAACCCAAAAACTCGAGGATTAAGGGGACTCTTTGCTCCCTTGAAAACACCCGCTCTGTAATGTTAAACCTATGGGCAGGTAGTTTTCGAATCTCTTGTTTAAAATTGAACATTTTTAAATGATTTTTTTTTAATAGGATAGCTGGGCTTGATCTCTAATAGGACCATATTATACTTTTTTCAATTTTGGTAGCAGATTTTTTTAATAAGGGTACTTTTACTTTTGAAACTGGTTCTGAAAGTGAAAGTACCTTTATTAAAAGAATCCGACACTGAAATTGAAAAAGTAAAAAATAACCCTATTAGAGATCGACCTCAGCTATCCTATGCAAAAAAATATAGTTTAAAAATATTTAAATTTAAACGAGAAATTCGAAAACTACCTGCCCACAGGTTTAACATCATGGAGCAGTGTTTTTAAGTGAGTGCAGAGTCCCAAAGACGCATGGTTCAGGGATCACACCTCTGAATTCTCCCAAGGAGCTTCAGGTGTACTGGATATTCATAGGAGTGGCGGGCCCTCAGTCATAACCCCAGGTTAACCAGATGCGCTTTTACTTTATCAAGACCTTCTAGACGTGAAAATCTACTGAGATAGCCACAAGCCCTTCTACTATAGAAACAAATAAGACATATTGAAAAGTGGTGACAACACTGGGTAGAAACGCTGAAAACTTTGTAAGGAAAAATATTCTTCATTTTTAATAGCATGAAATCTACATGTAAATTTAAAATAACACAATGAAACTCTTTTCATTTCTGAGTATTTACTATAGAATAAACTGTTACAAAGAGATTCATTGACTAAAAAAATAGACACCAAGAGTTGCTAATTAGAAACCCCTGATATTACAGGACTAATATTTCAAAGAATAAATTTTTAACAAAATTCATAATTAACAGTTTTCATTTACTTAAATGCACTTTTATATGTTACACAGATGCACTGAATATTCAGTATTAGGCCATAAAGCTTCACATAACTTAAATTTTTAACTGTCAATGTCAATAAATAAAGATATTAAAAATAATTCAATAGAATCATATTTAAATAAAAGCATATGAGTAAAAATATTTTTTTTTTTTAAATACAAGTAAGGTAGATGTGCCAGTAATGGACACCCTTAAGGAATTTCTTTTAAAATTATTTTTTTATTAATAGTTATAATTATTATATTCCAGTTTTTTCAATATCATATTAACCTATCAACACTATTTAGCCATTCTTACAGTCTCATTTCCCAATATGAATGAAAATTTAATTTTAAACAACAAAAATATATCAAAACACCCAAAAGCCCAGTAATGGACACCCTCTGGCCCAGTAATGGACACCCCATAAAAAGTAATAAATATAATTGTTTTTATGACTGTATTTAGAACTAGAATTTAATGAATACATATTAATGAAACAAAATAGTTATTTTCAAATAAATTTAACAATTAGCATACCAGTAATTGATAAAATATTTGTGATAATCATTTACTGTTTGCATCAATTATTGTAATTATCAGAAGATCGATGTTTTAATTATTTTAGATGGATAGTTTAAAATACTAAATATCAGGCAATTACAGCTATCAAATTGTTGAAACAGTGGGGGATTTAAAAGGTAATTTAAAAAAAAGTTTTGGAATAATGGTGTTTAGTTTTGTCTCACTATTTTTAACAATTACTCTTCCAGAGACTAAATACTTGATATATCATTTATAATAATTAATATTACAAATATGAAAGAAATGATATTGTGAGTTGAATATTTTAAATACTAAATAAACAGGGTTGTAATTTTAACCGGTCAAAATTGATTTTGACCAGGGCACTGGATAAAAGTGGTTTTAACCGTCCAAAAGTGGTCAGAAATGGTCAAAAGTGGTCAGAAATGGTCAAAACTGCTAAAAATGGTCTTAATTTTAATAATTTTTTCTTTCCAATTAAAAGTAACTTAATAAGTAATAAAAGTAACAGGCAGTTAAAAAAATAATACACTGATAAGTTAAGGAGGCTCATTAGTAAAATATGCTTATGCAATACAATAAGAAAGCTAGATCCATAATTGCCCTTTCATTGTTAATTGCGTATCAACAGGGAAAAAGTCATTCTTCCTTTCAGCTGTTGATACAAGGGTATCTAAAAAAACTGCCCAGTATTGTTTAAAACTAGCAGCTGATGCTAAAGAAGAGGTAGAAAACAAGTTTGTAAAGTAAGAAGTTTTGTAAGTGACAATGAAAACAAGATTAAACGCATGAGAGATGATTTTAAAAATGCATATACAGACGAACTGTTTATTTCTTATGGATGTGCTGCACATTATTTGAATCTTGTGGCACAAGATATTACAAACACAAACAAAGTTAGTTCAATAATGAAGATGAGCATGAAGAATGATATTGATGCTAACATTGTTAAAATCATTAACAATGTAGGCATATACAAAGAAGTAAAATATTTACAAAATCAATTTATTTCCCTTGCTATAGATAAATTTGAAAAAGAAGATGCTACTATATCTGATGCATGTGACGAATGGTTAAGATTGCTAAAAGAGAAAGATCTTGAAACTTATTCTAAAATGATAGTCTCAATTTAATGAAAATGTTACCCCAGTTCATTTTCTGACTTATTATGCTTAATCCTGCCGACATGGGTCATGGGTAAAAGTATTTATGAAGAGCAGCAAGAAATAGCAAGGCAATGGTTACACAATAATATTGATCCTACCTTTTTGCCTCTTGTGATTGCATTTCAAGCAGAACCCTTACCATATCCAAAATCCTGTTTTTCTGAAAGTGTAAAAGATACAATTGGGCCTGATATCTGGTGCGTAGCTGTTGAAAATAATCACAGCATTACATTAAATTCTTATTAATTTCTTTTTGTACAACTATGTTTCTTGTGATTGGTTGTTTAATGTAGCTTTCTTTCACGGCCGCCAATTCTCTGCCATGGGCCTTGCAAAATCTATAAATACCTGTAAATTTTCTGTTTTCTTTCAGTATGTTTGTGTAATTGTTCTTGTTAATAATCAAATATACTCACTTCGATCCACGTCTTTATGTCTGCCTTTTTATTTATTTTAACAGCAGAGCGTTGGTTCTAACAAGTGTTGAAATGAGCTGCGAGACATACTGACGCCGTTATCTTTCTGTTTTTCATTTCTGCTGGGATTTTGAGTGAAAAAGATTTTATTTTACTTTTTATATATTTTATCGAGCAGAATGGATTCTTCAAAGGATGTTTACGGCATCTCTCTTTTTGAAGGTGATGGAAAAGTTTTTTCGGTATGGAAACGAAGAGTAACGGCAATTTTTGCTGCTAAAGAATTGGAAAAATTCCTGGAAAATGAAGCAGTTCTAGACAATGCCGCCGATGTCGTGAAAGCAAAAAAGGCTTACGCTTTATTATTATCATTATTAAGTGATAATGTTCTTGCATCACTTCAAGATGAAAATACAGCTCATAAAATATGGAATAAATTAGAACGCACTTATGATACAAAGCGTGCAGTGAATCAAATTTTAATTCGGAAGAGATTGGCAACGATTAAGAAAGATCGTACAGTTTCTATGAGAAATCACATTGATGAAATAAATAAATTAATTTCGGATCTTAAGCTGTCTGGGGCAGAAGTTAATGAAACGGATACTATTGTTTATATTTTGATGTCATTGCCTCAGGAATTTGAAAATGTTAAGATTGCTTTAGAAAACCAACCGAATTCTGTTTTGACATTAGATTTCGTGACACAAAGATTATTAGATGCTGAAGCACTTCTTTTGGATTCAAAGAAAGAAAAAGTATATACTAAGGCTGCTCTTGATAATACTGCATTTGTGTCGACTCACAAAGAATTCTTTTGTAAAATTTGCAACTCTAAAGGGCATACAGCGAAATATTGTAGAAAGAAAATTACTTGCCATTCTTGTGGAAAATTCGGACACATAAAACGTAACTGTAAAGCTGTTAAAAATTCAAATGAAGAAAAATTTGCCTCTTCAGCTGTTTCTTTCGTTGCTGGAAATGCTTCCAGGAAAAGGAATGAATTTATAGTAGATTCCGGAGCAACTTCCCATATGTGTTCTAATGAGAATTATTTCGCATCCTTAGTACATTCTTCAGGAACTATTAAATGCGCATCAAAAACAACGAATCTAGAAATCAAAGGTATTGGAAATATTAATGGAAAACTGTCAAATGGAATGGAAATTACTTTAAAGGATGTCCTTTATGTTCCAGACTTAAACGGGCAACTCATTTCCGTTAGGAAAATTGAAAGTGCAAATTATACAGTTATTTTCAAGAATCAAAAAGTATTTATCGAAAAAGGGAGAAACCGTTTTTACTTCGGTGAACGGGATTTGAATGGACAATACGTAAGTGACTTTGTCCCTGTTTACGAAACCGTTCTTACTTCAAAGAAAAATCATTGTGATATCTGGCATCGCAGACTTGGTCATCCGAGTGACAAAGTATTGAAAGATATGAAGCTTCCGGTACCTGACTCTTTTTGTGATATTTGTGCTCGGGCAAAACAGAGTGCAACACCAATGGGAAGAGGACCAAGAAAAAGAGAAACCAAGCCAATGACTTTGATTCATAGTGACATTTGTGGACCTATTTTTCCGACAACCTTTTCTGGCGAGTGCTATTTTATGACTCTTATCGATGATTTTTCTCGTTTTACTGAAGTACGTTTACTGAAACATAAAAGTGAAGTCTCAGAAGAATTAAAAATGTTCTTAAAATCCAACCCTACAGTGAAGAAAATTAGATGTGATAACGGGAAGGAATATTTTTCTAATGATTTAGTGAATTTTACTAGAGATCTTGGTATAGTGATAGATCCCGTTCCTCCATACACGCAATCTTTGAATGGAGTAGCTGAACGCTGCAATAGGTCGCTTCTGAATATAGGACGTGCTTTGATTGCTGAATCAAATTTACCAAAGACTTTTTGGGGTCAAGCTATCCTTTCAGCAGCTTACTTGAAAAACCGAATGCCAAGCAGCACTATTGAGAACAAAACTCCGTACTTCCTGAAATATGGAGAAGAAGCCGATTTCAAGCACATACGTGTTTTTGGATGCAGTGCTTACATGTTAATTCCTTCCGTTCATCGAAAGAGGCTTGACGATAGGTCTAAACAAATGATCTTCATTGGTTATTCTTCAATGGGATATAGATTACTAGATCCTGAAACGAAACGCATAACTGTATCAAGAAATGTGAAATTCGACGAAGAGAAAAAGGAAAATGTTCAGTCGAAAGAATACATTCTAGAAAATTCAGAACCAGTCGATAATGAAATTGATCCAGATGTTCTAGAAAATACGAGTGATGAATTAGATGATCCTGAAGAGAAAGAAGACAAAACAAGAAAATCTGAAAGATTTAAAAAGCAACCTGTACGGTATCCAGATCCTGAAGTTTACGAAGCATTACTTTGCCAACTAGAAACATTAACGTTTGATGATATCAGATCCCTCCCTAGTGATGAACAACGCTTGTGGGAAGAAGCTATGGACGCGGAGATTGAAAGTATGAAAATCAACGATGTCTGGGATCTTGAAAAATTACCACCTGACAAACGACCTATTTCCTGCAAATGGGTATTTACCATCAAAAGAGATGGTCGACATAAGGCGAGACTCGTAGCTCGTGGATTTATGCAAAAAGAAGGGCTAGACTATAGTGAAACCTTTTCCCCTGTAATAAGTATGCCAGCTTTACGTTTGGTTCTTATTTTGATTTTAAATGAAGACTTATATGCATTTGTGTTAGATGTTAAAACAGCGTTCCTGAATGGTAAGTTAAATGAACTTGTTTTTATGGATAAGCCGCAAGGCTATGATGATAAAAGTGGGCGAAAGTGTAAACTTAAAAGAAGTTTATATGGTTTAAAACAAGCCCCACGACAATGGTTTGAAAGGTTTCATGAATTTATTTCAAAGTTAAATTTTAAATCTTGTGATAATGAACCTTGTATTTTTATTCGGTATAATAATGATCATAAAATAATTATTGCTTTATATGTAGATGATATGTTAATTGCAGGTTCAGATGTAAATGAAACTAATGTAGTTATTTCCCTATTACATAACGAGTTTCACATGTCAAAATCGGAAAGTGTTTCAGAATTTCTAGGTATTCAAATGAAATTCAATTCTGATAGTTTAATAATGGATCAAGAGTCTTACATAATTAAATTGTTAAGTAAGTTTAATATGCTAGATTGTAAACCCAGTGACATTCCTATTTCTCCTAAGTCCACCCCATCTGATTTCAAAAATGGTAAACCTTTTAATGGCCCATATCGTGAACTTGTAGGTTGTTTATTATATTTAGCTTATATTTCTCGACCTGATATTTTGTATGCTATTAACTGTTTAAGTCAATTGCAAGAAAATCCTACTGAAATTGCATGGAAAGCACTTAAGAAAATCTTAAGATATTTAAAAGAAACATTGTCTTTAAAACTTGTGTATAAAAAGCAAAATTCTGATCCTAAATTATCCATGTATGTTGATGCTGATTGGGGGGGCTAACACAAATGACCGCAAATCAGTAACAGGTTATATTTTAATGTTTTGTAACATGCCTGTTCTGTGGTGTTGTAATAAACAAAAATCAGTTGCTTTATCGTCAACTGAAGCTGAAGTCATTGCTTTAACTAAAAGTTTGCAAGACTTGTTATGGTTTAAAAATATTGCTAGTGAAATCGTAAATATTAAGAATTTAGTAATTTTTGAGGATAATCAATCATGTATAAAATGTATCAGTAATGAGAGTAATTATGGTAGAATGAAACACATTGATATTAAATTGAAATTTGTTCGCAATATTATAAAAGAAAATAACATCAAAATTGAATATGTTCCTACGAATATGCAAATTGCTGATTTATTTACAAAGGCATTACCTAAAGTTAAATTTTATGAACTATTATTTCTTTGTTGTTTGTACAAGTAATGTTTAAATTGTGTCATATTATTATTAATGATTGATTTCAAGAAATTTCTTTGTTTTTCTGATGTAATGCTAGATTATGGGCGGGTGTTGAAAATAATCACAGCATTACATTAAATTCTTATTAATTTCTTTTTGTACAACTATGTTTCTTGTGATTGGTTGTTTAATGTAGCTTTCTTTCACGGCCGCCAATTCTCTGCCATGGGCCTTGCAAAATCTATAAATACCTGTAAATTTTCTGTTTTCTTTCAGTATGTTTGTGTAATTGTTCTTGTTAATAATCAAATATACTCACTTCGATCCACGTCTTTATGTCTGCCTTTTTATTTATTTTAACAGTAGCAATGAAGAAGGTTAAAGGAATTGATATAAAATTTGTTGAATTCACATTACATCTAATGAATTGTTGTGCCAGATCGTCATCAATTGAAAGATTGTTTTCAAAGTAGGGATGCAACGGATATCCGGCAAATATCCGATATCCGGCACATCCGGCTGATTTTTCAATATCCGAAATACCGTCGGATATCCGAATCACAATCACCGGATATCCGACTTCACCTGCCGGATATCCGGCAATGCATAGCAAAGCAAATATATAAGGATAAGAGAAATCGTTTGACCCAAACAATGCCGAACAACTTTTGTTTATAATGCAAAATATGAAAGTAAGTCCACTATTTATGAGTAAAAGGTAATTCTCAAAAATTTAAAGAATTACCAGCTTTCGTAACATTGGTATTTGAACTCTCTATAATAAATTTAAGAATTTATGTTTACATCTTTTAGAAAATTGTATCTTTACTTTCAGAATGTGAAACAAAATCTAAAGTTGTTTATTAAAGTATGACTTTATTAATTTTCTTTCTCTCTTTTAAGTTTAACAATTAAACAGGCCTATTTTTACTTTCTTCTATCTTCAATAAAAGAAAGTATTGTAACTGAGATTTTTTTCGATTTCTGGTTTTCAGTGGGCTTAGACGTTTTAGGGGTCAGAGATCCCAAAACATGCTTATACAAAATGTCTGTCTGTCTGTCATCATACCATCAAAAAGTGTATGAAGTTATGCATAGAATTGAACCAAATTTTTTGTGAATGTTTTTGGCTATAGCCAGCTGGCCCTCCTTCAATATTGGAACATTCCACTGGAAGGGGGCGCTGTAATCGTGATTTTTGTGCCATTTTCATTATTGCGCCATCAAAAAGTGTATGAAGTTATGCATAGAATCGAACCAAATTTTTGTGTATGTTTTTGGCTGTGGCTAGCAGGTCCTTCTTCAATATGGAAGCATTCTGTCAGAAAGGGGTGCTACTGTAATTGCGATTTTTGTGCCATTTTCATTATTGTACTATCGAAAAGTGTCTGTTAAATATGTAATAAGTTATCCATATAATCGAACAAAATTTTTTGTGTATATTTTTGGCTATGTCCAGCAGGTTCTTCTTTAAATTAGAAATATTCCGCCAGAAGGGTGCGCTGTAACAGTGATTTTTGTGCCATTTTCATTCTTGTACCATTGAAAAGTGTATGAAGTTATGCATAGAATTGAACCAATTTTTGGGGGTATGTTTTTGGCTATGGCCAACTGGTCCTCCTTCAATTTGAAAATAGTCTGCGGGAAGGGGGCGCTATAATAGTGATTTTTGTGTTATTTCTATTATTTTACCATCGAAAAGCGTATGAAACTAAGCAATAGAATTGAACCCATTTTTTGTGTACATTTTTGGCTATGGCTGTCAGTTTTTCCTTGAATTTGGAAATATTCCGTCAGAAGGTGTCACTGTAACAGCGTTTATTGTAAAATTTTCTCAATTTTTTGCAGTTTTTGTACTGTATATTGGTGGCTCGTGAAGTCATATAAACTTCGCATCCTGCTAAGCTGGCTATTCACAATCAGCTGATGTACAACAGAATAACGAAAAAAATTATTGATTTTAATAAATATCATGATTGAGATTAACTTATTCTTATTTTGATTAATTGACGAGCAGAAATCTTAGATCAAAATCAAA
This sequence comes from Maratus speciosus, assembly GCA_963932465.1. Taxonomy (NCBI): domain Eukaryota; kingdom Metazoa; phylum Arthropoda; class Arachnida; order Araneae; family Salticidae; genus Maratus; species Maratus speciosus. The sequence continues at coordinate 531,780,058 of OZ010792.1, forward strand.
GTTGGTATAATATTGAACTAATAACATCGAAGTATTAACATTTAAAACTACTTTTAGAAATATTAAGATGTATGAGATAGAAGAAAGTTTTGGGATCTTGGCACATCCAATTAGTTATATTTGTAACTTCATTATAAATAATATATTTAAAATTAAAAGTAATTTTCTTTTTTACTTATAAATATCACAGTAATTTAACTTAAAATAAAACTAAATGTGACTCAAAGCAAAACACTATTAAATAATTAAAACAGAAAAAAAGCATCAACTAAACCTTCATTTGTAGAAATTCACTCTTTAATCATGGGTATATTAGTAGATATTTTATGTTTAAATTATAAAAAGAACGTATGTATTTCTTTGTGAAAATACTCTACAATTATAGACATATTTAACTGGTTAAAATTTGTTACACAAATTATCAGCATTTTATTGTACAAATTAATTATTAGCAATTATCAATATATAGTCAATCCCATATCCAAATCCAGTAGCAATTATCAGCATTTCATTGTACAAATAAGCAGAATATTTTAATGTTTAAATAACATTTTTTATACAACATTATTAATATACATTACACGGCTTGGATGGCAGATACATGTCTTGAATTTCGAGATGGGATGGCAGGATTCGTGCCCTAAAGAATATTGGGGGCGGGAGGCTCCTGTTTCCAAAAAATCATTTTCCGAAAATGTTTCTTTGTAAAACGACGATGAAGTCTCAGGACCGGCTGACAAACTTCGTGATATTTTCCACTATCAATTGGCAGATTTCACAGTTTCTTCTTACAACAAATTGACAAAATTCATGTTTGTTTTTCTGCATCTGACAAAAAAATTTTGCAATTTTTCTTAGCGACTAACTGACGAATTTCTTGATTTTTTTTCTGGAGACCGATTGGTGAATTTCATTAAAAAAAATTTCGCAATCAATTGACAAATTTAGAAATTTTATTCTGTGACCGATTGGCAAATTTCCCTGTTTGTTCTTGTGACATACTGATGAAAGTAACGATTGTTTTTCTGCATCCGATTGAAAAATTTTGCATTTTAGGTAGCTTTCATTACAAAAAGCTACCTATTGCAGCCGTTTGGAGGAAAGCGATTTCAAAAAATTTTGGTATATTTTCATCGATCATGACCCCCCAGACCCCGAAACCATCCTCTGTTCAAAAGTCGATATATATATATATATATATATATCTGATCTTTGTCACACTGTAACTCTCGTATTTATGAACCGATTTGGATGTAACTCGGTGTGTACATAGTACATACCAATGTCTCGACCGAGTTTGTTGGCCAGCTTCATCCGCCATCTTGTTTCAAAATGGAATTTTTTTTTTAATTTAAAATTTGAAATGTGGTACCAAAAACTTGAAAATGGAAAAATATTTTTTTTTATGTATTTGACCTTGATACAAAGATTCCGGAGCAGTTTTTGTTTTGTCTATATCTTAAAAAATGGCTGAGTTATAGCACTTTGAATTTCTAGCGTAGCTGACATTTTGAAACGTCCTGATTTTTGTCTCGCGATAACAGGTGTATTTATGAACCGATATGAATGTACCTTCGTGTGTACATAGTACATACCAATGTCTCGACCGAGTTCGTTGGCCATCTTCATCCACCATCTTGTTTCAAAATGGTGGCCATTTAAAAAAAATTCAAAAATTTAAAATAAGGTGCCAAGAAATTGGAAAATGAAAAAAAAAATTCCTTATGTGTTTGACCTTAATACAAAGATTCCGAAACAGTTTTTGTTTCGTCTATATCTAAAAGAATGGCTGAGTTATGGCATTTTGAATTTCTATTGTGGCTGACATTTTGAAACGACCTGATTTTTGTCATGCGATAACAGGCATATTTATGAACCGATTTGGATGTAACTTGATGTGTACATAGTACATACCAATGTTTCGACCGAGTTCGTTGGGCAGCTTCCTTCGCCATCTTGTTTCAAAAGGGAACATTTAATTTTTTTTAATTTAAAATTTAAAATGAGGTATCAGAAAATTGGAAAATGAAAAAGATTTTTTATGTGTTTGACCTTGATAGAAAGCTTCCGGAGCAGTTTTTGTTTCGCCTATATTTAAAAAAATGGTTGAGTTATAGCACTTTGAATTTCTAGCATGGCTGACATTTTGAAACGATCTGACATTAGTCACGCTATAACACACGTATTTATTAACCTATTTGGATGTAAGAAGGCATGTGGATAGTATGTAGCAATGTCTCGACCAAGATCGCTGGCCAGCCTCATCCGCCATCTTGTTTCAAAATGGCGGCCATTAAATTAAAAAAAATTATATTTAAAGTGAAGTGCAAAAAAATTAGAAATTGAAAAAGATTTCTTTCTTAAGTATTTGACTTTGATATAAGGATTCCAGAACATTTTTTGTTTTGGGTCATTCCATATCAAATCAACCAAAAAAAAATTTTTTTTTAACCTTCAGGATTCAGATTTTTATAAGTTTTTGTTTATTTGTTGTACCTGTCAAGTGGACAAGAGAAACCAAAATTTCCGATTTTTTGCGCTTTTAATTTTTGAGTTATTGATTTTTAAAAAATGAAAAATTGTCGAAATTTGACTCCACTTTGACACCTTTAAACAGCTGTAGACAAAAAACTATTTGACTTAGAGAGCTCTAATTGGTGTCATTCTCTTCTGTTTTTAATGATCTTTAAATTGATATACAACATGATTAAAGTATTTAAAATTTAAATTTTTTATTAAAAAATTAAAAATTTAAATTTTAAAATTTCAAAAACACCCCTTTTGATTTTTTTGAAAAAAATATATGTTTTAAAGACATCAATTGACTATGTGTATGCCAACTTTCATAATGGGATGGCAATGGGTTCCTATGGAAATTAATATTTTTGTATTATCATATACGAAATTTGCTAATCTTGTATTTTCATGTCGAAAGCGTAACTGTAAACTCATTGGTTAATGTTTGAATTAGAGGGCTGCACAGGGTGAAATTTACAGGACCGGACATGGCATAAAAATTAAGTTTGGCCTGAGCCTGGCCCATAGAAAAAAAATTAATGGCACGGCCTAGTATAAAAGTTTGGCCTGAGCCCGGCACGGTATAAAAGTTAACAGTTTGGGCACAGCCCCGGCCCGTACAACAAAAATAATGGCCTGGCTCAGCATAAAAGCTAAAAGTTTGGCCAGCCCAGCTGAGAAAAAAAGTTAAAATTTTTGCCCAACCCGACTGAATTTCTACAAAACATGGATTTTTACGTCGTGTGATTAAAAATTGTCTCGTACGAGAAGTTCTGATCAAAAATACTTATTTTAGCCTTTTATTATTATTCGGGTTTATAATCTTTATTTTTAAAGAAGGGCCCTAGGGTGCGATTTTTTTCTTTTTTTATGAATCTCTATTTGCTTCTAAATGTTTCAGCTATCATTAATATTGTTAATCCATTCTCCAAGTATTGGAGACTTAAAAATCTGAAAAATGCTATACAGTAAAATCTTCTAAGACGGAATCGCATAGCAAAGAAAAAAAACAAAACATTATAGACAGACATCCCTTCTTAGCAGGTGTGAATGTATTATATTCTTTTCTCACATACGAGTATTATTATACAGTAGACTCCCTAAAATCCGTACATCATCACAGATGTAAACGATGAAACTTTCTGTTCAGATGCAAGGACAAAATTACAGAATTTTTTAGTTTTATAACATTCTGTATGCATATTAATATGTAATTCTCAATAATATGACTAAACTCGTGGTTTTTCATGAAGGAAGTATAAATTTTTTTTCTGAAAAAAATCCAAGATATTGCTGATATCACTGGTAATCACAATATTTTTACCAAATATATTTATGCAGTAATCAAGCTTTTTTGGTTATTAAGACTAGCTAAACCGGAAATAAAACTTCCTTACTTTATGATTTTGATGTGAAATTATAAAGTACCTTTAAAAGGGAAGTTTTGTTGAAAAATTCAAGGGATGTATCTCATCTTTATTATGCATATTTAATTATACATTATTAATTATCTTCTTGACCTTTTAATAATTTAATCATTTTTAAAAATATCTTACTTTTTATCATTTTAGTTTATTACTTAATTATTTTAATATTTTACTATATTGCAAGCATTCATTATAATTTTGATTGCATTATTACATTCAAATTATTGTTTAAAAAATGTAAACAAGGCAATGACCAGAAATCTTCAAAATTCTAAAATCCACACACCTTCTGGACCCAAGCTGTGCGGATTTGAGGGAGTTTACTGTATTAATTTTGCATGGACTTTCACATCTTTCCTTTTAAGACAAGATTTTGTCATAGGCAGGTTCTTTTTAACAGGTTTTGCTGTATTTTAATTTTATTGCCTAGGAATTTACTATTCTTTAAATGGAATAAATTTTAAAGTTTAATCGTAGAATGGCGATTAAAAAATATATGCATTTTTAAGTCGGGCCAAATTTTACTGATAGCACGGTCCAGACCATGCTGAGACGATGATTTTCATACAGGCTGAATCGAGACAAGAACTAAAAATTTTGACTTGTGCAGACCTAGGAAGAATGAAGCCAGACCCCTGGCTGGGTTCTCAAAAAATAAGTTACGCCCGATCCTTCAGAAAAAAATAAGGCCCGAGCCTAGCCTGGCCCGAGTGTCGTGAATAAAAATAGCCCAGACCTCTAGTTTGAATACTACTACTAATCTATGAAGTAGTTTTTGTATTACTAGTAAATATGAAAATTTAATCTATTAAATATATCAGGTAATAACAATTTGCGAAATGTTTATTTATTTAATGACAATAGAGTAGACATACTAATATATGGTTTACTTTTAAATTAAACAATAAAGATATTTAAAAGGAAATTAACTTACAGGCTCAGTGTAAAATTAACCCTATATAATCAATTGCAAGTGAATATAAAATAAGCTTCCTAGATTCAAAGGGACCAGCAATTTCATTTTTTTTATTCACAATCGAATGATATATTAAATGTATTAGGGGAGATCTTTTTGCAAAAAGTTGAGATGTTACTGCAACTGGGAAAGTTTATATTCTGAGTAATGAAGTTGACTTCGTTTGTAAAATTCCTATCTTAAAAGTCCTTGAAATGAAATTATTTTGCATATTTATGTTCTTAATTACAAACAAATTTCAATTTTTAAATAACATTTTATAAAATATTAATTGTGTAGCAAATATTATGAATTAATAAAGTCATATGTGCACTGAATGTTTCAAACATCTGCTTCATGAATTAAGCACAATTGGTTAGCAGGTGTTAAAAGAGTCCTACCTCTTGATAACTACACCTAAAGCTTCAAATATCAAATTCCATTGAAGCTAGCTAATACGTTTATATATAATATGTCAAGCAATTTTAGTGGACTGTTTGTTACAAGTACCTGATCTCCATTAAGATAATTTGAAATTGATTATAAAGACTAGAGAGTTAATTAGACACAGAGCCTGTAAGTTTGTTCTTTTTTTGCATATTTTTATAGTTTAAAAGTTAACCATGTATTAGGTTGCCTGCTCCACTGTCATTAAATAAACAAGCATTTACAAATTATAACTTGATATTATATTTAATAGATTAAATTTTCATATTTAGTTGTATTACAAAAACTACTTAATAGATCAGTCGTCATATTCATTCAAACATTAACCAATGGGTTTATACTTTACAGTTATGCTTTAAACATGGAGAACAAGCAAATTTCATACGTAATAATACAAAAATATTAATTTTTTCTTGTTAACTTGACTGACTCTACCACTGCACCAAAAATTATAAATTTCTGAGATGTCAAGGTTCAGACCATTGGTTGATTTGACATGGAATGACCCTTTTGTCTTTATCTTAAAAAATGGCTCAGATATGGCAGATTGAATTTCTTTATGTGGGTGACATTTTGAAAAATCTGATTTTTTGCCTGCGACAGCACTCTTGTATATCAACCGATTCCGATGGGAGTGAGCATGTGCACAGGAATTACTAAGGTCTCGACCAAGTTCACTAGTTTGCCTCATCCACCATGTTGTCTTAAAAAGGCAGGAACTTCAAGATATCGCCGAATTTGGCAACCAAATATAGGTTACTTTAAATAAAAGCAGCTTGGATAAAGCTGACTAATTTCGCGAAATTCGCATTCATAATGATTTAGTACTGATAAAAATTAGTATTGAATCTTCTGTAATCGGTTTCCACTAAATTGAACTTTGTGTGTTTGAATAACATAAGCTAGCTTTTGATAAGGAATATGAAAGCTACCTCTTCCTCCCGGCACTGGTCGGAAGGACTTTTTTCTCTGCGACCGGCTGAGGAATTTCACAGTATTTGCTCGTGACGGACTGGTAAATTTCACGATAGTTTTCCATGATCGATTGACGAATTTCGTGATATTTTCCCACTGTCGATTTCCCACGAACTTCAGTTTTTTTCTCGCAACCAATAGACAAATTATTTTATTTATTTTCACCATGATTGACGAAATCAGCAATGTTTTTTCTATGACCGTTTTACGTAATTTGCGATGTTTTACCTGTCTGTCCAAAATAGGAAATAACTAAAAGGGCAGCAACGGCCACTGGAGACTAAGCTCTATCAAATTGGCCGATAGTCAGCACTAAACAAAATGAGATTACACTTGTGGTGCACACTGTACATGAAAAAAAAAAAAACTTTGATGAACTTAAAAAAAACATATTTAGAAACAACAAAATAGTTGTTTCTCGCAATTAACAGAAATTAGGACATAACTTTTTGAAATCAACCTTTTCTCGTGCAATAGAAGAAATCAATTGACTATTCCCTTTTCAAACTTTGGATATGGATTTCATAGCGTAGATTCCAATGCGTAGAACATAGTTCAATTAACGAAAATACCAGGGATTACAGTTTTGACTATAATTCCATTAAGGATATAATAAAAAAATTTGTTCAGAAGTGACATACCATCACCGATGTGCATTATTCATGTAAGTTAAAAATTAATGCACATCAGATTTTGCAAAGTTTTCTAAAACTTTTTAAGAGAGCATAACCATGTGTTTCCGATAATTTCTAAAGTTATAAAATCGCTTTGTACTGTTTGTCAAAAGTGTAACTTCTGAAAGAGGCTAAAGTATGCAAAACGGAATAAAATCTAAATTAAGAAATTCATTTAGCAACCCGATTGTTAATTGCCCATAACATTGGGTGAAAATTGAAAAATAGACATGGTATATATAAAGCTTGATTCTGTTCCTTTGTTTTAATAAAATAAAAATTTTGAATAATTATCTTGAGTTGTTAATTTAAATTGTTTCAATGGTATTTTGTCATGTCTGTATAAATGTAATTCTTTAAGTAGCACATAAAAAATAACGGGGTTTAAAGATATTTTTTTTCCTTTCTAACAGTTCAACTCCCCTACATTTATAAATTTTGAGTACGAAACTCTACTCCTGGGAAAACTTGAATTGCAAGCCATGATATTCAAAGAGATATAGTTTTTGTGAATTATATTTCAATACATTTAAAATGTTTTAATGATGTGTGAAACATGTTTGTAATTTATTGTTTTGAAATGACATTATATAGAGAAATAATTCAATATATAACTAAAAACATATCTAGGGCCGGATATCCGATCGGATATCCGGCCGGATATCCGAATCCGGCAGGCGAAGGAGCTTCGGATATCCGGTATCCGATATCCGGCAAAATCAATATCCGGTGCATCCCTATTTCAAAGATTGTTTCATTGTTATTGTTGTTTTGGAATAATCCAAAATAAATTACGAAACCATCTAAGTTTAGAGACAATCGCAAAATTTGTTACTTGTAATCATTTTTTAAATTCAATACAAATTACATAAAAACATAAAAAAGCTTGTGTAAAAAAATAATTAAAACATTTGTGATGCATGAGTATCTTGGTGTTATGTTATTTATGTTATGACTTTTTTAATTTGGTATTTGCTGATATTATGTTACTTATATTATGACATTTTTAACAAATGTTAACTTAGTTTTTAACATATGCTAGTAAAACATATTTGATTAGTAGTAAATAAATTGAATAGTCAATTTCAGTGGTCAAAATGGTCAAAATTGATTTTGACCAGGACGGTTAAAACCGGTTTAAACCACTGGTTAAAACCGCCATGGTTAAAACCGAGACAACCCTGAAATAAAATAACATCAAAATAAAACTGTAGAACTGATGTTTGAGGCCACTGATCTGCAGATTTACTAGTTTCATGAATATTACCTAGATAACTTTCATTATGTTACTTTTTAACCATTTGGAAAAATGGTTATTGCCCTCGGTCAAGGTAGGAAATCAAAAACATATCTGAAGTGTTTTATTAGTTGAATCCCGCATTTTATTCATATTCTGATTGGTCTATACAGTAATCTGTATTTTCCCTTTACTTTCAACAGAGATGGATACTTCTGTTGTCACTATGACAAAAAAGTAATAAAAACTACAAAAAAAAAAAAAAAACTCAAAAACAAATTGAGATACAGCTTTCAAACAAATTGCATTTAAAAGTCCATTTTTCTCTATATGACGGTGTAAAAAGTAATATTGTGGGATGTTTAGAAGTTTGAGAATGAAATTTCATTTAAAATTGGTCCAGGAATATTAATGTTTAATCCATGGCGTACGTAATGTATGATCAACTCCGTGCGATTTTTTGTGTCTTAAATTTTAGTCTTTGAAAAAATCATTTTCCAAATGGTCGTTGTAATTTGTTAAATTGCATTTTTTTTTTTTTTTTTTTTTTTTTTTTGTCTGAGGTGAATAAGCAGGGATCGATCCAGGCAAAATTTGGGGCCTATTTAGGGCCCTTTCAGAAAAATCTATTTAATCCTTCACAAAAACAAATTTAATAAAATGGGCCCCTTCACAAAAATGAACTTCATAAAATGGGCCCTTCCACAAAATTCCTTTTAATAAAACAGGCTCCTTCATAAAATTCCTTTTAATAAAATAGGCCCCTTCATAAAATTCCTTTCCATAAAAACTGCTTTAAAATATGTAATTTGTCAATAAAACCAGGTCACGAAAAATAAACTTTAGCAAGAGGATTTAAAGAAGTTTTTGTTGTGAGTTTTTATGTTTGGTTTGAATTTTAGTAAATGTATTTCAACTTTTGTTACAAAATGTTATTTTTCACAAAAATATAATAAAATTCACAAAAATAACTTACTTTTCACAAAATGGGCCCAAAGAATAAAAACTTGCATCGACCCCTAATAAGGAAACATTTAAGACAGAAAATAGATTTTTAATAGCTTCTGTAACTTAATTGTTTTTATTTAAACAGAGGGATTGCCCTATGAGCCCCTCTTTGAATGTGCTCTTAAACAATATTTTCTGCTTCTTGGCTGGTTTGATTGCCAGATTATAAAGTATGCAAGATACATATACATTTAAAAAAAGAATAAAATACTGAAATTTTATTAATCACATAAAATAACTTAAAAGCAGCTATTTATAAAAGTTTTGGTGTTTAGTACATTTTGGTAAGTATAATTTAAAATTTGATTATTTAGGTTTGCAGTTAAGTCAAAATATTTTATGCACTATAAACATTACTGATATTGCATTTTTAGCAAATTCTACATGGGGTGTCCATTACTGGAAAATGACTAATTAACCATTCCAGTAATGGAATCCCCTCTTAAAACCTTAAAAATAAATAAAATTGTGTAAATGGCCACTAGTATATAAAATTCTAAGTTTTCTATTGCTACTCAAACAAAATCATTCAAATTTTGCTAGAAAATAAATATATAAATTAATTAAACAAAGCCATCTCTTAGCCCCTCCATTAAGATTTTCACAGAAAAACAGCGAAACTTTGAAACATTATTTTCTGCTGCCTGATTGGTTTGATTAAAAGTGTCACCAATAACCCAGTTTTATAAAACATGCAAAGGGGAATTATAAAAAAAATAATTAAAGCTAAATATTCATTAGTTATTTTTTTATGAACTAAAAACATCAAGGGGTGTGCATTACTGGAAGGGTGTCCATTACTGGCACATCTACCCTATATATTTTTCTTCAGATCATAATCAGTTACATAATAATCTTCAGATCATAATAATCAGTTACATAATAATCTTCAGATCATAATAATCAGTTACATAATAATCAATCTACATAGTTAATTTCACAAACAGTGGAAGTTCCCATTCATTTATTTCCGAGAAACATGATGTGTTTGAATTTGTATCACAAATCGCTGCTGTAATCATTTCTGGTCTGAAAATTGTTCGTAACTTACACTAATTTTTTCTTCTCTTAAATCTATAGTTTAGTACTTTTAGCACATTTTTAATAGGAATCATGCACAATTATTTATGTTTAAATAAAGAGATGGTAATTGAAATGAGTTTATAGGGTAAAATAATTAAAATGGCAATGTGTTTTAAAACAGCATTATCAGTAACAATTTTCAATTTTGTTGGTGAAATCACTCTTGAAATGTGAGATAGAGAAACCTTGGCAAGAGAAAGAAATTTTTCATACTTATTTTATAGCAACCTATTCACTATTTCATATAACATACGCAATATTTTAATATTTATACAATGTCCTTTACAGAAACCATTTATCTATTCGTATGATACAAGCAGAGGTAATTCATGTAATTAGATTTAATTTTTAAAATTTCATATACAAGCATAATAGTTCATCAGGTTTGTTTTCACATCTGTTTAAACTTATTATTTGGCAACAAATCTTTTTTTCTGAAACCTGAATTGCACCAAGCTTTTTCCAAAAGTGCCAAGGCACCTGTAACAAAAAAGTACTCAAAAAATAACTCTGCAGATCCTTTTTAGTGCTTTTTTTTATTTTAACATGGGGGAGGGAAAAAAAAAAATACTTGTCTAATATCCTATCGATTGCTTTCAATAAAAAAAATGATCGTCAAATTATACTACCAAATAAATTGAAGAATATTGCCATTCCAAATTTTTATACATAAAAATATTAATGAAATTAGAGTTATCAAACTAATGAACCTTCAGATGACCAGGTGAAATTTTGTAACATGAAAAGCAATCCGAGATTATTCAATGACCACATTGAGTAAAAAAAAATAAATTGTTTACCATGTCAAATAAAACCAAAAACATAGCTTTAAAGATTAGCCCATCTGACTATCTATCTGAATATTAACATTTTATTTTGTTAGCACGATGTGCTAAAGATTTGGATAGTTAGATTATTTACATTTATATAAGAAACTTAAACAAGTTAACAAAATATTTACAGATACTTACTTAAAACATAGTAGGTCAAAGCAAATATTCTTAAGAGTGTTTAAACTCTTGTTCACAACAACACTATAATTATAAATTTGCATTTTCATGCATATGTAAATAGAAATATACGTGCATGCAAAATGATCTTTGGAAACATTATGGATGAAAATTTATTTCTTCCAAATTACATGCAAGTAAACACAAAATGAAAAGTACATTTAAGTGTATCTAAAATAAAACTAAAAAATAGAAATGTAATAAATGTTTTTAAATATGTAAATAGAAATACGTGTATGCAAAATGATCTTTGGAAACATTATGGATGAATGTTTATTTCTTCCAAATTACATGCAAGTAAATACAAAATGAAAAGTACACTTAAGTGTATCTAAAATAAAATTGTTGCAAGACTCAAATTCTAAAACAAAGCCATACTACAATAAAGTACCAGAAAAGATACGCATCATAATATTATCTCGATTATTACTCGATTTATAATTTTCCCAGAATTCAAAAAGTCGAGAAGGAACTAAATAGTTTTCTGAGAAATAATGATGAGAAGAAAGAACAACAAACATGATAACAGTATGATGGGATACTATTTACATTTCGCACAATTTTTCTTATTTTTAAAAACACATATATATCGCTGCGAAAAAATCGCACATCTTAATGATAAAATTTTGACATTAATAAATATATCACGTGAAGTGTACGTAACATTCCCACACAGCATCATTAAATTCAATATGAACGATAAAAATTATCAAAATCATTTTAAATGCTGTGCTGAATCCTTCAAATTCAATAATTCTAGGACCCCTACAATATTTTATAAGATCTTAAACCCTTTCTCAATAAAAAAGATTTAGTGAAATATTGGTAAATATAGAAATGCAAGTAAAAGTAAAATAAAAATAAACACAACTTTTAGTAAACAAGGGCCATTAACTTACTACTTTCAACTGTACTCCATAAAACAAAGGTGGAAATGAAAAGTAGACTGAAGACTATCATATCTTCATTGATAGGAATTAAGTAGCTATCTTGGCATTGGAAATTAGTTTCAAATTACTTTCAAACCAATTTCTTGCTGTCAAAAAGTACATGGAAATTTCGTAAGCAAATTAAGGATATCCGCATCACTAGCTGCACTACACCTTACTGGGTTGCCAGATGTCAACAGCGTTAAATTGTCATCGCCCAAAACCAAAACTTGTCACTAAGCCCTGTCATCCCCAATTGTAACGCTGTTTCCGATTGGCCAGTATGAGGAAGTACAGTAGCGCATAAGATTTTTCATTGGGTTCGAGGTTTTCTTTAGAAAAAAATCAGCTGTTTGGGAAAACACCATTCTTCGAAGATTCCACCACTCTTTAGAAAATTTGCAATTTTTTTCATTCGTCAACAGAAATTTTGAATGCATTTAATGTGCATCTGAATTGTAAAATATATCCTCTAATTCATTCATTTAACTTTGTTTATATCCGTGATTTCATGGATTCGACATTCATATTTTGAATTTTGCGAAATATTTGTTTAATTTAAAAAAAAATAATCATTAGTTAAATTTTCGCTGTTGGCGATTTTTCTCGAGATTTTTAGAGTTGAAGAAGTTACAATCAGCTGATCTCCCATGGAGATCAATAATAACTGTAGTTTGTGAGCTAACGAAACGAGGTGTCATTTGAAACTAATGGCGCTAATCAAAGAGGTCCGGCCAGAATTTACAGAAAAAAAGGAAAGATCCAGACCTGTACCTTGAAGAATAAAATTGCTGCACTGCCCAACATTTCAAAAAATAAAGTTTAGTCCCAGCCCGAACCGTGTCTTCAGATAAAAATTAAGCCCTGGCCGAGCTTAATGAAAGAAAATTTCACCCAGCTCAGGCTACAAGACAGGCCCGGGCTTGTAAGTAGTTGTAACTTACTTCTATATTACGAATATGCCCCCCCCCCCTGTCGGTGATACCATGACTCCCCGTTGGGAAAGTTCTGGCGCCGACCCTGGTTGGCATCTAAGCTAATTTAATATTCACTGGCCATTTTGCTAAGTTTTAAGAAGGAAATCCTAAATAAAATCTTTTATGAGACGTCTTATACTGAAAAACAGTATAATGTCATAATCATAAGAAGAAAAACTCGAACAAAACAAGTAGAAGTTCTGCTGAATTTAGCTTATAAAGAACCAAGATAAAATTTCGATCATTATAAAGCAATTTCGGCTGACGCACAGCTTTAGCAGCTAAACTTAGTAACAAATTAACGATTATTTTTATTATCGCGTTTACTTAGGCAACAGAAAGAAAAATAATTTAATCTTCAATATAAATGAAATAATAAGTCTATTTGTTTCTGTGCGTTATTATACTCATTAGAAAAATCCATGGAAAATCTTCGGCAAAAGTATTCACCAAGCAGGTCATTACTAGCAAATTTTCATAACTAACTTTATTTATCATTGTAATTTGTCTTAAAGGTATGGAGTTTTGTTGGTGAAATATCTGTAATAGAGATGTGCAAAGTGACGTCACGAACAGGTTTTTGCTCTTATTTCAGTCCTTAGACAAAAATCTGCAAGTCTATCTGAATCCTCATCAGTACATTCCACAGTTCAAGTTTTGTAGAGTTTTCTTAGATACTTGCTTCGTCATCAAATCTGCAAAATTTTCTTGCGATGGCACATGTTCAAATTTGATTATTTTGTTATGCACTAGATCTCTCAAGAAGAAGTATTTGATGTCGATATGTTTACTTCTCTCTGAGGTAACACGGTTTTTCGCTATAAACATAGCACCTTGGTTATCGACAGACACTGTTTGGGGTAGTGATGGGCGATAACGAGATGTTTTTCTCGATTTTCTCGATTGTATGGACATCTTGATATTTTTCGATTGTGTAAATTTTTTCTCGATGACTACAGTTTGCAAATTGCTTTTATAAATCATATATTATTTATTATATACGTCATACATTTATCAAGAATCGTCTGCGGGTGAACTGGAATGAGTCGATGTTAATAAAGACTAGGTGACTTCGACCGCTAGCGGGCCCCTCCTTTAATCGGGGCCCCTAATTTATACGTAATCTTGTAATATGAAATCACAAACAGGTTATCCGCTATATACAGCACTGATATATGATAGCAGGCGAGTGTGGTGTGCACGCACTACAAAATCTTGTAAAAAATATAATATCGAAACGAATGAACCTCGGACCAGATCTCTTGGGGGAGGGGTCAAAGCGAGCGGAGGGGCACAGCAGCTGCATAATATGATTAAGTCGTCACAGGTCTTTAGGCCTTTCCAACCATATGTCACATGAGAAGTCTGGATCTGAATTTATAAAAATGCCCTCCCCGTGGGGGCAAAGGGTGGGGGAGGGGTGCGGAAGGGGGATAACATGAGTAAGTGGTCATAAGCCTTTCCAACAATATGTCACATGAGGGGTCTCGGCTAAATTTAGAAAAACACCCCGTGGGGGAAAAGTGGGGGGGCGGTCACCGGAGGTGCATTACATCAATAAGTAGTCACAGACCTTTCCAACGATATCTCACATGTGGGGTCTTGGCTAAATTTGGAAAAGTGTCCCCCGGGGGGGTGCAAAATGGGGGATGGACACCGGACGAGCATAACATCAATAAGTAGTCACAGACATTTCCAACGATATCTCACATGAGGGGTCTTGGCTAAATTTGAAAAAGTGTCCCCCGGGGGGGACAAAGTGGTGGTGGGGACACTGTAGGTACATAACATCAATAAGTAGTCACAGACCTTTCCAACGATATCTCACACGAGGGGTCTTGACTAAATTTGAAAAAGTGCCCCCCGGGGGGGGCAAAGAGGGCGGGGACTGTCACCGGAAGTGCATAACATCAATAAGTAGTCACAGACCTTTTCAACGATATCTCACAAGAGGGGTATTGACTAAATTTGGAAAAGTGTCCTCCGGGGGGAGCAAAGTGTGGGAGCGGCCACCGGAAGTGCATAGCATCAATAAGTAGTCACAAACCTTTCCAACGATATGTCGCATGAGGGGTCTTGGCTGAATTTGGAAAAGTGTCCTGAAATTTCATATATTATAAATAATATTTAGCGGAGGGCTCCATAAAAAAATCCGATCTAAAATGATAAAAACGGAAAAAACTACCCTCGCAGTGGGGGCCAAATTGGAAAGGGGAGGAAGAAAGTCTCATAATATGAAAGAGTCATCCGAGAGCTTACCGATGACATATCACATGACTGGTCCAAAAAAAGTTTGAAAATTGCTCCCCCTCCTTCCGCCCGTGGGCCCACTCTTTCGCCCCGGAAATCACACAGCCGCCACTTTAAAATTTTTATGTTTAATAAATAATATTTACCGGAAGACTGCATAAAAAACCCACATCTAAAGTGATATTTAAATTTATTATAGAAATCGGCTGCGGTTTTAAAAATTTGTTCGCCCCTTCTCCATCCCCCTTTGGGCGAAGAAAGGTTCATAGTATGAAAGAGTGGTCAAAGGGCTTTTCGATTATATGCCACAAGAAGGGTTCGGTAAAATTTTTAAAAGTGCACCCCGCATGAGTCCACTCTCACGTCCTCCTCCCTCGAAATCACCCGACCCACGTTCCTCTTTGAAATTTTTATATTTAATAAATGATTTTTATCGGAGGGCTCCAGGTATGTGACATCTTGGTAGGGCTAAAATAAGAGAAACTTTGAAAATTAGGGCTTCATTTCACAGCCCATTGTCATGCCTCTTTCTCTATCTCGTCCCTTGGTACTCTCGATAAATTTTCTTACTTTTCTTCAATGCCGAGGACGAGAGAAATCCTCGAAAAGCTTCTCATAGCGAAATGTTGAAAAGCGCGAGAGAAATCCTCGAAAGGCTTTTCATTGGGAGATTTCGAAAAGGACGAGAGAAACCAGCGAGAGGCTTCCCATCCAGAAAGGTTGAAAAGGGCGAGAGAAACTCTCGAGAGACCTCCCATCCCGAAAGGTTTAAAACCGCGAGAGAACCAACCATCGAACAGCTTCCCATCTGGAAGAGACGAAATGCTAGGAAAATCATCGAGATGAGATTTGCCGAAATGCGAGATGGAAATGAAGCTTTCAGAGTCAAACTTACCGCATTTCTGGTTTAAGTCATAATTTCTCAAAGGAGTCCATCTGCTTATCCAATCTCTTTTTAGCTCACAGGCTATCTAAGCCTGAGAGCTGTACCCGTCGTCGGTTCTGTGTGTATGCATGTACGTACGTACGTACGTATGTATGTACGTAACGCGATAACTCTTGATTAATAAAATGTACGATTTGCTTCAATTTTTTTTATGTTCATTCTGATAAGGCGTTCCGCTGATTAGTTTTGACGGTTCATTGGTTAAGGATAAAGGGAGAGAAGGGGGGCTGGTCCCCCCTCCCTCCTTAATTTAGATAAATAGGTTTTTCATGCAGAATTATTCGATTTGCTCCAAATTTGGTATACCGGTTCATTATGTTAAGAAGTTGCCTTGATTAGATTTGGAGGTTTACGGGTTAAGTATGAAGGGGGCTGGACCCCCACCCCCTTAATTTTGATAAATGGGCTTTTCATGCAGAATTATTCGATTTGTTCCAAATTTGGTATACCGGTTTATTATGTTAAGGATCTTACCTGATTAAACTTGGAGGTTCATTAGTTAAGTATGAAGGGGGGGAAGGGGGGTAGACCCCCTCCTTAATTTAGATAAATGGGTTTTTCATGCAGAATTATTCGATTTGCTCCAAATTTGGTATACCGGTTCATTATGTTAAGAAGTTGCCTTAATTAGATTTGGAGGTTTACGGGTTAAGTATAAAGGGGAGAAGGGGGCTGGACACCCCACCCTTAATTTTGATAAATGGGCTTTAAGATATAGGCTTTATATAGAATGGGCTTTAGATAAATGGGTTTTTCGTGCAGAATTATTCGATTTGTTCCAAATTTGGTATACCGGTTTATTATGTTAAGGAGCTTCCCTGATTAAACTTGGAAGTTCATTAGTTAAGTATAAAGGGGGGAAAGGGGATGTAGACCCCCTCCTTAATTTAGATAAATGGGTTTTTCATGCAGATTTATTCGATTTGCTCCAAATTTGGTATACCGGTTTATTATGTTAAGAAGTTGCCTTGATTAGATTTGGCGGTTTACGGGTTAAGTATAAAGGGGGAGAAGGGGGGTTGGTCCCCTCTTAATTTAGATAAATGGGCTTTTCATGCAGAATTATTCGATTTGCTCCAAATTTGGTATACCGGTTTATTATGTTAAGGAGCTTCCCTGATTAAACTTGGAAGTTCATTGGTTAAGGATAAAGGGGGAGAAGGAGGGCTGGTCCCCCACTTAATTTAGATAAATGGGTTTTTCATGCAGAATTACTCGATTTGTTCCAAATTTGGTATACCGGTTTATTATGTTAAGGAGCTTCCCTGATTAAACTTGGAGGTGCATTAGTTAAGTATAAAGGGGGGAAAGTGGGGTAGACCCCCTCCTTAATTTAGATAAATGGGTTTTTCATGCAGAATTATTCGATTTGCTCCAAATTTGGGATACCGGTTTATTATGTTAAGAAGCTGCCTTGATTAGATTTGGAGGTTTATGGGTTAAGTATAAAGGGGAGGGGCTTGTCTCCCCCTTAATTTAGATAAAAGGGTTTTTCATGCAGAATTATTCGATTTGCTTCAAATTTAATATACCGATTTATTCCGATATGGCGCTTCCTTCATTAGATTTGGAAGTTCATTGGTTAAGTATACAAGGGCGAAAAGGGGGCAAGTCCCCTCCCCTTAATTTAGATAAATGGATTTTCATGGAGAATTATTCAATTTACTTTAATTTTTTTTTTCTTTGTTCGTTCTGATAAGGAGCTTTCCGGATTAGATTTTGAGGTTCATTAGTTAAGTATAAAAGGGTTAAAGGGGTTAGACCACCCTTAATTTAGTGATATGTTTCTTTTTTTCATGCAGAATTATCTGATTTGCTTCAAATTTGATATACTGATTTATTATAGTTAAGGAGTTTCCCTGATTAGATTTGGAGGTTCATTGGTTAAGTATAAAAGGGGCAAACGGGGGATATTTCCCTTCATTTACTTTTTGAGGGACATTATCCTTTGAAATAAGAGTATAATATACAATTAGTGTGAATAACCTGTGAGCTCAATGCCATCAGTTTAACTGGCACTTATCTTTTTATTGCTATTAACCGATGTGGGTTATGAAGCATAGTGGTTTATGTATTCAGTTCTGTATAGTCCGAGTTTCAAACTTTACTGTTACATTTAGTGTCATTTTGCCCCGAATTTTCAATGTTTCTCTTATTTTAGCTCTGCCAAGCTACCCCATACCTGGAGACTCAGATAAATACTATTTATTAAATATAAAAAGTTCAAAGAGGAAGGTGAGTGAATTCTGGGGGGCGCGAGAGTGGATAAAGGGGGGGCGGGTAATTTTCAAACTTTTACCAAACCTCTCCTTGACATATCATCGGAAAGTCCTTTCACCACTCTTTCATATTATGAACCTTTCTCCTCCCAGAGTGGAATTCCGGAAGGGGGCGGGGGGGGGGGGGGGAGCGGTGCGGGAGTGAATTTTTTTTTTAATTGTAGCGATTTCTACAATAAATATCATTAAATGAGGTTTTTTAATGTAGCTCTCCGATAAATATTATTTATTAAATATAAAATTTTAAAAGTGGGGCTGCGTGATTTCCTGGTATATTCTGGGATAAAAGAGGGAACCCACTTGTTAGGGGTAGATTTCAAACTTTTTTTGAACCAGTCTTTTTATATATCATCGGAAAGTTACTCTTTCATATTATGAACCTTTCTTCTTCCCTCCCTAGTTTGGCACCCCGAGGGAGGCACTTTTCGAACTTTTTTGAAATCGTAGCGTTTTTAAACATTTTAGATCGGATTTTTTTACGAAGCCCTCCGATAAATAATTTTTAATATATGAAAATTTCAAAGAGAAGGATGAGCAGGGTATATTTCGAGGGGGTACGATAAGTGGAATCCTGGGAGTTGGGACTCTTTTCTATCTTTTGCTGACACCCCTCATGTGATATATCATTGGAAAGCTCTGTGACTACTATTTCATTTTATATATCGCCCGCGCCCCTCCCCTTACTTTGCCCCCGCGCGGGGGCACTTTTCTAAATTTAGCCGACACCCCTCATGTGACATATCGTTGGAGAGTCCTGTGACCACTTATTCATATTATGCACTTTCCTTGCCCCTCCCCCCTACTTTGCACCCCGCGGGGCTCGTTTAATGTATTCCAGTCGAAGACTTTCTAAAAATGGGGAAATTAAAGATCCAATCTCAAATGAAAAATCAATAAAAAATTTTGATTCCTTTTATCATCCTTTAGTTCATGTTTTTGCCACTAGGGGATGCTTTTGATTCGTATTTCTTTGACCATTTTGGTGCTAATTGCCGAAAAATTATAATTTTTGATACTTAAACTCCCCTTACCGCTTCATAGCTACTCGTGTTTTTTCAGCTTTTTTCAACCAGGGGGCACCCTTACAAGACTTTTCCAGTCTTTATAGTTTTCCAGTATAGTTTTTCCAGTCGGCTCCTTTATAGCCTCCCTTTGGTTTGTTGTTTTATTATTCCATCTGTTTTCATTTACCCTATATTTAATAAAATTTGCCTTATATATATGTAAAAACAAGGATTTCAATAATCGATTCTAGAACATCTCCTTTGTAGATTCTCGAAAGTAATCGATGACTGTATCGATTGTGTATTTTACGATAACGATTTTTTTCGATTGGTAAATTTTCGAGAATCGCCCATCACTAAGCCCTATCACTACTATGAAATTGTCGGCCAGAATAATAGCTAAGTTTTCCAAAAACTGTTTTTAGCTTTTCTCGTTATAATCGATTGTAAAACATCTCGATTGTAGATTCTAGGAATTAATCGATGGCTGTATCGATTGTGATTTTTTACGATGACGATTTTTCTCGATTGTCGAATTCTCGAGAATCGCCCATCACTAGTTTGGGGTATGGACACAAAAACTTCACAAATTTCATTCAGTAAATTGTTAATCCATATCACTTCCTTTGCTGCATGACACATTGCCACATATTCGGCCTCAGTTGAAGATAATGCTGTGATGGTCTGTTTTTTACTTGACCACGAGACAGGTGAATTTGCCAATAAAAATATGTATCCACTAAAGGATTTTCGATCAATCCTGTCGCCTCCCCAGTCAGCGTCTGAAAAAATTTGTAATCCTTTTCCAGTCTTGATAAATTTCAACTTCTTGTGCTTAGTCCCTTTTAGATATCTTAGTATGTGCTTAATTCCTCTCCAGTGTTCTTCACTTGGTCTTTCGTTGAATTGACTCATGTAACCTGATGCATATGCTAAATCAGGACGAGTCCCACATACTAGATAAAGGAGACTACCACTGCCTGTCTGTATGGTATCTTGCTACTCTCTTCTTTTATGTTTTCCCACTGATGGTCTTCAACCTTTTTGTACTTTATGTTTGGATCTAGTGGTGTAGCAGCAGGCTTGGCTTCAGACATTTTGAAAGTTTCAAGAACTTCTGTTACATAAGCAAACTGATCTAATGTGATGGATCCATCATCATTCTTGCTTATTTTCATCGATAAAATTTGACTAGCTGGGCCTAGATCCTTTGCATTAAATTGCTTTTTGATTTCTTGCTTAAACTTCTTGATATATGGTAGTTTTCCAACGATGAGGAGATCGTCTACATGTATTCCAATAATGAGGCTTCTTTCACAATTGTAATATATACATGGGTCGGCATCTGATCTCTGAAGTCCATATTGAACCAAAAAATCATTTAAGCAGGAGTTCCATATTCGGCCAGACTGTCGAAGACCCTATAGACTTCTTTTGAGATGGCAAACAAGGTGCTCTCTTCCTTTTTCTACACATCCTTCTGGTTGAGCCATATAAATATTTTCATCTAAAGTACCATTCAGATACGCAGCAGTTATGTCCATTTGATGGATATCAAGGTTCACTTCTGCAGCAATGGCCAACAATATACGAATTGATTTCAACTTTATAACTGGTGGAAAGGTTTCTTGAAAGTCGATACCATGAGTCTGTGAATATCCTCTGGCCACTAAGCGAGCCTTGAACTTTACGCAGTTTCCAATTTCATCCGTCTTCTTGCGAAATATCCATCTTGATGTAATGATCTTTGTGTCTGGTGGTTTTGGTACAAGTTCCCAAGTTTGAGCTCTTTGGAGATTTACAATCTCAGACTTCATTGCTTCTTGCCACATTTTTGCTTCATCTGATGACAGAGCTTCTGCAACTGTCATTGGAACTTTATCTTGTACTTTCATTTCTTTTGCATTGTACAAGATATAATTGTCTAGATATTTTGGAGGTCTTGTCACTCTGGTCATTCTTCTGGCTTGTTGGTCACAAGAAGATATACTTTGTTCTTCAGCTGTAGTGTCATTTACATTGTCAATTTCTTCCTCTTCCATTGCACTTTCATCTTGATCTGTGTTTTGAATTTGGGATTCTTCATTGTATTTATTGGAATCTCTTGCTTGTGTGTCTGAATATTCTACACGATGACTCTCAATTGGTAATTCATTTAAGTTGTTGGTATCTAAAATTTGTTCTGAATTTATGTGCGATTCTTGGACTTCTGGTTGACAGGTGTCATCTTCTAACACTTCTTCATTTTCAATGTGAAGTGTAACAAAATCTTTGCCACTAATGTTTGTGTCAGTGAGTTTGGTCTTGAAAGGAAAAATATTTTTCTCAAATATTACATCTCGGCTAATAAAGAATTTTCTACCCTTCAGATCATATAATTTGTAGCCTTTAATTCCATCAGGATATCCCACAAGTACGCATTCTTTGGCTTTAGGATCTAATTTGCTATGTCGCGAATGGCAACGTACATGACTCCAGGCTCTACATCCAAAAACTCTGAGATTGGTTGAGGTAACTTCTTTGCCAGTCCATAATCGTTCAGGAATATTTCCTTTAATAGCCACAGAGGGACATTTGTTTCGAAGATAAGCTGCTGTGGACACTGCTTCAGCCCAAAATGTTGCATCTAAACCAGATTCTATGAGCAAACATCTTGCGGTGTTGATTAGAGTCTGATTCATACGCTCAGAAATGCCATTCTGTTGGGGCGATTCTGGCACTGAGAGTTGTCTTCTTATTCCAAATTTAATAAGATAATTGTTAAATCTTGCACTCTTGTATTCACCTCCATTATCACTCCTTAGAACTTTTATTTTCTTGCCATGAAACTTTTCTGCCATACGTCTGTACTCGTCAAACTTTTCCAAGACTTCATCTTTCGTCTTCATTGGATATACACTAGTATAAAGTGAATATTTGGCACCGGGCAACATAACACCCGATGACTAATTATAACTTCGTCGTTTACGTAATAAAATTAAATAAAACACTGGAAGCATAAACTTAAGACTCGATAAAAACTTAACTAGTGTATATTACTTTAAAATTGCATTCATCGCACGTGTGTGCGGTAATACAGTAAGTATATCGTTACAGCTCAGATCATCAACCTACTTTTTCTGAGGCAGTCCAACAGTCTAACTGTAAAACGTTTCTTCCCGCCTTACCACGGAGCTAATCCGCGCGGTTTTCAGTTACGGCGGAATCAAACCATGGATGTGGTATGACGAAAATAGGAGTCAGTTCACAAGCTGGTTTTGGGTTGTCGGCGATGCCAGATCCCCACAGTAGCCCCCCCCCCTGAGCGATAGCGAAACAATTTCCACTATCAGAGGTAGCGAGGGTTAAATCTGACACGCCGACCAGAACGTGTGGTTACAGGGTCACTTTTGGGCATGAGAGTTTCTGATTGATTTGTTGATGTCTCTAACACCGGCTGCTTCTGTGCTGCTTTTTGATTGGGAGGCTGTTCCTCACCTGAGCACCAGAAAGCAGGCTTCACTCTGTCTATGTGCACTGTGACAGTTCGCTCAGAAATTTTAAGTGTAAAATTTTTTTCAGTTCTTTGCAGCACCAAGTAAGGCCCCTCATACGGAGCTTGTAGGCTTCTCTTAACACAGTCTCTGCGCAGAAAGACGTGTGTGCATGACTCAAGCTCCTTGCTGATGAAAATTGGACGGTCAGCTGTAGACCGAGCAGGTACTGGGCACAATTGGCGTACCACCTGACGTAGCCTGCCAAGAAAATTTACCGGATCTGGATCGTCAGCTGCTGGCACCAGGAATTCTCCAGGAAGGGCAATGGTAGTACCGTATACCATCTCAGCTGCCGTTGCCTGCAAATCCTCCTTCCATGCAGTTCGTATGCCCAGGAGCACAGATGGCAATACCTTAGCCCATTCGATGGTGTTGTGCGCCATGATTGCAGCTTTGAGCTGTCGATGAAATCGCTCCACCTGACCGTTTGCAGCTGGATGGTATGGAGATGTGTGGATCTTGGTAATACCCAGGAATTGATTCAGTGCCGAAAATAGAGATGACTCGAATTGGGGACCTTGGTCAGCCGTCAGACGTAAAGGTGACCCAAAACGGGCGATCCAACCAGCGTAGAAAGCCTCTGCTACACTTTCAGCAGTAGTGTCAACCAACGGAATTGCTTCCGGCCACTTGGTGAACCGGTCAACACATGTCAAGCAATACCGAAACCCATTAGATGGTGGCAATGGCCCAACCAAATCTATGTGCACATGCTGGAAACGAGCTGATGGCTGTTCAAATGTGCCAATAGCACTTTTTGTGTGCCGGTGGACTTTGCTTCTTTGGCAGGAGATGCAGGATCGCACCCACACCGCAACATCCTTCTGCATTCCGGTCCAAACATAGCGTTCTGCAACTAGTTTCTGTGTCGCCTTGACACCAGGGTGGGACAACTCGTGCAATTTCTGGAAAATAATCTTCCGCATGCCTGCGGGCACGAAAGGTCTAATGCGACCTGTTGAGATATCACACTGTAACTTTAATTCTGCATCACCTACTGGCATCGTTTGAAATTTTAAACTCGTGTCACTTTCTTTTGCCTGTTGAAGTGAAATATCAGTTGCCTGTAATTTAGCCATATGTTCCAAATCAACAAAACCGGACTTAATGGTCGAAATATTCACTCTCGACAAAGCGTCAGCCACCACATTTTCTAAACCACTGATGTGCTGTATGTCCGTGGAAAATTGGCCAATAAAATCGAGTTGACGAGTTTGACGAGGTGAGCTTTTGTCTGATTTTTGTCTAAATGCAAAAGTGAGTGACTTGTGGTCTGTGAAAATTGTAAAGTTCCGACCTTCAAGCATATGTCGAAAATGTTGTACAGCGGAATACGCCGCCAAAAGTTCACGGTCGTAAGCACTATACTTCTGCTGTGCCGGTGACAAGGATTTTGAAAAAAATGCTAAAGGTTGCCAATTGTTATTAACTTGCTGCTGCAAGGCTGCACCCATCGCAAAATCTGATGCATCCACCACAATAGATAAGGGTGCCGTTGGAATGAAGTATGCTAATGTAGCAGCATTTGCAAGTTCTTCCTTACTACGTACGAAAGCATTATTAGATTCCTCTGTCCACTGAACTAGGCTTTTGTCGTTATTTTTGGCACCTTGTAAATATTTGTTTAACACCCCCTGTGTGTGCGCAGCATGGTAAATAAACCGACGGTAAAAATTAAGCATGACCAGATAACGACGCAATTCTTTAATAGTTTCGGGACGAGGAAATTTTTTAATCGCGTCAACCTTATCCTGGAGTGGGCTAATGCCCTCAGCGGAGATAGTATGTCCTAAGAATTTGACATTAGATTGGCCAAAAACACACTTAGATGGGTTCAAGCGTACCCCATACTGAGCTAGTCGCTCGAACACCATTTGCAAATGTTGAATATGCTGCTCGTAATTCTCGGATGCTACCAGTACATCATCAAAATATGGAATGCAAAAATCAAGTCCGTACAATACTCTATGGATAAAGCGCTGAAACGTCGCAGCAGCATTGGCCAAACCGAATGGCATATACAAAAATTCGAAAAGCCCAAACGGAGTTGTAACTGCTGTCTTTTCAATATCCTCAGGCCGCACCGGAATCTGGTGATAAGCTCTAGCCAGATCCAATGTCGAAAAAATCTTTTTACCGTGGAGCGCTTGTGTGCAATCCTGAATATGAGGGACTGGGTAGCGATCCGGAACCGTAGCAGCATTCAAAGTACGATAATCCCCACACGGGCGCCAATCACCCTTAGATTTGGGAACCATGTGCAGCGGGCTAGCCCAAGAGCTGCTGGAAGGTCTGCAAATCCCAGCAGACATCATAAACTGAAATTCCTGCTTAGCCGCACAAAGTTTATCTGGTGGAAGCCTGCAAGGCTTAGCGAACACAGGTGGACCTTTGGTTTCAATAATATGCTGCACATCATGCTTCGGGGGGTTAAGGGAGGCTGAAGTATCCGTAAGACTGGGGAACTTATTAAGTAGCATATGGAATGGCGTTATTTCAAAAACCGTGCGTATTTTACTACTAACTGACTTATCAACTATGCCCTGCGCCTGTAAGTTGGTAATGGGGTCATGCAACTTCCCTTGGCGCACATCAATAAGTAAGCCAAAATGCCGAAGGAAATCAACCCCAATAATTGGCTGTGAAACGTCTGCGAGAATAAATGACCAATGAAATTCCCTGCGCAGGCCTAAATCAAGCTTTAAGAGCTGCTGACCAAAGGTAGGAATAATCGTGCCATTAGCAGCAAAAAGTTGGAGCTTATCTGCCGTTTGCGTTTTATTAGCTTTTGATACAGGTAAGACGGACACATCAGCTCCCGTGTCTATTAAAAATTTCAAATGAGTAGTTCTGTCATTGAGATAGAGTCTATTTATTTGAACTATGCCGTCACCCTCAGATTTGAGTGACGGCCTTACTAGTTTCCCTCTCATGAGCAAGGCTTGCGGCATTTATTCGCTTTCTCAGCAAACGTGGCATGGTACCAACATAAATTTTGGGAATTGCCATTCTTTTCGGTACTTTTCTCGCATTTATACTGCCTAAAACGGTCACGGGATTTGGAACGACCCTGCCTGAAATTATTCCCCTTTCCTTCCAACTTCTCCAAGCGTGTAGAGAGCGCAAGAATTAATGATTTTAGTTCGTCATTACTGGACTGAATACTTTGAACCATGGGGGGCGGACCATTCGCAGCAATGATACCATCAGCCATCTCGGCTAATTTATCAAGCGGGTCATTAGAAATTGCTAAAATTTGCTGAACATTAGTGGGTAGGCGCTGAAGAAATAACGTTTTCAGCAAATCATCTTTGACCTGGCTACCAGCCTTATTTCTCATTTCTAGCAGCAAACGGGAAGGTTTTTTATCCCCCAACTGTAAACCAGAAATCAATTCACGAATGCACTGATCCTCACTTAACGAATACTGACTAATTAGTCGTGTTTTTAGCTTTTCGTACGGTTGATCAGGAGGCTGCTCGCTAATGATGTCACCTGCAATTGCCAGCTCCTCAGGTTGCATTGATGCAACTAAATGATGAAACTGTGTAACACTATCAGTAATCCCTGCAAGCTTAAACTGGGATTCTAAATGTAAAAACCAAAGTTTCGGATTTCCCCGCCAAAACGGGGTCGCTTTTACCCCAACCCTCTGAATGCTAGCTGCGGCTTTTACTGGGGTTGCCATTTCAAAAAATATTTAATACACAAACAAAAAAAAAAAATAATAATAAATGCAGGAAATAATAATATATACAGAATAGATGGTTTTAGAAACCCTAGCAAAAAATTATGTGCTCAAATGCACAGCAAGGCCTAGTAGAAAAAATAATGCAAAGATAAGTATGAAAACAAAAATTTTAAGCATGATAATATGCGGTAAACAATCCTTCAATTCGCCGAGGAGATTGGTGTGAAACACTAAAATGCGATTTACCTACACATACGATTCTATCTGGCCAGGCTTAATTACAGTATATCATAATAACTCGCGTCATACCCCGAATTTCAAAATAAGCATATTATTAAGCAAACAAAAATGTTAATTTTGATAGCAATGACATAAATTGCATTTAAAAATTTAGTACCTTACACAATATATATATATACAAAAGTAAGATAAAATGCACAAAGTTTAACGCCAAATTTACCACGGGGCAAGCAAAATTAATAAGCACACACAAGGGTAATGGTAATTTGAGACACCATCAAAAAAATTATGACTCACCGGAATTATCCTCACGCTATTTATATCTTAGCGCCGAGAACTCCGAATGCCAGTAGGTGATGAAATAAAAACTCTGCAGCCACTGCATGAAATCATCTCGTGCACAAAAATCTTGCTTAAATTAAAAATAGATACCCTCTCGGGTCACTATTAATGCAGGAGCGTCGTACACCACGCCATAGTAAAAGCGATGCATTAAGATCACTAGGCAAAATGTTCTGTTCAAAATCGGATCACCACTTTGGCACCGGGCAACATAACACCCGATGACTAATTATAACTTCGTCGTTTACGTAATAAAATTAAATAAAACACTGGAAGCATAAACTTAAGACTCGATAAAAACTTAACTAGTGTATATTACTTTAAAATTACATTCATCGCGTGTGTGCGGCAATACAGTAAGTATATCGTTACAGCTCAGATCATCAACCTACTTTTTCTGAGGCAGTCTAACTGTAAAACGTTTCTTCCCGCCTTACCACGGAGCTAATCCGCGCGGTTTTCAGTTACGGCGGAATCGAAACCATGGATGTGGTATGACGAAAATAGGAGTCAGTTCACAAGCTGGTTTTGGGTTGTCGGCGATGCCAGATCCCCACAAATATTCGTCCGTAAATATAACAAAATAATTTGAGTCGCCCAACGATGATGGAATGACTCTGCCAGCCACATCAGAGTGTATTATCTCCAGTATATCTTGGGATCTTGTATGACCAGTTTTGGGAAATCTCAGTCTTCTCATTTTTCCTTGTATACACACAGAGGAAAGTTCTTCTTGCTTTGGGTTAAGTTCATGTTTACTGCAACTAAAATTTATATTCAGCCCTTTCAAAGCATTGTAACTAACGTGTCCCAAACGCCGATGCCATAATTCTTCACTAGAAGTTCTTGCAACATAAGCTATGGATTGTTTCTCTTCGATGACATAAAGTCTCTCTTTTCTCTTAGCAATAAAAACAGTTTCATCATTTTTCTCTGTTACTTTGGCTTCTCCATTTGCAAACTCAACTTTAAATCCCCGTTCTTCAATTCTTCCAACTGAAAGCAAATTTCCTCCTAAATTTGGAACGTACAGCACGTATGCAAGGGTGACAGTTCTGGGTTCTTCATTTTCGTCATGTATAAAAAATTTTATATCACCTATTCCAGTTACTCCTATTTTTTCAGAATTCACAACTTCAACAGTGGATGTATAAGGCTTAAAATTTGTATATTTTTCTTTATCGGACGTCATATGTTCTGTGGCTCCACTATCTAAAATCCACAAATTTGACTTATTTTCATTTTTCAGGTTTACTGATAATGCCCAGTTCTTAAGGTCTATAGCAGTTTTTGCTGTACTTTGCCCTTTTTGCTTGGCTTCTTCGCAGTATCTGGATATGTGGCCCCACTCACCACAACTAAAACACTTGGTGTTTTTCTTCAAATTCCCTTCACCTTTCTTCGGTTGCCACCTCTTCGTGGTGTTTGATTGCATAGGTTTCTTCTGGTTGAAACTCTTCGTATGGAGTGCACGCTCTTCATGATCTTCGGCAACGGTAGTATTTCTTGATATTCTCTTTTCTTCAATTAACAGTCTGGATTTAACAATGGTTGTAGTTAAATTTGCTTCATCCTTTTCTAAATTCAAGATTAGGCTTTCATATGATTTCGGTAAACCGATTAGCATAACCAGAGCCACTTCCCTGTCAGTAAAAGCGTACCCACCATTTGACAGTTTTCGATGAATTTCCATAAGTCTGGCAAGGTATGATTGGACAGTTTCACCGGATTTCATCGTAATATTGAAAAAATCCTTCATGAGTGGCAACACATGGAGTAATCCAAATTTTGTATGCATCTCCTTCAGTGCAGTCCATGCATCCTTTGCTCTGACGCAATCGCCGATATCATCTAAAAATGTGTCTTCAACTATCAAGAACATAAGTGTTAATGCTTCATCATTTTTCTTCTTTTCGTTGTCTGTTAGTTTCAAACCATATCCCAGATCGACTGCTTCCCAGCATTTCTTCTGTACCATAATCGCGCGAGCACGTATTGCCCACGCATGGTAATTATCGCCGTTTAATTTGGGTAATTTATAGTCGTCACCAGCCATATTTACACACTTGAAAAACGTAACAAAAGTCCTTACTGCTAAAATGCTTCACACTTCTTCAAAAACATTAGCGATGAACGTAATTCAGGACAACTTCCACGTTAGGCTTAGCTAGTGTGCAAAGGCGTCATAGCATGCGATTAATCTTCAAATATCATCAAAATGCTCACCAGAGCTATTCGTGCTGATAACGTGCCTTTTAGTGCCAAAATGGCAATTTTATTCCATAGCAACCCAGAAATTTTGATGATATTATCCTTCATATGACAATCCAATAGAAGAGATTGCGTGTGTTTTACATTAGATCAAACTTTGTGCATTTTATAATAAAATAATTTGTGTGTGTTTCTAATTAAAAGTTTTGGCACAGATGTCATATACGCCCCATAATGGCGCGATCTTTTTCTGACGCCAATGTCATGTACGCAACGGGAACTCAATTGGCGCCAAAGTGTCGTTATTTTTCTTGATATGGTAACCCGGATGTTGTTGTTTATGCTGTTAATGTTTTCGCCAAATTGGCGTAAAAAAATGGTACTTATGCAAAAAATGGTACCAATGGTCGCAACGGAAGTACTTCATTTCTGTAGAAAGTAAAGGAAAAATAGTTTTTTAAAATCGTAATTATATATTTTTGTGGCCATTTTCTCGTAACAACCAAAAGAAAATGTAATTAAAATACGTGCTATTTTGAAAAAAATATAAACGAATGATTTCTGTTAAAACAATGGAGCTATTATATACTATATTTAATTGTAAGTATCTATGAATTATTAGAAAGCCGGGGTTTTTTTTTCGATTATCTTGAATGACGGAATCTTTTTGCTGCATTTGTGCATTATTTCGCGATAGTGATGTGCTATGCATGTTAAAATATAGTTTTTGTTTTATGTTAATTCATATTTTGTCTCACGTGAACTTATGACATTATGCATTGATGAGTTGTTCATTAGTAACAGACAACTAAACTCGTTGTATCTGATAGAAAATGTAATAGCAAGTAATGTCTGTTCAGTTATTCCATATTGATGTTATTAAAATTCATTTCGTAAGTTTCTTTTCTAAATAATGCGTTCCTTTCTTTCTTATTAATGTGTACTTAATTTAATTATCAATCGACTCAAAGCTATCATACTCTGCATATAAGAATACTAATAATTTTTAATAGGTTATGGGCTTTTCAGCTCGCTTTGAATTGCGCTAGTTAGCTCAAGTCTGATTGATTAGAATTAGATATAGATAAGTTAGGTTTTGCTCATAGAAAGTGAAGTAAAACATTAGTTTATTTTAGTAGAGAAGATTATCATTAAAAGATTTTGAAATCGCATTAAAGTTTAAGAAGAAATGGATTTAACGAAGCAAGTTAAATTATTGACTGGTGCAGTAGACTGGCCAATATGGAAACGCAAGATTAGAGATTTACTTGATTATCACGAAGGAGCACTTGATGTTATAGATGGTAAGTTAAAGAAACCTGAACCATTAAGTAGCACTGCTGAAGATAGAGAAATCAAGGAACATAAAGTAAGTTCTGATTTGTATCGTAAAGCTAACAGTTACGTAAAATCCGTGATAGCAAGTACCGTAACTGATATAGTTTATCAAAAGATTATGGATAAAGAAACAGCATATGAAATGTGGGAAGCCTTAAAGCATCATTTTGAAGCAACGTCAAAAGATCAGTTATTTAAGATATGTACAGAATTTTTCGCATTTAACTGGGCGTTAGGCGATGATGTATCAACTCACATAGCTAAGTTAAGAACCATTTGGAGTGAATTAAATAACGGACTTAAAGATATTGGTGTAAATAAGTTACCTGATTTAATGTTAGTTTGTAAAGTATTGCAAATTTTACCGCGAAAATTTGAAACCTTTAAGTCTAGCTGGATGTTGTTGTCTAAAAACGAAGACAGAACATTTGATGAATTAACAGAGCAACTTTGTATGTTTGAGAGAAATTTCATCAAAGTTGAAAACGGCGATATTGCTGTTCAGGAAGCACTAGCAGCTTCAAGATTGGAAAAACAGAATAAAGATAAAAATTCCAAATTTATCAAGAAGTCATATAGAGCTGACATTTGTAACTACTGTAACCGTAAAGGTCACTGGGTAAGAAATTGTAGAAAATGGATTTCCGATGGAAAACCAGCCAAAAAGTCGCCAAGTAGCGATACTAAAGATATAAAGAAAACCGCCAGTGGTGCAGCGATGTCTATTTCTGTCGAAACGTATACTTCAGAAGCAGATTCAACAGCGTTTTGGATTGATAATGGAGCAACTCAACATATCACGAACTGTTCAGAGTACTTTACTGATTTCAAACAATTTCTTAGTCCTTGTAGCATTAAGGCTGCTGGAAAGGAAAGATTGGCTGCAATTGGAAAAGGAACTATTCGTTTCAAATCTTTTGCTGGTGGAAAATGTCAAGAAATTCAGCTGAAGGATGTCTGGTATGTACCCGAAGTCAACAAAAATTTATTTTCAGTGTTGGCTGCTCAAGACAGAAATCAAGACAGTGAATTTCGATCGACATCTACCGAATGTTGGTTAAAGATAAATAATCAAGTGGTACTGTATGGAACACGCAATGTATCTGGATCTTTGTTTAAGGCAATAATTGAGCCAATCATGCCAAATCAAATTTTAGAAATAAACAATACTGAGAAAAACAATTCTTTATTACAACTTTATCATGAAAGATGGGGTCATCAAGATAAATGTCACATCAAACAAAAGCTTGAAAAAGAGTTAGGAATCAAAGTTCAACTGGAAAATAAGTTATGTGAACCATGCATTTATGGAAAAGCACATCGCTTACCTTTTGGAAACAGAAAGAAAGCAACAGAACCAGGTGAACTTATTTCGGCTGATGTCTGTGGCCCGTTTCCTGAATCTTTTCAAAAGAAACGATATTTAGTTGTATTTAAAGATAGCTTCACAAAGTTTAGGTATGGTTACATGATAAGAGAGAAGTCAGAAGTCAATACTATGTTAAAACATATGCTTGCTCATGCCAAAACTATGGGATACAAAATTAAAGAATTTTTGAGCGATAATGGTGGAGAATTTGACAATAAAGAAATTGAAGCAATTCTGCGTGAAGAAGGAATTACAAAAAGACCTACCGCACCTTTTACACCACAACAGAATGGATCAAGTGAAAGAGAGAACAGAACAATTGTAGAAATGGCAAGAACATTCAAATATTCGAATCCTGAAATTAGTTTTCCGGATGCAATGTGGGCCGAACTAGTATCTTCTGCGATATATATCCTAAACAGAACGGGAAAATCTTCAGTAGAGGGAGTTAGTCCTTATGAATTGTGGATCAAGAAGAAACCTAGGGTAAAGCATTTACGTGTAATAGGTTCTACATGTTATGCTCATATTCCTGTACAAAAGCGAAGAAAAATGGAGAAGAAAGCTATCAAAGGTTATCTTGTAGGCTACGATTCTGATGAGCGTTACAGAATTTGGATTAAAGAAGAAAACAGGATGATTTTTTCTAGAGATGTCATTTTTCATGAAAAAGTGAATAAATGCGATAAATCAGTTCATTTACCCTTCAACGACAATAAACGAGAAAATACAAGCGATCTTTCTAATCAGGGAAAGTATGAAGATGAACAACTTAAAGAAGATGAAAAACAAGACGATCTAAGTGACAGCGATGTTGATAGTGATGAAGAAGTTAAACCATCACATGATATGCAATTGAGAGAACGTGACAAGATTCGAAAGCCTGCACGGTTTGATGATTATATAATGGAAGCTGAGTTATTAATTTATGAAAATGAAAATCCTGAAACATACATAGAAGCAATCAACAGCAAGGAAAGTTCTAATTGGAAGAAAGCTATGGAGAATGAAATAAAATCTTTAAAAGAAAATGAGACCTGGGAATTAGTTAATTTACCAGAAGGTGCCAAAGCTATACCATGCAAGTGGGTTTATAGAATCAAAACAAATCCAGATGGCAGTATTAACAAGTATAAAGCCAGGCTTGTTATAAAAGGTTATAATCAACGTCAAGGCATTGATTATATTGAAACTTTTAGTCCAGTAGCAAAATTAGAAACAGTACGAGCCGTATTGAGTATAGCAGCAGAAGAAAAAATGTATTTATCACAATTTGATGTATCTACAGCATTTTTGTATGGAGAATTAGAAGAAACAATCTACATGCAACAACCAGAAGGATATGAGGATGGCACAAAGAGAGTATGCAAGCTCAAGCGAAGTTTGTATGGTTTAAAACAAGCTCCACGTTGTTGGAATAAGTGTTTTGGTCAATTTTTATTAAAACTTGATTTCAAAGTGAGTGATGCCGATCCATGTCTATACATTCGAGAGAAGAATGGCAAAAAGTTAATTATAGCATTGTACGTAGATGATGGATTAATTGCTGCAAATGATCAACAAGAGTGCGAAATCTTCATTGAAAAGTTAAAAGCCAGATTCAAGATAGTTACTGGAAAAGCTACTTGTTTTCTAGGGCTTCAAATTGAATATCAGAAAAACGGAGATATTACTATTAGTCAAAAAGGATATGCCAAGAAAATTCTTAAGAGATTTGGATTTGAAAATTGTAAGCCAGTAGCAACACCGATGTTAAAGGAATCACGATCGCAAAATACTGAAGAATCTAAGAAAGTTATTTTTCCGTATAGACAAGCAGTTGGAGCTCTAATGTACCTAATGGTAGGAACGAGACCAGATCTAGCTTACAGCGTAGGAGTTTTATCAAGAACGCTAGAAAACCCATCTGCTGAAGATGTAGTGAGAGTAAAGAGAGTTTTTCGCTACATATCAAAAACAAGAAATTTTCGTATTACTTATCGCGCAACAAATTCAAATAGAGTATTAAAGTGTTACAGTGATGCAGATTTTGGAGGATGCATAAAAACTGGAAGATCAACATCTGGGTCAGTGATAATATATGCTGGAGGTGCAATCTCGTGGCGCAGTCAAAGACAAACCATCGTGGCTACTTCAACAACAGAGGCTGAAGTTATAGCAGCATCTGAAACAACTAAAGAAATTATTTGGCTCAGAAGATTGTATGAAGGAATAGTGAAACTAAAAGAAATACCTATTCTTCAAGTAGACAATAGTGCAGCTGTAAAACTTGCCCATAATCCAGAATATCACAGGAGAACAAAACATATAGAAATAAAGCATTTCTTCGTTCGTGAGAAGGTGTTAGAAGGCAAGTTAGTTGTAGAACAAATTTCTACTGAGAAACAGATTGCAGATATTATGACCAAGCCGTTAGCCAAAACTCGATTACTGATATTGTGTGATCAAATGGGATTATCAGGCTAAAGACTAAATATGTAATTAACAAGGGAAAGTGTTAAAATATAGTTTTTGTTTTATGTTAATTCATATTTTGTCTCACGTGAACTTATGACATTATGCATTGATGAGTTGTTCATTAGTAACAGACAACTAAACTCGTTGTATCTGATAGAAAATGTAATAGCAAGTAATGTCTGTTCAGTTATTCCATATTGATGTTATTAAAATTCATTTCGTAAGTTTCTTTTCTAAATAATGCGTTCCTTTCTTTCTTATTAATGTGTACTTAATTTAATTATCAATCGACTCAAAGCTATCATACTCTGCATATAAGAATACTAATAATTTTTAATAATGCATGCTTTACTGTAGATGTTTAAGAGTAGATCGTAAAAGGGGAATTCTTAAGCGGATGCGAATGACGTCATTTTACATAAAATAAAACGTGTGCTTTAAGTCTTAAAATTGAAATTTGTTTTGTACTGCAGTAGAGTCCCGCTTAACCGAGTTATTTTCTTCTGATGGACTGGTGGCTTCTATTATTATGAAACAGCCATTATAAATGAAGTGTTAGGTGAAGATGAAAGAGCAGCCGTAAAAAAAATTATGGCCATTCCCCTCCTCCCCCCCCCCCCATTCTGACCAGAAAATCAGAGTTCTAACTTTTTACGGCTGCTCTTTCATCTTCACCTAACACTTCATTTATAATGGCTGTTTCATAATAATAGAAGCCATCAGTCCGTCAGAAGAAAATGCAGTAATGGAAATGCCGGGGGCGACACTAAATTCTGAAAAAGCAGAATTCCTGTTCTCTAGTTTTTTTTCTTTTCTTTTCCTTTTTTTTTTATTAAATAATGAAATGCATGTATCTTAAACGTTTGTATTTTAAATTAAAGTTATGCATTTTATGTAAAATAAGTGAAAGGATTAAAGTTTAAGTAAAATTAAGGCAATACGAATGCATGAGAAGGAAACAATAATAGGCGATTTATCACCTGCGCCCGCTAGCATAAAATTAACAAGTTCATGATTTCTCTATCAGAATCTTCTTACTTGGCGAAGGATTCAGATAGTTAATTAAATTATGAATAAAAGTAACATGATGTAATGCTTAGCATACATTTAACGGGGATCAAACTGCTAGACAGAGGCGAAAATAATCTATTAAATTCGAAATTGAAAAGAATAGAAAAGAAAAGAAAAGAATTTAATAAAATTGAAATTTCTGTGATACCGTTCAGAATAGAAACCGACAATTTGGCACATAGTGGTTATTTTAAATACTCGATAAGAATAATTTCTAAAAAAGGTAGAAATTAAAAGTTCAAAACGACATAAAAGCGTTCTATGAACGTTCTAAATTATGATTTATTTGCAATTGTTAGTCTGCAACAATTGCTGAATATGCAAATTGTTAGAAACATGAAATTTGACGTGCTTTTTACTTATAAGGCGTAAATGATCTCACAGAAAAGTTCCTAAAATATTCGAAATTTGAATGGATGCAGGCGTAAAAAAAAATGTTCTAAAATTGCGATTTCTGTAATATCATTCGGGATAGTGGTCTGAATTTCGGCATGGCGATTTGTTTAAACATGTAAATGCACGCTAAGAACTGTTAGTAAAAAATCGAAATCTTAAGAGGTGAACCGAGCGGAAAACGTTTTAAAAACGGTTTGCATTATGATTTTAATGAGATTGTTTGGGCTAGAAACATAAAATTTGACACAGATGTCATTTTCTAAGCCGTAAATGCTTTGCGTTTCCTAATACATTAGAAATTTATAAGTGTACAAGAGCAAAAAAATTCTTGTATTTTTGAATCTGTGATACTGTTCGGGATAGAATCCTTGAGCCTGGCATGGTGGTCACTTACAAGACGTAAATGCTCATTAAAAACTGTTTCAAAATAAATCGAATTTTAAAAGGTTGAAATGAGTGGAAAGCTTTTTAAAAACTTTCTAAATTTTGGTTTGAATGGAATTGCTAGAGCGTGAACTTGAAATTTAACATGATTACAGCTACTAAAACGAAAATGCTCGTCCTAAGC
Source organism: Maratus speciosus (assembly GCA_963932465.1). Lineage (NCBI taxonomy): Eukaryota > Metazoa > Arthropoda > Arachnida > Araneae > Salticidae > Maratus > Maratus speciosus. Next base: position 531,816,995 of record OZ010792.1, read on the forward strand.
AATTTCTAAAAAATTCGAAATTTAAGAGGTTGCAAGAGCAAAAGTCATTCATAAATTAAGATTTCTATGAAACTGTTGAGGGGAGAAACTTCAAATTTGATATGGTGATTACTTTTAAGATGTAAGTGCTCGCTAAATGCTATTTCTAAAAAAAAATCGAAATTTAAAAGGGTGAAACGAGTAAAAAAGCTTTCTAAAAATGTTCTAAATTATGATTTATTTGGAATTCTTAGCCTTAAGGAAATCGAAATTTGACATAGTTGTAACGTTTAAGACGTAAATATTCACCATGAACAGTTCCTAAAAAAATCGAAATTTTTAACGGCGCAGGAGCAAAAAAGTTCTAAAATTGGGTTTATCTTGATATCCTTAAAGATTGAAACCTGAATTTTGGCAAGCTGTTAATTTTAAGATCTAAGTGCTCGTTAACCCTCTCGATCCGCAGCCTGAGCTATGCTCGGGCATGCATTTTCCCGTCAAATTAATACTATTTGGTTATTCCCACTAGTTATCTTTTAAAGAAAACTTTGTCTGATTTAATCAGAACATTTTCCCCGATTACGATAGTCAAAAATTTCTGCTTTAAAGAGCCAGTGATAAACGATTAAAAATTTTGTAAAAGACGCTCATCGCGAAGAATTACTTACACAGCGAGAGTGTTAAGAACTGTTTCGAAAAAGGAAGTCTATCTTTAAAGAGATTAAACAAGCAGAAAACGTTTTAAATAACGATTTAAATAGAAATGTCAAAGCACGACCTTGAAATTTAACATGGTTGTAACTTTTGAAACATTAATGCTCTCAGAAATAATTTCCTAATAAGTTCAAAGTTTAAAAGGGTTCAAAAACAAAAAAAAAGTTCTAAAATTCCAATTTTTGTGATACCGTTCGGGGTAGAAGCCTGAATTTGGCATACTAATTATCTAAAATATGTATAGGTTCATTAAGAATCGTTTCTAAAAATATCTGCACTGTTTTGTATGTCGTCCTTCATTCTCGGATTAGCCGTAGATATTTGAAAAGGTAAAACAATTTTGCAAAAAATAAAATAAAAAGTTATCTTTAAACAAATACCTGACTAACTATCTAACAATAAACAAATATCTAACTAAAAGACCAACTATTATGTCTATATGTTATTTCGACTCTATCATTTTTTTTACAAAATTTTCATTCTTCATAAAAATTAAAATACCATATAAATTGAAGAAGATTGATACTTTGAGAATAGAAGTTAGCTTTCATTGCTTTTAAATCCTTAATTACTCTAAGAAATGAATGATATGTAAACAAAATGTACACACATTGGGTTTCCTTTCTACTTACAAATGTTCTAATAAAACTCATTTTAATTTAAGTGAATAGATTATTTAAATTATATATAATTTGTTTAAAAAAAAAAGAAATGATATCTACTAAAAAACAACTTTTCAAAAGTAAAAAAAAAAAAAAGGCCAAGCTAAAAAAAAAAAAAAAAAAAAAAAAAAAAGAAGGTGAAACTTGTGGCTAAAAAATGGTGTGATATCATATTTCCAAGCTTATATTATGGTACTTTTTTAACATTTTCCACTAAAACATTTACCATTTGTAAGTCGAGTGACTTCGTATATGTTGATAGAAATCCTCTTCTCCTGTACTAAATACATCATAACGTGTTTCTGAAAATTCAAATGTTTTAAAATTATGCATCATGGGCTTGACGGCCATCTTTCCATATTTTACACATATTTCTAAGCACCCAAGTTTGTAAAGGGTAATAAGTTTGCATTAATAACAATTTAGAACTTCTGATTTTAACTACGGACAAATAAATTTAAAAAGATTTTTATTTTGAGAAAAAAAGTTCATTGTTACTGCTGTTAAAGGCTTAATTACTCTAAAAAAGTAATCATAAAAGGAATAGCGAAGATATGTCACCATTACCTTAACACACAAATTTCTAAGCACACAACTCCGTGAAGGAAAGGCATAAAATGTGTGCTGTGGTAACAATGTCGAACTTAGGTTTTCAACTGCAAACATCCGATGAATTGAAAAAGACTAATATTTTGAGAAAAGAAATATATTTTTATTGCCTTTAAATGATTAATTACTTTATGAAATAAATCACTAGATGAATCCTTTAGATAAGTCACTATTATTTTAAGACACAAAGTTCTTCGAATACAAGTCCGTAACGGAAAAGCTTAAAATGTCTGCTTAAGTAACAATTTTGAATTTCGGATTTTAACTATGAATTAGGGTACATAGAAATTTGTGTCAAATATGGAAAGATGGCCGCCAAGCCCATGATGCATAATTTGAAAACATTTGAATTTTCAGAAACACGTTATGATGTATTTAGCACAGGAGAAGAGGATTTCTATCAACATATACGAAGTCACTCGACTTACAAATGGTAAATGTTTTAGTGGAAAATGTTAAAAAAGTACCATAATATAGGCTTGGAAATATGATATCACACCATTTTTTAGCCACAAATTTCATCTTTTTTTTTTTTTTTTTTTTTTTTTTTTTTTTTTTTTTTTTTTTAAGCTTGGCTTTTTTTTTTTTTTTTACTTTTGAAAAGTTGTTTTTTAGTAGATTTCAGTTTATAGAAATATTCTACTTAATCATAGTCTTCGTATCAAACGTTTATGTTCCTCCCAATTCTTACAGCCTAATATTTGTAATTAAAGCAATTAGCATTGTCTTATAATTATCCCGTCTCTTTTATATCTGCATGGATCAAATCTTAATATTCATTTTTTCTACTTTTTACCAATATGGGCATATAATATGTAAAAAAAATTATAAAAGCGAAAACACTATTATGGAGGGTGGGATGTGGATTACTGAAAAAATTATAAAAACATACACAAAAATTTATTAAAAATATGTATGTGTGTGTATGTTTTACATACATTATACTATCTTATCAAAAAAAATAAAAATACCATTATGGAGGGTTGAGGCAGGGAATACTAAAAAAAAGTTTAAAAACCTTATATGCATATATCGCTCACCTGCAAGAAAAGTGACACATCTCGACAAAAGTAAATTTCATAGGAGAGCTAAAATAAAATTTGCATGTTTTTACTGTAACATGAAATTATAGCAGTTAACTCTGCATGCAGGAATAAAAAAGTGCATAAAATCGTAAAACCCTTAAGAATGAAGGCGTAGGACTCTTCTTTGGTCGTAAATGAACATATAGCGCAATAAAGTGATTTTCCGTATAACTACGCTTATGAAACTTATTGTGTAGCAATACACACCTATGACAAACCTTTTAGCGGAATAAAACGAGAAATGAATTTTTGCGAGATGTGGTGTCACTTTTTTTGCGGGTGAGCGATATGTGTGCGAGCAAGTATATGTGCATGTATATTTTCTTATGTATTGTATGGATATATATTTAAAAAAAAAAAAAAACCAGGAGTATCATGCATTTTGCATCATAAATTTTTCATTAATCTTTCACATATTAGCACATAATACAAGGCTATATTTTACTATCGCAAAATAATCTTCATTATTTTTTAAATGTTATTTATGTACTCATTTTTTATTTTATAATATTTGTTTTAAAACGATTAATTTAATCAATGCCATTTTATTTATTTATTTATTATCTTTATATCTACTCATTACTTATTAAGTTTATTCCTATTTTTTCATTCTACTTTAAATAAATGTTAAGTCATTTCTTGATTTCTTCAATTGATTTCACTTTTTTATGGGTATATATAGCAGCACCAAACATTTTTATTAAAAATCTAGTTACAATATAGTTTCCCTTTTTCACACCAGATGGAAGTATTGTTTTGGTTTACAGTGACTAATTGCTCTGGCCACATGATTTAATAGTCTTAAATCTGATTGCATCCTCACATGTTACAATATTGTGGGTCAACTTTCTTAAGTTTTGGATTCTTGTCTACAACTGAGGTATTGTACTCTAATCATTTTTCAATTTTTAATATCTTGTGTGAGGGTTATCTTTCTTTAGATATCTCGATTTTTTATCATTTATTTTGTTTTATGATGGGCTATTAGGAGCTAAATTTTGTCATTTTAGGCTTAATGCCCTAAAATTGGATGAAATAACGCATCTTCACTATGAATTAAACCTGCAAGCTCCTCTGATGATTCGGTGGGTTATTCATAGTTTCTTATTTTACATACTGGTTTCCTATGTCCATATCTTGTTCGTCTTTAGAATTTTACCAATTTGTTCATATATTTGTGATTTCATCTTTATTATAAATAAATAAATAAATAAATAAATATATATATATATATATATATATATATATATATATATATATATATATATATGTGTGTGTGTATATATATAACCATTATATAAAATATTACAATTCATCATCTTTTTTTATTATATATATATATATAGATAGATAGATAGATAGATCGATAAAGTTTTGAACTGGGGGTGGTTTTGGGTGCTAGGGGATCGGCGTAAATCTGCAAAAAATTTTCAGAAATTCCAAAATAGGGAGATTGCAATAGATAGTATTTCTTACGAAATCTACCTAGTACAGAAAATTATGAAATGTTAAAAATTAACTTTTCTAGAATAAATAATACTTTTCTGTGATAAATACAGAAAATTGCAAAATATTAAAAATTAACTTTTCTAGACTTAGCTACCGCAAAGTTAATTATTAAATCAGTATAATCTAAAGAAGATGCTACGGTATTTTCAATGGAAATTATTGAAGTCTTTCTTCTGACATAATTGATCTTAACTATGATTTAATTAGCTTAAGTTTGCTAAATGATCGTTCACATCATACAACAGATACAGGTAAAGTAAAAAAAAAATATGTATAAAGCTGCCGCAATAGAGTTATTCCCTAGTAAACCTTTTGATGTATAATCAAGTATCTCACTATCTTTTAGGGTTCTTTTTAGTAAAATTATGATATCTTTCAAGTCTGAATAATTCTGCACTGTTTTTATATCACACGGATATTTTTCTACGGACATATTTCACTCCTCATGTAATTTAAAAGATTTTTTAAATCATCATATCCTTCTGAAGATCACACAATCTTGCATTTGGCAGTTAACAAGTACAAGGTCAAGAGAATAATTTTGATTTTTAGTATTTCCATACAGCCATTTGTACTGGTCGCACTAGGAAGACTGAAAAGTCCCACTGCGTTGTTTTTTGCAAGCTTTAACCCGTAAGCACACGCGCTGGGATAAATCTCACCCCAATCACATTTTTTCTTTAAAAAAAGGATAATTTTTTTGAGGACGCTTCTGACCTGCCTTGTACCTTTCAAGGTCAAGCTCGAGAAGGGGTGGGTGAAGCAATGTCTTTTCTTTGTTCGCTAGGAGGGAAGAAATATACCTCTTGGGATTAAATAATCCCGTGCGTGGGCAAACGTTTAATTTCGAAACCTTAATTTATTACGGGATATAATACACACTAAAATAATTTTAATGAAGAACCAACATAAAAGCTACATGTAAGTAGAAGGAAAATGGGGGTTCTATGCCACCAGGCGTCATGCGTTGAGGTAGAGGTGGGGGGCGTGGCCAAAGATGATTGACAGGTGGGCGGAGTCGAATGATTGACAGGTGGGCGGAGTCGAATGATTGACATGTGAGGGGAGATATGAAAGTGATAGACAGGTGGGCGGAGTCGAGACAGACTGGCGCCCGCGCGTCATGCTATAGTAGAGGGGTTAAAACAAAGAAGCGATAATGAAAAGTGTACTGTAAGAGAGGGGTTAGAACAAAGGATAATGTTAATGAATCAATTAAAGTATAATGAATTAATAAAAGTCTACTGTAAGAGAGGGATTAGAACAAAGGAAAATGTTAATGAGGATGATTAATGAAGGAAAGTCTGTTGTAAGAGGAAGGTAGAACAAAGAAAAGATAATGATGAGGTGATTAGAAAAGATCGCATGCAATTAAAAAATACTTACCACGGAGCGGTGTCGAGACACGTCCTACCTGTATGACATCCACCCGGCTAATGAACGAAGAAGCGTGCAACAACCGGTTTCATCAAGATAAGGAGCTTGCTTCTGATTGGACGAGAGACGAACCTAAGGGGCAGCACCATCGATTCCGGCGACACCAGCGCCCTCTCTTGAGAGGATGATTCACTTACCTGCGATGTCGTCATCCTATTTGAATAGATTAAAAGAAGTGTTTTCTAAGAGTTGAATCATTCTTCATTATGCCTTTGAGCGAGGAAGTCCTTAGTGTCGTCTGTTTGTATAGTATAGTGTGTGTTATTTTTTCTTTAATTTATATTTTAACTGGAAGTGATAAGTTTGCATTTGATTTTATTTTAAAATTAAATGATACAGGAAATTTATCTTTTTCTACCTAAGCATGTTTTCTAAGACTTCACATTCTTGTTGTCATGGAGGAATCATACAAGAACCCAGCTGCAGTAGGAAGTTTTGGCGGTGTCGATGCACTGTATCGTGCTGTTCGAGGCAAAGTATCCAAGAAAACCATCCAAAAATGGTTAAGTGGAGTCGACTCGTACACGCTTCACAAACCGGTTCGAAGAAAAATTCCAACGAATCGCGTGATTGTGTATTCGATGGATCAACAGTGGCAAACGGATTTGGTAGATCTTAGCAGTTTGCAAAAACATAATCAAGGTTTTCGATATATTTTAACCTACATAGATATTTTATCAAAGTATGCATGAGCGATTCCACTGAAAACGAAACGAGGAGTGGAAATTGTGAAAGCCTTCGAAACTATATTTTCAACGCGAAAACCCAAGTCTTTGCAATCGGATGCTGGAAGAGAGTATAAGAACAAACACTTTCAAAGATATTTAAAGCAACAAGGAGTTCGATTTTTCACGACGAATAACAATACGAAAGCTTCAGTGGTCGAACGTTTTAACAGAACTTTAAAAACCAAAATGTGGAAATATTTCACTCATAATCATACTTATAAGTATATTGATGTGTTGGACTCCCTCATGCAGAGTTATAACCACACACACCATTCGAGTATCAAGAGAGCTCCTGCTGACGTCACACCTGAGAACGAAAGCGATGTTTGGATGACTCTTTTTGGAGATTTACAAGATGTGAAAAGAAAACCCTGCGTGTTTCGAACAGGTGAAATCGTTCGCGTGTCGAAACAGAAATTAACCTTTGAAAAGGGATATGAAACCAATTGGACTGAAGAATTGTTTATGGTGACTGAATGTGTTTCAAGAGATCCTCCCGTGTATCGAATTAAGGATTTGATGGACGAACCCATCCAAGGCACGTTTTATGCTCAAGAATTGCAAAGAGTACAACCGAAAGGAAACTTTGCTATTGAAAAGGTTTTAGAAAAACGAACACGAAAAGGTCATGTGGAATACAAAGTAAAATTTAAAGGATATCCTGTAAAATTTAATCAATGGATTCCTTCCTCAGATTTATTTTCACTATAAAACCTTTGTTTTCGTCTTTGAATCCTCATTTAGAAACATGTCGTTCTACGTGACGTTACCTTCTGACAGTTCATTGAATTATTTCCCAGAGAATAAAATTTCTCACTTTGTTACAAGACTGCCTTCTGCTTTAGATTTGAAAGGCGAGTGGGAAGTGGGTTTAACAGAACTCATTTATCCCCACATGTGGAATAATATAACGGAATATACTAATGGATATGAATATGTTTTAGGAGAGAATATCGAATGGACGAATGGAAGACCTAGACATGAAGCAGAATTTGAAATAGGAGCATTTGAAGTGAAAAAAGTTAGAATTCCACCGGGGTTTTACGAATCTCCTAACGATATTATTAAAGTAATCAACTATCAAAAATTCCATGATAAAATTTCGCTTAATTATAATAAAAATTCTAAAAAAGTACGAGTGACTTTAAAAAAAAATGCACAAATCAACTTTGATTCAGGATTAGCAGAAAGTTTAGGATTTCCACCTGGTAATGTAGGAGAACCTTTTGCAGGTCATTCAATGTCTTTTGATAGTCCCTTCATAGCCGATCCTCATGCGGATTTTAAATTAATGTACATTTACAATGATCTTGTCGAACCTCAAATTGTAGGGGATACCGTTGCCCCGTTACTTCGAGTGATCCCCGTGAAAGGACAAGACGGTGAAATGATTCACGAAACGTTTGACAGACCGCATTACATTCCCATCACTCGAAAGAATTTTCAGACAATTGAAACAGTTATAAGGACGCACACAGGTCGATTAATGTCATTCGAGCGTGGGAAGTTGATCGTGAAACTTCATTTCCGTCAAAAGTATCTCTCATAATGATTGTACCTTATCAGTGTTGTGTAAAATCTTTTGAAGATTATTACACTCAACAATCCGGTAACGGTTTAAATTACTATCATGGAACTACACTGCAGAAAGGATATGGATTCGGTGGACTGTTTCGTTCTTTGTTTCGAGCCGCGGTTCCTCTTTTCAAATCAGGAGCCAAAGCGGTCGGTAAGCAATTGTTATCGACAGGAGTAAATGTTTTAAACGATGTGACACGCGGTGAAAATGTCAAAGTGGCTGCTAAACGCAGGTTGAAAGAAGCAGGCCAAACTTTAACAGATAAAGCCGCCACCAAGATGAAGACCATGATCGGTTCTGGACGACGCAATAAAAAGCGGAAGAAATCAAGCAAAGTCATCATTCGACGTAAAGCCAGGAAAGTGGAAGCACGTGATATTTTTGCTTAAAGATGTCTGGACTTATTCATAAAGATTCTATTGCCTGTGCTAAATCAGAACTGGATTTATTTTTAATTCCACCTACTCAAACAGCTATTGAAAAGGGATATTTTGTTGAATATCATCCCCTTGCGAATATTCATGACGGAGTACCTGTGGAGTTTAATGTTCCCGGAAATGGAGAAGATTACATCGATTTATCCTCATCCTATCTTTATGCTAAAGTGAAAATTACTCGATCCGACGGTACAGCTTTAACCGACGTGGATCATGTAGCTCCAGTTAATTTATTTTTACAAGCCTTGTTTTCACAAATTGATGTCAGCTTGAATGAGAGAGCGATCTCTTCTTCCAACAACACCTATCCCTATCGTGCTTATATCGAAACATTACTGAATTATGGAGAAGATGCCAAGAAAAGTTTACTGGGATGTGAGTGTTTTTTCAAAGATGAGAAATTGGATACTGTGGACCCTACCACCGGTGAAAACCCCGGATTGAAAAAGCGTTACGAACTAACTAAAAATAGCAATTCATTGGATATGATTGGACCTTTACATTGTGACATTTTTCAACAAAACAGATTGTTATTAAACATGGTGGATTTGAAAATTAAACTGATTCGCAGCAAACCCAACTTTTGTTTGATGGCTGTAAAACCTTCAGAATCTACCACACCCGAACTCAATTACAAAGTGATTTTAGAACAAGCTTCTCTGTTTGTACGGAAAGTAAAAGTATCTACAGGGGTCTTGCTGGGGCATGCAAAAGCCTTAGAAAAAAGCTCTGCTAAATATCCCATCGATCGTGTGTTGTGCAAGACTTATTCAATATCCAGCGGAAGTCGATCTTTTATGCAAGATAATGTGTTTTCGGGAACCATGCCGAAACGTGTTGTTATTGGATTGTTAGAAAATGCATCTATAAACGGACAATATAATTTGAACCCCTTCCACTTTCATCATCACAAAGTCAACTTTTTAAGTGTTTACATAGATGGTCAACCGGTTCCGAGTAAACCTCTCGAACTGAATTTCGAAGAAAACAGCTATATAACAGCTTATCATCGTTTGTTCACGGGATTTAATCACGATGCTGGTATTTATCTAACACGAGAAGAATTCGCCAATGGACATACCTTGTATGCGTTCGACCTAACACCGGATCTCTGTGACGGACCTCATCTGAATTTACAACATCAAGGAAATTTACGAATCGAAGTTAAATTTGCTGAAGATTTGAAGACAACACTTTCTGTGTTGGTATATGCAGAATTTGAGAACATTATAGAAATTTCGAAATCACGGCATGTTTTATGTGATTTTCCCAACTGAATGAATTCTTTACAAATCGACAAGATTTTATCACGTGATTCCAAGACCCGAAATTCTTTTTTGGGTGTGTTTGCAAGTGATCAACTACCGAGAAGAATTCAACAGTATCCTGCTTGTTTCATATGCAATGTTGACAAGTCATCGGAACCTGGAAGTCATTGGGTCGCCTTCTACTTGCTTTCACCTGATGAAGCGGAATTCTTTGATTCTTATGGAAACTCACCTGCCTTTTTTCGAGGACCTGTATCAAACTATGCAACTTATTTTTCACAAGTGACATTTAATCCACACATCTTACAAAGTCCTGTCACGGCCGTTTGCGGTCAATATTGTATTTTTTATTTGTATTCTCGATGTCGAGAAAAAACTTTAAAAGATATTTTATCTCATTTTGTAACGAAAAATATCTCGAACGATCGTAAAGTGTTTAATTTTGTCATGAAACGATTTCACGTGTCTGTGAATTTTTTTCAATAAATAGATATTTAAACTAAACTTTTTTAGTCTCTGTGCTTATTCTGTGTTTGTCTTTCCTGAAGAACGTCATGAATCACGAGCTTGTTGATTTTCCACGTTTTCAACACCCGTTTACTGCCACCTGTGCAGGACCAACACAAGTTGGGAAGAGTTGCTTTTTAAAAGAGTTTCTTTATTACAGAAGGGAAATGATTCACCCTCCACCTCAGAAAGTGATTTGGTTTTATGGTATTTATCAAGATCTGTTTAATGAAATCCCCGAAGTCACCTTCGTAGAAGGGTTTCCTTCTAATTTTAAAGAATATTTAGGAACGAGATCTTTAATTATTCTCGACGATCTCATGACTGAGCTTGAAAATGATAAGCGACTCACCTATCTATTTTCAAGGGGATGTCATCACTTGAACATGAGTGTTATTTTTGTAACACAAAATTTATTTCATCAAGGGAAAGAAATGAGAGATGTCTCTCTCAACTCTCAATACTTGATTGTGTTTAAAAATCGACGTGATCAAAGTCAAATTATGCATTTGGCGCGACAATTATATCCTGGCAAAACAAAATTTTTTCGTGAAGTGTTTAATGATGCAACGAAAATACCTTTCTCATTCCTTCTCATTGATTTAAGGAACCAAACAGATGAAGGAATGCGATTGAGAACGCAGATTTTACCCAATCAAATTCAGTACGTCTACCAGTTGAAATAAATAAGCGAGTCATTTAGTTTTTTGTTTAGTTTGAAAAATGACTTTGACGTGTCAACAGCTGCGTGATTTGAAGCTCATCAAGACATGTCCTAAAGTATTACGTAAACAGTTGTTTAAAAAATTACCTCTTCGTTCTGTAAAAGCCATCTGCGAGTGTAGTTTAAATGTTTTAAAAGGAAACATTCCACTTTCATCTCAACAGAAAAAGTCTTTAAGGAAATACAAGTCGACCCTTCGAAAAATTGGTACTAAAAAGGGTACTCTATCACAAAAGAAAAGACTTATCGTTCAGAACGGTGGATTTTTAAATATTTTAATCCCTGCTGCCTTAACTGTTTTAACAAGTTTGATCCATGGAACACGCTAGAAAATTTGCTTTGGTGCCAGAGGAAACTCTCTCCAAACATGTCCTTTCGAAAAAGCAAATGAATGAGTTTGATACAGCAATGTCGAACATTTTAAACAGCAACTTGCCAGATCATGAAAAAGTTGTACAGTATTATGAACTTTTAAAAAGAAAAATGGATTTGCAAGAGTTTAACACACCTCAACCCTCGAAACAACCTGAAGAAGAAACTGAGAAACCTATTTTGAAGAAAACATCACCTGAACCCAAACCTGAAGAAGATGAATCATCCTCTAAACCTGAAGAAGATGTCTCGTTTATTATGTCTTCGGTACCTCGTTCAATGCAGAGGCAAGCTCACACGTTGTTGGACTTTTTAAAGAAAAACTCGAGAAAATTCGAATGGGATAAAAATTTTCAAGTGTCTTTTGAAGGAAAAAGTATTCCTGATTCGAATGTAGTTGATTTATTTCATCTGCTTTTTTCTGTGAACAAGAAAACTCCTATTAAAGCACAGAAGGAATTGTTACAGACTTTGAAAGAAATGCATGTACCCGAGAACTTAATTAAAAATAGACATTTGTCGAGAATGAATCAAGAAAAAAGAAAACCTGATGTTAAAACATCTAATACTTTTGTCAAAGAATCAAGAAAGAAAAGAAAATCTGATGTACTCGTTTGGGAAAATTATTAAATAAATAATTCATTAAACTTTAAACAAAGTCTCATTATTTGTCTTTTCAACATAAATACTATTAACAAAAAAAAACTTAACACTACTTACCACAGAGCATCGTCTTTACACGTCCGTTCCCATCCGCATCCACAGAACAAATGACACATGATTCAGCATAAAACCGGTTATGACGTCACACCCGAAGTCGACGCGAGCGCCCTCTACCCTCTCATACTTGTCTGTGATTGGTTAAGAGAATCACATGGCTTGTGAAAGGAGCAGATGTTAGAGGTGGGCGCCACTCTGTCTGCAATTCCTTCCATTCCCCCCCGTCCCCTGTCAATCATCTGGCGCCAGTCAGTCGCTGCATGTTTCGACATGCTCGCTTCTTGCAGATGGTGGCGCCACTCTGTCTGCATTCCTGACATTCCACCACGCCTCCTGTCAATCAACTGGCGCCAGGTTGTCTACAGGTATTGCCGTACGATGTCATCATCCTCGTTTGCGATGGGGGTAGGCAGCACAGTCGATGACGTCATACCTACAAGCTCGCTTCTGATTGGTTGATAGCGGTCACGTGATCTCTTATCAGTAACCTTCATCTACGGGTGTAGACCCCGCACACATCATTCGTGTCTTGGATTTCGTAGGTGAAGGTCGTCTGTTTCGTAGCTCCCGTTTACCGGACATTTGGCTTTAAGCTCTGCGGCATCTATCCCTACTATTTTCGGCATCCTGCTGAGTAAAATCACCGTCGAAATACTTATACGTTTCACCTAGTGCGTTTTATGTGCTCATAGTATTTTTGATTAATTGTGATACATGTTTATCACCTCCTTTTAAAAACAGTGTCTGCTAATTAGCTAATTTGCTTTGCGACATCATTTTATTGCTAACCAATAGAAACGATTAGAAGATCTTTGAAGAAAATGTCTTTTGAAAAGGAATCCTCTTTTAAAAATGTAAGTATGTTTTCATTATCTTTTTTTATTGTTTCGTTGAATTAAGTATGTTTCTAACCAAACGATGCGAAAGATTCATACCGTTTTCTAAACATTCTTTCAATGATAAAATATTCATTTATTACCACCTGTTTCAAATATTTTAATTGAACTAGAATCGAATAAAAAATTGTGTTTAAAACCCTATTGGAATACACAAGTATTCTTTGAAAAATTATAATTTTAAATGCTCAACACAAATTTTTGCACTAATAGAAAATATAATGTTGTACTATTTAAACTTTCACTATTTTCTGTAAGAGTTAAAACCTTTCACTATTTCTGTTTCAATCAAACCTTTGAAAAGAAAGTATTAAAATAGACTCATCGTATACGTATTGAGTTTAAAACCTATTTTGAATACACAAGTATTCTTTGAAAATTATAACTTTTAATGTTCAACACATATTTTTACACTAAAGAAAATATAATGTTGTACTATTTAAACCTTCACTATTTTCAGTATGGGTTAAAACCTTTCACTATTTCTGTTTCAATCAAACCTTTTAAAAGAAAGTATTAAAAAAGACTCAAAGTACGTATTGAGTTTAAATCCTATTTTGAATACACAAGTATTCTTTGAAAATTATAACTTTTAATGCTAAACACATATATTTTTGCATTAATAGAAAGTATAATGTTGAACTGATTAAACCTGTACTATTTTCTATATAGGTTAAACCTTTGAAACTATTCTTTAAAAGAAAGCATTAAAATAGTTAGTTTAAACTGTTTCATTTATTTAAAGAGTCTGTTAATAATAATGAAGCATGTTATTGTTTAAACATTCTTTTAATAATTAGATAAAATACAATTGTTAATAGATTATTTTGTTCAAACACCCTCTAATCTCTATTTCCCTTTTCTTTGCAATAATTTTAAACGTGAAAAGGAATTTGCACCTGTGAGAGGGAGATGGTTAGCTGCATTACACTAACAACGTTGTCTCCATCTTATCAACGCTCCCGATTTCCCGAATCTGCAAAACGCGATAAACATCTTCGATTTCACCAGTTCTAAAAAGGGTGATGTCGTGATATCTGTTTCACGACTCTAAGCAAGGCAGTGAAACCACTCCGTTGCAATATATATGATGAAATAAAGGTCTAGAACAGTGACGTTATTTTACTGAATTCTTGTTGGTCGAATTTTCGACTAATCATAGAGTCACTATATGATGTCACTTCTTAAACAAACAGTATAAATAAACAATTCTAAGGAAAAAAAACCTTACTCTGTTATATTTTTAAGTGTTGTTATTTATGAAAACTGTTACTCATCTGTAATGGATAATTTTCAAAAAGTAAGTTTTTTTAAACACTATATCTATATTTCAGGATATTACTAAATTTCAAATGTTGTTTTACCTATTTTTCAAGTTATCTTTGCTATTTTTTTCTTTTGTATTAAATTAAAGTAAATATATGTTTTTTTTCTTTTACAATCAATTATTTATTAGTTTATTAAAGTTGGAAAAATTAAAGCATGCTATTTTTCTTGTTATACGAACGTAGTTAAAAAAATATATTATATGTTTTCTTTTTCGAAAATGACTAGAGATTATTTTCCGTTTACTGTTAAAGTATTTGTAAGTGTAATACAATTATTGAAAGTAGTTTACAAATTTACATATACTATTTTCTTGTTATACGAATGTAGTTAAAAAATATATTGGATGTTTGCGTTTACTAAGAAATGAATAGATGCTATTTTCTGTATGTTATAAATTTAATAACGCGTAAAGATTTTTTTTTTTTTTTTTACACGAAATTTTTATTTTAGTATTCAAAATTTTTCTTATACAATAATTATTGAAAGTAGTTAAAATGAATTGGATGATTTCTTTTTTACGAAAAAAATTATTTTCCGTTCACTGTTAAAGTATTTGTAAGTGTACTATAGAAAAAATGTTATTGCTTTTTCACTGTTAAATTAATTGTGTAGACTAGTTAAAAAATTTTAATTGAAAATGTATTTCATGTTTTCTTTTTCGAAAAATGAATAGATGTTATTTTTGTTCACTGTTAGAGTATTTATAAGTGTAATACAATTACTGAAACTAGTTTACAAATTTACGCATGCTATTTTCTTGTTATACGAATGTAGTTAAAATATATCGGATGTTTGCGTTTACTAAGAAATCAATAGATGTTATTTTCTGTATGTTATAAATTAAATAACGCGTAAAGATTTTTTTTTTTTTTTTTTTTTTTTTTTTTTACACGGAAATTTTATTTTAGTATTCAAATTTTTTCTTATACAATAATTATTTATTAATGTAATGATGTTAACAAATTTACGTATGCTATTTTTTCTTGTTATACGAAAGTAGTTAAAATATAACGAATGTTTTTTTTTTGTTTTCGAAGAAATGTTATTTTTTTCTTTTCGTTACTAAACTAATTTATAAGTGTAGTCTAAAAAAAAAATGTTATTAAATTTTTTTTACTAAGAAATGAATAGATGTTATTTTTCTTTTCGTTACTAAACTAATTTGTAAGTGTAGTCTAAAAAAAAAAAAAAAAAAAAAAAAAATGTTATTAATTTTTTTTTTTTACTAAGAAATGAATAGATGTTATTTTTTTCTTTTCGTTACTAAACTAATTTGTAAGTGTAGTCTAAAAAAATGTTATTAATTTTTTTTCTTTTCGTTACTAAACTAATTTGTAAGTGTAGTCTAAAGAAAAAATGTTATTAAATTTTTTTTACTAAGAAATGAATAGATGTTATTTTTCTTTTCGTTACTAAACTAATTTGTAAGTGTAGTCTAAAAAAAAAAAATGTTATTAAATTTCTTTTTTTTACTAAGAAATGAATAGATGTTATTTTTTTTTCTTTTCGTTACTAAACTAATTTGTAAGTGTAGTCTAAAAAATGTTATTAATTTTTTTCTTTTCTATACTAAACTAATTTGTAAGTGTAGTCTAAAAAATGTTATTTCTTTTTTTCACTGTTAAATGAATTATAGACTATTCAAAAATTTTAATCGAAAATGCATGTTATTGAAAACATATAGTTTGTGAGATTTTTCTAAAAAGATTAAACACTTATTAAAAGTATTCGATTACATGTTTAACAGTTTTTAAAACAATACACTAAGAATTAATCCTATGTTTGATAGCAAATATTTTTTCTTTTTTAGTTTGTGGAAGATCTCGGTTTAACAACGAATGTGTGGGAGCGCATGACTGCAATTGATGAATTAACAGATCCAGAACCTTCTCAGCAAAGTTCTTCTAGGATGCAAGATCCTAGCAGCGAAGTTGATTCTTCATCAGTAAAGGTAAACTTTGAAACATTCTTTATTATTTTGGGGGTTGTTTATTTAAATAAATAAGAACTAATGTTAGTTAAACTTTTCAAAAATGATACATTATTCGAAATTAGGTTGTGAAGTATAATACTAGTTTAGGTGTAAAGTGTATAATGAAAAAAAAAAAAAACTCTTTTTTTCTCGTTAAAGTAAACTTTTTATCCCTTTCGTAAAACTTTTAATGTAGACAGACATAGTTTTCTAAGTCTATTACAAGTTGCGTGTTTTTGAAACAGAATTTTTTCTGTTTTTAGGATTCTTTATCATGCGAAACCTGCGGTAAAAGTTTCAGCCGAAAAGATGCTCTAAAACGACATCAGAAGATTTGTGGAAACACAGATTCAAAAACTTTTACTTGCACTCATTGCTCGAAAGTCTTTAGCCGCCAAGAAAATTTAATTAGACATTTGAAAACACACGAGAAGAATCCTGACGAAAATTCATCTACTCCTACTAGTTTAAGCTGCTCTGTTTGCTCTAAAACCTTCACAAGAAAATATGATATGAAGAGGCATATAATTTCGCATAACGAAGAAAAGAAATCTTTCAAGTGTCCCTTATGCGCTATCGAGTTCACAAGAGCAGATAATCTAACAGTACATTTGAGAGGTCATGAAAGTTTAAATTACCCCTGTACCACCTGTCAGGAAAAATTTAATTCGAAAGCGAATTTGAAACGACACATGCAATCCCAACACATCAGCCTATCCCACGAAAATAGAAAAAGGAAAGTTAGTACGAAAAATTCATCTTCCAAAAAGCAAAAGACCTATACCGAAGCTTTGAATGTCTTTTCTTCAACATTTTTAACACCTGATGAAGATGAGAAATTTGACGTGGACGTTTTGGTGGAAAAACGTGGAGCAGACCTTCGTCAAATCATTGAAGAAAAACTGGATACACATCGAGGCGTCAAATGGCATATCCTAGCAAAATGTCTGTTCGAAAGGAAGACTCCAGAAGACGAACTTCAAGCTATTTCCACCTACTTTAGAAGTTCGAATTTTACTGAATTAACTACCGATACAATAAATGAGCATATTTATGAAGCATTTGAGAAAATTAAAAAATTAATAGATGAATTTGTAAATTTGGGATCAGGTTGGATTTTCCAACGGATCCAACATATAGAAATTAAAATAGCAGATTATCATCCTCTAGCACCCAGCAGCCATATTAAATCCCCAGAATTTATACAAAAGAAACGTGCCGTTTTAAATATAGAAAATAACAACGATTCTAAATGTTTGGTGTGGTGTTTGATCGCACATCAATTAAAGTTGAATTTTTCAGAACATCCAAAACGATTATCGCATTACACACCTTTTGAACATACTATTAAGTTAGGGAAGATACCCTACCCAGTCCCTGTGAAAAGCATTCCGAAAGTTGAAAATTTGAACAATTTGAGAATCAACGTATTTGCATTGGATGACCAAGAAGTGTATCCTTTATATGTATCACCCAAAGAAGATCCTGATGTCATTAACCTTTTAGTCTTAGAAAAGGATGAGCAGTTTCACTACACGCTGATTAGAAGCTTTTCAAGATTATTAGGTGATGTGACAAAACATCGAGCTGCTGCCTATTACTGTTACCGATGTTTACATCGATTTTGCAGACAAGATTTACTAACATCTCACACCGAATTTTGCAAGCAGCATACTGCTCAAAGGATCAACTTACCAGAAGATGGCAAACATATTCTATCTTTTACGGGGACTCATCTGCAACATCCAATCCCCTACATTGTGTATGCAGACTTTGAAAGTATTTTAAAACCTTTAACTCCAGCTTCTCAAACTTCACATTGTGAAAAAATTTCAAAACATGAAGCATGTAGTTTTGCTTTTGTTATTATTGATGCTGACGGAAAACCTTTCAAGGACAGATTCACATTGTATAGAGGAGAAAATGCTGCAGAAGAGTTTCTGAAGAAGCTAATAACAGAGACAGAAGACATTCGAGAAGAACTGAAGAGTGTTAAGCCAATGCAACTTTCCCCACAACAAGAAATAGATTTTCAAACGGCTACCCACTGCCATATTTGCAAAAGGGAACTCTTCAAGAAAAGAATGAGAGACCATGATCATGTGACAGGTGCGTACAGAGGGGCTGCTCACAAAGGATGTAATTTAAACTACAAGCAAACTCGAAACATTCCTGTCGTCGTCCACAATTTACGACACTATGATGCCCATCACATTATGATGGCTATTGGAAAATTAAAAAAAATATTCGATAGAAGTGATTGCATCCACATTAGAAACTTATATAGGCTTTCGTATGGTGAAAGAGAACTGTCCCATCCATCTAAATTTCATAGATAGTTTGCAACATCTTTCAGCATCACTGGAAAAATTAGCAAGCAACCTGCATAATGATCAATTTAAAATCTTGAATCATTATTTTAAAAATCAGGATATATCCCTGCTCACACGAAAAGGGGTATATCCTTATGATTACGTAACCGATGTCAATAAATTTAATGAAACTGTTCTCCCACCTGCCTCTGCATTCATCAACACATTAACGGATGAACCTATTAGCGAAAGCGATTATCAACATGCACAAAACGTCTGGAAATCCTTCAATCTCCAAACTTTAGGAGATTATCATGACCTATATTTGAAGACGGATGTCTTATTGCTCGCAGACGCCTTTGAAAGCTATCGCAAACTGTGTCAGCAGTTCTATGATATCGACAGCGCCCATATGTATACGTTACCAAGTCTGGCATGGCAAGCTTGCCTGAAGAGATCGAACATCCACTTGGAACTATTAACGGATATCGACATGCTATTGATGTTTGAAAATGGGATTCGGGGAGGTATCAGCATGATTAGTCAACGCTATGCCAAAGCAAACATCCCCAACACGCCTGCACATAATCCAGATCAAGCTCCCAGTTACATTATGTACTGGGATGCCAATAACTTGTATGGGTGGGCTATGTCTGAGTACCTCCCCCATGGTTCCTTTCAATGGGAAGACCCGGAACAGTTTTCAGCAAGTAGCATATTAGAGTTGGCAGACGATTCCTCTACAGGATATATTTTCGAGGTGGATTTGGAATATCCTAAAGAACTCCACGCCTTGCACAACGAGTATCCTCTCGCACCAGAAAGAATCACTGTCGAAGAAGATATGTTGTCACCCTTCGCGAAGAAGATGTTAGGTAATAAAAAATTTAAGGGCACGCCAAAACTAATCCCAAACCTTCAAGATAAGAAAAATTATATCGTTCACTATAGAACATTGAAGTTTTACATCCAATCAGGAATGAAACTAACAGAAATTCATCGTGTAATTCAATTTCAGCAAAGTCCGTGATTAAGGGAGTATATCGCTTTTAACACCGATAAACGAAAACTGGCGAAATCTGCTTTTAAAAAAGATTTCTTTAAACTCCTGAACAACGCTGTATATGGAAAAACGTTAGAAAACCTTCGAAAGCGTCGAAATGTGGAATTGTGCAATACCGAGAAAAGGGCGAAAAAATTAGTCGCTTCACCTGCGTTTAAAACCTTCAAAATCTTCTCTGAAGATCTTGTTGCGGTGGAGCGCACTAAATTATCGTTATTAATTAATCGTCCTATGTATGTTGGTTTCTGCATTTTGGAGCTTTCGAAACTTCTAATGTATCAATTCCATTATGGTTTTGTGAAGGAAACATATAAGCATAATGCCAATTTGCTTTTCCCCGACACGGATTCCCTATGTTATCAGATCTATACGAAGGATATTATTGCGGATATGGAGGAAAAAAAGGATTTATTCGATTTTTCTGATTATCCGCAGTCGCATCCTTTGTTTTCGACTGATAACAAAAAAGTATTAGGGAAATTCACAGATGAACTTAGCGGTGAATTAGCGTTGGAGTTTGTCGGGTTAAAGGCGAAAATGTACTCCCTGAAATCCGAAACAGAAGAAAAAAAACGAGCGAAGGGTGTCACAACACATATCGTCAGAAAAAAAATGAAACATGAAGATTATGTAAAGTGTCTTCAAGAACTCAAGACCAGCACAGTCACACAAGTTCGAATTGGGCAAGAGAACCACCAGTTGTATACAATGCAACAAAACAAGGTTGGTTTGAGCCCATTCGACGACAAAAGATATATCCTGGAAGATGGAATCACAAGTCTCGCATATGGGCACTGCGATATCGAGAACATGTAAATATCACCTTATGGACAATGTGCGTGATTTTTCCATTGCCTAAGAAAATTTGTATATATTTTTCAACTTTTGGACAATGTGCACCGTTTCCATTGCAAAAGAAAATTTTTGTATACATTTTTTTTTTATCAAGTTTATTGTGTACATTGAAGATTTACTTTATGATTCAACTTTTGGACAATGTGTACCGTTTCCATTGCAAAAGAAACTTTTGCATATATTTTATCAAGTTTATTATTGTGTACAGTGAAGAATTTTGTATATATTTTATCAAGTTTTATTGTGTACAGAGAAGATATATTTTATTATTCAACTTATGGACAATGTGCGTGATTTCCGTTGCCTAAGAAAATGTGTATATATTTATTTTGTTTCATCGAGAATTTGTAAATAGGTTAGAGCGCGGTGGAACACAAAGGAGACTTACGTCCGCGACGTGTGTTCTGGGAAACAAAATGTAAGCTTAGTTCACTCAAATGAATAATTTATTTGTGAACTAAGTTTATGTTTTGGCTAAAAGTCTCCAATGATAATGATTAAACAAAAACATCGTTATCATTTCCCTCATTCGGCTTTCAAAAACATGTTTCGGAAATTAGCAAATGACAAAAACTTATTTCGTTAAAACTTAAAAAAAATGTATTCACTTCATTAAGTCAGTTCAAATAGGATGACGACATCGCAGGTAAGTGAATCATCCTCTCAAGAGAGGGTGCTGGTGTCGCCGGAATCGATGGTGCTGCCCCCTAGGTTCGTCTCTCGTCCAATCAGAAGCAAGCTCCTTATCTTGATGAAACCGGTTGTTGCACGCTTCTTCGTTCATTAGCCGGGTGGATGTCATACAGGTAGGACGTGTCTCGACACCGCTCCGTGGTAAGTATTTTTTAATTGCATGCGATCTTTTCTAATCACCTCATCATTATCTTTTCTTTGTTCTACCTTCCTCTTACAACAGACTTTCCTTCATTAATCATCCTCATTAACATTTTCCTTTGTTCTAATCCCTCTCTTACAGTAGACTTTTATTAATTCATTATACTTTAATTGATTCATTAACATTATCCTTTGTTCTAACCCCTCTCTTACAGTACACTTTTCATTATCGCTTCTTTGTTTTAACCCCTCTACTATAGCATGACGCGCGGGCGCCAGTCTGTCTCGACTCCGCCCACCTGTCTATCACTTTCATATCTCCCCTCACCTGTCAATCATTCGACTCCGCCCACCTGTCAATCATCTTTGGCCACGCCCCCCACCTCCACCTCAACGCATGACGCCTGGTGGCATAGAACCCCATTTTCCTTCTACTCATGTATATATTGATGAAAGGGTATTAAATGTAATTAATCTCAATTTTGTAAAATAATTCATCTTTTAAGGTGTAAAACAAATCGCTTGTATATTTTCTAAAAAAAAAAAAAGAAAAAAAAAAGAGCGTGATTTTTACAGCAACTGCTACAAAATCTGAAAATAAATGTGAAAAGCATGATTTTTTCCCTAAAAGAAGTAGTACTGATAAATTTTGCAATACAGAGCAGTAGATTTGTTTTTAAAACGCATTTCGCTAAAAATATAATGGGAGGCAAAATGAAATGGGGTGAGATTTATCCCACGCTTGTAGTTTGTAGTAACGTAATGGAACGGGGTGCGTGTGCTGACGGGTTAAGAAGGGGGAAATTTGGGAGTAGGTCGCCCACATTTTATTATTTGGCATTTCTCAAAGTATTAACACACACATACACAAAAGGTCAACAATTCTTATTTATTGTTAAAATATGTAAGATAATTTCGGTTTAAAGCCTCTCTCAGTTTGGCGCCCGCCATTTAATCATTTTGCGCCTCATTTAAGGCACGTAATCATTTTAAGGTACAACGTGCGTTGAGCCTTCCTTAGCAGAGGCTTTTTCTTTCTTCATTATTAGGATGTAACACAATATTTTACTCAGTGTTGTGTTGTAGTCGTAAAAAAATCAGAAGGTATACGCTAGAGTCATGAACATTCATGGATCATGGAAGACGGTAGTATTCCGAGTGACGCAGCCTTAAGCCTAAAATCGTATCATATCGTATCGTATCGTAGAATTCGTAGATGGCGGAACTCATATATACAGCTAACTCGACATCAAAGAAAATGCGAAAAGCCGCCTGTTAATAACTCATCAAATATAGGTCCTATTGTTCTGATTTTTTTAAAACAGTCTTATATCTGCAGCCTAATCCTATTCTGAATTTTTTACAATTCTACGTGCAGTATATTTTCAGATCTGTAAACCCATTTTGAAAGCAATTTCGATGGTGTAAGTTTGTCTTTTTTTTTTTCTCCGAAACGGTCTAGATTTTTTTAAAAACATTAATATATAAAATGAATCTGTTTTTGACGGAGTGGATAAGACTAACCTAGTATCTGGGAAAACTCTTAATTTTTATATAATCCGCATGAAAAAATGGA
Organism: Maratus speciosus; assembly: GCA_963932465.1. Taxonomy (NCBI): domain Eukaryota; kingdom Metazoa; phylum Arthropoda; class Arachnida; order Araneae; family Salticidae; genus Maratus; species Maratus speciosus. The sequence continues at coordinate 531,840,162 of OZ010792.1, forward strand.
CTTCTTAGGATCGCGGATTACATGTTATTCTATGGGCTAGCAGACAGAACGTTGCACATCGGTTTTGCGCGGTTTAGGTCACAGTTAAAAATCTGAATATTGGCAATAAATCTTTTTTTAAACTACGAAAACAGTTTATTATGTGCTTTAAAATACTTAGACTGATTTTTTAAAATGGAGCAGTATTTTGTAATTATAGGTATTTTATTTCATTGTTATTCATAGTAAGTAAACCTTTTTTAAGGAGAAAATATTTCACATTTTAAAAAAAATTCTCGTATCGAAATTCGATATTTATCGAAAATTCTCGTATCGAAATGAAAATTCATCGCGTTCGCCATAAGACTTCGCCATGTATCACTACGCGATACGCGAAGTTGACTGAAGAAATAAGAAATATCAAAGATCTTGAAATGGTATTCCAAGGGGAGAAAGTGAGTACAATTTCTAATTATCCAGACAGCATTCTTTGCAACCGATCCTTTCTAATTAGTATAATGTTCTGAATTGTTTTTATTTTCAACAATACTTATAACTGTTTTCCTTACAAAATAACGTTCATGTGTGGCATAGGTATTTCTTGTGATATGTGAGTGTAATAGATAGATTACTAATTTAATTTTGAGTTTTCTTTTAAAGAAATTAAACAAAATCTTTCATTTTTAAAGAACGCACAATTTAAATAAAAGGTATGACGAAATCAAAATTAAGATTTCCAATCCCGTTTATAAAATGATTCATTTGCGAATCGTTTCTAATAATATAAACGAAAATTGACTTAAAATGACATCTTTCGTTTATTTTTTTTTTTTTTTATACAACTCTTTTCAGCTTCAAAAATTAAAGCATCGTAGTATTTTATTTTTATAAAATTTAACCTAAAGGGGGAAAAAAATTCTTATTGCCGTTTATCTCTGTAACAAAAGAAATACAGAAAAAAAAAACAAAAAAAAAAAACACCTGAAGCATTTCTTTTAGGCTAATTGATTACAGCCATGGGTGCAAGACCTTCAGTCTCAGGACTGATTTCAGTCTTGGACATATTTTTGACTGATAGTAAATTCTACTTTATATACTTAAATTATCACGATTAGCTCAACATGAACCATTTTATCCTGACTGGTTGTTTTGAGCTCCTAAAAGTAAAAATTTTCATCATGATACTTTTCCTTATTTAGTAATTAAAGTTTATAGACAAATAAGATAAAACAGCTTTTTTGCAAAAGTAAGATACTTGTTTTTATTTAATTTTAAAGTTAATATGCTTAAAAGAAAGCTTTAAATAATTTACTTTTAAAAAATATAAAAGTAGAAAGCTCCCTTATATGGTATTTGTGGTAATGAAATATAATTGTAAATAAGAACAATTCAGAACATGTTACTATTTAGAAAAGATTGGTTTCACAAAATTTCATTAGCAGCTGCATTGTAGCTGTCATGATAATTAGACTTTGTATAAACTAATAAAGTGATTACTCAGTAACCATTTCAATTAATATATTAATCTGACTCGCATCTTAAATTAAATATTAAGTTTTTATTCTGCTTTCATTAAACCAGTCACTATTCTGTAACATTCCGCATATTCCGACTACAAAAACTCTTTTTATCTATTCCACGCTTTGATTCCACCTGTATACTGGAGGGTTGCCGTGCCACTTACAGAGTAGCGCGTTTATCGCCTCGTTGTGCAATAGCATTTGAAAGATCACCCCACTAACATAAAAAAGTAACAATAAAAGAAAAACAAAATTAATCAGTTGATTGTAAAAAATCCGCTCTATTCTCGGTCGGGGGGAGGAACATCACAAGAAAAAAAAACCTCGCGAAATTTGACAGTATGTCAGGGGGGGGGGGGGGAATCCAAAACTTCATGAAAATAGTTGTAACTTTTCTAATAAATATGTTACACATAACATATGGTAGTAATAATCAGTATATCTGATGAAAATACAAGTAATTTTTAAAAATAAACTATTTAATGATTTTTTTTTATCCCTATTACTGTATTTGATTAATAGTAGTTCAAGAGCCATAATTTTATATTGTAAAATCCTTAAAAGCACTCTGCAAGCAGTCCTTGTTCAATCACAAAAGCCTGCCACTAAAAAATTTTAATGCAGAAGATGTAATGTATTTCTCAGATATAAACAATGAATTTTTCAATTAAGAAGCCCATGTATTTTACAAATATTGCTATTTCTTGAAACACTAAATATGATACATTATCGCCTTTAACACATTATTTTGGAGTAATGAAAACATTGTTATTATATTAAAATTTTTTGTAAATGAGTGTTATAATCAGAGCAGCTCATGACAGGTTTTTCTTGCAGCACTAAAATGCATGCTTTCCAAAAGTTTTTTGTTGTTGGTTTTTTTTTCTTTCTTTTTTTTTTTTTTTTTTTTTTTTTTATAAATTTTTGCCTTATTTAATGGAAGAAAATTCTGCTAAAAATAAGGCAAAGATTTCATTATTAAAAATAGTGAAAAAGCATAAATTGGCCAGCCATGCATTTAGTGTTCCCAAAACTGTCAGTCATGAGTTACCACTGTTTATAATGCTTTTTGCCCAGGCATATTTGGATGTTATATTTCAAGGTAATATCTTTAAGGTAATTTAATAATGTGTGATCTATACCTATTATGTAAAATTTCATAATTTGCACATTTTCTGGTTCCAAGGAATGTAATTTAAAGCATGTATACGAAGTAAATTTAATGATGTATGAAATATGATCTATATAATGCAAAATTCTATAATACGCACAACTTCTCATACCAAGGTGTGCATTATAAAGATCTTCTACTGTATTCATATGTAGTTCACACATCAAAAACCTTAAAGATTTAGTATCTATAAGAGGACATTATTACAACTTTATATTTTTTTTCATTCTGTAGCACAAATTACTCAGCTTAGAATTTGCCAATCAAAACATTGCCATCTTGATTTTTTCCACTGTCTTTATTTACCTCAGAAGTGATCAAGATTTTTTTATATTGTAAATCCTATCCTAAAGGTTATAATAGCAAAAAAGCATCTTTAAGCCCTTGGGAATGAGCGACCGGTATACTTGGCCACTTAAGGTGTTCAGAATCCTTCATTATTCTCACCACTTATTTTTAATTGTAAAGTTTACCTTCTTTAATGGGAGCATTTCTGTGATTCAATTACAGAAAATTTTCTGTTTTTAAAAACCTGTAGTAAAAGGTTAAAAATTAACCAAAGGGCTCTTGTCGCGAAGGGGTTAAACATCTTGAATTACAGTGAACTTTAATAACCCTTGGCTTTAATTGCCAGTACACTTCCAATTGAGCTATCTGTACGACAGCCCAGCCAACACAATATTCGCTCAGAACAACTATTAATCATGACATCAGTTGATTGTGTGAAAAATAATTAAAAGTGTACATGATTATATATTTTATTATTAAGCAACAGACTTTGCAGATCCGATTTTCTAAAAAGCTTTAAAGATTGAAATCTCTAGGCTGGAGTGGGAAAGTGGTAATTTTGAGGAATAGGAGGATAATTTATATAGAAGAATTTTCTGTATAAAAATAAAGATTTAAATTTTTTTAATGTTGGGGAGTAGGGGGAGGGAGAAGAGGTGAAATGTACAGTCGTGGAAAAAAAAAAGTAAACACCCTCTACTAACTCCTTAACAAATTATTATCGTAGACAAAAGTTATTGGACCGAACGATTGGAAATACAGTCTATTTTTAAATGATGTATATAAAATTTGCTTAGGGGGCCATCTACATATTAAAACAAATCCAAACTTCATTTTTTTTCAATGGCAATACCCAATTTTAACGAGATATTTCAAATCTTCGGTTCAAACTATGCCTAGGCACCAAATTTCAAGTAATTTGAATAATAAGTTTTTGAATTATAAACATTCAAAATTTAGTGCTTCTAATGTTAAATTATATTTTCATATTTTTATTCATATCTCCTGAAATTATGCTCCTAATGTGCTAATTTTTTGTGTAGCAGTAATACTAACATACCCAAACATAAATACGTTGAATTTGCAATTTTTATAATTTTATGATATGAATTATGAAATTAATATTCGAAAAAATTATGAATTGTAACCTAAAATTTTTTTGATGGATTTAGATTTATTAAGTCCTGCTTTATGGAAATCCAAAATTTCACATTTTTCTTCGAAATAGTTTTCAAATTATGCTTAAAAAACGGCAAAATTATGGTTTAAGGGGCCGTCTATGATAGAAGTGACTAGATATTTTGAAATGTCTTACGCTGTCCTGTAATCTAGCAAACTTCATTGACTGCTTGAGTGACGCTTAAGGTGCTTTGATCAAGAAGGGGGCTCTCTCGGTTAACAATCGAGTACCAAACTTCAATTTGGATACAGCCCTTAAAATAAGCTTGTTTTAAAATAATTAATTTCTCGGGAACTTATAGTACGAATTGCATAAAAATTTGTTTTTAGGCTAATTAAATTGTGTAGAATTCATTTGTGCTGTAAAAATTGTGTACTGCTATTGAAAAAAACAAAGTTATGGTTCGTTTTAATATGTAGATAACCCCTTAAGCAAATTTTATATACATAATTTAAAAGTAGACTTTATTTCCAATCGTTCGGTACCAGTAACTTTCTTCTACGGTAATTTGTTGAGGAGTTAGTAGGGGGTGTTACTTTTTTTTTTCATGACTATACATTAGGGAAGTTAGAGCTTATTTATTTATTTATGTTAGTGAGCAACAAATGTTGCAGATTTTTTTTTTTTTCAAACTAATTTTTGAAAGATTTTATTATTTAGGTAAGCTGGAGAGGTGGGTGCAAAAGCAGAAGTGGAATCTTCGGAGCTCAGGGGATTATTTTATATGATTTATTATTATTGTTAATAAAAAATTTTAAATAGGGATGGTGAAAGATTATTTTATATAAAATTAAAGAATGTTTAATTTTTTTGCACTAGGAATGAGAAAAGGGAGAAGCAGAAATTTGTAGTTTTGGATTTAATATAAATGTATGGAATTACTTTTATAAGTGAGCGATTATTGTTATATATATATATATATATATATAAAGGTTTAAAGTGTAATATTTCTTGCTATTTTTCTTAACAAAGTAATTTTTTATATAGTAAAATTTAACATAGCTTTTTATATCTCTGAAGCAAACCAACAGAAATACCATCTAAACATGCATGTTGTACATTACTTCCATATCTTACCAAAGAGTTCTTATAAAAATCTCATTGAACGATGCTCTTTAAAATTGAAGTATGGTCATCCTTTTTTGCGGGGAGGGAGGGGGGAGAGATTGAAGGTGAATTGAAATCCTGACTATGAATTCTTTGTATTGGTCTTTAATTTTTTTGTGTGTGTTTATTGTTTTATTTATTTTTTTCAATAACCTCAAAAAAGTAATGATATCAATGCAAAAACCCTTAACGGGTTAAAAGTTTGTGACGCAGCACTTTATCTTATGCTCTAAGAATTTTAAATATGGAACTTAAAAATAATGATATCAGATTTTGAGTGACGCTATGCTATTAATTATAATCTCTCTATATATTATTTAGTTCATCTTTTTATTTTTTTATAATCGCATGTGCAAAAATTATGTTCAGTTTAAAAAAATGTATAAAAGTTTATTCATTGATGCTTTAACATTTACACCTCTCATAAATTCCAAGTATGAGTTTTAAAAGATATGATATCAAAATTTTAGTGACGCTTTGATGTGGCTTTAAACGATTTGTTTTAAAATTAAATTTAAATTATTTTTGTTTTGGCTAAGATATATTCACACATCTAAATAATAGTTTTAATTTTCCAATATGCTTTAAATATGTCACTTTCACTGAATTTATATAATGCATTTAAATGTATTTATTTGAATAAATTGATTTATCCTTTGTCCAATGCTATTAAAAATTTAAAATAAGATTTGCGTAAATAATTTTTTTGCGTCATTGTATCCAAACTAAGGGAAATGTATTCAAATGGATACTATGAGGCAAAAAAATTATTTACGCAAATCTTATTTTAAATTTTTAATAGCATTGGACAAAGGATAAATCAATTTATTCAAATAAATACATTTAAATGCATTATATAAATTCAGTGAAAGTGACATATTTAAAGCATATTGGAAAATTAAAACTATTATTTAGATGTGTGAATATATCTTAGCCAAAACAAAAATAATTTAAATTTAATTTTAAAACAAATCGTTTAAAGCCACATCAAAGCGTCACTAAAATTTTGATATCATATCTTTTAAAACTCATACTTGGAATTTATGAGAGGTGTAAATGTTAAAGCATCAATGAATAAACTTTTATACATTTTTTTAAACTGAACATAATTTTTGCACATGCGATTATAAAAAAATAAAAAGATGAACTAAATAATATATAGAGAGATTATAATTAATAGCATAGCGTCACTCAAAATCTGATATCATTATTTTTAAGTTCCATATTTAAAATTCTTAGAGCATAAGATAAAGTGCTGCGTCACAAACTTTTAACCCGTTAAGGGTTTTTGCATTGATACAGTATACGCCAGCACTTTATTTGAGAAACAGAAGGTATTCGGAGCTTCTGAAAAAATCCAGAGAGTATACGGCGTATACAGGCGCGGATCCACGGGGAGGGCGATCGGGGCGATCACCACCCCCCCCCCCCAAAAAAAAAAATATAAACCCACAGCTTTGTTCTAACAAATGGTCGCCGAAAAAAAAATCAATTTCGTCAACCGTTCGCAGAAAAAAATCACGAATTTCGTCAAAGGATCGCGCAGAAAACGCCAATTTCGTCAAAGAGTTACGGAAAAAACGCGAATTTCGTCAAAAAATTGTGAATTTCGTCAAAAAATCGTGAATTTCGTCAGAAAAATCGCAGAAAAAACGCGCATTTCGTCAAAGGACCGCGAAAAAAACGTAAATTTTGCCAAAGGATCGCAAAAAAGCAAATTTTGTCAAAGGATCGCAGAAAAAAAGCAAATTTATTAAAACTAGTTGGATGTGCCAATCCCAAAACTTTCTTCTATCTTATACATCTCAATATTTCAAAACCTAGTTACACATCTTAATACTTCAATATTATTAGTTCAATACTATGCCAACTTTGATTTTCATCTTAAATTTCTGCTCAAGTCAATTAAACGGACTAAAAACGAGTTAATCTATATCATGATATTTGTTAAAATTATTAATTTTTCCTTATTCTGTCGTTATCAGCTGTTTGCGAATAGCCGGCATAGTAGGAAGCGAGTTCCCGCCGCCGCATGAGCCGCCGATGCACAATAGAACTACGAAAAATCAAGAAAAGTATACAAAAATCGTTGGCACGGAGCCCCTTTACCGCGCAATGTTTCCAAATTCAAGGAGAACCTGTTGGCCAAAGCCAAAAACAAGCACAAACATTTTGGTTCAATTGTATCCATAATTTTATACGCTGTTCGATGGTACAATAATGAAAATGGCCCAGAGATCGGAATTATAGCGCCCCCTTCTTTCGGAATTTTTTCAAGTTCAGAGAGGACTTGTTTGCCATAGCCAGAAACATGCACAAAAATTTTGGTTCAATTATATGGATAACTTCATACACTTTTCGATGGTACAATAATGAAAATGGTACAGACATCGCAATTATAGTGCCCCCTTCCAGCAGAATTTTTCCAAATTCAGGGAGGACCTTCGTGACATGACCAAAAATAAACACATAAAATTTGGTTCAATTCTATGCATAACTTCATATACTTTTCGGCGGTACAATATTCAAAATGGCACAAAAATTGTACAAAAATCGCTATTACAGCGCCCTCTACGAGCGATTTTTTTTACAAATTAAGGGAGGACCTCCTTGCCATAGCCAAGAACTTAAATTTTTTTTTGGTTCAATTCTATGCATAACTTCATACACTTTTCGATGGTGCAATATTCAAAATCGCACAAAAATCGCTATTACAGCGCACCCTAACGGCGAATTTTTTGCAAATTCATGGAGGACCTGTATGCCATATCGAAAAACTTAAAATAAAAATTTGGTTTAATTCTATGCATAACTTCATACACTTTTGGACGGTACAATATTCAAAATCGCACAAAAATCGCTATTACAGCGCCCCCTACCGGCAAATTTTTTCCAAATTCAGGGAGGACCTGCTTGCTATAGCCAAAAACTTAAAGTAAAAATTTGGTTCAATTCTATGCATAACTTCATACACTTTTCGATGGTACAATATTCAAAATCGCACAAAAAACGCATTTACAGCGCCCCCTACCGGCGAATTTTTTCCAAATTCAGGGAGGACCTGCTTGTCATATCCAAAAACTTAAACTAAAAATTTGGTTCAATTCTATGTATAACTCCATACACTTTTGGATGGTACAATATTCAAAATCGCACAAAAATTGTTATATCAGCGCCCCCTACCGGCGAATTTTTTCCAAATTCCGGGAGGACCTGCTTGCCATAGCCAAAAACTTATAATAAAATTTTGGTTTAATTCTATACATAACTTCATACACTTTTTGATGGTACAATGGCGACAGACAGACGGACAGACGGACAGACGGACAGACGGACGGACGGACGGACGGACAGACGGACAGACGGACACACAGACAGACAGACATTTTCTATAAACATGTTTTTTGGAATCTCTGACCCCTAAAACATGCAAATCCGTCGAAAACCGGAAGTCGAAAAAAATTTCGATTACAATACTTTCTTCTATTGAAGATAGAAGAAAGTAAAAAATCTGAAAATAAAACACGAATCTGAAAATAAAACACGAACTAAAGAATCACGGAAAAAACGCAAATTTCGCGAAAGAATCGCGGAAAAAACGCTAATTTCGTAAAGCGATACCGGGAAAAAAACGCAAATTTCGCCAAAAAATCATTGAAAAAAACGCGAATTTTGTCAAAGGGCCGCGAAAAAAACGCATATTTAGTGACAGGAGGAGATTCCCCGAGGCGCGGATCCAGGGTGGGTGGCGAACGCCCCGATCGCCCACCCCCAAGATATAAATCCAACGCTTTTAACGGCAGTTTTCGCAGAACAGGCAGACAAGCAAACGAAAACCAAACACTTTTCGAGTGTCAATGGTAAACCTCTCTGACGTTTCGACAATTAATGAACAAAACAGGATTATGTCCTGTAAAAAGGCCTATGGCGCCATAATTGTTTACACTATGGGTTGCGGTCGGGGACGATGCCACTTCGTGTACATTTTGTTCAATTTCTATTTCTACAACAGAAAATTGACATCGTTATGTGGATGCCTTTAAAGTGTGGAAACTTTTTCAACTTTTCAAAGAAGTTGCACTTCTAATTTCTGTATAATATTTTTTCTTTTGTTTGAGGAAATAATGGGACTCGTAGCAATTTCCAAAGAAAGAAAGAAACAAGAAAAAGAAAAAGCCTTTTAAAACTTCAAGCATCTTAATTTTTTCTGAAAAAAGCCACTATTGTTTAAAAAAAAAATGTATCGCTATTATCACCCATATTGGTGAATTTCAAGGTGTATTTGATGAATGAACAAAAAAGGATTATGTCTTAGTCAGTTAAAAGCTAAAATGCATATGATGTGTTAATTTCTTTAAAGCCAACTTGGTAAATCAGTTCTTCCTTTATGTATTTACTTAATGAAAGACCTTCTAGGTGATTTGAATAGAAAATATCGCTCTACTGTCACCCACCGTTCATTATTAGGTTTACTATTTTTCTCCGTCTTTCTACCTCTTGTAGAGAAGCTATGGAAACAGACCTGGTAACAAATGTTAACCTTGGTGGACTAATAATAAGTAGATTATGAAAAAGTATACGCACAGCTTAGATGACACATTTTAACTTTTCAAGGATGCTAAGGCCGCTTGAGATTTTTATTCAGTCCCTTTTTTGAATAAACCGATAAGATAAATAATTACCAGAGTAAAAAAGTAAACATGAAAAGAATAAAAATAAGACATTTAACAAATAAATTCTATGGTAACATTTTTAATTTTTTGACAGAATAAGTAACAATAAGCCATATTTTGATGAGAGGAGGCTTATATAATAAAAGGTTTGGTTAACCGAGTGTGTCGGTTAATTGAGCGTCGGATAATCGAGAGTCTATAGTAATTTTAAATAGCATTAATTATTTCATATTCATATAATAATTAACTGCAAGGAATGATTTAACCAGTAGAAACGATGACTGTGTTGATTATATATCATTCGGTATCCCCCCCCCCCCCCCAAACGAGCCTCTAGATCCGCCCCTGGGCGTATACCTCTGTATACCCTCCACTACACCCCTGATTTACTAAAAAAACATTCACACACACATACACGCACATAAAAAAGTCAACAATTTTTATATATTGCCAAAATATCTGAGATAATTGTGATTGAAAGCTCTCTCAATTTGGCGCCCACGCCGGGCTCTCCCCCCCCCCCCCTTCTTAGCTACGCTACTAATTAAGACATGTTTCACGTGTAAAACTTAAGTTTTGCGTTTACTACAGTCCTAAGCATCTATCAGTTCTTATTTAACTTATTTAGAAGAAACTGAATTTACTTAATATTCTTATGAAGCTTACGCTTTTTTTCCGTCATTTTTCAGTTACAGTCATGGTGTATTCAGGTAGCCTGGATCCGGGTTGCGAAGCGCATCCTTGTTAACTTTGCAGCTTTAAGTTATATTTTGTTAACTGGCAATGTTACGTCATATCAATTCCCCGTTCCAGTCTTTTTACTCCTCTATCTTTACTCTGTTGCTCTTTGGGGCATATTTCCACAGCTGCAGTTTAACGCTTAAAGCGTTAATCTCTTATAGAGTTTGATTATTATTAGAAAAAAAGAATTTACACATTTTAAACAAGTTTATTATCGGATTAGATCCGTTTCACATATTAAGAAATGGCACTGAAAAGAATTAATAAGGTGAGATGCGTTTCCTTTTTAAGGCCTTGACCATTGCTGTATGTTAAGGCCTATCCTATACTCTTTAAAACCGGCTTTAAGAATGTTAATGAGCTAATCATCCATGAATTATTATTTGTATATTTTTAAACTGATAATTGATTTCTTCTGACTAGTTGTTTTAAGCTCATACACTTTTCATCTGAGAATGAAAATTCGTTAAGCCTACACTGCAGTCAAATAAAAGCTGAGATAAAGGCGCTAATGTTTCTATGAGTGCGTAGAAAAAATTGTTTTATTTATATGAGTTGATTGGTTTAAATTTTGCTGAAATTTGAGCAGATTTGTCTGTAATTTATCCTACTATTTCTTTCTCTGAATCGTTGCGAAATGTCTTAAGCGGAAATGAAAGTACTTGATTTTATTTACAGATGCTTCCTAATCTCTAAATTTACTAATAAATACAAAGTTACTTGTGTAACTTAAATGCTCACAAGTTTTTGTACGAAATTCTTTACTTTTGACATCTGCAGTAACTCAGATTTTGCAATAGATTTATTATTTGTGATTGTGTTTGATCATTTTGATGTACTTATTTAAATCTTTGCATAATTGATAGATTTAAATTAGATGTAATATTTTCTGATTGTAGCCCCCGCTCTAAATTAAATGCTCATTTTGTTTATTAAGGTAGTTTACACTCTTAACAAACACCCATAAACAATTTTAGTCTGGTGCCTTTAATAAAGCTGTCATAATATTTATCATAAAGATAAACTTTGAGACACTCTTACCGTGATTTTTCCCACTTCACTTATTTTATAAAAGACTGTTTTGTTTACATTTAGTTTTATGTGCAATCTGTCATTTGTGATTGAGTATTCATATTGAGTAAATTGAAATTAATATTTAACCTTGAAATTATTTTTTTTAAATTTGAATAATATGGTATGGTTTATATATTTTCCTCTGCATAATAAGAAGCAAAGATCTGGGTGGGGTAATTACCTCCACCCCCCCCCCCCCCCTCTCAAATTTTGTATGCTTTCAATGTTTTTTTCAACTCTTTGCAAAGTATTGGGGTATATGTCTCAAGTTTTGGGTGAATCTTTTATTATGGTCATGTATTATGATGCTTCATATTTTTTCTGCAATTGCTTGATTAAATACATTATCTTGGTGAGAAAGTCATTGTATTGTTGTGTAGCAATAGTTAATGAGACAGAATGTAAAATGCATTGATGTAAAATTAAAAATATTATCATGTAATTATTTGATAAAATTAATAATTTTTTCGGTACTACTTGATTATCGCATCGACCAATTTCGCCAAGTTATATAAGTCACCAAATTATGCAAATGGAAGAATGTTGCCATGCTGAAATTTTAAGTTAGGGAAATTAATGAATTTAAATACAAAAACATTACTAAAGAATAGTTATTTTAATGGTGACATAGCAACATACTTACCAAATATAAAATTAGATTTAGATTTCGTACAAAATAATACGAAGAATATATGCAGAATTATTAAACCATAAACAGAGGAACAGATGTATTATAATCCCGTACCCACCATCTTGGATTTTTTTCTTGGCGTGAATTAAAAATTGTTGGCAGATTTCCAGAGCAGCTGAGACACCCCATTTGGCGACTTTTCTGACAAGTGCCAAATACCCCACATACGGCAATCTAAAATGCGGCAACCTGAAAACAAAGGTGATTGGTCCACTTTCCTGAATGCTTCCAGACTGTTTTTTATTATGTCATCCCCCTGGAATCATGGGAAATACAACATTTATAAATAACGACGTATTAGAAAACACAGGAAAGCTGATTTTTATGAGATTCAAAATAAAACAAACGATTTAAACATAATTTGTTGAAAAAATGTGAAATTTTTAAAGTACCTTTCCAAATCAGAGTAATGATTTAATGATTAAAATTTTCATTTCTCAACAACTTTCAGAAAAAATCAGGGCGTCATTTAATATTTTAAATTACGTGCCTATATCAGAGTAAACATTGAACAAATCATTTCTAATTTACAGAACTTTGAACGCTTTGCATTCATAAAAAATATATATCACTGAATACAGCAGTTCTCGCTTTGTAGCAATCTCAAAATGTACAAAACTCGTTAAAGCGGCAATCAGTAATCGTGTATGAACGCTTACGTGTTCATTAACCAAAAAAAACCCACTAGATTCAACAGTCTTAAAATACAGCAGTTCTCGCTCCCTAGCAATCTCAAAATGTACAAAACTCGTTAAAGCAGCAATCAGTAATCGTGTATGAACGCTTACGCGTTCATTAACCGAAAGAAAAATCACAGGATCCAGCATTTCTCGCTGTGTAGCAATCTAAAAATTCAGCAGTTCTCACTCTGTAGCAATCTCAAAATGTACAAAACTCGTAAGGGCAACATACATGAGAAATATACAATAAACGGCTAATATAAAACGCTACAACAAAAAGTGCATAAAATTATTAACGTACCTTAACAGACATCTCCTTTCTTGAAAACCAACTCTAAAAAATGTTGAATTGCCATAATTTTGTAAATTTCCAGTCAAACTTCATTTAACTTTCCAGCAAAAAAAAATGAACAAATACTCACAATTTCAAATTAAATTACGCAGGTGCTTTAACTTTCAAATTTTACAACTAAAAACAGCAAAAAAAAAATTAACAATAACAAACTTTTGTCATGCTGACATTCTATTTTTACAAATGAGGAGTTGTCAAAATACTGCTGAGCTAACTGTGAAGAAAAGTTTTCAGGTAGGCGTAGATAACCATCCAATACACAACAAATCAACCAATCCCAATTCAAGATCAGACCACTGTAGGCATGTAAAGAGTTTACAAAACGAACTGGTAACAAGAAAAATCCATTTATCGCCTCGCCAAATTGAACGATGCCAAGTGTCTCGGCTGTTTTGGGATTCAGCCAAATTGTTTTTTGATTAATAGTTATAATTATTATATTCCAGTTTTTTCAATATTATATTTATCTATCAACAATATTTAACCATTGGCAACATTTACTACTTGGCGAAAAAGGAGTTTTCCTGCAAGAAAAAAAGAATCCAAGATGGCAGATCCGGGATTATACATCTAAGCCCAAACAGATATTTTTAAGATGTGCAGAATATTTTAAATGTAATAATAGAATTTATTAATGGACATAATAAATATCATAATGGAAGATTCTAAGGAACTTAATGCTCTTTATTTAGTCTAAAAACAACTATGTAATAGTATATGTAAACATTAGATAAGGCTTGAAGGAGAAAAAAATCAAAATTTGCCGTAATTTTAAATAGCGAAAAAACAAATTAGTAAAACATTGAATTAAAAATCACTTGATGGCGTAACATATTTTAATGTCAAGTGAATGTGATATTTACGATCATCCATTTAATCTTATAGTTTGGAGATGTTTTTTTTGGTCGATGGGATAATCAACTAGTACCATTTTTTCTGGTCATCTAATATGCATTTACCAGTAGCGTATTGTGCTGTTTAAATCTATATGCTATGGAAACCATTTATAAAAACATCATACCTCTGCCTGTCTCTCATTTTTTACTCTAGCAAAAGAGGGAGGGCAATGTATTTAGGTAGGAGTAAAAAAACTTCCACAAAGGATTTGAAAAACATGCGCACAACTCATTGTATAAAATGAGTAGTAGAGTATGAAAACAAACATAAATGAAAGCATAAACAGCTAAAAGAATTTTAAAATACATATCACCAGACTTGTATAAAAACAAACTTTCCGCGCATATAAATATTAGATCAAAAATTTTCCGCAAATTAATTTAATGTTTAATAAAATTACGTGTTATATTATATTGACGATATGAACTAAAAATCATAGTTTAAAATAGTTATTTAAATTAAAAAATAATATTAATTAAAGAATAGTTTTAATTTAAAAATAATAATAAAGCAAAAATCAATGATAGGAAGGTGAAATCTTTTCAATTATTTTGTCAATGCATTTAGAAACAACCCAATCCTTAAGATTGTGATCTCTTCACACAAAATGCCAGTCGCTCTTATAATTCTATGAAATTATTCGATTTAACAGCCGTAGCCAGGCTAAATTGTCACTGCAGCCACCGAAGGAAAACCGATCGGCGACAAGTTTTAGTCTGCGGAAAATATAAATAAAAGGGTCTGTGACGTCACAACAATGTTTTGAGTCTTTAACCTTTGAATTGCGGGCAAAAACAATAAATTTAAATCGTATATAAAATTGGGGAATATTTTAAATTTTTGGCATTAAAAAAAGTTAAAAAAATGAAACATACGTTTTTCTTTTCATAACTTTTTACCGCAAAGTCCCGAATTTTTCGGAAAATTTTCCATGTGCGTCTATATTATACAACTCTGCATATCACAGTACATTATCTTGGTGGGGAAAACAGTTGTTGCATTCTTTTGTAACAATATTTGAGACAATATGAAATGCATTGATATAGAATTAAAAATCTTATTTGGTAAATTAAGCAATTTTTTCCTATCTTGATCTAATATAGTGCTGTCCTCTAAAAAAAACCTACAGGAAAATGTATCCTAAAAAAAACCCACCCTAGAACTTAATCAAAAAAATCACAGAAGTCAAAATTTCTTTTTGTCCTGTTTCTATATGTCATTTACAATAATAAAAGCATTTAAAATTACTTAAGTGTTTATTTAGTTTTTTAAAAAATAAGCAAAAAATTACATTTATAATTTTTCATTTGTAAATCCTTCAATTTACAATTATTAAAATATTATTATTTTTTATTTTTTTTTTTGCAGAATTGTGTTTTAAAACTAATTAATAATGAAAGAAAAACTTTGCTGTTTAATATTTTGATTTCTAGAAGTGTTTTTACATGGGGTTATTTTTAGAAAAAAGTGGGTTTTTTTCAAAGTCTTGTTTAATTGGCTGCCATTTTGTAATATATTGATAGAAAAAAAAATACTATACATTAAAATCTTAGTCAGGACAGGCTGGGAAAATGTAGCTACTTCAAATTGTTTTGTATTTTTTATTAAATTTTATATAGTGAGAAATTAAAGTGGGTTTTTTTTAGAGGACAGCACAGTATGCATCTACCAGTAGTGTTATTGTGTTGTTTGAACGTGGATATGCTATAGAAGCCATCTGCATGTATTTATCATTTTTTTTTACAGTAAAATAGGGGGAAGGGAGTAGGGATGCAACGGATGTCAATTTGGCCGGATACTGTATGCCGAATATTCGGCTGCAATTTAAGCCGGATATCCGGCCGCAGTATGTTTACTTTTCTATCCCTTCCTCCCAAATCAGATTAAACATTTTTTTTAAGTTATTACTTTTAGTTAAACAATTTAAAACTTATTTTAATTTCTTACTTAATAGAAAACATAAATATTAAATTTTTAATAATAATTAAATTCATTGTTATTAGTTATTTAATTAGTATTATTTTAACACAGTAATAAATAATAATAAAATAACAAAAAAAGTAAATCATCTAGGGTAGATATAACAGTAATAGATACCCTTCAATGCTTTTGGTTTATAAAAAAAATAAGCAAAAATTTAGCTTTTATTATTTTTTTCATAACTTCCCCTTGCATGTTTTATAGTCTGTGTTATTGCTTACACTTTTAATCAAACCAATCAGAAAGCGCAAGCAGAAGATAATGTTTTGAATTCCACTGTTATTCAGAGAAAATCTTAATGAACATGCTAAGAGACATTTAATAAATTTATTATTTTCTTGCAAAATTTGCATGTTTTTGTTTTGATAGTAATTAGTAATGCAAAACTTTGAATTTTATATACTAATTTGGTTACTTACAAAATTTTATTTATTTTTAAGGTTTTGTTTTAAGAGCCGTGTTCCAGGGGTGCCCAGAGAGGGGTTTGGTGACGCAAAATGCGTCATAAAATTTATTTTTGGGGGGGAATTTAGAGAAAAAGTACATTTTTGGGGGGGATTTTTAAAATCTTAATACTATATCCTTTTTTTTTTCACTATTAAAAAAGTTTTTGATTTTTTTAATATCACTTTTAACTTCTTTTCAACATTCAGTTTGCAGAAATGGTCATGTTTTTTTAATTGTTTAAATTCTAGATAAGGGCAATAAGAACCGATTTTGCATCTTATCTTTGAAAGTGCGGGAATAAAAAAAATACTTGGTATACAGGTGGGAAAATGTTTAACACATTCTGAAAGGCAATTAGGACCGCAAGACGTGATAAAAAGAATAGCTTTCCAAAAGCGTCTTAAGTAATTTATTATATTGTTTGACAGGGTCGAATCGTACAGTCCGAGTGCAAAAATACATTCTTGATGGGCATGATAAGAAATAACAACAAAATAAGCATTTCAGAGGAAGAGACAACACTAAAATTACTTGACGATTTTCAGAAAACTAGGATTTAAGTACAGTATATTTTAGTGATGTTAGAAGAGTAGTATTGTATGTCATTAAAACAGTATAAGGTAAACAACCTGTACAGAGAAAAAGACTTCCAGCTAGTGATGGGCGAAAACGAGATGTTTTTATAGATTTTATCGATTGTATGGACATCTCGATATTTTTTGATTGTGCAAAATTTTTCTCGATGACTCCAGTTTGCCAATTGCTTTTATACCATACTTGATTCGCTTTTATCAAGAATCGTCTGCCAGAAAGCTGAAATGAGTCGGGTTCATAAGGACTAGATGGCTACGCCCGCTAGTGCGCCCCTTCTTTAATCAGGGCCTCTAATTTATACGCAATCTTGTAATAAGAAATCTCACACTGGGTCCCCGCTGCATACTGCACCGTATAGAAGGCGTGGTGTGCACACACTGCAAAATCTTGTAAATAAAAAAAATCTCGAACCGAACGAACCTCGAACCGGATCCTTTAAGGGTCAAAGGGCGGGCACAGGAGCTGCATAATATGAATAAGTGGTCGCAGGGATCTCAAACGATATATCACATGAGGGTTATAGGTAAAATTTAGAAAAGTGTCCCCGGGAGGGCAAAGTGGAGGAAGGGTCATCGGAGGTGCATAACATCAGTAAGTGGTCACAGGCCTTTCCAACCAAATGTGACATGAGGGGTCTCGAGCTAAATTTATAAAAACGCCCCTCCCACCGTGAGGGCAAAGTGGGGGGAGGGGCGCGGGAGGTGCATAACATGAATAAGTGGTCACAGTCCTTTCATACAATATGTCACATGAGGGGTCTCGGTTAATTTAGAAAAGTGCCACCCTGGGTGTCAAAGTGAGGAAAGGTGCACGGTAGGTGCTTAATATGAATAAGTGATTGCAGGACTTTCTAATGATATATCACATGAGGGGTGTTGGCAAAAATTAGGAAAGTGCTCCCCCCCCGGGGGTCCAAATATCGCAACCCCCCAGGAATTCAGCCCCCTTTTAGAAATTTCATATATTATAATATTTTTCGGAAAACTCCTTAAAAAATTCAAATTAAAATAATGAAAACGCAAAAAAGTTCAAAAACTGGGGCCAAATTGGGAAGGGGAGAAGAAAGTCTCATAATATGAAAGAGTGATCCGAGGGCTTTCCAATGATATATCACATGAAGGGCTTAAAAAAGGTTGAAAATCCTTCCCCCCCCGGTTTGTTCACTCTTTCGGCCCGGAATTCACGCATGCCCCACTTTTAATTTTTTATATTTAATAAATAATATCTACCGGAGGACTCCACCAAAAAAACACATCTAAAATTATATTCATTGTAGAAATCACTACGGTTTTAAAAATTTGTCCCCCCCCCCGCACCCTCCTCTTTGAAATTTTTATATTTAATAAATAGTATTTAACAGAGGGTTCCAGGTATGTGACAGCTTGATAGGGCTAAAATAAGAGGAACTTTGAATATTACGGCTTCATTTCACAGCTCATTGTCATGCCTCTTTCTCTATCTCGTCTCGATAAATCTTCTCACATCTCTTCTCTGCCGAGAACGAGAAATTGAATTCTCGTTCTCGGCAACCTATGAAAAGGCACTAATCGAGAACAACATATCGAGAAGCGAAGAAAATTGATTTCTCATTCTCGGCCAACATACGAAAGGTTGAAAAGCGCGAGAGGAATGATCGGGAAGTCAAAAGTCGAGATGCCGGTCAAAAATCATCGAGATGAGATTTCGGAAATGCCAGAGAAAGAGAGAAATGAAGCTTTCAGAGTCAACTTACCGCATTTCTGGTTTAAGTCATAGTTTCTCGAAGGAGTGCATTTGCTTATCCAAACTCTTTTTGTTATTAACCGATATGAGTTAGGAGGCATAGTGGTTTATTTATTCAGTTCTGTATAGTCCTAATTTCAATAATTACTGTTGAATTTAATGTCATTTTGCCCCGAATTTTCAATGCTTCTCTAACTTTAGCTCTGTCAAGGGCCCTCAGATAAATATTATTTAACAAATATAAAAATTTCAGAAGAGGAAGGGGAGTGAATTCTGGAAGGTGCGAGAATGGACCGACGGGGGATTAATTTTCAAACTTTTACCGAGCCCCTCCTGAGACATATCATCGGAAAGCCCTTTGACTACTCTTTCATATTATGAACCTTTCTCCTCTTGGAGTAAATTTCGGGAGGGGGAAGCAGTAAGGGGAGGATTTTTTTAAATCGTTGTGATTTCTACAAGAAATATAATTTTAAGTGTGTTTTTTTTTTTTATGGAGCCCTCCGGTAAATATTATTTATTAAATATAAAACTTTAAAAGTGAGGGTTGCGTGATTTCCGGGTGTATTCTGGTAAGAAAGAGTGAACCCATGGGTGAGGGGTAAATTTCAAACTTTTTGGACCCATCATGTGATATGTCATTGGAAAGTTTCGGACCACTCTTTCATATTATGAATCTTCCCCAATTTGGCTTCCCGGGTGAGGCGCTTTTCGAACTTTTTTGAAATCGTAGCGTTTTTATCATTTTAGATCGGATTTTGTTACGGAACCCTCAGATGAATAATTTATAATACATTAAAATTTCATAGAGAGGGGGGAGGGCGTATTCCTGAGCGCGCAATAGTTGGAATCCTGGGGGCACTTTTCTATCTTTTGCCGTCACCCCCTCATATGATATATCATTGGAAAGCTCTGTGACTATTACTTCATGTACATACCTCCCGCGCCCTTCTCTCCTTTGACTCCGCGGGGGGGTCACTTTTCTAAATCTAGCCGAAACCCCTCATGTGATATATCGTTGGAAAGCCTTATGACCACTTATTCATATTATGCATTTATTGCTCCTCCCCTACTTTCCCCTCCAGGGGGGTCGTTTAATGCATTCCAGTAGATGGTCTTCTAATAAAGGGGAAATCATAGAACTAATCTCAAATGACGTAAAAACATCAATAAAAAATATTGATACTATTTACCATCCTTTCAGTTCATGTTTTTGCCACTAGGGGTGCTTTTTATTCTAATTTCTTTGGCCAATTTGCTGCTAATTGTCGAAAAATTCTAATTATTGATATTAAACTCTTACCTACTCGCGACTTTTCAACTTTTTGCAACCAAACAACGCCGTTACATGACTTTTCCACTATTATGGCTCCATTATAGCTTCCCTTCGGTTTGTTGTTTTTTAAATCTATCTCTTTTCAGTTACCATGTATTTACTAAATACTGCTTTATAAACATATAAAAACAATGATTTTAATAAACGATTGTAGAAAATCTGGATTGCAGGTTCTCGGAAGTAATCGATGACTATATCGATTGTGTTTTTTACCGATTACGATTTTTTTTATTGGTCCACGAATTATTTTAGGGGGGAGGGATAAATTTATAGAAAAATTAGAATTTTTTGGGAGGGAAAGGAGGATTAATTACTAGGTAATAAGACTGAAAAATTATAGTGTGAAAGAAAAACATACCTATACAGAATACAGAGGCTTACAATAGATTAGGCCTATGTTTTAATGGTATAATGTCTGCCATTTTATAAGAATCCGTACTTGTATAACAGTATATTGTATGTTGTTAAAGCAGTATAAAGCAACACTTGTACTGATATAAACGCTTCAATCCACAGTTTATTTTAGGGTTGGGGGTGATTTAGAGAATTTTTTTGGGAGGGTGAGATTAAACTGTATGACTAGATAGTATTAAAAAAATGATTGGGAAAACTTAAGCGTTAATGTTTAATCTTAAACAAGGGCGTATGTACATGCAAATATATTTGATATACGTTTGATATAAACGACTCGTCTTTAATATTTTAGTTTTCTTAAAACAATATGCAATTTTTGTATTTAAGATTTATTTTGTAATAATTTAAAAGATTTTTATTTTAAATACTTGTAAGTAAATCTTTATTTTCATAAAAAAAGTAGCTTTATTTATTAAAACGTATGTAGTGAACACGGGCTTGTCAGTCAGGACTTATAAATGTGAAAACAATCAGATTGCTAATAAGAAAAAATGTATCTTTTATTATTTATTACGCTGTTAAAACTTTTATTTCATGTTTGTATGACAGTACGTAAGAATACTATTATTAAATAGTTTAATAATAAGAATATATTTTGCAATTGATTTTCTGTTTAGGGGGGACTCAGTGTTAATGTATGAAGATTTTTGGGGGGGAATTTGCGTCATTGGGTTTGGGGGGGGATGGTCACCACTGCCGTGTTCATTACTAGAATGCTTAATTAGTCGTTTTCCAGTAATGGACACCCTCATGTAGACATTGCTAAAAATGTAATTTCAGTAATGTTCATAGTGCATAAAATCTTTTGACTTAACTGAATACTTAATTAATCAAATTTAATTTTTAAATTGCATTTACCAGAATGTAATAACAAAATTTTTGTAAATAGCTGCTTTCTGTGAAGGGACCTTAAATAGGTCCCAAATTTTGCCTGGATCGACAATTGATAGTTGTTAAACAAGTAAGAAAAATCATGCGTTTAGCATAGATTATGAAACACTTTCCAACATTTCCTGAATGCTTTAACAAAACTTCGTTGTTTAGAGAAATAAGATATATAAGAGAACTAAGTAAACATTTTAGAAAACGCATGAAAAATTTGAAAAACTGATTTCTGCAGTTATCGATATAGCCAAATATGTATTCCAATTCTTTTGAACAGCCCTGTATTTGATCTGTAGGTTGATATATATATACTATATAATGGGAAAAATTAGTTTAGCAAGAAAACTCACAACAGGTTGAAATTTCTGTTTCAGCAATTTATACTAATAGATCAAAACATACTTGTATACATTTGTACAGCCGTGTAGTTAACCTAGTACCTTTATTACACGCCACTATATAGCTAAAATTTAATTCAAAGTAAAACACTCTTAAAACTACTGAAATCACATTTCCAGAAATTATCATTTATAGACAGCCATGTATCCAATTCTTTGTGTGACCCTGTATATCCTTTTATCTATGTTCTACAAACAATTCTTAGTAAATCAAATGCAGTTCTGTGTAAAAATGCATAACTCATTTAAAAACCACCTTTAAGCAATTTGCAATCATGCCCAGTAACCATTACGAATTCTTTTGTGTAGCCATGCATATGAAATATAACATTTATACACACCATATACTATGCATACATATAGTGAAACATAAAAGAACATAACATATATAAAAATGCATTTCTAGCAATCATTGCTACTGTACAGTACTTCGGACACAATATAGTATCTGTAATCTTTTGTGTGTCACTGTAAATGCTATGCACTTCGTATTATACATGAAATAAGTTATAGTAAACCTCAGCGACGTATATTAATTTCATTATACATGAAATAATTTAACATAATTAAAATATGCGGCAAACAATTCTCTCCACCCCTATATCGTTCTGTAACGGAATTATTTTGTGTGGCCCTGTAAATGAATAATAACTATTCTTTGCATCATATATTCTACAGAATGCATATTTTAGTGCACTTGATAAATGCATATGAATTTTATTATGTTTGAAAGCATGTAACATCATTAAAAACCATTTTAAACTATTTTTTTTCCCATAGGCCGTAATGTAACGGAAAACTTTTGACTGTCCCTGTAAAGAACCAAACATGTTAGAAACTTTATTTGAAATAGGGATCGTGCTATGGTAGAGGTTACTAGCATCCAAAAATTTCAGAATGATCCGACTATATTTACGAGAGTGAGCGCAGACAGACGGCCAGACAAACCGAAGTCATAAACATTTTTCAACTTTGTTGGAAAGTGTTAAAAATGCTATTGAAGCAAAATACGTTTGAAAAAAGTATTCTTAAAAATTAAATTTAGTTTAAAATTAATAATAAAATACATTTAAAAATATATATTATTAGTTATTCATTTATTAAAACCATGTTTTTCATCTTTGGGAACATTTATTTCAAGCTGGATGTTTGGCCGGATAATTATAATATCCAGCTACTGCCAAATATCCGGCATGTTGGCCGAATAGGCCGGATACCGGATGTTCGCCGGATATCCGTTGCATCACTAGAAGGGAGTATTTAGCCATCAAAACCGTCCCTCAGAGAATTAAAAAACTGACATCTGCAAAACCCATTGTATTAAAATGAGTACAGGTATAAAAACATAAATGAAATCATAAACAGCTAACAGTTTCCCCTAGACAATTTCAGAAGGACGCTGCACCCTGCCTGCCCTTAGGTTTACAAAATAGCACCCTTCTTGCCCCTCATCCAAAAATTTAGCACCCTTCTTGCCCCCAGTTGAAAAAAAAAAGTGTCTTTACTCCTTTGTGTATTAAAAAATTTACTTGCATAGTAAAAATTGACTCATTGCTGTCTTTAAGAGCAGAGTTGTATAATATAGACGCACGCGCGAACGCTGTGCTCGGAAAAATTCGGGACTTTGTGAAAAAAAAGTTACAAAAGAAAAACGTATGTTTTGTTTTTGTAACTTTTTTTAATACCAAAAATTTAAAATATTCTCCAATTTTATATACGATTGGATTTATATATTGTTTGTCCACAATTCAAAGTTTAAAGACTCAAAACATTGTGACTTCACAGACTCTGTTATTTCTATTTTCCGCAGACTAAAACTGCTCGGTTTTTGCTGATCGGTTTTCCGTCGGCGGCTGCAGTGACAATTTAGTCTGGCAACGGCTGTTAATTGTAGTTATTTCGTAGTGTTATAAGAGTGATTGGCATTTTGTGTGAAGATATCACAATCTTAAGTATTGGGTTGTTTCTAAATGCATTGACAAAATAATTGAAAAGAATTCACCTTCCTATCATTGGTTTTTGCCTTATTATTTTTAAATTAAAATAATCATTCTTTAATATTATTTTTTCATTTAAATAACAATTATTTTAAACTATGATTTTTAGTTCATATCGTCAAAATAATATAACACGTAATTTTATTAAACATTAAATTAATTTGTGGAAAATTTTTGACCTAATATTTATGTGCGCGGAAAGTTTTTGTTTTTATACAAGTCTAAGAGTTCCCTGACTATTAAATAGTGTTCCCGCTAGGCCATTTTTGAAGGGCGCAGCGCCCTGCCCCTTTTAAAATCGGTAAAACGCGCCCTGCCGTTTTTTTAATCGGCAAACTGCGCCCTTCATATTTAAAAAATAGTCAAATGTGCCCGGAGTCGTTCTCAGCGATGCCGTGGATGCGCTATAGCGCGTAAATGACGCGAAAAATCGGAGACGGGACGCAAAAAAATAGTTATTACGTGTCCGTGGGACGCGTAATTTCGTCAAAAAATCACGGAAAAAAGCCGATTTTCGTCATGGGATCGCAAAAAAAAGCGCAAATTTCATCAAAATAGTGCGGAAAAAACTCGATTCTCGTAAAAGGGCCGCGAAAAAATAGCGTATTTCTTCAAAGGATCGCGAAAAAATAGCGAATTTCATCAAAAAATTGCGAAAAAATAGCGAATTTCATCAAAAAATCGCAGGTAAAAAGGCTGATGTTTGTCGAAGGATTGCAAAAAAGCGCAAATTTCATCAAAATATCGTGGAAAGAACGCGGTTTTCGTAAAAGGGCCGCGAAAAAATAACGTATTTTGTCAAAGGATCGCTAAAAAAATAGCGAATTTCGTCAAAAAATGGCAGAAAAATGTCTATTTTTGTCAAAGGATCGCAAAAAAGCACAAATTTCATCAAAATATCGCGGAAAAAACGCGATTGTCGTAAAAGGGCCGCGAAAAAATAGCGTATTTCGTCAAAGGATCGCGAAAAATTTGTGAATTTCGTCAAAGAATCGCGGAATAAAGCCGAATTTTGTCAAAGGATCTCGAAAAAAAGATCACATTTCGTCAAAGTATCGCATAAAAAACACTATTTTCGTAACAGGTTCGCGAAAAATAGCGAATTTCGTCAAAGGATCGTGGAAAAAAGGCGAATTTCGTCAAAGGATCGTGGAAGAAAGGCGAATTTCGTCAAAGGATCGTGGAAGAAAGGCGAATTTCGTCAAAGGATCGCGGAAAAAAGGCGAATTTAGTCAAAGCCTCCAATGCAACAAAAAAGATGTGCAAACCAAACTTATCGGTAGAACATTCATAAAATGGGATTTAGTTTTTTTTTAAATGAGATTCTTGAAACTACAGCATGATTTCAGTGTACTTTAATAATGTATTCAGTATGTAGACCAGTGAAAAATCTTCCCCCCCCCCCCCACTTCTTACTGCGGTATTACTATTAATAGATTTATTACATTAATTTTACAACAAGTTATTTTAATGGTACTTTAAAGTACCATTGGTGCATAAAGGGTTAATCAGCCCCACAGTTCAGTTAAATATTTAAAATTATTTACTTTATTACTTTTTCTGTTTTGTTTGTTATTTTATTATAAAAGAATTTGAACTCTTAGAATATTATAATTTTTTCTATTCTAATTGTAAATTTTAAGTATAAAGTAAAAAAAAAATTTATAAATAAAGTATAAATATAAAGTATTGTAATAAATGTAAAGTATAAATAATCAATCATCCAATCTAATCTACCTCTTCTTCCCCCGCCTCCCTCCTTCTTCGAAGGTTAAAATATTTAAAACTCTAATTTTTTTTACTTGCAACTCTGTCACTTCATTGTGACAATAAATAACCAATCATTTAAATTCTGCTTCTTTTTCTTATCAAACATACCAAATTTAAAGGCTTTTATTTTTTCTGTCCTAATTGTTAAAATTTTACTAACGATAAATAATTCATTATATAATCAACCTCCTCCATCCCCCCCCCCCCAAAAAAAAAAAAAAAAAATTGCTTTTGTCTCTTTGCCCCCACCTTCACAGCTCACAAAGCTTATGATCTTTAAGTTATATTTGGTGATTTATTGTAATAATAATTAATTGGTCACCCATCTAAATTTTACTATCCCTTAAAATCTCTGCTTTACCCTTAAAACTGCTAGTTTATGGGACTAATAATTTTTTAGTTTTTTTATTTGAAACAAAATTACTTACCTAGATCTTTGAAGTATCAATTTAAGAAAAAATATATATATATAATCTGTTACTAAATGTGCGCATAAACAATGATGAGTTTGTAGTAATGTATAATTCTTATATCAGTTTCGAAGATCTACATTTTCTCAGGGTCCAAACTGGGGGGGAAAGGGGAGGCAGAGGCAGGGTTGCTGGCTTTTAGCCAGGCTAAAAAAAGCCGGCTTTTATTGGAAGAAGTCAGCTTTTATTTTTTAAAGTTGGTTTACAGCAGGGTTGCTGGCTTTTAGCCAGGCCAAAAAAAGCCGGCCGGCTTTTTTTGGTTTTAACCACTTAAAAAAAGCCGGCTTTTATTAAAAAAAACCGGCTTTTATTGAAAAAAGCCAGTTTTTATTTTTTAAAGTTGGTTTACAGTACATTCGTTTTAAATTTGGATCAATTAATTTTTAATACACTTATAAATATTTTCTATTAAAAAAAATTAGATTTCTATTAAATTTTATCAAATAAATAAGTCTTTATAACTTCTAGAAGGCAACTGTGAACGCATTATGTCTGAAAAAGAAAAAATATATATACATAAACATTGAAAAGGATATAAGTTAGGCTTTAAACTGGTGTTTTGAAATTTTATATTATATATAGTGTTGACTCTAAGCCGCTTTAGCAAAGTGCAGTGCCCGGCGGCCCTTTTTATTTCCTTTTTGCACCCGGCGGCTCTTTTAAACCCTTCCGATGTGCCCGGCTGCCCTTTTTAACACTTCCTATGCACCCCATGGTAATTCAGTTGATACCGGAAAAATATTGCAAATTCTAGGGACTCCAAACAAACCAGTTCAAAATATGTTTTATGAACAAGGTACAAGTGTGCCCTTTTCGAAAAAAATGTGCCCTTATTTTATAATAGTGTTCCCTTTTTGAAAAAAAATGCACCCTTTTTTAGAACAGCATTTCCTTTTTGAAAAATGTACCCTTTTTTTGGAATAGTGTTCCCTTTTTGAAAAATTCACGCCCGGCGGTCCTTTTTTTCTAGCGTCAACACTAATATAGCTCCACATGTACTACACATTTTAAAGATTATATTTAATTAAAACTGTTCTTAACTGCTCTGCTCAACAAGCGCAAAATGTTGACACATTTAAAAATTCATTTTTTAACGGAAAGATGTAAAATTCGAAAGCCTGACCATGGAAGTGATTTGGAATCGAACTGTGTTTTCCATTTTTTGATCCATCAATTACCTATTGAGTTACAAGAGATTTTGATCACGTGACAAACATGTTTTTTCACCCTTTTCTGAGTGGTTTCTTCTTTCGTGCGGAAATAAGATTCAAAACGCTCACTTTGACACTATTTTCTGAAAAATCTATTGCATTTGCAAAAAAACAGCACAATTACATAATTTCTGAACAACATCTGCTAGTTTCATGCATTTCTGAACAAAAATAAATTAAAACTTATGTCAGAAAGTTGCCCTTTTGAATTTAAAAGCCTTAATGACAAAATGTAGCACATCAAAATGGAAACATTCTTATGTGTCCATATGGAGAGATTAAGTTAAATGTTAAGAGAAATTAGAAAAGATGTTTTGTTTGAGGAGAGTGGTACATAAGTGTATAAAAAAATAGAGCATTTAAAACAAGAAAAAAAAATTCTCCAAATAAAATTTTGAAAAGCTTGTTGCTAAGCATATTCATGCATATGCTATTCATAATGTTTTTTAAAAGTGAGAAATGGTGGTGTTTTTATTAATATGACTATGTATAATTTCAAATGTTTGCTAGAAATAAAATAAGACTTGTATATTAATAGCTCTTAAAATTAAGTAATAAAACATATAACTAAGTAACCATTGTCCTCTTTAATTTTATAAAGCAGTAAAAATGAAAAAATTGTCAGTTGGTATGGCCCTTTTAAAATTTAGCTGACATATGTGCAATTCAGAATACAAATCACAAGCAAAATCATCTAAGTTTTATTCCAGTATTAATGTCCTCATTATTGAGAAATTGGGTTACTTATTAAACTGTAAATCAATTAAATGTCATTAAAAACACTTTAAAATGTGTAGTTTATAATTACAATGCTTTATTGTATAAAAGCCAATTATGGCCAAAAAAAGCCAATTTTGGCCAAAAAAAGCCGGTTAAAACCAATAAAAGCCACCGGCCTGGCCTTTTTTAATTTTAGCCGGCTTTTTTGCAACCCTGGTTTACAGTAAATTTGTTTTAAATTTGGATCAATTAATTTTTAATACATTTATAAATATTTTCTACTAAAAAAAATAATAGACTTCTATTAAATTTTATCAAATAAATAAGTCTTTATAACTTCTAGAAGACAACTGTGAACGCATTATCTCTGAAAAAAAAAATAATATATATAAACATTGAAAAGGATATATGTTAGGCTCCAAACTGGTGTTTTGAAATTCTATACTATATAGCTCCACATATACTACACATTTTAAAGATTATATTTAATTAAAACTGTTCTTAACTGCTCTGCTCAACAAGCGCAAAACGTTTTGACACATTTACAAATTCATTTTTTAACGGAAAGATGTAAAATTCGAAAGCCTGACCATGAAACATGAAAGCAATTTGGAATCGAACTGTGTTTTCCATTTTTTGATCCATCAATTACCTATTGAGCTATAAAGAGATTTTGATCACGTGACAAACATGTTTTTTCACCCTTTTCTGAGTGGTTTCTTCTTTCGTGTGGAAATGCAGTTCAAAACGCTCACTTTGACACTATTTTCTGAAAAATCTATTGCGTTTGCAAAAAAAAAACCCCAGAAAAAAGTGCAATTACATAGTTTCTGAACAACATCTGCTAGTTTCATGCATTTCTGAACAAAAATAAATTAAAACTTAGGTCAGAAAGTTGCCATTTTGGATTTAACAGCCTTAATGACAAAATATAACATATCAAAATGGAAACGAGAAATTAGAAAAGATGTTTTATTTGAGGAGAGTGGTACATAAGTGTATAAAAAAGTAGAGCATTTAAACAAAAAAAAAAAAAAATTCTCAAAATAAAATTTTGAAAAGCTTGTTGCTACGCATATTCATGCATATGCTATTCATAATGTTTTTAATAGTGAGAAATGGTGGTGTTTATTAATATGACTATGTATAATTTTAAATGTTTGCTAGAAATAAAATAAGACTTGTATGTTAATAGCTCTTAAAATTAAGTAATAAAACATAACTAAGTAACCATTGTCCTCTTTAATTTTATAAAGCAGTAAATATAAAAAAATTGGCAGTTGGTATGGCCCTTTTAAAATTTAGCAGACATATTTGCAATTCTGAATACAAATCACTAGCAAAATCATCTAAGTTTTATTTAGGGATTGACCGAATCAGCAATTTTGCCGAATACCGAAGCTTCGGTCAAAGTGTACGCCGAATATTCGGTATTCGGCAACCGAATACTTAAAAATTTTTAATACACATTTTTGCATACATTAGCTTTTTTAATAAACTTTAATTAAAATTAAATTCTTAATAATTTAATTTAGTTACATTTTTATCCTTAAATCTAATTACACAAAAAAATTTAATGACTTCTTTCAACTCACAAATTCATTAACCCATCACTTATTTTTTATTATTTTATCACTAGTCAATATCCAGATTAATGAAAGTATTAACTACACAGGCTATTATTAAGGATAGGGATTCTCAGAAAAACCAAAGTTCATTCAAATAAAAAGAAACAATGTTGTTATTAAGCTGATTTACTGATTGTCTAATTATATACATATTGAATTGGAATGTTCTCAAATACAAAAGGTATCACTTCAATTTGTACATTTAACTATTTTCTGTGAAATTATTGATACATGTTTATATTTTGATTAATATTTATCATTGTGGTGATGAAGATAAATTTAAGCGATTTTAATTTAATGGTTATAAAAGCTATAGGATAGGCATAGGGGTATACTTATCTGATGTGTGTATTTTATTTAATATAAACCTTAGTATACAGAGATGAACTCTGATATACTTATTTGAGGTGTATAGTAAAGAAAATACACATTAAATAAATTTAAATTGAAAAAACTAATGTAGAAATAATTAAAATTAAATAGTAAGGGAAAGATGCCCATATTCCTTACTTTATTTTTTTCTCTATCATAGACAGTTGTTCTGATTTCACCCATATATAGACTATTTTAGGAAGGAAAGAGTTTTTTGTAATTAAAAATGGCCTTTGACTTGTTTTTGGTAGTGCAGCTGAACTTTGAACTCATGCACATAATATTGAAACTCATCATTTAGCCTATTCTACTTCTAAGTAAAAGA
The DNA here is from genome assembly GCA_963932465.1 of Maratus speciosus. NCBI lineage: Eukaryota > Metazoa > Arthropoda > Arachnida > Araneae > Salticidae > Maratus > Maratus speciosus. The sequence goes on from OZ010792.1 coordinate 531,870,784, forward strand.
GAATCCTTCTACTTCTAAGAAAATACTTATCCGCAATTATTCGGCCGAATACTTTTAAGTATTCGGCCGAAGCCGAATATTCGGTTTACATGCCGAATCACCGAATACCGAATCGACTATTCGGTATTCGGTCAATCCCTAGTTTTATTCCAGTATTATGTCCTCATTATTGAGAAATTGGGTTACTTATTAAACTGTAAATCAATTAAATGTCATTAAAACTAATTAAAAACACATTAAAATGTGTAGTTTATAATTACAATGCTTTATTGTATAAAAGCCAATTATGGCCAAAAAAAGCCAATTTTGGCCAAAAAAAGCCGGTTAAAACCAATAAAAGCCACCGGCCTGGCTTTTTTTAATTTTAGCCGGCTTTTTTGCAACCCTGGGCAGAGGAGGCATGTACTCCAGGCGCCAGTTGTTGATTTTTCTCACGTCCATGTTTAGCACTATTTTGTTAAAATCGTCCTGTCTAGGGTATGCCAAAGCACAGAAGAATCAAAGGATATGGCATAAGGATGCTGTATAAAGCGGAATTTTTTTCAATTCCGTTTTCAAGATTTTAATGAATCAATATTTGACAAAGTAGATTAAAGTAGTTCAGTATTACATATTTTATGATTACATAATTTAAATTTTAAAATATGTTGGCTATTAGAAAATTAATAAAATTTTCTTTGTAAATATACTTTGCGGAGGGGGGGGGGGGGGGGGTAGTAAAGCGCAGGGTTGCAAAAAAGCCGGCTGAAATTTAAAAAAGCCATGCCGCTGGCTTTTATTGGTTTTAACCGGCTTTTTTTGGCCAAAATTGGCTTTTATACAGTAAAGCATTTTAACTATAAATGACACATTTTTATGTGTTTTTTAATTAGTTTTAAAGACATTTAATTGAGGTAGAAATCAATATAATCCAGTTTTTCAATAATGAAGACATTAATATTTGAATAAAAGGTCATACCAATTGCTTTCTCTGGTTTACACTGACCTTAACACCCTTTTTTTTCATTTTTACTGGTTTATATAATTAAAAAGCACAATGGTTGCTTAGTTATATATTTTATTAACTAATTTTAAGGGATATTAATGTACAAGTGTTATTTTATTTCTCATAAACATTTACTATTTAAAATCTAGGGTTTAATCTAGAGCTAGCCAAATAGCCAAAAAGCTAACTGGAAGTGCTTTTTGCCCCCAAAGCATTTAGTGAATTAGCCAAATAGCGACAGCCAAAGAAATATGCTATATGATTCCCATTTTATTGTTCTGCATTTCGTAAACCTGCTGCCATTGCACAAAAACGGAAAAAAATCTCATATTGCATTCGCACTGCGGCAACACTTCAAAATTTGTCTCGTGCTCTCTATGCAAGCACCTTCAAACAGTGTGACGTCATTTGCATCAGACACAACTACAACATATGGCGAAAACAAAAATCGCAGATTGTATAAGCATGGGATATGATGTGCACTAGCTTTGAAGCATCAATGTGCCAGATGCTTGTCGTATAAACTTTTCAGGCTTTATGCGGATTCTGGCTACAACGTGTAAAGAAATGAAACTAGCTTATAGTACTTTTTTTTTCATAAAAATGGCATTACTGGCATGTTTCCCAATGTGACTTCTTTGTATGAATTTGTAGCATCACTTTTGTGGTCTACAGCAGACTGTGAAGGGGGATTCAGTCTCATGAATGTAACAAAAACTGATTGGAGAAACAAACTGACAATCAAAAATTCAAGTAACTTAATGACAATTAATTTAGAAGGGGAATTTTAAAAAGAATTTCCATTAAAAAAAGCATTTGCTGTGTGGGATACAGCCACATCTCCAACGGACAATCTCACAGTGATGTATTTGTTTGTATATTGCATAACTAAAAATAATACTCATGTATATAGAAATTTTGTATACATAACTTTTTTTTCCTTGGCTAAAGCTATTTTTATTTGACTAGAAGTTATTGGCTGCAATTAGCCAAAAAGCTGAAAATCCCTTTTTCCTAGATTAAACCCTAAAATCACACAAAGTTATTTAATTTGTATACATAACTTTTTTTTTCCTTGGCTAAAGCTATTTTTATTTGACTAGAAGTTATTGGCTGCAATTAGCCAAAAAGCTAAAAATCCCTTTTTCCTAGATTAAACCCTAAAATCACACAGTTATTTAATAAAAACACCATTTCTGTCTATTAAAACAGTATTATGAATAATATACTGTAAAAGCACTTATTTTCACGAAAATGAAGATATCGGTGATTTCGCAAGCTGAAAATTTTGCGAATTTTATATGAACAGAACCGAAAGTTGAAAAATCCCGAGACTACCCAGGGTTGTAATTTTAACCGGTCAAAATTGATTTTGACCAGGACACTGGATAAAAGTGGTTTTAAACAGTCCAAAACTGTTAAAAATGGTCTTAATTTTAATAATTATTTTTTCTTTGCAATTAAAAGTAACTTAATAAGTAATAAAAGTAACAGGCAATTAAAAGAATAATATACTGATAAGTTAAGGAGGTTCATTAGTAAAATATGCTTATGCAATACAATAAGAAAGCTAGATCCATAATTGCCCTATCATTGTTAGTTGTGTATCAACAGGGAAAAAAATCATTCTTCCTTTCAGCTGTTGATACAGGGGCATCTAAGAAATCTACCCAGTATTGTTTAAAACTAGCAGCTGATGCTAAAGAAGAGGTAGAAAACAAGTTTGCTTGTAAAGTAAGAATTTTTTAAGTGGCAATGAAAACAAGATGAAATGCATGAGAGAAGATTTTCAAAATGCATATAGAGACGAACTGTTTATTTCTTATGGATGTGCTGCACATTACTTGAATCTTGTAGGACAAGATATTACAAACACAGTTAATTCAATAATGGAGCATGTTATTGAAATGAAAAATTGCAGATGAGCATGAAGATAATATTGATAACATTGTTAAAATCATTAACAATGTATACAAAGAAGTAAAACATTTATAAAATCAACTTAAACCTATTTCCCTTGCTTTAGATAAACTTTAAAAAGAAGATGCTACTATATCTGATGCATGCGATGGATGGTTAAGATTGCTAAAAGAAAAATATCTTGAAACTTATTCTAAAATGATACAGTCTCGATGAAAGAGCTTGTGTATAAAAAATAATTAAAACATTTGTGTTGTTGTATCTTGGTGTTATGTTATTTATGTTATGACTTTTTTAATTTGGTATTTGCTGGTGTTATGTTACTTATATTATGACATTTTTAACAAATGTTAACTTAGTTTTTAACATATGCTAGTAAAATATATTTGATTAGTAGTAAATAAATTGAATAGTTAATTTCAGTGGTCAAAATTGATTTTGACCAGGACTGTTAAAAAACCACCATGGTTAAAACCGAGACAACCCTGCTACCTAAATAAAACCCCTTTTGCTTAAATTTCTAGAGGAAAAAGAATCTGTGAACCTGCGACTATCGCGACTAAAACCGATTCACGCTTCTTGGCTTGTACGCATATTTAAAGAGTGTTAAAGCCAAACATGAAATAATCTTGAATAACTTCAAAGAATCTGATATAAATATTGTAAGTGAATCAGCTGTATTCTATTAGATGTATTATTGTTTTTATTCAAGAAATAGTTGTAAGTATTGAAGAAATTTTTGTACTTATTTCTTATTTAAGTAACTGTAATCATTAAATTTTGGATAAGTTAAAAATTCCCGCTTTTTTATTATTTGCGGCGAAAAAAAATTCGCGTGGTTTAAATTTTCGCAATTGCTACGTGTTTGCGAAAATTAAAGCCTCGCAAAAATAAGTGCTTTTACAGTAATGCATAAATATGCATTATTTTAAACAGCAACTAGCTTTTCAAAATTCTAATTCAACAAGTTTTATTTGGAGAACTTTTTTAAAATTGTTCTGTTTATTTTATGCACTTGCATGTACTAAAATTTCCTCAAATGTTATATCCTTCCTAATTTCTCTTTCAACATTGTTCATTCTACGATTTTAATCTGTCTGTATGGACATATCTGGAATAAGTTACAATAACAGCTTAGTAGCAGAAAAACTTTTTACATATACCATTTTTATAAGTTAGAATATCAATTGCTTATTACTGGGTATTCTCAAGTGTTATATAAGATAATTTCAGTTATTAAGTATACTATTTTGTTTTAATCGGTTATAAAAGTAAATAACAGTATGTAAGAATGTTTCTATTTTGATGCGTGACATTTTCTTTTTCTTTCATATAATCTTTAAAATGTGTGGTATGTGTAGAGCTATAAAAGAATTCCAAACCAATACTTTCGAGTCTAATTTAATGTATTCTTCTGAATATTTATAATTTTTTTTTTCGACATAATGCCTTCATAGTTGCATTCTAGCAGTTATAAGGACTTATTTATTTGACAAAATGTAATAGAAGTTTATATTTTTTTAGTAGAAAATATTTATAAGTGTATTAAAAATAAATTAATCCAAATTTTATATAAATTGCCTATAAACCACCTTTTTGAAAAATAAAAGCCGGCTTTTTAAAAATTAAAACCGCCTTTTTTTAAGCGGTTAAAACAAAAAAAAAAAGGCCGGCTTTTTTCGGCCTGGCTAAAAGCCGGCAACCCTGAGTAAAGGTAACTTTGATCATCAATGATCATGAGTCTATCAAAGTTAATTTTTCTGTCTGAGCTATCCTCTGTCTCTGTCCATGCTTGAATAATGAAACCAAATAACTGCTGCAAATTGATGATTTGTTCGATTTGTGTACCGTGTGATCTCAAAATTCCGGCATTCGGAAATCCGATAACTTAAAATATCTGGAATCAGTCATCTTGTCCCCCCTCTCTCTTTTTTTTTTTTTTAACACTTCCAACTTACAGGAATAAGAAAAATAGCCACTGTCATTAAAAACTTGGACTGAAAGTGACGGTTTAGCAAGCAGCAAGATCGCTAATGCTGTGCTAAAAAGAATAGCCGGTAACGCTGGTAGCAGCACAGATGAACGAGGAACTGGCAAAAGAAAAGGTGTCACTTGAAAAATGCATAAATTTGACTGAAAAATATCTGTTTTAGAGAAACGAGTGTTTTCGAAATCTATATTCTTCACATGTATAAAATCCAAGAAAACTTGTTAAAAAAAAAAAAGAGCTGAAAAAATTGAGGCAAATAAAGTTGACATCAGTGTTTCGGAAATTATGCAAGACAAAATGACTTTGGTGTATTAAGATTTTTTTTTTGTAACATAGAAAATATCAGTTTTTTAATATTTAATTTTTTCGTTTTCTCAGATAAATATCACTTGCCCATGAATTAAATTATGAATAAAGGTTCCTTTCATTAACTCATTAAAGCCAGTAGGCAAGAAAACTGGCCATTTAAGTATTACAAAAATTTTAAATGTGAAAACCTGTATTTTAGTAAGGAAATTTTCACATTACCTAATCTCGAACTTTTCGTGATTAAATGTGTTAAAATTACCCACAGAGTTTCCCCCAGGTTTAAAAAGGGGCAGGGTGCTGCTTGTGCGAAAAGGGCGCTTTTGGATTCTGAAGGGCATGTTTTGGATTCTTAAGGGCATTTCTTGAAATTTTTACAGGCATTCTTTTAATTTTTAAAACTACTTTTTAATATTTAATAGACAGAGCACTATTTTAAAGGCAGCAATGAGTCAATTTTTACTATGCAAGTAATTTTTTTAATAAACAAAGGAGTAAAGGCACTTTTTTCAGGTGGGGGCAACAAGGGAGCTAATTTTTTAAATGAGGGGCAAGAGGGGTGCTAATTTGTAAACCTAGGGGCAGGCAGGGTGCAGCATCCTCCTGAAACTGTCTGGGGGAAACTCTGTTACCCATATGGAAAAACTGGTGTCGAGGTATTAAAAAAAGTATAAAAGAAACCATCCTTAATGGGTTAAGAATATTGGAAGTACTTTTGATATTCTTTCAGAAATCCAGCTTCGTCTCGGTCCTGACAATGCTGAATTTTCGAAGTTATACTGTTCTCTAGTTTTACAGGGCTCGAAAAATCACATGCCTAACATCAGTGTTGCTATTTTTTAAAAATTTGATTGGCATCACTTTTTTGAAATGATAAAATTTGCTTTCTTTAATGGCAGATTAATTAAGGCAAATTTTACCTTCCCAAAAAAGTGGTGCCAATTTCAAATTAAAAAAAAAAGTAGCAACACTGTTGTGATGTTCTGGTATGTGATTTTTTGAATTCTGCTCGTTTATGTGCAGAGTTCAACAAAACATCAAATTTAGATCTAGGTTAAATTTTGAGCCTATTTAGGGCTATTTCTTCCCAAAATCTATGTAATAAAATAGGCCCCTTCACAAAAATAAATTTAATAAAATAGGCCCCTTCACAAAAATAAATTTAATAAAATTGCACCCCTTCACAAAAATGAACTTAATAAAATGTGCCTCTTCATAAAATCCCTTTTCATTAAAACTGTTTTAAAATTTGTCAATAAAACCAGGTCATGAAAAACAAACTTTAGTCAGAGGATTTAAAGAAGTTTTTGTTAATAAAATGCTTGGTTCAAATTTGAGTAAATGGATTTCAACTTTCATTACTAAATGTTATATTTCACAAAAATATAATAAAATTCACAAAAATAACTTTCACAAAATGGGCCCCAAGAATAAAAACCTGCATCAACCCCTGCAGTTATAACTGTGAATGTGTTTTCTTCCTGAAAAATAATCACTATTATCCTAGCCTTAATTATATTTAATTGAAAAGTTTGATTACAAATAATCAAACTGTCATTAAATCTTGAAATATTAGGTTGATGTGAATGGTCAAATTTTCAATTTTATAAACATAGACAGATAGCACAAGTAGTGTTGATTGGGAAGGTTGAATATCCCTGCATGCAACAAAGGAATAATTAGTTCTAGCTGGTAGTGTTACATATAGTTATAACATTGGCATTACACCAGTTCAAACCAGGGTTGTCATGTGCCGATCCAGGTAAAATTTGGGACTTATTTAGGGCCTCTTCACAAGTCCATTTAATAAAAAGGAAAATAGGCCCCTGCACAAAATTTCTTTTACAGGGTTCGTACGGTGCTTGAAAGTCCTTAAAAGTGCTTACATTTTTCAAATAGAATTTTTGGTGCTTAAAAGTACTTATTTTCATGCAAAAAGTCCTTAAAAGTGCTTAATTTTATTCTTGTACTTTTTAATCAAGGGTGAAACTGTTCTGCATTTATTTCTTTGTGAATTTCTGATTTAAAAATAAATCTTAACCCCCTCCCCCTTCCCCCCTGCTGCTTCTTCCCAAATTTCACTTCCTCCTTTAGCATATTCCTCCATAATACCAAAGTTTAAAATCTTTAAAACTTAATTTTTGTAAACTTTTAAACTCTGTTATTTTATAGTAGATAAATAATCAGTCCTAAATTTGATTGACAATTCATGTCATTAAAATTTCATCTGAATTTCACCTTCTCAAAATTTTGCTTCCCCGTTTTTGATGCCCCCAGTACTCAAAGTTTATAAACTCTTTAAAACTGTTTAATTAAAAAAAAAAAAAAAAATCTGCTCAATTTGTCATTTTATTGTCACAATAAATAATTGATCATGAAGATTTCTCTTCCCACCTGAAATTGGCATTTTCCTTTTGTTCCGGCTTCCCCTCCCCTCCTCCCCCCACTTAAAGAGTACTTGCATTTTTTTGATTTCCGCAATAGCTCTATCGCAAGAACTAACCCATAAATTTTCATCAAACTTCAGATTCAGGTATACCTTGATAAACATTGGTGATGATTATCTTTTGGTGTAAATTGCCCAACAGGTGGCACTGCTATGCTGGATTTTTCAAGATTTTCTCAATAGCTCTATCTGAAAAAGTATTGCATGGATTTTAATCAAACTTCAGATTCAGTTAGACGTTCACATAAGTTGTTGCTGATCAGGTTTTGGTGTAAATCACCCAACAGGTGGTTCTGCCATGATGCATTTTGCAGGATTTACACGATTTTGTAATAGTCATATGATCTCAAGAACTAATGCACTGAATTTCATATCTTTAGAAATTAGAATGCTTATGATGGGCGATGGGCATAGATTGTCATTTAATTTTGGCATTCTGATAGTGAATTTTGAAGTATTAACATGTATGAAATAGAAGAAAGTTTTGAGATTGGCACATGTGACTAGATTTTTCTTCTGCTATATTTATTTTAAAATTTTCTAAATTTCTACTGCCACACGCTGAAATTCTCCCCTTTCTAGCCATTTGAATGTTTAAAACTTATTTTAGAAAAATGAAATTGTATTAAAAAAATGCATATTATAAGTTATTAGTTTAATTTGTAGGTACTTATATTTTTTTTTTGGTTTTAGTCCTTGAAAGTCTTTAAAAGTGCTTGATTTTTATTTAAAGAAATGTGTATGAACCTTTTTTAATAAAACAGGTCCGTTCACAAAATTCCTTTTAATAAAATGGCCCCCTTCACAAAATTCTATTCCATGAAAACATACTCTTCATTAATTCTTATATTTTTAGGTTTTAATTTAAAATGTGTAATTTGCAAAGAAAACAAATTCACCAGATTTGGAAACTTGAGCAGAAGTACTTAAAGAAGTTATTATTAATATTTGGTTTGAATTTCAGTAACTGGATTTCATACTATTTTGTTACAAAATGTTACTTTTCACAAAAATAACTTCTCACAAAATGGGCACCAAGAAAAAATTTCATCAACCCCTGGTTGTATTTGTTTAGTCCCCTCCAACACAGCTTGGGGCCAGAGATTGTGTGGATTTTAGAATTTTGCTGATTTCTGGTCAGTGCTTTGTTTACATTTTTAAACAGTAATTTGAATGTAATAATGCAATCAAAACTATAATGAATGTTTACAATATAGTAGAATATTAAAATAATTATGTAAAGTAATAAACTAAAATAATAAAAATATTATTTTTAATAATTTAATCACTTTTAAAATTAAGTTCAAATAAATAATTATACATAATTCACATCAAAATCATAAAATAAGGAAATTTTATTTCATATTTAGCCAGACTTAACCAAATAAGATTATTTGATAAAAAGATTGCAATTACCAGTGATATCATTAAAAATGACTGTGTGTTATCTGCACTTCATTTTTGAAAATTGTAAAACTATTGTCTTCTTCAGCTTCCATATACCCGAGGCTTTCCGATAACAGAATATATCACTTTTTTTAAGCATTTGTATCATTTTTTGGTAGGGAAAAGTTTTACCAATAAGACAGCTGTAAAAAATGAAGTTTTTCTTCAGTCCAGATTAGGGATTGACCGAAGCAGCAATTTTGCCGAATACCGAAGCTTCGGTCGAACTGTATACCGAAGCTTCGGTATTCTACAACCGAATACTTGAAACTTTTTACTACGCATTTTTGCATATATTAGCTTTTTTAATAAGCTTTAATTGAAATTAAATTCTCAATAATTTAATTCAGTTACATTTTTATTCTTAAAGTAAATCTAATTACACAAAAAAAATTAATGAATTCTTTCCACTCACAAATTCATTAACCCATCACTTATTATTTTATCACTAGTCAATACCCAAAAATAACCTATGAAAGTATTAAACTATACAGGGTATTATTAAGGATAAGGATTGTCAGAAAAACAAAAGTTCATTCAAATACAAAGAAACAATGTTAACAATGTCATATTAAGCTGATTTATTGATTGTCTAAGTCTAATTATAAACATATTGAATACGAATGGTCTCAAAATACAAAAGGTATCATAGCAATTTGTACATTTAACTATTTTTTGTCAAATTATTGATAGAATATTTATATTTTGATTAATATTTTAACATTGTGGTGATGAAGGCAACAAATCTGAGCAATTTTAATTTAATGGTTATAAAAGCTATAGGATAGGCATAGGGGTATACTTATTTGATGTGTGTATTTTCTTTAATATACACCTTAGATATACAGATATGAACTCTGATATACTTATTTGATGTGTATATTAAAGAGAATGTGCATTAAATAAATTTAAATTAAAAAAAACTAATGTAGAAGTAAATAAAATTAAATGATAAGGGAAAGATGCGCATCTTCTTTACTTTTTTTTTCTTCTGTTGTAGACAGTTGTTTTGATTTCACATCTATGTAGACTATTTTAGGAAGGATTTTTTTTTTTTTTTTTTTTTTACATTAAAAATGACCTTTGACTTGTTTTTTGTAGTGCAGCTGAACTCTGAACTCATGCGCATAATATTGAAACTCATTGTTTAGCCTATTCTACTGCTAAGTACAAGAGAATTCTTCTACTTCTAAGAAAATACTTATCTGCAATTATTCGGCCGAATACTTTTAAGTATTCGGCCGAAGCCGAATATTCGGTTTACATGCCGAATCACCGAATACCGAATCGACTATTCGGTATTCGGTCAATCCCTAGTTTTATTCCAGTATTATGTCCTCATTATTGAGAAATTGGGTTACTTATTAAACTGTAAATCAATTAAATGTCATTAAAACTAATTAAAAACACTTTAAAATGTGTAGTTTATAATTACAATGCTTTATTGTATAAAAGCCAATTATGGCCAAAAAAAGCCAATTTTGGCCAAAAAAAGCCGGTTAAAACCAATAAAAGCCACCGGCCTGGCTTTTTTTAATTTTAGCCGGCTTTTTTGCAACCCTGGGCAGAGGAGGCATGTACTCCAGGCGCCAGTTGTTGATTTTTCTCACGTCCATGTTTAGCACTATTTTGTTAAAATCGTCCTGTCTAGGGTATGCCAAAGCACAGAAGAATCAAAGGATATGGCATAAGGATGCTGTATAAAGCGGAATTTTTTTCAATTCCGTTTTCAAGATTTTAATGAATCAATATTTGACAAAGTAGATTAAAGTAGTTCAGTATTACATATTTTATGATTACATAATTTAAATTTTAAAATATGTTGGCTATTAGAAAATTAATAAAATTCGGCTTCGGCCGAATATTCGGCTTCGGCCGAATACTTAAAAGTATTCGGCCGAAGCCGAATATTCGGTTTACATGCCGAACCACCGAATACCGAATCAACTATTCGGTATTCGGTCAATCCCTAGTCCAGATCCAGTTGTAAAAAATGAAGTTTTTCTTCGGCCCAGATCCATGTATTTCTATGTAACTATCAAATGTTCCAGTATCTTGATGGAAGAGATTTCTTTTATCGAATTGCGCTTATTTTGCTTAATTAACCCCTTCGGGACCGGCAGCTCTTACGCAAATTTTATTTTGTTGGCACCACTTTTATTTAAATGTTATCTTTACTTAAATAATCACGAAAATGCTCTAATAAATTAAGCAAATGTTTTCCTGTCTTAGTGGTACCAAAAACAATTTCTGTATGCACTTTTAAAAGGTGCATATATATATATGCACTCGTGGTCCCAAATGCGTTAAGGTAAATTTCCATAGTATTATTTTCATAATGTTTTGAACCCATGTTTTACTGTTTGAAACTGTGATTCAACTATCACAGCATCCTAAACTTATGATAATGAAAAACATATACAGTAAACTCTCTGTAAGGCAAACTCTGCGTAAGACGGAAATCTAACTCGGAAAGATTTTCAAGTCCCTGCGAATCCATAGACATAGAGTTAAGTTTGCCTAAGGCGGAATATTGTCTACTACGGAAAATTTTCTCGGTCCCGATCGATTCTGCCTTAGACAGAGTTTACTGTATATGAAAAGAGTAGATGAAATTTTGGATTTACTTAACATAAACTAAATGCTATCTATCAAATCGGACATTTCATCTGCAATAATTTAATAAATGAAGGGTGAGATTCCTCTGAAACTCAGTAGTTTTGTTTTTTAAAAATTGCATCAAAATTTTCGTTTGCCCTACTGTGCTCAAAGTTTAAATCTTTTAAAGTTCTTAATATTGCTTGTTAGATAATTTATTGTTAGAATTAAGTAAGTTCCCATTCTCCAAAACTACCTTGCCTTACTGCAAAAATGTTCTTTTTGCAGTTTGGATGGTCTCATCCCTGAATAAATGATTTTTAAGAGTAAATGAGGTAGCTATTTACAGAATTTTTCTTTACAAGTTATCTTCAGTTAGAGAAAATGAACTTAATATACCAATTTGGCATTTTAAAAATTTCACTTGTATTTAGATTTGACTGCCAATAAATTTCCTTTAGTGTTTCTTTTCATAAATACTTTTACTTTCAACTTTAATATTCTAGATTCATTTTAACAATTAAGATTTTTTTTTTTTTTTTTTTTTTTTTTATTTCAATAGGAACTACAAGACCTTGGACGAGATCCTCCAGCACAGTGTTCTGCTGGTCCAGTTGGTGATGATTGTAAGTAAAATTCTTCAGAAATAATTAACCCTTAATCGACACGCCCGAAACATTCAAATTGCCTGTGAATGTATCAGGTGCTACAATTAAGGGGTTAATTTTAATCTTATGTTTTGTTATTGAAATGATATTTTGTTCTTTCATAAAATGCAGATACAGTAGGCTCTCCCATAACCAAACTCATGTGGATTGGACAGGGTGTCTACAGAATCAGGGAATCATGGAAAAATCAGGGAGGTTAATCACTCTGAAAAAATCAGGGAAATGTCAGGGAACTTTGTAAAAATACTGGAAAATCAGAGAAATTTGTCTATATTGCGAAAATATTTGCATTTTCACCTTGCCAACGAGACTGATTCGTCTATTTTATGTACCTTATTTTTTCACATGCTGATTAATCTTTCCCAATATTTTTTAAAAGATGCGCATGGTATGAGTTTTTGATATTTAACGTAAATTATCATGGTGATCACATGTCCTAATTTTCTGTACATAGCACTTATATTGAAGGCAATTTATACATATAAAAAAAATTTAAATGATACATTAGCATAACCTGACCAGGTGCTCAGCTTAATCCAATTAGTTATCCCGTCAGATTTAGATAAGTCTTAGAATTGAATATTTTTCAGAAAATGAGGACACTTTCTGGTCACCCTATATCCATTGGCTTCTATATGATGTTGGACTAATGAAATTGGATGCTATGAAGTTAGTTGAGTTCGGATTTATAAAACTGTCAACCAATACTTAATGACTATTAGGCAATTTTTGTTTTTCTCTTGTTTTTTCTCCCAGATGAGATATTAGCTGGATTAGTGTGTTATACGAGGAATCGGCATACATGGAGAAATACCGTATGTGTATTGTTAATAATGGAAATCAGGGAAGTCTGATAAAAATAGTCAGGGAAATCATGGAAAAATCAGGGAACTTTATTTTTCAATTTCTGTAGACACCCTGTTGGAGTAATCTGGATATTAGAAAAATCAGGATATGGGAGAGGGATATATTTTTTATTAAAGTCATAAGTTTACCTATTTGATATATATAAAAGTTTTTCATTTTCATTGTATTTACACATTATTTTTGCAATTACAATTGGAAGTACATAAATTTATTTTTTTAAATATTGCATTAAATTTTTCTGTTTTCTTCGCCTGATTCGCTGACAAGCTCTACCTCACACCAATACATCATTATAATTAGCAAGTTGATTCGCTATGCTGTTCTATGAATAACAAGGCAACCTTTAGAAAAAGGAATTAATGTAATAAAATTCAATGTCAACTTTAAAAAGTAAAAAAAAAAGGAAAAGCCTTGTTTGCATCCATTTCCTTTTCATTTACGAAATTTTAAATTTATTCGTCAGTCAGGTACTAATCTACATCACTATTTATCCAGTCAGAAACTTCTGTTTCTGTGACATTTTCACAACCAGAAATTTTCCTTACTGTATTTGTTGTATAAATTATTAGAACATTTGGCCATATCTCTGCAGCCGTATTAGGTAAGAGTGAGAAATTCAAGACAACAAACTTATTTAAAAAATAATTAAACACATATTTTACCTTTCCCTGGTTAAGAAGTTAAGGAGGTGGTCGAAAATTTTAGGACATTCTGTCATATCTCAGCAGCAGTTTTATGGTAGAAGCGGAAAATTAACACATTAACAGTAATAAACCTACTTAAAAATAGTTAGAGGTACTTTAGCGATTTTAGAGCTGTTTTGTCTACTATGTTGCCATTGCCAACATCGACTAGATATGGATAATGTAAGATTATGCGAATAAGACAGCAATTATGAATATTTGATTGGCTATTAAGAAAGTTTTTTTTTTTTTTGTTATTTGCGAGATATATTTTGTTTGATCCAAGATTGTTTTAGAGAAACCGACCAAACGTAGCAGGCGAAAGTTGCTAGTAACCTTATATTCCAAAGAAAACATTTCATTCATAAAGCCCAATCTTTTTTATAAAATTAACATAATTTTCAAAGAACTTTCATCTCCCCCCCCCCCCCCCCCCCTCACCATGCTGAAAATAAAATAAATATCGAAATTGGATTTACATAGTGATGGGAAAGTTTAAAACTTTTTTAAATAGATGTTTCACCATTGTTCCTCCTCAATACATGCATTATGTAAATTTCCCTATGGGGCTGTACATATATAATGCTATCAACTTTTTGGCAATCTTGAACCCCCTTTCCTAATGCTATCATACTTTATCATTCCTTGACCCCCATCCCTCTCCTTATATTGTTAGTGTCTAAAAATTCTTTTTATTTTTACAAATTTTTTCTTTCTTTTTTAACCATTTGGGAAAATGGTTTTTTTTGCTCGTCAGGGTAGGAAATCAAAAGCATATCTGAAGCTTTTTATTGGTTGAATCCACATTTTATTCGTTTTCTGATTGGTCTATACAGTAATCTGTATTTCCCTTTACTTTCAACAGAGATGGATACTTCTGTTGCCACTATGACAAAAAAGTAATAAAAACTACAAAAAATTAATAACTCAGAAACAAATTGAGATATAGCTTTCAAACAAATTGCATTTAAAAGTACATTTTTTTTTTCTATACGACAGTGTAAAAAGTAAAATTGTGGGATGTTTAGAAGTTTAAGAATGAAATTTCATTTAAAATTGCTTGTCGGATTTCTTGGAAATCTGACGATGGAAAAGCCTTTTCCCGAACAGCCAATGAAATGCTTGGATAAATACGTAAGTTTCAGGAAATCTGAGGAGTCGCAGGTAATTTTTGTCGCTTGCAATTTTTACGTGTAATAACACTATTAATGTTTAATTTATGGCATACGTAATGTATGATGAACTCCATGCGATTTTTTATGTCTTAAATTTTAGTCTCTGAAAAAATCAGTTTCCAAATGGTCGTCCTAATTTGTTAAATTGTTTTTTTTTTTATGTGTTTGCAATGATATACAGGTATGGTTGTGCAATGTGCATTTATTATTCACATACTTTACTGATTTAAATGAAAAGAAGTTTATAAAATATCACTATTATGTGAAATAACTTTGTATCAAATAACACTTTATAAAGAAATACTTTTCAAATTCTTAATCCCTTGGGGGACGAGCGACCGGTATACGTGCTGCGTAAGGTGCTCAGGATCAGTGATTATTCTTACCATTAAATTTTTATTGTAAATTTTGCCTTTTTTAATCCGGGCATTTACCAGATTCAATTAGCCAAAAATTAAAAAAACCGGTGGTAAAAGATTAAAAATTCCTTAAGACACTCGTCCCGAAGGGGTTATGAGCACTTTTTTTTAATTTTTAAATTCATTCTTTTGATTTTTAAAGCCTTTCAAAACAACATTGAGTCAGTTTTTACTATGCAAACACATTTTTTAATGCAAAAAAGGAGAAAAGACATTTTTTTTTTTTTTTTACTGAGAGGCAAGAAGGGTACTAATTTTAAGATATCAAAAGACAAATCCCCACACCCCTCCCTTTAGAGATATCTTATGATATCAAGTGCCAGACACCCCCTCCTCTTAAAATGATAACATTATATATGTGTACAGCCCCTGTGCTTTTACCAGATTGATAGAACTTGTACTAATTTTTTATTTCCTTTTTAAAGGAAAAAAAAGTTTTACTAAATTAAGTCATATTCTAGTGATGAAACATGACTGTTGTATCAAAATAAGATAAGCGTGAATGATACAAATATTTAATTGAGTTTAAATTAGAAAATATTTATCGGTTTTCTTGGTCACAAAATCGTAGAAAACTAATTTAGACACCAAATCCATTTCACAAATAAGAGCTGAATCGAAAGTATAGTTTGGGTACCTTTGTGTTCATTCACACACATACCAACATCAACATCATTGAAAAACACCAAAATTTGTTTTGGAGACCAGAAAATGTACAAAAAAATCAATTTATATAATATATATATATTTTATATGTAAGCAATAAGTATAATAATCACAAACAAAATACATTTATATGAAATGTGCCAAAATGCTGCAGTAAAATGCACACAAATTCAATATAAACTATCAAAAGACTATATTTAGCCTGAACTAGTGTACCCCCTCACAGAGCAAGAAAAGAGGCTGCGGCCCCATCAGCAGTGGGTTATATTTCGAAAGCAGCCGGGCATTTAAAAAATGTATATAAAATATTTATATTTCAGAAGCAGCCAAGCTGTTTTTTCTTAATTTTTTTCTGTATTTTCTTGTTGAAATTTTAACCTTTTTAAAACAGATTCTTTTATATGCATATATGTATATGGAATCATTGTAAAAATATTGAAAACACATTCAGGGAATCTCAATGTCAAAATACAGTAGATCTTTTATAATGCAATTCTCCATATAATGCACAACTTCTTAGATGTAAACAATGAATTTTGCAGTTAAGAAGCACCTGCATTTCCACATTGTAAAAAAATTGTAAAGAGCTAAATTTGATACATTAGTTTAACTTTATCTCCTTAATTCAGAACTTTTTAATGAAAAAATTGCTATTACAATAAACATTTTTGAAAATGTGTAATATAATGAATGATTTGATCCTATTTGGTATGTTTGTTAAATCCACTTTATAAACATGTTCCAATGTGTGGAATGATCTATATTATGCAAAAATTTATTATCTGCATAACTCCTGGTCCTAAGAAATATACAGTCGGACCTCGTTATCCCGACACCCGGTTTTCACGTCACTCCGCTTATCACGTCAGTTTTTCAAAGTCCCGATTTTCTGTATATGATTTTAATGTAAATAAACTCCGGATTTTACGTCGTTATATAATTTTCAACTCCGGATATCCGACGTTTTAAGAAAATTGTCCATTTTCCATAATCCATCTTATAAGCACGGAAATTAAGCAGTAAGAAATGTCTTAGCCAAACTTTTCATAAAAAAGTCTAAAATACCCATTGATATATATGAGAAATTTTACTTCAATCATTTATCTTAATAAATAAACCCATGATTACAAGGTATTTTTCATCCGACTAAAACCGAAGCATTGCATTGAAACGATCAAAAATTATCTAACATCCATTTCTGAAACAACGAATATTGATTACAATACATTGTATAATATTGAAAAAGAATTGTAGGAAGCACATCTAGGGATAAGCAAACTTTAATTTATCAATATTAGAGATGCAACGAATATTCGGCCGAAGCCGAGCATTCGGCCTGTCTGCCGAATATTCGGCTTCGGCCGAATATCAAGTCCATTATTCGGCCTTGGCCGAATAATACACTGTAATAAATGTTTTTATATTTACACTGTATAACTTTTTAATTTGACAAATTATATTCATCATATATAATGTAAATTTTATTAGAAATTAACTAACACTTTTTTTTCCATTAACTTTCATACTCCGAATGGGTTTTATCTACCCATTTTTATATAAGAAGCTAATTTAGGAATCATGTTAAAAAAAAAATTATGCTGTATCAGTAAGTACAAAAAGTATCTGTAATAAGCTAACATAATCTGTTAAATTTAAAATTAATCTATTCAAAATTGTTTTAATACAGCTGTAACAAGCTAATTCGATATATATATATATATATTTATCATAATGGGAAGTTTAACATTTAGCCCTTGTTACGTAAAAAAATATTTCTTTCAATAATATTTTGAATTATACCTATAAAGAACATAAATATATGATTGATTAGATATAGATGTATTACATGTTATAAGACATTTAAGTCGTATATGTTGCAATAGTTAAGTTTTTTTTAGCAAAATACGCTTAAAAGTTAAATACAGTAGAAGATCTTTATAATGCAATTCTATATAACACAATTCTCCGTATAACACACAACTTCTCAGATGTAAACAATGAATTTTGCTACTAAAAAGCACCTGCATTTTCACACTGTAAAATATTGCTACTCTGTAGATGACTAAATTTGATACATTAGTTCATACTTTATCTTCTAATTTAAGACCTTTTTACTGAAAAAAAGAATGCTATTATTACGATAAACATTTTTGAAAATGTCTAATATAAGAAATGGTTGTGTCAGTTATATTTGGATCCTGTTTATAAAGTAAATTTAACAATGCCTGACCTATATTGTGCAAAAATTTATAATTTGGATAACTCTTGGTAACAAGGAATGCAGTAGAAAGATATTCTAATGTATTTTGATATGTTTCAAACATATTTGGCCATGTTTACAATGTGAATTTAATGATGTGATCCATATAACACAAAATTCTATATAACGCACAACTTTGCGTTTTTAGGTTTGCGTTATAAAGATTTTCTACTGTATAATTTAAGTGATTTTTTTAAGTCTGTTACTATTTCTTATTAAATAATGAAAGAAATGTAAATACTAAATTCTTTTAATTAGTATACATTTACGTTTTAGATATTTTTTTCAAGAGTAGCATTGTAATGCCTTAAAAAACAGTTAAAATGTTTTCAATAAACGTAGATTGTGATGCAGAAATAATAATAATCAGCATTCTCAGGTGCTAGTCTTTTTTTTTTTTTTTTTTTTTTTTTTTTTTTTTTTTTCGGAAATGTTAAGTCTGCTTCTGAAAATAACCTTTCACTATATATGGTAGTTTCTGATGCAGAAAGGTACTTTTTGGCTAATTGTGAAACATTTGGAAAGTCTTCTGCATTTTTCACCCACCACCCCAAATAGTCCAGTCATTTTAGGAAAAATAGCGGAAAAAATTAGAACAAAGCTGGATTTTTGCACAGGTGCTAGTTAGGGTATGTAGTTAAACATACTAAAAGTCCCCATCGATCCAATGTGAGCTTTCGCCACCAGGGGGTGCTAATGAGCTTGAAAATTGGTTTTTTGTGAATATCTCATGAACAATGGCATCTAGAAAAAAAAGTTCAATTACAAAAATGTAGATAATTTAATTTCCTACAAAAAGTGTTATTAACATTTGTTTGTCACACCAATCCTTCCCTGTCAAAAATTTTAAAATGTGAACATATTTGGAAGAAAAGTTATAAAAATACGAAAAACCTGCTGCTACTTTCAAAGAAATTATATAAACAGGTCTAAAATTCTTACTTTTGAATGGAGAAGGTGAATATATAATATGCATATATGCTTATTTCCGTACCACCCTTGAGGTAAAGCATTTAGCGCGTTTTTTTTTTTTATTGCGGTTTCCCACGTAGGCATATTCCACTTACGGAAAATGGCCACTAGAATGAAAAAAAGGTAGCATGTTCCGAATTGTTTTAACATGTAATTGCCAATTTCCACTGCGTTCTGCCATTATAAATTTATGCATTAATGTTACCATTCGAAAATATTGACACCAAAATTTCGCTGTTGGCCCATTCTTTTCTGATGTTTCCAATTCACAGTTAATTTTTGTTGTAAGAGAAACTAGTGTAGCGTCGTCCAATATATTGTCATACATAGAAGTGTTTTCTTCAAAATCTGTAACAAACTGTAAAAGGTGTTTGTTCTTTTTCAGCTTCATGGAGTGTGATATTTTTCATGATTATCTTCCCTAAAACCAAACGCACTAAGGTGTGCCCTCTAACAGCATGCGCAAATGCGTGACCGGCTAGTATATTTTCAACGGTATTCGTCGCACATACCTGGCTCAGCAATTCTTTCAGACCACTTCCAGCCATTATGTATCCAATACAACCTAGATATGACATTAACAGATGAAATCCTCCAAGCCTAATATAAACATTCTTGAAATCTGGCGTATCGCTTAGCGCCGCACATATATCTCTCGCTTTCATATAAAGTGGTTGGTCAAATGTCACAAAAACACAATTTTGATTGGTGTCTTCACTTTTTTCGATCGCTGTGCAAAGACTTGAATATATTGTGTTGTATTGACTTGGTGGAAGATTCAGGAAAGGCAAGAACTGGACAGCTAAGCACTCAAAATCCTTACCTTTAATAAAAATTTCCATAAAGCCATTACATCCACGTACATTAGAAATGTTCTCAGACTTGGCATACAACCATAGGGCATCGGGAGTGTTTGGAACAATTGACTGTAAGTCAGTGGGCTTAACTTCCTCAAGTTGTAAGTTTTGCAAGCCCTTGTCTGCAGCAAATTTCGAATCGAAAACTTTCACCTTCAATTTACATTGTTTATTTATGACTTTTGCCGGAGGTAATTTTGTTAACCTTTCAACACTGTCTGGGAGTAGAAAATTAGATGACGGCGTTACACAAGTTATGACTCCCATGCTCTGAAAAGTGTTCAAGCCGTCGATGGTGTTTACATTGAAGTCCGCATTGTCGAAAATGAGTTCAATGAATGAACCGGGCAATACGACTGAATTCCCCTGCAGTGCGGCACTTGCTTCAAAAATTTGAATTTCATTGTAAGGAACCGAAAATCCAAATTTATGCATGATATCCTGTAAAATTTTAGATCCAAATTTTCGATGTACATAACATCCTAAACCTATCTGAAGAGGTGAGAGGAAAGAGCGTAATCTAGTTGCTGCCATAATTGCATGTGAAATCGCATTACATTTCAGTTTATACACATCTGATTCTCTTTTCTTATTTTTCATAATTATTCCTTGCACAAGCGTCTTTAAAGTAGAGGGTACAATGCTTTCTATTCCCCCAAAGACATTGTTCATATGGTCGTAGGACGAAAGATTAAAGCATCGCGAACATATATCGTCTCGTATTATTTGGGCTGCTTTCTTGACGATTCTCAGTCGTTCGTCTTCTTCGTTAGTCTCTTGGTTTTCATTCCACGCGGAGGTTAAAAGTTTGTGATCAAACCCTTTGAAGCATATGACTGCCCCCTTTTTTTTTTTTTTTTTTTTTTTGGAAGTGGCGGTTATTACTTTGTCTCTATAGTGTGCTTTAAGTTTAGAAATTATTGTCTTAACTGTTGGTATATAACCGTGCACATGCTGTAGAAGTTCATCAATAGAGAACTGACATTCGTCACTTTCTTCAATAAATGTATAAATGCCTTCCATACTTTCGGCAATCTGTATTTCTTCCGGTCTTCCTTTCTTCTTACTGGTTTCCACTTTCTTGGTAAAAAACCTTATAAAGCATTTGTGGTGATATCTTGCTTCAGCTGCAACCAAATCAATGACATTAGATAAACGCTTACTGACTTCTTTACCCCATTTGTCTTCACGCTTATTTGCAGCCACGATTAAGCTATTTTTCACTTCTAAGTTTTCAACTATTACAACGTTTTCGCGATACTTTACAGATTTCTTTTTTTTCTTCTGTATAACAGCTTTGACCAATGTATTAGAACATAGAAAACATTTTTCCTTAAATTCAAAGAAGAGACTGTCTTTTCTCAATTTTTCTTTTAATGGACTAATTTGTGTGGACGTTGATGGTTTTTCTGCAATAGATTTCTTGTATGATTTAACAGAATTCTTCCTTGTATAATTTTTCCTACACATTGGGTGAATTATAAATTCCGTATTGTTTTCAGCCTTTTCTTCAAATGTTTTCCACTTATGGTCACCTCTTTCCAAACTTGCTGTCACAGGGGACTCCAGTCCCTTTTTTCCAATTTTCACATAACCATTCGAAACGCAGCCCTCACCACATACAAGACAAACTACTTCGTCAATCTCCATTTCTGCTCTCAATCAGCAGTCAAGAAAGAATCATTTTGCATTGTCAAAACCATTTAAAACTTTCTACAACACGCTTTGAAACTAAAATTATTCACTTTCTAAACACTGACAAAGAATGACTTCGTTCAGTAAATTAAGTGTTTAATACTAGCGAAATGCTCATCAATTGAAAATAAAACACTGCAAAGGTACCTGCACGTGGTATATTTTGACATAAGCAAGGGGTGATAGGGTATTTGGCAATGACTATTGCACAAACGTACGAAAACAGCATACAGACAATGGAGGAGGGGTGGGGGAGGGATCGAAAGTAAATAAGATTTGTTCTGCTTCTTGGGCACGTTCAATATGATTCTGTTTCCGCATTTTTTCCGGTAATGTTTACATTATTTCAATTTTTGACAGTAAGGAATGGTGTGACAAACAAATGTTAATAACACTTTTTGTAGGAAATTAAATTATCTACATCTTTGTATTTGACCTTTCTTTTCTAGATGCTATCGTTCATGAGATATTCGCATAAAACCGATTTTCAAGCTCATTAGCGCCCCCTGGTGGTGAAAGCTCACATCAGATCGATGGGGACTTTCAGTATGTTAAACTACATACTCTAACTAGCATCTGTTCAAAAATCCAGCTTTGTTCTAATTTTTTCCGCTATTTGTAAAAAAAGCTGCTAAAATGACTGCACTAAAAGGACACTGTTGTCTTTCTAGTGGTGGCTGGGAAAGAAAATTACTAATTTCTTTTACACTTCACATTGAGGCGCACTTTCTATAGAGGCTTCACTGCTGACAGCAAATAAAAAATAAAAAAAAAAATAATTTTGTTAATTGTGAGCTTTATAAAGTCTACAATGATTTCTTTCCACCATTTTAGAGAATATTCCTTTCACCCTTTCTATCAGTGGTTTTTCTTAAGATATTAAGATTTCTTATTTTTTATTTTATTTCATCTGAAAGCTGAAACTTATGTTTCCTAGTACTTTTAAAATTTTGTCATTATTTTAAAATGTAACAACAACACACATAATATCTATTAAAATGTAACTAGACAGTACCTGATGAGGAACTTTTGCTAAGATTTTTTTTTTTTTTTTTGGGGGGGGGGGGGGGATCTGAATTATATTATTGAGGCAATTTTTAGGCCGAACATAGCCAAATATTTTTTCAGAGTAAAATAATGCTTTAAAAAATTAAAAATTTGTATATAAATAATTTTTTAAAAGAAAACAATACATTTTAATTGTGAAATATACAAGAATTGTGCATATAGTGCGTACCATATTTTGTTTTTAGGCAAAAATGAGTTCATTATTCGGCGGCCGAATAGGCCGAATATTCGGTTTCAACTTGGCCGAATATTCGGTATTTGGTTATTCGGCCAAACCACTATTCGTTGCATCACTAATCAATATTTCATGTAACAATAAAAAAACAAGTCATCCTCAATCTGATTTTTGTTCTTTTCAATTTTGTTTTGTGTTTATTTTGTTTAATAATAATGTTGCTTAAAACTGCAAGAACAGTTATGAATTTCAAATTGTCTTAAGTTACTTAAAAATACAGCTTTTTATAAACATTCTTCTCCAACTCCGGCTACCGCAACCCCCCCGCTTATGTCGACACTTTGTTCTGGTCCTTAGAGTGTCGGGATAACGAAGTTCGACTGTATTATGATACTCTAATGTATTTTGATATGTTTCAGACATATTGGGCCATGTTTACAAGGTAAATTTAATGATGTGCGATAATGGAGTACCGAGTAGTACTTTGGCCGAGTACTGAGTAGTTGCGTAATAAGAAAAAAAAAATACTGATGTGCACATAATGTGAGCTTGTGTGTACATATATATATACCTGTGTGTACATACATATAATATACATATATAGTATATATAAATTAACTAATTAAATTTGAAATTTATTTGTGCACTTTTTAAAGATAATTTTTGACAATTCAAAACAGTAGCAAAAAAAGGAGAATTGACACATAACAAGTACAATTATTAACCAATATAAAATTAAAACATTCTTCAACCCTCAATTTATTCTGATACCTGAAATCTATCTATGAAAAATAAAAATGTTTGTTGGTTACTGTAACAATTCATTGAATGATGCAAAACATTTCATATTTATTTTGTAACTGTACCTTATTTTCTTTTGATTAAAAATAAAAAGAGAGGTACAAAAAGAGATACAGGCTTTCTTAACAGAAGACTTATGTAAAACTGACGCTCCATTTGCATGGGAGGGGGGGGGGGGGGATTTCAGATTATGTGCAGCCTTGCAAAAAAATTCTTATGTGCACCTTCAACCACTGTTTATTCTGAACGTATATTTTCAGAGGCAGGCCAAATTTACAGTAGTAAAAGAAATGACCTGTTTACTGATAATGTACAGCGTTTGGTGTTTTTGCACCATAATTTGAAATATAATAAATTTAATTATTTTTTTTTTTATTGCATTTTCAATTTCATTATCCAAAATAAGTCTTTTCTGTTTTCCTATATATTTAAAAAAACTTATTTTTATTTGTATAAATGTGAAACTAACTTTTAATCTGGAATTATTTTATGAGGGTTTTTGTTTTCTTTTTCTATATTTTGTAGACATTGTTAAATACAGAGTAAATAATTTTATGAATTATTGCATATATTATACATTGATATTCGAATAACTTTTTACAGATCAGTTATAAGTTCATATGCTTAAAAAATGAAATTCTTACAACTACTCGGTTTTGGCAGAGTACTCGGCCAAAATTTCACCGGGTACCGAGTACTCGGCAAATTGGCCGAGTACCGAGTATTTACCGAGTACTCGGTACGACTCTAATGTGTGAAATGTGATCCATATAACACAAAATTCTAAGTAACATATACAACCTTGCATTTTTAGGTTTGCATAATAAAGATCTACTATATATCTATATTATGACAATCCAGCTATTATCATGATTACAATACTTAGCTTATACTGTATGTGTCTGCAAAGTAAAATTGATGGCAGTAAAATAAATGTAATAAAGGAATATTATTATGCAGATGTGTTTATCTAGATAAAAGTATTATACACAACTCAAAAAAACTAACTACAGAAATATGAAAAAGTGACTTTGTTGATTTTAAACACAATCACTTGCACTTGATACTTACTGCCTTAAATGTTTGTCATCAAACTCTGCCTGGTTACATGGATGTATTTAGTGTTGCACCAAACTAGAGGTGTAAAAATAAGGCAATTTAGCCTATATTCCCATTTGTGAAATAGGTGTTTCCAACTTGTGGCTTGTAGAGGTCTTCAGAACAATTTATTCTATACTAGCAGACCTGCCCGGGGTTTGTAAATAATAACCTTAAACAAAACTAAAGTTTGTATGATTTTATATCTTTTAAAATTCTTTTAAATGAACTTAATTTTGAAGGCCTTCTGCGGCGTCTAGTGTGTTCCCATCCCAACAAACTTTTATCCGAACGAACCTGTAACATGAGTCTCCGCTACCTATGGTAGAATTTACTGGAAGTGCCTGCACGTGCCGGAGACAATCGAGAACCAAATTGAGTTACCCAAACCTCATAGTAATCAAGCCCATCGAATCCGAAAAAAGAATCCACCATTTTTGTTAGAAAATGTTGGTAACTGCAGTAATTCTAAGATAAAATTTCATAATACAGAAAGTAGCTGAATTGTAATAAGTTGAATGAACCAAATCCTGTTGAAATTGGGCCCTTAGAACCTGAGGAAAGAATGAGTCCCCAAGCGGTGGAAGAGGCCCCCTCCCCTTGTAAATTTCATGACTTTCTTTCAACATTAACACCAGATTTAATAAATGGATAAAATCCCTTATCTAAAGTTACTTCTAAAGTAAAGCGATTTTTAATTTACGGCTGTAGTGAGTAGACATAAGTTGATGCTGAAAATGGAGATTAAAGCTCGAAAAAAGTGGTAGCTGAGTTATAAAGAAAGACTCAGCCCTGTGGGATAGGGTCCTTAACTGGAATGCAGTTGGGTATAAAAAATTTTTATAGAGGTTTTAAAGTAGCTGGAAGACTATGTTAAAGAAAATTGCAATAGAATCGGATAGTTTTAAAAGAAGCTACAACAAAGGCCCCAAGAAAGTGATTAATATTCAAAATTGGTGGTAGCTGAAGTCTGAAATTTTTTTTTTGTCTTTCATGTAGTGCTGGAGAACCTAAGTTGTTAGAAGAAAAAAAAAGTTTGTAAACGGACCATTTTTAACGGAATTATAACAGGGGGCCCAAAAGGGTCCAACTGATAGTTGAGAGCAGGACCCAAACATGTTGAAATGTTTTAGTACTTAGCATTTTAGATCTTCAATTAGTTAAAATTAAGCATAGGGTATGAATTAATCAATAGAATAATATTTTAAAGAAATGCACAAAAAATGGGGTACATGCTTAAAAAAGGGCACTAGGGCCCCAATACAAATATGAGGGTGTTGGTCTAGGGAGAAGAATCCAAGATTCAATTTTAAAACTATGCAATGAGAATGTGAGAAAATTAGGGGGGTGAAAAATGCATGGCACACAAAAGGTTCAAGGGGTCCCGGATCAGGGCCCAGGGTTTTAACTGGAATATAGGAACGGGAGAATAACTAATTGGAAAAATAAAATGAAGATCTGATTAAGAGGCCAATTTATTAACAATTTATGGTGCAAAAGCTTCAAGGGGCCCTGTACCGGACCCCAAGAAGTCAGGAACTTAAGTGGCATGTAGTTTGGTATAAAGATATATTTTAGTAGTTTTTAAAGTAATCAGAGGACGCTAGAACTATGTTAAAGAAAATTGCAAGCAATTCGTATCATTTTTAAAGACGCTGCACCAAGGGCCCAAGAAGGTGATTAATATTCAAAATTGGTGGTAGCTGAAGTCTGAAATTTTTTGTTGTTCATGTAAAAATAGCTGGAGAACCCAAGAAGTTGTTAGAAAAAAAGCTAGTGAATCGGACTATTTTTAAGGTAGCTATAATAGGGGGGTGGGGGCAAATGATAGTTGAGAATAGGGCCCTAACATGAAAACATGTTTAAATGTTTTAGTGCTTAGCGTTTTAAATCAAGTAGTCAAGATTAAGCATAGGGTATGAATTAATCATTAGAATATAATTTTGATGAAATTCGCAAAAAAATGGAGAAATGCTTATAAAAGGGCCCTAGGGCCCTAATAAAAATGTGTGGGTGTTGGAAGGAGAAAAGTCTAAGACTCAACTTTAAAAGTACGCACTGAGAAGGTGAGAAAATTAGGGGATGAAAAATGCATGGCACACGAAGTTCAAGGCCTAGACGGGCAAGGAGTCTTAACTGAAATGTAGAAACGGGAGAATAATTAAATTTAGAAAGCATCCCAAAAATGAAGATCGGATTAAAAAGGAAGCAATTTATTAACAATTTAGTACACTAACACTTCAAGGGGCCCTGTGCCAGGGTCTTAACTATAATGTAGAAATAGGGTAGAAACTAAATGGAGAATTCATCCCCAAAACAAAGAAAATCTGATAGAAAAGAGGCATGTTATTAACAATATAGTGCATAAAAACTTAAAGGGGCCCAGAGGACCCGGCCCTTAAAAAAATAAAAATCTGAGCCTCAGGTGCATCAGGACCTGTCTTGGACTATTCACACCTCAATTTTCAGACTTCTATATGCTGTAGTTTTTGCTAGCCATCGCACACAGAACGATTTCTTTTATTAGTATAGATAACTGTTTCTCTGAGAAGGAAGTGAAATGTTCAACAAGATTTTCTTGCAAATTCTGAAAAATGCTCATTTAATAATACTCTTTTCGCTAGTTGTTAGTCTTTCCTAAATTTTATTCCTGTGTACAATTATTTCATTAGATGCAAGTACTAGTCTTTTTTGAGGTGCTTTTATATTAGTCAGGCACAGATGATAAATCTTCAACTATTGTTCCCAACGCCATCATTCATATTATATTTATTTTACAATCAAATGCATATTTATCAAACAGACCATTTTTAAGGGAGCTATAACAGGGGACCCAAAGGGTCCAACTGATAGTTGAGAGCAGGGCCCTAACATGAAAACATGTTGAAATGTTTAATCTTCAACTATTGTTCCCATCGCCATCATTCATATTATATTTATTTTATTTAAAATATAAACCCTTCACTCATTTCATTTAAAATTTAGATACATTAAAAAAAAAACCCAGAACTTTTTACATGAATATCAAAACATTTTTTCTAAATTACGCATGTGATAAACTGCTGTTGGTGAGGGGGAAAATGCTATTGCCGAGATTTGAGCCTGGCTAAAATAAAAGTACTCTTTTTCTTCTTCCCCTTGGAAAAATATCTTATCTGTCCCATGCTCATATTTTTTAAAAAGTTAAATAGAACAGGAAATTCATTTTTGAAACACAGGTTATAATTCAAATATGGCATTATCTATACAAAAATTTCACTTATTTTTTGTACCATGACACAAAGTATTAGTTTAATTTAGTTGGAAACTATTGCTGATGTGAAATGTGTATTTAATTTTGCTGTCTCCTAACTTATTTTAATTTTTTCTTTTTTCAGTATTCCATTGGCAAGCTACTATAATGGGGCCTGTAAGTTGCATTTGATTTTTCTTAATTTTTAATGTTATTTTTTACTTCTATGTTTATGGTTAGTGTTTTTTACTTCCCATATGTGATTTTTTTAAATGTTGCCTAGAATTGTAATCCTTTATGTTAATACAATATTTATCTTTTTAAAATGAATATGATTTAATTGATAGTTTAAAATTAAAATGGAGTATTAAATTGAATTTTAAAATAAATCATTCAATTAAAGTGAATATCAAATTGGGTTTTGTTTTTAAAATTTAATATTAATTGAAATTTCCATGTTTTTGTTTCTATTTTTAAGTTTATTAAATTATCTTTTCAAAATGACTTAATTCATCAGAAATGTAATTGTAGAACAGTAGGCCTGGGCTTTAAATCGATTTAACTCTTAAATCGATTTAAAAGCTTACATCGGAAATCCGATTTAACCATTGGTCTTAAATCGATTTAAGCTAAAATCGGAAATTGCGATTTAGCTAATGTCAAATCGCGATTTAGCCATTATCTTAAATCGCGATTTAGCCCTTGTCTTAAATCGCGATTTAGCCGTTGGCTTTAAATCAATTTAAAACAAAATACTGATTCAGAGCTAACATCAGAAAAACGATTTATCTACTTTGATGTATCTACACTTACATGGCAAGCTGGTGTTAAATCGATTTAGGAGGATCCGATTTAAGCAAATATCGCAAGCCTCAATGCTTTCCGATTTAAGAAAAATAAGGCAAGCTGGTGTTAAATCAATTTAGGAGGATCCGATTTAAGCAAACATCGCAAGCCTCCATGCTTTCCCATTTAAGAAAAACAAGACAAGCTGGTGTTAAATCGATTTAGCAGGATCCAATTTAAAAAAACATCGAGCCTCAATCCTCTCCGATTTAAAAAAAAAAAGTGGTTTAAGAAAATGATGATTTAAGTAAAAATTGATATTTTTATTTATTTTGTAAACAAGATTCAGAGTTAACGAGATTGGAATGTGTATTTTTCAGAAATTAAGAACTTATATAGTGGAAAGTTGAAAAGAAAAAGTACTAATATTTAAATCTTAAAATCCAAATTCATCGAATTTCAATTTATATGCTAATGCAATCTTTTGATGAAATAGTTTTCACATATTTGAGTAATATTGCAATATGTATTTTATTTTCCAATATTCTGTAATTATTTAAAATGTTTTAAAGTAGAATCCTTCATTGTTTCAAAAGATTGTTTTCTTGAAATTCATTCTGCATTTATATGATTAAAAATAATAAAGTTTTATATTTAAAATCCAAACTCATCGACTTGCAGTTTATATTTTTATGCATTTTTATTATGAAAAATTCATTTTTTACATGTTTTAGTACTATTTTAACATTTTTTTTATTTTCTATTATTTTGTAATTAATGAAATTATTTTAAAGTATAGTCATGCATTGTTTTGTGTATCACTATTTGGCCGTGATCCATATGAAATATTTTTCTTTTACTAATATTTTTTCCCTGAAATTGATTGAGTATTTAGGGTTGGAAAAAAAGAATAAAGTTTCATATTTAAAGTCCAAATTCATCGAATCTGTTTTTATTTTTATGCATTCTTTTAATGAAACATTCATTTTTCACATGTTTGGGTAACATTTTAATACATATTCTTTATTTTCTATTATTCTGTAATTAAAATATTTTAAAATAGTCATGCATCAGGTTTGACATCTGATTTCAATGCCAGCCACGCGGATTGAGTATCTTGCTGAAATTGATTCACTATTTACATCCAAATTCATCCATTTTTAGTTTATATTTTTATGCATTACTTTTATGAAAAATTAATTTTCATATGTTTGGGTATTATGGGAATATTTTAGTTTTAATTTATTATTTTGTAATTAATTAAAAATACTTTATTAAAGTTCTGTAATGAGCCAAGTAACTTTATTTTTACAGCAGAATGAGGGAGCGGTGGAGGAGGCATTCATTAGATTTTTCTGCAGATCTGCGATTTTCTGCTTTTTCGATATTTTGCTATCATTAAAAAGAGATTATTTTAAGATTATATTTTATTACTAATCTTAAAGGATGGCAACGGCCGCGAAAAAAAAAAAATCAGCAATTTCAGTAATGTGCTCCAACTTTCAATCCTTCTCCATCCGCTATATAAATGTCAACATTTATTTAAACAAATCTTATTATAATCTAAAAGTTAAAAAGATGTAAAATTGTACCTTATTTCTCATACCCCCCCCCCCCTTTATTTTATTATATTATTTTTTTTACTACTTTTCTCATCATGATAAATGAATAGTTAAATTCATCATTGAATTCTTTTAATATGCTTCTGTTTTACCACAATAACTTTTTAAATCTGTGTTTGTAAAAAAAAAAAAAAAAGTGTGTGTGTAGGTTGTTAGCAATGAAGTGCTATTTGGGTGGGATAGGGGAATCCCCCCCCCCCCCTTAAGGAATTTAGATTGTAGCAGCCATAACAAATCGGATAAAAAAAAAAATCATTTTCTTTTATATTACTTCTTAATGAATGAGTTTATAGAATGTATTAAAATAGATCCCTAATTTTTAAAATGAAAAAAAAAAAAACAAAAAAAAACTAGTGTTTTGGGACATTTAAAGTTTTTTTATGAGTAAAATATACCTCTTTTCAAAATTATTTGAAAAATTAAAAGCTAAGTATACTAAATAATACAGGAGGAGGATGGAGGGGGGGGGGGCACATAAAGACCGTATTTTGTTACTAAAAATTAAAAAATAGGCTTCCAGATTCTAAAATGTAAAATCTGTGTTAAATCGCGATGTTAGATGGATGATAAATCGATTTAAGAAATTTCTACATCGCCCAGTCCTATAAGAACAGTAAGAATCCCAAATTTTCTTTTTGATAGCTGAAGTCTTGAAACTTAACCAGTTTCACCCCCCCCCCCCCCCCTCCTTCTTTTCTAAGCACTTATATTGCAAGAAATTCAGTTGCTGTGTCATTTTGGTTCTTTTGAAATGAAGAATATGCAATTTCTTTATGCAATTTTTATTTTTAGAACATCATCTCACAATGTGACTTGCACCTTTTGTCATCAAATTCTAGAGATCTGTTTTAGAAGAATTTGAGTCCTTTAAAGGACCTTTCATACAGGGTTTGAAAAAAAAAAACTTTTTTAATCCAGCCCACTGGACCCATTAGTCTAAAACACGTTTTTTGGGCTTTGAGTTTTTTAATAGAACACTTAATGTCCAATTTTCATATACATAATACCTAATTTCTTCATTTATTAGGAAACCTGGATATATATATATAAAATTAATTTAAAAGGTACATTTGTATCTCATGGGACTAGTTTGCTGCATTAAGGGTCCTGTCCCTGCCGGCGAAGACACTCACGAGCTAATGCTAATCCTATGGGGAGGGATTTTTCTAATATCTCGCTTGCATTTCGACATTTTTAAATAATTTTTTTTCTATTGAATAGCCGAGATCCGTCTCTACAGCGCACCTTTTTTACTTTTTCGATTTTGGCCTCAAATATTTTTTAGAATGACACTTTCAATTTCCGAACCGGTTTTGAAAGTGAAAGTAACTTTATTAAAAATACCTGCGACCAAAATCGAAAAAGTGAAAAAGGTGTGCTGTAGAGACGGATCTCGGCTATTCAATAGAAAAAAAAATTATTTAAAAATGTCGAAATGCAAATGAGATATTAGAAAAATCCCTCCCCCATAGCATTAGCTCGTGAGTGTCTTCGCCGGCAGGGACAGGACCCTTAAGACTGTATTAAACCAACTACAACTGGATTTTTTTTATATTTCTTACTTTAAGTTAAACATGCTAAATTAATATAGTTTCTTTAATTCACTTGAAATCAGTTGAAGACAACTTTTTGAAAGAAATGGGATTTATATTTTTGAAAAATTTGCTACATATATATTGCAATAGTATTAAATGTTAAATTAGATTGTCATAGAAATAGAAGTCAGTGTCAGTGATCTGTAAATTTAGATCGCAAATGGTGATACTTGTACTAGCTTTGCTGCATTATCAACTCCTAAATGATTACGTAACTTGCTCCAAACCAGAGCAAATGCAGAAAAGTATCGTTCGATAAGCAGAGGTAGTTGGTGCTGAATGTAAAGAAATGAACAAGGAGACCAAAAAAAAAAGTGCCCAGTTAAACTGATGGCATTGAGCTCACAGGTTATTCACACTAATTGTATATATGCCCTTATTTCAAAGAATAATGCCCCTCAAAAAATAAATGAAAGGGGATTAGTCCCATTTCTCCCCTTTATACTTAACCAATGAACCTCCAAATCTAATCAGGGAAGCTCCTTAACATAAACTGGTATACCAAATTTGAAGCAAATTGGATAATTCTGCATGAAAAAACCATTTCGCTAAATTAAGGAGGGGATTAGCTTCCCTGTTTCTCCCTTTATGCTGAACCAATGAACTTTCATATCTAATCAGAAAAGCTCCTTATCAGAATGAACCTAGAAAAAAAAATTAAAGTAAATTGGATAATTCTGCATGAAAACCCATTTATCTAAATTAAAGGGGGGGGGGGTAGCCCCCCTTTATACTTTGCTAATGAACCTCCAAATCTAATCAAGGCAGCTCCTTAACATAATAAACCGGTATACCAAATTTGGAGCAAATGGAATAATTCTACATGAAAAACCCATTTATCTAAATTAAGGGGTGGGGACTAGCCCCCCTTTTCCCCATTTATCCTTAAACAATGAATCCCCAAAACTAATCAGGGAAGCGCCTTATCAGAATGAACCTAGAAAAAAATTTGAAGCAAATCTGATATTTCTATCAAGAGTTATCATGTTACGTACATACAGAACCGGCAGGCACATAATCTCTCAGGCTTTGATATCCTGTGAGCTAAAAACTGACAAAATCCAGGAGGAAACTTATATTTTTCACTCTTTTTTGCCAATTGATTAATTAAAAATATTCTTTAATTAAGAATCAAATAAATTACTTTTAATAAACTCTTGTAAAAAATTATGTTCATTATTTTACTTACATGGAAGGTCTCCATACTGGGCATACTCAGAATATGTTGAAAAAAATGCTAGTGAAAGTACTCAAGTATGTAATAAAGGATTAGTTAAATTTAGCGGCGGAATTACAGTAGAAAATCTGTAAAAAAAATAAAATACTTTCGAATAATTGGCGTGAAAAGACGAAAGCGGCACGCAATTTGTCAAGCAGCACTTTTCCTCGCCAAAAGCAAATGATTTTAATGAATCTGAAAATTGTTTGTTAATTGATTTTGAGAATATGCGGTATTTAATGAATTTAAACGTAAACCATGAAAAAATTTATTATTATTATTATTAAATTTTGTATTATACTTGTTGCTTGTTGCCGATTTGAATGAAATTTTGCCATTGTTTTATTCTCCAATCCACAATTTTTTAAATTTAAACGGCTTTATCGGTTATAAAAATAACTTTTAACGCCAGATGAATAATGCTGCTGTAATACATTTCCATACCGAAGAAGTTGTTTCCATAGCAACAAAGTTGAATGGACAGTGCTCGATGGGGCATATTTTTGAGTTTGGAACAATTTTAATCAATTTAAATTTTGTTTTAAATCGTAAAATATGATAGTTAAAATTCGTTATAAGTACATATAAATATATGTGACAAAACTATAGTTAAAGCAAACTAAAAATGACAAAGCTAAAGTTATTTAAATTAAACTTATTTAAACAAATTCAACATAAAAAAATTTCTCCTTAAAGAGTATTTGACAAGCGTATTTTTTTAAACTTAACTTTTTCGCCAAACGGTGATAAGTCGCCAAATAAGCGAAATTTTCATTATTTTTTTACGGACGTTCTACTGAGGTTCCGCCAAAAAAAAATTATAAACGTATATACCCATGGGAGAAGAACATTCTGTATTTTTTTCAAATTTTTCTGAGTATGCCCGTATGGAGACCTTCCTTGTTAGATTAAATTGACACAGTTGTGAAAACACGAGAAAATTTGAAAAAACTCAATGTTTTTTTTTTTCCATGGGTTTTTTCAAGTGGACCTGCCTGAAAAAAACCGCCTGGTTTTTTTCGGGCGGGCTTTTGTGGGACAAACCCTGCTTTCATATAATTTTTTTTCTTTTGAAACAGGGCCTTCACAAAAATTTTCAGCTGTGCAGTATAGTACTTTATGACCGTGCAAAAATATTCTAGAACAGTACTGTAAGCTTTTACCTTTATTCTTTTGATTTGGATTAAATTTTAATCTATACAGAACTGCCAATATAATGTGTTTATTGCTTGAAATAGTTTTCAAAATCTTTCACTATTTAAATTTTTATACCATTCTTGGGTCCTATAAGTTATATTTAGAACAAATTTTCTCCATGCTTTGACCAATGCAGCAGTAAAAATTCCATTCTTTTATGACCAAAATTCAGAATTATAGTTTGGATTTTATATTTCAGAGCTTTCTGACCCCCCCAAAAAATAAAAAACCCCTCTGTTTTTAGTGCTGGAAAGCTCTGAAATTTCATAAAATTAACTGAGTTTTGGCCATAGAAGAATTGAATTTTTACTGTTATACTTGTCAGAGCATGGATTTCCACCTCCCCCTAACTATAACTTATGATGCAAGGACCATATACAGATTTAATAAGTGTAACTTTTTAAAAATTGACAGGTTTTTTTTATCTGTATAATGATAATCTTAATCCCTATCTTATTTTGAACACTTCACGTTGTTTAGTTATCTCCTCCAGGTAAAAAATAAAGCATGCTTCAATTCTTTTGAAACACCTTGTATAGTTTAAATGAAAATATTTTTTTATCTACATGAATATATTTTAAATAGTTTAAGTTGTGTGTGCGTGTATGTGTGTGCGCACACAGATACATACATTTTCATTTCTATATATCATAACTTTTATTTTTATTTATAGCCTGATAGTCCATATCAAGGTGGTGTATTCTTTCTCACTATTCATTTTCCTACAGATTATCCATTTAAACCTCCAAAGGTAAGATATTTTCTTCCTGTTAATTGTAAAAAGTTTTAAAACTTAAGATTTATTTTGTTAAAATAAATGTTTAATGGCCAGTTGTCAGTGAAGAAAGATTGTGTAGTCATTTTCTAACATGCAAAGACCTAAGTTTATTTGGATTAAAACGTATAAAACTGAAGAAAAAATGGAAGGCATTTAGATGCAATATTGTTGATAAATTTTTAAAAGCTTGGTTTATGCAAAAAGATTTTTTCATGCAAAGTTTTTGTGTGTGTGGTGTACCAATACAGTTGAGATTCATATCTGTGTTAACGATTGATGTCGCTTTACATGTTGTTCAGTTGCATCTTGCCATTTACATTACTCTATTTTTATTTATAAAGATACTGACTCCATACCAATTCCCTCCGATAAAATTCAAAGTCGCACCGATAAAAACAAAAACAATTTACTTGCATCAAGTGCCAAATAGAGAAGATTTTTGCTGGAATGCGGTGTTGAAATTAGCCATATATATTTGTTGTATGCAAAATATTATTGGCCGGTCAAATTTTTTTCTATCAGTTGAGTCAAAATCTCATAGCAGTTTTTAATATATATTTTGACAACAGTAAATCAAAGATATCCGTTTAATTTTTATTTAGACAGCTAAAAGGAATGTCTTGAAACATTTATACATTTAGGAGACATTTATAATGTACTTAAGTTTCTGTAGTGTATAGTTGAACTTCTATTTTACAAGCAATTATTAGAAAATTAGGCTATTTTATAACATATTGAAAAAAAAAGGGATACAATAAGGGGTTAAAGATAGGTTTTTCAGTTTTTCACGCTGAATCTATTTTACTAATATTTCTTTTCATTTGGCTACTGTTTTTTATTTCTTATTCGCCAAATCGCTAATATTGTTCAAAAGCCCGCAAGAATATTGAATCAGTATAATATACTATATCTGTGTACTATAATATGATACAGCACTTCTCCATTATCTCGTAGACCATTTTCCATAAGAAAAACTATCGCCAAACTGTAATGTCCAATAAACAAATGATTGTTTCTATTGGAATGTAATAATAAAAAACAACAAGAAATTCAGAAAAGACTCTCACTAAAATATCAACTATCAGTAACTTTAAGCAATAAAATTTATGATATGAATGAAAACAAGAATAACCTTAAGAAAAACATTGTAAATAAATATCAATTTATCCCTCTTGGCTGGTAAATGTTTGTGATGTCAGTTGAAACTGTTCTATTGTACATAACTGTGTTTTCTTTTAATATTGTGATGTCACTATTTAAGGAGGTAATTATTTTAATTAATGCAATAACTAATAAATCAATAAAATCATTAAATATAGGTAAACATCAGATTAAAAATCACTTGATAACATAACACACGTTTTATGCAGGGATGAGATTCTTCCGACTTTTATCGAAATTTTCGACTTTTCGTAAATTTTTGAGAATTTTTGATTTTTAACTGTTTAAAAAAAAAAAAAAAAAAAAAATTGCCCTTTTTTTTCTTTCTGGCAGCAGAAAAATGTGCCAAACGAGACATATCGTGCTAGAATTGCATCGCATTTTCTCCGCGATTCTTTGATGGAATTCGCGTTTTTTCCGCGATCCTTTGACGGAATTTGCGTTTTTTCCGCGATCCTTTGACGGAATTTGCGTTTTTTCCGCGATCCTTTGACGGAATTTGCATTTTTTCCGCGATCCTTTGACGGAATTTGCGTTTTTTCCGCGATCCTTTGACGGAATTTGCGTTTTTTCCGCGATCCTTTGACGGAATTTGTTTTTTCCGCGATCCTTTGACGGAATTTGTTTTTTCCGCGATCCTTTGACGGAATTTGTTTTTTCCGCGATCCTTTGACGGAATTTGCGTTTTTTCCGCGATCCTTTGACGGAATTTGCGTTTTTTCCGCGATCCTTTGACGGAATTTGCATTTTTTCCGCGATCCTGTGACGGAATTTGCGTTTTTTCCGCGATCCTGTGACGGAATTTGCGTTTTTTCCGCGATCCTGTGACGGAATTTGCGTTTTTTCCGCGATCCTGTGACGGAATTTGCATTTTTTCCGCGATCCTGTGACGGAATTTGCATTTTTTCCGCGATCCTGTGACGGAATTTGCATTTTTTCTGCGATCCTGTGACGGAATTTGCATTTTTTCCGCGATCCTGTGACGGAATTTGCATTTTTTCCGCGATCCTGTGACGGAATTTGCATTTTTTCCGCGATCCTGTGACGGAATTTGCATTTTTTCCGCGATCCTGTGACGGAATTTGCATTTTTTCCGCGATCCTGTGACGGAATTTGCATTTTTTCCGCGATCCTGTGACGGAATTTGCATTTTTTCCGCGATCCTGTGACGGAATTTGCATTTTTTCCGCGATCCTGTGACGGAATTTGCATTTTTTCCGCGATCCTGTGACGGAATTTGCATTTTTTCCGCGATCCTGTGACGGAATTTGCATTTTTTCCGCGATCCTGTGACGGAATTTGCATTTTTTCCGCGATCCTGTGACGGAATTTGCATTTTTTCCGCGATCCTGTGACGGAATTTGCATTTTTTCCGCGATCCTGTGACGGAATTTGCATTTTTTCCGCGATCCTGTGACGGAATTTGCGTTTTTTCCGCGATCCTGTGACGGAATTTGCGTTTTTTCCGCGATCCCGGAACTAAATTCGCTTTTCCTTCACGATCTTTTGACGAATTACGCATCTTTTCCTCGATCTTTTGACGAAATTTGTGTTTCTCCTGCTTTTTTTACGAAATTCGCTTTTTTTTTTTGCGATCTTTTGACGGAATTCGTGTTTTTCCAGCAACTATTTGACGAAATCCACATTTTTTTCGAGCCCTATGACAAAATTTGTGTTTTGCCTATTTTGCGCAGTCTTTTAGTTTTTTACCAAATTTTAGCTTACGCATATTTTCAGACTTTTTGTTCTTTACCTACTCTCATGCCTGTTTATGGCATCTGATATCAAGTGAATGGTATGCCACGATCATGCATCTTTAGAATTAAATCCTATAGTTGGGTGACAGCTATTTTTAATGGACAGTGGTCAGTGGGATAATGGAGAAGTACCTTTTATATATATCGGTAATAAATTTTTTAATTTTAGTATCATTTGTGATAAAGTTTCAAAAAATCACTTTTGTCATAAAATTTTTAATATGCTTGCTGGAAGGTTAATTCTTTTTTCAAGACATTTTTAGAAATATATTTATATGGGTCTCCATTTTAAATTGCTGCTTGGTTAGCTGTATGGGTTTTTATTTGTATTTCCCTTGTTTGTATGCTGTATATGTAGGTACAGTACACTCTCAAATCTGCACAGCTTGGGACCAGAGGTTGTGCAGATTTTAGAATTTTGTAGATTTCTGGTCATTGCTTTGTTTACATTTTTTAAACAGTAATTTGAATGCAAACAAAATTATAATGAATGCTTTCAATATAGTAAAATATTAAAATAAGTAAAGGAATAAACTAAAATCATAAAAATTAAGATAATTTAAAATATGATCATTATTACTTGACCTTTACTTTTAATAATTGAATGTATAATTAAATATGCATGATAAAGAAAAGATACATTTTCCTTGAATTATTCAATGAAATTTTCCCCATAAAAGTACCCTATTAATTCACATCAAAATCATAAAGTAAGGAAGTTTTATTTCAGGTTTAGCCAGTCTTAATAACCAAAAACGCTTGATTAATACATAAATATATTTGATAAAAAGCTTGTAATTACCAGTGATATCAATATCTTGATTGTTTTCAGAAATAAATTTATACTTCCTTCATGAAAAACTACAAGTTCAGTCATATTATTGAGATTTACATATTAAAATAGATACGGAATGATATAAAACTAAAAATTTCTCTAATTTTGCCCCTACATCTGAACTGAAAGTTTCATTTTTTACTTCTTTGATGTGCAGATTTTAGGCGTTTGTGGATTTGAGGGAGTCTACTGTATATTGGAGAAATAAATTTTCACAAATCCTGTACATATTGATTTGTTAAATATTTTACTTGCAGATATAAGTTTTTTGCATTATTAACCATTTTTTTTTAACCAATTAGGTAGCATTTACTACTAGAATCTATCATCCAAACATAAACAGTAATGGTAGTATTTGCTTGGATATTCTACGATCACAGTGGTCTCCTGCCCTAACAATATCAAAAGGTAAGATTTAAGATTTGATGCATATGTACATTAGGGATACACCGAATGTTCGGTATCTATTTGGTATTCGGCCATGTTAGCGAATATTCAATTTGGCCGAATATCAAACTATTCAGCATACCAATATCGAATATTCGGTTTGACCGAATATTGAAATATTCTGTCAAAATATTTCATTATCGAATTTCGTTAGACAAACAAAATAGTGAATTTTGCCAGACTACTGTGGAATAAAATTGCAAATTTTGTCAAGAGGTCGTATAAATTATCAAGAGGTCGTATAAATTATCAAGAGGTCGTATAAACTATCAAGAGGTCGTATAAACTATCAAGAGGTCGTATAAACTATCAAGAGGTCGTATAAACTATCAAGAGGTCGTATAAACTATCAAGAGGTCGTATAAACTATCAAGAGGTCGTATAAACTATCAAGAGGTCGTATAAACTATCAAGAGGTCGTATAAACTATCAAGAGGTCGTATAAACTATCAAGAGGTCGTATAAATTATCAAGAGGTCGTAGTTAATTATTTAATATTCACGTTATATTTGCTATTGATGAATACATGAAAATCAAACTGTACATTTGGGTGAAAGAATATAATGTATTGGCAGGCAAGCGTTTTCTTCAACTCAACTATGAAAATGTAATATATTTATTACAGAAAATATAAACTCTTAACATAAGAACTTTGTCGTGTATATATTTTATTATATTTAATACAATATAATTTACAAAATTCATGCATAAATCTTGTAAAAAATGTCATAAAATTATATATATTTTTTATTTTCTGAGTGGCATCCCTGTTCAACCTAAATTATTATAAGTTAGATGTTGCATTAATGAAAAGATAAAAATTACTAAAATAAAGATGCGTATATTTTTCTTTCGCTTTGTATGGTGAGTTATTCATTTTTATAAAAATAAAATATTTTAAAATAAAATAAACTAATGCATTGAATATTTAATTTTGTGAAATCTTCAGAAATTGTTTCATTTTATTAATTATTATTGTTGCGATAAATACTGCTGTTTGTTTTGTCCAATTGTTTAACTATTTCAGAAATAAAATATTGAGTGTAAAAAAAAAAAATCAGTTAATTTGTAGAAATCATTTGTCATTTTAAAAAAATTATAAAATCTTCATTCTGTTTGTTTGATTTCTTATTATGAAAATGTAACTCAGGTCAACATTGTCATTTTTGATGGGTGTTATATACTATTTTTAACATAAATTCCTTATACTACATAACCTCTTCCCCCTCCCTCCTAAAATCCCCAACCTCCTGCTTTAACATAAAAATACCTTCTCCTCCCCACAGGGGAAATCTATGAATTCAAGACTGCTTATAACATAAAAGAATAAAATATGTATGAAGAAATAGTTTAATGCCAAATTTTGCTACAAGTATGGGGGGGGGGGGGGGAGAACTTAAGTAAATCAGATACCTTCTTCACATTAAAATTTTTCCTGAAATTTACCATGAAAAAAGAAAGATTCAGCAAGTTCAAACTTATGTTGTCTATTATATATTATATAAGTAATTTTTGTATTGGAAGGGCAACAAGCTATTTACATCTCAGCAGTGACCCGGAGCCGAAAAATTTTTGATGCTCTAGCTCCGCTCCCAGATAAAATACTGTGGCTCCGGCAACCGCTCCAAGTCCGCTTCAACTTTGCACTTTTGAGTTGCAGATTTTAATTTACACAGTTCATTTTTTGCTCACAAATTCTTCTTTTACCTTCATTAAAGGTCTGACAAAATGCATTTTTCTTTTCATCAAACTTAAAAGGCTTGTTCAGAAAATCTGACAACTTTTAGCTTTTACTTTTCAAAAAAAGTTTGATGGAATTTTAAACACCAAAATCTTAAATTTCTTCTACACTTTTCAAGCAACCAAAATTGTACAACTACACATGTAAACAACAGGCAGCCATATTTGTTTTCAAATAGTGTTGCCACTAGGGATGTAACGAATATTCAGCATGGCCGTATATTGAACAGATATTCGGCCGAATACCTGTAGTTGAATATAATTAGATATTTGGCCGAATATTCAAAGATATTTGGTTAAATAAGTTCCAGAAAATCAAAACAAAATGTGATTTTAAATATTTTCAAAAAACAATATTAAAAAAATTATATCTAAATACATTAATTATTATAAGAATGAGAAATCCTAATACTTACTCAATTTTAAAGCTTCATGACAACTTATAAATAACTGTGTATAATATTACACAAACTTCAGGAGGCATCTCATTGTGAAATATGGGGTGGAGGAAGTATATGAGGGGCTTGTTAATTTTGAGAGAAAAGGAGAAAAGTATATCTTTGTAGCAGAAAAGAATAATTATATTTTAATGGAATGAATAATTATATTTTAAAACAACCTTTTTCTTTACGTACCGAAAGTAAATTTACTAAGTTTTAGCTGAATGAGAAAGGATATAAAAAGAGAGAGGACACATGCAAGTTCATATTTTTGGGGGGTGAAATGATTTTACTAAAATAAAAAAAAAATTTCCTTTTGACAGAGGTAATGAGTTTCTATTTTAGATAAAATCTA
This sequence comes from Maratus speciosus, assembly GCA_963932465.1. NCBI lineage: Eukaryota > Metazoa > Arthropoda > Arachnida > Araneae > Salticidae > Maratus > Maratus speciosus. Next base: position 531,913,043 of record OZ010792.1, read on the forward strand.
TAGAAATTACTAGAACTATCTATGGATTAAATAAAAAAATTATTACTTAAATTATTATTTACATTTTTGAAAGTCATATGTTATCTTATTGGCATCAAAGTATTTAAAATATTACAAGAAATACATTCAGCTGTTATTTTTGAACACTCAAACAAAAAATTCATTTCAATTAGTCCTTAAGTTAGTTAGTCTTTAATTTTTCAATTAATCTTTAATTTTTTATTTTAAAATTGAAAAAAAAAAACAGTCAGTATTTGGCCTAAAACTTGGCCGAATATTCGGCCAGATCACTATTCGTTACATCCTTAGTTGCCACTTAGCTCAAGTAGAAGTGAAGTAGCAATACCATGTTTTTGTGAGAAGTTTTCCATCTCTAATAATAATTTTTAAAAAACCTTAAAAAATGATATAATTAAAATTTAAGTATTGTGCGGCAGCGCAATACTTATTTATTTCCAGTGTCACTTCTCAATGTTAATTTAACATAGAAAAGCGTATGGAGATCGTAACTTTTTCATTTTTTCTTCCCACCTTTTTGTCCCTGATGCCACTCATTTCTTATTCTTTACTAATTCTAATGATATTATAAATTTAAAGTGTAAAAACGTTTGCCTGACGTCAGGGTCAAAACGAATAGAAAAATGTCTTTGCATATGGATGAATTATAACCCAGAGAGAAACAAGGGCCAATTTTTTTTTTACATTATTCAAATATTTTTCTTAATTCCAATTTTCGCTTTTTTCATTGAAAATCAACGAACATTTTTCATAGAAAATGTAACATTTTTACTTCATTGTTGCAAAAATTTCAAAAGCCGTAATAATAATTTATTTCTTTTTAGTTGAAAGATTTTCATGTGAAATATTAAATTGAGTTAGTTTTTTTTTTTTTTCCCAAAAATTAAAAAGGTGAATATGGCGTCATAGTGGAAATAAAAAGGATATTTTCAGAATAAGTTTTTGCTTTGGTCAAGTTTATATTTTAGTAAAAAGTTTCTAATGGATAGCTATTTTTACGCAGGTAGTGAACTTAGTGGGGAATTACATAACTTAAATTTTAAAATGTATTTTTTTTTTCCGATATGAGAACTATTTATACCCCAAGTTAAACTTAGGTAATAATTTTCAGATGTGTTTACATCATCCCTTGGGAGAGAATAAGGTTTAAAAATTTAAGTAAAACTTTTATTTTTTACTGTATCACAGCTACCGGGTGTCCTAAAAAGGACTGACTGATTTTAAAATTCAATAACTTGTAAATGGTGACAGATATTTAAAAAATTCTTGCAGGAGGGTTATGCATAAGGTCAAAAGTTTTTTTTACAGTGATTTTCAATTTTAGTTCGAATTACAAACAATAGATGGCGCTGCGATCAATAGACGCTAAATTCAGGCTCGATTTTTGGTACTTCGTGGCCTGGATAATACATTTCCATCTCCTTTTTCCGCATGAAACAAGAGAAAGGACCAAAAATCGAGCCTGTATTTAGCGACTATTGCTTACAGCGCCATCTATTGTTTGTAATTAGAACTAAAATCAAAAATCACTGTAATAAAACTTTTGACCTTATGCATAAACCTCCTGCAAGAAATTTTTAAATATCTGTCACCGTTTGCAAGTTATTGAATTTTAAAATCAGTCGATCCTTTTTAGGACACCCGGTATAATACTGTTAAATATTAGTAGTAAAGATTCAACACAATTTACATTTACATTCATAGCGTTCCTGAGTGGGAAATAGGGTATCTAAATTTAAGTGAAGTTAATTTTTTATGTTTTAATTATAGATCTTTTTTACGTTCAGAACAGAAGTTTTTACTCTCTATTAATTTTGAAATGCGTTCGTCTGAGTGCAGTAGATATTAAAAAACTTGACATATTAAACAAAAACATAATTTGAAGAACAAATTAAAAAAACAAAATTTATTTCCTACATTGTTTAAGCCCGAGAAGGGACAGGTATTAAGATGTTTCATTCAATTAGTTCTACATTTAAAGTTAAAGTTTTGTAACAAATTAGTTAAGCCAATTGAAGATTAAAAAATAAAAATAAAATTCATACAATGATATTTAAAAAAATTAGATTACGTTCAAATGAAATCGAAATAAATCTTAGACTTTTTTTTTTAAGTTTTGTATTTTGCATGCATCTTATCATTTTATGCACAATTGTCATAAACATAATACAAAATCTGCAATACAAATATTTTCAATTAAAAATGGAAGAAGTCTCAGATTTATTTCAATTTCATTTGAACGGAATCTAATTTTTAGGGTGTTTTAAGTATCATTTTCTATGAATTTTATTTTTATTTTTTAATATTCAATTGGCTTAACTAATTTGTTACAAAAATTTAACATTAAATGTAGAGCTAATTGAATGAAACATCTTAATACCTGTCCCTTCTCGGGCTTAAACAATGTAGGAAATAAATTTTGTTTTTTTAATTTGTTCTTCAAATTATGTTTTTGTTTAATACTGAATAATGATGTAATTAAAATATTTTAAGCCTGGGGGGGGGGGGGGGAACATTTAAAAGAATATTAAACTAGAGCCCTGGAGCAGGGGAAAATTTAGAGCTCCAGGGAAAACACTGCTCCGAGCTCCTGGTCTCTGCATCTCAGTATTTCATGATGGTCCCTAGTGTTGGTTTTTAATATGAATTACATTTTTGAATTAATATTTTGGAAAATTTAGTTAGTCTGTCTTTAAAATCATGTCATTCTCATTGGTGGGGGAAATTTCATTCCGCTACGCTTTCAAGTTTATGTAGCTTTTTAATCTTTACACATTCAACTATTTCTTTCTTTTGATGTATAATTATAATTTTTTACAGTATTCTCTTTTAATCATGTGTCTTTTATTTTTAATTAATAGTTGTAGATTCAACTCATGTTTCCTTGGAATTCACAGAAATACAGAACATAGGTGTAAACCATTATTTTTATAGAAAACTCTAATGGATTTGTTTTCATTTAATATATTTTTTAAATTGCCCACTAACACCAAAACATAGTTTTTATATGTAAAATATCAATTATGTATTGAATAAGTTTTGAAATTTGTTAAAAGCAATACTTTCATTTTAATCCCATTCCAGAGGTTAATATCAAATGTCTCTAAAGATTTTGCTATACGGCAGCCTTTTCCATTCTGATTATTTCAGTGTTTAAGCATTTAGTATTACTACATATTTGTTAAATTTGTGTTATTTTGTTTATTAAGTGTTAATTTTATTATGGAATATTAACCGGGCACAAACATTGAAATATTTATATTTTAAGTGCAAATAAGTTCATCTTCTGCAGTAAAACTGCATGCTAGAGAGAGAGAGAAGGGGGAAGGGGGGGGGGGGTTCATGCTTGGAAATAATTTTAAAGATTTTAAGGACCATTAAAAAATCAGTAGATTAAAATAATTTTTAAACAAATAATTGCCTTTGAAAGTACTTTTTTCTTCCAAATTCAATGATGTAAAAATTAAATTTATGCGATAAGTTTGCCAAAAAAAGGGAAATAGATTGCTTGTATAGTTGCTTTCATCGATATGACACCAGCGTTATTCACTTTCATGTTTTTGCTTAATAATTTTCAGATTCATCTGAAGGCATTGAAATAAGTCTGTTTATGCATAATTCTGATTGTTATTGAATTAGATCCATAATTTTCTTTATTTTGTTCTTAGGAAGTACTGAAAATGCTCAAAATTCTTATTCTTACATTTTGTACTCATATTTTTCTTGGAAAGTCCTTAAAGTTCCCAAGGAGTACTTAGAAATCCTTAAATAAACATAATGCTCCTTAAATTATGAAGCAAAATTGGCAATTTCGATAATTTAATTAAGTATACAGACAGGAGTATAATGGAGAGTTGTGTATTATTACACAATAAATACTTCCTGTATAATAATCTTTAAGTATGTATGGCATGAAAGTTTCACCTTTTAATACTTTCCGGCTTGGAGTAATTCTGTTTATCAACTGATGAAATAATGGACTGACACCAGAATTGATAAATGAATTTATTAAAAAATACAAACTTGCTTATTTCCACGAACATTATAAAAGGAGAATTTTAATCCAATATTCTTGGTGCCGTTTGTCAGTTTTGGAATTAAAATTAGGTGTCCTTTTTCAAGGACACCGCCCTCAAAAGGGTTAAAGGAAGTAAAATAAAAATCTTTTCATGTTTGTAAAGGTAATGTCAGTGCTTATTGTCACTCTAAAAAAAATAAGAAATTACTGTATTTTTTCGTGTATGCTGCTTGATTTTTTTCCTTTTAAAAATCTCTCTGCACATGATACATGAGTATTTTGAAACTCTTTATATATGATCATTAGTTACTTCATAAAATAGCTGTTTGGCAATTTTATAAAAATTATTTTAAACTCTAAGAGTGTATCTATCTAAAATAAGAGTGTATCTATGTATCCATCGTTTAGTTCCATTACCTGCAGTATATTTTGTTAAGCTGTCTACATGGGAGACTAGATGCTATTGCCAATAATGTTAGCTGGGTGAAATGTGTCTGCTGGTTGTCAGCTCAATAGGTAGAACATTATCAATTTTAGACAAAGGTCTTAAAGTTCAACTCCCAGGCTGAGCATTTTTTCACTCAGAGGAATTTAGTTCCTATTTAGCGAGCACATCAGAAAGATTCTCACTGTTCTTATAAAATAATTTTACTTTTAATTTCTGTCTGCTTTTATGTATTTTTATTTTTTGTTTATCAATAGTCCTTAAAAAGTGCTCATTTTTCATTGAAAACAGATAGTGGATTTCTAGTGACAAGATTTGATATCTTACCTTTTGCAAATATCAGATATAATTTCTGATTCATGTTTCTGAATTTTTACCATAAAGACTAAGAACTTTGAAAAGACCTTTAAAAAAAAAAAAAAAAAAAAAAAAAAATCATCTAAGTGGGGAATCTTGCGTTTAAGTCCTATAAATAAACACACACACACAGTATAGAACCATTTATTCAGAAACCAGTTAACCAGAAAACTAGTTATCCAGAATTATTTCCAAATTTCAGAAAAATCAGTCATAGAGTGCCGGTTTGATATATATATATATATATATATATTGCTTTAAACATTACAACATGCATGATATAACTTGATTCAACTAAGATTTGAAGTGGAAGCATATTTAGTTATATATTGGGCATTTTCATTTTTATGCAGACAAAACAAGTAAGTTTGTTTCCAAGATATTTCTACAAATTGCCTTCTGTTAAACTGATTAATGTCCAATCTTGTTTTGGCCTGACTCTGAGTAGTCTAATGATTAGAGATAGAGATCGAAACACTGTCATAGCCACACATGTTCACAAATCTGATCTAATAGATATTGTTTGAATGCTCAACTAGTTATCCTGAATGCATCTGACCACAGCCATTCTGGATAAATTGGTTCTGTACTGTGTGTGTGTGTATATTTCATAATATTCAGTGTTCATTTTTCTTCTTTTATTCTGGTTATGCAGTCATTAGGGCACAGACCGAATAAATTATTCAGCTTTTAGCTTTATTCTCTTCAGAAAACGACTGTCTTGTTTGTGAATTCTGTGCTCTTGATAATGTAATTTACTATATAAGCTTTTCCCCTTTTTTTCCCCCCTCTTTATCCATAATTGCGATTGTTTCTTTTTTTTTTTTTTTTTTCTTTTTTTTCCATTTTAACCCTCATAAGGTAGTATATTGGACTATACATTTTAAATAATATTTGTTTTATGTGGTGTTTGTGATTTCACATTATTGGTCATTTTCATTATTTTTCAATAGGTATTGTTGTACAGAAAGTTTATATATATATATCATCAATAATATATAATAAAGCATGCAAATACACTATAAATTTGGAAAGAAGGTGTATATCAATAACATTTATAACATTTAACTATGAAAACCCCAAAATTTAAACTACACAGGTAAAAGACTGTCTGTTCTTCCTCAGTGGGTGGACAGACAGACCTAAATCCAACCCCATTGTTAAAAACTTGCAGGTTTCTAAACACATGTCTATCCTGCATTCAAAATAACAGAAAAACTAAATTATTTTGAAAAAATTGTCATTTAAGATATAAAATTAAAAAATTATAACTTAATATTGAAAAGGTAAATAAACCAAACTTAAACAAATATATAGTATAAACAAAGAATAATTATATTACAAAAACAAATTGTCTTAAAAAATTGTCTTTTTAAAAATGTGAATTTAAAAATTGTAACTGAAATAATATTAAAAGTTAATCAAATTAAAAAAGATTAATATGTATGAATGCAAAACGACGAGCATCCACCCAGACCTACAAGAAAATACAAAAGCATGAACAGAAATTCATGCCAAATATCCTTCACCTGGTATTAACTAAAAAACGATGAATTCTCATTCCATATCCAAACTAAAAATTTTCGAATCAAAGTCTGCAAACCTCTTTCTATTCAAGCTTCCGTCCAAACCTGTTCTTTTTAAGAGTTCACAGTCAGTACATCATATAGAATATTCTGGAAATGTGCTACCATAAAATGTTCATCTTGCCAAACCACAGTGTGGCCATTTATTCAAGTCAATCTTTAAATAACATTTCAAAAAATTAATAGGGTAATTTTTATTGTAGAAAAGATTAGCTAAAAAATTAAATTTGTTTATAAAAATCAAACTCGCTGCCAGAATTGTCATTGAAACGAATTAATTATAATATTTATGTAAATCTTTTTATGCAAATTAGAAAACCAATGTGGCATGCTTCAGGTAAACTTTAAAACTTTCTTTTATCCAAATCCAAGTTTAATTTATTATCAAAAATATTAAAAGAATTATCTAACAAATTTGCATTGTAATCATCACAGTTTGCCCTATTCAGCTTCACATTTTGGATATATGTTATATTCATTAATAAAGTCAAAATTAAAAATCAAAATATCATCAATATACCTAAAGATTTTTAAAGATTTATTATATTGCATTGTATATTTATATTCAAAATAAAATAAATTAGCAGCAGTACTAGAATGATTTGTCCCCATCCCAATTCCAGATATTTGATTGAAAGTATTGTTAATAAAAGTTACATAATTATTGTGAAAACAAAAGTGGCATAAACTTAAGAATAATTCTCTATTAATATTTTATTCTTGATATAAATAAAATAAATCAAAAATGCTCATTAAAATATAAAGGCAATCAATAGGTATATTGGTGAATAGATTTTCAAAGTCTAATAATACCTGTATTTTCTGAGGAGTAAAATGCGATTTGTCTAAAACTTCAATACTATTTATCAATCAAACAAAAATAACTAACTTTTTAAATAAATTAAATAATAATAAAAAAAAATAATTTTTGTAAACCAATATTGAAATTTTTATTAGCGCTCTTAGAAGTACTGCAAATAAATTTAAGTGTTCTTATGGAACTTAGGTGTTAAAAAAATAAACGGCAAACAGTGATGACTAGAAACATCAAAATTGAAAGAAAACATTTTTACATTTCTTCGTATATGCAAAAAGGTTTTTAACTATAGGATCTTTTCAGTGTTACCTTTGCATAAAAATCAGTATTACTCAATTCAATTTCTATTCTTTCAATATAAAATTTTCTATATATTGCGTAATTAGCAACTTTGTCCACAGGTACTTACAAAACTATTATATAATTTTTTCACAAAGTTTACATCATCGCTATTGAAAATTTGATATTCATAAGTGTCTAAATTTAAATAATTTTTCAAAAAACTTTTGAAATGACCCAGCAATTGAGATTTCCATTCAAAAAATGCTTACAAAGGCATACTAAATTTATAACTGTTTTTTCTATAAAATTATTGACATCTTTAAAAATAAAAATGCCAAATAGTTGATGAATTTCGGTACTAAGTTTAGAATTAGTAGCAGAATTGGTTTAAAGATGTCAATTTTATTTTTTAAAAAGTTATAAATTTAGTATCTTTTGGAAGCTGTGGTATTACTACTACAGACCTGCCAACGGCTACGAAAAAATCGTAGTTGCTACGATTTGGACCTATAAACTACGATGCTACGAAAATCTGTCTTAAACTAAGATTTTTTGCAAAAAACACAAACTCATTTTTTGTTTCTAGTTGTGATTTTTATCCCGCACAGCATATTTTTAAGGAGTGATTCTGTTGCAAAATTTCCAAAAATTCGGACATTAAAAAAAAAAACATGGGGTGGGGGGGGGGGGGGAGAATCTGGGCTGCAAAACAAACTTCTTAACATAAAACACTCACTCTGTGTATATTAACCCCGAGTGAGTCGTGTTACTGTAAATATTTATACAATAATTTGCTTCCTTAGAAACAAGGTGCCATTTCAAGACTTTCTGGAAAGGAGGTGGGTCTTTGAAGGGTAAGGTTTGAAATAGTGTGAAAAATCGCACGATTTGTGATAAACTACTGCAAATTTCGACAAATGACCATATAAAAAAATCAATTTCGTCAATTGGTCGCAGAATAAAATCAATTTCGTCAAAGGGTCGTGGTAAAAATGCAGTGCTGATTTCAAAGGGGGGATATGTGCCCCCCTTGGAAAATTTGAGATTTTGTATTTTCAATGGTGGGAATTTTGTCAAAATATCGCAGAAAGAAAACGCAAATTTCATCAAAAGTTCATGGTAAAAAGTGCGGATTTCAACAAAGAATCGTGATAGAAAAATGTGAATTACGATTGCAGTAAAATTGTGAATATCGTAAAATGATTGTAGGAAAAAAATCCCGAATTTCGTCAAAATTTACTGCACTGGGCTAAAAAATTGGAACCAGGCTCCTTTTACAAATGTTAAAACCACTGTGAAAAGAAACTCTAAAAATCGTATAAAAATTTTCAAAGAAAAAAATTTACTATATTGAGTTGAAAGACTGAAACCTTATTCCTTTTACAAATGCCAAAAGATGGCTGTGTAACACAAAAAACCAACCAACCTCCAGATTAATTTAAATTTTGTGTGCTACGATTTCTCATTTTCAAAGGTTGGCAGGTCTGCTACTATTAAATGTGGTATTAATATTTATATTGAGCTGTTAATTAAAGGTAAATTGTCATGAAGTTCTTTTTAATTAAAATTGCGTTGTGTATTGCAATAAAACCATTTTGTTCTTTATGGTCAAGCAGTTGTAAGAATAAAAATAATAGGAAACCTCTTACTTGTATATCTGTAAACAAATGATGAGGAGACTTTTAAGCACAAATCAAATTTTATTCATCTTTCAGGAGAGAAGTCGGAGGCCTTCACCTGTTGGTCACCGTTTTAAAATTAATTCCTTGGGCACTAAAATTACTCTACTCCACTTGAAGATATTTCTTAAAGTGCAGCACACATCGAATTTTATATTGATGAAAAAAATAATTTAAGAAGTTTTCCACGACATCAGAAAATAAATTAAACAGGTACATCGAAGACATAGTCTTCATATACTTCTCACTAGACCCTGAATCCATAAGCCGGCAGGCCGAAGATCTGCAGTCCTGCAATCGCTTTTAAACAAAACTATATCATGATGGCTTCAACAACAAAACAGATTCTGATTTAAAATTAATGAAATTTTTAATTTATAGTAAGAAACGGGGTTGACAAAAGTATCGGAAGGAAAAGATTTAAATATTAGTTAAATTAAAATTACGTATTATGAGCAGCGCGTGTAAAAAAAGGGAAGAGTAAAACAGAAGCTTTCTGAGAGAGAACGAACTTTTAATTCATGGAGCGAAGACACACCCCTAATATGACATGGTTGACGTCACTACGATACGCACTGGTTCTAAAAATAGACCAGAGGAGGAAAAGCTGAAATAAAACTTATCTATTACTTTAGGGGAAAAAAGGAAAGAAAAAAGATTTGAACGATGTTGAGTCAAAAAGAAATCATTTAAAGTGCAAGATAAGAATGCTGTATTGCAAATAAAAAATAAATGTGATTACTACATCACAGAAGCATTTTTTGACTGAAATCTCAACTGTTGGGGCATTTCAAAAGTTTTTTTGAAAAATTATTTAAATTTGGATACTTATGATATCAAATTTTTGATAGTGATGATATAAACTTTGGAAAATTTGACGTAATAGTTTTGTAATTGTTCCTGTGGACAAAGTTGCTAATTATACAATATGTAGAAAATTTTTATATTGAAACAATAGAAAGTGAATTAGGTAATGCTGATTTTTATGCAAAAGTTAACACACAAAAAGATCCCATTGTTTAAAAAATTTGTGCATATAAGAAGAAATGTAAAATTGTTTTCCTACAATTTTGATATTTCTAGTCATCACTGTTTGCCATTTATTAACACCTAAGTTCCATTAGAACGCAATTAAATTTAGGTTTAATTGCAGTACTTCTAAGAGCATTAATAGAAATTTCAATATTGGTTTATAAAAATTGTTAAGGATATGGTTTTTAAAAATATAAATTTAAGAAGTCTAGTTATGATAATAGTATTGAAGTTTTAGACAAATTGCTTTTTACTCTCCAGAAAATTACAGGTTTTCAACTTTGAAAATCTATTCAAAAATATAACTATTGATTGTCTTTATATTTTAATGAGCATTTTTGGTTTACTTTATTTATATGAAGAATTAAATATTAATAAAGAATTATTTAAGTTTGTGCCATTTTTGTTTTTACAATAATTATGTAACTTTTAATAACAATACTTTCAATCAGATCTCTGGAATTGGGATGGGGGCAAATTATTCTAGTACTGCTGCTAATTTATTTTTATTTTATTTTGAATATAAATATGCAATGCAATATAATAAATCTTTAAAAATCTTTAGGTATATTGATAATATTTTGATTTTTAATTTTGACTTTATTAATCAATATAACATCATATATCCAAAACGTTTGAAGCTGAATAGGGCAAACGGTGATGATTACAATGCAGATTTTTTAGATCTTTCTTTTAATATTTTTGATAATAAACTTGGATTTGGATAAAAGAAAGTTTTCAAGTTTACCAGAAGCATGCCACATTGGTTTTCTAATTTGCATAAAAAGATTTACATAAATATTATAATTAATTTGTTTCAATAAAATTTGTGGCTGTGAGATTAATTTTTAGAAACAAATTTTTAATTTTTTAGCTAATCTTTCCTATAATGATTACCCTATTAAGTTTTTGAAATATTATTTCAGTATTGTTTTGAAAAATAAATGGCAACACTGTAGTTTCACGGGATGAACATCTTATGTTAGCACACTTCCAGAATATTCTATATGTTGTACTGGCCCTGAACTCTTTTAAAAAGAACAGGTTTGGATGGAAGCTTGAATAGAAAGAAGTTTGCGGACTTGGATTTGAAAATTTTGAGTTTAAATATGGAGTGAGAATTAGTTTTTTAGTTAATACCAGGTGAAGGATATTTGGCAGGTATTTCCGTTCATGCTTTTGTATTTTCTTGTAAGTCTGGGTGGATGCTCGCTGTTCTGCATTCATACACATTAAAATTTTTCAATTTTCAACCTTTTAATATTATTTAAGTTAGTTTTTAAATTCACATTTTTAAAAGGCAATTTTTCAAGACAATTTGTTTTTGTAATATAATTATGCATTGTTTATACTACATATTTGTTTAAGTTTGGTTTATGTAGCAAATTAACACCTTGTAATAATATACTAATTTCAAATGCTAAAAATTGTAAATTAAAACTTTAAAAACAGTAAAAATACCTTTATAACTATTCTAAATTTGCATGGTCTATGAAACACCATCATTCAGTTTTCAACATATTCTTTCATATTATGCGCATTATTTTTTATTTTACTTGGATGTTTATTTTCATAACCATTTAGTAAGTAGCTCGAGCCATATATTTGGTAAGTGAAATGATGCTGCATCGTTACATATTGATTTTTGGTGCAAAAAATCAGTATGTAACAATGTAGCATCGTTGGTATTCATTTATGTGAAGTTGCTCATATCTCCATAAAAACCTTGGAATGCTACTTATTTCCGATTCTCATTTATTTTCTATCAATGGGTTTTGCTATACTGGTGTTCAAGGGTTTACCAAATAAAAATATTCTTTTAAAGTTTTATCCATTCAAAGTTTTATTAAAACATTCAAAAGAAATTTGAATTAAATCTAAAAAGAGAAAATATATCCAAACAGAAACAGTGGGGTACTTGTGTATCCCAAGTAGTTTTCCAGAGTCGCTATTCTAATGGGGAAGGTGTGCAGCAGATACATTTATACATTGTCTGTTGTAAAGTTTTCATTTTATTCAAACAAGTAAAGAAAATCCACAGGGAAATAAGTAATATTTCTGTAATAAAAATATTTACGTGGTATAATTTGCTCTGGAGGAAAATTCTGCTTTTAGGAATGTTGGTGAACATTACCTTGGCAGTCAGGATAAATCTTAAAACTTTTGAATGTGTTAGTTAACTTTATGCAACTAAAATGTAGAATGCTATTGATTTATAATGATGTTATCTACTACAAAAAAAAAAAAAAAAAAAAAACTTTATCAAGATGTTATATTTATACAGTAGAAATACATCAAATTGTATAAAAAATGAGTTGATTTAGTCTTGGATTGTAGCACTGTATTATTGATTGCTGACATCTGAAATAATTAAATTTAGAAGGGGAAAAAAAATCAATTCTATACTTTAAAATTCGTTTTGCAGTATAATTGATATCTACAGCTGTAATGTACTAACTGTGAAGTAAGATGAAACAAAATCTATGAATCATAAGAACTGGCCTTTTACAAGACCAGTGAATAGTTTGGCATTAGACATTTGTTGTCTAAGGTATAGTCATCAGATTAGATATCTATATATTGTGTTGCAAGAAAGTGTATGAAAAGTGTTTTCTGTCGATTATGATAACCTAACTTGGCTCTTTTATTTTATGTTTGGTGCAGGCAATCATTTATACTGTAAATGATAATTAAGAACATAATTTAATAAAGTTTGTTTAGAAAAAAAGTAAACTTTTTCTATCGGAGGGAAAATGGATGAAATGCTGTTCCATTTCATCTTTGAAGCATTCTTAAAATTAACTTAAAAATAGTGTTCTAGATGGAACTTCTGAATTTTAGCTGAATAAAGAATATATTGGTTTCTGTGATGATAAATATCCCCAACTTTTGATGTTTTTTTGTTTGATCCATTTAGACTTAAATTTAGTATTTTATCAATAGTAGCATTATGAATTCTCGGAAGAATTGTTGGGTAATTTTTTTTCCCCTTTTTAGTTTTGCTGTCTATATGCTCCCTGCTTTGTGATCCTAACCCTGATGATCCATTGGTACCAGAAATAGCTAAAATCTACAAAACTGACCGAGAGAAGTACAATGAGCTGGCCCGAGAATGGACAAGGAAATATGCTATGTGACCTCTCAAAACTAATTTGATAAGAACTAGTGCTTCTTCCACTACACCATATTACTTTCTGCTGTTTTTCTCCTGTTCTGGTCAATCAGGTTATATTTTTGGGGGCCAGTTCTCATTTTTGGATATTTTGTAGCATAAAAAACAGATATTAAATTTTATTCACCCTATTCATGGTTCATGCATGTTTGAAAATTCTTTAAAATCAATCTGAAGTTCACAGCTTTATATGAACTTTTCTTCTTGATGCCATGTAAAATTGTAAAAATTAAATTTTATTCTTTTTTTTTAAGTTGTGAATTGTATAAAATTTTGAGTTATTTGTTTTTGAAATGTTTTGAGTGCAGATAAATAGGATTTTAAGATTTTTTTTTTTCTAAGTTTGATTCTTAAATGTTTTTATAACTGTTCATGTCATTTAGAATTTTGTAATTAAATATGTTAACACATACATGAGTTTGAAGTAGTAGCCTCAATTTTTTCTGTAAAATTAAATGAACCATGAAACTTCAGTATTTTTGCTACTGAAATTCAAATCATATTTGCATTGTATGCTTATAGTACTGGCAGTTTTCTTTAACACAGTATTCAGTGCAAGACTGTAATATATTTTTTAATTCTAGATACCTTGCACTTATTTATTTGCTCTAAAAGAAGTCACTTGTGCTCAATTTATTAGAATCTACCAGTGTCTGTAAGCAGGGCTGGATAACTCCACCAAATCAGTGGAAAAAAATCATGGCCAGACATGTATCTTGTGTCAATGTGTAAATGTAATTTTCTCCCCTTCTGGAAAATATGACTTGTGCTGTGTAAATAAAACTTTTTACATCTGCCAGAACATGAGCATTATTAAATTTTTACATAGAAAATTAAGTTTCTGTATGATCTAAAAATCTGGAATAAAATGAGTTTTCTTTGGTATGATTATGTAATACCGAGGAAACTCTGAGCTGTGATTTTGTTTTTTGGCTTTATTAAAAATGAACTTCTTTTTAAATTCCAAAAGTTTTTAGTGCTTTAAAGTACTTGTTTTTACATAAGAGCTTTAAAGCAAAAAATAATCAGGTGCAGTTGTGCGATTAAAAGAGTCTTCTGTACAGCTCTCTGTATATACAATCTTTTGGGTAGAGGGGAATTGGAAAGAGAAAAATAAGTTGAATTTAGAGACTTTATTTGATATGATTAAGTGACATGGATTCTAAATATATTCTCAAGCAACAATATCCCACATGAAATTGCTGTAAATGTACTTTGTGACTAATAAAAATTCATTTGACCAATATTTATACTTTTTGTGGGGATGAAAATGTAGTTTTTTATGCATTTCAAAACTTTTCTGGCATTTATGTTCAAAATAATTTAGGACATATAGGACAAAACTGCTTTCTCAGAATGTGCTGAGAAATGAAAAGGCATTCTTCACAAAATTTTATTTCTGAATTTTGAATGGAAATATTTTAGATCTGATTTCAGTTATGTAAGAAAAGATGTGAAATAGCAAATTATTAGCATGTTTTATATACAATTGCTTTCTTATTCTCCATATTGTCATATCTTAATTTACATGCTTCAGCCTGCTGAAATTGCCTATAAAGAATTACATATAAAGACCTATTAACCAATAAAGAATTGTATTCCAAGGAATTTTTAGCCCATGAGTTTAAAAAAAAAAATTAAATATGGAATAGTATAACAGTTCTATAGAGAGTCATTGTCTGGACTGCAATTTTTTTTTTTTTCCATTTGGGAGATCTTGTGCAATGTGCAAGCACTGTTCTGCAGAACAACATCGATGCATTCCAGATTGAAATTTTTCTGCAATTTGGCAGATTATTGCTTTTTAAGTTTTCAACTTTCATCTAGATTGCACTCCTAAAATTTTTGTTCTTTCCCCTTCTCCCAAGTTTTTTTTTCCCCTTTTGCTATTGCAGAATGAAAAATAAAGTTTTCATTTCTTTAGTGTAAAAAAAAAAAAATTTCAGCCCTATTTATTACTTTACAAAAATGTGCATCAGCCTGTCTCTGTATTCGAAAGTTTTTCCATACTGTTTAATAATTGTCTGCAGCAACTCTATTTGGTGCCTGGTGTGGAACATCTTGTTCATTTTTCTTCTGATAGTTAGTGCATCGGTGATGGTACCAATGAAGCCTGTCAGCACCTACCCTAACTGACACCATTTGGTGCAGAAACGGCTCCTGCACCACTCTTGTTGCTCCTCTGTGTCAGTAATGTTCCATGATTAGAATTTTGAGGATGGTTATTGAAAATCCTGGTTATATTGCACAAATTTAGAGGTTATCACTCTGCTTTGCAGTAAGAAAAAATCAATCTTAACCCTTTAAGCCCTGACCCGCACAATTGTGCGGGTGATACTAAAGTAAAAGAGAATGACTATTTCCTGTTTTTGCGAGATTTAAAACCAAATCTGCACATTTATATGAGTTAATTGACTTCCGATGTTTTAATATGACACAACTAGGGGTCACCAACTACAATACAGGGTAAGATTTTCTGCTTTTAAAAAGACTATATCATCTGACAGCAATAGGTAAAAAGTATGTACTGTCGTAATTTTTTAAATATGATTTTTAGTGTTTGCTTAGATTTAATTTTTTTCATATACTTTATTCATGATTTTAAATGATTTTGTCATTGATAAATTGAATTAGGCTTTACAAAAGTTGTAAAACAAATGACCCACACAATTGTGCGGGTCCGGCATTTACCATTTCCAAAATAGTTACAATTCCTAATATATAAAATTTTTATTTTTAAGTGATTTTTTTTAACTTATGTTTTTAACAATTTTTTTATTAATTACATTTTTTAAAGCGATTAATTTTAAATTAATAGGTTTGTACTATTCATGATTTCTATTTAAAATGGATAGTATTAGATATATAATATGCACATGTAACAAACTATGTTTCTGCTCTCAGTTATAGATGTCATATATGATTTACAAGTTTTATATGAGTTATATGCATACCACGAGATTTTTAAGTTTGATACATTCCCTTTTGTCGACACAGCAAGTAAACCACCAGGAATAAATAATAAATTAGGAAAGTTCTGCAAATGCTCGACATGTTCCGTAGTGTCTGCTTGAATTTACCAGAAGATCAGGGAAAATTTTCCATAGATGAGCAGAAGATTCCTTTTTTTAGGATGTGCCTCAGTTAAAGCAGTATATAAAAACACAAACCACACTCTGTTGTAACAGCATCATCTGGTATAGTTTTAAATTTTGTAGTATACCAGTGGGAAAGTACAGACCTGGCCCACAAGGATCTAGGCTTAGGGACTGCTGTAGTCCTTACTCTGGTTCAGATCTAGTTTTATTTACTTCAATCGGTATTTCAACAAAATACTGCTGCTAGAAAAAAAAAAAAAAAAAACTTGAAAGATTAAACACAATCTAAACGGAGTGAACGGTATACCATTTATCAACGTCTCTTAAGAGGGGTGCGAGCATTGAGCACATCTCAGAAAATGAAATTGTAGTGATTTGTCCTAAAACAAAAATTGTTTCAAGCATGTTCCTTGTGGCTGATGAAAATTATCTCAATAAACAACTTTTTTTGCTTAAACTTTTATTTTTAGATATTTGCACACGTAATACCAAACTACACAATTGTGTAGATTTAGCCCAAAAACGGCTGGCTGCATGTGTGGGTTCTTGGCATAACCTGACATTAGTTTTTAAATATATATTTTTTTTTTCATTCAAATGCAATCTCATTGATAAGGGGAAACCACCAAAACTTTCAATTTCTACCAAAAAAACTCCTGGTCTTAAAGGGATATAAATCAGCAGTTCCCAAACTTTCATGTCTCGCACATACCTTTTAAAAAATCACTGGTATTTGGCATACTCTTCACTTTCTGTACACATACAGTGTAAGAAAGTATTGCAGTCATGATAAAAACCAGATTATGAAAATATTGGTGTACTTTTACATTTCGAGGTTCCCTGGATCAATTTTCAAAACCTATTCCGTATGTATGTGTGTATATTAGAATTTCCTCAAAGCTTGTTTTTGTTGAGTTTTTTCATATCTATGCATGTGTGTGAATGAATGAACATAATAGTGCCCAAACTGTTCTTTAGATTTAGCTCCTGTTTGATGAATGTTACAAGCCACTGTTGCAAGAACTGTATACATTTTCGAAGAAATCTGCTAATGAGTTTCATATCTAACCTTTTTTCAACTATTCTGTGATAAATGATACATTTTCACTCCTAGCTCAATTGAATTATATTTATTGCTCTCATCCATCTTATGTCAATACAAATACTGTGTTTCACCAGAATGTGACTTTAGTAAAATATTTTTTTTTACTCGCTTCACAGTAAAATATTTTTACTTTTTTGTAAGAAAGAATATTTTACTAAATAAAAATATATGGAAATTTAAGTATCAATTTTGTTGAAGAAATAAAATGTTAGTGCTGTAGTAAAAAACAAAACTAGAAGGTTTGTGCAAGAAAAGTATACACTAGAGCTTTACTTGAGAGAAATAGGGGATATATGGAACTTTTTTTAAAACAGTCCAGAGGGTATGCGGCATATATCGCTGTATATGCTCCATTACACACATAGAAAAAAAATCTACATTTAAAGAAATCGGAACTAAATACTTTTCCAAAATATACTAAAATGGTCCCTTTCTGGTGACAAATTTAATTCTCATATACTTGAAAGTAAATGTTACCAGGTTGGATCATGTTTAATTCAAACTTTTGGCTTTGGACCTGATTACAGAAGATAGCTCTATAATTGAAGTATTTTAGAAGAATGAATTTCATATATTGCATTACATGTTTTTTCAGTTGCTTTTGGATTACTTGATATCTGAATGCAGTGTTGAATTCAGGGGTCACTCGGAGAGGGGACATTCCCCCCAGAGCAATGATGTCTCCCCTCTCCCCATCGGAAAATTTGAGATTTTGTGTTTTCAATGGTCAAAAAGGGCAATTTGCTCCCTGGAGTCATAGAAATCCCCCCCGGAGAAAAGATTCTGAATTCAACACTGTAGTCTGAATGCAAAATGTTTTATAAATTACAAAAATAATAATTTTGTGAATAGCAGAAAAAGAAACAAATAAAATCACTAATGTATACAATTTAACAAACTTTATTTTACATTCAATGTAACAATTACATTAATATAAAAACTACACCTTATACAACAATTATTTACAAATATATTTATTAGTGTGATGCGCTTGTTTACCTTTGCATAATTCCTTGATGTTTGATTTTAAGTTGCTCAGATAGACAGAAATCATCTTCCACAGCTAAGTGATTTCTATGTTTTGTTTTAAAAATGTCAAAGATGAAAAATCTTTTTCAGACACATACTTTTAAATGCCAACAAATGCTGAATATCAGTTTGATAAAGTCGGTGTATTCTTTATCCTCTACATTCCACAGGCATAAGAGTTCCTCCTAAAAAAAATGAAATTCCACTTTTTTAAAAGAAAATATAGTCATTCGCTGAATTTCATAAATGCAAACATGATGGATAGAAACATGATTCTGCTTTGCAGAAGAGCTGTCAAATCAAGAGTCAGCTCATGTTATGTCATCTGAAAAATCATGTAAATAAAGTTTAAAATTCTATTCAGAGTGAATTTTTTTCAGACTTCAAAAGGGGGGGGGGAAGGGGGAGAGTTTTCATAAGGTTATTTTTGAAATAGAAACATTTAGTCACGTTCATACATTTATGTGTAATTTGTATGATGCATTTAAGTAAAGATCTCTTTTGAATGCATATACAGTAAAATCTAAGGCCAAATGGTTAAATGCCAACAAATGCTGAATATCAGTTTGATAAAGTCGATGTACTCTTTATCCTCTACATTCCACAGGCATAAGAGTTCCTCCTAAAAAAATGAAATTCCACTTTTTTAAAAGGAAATATAGTCATTCTCTGAATTGCAGAAATGCAAAGAAGATATAACATGATAGATAGAAACATGATTCTGCTTTGCAGAAGAGCTGTCAAATCAAGAGTCAGCTCATGTTATGTGTCATCTGAAAAATCATGTAAATAAAGTTTAAAATTCTATTCAGAGTAAATTTTTTTTCAGACTTCAAAAGGGGGGGGGGGGGGAGTTTTCATCTGTCTACCATGGAAAGACTTTTAAGTCCTGGTGAATCCATAGAAAATAACATAAATACGTGCTCCATAAGCCGGAATCTGCCTAACACAGAGACGAAAAGGTTTTTAAGGTCCACCATAAACCAATTTTTACATATGACAGAAAAAAGAATATTTTAAAACCGAAAAGCATTCGGTAAATGGAACTTTAAAACTGATAGATAGATCAAATACATATAAAATACAAATGTAAATAAAAACACATTTTTACGCATTCATTTGCTTACAGAGAGATAATTTTAATTTTGAAATTTCGCAGATTTACTACGCAGTTTCTATTTGTTCAGTCTACAAACATTTTCTTTTTATTTACAATTTTTAACACAAATTTCTGTTTTTCTACCATACATAAATTTAAAATATGCATTTTTATTTTTCCATTACTCTTATAATAATAATAAACACAGGCCGTTATTATTCCATTACCTTTATTTAAAAAAAAAAAAAAAAAAAAAAAAAAAAAAATGCCGTTATTCTAATTGTAAATGGAAGACTAAGAGATTTTTAAAAAATGTCATACATTCAAAATTTAAAAAGCAAATTTTTAAAAATATATTTTTTTAAATTTTTAGGATAATTGAGAAAAAAAATTAAAATAGTATAGTTTATATGTATCATATTTCAATCCATTTCGCTGAGGAAAAGAAGAGTTTTTATGTGTAAAAAAACTGCAAATAAAAGGAAAATGCCGATTGAACAAGAAAAAATGCACACATTTTTGTCTTTTATTTTTCATTAAATTCATAAAATGGAAACATATTTTAAACTGTGTGTGAAAAATTATAAATAAATGCACAAGAGCATGTTTTTTGTTGCAAACTTAAAAAGTATACTAAATATATTTCACTTTAAAAAACGGTACTGAAGATTACAAATGCAAAAAATATGAGTTTTTTTTTTTTTACCGATTTGCATATTGTCTGTCTACTGCTGAAAATTTTCTCGGTCCCGATCGATTCTGCCTTGGACAGATTTTACTGTATTCAGTGTGGATAGTTTTTTTTCTTAGAATCTCTGTACTTCACATAAATGAAGTGTTATTTGCAGCTCGCCTGTTTTTAACACTTCTAATGCAATAAAACCAGGGTTGGAAAAAAATCATGATTTTTTTTAAAAAATCAAAAGAATCGGATTTTTTTGATTTAAATCGAATTTATTTGATTTTTTTAGAATTCTATTTTTAATTATTGTGTTTTTATGTTTTTACAATACATGGAGCAGTTTTTTATAATAAATAACTAAAAAAGAATAAATAATATTTATAATTTATAAAAATAACATAAGAAATAATTATATAGTTAAGAAAATACTATATTCTAGTTACCAATTTGTACTAAAAATTAAACAACTAGGCTTTAATCTAAAGCCATTCTATTATTTTGTAATTGAATTGTGCATACTAAATAAGAAATAAACTTAAATATGTTGTAAATGAATAGAAAATGGTAAAAATTTTAAAACAAATATTCATTTAATGCAAGCTATTTATTAAGGGATAAAAATCACAATTAATTCAATATTTTTTAAGCAAATAGAAATAAATCGGGGATTTAATTGTTTGAACAAAAAAACTAATTTAGAAGCTTTGTCCACTCTTAATTTATTACGAAGGCTTGTATGAACTAGTCCATAAGAAGTCTTTTTACTCCTACAGATGAAGCCACGGCTGCTGTTATTTGGTAAATAAATTCAATTTCAATTTCGCTGATTCTCTCTTTACCTCCCATTACATAAAAGGACTTCCACCAATCATAATCTGTCATAATATCTGAAACTTTTTTCTCAAGCAATGGTAATTTTTGGAATGGGCCATTTTTTGCTTGTAAATGTGCTACAGTGGTGAGAAGATTTTAACAATTTTCTTTAATGAATGCCAAACTTTCATTATTTTCCTCTACACTAAATGAAATTTCATTTCGATTTAAAACAGAGGGACTTAATAAAACTCTAGCCAAATGACAGCCATTAATAGCTTGTTCATATCTTGCTTTAAATTTTGTAATTCTATCTTTATCTAATACATTTTCTAACTTTTTACCTCAAATTTTTCATTGATATGTGCATTCGGCAAGGGAACAATCCTTTCTTTGGATTGTATCTAGGGCACAAGCAATGGGTTTCAAAACTTTAATGATATACTCTGCATTTCTTTTAATATTTAAGTCCATTACTGTTTTCTTGATATCAGAACTTATATTTTCTCGGTACTCTTCACATACTTTTACTATTTTTGACCAATTTTTTATGTATGATTGAAAGCAGTCAACATAAGAATTCCACCTTACATCTACTGGAATAAGTAATGCAGTGTCGCCTTCACTACTGTACCAAGCTTTAGGGAGATGAATGTTTTGGAAATATTTCACTATTTTTATGATATGATCTCTGATCGTTTTACTTAGTAGATCTTTTGCCAACATGTTTAGAACATGAGCAGAACACCCATACGTAATTACATTATTAAAACCTTTCTCTTCTAATTCATTTCGCATTTTAGCCATGTTGGCAGCATTATCAGTGACGAAACTACGAACTTTGCATTTAAATTTATTTTCTGTTAAAAGAATCATTTTAGTCACGAGTTCAGTCAAATATTCATCTGTGTGTGAAAATCCTGATGTATCGATTGTGTCAACTAAGTAGACTTTACGTCTATTTACCACACATGCACATACAATTGGTTCATTTCGTATGTTTGACCACGTAATGGTAGCCCAATTTTTTACTTTAGTTGCCCCAAAAGTAGCAAGTAGCCCAATTTTAAAAAATAGTAGCCTTGAGTGTTGAAAAGTAGCCCGATTTGCTACTTGTAGCCCGATCTCGCAACACTGTTAGGAATCCTGCAAACAATATTTCACTCTTTGCTTTCTACCACTTTGAAACAAGTTTATTACAAAACAAGGATTAGGAGGGGGACACCTGGACTTGACCTGCACCTGCCACATTCTTTCTGATAGCGATCCTGGAAATACCAGAAAAACACCTGCTACTTATTTACACTCACTTCTTATTTCTCTGCTGACTAATGTAAAAATGATTTAAATCAAATGATTTTTTTTAAAAAATCAGCTGATTTAAATCTAGATTTAAATCTTGATTTAAATCATGCCAACCCTGAATAAAACCATGTACTCTTTATTCACAGGCATGAGAGCTCCATCAGAAGGTGAAATTCCACCTTTTTAAAAGCAAATTTAGAAATTCTCTGAATTGCCAAAATCCAAAGTAGATATTTGAAACATATGGTTGTGGGGGTTGGGGAAGCTGGGAAATTTAATCCTTGGATATTTTATCTGCTTAAGCCCTTGGAGTTTCTGAACAGCTTTTCAGAAGAGCTATCAACTCGTCTTTCTTTTTTTTTTTTTTTTTAAGCTTTATTTTATGAGCATCTGAAAATCATATAAAGTTGTTTTAAAATGTTTTTTCAGAATGAAATTTTTTGACTTCAAAAGGGACAAGTTTTCATATTTTTTGGAATAGTAAAAATATTTTGTTACATTCATACTTACTTTTGGAGATGTGTTTAAGGAGAAAATGACTTCAACTTCCATATTTAGCATGGAATTTTTTTCTTAGAAAGGAGGTGAAAAAACAGCTAAACTATCCGTAATGTTTTGAAAAATTAATCCGTTTATTTCATGTAAATGAAGTGTTGAAATCTTAACCACAGTTTGCTGTCTCCTAACACAAAATATTAAACTAAACATGTATTTTGACAGCAAGACATCCTTTAAGAAAACTCGGATAAAAGAAGTTAAAAAAAAATATTAAGTCTCTGGTGAGATTTTTAAAAATAAGAATGCATTCCATTCACATAAGTTTATCATTTGTGAGGGGAATCGGAGATCACATTGACTAAGAGCCTTAACCCTTTGCACTTGGAAGCCTTTTTGGTATGGGGAAACCAGCAACTCGATGAATTTTTTTTAAGCAAACCCAGAAAGTTATTTATTACAAAAATATATTTATTTGACTGCAACTTTTTTTCAATAAATGGGGTTTTGAACTTTGACCTGGCCCTCAGTCTTTATTAAAATTCAATAGCAGATATGTGAGGTATAAAATTTCTAAGCTTGGCGAGAATAAAAAATCAAGTGGTCTATGAAAATCTAAATTCACTGCCAAGGACTTTGGTACATTTATTTGTCAGTCACCTCTCAAGTTTTCCCAATACATTGAGTGGTGATTGAGTGTAGAGATGTAAATTTTCTGGAAAAATTGAAGAGGCAGAAAACCCCGGATTTTTTTAGGAAAAAAATGGGAAAAGTTGGAAAATTTTTTACAAATGTTTCTCCCAAATAATTTATATTTTCCTAGGAAATATTAAATAAGCATTTTTTTCATTTATCCACACTAAAAGAAAATTATTTTCACTTTATATGACTGTATTACAAAAGAAAAAAAAAAAGGGCAGAGCCTGCTTTTAAAAAATTGGTTTTTCAGTCTCAGAATTTTCACAGTAACATTCACGCTTTATTTAACGTTGTTGTTTATTATATCATGTGTCTGTTGAAATGATTTTTCTTAGTTACATTTGTTTAATTACAAGTAGAGCTATTCTAAAAACCTCATAATTTTCAGCCAATATCCCTGCAGTTTGATCTCAAATGTATTCTACCTCCATCTACATAGTATCGATTTTTAAGTATATAAATGATGCTAGTTTAAAGAAACAAATTGTTGCAGTTCTGTTATTGTTATACATATCAGTATTCAAATCTTCCATTGTTTAAAAACTAGTAATTTTTTCAATGTTACATTTTTCTTTCTCACAATTATACTTTTAATTTCCAGTTAAAATATATATTTAGTTTTTGTATAGCTTTCTATTCTAAACTCAAACCCAGTATAAAAGAGTTCTGTTTTAGTTTTACAGTCTATAGTCAAACCAAAACTAAGTTTTAGTTTAAGTTTGGATTATACAGGTCTGCAAATAAAAAACTGCTTAGGATTTTAAAAAATTTCCATCACATCAGTTTTTCTTGCAAAACTTGTCTTTAGTTTAATTAAAGCGTAAAATTTCTCTTTTTAACCTGAAATCTGGTATCCTATTCTCGAGTAGAAAACCATACCCAATAATGATTCCATATATACTAATTTCGTATTTCTTTCAGTGACACTCAAGAGATATGAACTACAAAACATAACACTACAAACAGAAAATGCGTGAAAAATGAGGAATGAACAAGAACAGTTACACACAGACATAAGCTTTTACTACGATTCACATAACTACTGAAATACAAAGTGTGAAAAGCAAGGGGGAAAGAAATTTGGAACACAGTTACTTATAATAAAATATTGATTTTTTTCATCGCAACTCTGCTTTTCTAATCTAAACTCCCCCTTGTTTTTCAACGATATATTATATATGTGATGGAGGAAAATGGTGGTCGTTTTTGGATTCAGCACTGTAAAAAACTTACAATTAACCAAAAATGTCCCATGCAGTTGAATTTTTTCAGACCTTATAAAACTAAACCAAAACATTTTATACATACTTTTCCAAACATTTAGTTCAGACTTGAGACACAGTAGTGATGGGCGATTCTGGAAAATCCAGGAATCGATTAAAATCGACATCGTATAAAACTGAATCGATCACAATAAGAATCGATTCCCAAATTCTAGAATCGATACTTGAATCGATATTTCGATAGTCACAGATTCGCACAGATAAGCTCAAAAATATTAAGAATCAGCAGAGCCGTAGCGACCACCTCCCATACCTCACATTTAGAGGGTAGACAAAGTCAGGGGCCCAGTCGTAAGCTATTACAGACCTTTGAATCAAATAATAAAGTTTTTAACTTTTAAATTATTAGTTTTAAGATGTAATTTTACTAATATTGTAATTTAGATTTTATTTTAATTTATTTTTTAAGAAAGGTCTCGGTTAAATACAAGTTGGAAATTGCGCGTCAAACGTGGCAAATGTGGTGCGCTCGTACTATAACAGTGCACTTCATAAGTGCATATCAATTTCATTCTGTTCGAAAGTCTGTAACATCTTTAAAATGCACTTGAAATAATTTTTTCCATTGGCCGTAATGTAACGGAAAACTTTTCACTGTCCCTGTAATTAAATCATTGTGATTTTCTTCCAGCCTGAATTAAAATTTAAATTTTCAGGGACATAATTCACGTTGCCATAAGAACCGATTTAGTATTCTTACAATTTGAGTTTAATAATGTAACTAGCAAAGTTTATTAAAGTTCTTTTATTTAAAAAGAAAAAAAAATCGTCGCTGCAAGACGTGAAAATTTAGTTTTCTCAGAAGAAATAAAAATCAATTAATTTTACTGTCTTAGAAGGATAGTGGACGCACATGTATATTGCTTGGAAATCTTTAACATTATAGCTAGTAACTAGCGGGTTCCGCCTAATATGAAATCTCGAAGCGAACGAACCGCGAACCGGGTTCCCGCTGCCTACAGCATCGTATAGGTGTACCCCCCCCCCCCCCCCACCACCAATTTTTGACATTCATCATTTAAAAATATTTTATTATTTGTTATAAACTATCTTAAAATTTCAAACAAATCGCCCTGTTATATTTTCTAATTTTGTTCTGCCCCTCCCCTCTATCCCCCCCCCCCCCCGAAATGTGACACGTCATTCTTTTTTATAATTTTTTATCATGTATTATAAACAATCTTAAAGCTTAAAACAGATCGCATTGTTAGATTTCCTACTTTTAACAAAATCGCGTTATGTTGGTTCCAGATTCCACCACCAGGGTGCGCACTCTATTCCTAACAAAACTGTGGACGAAACTCCGTTAAACAACCTATCAGTAGATATATTACTCAAGAGTGTGGCAATCTTGATCAAAAATTTAAGCTATTTGCCGAAATTACTATTCGGAAATAGTGGTAACTAAACTTTTGACTTTTTTATATTTAATAAGTAGCATTTATCTCAGGACTACGTCAAAAAA
The DNA here is from genome assembly GCA_963932465.1 of Maratus speciosus. Lineage (NCBI taxonomy): Eukaryota > Metazoa > Arthropoda > Arachnida > Araneae > Salticidae > Maratus > Maratus speciosus. Next base: position 531,939,522 of record OZ010792.1, read on the forward strand.
ACCCACCTAAAACGGTAAGGAACGCTAAGGTTTAAAAAAAATTCTAGCGGCCTTCCCCCCCCCCCCCCTCCCGAAATTTTCGCACCATTCTTTTTTAAACTTTTTCTTATGTGTTATAAACTATCTTTAAAGTTTCGAACAGATCGCCTTGTTAGATTTTCTACTTTAAATGAAATCGCGGTCTGTTAGTTCTATATTCCACCACCAGGGAGCGCAGTCTATTCAAAATAAAAGTGTATCTAAACGAAACTCCTTTATACAACCTATCCGAAGATACATTAGTCTAGGGGGTAGTAGTCTTAAGCAAGAATTCAAGATATTTGTGAAATTACTATTCGAAAATAGTGGTATGAACACTTATAAAATTTTTGATATTGAAAAAGTAGTAATTATCTCAGCCCGCCGTCAAAGAACCGCACGCTAAACGGTAGAAAACGTTAAGGCGCGCCACACACCAGAGAGACATGCGACAATAATCGTGAGACATGAGGCAAATTCTGCTGTTCAAACCGGTTTTTTCTTTGTTAAGAGGGTGAAATTGTCGCATGCCTCACGCTTTTCTGCCGCATGTCTCCCTGGTGTGTGGCGCGCCTTTAATGCTGCTATAAAAAATCACGTGACTGCCTTTAAAAAAAAAAAACATTTAATAGAAATAAACCAATTAGTGAAATAACAATTAATATCTCAGCTTGTAATTAAGATAATATTTTTTCAAATTTCTAAAAGGAGAATTTTTTTTTTTTTTTTTTTCATCGCTCTGTCCAAGTTTCGAATTTTTACGCCCCTTACATTCTAAGATGTGGTCCCCTTTTAAAACAGTACAAAATTCTCGGGAATCACTTTGTTTAAATTGTTAAATATATTATTTGAAAAAAACAGATTTTAAAGCATTTTAGCACGTATTTTCATACCTACACCCTTGAAAAAAATTAATAACATACAGGGGATCCTTTAGTTTCGGAAAACTCCGAAATTTCATAAAATTCAAAGTATCATAAATCAGTAAGTTTGGTTGTAAACGACTGAATTTTTTATAATACAACTTACACAAACACTTTGACAAACTTACGGGTGAAAATACGGCTTAACTAACGAGAACCTTGAGTCACGTGGCTTTAAACCAAGAATGATAAGTTTAAAATGGAAAAGAGACTAAATTTGTTATTACCATTCATAAATAGTGCTCATCAAGAGCTGCAGATATAATATCAGTGTTTAGTTGGTAAACAAATGATTCGGAAAGAATGTCAAAAAAGGTCCCATTGAAATTGGACCATAATTAAGAAAATTCGGATCGGTGGGGGGGGGGGGGGGGGGTGTATAGGTGATGAACTGAAAAAGTACAGCTTAATAAACTAGTAACCCAAATAACTTGGCTCCTAAACTAAAAATATTACAATTTAACCTAGAAAGAAAAAGGCTCTTATGCGAAATTTGACAGCAGTTCTGCCTTTAAAACAGTAAATCCGAAAGAATAAATATATATTCCTTTGAAATTACTGTCAAAAATATCAATACAAAAGTTGGAGCACGATTGACCCTTACCAAAAAGAAGGAAGGCTAGAGACAGAAAATAAAAGATCACATTAAAAGCTTTCCAACGATATGTTATACGATATGGTTTGGAAGAAACAAAAAATATCCCCCCCCCCCCCCCCCCGAGGGAGCAGGTAAGCCCGAAACGGTCGGAGGGGCGACCTCAAAAGTATCTTTGGTCAAGGTTTCAAAATGTGGCTTTATAGTAAAATAGAACAAGAATTGGACATTTTAAAATTTGCATGCAAATTTTGAAAGGCCCTGTAAATTAAGATTAGCGAGGAAAAGGGGAGAGGGGGGTAGAGAGATTAGAAGGGACGAACTTGAAAAATACAATATAATAAACTAGTAACCTGAATAACTAGGCTTCTAAACAAAAGTATAACGATTTAACCTAGTGTTGAATTCAGGGGGTAGCCCGGGAGGACATCCCTCCCGTAAGTTTTGAGATTTTATGCTTTTTAATGGACAAATGTGCACCCGCCCCCATTACGGAACTCTGACGGGGGGGGGAGGAATGCTACCCTCCCGGGCCATCCCCTGAATTCAACACGTTTTTCAGGATTTAAATAATTTTAGGGATAATATCTCAAGAACTAATGAACGAAATTTCATCGATTTTTAATGTACAAAAACGTATTGAACTCAGTGGGTGGCCTGGGAGGGGTGACATTCTCCTGCCCCCGAAACACTCAAATGCCCCCCAGAAAGTTTGAGATTTTATGCTTTGTTGCGGGGGAGGAATGTCATCCCCCCGGGCCACCCCCTGAATTCAACCCGTTTTTCAGGATTTAAATAATTTTAGGGATAATATCTCAAGAACTAATGAACGAAATTTCATCAAACTTAATATTCTGTTAGACAATGCCATAAGTTATCCATGATTAGGTTTTTGTGTAAATGATATAAAAAATTGTGCTGCCATGCTGCTTTTATCATGCTGCTTTTATGTTGAATTCAAACATTTTTTTCCGGTGGGGATTTCTATGGTTCTGGCGAGAAACATTCTAGAGTTACGAGGGAGGAAGGATTGGACTTTCGTCCATTAAGCATAAAATCTCAAATCTCCTTAGGGGATATTTCAATGTTCCGGGGGGGGGGGGGGTCCACCCGTACCAGCCCCTGAATTCAACACTGTTTTTCAGGGTTTACACAATGTTTGCGACAACATCTCAAGAAGTAATGAACGGAATTTCATCAAACTTAATATTCTGTTAGTCATTGACGTAAGTTGTTTTTTCTGAGTCTTTCGTGTTAATCATGTAATAGGCTGCGTTGTTATACTGCTTTTTTCATGATATTCATGATAGCCATATCTCAAAACTAATGCACGGAATTTAATCAAACTTCATATTCTGTTGCACTGTCATATAAATAGATCCTTATTAGGCTTGGGTGTATACTACCCAGCAGGTGTCTCTTTTATGCCTTTTGAACTGGGATTTTCCGTTGCGGACATCTAAGAGGGTGTGGGCCGAAATTCAATGATTTGTTAGGAAAATGGGATTCTTATATATATTTTTTAAATACACATATTTCAACGAACCTATACTTCTGGATCCTCATGATGGGTATAGGTTATTTAAATTTGACACTGTGATAGCGAATTTTGAAATTTTAACATTTATGAGACAGAAGAAAGTTTTGGGATTGGACATGCAACAACTTGACCTTAAATTTTTGAAGGAAAATGAAAATGATATGACCTTTAGAGACATCGATTAAAAAATTTATAGTATCGATTAAATCGAGTTGGCCATAGTATCGATTAAATCGATTAAAAAAATCGAAATCGCCCATCACTAAGACACAGTGCTAGCAGTGCAGAATCAGCTATTTCAGATTCTGACTCAGAATGAAGACTTTAATGAAAGCAACTGTAAATTTTGAAATAAGTTTGAGAAATCAGAAACTAAAAAATGCGCTTTTTTTTTTTTCCTCTCTCTCTCTTAATATGAAAGTAATAAAAATGCAAGAAATTTTAAGTGAAAGTTATAAAAGCAGGTGTTTCTTATTAAGTATAAAAATTGCCTTCAACAAAATTTTCTCAGGAAATTATTTACATTTTCTTCGAAAAATTTATTTAATATACATGTATGTATGAAAAATATAAAGAGTTAAATACACCTGAAAATTTATATTTAAGTAAAAGTGTTTGAACAGAGTAATTTCAAATGCATGTCGTCATTTATAAAAATTTTTATCAATTTCTATCTGATTACATGATTAACTGCAGCTATAGCATTAAAAATGAATGCATGTTTCAAATTATGTTAGATTTTCAACTTTACCATTGACTTATTATTGGAATAATTTTACACATGAACTCATTTTTAACAAGAGAAGTTTAATTTAATTATCTTACTAGGGATTTTTCTGCATTTTTTTTTTTTTTTTCACATAATTCTGCTTTTGTGAAATCGTGAACTTTTATATATACTTGTACAAAATGTAATCCAAATTTGGTGAATTAGAAATTGTTATATTTAGGTTCCTATTTAGACATTTTTAATAAGTTCCTCCATACTTTTATACAACTAGATAAGATTCATTTGTTAGCGGCATCTGTTATGACATGAAATTTTCTTTTTCTTCAATCATTCAATTTGTGAAAGATTCAATTTGGAGATTAAAAAAATTTCTGAAATATCTATTTTTAAGAGAAATTTTGTGAAATCTTGTATTTTAAGGTTAAAATTGAAAGATCTTTTACAGGTCTCAAGTTTTCTTAAACAGATTCCTGCTTAGAGATCAAATATCCCACATTAATGTTTTCATGTGAGACACTTAACATAAAAATAAACATAATAAAAAGTATCAAAATGTAACTATTACAAAATTTTGAAAATATTTTATAAATGAAATTTCAATTTTTCCAATTTAGAAAAATTGAAAAATAGCCCTTCGGAAAAAAATCCGAAAAAAAAGTTTTTCCCCCCATAATTTCCGGCTTTTTTCCGAGCATTCCCATTTCTAATTGATAGTCACTTCTCGAGCGCAAAGGGCTAATACTTCTTGTTTGAATAAACATGCATTCCAGAGATTTTTTTTTGTTTTTCTTCCACCATATGGCAACCTAACACATCCTAACTTTTTGCGTGAGCAGTCAATGCTTTTGCAATACCAGTTCATAAAGAAATAAAATTTTCCCGTTTAAGATTGTTCTAAAGAAAAATTTATGTTGCCTATTGTGGATGTTTCTAAAGCCTTTTACAATATATCCTGGGCTCCTTGCACAAAAACAAGCAACTGACTCAAGCCAGCTATGTTGGGTTTGTCTCCCCCCCCCCCCCCCCCCAAATCTACTTGTTATAGAAAACTAGAGCTACACTGATACTGAATATTTTGTATTCCCAGACAAGGGATGGCAAATCTTTTCTCATCCGTATGGCCAAAAAAAAGTGTTTTACATGGTCGTGACATGTTTACATGACACAAATCTATTTTATCATTAAATGAATAAAAATTGCTTGTCATTTTTTTATTAGGATTTAAAAAATATGAATAACACATATAGGTACTACACTGTATTAATTATTGTAACAATTATATTTTAGAAAGTTATGTGTTGTACATTTTTAAAACAAATGTTAGTTACTGAAAGACTATGCAGTTAGTGTGACTGGCTAGATTTAGCAATTTAATTAGGACAAAAGTGATGTTCTTTATAGAAATAATGGAAGCAAAATGGTAATCAACATCAGGAGCAAATATTGAATGTTGATCAAGATCAGTTGTTGTTAAGAATACTCGATGAGGGGTCAAAGTTTTGTGGTCTGGTCTGTCTGTGCAAGAGATAATGTAGGCTGATTCAAAATAAAGGTAAAGTAACTCTGTAACCGATGATAGAAACATGCTTCCAATCAGTGGTGGGGAATTATGAATACTGTCCAAGAGGGTTCATACGATCTTTTAATATTTTTTTCTTTTCAGATAATTTTTTGTCTTTAAAAGTCCTTATTTTTATGTAAAATCTGTTAAGAGTGAACACTTTAAAGTCCTTAATTTTACTCTTATTTCTTAATTGGGGGCAAAAATCTTCTGCACTTTGGCAGATTTCTGTTTTAGAAATTTCCTCTGAATTCCTTATTCCCCTCTTCAGAAATTTCCCTTTGCACATTTCCCTCCTCCACCCCCAATATTACACAAAGTATGTAATCTTTGAAACTACCCCCCCCCCCCCTCTTAATTTCCCTGGCACTGAAAATTTAAAGCTTTTAGAACTTTTTTTTTTCTCTTCTGGACATAATTGTGAATATTTAACAAAAGAAATTCCTTAAGGGTGTCCATTACTGGCACATCTACCCTATGTAATGTTTTTAATATGTTGTTTTTCACCGTTTGTTATCAGTGCTTATTTGTGTTATTTTTTAAGCTAGTATTTAGAGAGCACATGCAGTGGATAGTATATTATTTCTTATTTTTATTTATCATACAGGTCTGTGATATTATAAAAAAAATTATTGTAAGATAACAGGGAATTTTTTGTCTATCTGAATTCCTGCGGATTTTTTTTTCAAATTTAGAAATAAGTATGTATCTTAGTGTTTTTTTTTTTTTTTAACTTTTTTTTTTTTTTTTAAACCAACATTATTCAATCCTCATTCCCTCAAGTCAAGCTCGCAACATTTAAAATCTTTAAAACTTTAGCAAAATTTTTCTAACTTTATTGGTTCTGTTTATTTTATTTTAACAATAATAAAAAATTATCTAAAATTCTTCCCCCACACAAAATTGCTGCTTCTCATGTAGCAATTAAGGGTTAAAACAGCAAAGACTAATTTTCAGACTTTTAATTGTTTTATTAATAGACTTGCTAGTAGATCAACTATCACTGCTGTAGACCGGAAATTTCGAATCTTTGTGTCTAAAGATAATGGAGAAGTTTTTAAAAATTTAGCACACCTACCCTTCTTTCTACATCTAATAGGAGTATGAAAATTGATGTATGTGGAAAACAAAGCCCCATAATTCTTCTGATTGACTGCTTTGAAATTAAAACAAGTGAGTATGTGTCATCGAAAATCTCACAAAGGGTTTCGTTAAATATTCCTTTCAAAACACTTTTAATTAATAAATCAATCATTAATTTATAAGTATTAAATCTTTATCCTTTGTCAAGAACACTATAAATGTCCGATTAAAATTAAAACGATTACAAGAGGAAGCTATTTTTTAATCAAATAAAAAATATTCAAGAACTGCTTTTCAGACAATTGTAACAGTGTATGTTTGTATATCTCACGTTCAATTACATGATTTAATTTTATTTTAAAAAAGACCCTTAAAATGGCAAAAAAATACTAAAGTTTTTTTAATTAAATCCATCGGACCATGAAATGTAGTCCGAGGGGGAAAAAATCAAAGCTGAGATGGCAGCAGTAGTCGTTAACGAGAATTAGTTAAAGAGGAAACTTCATTTTTAAAAATAAAAGCTGTTTAAAAAAAAAAAATTAAAAAAAATCTGAAATTTCAAAAATTTAGCAGAGGTTTAAACAAAATTTCAAGTTTTGCAATTTCTCAAAAAAAGAATTTTTGAATTAAAAAAAATCATTGATAAAATATTTTTCAACAAGTTTTGGCCTGAAAATGATTTTTTTTTTTTTTTTTCTTTTCCCAGAGATACTGATTTTGAAATTTCAGTTTTTACAGCTTTTATTTTTAAACATGAAGTTTCCTCTTTAACTAATTCTCGTTAACGACTACTGCTGCCATCTCAGCTTTGATTTTTTCCCCCTCGGACTACATTTCATGGTCCGATGGATTTAATTAAAAAAACTTTAGTATTTTTTTTGCCATTTTAAGGGTCTTTTTTAAAATAAAATTAAATCATGTAATTGAACGTGAGATATACAAACATACACTGTTACAATTGTCTGAAAAGCAGTTCTTGAATATTTTTCTCCTAAGTCACCTTCATGTTGCTTTTATCTCGGTGTGCGGCCTGCCTAACTTACAGTTTCAGAGAACGAACTCTGTGACAGACAGAAGAGTGAAACGAACAGTGTTTCGTCAGATGAATGAAACCCTAAAAAAAAATGATTAACATTTAAATTTCAACTTTCTCCAAAGTCACTTTTGCTACTCTAAAAGGAATTTTGTGTATTTCCATACTTATTTCTTCCTGGAAAGCACCAGATATTCAGTAAATATTCCGTATTTGACCATATTAACGAATATTTGGTTAGGCCGAGTATTAAAATATTCAGTCGAACCTAATAGTTAAAAAAGAAATCTTTTAATAAAAAAATATTTTTAAAAACCATATACAACCACAACTGTCAACCAATAAATGGATTCAGAATAAATAAGAAATAACAGTTCCTGAATATCGTCTGTTAATGTTTCTTCCTTTCCAGCAACCAGTTATTTCTAATCAAAATGCAACAAACTTTCAGGTGGTTGTAAGAGGCATTTAGACAGACAATTTTTGTACAAGTAAAAGTCAGGACCTTAATCCAATTATTTAGTCAAAAATACAATGTACCTCCCCCGGGCCGAGCTTAGATCTTCTTTGTTACTTTAACACCAATGGCGATATTGTAATGATATTTCAACAGATTTACTTTGGTTTCTGTGAAATACAATATGATGAAGAAAAGGGCTGCACTAAATAAGGTAAAAAAAAAAAAAAAAAAAAAAAAAAAAAAAAAAAAAAAAAAAAACTGAAATTCCACCAGGGCTTCTAACAAAAAATGTATCGGAGCCCTAATATTCTGCGGTACCGGTACTAACAACTGTACCGTACCCTCCCCCTTGTCGCTCCAATCTGCACGTTTTGTACATTATTTCCAAAATTTTCGAATTCCGGTTTTCGACGGATTTACACGTTTTATGGCGTCAGAGAACCCGAAAAACATGCTTTTACAAAATGTCTGTCTTTGTGTGAGCTCTATCTCAAGAACTAATGCACGGAATTTAATAAAAGTTTATATCCAGTTAGTCCCTGATACAAATTGATGCTGATTAGTTTTTGGTGCAAATCGCTCAACAGGTGGCGCTGCTATGCTGCATTTTTTACGATATCCGCAATGGCTATCTCAAGAACTAATGCACGGATTTTCATGAAACTTTAGATCCAGTTAGTCCTTGATATGACTTGATGCTGATTACGTGTTGATGTAAATCGCTCTACAGATGGCGCTGCTACATTTTGCACGATTCCCGCAATAGCTCCATCTCAAAAAACTAATGCACGAATTTTCATGTAACTTAGATTTAATTAGATGTTAACACAAGTTGTTGCTGATTAGGTTTTGGTGTTAATCGTCCAGTAGGTGGCGCTGCTATGCTGAAATTTTCATGATTTTCGCAATAACTCTATTTCAAAAACTAATGCACGGATTTCCCCCAAACTTAAGATTCAGTTAGACTTTGACATAAGTGATTGCTTGGTGGTTTTGGTGTAACATAGATTTTGTGTAAAGCACCCAATAGGTGGCGCTGCTAGGCTGGATTTACACGATTTCAGAGATAACCCTATCTCAAGAACTAATGCACGGAATTTCATATCTTTAGAATCCTCATGATGGGCATAGATTGCCGTTTAATTTTGGCAGTGTCATAGCGAATTTTCAAGTATTAACATATATGAGATAGAAGAAAGTTTTGGATTGGTACATCCGACTAGTTGTTTAATTTAGCAAAAAAAAAAAAAAAAAAAAAAAAAAAAAAAAATTAAATATATCTATCAGCATATACTTAGCTGTCAACTATTCCGCTCTTTAGTTATCACTCCTTTGCCTAATTATAATGTTAATTCGATTTTTTGTTAATTCTACGATTAAGTATGGCAAGGCTTGCGATTCGGAAATAGTGTTAACACACACAAAAAAAAAGGATAGTTTTCAGCTATGCATTTTTGTGAAAAAAAGAATGAAATTTACATAAATTAATATTTATATGCTGAAGAATGGAACAATGTTTTACAATTTCCTATAAAAGGTGGATATCTTAAACTATAATCGATTGCTTCCGCATAACAATCTTTAGTGGTGAGTCCCTGAAAATCCGATTCAATTAAAAGTTTGACACCATTATAGAAAAGATTCGATGCTTTTATAGAAAAAGGGGAAACAGTGCTCGATTGCTTTCTATAAGAATAACAATACATGGCAATTATATCTACTTATGAATGAAAGTGACTTGGTAAATATGCAGAGCAGAGCCTTAGCATGGGTAGAGCTCATGATACAAAATAAATAGAAAAATCACTAACGTGATTTTATTACTCGTACGCAATAGAAGACAAAAACCTCAAACAAACAAAACCTCAAGCTGATGCTCGTTGGCTAAAAACAGCAAATATTCTTTTCAGGTTAGATATCTAAATAATAAAAACCAATTAAAAATTATTCTACTGTCACAAAAGAAAATTGAACTGAAAGCAAATTCATTGTTCAGTCTCTTGAGTGGCGCCGTGTCATTGAGTCGCCGACATAAATTTGCAAATATCACTAGAATAGAAAAAACACAATTTCTGTTTTCCCTCCTTTCTGATCAAAATAGCATTAAAAAACGTTAACCCCTTGGGGACGAGCGACCGGTATTTGTGCCGCCTAAGGTGCTTAGAATCCTTGATTATTCGCACCAGTAAAATTTTATTATAAATTTTGCCTTATTTAGTCGGAGCATTTTCCCGATTCAATTAGGCAAAAATTTCTGCCCTAAAAAACCGGTGACAAAAGATTAAAAATTTTGTAAAAGACACTCTTCCTGAAAGGGTTAAAAGATTGAAATAGAACATATGTAATTTTGAAGGAGGTATTTCTTTTTCCATACATGAGTAAATAAAATTTTGAATGTAAGACAGATTGAACTCTAGTCAGTTCAAGCCCAAAAACCGATATAAAAATAGAGTCCGTTTTATCTCCATCTCCTATGTGTGCGACACATTATGTCACACAAGTGTTTTGCCACAGCCATCTCTACACCGGCCCAATCGCTAAACTAACTCCGGCGGGTCACGTGACCAGTCGAAGGCGGTTAAATTGAAGCGAAAGTGACGGTCGCCATTTATTCTGTTGTTGAAAATTCCATCGTTGATGAATTCAAGTCTCAGTTTTCGTATAAAGTTGCACATGGTTCATGATTTTCATCTTTATACTATCTATTTTATTTAGATACTTATGTTTTATTTCACGAAAGTGTATCATGTGTTTTCCCCGCGTTTCATGTGCTTTCCTAGTGTTTCATTGTTTCTCTTTCTGAAAAGAAAATATGGCTCTCAAGGATTCGTAAATATAATTTTAACTTCATCTAAAAGGCTAGAATATGCATTAAATATTTTAAAATGATGTTCAGTGGATATCACCAAGGATTAACATAACTATTGAAGTAAGTTCTGATTTAACTTTTAAAATTTATTGTCTTAATAAAACAAATTATATCAGACGCTTGGTTTGAATATTAGCAATCTAAGAAAATAAGTATAAGGTTGACATGATTGTTAAAATATATGATGAATGTACAGTTATATGTCAGTAATTATTATATCTCTCTAGAGAAGTTGATTGAAAATGAGAAAAGACTAATAATTCAAAAGCTCTTTCATAATAAACAAAAATATTTAGATAAGAAATGCAATTTATCAATAAATCAGGCACGAAACAATTCCTCCTAAAGGAGGAATTCCACCTATTTTAAAGCAATTTTGGACATTTTCTGGATTGATGCAAAAATGCAAAGAAAATATTGGAAGCATATATGAGAAGGGGGGGGGGGTTGTCTAGGAAATTTAATAATAATTTTGTTTACTCAAATCGTCGGTATTTGTTTCTGAATTACTGTGCAAAAAAGCCATCAAATCAAAGGTGAATCAGCATCTGAAAGTGGTGTAAATTGTTTCTAAAATGTCTTTCCAGAGTGATTTTTTTAGACTTTAAAAGGTAAAGGAAGTTTCCATAAGGTTCTTTTTGGAATAGAATATTTTTTCCTAATTAACACTTTCGTGTAATTTCAGTGATGCAATTTTGGAGATATATTTCTGGAGTAAAGATTAATTTGACTTGCTTGTATTTATGCAGCATGGAGGTTGTTTTTTTTTTTTTTTTTTTTTTTTTTTTTTTTTTTTTTTTTTTTTTGTTTTTTTTTTTTTTTTTTTTTTTGAAAGGAGGGGGGAAATCTTAAACAGACAAGCCTTCTAAAATAATATTTACTTTGACAAATTAATCGCTGTAGTTCACATAAATTCATCAGATATTTATGGTTTTACATCTTAGCAAACTGCCTTCAATTTCCTGTTTTGATTCAAAAGACCTGTAAAATTGTTAGTTTAAATTTCTTTTAATAAATTTTAAATTATTAAAAGAAAATCATACATACAGTAATATTTTATTTTATTATATAAATAAGTTAAAATGTATCCAAAAATAAATATTGTATAGATGGAAAAAATTTACAACTTTTTTTATGTTTTCTACTTTCATGCCTGATAAATTTAGACGCATTTAAATATCTTTAAATGATATATTAAACCCAGTTTATAAAAACATTGTGCCAATCCTACTTTTCATTGCAGGTTATACTGCTTTCTAAACTTGCTAAAACATCACTGTTGTAATTACTGTATTGATTCTAGTAATGGTGATTTTTCATATGAATTTTTTATTAAAAATTAGTTAACCCTAGATCTACCGGGAATTTTATTCAAGTTTTAATAAAACGTTCTACACCAGAATTTTTATTTAAAACTATTTAACTTATTTATTTACCTTATTTTTGTCTGGTTTATATACTTAGTTTATTTTAAAGAAATTTCTGGTTTGAATGAATATTTTGTATGTACCTGTCGGGTCCAATGGACCCGTCTGGTAGACGGAGGGTTAACTTTAGGTTAAAAATGTAGTGAATGACTTTGATCATTTATGTAAATATTGTACTCACAGGGATCTGTCCAGATTTTTCTTTCTGGGTCCTATTTTTAAAATTGTGAATAGTTTTTTTTTTTTTTTTTTTTTTCACATTTATGAAAAATCTATTTTTAATTTTGGGAATTTGAAATTATCGTTATATTCAGGTTCTTGTTATACATTTTTAACAAGACCCTTTCCATATCTATATCTTGATAATAGTTTTTTTGACAAGTTAGATAGTATTACTTTTAAAATTTGTGATGAAAAGTACAGTTTGGAAATGCAAAAGTTTTGTGTAAAGCTAATTGTTAAGTTGAAAAATTTTGTGAAGGATCATGTTTTAAAATAAAAAGGTTGTGAAAGGTCCATTAAAGGACCTAATTTTTCTCTAAACAGATCCCTGGACTCATGACAGCTTTATTTATTTAAAAATATGATGCAAGTTGTATATAAGATCTTACCAAATAATTACTCAAAAATAGTTATTAAAATTTTTAATTAAGAAATACAAGAGAAAAATTTAAAAAAACTGAAAAATAAATAAATCTGTATTTATTTTTAGCATTCAACCTTAGAATATCTGAATTTCTTAACAATATGTGAATAATTTTTGTCATGTGCTTTTCATAATTTAAATATCAATTTTATCCTTTCATTTATTTTTAATTTGTGTAAATGCATTTAGCCAATATAATATGTTATTCTTTTCATAACTAAGGGGGCTGGCTCCACATAAAACTTTGATCATGAAGCTAAACAAACATTTTAAATTTTCTTTACTTTTCTGACAAATGTAATAGATGGGAAATATTTTTGTTAATTTTTGAATGGTGGCATACTAAGTTTCTTGTCAAAAGAAATTTTTAATAGATAGAAATTTTTAATCGATTGATTGAGCTTATTGAAAAATCTTTCAGTAAAATAATATTACAAGAAAACCGGGACCTGAAGGGAGATTCACTAGGCACTCAATCACGATATAATTTTACTAGTGGGGGAAAAGTCCGCCTTCGACAGCCGCCATTTTGAATGAGCACTCAGGCCTAGTATTCAGAGGGCTGTGTGTTTTGCTTAAAAAGATTGAAAAACTTGAAGAAGGAAAGGAAAGGGTAATTTAGGCTACGGTTTTTCGGAATCGGTATTGCACCGGGCTCCGGTGTATTTATAAGTTCCGGTGAATTCCGACCAATATTTAAATATTTACTCAAAACTGAAGTATCGGAGCTGGCTCCGGCGCAAATTAAGCCCTGCCTCCCGGTTTATAATAAAGTCGGAAGAAGTGCGTTCAAAAGAGAAAAAATTATATTCTCTGCGTCCGGCAATTAAAGTACAGTGGGACAGACCTCCCGGAACGACCATTTTCTCATGGAACGAATTTTATTCCCATAGACTCAATACTAATTTTACCTATCTATTCAGAGACCACCCTAGTTGCACTCCTTCCATGAGCGGCCAATTTCTATGAAGAAAATGAAACACATTCCGTTTTTTCCTGGTTACTTGAAGAAGGTTTTATTAGAATAATAATTCCGGAGAGTGTATTAGTCAACAAACTTCTAAACTAAGTTTAGAATTTTTATTTATTCCGGCAACTTTTAAGTGTCTAAACCCCTTTTAGGCAATCAATTTAACTCTGATGACAAATTAAGGATGATGGTCAACAAACTCCCCTGCCCTATTCTGTCAGGAAACTAACTCTCAAATAAATAGATAAGTTAATGAAATCGTCATTATTTGTTACCGTCTAAAAAAAACCATGCATTTATTAACTGAACTTCGTAAGGACTTGGAAATAAAAGTTATAGAAGATAAAACGGTAAAATCAAAGCAAACGTCAATGTATTCATTTTTACCCGACTGAAAAGAAGGGTTATGTGTTTCACGCGCATTTGTATATGTGGATTTCCTTATACCCTCGAAACATCCCAATGGCTGGATGGATTTTAATGAATGAGGTCTATATCAATTCATCTTAACGGCCCGATGGTTATAGGCTAGGTTTTGTTTTTATAAATTCAAAATGGCGGCCGTAAAATACGAAATGGTGGTAGAGACGAAAAAAAAAATTTACGCATCCTATTGAGTGGCATATCACTGGATAGGTCTTTCAAAATGAAGACGATGTTTCATTGACTATTTTACAGTCAGAAGCTCTGTTAAATTATTATACAACCTGGAAGTTATGCATGTATTGTGGATCTCTAGCTTTACTGCAACTCTAACTATCATTGACATCTATAGACCTCATCCAAACAGTGTTTATAGATAGGAACTAACAATTAAACACAACTTAAAAATCATCAATACAAGTAAATAAAAAAAATAGGTAAGTAATATAAAAAAAATATATTTTAAGTCAATTCCTACTTAGGTCAATAAGAGAACTTTTTTTCTCCCATTCTTCTTTCCTGTTGAGTGGCGCTTAAAAAGCCTTGATCAAGAAGAGGGCTCTCTCGGTCTTAAAATACCTTGATCAAGAAGACGGCTCTCTCGATTATTGAAAATTAATTAATTTAATTTAATTAATGAATTAATATTTGAAAAAAAACTGAATTAACATCAAGTGTCATCCACTACAAGTTAAAAAAAGTTATTTGAGCTTGATTGGATGAATAATAAGTATTTTATTAACGATTGAAAATTTGAACAAGATATATATAGTGAGAGTGTGAGCTAATAGTAGGAATTGAAAAAAAAAAAAAAAAAGTAGTTTCACATTGAGGAGAAATAATTAATTAGTTTGTTTTTTACTCAGTCGGGTTTTTTGATTTTTTAAATTTAATAGTTTATTTAAACTCTGCAGTAATTAACTTTTGTTTTGATACGTAAATTTTCATATTTTTTCCTAATGTGAAAAAATAAATTTTAGAAACATTGTTACCTTTTTTCAAAATCTAAATTTAAACATAACCTCCAATAAAAAAAATACCTCTTGGAGCGACCATTTTTTATGGGAACGGAACTGGCTTTAGGGAGGTTTTACTGTACAAAAGAAGTGCAGAATACTGACGTGTTCGTTTCGATATGAATACAAACGTAAACAAACACAACACTCTGCCTTTCCTCCAATCTGCACGAACGCCAAGTTCTTATGCCGCAGTGCAGGCATGTCAAACTCATTTACCATCGAGGGCCAAATTAAGTATTGAACATAAGTCCGCGGGCCACATTAAAAATAAATAAATAAATATGTGTACATATGTACTATTACAAAATTAATTCATACAAAATACAGCCAGGGCAAGTAATATGTAAAATCATGTAAAGTTGAAAAAAAAAATCCTCATTTATTTCTTTTCTTTTCGAAAACGAAACAAACACTTGGCAATGTATTCTAATCACCTAAAACTAAATCGACACATTTGGTGGAAATAATTCAATTTTATTTAGTCTCTTGATCTTGACATTTCTGCAATTTTATTATTTTGTAAAGTTGATATAGGAAATATGTATACAAAGGGTAATTACTGGACGGTGCTAAAATGCACCTAATTGTAAATAATACTTTGGAAAATAGGTCGAACATAAAAATAACTATAAAAATTTGACTCTATATCCATTTGATTTGTTCTATTATGGAATCATAATAAATTTCGATTAATTGCAACAATAAACTGTAAACGAAAATATCAATATCAATCATTAGTGAAGAAGTAAATAGATTAAATTGTATTTCACATCTCTATCGGTTGTAATTCAGACATTTTAATTTATATTTCAATATACGTATGTTTAATTTGATTAGTATAATCTGCAAAATTACATCTTCAGTGATTTTCTTTATGCCTTACTGCATACAAAGTGAAGTTTTGCCAAAGTAATAAATTCTATTTGAAAAAGTTAAAAATATCAAATAGCGTGGGAAAATTATGAATTTGCTAAGAAGTTTAGATTTCTAAGATGGTTTGCGGAATTGAAAACTCGACCTTTATCGTCCCTTAGTATCTTTTTAAAATAGTCCACATTAATAATTTGTCGATTGTAAAATAATGGTAGCGTCATATAACAATTTAAATGCTAAAACTTTACAGTAGAAAGTTGTCAGATGTTTGTGTAATGAAGGTATAATTTCTTCAAATCCCATATTTCGAAGATGTTCACTAGAATGAGCGATGATTATAAATTCATAGAAATAAAACTTATAATTTTAAATAAACATTTAATTACATATCCGGCATGTAAAAATTTAGAGAACAATCAATGAAAATGAAAAACCAGTGAAAGTGATATAAAAATGTAAAACAATTACTTGCATTTTCTTTTAATTTTGAAATTGGTTTTAACGTATAACGAACAAATGCCTCCTTATTCGTGACAACCATTTTTTATTGCCCAAATGTATTATTCCCAATTATTGTTTTGACGGCACATTTTTTGACAAACTTTTTTTTGCATTATTTAATTGCTGAAATTTTGTGATTAGATAAGGCGAAAATTTACGTGCAAAGATGCTGGCGTACAATTAAAAACAACACATTTGGACAATAAAATTGGTTTACGTGAATATGATGGTTCGTTAAGGGTTTTAAAACACATTTCAGAAGCACTATTATTTGCAATATCAGCTAACTTTTTAAACGACAATCTGCGTTTAGACAAAACTTTCATAAGTGCATCAAAACAATAGGTTGATTGTACCGAACTTATAGGAATAACTTAAGGAGCTCCTCACATATTATTAAATCCGCGTCAGATCTGCGAATAAAACAATATATGAACTTATGAATCGTAACCTGCATACATTGTACACACACTGTTAAAAATATCGTGAAAAATTACCTCTGTTTTTAAAGACTATCAATTTTCTCACCAATGAGAACGATACATAAGTGCCTATGGAACATTTTCATTGGTCAGAAAACAGATAGTCTTTAAAAACAGAGGTAATTTTTTACGATATTTTTAACAGTGCATGTATTTTCATGAATAACAATCTAATATAGGCATCAAACATTAAAATTATACATTTGATATGATTCCTTAAATTCCCCGTTATATCACATTTTCAAACGTTGGTACTTAAGCTAGTAGAATTTTTAAATATCTGATCTAGACATAATTTTCACAGCTTTAATAATATATTCGTGAACAAATTCTACTTCTTTGTAGATGATTCTAGTTTACTTGCAACTGATGTCAATAAAAACTAAATTTCTCCATGATCATTTTATTGCAAGTGTGTGCCTTCAAAGTATATTTTGTGCATTCCCGTTCGAACAGCTGAATCAAATATAAGTAAAAAACCAAAGGCTTCGCGGGCCACTGACTAGTAGTCGGCGGGCTAGTTGTGGTCCGCGGGCCGTGTATTTGACATGACTGCCGTAGTGTGAACGCGAGCCTTGGACCCGAAAGACTTGATAGATTATGTAGTGTAAACGTAGAATAATTTAACGGAATGGACTATATTCCAAATCTGAGTTCGAGGGCTGAAAAAAGTCACGTGATACCGGTAATTCACCCCAAAAATATCTAACTGTTAAGAAGGGAGGCTACTACTGCTTTCCGCATGAACTGTTTCACTGGCTAACGGGGATTTACATTACATCTTCGGATCCTTCCATTCTTTACGTTAGAAGTTTTTACCTTGACCACGTGATCATACGTAGATGGAATATCCTCCATTAGCTCCTAAATTTGTCCGGTGACATCGTTTATTTATTTTTTCCCGGTCGAATGTCGGAAAGCATACTAGATCGGGAAGCGGATGCACAAAGCACCACCTCATCGAATTGTTTCTGAAATTCCAGGATTAGTTAAAACTCTATTCGCTTATTAAAATGCAACTGGTCAGCCAAGTCATGTCTTTGTAGAAATCACCTACAAACTCGATTTTAGTGGTTGGCTGGTAGGTTTACCATTGTGTATTCTTGCCAAAGACTTTTAAGATACATAGACCTGCAAACTGTCAGTTTAACTGAGGATTTTTGATCACAGCTGTTGTACGGCAGTATATATGTTTTATATTTTAACTTATTTAAGAAAATGCTTTTATCAGCATATTTTGTCATTGCGAATCATTAAGTATTAGTCTACCCTATTTCATTTAGGCCTTATTTAAAAAAAAAATACCTTATTATTCATCAATTTTTTTTGTTTTTTTCGTATAGCAAGTAAGTGTTTCAATAAACATCCTACAAGGATAAAAATATAGTGTTACTTTCGCTAATATGCCTTTTTTAATTACCTTTTTGCATAAAAATTAGTTTAAAAAACGTAGCTTTCTTTACAAGTAATTTAAAATTTTGTAAATTACTATATTATGTTATAGCTGCTACCTTTAATTTAAACTTCCCTACCAGTTACTTTTGTAAGTCAAACTTTAAAAAAAAGTGGAATTATAATGCTTAACAATCTGTTTCCATATAAATTTCGTCTTTATTTAGGTTTATAAGGCATGTTAAAATTAGGTACTCATTTTCAAACAAACCATCCATAAAATTATTATTAAATCGCCTTATTCAACTTTATTTCTGAAAATTCAATGTTTATAACGCTTAAGCTATAAAAAATAGCTTTATGAAAAAAAATATACTATGAACTTCATATATAATGATAAAAATTAATTTTTAAGATCATTCTAGCCATAGCACTTAATGGTAAATAACCACAGCTGACGTACAAACCTCGCGGTTCTGGTGTTTCAATTTACTTCAGATGGCTCTACCATGATTTCGCATGCTTTTGAATGGGAATGGAGGATATTCCATCTACGTTTCGATCACATGGTCAAGGTAAAATCTTCTAGTGTAAAGAAGGGAAGGCTCCGTAGACGTAATGAAAAACCCTCACCAGCCAGTGAAACAGTTCATGCGGAAAGCAGTTGTAGCCTCCTTCCTTATCAGTTAGAAGTTCTTTGGGTAAATTACCGGTATCACGTGACTTTTTTCAGCCTCGAACACAGATTTGGAATAAAGTCCATTGCCAGTCTATGTATCTTAAATGTCTTTGATTCTTGCTTGGTCATTCATTTTTCCATACCATTGGGTGCAGGAAAACACAATAATAAATCTACCGATCATCCACTAAAATCGGGTCTGCAGGTAGTTTCCACTAAAAGATGAGTTGGCAAACCAATTGCATTTTAATATCTTAATCGAGTTCTGTCTAATCCTGGAATTTCAGTTTGTCAACTCGATGAGGTGATGGTCTGTGCGGCCGCCTCCCGGTCTATATAATGAAAGGGCAGCTGACGTCACTGTTGGTCGAATTACTGTGGATCAGCAAGAAAAACCTGTCCATTCCTTATGACTCCTACTACAGCGCCTAGAAGATACAGTGTGGAAAACGGCTACAAAATAGTGCTAAAAAATTGAATCCCATAAATGTACAACGATGCTGAATAACAAGATGTCGATCGTAGCGCCATCCTAGTGATTTAAAAACGATAGTCATTCTAAAAGAGACTCTTTAACCTATTTCACGTCATTCCTTAACTAAATTAGCTAAAAACCAAACCAAAATATCTTATATTTATAGTTTCCGATATTTAACATTCTATAATTTTTGAAAACACAGTGTTTATATTGAAAAGAGTTACGAGATGGCGCTCGTATCAGCATATTGCCGCTGAGCATTGTTGGAGATTTATGGGATACAAGTTTTTAGCACTTTTTAAAGCATTATAGGAATAGCCGTTTTCCACACTGTATCTTCTAGGTGCTGTACTCCTACTGTACACATGAGTTCGGGATATTTCATTGGTCTACGTTTAACGGGTCTATGATACGATTGGCCTACGTTGCCAAGACGATTCCTGCAATGATCGTTTTGACAAAAATGTGGTAGATTGGTTGACGGAAGTGTTTGTTTGTAAACATGCCCTTTCCTACCATAGATTAAAATACAAGATGGGACATTTGCGGCAAAATCTGTAATGGCAACAGTACTAGCTTCACTACCGACAATGGGGAAGAATTAAAAAGTCTCTGAAATTTGCCTATGTTGATGAAATATGTTAACTCTCTATGTTTTGAATATCTATTCTTTCCTAAACGAACCAGAGGCAGACGGCAGACGATATTTTATTTATGTTTGATTTATTTAACTGGGTCGCTGGGTTTTTTTTTTTTTTTTTTTTTTTTTTTTTTTACTTGTTCGTTCAGCTTTAACTTATAAAATGATAATTATAATAATAATAATATAAAAGAAAACACCCAGGAAATAAATACCGTTGAAAACGTAAATATATAAGTTAATCAGATAAAATTGTAAGAAATTTCATCGGGTGTTCATCGAATACAATTTTATCACTATCGCTATGTTTTGCTTTATTTTAACGTTTAGATTTATATAATTCTAAAAATTTGTAAAAAGGAATTTTTCGCTATCTATAATTTTATTATTATTTCCTATATGTTAATATCATAAATGTTATTGAACTGATTGTATGTTATTTACATTAAAAACAATTATTTTATGTTATTTGTGAGAAAAAGAAAATGTGTAAATTTAAAAACTATACTGTCATAAATTCATAAAAAATTGTCTGTAAAAAAATTTCTTCCAAATGGGAATATTTATGAAAATTTCTGGGACTTATAATGTGCAATATTCGTATATTTTTACATTACACCATCGCTTCATGCAGCTGTAAATCCAACTATATCATATTTACTTGACGTACATATTCAAGATGAAATTTTTAGCTTTTTTTTTCGTTGCACTTAAATCGTTCACCCATCATGTACGAAAATAAATTTATCAGTGCATGAACATAGAATAGATATTAGATATATAGAATAGAATATCTATTCTATGTTCATGTATCGGTGTAACATCCTGTTGAAAAGGTAAACATGTAGCATTAAAAAAAGAAAGATCACAATAAGGTAGACGCTCAATAACAGAAATATTACAAGGATAGAAAGTTTCTTCCCCATTGTCACTAAAGGCGCTGCGATCGCAACGCATTACCATTACTACAGCGCCTAGAAGATACAGTGTGGAAAACGGCTACAAAATAGTGCTAAAAAATTGAATCCCATAAATGTACAACGATGCTGAATAACAAGATGTCGATCGTAGCGCCATCGTAGTGATTTAAAAACGATAATCATTCTAAAAGAGACTCTTTAACCTATTTCACGTCATTCCTTAACTAAATTAGCTTATAACAGACCAAAATATCTTATATTTATAGTTTCCGATATTTAACATTCTATAATTTTTGAAAACACAGTGTTTATATTGAAAAGTGTTACGAGATGGCGCTCGTATCAGCATATTGCCGCTGAGCATTGTTGGAGATTTATGGGATACAAGTTTTTAGCACTTTTTAAAGCATTATAGGAATAGCCGTTTTCCACTCTGTATCTTCTAGGCGCTGTACCATTACGCTCTATGGAAATATCCTATCTTGTATAGAGCAGTTCACATCACGTGACTTTTACCGGAGAACAATGAAGAAAGCTGTAGGACACACAAACACAAAAAGCATTGATAAAGGTAGCGATAGC
Organism: Maratus speciosus; assembly: GCA_963932465.1. Lineage (NCBI taxonomy): Eukaryota > Metazoa > Arthropoda > Arachnida > Araneae > Salticidae > Maratus > Maratus speciosus. Next base: position 531,961,366 of record OZ010792.1, read on the forward strand.
TGTCCTACAGCAGCAGCAAAAACCTGTTCGTGACGTCACCTTGCACAGCTCTATGTTAATCTTTGTTTCCTACGACGCGACAGTGCACGCGGAGTGCCGTGCTCAGCGAATTCACGATGATATCCAATCAAAACTCGACTTCGAAGCAGTTCCCCTACCACAGCCAATTTGACGAAATGGACTCTATTCAAGTGACGTCAGACGCCAGAGCTGGCGGTATGATGATCTATTATTCTATTTACTGCACCGGCAGAATACCAGTATGCGCAGGCGCAAACGGCGCCAGCAGACGACTTTAGCCTTGACCCAGGTTTAGTGCATACATTTTAACTGAAAATTTGCAAACTTAAGGAATTTTCTCGCATACAGAACAACATTTTGAATTTAGATTACAATATATTAAGTATATGCTGCTGCATCAAAGAATTTTTTTGCGGTATTTTTAACAAACAAGCATTAATAACTCATACTCCATAGACTGCTATGCTAAACACCACCAGCAGACGAATTTCAGCCTCGACCTCAGGTTGCGTGCATAAGGTCCATTAGTTTTTAAATTTGTCCGGTGACATTTTTTTTTTTTTTCATTTGAATGTCGGAAAGCGTATAGTCACCTCCGACGGTACGCGCGGAACGCCGTTCTCCGCGAATTCGCAGCAGCATCCCATACACAAACCCAGAGCATATTTTAAGAAAATTTCATTGGGTGAAAATAGTTTTGATCTGTTGTCTCTAACAAATAACTGCAATTAAAATGACATGTTTTTCCATAAAGCAATTATAAATGTATTTTAAAGAAAATAATTACAGCATTTCTAGAAAACGATCTTACGATTTTTAACAAGCATTGCAAACACAGACATGCACGAGTAACCCATTTTTCGAACAGTAATGCCTGATGGAAATGGTTTAGGTGTAAAAGTATAATGTAATACAGGCATCAGCAAAGCAACTTTAGTTTATTATTTATTTGAATTCATACAAATTGTGAATCATTATCTATATTATAAAGGACAAATGTGTCCGTGTGTAACACTGACGTCGTGGTCATTTTGAGGTGGCAACAACAGACGACTATATTTAACTTTTATTACTTTTTATTGCACTTTTTTAAGCTTCTAAATATCGGACATTTTCCATTTTTACACCGTCGAATAGGGGAAAAAATGTACTTTCAAATGCAATTTGTTTGAAAACTATATCGCAATTCACTCAATTTATATTGTTTTTAAATTAATTTTCACGCATCATTTTGTTTTTAAATGTATCTCTGAGGCGTGCAGACGTTTACGAAAAATAATTCCGTTTGTAATTAATATAAGCAGATCATCGTAGTCCAGCTTATATTCCATAACGAAATTAAAACGTTTATCAATGAATAAATAAAACAACAAAATATAAATTAAAAAGCAAAATTAAGACATGGAATCGAATTTAACGCTTTATCAACTGAAATGAACATAATCAAAAGGCTGATTGTAAATAGCGATATTTGGAAATTTCTTCGGTTGTTAACTCCTGATGTAAGGCCAATACGAAAATATCGTTTTTAATATGTTTCTAAACTTTATTTGAATGCATTATTGCTATTTTACATATAAATATGATTTTTAGTACTGTTAGTGGGCATTTAAAAGATATATAAAGTTAAAATATCTATTAGTGTTACCGATTGATTAAAAAAATTAGTAGACCGTGCGAGACTTTGTCACCGCAATCTTTGAGATTATTTGCTGATACGTTTTTTCATTAACTGCAATTCTTTTTATCTAACAGCGTGTTTTGACGATATATAAGTATACTATCTCAAAAGCCGCTTGCAGAGCCTTTCGAAAAATACCTCATTCATCGCTGTGCCTTTAGTGTATGAAGAGGAAAAAGGATCAGAAATAATATATTTGATGGTAATAATGGACCAAATATAAGATTCGATCTACAAAATTCGTATGACTAATTAAAGCTTTATGTTACAAAATTATCACCTAAAATCATGTTAATATACTGCTTACCTTTAATTAATTTGTAGACATGGCTATTCGTAACCATAATATATCAGACTAATTAGGTAATTGGATGCCTGGAATAAATTCTAAAATTGAAATGTAAACTTAACCTGAATCATTAAGTATTTTTTTTTACTGAAATAGCACCGTAATTATAGTTTTAGGCCAAAGTGGAACTGATCAAGAAAAAAAAAATTACCCTTGATGTTTATGAAACATGAAATTGAAAAAAAAAAAAAAAAAATACCATGAAAATTTTTATAACATGTTTTCAAAATGTCAAATCAATAAAAATTATATATTTTAAACATGTTTGGCTTTTATAAGTTACTGTATTTTGCTAACAGAGTGGAACTTAAAAAAGAAAACATGCTATTTGTTTTAAAAAATAAAATTCTACCTATAAAATCTCTCTATTCTAAAAAAAAGTAACTACCGCTGTCACCGCCGCCGCCGCCGGTTTTGAATTTTTTGTGACCGGAGGTCTTTCTTCGTTAATATTAAAAAAACTGTTGCATACAAAAATATGAAAATCGGTAGTATTATAGAAAAATGTTTGATAAACACGCTGATGCAGACAGTTTTCAAATCGAAGAATTATTTTAAGAGATATTTAATGTCAAAGTTGGACAAAATCGTTCCATTAAAAAAGTTTTATAGGGGCAAAAACTGTACATAGGAATTTAATCATTTTTAGATCATTTTATGCGTCAGAATTTCCCGGTGTGCAGATTGCAGTTAGTTTTTTAATTTGAATAATTTTTCGATGTTTTATTTCTATTTTAAATTCAAATTTTCAGCATTTCGAGAGATATTTTTTACAAATTTTAGAAAATTGTATTAATTTAAACTGTTGCCAGCTGTATAAACAGCGCAAACAGTAATGTTTGCTTCAAATTAAAAATTTATTTTACACGTGACTATTATAAACAAAAAATATAAAAAGCAGGAACTCGTTGAAAATTACGTCATAAAAACTATAGTTACACGTGAATTTTAAATGAGAAAGAATATTGTAAAATAAAAAATTCAGTAACATGCGTTAAAAGTCCTAAGTAGGAGAATTTACGTCATATTACACTTATTACGTAAAATGAACAAAAAATAATATTGCAAAACAGTTTTAATTTAAAAATTGCGCGAGACATTTAGTTGACATTTTAAGATGATCATAATATTTCATTTCTAACAAAAGTATTTTGACGTGAATATTAAAAAGAGAAAGAAAAGTTTGGTGAAAATTACGTCAGATTATAATTGTCAGATTCAAATTATAATTCAATCTTCCGAAATCTTTTTAAAGGCGATCAAATTAGCGTGCTGTTAGAGTCTGCGGTGTCTGAACGGGGGTTGACGAGCGTAGCTCGTAGGGGGCAGAGCCCCCTAGTATTTCTAAAATGCTACAACAATAATTAAAATGTCTTAAAACTTTTATTCAAAGTAAGGTCTTATGCAAAAAATAGTGAAATTAAACAGGCAAGAAGAACGATTTTGTTCTCCATGTTTTAAAAATGAAAACTTTACTAAAGTTTGATAATGTTTTCAAAATGCTACAAAAATAATTACAAAAATAATTACAAAAGTTAAGTTTCTTTACAATTTCCTTTTTTTTTAGCAAAGAATCTTGACAAGCTCATGAGTCTCATAGGTTTCACGATGTGAAAGTTTTCCCCTTTCTTTGCTCTCTAGGAACACTGAAACAACAGGTCCCGGATCATAAATATCTGTTCTAATTCCGTTCAAAGAAATCAGCATTCTAGAGTTTAAAACTTCTCTTGATAGTCCCAATTTTCCATTGATTTAAGTGTTGTATATATGGATACCGACAGAATTTTTGGACAAACTAATGAGGCTCTTAGGTTTCTCTGTATGAAAAACTTTTCCCCTTTCTTTGCTCTCTAGGAACATTGAAACAACAGGTGCAGGATCATAAGTAGCTATTCTAATTCCGTACAAAGAAATCAGCAATCTAGAGTTTAAAACTTCTCTTGTTAGTCCCTATTTTTCATTGATTTAAGTGTTATATATATGGATAGAGACAGAATTTTTCGACAAGCTCATGTTTCTCTTAGGTTTCTCTGTGTGAAAGTTTCCTCCTTCTTCGTTGACCTGTAGGAACCGTGCAGTAACAGGTCTTGGCTTATAAAAAGCGCGTTTCAAAAAGGAGGGGATCGGCCAGAGATACGGCGCTACTCCACGCCCCCCTAAAAAACTGAAAAAAGAGGGGCGGAACGGCCGGATATGCGACACTAGTCCACGCCCCCCTAAAAAACTGAAAAAAGAGGGGCGGATCGGCCGGATATACGGAACTACTCCACGCCCCCCTAAAAAACTGAAAAAAGAGGTGCAGATCGGCAAGATATACGGCACTACTCCTCGCCCCCCTAAAAAACTGAAAAAAGAGGGGCGGATCGGCCGGAGATACGGCACTACTCCACGCCCCCCTAAAAAACTGAAAAAGAGGGGCGGATCGGCCGGAGATACGGCACTACTCCACGCCCCTCTAAAAAACTGAAAAAGAGGGGCGGACCGGCCGGAGATCCGGCACTACTCCACGCCCCCCTAAAAAACTGAAATAAGAGGGGCGGATCGGCCGGAGATACGGCACTACTCCACGCCCCTCTAAAAAACTGAAAAAAGAGGGGCGGATCGGCCGGAGATACGGCACTACTCCACGCACACCTAAAAAACTGAAAAAAGAGGGGCGGATCTGCCGGAGATACGGCACTACTCCACGCCCCTCTAAAAAACTGAAAAAAGAGGGGCGGATCGGCCGGAGATCCGGCACTACTCCACGTCCCCCTAAAAAACTGAAAAAAGAGGGGCGGATCGGCCGGAGATGCGGCACTACTCCACGCCCCTCTAAAAAACTGAAAAAAAGGGCCGGATCGGCCGGAGATACGGCACTACTCCACGCCCCCCTAAAAAACTGAAAAAAGAGGGACGGATCGGCCGGAGATACGGCACTACTCCACGCACACCTAAAAAACTGAAAAAAGAGGGGCGGATCGGCCGGAGATACGGCACTACTCCACGCCCCTCTAAAAAACTGAAAAAAGAGGGGCGGATCGGCCGGAGATACGGCACTACTCCACGCACACCTAAAAAACTGAAAAAAGAGGGGCGGATCGGCCGGAGATACGGCACTACTCCACGCCCCCCTAAAAAACTGAAATAAGAGGGGCGGATCGGCCGGAGATACGGCACTACTCCACGCCCCTCTAAAAAACTGAAAAAAGAGGGGCGGATCGGCCGGAGATACGGCACTACTCCACGCACACCTAAAAAACTGAAAAAAGAGGGGCGGATCGGCCGGAGATACGGCACTACTCCACGCACACCTAAAAAACTGAAAAAAGAGGGGCGGATCGGCCGGAGATCCGGCACTACTCCACGCCCCTCTAAAAAACTGAAAAGGAGGGGCGGACCGGCCGGAGATACGGCACTACTCCACGCCCCCCTAAAAAACTGAAAAAAGAGGGGCGGATCGGCCGGAGATACGGCACTACTCCACGCCCCTCTAAAAAACTGAAAAAAGAGGGGCGGATCGGCCGGAGATGCGGCACTACTCCACGCCCCTCTAAAAAACTGAAAAAAGAGGGGCGGATATGCCGGAGATGCGGCACTAATCCACGCCCCCCAAAAAAACTGAAAAAAGAGGGGCGGATCGGCCGGAGATACGGCACTACTCCAAGCCCCTCTAAAAAACTGATAAAAGAGGGGCGGATCGGCCGGAGATACGGCACTACTCCACGCCCCTCTAAAAAACTGAAAAAAGAGGTCGGATCGGCCGGAGATACGGCACTACTCCACGCGCCTCTAAAAAACTGAAATAAGAGGGGCGGATCGGCCGGAGATACGGCACTACTCCACGCCCCCCTAAAAAACTGAAAAAAGAGGGGCGGATCGGCCGGAGATACGGCACTACTCCACGCCGCCCTAAAAAAATTGAAAAAAAGGGGCGGATCTGCCGGAGATACGGCACTATTCCACGCCCCCCTAAAAAACTGAAAAAAGAGGGGCGGATCGGCCGGATATACGGCACTACTCCACGCCCCCCTAAAAAAACTGAAAAAAGAGGGGCGGATCGGCCGGAGATACGGCACTACTCCACGCTCCCCTAAAAAACTGAAAAAGAGGGGCGGATCGGCCGGATATACGGCACTACTCCACGCCCCCCTAAAAAACTGAAAAAAGAGGGACGGATCGGCCGGAGATATGGCACTACTCCACGCCCCCCTAAAAAACTGAAAAAAGAGGGGCGGATCGGCCGGAGATACGGCACTACTCCACGCCCCTCTAAAAAACTGAAAAAAGAGGGGCGGATCGGCCGGAGATCCGGCACTACTCCACGCCCTCCTAAAAAACTGAAAAAAGAGGGGCGGATCGGCCGGAGATGCGGCACTACTCCACGCCCCTCTAAAAAACTGAAAAAAGAGGGGCGTATCGGCCGGAGATGCGGCACTACTCCACGCCCCTCTAAAAAACTGAAAAAAGAGGGGCGGATATGCCGGAGATGCGGCACTAATCCACGCCCCCCAAAAAACTGAAAAAAGAGGGGCGGATCGGCCGGAGATACGGCACTACTCCAAGCCCCTCTAAAAAACTGAAAAAAGAGGGGCGGATCGGCCGGAGATACGGCACTACTCCACGCCCCTCTAAAAAACTGAAAAAGGAGGTCGGATCGGCCGGAGATACGGCACTACTCCACGCGCCTCTAAAAAACTGAAATAAGAGGGGCGGATCGGCCGGAGATACGGCACTACTCCACGCCCCCCTAAAAAACTGAAAAAAGAGGGGCGGATCGGCCGGAGATACGGCACTACTCCACGCTCCCCTAAAAAAATTGAAAAAAAGGGGCGGATCTGCCGGAGATACGGCACTATTCCACGCCCCCCTAAAAAACTGAAAAAAGAGGGGCGGATCGGCCGGATATACGGCACTACTCCACGCCCCCCTAAAAAACTGAAAAAAGAGGGGCGGATCGGCCGGAGATACGGCACTACTCCACGCCCCCCTAAAAAACTGAAAAAAGAGGGGCGGATCGGCCGGAGATCCGGCACTACTCCACGCACCCCTAAAAAACTGAAAAAATAGGGGCGGATCGGCCGGAGATGCGGCACTACTCCACGCCCCTCTAAAAAACTGAAAAAAGAGGGGCGTATCGGCCGGAGATGCGGCACTACTCCACGCCCCTCTAAAAAACTGAAAAAAGAGGGGCGGATATGCCGGAGATGCGGCACTAATCCACGCCCCCCTAAAAAACTGAAAAAAGAGGGGCGGATCGGCCGGAGATGCGGCACTACTCCACGCCCCTCTAAAAAACTGAAAAAAGAGGGGCGGATCGGCCGGAGATGCGGCACTACTCCACGCCCCTCTAAAAAACTGAAAAAAGAGGTCGGATCGGCCGGAGATACGGCACTACTCCACGCCCCTCTAAAAAACTGAAAAAAGAGGGGCGGATCGGCCGGAGATGCGGCACTACTCCACGCCCCTCTAAAAAACTGAAAAAAGAGGTCGGATCGGCCGGAGATACGGCACTACTCCACGCGCCTCTAAAAAACTGAAAAAAGAGGGGCGGATCGGCCGGAGATACGCCACTACTCCACGCCCCTCTAAAAAACTGAAAAAAGAGGGGCGGATCGGCCGGAGATACGCCACTACTCCACGCCCCTCTAAAAAACTGAAAAAAGAGGGGCGGATCGGCCGGAGATACGGCACTACTCCACGCCCCCCTAAAAAACTGAAAAAAGAGGGGCGGATCGGCCGGAGATACGGCACTACTCCACGCCCCCCTAAAAAACTGAAAAAGAGGGGCGGATCGGCCGGAGATACGGCACTAATCCACGCCCCTCTAAAAAACTGAAAAAGAGGGGCGGATCGGCCGGAGATGCGGCACTACTCCACGCCCCTCTAAAAAGCTGAAAAAAGAGGGGCGGATCGGCCGGAGATACGGCACTACTCCACGCCCCTCTAAAAAACTGAAAAAAGAGGGCGGATCGGCCGGAGATACGGCACTACTCCACGCCCCTCTAAAACACTGAAAAAAGAGGGCGGATCGGCCGGAGATACGGCACTACTCCACGCCCCTCTAAGAAACTGAAAAAAGAGGGCGGATCGGCCGGAGATACGGCACTACTCCACGCCCCTCTAAAAAACTGAAAAAAGAGGGGCGGATCGGCCGGAGATACGGCACTACTCCACGCCCCCCTAAAAAACTGAAAAAAGAGGGGCGGATCGGCCGGAGATACGGCACTACTCCACGCCCCCCTAAAAATCTGAAAAAAGAGGGGCGGATCGGCCGGAGATACGGCACTACTCCACGCCCCCCTAAAAAACTGAAAAAAGAGGTGCGGATCGGCCGGAGATACGGCACTAATCCACGCCCCTCTAAAAAACTGAAAAAAGAGGGGCGGATCGGCCGGAGATACGGCACTACTCCACGCCCCTCTAAAAAACTGAAAAAAGAGGGGCGGATCGGCCGGAGATACGGTACTACTCCACGCCCCCCTAAAAAACTGAAAAAAGAGGGGCGGATCGGCCGGAGATACGGCACTAATTTACGCCCCTCTAAAAAACTGAAAAAAGAGGGCGGATCGGCCGGAGATGCGGCACTACTCCACGCCCCTCTAAAAAACTGAAAAAAGAGGGGCGGATCGGCCGGAGATACGGCACTACTTCACACCCCTCTAAAAAACTGAAAAAAGAGGGGCGGATCGGCCGGAGATACGGCACTACTCCACGGCCCTCTAAAAAACTGAAAAAAGAGGGCGGATCGGCCGGAGATACGGCACTACTCCACGCCCCCCTAAAAAACTGAAAAAAGAGGGGCGGATCGGCCGGAGATACGGCACTACTTCACGCCCCTCTAAAAAACTGAAAAAAGAGGGGCGGATCGGTCGGAGATACGGCACTACTCCACGCCCCTCTAAAAAACTGAAAAAAGAGGGCGGATCGGCCGGAGATACGGCACTACTCCACGCACCCCTAAAAAACTGAAAAAAGAGGGGTGGATCGGCCGGAGATACGGCACTACTCCACGCCCCTCTAAAAAACTGAAAAAAGAGGGGCGGATCGGCCGGAGATACGGTAATACTCCACGCCCCCCTAAAAAACTGAAAAAAGAGGGGCGGATCGGCCGGAGATATGGCACTAATTTACGCCCCTCTAAAAAACTGAAAAAAGAGGGGCGGATCGGCCGGAGATGCGGCACTACTCCACGCCCCTCTAAAAAACTGAAAAAAGAGGGCGGATCGGCCGGAGATACGGCACTACTCCACGCCCCCCTAAAAAACTGAAAAAAGAGGGGCGGATCGGCAAGATATACGGCATAACACAGACATGCACGAGTAACCCATTTTTCGAACAGTAATGCCTGATGGAAATGGTTTAGGTGTAAAAGTATAATGTAATACAGGCATCAGCAAAGCAACTTTAGTTTATTATTTATTTGAATTCATACAAATTGTGAATCATTATCTATATTATAAAGGACAAATGTGTCCGTGTGTAACACTGACGTCGTGGTCATTTTGAGGTGGCAACAACAGACGACTATATTTAACTTTTATTACTTTTTATTGCACTTTTTTAAGCTTCTAAATATCGGACATTTTCCATTTTTACACCGTCGAATAGGGGAAAAAATGTACTTTCAAATGCAATTTGTTTGAAAACTATATCGCAATTCACTCAATTTATATTGTTTTTAAATTAATTTTCACGCATCATTTTGTTTTTAAATGTATCTCTGAGGCGTGCAGACGTTTACGAAAAATAATTCCGTTTGTAATTAATATAAGCAGATCATCGTAGTCCAGCTTATATTCCATAACGAAATTAAAACGTTTATCAATGAATAAATAAAACAACAAAATATAAATTAAAAAGCAAAATTAAGACATGGAATCGAATTTAACGCTTTATCAACTGAAATGAACATAATCAAAAGGCTGATTGTAAATAGCGATATTTGGAAATTTCTTCGGTTGTTAACTCCTGATGTAAGGCCAATACGAAAATATCGTTTTTAATATGTTTCTAAACTTTATTTGAATGCATTATTGCTATTTTACATATAAATATGATTTTTAGTACTGTTAGTGGGCATTTAAAAGATATATAAAGTTAAAATATCTATTAGTGTTACCGATTGATTAAAAAAATTAGTAGACCGTGCGAGACTTTGTCACCGCAATCTTTGAGATTATTTGCTGATACGTTTTTTCATTAACTGCAATTCTTTTTATCTAACAGCGTGTTTTGACGATATATAAGTATACTATCTCAAAAGCCGCTTGCAGAGCCTTTCGAAAAATACCTCATTCATCGCTGTGCCTTTAGTGTATGAAGAGGAAAAAGGATCAGAAATAATATATTTGATGGTAATAATGGACCAAATATAAGATTCGATCTACAAAATTCGTATGACTAATTAAAGCTTTATGTTACAAAATTATCACCTAAAATCATGTTAATATACTGCTTACCTTTAATTAATTTGTAGACATGGCTATTCGTAACCATAATATATCAGACTAATTAGGTAATTGGATGCCTGGAATAAATTCTAAAATTGAAATGTAAACTTAACCTGAATCATTAAGTATTTTTTTTTACTGAAATAGCACCGTAATTATAGTTTTAGGCCAAAGTGGAACTGATCAAGAAAAAAAAAATTACCCTTGATGTTTATGAAACATGAAATTGAAAAAAAAAAAAAAAAATACCATGAAAATTTTTATAACATGTTTTCAAAATGTCAAATCAATAAAAATTATATATTTTAAACATGTTTGGCTTTTATAAGTTACTGTATTTTGCTAACAGAGTGGAACTTAAAAAAGAAAACATGCTATTTGTTTTAAAAAATAAAATTCTACCTATAAAATCTCTCTATTCTAAAAAAAAGTAACTACCGCTGTCACCGCCGCCGCCGCCGGTTTTGAATTTTTTGTGACCGGAGGTCTTTCTTCGTTAATATTAAAAAAACTGTTGCATACAAAAATATGAAAATCGGTAGTATTATAGAAAAATGTTTGATAAACACGCTGATGCAGACAGTTTTCAAATCGAAGAATTATTTTAAGAGATATTTAATGTCAAAGTTGGACAAAATCGTTCCATTAAAAAAGTTTTATAGGGGCAAAAACTGTACATAGGAATTTAATCATTTTTAGATCATTTTATGCGTCAGAATTTCCCGGTGTGCAGATTGCAGTTAGTTTTTTAATTTGAATAATTTTTCGATGTTTTATTTCTATTTTAAATTCAAATTTTCAGCATTTCGAGAGATATTTTTTACAAATTTTAGAAAATTGTATTAATTTAAACTGTTGCCAGCTGTATAAACAGCGCAAACAGTAATGTTTGCTTCAAATTAAAAATTTATTTTACACGTGACTATTATAAACAAAAAATATAAAAAGCAGGAACTCGTTGAAAATTACGTCATAAAAACTATAGTTACACGTGAATTTTAAATGAGAAAGAATATTGTAAAATAAAAAATTCAGTAACATGCGTTAAAAGTCCTAAGTAGGAGAATTTACGTCATATTACACTTATTACGTAAAATGAACAAAAAATAATATTGCAAAACAGTTTTAATTTAAAAATTGCGCGAGACATTTAGTTGACATTTTAAGATGATCATAATATTTCATTTCTAACAAAAGTATTTTGACGTGAATATTAAAAAGAGAAAGAAAAGTTTGGTGAAAATTACGTCAGATTATAATTGTCAGATTCAAATTATAATTCAATCTTCCGAAATCTTTTTAAAGGCGATCAAATTAGCGTGCTGTTAGAGTCTGCGGTGTCTGAACGGGGGTTGACGAGCGTAGCTCGTAGGGGGCAGAGCCCCCTAGTATTTCTAAAATGCTACAACAATAATTAAAATGTCTTAAAACTTTTATTCAAAGTAAGGTCTTATGCAAAAAATAGTGAAATTAAACAGGCAAGAAGAACGATTTTGTTCTCCATGTTTTAAAAATGAAAACTTTACTAAAGTTTGATAATGTTTTCAAAATGCTACAAAAATAATTACAAAAATAATTACAAAAGTTAAGTTTCTTTACAATTTCCTTTTTTTTTAGCAAAGAATCTTGACAAGCTCATGAGTCTCATAGGTTTCACGATGTGAAAGTTTTCCCCTTTCTTTGCTCTCTAGGAACACTGAAACAACAGGTCCCGGATCATAAATATCTGTTCTAATTCCGTTCAAAGAAATCAGCATTCTAGAGTTTAAAACTTCTCTTGATAGTCCCAATTTTCCATTGATTTAAGTGTTGTATATATGGATACCGACAGAATTTTTGGACAAACTAATGAGGCTCTTAGGTTTCTCTGTATGAAAAACTTTTCCCCTTTCTTTGCTCTCTAGGAACATTGAAACAACAGGTGCAGGATCATAAGTAGCTATTCTAATTCCGTACAAAGAAATCAGCAATCTAGAGTTTAAAACTTCTCTTGTTAGTCCCTATTTTTCATTGATTTAAGTGTTATATATATGGATAGAGACAGAATTTTTCGACAAGCTCATGTTTCTCTTAGGTTTCTCTGTGTGAAAGTTTCCTCCTTCTTCGTTGACCTGTAGGAACCGTGCAGTAACAGGTCTTGGCTTATAAAAAGCGCGTTTCAAAAAGGAGGGGATCGGCCAGAGATACGGCGCTACTCCACGCCCCCCTAAAAAACTGAAAAAAGAGGGGCGGAACGGCCGGATATGCGACACTAGTCCACGCCCCCCTAAAAAACTGAAAAAAGAGGGGCGGATCGGCCGGATATACGGAACTACTCCACGCCCCCCTAAAAAACTGAAAAAAGAGGTGCAGATCGGCAAGATATACGGCACTACTCCTCGCCCCCCTAAAAAACTGAAAAAAGAGGGGCGGATCGGCCGGAGATACGGCACTACTCCACGCCCCCCTAAAAAACTGAAAAAGAGGGGCGGATCGGCCGGAGATACGGCACTACTCCACGCCCCTCTAAAAAACTGAAAAAGAGGGGCGGACCGGCCGGAGATCCGGCACTACTCCACGCCCCCCTAAAAAACTGAAATAAGAGGGGCGGATCGGCCGGAGATACGGCACTACTCCACGCCCCTCTAAAAAACTGAAAAAAGAGGGGCGGATCGGCCGGAGATACGGCACTACTCCACGCACACCTAAAAAACTGAAAAAAGAGGGGCGGATCTGCCGGAGATACGGCACTACTCCACGCCCCTCTAAAAAACTGAAAAAAGAGGGGCGGATCGGCCGGAGATCCGGCACTACTCCACGTCCCCCTAAAAAACTGAAAAAAGAGGGGCGGATCGGCCGGAGATGCGGCACTACTCCACGCCCCTCTAAAAAACTGAAAAAAAGGGCCGGATCGGCCGGAGATACGGCACTACTCCACGCCCCCCTAAAAAACTGAAAAAAGAGGGGCGGATCGGCCGGATATACGGCATTACTCTACGCCCCCCTAAAAAACTTACAAAAGATGGGCGGATTGGTCGGAGATTCCGCTCCCCTGCTCGCTACGCTCACCAACCCCACGCACCATCGCTTCGCAATCCCTATTTTCTAGCTAACTATTTTCTATTGTTTCGCGTCTCCATGATCGCTTCGCGATCGCGTTGGATCACATAGACGCATTCAATTCTGATTTGCATATGATAATTCAACTGTAAAAACAGATTAACCTGCTGAATCATATTGAGTACTCACTTCTGAGGGCTTAGCTACACACATATTTATAATTATCTCTAAATACTGTACATATTTTATTATAATGTTTATTATTAAGTTTATTACATTTCACTTTATCTTTGTCACGCCGGGAGCAACAACATATATGAGCATTGTCACACCGAGAGTAACATCATTTATGAGCAAGCTCCAGTGTTTTAACTGCTCAGTTTTTTTTTCCAAATTTACTCCCCAGTCTTTATTACCTTATTCCAAATTTTGCATATTTTTTGTTCTTGTTTATTATTCTTAGTCAATAAATCTATCCAACTATCCACTTACATTAAATTTTTATCTTAGCCATTTCCGCTGGTTTCGACCACTGTTTTTTGCTGTCTTCTTTTCTATCTTCCCTTTCCTTCAAATTCCATGTGCGGGTGGCGGCCACGCCTAACTAGCTATAATTTATATCTTATCTTTAATTAATTCACACAATTCATAGAAAATATCTACGTAATTAAAAAAAAAAATCATGCAACAAATATAATCACGGGACATTGGGACTCAGAATACATCAAAGAGAGCATAAAATCGACCTCGCGGGCATAAAAAACTGAAAGTACCATAAGATGTCAAAAAGAAGTCAGCAGAAGGCGATGGAGGAAAAGCAGACTCGCACACATAGACGTGAACAAAGTTTTGAGGAGCACTTATCGCCGGAGGTCCTGGAGATGCTGGAAATAAAAGAATTTAGCCCAAGATCAAATACCTCAAGCATATACGCTGTAGCAACAACCGCGGGAAGTATTAAAAAGAAAAACCTCAGCCCTAAGCCGCAGAGGCCAAACTATGTGGAAATATCAAGTTCACCGGAAGACGTAGAACAAATAAAGAAAAGAACGGACAGCCCCCCAAGGAAATATGTGCCATCCGAACTTGACTCTGATGTGAATTCGGAGGAGTTTGTACGGAAGTACGTACCGTCTGAACACGATTCTGATGAAAAGTCCTACAAGGCGAAGTCGAAACGAGTATATATACCGCGATATGCATCGGACAGACGTACAGAAAACAGGAAAGGCCTCTCTCAAGATAAAGAACAATATCCAGAATTTCAAATAACAAAAGCAAAACAGATGACAATACAACAGCTAATAGAGATTTTCTCAAATTTCACGAAGAGGAGAGCCAAAGGAGATGAAGAGATGGCAGCAAAGTACTTGAAATATATAACAAAGAGAGCTCTATACCATTGGACAAACAAGAAAAACAATCTAAAGAAGCAACGAAATTAAAAGAGGAATTAAAGAAGAAAGATGAAGAACTAAAATCAACGGAAAGGAACTAAGTATTGCGCAGGAAAAGATACAATTGCTGCAGGAGGAAACAGAAATGGAAAGAGGGTGGCAACAGGATAGAACAGAGATGGAGAAGAGAATATCATCATTGGAAAAGGAGGTTGAAGACAGAGACGACAAGCTGCGGATACAGGAAAGTGCATTAAACTTCGAACGTGCGAAGGTAAATGAAAACTAACAGCAGTTAGACCAGCTGAAAGACAAAGAAAAGGAAACTAAAAATCTAAAATCAGAAGTGCAGAGAAAAAAACAAGAATTAGACAAACTCAAGAAAAGTAAGATTGCTCTGGAAAATTGAAGAGCAAGAAATAAGCAAGCGGGAAGAAGAGCAAGAAATAAGCAAGCAACTAGTAACAAACATTAAAAACTTAAAAGAGGCAATAGAAACAAAAAACAAACAAACAGTACAGCAGGCAATAAAAATAGAACAATTACAAAAAGAAATAAAAAAGCTACAGGCTGAACTAACTCATAGCAAGGAAGGAGAAGGAAAACATGTGGAGGGTTCCTCTGGAGAACGGCTAAAAATGCAAGTAACAAAAGAACTAGGAATCATGATGATAGAAGAAAAACTTCTAAAATTAGAAAAGATGTTAGAAGAAACATCAATAAAAATAAATAAAAGTTATAATGAAAATTGTAAAGAACGTGCATCGGAGAAGAGCAACACATGGGAAGAGAATACATTTACAGAGGCAGCGATCCTTATAAGGTGTCTAGAAGGTACTTCAATAATAGAAATATGCGACATCATAAACACAAAATTACTTGAATCTGATACTTTGTCATTAATTTTCAGCAAGACATCACGAAACAAGAAAACAATTATCATAAAAACATATTCAGAAGTTCAATTGAAGGAAATTTACTTAAGTATTGAAAAAATTGAAGAGCTAAAAAGTAAAATAGAAATTAATTACAGTACTTAAACTTAGTGGTATTTACTTAAACTTGCATAAATTGTCCTAAACTATAATATCTTGTAAATATTGCTGAACCTGTACATGAAGTTCAATAAAAATAAATTTAAGGCATCGGAAGGCGGGACGGTTCGGTTCTGGTGTCTTCCCCAGGGACTGCACTAAAACTCTAAAGCATTTGCTGGGTTTCCCTGGGTGGCCATCCTCATCCTCCCGTTGGATCACAGCAGCGGTGGGTCGCTGTACAATAGACTTCGTCCCAGAAGTCTCATCCCGCTTTTTTATTCATAATAGATACTTGTATATATTCTTGACAAACCACGGACCATTTCAAGAACACTTACATACAATAAACAAAAGGGACTCACCATTATGCATCTGTGGTTCACTGGCAAATTCATTACATTACATATTAGACTGCGCACTCACGTCACATTATCATGTTAAAAAGCCGCAAAACATGTCACTAAAAGATTGGCTGATCTACCTGTTGGATAGGCCGGTACTACTATAAATCGGATTTGCGAATGCATGAAGTTCCTAGAAAATAACGAACATTTTTTTCTCTAATCCACTCCCCTACTGAGGGGAGGACTGCTCTCTGATGTGCCAGGCAGGAACCTCACTCTAAATAAAACTGTATTGAGTGCTATAGTTTTTTTTTTTTTTCCAAATTGTGAATAATAGAGCATAATTGCAAATAAGTGTAACCCAATTCATATGTGTGTTTCTTTCCCTGGCGTTGTGGATCTGGTGTCATCTGTGGATGTTCACATGGCTTATGTATCTTTGGATGTTTAAATATTGGTGCATTTATTGTCATACATCTTTCATCATTTATATTTTATTATTTCATTATTGTGTTTTTTTTTTTTTTTAAAGTATCAAAAGTGTGAAGATCCGGTTCGCCCAGAAAAATTGGGTAACCAATTGTGATTGGAAATGTACATAATGTTAAATGAAAATAAATTTTCGGCATCGGAAAGCGGGACGGTACGGTTCTGGTGTCTTCCCCCAGGGACTACACTAAAACTCAAAAGCATTTGCTGGGTTTCCCTGGGTGGCCATCCTCGCTTCGCGATCCCTTATTTTCTATGTGTTCAATTTTCAGATTCCACCTGGTAAAAACGCGCTCCTCTCCAATACCTGACAATTTTATTTCCTTATCTCCAAGCACATAATCATTAGGACTTACAGAGTTTCATAATTATAAGAATTATTAAATGTAAAATCATTAAAAAAGGTAAAATTTATAATGTATTTGAATAATTACAAATTAAATAAATTTATAATTAAATAAAATTATAAATTAATATATAATTAAAAATTAAAAATATTGTAAATTTAAAAAATATGATAAATTTAAAAAGTAACAAATTTACTAAAGTTATTTGGAACTTTTTTCGATTGTCTTTGTAATGAAGTCGCTAATTGAGCCGTTCAGTGCACAAATCGATTAACTCCATCAAATGAAAATGTTCAGTATAAACAGTGAAAGTAACTATAAAAATATTCTATCTATAGTATATTTTTCCTCGCGATATTGTGATTGAACTCATTAATTTTCTTTTAATCAAGGGTAACTTTTTATCACTGTATAATACATAGAAAAGTTTCAATGTTCCTTTGTTTAAAAAAAGTCATTAAAAATGGAGTTATGGTGATTGTCTTCTAAACGCCCCAAGTTGTAGTCACGGTAAATAATCTTATCATATAAATCTCCTCTCCTCTGAAATTTTCACTTCGCCGCCTTTTCTCCGCCAACATATGTGTGTAAAATTATATATACAGGGTGTCCACTCTAAAGTGTGTCCAATGACTAATTCTTAAATAGTTAGTCAAAGACATATAGTTCCAATTACAAAAATGTTTTAAATGAGGTAAAGAAATATTTTAAAAGCGATTTTAGTTAATAAAAACATTTCTTAAAAAATTACGAAATTTAAATTTTTACACGGTCCCCGGTCCTATAAGTTATATTTAGTAAAATTTTCCTTTTACACTGACAAGTAATACAAAAAAAGTCCCGTTATTCTGCGATTAAAATTGACCGAGTAATAGCTGTTTAAAGTTGGAGCATATTTTTTGCTGCAAATTGGGGGTCATTCACAACTTTAGTCGAAATATAATTTCGTCAGATTTATTAAGAAAATGGTTGACAGTAAAACTATCATTGCAATATAAATTTGAAATCTTTAATCATTCTGATCTATTAATGCAAAATATACAATTTTTAATAAACATTTAAGAAGAAAGAAAAAACAGAACTTTTCTTAAATAAAATTATGCTAAATTAACAACCTCTATTCTTTACAAAATGATATGTATTTTAAAATATTATTAGATTACACTAGCCTGCAAAAGTTGGGTTATGTCATGTTTTTTTAACTTTTGATAATTGATTCTTATGTATTCTGTACCGCTGAATCCGAAATTGACCTTCATTTTAGGTAGATTTCGTATGAAATACTACCTATTGGGATCGTTCCTATGTTGGAATTTATGAAAAATTTTTGCAGATCTACACCGATCATGACCCCTAGAACCCAAAACCACCCTCAGTAAAAAACTTTATCTATCTATCTATCTATCTATCTATCTATCTATATATATCACTTTCTTCTGGACACGATAACTTTCGTAATTCTGCACCAATCTCTTCCAAACTGATACATAAAATCAATGGGCATAAAATCTCGGTCAAGTTCGTTAATGGGCAAAATCGGACCAAGGGGAGGGGAATAGGGAGGGGTTTTGTGAAAACAGAAAACCCCCCATAACTTCTTAATTTTTGTACATATCAAATCAGTTTAAAATTTTTATTACTTCTAAAAATAGGGCCAAAAATTTATGTATCACAGATTTTTGATAAAGTTAAAAATGGGCTCAAGAGGCGCAAAAATAGGGTTTTTGGGAGAAAAAAATTCATAACTTCGTCAATTCTCAAGATATCAAATTCAATTAATTTTATTATACATCTCCTTAACATTATCTAAAACTTTTATATTCACAAGTTTTTGATAGGAGCAATTCGTACCGCAAAAAAAAAATTAAAAACGAAAACAAAAAGGGCGTTTGAAGAAGAAAAAAATCCATAACTTCGTCAATTCTCAAGATATCAAATCCAGTTAATTTTATCATGAATCTCCTTAACATTATCTACAACTTTTGTATTCACAAGTTTTTGATAGGACCAATTCGTACCGCAAAAAAAATTAAAAACGAAAACAAAAAAGGGGTTTGAAGAAGAAAAAAATCCATAACTCCGTCAATTCAAAAGATATAAAATCCCCATGAATTTATCATATATCTTCTTAATATTGTCTACAACATCTATATAGACAAGTTTTGGATAGGACCAATTCTTAGAGCAAAAACAAATTAAAAATACATACCGGTTGAAGTAAAAAATGATCTTTGTAAGAGTGTATTCAAATCCAAACTGCTTATTTTCTTACTCATTTTACAATTCATTTTTGCTCTCAAAGGCTTCCAATTGGTACGTTTTCTTACTCAGAAACTATATAATGTACCGTAATGGTCGATTTTCTGATAGGGGCAGAATATATTTTTTTAAATGCTGTTAAAAAGGGCATTTTGAACCGAATTTACCGAAGCGGATTGTGTTGGAAAAATCATTGTATTAAGGATGCGCTTAAATCCAAACTACTTATTTTCTGACTGGTTTTTAAATTCATTTTTGCTCTCAAACGCATTTAATTGGTAGATTCGCTTATTCAGAAACTATATAATGTACCGTAATAATCGATTTTTAGATAGAAGCAGAATATATTTCAAAAAATGATGTCAAAGTGGGCATTTTGAACGGAATTTCCCGAAGCGATTGTGTTAGAAACGAAAAATATTGTCCTTCTGAGAAAATAATTGTTTATATATCAAGTTTTAATTAATTGAACAAAAAATAAAAACACAGGTCGCTTATAAATCTCTTCAAAAATCACGTGAGCAAGTTTCATATTTTTTTTAAATTAAAAATGAATCTCGAATTATGCGAGAAAATTTCGAGTTGTTGAGCATGGAAAAGTATTTTTTTGAATACCGCCCTAACATGATTCTGATAAAACCAGCTATTATATGAAAATGAAATAAAAACTCGTCAAGAGCGGCCAGATAAAATTGTTAAAGTGGATTTATCTATAATCATGATTTAGTTTTTGTTTGTGAAATTAGTATATTTGACTTCGAAATCTACCTCTGCCTGTAGGCCGGACCGGCAGGGATTTTTTTTACCATCATATAACGATTTTCACGTAAATTTTAAAGTTAAAAAAAGAAAATTGCGAAAATTTGATACTATAAAATAGATGTGATTGTTCTGTTTTTAACTTTTAATGATTGATCCGAAAATGATCTTCATTTTTAACCATCACACCAGGATTTTTCGCAAATTGCAAATTTCAAAGTTAAAAAGTTCAAAGTTAAAATTGAACCTCCTCCCTCATCTCATCGGACCACTCAGCTGTTTAGCTGTAAGAATCCCAGGATAAGCAAAAATATTGAATAAATTATTGAATAAAATAAAATAAAATGAAATAAAAAAAGTTTTACATATGTTTTATCGTATGAGATTTTCGCTATATTTTAACTTACACATTTACGACTTGCAAAAAAATTCTAACGTGATGGTTATAAATGAAGGTCATTTTCAGATTAAGTACTAAAAATTACATAAAAATCAATTATCAAAAGTTAAAAAACACAGCCATCTCCTCTGCTTTATAGTATCCGATTTTTGTTATTCTTTAACTTTGACAATGTACGATTTGACAATGCACGATATCTTGACATGATGGTTAAAAATGAAGGTCATTTTCAGATTCAGTGCTAAAAAGTGTATAAAAAATCAATTATTAAAAGTTAAAAAATACAGTCATCTCCTCCATTTCATAGTATCCGATTTTTGTTATTTTTTAACTTTGACAATTTATGATTTGCGAAAAACCCTGACATGATGGTTAAAAATTAAGGAAATTTTCGGATTCAGTGCAAAAAAGTACATAAAAGTTAAAAAACACAACCATCGCAGTCTTGTGTTATCTAATCTAAAACTCTTTCTTAAACTTCTTGGCGGTAATCTATCAGAATTTTTTTGTGTTATCCTGTAAAATAAGTATAAATGGTAACCACCGAAAATCATAATAATATTAGATTGTTATCGGATTTGCGCCAGTATCTAAAATGTAATCTCGATCAGATATTTGAAAGTGAGTTAAAGTTCGAGTACAAATTTTGAACTGGAAATACATACATACGATCGTTGAAGTAACATAAAAACTTATAAAAATAACATAATTTTTGTTTAAATATATCATAAAAGAAACAGTCTCAAATCCTGACAAAATAAAACATATGTTATTTTAGCCAATCAGAAACTTAATAAACGTTAACTTAATCGTAATACTTGTACGATTTTTTTCAAAGCGCAGATACACACGAAATAAGATCTTCGAATACTTTAAGCACGTGGTATGTGACCCCTTAAAGCCAAGCCGTACTCATTTGTTTTCAGAGCAGAAAAGTTGCGTAAGTCATGCATTTTTAAAGTTTCATAACTCGCTCAATTTTAGCGTTATATGAATGGGACTTTTTTTGTCTTACTTGTAATAGGAAATTTTACTAAATATAAATTATAGGACCGGGGGACCGAATAAAAAATTAAATTTCGTAATTTTTTAAGAAATGTTTTTATTGACCCAAATCGCCTTTAAAATATTTCTTTATCTGATTTAAAACATTTTTGTAATTGGAACTATATGTCTATGACTAACGGTTTAGGAATTAGCCATTTGACACCGTTGAGAGCGGACACACTTATACTGTATAGTGTTACGAATATTGTAAATAGTGTTTGCGCTTAAAAATAATGTAAATAGTTCATTTAAGCTCTATTTAAGCTTTAGCGAGCAGGGTGGCTGAGCCCCCCTCCAAGTCTCTATTTAAAAAAAAAAAAAAAAAAAAAAAAAAAAAAAAAAAAAAAAAAATCAATATTTTCTGTTGTATAAAATACTCATTTTAATGACTATTTCTTTCTTATACGAAACTGCACTGAATGTATAAATGTTACTTAAGGAGGAACATATGAAATAAACAAAATTGAGTCTTTTAGTCTAATATAATTTTAATGTTGAAAGAATGGATGATGTAAAACGCAAAAAGTTATACTTAAATTAATATACTTCTTAATACACAGCAATTTTATTTGTAGTAATCATGTTTTTATTAGATTTATGAATATAATGCCATAAATGTTTTTAATAACTTTTGTTTTGTTGCATTCGCGAAAGTTTCATTGTGCGCTAATGCATTAAAATTCTGAAAATAATAAGTATCACGTAATTGTTTTATCTATATTAATATGTAATATTTTTTTATGTTAATATGTGTATCTATATTAATGTATCTATAATAATGTATCTATATTAATGTATCTAGGTATATAATTAGTGTTAATATATCTATATTAACATGTAATATATTTAGTGCTTTAATAAAACACTAAATACATTTTATATGGATTATGCATTTATTTGAACTAATCATGTTTTTATTAGATTTATGAATGTAATATCATAAATGTTTTTAATAACTTTTGTTTTGCTGCATTCGCGAAAGTTTCATTGTGTGCTAATGCATTAAAATTCTATTGTTTTGTCTATATTAATGTGTAATGTATTGTAAAGCACTAAATACATTTTATATGGAATATGTATATATTAATCTATCTTCATATAATAGAGAAAGATGTAAGGTAGAATCAGTAAAGTCTCACCACTTGACACGAAATCTAGGCGAAGGTTGCGAACGGAAGAAAGTGCACTGCAGGTAATAGTATAAAACATCTATAGCTCTAAACTTTTCAAACTACTTATTTGCCGTACGTACATCTTAATCTTAATTACATCTTAATTAATCACGATTGTTATTTTATAACGTGATCGCAACCAAAAATGACACATTCAACAATAACAGGAAAATTCATTGTTATAAAAGCTTATGACATTGTTGTCTTACCGTATATTTTCGTGTATAAGCCGATCCGTAGATAAGCCGAGTATAAGACTTTTCAGTGAAAAATCGTCCAAAATCGGAAACCCGTATATAAAGGCAATGTGAAAAAAAGGTCATGAAAAATTCACCGAACCAAAACTTTGCTAATAGAAAGAAAGCGCTCTCTGAAGTTATTGATCTCTCCTATTCTGTCTTAGTGCACTACCAAATCTGTTTAATTGGGGTCAGCTCATCCTGTTATGCATTGGTCGTTCATAAAAGCAAACTTCCCATTTTTGTAAATTGGAAAACCTTTCTCTGCTTCACGTGACTGCTAACTGTTACTTTGGCTTAAGGAAAGGTGGCTGGGCAAAATCGCACAGCTTGTAATGCGTGTTTAAAATTAAAAGTCATTAATTTTGCTGAGCAGTCGAATAACGCAGTCGTTGCTCACCATTTCACACTTAATGAAAAACAAGTGCGAGAATGGAGAAATAAAAAAGACTAAATTTCAAATATTCTAAAAGTAATGAAAGCTGCACGTGGGCAAATGTCATCTTTTGAATAGGATGGCGTTGGTGATGACTTTGAATTATTCACTAACTATATTCATCCTGATGTACCAATGAAGAAAAGCGTTTTTAGGGAGTTGTTTGAAAATTGTTATAATAACTTCGATAGTGAATGATGATTGGTGTTTTTGCATTATAAAAGAGGGAAGTATTTAAGTATTTTTAGAAATTTGTTAGTATTTTTTTTTATATTTACCATATTTTTCATTTTAGAATATCAATTTTGGAAATTTTCTTAGACTCGTGTATAACCAGGCTTGGCAAAGTGGACCCAGCACAGAAAAACCCACCCGGGTTTTTCTGGGCGGGTCCACCAACAAAAACCCGCCTGGGTTTTTGTTAAAGTGGGTTTTTGCTAAAAATCATTCTGAGTCTGCAAATCCCTCCTATAGTATTTAGAAATACAAAATACAAGTTTACCTTTTAAGCCCAAAACCTAGGTGGTTTCTTTTATCAAAATTACATAAAAATAAATAAATAAAAATAAGTCGTATTTGGGGTAATCAGGTGGTAGTTTATTTCAGAATATTTATTTTTTTAATTTATTTTTTTTTAAAATATATTTCAAAAAATTTACACAATGGAATATATTTAAAATAATTATAATTGATCTTTTTTATAGTTTACCAATCAAAATCACATTCACTTTGATTTTTATGGTAATATTTATAAATCTTTACTAGTTTTCCACACTGATACTGCTCTGAGCCTAGTCTGTTTCGCAATTTAGACCATATGAATCCAAATGTAGAGAAAATCCTCTCGATGGAAGCAGAGCTAGATGGGACAGAATACAGAGATTGGAAAAAACTACAAAAATCAGAATCCAACTTGTTGTTTTTCTTTTTCTGTACTTTTTCTTTAAGAATTTCCCACCATTTTGAAGCTGAAAATTGTGACACAATATTTTCAGAGAAAAGTGATTTAGGAAAATAGGCTATGTCTTTAATTTTAAATGCCAATATTGCAGGTAACCACTCTGAATGATACTGCATTATACATGCTTCAGCTTCTTCCTCTTCCGTTGAATTAAGCCTTCCCCCCCCCCCCCCCCCGCCTCCCAGCACACCTGCTACACAGTACCGTAGGCAGTGGGGACTCGGTTCGAGATTTACGTATATATTAGAGATTCGTTTTAAAGTAGGGGCCGTGTAGTGCGGACGCAGCACGCATGCTATACGGTGCCGTAGGCAGCGGGGACCCGGTTCGAGGTTCCTTCGCTTCGAGATTTCATATTATTAGAGAGCCCGTTATATTAGAGGCCCCAATAAAAGGAGGGGCTCGCTAGCAGACGAAGCCAGCTAGCTTATTATAGTTACTAATTATTATAGCAACTTTAATTATTATAGTCACTACAGAAATAAAAATTAATTATTCATTAATACAACTAAAATGTATTTAAAAGTGCTAAGATGAGAACTTACCTTTATCACTTAATAGTATTAAGTTAATTATAATAGTAATATTATTATTAGTATTAATAATAATTAATATTATTTTATAATATCAGTTAATAAATTTATTCTGGTATTAGTATTAAGTTAATACTAATCAAAATATAATAAATTTATTAACTGATATTATAAATAATATTAATTAGCAATAAATAGATCAAATGTAATAAAAAATGTAACTTAATAAATATATTTTTAAATGAGTACACACATATATTACATAAATATACAAATATACAGAAAAATAACTAAAACACACAAAAACCCAGAAAAGCCCACAAAAACCCTGTAAAACCCAGAAAAACCCACAAAAACCCGGGTGGGTTGGGTTGGGTTTTTGCCAACCCTATGTATAACCCGATCCCCCCACTTCGGAACGAAAAAAATGCCATAATGCCCAACATTTCTCGGCTTATACACGGAAATATACGGCATTTCTCATGCAAAAACGCTTGTTACTTACAGTATTATATTGCAACATTCATTAATTGTTGCATCATCATTTTTGTCCCCATATTACAGTAAAACCTGTGAAAATTTAACAAATGTATAATATATCTGTACATAATGGTCAAACTCCATCGTCTCTTCTTAACATTAGAACCGCGGTGACGGGTCATTTTGACCAATAGCAGATGGATAGGCGTCGATTGAAACCAGAAAATTGTTTATAAATAAATTAAATAATGCTGCAGAAAAACAATTTAAATCAATTAGAGAACAGGGATTCTGCTTTTTCAGAATTTAGTGTCCTGTAGTACATTTCCATTACTCCATTTTCTTCTGGTGGACTGGTGGTTTCTATTATTATGAAACAGCCATATAGTGCCCTGTAGTACATTTCCATTACTCCATTTTCTTCTGGTGGACTGGTGGTTTCTATTATTATGAAACAGCCATTATAAATGAGGCGTTAGGTGAAGAGGAAAGAGCAGTCGTAAAAAGTTAGAACTCTGATTTTCTGGTCAGAATAAGGAAAAAAATGGCCATAATTAAAAAAAAAAAAAAGCCCATTTTTTTTTCTATTCTGACCAGAAAATTAGAGTTCTAACTTTTTACGACTGCTCTTTCATCTTCACCTAACGCTTCATTTATAACGGCTGTTTCATAATAATAGAAGCCACCAGTCCACCAGAAGAAAATAATTCGGATAATCGGGACTCTATTGTAGTGCAAACCATATTTCAATTTTAAGACTTAAAGCACACGCTTTTATTTTATGTGAAATGACGTCATTTGAATTAATATAGATACTTAAAATTAAATATAGTTTATAATAGCTAGTTTTATCATAAATCATTCATTTATATGATATTTTTCTCAAAATAGCACGTATTTTAATTAAATTTTTTCAGTTTTTATGGGAAAATGGCAACAAGAAGATATAACTGCTATTTTTCACCCATTTTTCCTTTACTTTCTACAGAAATGGAGTACTTGAGTTGCCAAAATGAAACAAATTTTGCTAAAAACTACAAAAGAAAATTAATATTTGAAAAATAACAGGAGATGCAGTTTTCAAACAAATTGCATTAAAAAGTACTTATTTTTCCCAATACGACGGTATAAACATTGAAAATGTGAGATGCTTAGAAGTTTTAAAAAATGCTGTAGAGTATTTAATCGCACAACGAAACATCGGCTTTTGTTTTACGGCTGGCTTATACAAGGTAACGTTATTTATTGGAGACAAAATAAGCTGGGAGAAAGAAATAGCATACCGGGGGCTAATAAGTTATATAGTTTTACATAAACATTCTGATGTGAAATATGTTTATAGTAAGTGTGTAAAATTTCCCGCTGTTCTAGTGCTAATCCTAGTCAGAAAAAAAATATGTATATTGGGTTAATATAACAAAATACGAAAATCGCAGTCCGCACAATAAAATTTCTGTTTAATGTTATATAATGCAATTTTCTTTTTATATTCTAATAAAAAATATTCTTAGAAGTATTTTCAAGAGATATTATATTCATAATAACACAAAAATAAAGTAATTAAAATACTTAAAATTTCAGATTGTCATTTTCCTGACACGTCACACTGTGATGTGTGCAAAGTCAAAGGCTTTCTACTATCATGTACAAATGTCTTTTTCTAGTTTTTTAAATTTCTAATTAATAATTATACCTTATATAGCACATATATGTGGAAGGTAACAAGTTCTGTATATTACAAATAATTTTCCATAATTAAAATATGACTGTCACTGAAAATGAATGTCATTGTCCTGGTCTGCTCATTTTAGTCCTTTATGAGGTGTAAAGATGGCGCTGCAGAGTAATTCTTCTTGTTCTTCACATAGTTCAAGTCAGAAGTAGTAAAATCATTGCTATCAGCAAGATCTTTTAGATATTTCTTTGAAAATAATGTGTTTTTAAAGGCTTTGTAAAAATTGAGTAGACTTTTATCATGTCATTTTCCTGGCCGCTATAAATTACAAATAAAACTCAACATTACACTGAATTTGAGGTACTATAGAGGAAACAGGTTCCTTTAAACAAAATCAAAATGTTAGATCTAAAAAAAAAAAAAAAAAAACAAGAAAGTGAAAAATGTTTTGGAATGAAATTGTCATTATCCTGGCATACATATGCCAAGAAAATGATACATAATTATAACTACATAACACTGAACTTAAGCTCTTCAAACTTTAACAATTTTACAAATAAGTTCCTTTATCCAGCTGTTCAACCAACACTAAAAAGAAAAAAATCAGAAGCTTTGAAACGAATTAAATTTTCAAAATTTTTGTTTTTCAAAATCTCACATTATGCGATATTCACCCATATATGACATTTCTTTCCAGTCTTTTTGACATTCTGGCGAAAACATTAAACTGCATAACCATAAACTGCTAATCCAGCAAGTTAACGTAGATTATCAATGAGTATGCTACATAATTGTGTGGATTTTCACATTGAAGGAACGTATGAAATAAACAAAATTTAGTCTTTTAGCCTAATACAATTGTGATGATGGAAAACTACATGATGTAAAATGTAATAATTTACACTGAAATTAATATGCTTCTTAATATACAGCCGTTTTATTTGCATTAATCATATTTTTATTACATTCATGAATACAAGGAGTTACAAAATACAGCTAAAAGCCAACTTTTTTTTTTTTTTTTTTTTTTTTTTACGCAAAGTGCCAGCAATGAAAAAATATTTATCTTTTGGAATCATCTATCTGCAAGTGACAGATACAGACTTAAAAAAGTTATGCATGAAAATTACTTTAAAAACAATAAAAATTGAGCAAATTGCGATACAGTTTTCAAACAAATTGCACTTGAAAGTAATTTTTTTTTTACTATTCGGCGGTGTAAAAAGTGAAAATGTGCGATATTTAGAAATTTTAAAAAATCGCAATAAAAGTAAGTAAAAGTTAAATCTGATCGTCTGCTATTGTCATTCGCAAAATGACGTCAGCGTAACGCACAGGTACGTTTGTCCTTTATAATTTATAATATACCGGGTGGGCCAAAAAAACCCCACATCACAGGAGTTTTTAATTTTTTTTATATGAGTGCTGTTGAGTGCCATGCCATAACGCCAGTCTGAGTGATCAACACTCTGAGAAACATGAACGATCTCCTGCAGTTGTATTTTGACAACGGAGGCAAACACACTGAGAACATTTTGTAACAATACATGTTTTTCCTATGATGCGGGTCTTTTGACACACCCTGTAGATAATGTTATAAATTTTAAAAACTTCTCTTTCGCTGCATTCGCGAGAGTTTCATTGTGTACTAATGCATTAAAAAATCTGAAAATAAATTATAATTGTCGTGTAATTGTTTTTCTACATTAATATGTAACGTATTGTAAAGAACTAAATACATTTTATATGCGATATGCATATATTAATGTATCTTCATATAATAGAGAAATATGATATAATCAGTAAAAGTTCACCGCTTGACACGAAATTTCGACGAAGGCTGTCAAAGGTTGTCGACGAAAGAAAATGCACTCTAAGTAATGGTATCTTCTGAGCTAAAACATGTATCGCTCTTAACTTTTCAATCTACTTTGGTGTACATCTTATAACTGACGCTTGAGTTAATTAAACGCGATTGTTATTTTACAACGTGACAACAATCAAAATTCACACATTCAACAATAACCTGAAAATTCATTGTTATAAGAAGATTATCGCATTGTTGTCCTATTTCTGATGCAAAAACGTTTGTTATTTTACAGCATTATATTACAACAATTATTAATTGTTGTGTGATCATTTTTGTCCTCATATTACAGTAAAAACAGTGAAAATGAAAAAAAAAATACAGTGTGTCCACGTATAACCTGACCGACCTTTATTTTCGCAACCGTTGGTTCTAGATGCATACTTCCAATTACAAAAATGGTCAAAATTAGGTGCAGGGTTAAGATGGTTGGTTGGATTTATGTCGGCCAATTATCAGCACGTGGGATATAGGCCCTAAGTGGGGGAGAGTGCCTTCCGTGGAGGTCTTTCTAAGGGAACCTAATCCGTATTAACGCTTGGAGAACCAAGGTTCGAAGAAAACCACGAAAACTCCGAACGATTAGGCCGACGGGCGCGATTGGGATCGAACCCAGCACCTCCCGTCTACCAGCTTCGAGAGAAGAACATCTCGGCCACTGGTGGGGCACGGTGCAGGGTTAAGATAAAAAAAGTTTGAAGCGAAAAAACAATTTAGTGAAGAATTACAGAATCTAAATTTTTATACGGTCCCCCGGTCCTATAAGTTATATTTAGTAAAATTTCCCTGTTACACTGGCAAGTAAGACAAAAGAAGTCCCGTTATTCTACGATTAAAATTGACCGAGTAATAGCTGTTTAAAGTTGGAGTATATTTTTTGCTGCATATTAGGGGTCATTCACAAATTTAGTAGAAATATAATTTCGTCAGATGCATTAAAGAACCTGGTTGAGAGTAAAATTAGCACTGCAATACAAATTTGAAATCTTTAATCATTCTGACATATTACTGCAAAATGTACAATTTGTACTGAACATTATAAGAGGATAAAAAATAACAGATTTTTTGTTAAATAAAAGGATGAAAAACAACAGCCTCAATTCTTTGCAAAATGATACAATTGATTGAACATAACAAATAAAACTTAATCGTAATATTTGTACGATTTCTTTCAAAGCGCAGATACCTTGAAATAAGTTTAAGTACTTTAAATACGATCCCTGAAAGCATGGCAGAAATCATCTGTTTTGCGACGCATAAAAGTGGTTTAAGTCGTGCATTTCAAAGTTTCATAACTCGGTCAATTTTAATGTTAGATAAATGGGACTTTTTTTGTCTTACTTGTTAGTGTCACAGTAAAGTTTTACTAAATATCACTTATAGAACCGGGGGACCGTATAAAAATTAAAATTTCGTAATATTTTAATAAATGTTTTTCTTGACCCAAATCGCTTTAAAAATAATTCTTTACTTTATTTAAAGCATTTTTGTAATTGGAAGTATGCATCTAGGACCAACGGTTACGAAAATAAAGGTCGGTCAGGTTATACGTGGGCACACTGTATAATATATCTGTACATAATGGGGAAAATTCTATCGTCACTTCTTAATCATAGTCCAAAAAATATATGTATACCTGACATTTCTTTACAAAATTTAGTCTTTTAGCTTACTGTAATCATGACGATGTAAAATTTCATGATGTAAAACATAATAACTTAAACAGAAATTAATATTGCTTCTTAATACACAGCCTTTTTATTTGTAGTAATCATATTTTTAGTACATTTATGAATATAATGCCATAAATTTTAATGACTTTTTGTTTCGCTGCATTCGCGAAAGTTTCATTGTGCGCTAATGCATTAAAATTGTCTATATTAATATGTAATATGTTATAAAGCAATAAACACATTGTATATGCGATATATGTATATTAATATCTTCATATAATAGAGTAGTAAGATATAATCAGTAAAGGCTCACCACTTCATATGAAATCTAGGCGAAGGCTTGGGAAGATTGCTGACGAAAGAGGGAAGAGTGCACTCCAAATAATGGTACCTTCTGAGCTAAAACATCTATAGCTCTGAACTTTTCAACCTATTTATTTGCGTTACAGCTTATTACTGATGCGTGAGTGATATAAACGCGATTGTTATTTTATAACGGGATCACAACTAAAATTGACACATCCAACAATAACCTGAAAATTCATTGTTATAAGCTAACTTACCACATTGTTGTTCTATTTCAGATGCAAAAAAGCTTGTTATTTTGCAGTATTATATTACAACAGTTACCAATTGTTGCATAATCATTTTTGTCCTCATATAAGTTAAACTCGTGAAAATGGGACAAATCTATATATATATCTTATACTATAATACGAGCAAAAATTGTGTGTGTATGTGTGTGTGTGTGTGTGTGTGTGTGTGTAAATTTTATCTTAAAAACGGCTCTAACGATTTTGATTAAATTTCATATTTTACCATTTTCGGGCACGAGAAGACTATTCGGTTAGGTCAAATGTTCGAGAAAATTCAGTTAGTGGGTCATAATGGGTCAGGGTCAAGCTAATTACATCTATAAAACGACTCAATCGATTTTTACTAAATTTTATATCCAAACGTTTCTGGGCACGAGAAAACTATTGGACTAGGTCACATGTTCGAAAAATTTTGATTAGTGGGTCATATTTCGGTCACTTTGGGTCAAGCCAATTTTATCTAAAAAACGGCTGTAACGAATTTGACTAAATTTTATATTCTACCGTTTTTTATTACGAGATGATCATTAGGCTAAGTATTAGAGAAAATTCGATAAGTGGGTCATTTTTGGGTCACTGTGGGTCAAGCTAATTTTATCTAGAATACGGCTCTAACGATTTTGACAAAATTTTGTATTCTATCGTTTTCGGTACAAGAATACCATTGGACTAGGTCGCATGTTCAAGAACATTCAATTAGTGGGTCATTTTGGGTCACAATGGGTTAGGGTCAAGCTAATTGTATCTAAAAAACGGTTCAAACATTTTGACAAAATTTTGTGTTATACCTTTTCCGGGCACGAGAAGATCATTGGGCTAGGTCAAATGTTCGAGAAATTTCGATTAGTGGGTCATTTTTGGGTCACTACTGGTCAAGCTAATTTTGTCTAAAAAACGGCTCTAACGATTTTGATTAAATTTTGTATTCTATCTTTTCGAAGTCGAGAAGACCATTGGGTTAGGTCGCATGTTCGAGAGAAGCATGTGCGTCATTTTGGGTCATAATGGGTCAGAATCAAGCTAATTATATCTAAAAAACGAATCAATTGATTTTTACTAAATTTTTATATGCAACCGTTTTCGGGCACGAGAAAACTATTGGGCTAGGTCCCATGTTCGAGAAATTTCGATTAGTGGGTCATATTTGGGTCACTTTGGGTTAAGCCAACTTTATCTAAAAAACGGTTCTTACGATTTTGACTAAATTTATCGTTTTGGATTACTAGAAGACCATTGGGCTAGGTCATATTGTAGAGAAAATTCGATTAGTGGGTCATTTTTGGGTCACGCTAATTTTATCTAGAAAATGGCTCAAACGATTTTGATAAAATTTTGTATTATACCGTTTTCGGTCTTGAGAAGACCACCCGGCTATGTCACATGTTCGAGAAAATTAGATTAATGGGTCATTTTGGAGTCACTGCGGGGCAAGCTAATTTTATCTATAAAACGGCTTAAATGATTTTGACTAAATTTTGTATCCTACAGTTTTTGATTAGCAGACCATTGAGCTTAAGTCGCATGTTCGAGTAGATTTCATTAGTGCGTTTATTTTGGGTCACTACGGGTCAGGGTCACGAAACCGCGAAGTTGACGAAATATTGGCGACATTTGGCCGAAAAATCGACTTTCAAGATTACGAATGGCAAAACACATACTCGGTGCCAAATGCAAGAATGTCGCCAAATTTGTCTATATTTGTCGAAAAAATAGGCGTTCAAAATGTGAAAGAATTTTTTAGAAATTCTTAATAGGACTCGAGATACATGGTTAAACCAATCAGAGTTGATCTAAAAATGTAATTTGGAACGACGAATGATACAGTGAGAATATTATATCGAGTTGAACACCAAGCTAATTTTGATCGAGCTATGCTCGGTCACCCCCACTTGTCTGTACATATCGGTAAAAACTCCATTGTCACTTCTTAATAGTCCGAAAAATATCTGTATGCATAACATTTCTTTTGCAGTCTTTTTGATATTCTGTCGAAAACATTATACAGCATACTCCTAGACTGCTAATCCAACACACGTCGATGTAGATTATCAATAAGTATCTTACATAAATGTGATGATCCTCACATTGGAGGAACGTATGAAATAAACAAAGTTTAGTCTTTTAAGCCTACTGTAATTGTACTGGTAAAAAAAAAAGACGGATGTTTCTTAAACTACGAAAATTTACTGTAATCACGAACGAAAATATTCGATAACCTCTTCCAAGTCACCCAATATCTTTAAAAGCGTTCTTTCATCTTAAGAAACCTCAGAAAAGAATTTATTTTTGAAATTCTAAGAAGACTTTATAAAAATAAACTTTTATTAGCTGGCCGTAACAGGGTTCGTACGGGTACCGTTATTTTCAAGGCCCAATATCAGAATTTTTTTTAATACTTATTTATTTCCAGTGTCACTTCTCAATGTTAATTTAACATGGAAAAGCCTATGGAGATCATAACTTTTTCATTTTTTCTTCCCACCTTTTTGTCCCTGATGCCACTCATTTTTTATTCTTTACTAATTCTAATGATATTATAAATTTAAAGTGTAAAAACGTTTGCCTGACGTCAGGGTGAAAACGAATGGTAAAATGCCTTTGCATAAGGGTGAATTATAACCCAGAGAGAAACATGGGCTAATTTTTTTTTACATTATTCAAATATTTTCCTTAATAATTCCAATTTTCGCTTTTTCATTGAAAATTAACGGACATTTTTCATAGAAAATGTAACATTTTGCTTCATTGTTGCAAAAATTTCAAAAGCCGTAATAATAATTTATTTCTTTTTAGTTAATAGGTTTTCACGTGAAATATTAAATTGAGCTAGTTTTTTTTTTTTTTTTTTTTGTTTTTTTTTTCAAAATTTAAAAAGGTGAATATGGCGTCATAGTGGAAAAAAAAAGGATATTTTCAGAATAAGTTTTTGCTTTGGTCAAGTTTATATTTTAGTAAAAAGTTTCTAATGGATAGCTATTTTTACGCAAGGTAGCGAACTTAGTGGGGAATTACATAACTTAAACTTTAAAATGTATTTTTTTTCCGAGATGAGAACTATTTATACCCAAGTTAAACTTAAGTAATAATTTTCTGATGTGTTTACATCACCCCTTGGGAGAGAATAGGGTTTAAAAATTTAAGTAAAACTTTTATTTTTTATTTTTTACTGTATCACAGCTATAATATTGTTAAATATTAGCAGTAAGGATTCAACAGAATTTACATTTACATTCATAGCGTTGCTGAATGTAACGCAAGGACAAGATTGAAGATTAAAAATTTAGGATTGAAATTAGGATTGAAATTAGATTGAAATTGAAGATTAGGATTGAAATTAGAATTGAAATTAGGATTGAAATTAGAATTGAAATTAGGATTGAAATTGAAGATTAAAATTGAAGACAAATTGAAGATTAAAAAATAAAAATAAAATTCATACAATATGATTCTTAAAACACCCTAAAAATATTAGATTCCGTTCAAATGAAATCGAAATAAATCTTAGACTTTTTTTTTAAGTTTTGTGTTTTGCATGCATCTTATCATTTTATGCACAATTGTCATAAAGATAATACAAAATCTTCAATACAAATATTTTCAATTAAAAATGGAAGAAGTCTAAGATTTATTTCGATTTCATTTGAACGGAATCTAATTTTTTAGGGTGTTTTAAGTATCATATTATATGAATTTTATTTTTATTTTTTAATCTTCAATTGGCTTAACTAATTTGTTACAAAAATTTAACATTAAATGTAGAACTAATTAAATGAAATAACTTAATATCTGTTCCTTCTCGGGCTTAAACAGTGTAGGAAATAAATTTTGTTTTTTTAATTTGTTCTTCAAATTATGTTTTTGTTTAATATATTTTTAACTTGTTTAAGGGGACGGTGAACGTTTAAAAAAAATCCTTTAATTTTCATAATAGAGATTTGAAATTTTGTGCAAATATACATTTCACCATACGTATATAGAACACCTTAAAAGAAATTTCCAATCTTATTATAATTTTAAGATCTTTTAGAAGTTTTTAAATTTTGAAACGAAATTTTAAAACGCTCCTTGCGTCTTAATTTTTAGACATTTCCTCGTCTTTGCATTTTAATCACGTAAAACTCTATTACAAACAAATCTGTGTATCGATTTTTTAATCCCTTAAATAGTTAAGTTTTTAGAGATATTTTTTTAATTCCATATCGATTTTCATCAAAATTCTGCCTTATAATAAGCTAAAAATCGAATTTAAATGTGTTAATGAAGTCGAATTTTAAAATGCATAAGCAATATTAGAATTCTTCGTGATAAGTTTCATGAATTTTGATAAAAAATTAAATAGTAAAGAGCATTTCAAAATTTGGAAAAAAGCTGAAAAATCGGTATTGAGAATAACAGATTAAAAATATATTAAAAGTTGTGAACAAAATTGAAACACTTGTACCTTTGCGTAAAATAATCGCATCTGTATGCGGTTTTCCAAATAATTAGAGAATAAAAGTACACACAAAAAGAAATGTCGATTTTGGGGTCGATTTTTGCTCAAATAAAGGTCCACGCTCCCCTTAAACGGACAAAATTTCGCGTTTTTTAAGGAAAGATTTTCCATAAGAAAATACTAGTACCAAAGAATTTCTTAGTCTGCAAATTCAAGGACCCGTACGAACCCTGTGTAATTTTCGGAAACGTTTTCGAGTAGCTTTTACAATTCATTCTCTACCCGGAAAATCGGTTTTTCGGATTCTATCAGACATCAACTAAGCATTTTCCGCTGCATAACTGAAATTGTGCATACAATTGTTACAGAAACATGTTAATGTTAACGCTGTTAATTCTATATGTTTTTCAGTGTTAAACATGTTTACTGAAGATTAAAATATTTACTTGAGAACTCATAGCATCTGAAAAACCGGTTTTCTGGGTTGAGCGAACTGATTAATGCACTGTAAAAGCTAGGAAACATTTTCAATACCACATGGAAACCGCTGAAAGTTCAAATATTTCTATAGACATTTCTATTATAGACACTTCTACAGATATTTCTATAGCTCTTGGTGAAACTAGCTTGTAGAAAAAAGAGCCATAATTATATAATACTTTGTTTTTTTTATAGAATTCTATAAGAAATTTTTGTAAGGGAAAGTGCTGGGCCAGCAAAGGAATAGCAGTGGGATAGGTGCTAGCACTGCAAGAAAAGTGCCGGATTGAAGTAATGTGATGGCATACCAATGCCGGCCTGCTGTTGGCCATCACTGATGGGCCAGCAGCATTCGGCTCGGACACTTTTCGACAGGTTTAAGTAATGGCACCCTTGCACTTTTCCGCTGATGGCACTGCTGGCTGCCATCTTTTTTCTAGCTGATGGCCCACTGTTTCTTTCTTTGCTGGGTAATGTGATAAATTTTAATAACTTTTATTTCGCTGCATTCACGAAATTTTCATTGTGCGCTAATGCATTAAAACTCTGAAAATAAATTATAATTGTCTATATTAATATGTAATGTACTGTAAAGCCCTAAATACATTATATATGCAATATGCATGCATTAATGTATGCATATTATTACGTATGTATGCTTATTATTATATGTGTATGTAATTATGCATGGGTTAATCTTCTATCTATCTATTCTATATATAAAATCCAAACGGAAATTTCGTTCCGAACGCCGAGATTTCGAGTTCTACCGCATGGATTTTTACGGAACTTATACCGTTAGATAGGTATCGTTCCAGGGAAGGTTTTAAGCTATAACACATCATTCTACCTAGATTAGTTATAGAATTATTACGGAAAATTCTTTTATTTTGGACTTTGTTACTTCATATTTCCTTAAATATCTGGGCTCCTATTGGTCGTAGAGCTTATATCTCGCGCCAAAAGTAGCTCCAAAGCACCCAAGCAAACTTTTCCCCGCGATTATTTTGCCATCTTCCGATTTCCTCTAACTCTATTAGGGGCCCGCGTAGAGCCCCTTTAAAATATTTTTCGTAGTAATTTCAGCAATTATCTTAAATTATTGGTTAAGACCGCCACCCTCCCGATTCATGTATCTACGGAAAGGTTGCATGAAGGAGTTTCGTTCAGATACGCTTTCGTTAAGAATAGAGTGCGCTCCTTGGTGGTGGAATGTGGAACTAACATAACGCGATATTGTTAAAATTAGGAAATCTAACAATGCGATCTGTTTTAAACTTTGAGATAGTTCATAACACATAATCTATTATCTATTCTATTATATATATATAAAATCTATTATCTATTCTATTATCTATTATATATATAAAATCCAAACGGAAATTTCGTTCCGAACGCCTAGATTTCGAGTTCTACTGCATGGATTTTTACGGAACTTATACCGTTAGATAGGTATTGTTTCAGGGAAGGTTTTAAGCTATAACACATCATTCTACCTAGATTAGTTATAGAATTATCACGGAAAGTTCTGTTATTTTGGACGATAAGGTTTACCATTTTATTTCTTGGCGAAATTTATCGTTGATAAAGAAAATTGAAACAGCTATTACACCTCGAAACATAAAAGAAAAAACTGTTACTAATTTTAATTTAAAAAAAAAGAAGGAAGAAAAAAAGAAGAAAAATATCCGTTTTAATGAGTGATAATATTAAAAAACGAAAATATTTAATTTAAACGTGAAAGGGAATGTTCGTAATGCTTAAAAAATTACTCGGTTAAAATACTGCAATTGAAATAAGATTTGGCTCTTTATCTTTTGCGTCAGGTTAAGAAAAATGCATCTGAAAAATTAATAGGATGATATCAAGGAAGTTTCGATAAGTGCATGCTCAGAAACATTTGAAAAAATATCTTCGCATGAGGAATATATAGAAGATTCTTCTCGTGAGATATAATATAAAAAATCCGCAGAACCTCGATTTAACGTTTGTAAAAAAAAAAAAAAAAAAAAAAAATAGCTATTTAATGCTGGTTGGCGGCACAATAAAATTTTGAATGATACTTTTTTTTATCATAAATAATGTTCAAGTAAAACCTTTTTCTACTCTGCATATGAAGACAGTTAGATTAAGTTTGACTTAAATAAATACATTTTTATTACTACAGTTTTGTCATATACCTTTATATGTGTATATATTAAAATTTTATTATCATAACTATACGGTTTAAAACAAAATTTCAGTTTATTAAATTTTTTCCAAATTCAAAATTAATGTCCGATTCGTAACATTGGCAATTTGGCTTCGATATTGTTAGTATCAGAAACAAGAAATGAAGGTTATGGTTGCCATGGAAACAAGTATTTAATATAAAATGTTTAATGGTAGCATTTTTAATTAGCCAGCTACTTTTAAAACAAACTTAAAACGATACTACTTGATTATCCCGTCGACAAAATAACTATCGCCAAACTATAAGATTAAATGCCAATAATTGCTGATCGTAAATTTTACATTCACTTGACATTAAACACGGTACACGTGTTTGTTGCGTCATCAAGTGATTTTTAATTTCACTTCTATTTGTAATTTGATTAATGTTTAAAAATTTATTTATTCTTTCGTTGTTTAAAATAAAAATTTTGTCAATTTGTATAATTTGGCGAGTAGTTTGGCAATTTATATAATTTGGCGAAATTGGTTGAATGAATAATCAAATAGTACCCTCAAAACATTTCCAGCCGGTGAAACCATGTAAAATTAAATAACTACTGCAACACGTTTTTTTTTTTATATTATATACGCTTAAAGATAAAAAATAATGCGCTAATCTTTCGTTTAAGTTTAAATTCATTGAGTTTTAGGCATTTAAACACTTATTTAACAAGCAATTTTCAAATGCATTTAAATATCTTGCATTTGGAATGGAAATGTGTTGGCTAGCCAAATAGCGTGGAACGTTCGTCTTTTTTGCGCCAAATACTCGAATATATATAGATTTTTTTTCAGATTTTTACTGAGATTCCGCCGCCAAATTTGACTGATGTTTTACTACATACATGAGTAGTTTTAAAAGCATTTTTCTTTTCAAAATAATTTGAGTATGCTCTTTAAGGAGACCTTCCTTTTGGTAACAATTTTGTTTTTGATTTGTTCTTTTTTATTTTTAACTCTTCCATCATGTGACTCACAGATGAAACTAGCAGATGTAATAGTAAAAATGATGGTACTTATGATTTACATGTTATATGTTTATTTGTGATTTTTGAGTTCACTTTTGTCGCCAAACAATTTGATTTTAAGTCAAAAAGACGTAAGCGTGAACTGGGTTCACGTGATTTTTACAATAAAGGTGATTTTGCAAGTGTACGAAAGCATTTTTTGAGTATTTTTTTAGGTAGCTTTCTTTACAAAAAGCTACCTATTGCAGCCGTTCGGAAGAAAGCGATTTCAAAAAATTTTGGTATATTTTCATCGATCATGACCCCCAGACCCCGAAACCACCCTCCGTTCAAAATTGATATATATATATATATATATATCAATATACATATATATATATATCTGACCTATGTCACACTGTAACTCTCGTATTTATGAACCGATTTGGATGTAATTCGGTGTGTACATAGTACATACCAATGTCTCGACCGAGTTCGTTGGCCAGTTTCATCCGCCATTTTGTTTCAAAATGGCGGCCATTTAAAAATTTTAAAAAAATTTAAAATTTAAAATGTGGTACCAAAAAATTGAGAATGGAAAAATATTTTTTTCTTATGTATTTGACCTTTATACAAAGGCTCCGTAGCAGTTTTTGTTTCGTCTATATCTTAAAAAATGGTTGAGTTATAGCATTTTGAATTTCTAGCGAAGCTGACATTTTGAAACGTCCTGAATTTTGTCACGCGATAAAAGGCGTATTTATGAACCGATTTGGATGTAACTTCGTTTATACATAGTACAGACCAATGTCTCGACCGAGTTCGTTGGCCAGCTTCATCCGCCATTTTGTTTAAAAATGGCGGCCATTTAAAATTTTAAGAAAAATTTTAATTTGAAATGTGGTACCAAAAAATTGAAAAATGAAAAAACATTTTTTTCTTATGTATTTGACCTCGATAAAAAAATTCGGGAGCAGTTTTTGTTTCGTCTATATCTTAAAAAATGGCTGAGTTATAGCATTTTGAATTTCTAGCGT
Organism: Maratus speciosus; assembly: GCA_963932465.1. Classification (NCBI taxonomy): domain Eukaryota; kingdom Metazoa; phylum Arthropoda; class Arachnida; order Araneae; family Salticidae; genus Maratus; species Maratus speciosus. Next base: position 532,001,712 of record OZ010792.1, read on the forward strand.
GGCTGACATTTTGAAACGCCCTGATTTTTGTCACGCGATAACAGGCGTATTTATGAACCGATTTGAATGTAACTTGGTCTGTACATAGTACATACCAATGTTTCGACCGAGTTTGTTGGCCAGCTTCATTCGCCATCTTGTTTCAAAAGGGTTGCCATTTAAAAAAAAAATATAATTTAAAATTTAAAATGAGGTATTAAAAAATTGGAAAATGAAAAAGATTTTTTTTATGTGTTTGGCCTTGATACAAAGATTCTGGAGCAGTTTTTGTTTCTGAAAATTTGTTCTTTTGTTTATATCTTAAAAAGTGGTTGAATTATAGCACTTTGAATTTCTATCATGGCTAACACTTTGAAACAATCTTGTATTTGTCTCGCGATACCACACGTATTCGCCTATTTCGATGGAAGAAGGCATGTGGATAGTATACATCAATATCTCGACCAAGTTCGCTGGCGAGCTTCATCAGCCATCTTGTTTCAAAATGGCGGCCATTAAATTAAAAAAATATATATTTAAAGTGAGGTGCAAAAAAATTAGAAATTGAAAAAGATTTCTTTCTTAAGTATTTGACCTTGATATAAGAATTCAGGAGCATTTTTTGTTTGTCTTTATCTTAAAAAATGGCTCAGATATAGCAGTTTCAATTTCTAACGTGGGTGACATTTTGAAAAATCTGATTTTTTTCATGCGACAGCACTCGTATATATCAACCGATTCCGATGTGAGTGAGCATGTGCACAGCAATTACTAAGGTCACGACCAAGTTCACTGGTTAGCCTCATCCACCATGTTGTCTTAAAATGGCAGGCACTTTAAGAAATCGCCGAATTTGGCAGCGAAATATAAGTTACTTTAAATAAAAGCAGCTTGGATAAAGCTGAAAAATTTTGCGAAATTCTCATTCATAATGATTTAGTATTGATAAAAATTAGTATTGAATCTCCTACATTCGGTTTCCACTTAACTGAGCTTCGTGTGTTTGAATAATATAAGTTGGCTTTTTTAAAATAAGGAATATGAAAGATACCTCTTCCTCCCGGCACTGGCCGGAAGGACTTTTTAAAATTCAAATGTACAATATATAAATAGCAACTAATATTTTTAAAATTGAGTCAAATATTTTAATTTTAGTATAAATGTCTCCCACACACGCACATACATATTGTAAAATAATTTAATTTTAGACATTTAAAAAATTTCTCATCATACTTTACTGCGAAAGCATGTCGGTTTGTTTTCCCCAAATTTGTGACTTTTATAACCTCGAAGCTAGATTAGCTAATATTGTCCATTCTTTTTTTAATAAAAAACATATCGCCAATTTCCCTTATACAAACGTTCCCTTATACAAATGTTAGGTAGTAAAGATTATTCTTAAGAAAATGTAAGCAATTATGCGTTATTTCTATCATGAAAAAAGACATTTTGCAATAAAAATTGCTTTCTGAAATCACTTTTCGATATTCCATTCCATTCGTCAATTCTTTTTTATATATATATATATATCTTCCCTTCTTTTAGAAATGTTATAAAAAGATATTGGATGAATCTTCCATAATCAGCTACCTTACAATTGACGAATTTACTATATAGTGTTGGAAGATACGTTTATATTTGAAAGGAACCATGGACGGTAAATCCGATTTCAGAAGATTACGCGAAATTTGTACTTTTAGTAAGTAGCGATTAGTAAATTTATGTTTTTTTATTATGGAACAAACGGACAAAAGAAGATTTAGTAACAGATATTTTCCATGTGCAGTTATTTTACTATCACTAAAAAAGCATTAATTTGAACGTACAAAGAAAAATTTTCAAATACCAAAGGTAGCCAATGTAACAATATTTGTTCATTTAGCCTAGGTTTTTAAAAAAAAGTACCTCAAATTCAAATAAAATTTCAGTCATTATAAAGAAATTTTGGCTGATGCACAGCCCGAGTAGCTGATCATAGTGACAAATTTTAGGTTTATTTTACTATCACTAAAAAAGCATTACTTTGAATGTATAAAAAAACTTTCAAATGCCAAAGGTGGCCAATGGAACAATATTTGTTCACTTACCCTAGGTTTTTTAAAAAAGTACCTCAGATTCAAATAAAATTTCAATCATTATAAAGAAATTTTGGCTGATGCACAGCCCGAGCAGCTGATCATAGTCACAAATTAACGTTTTTAGTTTTATTTAGGCAACATACTGATGAATAATGACGTCTTGAAAATAAAAGCATGTTTATTTCTCCGTCTTATTATGCTCATTAGAGAAATACGAAAAAAATCTTCGGTTTGCCAAAAAACATCACAACTAAAAATTTTGCATAACTAACTTTATTTATCATTTGCAAAGAGTTTTGATAGTGAAAGATCTAAAATTCAATCAACAGCAATTTGACATTATTTAATGGAATGTAGTTTGGAACGTAATTAACTCTGTTTTGTAGGTAACTCTGGTACATTTTTAGCCATACCGTTACGAAAATTTCTAACGTTGCACATCAAACTTGGTGGTGGATCCGATTACGGATGATTGGGAAGATTTTATTGAATGAAAACTAGAGGTTTAGTTTTCTATTTGAATTAGTTATTGAGGTTATTTTCCTAGGTTAATAGTTGCATGATTAAAACTGGTATGTAAAAAGAAACGGCAGTTAAAAGGACATTATTTTAATTTTATTCACACAATTCCGCTTTAAATATCCACTTTTACATGATTACATATTTTAAAATATAAAAGTTAAATACTGTTTTGATTGTATTTACTCTACTGGAAATCGAAGGTAAGAAACTGTAGAGAAAACCTGGCAAAAGAAGACGTATATTACCAAATATAATGTAACGTAGAGATAGATTGTATTTATGTTATCAGATCAGCACAAAGTACCAAGCTGAGAAGCCCGGAGTAAAAGAACTAACAAACGAAAGAGAATAACCCGAACATTCTTTAAGTTAAATCGTCAATCTCTGCAGTCATTGTAATTCTCTCTTTTTAAGTAGTTTGGTGATATGATCGTAATGGCCGCATTTCCCTCCCAAACTCTACATGTGTACTAAAGAGTTGCTTCTGAATTGCCCGTATTTCGTCTAACGCATCAGATAATATAATAGCGCAATGGCGTCCGATGCGTATTCAGAAAATGCGGAAGGACCTTCCAGGTGAAGGTCCATATTAATTTAAAATACAGGATCGGATTTTCCATTTCGTTTGATTGAAGGTTTGTTTGAAAAATGGTCCAGCGCAGCGGGCTCAGCCTGCTAGTTATTTCATATAATAGAGAAGTACGATATAATCAGTAAGGGCTCACCATTTGACACGACATCTAGGCGACGCTCTTGACGAAAGAAAGTGCACTCCAAATAATGGTATCTGCAGAGCCTGAGCTAAAACATGTATGGCTCCAACTTTTCAACCTACTTATTTGGCGTAACATCTTATAACTGACGCGTGAGTTCTTATTTTATAACGTGATAACAATTGAAATTCACACATTCAACAATAACCTGAAAATTCATTATTGTGAGGAGCTGATCACATTGTTGTCCTGTTTCTGATACAAAAAACGCTTGTTATTTTAAAGTATTACATTACAGCAATCTTTAATTGTTGTGTCATGATTTTTGTCCTCGTATTACTGTAAAACATTAAAAAATGGAAAATATATACAGTGAAACCTCCCTGTGCGACCCCCTCCCTGAACGACCATTTTTTCTTGGGACGAAATTTATTCTCATAGGCTCAATACTAATTTTACCTCCATTCAGAGACCATTCCAGTTGAACTCCCTCCATGAGCGACCCATTTCTTTGAAGAAAAGGAAGCCAATTCCGTTTTTTCGTGGTCGCTTGAAGAAGGTTTTATTAGAAAAATAATTCCGGAGAGCGCATTATTTATCAAACTTCTAAACTAAGTCTAGAATTTTTTTTTATTATTATTCCGGAACGACCATTTTTTCATGGAACGAAATTTATTCCCATAGGCCCAATACTAATTTTACCTCCATTCAGAGACCATCCCAGTTGAACTCTCTCCATGAGAGACCGATTTCTTTGAAGAAAATGAAACAAATTCCGTTTCTTCCTGGTCGCTTGAAGAAGGTTTTTGAAGAAGGATTATTCTTTTTTCCGGAGAGTGCATTATTTATCAAACTTCTAAACTAAGTTTAGAATTTTTATTTATTCCGGTAACTTTTAAGTGTTTAAACCCCTTTGTGCCTTTTTAGGCAATGAATTTAACTCTGATGACAAATTAAGAAAAACGGTCCCTGCCCTATTTTGTCAGGAAACTCTCAAAGAAATAGATAAATTAATAAAATCGTCATTATTTGTTCCTGTCAAAAAAAAAAAAAAAAAAAAAAAAAAAAAAAAAAAAAAAAAATGCATTTATTTACTGAATTTCGAAAGGACTTGGAAATGAAAGTTATAAAAGATAAAACCGTAAAATCAAAGCAAACGTCAATGTAATTCTTTTTTAAACTCTGCAGTAATTATGTAATTAACTTTTCTTTCGATACTTAAATTTTCAGATTTTTTCCTAATGTTAAAAATAAATTTAGTAACATTAATTGTTACCTTTTTTCCACAATTAAAATCTAGATTTAAACATGACCTCGATTTAGAGACCATCTCTCGGAGCGACCCATTTTTATTGGAACGGAACGTGGTCGCTTTAGGGAGGTTTTACTGTATAATATATCTGTACATAATGGTAAAGACTCCATCGTCAGAAAAATATATGTATATATGACATTTCTTTTGCAGTCTTGGCATTCTGTCGAAAATCTTATGCTGCATAAGTGCCAGATCCCCCTCCCCCCTAAAATGATAACGTTATATATGTACAGCCCCTTAGAGTACAGCATTTTCCAGTCGTAGAGAATATTTTGACAATTATTTTGGAAATTAATTTTTTTTTACTCCGAGACGATACGTTTTCGATTGTTTTTATGGATATATTTCAGGAATTTTTGGATGAACAATTTCGGATTTCTAATCGTAATCTCTTCCTGCCGTCTGCAGCTGCTTATGTACAAATAGTTAATTTATTTGTGCAACTGCCTTTTTAGAAGTCAATTAATAGGGGGAAAAAATGTTTGTTGTAATGTTCTACATTGGCCGCCCCTCTATTGTAATTAAGGGAAACGTTTATTTGCGAAATTCGTGATACACAGAGAGAATTTCCAAAACATCCTTCTTTTAAAAGTCTTGTGCGGAAATTGATAAACACCTGTTACGTAAAAGAGAAAGTTTACTGTAAAAAAAAACCCTTCATCCGTTAATACTTGGCCGAGCGTTCAACCTTAACTTTCGAAGCAGATTATTTTGGCTGTATTCCAGATTCCAGCATCGAGGAGGGCAATGTTTTGAGCTATTTAGAATGCATCATTCAGTAATTGTTAGAATAGGCGGCTGACAACAAATATTTTTTTTGGAAACAAACTCTCGCAAAAGTATCAACCTTGCTAATTTAAAACGTTTTCGCTTTCCCGCCAGGTTCAAGAGCAAGAGCGTAAAGCTGAAGGTGAAGGTCTCCTCAAACTCTTACGTTCACGCACAATGATGTGATACTCTCTTATATATACCGTTGTAGTGTGGAATAAAATAGGTTTTTCACAAATTTTCATACCTTTCCCATTGATACCTGGAAAAGTATGAATGCATTACAAAAATTATAAAATTATTAAAATTAAATAAGATTTCTTTCTTAATTGAAACTATCGTCCCAATAAGTTACTAAATATTAAAATATACTTTTAAACAATGCTTTGAAGTTAACATTGTATACACTTAAAGTTACTGTAATAAATATGGAAATTGTCTCATTCATCTACACTCTATCCTACTTTTAAAATTACATAAATGTATTCAGTATAAAATGTCTGTTGAGATGAAAATAAAGACGCGAATGTGGGAATAATAGATAATTTACTACTACCAATTTTTAGAAGGCGACATATACGATTAAATCCGCGGGGAACGTTTGAATAATCGGTAAAAAAACTATGTTTTTCACGGTTTTTAAGAAAATTGAAAAAATTGTCTTGTTTTTGAAATGGCGTACTGCGCTTGCTATTGAGTGTATACAAAAGTTGTAAATATGAACATTGTAGGGAATTTTGTCCTCTTTAATATGTAAATTGGCAAATAATATGGTACGGCAACGGGTCTCGAGATATTAAAAAAATATATATAAAAAAGTCCCATATTTTGTTGTTTTTTGGCCACAGAAAATTTAGCTTTAAGAAATTTTGTTAGAAAACTTGGTTTTCCATGTTGGCATCATTATAAACAAGTCAGAAAAATAATCTTCTAGCCAACCTTTTGCAAGGCAAAATGTACATTTCCCCTGGACTCTCTCTCTCTCTGTATATCTTAAGAAAAGTGTATAAATTATATTCTTTTCTGGGCTACCTCGATCCAAGGAATTCATCCCTCAAATATACCATAAATAGGTATAAACATTTGAAAAATTAAAGTTGTTACAATTTTTAATATAGGTAGCCCACCAAAACGTAATTCGTGTACAGTAATTTATTTTAAACGTTATTACCAATCGACTGCTCTAGTTATATTATTATACGGCGATTTTTGTCCAAATTGGTGTGGGAATTCTTTTATCCTTCCACGAATGTACAATATCACAAACTTTTAACTATTTTATAGTATGTAATATCTGGTTCTGATATCTTGTTTATCTTTTATAGTAACAATAACCATTTTACATAACTATATCTAAATGATATAAACTTAATATATTCTATAAACTTAATAAATAATAATAAAATAAAATAATTGAATCACTTTCCATCCCGACATAGTTTAGGTCTAGATTCTAGAAAGAATGAAGTCTGGGAGCAGCAAAGCCCGAGCCGGTAGGCACCGCTCCCTGAATACTAGGCTTGAGCGCTGACACAAAAATGGCGGCTGCTGATTTTTTTCAGCGTGTGTACGGTCTTTTTAATTTTGGAACCAATAATTTTGAAAAGTTCTTTTCATTTTATTTTTCTGAGATTAAACAAGTCAAAGAAATCGTTTATAAAGTACTGGTGTCAAAATTTAAGGGACTGTATAGTACATACGTTTAAAAAAAAAATCAGCCTTCAGCAGCCGCCATTTATGTGTCAGAGCGGCAGGAATAAAAAATGTAAGGACCGACCCAAATCTGATGAGGAAAAAATGGTACGAATCCAGCCAGTGGAACGAGCCAGGCTGATGCAAGAGCAAGATATAAGGAAAGGGCATGTTAACAAACAAACTTTTCAACCAATCTACCTATTAAATTTTTGCTCTAGCGATCTTTGCAGGAATCACCATGGCGACGTTGACCAATCGTACCACAAGCACTCTTAGCCGTACACCAGTCAGATCATCCGAATTCTTGTGTACAGTAGGAGTTATAATAACTAACAGGAAATTACTGCGAGATCCACAGTAATTTTTCCCGCGGTGACGTGAGTTGCCCTTTCTTTATACCGGGAAAGTCGTAAGCACTGTGATGCGCGAATCATATGAAGTATACATACGAGTACGGGATCGCAATCTACTAATTCTCAGGGCTCTCGCTGAGGGGGGGGGGTAGTTTTCCCCCAGACGTTCGCGAATTTCTGTTACACTTGGCAAATTTACAAACTTAGTTAGCAAATTCGTTTAAAACTTTAATAAAAAAATATAAAACACTTTCTATTTCTGATAGACTTGGCAAAAGTTGCAAATACAAATTAATTGTGTACAAATTAGTTGGGCAAAAAGAATGGTTTAATGAATGGAATTGACAGGAAAAAAAGATAGTAAGGTAAGATAGAAAAATAGTCCAAGTTTACCATTATCACAAATGTGCGATGTAACTTCCTTTCGTAACTCTGCAAATGTCCCATCGGTAAATCCGTTCTTGCCACAGATTTGTTAGCATGTTTCCGTCGATCAAATTAATTGCAGTGCAGATTCTTGATTTTAGTTCTGGAATGGATGCAGGAAGTGACGGCTTGTATATTTGATCCTTTATAAAACCCCATATACCGAAATTCGAAAAAGCGATGAAAGATCTTATGATCGTGGTGGCCATTGAATAACACCTCCGCTCGCTAAGCGATAGCGTAAGTTATGACACCGAACGCCGTCTATTAATAAACTTTGGCAATATTACTAGTAGTCTGACTTTCAACTAGTTAATTTCATTTAGTATTTCGGAAGTTCTTAACTTACGGAATTGCCCAACTAATTTGTAGGTACCTTGTATAATTGGGATTATTATTAAGCTTTTCGCAAATAAGAATATTGCATTCTCTAAATGTGGTAAATTGGCAAAGTTATAAAACTAGTTGGCAAACGTCTAGAACTATTTGTTTTTGCTTCTCAATGAGTTGGCAAATACTGAAATTTGACTTGGCAATTTAAGGTCCTCCCCCCCCCCCCCCGAATAAAAAGACTTAGCAATGCCCCTGCTAATTCTGCTGCTATTAAATTACATACGTAAGGTACCAATTGGTTAGGAATAATGCCTATTATTTAACGCTCTGCATAAATTATGCTTCGTCTATGCACTAAAGTACATAAGCATCAACTTTGATTTTTCAAATGGCACTTTATTTGAATTTCTTGGATCAAAGAAGCAGGGAAAATGTTTCGTTTATGTTTATTCACTTTTAAATTTTCACGGAGTTTTAAAAGAACATATCCTAAGGGTTTATCCATAAACTTAGAATAATAAAATTAAGATCTTTCACCGAAAATTAACATTGAACTTGTCACCGGAAATATTCAATTTGAAACCAGAAAAATTTTATGATGCAAGAAAATACTGTAAAGTTTTTCTGGTTGCTTTCTAAAATTTTCTTTTTAGGTGCGTTTGTAATTATACTAGACTGAGCAAAAAGTTCTGGGAAATTCTTGAAAGTTGCGTTGTTATGCGCAAATTAACAACAAAAGCAACAAGGACTATTCTTCAAAGTAGAGACAACCATAGTCCACGACTTTCTGCCATTGTTCTGCCAGATTCCGGATTTGCTGGAAGTAACCATGGCAGCTCCTCGGAATCCAAAAACTCTTGACACGCTTCTTCAACTTCATTAGAGGACCCTTGAAAAAGTGTTGCGTTGATCGAAAGAAGTCATAATCGGATGAAGTTCGTCTCCATCTCTTCCACGTCTCCTATAGATATACCACTAGTATTCCTATATACGATACAAATACTGATTACTATTAGATTAAAAATTTCCCAGAACTTTTTGCTCAACCTAATATAAATACGTAGCACCTATAGTCGTCGTCTGATCCGTCCGTCTGTCCGCATATAACAGCGCAAAAACTACCCAAGCAAATGATTTGAAATTTAATAGCAACAGTAAGACACCCCCACCCCCCCACAAAAGCGAAAATGAGTTTTTTGATTTATTGGTACGAGAAACTGCTTCTGCATCTAGTGCAGTGATTCTCAACCTTTTTTACTTCACGGCGCACTTAAAAGGGGAATTAAATTTGTACGGCAGACTAAAATTATGATGACTTAAAAAGAGGAAGGATTATCTATCATTACATAAGATATGATTACATATAATTTTTAATAGCAACAGTAAGACATCCTCCCCCCCCCCCCCCAGAAAAAAAGAAGCGAAAATGAGTTTTTTGATTTATCGGTACGAGAAACTACTTCTGCATCTAGTGCAGTGATTCTCAACCTTTTTTACTTCACGGCGCACTTAAAAGTGGAATTAAATTTGTACGGCAGACTAAAATTATGATGACTTAAAAAGAGGAAGGATTATCTATCATTACATAAGATATGATTATGTATAATTTTTAATAGCAACAGTAAGACATCCCCCCCCCCCCAAAAAAAAAGAAGCGAAAATGAGTTTTTTGATTTATTGGTACGAGAAACTTGCTTCTGCATCTAGTGCAGTGTTTCTCAACCTTTTTTTACTTCACGGCGCACTTAAACGCGGAATTAAATTTGTGCGGCAGACTGAAATTTGATGACTTAAAAACAGGAAGGATTATCTATCATTACATAAGATATGATTATGTATAATATTTAATTTATTTACTGCCACAAACAAAATAGGCCATCTAGAGTCGAATAAGGGAGAAAAAGAATATTTTAAATAAAATTCTTACAACCTTTTTTTATATACCTCTCTTTAATATGCATTAACATTTATACGTAGATGAAACACCGTTTTAAGCACTTTTTTAACACTAGATTCGGTATCATTCAGCCTACCGTCATCAGTGTAAATAATCGTGAAATTTTCTTTTATATATAGAGGAGAAGCAGATTCGAGGCACAGGTTTATTGATAAATAGCAGTGCAGGAAACTACAGGCAACAGCCTATAGGAAATTGCATCGGTAAAGGAATTGGTAATATATATTATGCTAACGTACGTGGCACAGAAATCGCCGTTATTTGTTATTGTTTAATGGCAACGCCCGAAAAACGCATCTCACTGGTTATTGTGTAAGAGTCATTTGGCAGGATTTAGGCGGAGGTAAATCTGGTTTATGTTTGTTTCGCGTTTATTTACGTTCTCTCTCTTTCGCTGGAATTATGGAACTTCACAATATCGTTAGAAATGTCTGTAAACGATCTCGGCAAATCCTTGAAAGTGAACAAGAAGCCGCATTAAGAAGAGAAAATCGAAATAGATTGGATCGAGAACGGCGTCAAACACAGAGCATAAGCGATCGCCAAAATAGGATTAATAACAGTCGCATAGGCGAACGCGTTGCTTCTGAAATCCAAATTACTCATTTAAATGTTCCGGAGCATAACTGCGGATATATAGTTATATTGGTGTGGTGTGTATGTGACATCTGTGCCAAATAAATATTATTCAGTGTCTTTTTTTTAATGAAGTCCACTCCAGTGTTATATTTTTCAATGACAGTCCCGGCACAGTTTCTGCCCGGGCAACGCCTGGCGGGTCAGCTAGTATGGAAAAATAACTTAATTTGTCAGTAGTTTGTCACATTAGCATTTAAAGATATATCTGAGTTGGAGGTTCTTTTTTTTAAATAGAAAACTTTCTGTGTAAGATAAAATCTTTTGATAGGCAAACTCTTTACTCCTTTTTCAACGATATTTTTTACTGCATTTTAAATTGCAATCTTTTTCCTTCAGGAGACATTATTTTTTTTCTGAAAGAATTTATCTCAGGAGACGTAAGACCATTTTTAGGGTTTCCTCGTATACTCTTATAATGTGTAACAGAAGAAAAATCTCTCAAATGAAGCAAATTTGCGACACAAAACTTTATTTTAAAGTAAATCGTATGATATGAAATGTCAGACATTATAGATTCGAATTTTTAAAAATTTGATGCAATTTGCTTGAAAGTTTTGCGGCACACCTGAGATCTTTTCGCGACGCACTACTGTGCCTTCGCACACAGGTCGAGAACCACTGATCTAGTGGAATGCTTGGGCATTTTATTATGTCGTCACATCTATTTTATATAATGCATAACTTTGTGTTTCAGACTTTCCAAAAGTCATTTTCGTTCAGTGCAGCATTAAGGTTAATTCAGCTGTCTTACTGTTTCACCGAAGTACGTGGGCCAAAATATGGAGCGTCTTACTTTATGCTGTAGAAAAAGTTGCTGTAGAGCAGATAACTCATAAATATTTAATTATTGCTCACACTGGATGAAGGAGACTCTATGGATTCATATATATAGAAGAGGAAAGAAGTCGAATTTTGAAAAGCGGACCACTTTATGTACCTAGTGAATTAGTTACCATAGCAAAGTCAGCTAAAAAGAAAATGCACCATACTCACTACTTTTGGTGTTGCTCGCACCTACCATCGAGACCTGGTGCATTTTGTAGCCCTATACATAAAAGTTAGAGAACCGATAAAATTTCTCTGTTAAAATTATATTTTATATATTTTTTTTATACTTTTAATTTTTTATTATTGTATTTTTATTCATTTCACTCCAAAAGTGAGTTAAATCGCTAAATATAGCGCTACGAATTTTTCGCTCGCCTTATCCCGAGAGTATATGTATTAGAATTAAATCAGATTGCGATTTCTTTGATATAATTGATAGCATAAGAAACCAGAACTAGATTTTTTTTTTCTATGCAGACGATAAGTGAGCAAATAGTAATTTTTTTTTTCTGTTAAAAAGCTTTCAAGATCATTGGAAATTATTTTTTTAGTGAAATACAAAATAAGCAATCTTATTTTCTTTTGAAGCCTGATGGAATAAAGATTGGAATGTTTAAAATGAAATGTTGTATTGAATGTTGCGTCTTTTGGTAAAAGTAATCATAAAGTAAATTAATATTTTTATACAGTTTAGAAAATATTCTGTACTTAATTAGGTCGAACGTTACAATTTCTACCGAAGTCCAAACCTCTGTTCACTTCACATACAACAAGCAGCAATGACATTCGGCTAGGGTTGCTGGTAAACTCTACTTTTGAAAACTATCTACTACACCGACACACCAACACACACTACACCAACTTTTTACCCGCCAAAAATGCGATTATAATGTTGTAATTTTTCAAAATAAAATTCGTAGGTTTTTAAAGGAATTTTAAAACTTTTTTCAATATTTTATATTTATTATTGACTAATTTATATTTTTAAATGCTTTTCTTAAAAAAATTCTATGTTAATAGTCCGATAAGTGGCCTCGAAAATAGCATTTTCAGAAAGTTATACTGCTGTAAAAAAAAAAAAAAAAAAAAAAAAAAAAATTATTTTAACAGAAAATTTTTATCGATACTCAAACTTCGTAACAATAACTGAAATGTCAACAGAAGATTTTATAGGCTGGCAGAAAGTAAGTGAAGTGATAGGTAGAAATTACAGTAGAAAAAGTTTCATGGGATAAATTTAAAGCCCGAATAAAATCTTTTACAAGACGTCTTATTCTGAAAAACAGTATAATGTCATAGGCATAAGAATGAAAACTCGAATAAAACGAGGAGAAGTTCAACTGAATCCAGCCTATAAAGAACCACCACCCATTCCAGTCAAGAAGAATGATATGAATATTTTGTGCTAGCAAAATTTGATTTCAATGAAGCACCATTACTTCTTCATATCTCTAAAGCAGTGGTTTCAAACCTTTTATTGGCCACGCCCCACCAAAACCTCTGTAAAGCCACCATGACTTAATGGTGGCCACCACCCTTAATCTATAAATTATGTCTATTATTATTTAAAAATGTGAACGCTATTCACACGTTGGAAGTGTAATAGAGCCTTAGCAATAACTATTCATTTCACATTTTCTAGGTTTGCGTGAGTATTCGATATAGTTAATTTATATAATTATTCTTTCATATTAATGCTAATTCAAATCAGGTAAGAGAGAAATAAATTCTTCTTACCTCTGTCTAGCGAGATTGCAACTTCGTCAGAAGCACACTGCTTTTCACGAGAATGCTGAAATAATTTTTTATTAATGAAAATTAGTGTATGTTGTTTCTTGAAGAATTGGATGCTGGCGAGCTTGACTGGGGTATCTAAGCTTTATAAATATAGATTATTAATAAAATATACATATTCTTGAGTAAATATTCAAACGTATACATAAAAACGAATTTAACAGATCGTAGCTTTTACATAGGGTATTCATAGGAGCGAGATTGTGCTTCATAAATGAATATTAGATAAGGACGGTTCTTATTCACGTCCTAATGGTTCAAAGACCAACACCCCATCTAACAGGGTCTAATAGAGTTACTTAAAAGTCTCGATGCAAAGTCTTAATCACACACACAAAAAAAAATTGATTAGTCTGCAGATTCTCTTTCTTCCAGATCTGTACCAATTCAATTAAAAGAGTCGCCCCGTAAATCAGTAGTGCTGCCATCTGTTGCAGTGGAATCAAAACGGTATTAATAGTTCAGTTCTTTGTAGTCTTATGAAACATCGGTCAGGAAGTGGCGACATCTTTTAGCATATTTCACAAATAATATCTTAATATACGGAAATACAGGTTGGTTGGTTGGTTGATTTTGTGACGGCCGATTATCTACACTAGGGATATAGGCCCGAGGGGGAGTGCCCTTCGTGGGGGTCTTTCTAAGGGAACCTAACCCGTATTAACGCATGGGAATCCATGGTTCGAAGAAAACCACGAAAACTCCGAACGATTAGGCCGACGGGCGCGATTGGGATCGAACCCAGCACTTCCCGTCTACCAGTTTCGAGAGCAGAACCTCTCAGCCACTGGTGGGGCACGGAAATACAGATACGGAATAATATCTTACACTATTTCTTTCATATTTTTTAACCTATCAAAGAGGTCAATCTTGAGTCACAAATATGTTTTTAACATAATTTTATAAATGCAATCACATTATACATCTTCACCTTTGTGCCAAAAAGAGTTTTCTTGTACTTTTCCAACTTACCCCAATGTTAAAGAAAAAAAAAAAAAAAAAGTGTTATACGGCCTGCGTTTTTATTTTCACAAAATATCTTGAAGAGAAGCTTACATTTTACGATAAAATTGATAACATTTACGCATTTTATAATCCATTTTTGTAACTTATTAACAGCTGGTGGAAAAGCTTTGGACACTAAATTTTCTTTCTATGGATAACAAGAAGCATTTCAAGATTACCATCTTTATTAAATTTAACTCATTTATGCCTGGCGTTCCATTTTTGGGACGCTTCGAATTTTAATAAATTTGTATAATTTTCTTCTTCTTTAGAACATGAAAACTGTATGAAATAATTATCTATAATTGTCTTTATCTATTACCGAGAGATGACAGCATAAGATGGATATTTATTTGCGTAAATGAAGGCTTTTTAAGATATTTATTGATTTTTTATCTTTCAAGATGGCGAAATGTAAAAAGTAACTTTATTTGTATTTTTTCTATCAATAATCCAAATAAATCAGTCATAATCTTAACTTGTAGACTTCTTTGAAATACTTATTTTTTTAAATTGTGAAATTATATGTTAAAGCCTATTTTTTATGCATTTTTGTAACGTGCAAGGGTGCTAGGCACAAATGGGCACATATTTTTATTAGCCGCTTAGGGGACAGTTATTTATGTCCCTTTTAAGATGATTATGAAATAAATTGATTTTAAGCCTTAAATACGATTATTTTCAATTTATTATTAATAATGTTTGTAATGTTATTAGTCTCTGTAAAGAAATAAATATATTTTGTTAGCTGTTCATAAAAATACTAATTATAGTATATAATATGCAATTTAAAAGCTTATTTTATATAAATTTTGACAGAACATATATAATTATGCATATTAGGCATATACCCATATTTAGAATGTTTACATTTTATCAAATAAATACAAAAATATTTTAGCGTAATTTTTTAAGTATTTTTTTAGTTCATTTTGCAACATTTTAAAGTGAATTTACGAACAAATTTGAGAAAACAAAAATTCAGACATAAATGGGTTAAGTAGCCATTATTCACCATCACAACACATTTTTCAGATTTTTCTTTCTCAATATCGTAGGTTTCCATGTATTATTTGATTTTAAAATTTCGTCGTCATGTAAATTTATTTGCTGTGCAGGATGACTGCACTAGAACCATAGATATTTACTATGTACCCATTTTCTTTTCTAATGCTATTTAAGATCTATAATCAGGGTTCTCGCTGACTTTTTACAAATGCTAGCAATTTGGCTAATCAGAAGTAAAAAACATTCGCCAAACGAAAAAAAATTAGCAAAATAAATTCGCTGTGAAACAAGGAAAATTAGATGTTTAACCCCTTAACGTATCCCCCCCCCCTTATTTTTTCAATATGTTCTAAAATAACCTAAGTTTTTGAAACTGTTTATAGATCTGTTATTCATCTAAATTTAATTATTTGTTACAGAAACTAAAAAAATTACCATTCTAAATGTCTTGCGCAATCAAGAAAAAAATTTAAAATCTGATTTAACTCAATAAAATTTTATGAAATAAAATTTCCAATCCCAGTTAACTCTGGATTATTACATTCAATGAATTCTGAAAAATTTAAAATATAAACAACAAAATGTGTCAAAAACTGTATTTTCCTAGAATTCTTCGGCTTTTCATTCAATCCCATATTTCTTGTTATTTTAATATAGTACTGCTGTCTATTGGACACATTAAAACATACTGAAATGACATTTTTGCTTACTGTGGCTTTTGCTGAAGCTAAATTGAATCGGTATTGGGTTAGTATCTCTAAAAATATTGTAAATTGTACGAAACGAATGAACATGATAAATGACATCACAATCGTTCAGTAATGTAAATAAGGGTGTCGCCTGTACTGAAGCGCACACACATACACACACTAAAAAGACACAAAAATTGAGCACTCCTAATTTGGCGAGTCTAATCATCCGTTTACTCGCCAAATGAAACATTTTTTCGTGATTTGGCGCAATGGCGAGCGGCAACGAGAACCTTGTATATAACTTTTATAAAATGGGTCGTACCTCGTTCAGATATTTCATATATTTTTTAGGTTAAATACAGGGTGTTTATAAAGTCCCGAACTCATTTTGATGTTTAATAACTCATAAAATAATAAAGATAGATTAAAATTAATAACATAAATGGTTAGATAGACTCAAAAAATTTCATGACCCTTGTCAATGAATTTCCACTTGTGCCCCCTTCGTCGCACGGAGAATATCAAGTCGATAGTCAATTTCACGCCAGGTAGCGGCAAGCATGTCGGCATCCACAGAGGCTATTGCGGTTGTAATTCTGGCTTTTAAGTCATCAATTAGACATGTTGGAAAACTTCATATTTCCACAACTAGAAGAGCTTCAGCCACATGTCATTTTGCAACAAGATGGTGCACCACCTCATTGGGGTACCATCGTTCGTACTTCTTTGAATGACCATTTTCCAGGAAGATGGATTGGGTGAGGAGGTCCAATTCCTTGGCCACCCAGATCACCTGATATAACGCCGCTGGACTTTTTCCTTTGGGGATTTGTAAAGGACAATGCTTACAGGAGGAGAGTGTCGAACATTGATGACTTAAAAGCCAGAATTACAACTGCAATAGCCTCTATGGATGCCGACATGCTTGCAGCTACCTGGCGTGAAATTGACAATCGAATTGATATTCTCCGTGCGACGAAGGGGGCACACGTGGAAGTTCATTGACAAGGGTCATGAAACTTTTTGAGTCTATTTAACCATTTATGTTATTAATTTTAATCTATCTTTATTATTTTATGAGTTATTAAACATCAAAATGGGTCCGGGACTTTATAAACGCCCTGTATATTCAAGACAGTCAAATTTATGTATGTCACGGTCAATTTGATTATTCGGTTATTATTAATAATAACCGGTTATCATTAATAATTACCAAAAAATATCCAAACAAACCGGTTAATATGATTAATTTATGAGAATTTATCAAATTAACCGGTTATTATTAATAATTTCCAATCAAGGTTGGTCAATATAATAAATTTCACTTTTTACCTTGAGATTTTCACTACGCGTATATTTACTCATTGTCAGCGTCTCACTGTTGTGCAATCGTATAACAGCTTTCGTAAATGTGCAAGTTTGTTTTTATCTATTGACAACAACTTGATGATATCAATCGATAGTTTATTTTGGTTGCAGGTGGCCGAATCTTTCGAGACTCTCATTAATATTTGTTTTTTGTCAGTTCCGGATGTTTTACATTCTAGGTAGTGTCAATTTAGTGTTATTTTTGTTGTGAGTTCGTAATTTATTCAATGAAGAGCATTAAAAGCAAGACAAGTCGAGGAAGTTGCTTATCAGATAATAGATGTATTCACAATATTTGGTGCACCGTAAATCTTGAAATGTGACAATGGGCGAGAATTTGCAATTAAAGTTATTAAAGAAGTTTGTGGAATATAGAATTTACTCAAACTTTTTCTTGGAAGACACAGTCCAAGGAAGACAAAGTCAATTGAAAGGCTCAGATGAAAGAGCAAACCAAGACATTGAAAAGACATTATACACTCGACTTGAAACTGACAAAACAACAAAGTGAAGAAAAGGAATAAAATTTATTCAATTTATGAAAAATAGAGACCTTTACTCGGGAATAGATCGCGGTTCATATGCAACTGTACTTGGCTGTGAAACGAATGTAGGTTTAATAATTGTTTACCCGTCTGTACTTTGTCAATAATTATTAATAACAAAGTTGTTGCTGCATAAGAAAGCAGTCTAATAACGATATGCAACTTCAGACAGCAATCTAAACTGAGGGTGAGGATATAGACGCAATGATTGATAGTAAAATGAGCGTCGAACTGGATAATTCGAACGAAGGTTTACTGTAACTGTTCTAGGTTCAGTCAAAAATGGTAATAAGAATGTTCACCAAAGTGAAGGGAGAAAAACAAACTTTTGACATAGCAAAGATAAAATTAAAAAATCAATTATGTTGAAATGGAAGATTTTCAAAGAAAAAGGAAGACTTCTTTTTCACTTGATGAAGTCTCGAAAAATATTCAAGAGGCTCGACGCTCTGATAAACAGTCATTAAATAAGCAAGCAAAAAAAGTTACTGTTTTCGAAGTTAAAGTTCCCAAGTGCAAATGTCGGAGAAACCATTCGAATAAGAATATCAGAGGTAGATATGGTTGAGACTGATAGTCAAAATATTATAGCTGTTGATTCTAAGGAAAAGGAAAACTTACATAAACTCAGTACAGGACATGGCATTTTAAATCAACTGTACACAATGAAAGATATTACTGTCTTCAAGAAAGCGTTAATTTAGTTAATGAAGTTCCAGTGGATGAAATAAACCTATACTCGTAAAAAATTCCAACTTAGATTGTAAAGGATTTCAATATTACAATTGTAAAGACAATTGTAACTCAAGTTCCTGCAAATGTAAAAAATCAAAAACACTTTGTAACTCCCAATGCCACAATAGCTATTCCTTTCAAGATAAATAATTTGTTAAAAATGTAATAAAAAAACAAAAACTCTCTGTAACTCCAAATGCCCTGATAGCTTTTCCTACCAAAATCAATAATTTGTCAAAAATGTAATGAAAAATCAAAAACCTTTTGTGATTCCAAATGCTACAATATCCCTTCCTGCCAAAATAAATAATTTGTTATAAAAGAACTAATATTGAATTTCTAATTTAAATAGCAATTTACTATTTGTTATAAAAATAATATTGTTTTTGGAAAACTCAATCCATCTTTCGTATTGACAAGATATGTATTGTTCTCGACTCTTCGAGGTCTTTTTCTTCTTTTTTTCTTCTATTTTATTAGTGTAAGCATTGTTTCATATTCCGAGAGTAACTTATCTTTATATATTTGCTATGTGTTAAAATTAATTTAAATCTAAATTTAAAACTTTCTACTTATGCTACATTCTTCTTAATATTCATTGCTAAAACAAATATTAATTTAAAAAACTGAAAACACTTTAAAAGTGAATTATTTATTCTTTCATTATTTTAGTACTTAAGATCTTTACATAATTTATTCAGTAATTAAAAAAATAATTATCTTTAACCCCTTAGGATTTGGCATCCAATTAATAGGACCCAATTTTTGAATGAGTATTATTATCTCTTAACAATTATTTTTGCTATTAGCTTCACAGTTATAATAGCACATGTTTCAGTAAAAGACGTATTCATTACTAAGCTAAATTAATCATATTGACCGAACTTCATTGGTAATTATTAATAATAACCGGTAAATATGATTAATACTAGTGTAAATGCCCGTCCTAGGACGGTTGGTAAAAATTGTGTTTTTCACTTAAAACTTGAAAAACTGATAAAAAAAATAATTTTTAAGAAGCGTTTAGATGAGCAAAGTTCGGCTAGTTTATGTTCTAATAAACACACAATTAGCATTTACAATATTTCTGGGTAAACCAGGTTTTCCGGCTAATATACTATAACAAAATTAAGATTTCTTAATAAAACAAAAATTTAATAAATATGCAATAAAAGTGCGCAATTAAAACAGCCTGCTGCAACTATTGAAATAATACTATTTTTTAATAACACTTTGAAATTGTATTTTATCGTTTACGCCCCCTTCCAAAATTTTTTAAATATGTATATTGATTAATAAATAAGTATCTCGGGTTGAATCCCAACCGTCTAATCCCCTAAGCTTCTGTCCTCCTGATGCAAAGCTATAAGTTGCCAGGCATGTGATTTCCGCGTTTTTGGACACCAGTATATTCTTAGAGAAAATGTTGTTCTCTTAAATCGCAAAAATGTTCCGATTAAAAGAAATATCATTTTCTCTAACAAAATACTGGTGTGCAAAAACGCGGAAATCACATGCCTGGTTTACATACACCTGTGTATAGAAAAGGAAAATATAAGTAATGTGTAATTTAAAAATAAGTTACAAAATGCCAGGATATTATTTCAGATGAGGGGGGGGGGGGGGTCTAATCCCCTAAGCTTCTGTCCTCCAGATGCAAAGCTATAAATCAAAAATTATTAATTTTACTTTTCGTATAAATATTAATTTTTTACTTTTAAAATATTGAATATGTTTTTGTTTTTTAAGTTTAAATTTACATACACCTGTATATAGAAAAGGAAAATTTAAGTAATGTGTAATTTAAAAATAAGTTACAAAATAATAAGCCTAAAATATTTAAATTGATTAGTTTTTTAAAAGAAAGTCAGTTTTATCAGTTTTTTGCAGGAAAAAAAGGATATTTTTAAAAATACCATATCATTGTTTTCCGTGAATCACTTTATATGAGAAATAAATTCAAATTCCTTACATGTCGCAAAGAAAATTTAATATGATTGTAACTTAATACTTGAAATAATCTCAAGTGACACTTGGCAATTTATTATGGTGGTGTAATGCGATGTGCCATGCACTGATTTGTTAGGAAGAAGTGTCTACTACTGCTCAATTATCAGGACTTGTAACCTTGAGAAGTAATCGCGGGATTCTTGTTTCTTGTCAAAAATTGGGAGAATGGATCCTTTTCTCCTTGAGTCTTCCTGGGAGACTGGTAAGATTCATGGATTTGCCCCACCCAGCGTTACACTGGCTTTTATTAGAGATGTAATATTTATCATAATTACCGAATTTATCAAATTGACCGTAACATATATACTTTAAGTAGTTTCTCGTGTAAAAGAATCTTCGTGTGACATATAGCAGAGCGAATACAAGTAGAAAGCTCATTCAATAAATAATTGGAAGTGTTAAGAAAAATTGTAAATTGATTTTCAAAAAAATTATAATGATATTTAATATTGCAAAACAATGTCAAAATATTAAAAAAAATATTCGTACAATTATTCTGGTATTTGTTTTAAACTTTTCATTTGAGACATTTTTTAAATTTCATTACAAAAACTGATTTTTTTCATTTTACCGGTATTCTCTTTATTTTTCGTCCAGCGAATGGGTGAATAACAAATTTGGAATCGTCCCCTAGAAAGTCAAATTGCCCCCCCCCCCCCAGTGGGGCGTACGCCCCACGTTGAGAACAACTGCTCTAAAGGGAACTACGACTAGTAACAATGATAACTGTCATTCCGAATAAGTATCTAGTTATAAATATTGAGAATTTCATAGCACTTTTAATGAATATTTACTAAATTATTCTTATTTTTCATTTAGAATATTACTCTAAACCTTCGTTCAATATTGCTGATGAGTTCGAAACGGGACAAAACTGCATTATACTTCTTAGTGATGTCCTATATAAATAGATGATTTTTCCAGGTAAACACTAGTATAAGTTGCAGATCCGGTTCTATATCCTAGATATTATCAGGAATAGGAAGTGTAACAGTAGGACAAGTTAATTTAATTCTTCATCTATGATGTCAATTATTTTTTTTATAAACGCCACGTGAAATATAATCAACAGTTAGGGTAGCTACCAATTTTTTATTTTTTTTTTAATCAATGAGCTGCCGCCTAAAATATTTAGCTTTGAAGAAAAAAAGGCAAATTTTAAAATCGAATTTACTCGAAAAAGGCAAATTTTAAAATCGAATTTACTCGAAACTTAGTTTTTAATCATATCCTACTGTTGTTCTGGGGCTACGATATATAATCGTTGCTGAATTTTGTCGAGTCTTTTCAAATTTTATGAAAATCGAATCAAAACTTAAAAAGATATTAATAAAAGTTTTCTTCATTCTATTAAATCCTATCACACGTCATTAATTCAATAATATCCCATGACAGATAAACGATGATGACGTTCTATTTAAGATGGAGTCTATTATTTCTGGGACAATTGTTTTATATAAATATGTAGCAAAAAATTAACCTGCACACATTTTTACGGTTGATATTATTTTTTGAACTCTGTCCCTGGGTTTTTCATCCTTACCGTCCCTCTTGCTAAACTTATACAGAAAATCACTTCAGATGCAACCACAGAATTTTTTTCAAGTTCTTTCTGATGCAGAAGTATACTAAAAAAAGAATGTCTAAAATTCTTTGACAGGAAATTTACTGCAGGATTTAAATCAGCATTTAAATATCAATTTCAAGATTGTGGCTTCATTGGTAGTCTTACCGCCCCCAAGGTTTATTCCTGCACTTTTCGAGGTAAATTAAAAAAAAAAAATAATAATCCAATGTTAACAACTGTTTCTAAAAATCAATGAACATCGTGGCCTATCACTTAGTCTTAACATGATTTGCCTAAAAATAGGTGGTAATTTTCCTTACCGTTCCATCCTTATCGTCCCTTTTTTTCCCATTTCGTCCCTTTTTTCCTATACCGTCCCCTTTCTTTACCTTACCGTCCCTTCTTTAACACCTCTTTAAGACAACGTTATACAAAAATTCTGTATTAAAAGTACTACATTTTTATTATTTCTTATTTGAATGCCCTGTGGGTACTATGCAAATTCATTATAAGTAAAAATTTAGAAGAAAATAGAAAGTTAGAGTGGTAAAATGGTAAGGAAAAATTAAACTCGCAAGTTTAACTTAAACCTCAGTTAAATAGAAAATTTTTCGCTGCTGACCATTTTTTCTTTATTTTGAATCATTAAGGCATTCGTCTATCAGATTAAAATGTTATTTTAGCAAGTTTAATTTCGCCAGATTTTTATTCCCGAAAGTCAAAAGATTGTGAGAATGCCCCATATATCACTCATTTATTTTTAAAGAGAAATGTGTTCTTTATGTAAGGGAAACTGTTACTATACCGGGCGATTCAAAATAGAAGTTATGGCGATACTGATATACAGATAGTACTCTGAATCACAAAAAATACACAAATTACGTATAGCTTTTATATAGGACATTTATTTTGAAAGGGCTGCATACATATTGAAATACGATTTTTTTTTTTTTTTTTTTTTTAACTCTGGCTTTATAAATTCTATTTAAAAACCACACTGTAAAAAAAAAAAAAAAAAAAAAAAAAAAAAAAAAAAAAAAAAAAAACCTTTCAAATTGACAGAAAAAACTGTCAATTTTGGCGCCAGTGGAAAACCGTTTAATTTACAGCAGATATCTGTAATTTTTCATTAGAACAGTCTTTTTTTCTGTAAAAAAATATAGTTTTTCTATAAGAATTACAAAATCCACATTTTTGTTACAGAATTCTTTTTTTCTTCTTGAAAACCGTTTTATTCGGTAAAATACTTTTTTTTTGTGTAAAAATTATACAGTGCAGTTCCTCCATGCTCTGACGAATAAAACTATAAAAATGCTGTTTTTCTACGACAAAAACTCACAGAGTTGTGATATAGGATACTTTGAGTGTTATGAAATTTAGGAGTTTTCAGACAGACACACACACACACACACACACAAAAAGTCTGTCCGTTTTTAGTTCCTAAAAGGTCTGAAATTGTATAAAATTGAAAGTATTTTAACTCTATGAGTTTTGATAATAAAAGAAAAGGATTTATATTGTTTCACTTTTCAGATCATAGAGAAGCTGTTTCTAAATATAAACTATAAGATCAATAGGCTGTATAAAAGAAATAAATTTCGCATTTTAATATGTATGCATTATGCACTGCAAAATAAATGTCATATCTAAAAGTTGTTGCTGATTTGTATACTTTTTATAATTGAAAGTATCTTTCTATCACCAGCGTTTTAAGAAATAATCGTACTAACCTCTATTTTGAATCATCCGTTATAGTACAGTATTAGGGGAGACCGGGGGAATGGCGACACCTTAAGGGAATTTAAATTTTTTCACCTCGAAAAAATGTTTATTTTTTAATAGTAAAAATTCTAAAGCTGAATCATTATCTTTAGTATCTGTATAAATTTAACCGTAATCATAACTCTAAAGTAAGCATACATAAAAAAATATTTTTTAAACCTCTGCACAGTGGCGGGATTACCCAGGACACTGGGGCAATTCCGCCACTGTACCGGGGTAATGCCGCCACTCTTTAATGACATAGTACATGCATCAAATGGATACTAGAAAACACACAACCTACTGAAAATAGTTAGAAAGCAATGTAATTGAGCAGAATAATGGTTAAGTTTACAATTTACTTCATATTGCAAAAGTCACTCTGCTGAATCGGCTCCACTACATTAAAATGAGGCCATTTCTCACCCGATTTGCATGGCGGCGGCATTACCCCGAGAGGACAATATGGCGGAAATCCCCAAGCAAAGCCGAAAGAAGAACCGAACTTGTTCAACACATTGCATCAAAATGTCGGCGAATGCATGTAGAATACGGGTCATATTATCTTAAATACCTAATGTTACAATAAAAGGTGCTTATCTCTACTCATTTGAAGCTCCAAAATAATAAGCAACTAGATGAAAACTACATTTTTCACTAGAATAAACGAACGACATACAGCAAAGTCACTCTCACTTTAGGCACTGTTTATATTGTTGGCCACTATAGTGCAGGCACATTCACTATCTCAAACTGCCCTTAGTTTTTAAACTAGGTGGGGTGGCGGCATAACCCGGGTTGGCGGCATTCCCCCGGTCTCCCCTATAGTTCCGATATTTTGCCAAAATTTTCTGCGTACTTTAACCTAGTAAAAATTTTACCCGAACCCCGAAGGGATAAGAAAAGTTTGCTTACTTCATTACAAAAAGTTTTTGGATACCAGTAATTTTTAACTGTAATCTTCGCTTTATTAATTGACAAATTGACAGACATTTTTTTTATTTTATTTTATAAGCCAAATATTTTAGTATAGAAATTAGAAATAGTGGTGTTTCCTCCTTATTTATAATTGTATTACACTGGTGAATTCAGACACTTTTCACAGGGAGGGATTTCTGTGGGTCCGGGGGGGGGGGGGGGGATCGCACTTTTTGACTCAAACACAAAATCTCAAATCTTTCTGGGGGGACATCTCATTGCTCCGCCCCCGGACCACCCTCTGAATTCAACACTGATTGCGTGAAAAAAGAAAGAAACTGTTAAGGAGTTAATAAAGTAACATGTATTTTATCAAAATTTCGTAACATTTTAAAAGGAAAACATTAGTAAATTCAAAGTAAATTAATTTCGTTTCACATGATGAACTCAGAAATCCTTTTCTAAGTGAAAATAGCTGAAACAAAATCTTTTGCAAAGATTTATTCAACCATACAAAATCATTCACGTGAGTAATTTAGGACGCAATTTGCAACCTTCGAATTATGTAATTAATTGAGGAACTGATATATTTCTATAACCGATATAAATATAAATGAAGCAAGCTGGAGCGTACTTTTTAAATCCAAAAAATTAGAAAATGGCGCCATCTGGTATTGACATTTTAAATGAATAATGATAATAAATAACTCCAGGAAAATGAACTCCCACACGCACAAACAAAAGGCGCCAAAAAAATTGCCAAATCTTCCGGCACAGGTTATGGGATTCTTCCCTATTTGAATATATTGACAGCTAAAATATATAGCATACAGCTTTGTTTATAAGTAGCATAAATTCTCTCCATTTTCCCCATTCTTCACTGCATAAAAATTTTAAAATGCAACAATTATAGGAAAAGTTGTAAAGAAAAATATATAATATTAGAAAAACATGTGACACATTTTTTTAGTTTATTTGTTTATCATTGAATGAAAATTGGCAATTGTGAAATCTACTTTTCAGCTATTTATCCAGCTGCTGAATAAATGTTTCTTAACCCTTTCAGGGGTTTTGCCAAAAGAATTTCATTGCTAAAATGTTGAAAATAATGAATGACACCGGAATTTGAAAACAAATTTATTTGTAAATATGAAAATGCTATATTTCACATACATAATAAACCGAATTTTTTTAACCAAAATTCTGGTGCCACTGTGCCATTGTGGCATGTGGAAATTAAAATTAAGTGGTTTCATAAACATTCCATCGCCCCTCAAGGGGTTAATTAAGTTTCAAAATATTCTTTACGGAGCTACATACAGCTGACTTAAGAAATAAAGAACTAATCCATTTTATAAGCAGTAAACTCTTTTCAAATACTTGCTGCAATTATTCAGGGAACAGAAGGTTCATTCTATACTCACAACAGATACACTCTAAAAAATAAATGTGTAAATTAATCACTTTTACATATGTATATGTGTAAATTTGTAAAATTACAATTTTGTCATAAAATTTACACTCTTCTCGATACTCGATAACAATTATCTGTATTTGTGTGTGTTTATTGACTTAATGGAAGTATGCAATTTGTTATCTCTTCAAAAACTCAAACAAGTGTGTAAATGACAGAAAATGTTACGAATTTATCCGAATTGGTGTGTTAATGTAATTTACAAATTTTGTATATTAGTATTACACAAGTATCTGTGTATTTTGCATATTACACCGAAACAGGTGTAAGATATTACACAGATACCGGGTGTCCTAAAAAGGACTGACTGATTTTAAAATTCAATAACCTGCAAACGGTGACAGATATTTAAAAATTTCTTGCAGGAGGTTTATGCATAAGGTCAAAAGTTTTATTGCAGTGATTTTCGATTTTAGTTCGAATTACAAACAATAGATGGCGCTGTAAGCAATAGCGCTAAATACAGGCTCGATTTTTGGTCCTTTCTCTTGTTCCATGCGGAAAAAGGAGATGGAAATGTATTATCCGGGCCACGAAGTACCAAAAATCGAGCCTGAATTTAGCGTCTATTGATCGCAGCGCCATCTATTGTTTGTAATTCGAACTAAAATTGAAAATCACTGTAAAAAAACTTTTGACCTCATGCAAAACCCTCCTGCAAGAATTTTTTAAATGTCACCGTTTACAAGTTATTGAATTTTAAAATCAGTCAGTCCTTTTTGGGACACCCGGTATATGCATAAGAACAGAATATTACACAGATATACGTAAGAATAGAATATTGCACAGAAGTATGTGTACGAATTTTACACAACTATATGTGTAAGAAGTAAGGACAGAATATTACACAGAAATATGTGTACTTATGTGAACACAATAAATATAGCTACTTGAAAACTTGTCTTGTGTAATAATAGCTGAATAGTCAAGTTAATGGCTTAGAAAGTCGCAGATCGTGAGTTCAAATCCCCTTTCGCTTGTTCACTGTAGATGGAATTAAACATGGGCGTAATCTGGCGGGGGCAAGGGGGGCATATGCCTCCCCAGTTTTTTAAGAGCAGGGGCAAGACATGTATTTTGTCCCTCCAGTTTTATGTCTTGTTTTCAAATTTCTGTATTTCCTTTTTCGCTTTTTTTTACCCCTTTATTTTAATAATTTATATTACTATCTTGGGTTTGAACTAGAACTGGATACAGCAAAATCAAAACAGCCAGAATTAATGTTTTCACGTTGACATAAGTAATTTTTCTTATGTCTTGACAAAACCTTCTGCTATAATAACAGTTCAAGAGAATTTTTTTCAGTCTCCCTTTTTTTCCTTTTGGTACAAAGTACAAAACTTATTTTCCTCTTCATTTCCATGGATGTTTTTTTTTTTTTTTTTTTTGGAGCACGTGTGGGAAGAGGTGGGAATAGATATCACGATTACTGTGTCTTGACTCTGACCATTGTCCTTTTTCGTAAGATAATATAAGCACAAAACAAGAACTTCCTGGCCCTCAGGGCTCTCGACTATAGTGACGCTCCTTGAATATACTCGTAGCGTCAGTCCAGTACTGGTGAGCTGAGGAAATTCTCATGGCGTCTGGATATACAGATGCACACACATTCCGTTCTCTCGCGTACATTAGGGACTAGAGTCTTGCACATGTCGCGTTGTACCCGGTTGTACCGTTGGGCGTAATCTGGTGAGGGCAAGTGGGGATCACATACCCCCTAGTTTTTCAGGAACAGGGCAAATACCTTTTGCCCCTACAGATTTTGTATCGCTTTGTAGTTAAAGCTCAGCTTTGTATTTCAATTTTTTTTAAAATTTAACCATATATGTGCTATTTTGCGCACGAACTGGCATAAGCATTGGATAATTCAAAATAACCAGAATTAACGTCTTCACGTTCATAGAAGTAATTTCTGATGCAGAAGTCAAAGCTCAAGTAATAATATTTCCTCTGCTCTATTTTTTAGAAAAGCGGAACCATTTTTCCTTTTTTATTTTCATAGAACTATTTAAATGCACATGTGGGACAGATTTCTTGATTACTATCTTTTGATTCTGACTATTGTCATTAGAGTTTCCTTCATCTGACGAAACCCTATTCGCCTCACTCGTCTGTCTGTCCGGCTGTCACAGCACAGTGCTCGTAACTATATATGTTAGAGACTTGAAATTTTGCATACTTATAGCTGAAGACCTCACATCAAACGACAAATTGTAAAAATTTGAAAAACTAGTAATTAATGGACGTTGTTAATTAAAAAAAAACCAATTACAAGATCTGAAAGGCATTCATGATTCAACAAAAGCATAGATTTTTTTTTATCAAATTATAAAAACTATCTCTTCCATCGATTAAAACCAGGTGTCATTTTAACGGCAGATAAGGACTACACTGTAAAAAAAATACTGCCAGTTTTCCGGTAGGAATCGGAAAAATAATTGCCCTTATCGTACCGGAATAATTTCCAACCCAGCTCGGAATAAAATCCGTAAAATCGGAATAAAATCCGTAAAATACCGTTTTACTGACTATTTCCTTATTTTTACGGATTTTATTCCGAGCTGGGTCGGAAATTATTCCGGTATGATAAGAGCAACTATTTTTCAGATTCCTACCGGAAAAATGGCAGTATTTTTTTTACAATGTAGCGATTGCTTTAAGGCGCTTTTATTTCTTTTCTAC
Organism: Maratus speciosus; assembly: GCA_963932465.1. NCBI lineage: Eukaryota > Metazoa > Arthropoda > Arachnida > Araneae > Salticidae > Maratus > Maratus speciosus. Next base: position 532,030,877 of record OZ010792.1, read on the forward strand.
TCATCCCAGAAATTCGAAATAGTACAACAAGAAAAAAACCAGTTTTCAGAAATTCTAAAAATTATCTTGATCGTACCATAAAAACTTTGAAATTCTTTAAAAATCGAGAAAAAAATCTTTTATTTTCCTTCATTTGTGAAGGCGACAGATGTCTGATGAATTGAATTTTCGGCGATAACCAGAGAATATAAAACAGGTGCGGTGTTGCGGTCAGAAACAGACTCAGAATTCAGAATTTTTATAAGACCAAAATTTATAAGACCAAATTTAAATATCGATTTTCGAGCTATAATTTTTATGCCATCCAACGTAAAATTTCATTCTCTTTCAGAATATGTCTTTATTTTTTAATTTCGACAATCAGAAGCGAAGATAATTAATTTTTTGGTAATTAAAACCAGAATTGAATTTTTTGCACGGCAGGCCAAGTGACACGGAAAGAAAAAAGAGTTACATTTTTTTCCCGGTAGCAGAAAATGCATGACGTGCGTCGCAGATTTATTTTGGACCTTGCAGATAAATTTGCCAACTTGAAAAAAAAGGATTTCCCTAAAGAGAAAAAAAAAATAAGTACGAAAATTCTGACAAAAAATGGTCGCATAAAAATCGGTAATTTATAGCCAAAGGGTCGCTGCAAAAACGCAGATTTCGCCAAAAGATCCTGGACATAACATGAATTCCGTCCTAGGGTTGTGGAAAAAATACAAATTTCTGTTACAGGATCGCGGAAAAACGCGAATTTAGTCAAAGGATCACGGAAAGAACCTGAATTTAGTCAAACGATTTTGGGGGAAATGCACATTTAGTCAAACGATCGCAAAAAAAATGCAAATTTATGTCAAATGATCGTGAAAAAACGCAAATTTATGTCAAATGATCGTGAAAAAACGCAAATTTATGTCAAAGGATTGCGAAAAAAACGCGGAATTTCGTTAAAAGATCCCAAAAACCGTAAATTCCTGCCAAAAGATCGCTGTTTAAACTTGAATTTTATCCAAAAATGCCAGAAAAACATGAATTTCGTTCCATGGGCGCGCGGAAAAAAGCAAATTTCTATCACAAAATCGCAGAAAAGGCTTGAATTTCGTCAAAGGATCGAGGAAAAAACACGAATATAGTCAAACGATCGCGATAAAGAAAAGCAAATTTAGTCAAACAATCGCGAAAAAAAAACGCAAATTTCTCTAAAAGGATTGCTGGAAAAAGCGGAATTTCGTCATACGATCGCGAAAAACGCAAATTTCTGCCAAAGGATCGCTGTAAAAGCGCGAATTTCTTTAAAAGATCTCGGGAAAAACGTGAATTTTGTCCAGGGGTGCCGCAAAAAACGCAAATTTCTGTCACAGGTTCGCGGAAAAACACGAATTCCGTCAAAGGATCGTGGAAAACGCGAAATTTCATCATAAGATCGCGAAAAATGCAATTTTCTGCCAAAGGATCGCGGTAAAAACTCAAATTTCGTCAAAAGGACGCCTGATGGATGTACAGAATTCCTAAATTTTAACTTAGTTTATTGCTGACTCCTGCTCTTGTAATGATAAATTCTTATCATTAAATTAAATATCTTTTTTTTTTTTTTTCCTTTCAGTTAAAGAAAAAAAATAAAGCTCTCTTCTCTTAATATTTCTCTTATTATATATGAAAGATCTGATAAGATTTCTGTGAAATAGATAATCAATGTGGTCACTATTTTCCTTATGTGTTTATTCTATGGCATTTTTATGCACGTATCTAAAAGTGTGCTGGAATAGTATTTGTTCTCGAGTATATGAACCATGTTACATATTCATTATTATTTAATTCTTCATAAAATATTAATTTTTGCTATTTACTTATTTAGGTTAATATTATAGTTGGAATATAGTTCTATTTATTTTTTAGTATTAATCAGTAAGAACCCTATTTATTTTAACACTTATAATGTTTGTAAATCGCAGTACAGATTTTTTTAACTATTGATTTTACAAATTTGGTTCTTTCGCATCCGGATGTTATTTCGTACGCTGATTCGTAAAATCTAAATTAAAAAAAAAATCGGACCACAACTTTCCGGTTTATGAAAAAATCGATTTTTAAACATAAAAGGGATGCTTTTTCGTACAGACAATTGACGGGAATTTGTTAAAATTAGGAAAACTAAAGAACCGATCGATTTTAAACTTTGACATAGTTCATAACACATAATAAGAATTTTATGAATTTAAGGTGAACTGAATTTGTGTGTGTGTGTGTGGGGGGGGGGGGGGAAACAAGGGCTCCGTGAAAAAAATGGCTAATCTGATTTTTAAAAAAATTTTACGCATTTGGTTACGTCTATTTATTAATTACATGCATTATCATTTAGCTTTTATTACCGTTTATTTGTTAGCTCCCAGACTATCAAAGCTTGATAGCTAATGTGCCCGCATGTTCTGTATATACGTATGTATATACGTAACGCGATAATTTTTGATAGAAATATCCGTTTTGTTTTAAACTTTGTATAATATATAAAAAACTGAAATATGGGAGTGGATAATTTTCAGGGGGACGCATTCCTAAATATAATAGTGCTGCCATTTATGCAAGGAATTATTAATTTTCTATTAGCAATTTTGGTTTGTTAATTTAAGGATAAAGTGTTTTGAAAGAGATATTAAACGAAATCCTCTGCATATCACACTTGCCCACTTGTTTTCTTTAGGATAAAATAATACATAATTGATGATTTTTTTTTTTTTATGGTTTTCTGACTGGTTTTCTCCCTACGTCCGGAAATTCGGTTCAAAATTCAATTGATGGTATTCTCTGAAAGATCATTTACGTTTACCAAAGAATGGAAAACGTATTTCGATTACATAGTTTCTGAATAACAACACCTGCCTATTCCATGCTTTTCCGAACAAAAATAAATGAAAACTTGTGTCATAAAGTTGACCCTTTGGATTTGAGACCAGCCTTAAGTACAATTGAAGAATATGGTAAAAAAGGAAATATGCTTTAGATAAATCGAAGCAGAAAACTTGACATTTTTTTCTTAATTCTTCCATCAAAATACTATAAATTACATAAAATTTTGTATTTAATATTTTGAAAGAAAAAACATTATATAAAAATACTGAATATTTTTATTTCGGTCTTTAAGGGGAGCCCACTTAGAAAATGTGAAAAATTGAAAACATTCGAATTAAAATAAACATTAAAATCAGTGTTTAATTAAAATTTTTGTATTGCTAAATTATCTGAATTCATCTTAAACCAGAATGAATGGGATCGTATCAAAAGTGTTTTTCGCTAAGAATGGCGGTTGACTTTCAGAATGTTTCTCTGATAACGGGTTCTGAACTCCCCAATTAATTACTTTTTTCACACTACATTTGAGGTTGTTTCAGAGCTTTGATAGTCAAGAACGAAAAGAGTGGGAAAAACGAGTTATCTGGAATTTCCCTGGAAATTAGTGGACTATAACAGTTTACCGCCAGTTGAAAAAAATGAACTATTAATGTTACTAGATTTAAATAGCTCTAAAATCTAACCGATGATTGAGATGTCGCATACGAATTATTTTTTCAATCAATCCCTTTCAAATTTCTCCTGTATGCTAATTTTGTTTTTTTTTTCCCTTAATAAATGTGTATCAATATGAAAAAGAAGAAATAATTATCAAATGAATTATTGAGGGTAAATGTCAAAAAAGCTCGCCCAATTTGAGGACAATCTATACTAATAAAAGAAAGTTTCGCATTGTGTGTGTGTGTGTGTGTGTGTGTCTGCCTGTGTATGCGATGGCTAGCAAAATCTAGCGTAAGTACGATGCTGACAATTTTTATGAAAGTAGCCCAAAGTCTCTTCTGAGACTTCAGAATTTTAAAATTCTAATAATTAGTTGAGTTATTAATTAAAATTCGCAAATCACTCTCATTAATAACTCATCTCGGCCCTTGCGAAAGGGAAAAAGTGGTGGCGCATGCGCAGAAGCCTTATTTATGCATCGGGAGAAAATGAAGTTCGAAAAGAAGGAATTTCGGGAGTATTTTGTCATTATTTATTAACTTACATCAGTCAAACTGCTTAGTTAAGTTAAAAACGGATGACATGTTCTATAAGATCGTACTCTTATGTCTCAAATGCCGCAATCAATTGAAAAAAATATCACAGTTAATCCTTCGAATTTTTTTTTCCAAAAAGGCTCGTTTTTCCGTGAAGCGTTTTTCTGTCCTGTTGCAGCGCCCCTCGAGGACGCAATTTTAGAGGTATCGACAAATTAAAAATGTGCTCTCAAAGCTAAAACCTTCTAATCGATGGTTTTAAAAAATATGAATTTTAACCTTTTCAAATACACTGGCGAACTCAGGTCACTTCGCGTTTTATGGAGACGATATTTTTTTAATCCTAAAAGTAAAAAAACGTCCATACTTTAACACACTTTACTTTTTACTTTACACACCATACTTTTTTTTTTCTGTTTAGAGCATCTCTATAGGCCAGATTTACATAACCTACAAAATTTTTGAAACGTTCGGACGGGTATAAAATATTTTTTACAAGATAAAATATGTGAAAAATTCGATGGAAATAAAAAATCTGAGTGTTTCGTCGCGGTTTCTCCCCTTCAGGGCACAATTTTAGAGGTAACGACAAAACCAAAAATATTCTTAAACATTCTTCTAATCGATGTTATAATCGGCTTTTAAAAATAAGGATTTTAACCCTTTCAAATATACCGGCACGGAGGTTACTTCGCGCCTCACGGTGACGATATTTTTTCTATGCTAAAAGTAACTATACGTGCGTATTTTAACAGAAACTTTTTAGAGCATTTCGATAGACCAGATTTACGTTACCTGCAAAAATTTCGAAATGTTCAGACGAGTATAAATATTTTTATAAACTAAAATATATGAAAATATCTACGAAATCAGTAAAAACCTGGGTGTTTTTGCGCGGTAAAAAAAAAGACGTCTTAATTTAAGTATATGTGTGTGGTGATAGGGAGGGAGGGTATAAATATTTTTAATAAAATGGCCTTAAAATTTTTGCCCCCCCCCCCCCAGTCTTAGAGCCCAAGTTACGCCTATGGAATTAAATAAAGAATTTCTCCTCTTGATGTAGATGTATTTTTCAGAACTTGTGGCTGAAATTGATAGGAAACCCCCCACCCCACCCCCGCCTAAATACGGAAATAATATCAGCGTCACGATTTCCTTATTTTATTTTAGGGCTTCAAAACAACTTTAACAGAGAAAGACAAAGTCGAAGGGCATCAAAACTCTTTTCGTATTAACCGATAAAACAGCAAAAGACATTTAGGATGATTTGAAAAAATAAATCACTAAAACAAAGATATCTGCCGAGAAATATTTCATAATCATTTTATGTTAATCAATATTTTTGTGCAAAAAGGTACATAACATTTCTAATATCCTTCTATATATAAAAAAATGTAAGGCTTTGGAAATAAACCAATGAAAATCTGTGTAGATACTGCGAAACGCAGCTGATTGGTCAGTGCTTTCTGACGCTATACCAAGGGAGGGGTCCGGCTCTGTCGCCAAACATCGTCCGTCAAGTTTGTCGCCAACTTGGCGGTACATCGCCAAATTTGGCGACCGAAATTAGTCGCCAAAATTGAAGCCAATTTGGCGCTATTTCCAGTATTTCGCCAAATTTCCATAGACTCCCATTGAAATCCAATAGGGTTTATTTGCTTGCAGAAAATCAACAAATTGAGATATTTCAATGCAACAAAAACTAATATTAGCTTATGAATAGAGCTTAATTGATCTACTTACTTTATTTTTAAGCACAAACACTACTTATTTATAATATTCGTAACACTATATATATAATTTTTATTTAATTTGTAATTATTCAAATAAATTATAAATTTTATTTTTTTTAATGATTTTATATTTAATAATTCTTTTAATTATGAAACTCTGTAAGCTCTAACTATAAGCTCTAATGCTTGGAGATAAGGAAATAAAATCGTCAGTAGTTGGGGAGGAGCGCGTTTATACCAAGTGGAATCTAAAAATTGAATGCATAGAAAATGAGGAATCGCGAAATAATTTCTAGAAAATAGGGTTTGCTTCGCGGTACCGAACGGAATCGCGAAGCGTTTACGCGGGGGGTTGGTGAGCATAGCGAGCAGGGGGGCAGAGCCCTCCTAGTTACCATACAAACATAAAACCCATACTCACACAGATATACACATGACGATTGTAGTACCATATGTACTGCAATATTCTTATAAAAAATAAAAGAGTCACGAGAAATAAAATGTAAAAATATATTTACCTCTTAAAAAAATCATTTATTGACTTTTGTTTCAATTTTTGCATTTTACATTTGTTTATAACATCATCCACTTTTTCCAAATTGTCCAAAGCACCATTGGCAGTTTCTTGTTGAAACAGCAACCACTGAACAGTTTTTAAAGCCTCTGTCGCTTCATTGAAGGAAACGGTAGGGATTTCGACCTCTGCACAAGTCTCATTTTATTTAGTTCTTTCTCTTCATTCTACTTTACAGTTAAATATGCCAGAATATCTCCAGTGAAGTCACAACATTTTCATCAATTCGAACGTAATCCTCAAACGACAGGGGAGAAATTATTCCTCTTTTTTTAGCGTCTTCTATCACATCGTCCATTTCTGTTTCACCTGTTTGTGCAACATCTTCCTCTGAAAAACCACCATGTCTGAAACTGTTTTTTTTTCTTTTCTTTTTTTTTTTCTTTTTTTTTTTTTTTTTTTTTTTTTTTTTTTTTAAATAACAGTTGGAGTAACCGGATTTCATGCAGTGGCGCATACAGGATTACGCTTTGTAGGGGTCTAGCATATTTTAGAGGCTTATATGTGCCCGGATCTGGCCTGACCCGCTACCGAGCTGTCTTTCTTTCGTTTGATTTGACGGTGACGGATCAGGTCCTGAGTTACATTTTTTCTGCTGTCTTCAGCAGAGTCGTAACCAGCCAGAGGAAGCTCTTGGAAGTTTTGGTGGGGCTAATTCTGAATGCTTTTAACATGTTAAATAATGAAATACTGTACTAATATATATCTTAGTTTTTGCAATTTTCTGGTGTGTTTCTGTATTTGGAAAATTTTAAAGTGTCTTTGCAATCAAACGATTTAAAGTTTTATTATTAAATTATCAAAATAGTATGGAGGTTAAAGCGAGCAAAAGGTTGCACGGGTCGTAAATTTTTAATTAAGTAAATTTTAAACATGCAACTATTTCAAATTTCATAATAAATTTTATAAAAGAGAAAAATTACGTGACCAAAATTAATATATTTTCAAAAATTCCTATTTTTTAGGCTTTATTAAAAAAAAATAATAATAATAACATTCTTTCGTAATTAAAAAAAAATTAAATATCTAATCTAGTTTGCGAGGGGCTTCAGCTCCCTTACCTCCCCCCACCCTCCCCTGTGGATTCGCCAATGGTTCCATGCACTTCTTAGGAAACACATAGCTACTAAGAGATCGATAGAAAATAGTGTCTGTTTGTCAAATCACTCGATAAGTTTTTTGATTACTTCTTTTCTGTAGTGAGATTTTAAACACTGAATAATACCTTGGTCAAATGGCTGAAGCTTTGCTGTAGTATTTGGAGGGAGGGAACCGCATTTTATTGATTTTAGCCCTTTTACATATTTGTGGGCTGTACAATTGTCCAACAAAATGCACCTTTCTCTTTATTGATTGGTAAGTATTGAGTCTAATTCTAATAACCATTTTGCAAAAATTTCCTTATTTATCCAAGCATTTTTAATGAATTTGTACTGAACAGGTAGTGTATTTACATGCTTAAAGCAACGTGGTTTTGCGAAATTTCCGATAACATGGATCAGTAATTTTTCACTACCATCCATTGTAAGCTACTAGTACTGTAACTCATTCTTTATTACATTTTTCACCGGAACACTCTCTGATTTAAAAATTAATGTAGATGAAGGTTGTGCTTTATACAAAAGCGCAGTTTTATCATGCATTGAATATATCACGGGGTACATAATCCCTTTTAATAGTCGGCCATTCTTTAGGGAAAAACAAACCTACTCTACCCTGATTAAGGGGTCTCAAGACTCGTAAAGCTTCAAAATTTTCGAAATTTAATTTTTTTTTTTTAGATGTTAAACTATTTTTTCTGAACATTTTGATGTAACTGTTTCCTTGAAATTCCCATTAGAACAGAAGTTATGGCTTTTTGAATTATACCCGCTCAATAGCTGAACCGGCGTTTCCGAAATTTTTAAGTCATTTTTCTCCAAATGACGTTTTTGGGCAAAACGCGCATGATATCTCAAAAACTTCTGAATATTTTTTCATGAAAATTTCAAAACATATATTTCATGTTAGTCTGTATAAACTGAACCTAAAATTTCATTTTTATTGTTCAAAAAAATATTTTGTAGGTGATTACAGTGTTGAAATTTTCGAAATTTTGCATTAGCTAAATACAACTTTTTATTAAAAATATAAAAATGCTTTAAATACAAATTTATTTAGGTTCAGGGTAATTAACTATAGTTTGAAGTATAATTGGACACTTTATTAAATTTAATTGATAAAATTTATTTTGTAATCCTGCGCTTAAGCTATTATACAAATTTTCTGTTCCTCAAATTACTGACAGTTTGAAGACTCCTGTAAAAGCTAATTCTGTATCTTACAATTTTTTAAATACGTGAAATGAAGGAACATACTTATATCTTTCATCCCAATAAAAATCGTGTTTTTAAATCTTATACATTTTAAGATATTAAATGTTGAAAATGATCTTTTTTCCAATTTTAAGAGTCCTGAGACTCCTTAACTGCAGACTCTTCAGAACATATACTTTTGGAAACAATACTATGACGTTCTTTAAACCTTGACAGCCATCCATTTGAGTATGTAGAATCATCGACACCAAGAGCTTCGGCAAAAAACTTAAAACAGCACCAGTTAAAATGATATTCTGGTCCCTAGCTTCTCTTATCTATCTTAATAAAGCAACTTTAGCTCCTTCATTCTTAGCATTTCTCATTCGTTTTCTTGCAGGCTCGAACTGATTGATAGCACATGCCGTTTCAATTTGTTCTCGATCCTTAATAACTTTCGAAAGAGTACTAGCAGGTATTCCTTACTTTGCTGCAATCTCTGATTTTTAAAAAAAAATCCCATTACTAACATCACATAAAATATTCTGCTCAGTTTTCAAACTAAGAGTCTTTTTTTTCCCACACATTTTCATAACTTTAGCTCTAATACAACTAGAAATCAATCAATAAAACATTTCTAGCAAAGAACTTTATTCACATCAAGTGATCAACCACGTGCTAGCAATGAAATGAATCTCTCACAAAAGAATTTCAACATCAGCAGAGAAAGATGTAAATTTGCATGCACAATTTCTTCTAGCTTAAATTTAAAACTGAGTTATATCGGTCTATATACATATACATACTATACTTTCTCATGTTTGCTATCTCTAATACTATAGATAGCGCAAGTGTGTTCGCGCAAAGTGTATTTTCTGCATGTGTATTCGCACAAAGTGTAATTTCTGCTTGTGTGTTCGAACAACTGAATTATACAGAGATAAAATGCTAGGGACTCGGAGGGCCACAGGTAAGTTGATGGCGAGTCAAATGCGGCCCGTGGGCCGCGTATTTGAAATGGCTGTTTTAAAACATAAATTCAAAAACACGTGGCCGATTAATAACAGTCAAAAATTTTAATAACATTCTTAAAGAGTACGCGCGCAGTTAGTATAATATTTTGTAGTAGTCTTAGCATGTTGTAGTAGTAACGAAAGCTGCAAGTGCTGAAACTTAACCTATTCACTGAACCTATTCACTGATGAGTTCAACGATATGTCCAGGAAAATGCCTCTCCATACTTCTCTTCGAATTTCTGTTTGCTAATCTGGGATATACAGAAGAACTTAAACAACCTATTCTCTTGAGGCTTAAAAGTTTCAATTAAACGCTAGTTCTAACACTGTTTAACCCTTTCGCGATGAGCGTTTCTGTGCACTTCTTTTAACTTTAGAGAAACACTTTTTTTTATTGGTAAATTTCGCTTTATTTAATCGCCGAGGTTAGATAAGGTTGAACAATATTTGAACAATAATAGTTGCCTTATCCAACACTGTTATTAAAACAGTGGTATTCAAATTCAAGAATTTTGTATATACAGTATATACTGTATATACTTATACAGTACGTATACGTGCCATCATTAGCAATCATTAACAAATATAACGACCGCGGCTTAATTGATAACCACTGACAATGCAAATTAGATGCAATATTTTCCATCTACATATAATCAGTAATCATGTTAAAAAAAAAAAAATCTGATGATATAGGCTACAACGACAATAAACAATACCTATCATTACAACTTGAACATTTATTTCAACGAAATACTACAGCGGATTCTCTTGTAATTGGCACATTGGCACATAATATTTACAACAGTTTAGAAAAAGCAGTCCATTTTTCTTTAGACAGGCCCCTCTTCGGTTCCCCCGCTAGTAGAAGGTCCTGCTTGAGGAGTCAACTTGATCTTGTCTTCAACCAACCGATCACTATACACTCTAATGTAGAGATACATGACAGCTATTCCGATTCCGACTCCTATGAAAAGCATTGCAAATGCAAGAAGAGCAAGATTGCCTGAAACAGAAGAAAAGTTGCATTTAGGACCATCATGCAGTTGGCGTAGCAATTAAAAAAAAATTAGGAAAGGAACACAAATAGTCATTTTCAACAAAATTTAATAAGCAAGATAATCATTAACTAAGGGGACCTTCTACATTAGGAGACAAAAAAAAAAGCACTTTTTTATGATTTTTTTGTAAGAAAACTGCATGATGGATCTTTTTGAAATTTTAACAGTTTATTGTACATATCGTAAGGTATATTACACAAGAACTGTTTTATTAGATTTCGTTGCTTCTACTCTAAGTTATAAACAAATAAGTTCAACTGCTTTGGAAATTTTTGTCTGGACGGTGGGCATGATAGCGCCTTATAAAATTATCTGAAACACAAAAATAATTTTTTTTTCGTAAACTTCCTGAGTATAGCTTCTAATCAAATTAAAGGAACTCATAAATTTATTTAAAAAAAGTAATGTAATGGCTGATTTAATTTTTTTTTTTAAATTCGTTCTTATTTGTTAATAACTTTTTTTTTTTTTTTTTTTTTAAATTAGTAAAAGCTTTAATTCATATCGAAGGCAGTTAAATAAGCTTTAATTAAAAAAAAAAATAAAGATGATCCACTGAGTAGTTTTATTTAAATCTTGACCACCGTGTCAAAAAATGTGGTTGACACGGTGGGCAAGATTAAAAAAAACTACTCAATGGATCATCTTGATTTTTAAAAAATTAAAGCTTATTTAATTGCCTTCGATATGAATTAAAGCTTTTACTGAAATAATAATAATAAAAAAACATTATTAACAAATAAGAACGAATTTTTTTTAACCATTTTTTTTTTTAAATCAGCCATTACATAACTTTTTTTAAATAAATTTATGGGTTCCTTTAATTTAACTAGAAGCTATACTCACGAAGTTTACGAAAAAAAATTATTTTTGTGTTTCAGATAATTCTACAAGGCGCTATCATGCCCACCGTCAAGACGAAATTTTCCAAAGCAGTTGAACATATTTGTTTATAACTTAGAGTAGAAGCAACGAAATCTAATAAAAAAATTCTTGTGTATACCTTAAGATATGTACAATAAACTGTTAAAATTTCAAAAAGATCCATCATGCAGTTTTCTTACAAAAACATCATAAAAAATTGCTTTTTTTTGGTCTCCTAATGTAGCAGGTCCCCTTAAAAAAACGTTTGTGAGAATAATGAATCGTTCAAGTTAATTATTAATGCCATTTTCACAAAATCAACTTATTAATGATTTTAGATAAAAGATTTACAGAAGAAATTCTTGTTACTATTATCGAATTAAGGGGGTCCAGGACACATTTTAAAATAATTTTTATTTATTGAGTTAAAATTCTGAATATTTTTGTGATGGTTAACCTTATCATTTGTAAACAAAAACACACGATAAAACTTCTTTTAATTTTTTTTAAATTTAAAATTTATTAAAAAGAGGGGTAATTTAAAATCGTTATAACTCGTAATATTATTTATAGAATTTCAATTTTTTTTTTCATTTAAATAAACAAAAACATATGAGTTTTAATTTTGATTCAGCATTTTTAAAAATATTAATTTATAAAAAAATTAAAAGTATTTAACGAAAATTTTTTTTAAAAAGTGTTGCAAATTTTTAACAAAAAAAAAAAAATCCTATTTTCAAAAATAAATATTTTTTCCAAATATGCTAAATCAAAATTAAAGTAAAACAATTGAAAAAGATATATTCCAAGTTTGAACCGTTTATCTTTAACGGTTTTCGAGTTATATATGAGAAATGGTGAAAAAACCTATCAAGAAGAAAAACGCATTTTTACAAGAAGTCATTTCCATGACAGCCATTGCTCGAAAGCTATACAGTCTGACCTCGTTATCCCGATAGCCGGTTTTCACGTCACTCCGCTTATCACGTCTGTTTTTCAAAGTCCCGATTTTCTGTATATGATTTTAATGAAAATAAACTCTGGATTTTACGTCGTTGATTAATTTTCAACTCCAGATATCCCGACGGTTTAGGAAAATTGTCCATTTTTCATAATACATCTTATAAGTACGGAAATTAAGTGATAAGAAAAGTCTTAGTCTAACTTTTCAAAAAGGTGGCTAAAATATCCATTGAAATAAATGAGAAATAATCCTTTATCTGAATAAATAAACCCACACACTATGAATGACCCACTTAAGCCCCAGATAGACGTATCAATCTACTCGTGGCCTTTTTCTTGTGGTCAGGCGGCGCTTTCTTGTGGTCACACGGTGTTTTTCATCCGACTCAAACCGAAGCATTGAATTGCATTGAAAAGATCAGAAATTATCTAACATCTATTTCTGAAACAACGAATATTGATTACAATTCATTGAATAATATTTCAAAAAGAATTGTAGGAAGCACATCTAGGGATAAGCAAACCTTAATTTATCAATATTTCATGTAACAATAAAAAACCAAGTCATCTTGAATCTGATTTTTATTTTTTTCCATTTTGTTTTTGTGTGTAGTGTAATAATAATGTTTTATTCGTAAAAACTGTAAGAACCGTTATGAATTTAAAATGGTCTTAAATTAATTAAAAATACAGCTTTTTATAAACATTTTTCTCCAACTCCGGTTACCACGACACTCCGCTTATGACGACACCTTTTTCTGGTCATTAGGGTGTCGGGATAACAAAGGTTTGACTGTATGTTGAAAACAAACCATAACAAAAAAAATAATATTTTTTGTTCTAATTCAGATAGAAACATGATTTAAATGTCATTTTAAACAGGAGAAAACAGAGAAAAGTTTAATGAAATAAAATGTTTTTGCAAAATTTGAAGATTTTTCTGTCCATAACCCCCTTAAGGAGACAACGGGAGTTGTATCCTTTATACAGGGTCTCCTCTCCTGTATAAAGGTCCCCTTCGGTCTCCTTTATACAGGGTGTTACCGAATTCGACCCACACATTCAGAGGGGTGGTAGTATGCATCAAGAGGAACAAAAATTGCAATGGAACATGGTGTCGCAAACGACCTATTTAATCAAAACTTTTGAATATTTGATACGTACGGGCCCTGAACCCGAGTCCACTTTTTCTGACATTTGTTAAAATATCAGGACTGAAGCCGGGCCCTGGTAATTAGTACTGGCTCTACCCCCTCCCCCCTTCCTTTATACGGCCCTGCCTATAATCAATAAAGCGACATAAAAAAGACAGCGGATTACAAGTATTGAGACACTAAAAGTCTAAGCAGTAACAGCAATACAAGCACTTATTTTCTTTGTTATGCAGGGTGTTTCAAAATTACATGTCAGAAATGTAAAGGCAGGTAGAGATGACCCAAATAAGCAGGTTTCGTATGGGAATGTGGGTGCAGAAATACAGCGTTGAGGCAGTAAAGTGCGCTGTTAAGTTTGAAATCGCTTCACTAGCTTAAAACGTTATTCCCTCAAAAGGATTTCGAGCAAGATGCATCATTAATTACACCTTGCCGACGTGCATTTTATGCATAGGGCTAAGCAATTGAATGTCTCACATCCAACAGCTCTCAAGCTTGTCGAAGGACAATCCCCTATTGTGCGTAATACTGCTTCTTTTATTACAGAAATCCCGCGATGTCTTACTGTGCCCATATCACGCCTGGAAGTATAAAACGATCCACTCGCGCACAACTTCCAATGACGACGCTGAAATGTTTGGGGATCCGGCCAGAATCCTACCTGGAAATTGTTCCATGTAAATCCTTCGAGCAGCCAATCCATTTCCTTGCGAAACCCCATACATGAAATGCATGTCGGCAAGTTCCGCGTTTGTGTAACGATGCATCTTGCTCGAAATCCGTGCGGTAAATGACGATTAAAGCAGCAAAGAACATCCATCCGCCGCATTCAACAGCGTCCTCTACTGTTTCCGCACCCACATTTCTATACGCCTGCCTGCATTTACATTTCTGACTTTATTTTATAACACCCCGTATATTAGATATTTTCTTGTATATATTTACAAATGAGTATCAATTTTTTCACGAATCCAATATTTTCTTCTTGTAAAGATAGAAGAAAGTAAAAAAGGGAATATTGGAATTTAATGTCATAATTAGAGTTTTCTTTTGGTGACAAATATTCATCATGGTGGCACGTATGTTCATTTTCTCCCTCCTCCGTTAAAAAAGAAAGAAAGAAAAAGTAATATATTAAAACACCCTGTATATTAGCTACTTTCTTGTATATATTTACAAACGAGTATCAAATTTAATAACTACGTATTCGCGCATAAATATGTCTGTTTTTTTTCCTTGCCTTTTTTTTTTTTACCCTAAAAGAACAACATTTGATGAAATGCATTGACGAATTGAACATTTGCGCCCTGAACAAAAGTTTGGTGAGCAAACTGAATGCAAGTGCCTCTTCATTTTTTTGTAATATAGAGGCTTTGCAGAAACACTATTTCTTTCAATTCAGAGATACCAACAATTACGGATTAATCATAATCGTTATGGTCCTTTTCCCATTTGTACCCGGCAAATCTGATCATTTTACATTGCTCACAAAGTTACAGTCAGAGAGTGATGATAACTTAAAAATTATTAACTTTCACAGACTGGAATCTCTGTTTCTATTTATTTTAGCAGATCAACCGTCAATCAATACTTACCGCTTTTCATTCCATTATGTTCCTCTACAATCGTTTCTTCTTCCACTACTTTTTCTTCTTCCCGCAATTCCATTTCATAAAGTTCTTCTTCTCTATGGATAGTTTCCTCTTTCCACATAACAGCTTCAATTTTCTCTTGTTCTTGTGATTTCCCCTGCATTAGAGGTGCTCTTGTCAGACCTCCATCTGCTGTTAAAGAATAGAGGCTACCCCTTTCAGCCAGAACAGTGATCATCTAGGAGGAAAATAATATATAAGTACAAAAATACTGTTTTTCTTTTTAAATTAGAAAATTAAAATGAATTCTTATAGACCGGGGGGGGGGGGGGTCATCGAGTTGATGGCTGAAATTCCAGGACTAGACAGAACTCGATTAGCATATTAAAATGTAACTGGTCTGACAAGTCATATCTTGATAGAAACCACCTGCAGGCCCGATTTTAGTGGTTAATCGGCAGTTTTATCATTGTGTTTTCCTGCACCCAAAGGTACACTGTTAAAAATCTGCAGCTTTTGCTGCATAGTCAAACCACCGCTTTTATAGAAAACTAGAAAGGTAAGCCCGTCAAAAATGACGGAAATTTAGATATAAAGATATATATAACTCATTTGCAAGAATATGAGTTTTCTCGCTTGTTCCGCAGTGATAGATGAAAATAACACATTTAAAGAACGAAACACATTTATGAAAAACTGTGTACAGTAGAAGACCACTAATCTGTACAGTTTGGTTCCAAGTGTTATGCAGAATTGAGGCTTTTTGCGGTCATGTCTATTCAATCTTTGTTTACATTTTTTTTTAAATTCATATATTGGACAATTTAGATTGTTAAGCCTTAAAAATAAATAAATTTTACACTGGAAGTAAGGTAAAAACTATTAAATTATCGTATACGATTTCATGAAATGGTATTATATGGTATTATGTGTGTTGCTTCACGATCTTCGTTACGACGTTGGCGAAATTGGCTGAAACTTGTCATAATCCTAATAGTGTGGGCCGCTATAACAAAAAAGTAACCAGTTTTTAGTAAAATTTCTGATATAAAGTAGCTTTCAAAAACTTGTGTAAAATTGCAGGCCGTTCTCGTGTTATGTCAGTCCTAAGAATAATATTTCTAACACTGAAGAGTTTCCATGTATATATGAAATTTAGAAAAGCTTCTCCAGAAGAAAGGTCCTGAAATGACATTGTAATTCCTCTAACTTCAAAGTTTAATCCGGCCCTGATGTTGTTTACTGAAATCTAATAAATACAGTTATTTTGAATATTACAACAGAATTAAACAGTTAAACTTATTTAACTTAAACCCGCTGTTACTTACCGATGTTATTTTTTACTATTAAGAAAGAAAATTATTTAAATTTTTCAAATCATGCATTTATAATTTTTTTCCGTCTTTAATAACTAAATAATGAAAAAATATGCTTTTGTTCTGAGCTCATAAATATGACAATAAAATAATGTAACTAAGAGACATTGCAAAATTAAATCTTTGTGATTTCAAACCATAAACAAACGATACCGCCACCATTTTACCTACTATGATGTCATTAGAATATTGTCTATTGATTGTTGGAGAACTTACTTTGTGAATGATTACCTCAATGATTTAAAAAATTTTTAAGTTTCACAATGAATGAATCTCTTGTGTTTGTTTAGGTTTATGGAATGAGATATTAAGCTGTGAACCTAATTTCAACTAAAGTTATCCAAGGATATATGTATTTTTAATTGAAATTAAAAACAATGCTTTGATCTCGAAATAAAAAGTTTTAGTTTCTATAATTGGTTATTTCTGTTAATTATTTATTTAGGTACTTTTCCATTATAGCGCATTTAAAAAAAAAGCTTGGCGCAATTCGGGCATCAGAAAGTGAGATATGTTGCCAAAATATATAAACAGCTATGAAAAGAAATCTAATGAACTTTTATTTTTGTTTACATATGGGTACAGATGTCATATTCGCCCCATATTGGCGCGATTATTTTGTGTCGCCAATATCATATAGGCAACGGATACTTAACTTGCGCCAAAGGGCTTGATGTGGTAACCCGGATTATGTTGATTATGCTGTTGATGTTTTCGCCAAATTGGCAACCGAAAAAAATCGCGCCAATATGGGGCGAATATGACATCTGTTCCTATATATGCACTTATATACATAAAAAAATCGTTTCTAAATATATATAATATTTTTTTATATATAAATTACGGCACAGATTTCAGATATGAACCGGGATACCTAACTGGCGCCAAAATGGTGTTATTTTGCCTGCTATGGTAACTTGGCTATTTTTTCTTATTTATTAATAAATTGTTTATTTACTTTTATTTTCTGTTTTTAATTATATAAACTGTTTTGTTCTACAGCTATTATTCAAACTTTTATTTATTTATAGTTATTTCCTTTTCAAAATGATAACAAATAATTTAAAAATATATAAGTAACTGGTATTCGAAAGCGAGATTTCTGCCAAATTGGCGTCAGAGAAAAATCACGCCAACCCCGATGCGTATATGACATCTGTGCAAAATTACGGCACAGATGTCATATTCGCCCCATATTGGCACGATTTTTTTTCTGACGCCAATGTCATATACACACCGGGTACTTAACTCTCGCCAAAGTGTCGTTATTTTGCTTGATATGGTAACCCGGAT
Source organism: Maratus speciosus (assembly GCA_963932465.1). Classification (NCBI taxonomy): domain Eukaryota; kingdom Metazoa; phylum Arthropoda; class Arachnida; order Araneae; family Salticidae; genus Maratus; species Maratus speciosus. Next base: position 532,048,825 of record OZ010792.1, read on the forward strand.
GTTGTTGTTTATGCTGTTGATGTTTTCGCCAAATTAGCGTCGGAAAAAAGTCGCGCCAATATGGGGCGAATATGACATCTGTGCCAAAATTACTTCTGTTAAAAAATGGGTAAAAAAAAATGGGTAAAAAAATAATTAAAAAATGGGTAAATAGCTTTCTTTACATTAAATAAAGGTACTTGTTAGTTATCCCGTCGACCAAATTACTGTCGCCAAATTGTAAGATTAAATGCCAATAATGGTTGACATTAAACATGATCATGTGTTTCTTACGTCATCAAGTGATTTTTAATTCGACGTTATATTTGTATTTTTATTAATGTTTTGCTAATTTAATTGATCTTTCGTTGTTTAAAATAAAAATTATGTCAATTTGTATAATTTGGCGAGTGGTTTGGCGATTTATATAATTTGGCGAAACTGGTCGACGGGATAGCTAACAACTACCTAAATAAATTGCATACATATGGAAAAAATTGCTTGTGAGTATGAAGCAGTAAATAGGTTGTCAGAAAATACGTTGGCAAACTTATTTCTAGCCAAGAAATTTTTCTCCGAAGTTTTGTACATAAGCAATGATTGCCAGAATTGCATTTTTAATTTTGATATGCGCTTTTATGTTTCACTACATTTATGCATACTATACTGTGTGTATAAATGCTACAGTTCATATGCAGGGCTACACAAAGGAATTCGTAAGGGTTACTGAGTATCAGAGTAAATTGCTTAAAGGTGGTTTTTAAAGGAGTTATGCGCTGAACTACATTCAGTTTACTAAGAAATGTTTGTAGAATATAGATAAAATAATATACAGGGTCACGCAAAGAATTGGATACATAACCGTCTATGGATGATAATATCTGGAAATGTGATTTCAGTAGTTTTAAGAGTAGTTTAAATTAAATTTTGGCTAAATAGTGGCATGTAATAACGATACTATTGGCTATGGACGGTAACAGCTGAAATCAATTTTTAAATTTTTTTATGAGTCTTCTAAAATGTTTACTTAGTTATCTTATTTCCCCAAATAACGAAGTTTTGTTAAAGCATTCAGGATGTGTTGGAAATTGTTTCATATTCTATGCTTAAGGCATGATTTTTGTTTCTTCTTTAGTCTTATTTTGCATTTATTTTATTCTTAATTTTTTAGTCTTATACTGCTTTATATAAACTTTGGCACAGTTGTCATATACGCCAATTTGGCGAAAACATCAACAGCATAAACAACAACATCCGGGTTACCATATCAAGCAAAATAACGACACTTTGCCGCCAGTTAAGTACCCGTTGTGTATATGAAATTGGCGTCAGAAAAAAATCGCGCCAATATTATATGCGCGTATATGACATCTGTGCCGAAACTTTAATATTTAATTTTTAAACTCTTCGCTCCACACCCCTCACATATAGTACAAACTATAACACAGATAGCACAAAATAATAGACAGTTTGGTACTTTTCCACTGTAGGAGCTTTGGCGTTTTTTTTAAAAAAAAAGCTTGGTGTAATTTGGGCATCAAAAAGTAAGATTTGGGTTCGTTTCCGTTATACGGATACCTTTGTCGCCAAGCGTAATAGACGGCGCAAAATGAAAATCACGTGAATTGAAGCATTTGAAAAATAAAAGAAAAAAATTGCCGATACTAAAGTGAGCATTTAAAATATATAACATTTGAAAATTCCAGACTTTTACGAACTATTTCATTAAATCACAATTATATACTTAAAATAAGTGAACAAATAACTGTTATAAAATAAAGCAATAAAATAAAACTCATATTAAACTGCTGGCATAAAATTAAAAATATCTTTTAGCATTTTGAAATAATTGGCGCATTAGCATACATTTTGGCATGGTGTCCGTATAACGGAAAAATATCGAGATTTGTTGTCAAATCATCTAAATAGCTATGAAAACAAACTTGATGAGCGTGTTTGTTTGTTTCATATGTTTATTTTATATGTATATTACTGATGTTTTTATGTACAAATCGCATCTGTTTCTTTATAAAATTAGAGAAACGTCTTTTTTATATTAAATAAACCGTATAAATATCGAAAAAAATGCGTGTGTATATAAAATGAAACAGTGGATAGATTCCCGGAAAATATGTTGCCAAATTTCCTTTTTCGCCAAGGCACCTATACTGGAAAAGTACCTGAAGCACATTAAAATCGCGCAGTTAGGAGCTCACACGGTACAGCGTCGTCTATTGGCAGTTATTTTATTAGTAGCATCGGGAGGAAGATGTAAAGATGTACTTTAAATTCTCACTCATAGATTTTGAAAAATATCTTAAAAGAGCGGAGTTTAAATTAAATTTCGGTGACCTCCTTTATGAAAGATTAATGGTTTTAAATGGGAATTTCGCCAAATTAGCCAGCTATCACCAAGTTGGCTAACATTTGGCGCTACTGTGGTAACCCTGCATTAGCTTTTTTCAACAATTACTGATTTCAATGAGGCGGTCCTACCGGAATCGTGAGGGACACACAGAGACTTGGATTTTATATAAATAGATGGTTACTTGTCTGTATTATGGAGCATTCTCATTGGTCAGAATAGAGATATTCTATAAAAACGGCGGAGTGACAATGCAGCAAATGCTGCAGATTTTTAACAGTGTATGAAAACATGAAAGATTGGGAACAGGAAAACACAATGGTAAATCTACCAGTCAGCCACTAAAATCGGGTTTGCAGGTGTTTTGTTTCAATTTTATGAGCTAATATAATAAAACCACGTCTAAACTACATGTTAAAAAAATGCATTCGGTTTTACTGTTGAAAAAATTTAAATATCCCCCAGTTTCATCATTATGGCCTATTTGCGTAGAATCTCCCTTATACGTATGCCTTTTAGGAAATGCGGGACCTTACATTTGCTGAAAATTTACACAATCTTACGGAACATTGCTTAACAAAAGAAAAATGCTATGTGTGAAAATACTTTTTGGAATGAAAAAATGATATTTTAGTTTTTAAAATGCATCCTTTAGAGAATTTTTTTTATGTGTTTAACAAGTAAATAAGGTAACAGTTAAAACAATTTAGCCACAACTGTTTTAGGTGTTTGTTTATACAAAATAACTGGTGTTTGCATTATATAAATAGTTAGTACATATAAACAGTAATTTTATGATTATTAGTCTCATGAAAATCAATATAACAACAGTAAAATTAAAACTGAACCAAAAAATTCAAAATCATTATACTTACTAATGATAACTATACTTCAAATACACAGCAATAAATTACCTTTATGAATTTTTCATGCTTTCATTTATTGGGAGTTTTTCTGCCAAATGCGATTCTGCTCAAAATATTCTGGAAATTAACAATTTTACTCAATAAAGGAAAAAAAAAGGAATAGGAGGAGTTAAACTTCCCAAATCCCGCACTTATACTCTAACAGGAATCACTTAAAACACTTAAAAAAAAAAGAAAAACAAGAAAGAAAAGTCATGCGTTAAACATAGATTATGAAACACTTTCCAACATTTCCTGAATGCTTTAACAAAACTTCGTTATTTAGGGAAATAAGGTAACTAAATAAACATTTTAATAAACGCATAAAACCTTTGCAAAACCGATTTCAGCAGTTACCGTCCATAGCCAAATATGTATTCCAATTCTTTTGAACAGCCCTGTATTTCATCTGTAGGTTGGTATATATACTATATAATGGGAAAATTTAGTTTAGCAAGAGAACGCATAACAGGTTGCAATTTCTCTTTCAGCAATTTATACTAATAGATGGGAACATACTTGAATACTTTTGTATAGCCCTGTAGTTTACCTAGTACATTTATTACACGCCACTATTTAGCTAAAATTCAATTCAAACTAAAACATTCTTAAAACTACTGAAATCAGATTTCCAGAAATTATCATGCATAGGCAGCCTTGTATCCAATTCTTCGCGTGGTCCTGTATATCATTTTATCTATATTCTACAAAAATTTCTTTGTATACTAAATTCAGTTCAGCATAAAAATGCATAACTCATTTAAAACCCACCTTTAAGCAGTTTATACTCATACCACAGATCTGCAAAAAAAAAAATACTTTTTGAAAATTGCATTAATTTTGATAACTAATTTTTATGTTTTTTTTTATTGCTGATTCCTAAAATGAAATCCATTTTTTTCTATCACGTAAGGAATTTTCGCAAAATGATTGCCTATTTTTAAAGAAAAAGCTGAAATCGCGAAATTTTGACATTTCATTTATTTATAAATCTGTATAAATTACATTAATATCTGAGTTAAAGTAATAGTTAAGTATATGTAGAAGGTTACAAGTCCTTATAGTAATGTTTTTTCTTTACATCAAAAGTTTTTTTGCCACTTTTCCTGATGTGAAATTTGCAGGAATTGTCTCTTTGTTGCATCCATAGCAGTAGTCGGCAATTAGGCTGACATTCCATTTGCCTTGATATCGCCTCTCCATTTCCTTTATATCCTGGTGAAATCTTTCACCTTGTTCCTCACTAACTGCACCTAAATTTTTAGGAAAATAGTCTAGGTTTGAATCGAGAAAATGAACTTTTAAGCTCATATTACACCCTAAAATTTTGAAATTTTTTACCATCTCTTCTACAATAGATTTGTAGTTTGGGTCTTTTTTGTTGCCAAGAAAGATAGTAATAACTAGTTCGAAAGATTTCCAGGCTTTTCTTTCGTTTGTTTTCATTTTATTCTCAAAATTTTCATCTTTCATCATTTTCCTGATGTCTGGTCCTACAAACACACCTTCCTTCAGTTTTGCTTTGGATAAACTCGGGAACCGCTCCCAAAGGTATTTGAAACATTCACCTTCTTTTGGTAAAGCTTTGACAAATGTTTCATAAGACCTAATTGTATATGAAGCGGTGGAAGTAACACTTTTTTTGGATCAACAAGATTTTTCCTTTACCAGGTCCATGAGGAACAGGTCGTATGGCAGACGGAATGTCAGGATAAAACATTTCCTTTTTGTTCTTTAAATTGAAACCTTTCACATTACAAATACAAAAATAGCAATCATCACTGTGATTTTTAGGTTATCTCCAAACTGAGAAGATTGCATTTTATCTTGAAACCATTGCCTTAATTCTTTTACGCAAATACGACAAACTTTGTGTGGAGGCCAAGGCTTGTCTTGATCGCCCAATTTCGTGCCAGTATAAGCGAAATACATTTTTTCACAAAATCAGAAATGCTTCTTTGTTGTTTTTTCACTGTATAGTTACCACAAATATAGCAGAAACAATTCGTGAATTACCACATCCTCTGGAAGCCATGTTCTCTAATGCAGGAAAAACTAGAAGTAAAAGTTACTACTATAACATATAACTCACAGGTCGGAATAAAAACGTGTGTACAGCACAGAGTAAAGAAAGACACTGATTCAGGAGTAGAGATAAGGTCAGTAATAAGGTGCGTGAAGAAGGGGTGGAGAGCAAACACCTGCAAACAGGAGAGATCCGATTTCAACTGGTTTCCTCTGTCTTGAATATTGTATTTAATAGGCACTTTGCCGATTAAAAGAAATATTCTGCATCGGAATAGTTTCTTCTTTCTCTTTTATTAGTTTAATGCACCAATTTACTATTTTAAGTCCATAAATTTATTTATCAAACTCATATAAATAATAATTTTTGGTCCAAAATATACTAAATTCATAAAAAAAAAAAAAAAAAAAAAAAAAAAAAAAAAAATTGCGATTTGTGATGAAACTGTACGTGATGGAATTTTTTCATTATTTTTCTAGTAATCAGCATCCAAAAAGCTATAAAAAATACCTCTTACTATACCGGCAATTTTTTCATCGCAGGCTTGTGTACTCAGTAACCCTCACGAATTCTTTTTTTAGCCCTGTATATGAACTATAGCATTTATACACACCATGTACTATGCATAAATATAGTGAAACTTAAAAGCGCATATCACAATTAAAAATGTCAGCCCTGTATATGAACTATAGCATTTATACACACCATGTACTATGCATAAATACAGTGAAACTTAAAAGCGCATATCATAATTAAAAATGTATCTCGACAAATCATTGATAATATACAGTAATTCGGTTACAAGATAGCATCTGAAATCTTTTGTGCGTCCCTGTAAATGTTATGCACTTCGTATTATACATGAAATAACTTATATAAAAGCTCAGCGACGTATATCAATTTCATTATATATGAATTAATTTAACATAATTCAAATACGCCGCAAACAATATACAATGCCGCTACACCATTATGTTTTATGTTTTCTATACCATTATGAATTCTTTTGTGTGGCCCTGTAAATGAATAATAACTATTCTTTGTACCACATACTCTACAGAATGCATATTTTAGTGGACTTCATAAATGCATATCAATTTTACTATGTTTGAAAGAGTGTAATGCCATTAAAAATCCCTTGAAACGATTTTTTCCTATTGGCCGTAATGTAACGAAATACTTTTGACTGTCCCTGTAAATGAACTAAACATGTTACAAACTTCATTTGAAATAGGGATCGTGCTATTGTAGAGGCCACTTAACATCCAAAAATTTCAGAACGATCCGAGTATATTTACGAGAGTTACAGTGCGGACAGACAAACCGAAGTCATAAACACTTTTCAACTTTGTTGCTGACTGAAAGTTCGGTTTCATTTTTGTTTTCTGCTCAAAATCAAAGTTTCAGTGACGATTGGTTTAGATAAAAAAATAATCTAACTTTCGCTGCATACTGAAACTGTAGTCGGATCTAAAGTCGTGCGCTGCACAACCCATGATGTATTCGGGTAATTTTTATTTCACAATCACATTATCATTACTTGACGATTAGAACATTATTGGTGGAAATAAAGCATTAAGACGCTTAACGCGACGCCAGTCCCTGGGGGCCGGCGGTATAAAATTATAAAAATAATATATAATATTAAAAATATTTTTCACTTTTTTAATGTATTTTATTAAAACATTTCAAACGTAAAAAGGGTTTTGCTTCACAAGAATTACAAATGTTATTCACAAATTTTGTACAAATATATCTATACACAATTTCTGTGTATGATGTCGCTTAAACGGAAATTAAAGTAAAATTAGTGTCGCGTTTAACGTGTTAAGTAATGACAAAAACTGTTCATTCTTTGCTATATTCTATATCAGGGGGTGGCTAGGTCAGGGCTTAATTTTTCTCATCAGGCTCGGTTCGGGGGGGAGGGGGTCTGCTAATAAACATTAAAACAAGGCATATATGATTATACTCTATGCATGATTTGAAATATCCACATGCCGAATGACATTTCGTTTCATTGAACGATAGGGTCGTTAAGTGCTCATAATATGGGTAAAGTTCTTTATGTGTATTCATTGAAGCAATTATGTCATGGCAGGACAAGAATGGGCCGAACCTCATAAGTTTATATGTTGAAGTAAGTCATAGCTTTGGCACTTCGCTGATGCGTCGGAAACTAGCTCATTTCTCTTGGTTTTGATTGTAGGGTGTTAAATTTAAAGATTTTGGATGTGCAAGGTGTAAGTGACACCATTTTTGGTCATTTAGACAGAAGGGAAAGGAAAGAAGAATGACGTGAGGAGTATGGATTCAAAATAATACATGTTTATGTTTTTAATGGATTTTTGGAGAGAGTGGCGCCGATGGGATACGAACTACGGATCTTCTGATCAGGAGGCGAGAACGTTAGCGTCGAGCAAAAGGCCAAGCCAGTTACTCTAAGCTAGTAACTCGCTTTATGCTGATCATGTGAGATGAGATCGCTACAGATTAATTGTAAGTTTAAATTTTAACGTTTTTGAAAACCCGATCAGATGGAGTTTTCAACTTTATTGTTAACTTACCTCTTTGTCTTTAATTGGATTTTTAAACTGAACCGCAAACTTTCCATCATCAACCAATTTCTGAAGGAGGTATATCGCTTCTTGAAGGTCTTTTCCTTTTTGTCCAACGACGATGGGTAGATCTTTTAGATTGGCTTTGTCTAGGAGTGAGAAGGCTAAGAATACTCGGTTGCTGCTAGCAGACAAGTGACGAAGCTGCGAAATCGATAACAAAATTTGCAACTCTTATGTACGAAATGTTAAGAATACAATATATAATTATTGTTTTTATCGAAAAATAGAACTTAATAACAAGATCGAAAATGTAAAATAATTTTACATCAATGATTGTGAATAGTACAGTGGAATTAGTATCGTTGCCCGACATTTTACCATTAACCCCTTGGGGACGAGCGGCACGTATACGTGCCGCATGAAGCGCTCAGAATCCTCGTTTTTCCTCACCAGTAAAATTTTACTGTAAAATTTGCCTTATTTAATCAGCGCATTTTCTCGATTCAAGAAGACACAAATTTCTGTTTTTAAAAAACGGTGACAAAAGATTAAAAATTTCGTAAAAGGCTCCCGTCCCGAAGGGGTTAAGACAAAAATCCTTTTGACAACTCTTTAATCCAATAGATACCAATCTTGCCCTTTTTTCTCTCAGTTAAAGTGATTCTCAAGTCCACTGCTCAACAAGATCAAAACTTTCTGACACATTTACCGACTCATTTTTAAACATAAAGGCATAAAATTGGCAGAGCTGAATATAGAAGCGATTTGGAATAGACAGACGTTTTCTATTTTTTGATAAATAAATTATTTATCAAGTTAAATGCGATTTTGGCTCACGTGACAACCGGTTTGTTTCCCCTTCGCTGACTTGTATTTTCCCTTTCGTCCTGAAATTCGGTTCAAAATACCAACTTTAACAATATTTTCTGAAAGATCTTTTGCACTTACCAAAAAACGGAAAAGTCTTTCGATCACATAGTTTCTGAATAACAACACCTGCAATTTCATGCGTTTCCGAACAAAAATGAATTAAAACTTGTGTCATAAAGTTGTCTCTTTGGATTTGAGAACAGCCTTAAGATTCCGCTAGATGGGTTTCGGTTTGATTTGCATAATTAATGAGATACTTTTTCAGGGAATGTTTTAGTCTATAACACATATCGTTCTACGTTGCTTAGTTCTAGAATTATGAGAGAAAGTTGTATAATAAGGTGAATCCCATTATAAAAGATTAACTTTTTCAAAAAGTCCTAATGGACGGAATTTGATGAGACTTGTAGGGTAGGGAAGTACACAGTGAGACATGGTATACAGTGAGACAGCAGCCACTTTGACATATAGTTGTAACTTTTTCTTCAAGCTGGCACACTCGCATAACGACCTCATCTTATGCAACACGTGGATGTAGTTTCGGCACTTCAGTTACTCGTCCGACAAAATAGTAAATTGTTCCTTATTTTATAGTGGTTAAAGTTACATAAACGTCTACTTTAGAGTTTACTTCCTTCAATATGACACTTAACCAAACCTAGCTATATCTAATAATAGACTATTTCGGCAAAACGACATAAAGTTTTTAAAGCAATGAAATTGATGTAACAGATGTGGCATCCATTTTGTTACAACGTAACGAAAGTACACAGTGAGACGTGTCTTATTGTGTACCTACTATGTGGTTCTGATATTAAAAAAGTTATTTATTAATAAAAGAAGGGTTTTTTTTCTCTCTCTCTTTCTCTCTCTGTGTGTGGGCATGCGATGGCTAGGGAAATTTACTAAACGTAAGAGGCTGAAAATTTTCATGAAGGTAGCCCAAGGTCTGCTATTGTTCGCCCGAGGCTCACATTTTTAATAATTTGAAAATCTAGAAATTTTAATTAGAAATCATAAACTGCAGAAAATTATTGATAGAGTATAAAAATGTATGATTTATGAAAATATATACATTGTCTCACTGTGTACTACTTGTGGTACACAGTGAGACAATTTTCGATACTCCATTATGCTGCTTCTGTGCTTTTATAAATAACTTTTTAAAAACCATTTATACATTAATGTGTAGCGCATTTGTGTAGCTTAAAGATATAGCAAAAAATTTTTCAAAAGTAAAAAAATTGTCGCCATTTGTCAAATAATAATAATTTTCGTCTCTCTGTGTACTACCCTCCCCTATATTTAATTTTTCAGGGATGGTTTTAGTATATTGCGAATCGTTCGTTATCAAATCACACGGTAAATGATCAACTAAAACGGTTAGTCCTTAATAGCCCAAATTTTGTCCGACACATTAGAAAATATACTAGTGCAATGGCGTTCGAATCGTTTTCAACAATGCCGGAGGGCATTTTAAAACACAAGATTAAATTTATCGACATATTTCGTTTGATTCAAGGCTCGTATGTTTTAACACAACTCTATAAATGCCACAATGTCGCACATCTTCACCTTTGTATCTAGAAGAGTTTTGCTATTCTTTGTAACTTACTTCAGTGTAAAACAAAAATGTTATATGTATTCATTTTTATCCTCACAAAATTTCTTGAAAAGACTCTCACATTTGACATTAAATTTGAAACCTTTGATACAATTTTATATTTGATCTTAATACTTCATTAAGAACAAGAGAAAAAAGTTTTGGACGCCAAGACCAGTCTGTAAATAACATAATAAAAAAAAAGAAAAATGCCCAGTTAAACTGATGGCATTGAGCTCACAGGCTATTCCCACTAATTGTATATTATACTATTATTTCAAAGAATAATGGCCCTCGGAAAATAAAGAAATCCACAAAAAACCCATTTAGCTTAATTAAGAGGTGGGATTAGTTCCCTAATTCACTCCTTTATATTTAACCAATGAACATGCAAATCTAATCAGGGAAGCGCCTTATCAGAATAAACCATTATACTAAATTTGAAGCAAATCGGATAATTCTGCATGAAAAACCCATTTGTCTAAATTAAGGGGGATTAGCTCTCATCCCCCCTTTATATCTAACCAATGAAACTCTAAATCTAATCAGGGAAGCCCCTTATCAGAATAAACCAGTACATCAAATTTGATGCAAATCGGAAAATTCTGCATGAAGAACCCATTTATCTAAATTAAGGGGGAGGGGCTACCCCTCTTTATACTTAACCAATGAACCCCCAAAACTAATCAGGGAAGCGCCTTATCAGAATGAACTTATATCCAAAATTTGAAGCAAATCAAATATTTCTATCAAAAGTTATCGCGTTACGTATGTACATACAGAACCTGTGGACATATTAGCTCTCAGACTTTGATAGCCTGTGAGATAAAGAGCATATCGGTATTTTCATATTTATTAATTTTAAGTAGCCATTTTTCATTCCCACCACATTTCTCAGTTAGCGGGCTTTTCCTTTTCCATTATCACCAGCTCACCTCCAAGTATAAACTGATTTAAATTTTAAAAATGTATATGTCATAATGTCATGTAGCCACGTCATCGCTCGCAACAACTTCAACCAACAATATATGAGTGAGTCACTGGCACGGAACAATCGAGCTAGCCTTTTGCTCGGTGCTACAGCGCTCGTCTTCTATATAGTACGTACCTGGTTCAAACCCAGAGAACGTCATTACTTTGACTGCCTAAGCTGGTGGCCGGAAAAGAAACTCGCAACCTTCACAACAGATGGCAGCACCACAACAAATTCATTCCAATAAGGAAAGCCTCGCAGCAAATAGTTAAAAGAGCGCAAATCGCTGGGGAATAGCTTATGTAGAGAGTATGTAGCGACGTCAGCTCTCGCAACAACAACTTCAACGAATAATACATATGGAGTCACTGGCATGGAAGATTTGAGCTAGCCTTTTGTTCTGTGCTACGGCACTCGTTTTCTATATACACTATATGGCCAAAGGTGACCGGCCACTTGTGATTTTAGACGTTTTCTTAAATATCTAGAAAAATACATGAGGAATTATCTTGAAACTCCAGGTGTGTAAGCAGAATAGCACAGGTCATATATTTCCGTGAAGATTTTTTCCAGAAACCCCATAGGGGACCGTCAACAAATTTAAAAGAACGAATATCTTTTGGATAACCCTGTAAAAACTAACGTAGCAAAAGCGTTCAACACAGTAGATTATGATTAAATGCCTTATTGCGATAAACTGTGTTCATTTTTATGAGAATAGCATGTATATTCGTAGAGAAATTAAAGTTTTCATAAAAATAGTACCAAATTTTGCCAAGTTTTTTGCTTATAATTTGTAGAGTTCTTAATATAAAAAAAAATTTCTTTACGGAAAATAGGACAAACAACATTGTGCACAATACCCTGCAATCAGAATTAAAAAATAATAAAAATTGGATGAAAAATGAGCAGGTTTACTAAAAAATATTTCAATGCGCATGCGTGAATGCAATCAAAATATAATGTGCATAATGTGTTAGCTAAGTGTATAGAGCAACTTTTGTGAAAGTCTCAAAAACATAGCTTGAAAATTCTGAAAATTATCGTTGATAGAATAAGCTCGAAATCCGTTGTTCCCAAGATGAAGCAAAAAGATGAGGGGTTGTATCTATATATCCATTAATTAGTGCCCATATAGCATACACAATATTGCACGTACTACTGTATTTGGATACAGCCCCTCATCTTTTTGCTTCATTTTGGGAACAACGGATTTCGAGCTTATTCTATCAGCGATAATTTTCAGAATTTTCAAGCTATGTTTTTGAGACTTTCACAAACGTTGCTCTATACACTTAGCTAATACATTATGCACATTATATTTTGATTGCATTCGCGCATGCGCAGCGAAACATTTTTTAGTAAACCTGCTCATTTTTCATCCATTTTTTTTTATTTTTTAATTCTGGTTGCAGGGTATTGTGTACAATGTTATTTGTCATATTTTCTGAAAAGAACTTTTTTTTTTTAATATTAAGAGCTCTACAAATTATAAGCAAAAAACTTGGCAAAATTTGGAACTATTTTTATGAAAACTTTAATTTATCTACGAATATACATGCTATTCTCATAAAAATGAACACAGTTTATTGCAATAAGGCACTTAATCATAATCTACTGTGTTGAACGCTTTTGCTAGGTTAGTTTTTACAGGGTTATCAAAAGATATTCGTTCTTTTTCAATTTGTTGACGGTTCCCTATGGGTTTCTGGAAAAAATCTTCGCGAAAATATATGACCTGTGCTATTCTGCTTACACACCTGGAGTTTCAAGATAATTCCTCATGTTTTTTCTAGATATTTAAGAAAACGTCTAAAATCGCAAGTGACCGGTCACCTTTGGCCATATACTGTAGTAAGTCCCTTGTACAAACAAAGGCCGTGCCATTTCCTTGACTGCTCACATGTATATTTATGTAATATAAATATACGTTATGGCATGTACTTTTTTCCTGAAAATCCATAGACAGAAATTGACCAGTTTAATTTATTATTAGAATCTAAACAACTCAGATGATTTACTAATTAAGTGTTGTAATTTCGTCACATTTTTAATGTAGCGCGCATGAGGTTTGCCTGCAGCGAGAGCTTAAATTATTCTCCACCAGAAGATGTATTCAAGTGCTTGGATCGCGAATATGAGATTACTATTAGCATTATGTAACAAAGGAAGGTTCATCACCAAATCTGCTGCCCAGTTCATCTGTAGTTGACTTTCTAAAGCAAAAACGCTGATCTTGAGAATATCTTAATGTATATGTTGGCATTGCTGCCAACTTACCGATAATTTACGTAAAATTCTTTCAGCGTGACCTTGGTCAAATAAGCAATTTTTACACCGGAAAAAAAAATTCTAATAAAGTAAATTTATATATAGAACACAATAAAACTAAACACATTTTAAAATATAATTTTTCAGGTTCGAAACGTGTTTAATTTTCTGGTTCGAAAAAGAGGATATCGGTACGGTTTTACGGAAATTATCGGTATGTTGGCAAGTATATTCTTGTAAGAGAATCTCTAAAGAGCCTCTTGCAAATTTAAACGCTAAAAAGGCTTTTAATTACCGGATAATAATAATAAAAAAAATCAATAATTCCATTTCAGCAGCCATTTCAGTTTTAGGTAATTTTCGTAATAAAATGCGTTAAATGTAATTAAAACAGTTAATTAAATATGAATATTGGGGCTAGAAATAATTGCAATTTTACAAATTAAAAGATTTCTTACATGAAGTCTCTGAACTCTGAGAGGCGTGTTTACTTCGGTCTTATTAGCAATATACAGTTGAGCAGCTTCTAAAAACAGGAACTTGTACTTGAAAATTTGAGGACTAGAATCTGCATTCACTGAAAAATAAATAAATAAAATAATGAAACATAAATTTGACCTAATAGTCCAGTCAAATTAAGCACATTCTAATTCTAATTTCAAAAAGCTTCGAGAAATCTTATACGCCTATAAATGTATATGTTATACATAGCTTAAAAAATTTAAATTGTGGAATGCAGGAGGTTAAATATTGTGAAAGAGCTTCGAGGAATCTTATATGTTTATAAATATAAATATTGTACATAACTTAACAATTGAAAATTGAATATTAAATATTATGGAAGGATATATTATTATTAATATTATTTGTAGGATATTGAATATTATGCAAGTGAGATTAACCTTTCACTGCCGTGACAGAAATTGTCACATAACTATACTGTGAAGCGGTTTGTGCGACCGCTTGATTGAAATATGAATAAAAGCTGCGATTAACTCATGGGATGGTGTTTATGTACTAAACTTTTCATACAGGATTGTTATAATTAAAATTCACCTATTCAAAAGTCTCTAGGGATAGTATTAGAGTTCCAAACGAAACAAGATTTCAGTAGTTTTTGCAATTAAACGGGAAATTACAAGTTAAACTATGAAAATGAAAAATGCAGCTGTCTGTGAGACCGCTAACATAAATTAAGGGTTAAAAAACAATGACTTGCAGAGCTGATGTTCAAGGGCCTAATATGTAGATGTACTAGTTTGTCATCTGTTTTGGACATAAAATCCGTAGTTAAGGCATGTGTTTTTACTGTTTTCAGTTGAAAATTTTTTTAATTCTCGATTAAAATCATCCATAAACGATTACAAAGTTAAATTTATGAATAAAATTAAGCGTTTTAGGTGCGTTCGTAATTATATAAATATGTAGCACCTATAGTCGTCGTTCTGTCCGACCGTCCGCATATAACAGAACAAAAACTACCCAACCGAATGGTCTGAAATTTTAAATCTATAAATAAAATATATACATAAATTGTTGCAAAATTTTGTCGAGTCATTTAAAATTTTATGAAAATAGGATGTATTGTTTAATTACAGGGACAATAAAAAGTTTTCCGTTAGATTACGGCCAATGGGAAAAAAATTATTGCAAGTGCATTTTAACGATGTTACAGCCTTCCGAATGGTCTGAAATTTTAAATATATAATTGTTGCAAAATTTTGCCGAGTCATTTCAAATTTTATGAAAATCGGATGTATAGTTTAATGACAGGGACGGTCAAAAGTTTTCTGTTACACTAAGGCCAATAGGAAAAAATTATTTCAAGTGCATTTTTATGATGTTACAGCCTTTCGAACAGAATGAAATGGATATGCACTTATGAAATGCATTAAAATATACATTCATTACAATATGCGGTGCAAAAAATATTTATAAAACTAGTTATAGTACGAACGCACCTCATTTGCCACGTTTGACGAGCAATTTCCAACTTGTTTTTATAACAACGGTACCACTGTCTAAAAGAAATTATAGCTTTAAAAAATCCTTGATAAAAAGAGCGAAGCAAAACTTGGGTATCTCATTAGTCCCCAAATTCTCGCAGGTTGAAAGTTACATGTAAAAGTTAACTTGTAGTTTAACAAGAAATAAAACATACTTACAGGCCAATTCAATAGCAAATCGTTTATGATCGATGAGCTCCACACAATTTTGGATGTTGAAAGCAGCCATCTTTGGTGCATTGCCTTTGAATTTTAAGAAATCGAAAGCTTGAATATGCCTGCTTAAATCACCATCCTAATAAAGAAAACATCTTGTGAAAAGAATGTATTTTTTTATGAAAAAGAAATATAGCAAAAGACATCCATAATACATGATCATTGAAAAAGAAGTCCGATTTACAAACGTCTCCATTTTTCCCTAATTCGTACGTGAATGCTTAAGGCTGCTAGTCACTCAGCTTCCGAATTTCCCTCGGTAATGCTAAGTCTATGGGCGTTTTATGTTTTTTTATATTCAAAATATCTCCTCCGGGAAATTAATATTTTTAACGATTTCTTTCAGTGTTCTCTTTTTAAAGGATGTCACTTTTTTCCTTTGTTCTCAAAATATTTGTAAAATCTATGCTTAATTTAATGTTTTATGTTTTAAAAACTCACGAACTGGGAATAAAATTTTAACACTTCATACAAAGTTAAGCGTAGATTTTAGAAATATTTTGAGAACTACGGAAAAAAGTGACATCCTTTAAGAAGAGAACACTGAAAGAAGAGGTTAAAAATATTAATTTCCCGAGAAGATATTTTGAATATAAAAAACCATTAAATGCCCATAAAAGTTACAGAGGGGAATTCGGCAGCTGAGTAACTAGCAACTTTAAGTGGCTGCTTCACTCACGCGAAAACAGGGCTTTGCAGGTTTTTTTTAAAATGAGAATACTTTCACTTTCAAAACCTGTTCTGAAAGTGAAAGTATCCTAATATATATATATATTATTACATTTATATATATATATATGTAATAATAAAAATTTTCACCCTTTATTCTTAGTAAAATTATTCCAAATTCTTAATAGCTACCTTTTTTACTTGCTTTAATACTATCTTAAATATCTCTTATTTTTTCCCATGCTTTGAATGCGTATTCTTTTATTATTCTAAAAACCTTAAATCTATTCGTCAAAATCCATTAAAATACCTTTTCAGTTTGTTTCTGATACTAAATTCTTTTTCTTCGAATGTTTTAAAATATCGTTTGCACTATTATTCTATTTGTTCCATCAGTTTACCGCCAGCAGTTTGTTTACGCAGTTTTTCTGACGCCGGTTCGAAAGAGATCATTCGACGTCACGCGTTCGTCACCCCTTTCCATCGAATCGTGGCTTGTCTCCTGTCCCATTCCTCCCCACCTCTCTACTGAAGTGGTTCTCCACTGTTAATGTATTCATTCGCGTCCTGTTTTTCTGGGTATTTATAGCGTTGCAAAGACTAGGAGCTCTTAATTTGTACGCTTTTTCGTTTGTCTAAATAATCCTCGTCACTTGGTGGTTAGACTTGTAATGTGGAGAAACTACTATTTTAACATCTTAAATTTATTATGAAGTGGATCAACGATGTCGTCGAGAGCTGATGAATATGTTACTGGAATTGTTTACGATATATTCCTATCAAATAAACCACGTTCAACTCATGATGCCTCTATTATTCTTGAAGGGGAAATTTCTCCAATGTTTTCTTGAACCTGTCTTCAATTAGGCCACCACGACTGCACTCCGGTTGTCATATGATAACGGAGGGTTGGCAAAGCTACTGGTATTAATTACTAAACTGCATTATCTTCGATATATCGAGAGTCGTCGGAATGTCACAAAAAGTGACAGTAAATTATATCATATATATATATATGTAGTCGTTTGAGTACAGGGGAAAAAAATTTTCAGCTTTTAGCTTTTTTTCTCACAGAAAACGACTATTTTGCGTATATAATTGAATTCTATACTCATGATAACGTAATTCAATATTTAAGCTTTTCAATTATTTTTATCGGTATCCATATATTTTTTTTCCTTCCATATTAATTCTCGTAATATAGTACAAGGGACTATATTTTACTCATAACAGCTGGTATATATTATGTTTTTGGTATCCATGTTAAGTGTGTTGGGGGAAACTGTTTTATTGTCATTTCATTCAAAATATCACAATTTTTGTTGGTGGTCGTAATGTTTATTTAATGGTTATATATATATATATATATATATATATATATATATCTGTAAGCAAAATCTAAAAAGTAAAAAAAAAAAAAAAAAAAAAAAAAAAAAAAAAAAAACGGCCTGTGTACAGATAGATCTCAACTAGACAATGCAAAAAAGATAGTTTAAAAGTATTGAAATGCAAACGAGATATCTTAAAAAATATCTTCCATAGGATTAACATTAGCGAACGGGAAATTTCGCGTGAGTGACGTAGCCTCTTAAATGATCAATTCTCCAGTCTATGGATTGGATAAGATGGTTATCAGTAGCATCCACGAAGCTCAGATCATATTCTTCTACACTTTTTTTATTCTTGTGATACATACAGAATATTGTGTAAAGTAAAGGTATAACTAATCCTAGTCTATTAAGAAGACAGATCACATCTAAAATCGTTAATTCAGGACGTAATTTAATTTAAAATATACGATTGAGGATTACCGTCTGATTCCTGTCAAGATATATTAATAGTAAACGTGGTGCGATCTGTATGCATTTAGTATAATCCGAGAATCGTATGAATCAATTTTAAATCCGAAAACTGACTTAGCAAAATAAGACAAATATGTACCGCAAAAGAAGGAGTTACAATTTACTAAATACAATTTCTAGTTTAAATAGGTTTTTAAACATTCAGGAACTTTTGGATCGCCCAACGTATATATTAGAGATGAGACCGGCTCAGCCCGAGCCCGAAACGGGCTCGGACTCGGGTTTTACATCAGTCTTTGGGCTCGGACTCATAGTGAAGATTTTATTTATTCCCAAATTGAAAAAAAGGGAAAACTAGAAAACAGGAATTCTGCTTTTTCAGAATTTAGTGTCGTCCCCGATGAAAAAAAAAAAAAAATGTATATATAAATAGTGCAAAAGATTTTTCAATTTTAAGACTTAAAGCACACGCTTTTAGTTTATGTAAAATGACGTCATCCGCATCCGCATCCGCTTAAGTTTTCCACATTTACGATCCACTCTTGAACATTTACAGTAAAGCATGCGCATAGGACGTCACTATCGCAAAATCATACACAAATGAAGCAAAAAGATGCCGTCATTCAAGATACTCCACAAAAAACGGCTATATAATGATTCATAGTCCTTCATTTATTTGTAACATTAATATAGATTCTTAAAATTAAATATAGTTTATAATAGCTCCATGTTTTAACAGAAATCCTTCGCTTATATTTTTTCAAAGTGGCACATATTTTAATTACATTTTCTTTCGGTTGTTACGAGAAAATGGCAAATATATAATTGCTATTTTACAACTATTTTTCTTTTGCTTTCTACAGAAATGGAATACTTCCGTTGCCAATATTAAGCAAATGGCTCTAAAAACTACAAAAAAATTAATATTTCAAAAATAAATGAAGCTACAGTTTTCAAACAAATTGCATTTAACCCCTTAACGGTCGCATTAAATTACGGTTTAAAAAAGCAAATTGCTTATTGGTACCAGTTTTTTAAAAAAGAAATATTTACCTTACTTAATGACAGGTAAAATGATACCTTAATAAAGCTAGTTACACTATTCCATAAAACTGGCGGGAATCAAACAAATCTGAATAAATCTGAATAAAAGACACAGCCCTTGAATATGACGGGAGCGAGAATTAAGGGGTTAAAAGTAAATTTTTCCCCAAATACGACGGTATTAAAATTGAAAATGTACGATGCTTAGAAGTTTAAAAAATTGCTATAGAGTATTTAATCGTACTGCTTTGTTTTACGGCTGGCTTCTGTAAGGTAACGTTATTTTTTGGAGAGGCACAAAATAAGCTGGGAGAAAGAAATAGCATACCATATCGGGGGGCTAAAAAACTTGCTATTTGAGAAACAAAAATGCATTTAAAAGTTTCCAAAACATTTTACAATCCTTTAAAATTAAATTTGAAAGGGAATTGAATTATTAGTGATGAGATACAAGGATCTGATTCTCCAACCTTTGCAAGGCCAGTGATGTTAGTTCCTTAATTCTCGCTCCCGTCAATAGCACGGGCTGAGGTGTCGTTCGTTATTTCTCGTGCCCGTCCTATTTCCGGGCTGGAAATTTAATTGCTGGAAAAACTTCTGAAACTGGAAAAATTTAACTGGCATTTCCGTGTGAAGTCTTTGAATATTACCGTTTGGGTTTGGTTTTTGGCGCTGATTGTGATATTGGACTTTTGAAATATTAAGCGATCCTTAAGGGGTTAGTATTATAAAGCTGTTCATTATCTCTTGTCTATCGTCACTTTCTGTTTGTAGTCTTTTCCCCAGAGTGACTGAAACATAGAACTCATATCTTTTTGCCATGGTTCTTGCAATGATATTTTAAAAACACAAAAAGTTCCAGGACTGCTGCTCGTAAAAAAACACAGATGGCGCTATATCTGCGAAATTGGCCGGATGACGTATCAGCGACCTTCATCTGCGCATATGAAGTGGTTGCATTAATTTCGGTGAACTTCTGGCTTGGTAGTGTTCATTTACGCAAAGTGTGTGTGTGCGTAATTGCAAAGCCGCCTCAAGACTACAAGCCAAACACGAGGTTTCGTGACGTCACGCCGCGGGGCTTAGATCAGCCGTGAAGAGCACATGCGTTATTTAAAACATATTAATTATTTCCTCTATATACCAACTTATTATCACAACATATGGGAAAAAAATAAAAACGTATAGTTTAAAGACGCTAATTAAGTGCTTTTTAATCAATTTCGATCACTCGAAACAATAATAATAACGATAACACAAAAACAAAAATTATGAAATAATATCACTGTGTCAGTCAAAATGTGCACTTAATTAAAGTTACATTAAAGAAAAATGATTGGTTAATGAAAAAAAAAAATCGAAGTATTAAATTTAATTTAGTGAATAGTTTTCATTATTCATTCTACTTTGAAATTTACAAAAATATCAATTATCTATTTTCTATATATTCTAAAACAAGACATTAATAAATATATATAAGCAAAATCTACAAATATGTATATAATATATACATAAACATATATATGTAGTTTTAAACACATAGAGAGAATTACTTTGCTTTCAATTATTTCATTTTCAAAAATAAATAAATAAATACCAATATTCTGTCAATTAAAACCCACATTTAAAATTAAATTAAAGTGGATGAAAAATTATTGTTAAATGAAAACAAATTCAAGTTGTATGCTATTTTTATTATTCATTGTGGCTTGAAATTATACAATAAATATCCTATTAAATATTTAGTGATTTGAAACATGCAAAGGAGTATAATAAATTTAATATAAATAAATACTAATAAAACTACAGAGTGCATGAAATTAGGTAACAACACAGATAAATTTTTCTTACTGTAAACTTTACTTATCAGAAGTGGGTAATTTTCACATAAAATCGATTAAATTGAAAAAACACAAAGCTCTCATAATAAAACAAAACAAGGTCATGAAACAGAAAATTATTATTTTCTTAATTTTTGTATTATTTTAAGATATTATGCAAGGTACAAGCAATACAGTTTTTAAAAAGTGTACTGAAACCTGATGAGAACAAAAGAAAGAAAGAAAACACTTTCATCCATTGGAATTGAAATATTCCTAACATATATTTATTTTGTTCAGATATTCAAGAATTAAGATTTTGGACTTTGTACTATATATCATTAGAAAACTAATGATTTAAATTTTATTATAACAACTTAGTATTACATTGTTTTCAAAAGAAATTCTTCATACACGTTTTCCTCATAACGAGTCAAGTTGAAATCATTTATTATGGACTAATTGGGGGTATTTTTTTTAGACACCTTATAACATAAATAGAAAAACAAATAAAAGTTTGCAAACAAATACTCCTTTGCAACAAATCCATGATTTTTTCTACTATTATTCTACTAATATTTTTTCATAAAGTTGTGACCATCTTTTTGTGATACCCTGTATACAAATGCAAATAGTACCTGGTACG
The DNA here is from genome assembly GCA_963932465.1 of Maratus speciosus. Lineage (NCBI taxonomy): Eukaryota > Metazoa > Arthropoda > Arachnida > Araneae > Salticidae > Maratus > Maratus speciosus. Next base: position 532,070,581 of record OZ010792.1, read on the forward strand.
AAATTTATGCATGCATACAATACGTATGAAGTTTAGCACTAACCACTTATGCATTATTCGCGAATAATTTCTACCGATAGATAAAAGGGGGGTGGGGGTCCCAGAATGGTGCTTGCTCCGAGGACCTAGATAAACAAAGTCGGGTCCTGACTACACAGAAAAGTAAATTTATAATTATGTAACAATAATTTTATTTATTGTTATTTTTAATTAAACGTTAAAAGTTATATAAAAACACACAAAATTTTTGCGAATTCGGAAGGGGGGGGGGGGAATAAATTGTTTACAGTCATTGTAAAAATAAAGAGATTCAGACATATCATTCCCATATCCGTAATTCTCATGTATAAGCATGCACTGTGTAACAAATATTATAAAATGAATTTTTATTAAGAGTTTAAGATTAAAAAACACCAATAAATTAGTATGTATATTGATTGGGCTTTAAAAGAAATATACAAAATAACAATGTTATGCATCCATAGAAATTATGATGAAAGTTTCTAGTACATTTAAATTTTTAAGTATGAAAATATCTATAAAAATACATAAATTTTGGTATCAAATTAAAGCCCAATCAATTCTGCCTACAGAATAATCAGAGTTATACTATTCTCACGACCAGTGTTTTCTAATAAAAGTCGATCATTAAAAGTCACTCTAATGAGAGAAAACAAAACAAATTAAAAAGATAGGAAGGTGTGACAAGTTATAAATTACATAATAATTAAGCTTGTAATTAAGACTTTTGACTGAAAATGTTTTAGCATGATTAGTATCCAAGAAACTCAGTCTGACATAAATTTCAGCTATCTGGTGCCAGTATTTCCGAGTAAATAAAGTCAGAAGTTTTAATCGAAATTATTGAATAGCAAGAAAGGTAAAGTTTAAACTAATAATATTTATGCTGTACTTACTGTATACAAAATTTCATCAGTTTTCAGTGGTAAATTTCTGAGTAATAATAATTTTAAAGTTTTTTTTTATTAATTTGTTTAAATTAAAAGAACTAATTAAAATTTCCACTTGAAAATATAATGAGGTAGAAAAATATGTCGCATAGGACATTAAAATTTCAAACTGAATTGGCCGTATAGCTTCCAAATTATAAGGAGAAATGTGTTGGCCCGAACAGAGCTGTCTAGCTCTGGCACATATTAAAATGAAGCTATTTTTACATATTTATAAAGAATATAATTAAACAATGAAAACTTTATTAATTAATAACTTTTGTGATAATTCACCCATTCACACCATTCAAGCACCAATTTTTAGCAAATTACGATAGACAGGGAATGATATGTCTCGATACGATTTAGTGATTTTTGCCACTTTAAATTACTGCTGTTTTTGAAATGAAACAGAAGTACAATAATATCGTTTTGTTTTGAAACACGTACACGGGATTGTTGACAATACGATACTGGGATTTAATAGTTCGTTTATTTTAAAGAAGTTAAAAATAAAAGATATTCTGAACACAAAAAATAGAGCTAGTACTAATAAAATATAAGTAGTTAATTTGAAAATAAAACTTACCTTCAAAAGAATATGTTCTATTAGTTAAGTAAACAACACGTGCATACGTTACATTTTAATTCTAAACAACCAGATACAAGTTTCAAAATCTCGGCATTGGCGCCAGCCCCGGGTCGTTACGTCACATATGTGGGGGAATGAAATCGTGTCTGGCTTGATAGTCTTGAGAAGGCTTTGGTAATTGTCATCGAAAAAAACAAACAACGAATGAATATCAAATTTTGTTTTAAATTGGGAAAATCGGCCACAGAAAAATTACGAAATGATTAAATCCGAGTATGATCAGAGCCTGATTATCACAAGGGCACATGGGGTACGTGCCCCGGGCCCACAGTTTCAGGGGGCCCCAAAATGTATTTTGTGTATTCTCCGACAATGAAAACGAATACAAATTTCCATTTGTTCAAAGAAATTAATGTATTTTCACCATTCATGTAAACTACACTATCTCAGTATGTTTCACTAACGACAACAAAACTTCAAAATTCCAAGAAGAACGGATATTACATCTAACATGTTTTATTCAGTCTTATAGGTTTAGTATTTTACACACTCTAAAGACCATATAGTGCAGAAGATTTTACCTTTCTACAATTTTGACGCATTTTTACACGTGTCTATAATATACTGTTTTTTCGTAAAGTTACGTTATAAATTGTAAGCTGCACGTAAAGCTGTTTGTCCAAATTATAATTCATATATATATATATATATATATTTTTTTTTTTAGAAAAGGGGCTCCGACATGGCCTGTGTGCCCCGGGTCCGGTAGAGTTAATCAGGCTCTGAGTATGATGGCAAGTCGTTCGCGAGTATTTGAGTGTTTTTCGAGGTTTCAAAACGGAGAAGAGTCGACCGAAAACGATGAGAGATCAGGTCGTCCGTATTAAAGTCGAAATGAGGAAAATGTTCAGCACGTGCAATTGTTGATGACATCAGACCGCTCACTGTGACTGGTGCATTCCACAAAGATGTGTTGCATCGGCTTTTCAACGAATGCGGTGTGTGACGTCCGATTTGCTGACAGTGGAAATGGGTTGGCTCTTGCACGACATCGCGTCGGCTCACAAAGTCCATACTTGTGCATCAATTTTTGGCGAGAAGGCAGGTTGTGTGCATCAATCACCCACCGCACTCCCCAGATCTGTCCACGTTTCACTACTTTTTATTAGCCAAGTTGAAACTGAAGAGGAAGGGGCAGCGGTAAGTGTCTGTAGATGGTATTGAAGCGGCTGTGACGTCAGAACTTAATAGTGTTGGCGTTGAGGCGTTCCAGAAGGCGTTTAATGATCTGTATAATCGTTCCAAACGTTGTATAGAATTGGGAGGAGATTACGTAGAAGCTTAATATCAAATAGATTTCATAGTATTATATAATCACTGTGTTATATTCTCTCTGTGCGATCAGTCCTGGAACTTCTTTAATGCACTGCGTATAGGAGTTATTACTTTTGCAGATTTCTGGCAGTAGATCGATATAAATATAACAAATTTGCTATATTAAACATATTTTCAGAAACACGAATTACGAGACCTTGTCCTATCGTAAGGCACACTATAAAAAAAAATTAAATTAAAAAAAATCAAAAATCCCGACTGCGTAGTAAAGCGAACTAATTAATTATGTCTCATCAATGTGAAACTATTTTTATATTACTTACCTATTTATTTTATTTACTTGTATTGATGACTTTTAAGTTGTGCTTAATTGCTAGTTCCTATCTATAAACATTGTTTGGATGAGGCCTATAGATGTCTATGAAGGTTAGAGTTGCAGTAAAGCTAGAGATCTTACCTACGCAACTTCCAGGTTGTGTAATATTTAAACGGAGCTTCTGGCTGTAAAATAGTCAATGAAACATCGTCTTCATTTTGAAAGTCCTATCCAATGATAGGCCCCTCAATAGGGTGCGTAAAAAAATTTTTTCGTCTCTACCGCCTTTTTGTATTTTACGGCCGCCATTTTGAATTTATAAAAACAAAACCTAGCCTATAACCATCGGAAGATTAAGACGAATCAATAGAGACCTCATTCATTAAAATCCATCCAACTAAGCCCCAGATGTTTTGAGGGTATAAAGAAATCCACATACCTAGATATGCGTGAAACACATAACCCTTCTTGGCAGTCGGGTAAATACATGAAACACACTTTCGATATTTCTTAATATTTTAGCATAAGAATAAAAAGTATATATATAATTTATTCCTGTAATACGATTCCTCACACTGGAACGATATTTTCGGGCCACGAGGTCAAATTTTCGGATTTTCTTTTTACATCTCTGAATATGACATCATGACAGCGTAAATAAGAAGTTTTTAAGGAGAAAAAATAAGGCGGATTACAAACGGATTGTTCCTACGTTACTGCAGTGATTTTTATTACACATCAGGTATACGGATGCCAGGCCTATTTAACCCAGAAGCACCTCACGGTATTTAAAATTTGATTTCGATCATGTTACCGTTGGAAAATAGGTTTCTTTCACAAACGTAGCATTGCACAACTTGTGCGTGTGCTGTCCGTTCCATACGTCACACATATTATCTCGAGCAAAGGCCTAGAAAATAAACAATGAAGTACCCGAGAGATAGATTTAGAAATCTATTTTATGTAAAGTGTTCATCGGCCAGCGTTTTTTAAGGGGTATCGCCACTTTAAGCATCAAGTAAATTACTAAATGGAAAGAGTGATATTTTTAGAAAAAACTATATTATGAATACCTAAAACTTGATCATAATACAATTACGCGCGTGCGATTTTTACATTTTACACTAAATTTTTACGAAAATAATCTTCGATCTATTTTATCGCAGAATTCGTAACGATTATCTGTGGTTAAATAATTCTACAATTATTATTTGGAAGTATTGGTGGCAAAATAAAAATCGTACGCACCCTGGGTATGCAATATTGACACATAGTTTTGTCCCAAACCTTTTATTGGTTATCCACATTCGTTTTAAATCTTTTTTTTGGGAATAGCGCTTATTTTGACATGTTGCAGAGGATGATATATATAAAAAAATTAGATGTGTCCCTGTAAAAAAAATCAGCAATTTCGTAAAATGAAAACGAAAATACGTAAGTTAGTAAGTTTTTATTGTTACAAATCCACTACAAATGTGTCCGTTTTTACGTAGGACATTGCTATGTTTTACCCTCTACTGTGAGATAATGAAGGGAGATCAGAATAGCTCTTCGCTCTGACGAGTTCTGGCACTCGTTATGAAACAGAGATTCCAATTTCTACATGTCGTTATTATCCGATCACACCAGAATAGATCAGTTTCGAGTCTAACGAAAAAGACAGGCTACCGCGGTGCATCCCACGTGTCTTTTTTTACAAACCGCTAGAGTGACGTGATGCTCTTTTTGCAGACCTTCATTGGTGCATTCGAGGATCCAGCGGTTTGTAAAAAAGAGATACGTGGAATGCACCGCGGTAGCCTGTCTTTCTCGTTAGCCTCGGATGAGTTTCAACGTCACACCCTAGCAACTACCTTGACAACCTCACCGGCATTTTGTTTGCCCATCAGTTTTCTGGTTTTTCTCTACTTTGATTAGTTGGGCGATAATATCCGCTACAATAATCGACGATTTTGATTAGTTAGTGGAAAATTGGGGGTACGTGGTCGAAACTGAGCTATACACTGCCTGAAACTGTTAGAGTTAACCTGATCCCTAATGAAAAAAAAATATGCCGATCCGACATAAATCGCTTGACGAGTCAGATTCAGGCATCGACCTAATTCAGGAATGTAATTCCCATCCATTTAAATTTTTTTGTCAATGTTGCTTATTTTGGCGCGCTGTTGATGATTATATACTAAATTTTTTGAGGTAAAGGAACTATACACAATGCAATGACTATGTAAAAAACATAAAGCCTCAATACCCTATTAAAATTTCGTGGCGATTTTTTCGAAACATAAACCCTATAAAATAAAAAAAAAATATATGAAAGCAGACAGACAGAAAAAAAAATATAATTTTAGGTCTTAATAATATTGATACGGGATCAACTGCAGAAAGAGAACTTTCCGAAAAAAGGGTCTGAAAATAGGACCTTCTGTTCAAGAGTTATGCGTGCAATACATTTGGCGAGAGGGGACAAATTGTATGATCTACTTCTTTGGAAGTCGGTTAATAATAAAAACAAAACAAAACTTACCAACCGACTTGCGATCGTGACGTGTCTCACTGGAACGCGAAATTCTAACATTTCATCAGCTATTTCGTGCCATCCATCCTGAAAAACAAAAACGATGGTTTAATATATTAAATGGTTATTATCTCAAACGCAATTTAAAATTTGATTTGGATAACGTTACCGTTGAAAAATAGGTTTCTTTCACAATCGTAGCATTCAACGACTTGTGCTTGTGCTGGCCGTTCCATACATCACACATAATGTCTCGAGCAAAGGCCTAGAAAATAAACAATGAAGTAACTGAGAGGCAGATTTAGAAATCCATTTTATTAGACCAGGTGGCAGCTGTACAAACCATCACCAAAAAAAAAAAAGTAATTTAACAAATTACAACGACCATTTGAAAAATGATTTTTTCAAAGACTAAAATTTAAGACATAAAAAATCGCACGGAGTTGATCCTACATTACTTACGCCATGAATTAAACATTAATAGTGTTATTACACGTAAATATTGCAAGATTTCTTGAAACTTACGTATTATCCACCTGAAACTTACGTATTATCCAAGCATTTCATTGGCTGTTAGGGAAAAGGCTTTTCCATCGTCAGATTTCCAAGAAATCTGACGACCCATTTTAAATGAAATTTCATTCATAAACCTCTAAACATCCCACAATATTACCTTTTACACCGTCGTATAGAGAAAAAAATGTACTTTTAAATACAATTTGTTTGAAAGCTGCATCTCAATTTGTTTCTGAGTTATTATTATTTTTTTTTTGTAGTTTTTATTACTTTTTTGTCATAGTGGCAACAGAAGGTATCCATCTGTGTTGAAAGTAAAGGAAAATACAGATTACTGTATAGACCCATCAGAAAACGAATAAAATGCGGATTCAACCAATAAAAACCTTCAGGTATGCTTTTGATTTCCTACCCTGACGAGGACAATAACCATTTTTCCAAATGGTTAATAATCAACTGGTAGGTTGTTTTCCTTTTCTCTTTTTTTCTTTCTTTTTTCTTTTTTTTTAAGGCAGGCATTTTGGCAACTTGGCCATTTGCTAGAACAAAACCGGAAGTTATGGCCATCTATTGAGATAAACCGAAGGACGGCCATCGCTACTCGAACTGATCACGTATAATTTAGAAGCTTGATTAGGTGACGAGATCTTCACCTGACTAGGCACCCCCGAGGTGGATTGTACTTTCACTAGGCGCCATTAGCATACATGGCGGATTTTTATACCCTGTTCAGATGGGATACTTAACCGTTTGACGGCTATGCAGCGCTATTGCGCTTCCAGATTTCAAGTCCAAAAATGCTAAGCGGCGCTATCGCGCTGTCAATTCAGTACGATTCTGTATCTCTGTGCGTGAGCAAATATTTTTCCGCTCTTGCGTTTTCGTAACGAAACTGTGTCTTTTAAAGCATAAATAGTTTTTTTAAATTAGTTTTCATTCAAAAAATAAAAAATTATACATAAAATTATCAGTAAAAACACATTTTTTTTATTTTGAAATATCCAAATTATCTATAACACTTTTGGAATGTATGAGGATTTTGATGGATAGCTGTCAAACGGTTAAGAAAGCTATCTTAGACCTCTGAACTCTCTCAGTGCGTTTCAACTTTCTTCGGCTAGATAGAGTCACTACCACTCACTCTGATTGGCTATAAAGCTTCTCTTTAACTGGTTGGCTGTTGCGGCCGTTTCTGTTGTATGTGCATGAGCACACGTTACATTTGTTCAGGTCTCAGACACAGTGACGTTTACTGAGTCATAGTTTAGCATACAAGATGGGACATTTCCATAGAGCGTAATGGTAATCCGATTGCGATCATAGCGCCTTTAGTGACAACGGCAAAGAAACTCCCCATCCTTGTAATATTTTTATTATTGAGTATCTACCTTATTGTGATCTTTCTTTTTTCAATGTTGCATGTTTACGTTCTCAATAGAATCTTACATCGATACCTGAACATAGAATACATATTCCATTTTATACTAGTATATAATCCCTGTCAAAAATGATGGAAAGTGAATGATAAATCTTCAAAACAATAGTTTAAAAAATATTTTTCTAACTTAAAAAAAAAAAAAAAAAGATACCTCATGCCTTTTGTTAATTAAAAAGTATTATCCTTTGATTTTTTTTTGATTAGAACAAAGAAATTATGTAAACTACAATTTAGTCACCAGCGCTTAAACGCGCCATTTCCAGCTACACATTCTATGACGAAAATGCTTGTTTAGGCTCCCTCTACATTAAAAATTTGTTGTTTAGCGTGACTTTTTTTTTCGCTACAAACTATGTTAAAATTCATAATTTTATCTGCAAGATAATTAAAATATGTTGTACCGATAAGAATTATTCATTTTATTTGCAATGTCTTCAAATCTGATCTGATATTGTAAAAAAAAAGTACGATTACAACAGAAAGTTGACGCCAAAAGAATTACAAGAAACATAAGCTCCTAATTTATTGGGAATTAAAACGGCCTACAGAGGCGCTGCTCGCAGCCTTCGGTACAGAAAAAATTGTTCCTTTAATTTCCCTTTAAATAATGCTAAAGTGTCATTGAAATAATTCTTTACTGTAAATGCATTTGAAAGTTTTAGATATTGAAATTCGGATAATTTTACTTTGTCATATAAGACAGAAAACAAATGTCACAGGAAATCTGAAATTGAGCAAAAGAATAATCATTCTGAATAAATTAAAAGTACATGTAATGCAATGTGCTTGCACGGACCTTCCTAGAGCTAAAGTTATATCTTTTCTCCACCAGATGGCGATAGTTATCCATTATTTTTAATTTAGAACTTGTTGTTGTTGTTGATTTGGCCCTTAAATTTAGAACTTAATTGGACAGTTTTTGAAGGTTTTAAAGAAAATTAAAATATTTAAAGGTTTTAATATACTTTTTCAAATATTTTAAGACCAGCATCGGCGTTAACTTGTATTTTTTTTTTTTTTTTTTTTGATGAAGCATTCAAAGTGTCATTCATTTGTTTGTAGATTTGCTGGAATTAGAATCTGAATGGCAACCGTATCGTTTGTTTAGATCTGATTTCTATGTTTATAATAGCTTAATTTTAATTTAGAACTTAATACATTATAAATGGATATGATACATATGTTTTATGTGAAAATATGCTGAACAGACATGATTTCAAGTAGAAAAAATTATCATTTAGCCGTCATATGTTAGGATATGTTTTCCATCAAGCCTAACATGGCGTTTAGCTACGATTGATTCGCAGACCAAAGTGGTTCGCACTGGCATGGTTACCTACAGTTTCCTGCACTCAAATTTTATTACAAGTAGATATCTAATATCTATTCTATGTTTATGCAGAAATATATACATTTATTTATTTATTTATTTATTTTACACGGTGAGTGAACGATTTAAGTGCAACGAAAAACAAGCTAAAAATTTCGTCTTGAATGCTATATATCAAGTAAATATGATATAATTGGATTTAAAGCTATATAAAGCAATGGTGTAATATAAAAATATACGAAATATTGCACTCTACAAGTCCCGGAAAATTTCACGAATGTTCCTATTTGGTAAGAAAATTTTTATAACCGATGTTTTATTAATTTATGAAGTTTAACGTATTAAACAACCGTTACAACAATCTTTTAAAATTTACGCATTTTCACTTTCTTACAGATAAAATAAAAATGTTGTTTTTAATTTAAATAATGTACAATCAATTCCATATTTCAATTCCAAATTTTGATTCTGAAAAACTGAAGAACGTTACCTTCATTATCTTTCAAATAATTTCTAAGCACACCCCATTTCGCCACTAATCGTTTTAAACCTAAAAAATCAGAATGAACCAACTCATTCACTGAAAAATGACGCCCGTCTTTTTTGCTTCCTAATAAGTGTCACGTACTATTCGGGGATGCTAATTTGGCCGGGTTTTTTTTGTTGTTGTTTGTTTCTGTATTACTAAATGGCATTGCCTCCATTTTACGTGTGTCCACAGATCAAGATTTTTTTTTTGTTATTTTACAGATATTTAATGTCTTAACAGCATGCATGAATAATGAAATAATGTATTTATTTTTCTTTTGTCCGTCGCAGTTACCGCAGTAAAAAGTTAATTACACATTTTCACCGTCAATACGTGAAGCAATGTCTTGTAAATATATCCGCAAATAAGTACCTATTTTATTTGCTCCGCGTTGATCCTCATATTCATTCCAAAAATGGCATTCGACAACATCACTACCTACCTGACAAATTGTAAAGTTGTAACTGTTAATCTATGGCCTAACTATTAATCAATTAACAATATGTTAATCACCAACAGAGCGATATTTCGCCAACTAAGGAAATTTTTATATTTTTATTACTAAGGCAATAAAGAGTTTTGTAAATTGCTCGAGTATGAGCTTATGGGAAAACTTTTTGTGAGATGTGCCGTTTTTCTTGTTTCATCACTGCTCATTTCCTATAATGGAAAAGTGACACATAGTGTAATATAGAGGTTTTCCGTATAACGATACGAATAATAATTTGCCTTTGGCAAGAGCGATATGTAGATTATAACACAGAAAGTAACATAGGCTATTTTTAATTTACCTTTTTCAAATATTTTTCTTAATAATTCAAAATTTCATTATTTTCATCGAGAATCAGTTGATATTTTTCTTTATAATTCAAAATTTCATTATTTTCATAAGGAATCAGTGGACATATTTCCTATAAAATTTAACCATTTTTCTTTATTGTCAAAAGTTCAAAAACCGGAATTACTTATCCACAGCAATTAATTTTCAATTGAAAGTGTGACAATTGAAATATTTTTTTTTTTTTTTTTTTTAAGAATTAAAAAGAAGATGCATATGACGCCACACTGAAATAAAACGGACATTTTCAAATGTTTAGTGTTAAAACAAGGAGCATGATTATGAGTATGTACAGAAAGCAGGTGAATATGTCGTCATATTAAAAGACAAAAATAATATATTTTATAGATAGTGATTACTAAGCATAAATATCAGTTCCATTTGTTCCATTTTGCCATTTACACACATATTCAACATTTTTTATTTAAAAAAGATTATAATATGATTATAATATTTAAAAACGAGGTTAAATGGTGTTTCAAAGAAAAACATCAAAAGCATGTAAATAAATCTAACTTTAATTTGATTATCCTGATATGAAACGGGTTGCTTAAATCACCTTTCCCTTATACTGCATGTCATCCATCTGCATCAGGAAAATTTCCTCAGGTGTAGCTAGTTTTCTGTACAGTAGGTCCTCTTCCGTGTCAAAGAATTCGTTTTCCATGATGGGGTATATGTAGCAACGACCAGATGGTTTATTTATTGTGTATCGAAGACCTAAAATGTAGGGAAAAAATTACTTAAACGGTTTAGGTATTTTGTAATGATCTCCCAAAGCCGTAATAGTTTCAAGAATTTATTAATGACATATATGGTTCTCGTTATATAGATCTAATTGTGTCGTCATATTTATTAACCCACAAATGCGTGATTTTTTATTTTGTTTCGAAAAAAAAATATATGATTCTCTGAAAGTTTTATTACACAGGAAAAATAATGAAAAAAATCAGAGTTAGATTTTTCATATAATACGTCAAACTTTTCTCCTGTTGCACATCTGCAACACAAGTAAAAACTATTTGCCGTGTGGCTGTTTTACGTTAAAATATTGCAAATTAGTAAATATTTCAATAAGTTTGTCACCAAATACCTTATTTTATATAATTATTTATTTTATAAAACTTAACCTTTAACCCTTTAATTCCCATGATAAAACACGTTCTAGAAATTACGTAGTTCAGGGAATCTGACTTTACACAAGAAAGTTTCAATGGTTAATTTCGCTTTATTTAAATACGAAATATCTGTTATTAATTAAAGCAGATATTGCTATTTTAATTTTCCGGTGTAAATTAGGCATATACGAATAATAAAAATACATTAAATTCAAAACACTGCTGTTTGGCATATATGCAAAGCTGCGCACTAAATGCATTCGGAAATTTTATAATATTATATTTAAAATAGGTATTTGATTATATATTTTGCGACATGCGTCAGAAATGCGAAGAAAAGTTTTAAATCATAAACCAATTGGTAAATAAACAATCATCATTATCTATCTTTCTTATACAGAGTTGGACAAAATACATCCCGAAAACATTTTTGATACAAAATACATTATTTTTAGAGCCTAAAATGCAAAATACTTTTCAATTTTAAAATGTTCTAAATGCAAGATGCATGTATTTGCAAAATACATTTAAAATTTTTTTTTAAATAATTTTGTATGCTAAGTAAACACAAATTGCTTTTGCAAAACTTTAATTTTTTGAAATTATAAATTTCTGAAGTAAAGAAGCAAAGGTGATAAAGAAAATAAATCAATCCAGAGAGAAGAATTTATACATAGTAAAAAAAGAATATTTAGAGATAAAATTTAAAAATATATAAGGAAATATTATCATTCTACAATCCAATGAAGCGTCTATTTAAAAGCAGACATGAAAGCAAAATGAAAAATATTCCAAATTATAATAAAACATAAATTGAGTAATATATTTGATTGTTAAATGTGATGCTATTTGATTTGCTCAAAATATTACAAAATTGAATTTTTGTACTCGTAGCAGATGATGCTTTTAATACGTGTTCACTAGTATCCGATAACTTACGTGAATTTTTTTTTTTACCTTTTTCAAATAAATTTTATTTTTCAAGAACAAATACTTTACTTTTAGGAAAATACTTAACATAAAAAGATAATTAGGGTGAATTGTTATAACAACAGGAATTAATAAACTTTTTTGAATGCTTTCAAAATTACTCGATAAATCTTTATTTTTCAAGTGTTCGATCTATTTTGTGAGACACTGTATTTTTTATTAAGGGGTCTCAGGACTCTTAAAAAGGGGGAAAAAAAATAAAAAAAACCGATTTTCAACATTTGATATCTTCAAATGTATACGATTTTAAAACACAATTTTTATTGGGAGAAAAGATGAAAGTATGTCCTTTCATTTAATTTATTTAATAAATTTCAAGATCCAGAATTATTGTTTACAGGGGGCTGCAAACTGCCAGACATTTGTCGAGCTGAAAATTGATATAATAGCTTACGTGCAGAATTACGAAATACATTTTTCAATTAGAATGACATTTTTTGTGTCTAATTATACGACAGATTGTAATAATTACCTTGAACCTAAATAAATTTGTATTTAAAGCATTTTTTATATTTTTAATACAAAGTTGTATTTAGCTATACAAAATTTTGAAAAATTCGACAGTATAACCACCTAAAAAAATATTTTTTTGAACACTAAAAAAGAAATTTTGGGTTCAGTTTATACAGACTAACATGAAACACATGTTTTGAAAATTTCATGAAAAAATATTCAGAAGTTTTTGAGATATCGTGCGCGTTATGCCCAAAAACGTTATTTGAAGAAAAATGACTTCAAAGTTTCGGAAACGCTACTTCAGTTACTGAGCAGGTATAATTCTAAAAGCCATAACTTCTTTTCCAATGGAAATTTCTAGGAAACAATTATATCAAAAATTTCAGAAAAGATAGGAGTTTAACATCTAAAAAAATTAAAATTTCTGAAATTTTGAAGCTTTAAGAGTCCTGAGTCCCCTTAAATGTTCGTGTGTGAGCGTTACACAGATGCAGTGGCTATTTTTGTAGCCTTATTAATTTATTTTTCACTCAAAAGTTTTTTTTCTCTCTGTCTCTATCTCTATACGTACAGTCGTGGGGAGAAAAAAAGTAAACACCCTTTACTAACTCTGCAAAAAAATATCGTACAAGAAAGTATCAGACGATTGGTAATAAAGTCTACTTTTAAGGGTGTATTCCGATCCAAACTGCTTATTTTCTGATTCATTTTAAAATTAATTTTTGCCCTCAAACGCGTCAAACTGGGAAATTCTCTGATTTAGAAACTATATAATGTGCCGTGCTTCTTAATTTTTTGATAAATGCAGAAAATACTGTAAAAAACGCTGTCAAAGTGGGCGTTTTGAACCGAATTTTCCGAAGCGGGCGATCTGGGAATGAAAAAAAGGGTCATACTGAGAAAATAATTGTTTAAAAATCAAATTCTAATGAATTGAACTGAAAATGAAATCACACGGCATGTTAAACATGTCTTCAGAAATCACCCCAGCAAGTTTCATGTTTTTACTTTTAAAAATGAGTCTGAAAATGTCTCAGAAAATTTCGAGCTGTTGAGGGTGGAAAAATATTTTTTCGAATACACCCTTAAATGATGTATACAAAATGTGCTTAAGGAGCCATCTACATATTAAAACGAACCATAACTTTGCTTTTTTCAATATCAGTACACAATTCTGACAGCATACGAACCCTACATCCTTCAATTAGCCTAAAAACAAATTTTTATGCAATTCGTTCGATAAGTTTCCGATAAATTAATTATTTTAAAACGAGCGTATTTTAGGGGCTTTATCCAAATTGAAGTTCGGTACTCGATTGTTGACAGAGAGAGCCCCCTTCTTGATCAAGGCATCTTAAGCTCGTGCTAGATTACAGGATAGCATAACAAATCAAAATATCTAGCCACTTCTATCATAGACGGCCCTTTAAACCATCATTTTACCGTTTTTTAAGCATAATTTGAAAACTACTTGGAAGAAAAATGTGAAATTTTGGATTTCCATAAAGCAGGACTTAATAAATCTAAATCCATAAAAAAAATTGTAGGTTGCAATTCATAATTTTTTCGAATATTAATTTCATAATTCATATCATAAAATTATAAAAATTGCAAATTCAAGGTATGTTTCGGTATTTTAGTATTATTGCTACACAAAAAAATCAGAGTATAATTTCAGGAGATATTAATAAAAATATGAAAATGTAATTTAACATTAGAAGCACTCAATTTTGAATGTTTATAATTCAAAAACTTATCATTCAAATGACTTGAAATTTGGTGCCTAGGCATTGCTTGAACAGAAATTTTGAAATATCTTGTTAAAACTGGGTATTGCCATTAAAAAAATGAAGTTTCGGTTCGTTTAAATATGTAGATGGCCCCCTAAGCAAATTTTATATGCATAATTTAAAAGTAGACTTTATTTCCAATCGCTCGGTACCAGTAACTTTCTTCTACGATTATTTGTTGAGGAGTTAGTAGGGGGTGTTTACTTTTTTTTTTTTCCACGACTGTAACTTTCGTATGTTTATAGCTAAATATATTTTTATTTTAAATTAACAAATAAGGGTGAAAATATCAGACTGACCTTCGTTAAAATCGTAGATAGTGCTTACAGGAGTGTAGCTTCCGAATTTACCATATATGTCCCCATCTCTATCTTTCATCGGAGTGAAGTCCTTTCTGGCAAGTAGTCTGTTACTGTCGTAATAAATCTAAAAAGTAAAATAAAAATAAATAATTCAGGACGAACTTGATTCTTTAAATTAATTTTATTTCTAATATTTAGTGTCGCCCCCGATGAAAAAAATATATATACATGTATATATAAATAGCATAAAACATATTTCAATTTTAAGACTTACAGCACACGCTTTTATTTTATGTAAAATGACGTCATTCACATCCGCTTAAGAATTCCACATTTACGATCCACTCTTAAACATCTATAGTAAAGTAAGCATAGGATGTCACTATCGCGAAATAATACACAAATGCAGCAAAAAGATGCCGTCATTCAAGAAACTCGACCAAAAAAAAGGCTGTCTAATGATTCATAGGCCTTCATTTGTTTGTAACATTAATGTAGATATATTTAAAATTAAATATAGTTTATAATAGCACCATGTTTTAACAGAAATCATTCGTTTATGTTTTTTCAAAATAGCGCGTATTTTAATTACATTATCTTTCGGTTGTTATGAAAAAATGACAACAAAAATATATAATTAATATTTTACAACTATTTTTCCTTTATTTTCTACAGAAATGGAGTACTTCCGTTGTCAATATTAAGCAAATGACTCCAAAAACTACAAAAAGTTAATATTTCAAAACTAAATAGGGATGCAGTTTTCAAACAAATTGCATTTAAAAGTACTTTTTTCCCCCAAAACGACGGTATAAAAATTGAAAATGTGCGGATTCTTAGAAGTTTAAAAAATTGCTATAGAGTATTTAATCGTACTGATTTGTTTTACGGCTGGCTTCTCCAAGGTAACGTTATTTTTTGGAGGCGACACAAAATAAGCTGGGAGAAAGAAATAGCATAGCGTACCGGGGGCTAATAAAATTCGACTTTAATTTAAAAGCCATAAAAATCTAGACAGGTTGACTACACTAATTGCTGATCAACCCCCAGTTAGTTGCTTGAATAATGTTATAGCCAATCCAGTAAAGTCTCTACAGCTTGCTTCATAATACTAGTTATAAACAACATGAGTCGTAGGATAAATTCCTATGTCTTGGTTAATTTACTAATAGCAGTGAATGATCAATTACTACCAAAACCTGATGTTTAACAAGTAACTTTGATAAGTTTGTTGATATCACCATTAAAATAATACAACACTATATAACACTATATTGCTATTTCGGATAATGCTTTTTTAACATCATTTGTTCTGGAGAAGGGGAGAGAGGGGCGCAAAATAGATGAGAGGAGTTCTGTAAGCCGAAAATAATTTTAATTGATCAACTACTGCAGCAGTCACTCTAGTTCATATCGAGGCTAACGAAAAAGACAGTTACCGCGGCGCATCCCATGTGTCCTTTTTTTACAGACAGCTAGAGTGAGTGATGCTGTTTTCGCATGCCTTCATTGGTGCATTCGAGCATCACGTGACTCCAGCGGTCTGTAAGAAAAGATACATGGAATGCATCGCAGTAGCCTGTCTTTCTCGTTAGTCTCGAGTTCATATGATTTATCTTCTTAGAATTCAAACTTTGGAATGGTGGTAGATAAAGAATGTTGTAAATTTATTTACAAATTCCCCCTCTAGAAAAAGTCGCGCAATATGTCTTCGTTCGAAATATTTTCTTTCAAAATAAATTCCATTTCTAATGACAACTAAGGACACTTGTTGACGATATTTGGCAATTCTTTGAAATTAATGGCATTGAATAAATAGCCCTTTAATATAAGCAGCTGTTGAAAATCTCATTGTATGGATCTAATTATTATGCTTTATTGATCTTATTTTGAGATTTTTATTTTTATTTTTTTTTCTTTATTTTTTTTTTCAAGAGTTAGATTAACCAGTGTAACATGGATTTTTTATTGTATCATTTTTGTAGGTTTTTTATAAATTCAGTGTAACAGTTCCTCTTTAAAAACTTCTGTCGTCGAAATTTGACAGGTTCCACCTCGTTTGTTATTATTAGAAAACTGTTTCACGGAAAAATCATACATGTTGGTATTGTAACAATTTGGATGACATATTTAAATTTAGGAATGCCAGACCTATACAGTTCACATATTTGTTTCACAGTGGGGCCAAAGTTTTTTTTTTTTTTTTTTTTTTTTTTTTTGACCGACCAGTGTTATTAATCATGAACAAGAAAATTATTTAATAATTATTAACACTATAAATGTTGTAAAAACTATATATAAGAGAATATATGTTAAGCATGATTTAATGCAAGAATACAAAGACTAGAAAATATATTAAAAAAATATGTAAAAAAAGTATACCATTTTAAAACAATTACCTCGTTTTATCTTCCTTATTTTCGCATTTTTTTTTAATACCAGAAAGAACTTTTATAATGTACAACATTTTTTTTTTATTTTTTTTTTAATCCCGTGGTAGATTGATTCTATTTTATTCCATTTGTTTTTATTAGTACAATTATAAATATTTTTTTTTTTTTTTTATAAATCTTCAATAGATTTTTCTACATTCGTCGTGCAATACATATTCAAGATCTTCTCATTTTTCCAGTTTTGGCAAAAATTTCGTTAAATATTTTTCCTTTGAACATGTAAAATAAAAGTAATTCATCGTAAAAACTATCATTAGTAAATTATAGTAATAAATCTTTAAAAAGTGAAAAAAAAAAATCAATAAATCTGTTTTCTACAGCGCCTGCGCAAAGCAAATTTATGAAAGACCCACTAAACTACATTGGAATTCGATGAAATTGGTTTTAATCCGAAGGGGATAGTTCAATTGGAAAATGACCTTAAGGGGGCTGGTCACCCAGCTTCGGAATTCTCCTCCTTAATGTTAAGTCTATGAACTTTTGATGCATTTGTGTATTTAAAATATCTTCTCGAGAAATTCATATTTTTAACATCTTTTTTCTGTGTACTCTTTTTAAAGGATGTCTCTTTTTTTCTTAGTTTTCAAAATATTTCTAAAATCTACGCTGAATTTAATATTTTATGTGTTAAAAGCGGGCGAACTGTGAGTAAGATTTTAACTCTTCCTATAAAATTAAGCCTATACTTTAGAAATATTTTGAGAACTAAGAAAAAAAGAGACATATTTTAGGAAGTGTACAGAAAAAAAAGAAAGAAAAAAGAAGTTAAAAATATTAATTTCCGGAGGAGATATTTTAAATATACGAATGCATCCAATGTCCATAGATTTTACATTAATGAGGGGAAATCAGAAGCTGAGTGGTTACCCAGCCTCCTTAAGACATATTTGAGAACGGTTTAAGAATCACCAATTTTGTCGTAAAATGTGCGATTGTGCGCCTGCTGCAGAGTTAAATGAAACAAAGATTACTATTTAAAAATCCTGCCAGATAAAAAAATAAATAAATAAACGGTCAAGTGAGAGTATTACTTGCAATCAGAGGGTTCCGTAGAATAAATATATGAATTTGTAATTGTATTATAAAAAAAACTGTTGCTAAAAGAATACTAAGAACTATACAACGTAGAGTTGGGTATAACAGTATATATTAGAAAAGTGTAAATGGATATATCATGAAAGTTCACAGATATATGCAACCTAAATAATATTAAATATAGCTATTCTGTATAACTCATTTTTTAATATTATCCTAATCTGTTTATGATGAACTTAATTCGGTACTGACAATAAAAGCAGTGCATAGTTAAACTTCATTTGGCATTTCATAAAACTAAATTCAGCCTAGAAATAACCTTTATTTCTACAGTGTAGCTTAAACAAAACCTTTGTTCAAAGTTTAAATTTGGCATTGTGCTAAGCGCGCTTCGAAAGGAGGTCGCAAAGTTGCAACGCCGCCTTGGTCAGTGCCGCGTTTTTCCAAATAGGTTTTTAATTAACTTTTAAAGTCACACAAGGCGTATTGAGAGATACACTCAATGCAAACTAGACGCGAATCCCACAGTATTTATGTGATTCATTCTAATTAAACCTTTCGAGGGCGGTGTCCTTAAAAAAAGGACACCTAATTTTAATTCCAAAACAGACAAACGGCACCAAGAATATTTAATTAAAATTTTCCTTTTATCATCGACGTGAAAATAAGCAAGTTCGTATTTTCTAATAAATTCGTTTATAAATTCTGGTTTCATTCTATTATTTCATAAGTTTATAAACAGAATTACTTCGCGCTGGAAAGGGTTAAGTGGTCGCAGGACTCTTAAAGCTTCAAAATTTTAGAAATTTTAATTTTTTTAGATGTTAAACTCCTATCTTTTCTGAACATTTTGATATAATTGTTTCCTTGAAATTCCCATTAGAACAGAAGTTATGGCTTTTAGAATTATACTCGCTCAATAGCTGAAGCGGCGTTTCCGAAACTTTGAAGTCATTTTTCTGCAAATGTCGTTTTTTGGGCATAACGCGCAGGATACCTCAAAAACGTCTGAATATTTTTTCATGAAATTTTCAAAACATATATTTCATCTTAGTCTATATAAACTGAACTGAAAATTTCCTTTTTATTGTTCAAAAAAAAAATATTTTTTGGAGATTATACTGTTGAAATTTTCAAAATTTTGTATTAGCTAAATGCAACATTACATTAAAAATATAAAAATGCTTTAAATACAAATTTATTTAAGTTCAGGGTAATTATTACAATCTGAAGTATAAGTAAGCACTAAAATTTTCATTCTAGTTGCAATATTTATTTTGTAATCCTGCAAACTGTTATGCCAATTTTCTGTTTGACAAATGTCTAACTGTTTCGAGCCCCCTGTAAATACTAATTCTGCGTCTTGCAATTTTTAAAATACATGAAATGAAAGAACATACTTATATCTTTCATCCCAATTAAAATTGTGTTTTAAAATCATTTACATTTTAAGACATTAAATGTTGAAAATGGTCTTTTTTTTTTCCCAATTTTTAGAGTCCTGAGACCCCTGAAATTAGTATGTTTTTAACAATTTGACATTTATTGCTTTTATACTGTTACTGGACATTACATTACACATATATATCATTAAAAGTTGTTAACTAGGCATAGAGTAAGCCACCCCTGCCACTGTGTATGTCCAAACTGGCCGTATCTTTAAGGGTTAATATCTTGACTAATTACCGATTATTTTTTTCGAAATTCATTATCAACAATGCTTTTATACTTCTCCTACGATAGGTACATCCAGCGATGCTCAATAATTTTTCTGAATACCCGTAAATAGAAATTTGTGTGTAACAGGAAAATGCGATTTTCTCAAAAACTATGTGACCTATGGTGGTCGCTATAATTTTCCTGCAAGGTTTAAATTAACGTCTACTACCTCTAATTTTTTCATAATTTTAGTTTCAGTAGATTCGGAATTAGATGGGGGGGGGGGCGGGGACATATTTTTGCGTTACATTTTCGACAGTATCTTTGAAAATATAATACCTAAAATTAAAAGGAATGTATTTTTGAGTTCAGCGTTACGAAAGCTTTCACACGATACCCCACACGATATACAAAGAAAAGAGGAAAAGAGTTTTTTTTTCAAGTACCATAATTAGCCCATCTACATTTTTACTAAATATATTTATGAATGTTTATTAATCTAATATGTGGGTTAATAATCTTTATTACTTCCCCGAATTTGAACTTTCCACGTTCCGTAGTTTAGGGGTAAATTGGCTGTGACAGACAGGCAGACAGACATAGGAGTGATCTTATAATGGTTTCGTGTTTACTTTTTAAGTACGGAACCCTTAAAAAAAGCGTCAAATTAGTGACGAGTATACTCGCTGTCGCTCAACAATGTGAAAACTTTATATTGGTCTTAAAGATGTAAATGTTTAATTTAGCTAGAAACGTTAAATAGTATAAAATAATTTCTCATGAATGAAGAAAATAACAAACAATACACCTATTCATAATACATACTACTTATCGTAATTTTATTTTTATCAGTTAATAATATATATATGATAATTTGTATGTAAAAATGAAAAAAAAAATATATATGTCGCTGATTTCTTCTGATGCTGTTTTTGTCACTATGCATATAGTAAAAATAAATACTACTACAATCATGAATACTTATACACATATCACATGTTCATTTCACATTAAAGGGCATTATGCGTATGTATTTGATAGGTATGTAGGCCGTTTAAACATTAACCCTTTATCTACTGACGGTACATATAAGTACCATTAAAATAACTTGTTATAAAATTCCATTAATACACCGATTAGTTGTAATACAGTTTAAAATGAGTTACAGATACATTACTTTATATTGTTCCAAAAGCATTATTAGTTACACAAAACAAAAATATTTTTAAAAGGATGATTTCTTTTGCCTTTGCACCTTTCAGCTTTCTTGGCATTGAGGTGGGGAGGGATTTTTCAATTCGGAAATATTTCTATTGTAAGAACATTATATTTGTACATTTCCTAATTCTACAAAATATTTAAAAAAATATTTAAAATAAAAGATTTGAGTGGGTCTATAAATATTGCACAAAATCCCTACAAATTCAAATTTAATTAATCCTTCTAAATCCTTCAATCCTTCTAAAATCCTTCTAAAGATTTATTAAATGATTATGTAAATCTTCTAATGTAGTTTAAACAATTCACGAAAAATGCTTCAAAAGATAAAATTTTCATGAATTCATAATTCAGTGCACAAAGGATTAAACATGCCGAAACTTTTCGTGCGATTATGCTTTGTGTATTTTCTAGACTTCTAAAATACTACATTTATGGCAACTTACTTGTTGATAGGATTCGTAAGAGTCTCCTGGTTGCAGCTGACCAAGAATGTCAACTGAAAAGCTTGTGATAGCGAGTCGAGTACTGAAAGCTCTTGGAAACTTGGGCTTTGCTTTGCTCTTCAGATAATTCAACATTACAGAAACACAATTGCTTGCCCCTCAAAGGGTTAAAGGGCACGTATGTATTGGTAAATATGTAGACCGTTTAAGCATTAAACATGTTGAAACTTTTTGTGTGATTATGCTTTGTGTATTTTCTAGTCTAAAATACTACATTTTTGGCAACTTACTTGTTGATAGGATTCGTAAGAGTCTCCTGGTTGCAGCTGACCAAGAATGTCAACTGAAAAGCTTGTGACAGTGAGTCGAGTACTGAAAGCTCTTGGAAACTTAGGCTTTGCTTTATTCTTCCGATAGTTATTGCAGTGGATCCAGGGTGGAATCTATAAAATACATGTAAATAAAGTAAAAAAAAAAAAAAAAAAAACTTTTATAATTTTATTATTAATAAAACTATCTCGTTTAATGTGTGATTTTTAATTAATTAGGGGAAAGTAGGGTAATGACGCTCAGAAGGGTAATACCGCTCACTCAATATCTCTAAATAGAATAGAATTGAAAACGTGTGATCGGTACCGGCATCTAGCGAACTTCATCGTAAGTTCCCAGTAAGGATTTAGTGCCAGTCAGGAGGAAAGTATTTTTGTGTCCTCACGTTATTAGTTTGAAGTTCTTTTATTATAAAATTCTACAACATCTAACTTGAAGGTAAGTGTACACTCTTATTTTCAAACATTAATTTATTCATCATGTCTACAAAATATATACATTTCGCTGCACTTTCATGCTTTTATTTATTTTTGTAGTGCGTTGTTACGCCAATTATAACCCAACATGGCGATAACGGGTAATGGCGCTCGAGTGGAATTCGAGAAGAAGTGTTGCCAGTGGGGAACTTTTTTTAAATTCAAATTTGTTGATTGACAACACCCTTTTTTGAAATGGTAAAATTCCCCTGTTTTCGCTTTAATTAATATGTTATTAAATAAGGAGAATTTTACGATTTCAAAAAAGTGGTGAAAATCAAAAAACCTAAATATAAAAAAAGTAGCCCACAATATGTATAAAGTGGTTGCAAAATGCCTGCAGTAGTGTGAACAGCCCACACAACTACATATGTGGTTTTTGTCTTACTTAAATGTTGCATTCAAACTCTGAGCGCAATTACCCTACCATGTCGAGCATTACCACTCAATCGATGGTTATTCAAATAAAACGATAAAAAAAATTCCTAAAACTTTTATGAAAATTAGTTGATTGCAAACTGTTCCTTATGCTTTGGAGTTATACTTCGTTAATAAAATATTGATTTTTTTTTTTTTTTTTGCCTAAATTTGACTGGCTATTCATGTTTTCCCTTAAGTGAGCGCCATTCCCCTACTTTCCCCTGCATTTTATTATTATTTGTCTAACAACAAAATGGGTTATTCCTACGATAACATCCCATGGATAAATACCCATTAATGATCACATATTATGGTGATTCAATGTGAGAACATTGATTGATCTTCATGATATCAAAGTGAAATTAAGATGCGAGAATATCTTGAAATAGTATTTAAAACTTTTCGAACATAATTTTGATTTTTGTACTAATCCTTTGTTTCGTATAATGAAATTTGCATAATATGCTATCCTAATAAGTATATTTATATTAACTAGCGACATACTGGTGTTAAAATTTGATTAGTAGAGAAAAATTCGGACAAAAAATAAATAAATTAACAAATAACAAACTGAGCCTTCCATTACTGTCAAGTTATTTGTTTACTCCTGTAACTAGTCAAAGCGGACTCGTACTTTCGAGTATAGCCAAGTTCTGAAACGTAAATTGTCATAGTTTGGACAAAAACTTCTAAGTTGACAACGCCTCCTGTAAATATTCCGTTACTCTGATGTACTATAAGGGTACTCTTACATTTTAAGAATCTAATTGCGAGAATTTCATGACTAATTAACAGGATGTAACTTATACCATATTGTAAAGCATAAACTCGCTAAAAATGATAACAACATACAGCTGGATTTATGTTTTTGAAGTTTTAAGGAAATATTTGAACTTCGGATGAAAAGGCAACTTTCATATGCATTTAATATAGAGATTCCGGAATGTTTATAACATCTTTTATGTAATGAAATCAAATAGAGAAGCTTGTTCAATTCTTAAATTAAGTACGCGAGATAAAATTTAGCTTCTAATCTGAATCTTAAAATTGATTTTTGACGTATTCCTTTCATGATGCACCGTGAAAAGAGATTAAAATCAGTAGAGCGTGCTATCGCGTTAATTATTTCATAGTATTTTCTGAAGCCGGCATGAACAAGGAGCTTAACTTTAACATTTCTCTCTCCCTAGAATTTTTTGCCCAGTTTCTTGTCTAATGTTTAGGACACTGGCTATTGGGCAAGAAGTGCCGGATCAAATCCCAATTTAAATATGGATGTTTCTATTAAAAAAAAAATAATAAAAAAAAATAAATAAATCGTGGGTCAGATTCTACTTTAATCCGGACGAGCGTCTTTTACAGAATTTTTAATCTTTTATCACCGGTTTTTCAAAACAGAAATTTTTGCCTAATTCAATCGGGTAAATGCTCAGATTAAATATGGAAAAATTTACTATAAAAATTTACTGGTGAGAGTAATTACGGATTCTGAGCACCTTACGCGGCACGTATACCGGTCGCTCGTCCCCAAGGGGTTAAAGGAAGATCCCGGTGTGTTTAGGCGTCGCGTGCAAAGAGTAATCCACACTCAACGAGGCCTAGCATGGTTTTTAAATGGTCTCTAAACACCATCGTAAAGACGATACAAACTTCTTTACGACGAAAAAACAACTTTCCTTTATTTATTTATGTATTTATTTATTTGGTTTACAGTCAGAATTTGCATTAATAGGTGTTACTTTTTCTTACACAGTGTGTTAGTTAGCTCATTAACGATTTTAATAATGCTAAGTTAAAGTGAGTTTAGTCAAGTTACTACCAGCGTGAAATACACAAACATTTATGCGCTCGTATTTATCTACACATATATATGCCTACGACATCTTCCATATTGAGAATTCACTGAGAAAATCACATGCGCCTAATCTTATTCTATAAAAATCCCCCCCCCCCCCTATCCCCTTCTTTTTGTCGTTTTCAATTTGCTTTTGCTGTAAGAGTTTGTCTTACCAAAAACTTATCAATATAAAAGTTGTAGATAGTATTAAGAAGATTTATAATAAGTTTAAGTGAAATTGATATCTTCAGAATTGACGAAATTTTGAATTTTTTTTTCTCCCTAAAACCCTATTTTTTTCGCCTCTTGAGCCCATTTTTAATTGTATATAATAAATAGATTATAAATAGAATTGAAAACGTGCGATAGGTATCGGCACCTAGCGAACTTCATACTAAAGTTCCCAATAAGGATATAGTGACTGTCGGAAGGAAAGTATTTTTGTCTCACGTTATTAGTTTGCAGTTGTTTTATTATAAATTTCTACAACATCTAACTTGAAGGTAAGTGTACAGGTACACTCTTATTTTCAAATATTAATTTACTCATCATGTCTACAAAATATATACATTTAGCTGTACTTTCACGCTTGTATTTATTTTTGTAGTGCGTTGTTACGCCAATTATAATGCATTAAAACCCAACATGGCGATAACGGGTAATGGCGCTCGCATGGAATTCCAGAAAACATGTTGCCAGCGGCAACTTTTTTAAAATTCAAATTTATTGATTAACATCACTTTTTTGAAATGGTAAAATTCCCCTGTTTTCGCCTTAATATGTCATTAAACAAGGAGAATTTTACGATTTCAAAAAAGGGGTGAAAATCAAAAAACCTAAATAGAAAAAAAGTGTCCACTATATGTGTAACACAATATGTGTAAAGTGGTCGCAAAAAGCCTGCAGTGGTGTGAACAGCCCACACAACTACATATGTGACTCTGGTCTTACTTAAATGTTGTATTCAAACTCTGAGCGCAATTTCCCTACCATGTCGATAGTCGGACATTACCGCTCAATCGACGGTTGTTTAAATAAAACGATAAAAAAATTTCTTAAACTCTTATGCAAATTAGTTGATTGCAAACTGTTCCTTATACTTTGGAGTTATACTTCGTTAATAAAATATTGATTTTTTTTTTTTTTTTTTTTTGTCTAAATTTGACTAGCTATTCATGTTTTCCCTTAAGTGAGCGCCATTCCTTTACTTTCTCCTACATCCAAATGGAGGCGCATCGTAAAAGAAAATATTATTTAGAGTGAAAGAAAGAGGAGGTTAAGAAAGTTGTAATTTTGAAGCTATTCTATAAAGAAAATCTATTCTAAAAAGAATTCTATAAAGTAAAGAAAATAGATTTTGAAATTATTTCTCTGTAATTTATTAAAACAAAATAATCTTTAAAAAAATCCGCCAACCTTTAACTTGTGTGATAGAAATTATCACATAACTAGTGTGAAGCGGTCTCTGAGACCGCTCCATCGAAAGATGAATAAAAGGCGGGATTAACTGATAGGATTGTTTTTTTGTGCTAAACTTTTTGTATAGGAGTGTTATAATTAAATTTTATCTATTCAAAACTGATAGTACGAAAGTTCCAAACAAAACAAAATTTCGGTAGTGTTTGTAGTTAAACTGAAAATTACAAGTTAAACTATAAAAATTGAAAAAAGCAGCGGTCTGTGAGAGCGGTACCATCAGTTAAATGTTAAACAAATGTAAAATATCACTATTATTGTTACAATAATAATAATAATAAAATACAGCTGACATAGCCCGGAAAGAATGAAATCCAGGCCCAGCCTGAGCCAGTAAAAACAATGTAAGGTCAGGTCTGGCCTGGCAGGGATCTAATGGGAGAAAATCAGTTGGATATCAGCCCACAGGCCGGGCCGGGATTGGATTCGGGCTTGAAGACAAGATCTGGTCTGTGCAAACCCCTACCTTCTACAGTCTCGTTTGGCTTGGTGAAACTGTTTCTGTTCTGTTGCGCATCTGACGACGTATTTTATGTAGAACTAGCTAAAGTACCATGAGTTGCCCGGAATTTTAAGAATGTTTGTTTTGAAAACTTAATTTCAAAATTAAACATACAGTATAAAATGAACAATAAAAGAAAGCAACAAAGCCATCTTTATTTCAGTTCTTCACTAAGAATGAGCTCTAGAGATCTAAACCATTGTGTAAATTCTAATAGACATGCATACACACACGTATATATATAGAATAGATTTAAAAATGGCGAAAAGAAGTTCAGAGAACATCAAAATGTTAAAATTTGCCACTATTTCCATAATTGGGTTTTTATCATGTTTCAATATGTTTTTTCAAACTCATATGACGTTATATATTTACCTGCTGACGTCCATTGTATTTCCAACATGACGTAATATTCGCTTTTTATTTAAATTATTTAAACGAATTATTTCATTTTCATTTTTCACGTGGAAATCTTGCAATAAAAAAGTTATGACGTAATATTAACTTTTTATTTAAAT
Source organism: Maratus speciosus (assembly GCA_963932465.1). NCBI lineage: Eukaryota > Metazoa > Arthropoda > Arachnida > Araneae > Salticidae > Maratus > Maratus speciosus. The sequence continues at coordinate 532,097,966 of OZ010792.1, forward strand.
TCTTCAAGCTATTTAGTCATTTCAATTTTTCGCCTGGAAATCGTGCAAAAAGATGTCATGACGTAATATTAACTTTTTTTTTAAATTCGTCAAACTATTTATTTCATTTTCATTTTTCACGTGGAAATCTTGCAATAGAAAAGTATTTGTTGTGGTAAGAATTTTAGTGTGAATTTTTAATTCTTGGCAACTACTATAACGAAAAATTAGCTATAAAAATTAACTATAAATTATTTCGATTCCGGTTACTTTAGTTGCCTCGGCCGTGTTTTAATACACATGTACGTAGCATTTCACAATTCTGTCTTCCAAACTGTGGATTTGCATAGCATTATAGATAGACAGTCAGACAAATTTTCATTTTTATATATTAGACTAGAAAGAAAGACCGTCAAAAATGACGGAAAATGAGATATAAAGATACATACAACACATGTGCAAGAATATGTGTAGTTTTTCTCGCTTGTTCCGCAGTGATGGATAAAAATAACGCAATTTAAAATGTGGAATTATGTTGTCAAATCTCCTTCTTCGCTAAGGCAGTTTTCTCTATTTCGCCAAGGCACTGGAAAAATACCGAGAATTTAATTTCTGTATCCGGATATGTAAATCACATTAAAATTGGGCAGTTAAGAGCTCAGATAGTACAGCGTCGTCTAGTGGCGGATATTTTATTAGTAGTATCGGGATCAAGATGTAAAGACGTACATTTTGGTATATTACATTTTAAATTCTAACCCATAGATTAAAAAAAAAAAACCTTAAATACGCGGAATTTAAATTAAATTGCGGTGTGCTCGATTATGGACGGTTAATGGGTTTCAATGGTAATTTCGCCAAATTGGCTTCATGTATGGCAACTTAATTTTGTCGCCAAATTTGGACGTATTTTGCCAAGTTGGTCAGAATTTGGCGCTATTGTGGCAACCCTGCCATTGCTACTTTTCAACAATTACTCATTGTTGAAGCTGATACTTATATCACCATAGGATCACATGGCCGCGATCAATGAGGCGGTCCAACCGGAATTGTGAAGGACACACGGCGACTTGGATTTTATGTAAATAGATTATTCAATAAAACATCTAAAGTACATAAAATTAATGAAATAACCTGGAATGTGTCCATTTCGAACTGTGGCTCGCCTTTAAACCAAGAAATGCTAATTGTCCTATTGATGGGAATGTTCTCGTCTCCTTTATTACTACGTCCTTCCATGTGCACTTTCACTGGCACCGAGAGAGGCTTCTCATCTGACCCAGTGACGACGGAGGACGGAGTTCCACCGGATGGCTGGACTATGTTGGTATCTGCAAAGAAACATCACGTTACTTTGGTCTCTGTCAAAAAAACCAGATGCCCAATTCTCTTGATGGCTTAGTGAAGTATTAGAAGGCAAATGTGCAAAGCTCGAAATGGAAAAATCAACGAACCGGAACGATATTTCAAAATTATTGTCGACTTTTTTTTTTTTGAAAGTACAGTAAAGTCCCCATTATCCGAGTCCCGTTTAACCGAGTTTCCGCTTTAACCGAGTTATTTTCTTCTGATGGACTGATAGCTTCCATTATGATGAAACAGCTATTATAAATGAAGTGTTAGGTGAAGATGAAAGAGCAGTCGTAAAAAGTTAGAACTCTGATTTTCTGGTCAGAATGGAGGAAAAGAAATGGCAAAAAAAATTATGGCCATTTCTTTTTCATTTGGGCCATTTTTTTTGAAAAAAAAATGGCCATTTCTTTTTCCCCATTCTGACCAGAAAATCAGAGTTCTAACTTTTTACGACTGCTCTTTCATCTTCACCTAACACTTCATTTATAATGGCTGTTTCATCATAATAGAAGCCATCAGTACATCAGAAGAAAAGGATCCATTCCAAAGGTATAAGTTCGACTAACTCGGATAATTCGGACTCTACTGTATACATTCATCGGGGGCGACACTAAATTCTGAAAAAGCAGAATTCCTGTTTTCTAATCTTTAGTTTTCATCAAAGAGATATGAAATTTTTGTGGAAACATACATTTCACTATAAGTATATAGAAAACCTTAAACAATTTTCCAATCCTATTATAATTTTATAATTTTTTGAAAAATTTTAAACTTTAAAACGAAATTTTAAAATACTCCATGCGTCTTAATTTCTGAGATATTTCCTTGATTCTCCATTTTAATCACTTTAAAATCTATTACAAACAAATCTGAGTATCGATTTTAATCCCTTGAATACTTACATTTTAGAGATTTTTTTCTGAATTCCACATCGATTTTCATCAAAATTTTGCCTTTTAATAAGTTAAAAATCAAATTTAATTATCTTATTGAAGTCGAATTTTAAAACGAAATAGGGGGCGCTGCCCCCTACAAGCTACACTCGTCAACCCCCGTTCAGACACCGCAGACTCTAAAACCACGCTAATTTGAGCGGCTTAAAAAATATTTCGGAAGATTGAATTATAAGTTTAAAAACAGTGGCGATCTCCCTATAAACGGGTTTCTATTCATTTCTCTTTGATTGGGGAATTTTAAAGCCAAATCAGCGGCTGTTAAATGATACAATGGCTGTTTCCCTCTTTGATTAAATAAAGTCAGTTGACATTTCAAAATAAGCTAATATAAAATGAATTAAATAAACAGTCTTTGCCTCCCGGTATTTTTTAGCAAAGCGAAAAGAAAGTTTTTTTTTTTTTTTTTTTTTTTTAATGACACTTTAAATGTATCGTTTTTAATCTGACGTAATTTTCACTAAACTTTTCTTTCTCCTTTTACTATTTACGTGAAAATAATTTTGTTAGAAATGAAATATTATTTGCGCTATCCTAATAAAAATAGTTGAAAATATCATCTTAAAATATTACATAAATGTCTCGCGCAATTTTTAAATTTAAACTGTTTTGGAATATTATTTTTTGTTCATTTTACGTAATGTGTAATGGGACGTAATTTCTCCTATTTAAGACTTCTAACGCATGTTAATGAATGTATTATTTTACAACATTCTTTCACTTTTAAAATTCACGTGTAATATGGTTTTTATGATAATTTTCAATGAATTCCTGCTTTTTATATTTTCTTGTTTATAATAGTCACGTGTAAAATAATTTTTTAATTTGAAGCAAATATTATTTGCGCTGTTTATACAGTTGGCAACAGTTTAAATTAATATCAATTTCTAAAATGTGTAAAAAAATATCTCTCGAAATGCTGAAAATTTGAATTTAAAATAAAAATAAAACCTCAAAAATGAGTCAAATTAATAAACGGAGTGAAGTCTGCACACTGGGAAATTCTGACGCATAAAATGATCTAAAAATGATTAAATGCCGATGTACAGTTTTTGCTCCTATAAAACTTTTTTAATGGAACGATTTTGTCCGACTTTAGCATTAAATATCTCTTTAAATATTTCTTCGATTTGAAAACTGTCTGCATCAGCGTGTTTATCAAACATTTCTCTATAATTCTACCGATTTCCATATTTTTGTATGTAATATTTTGCTTAATATTAACGAAGAAAGACTTCTGGTCACAAAAAATTCAAAACCGGCGGCGGCGGTGACAGCGGTAGTTACTTTTTTTTAAAATAGAGAGATACACAGTTTCTTTGTAAGCATCTTTATCAATTTCATGAATTTTGATCAAAAATTAAGACGCATGGAGCATTTCAAAAATCTAAAAACGTTGAAAAATCTGTTTTGAGAAAAACAGATTTAAAGTTACATTAAACATCCGAAAAATTGTTTGTGTACAAAAATGGTAGATTTGATTTGTGATATAGCTGGTGTAATATTACTCGTTAGCGAAACGTAACACCAGTTATATCGGTTAAATTACTCAATAAAATGGAGGCAGAAAGGCTGCCACCAATATTATGGAGTAACGTTACGTAAATTTTTTTAGAGTGACAACAAACAAGAAGAAGTTAAAACTGAACTTTGTGTTGTTTTACTATATTTACTTAAGAGATATGAAAAATACAGTAAAACCTCCCTGTGCGACCACCTCCATTAAGCGACCACCTCCTTTAACCGACCACCTCCCTGAAAGACCTTTTTTTCGTGAAACGAAATTTATTTCCACAGGCTCAATACTAATTTTACCTCCATTCAGAAACCCTCCCAGATGAACTTCCTTCATGAGCATTCTTCCATCTTTGAAGAAAATTTCGTTTTTTCCTGGTCGCTTGAAGAAGGTTTTGTTAGAAAAAATATTCCGGTATAATTATTCATCAAACTTCTAAACTAAGTTTAGATTTATTTTTATCTTTGTAACTTTTAAATGTATACTTTGTGTTTTTTAAGGCAATGGATTTAACTCTGATGACAAATTAAGAATGACGGCCAATAAACTCTCCTGTCCTATTCTGTCAGACAACTCTCAAAGAAATTGATAAATTAATGAAATCGTCATTATTTGTTCTCGTCCAAAAAGAATTGCATTTATTTACTGAACTTTGAAAAGACTCGGAAATAAAAGTTGTAAAAGTTAAAATCAACCGTAAAATCAAAGCAAACGTCAATGTATTCGTTTTTTAAACTCTGCACTACAGTAAAACCTCCCTAAAGTGACCACGTTCCGTTCCAATAAAAACGGGTAGCTTCGAGAGGTGGTCTCTTAATGGAGGTCATGTTTAAATCTAGATTTTAATTGTTGAAAAAAAGGGACAATTAATGTTGATAAAACTTATTTTTCACATTAGGAAAAAAATATGAAAATTTAAGTATCAAAACAAAAGTTAATTACATAAGTTAATTACTGCAGAGTTTAAAAAAGGAATACATTGACGTTTATTGTGATTTTACGGTTTATCTTTGGTTTTATCTTTTATAACTTTTATTTCCAAGTCCCTTCGAAGTTCGTTAAATAAATGCTATTTTTTGTTGAACGGGAACAAATAATGACGATTTCATTAAATTATCTATTTCTTTGAGAGCTTCCTGACAGAATAGAGCAGAGGAGTTTATTGATCGTCATTCTTAATTTGTCATCAGAGTTAAATTCATTGCCTAAAAAGGCACGAAGGGGTTTAAACACTCAAAAGTTACCGGAATAAATAAAAACTGCTATTTGAAAAAAAGAATAAAAATGCAATTTAACAAATTACAACGACCATTTGGGAAATGATTTTTTCAAAGACAAAAATTTCAGACATAGAAAATCGCACGGGGTTGATCATACATTACGTACGCCATGGATTACATTTTTCGGTACTGTAAATTTTTAAACTTCTACGGAGCTGGTCATACCTTACGTACGCCATGGATTAAACATTAATATTCCTGGACCGATTTTAAATGAAATTTCATCTTAAACTTCTAAACATCCCACAATATTACTTTTTACACCGTCGTATAGAGAAAAAAACGTACTTTTAAATGCAATTTGTTTGAAAGTTGTATCTCAATTTGTTTCTGAGTTATTAATTTTTTTTGTAGTTTTTATTACTTTTTTGTCATAGTGGCAACAGAAGTATCCATGTCTGTTGAAAGTAAAGGGAAATACAGATTACTGTATAGACCCATCACAAAACGAATAAAATGTGGATTCAACCAATAAAACGCGTCAGCTATGTTTTTGATTTCCTACCCTGACGGAGAACAATAACCATTTTTCCAAATGGTTAAAAAAAATTGTAAACTTAGTTTAGAAGTTTGATTCCTAATGCGTTTTCCGGATTTATTTTTCTAATGAAACCTTCTTCAAGGACCAGGAATAAACGGAATTTGTTTCATTTCCTTCAAAGAAATGGGTCACTCATGGAGGGAGTTTAACTGGGATGGTCTCTGAATGGAGGTAAAATTAGTATTGAGCCTATGTGAATAAATTTCGTTCCATGAAAAAATGGTCGTTCAGGGAGGTGGTCGCACAGGGAGGTTTCACTGCACATTGTTGTGGATATTTTTTGGTACAGTCGTGGAAAAAAAAAACGGAAACACCATCTACTAACTCTGCAACTAATTATAATAGAAGAATATTATTGGTACCAAACGATTGGAAATAAAGTCTACTTTTTAATGATGTATAAAAATTTGCTTATGGAGACATCTACAAATGTATACAAGACCAAACTTTTCAAAACAACACCCAATTTTGACAATATATTTTAAATCTTCGGTTCAAACTATGACTAGAAACAAAATTTCAAGTCATTTGGAGGATAAGTTTTTGAGTTATAAACATTCAAAATTTAGAGCTTCTAATGTTAAATTACATTTTCATATTTTTATTAATATCTCCTGAAATTATAACAGTAATGTGATAATTTTTGTGTGGTTATAATACTAAAACACCCAAACTTAAATAAATTGAATTTGTAATTTTAAAAATTTTATAATATGAATTATGAAATTAATATTCGAAAAAATTATGAATTGCAACCTATAATTTTTTTGATGGATTTAGATTTATTAAGTCCTGCTTTATGGAAATCCAAAATTTCAAATTTTTCTTCCAAGTAGTTTTCGAATTATGATTAAAAAACGTCAAAATGATGGTTTAAATGTCTATGATGTGCAGAAAAGCATAATTTGAAAAAAAAATATATTTTACTCATATTATTGAAACATTTGGGCTGGCAATTGCTGAAACATATTAATCAAGTGAAATGGTCATATTGGCAAGAAATAATACATCAGTAGAAGTGACATAGTCATTCTGTAACCTTTTAACAATCGAGTATCGAACTTCAATTTGGATACAGACCTTACAATAGGCTCATTTTTAAAATAATTAATTTCTCTAAAACTAATCTTACGACTTTATTTGTATTTAAGTTAATTGAAGCGTGTAGAATCTATTTATGGTTTCAAACTTGGGTATTGCTACTGAAAAAAAAAAAAAAAAAAAAAAAAAAAAAAAAAAAAAAGGGTTTGTTTTGACATGTAGATGGCCCGTAAGCAAATTTTATATACATAATTTAAAAGCAAACTTTATTTCCAATCGTTTGGGACCTGTAACTTTCTTCTACAATAATTTATTGCAGAGTAAGGAGGGGATGTTTACTTTTTTTCCTACGACTGTATATATTGTACACTGTAAAAAAAAAAAAAATCTATAAAGTTACTAAGAATTTTTTTAGGAAACTGGGATGCCTAGAACTTTTTATGTAACGGCAACAACAAAAAAATCATGTAACAGATACACATTTATACTGTAAATTAAAAAATCTGTAAAGTTACTAAGAATTTTTTAGGAAACTGGGATGCCTAGAACTTTTTATGGAACTGCAACCCGGGTTACAGATAAAGTTTTAGTAAGATTTCTGTAATTTTAGTAGATTCTTTTGTAAAGTTTCAGATTTCTGTAACTTTACTAACACTAATTTTGTAGATATACATCTTTTTTTTTTTTTTTTTTTTTTTTTTTTTGTATAGTGTACAGATAAAATTTTAGTAAGCATTTAGATTTCTGCAACTTTACATCTGTAGAATTACATCTTTTTTTTACAGTGTAAGTGAATAATAAAACTTACTCGCGGCTTCATTCTGATTTATGTTACTTTGGTTCTGATAAAATTTGTTTAGTTTCTATTTAGTATTTTAGTCACAATACTTGCTATTCGTTCACTATCTGGTATGTTTAATTTGTGCATAAAAAGTTCATTTTTGTACATATTTAGCAACAAAATGGATCACACAATGGATTTTCTTATTTTGTTTACATGCTTTTCAGTTCTATGAAAAGAATACAAGCATAACATCTTATGTTTTGATGCCATTTTTATTTGTTTACATCTCTATTTTCAGCCGTTTTTCAGTTTATACATCTCAACAAGAACATAAAATCATCCGTCTAGTATAGATTATGAAACACTTTTTAAAGCTTCAAAAAAACTTTAACAAAACTTCAATTTTTAAATATGATGTAAAATTAATCGCAGCCCCTCCCCCAAAGTTAAAAGATCTATTAAATACTAAAATTGATCCTGTCCAAGCAATCAATAGATCCGGAGTATACATTATACCTTTCCTAAAAGATAGTAAATATTTTATTTACGTTGGCATGACGATGAGAAAATTTCGTGATAGAATTAAAGAACATGAAGCAGATCTCAGATTAAATAGACCCCATACTGTGCATTATCAAGATTAACTCAAACTCAACCTATAAAAGTAGATTTTAATAAATCAAAAATTATCTTTCGTACAAATAATTACCAGGAAACCATCATAAGAGAATCCATAAAAATAATTGCTAATAAAGATACAGCTTGTAACGATGCACTGTCATACGATATCCATGGTATATGGAGATATTTGCTGCATAATAGATGAAAGCAAGTTTTGTTGAAAATTTGAATAATTTTACCTGGCATCTCATCTGATGTACAACATTTAAATTTAAATTACAATCTTTTCTTCTGAGCAATTCTCGAATATGCGCAAAGAAAATCATAACAGCATTTAAATCCTACTGATGACGACCTTGTAATGTTTGAAAACGTTCTAGGGTTTTTTTTATGTATTTTAAGATATTTTAAATATCTTTATAATATATTTAGGCGCCTAAAAGTAATTTTTGTACAATTATTTGTTCTTTATGTATATTTTAATTATTTAACTCAAGGTGAATATAAGACTAGAATTTTAATTTTCATTTATTCAAAACTTCCCCGTTTAATAAGGTAGATGATGATGTCTGAATAAACAATTTGGAAACGCATAATATATTTCAAAACAATTCAGGAATTACCATCAATATTCGGAATAATATCCGAATTCTTTTATGCAGGCCTGTATATGATCTATAAATTTGTATATATACTACATAGTATGCTAAAACGTGAGTACAGTTGAAAAATCCCCTTTATAGTCCAGGCAATAGAGACAGTATAGTAGCTCTACCTAGCAAAATTCATGGTAGTTCTGGAAAAAGGCTTACTATATGCTTTTTGGGTCGATGAATCCGAATTTTTAACTTCCCACCAAAATTTCCCCCGGCAAGCCCCCCAAATTTTGGTAAAATGCCCCCCAAAAAAGGTTTTTATTAAAAAAACCATTTTTTTTTATTGTTTTAGGGAAAAAGTATCTAGAAATTCAGAAAGTAGACAAAATTTGCAACAAATAAGATATATGGCATTATGACGTAGGATGAATGGGGAGGAGGGGATCTGCCTCGGAACATGCGCGGCGGTGCTGCGTGGACTAAGTTGCGCAATTCCACTTAACCATTCACATCGCTTACATTCGCCCTCCCGTCTCCCCTCCGAACTTTCCCTATAAGGTTTACTTTAAGTTTTTTGGGTCGCTGAATTCGAATTTTTAACTTCCCCCCCAAATCCCCCCTGCAACGCCCCAAAATAGTTGTTTTTTAATTAAATTTTTTATTGTTTTAGGGGGAAAAGTATGTAGAATTTCAGAAAGTAGACAAAATTTGCAACAAATAGGATAAATGACATCATGACGTAGAATGAACGGAGAAGGGGAGGGCTGCCTCTGAACATGCAGTGCGGCCCTACGTACACTAAGTTATGCAAGTTCAAGCAATAGGGGATTTTACCGGGCAAAATTAATGCTAATTCTGAGTTTCGACTCACTTTATGTTTTTTGGGTCGCTGAATCCGAATTTGTAACTTCCCACCAAGATTCCGAGGCAGCCCCTCCCCCCCCCCCTCTCCCTGTTTATCCTACGTGATAATGTCATATATCCTATTTGTTGCAAATTTTGTCTACTTTCTGAATTTCTACATACTTTTCCCCTAAAACAATAAAAAAATTAATTTAAAAGCAATTATTTTTTTTTTTGGGGGGGGGGGTGGAATTTTGGGGGAAGTTAAAAATTCGGATTCAGCGACCAAAAAAACTTAAAGTAAACTTTATAGTGAAAGTTCGGAGGGGAGACGGGAGGGCGAATATAAATGATGTGAGTGGTTAAGTGAAATTCTGCAACTTAGTCCACGCAGCACCGCGGCGCATATTCCGAGGCAGATCCCCCACCTCCCCATTCATCCTACGTCATAATGTTATATATCTCATTTGTTGCAAATTTTGTCTACTTTTGTCTACTTTTTGAATTTCTATACTTTTTCCCTAAAACAATCGAATTTTTTTTTTTTTTTTTTTTTAATAAAAACCTTTTTTGGGAGCATTTTACCGAAACTTGGGGGAGTTGCCGGGGAGAAATTTTGGTGGGAAGTTACAAATTAGGATTCAGCGACCCCAAAAATATAAAGTAAACCGATTTCCAGAACTACTATTAATTTTGCCAGGTGAAGTCCCCTATTGCCCGGACTATTAACAATTTCCGACAATAAGCAGAATTGTACTCGAGATCTTTTGTGATGCCTTGCATATGATCTGTAGAGTTTATACACACCAAGTAATAGACAAAAAATTAGTTAAATTTAAAAACGCGTACCACAACTGAAAAAGCATTTCCAGCAATTATTGTTTCTAGGCAGTACTGTAACTGAATTATTTTGTGTGTTCTTGTAAATCAGTGGTTCCCAACGTGGGGCGTACGCCCCACAGGGGGGCAATATTAATTTTCAGGGGGGGGGGGGGCATTTTCAGATTTCGTATTAACAAATTTTTTGCAATTTTGTTTCCTGATTGAAAGTAGTGTCGCAGTCTAAAAATAGAACTAATAAATGAAAAAAATAAAAAATAACTGAATAAAAATTAAATTCCGAAGCGTTCCCATTTAAAAGTTCAAAACGCACTGAAACTAGAATAATTATGTGAACTTTTATATATATATTTGATACTTATTATATACTAAAGAATCATTTTAATTTTTCTGGTTTTAGTATTCTTTAAGTAAAACACACCTCTTTTTTTTTCACTATTTATAAAATAAAAAAATAAAATCTTGTACATCCCCATGAAGGATCTTTTACAAATGAAATTTTGTAGGGTGTTTCTGAAATTGATTAATTGATTCTTTGGACATGTTTAATCTAAAAAATGTTTCGAATTATTTTACTTTTATGAAATTAATAAATCACCGTGCGCATCACGGAAGGAAATGGGTAGAAAGTAAACTTCTTATGGCTCTTCTGCAGACCACTTACACAATATATGAACGCACTTCAGGACCTAGGCATTTTAAAATTTATAATTGGAGAAAACATATTGGCCAAATAATAATAATGGGGAAAAGAAAGCCCGCTATCAAAGAAATATGTTATGTGGGAGAAGAAAATTAATTACTTAAAATAGATAAAAACGCGAATCCGGAAGTTTTACTTGTGAATTATGTTATCCACAGTCTCGGTGATAAACAAATACCACTTGCTCTTAATCAAGTGCTAAAATCCACTATAAAATGTATCAGTTCTATCAGATGTAATACAAAATGTGAGAAAGATTTCAAAAAATTTTACGAAGATAAAAATGTAGACTATTGATCACTTTTAAATTTGGGGTAAGTTACCAAAATAAATTAATAAATAAAGCTTTTCTGGATGTAAATGCGAAGATTCATGACCTCATTGCATTCATAGAGTCATGTTAAAACCATACTTCTAATAAAAAAAAATATAATTTTGATAAATTAAAGAATGTAAAATCAATTATCAGAATTAATGCTATTTTCGGGTCCATCCGGGAAAATGGAAGTTTATTTTTTATGTAATAAGATTTATATGATATAGAATGGAAGGGGGGACATCATGAGTTTAAAGATGCTTGGCTGGGGCGCGACCTAAAAAAGGTTGGGAACCACTGTTGTAAATGAAACAGTGTTCGCTAATCGCACTTTTCGCCAACCGATCACAGATTTTGTGTTGATTTGTATGGGAATTCCATTAATTCGTTCTTAAAAGCTAAATAATGTATAAAAAATAATACAAATCTTCCCTTTGCAATAGGGTTAATATACGTCCTTATTTAACATGAGCATGTTGTATTTTGATGGCTTTGTCCATGTCGTCGCGTATTTAAAAAAAAATAAATGACATCCCTTTATAAAAACTTTTAGGATTACATTCATTGACTGTACAGCATTAAATCATATAAATTTGCCAATTTGACCTTTCAAAAACTCCTTAGTTCTCTAAAAGTTCGTGTTTACTGCAGGGCAAGGGATGTACCAAATATTCGATATCTATTCGGTATTCGCCCTATTCGGCCAAAACGAATATTAAAAAAAAAAAAAAACTTTTAAAACATTTTTTTTAAAACCTTATACAACTTCTACGTTTAATATAGGTGCAGATTCCCAAAATTTTTAAGGAGTCAGTGGCTCCTAAACCCTAAAAATCTAGTCGCCACTTTGGCTCCTAATCAAAATCTAGTGGCCACATTGTGAACACAAACTCACATGACAATAGAGTTTATATCGAAAAAACTTAAAAAAAAAAAAAACCCTTAGGAATTCAAAATGAAAAATAGTTTAATTAATAAATACACATGTACAATAAAACACAGACTATTTACAACAAATGTGTATAATTTAATCCTAAAATTTTTGAAACTTTCATATTAAAAATGTATAATACAAATCTAAAAAAATCAGACGATAAAGTTGGACAAGATTCAATTGAATAACAAAGTATGTATAAGCTAAGCAGTCACGATAATGAGAAATATTAGGAAAACTTTATTTCTTATTTTGATTTTGTCATATAAAAGTATATACAAAAATTTAGGAATGTGTAAGATTATTTTGCACTATAAAAATCTCGCACTTGCAGAAAACATTTACAGAGCAAGAATATACCTCGCGTTAAGTATTTTTTCATGAGAGTTTCTTTTTCTTTTTGTTCTTTTTTCTTCAGAGTTCGTAAACCTCTATCCTCGCAACTCCATGATCCAAAGCCCTTAAAGAATTTCAATCGCATCGGGAACTTTGACTGTCTCGTGAGCCGATCTGCAGTAAAAGAGTATTTATTTCAACTCTGGATTTCGGACGAAACCTTCGAAGAAATGCTTGCTTTCGCTGGTGTCCAAAGGAGAAACTTTACCATTAGCGCGCTCATGTGCCGAGCTTCGCAGCTGCTAAGCTTTGTAGTGGAGCGGGCATGCGCAGAATTATATTCGAACATAATGTAGCAGTACATCACAGGGGCAGCGTTCACGACGGAAATTGAGATCGCAAAAATTCCTTGACATTTTATCAAGGACTTGATCTCGGCCAGTGAAAAGAGCAGGTGTTTTTCTATTTGCAAAAGAAAGAAAAATCAAAATCCCGCAACGGGGATTAGGAACACTAGAAATTGATCTCTGGCGACTAAAACAATGAAAGTTAGTCGCCACAGGGTGACTGGCGACCGTAAATCTGCACCTATAACGTTTAACGGTATTATTTAAGAAAAGTAACCAAACACGAGGATTTTCATAGGAATTAATTATGTACAAATGCAAGTTCCTGAACACTGTCCATTAAATAATCTGTTTTTTGCTAAAATTTTAAGAACAACATTTACAATCTTTGAAAATGATTGCCCACTCCAGACACCGATCTAGGATGCATTTAAAAACTTCCTTGCTTAATCAAAGGGAGTAGAACAGTTTTTCTTGCTAAGTTGCCACCATATAAAATTTTAATAGATTGTATTATTTATTTACTTTTATTTTAGTCTCTTCCTGACAAACAAATAATATATGATCCTGTACAAATTTTCTTCCAATTTTTTCACAATTTCTCTTTGATTTAAAAATGTTTGTTTTAGAATTTAAGAAAATTTTATTCATTTTTTTTTAGTTCTCAGAAGAAGCCATGAAATTTAAAATTTTATTGATTAAAAAATTTTTATAACTATCCTCTTCTTAAATAACTCAAAGCAGATTTTTTTCAGCATAAAATTTACGTTAAATAAGCTCTTGTTTATTAGAATAAAAGTTTGTTTTAAAATTTAACATTTTAATGCCTTTAAACTTTGAAATATAAAAGTATTCGACAAGCCGAACATTCGGTTTTCGACCTAGCAGTTACTGTTCGGCTAGCCGAATATTCAGTATTCGGCCAAAATCACTATTCGGTGCATCCTCATGCAGGGCCCGATAAAGCTCAAATGAAGCCTGCCCTAGCGTCTGATTTGTGAACTAAATTTTAATTAAAATAATTAATTTGCAAAAAATATTTCTTTAAAAAGGGAACCAGAATAAAAAAATAATGTTTCTGATCTGGTCATTCTAATTTGGGGGCCCTAGAATGTAGGGCCCGAACCCCCGGTAGCCCATGAGCGTAGCCATACGTATACAACTGTTAAAATGTTCTGTAAGTCGACAATAGATGTAATTAAATACAGCTTGGCAAATCTGAAACACAGCATAGCTTCTTCTTAGCTTTGTTCTGTGAGATGCTCGTTATCCGAACATAAAAATCTCTCTCTGTTCGTTAACCGAGTTGTTCGTAAACCGAACAGTTCGTTAACCGATTACTCGCTGTATATAAATTTTTATATGTTTGAAATAGTCTAACATGATTACAATATACCGCAAACGAATTTTCCCCATAGACTGTAATGTAATGAAATTCATTTGAGTGTCCCTGTAAATGAACTATAAATGGTACACACTTCATTTCCAATGCCAAACATATAGTAAACCTCATTAACACACGCCAATTTCGTAGCAATCCGAGTATATTTACGCGAGTAAGTTTCAACTACGTTGGAGATCGTTAAAAAGAAATTGAAGAACAAATAATAATACAAAACAAGATAAATCGAATACAGTAAGACCTCCCTTTGCGACCACCTCCATTAAGCGACTACCTCCCTTTGCGACCATTTTTTAATGGAACGAAATTTATTCCCATAGGCTCAATATTAATTTTACCTCCATTCAGCAACCGTCCGAGTTGAACTCCTTCCATGAGCGACCCATTTCTTTGGAGAAAATGAAACAAATTCTGTTTTTACCTGGTCGTTCGAAGAAGGTTTTATTAGAAAAATAATTCCGGAGAGCGCATTATTCATCAAATTCTAAACCAAGTTTAGATTTTTTATTTTATTCCGGTAACTTTTAAGTGTTTAAACCCCTTTATGCCTTTTTCAGGCAATGAATTTAACTCTGATGACAAATTAAGAATGACGGTCAATAAACTCCCCTGCCCTATTCTGTCGGGAAATTCTCAAAGAAATAGATAAATTAATGAAATTGTCATTATTTGTTCCCGTCCAAAAAAAAAATGCATTTATTTACTGAACTTCAAAAGGACTTGGGAATAAAAGTTATAAAAGATAAAACCGTAAATTCAAAGCAAACTCAATCTATTCATTTTTTAAACTCTACAGTATTTAACTTTTGTTTTGATACTTAAATTTTCATATATTTTCCTAATGTGAAAAATAAATTTTAGTAATATTGTTACCTTTTTTCAACAATTAAAATCTAGATTTAAACTTGACCTCCATTAAGAGACCACCTCTTGGAGTGACCAATTTTTATTGGAACGGAACGTGGTCACTTTAGGGAGGTTTAACTGTATTAGTTTTTCTCCAATGTCTTCATAAGCTGAGTGTAGATTTTTAGGATACATTTAACTATTTAATCAATGATTTCGTGAAGTCATAGATTTATCTATTTTCTGTATGTTTGGGTTTGATTTGAACTTATTTTTGGCATAATCTTGATCAGATGTTCCACTGTATATTTATTTAAGTAGGATTTAACCTTATATATTGTGAGAAAAAAAGAAAATCTTATAACATTTTGTGTTCACCGATATTGGAATTTTGTTCATGATGTATTCCTGTACACACTGTTCGTATCCACAATGCTCTGAAAAAAGTCCAGGGAATTTCTCATTTAAGCCCGTTCTTCTTTTTACAAGGCTACTTTACTCAAGTGAAAACATACGCTCGCTAATATTAATCTGATGGAGCAATTTTTTTAAAACATCTCGTTTGCTTTGCAATATTTTTGACGATTTTTTTGCATTGGATAGCTGAGGCCGTTCTCTACAATAGCCGTTTTTTACTCTTTCAATTCTGTTTACAGGATATTTTTATGGGGATACTTTTACTTTCGGAATCTTTGTAGGCAGGGCTTGTGCACATTGCAAATACATATGCGATAAGCTTTTAATCACTATTTTAAGAAAAAAATGGTGCATATTAAAATTCTTCTGCTTCTTCTATCATAACCCATAAGTAGTATACATGCGTGTAAAATGTGTATTTTTATATAGAAGTTTATAAAGGCTTGATGAGTATAAAAAAATAAATTGATGGGCCCAAGTGCTCCTGGATGTGCGGGATTTGCAATCCCTGCCCTATAGAGTTTGACTAATGGATGTTACAATACAAATACAGGGTGGTTCCGAACTATGTGTCAAAAATATAAAGGCAGATAGAGGGGAGCTAAATAAGCAGATTTCGTATAGGAATGTGGATGCGGAAATGCAGCGTTGAGGCAGTAGAGGGCGCTGTTGAATTCAGTGGATAAAAGCACTTCGTTGGCTTGAATAGACATTCTCAGTACGGATTTCGAGCAACATGCGTCGTTACACGAATGCGGAGCTTGCTGACATGCATTTCATGTATGGAGCTGCGCAAGGAAATGCAGTGGCTGCTCAGAGGATGTACATGGAGCGATTCCAGGGTAGGAATCTGCTGGGTTGCAGAACATTTGAGAGTTTCCATAGGGAGTTGTGCTCGAGTGAATCCGATCGGTCTATGCTTCGAGGCGTGATACGGGCACTGGAAGATATCGCAGAATTTCTTGCTATGCAAAAGCGTCGCGATGGGGGGGGGGAAGCCTCCCCCTCCGATATATGTGAACCTGATAAATTTGAACTTAAAGTTGGGAAATTGTAGATTTTTGAAAGACTTTTTCTTTTTTTATTAAATAAATAGTAAAAAAATATGAAAAATTTATTGTTTTTCTAACAGCCTTTCTGTGTTCTGCAACAGTAAGCAAGTTAAATTATCAAAAGAAGTACAAAAAGCAGCCAGACTCCAATTTATCATTGTGTTCTTCTGTGCTACGAAAATATCAATATCATCCTATCCAGACTTGAATTTTCCAACTGTTGTCCATCAACAGTGTCCTTATCTATTCCTTTTATTTCTTCCTAATTTTTATTAATTTCTCAAAATAACATGACGGTATTTTCATATGAAGTACGATTATTATTGTAATAGAAGACAAAAAATTTGGAAACCGTAAACTAATGCTGGTTTTCTCTAAATGTATGCAATTTTTCTAGGCTTAAAGCTTACATTTACTGTATTGTTTGAAATTGCGCTTCCTTAACTGTTCAATGAGCAAATGGGTATCTTATTATTTTCATGCTCAATGATTCTAAGATAGGAAAATAGAAATTAATCTAGTTTTGATTTTAATTATTTAAATGAAAGAGGTGTTGTACTCAAACTTTCATTAAACAAACCAATAACTATATTTTTATGTTTTTAGTTTAAGTATTTTTCTTTGGAAAGGATTTTTTTACGTATCAAGTTGGTACGAGATTGGTTAAGTATCCATTTGTTTCAAGTTGGGAAATTTTTGAATTATAAGTTGGGATTTTTTTTAATTCCCCCCCCTCCCCCCGAAAAAATATTTGTAGCTACGCCTCTGTTGCTATGTAAGAAGCAGTATTACGCACAGTAGAGAATAGTTCTTCAACAGGCTCGAGAGCTGTTAGACGTGCAGTGTGTGTGAGCCATTTCCTTGTGCAGCGCCATACATAAAAGGCATGTCGGCAAGCTACGTATTGATGTAATGATGCATGTTGCTTGAAATCCCTGCGGGGAATGACGATTCAAGACAGCGAAACGCTTTCATCCGCCGAACTTAACAGCGCCCTCTACTGCCACAACGCTGCATTTCCGCGCCCGCATTCTATACGAAATCTGCTTATTTAGGTTCCTCTACCTGCCTTTACATTTTTGATATATAGTTCTGAACCACCCTGTATAACCAGAGCTAAAAATTCTATCCCTTTTTTAGAATGTTTTTAATCAAGTAAAAATAATAAGGTTTTGATTAAATTCAGAGAATACATTTATATTTTACTCTAGTTGATAAAAATAAAAGAATTAACTGAAAATTGTATTGCTTACCTGCGAAGTAGTAAGTATTTTTTAACGTTGCATTCCAAGAAGCATCGTAGATGCAGCCGACAAACTTGTTCGCTTGTATATCTCGATCGTATAGTTTTGTGGTACCGTTTGCGGCGTACAGGTACTGACCTCCGTACCGCAGTACCTGATTTGAGTTGAATATTTTTGGGCGCAGGTTAAGTGTGTCTTCGTCGCCGAACATAGACGTCAAAGGCGATTCATCCATATTGACTGCTTCGCAACTGTAGGATAATGGATCTCTCTTCATGGAAGCTAGAAACATAAAAAAATTCAACGATTAAACAAATTTTTATTAAATAATGATCAGGATCAGTGGATATATATCTTGATGTATATCATGATATATATCGATATTTATTTTCAAAATATCATGAAATTTGATATTTTGTATATTTTCATATATTTGATATTTATTTTCAAAATATCATGAAATTTGATATTTTCTATATTTTCATATATTTGATATTTATTTTCAAAATATCATGAAATTTGATATTTTCTATATTTTCATATATTTGATATTTATTTTCAAAATATTGTGTATGACATTTCAATCAAGGCGAACGATTTTTTAAACTGCTGAATTTTTAAATGTAGAACCAATAATTATGTGGAACGATATTTATTTAGAATAGCTATTGAAAGATAAACTATATAATTGAAATAAGTTATTTACAGGTTCATTAAAAAGAATTTTTCTGTTTTGGTTTTATTCATTTTAAACTGCACACACGTTAGGGAATGGAAAAGCAGACAAGTTACATTTATGTTCAATTTTTACAATAAAAACAAATTATTTTGTATTTAAAATTTTGTTGTTGTATAAAATGTAAAATTTCCTTGAAACTTTATGTTAAATCCTATAATTTGTTTTATCGTGAATGTATAAAAGCAGATTGTGCCTGTTTTCAATCTGTTGATCTTCAATTTTATTACACACACACAGAAAAAAGAAAGACATTTAGGATATTGTTCCATGAAGTTTTCATGCTAAGTACAATATGTTTTAGCTTCTAATTTATACTATGTCTTAAAATATTTGCAATCATCAATAAGTTGACTATTTTGAAAATATCGGATATATATACATATAATATCGGATATTTTTTATATTTCCGAAAAAAAATCACGAATTTATGAACTTTGATAATGATGCATAAAGGGTATTTCAAATATACGTTCGGTTGGTTGCGGTGGGGGGCGGGAGGAGAGGAGTTAACACCTACACCTTGGATTTTGATATTTAATTAACTAAATTTTCTTTTTATCTAATGATTTAGAAAAAAAAGAGGTACCATTTATTCTTTTCAAGTTACTTAAAATAGCTAAACTGTAAGAGAAAAAAATAACTAGGGTCTCGTTTAAAAATACCTAAAAGGGGTTCTCCACCTTCCCTCTGACGAAAAAATTAAAGAAATAGAAAACACTGATACAATTCTCTATTTAAAAAAAATCAATGGAAGCTTATTTTTGTATGTTTAATTATTTCTTATAGTCGTATTTGTTATATTTTTGCATTGTTTTTACGGTCACTCTCTTAGAAATCGACCTATTGCAATTGCTACTTTGTTTATATAAATTCAATGCAAATTTGTCATCCCGATAACGTTTGAAATACTATAACAATTATAACCAAACTGATAGTATATTAATCTTGTAAATATTTTAGGCAAGTCATTAGTTAAATTTGTAGCTCTTATATAGTTCGTTTACAAGGAAACTCAAAAGAACTCCGATGTATTATGGTCTGTGGAGAAAAATCGTTTGAAACATTTTAATGATATTATTTGGGACGTCACTATGAAAATTTCCTTACCTTCCACACTGAGATGTTGGAAGGTCTTGTGCAAGTTAATTGAACACATTGGAATTTATTGTTGTTTTATAAATATCTCTTTTTGTCTTTGATGTTAACTTTACTGAAACCATCTATTGGGGGTTTACTTTCAAAACATCCAAGTTTTTGAATTGAACATATTGTAATTTTTTATTGTTGTTTAATAAATATCTCTTTTTCTCTTTGATGTTAACTTTACTGAAACGATCTATTGCGAGTTTACTTTCAAAACATCCAAGTTTTTGAATTGAACACACTGGAGTTTTTTATTGTTGTTTTATAACTATCTCTTTTTGTCTTTGATCTTAACTTTACTGAAACGATCTGTTGCGAGTTTACTTTCAAAACATCCAAGTTTTTGAATTGAAAACAGTGGAATTTTTTATTGTTGTTTTATAAATATTTTCTTTTGTCGTTGATGTTAACTTTATTGAAACAATGTATTGCGAGTTTACTTTCAAAACATCCAAGGTTTTGAATTAAACACACTGGAATTTTTTATTGTTGTTTTATAAAGATTTCCTTTTGTCTTTGATGATAACTTTACTGAAACGATCTGTTGCGAGTTTACTTTCAAAACGTCCACGTTTTTGAATTGAACACATTGGAATTTTTTATTGTTGTTTTATAAATATTTCTTTTTGTATTTGATGTTAACTTTACTGAAACCCATATATTGCGAGTTTACTTTAAACATCATTTTTTTAAAAAAAATAGTTTCTGACTATGCACCCAGCAGTTGTAGTCCAATAATGTGATTTCTTCTATCCCATGATACTTTTTCCATTTCGATTTCGATCTTAATAGCTCTGTAAATAATTAGTAGGCGTTTCAAATTTTTTAAAAATATATGCAACCAACAATTATTTACAACCAGTCACTAAAATATCCTTTGAATTATTAACTCTATACAATAATATATATCATGAGTAAGTAAAGTATACAAATTCGCTTTTTACATAGAATTTTCAAATTTTTGCAGTTAAGAAAATATTATTTGAATACTTCAAGATTTTGTTTTGTATTTAATAATAATAATAAAAATATATATGCTACGATTATTCATAACATTTAGACGAAATTGAAGACTTTGTTGAATTGTCTTAATTCACTTTATAACTGATTAGAACTGTCCTTGAAACAGACTCATAATTCCAAATTCAGGAATTTCACCCACATAGTACCATTATTTCTTTAGTAGATACCAGCTGTTTTTTACAACAGCCGATTGCAGTAGAGTAGTCGTTTCGTTATGGATTCAAAAATCATTTAGACCTTCCTCAGAAATAAAGAACACATAGTTCGTTGAAAGTAATTTATTAAATATAAGATACACTAACATAGATGAACATCCTCCACCGTTGAAAATTTAGTTGGACACTTTCACTGTTAAAATAACAGCGAGTCATGTCGTCGTACTTGCAGTACATTTTTAAATATGTTCGATATCGCATGATAATTCTGACGTCTCACTTTCTCATAGCAAATAATAGTATTTTTTTTAGACAACAAACCAGACGACGAATTCTGAGCTCCGCGCTCATGTTTCAGGTTAAATAGTGAGAAGCGGAAGGTTATCTACGCCAATGCGGATGCGTAGAACAGCTAGTCGCAGCCTTGAAGTAGGGAAGAACTATATTCTAGCGGCGTAAGAAATTAGGACGCCTGCGGTGTTTCCAAGAATAGGGGCAAAATCGACTTTTGGAACAAAATAAGAAAAAAGAAAATGGTATAAAACAAATAACTTTAACAGATAAAATATCGACATTTTAAGACTGAGAAATAGAAAGGTCTTGAAGAAAAATGATTACGGGAAATGTTTTTTTAGAAAGATTTAGAAAGATAAATTACGCATTTCAAATAGAAACGAATTTAAGTAAACGGAATGAATGGAATATTGTTTAAGATAGGAAATAATTTAATAAACTAGGATTTTAGAACAAATTTAGAAGGGAAATTTTTATGGAATAAATTTAATAAAGCGCGGAAATTTAATTTTCGTAATATGTACATATATACCGGGTGAGCCAAAAGTTCATTAAAACTTCAAAAACTCATAAAAAAGGATGAAATTATGATAAAAGAGTGCGGTTTGCAAGAAAGGGCTCACAAGGCAGCCGGATGTTTTTTAGTAGCAAAAAAATTTAGTTAAAAAATCACATGTAGAGGGTGCTGACGACCCGAAACACAATGAACAGAAAAACAATGCGCTCCATTCATTTGTTCTTCCAATAACAAACGTTCAACATGACCTCTAGAACATTCTACGACACAACTGTTGTCCTGCTCATTGTGTTTCGGGTCGTCAGCGCCCTCTACATGTGATTTCTTAGCTAATTTTTTTTTCTGCTAAAATAAATCCGACTACCTTGTGAGCCCTTTCTTGCAAACCGCAATGCTTTATCATAATTTCTTTCTCTTTTATGAGTTTTTAAAGTTTTAACGAGCTTTTTGGTCACCCGGTATATATGAAAAAAATAATGTATCAAAATTGTTCTATCAAAATATTTATTTATATTTTGGTAAAACTTACAAATAATCATTTTGCCATTTGTAAATAGATGTATATACAGAATTGGTCAAATTATTAGTCCCATTTGAAATTTTTTTTCCAAAACCTTGTTTCTAAGATGATTTTATTAAAATAAATCATCGTAGTAGTGTAATAAACTATTCACAGGGATTTGTATCAAATGCAGGTTTTTAACTGAAAAATAACATTATTTAAGGAATTTTCTACAGCAATAATTAAAAAGGGTGACATGAAAGACATTTCTCCAAGAAAACGTGAACAGATGTAGGTCTCTTGCAAAATTTTAACTTGATTCAATCTGAAATTTCCAATAGACTTTCTGAGTCGCAAAAAACTGTAGTAAGGTTAAAGAAAAACGCCAATTTGAATGGAAATAGAACACCGAACAGAGTTGGAACATGTAGAAGAAAATGGATTTCTTCATAACATGATGATGGAGTTTTACTCAATTTGATTTGCAATTTCAAGCATGGGTCAAGTTAGAATTTTGCAAGAGAATCTGAATCTGTCCATGTTTTCTTCGAGAAATGTCGTTTCTGGCACCCATTTTAATTCCTGCTATAGAAAATTCCTGCTACAGAAAATTAAAACAATGTTATTTTTCTGTTAAAAAACTGCATTTAATAAAAAATAAAGATTAGAGAAACATTTAGAACACTAAAATTAATAATTAAAAATCTCTGCCGGCTCGGCCTACCGGCGCAGGTAGATTTCGAAGTTATGTATTAATTCCACAAACAAAACTAAATCATGACTAGAGATAAACCCACTTTAACAATTTTATCTGTCCGCTTTTGACGAATTTTTAATTTCATTTTTATATAAGAGCTGGTTTTATCAGAATCATATTAAGGCAGTATTCAAAGATTATTTTTCCATGCTCAACAACTCGAAATTTTCTAACACATTTTCAGATTCATTTTTAAAAGTAAAAACATGAAACTTGCTGACGTGATTTTTTAAGAGATTTATAAGCGACCTATGTTTTTATTTTTCGTTCGATTAATTAGAACTTGATTTATAAACAATTATTTTCTCAGTAGGACCATATTTTTCTTTTCCAACACAATCGCTTCGAGAAATTCGGTTCAAAATGCCCACTTTGACATCCTTTTTTTGAAATATATTCTGCCTCTATCAAAAAATCGACCATTACAGCACATTACATAGTTTCTGGATAAGAGGAACCTACCAATTGGATGCGTTCGAAAGCAAAATTGAATTTAAAATTGAGTCAGAAAATAAGCAGTTTGGATTTGAATACATCCTTAATATATTTATTTTTTTCAACCTCTATGTATTTTCAATTTACTTTTGCTGTAAGAATTGGTCCTATCAAAAACTTGTCAATGTGAAAGTTGTAGATAATATTAAGAAAATATATAATAAATTCGAATGCGCATTTGATATCTTCCGAATTGACGAAGTTATATATATTTTTCTTTTTCAACCACCCCTTTTTGTTTTCGTTTTTATTTTATTTTTATTTTTTTGCGGTAAGAATTAGTCCTATCAAAAACTTGCCAGCATAAAAGTTGTAGATAATATTAAGAAGATTTATAATAAATTTAATTGGATTTGATATCTTGAGAATTGACGAAGTTATGAATTTTTTCTCCCTAATACCCTATTTTTTGCGCCCTGTGAGCCCATTTTTAATTTGATCAAAAATCTGTCATACATAAATTTTTTGGTCCTTTTTTTAGATAAAAGTAATAATAACTTTAAACTGAGTTGATATGTATTATAATTAAGAAGTTATGGTGGTTTTTTTTCGTTTTTCACAAAATCCCCCCCCCCCTATTTCCACCCCCTTGGTCCGATTTTGCCCGTTAACAAACTTGACCAAGATTGTATGACCCTTGATTTTATGTATCAGTTTGGAAAAGATTTGTGCAGAATTATGGAAGTTATAGTGTCCATAAAAAAAGTGATATTTATAAAGTTTTTTACTGGGGGAGGTTTTGGGTTCTAGGGGTCATGATCGGTGTAGATCTGCAATTTTTTTTTTCCGAAATTCCAACATAAAGGAGATTGCAATAGGTAGTATTTCGTAGGAAATATACCTAAAAGTGATATTTGGTTTGTAACAGGCAAGCAAGGAGTGTAAACAGAGCAATTTTTTCGGATTTTGTAATGATTATAGAAACCTATAGAAAATATAAACAAAACAATCGCTAAATATCTCATTTATATGGAAGTCACTACTCACTGTAATCCTTTGAATAGTTTATTACACTACTAGGATGATTTAATAATTTTAATATTAATATTTAATATTATCATCTTAGAAACAATGTTTTAGAATTTTTTTTTCGAATGGGACTAATAATCTGGCCAATACTGTATACATCGATGTACTGTTTTTATATGTACCTCATTCAAGTTGACGTAAATGAGGAGAGTTTTCTAGGGTTAAATTAGAAAAAAAGAAAAAAATCCATCTGTTCTCTCATATTACTCCTTAAGCTAAACAATAATAATAATAGAAAAATCTAAATATCTTACTTCCAGGATGTACTTTAATCCACTGTACAATCTGCTGTGCATCATAATCGAAAAGATAGTTGTATTCGACTGTATCTAACAAGTACTTGTATTTGGCTCTCGAATTAGTGTAGTCGAAGTACACCTCTTCGTACGCTGCAAACTTGTCTAAGTGTTCAACACGTTCTGCTTTCAGCTCGAAATTTTTTGGTAAAGGTGGCGGAATTAAACCTAGAACAAAAAGTTGTTTAAAAAATTTAATTACTTTACTTGTGATTCGTAATTATTGGATGTATACAATTTATGAGCTTAAAATTTAATTTTTAACTTTTACAAAGAAAACCACAAGGTTTTGAATATGCAAATAGCAACAACTGGGTTAGCAATTAATGATAAAAAGCATATATACAATGAATAGTAACTAAGCTATAAATTACTCCCCAACACCACTTTCCCTTTAAAAATCCGAATCATTGTCTCCCCCCCCCCTTCCCCCGCTCCCGCAATAAAATCTAGTTGGATGTGCCAATCCCACAACTTTCTTCTATCTCATACATCTTAATATTTCAAAAAGTAGTTACAAATGTTAATGCTTCAATATTTAGTTCAATACTATGCCAACTTTGATTTTCATCTTAAATTTCGGCTTCAGTCAATTAACCGGAGTAAAAACGAGGTATTCTCGATCATGACATTTATTATAATCAATAGTTTTTCGTTATTCTGTTGTACATCAGCTGTTTGCAAATAGTCGACTTAGCAGGATGCGAAATTCCCGTTGTTGCATGAGCCGCCGATGGACAATACAATTATGAAAAATGGAGAAAATTATATAAAAATCACTATTACAGCGCCCCCTTTTGGCGGAACATTTCCAAATTCAAGGCGGACCTGCTGGCCATGGCCAAAAACATACACAAAAAGTTTTGTTTAATGCTATTTATACCTTCATTCCCTTTTCGATGATACAATGACGACACACAGACACACACACGGACAGACAGACATTTTGCATAAACATGTTTTTTGGATATCTGATCCCTAAAACGTTTAAATCTGTCGAAAACCGGAAGTCGAAAAAAATTTCGATTACAATACTTTCTTCTGTTGAAGATGTAAGGAAGAAAAAAGTGTTTTTGCTTATGTTTCTGACATTGTCTTAATTTCTAGTAATCAGAATAAAAAAGTTTAATAAGATCAGTTGGGGCTAATATGAGACAAGATTCTAAACTTTAACAGTTACTCGTGATTTATTGATTAGGCCTAAATAAAAATGACTGTAATTTTTTTTTTTTACCGAATGGGTTTGATATGAGGCGGTTGTGGAGCTAAAGTGAGACACCATTATTTTTAGGTGGTTGTAAGCACTAAAAAATGAGAGAAGTTTCTCAATGTTGACCCGGATCTAATGTTTCAGCTGTACTATTATTTAGATTTTTTAAAATCTTTCATATTGACTGAATTTTTGGAAATCTTTCGTGCATCCGCCATGATACTCATGAAAACCTACTACAACAGACCCCCTTCCCTTAATTTATTAAATGAAAATTTAGGGTACAAAGAAACTAAGAAAATTATCTACCGCTTGAACTAAATGTACAATGATAATACTTACACATTAATACTTACATAGCCAAAAAAGTGTAAATAATTTGTCTAATAATTAAGGACTTTGTTATTTTTAACTTTTCTATTTTTGAATTTAGTTTCAGGAAAAACAGTAGCATTTTAGACAATAGTTGCGGTAGTCTTTTAGATTTTTTTTAAAGAAATGATACTTTTTTTTAATAATTGGTAATATTAAAATTATCATAAAATATAAATGATAAGAAAGAAAAAAATGTATAGGCACATGGCTGCTTCAGTAATCTGATCGGTCACAGCATGTTCCTGTTTACGCTACTCGTAAGTGATTAAATCAGTTAGCTGACATTTCGTATCGGTCAATTAAAAATCGGTAACAGACATAGAATAATATACTATTAACACTGGAATACACAGTAGGAGTAGATTTGACCCCGACCGAATGATTAAATGTTGATTCGAACCAGAAATTTCCCTCTAAAAAAGTTAAATATAAATCATTCAGAAATAAGGTAAATAAAATAATTTTAAATAAAAACTCTGGCGTGAAATATTTTTTATAAAGTTTGAGTAACATTTCCACGCGTTCCCCCCCTTTCCCTCCTTAGGTGTCGAATTTTACTAATTTTAGTTATACTATAGGCATGTTAAGTTTCAAGACTTTATCTCCATTGGTTTATGAGACAGAGGGAGTTTTTAAATTTTAAATTTGTCCCCGTTGCCCCCCTTAGGCACCGAATTTTATAAAATCAATGTCCAATTCCTGTATTGTCCTCAAGAATACTTATATATTCTAAATTTCAGATCTCTACGTCAACAGGAAGTGGACGAAAAATGAGTAACAACATTTGACTGCCACACACAAATATAATTGTAAGTTAAAAGAAAGCATGTAATCACATACAAACAGAATTGTATATTAAAAGAAAACATGTAATCACATACAAACAGAATTGTAAGTTAAAAGAAAGCATGGTACCACATACAATCAGAATTGTAAGTTAAAAGAGAACATGTAAAAAACACATCTAGCATACGGAAACAAATATACAATTAAAGATTAACACTTTATGTTTTTATTCGTGGTGGATGTTTCAAAATAGGGAGACTGGAGCACATGTGAACATGGGGGGCAGATATGAACGTCGCAATTTTTCACTAGTTATTATATGTTTTTTTATTAGTACCTGTAGATATATGGTAGCTTTTTTTTTTTTTTTTTTTTTTTGAAGTTCTTTGACATTTTATTTGTCCTCAATAGCCAAAACACTGTTTATAGATCTCAAAAGTAAAATCTCAGTTCCAACTTCATAAGCGAATAACTTTATTTATTTTTTAATTCTTTTAATTTTAATGTTTTAACGTATACTATGAATACTAATAAGCATTTTTGATAAAGTTTTTTTTTCTTCTAAAATTGAAAAATGTTAATTACTTATCAATTTAACTCTAGCAGCCAGTTGGGGGCAGATATGAACAGTTCATAAGTGCCCCAATAATCATTCTGCGATTCTGTTCCTTTCAGTTAACTTTATGAGAAATAATGTTAGCTCCAATATCTATAATTTTCCTGCAATAGACGAAAATTCCGTCATACAAAGGTGATTTTCTATTGAAACTTCCACAAACAAATCTGTAAGCAAGTGCATAAAGAGCAACAAGCTCGTTTACGTTCAATTGTAATTTAAATAAATTTAATGTTTTCTAAAATGCAACAAGTGTTATGTATTATTTTAATAAACGGTTTACAACTATATTTTTATGGATTGTTAATACAAAAAATATTACGCTAAACAACTTTGCAATTTTTTTCTATTTCATTTGTTTCCAAACTTGCAATAAGGGCTTACTTCCAACTCTAAAACAGTTATGTATAATGATGCTTTGAACGGCGATTGATACCAGTAATATTTTAAGAAAGTAAAATTTTTAAAGTGATAAGTACCGTAAAATCAGGATTGTAAGCACACCTCCCCCCCCCCCTCTTTCAAAAGCAAAAAAAGTTAAATTTAAGAGGGGGAGGCTTATAATCGAGATTTTTTTAGAATCCTTAAAAAACTCTTCTGTTCTCGTACGTCATTGTCGATAATCACCAAAATAGCATGACGTACGCTACGTACGTCATAAAGCGCAAGAGGTTAAACTTTATTTGGCATTTCATAAAACTAAATTCAGCGTAGTAATAATCTTTTCTTTTTACAATGTAGCTAAAACAAAACCCTTGTTCAAAGTTTAAACTTGGCATTGTGCTAAGCGTGCTTCGAAAGGAGGTCACACAGTTGCACCCCCGGCTTGGCCGCGTTTTTCCAGATGGGTTTTTAATTAACTGTTAAAGACACGGGAGACGTATTGTGAGATCCACTCAATGCAAACTGGTCTTGAATCCCATAGTATTTATGTGATTAATTCTATTAAATTACTGTGCTTTTAATAATTTGACGTTTATTGATTTTATTCTGCTATAGGGCATTGCATTACACAAGTATATCATTAAAACTTGTTATCTGGGCTTTAAAAGCGATGGTACGCCGCCCCTGTCATTATGTATGTCCAAATACTCTGTGCCTTTAAAGGTTAATATCTCGGCTAATTACGGACGATTTTTTTTCGAAAATCATTATCAACAATGTCTTTATACTTCTGCTACCATAGGTACCTCAAGCACTCCTCAACACTTTTGTTGAATGTCTGCAAATCAAAATTTGTGTGTAACGAAAAAATGCGCTTTTCTCAAAAACCATGTGACCTAGGGTAATCGCTATAATTTTCCTGCAAGGTTTAAATTAAAGTCTATTACCTCTAATTTTTTCATAATTTTAGTTTCATTAGATTCGGAAATAGAGGGGGGGGGGGGCATATTTTTACACTACATTTTCAACGTTATCTTTGAAAATATAATACCTCCTAAAATTCAAATACAAATGTATTTTTGAGTTTGGCGTTACGAAAGCTTTCACACGATATACAAAGAAAATATTTTTTTTCTTTTCAAGGAACTTAATTAGCCCCTCTACATTTTCCTAAATATATTTGTGAATATTTAATGATCTGTAAATATGTGAGTCAATGATAGTCTTTATTACTTCCCCCAATTTGAACTTTCCACGTTCCTTAGTTTACGAGTTAAATGGCTGTGACAGACACAGGAGTGATCTTATAATGGTTCCGTTTTTTACTTTTTAAGTACGGAACCCTAAAAATGGAAAACGCTATTCGATTCCAAATCCCTTCAATAGTCAGCCTTTCATTTTATGCCTTTACAGTTAAAAATGAGTCAGAAAATGTGTCGGAAAGTTTCGCATTGTTGAGCAGTGAATTTGAGGACCACTTTAAGGTACCATGTAACTGTTCCAAAAATACAGAAATTTATTATCGCTCAATACTTTTACAAAACATAATGCCTGCCCTATACATGCTGAGAACGATTAAGACCAGTTTCGTCCCAACTCGTTCAGCACAACTACGTAGAAAAGAAAAATGCAAGCCTGATCTCGGCCCGGCACGAGTCTGCTGAAAAAATTAAACCCTGGATCAGACACCATAAAACTGTCCGATGCCGATCTCTACGATGGACATGTTACATTTCTGTATTGATGTTGTCAAACTCGCATTGGCTCGTGACGCACATTTATACTTCTTCTCGCAAAAATCATATTCATTCAAAATGGCTCCTATTTTATCGGCTTCGCTTAAATTTTTATATCGGGCCGATAGGCCCACTAAATTTTTTTTATCGGCCCGGGCCTGCAGGCTCGTTCAATTTTTGCCGGTCCGGCCCGGTGAAAATTTTGTCCTAATTCTGCCGGCCCGGCCCGTTTTGAAGTTCGCCTTCATTACGCCGGCCCGCCTCGCCAAGCCCGGGCCCGTGTAGACCTCTAGACTACATTAGTCACATTCGAAAGTTTTAAGGATAAATAGATTCGCCATTCCTTACTGAATAAATGCCAATTAGATTCATTTATGTAAGTATTTATTTAACCGTTGTACAACAAAAGTTTTGAAGCAATGGAACTCCAGAAAACGCTGGATACGTAATTAAACTAGTTTAATTTTAAAACAATTATTCTAATTGGTAAATAAATCATATGAGATGTAAATTGCCAACTGGACGAAAAATGTCCGGACCGGGACTTTGACTTAACATGACCAGGGCTTAATTTCTACGAAAAAAAGTACCGGAGCCCTAATATTATGTGGTACCGGTACTACAACTGTACCGTCCCCCCCCCCCCCCCGTGTCACTCCAATCTGCATATTTATATTTCGTACATTATTTGCAAAATTTAAAGCATTTTTTTTTTCTTTAGCAAAATGAAAATTTTAAAAATATCTATCAGCATATACTTATCTGTCAACTATTCCACTTTTTAGTTATCACTCCTTCCGAATAGTAAGCTTTGCCTAGTTTTAGTGTTAATTAATTGCAGATTTCTGCGATTAAATATGGTAAGGATTGTGATTCGGAAATAGTGTTAACACAAAAGAGGGATAGTTCGTAGCTATGCATTATTTCATAAAAATAATTAGCTACAAATTGCATTGGGCTCCGGAGCCCTGTATTTATGAGCTCCGGTGAATTCCGACCAGTATTTAAATATTTATTAAAAAAAGAGAAGTACCGGAGCTGGGCTCCGGTGGGCTCCGCCGCAAATTAAGCCCTGAACATGACTGTTACTTTTTAGACGTAAATGCTCGCTCATCGAACAGTTTATTTTTAAAAATTTGAAATTCAAAAGGGTGAAATGCGCGAAATGTGTTTTAAAAGTTTTAAATTACGATTTCTATGGAATTCTTTAATGAATGAAACTTGAAAATTGACATGGCTGCTACTTTTAAGACGTAAATGCACGCATAGAACAGTTTCTTAAAAAATTCGAAATTTAAAATGCTTCAAGGAAAAAAAGCGTTCTAAATTTACGATTTTTGCGATACTGGATGGACTAGAAACTTGAAATTTGGCATAGAGATTACTTTTAAGATGCAAATGCTCTCTAAGAATGGTTTCTAAAAAATGCAAAACTTAAAAGGGTGGAATGAGCGGAAAACGTTCAAAAAAAGTTCTAAATTACGATGTCTATGGAATTGTTTAATGATTGAAACTTGAAAATTGACATTGCCACTACTTTTAAAACGTAAGTGCACGCATAGAACAATTTCTTAAAAAATTCGAAATTTAAAATGGTTCAAAGGGAAAAAAGCGCTCTAAACTTACGATTTTTGCAACACTGAATGGGGCTAGAAACTTGAAATTTGGCATAGGGATTAATTTAAGATACAAATGCTCTCTTGGTTTCTAAAAAAATTCGAAACATAAAAGGGTGGAATGAGCGGAAAACGTTCTAAAAAACTTCTAAATTACGATTTCTATGGAATTTTACATAACATTTGTGAATTAATTTCAGATCTATTTCAAAAGCACACAAATACCACTTAGCATATTTCAACTAGAGATCGACCGAAAATTTAGTTTCGTTTTCGTTTCCAGCACAAAATCTGAGTTTCGCCAAAAATTCGTTTTCAGTGAAGATGTTGCCGAAAATTCGGCCCGACCAAAACTATCTCGTTTCTTTCTTCGGAAATTTTCAACATAACTCATAGATTTGAGCTGTATCGGTTCAAATGAGACACTTTTTATTTATTGCTACGAACTTCACTGATTATAATTATCAGTTATGACTGGCTCAAGACGTGAAGGCAAACTATAAAGCAAGCATTGCATGTATGAAAACGCTTTCCACGTCTTCAATAAAAGCTGCAGACTTAACAGTAATTGAAAATTTTTAGTTTGAAACCACAGAAGTGTTTCGAATACTCTTTGAGAAAGTTCTAGTATAACAGATGATCATTTACAAAAACCATTATAAAAGATAAATCGAGGTATGTTACCTAAAACATTTTGTAATTAGATAAAATTTGTTCAATTAGAAAATCATTCTGTGTCGTAGATGAATTAATTACATACTATTTTATATGAAAATAAAAAGTTTTGGTCGGAGGCACAGAGAGCCAACTTGAGCCACTATAATTAATTAATAATTTTGTATATTTATGTATGTATTATTCAATTAAAAAAATTAGGACATTTTCATTTTCGGCTGAAAATAAGAAGATTGCCGAACTTCAGTTTCGGTTTTCGGTTCGGGACAGTAGTTCTTTAGCCTTTAGTTGAACAAGAATAAAAAAAAATAATACTCGATTGTTACTCCATTATGTTGAATGACTTTAAATGTACACCGAGAAAAAAAAAAGGTCTAAAAAACGGAAATTCTACTGGCAATCGAGATGCCAGTACTATTTTCGTATTTTAAAGGAAAATTTCCCCCGTAAATCCCGGAAAAACGGAAAATTTTCTGTAATTAACAGGTAAAAACTTCCGTTAAAATACGGAAATAGTACTGGCGTCTAGATGGCCAGTAGAATTTCCGTTTTTTTTACAGTGTACGATCTTCAATCGATAAAATGAGGTTCTGTATTGTTTCCTGTTCGATTTTAAACCAAGCTTTCTCAATGGCATCTTACAAGTCTTTAACTGGCGAACACTTCTTACCATTTGTATAAACTGCGTATGTGAGAATACCCCACATATTTTATATAGAGTTTAACTCAGGACTAATTACCGGCCATTTCAAAACCGATACCTTGTTTGACTTAAGTCACATTATCGTTGAGTTTGAGGTACTGATCGAAGCATCGTGTTGAAAAATCCATTTCTTTGCACCTAAAATATCGCCAACAGAGAGCAAATGATTAGCAAGTGTCTCCTGATAGTTGCCAGGGTTTTCAAGACCATCGATGAATGCTAGGGACGTTTGACCATTGAAAGAAATAGCCCCCCCCCCATACCATTAGCTGTGAAACACAGCTATAAGAAATAGCTATAATATACAAACAAAATAAAACATAGCAACAGTTTGTCTAGAGTGAGTTTCCAACCAAAACGTCATGACTGTCGTCGACTGAATTTCAAAGTATGTGCGCGAACTTGTGAGTGTTTCTGGAGCCGGCGGTTGAAGTTTGAAGAGAGAGGATGAATAGGGAGGAGTATCCTATTGTATAGAACTATTACACAGGATCTTTAAATATTTGCATATATTTTAAATCATTGGAACTGAGGGGAATACAAAGATTAGGACTTCCTAACTCTCGGCACAGTTCCACAGTGAACGGTTCCGTCAGAGAATTGAAAATTTCCTTAAAATATTGATATTTTAATATAGTTTCTTTTCTATAAATCTTGAACTTCATAATGCATTTATTGAAAATTTTGCTTTAAGATGATGTGAATGTAAAACTATTATTGGAAGAATGTGTTATGCTGTATGACACTGATCAAATAAAATATGTTATGACAACTCAAGTGTATGGAAATGAATGTGTCTTTGTAAAACAGAATTCTGAGAGACAAGTTGGAAAGGCATTTAAAAGATGCGAGGGATCAGGGGTGTGGTGGAGGGTATACGGTAGTGTGCTGTACACTTTCTGGATTTTTTCATACACCCGCTGTTCCTCAAATAAAACTATACAGTATACTTTCTAGGT
The DNA here is from genome assembly GCA_963932465.1 of Maratus speciosus. Taxonomy (NCBI): domain Eukaryota; kingdom Metazoa; phylum Arthropoda; class Arachnida; order Araneae; family Salticidae; genus Maratus; species Maratus speciosus. The sequence goes on from OZ010792.1 coordinate 532,131,920, forward strand.
ATACCTTCTGCCTTTAGCTTATATCCCTGATTTGTTTTAAGACTACAACACTGCTAAAGATAAAAGTTATTTTGTTGAACCAGTGTAGGTTAGGGGTGCACAACCTTTTTGAGAGAAGGGCCTCTTACAAAAACGTTTGGGTTGTCGAGGGCCACATCAGTAACACAGACAGACTTCTATATCGGGGAGGTTGGGAGGGGGGGGGGGGAGAACTCTTTATTCTTGAAGAATAATGATTTTTTTGTATATAGTAAAACTAAACAAATAGAAATAAATAATTGTATGCAGGGCTTCTTCACATCTGTATGAATAAACATACAAGACTAATGGTTCCTTGATAAAGGGAAAAATATGACAAAATTCAGTGCTGTTTTTCACGAGCGGTTGAAGAATTTCGCGATATTTTTGCCACCAATTAACAAATTTTAAAACTTTTTCCAACAATTGTCAAATTTGTGATTTTTCTGAGTGACAAAATTCGCGATTTTTTCTCGCGATAAATTTACGAAACTCGCGATTTTTCCGCAGCCGACCAATGAAATTTGAGATTTTTCCGCGCCTGATTGACGAAATTCGAGAATTTTTCTTGCGATAAACTGACGAAATTCGCGATTTTTCCACCGCTGATCAACGAAATTTACAATTTTTCCGCACTTCATCGACAAAATTCGCGATTTTTTGTGCCCGATCAACGAAATTTCATATTTTCCGCACCGAATTGACAAATTTCGCGATTTTTCCGCACTCGATCGACGAAATTCGCTATTTTTCCGCGCCCGACCAACGAAATTCAAAAATTTTCCGCACCCGATAAACAAATTCGCGATTCTTAACTAACTCCGACGAAATTTCTAATTTTTTCGAGGAAAATTAACGAAATTTGAGATTTTTTCTCGCGATGAACTGACGAAACTCGCGATTTTTTCGGTAAATGATCAACGGAATTTGAGATTTTCCGCACATGATCGACAAAATTCGCAATTTTTCAGAACCCGATCAATGAAATTCGTGATTTTTAACTAACTGACAAAATTTGTAATCTCTTCCCGCATTAAACTGGCAAATTTCGCGATTTTTTCTCGCGGTAAACTGACGAAACTCCCGAGTTTTCCGCACATGAATGACAAAAGTCGCTATTTCCCCGAACCCGATCAACGAAATTCGTGATTCTTAACTGACTGACGAAATTTGTAATTTTTTCCCGCTGAAAATTGACGAAATTTGCGCTTTTTTCTCGCGATAAACTGACGAAACACGTGATTTTTCCGCAGAAGATCAACGAAATTTGGAATTTTTCAGCACCTCATCGACAAAATTAGCGATTTTTTTCGCACTCGATCAACGAAATACACTATTTTTCCACGCCCGATCAACGAAATTCGCGATTCTTAAATGATTGTCGAAATTTGTAATTTTTCCCGCGCCAGATTGATGAAATTCGCGATTTTTTTTCGCGATATATTGACAAAACTGGCGATTTTTCTGCAGTCATTCAACGAAATTTGAGATTCTTCCGCATATGATCGACAAAATTTGCGATTTTTCAAAACACGATCAACGAAATTTGCAATTTTTTCTAGCGACAAATTAACGAAATTCCCGATTTTTTCCAGCGACATATTGACAAAAATTGCGATTTTTCACAGTTATAAATTGACGAAGTTCGCGGACCACGAGTTAACCAATCGCGGACCACAGGTTGTGCATCCCTAGTGTAGGTATTACGAGAGAGACTTGTGACTTTAATCTTTTCAATAAAGAGTAATTTATAGCTGTCTGGTTTTTACAGAGAGTATTTTGGAAGCTTTTAAAACGAGAAATTACAAACTTTCTCTACACATCTTAAGTAAAGTATTGAAATTTAGGGACCAATGCTTGAATATTTTGTATAATGTACCTTTGACACTTATTAAGGACTTTTGGTTTCATTCCAAGAAGAAATGCAGATGAAATGCATTCTAAAATTAAGTCAATACAATATTACAGTGGTGGCCAAAATTGTGGACACTTTTGGAAATTTTTATGCTTTCTAACTTTGATGGCTTATAGAAAACGTTACAGTTTACAAAATGCAAACTCTTATATACCATTTAAAAAATAATTTAATACTGATTCCAATATAAAAAACAAAATACAAATATTTGAAATACAAAAAAAAAAAAATTAAGCGGAAATATTTATCAAGATACATTAGATTCTGATGATTGCAGTGAGTCATCAGTACTTAGTAGGGTAGCCTTTATTTTTTTATTACAGCTTCACATCTATGTTTCATTGAGCTGACGAGAGTTTTAAGCTCTTCCTTCGTTATTACATGATGCCTGGAAACAATTATAGCCTCAATTACTTCCCTTTTACTTGGTGGGCGCCACATTCGCATACGAGTTTCCAAACGGTGCCACAAGTTCTTAATAGGATTGAGGTCAGGACTGTTTCCTGGCCATGAATTAGTGCTCTTTGTGCTAAGCCCCCCTTTCGATATTTTTGCTGTGTGGCACGGAGCATAATCCTGCTGAGAAATAAATGAAGCATTGTTCGGAAAGAGATCCTTGATGGAAGGTATAAGTCCAGTATAATGTCAATGTATTTTCTTGCATTCAGTGCTCCATCGATATCATGAAGGCGACCAATACCGTCTTCTGACATGCATGGCCAATTCACGATCCCAACTGAGTTCTTCACAGTTTTCTGAATGCAGTCAGGATGTCGCTCTTCTCCTATTCAACGTCTAACATATTTTCGCCCATCACTACCGAATAACAATATCTTACTTTCATCACTCCATATAACTTGTGACCTCTGATCACCTGTCCAATTAATGTGTTCCTTTGCCCACTGCAGCTTTTTTGCGCTGCTGTAAATTGAGATAAGGCTTTTTTGTGGGATTCTACCTTTTACTCCAACATATAATAATCTTCTCCTGATTGTCCTTGAACTGACAGAAACACCAGCATCATTCATTGCACTTTTGATGGCCGCCACTGTTGACATATTTCTATCTTTGAAACATGGTCTTTTTATTCTTCTGTCTTTAACAGATGTAATGCACATTTTTCGTTCTTTACCTGCTTTGTTTTTTATTGAATTTGTCTCCTGATATTATGAACAAAACTTTCGGACTCCAGATCTAGTCACTGAACCCGCCCCCTCCCCACCCCCCCATCCCCCAACTATCTTGCAATTTCAGCATAGAAAAGACCACATTCTTTTAACACAATAATCTTAGTTCTCATTCTAAGTGTCCAGTCTACTCTTTCATTTAATTGCTTCTTGAGTAAATATTAAAAATATTTACAAGAATTCCTACTAAATTATTAAAAAGTTTAACAAAAATTCCTACTAATAATTCGATTACATAAAAAACAGTCTTCCTTCTACAGAACAAAGCTCAATAATCACTTGTTCCAACTTTAAGCATGATGTCAGCTTCTGTTGGCAGTTACTAACATTTGATTGGTTCCCAGAACAAAACAGTGATTGGCCAGGAAAGTTAGAAATTACAATCCACTTCATCACTGTGTTTGTGTTTCAGATTAAAGTAAGTGTAACTTTTTTTGTATTGAAAATATTTGAATTTAGTTTTTTTGTATTCAAATCAGTATTAAAGGCTCTTTAAAATGATATATAAGAGTTTGCATTTTGTGAAACGTAACATTTTCTATAAGCATATAATTTTAGAAAACATAAAAATTTCCAAAAGTGTCCACAATTTTGGCCACCACTGTATGTAACTGTTTTAATGTTCTAGTTTATCTCTCAAATATTTAAAAATATTCTTACTAGAAATAAAATCAAAGAGTACAAAATATTTTTGCTTAATCACAATTGTTAATATTAAGTAATATAATTAGTGCAATATGTGCAGTCCCAGACAATTGTTTCTCCTGAAAATGTGACTCGAGACAAGTTTTTCCCCACTGTTGTATCCCGAGGAAGTCAAAAGGTTGGGAACCCTTACTTTAGATGCAACAGTTTCAGGTTGAAGATTAGAGCCCTGAATTGTCGTCTGACCGTCGCCTGACACCGTTACGCATCGTCGAGGTCCTGACACTTATTTAAGTTTAACGGTCAGGTCAGATCGGTTAGTCGGTCGTACTCAGGTGCTGTTTTTACTTTCATTTTTAAATACTGTAAATCCAACTCACCATAGCTCTCCTCCAATATATTGCATATTGTTGAGTCATACAGTGATGCTGCATGCTGAATTAAGGTCAAGAAAGCAACGCTGAAATAGAATAAATGAATCAGAAAAACATGCAATTGCAACATACAGGGTGATTCAAAAAAGATGGGAAAAATTTTAAGAGGTGATAGTACACACCCAAACAAACATTTTGTATCAGAGAATGCAGGGTCGAAAACTAAACGTAAAAAAGTTAGAGGGCGCCAAAAGTTATGTTCTTATACGAGGCAAAAACACACAATGAACGATTAAGTTAAGTTACGAAAACAAATTTAATGGCATTTGATTACAATAAGTGCTCATAACATTGACCGGCAGCTGTTATGCACGCAGTACAACGGCGAAGAACAGATTGGCGAATTTTCTGAAACACACCAGGCACCACCGCGCTCGCCAGATCTTTCATGTCTCGATTTTTTTTTGTGGGGACAGCTAAAGGCTCTTGTGTATGAGACTCCCATTGAATCCGCGGAAGAACTTGTCGCCAAGCTTTCGGCTGCTGTAGGGGAAGTTCGCGATATGCCTGGTGTGTTTCAGAAAATTCGCCAATCTGTTCTTCGCCGTTGTACTGCGTGCATAACAGCTGCCGGTCAATGTTATGAGCACTTATTGTAATCAAATGCCATTAAATTTGTTTTCGTAACTTAACTTAATCGTTCATTGTGTGTTTTTGCCTCATATAAGAACATAACTTTTGGCGCCCTCTAACTTTTTTACGTTTAGTTTTCGACCATGCATTCTTTGATACAAAATGTTTGTTTGGGTGTGTACTATCACCTCTTAAAATTTTTCTCATCTTTTTTGAATCACCCTGTATATGTTCATGATTAGGTATAGGAAGTACAGGTTATGTTTATGTTCTGAATAGGTACATTAAAATAAAGCGATTAAGTGCTCGCGCACAGAGGGTTCCGTACAATAGATATATAAATCCGTAACTTGACATTGCATTACACAAGTATAACATTACAAGTTCTTGTCTAAGCTATAAAAGCGCATAAAATACGCCGTCCGTGTCTTTATGTATGTCCGAACCGCCCGTGTCTTTAAGGGTTAATATCTCAGCTAATTACCAACAGTTTTTTTCGAAAATCATTATTAACAATCTTTTATACTACCGCGACGATAGGTACCTCCAGCGCTCCTTAACTCTTTTGCCGAACACCCGCAAATCGACATTTATGTGTAACGGAAAAACGAGATGTTCCCAAAAATTATGTGACCTAGGGTAATCGTTATAGTTTTCCTGCAAAGTTTAAATTAACTTTTACTACCCCTAATATTTTCATAATTTTAGTTTCAGTAGATTCGGAAATAGAGGGGGGGGGGCATATTTTTGCATTACATTTTCGACAATATGTATGAAAATATAATAACTAAAATTAAAAGAAATATATTTTTGAGTTCGGCGTTACGAAAGTTTTCACACAATGCTCAACACGATATACAAAGAAAATATTTTTTTTCAAGTAACTTAATTATACCCTCTACATTTTTCCTAAATATATTTGTGAATGGTTAATCTAACACATAAAAATGAAAATATGTCTGTCTGTCTGTAATTCTATACAAATCCACAGTTTGAAAGCCAGAATTGTTAAATGTTACATACATGTGTATTAAAATACTGCCGAAGCAACTAAAGTAATCCCGAATCGAAATAATTTAAAGTTAATTTTTAGTTAATAAAAAGCCAATAATTTAACAAAAATTCCCTAGCAACTTTAAACATTTTTCGTTATAGCAAGTGCCAAAAATTAAGAATCCACATTAAAATTCTTACCAAAACAATTACTTTTATATTGCAAGATTTCCACGTGAAAAATGAAAATGAAATAGATAGTTTGACGAATTAAAATAAGTTAATATTACGTCATAACTTTTGGCAATTTTGACACAATGACTAACAATTTGGCGATGTTGATAATTCCTTTCCTCGCAAATTAAGTATTTTGTCGCGATTTGGCGCATTGGCGATCGTCAGCAACAATCTCGAAAGTAACGAAGTACAAAACATCGAACATTAAAAAAAAAAAAAAAAGTATGTTTCATTATTTTTTATGTCTACTCCCAGAAAATCCTCTCCTAATATCCATAAAAATTACAGCCGAATCTCTCTATAACGAAACTTCATACATCGAATTTCTCTATATAACGAATTTTTAGTAGGAACGGTCACTTTTTCCCATGATCTCATTAAAAACAGTCTCCATATAGCGAAATATCTATCTCCATATAAAAAAATTTTCATAAAATGTTATTATTTATTCAGTTTTAGAAAAAATTCCAAATCACATTGAATCAGTTTTCTATCACTGATTCCTGATTTATCGTTCAGTACTGAGTTTTTTTATTTTACTTTTCTACTTTGAGTCTCCTTTATGTCCAACGAATTCATCTCCGTCCCCCCCCCTCCCACACACCTTCCAACATCCTTCTTAAAACAGTATCAATTGGATTGTTACACATATAAGAGCGGGATCAGAGAGGTAATTGAAGTTTAAGGTGAATGAGATCGAAGATCATTCAGAAGGTTAAATTAGAAAAATAAACTCTCTTTTAATCAAGCACAACAAGTCGAAATTTGTAATATTCACTGCCAGAAAGCTCCCGAGATCCACTGGCATGACACGTGACCAAATGCGCTCCACAAAACAGCGGGCGGGAAAGAAGGCGCAAGCACGCTTTTGGTCGAAGGGAAAATTCTCCCTCAACAGCTGCAGTCGCGAGAGCAGATCATTGTCGCCCTTTAGAATAAGTTTTCCTCTACCCAAACTAAAGCACTTAACTCTTACAGTTAGAGTATATGTTTATTGTTTCTGGCTTTCTTTAATGTGAAAGATTCACAAAACTTAAATCTGTTTGAGTGCATTTTTTTTACTGCTTCTGCAAAAAATATCTCCTAGGAACTGCATAACTTTCTGTGATAAAGTGACGATTTTTTTATAGAAATCGATAAGGGATTGAAAAAGAAAAAGAAATATTTAGCAAAAAAGTTTGGGATTCCGGCAAGTACTCTGTAAACAATCATAAAAAAATAGAGAGTCAATCACAGAGCAGAATTCGGATCTTGGTTCGGCGCGAAAAAACAAAACGACGTGCCCATGCGAGGATTTAGACGAAGCAATGTTTAAGGGGATTAAACGGATAAGGAACCGGAATCTACCACTTCTGGGACCAATGATTTTAGAAAAGGCTCTAGAATATGCTTCATCTCTTGGGCACTCTGACTTCCAAGCCAGCCTTCGTTGTCTAGGAAAGTTCAAGAAGAGACATGGAGATTATTCCAGAAAGCTATCTGCAGTGAGAGTGCGGATGCTCCGGTGACAGCATCTGAGAACTGGAGTCTTAAAGTAGCAGAAATGATGGTGAGAGTGACAATGGAAACGAAAACGTACAACAAGAGAAAATACCATCACGCAGTGAAATGATGAGTTCTTTTGATCTTATAAGAAGAGGACTTAAAATGGAGGAAAATGTTTCCGATACAAATTTTCATTTCTTGCTAAAGTGTGAACATTTTTTCGAGAGTGTAATGATTTTGAAATCAAAACAGCGAAAAATTACAGATTTCTTCGTATAAAATTAATGTAAGTTTTCCTTATGTGATTTTTATTATGCTTTCAAATAAATGTCCGTTCTCCTTTTTGAAACTGTTTAAATAATTAAGAAATACAATATTAGATTAGTATTTATAGTTAAACATTTCAAATTCTTAATTAAAAACCTCAAAAATAATTTTTGTTTAAAATTTACACATTAAATAGGAATTTTTACCCATTCTCTATATAACGAATTGTTTACTGGAACAATGGATTTCGTTACATAGGGACTCGACTGTAATTGTTTAGTCATATAACTATGCATAATAAACCATTTTGCTTCCCCGACTAATTTATTTGGGTCCAGCTTGTATATCCTGATGCATGTAATTTTAGAAACTATTTTAACCTTTAACTGATGTTACCGGTCTCACAGTCCGCTGCTTTTTTCAATTTTTACAGTTTAACTTGTAACTTTCAAAAATAGTCAATAATTGCTATAAGTGATAAACATAAATTTAAAAAAAAAAAAGCAATTTAACAAATTACAACGACCATTTGGAAAATGATTTTTTCGAAGACTAAAATTTAAGACATAAAAAATCGCACGGAGTTGATCATACATTACGTACGCCATGAATTAAACATTAACATTCCTGGACCCATCATGAACAAATCTTAAAAGAAATTTCAGTTTTACAATTTTCGGTACTGTAACTTTTTTAACTTCTACGGAGCTGGTCATACACTACGTACGCCATGGATTAAACATTAATATTCCTGGACCAATTTTAAATGAAATTTCATACATTACGTACGCCATGGATTACATTTTTCGGTACTGTAAATTTTTAAACTTCTACGGAGCTGGTCATACATTACGCACGCCATGGATTAAACATTAATATTCCTGGACCAATTTTAAATGAAATTTCATTCTTAAACTTCTAAACATCCCACAATATTACTTTTTACACCGTCGTATAGAGAAAAAAATGTACTTTTAAATGCAATTTGTTTGAAAGCTGTATCTTAATTTGTTTCTGAGTTATTAATTTTTTTTTGTAGTTTTTATTACTTTTTTGCCATATTGGCAACAGAAGTATCCATCTCTGTTGAAAGTAAAGGGAAAATACAGATTACTGTATAGACCAATCAGAAAACGAATAAAATGCGGATTCAACTATAATAAAACGCTTCAGATATGTTTTTGATTTTCTACCCTGACCGAGGACAATAACCATTTTTCCAAATTGTTAAAAAGGCAAAATATTTTTTTTTATTTACATTTATATTTTTTTCTCATTTTATTTTATTTTTTTGTATTTTTTTTTATTATTATTTGTGTTTATCACTTGTAACAGTTATTGCATATTTTTTTATATTTTGAAGTGATTTTTATATGTAGTTTGTAACTTTCAGTTTAACTACAAACACTATCGAAATTTTGTTTCGTTTGGAACTTTAGTACTATCACCAGAGACTTTTGAATAGGTGAATTTTATTTATATAACAGTCCTATACAAAAAGTTTAGTACAAAAACACCATCCTATAAATTAATAGCACCTTTCTATAATAAGCTAATAGCACCTATCTTTCGATGGAGCGATCTGACAGACCGCTTCTCATTAGTTATGTGACAATTTCTGTCACATCAGTTAAAGGTTAATTTTCAGAAACTTGCACTCCAATTTAGTTTTAAGATTTTCATTTGAATTATTCCAAGTATCACAAATTCTTAGAAATAAAAACGAAACGAAAATTTTTATCTTACAGACAGCGTAAGTTAACGCAAGCCTACGAAAAATGTCTTATTTTTGTGATATTGTAGAATTGTTATGCTTATCTGGGACTGATGCGTTATCAAAGACCGCAAAGAACTTTCTCTCTCGGGCATTTTTCATACTTTATCTTACAAAGATTAAAATACAGTAGTGCCTTGTCTAATCGAGATAATACTAACAATTGCTCTATTCAACATTACATTCACATATGTGTCATTTGTAGATGTTAAAAAAATTACTAAATAAAATAAAAGAGACTATTCAAGAGAAAGTGAAAAAGATTATGATAAATAGCTATCATTTTTGGAGAATTAAAATACAATAATCAGAATGAACCCAATACCGAGAATGAGTTTTTTCTCCTCTCTAATTTAAGACTAACAAGAACGAAAAATCATGCGTACGGCATAGATTATGAAACACTCTCCAACACATTCAGATATGCCGAATACTATAACAAAGCTTCACAGCTTACTACGGTGAAAAGTGATGTCTAAATGAACAATTTGGAAACTGCGTAACGGGCTTGAAAAACCGATTTTTGATATTACCTTGAATGGTCTTTAAAATATACGATTTTGTTTTGTTCAGCATTACATTCTGAACAAAACAAAATCGATTTCTATATGCGATTTATTCATTTTATATTTCAACACAACATTAACGAAAGAAAAAGTTAGGAACAATAGCAGCAAAGTATTATTATGTTACTGCTAATGCTTTTTTTCACCTGATATTTTTTGTTTCTCTGAAGATTAAAGAAGATGCTTTTTAATGGAACCTTAAGCTCTTCGGGGACGATTTTTTTATGTCGAAAAAAAAAAAACTACTTATTTTTTTTCACGATTTATTCAGTTTATATTAATAAGAATTCAAAAAGAAAAAAAATGAAAAAATAATAACGTCCACATTTGTGTCCACTGAGCGTTAATGGTAATTTATGAGTGACATGATTTCTTATAAAGAAAACAAAAAGAAAAACTAACAGTAAATTTCTTTCTTAGATTTCTACAAATTATTAAAACTTACAAGGAAGGTCTCCATACGGGCATACTCAGAAAAATCTGAAAAAATTACAGAATGTTCTTCTCATATGGATATATATGTTTATAAAAAATGTTTTGGCGGAACCCGGATACAGCGTCCGTAAAAAAATAACGAAATTTTCGTTTATTTGGCGATTTATAACCGGTTGGCGATGAAAAAAAAAATACGCTTTTATGTAGGAAAAAACTTTTTATATTGAATTTGTTTATATAAGTTTAATTTAAATAACTTTAGTTTTGTCATTTTTAATTTGTTTTAACTACAGTTTCTCATATATATTTATATGAATTTATAATAAAATTTAAATATCATATTTTATGATTTAAAGCAAAATTTAAATTGATTTAAATTATTTCAAGCTCAAAAATGAGGCAGATAGAACACTGTCGGTTTGATTTTGTTGCTATGGAAACGACTTCGTCTTTGATATGGAATCAAATGTCAGCTGACTATAACTTAAAATAGATATTTGCAACTTTCAAACCATAGAAAATATTTTTAGAGTGATAAAATTAAATAACTATAGCAACAAGCAACATATATATGTAATAAAAAAAATGTATAATAACCTCTTTCATTGATTAAGTTTAGATTCATTAAAAACCGTGCATTCTATAAAACAATTAATAAACAATTTTCAGATGCATTAAAATCGTTTGCTTTTGGCGAGGAAAAATCCTGCTCGCCAAATCGCGTGTCACTTTCGTATTTTCGCGCCAAATATTCGAAAGTATTTTATTTTTTTACAGACTTTCTACTGAAATTCCGCCATTAAATTTGACTGATCCTTTATTACATACATAAGTAGTTTAATTGGGTATTTTTTTTTTCAAAATATTCTGAGTATGCCCAGTATGGAGACCTTCCTTGTTAATATATTTAATATATCTGATATTATTTTTATCAAATATTAACGATTTTCTTCAAATAATCTAACAACACCGACTGCCGAAAAATGACTTCACGCTTTTTTTATGTCTCTAACTGTACGAGTACATCGGAAATAACATTATCAGTTCAGCCAATCCATAAAATTTTCACTTCTCTTGTTGATGGATTCTGTAGTGAATGAGTTATCAAATTTCTGTTCTTTCTATTATTGACAGTAATTATAATTATAAAAAAAAACTAAAGTCCATATATGTGGCCAAGGGCGTAAAGAGGTTAAAGAAGATGCTCTTTTATGAAACCTTCAAACACATAAATGCTAAATTTATTATGGTTATTTGCGCTTTTCATACTACATATAAAAACCAAGTTGAGTTAAATAAAAGAATGTAAAAGTAGAATAAAGCGTCAAAGGATAAGTACAGTCGTGGAAAAAAAAGTAAACACCTCCTACTAACTCCGCAACAAATTATTGTAGAAGAAAGTTACTGATACCAAAAGATTGGGAATAAAACCTACTTTTAAATGACATTTATAAAATTTGCTTAGTGAACCATCCACATATCAAAACAAATCTATTTTTTTTTTTTTTTTTTTTAGTAGCAACACCCAAGTTTGAAATCATAAATAAATTCTACACTATTCAGTTAGCCTAACTACAAATTTTCATGACATTCGTACGATTAGTTTTAGAGAAATTTAGTCTATTTTAGGAGTTGTATCCAAATTGAAGTTCGGTACTCAATTGCTGAAATACTACAGAATAACCAAGTCACTTCTATTAATGTATTATTTATTGCCATTAGGACAATTTCACTTGCTTAATATGTTTCGACTATTGCCAGCCCAAATGTACCAATAAAATGAGTGAAAAAAAAATATATTTTTTTTTTTAATTATGCTTTTCTGCACGTCATAGAAGACCCCTTAAACCATTATTTTGACGTTTTTAAATCATAATTCAAAAATTGCTTGAAAGAAAAATTTGAAATTGAGAATTCGCATAAAGCAGGTCCTAATAAATATAAATCCATCGAAAAAAATTGTTGGTTGCAATGCATATTTTTTTCGAATATTAATTTCATAATTCATAATTTGTATTGTAAAATTTAAAATTACAAATTCAATATATTTATGTTTCTGTTTTTTAGTATTATGACCACGCAAAAAATTATCACATTAGGATTATAATTTCAGGCGATATTAATAAAAATATGAAAATGAAATTTAACATTAGAAGCTCTAAATTTTTAACGTTTATAATTTGAAAACTTATCATTCAAAAGACTTGAAATTTCGTTTCTAGGCATAGTTTGAACCGAAGATTTAAAATGTAGTGTCAAAATTGAATGTTGTCTTTGACAAAAACAAAGTTTGGTCTGGTTTTGATTTGTAGATGGCTCCCTAAGCCAATTTTATATACATCATTTAAAAGTAGACTTTAATTTCAATTATTTGGTGCCAGTAACTTTATTCTATTATAATTAGTTGCAGAGTTAGTAGGGGTGTTTATTTTTTTTCCCACGACTGTACTTCATTAATAATTGCAAACAATATTTTTGTACGTGGTGTTATTAAAACGATTTATTTTAATTAATTACAAAAATTATCATTGACTGTTAGCTTAATTTTGATAAAACTTCGAAGCTTTATTATTATATCATTCAAATTTAGATTTAAAATATTGTTACACTTTTATCTGGTTTTTAATTTATGAAATTTCACCAGCTTTGAACAAAAAGCATCAATCCTTAGAATAAATATATTATTATTTACCTGATCCAAAGAGGAGCCATATTTTCCAATGAATTCACACCCACCTCGACTGCAAAATTAGTAGATTAGGAAAACGATTCTTTGTATTTGGACCTTCCCCACCTCCATTGTTGTTTGATTTATCAATAGCATGTTCTACACAAAAGATCCGATAAATCAGAATTAAACTTTTGATATGCACGAGATGAGATGGAATTTTTCGTGAGATTGATAACATTTTAATAAAATTCTATCCTGAGCGATATATAAATTTTTTCGCCCGCATATATATTTTTAAAAAATATTTTCCAATTTTCCAACAGTACTTAATTTTTTTTCAGAAAGAAAAAACAATGATAAGCTTCTCTTCCAAGAAGAGACAATGTGTTTTAGAATATAAATAAAACCTTCATTTAAATTTTAGTTCTAATTTTATGGAGTTAAGTAGTTCTCTATTGGATAGTTTATTAGTTAAAAAAATATTTTATATTTTAAACTATTGTAATCAGAATAGTATATATTTTTTATTTTTTTTAAGTATTAGTGATGGGCACAATGAATGATTTATCATTCGACTGAAACATTCGGGCATGCGCAAAACCATAGTTTCCAGCCATCGTATTTTCTTTTTATCAATTATCTCGAGAAATTTTGTAAAAAATAAAAAATTTAATATTTTTTATATAGCTCTTAATGTAATTTGACGATACAAAGACTTTTTGCCGAGGTGCCCGGAACCTATATCCCATATTTCCGGAAACTGAACATGTGGGTAGGTGAGAAGGTGCGATTCCTTGGGCAGCAGTGATAGAAAAAAAAAGAGGCTATGACTTAGGTTCTTGAGTTCAACAAAAAGAAAAAAATAATAAAAAAGTAAAAAATAAAAATGAAAAATATGCATATTAACTGACAAAATTTTAGATAAATAACGGGGAAATTGTTTTGTAAGATATAAGTAAAAAATAAAACAAAAGTGCCTTTGCCTAGGATCCCTAAACAGCCGAAGCTCCCCCGGGTGTGCGCAGAAATTTTACGTCTTGAAAGAGACTGTTTGCAACACCATGGAACATGGAACATGAGATGTAGATATAGATTGCCTAGATGAGAGCATCTGTACATCCAGTCGAGAGGTGAAGTCGTCTATTGAGGCATGATAGGGAGCCGTGAAAGAAACTTATAAGTGTGGTTAGGCCACTTAAAGTTAATGATAATAATAGAAAAAGAGAGGCATAGTAAAATGGTAAGTAAAATACTTATAGGGTAACAATATATAAAAAAGAGAAAAAGAGAAAAATGTAAAGTTCCAATGATCCGAAAAAAGGAGACGAAAAAGCTACCGGGACGTGCCCCAGAAAACCAAAAAAAAAAAAAAGACTGTTTACAGAGACCATACATTTTAAAAGTGTAACATTATTTTGAATGCTTAAGAAGCAATGCAACAATTTTTATTTATTTATTTTTTTTATTTATTTATTTATTTTTTAAATTAAAGACAAATACAAGACAGAAAGAGAGTAAAGTAGGAGAAGAAAGAGGGAAACTCAATCTTCATCATCTAACAAAGTAGAAAACCTTGGGCGTTTACGATTAGGGGGGTCGGAGACCTCGTAGTCTGGTAACCCAGCTATTATATCATTGGGTAAATTATAGATATTTTTGTAGAATTTTTTAGCAAGTTTACTTATGCGTACTTTGAGAGAAGTGGTTTTTAAGTCCCTTCTAATGGTTGTGTTTCTTAAGTATCTGTGACCGTTTCTGATGGTACGAAGATTTTTATTGTGTGCTTTACTAAGAAAATCCATGTTGGTTTTACAGGCAAAACCCCAAATGGGGCTTGCATATGTAAGAATTGGTCTAATACAGGCGTTATAGAGGAGAATTTTATTTTTGATAGAGAGAGTTTTACCTTTTAGTAAAGGGGAAAGGGTTTTTGAGATACCGGCCGCTTGGCCTCTGATGTTGAGGAAGTGTTTTTTCCATGTTAGTCTTTTATCCAGAGTTACCCCCAGATACTTGGTGTGGTCGGACCAGGGTATGGTTGTATTGTTGATAGTAATGCGGTTAGGGTTAGTAAGCTTCCTAGAGAAGTAAACTGCAGCAGTTTTTTGTTCGTTGAGTTTAATGCGCCATAAGGTGCACCAGGCCGTGAAATCGTCAATGTATTTCTGTAAAATTTTGTATAAGGTGTAAGCAAAGTGAGCTGAGGCGTAAATTGCCGTGTCGTCCGCATACAGGGCAAGAAAGGTCCTCAGGGTGCGCGGTATATCATTAAAGTAAATGTTGAATAATGTAGGGCCGAGGACAGAGCCTTGAAGAATGCCAGCAAGTATACGATATAGAGTGGAGAGTATATTGTTGATGCGGACGCAGAATTTGCGATTGCTAAGGTATGAATGTATGAGGTGAATAAGTCTAGCATGAATTTTGAGCTTAATTAGCTTGTATATAAGGCCCTCATGCCAGACTTTGTCGAAAGCCTTAGCAATGTTCAGAAAAACAGCAGCTGCTGGAATATTCGAGTTGAGTTTCTCACTGAGAAACTCCACAACCCGAAGAAGTTGATGTACAGTGGAGTGTTTGGCTCTGAAGCCAAATTGTTCAGGGATCAAAATGTGATTAGTGTCAAGAATATCATTGAGCTGGGCCCTTATGACACGCTCAACTACTTTACTTAGAGAGGGAAGCAGGGATATAGGTCGAAAGTTAGTTGGATCAGATAGATTACATTGAGGCTTAGGGATAGGAGTCACAACAGAAATTTTCCAAGGGTTTGGAAAGTGATAAAATTTAAGGATAGCGTTAGTAAGATCTGTTAGATAGTTAATACAATTTTGAGGAAGGTTTTTAATAGCGAAGTTAGAGATTTTGTCGTATCCGGGGGATTTCTTGTTTTTGAGTTTTTTGATTATATTAGAGATAGTTACAGGTTGTATTTCTGGGAGTGGTTCCTCAGGAGGGGTACTTAAGAAGTTGTTGACAGTTTCATGGACATCAAAGAAATGATCCGGGTTTGCAAGGTAGGGATTTGGAGAAAATTGATTTGCGTAACTTTTAGCTAGAGTTTCAGCTTTATCATGATCAGTGTAAGCAGTGATATTGTTGGTGTCTGTTAACGGTGGAATGGGGGTGTGATGATTGTTAAGTTTTTTCTTAATGGCCCAGAGAGAATTGTCTTCCGGAGAGAGAGAGCTGAGGAATTTCCCCCAACTCTTCTGCTTTTCTTTGGCAATAAGGGTTTTGATTTTATTGTTAAGACGATTAATAATTGGTTTTAGAGTTGGGTCTCTATTATTTTGATAGTGACGCCGTAAGTTATTACGATGTCTGCAGACAGCGTGAATATAGTTTGGAAGAATGAAGGATTTAGAGTTTTTGACATATTGACGAATAGCCTGCTGTTGGGCATTAGTGATAAGATCTTGAAAGTGAGTAACTGCATTATCAATATCATTGGTGTTCTGAATGGTTGGAAAAGTTAAATCGGAATTGTTCAATATGTTTTTAAATTTGTTCCAGTCCACTGCAACCAGAGGAGGGGGAGAGGGGGGGTCAACAAGGTCAATTTTGAAGCAAACAGGAAAGTGGTCAGAAGTAAGGTCATTAATAACGGTGGTAGTAACAGGAAAGGCTAAGTTTTTGGAAATGCCAAAATCAATGATAGAAGGATGAGTGTTATTGTTCCCAATACGTGTAGGTTTGTTTGGTGCATGTAGACTAAGATCAAGGTGTGAGATGAGGTTATGTAATGATCTGCCAAAACCAGAGGTCGAATGACAGTTCCATCGCCGGTTACGTGCATTAAAATCACCAGCAATGAAACTGTGTGTGTGTTCAGAGAGAAGTTGTGTAAGGTCGTTGACTGGGAATTGTCGCACATGTCTGATGTAAGCAGAAGTAAAGTTAATATTAATGTGTGGCAATTGTACAACAATTCCCGTATAGTCAATACCAGCGAGTGTAGTTTGTTGTGTAGTGTAATGTGGGATGTGTTGTTTAATGTAGATGGCAGTACCCCCGACGTTGGAACCAAGACGAGGGGTATGGTATAATTTATAGTTAGCGATTTTAATACTACCAGAAGTCTTATGGACTTCCTGAAGTAAGATAAACCCTAATGTTTATTTCGTTTTCTTACATTTTTGGGAGATTCTTACATTTGAAACATAACGTTTGTCTGAAATGTCGATAAATATCTGTAAAATATAGGTTCAGTATACTTATTAACCTAGTATATATACAGGGCCCGACTTATGCAGGGGCATGCGGGGCACTTGCCCCGGGCCTCCCTTTTTAGCCCCCCCCCCCCACATGAGAGTAATCAGGATTTTCATTAAAAGGTGCTAAATGATTAAAACTAGCCAAAAGTGACCAAAATTCATATATTTTCAAACTTTTAGAAAGGGAGTGCGGTCCCCCTTCCCTTCTCTGCTTCCAGTACCCCCTCCACCCATGCAAAAAGCAAACTAATCATTAGAATACTAATGATTAAAATTTTATTATGACAACTTAGTATTCTATTGTTTTCAAAAGAAATTCTTTATTAAAGTTTTCCACGTAACATTGCAAATTATAACCATTAATTATGACCAATTTATGGCATTTTCTTTAACACATCTTATAACATACGTAGATAAGCGAAGTAAAAGTTTGCAAAGAAATACTCGTGCCCACCAATCTATCATTCTTTCTACTATATTATCCTACTAGCATTTTTTCTTAAAGTTGTGACCATTTTTTGCGATACTCTGTATACAGATGTGAGCGGGCAAAACTGGGTAACCATTCGACTAGGTACAAAATTTATGAATAATTACAATGTGGTTGAAGTTTAGTACTAGCCACTTCCACATTATACACAGTACCAGATAGTGCAATGAAAATCCAACCACCAGATAGCAGTTGTGTTTGCAAGATGGTCACTGACCCTTCCACAGCCTGAAACAGTTTTTCGCATTTCCTGAAGAACGGAGTTTTTTGAGTTGCGGCAGTTTTGAAGGAAGGGTGCGATATTATCTCTTATTAATTAAAAGAGAACAAAAAATCATATGTCAAACATAGATTATGAAACACTTTCCAACATATTCAAAATATCGTCACAAAACTTCCCCGTTTAATAAGGTGAAAGATGGTGTCTAAGCTAAATAAGCAAATTTAGAAAACGCATAACACATTTTAAAACCCAATTTTAGCAATACCATGTGTAGTCGGAAAAATATCCGAATTCTTTTGTGCAGCCCTGTATATGATCTATAGATTTTCCTATTTACTACATAACATGTTAAAATTTAGTTCAGTAAGGAAACGCATTGCAGATTTAAAAATTCCATTAATAAACGGAAATGTACTGGATATCTTTTGTGCAGCCCTGTATGTGATCTAAAATTTTTATACACACTCATAATACAGTCGGACTTCTATTTAACGAACCTCTATTTTGCGAACTTTTCCTTGGAACCAAGAACATGTTACGAATTTCTTCGTAAAATAACCTCTAAATAGCGAAGTGCATTCATTATTTAACGAACTTTTTCTTGTGATCTAAATTTTTTTTCTCCCCATTTCTCAAAATATTTCTGGACATTTCAAACTTATTCTTTGTTCAAACACATTTTATGATGTTCAATGGCCTTGAACTGGTTTTACCAGGCGCTTTCTTTGTCAGCAGTGATAATTCGGTAAGTACGGAAGACGAAGACGATAATCCCTTGGAGTAACTTAATAAAATGTGGATACAGATGAGAAAAAAAGAAAAAAATAACCGTGATGTGCTGATTGATGATTGTATTTCACTTAATTCTGAAACTGAAACCTCGGAAACACTATCCGAATTGGATATTTTCGACAGTGTGAAAAATAAAAACAATACAGCAATGAATTGCGATGAAGACGAATAGGATGATGATGGAAATGAACATGATGCAGGAATTAACAAAACTTCGTATGATGAAATGCTAAAATCATTTGAAAGAATCCGACGCGGATTATAGTTAAAAGAAAATACGCATGAAGGGGTTTTTGGTACATTGCAAAGGTATGAGACGTATTATGCGAGAAAGCACTTTTTAAAAGAATAATTCAGGCAAAATTAACAGAGTTTTTCAGAAATTAAATTTAAGGACGCATATGCTAATGTATGGTTAAAATTATTTGTTATAATAATAATAAATACGATAATGTCATTAAAATTCTTTAATTTTAATGTAAAACTATTTATTTTAAACAGAAAATATAGTGTATTCCCGGACAATGTTTTGTTTTCCTTGCAGATTTCAAAGATTTAAACACATAGAAAAAATGAATCGATAATGGATATTGGTGGGTAAAATAAATAAAACAAATCGATATAATTTATAAAAAAAAAAAAAAGTGATTAATTACTTTTAGTAAAAATATTTAGTGTTTATGAATTTAAAATCTGTTTTATATAGTTTAAGCTATTTTAAAAGGTGAATCTCTATTTAACGAATTTTCCGTATAACGAACTTTTTTCCGGGATTTATCGACTTTGTTAAATAGAGGTTCGACTGTAAAAAAAAAAGTTGAATTTAAAAACGTATGCTACAACTGAAAACGCACCTCCAGCAATTTATTGTTTATAAACGGCACAATAACCGAATTCTTTTGTGCATCCTGTAAATGAACGATTCACACCACATTCGATAATAAGCATCTTGCAATGCATCTCACTGATATACTATATCTATTTTGTGCATCATCATTAAAATTCACCGCAAACGGTTTTTCCCTATATACTGTAATGTAATGGAATTCTTTTGAGAACCCCTTGTAAAGGAACTATAACTGCTACACACTTCATTTTCAATATCGAACATGCCATAAAACGTCAATGACATACAGAGGCGTCGCGATGGGGGCTATGGGGGGGGGGGAGGGGGATCCTCCCCCTCCAATAAATGTGAACTTGGGAATATTGAGCTTCGAGTTGGGAAATTCTAGATTTTTGAAACACTTTCTCTTTTTTTTAAAAAATAAAAAGTTAAAAAAAAGAATTTTTTATTATTTTGCTGACTACCTTTCTGAGTTCTGTAGCAATAAACTAGTTAAATTATCAAAAAAAGTACAAAAAGCAGTCAGACTCAATTTGTCATTGTGTTTTACTGTGCCACGAAAATATCATACATCTACCAGACCTGAATTTCCCTACTTTTGTACATCAACAGTGTCTCTAATCTATTTCCTCCAAAAATTTGTTCCTTTCTCAAAATTATAATTTTTATGTTTTTAGTTTCAGTATTTTCCTGTGGAAAGAATTTGTTTTTACGTATAAGTAGCATTATCATTAAACACACATTGCACATATCATTTTAGTTTAAAAATAGAGCAATTTGCTTCAAGTTGGGAAATATTTGAATTATAAGTTGGGAAATTTTTTGAATTCTCCCCCCCCCCCCACCCCCCACCCCGAAAAAATATTTCTAGCTACGCCCCTGATGACATATAATTTTCATGGCACTCCGCGTATATTTACACGAGTTAGATCAAACGTGACAGACGACAGACAGGCAAACCGAATTCATAAACACTTTTCAACTGTGTTAAAAAGCGTAGATCATTGTTTTTGGTCGTTTTTTTTTAAGCTTTAGAAAGACACAGGGGCCCAGAAAGCCAACATGGGTCACCGGAATAAAGTCTTCTGGGGGCGTGCCCATATATGTATTAACAATTCGTTATTTAAATTTATTAATTTATACATTTATAACAATTTATTATTTGATTAAATAATTTCAATTAATATTTTTAATCAATTTCATTTTTTTATAAAATGAATGTTTAATTAATAATTATGCCCTATTGGTGACTTCTGTGCAAATTACTGTTTAGTTAATAATAATGCACGTATAACAAACCTATTTTGTTTTATGAGCTGTAGAAGCAAATTTTAATTCGTTTCTGTCACCAATCTAGACAGAAGTATATTAGGTATGGCGCATTACAAATTATTTTTGAATAGAACGGCTCCTTGAGAGTTTTAAATCTTAAATGTTAATTTTATAAATTTGTAATTTTGTTCAGTGTATCCTACTCCCCCTTTCTCTTCTTTGCGCAACTGAAAGCAGGCTTAAAAATCTAAAAAAACAAGATAAGCATTATTAATTCATAACAGCAGAATTCAAAAAGAGCTTTGTTTTGACTCTCAATTTTATTTTCGAGGGAACATGGTGCTGCCATCTATTTCATTTAAATGAAAATAAATATGCAAAACATTTAAAATAAAATGGTTTCTTTTTATTATTATTATTTATTATTACAACGAAACGACATTTCACAAGATATGAGAGACATTAGTAGTTAAAGATCGGGAGTAGAGCTTAGAGGTTGCGGATCCGCCCGGAGTCCGCCATCTTGTTTCTTTGTTGATCATCGCAGATTTTAAATTTCTTTATTTGGATTTATTTATTTATTTTTGCTGTTGTTTATGTTATGTTTCGTGATGTTAATGTTATGTTTGTTGTTGTTTATGTTGTTAAATAAAGCATAAAGGGATTATAAATGATCAACAAAGAAACAAGATGGCGGACTCCGGGCGAATTCGCAAGTAGTTCCGAATTAGGACAATTTTTTCAGCGGACCGGGCCGGGCCGGCGAAAAGATTGAACGGGCTTGCATGGCCGGGCCGGGCTGATAAAAAAATTAATCGGGCCTATCGGCCCCATATAAGAATTCAAGCGAAGCAGATAAAATACGAGCCTTTTTCAATGAATATGATTTTTACGAGACGTATAAACGTACGTCACGAGCCGATGCGAGTTTAACAACATCAATACAGAAATGTAACATGTCCGTCGAAGAGATCGACATCGTAGAGTTACAAGATGTCTGATTCCGAGTTTAATTTTTAGCTCACAGGCTATCAAAGCCTCAGAGCTAATGTGCCCGCCCGCTCTGTATGTATGTATGTATGTACGTACGTACGTATGTATGTACGTAACGCGATAACTCTTGATAGAAACATCCGATTTGCTTCAAAATTTTTTCCTAGGTTCATTTTCAGCAGATTCGTGCCGGGACGGAACTGGTCTTAATCGATCTCAGGATGTGTACAGTCATTATGTTTTGTAGTATTATAGTAGTGATAATGAACTTCTCTTAACAGTAACTTTGGAAATATACCATTCACTGCTCAACAATGCGAAACTTTCAGACGCATTTTCTGACTCATTTTTAACTATAAAGGCATAAAATTGACAGGCCTGACTATTGAAGGCATTTGAAAACGAATAGCTTTTTCCATATTTGATAAATTACTTACAAAGATAACAGATTCTTGTCACGTGACTGTACGTTCTTCTCCTCTCCTTTCCTGTGCTATCGCTTCCGGAAATTTGATTCAAAACGCTAACTTTGGCAGTATTTTCAGAAAGATATATTGCTTTTAACTGTGAAAAAAAAAACCGACATTTACATAGCTTCTGAATAAGAATACCTGCCAATCTTACGCGTTTCCGAAAAGAAATGAATTCATAAATGTGTCCAAATGCAGCTCCTTTGAATTTGAGAAAAGCCTTAAAAATGAGGAAAATATTTTCACAAATCTACTTTTTATTATACAGCTTCAAAAGTTGTCATGTTTTTAATCTTTTATTCTGAACTACATTAATCTTTTAATGCATCGTTATTTGAATTTTGAAATGTCAGTAGACACGATGACTAAAACACTGTAAGTAATCATTATGTTTACTATTGTGTGCTTTCTGTTTTGCTAACATCATAGTAATCTAAAATGTACTGTAAAATGTTCCCATAAATATGTACCGGGTGTCCCAAAAAGGACTGACTGATTTTAAAATTCAATAACTTGCAAACGGTGACAGATATTTAAAAAATTCTTGCAGGAGGGTTATGCACAAGGTCAAAAGTTTTTTTACAGTGATTTTCAATTTTAGTTGGAATTACAAACAATAGATGGCGCTGCGATCAATAGACGCTTAATTCAGGCTCGATTTTTGGTACTTCGTGGCCCGGATAATACATTTCCATCTCCTTTTTCAGCATGGAACAAGAGAAAGGACCAGAAATCGAGCCTGTATTTAGCGACTATTGCTTACAGCGCCATCTATTGTTTGTAATTCGAACTAAAATCGAAAATCACTGTAATAAAACTTTTGACCTTTTGCATAACCCTCCTGCAAGAATTTTTTAAATATCTGTCACCGTTTGCAAGTTATTGAATTTTAAAATCAGTCAGTCCTTTTTGGGACACCCGGTATGTAGTATTCATTAAAAGAATCTTAATTGTATGTTGAGAAAAAAAGGATTTTTTTTGTAGAAATTGTGTCGGGCCGGGCCGGGCCTGTTTTCAGTTATTTTTGTACGGGCCGGGCCGAGAACTGTAAAAATGCAAACGGGCCGGGCCGGGCTCGGGCCGAACTTTCAATTTTTACACAGGGCCGGGCCAAGATAGCTTTCGTTCGGGCCGGGCCGGGCCCGGGCCTGGAAATTCCGACCCGTGCAGACCTCTAGGAGAGATAGTCCATGGGGACCAGACTCCCCTCTTCCTTATAGAATAAACAAGAAAAATTGACACATACTTTAGAAGAAAGAAATTAAATATTTTATTGTAGTTTTAAGAAAATAATTTTAATTAACGTGTATGAAATAAAGGATGTACACAAATTTTCTAAATAGTATATAAGTATGTATACAAATTTTCTTCTCTTTAAAATGAAAAATTCGTATATTTTTTGTTTATTTGAGTTTTGAAAATCTGATATATATATATATAAGATGTTTCTTGCAAAATATATAAAATGTATCTTGCAAACCGCGCCTAAAATTATAAAATAAAATTCCACCAGTTAAAAGGAATAGAAATTTTTGCCTTATTCATGACAGTATTTCTGCATAAATACGACATTTAAATAAAACGAAAATTTCTGTTAAAATTAACTGTTGGAAGTTTGCCCCGTTGGTAATCAGACCGTATTCGAAAGTACATGTCCCACGGCAACAACTGGCTGGCTCACTCCATTATTTAGGGACGAAAAGAAGGGAAATCTGGTTAAGGGGGATGGTCACTCAGCTTCGGAATGCTCCGGTCGATTCTCCACCAACCTTTAACTCGCTGTTCAACTCTCAGTTGAGAAACCTTCGGTTGACAAATCTAACCGCCGCCGGTTAATATGGACTGAAATGGAAGAAAATTTGTTTTCTATTCTTTCATTATTATTAAAAGAGAGAGAGAGAAAGAAGGAGTTTTGAATCATATATTTTTACAAAATTGGTATTGAAAAAACATATTTCCATTTAGATTTGTTAGATGGCGCCACCAAAAAATACTTTGTAAATCAATAAAATTTGAAGCTTCGTTTTGACACACAAATTGGTATAATTTTGCATTCATAGAGCAAAAATATCCAAATAAAAGGGGGAAAATGTAAGTGACACATTCTTTTATAATACCATCTTTAATAAATAATGCTTCGTTTAATTAGTAAATTCCAAAAAGCTTTGTTTTTAAAAAGGAAGCATCAGCGCACAATTTAAAACGACCGCCATCTTTCTTTCTACTAGGCATGCGTGGTTCACTAACAAACCTACCAGAGCTTGGTTGAGTAACCGGTCGATTCTCCACCAACCTTTAACTCGCGGTTCAACTCTCAGTTGAGAAACCTTCGGTTGACAAATCTAACCGCCAGTTAATATTTCGAATTCATCGATAACTTTCAAGCCGCGATTAGTCGAACTGAGTTAGTCAACTCTCGGCTGAAATCTGCGTAGTTGATTGGCCAAAGGAATCACATGACCTAGTAATCATCTCTGCGAGTTCTGTCCTTCCTTGACACCATCTTAATCTGTTTCTTTTCCATAACGAAACTAAAGGCAGTATTGAAATTGGAAATGCATACTTATCATGTTTATTTTTTAAATAAAAAATTCTTATAAGTAAATGTGCAATTACCATTTTGATTTCATGATTTTGTTCGTTTACAGAACAAAAGTTTCAATAAAATTCTTAAAAAACAGTTGATTAAAAAAAATCTTGATTAAAAAAATCATTTTCTTTAATGTAAATTTAATAAACAATTACCTGATCAAACTAATAGTATTAAGTAGAATAAAAGTAAATAATGCAATAGGTTTCTTTATTTATTTTTTACAATGAATATTAGATATGAAGATATTTTCATATAATTATTTCTAATGCATATATATTTTATTTAACAAATGTCTGAACTGATTCAATTAAAATATCTTGGATAAAATAGTATGCCGGTAGCAAAAAAAAAAAAAAAAAAAAAAAAAAAAAAAAGATGAGGCCTTTTTAAAGAAAATCCTGTGCTGATTATTACACATTTTTTTTAGAGATCATGTTAAATAACTTTAGAAGAAGGCCGAGAACATGTATTAATGTTCTTGATGTATTGCGAAATTAAAAAAAAAATCTTCTGAAAAAATGTTTCTTTAAAACAAAAATCATTATTTCAAACTTACTAAGTATGTAATAAAAAAAAATAATTATTTATCTATTATGAACAATTGATCACATATACACAATTCGGTAGAAAATTCATGCTTTAAGCAACTATGAACGAGGGACTCAAATGGAAGAAAATTTGTTTTCTATTTTTTCATTATTATTAAAAAAGAGAGAGAGAAAGAAAGAGTTTTGAATCATATATTTTTACAAAATTGGTATTGAAAGAACATATTTCCATTTAGATTTGTTAGATGGCGCCACCAAAAAATACTTTGTAAATCAATAAAATTTGAAGCTTCGTTTTCGACACACAAATTAGTATTATTTTGCATTCATAGAGCAAAAATATCCAAAAAAAGGGGGAAAATGTAAGTGACACATTCTTTTATAATACCATCTTTAATAATTAATGCTTCGTTTAATTAGTAAATTCCAAAAAGCTTTGTTTTAAAAAAAGAAGCATCAGCGCACAATTTAAAACGACCGCCATCTTTCTTTCTACTAGGCATGCGCGGTTCAGTAACCTACCTACCAGAGCTTGGTTGAGTAAGTCAACCCCAGGTTAGTATTTACCTCGAATTTCGTCAGGTTGGGTAAACGGAGCATTCAACCGAGAGTTAAGCTCGAAACGCGAGGTTGAAGTAGACGGAGAATTACCGGGTAAGTCTATGGACTTTTGATGCATTTGTATATTTAAAATATCTTCTCGGGAAATTCATATTTTTAACATCTTTTTTCTGTGTACTCTTCTTATAGGATGCCTCTTTTTTTCTTAGTTTTCAAAATATTTCTAAAATCTATGCTTAATTTAATATTTTATGTGTTAAAAGCGGGCGAACTGGGCAGGGGCGCGCCAGCAGTATCCGGCGCCTGTGTGCAAAACTTCAATTAGCGCCCCATATTCCTAACCCTCCCCCCTCCCCCCCCCCAAAAAAAAAACTTTATAATTTTTTTTCAAGGAGTATAAATGCATAGCTGCCAAACCAAATTTCCGGGGGTTTTCGCCAAATCAAATGAAAGAATTTGAAACAGAAAAATTTATTTAGTGAAATGTGTCTTACTTCTTCAAGGTTCTTTTTTATTTCATTTATTAAATTAAATTTCTGATTAAAAATATTGTTGTTTGAATTAAAAATAAGGAATGTTGTCAGTTATGCAAATAACGGACATCCCTAAAAGGTGGGTGCTTCAGCTGTTTGCTCTCCCCACAATGGCAGACCTCCTAAGTAAATCAGCTTCTTTTGCCTCCATCACTCTCGGAATTTTTAAGATCTGATGTTTATTTATATTTACACTTAAAACAGTTCAAATAAATTTTAATTTTGAAATATAGCTGTGTTGAATTAATGAATGGTAGGACCAGGGGCGGATCCAGAGACTCGTTTTTTTTTTTTTTTTTTTTTTTTTTTTTGGGGGGGGGGGGGGGGTGATACCGGATGGATGATATATAATCAACACAGTCATAGTTTCTATTGGTTAAATCATGCGTTACAGTTAATTATTATATGAATATGAAATAATTAATGCTATTTAAAATTACTAAAAGACTCAATTATCCGACGTTCAATTAACCAACACACTCGGTTAACCAACCCTCTTATTAGGATTTCGATCATCTGACGAAACCCTATTCGTCTCACTCCTTTGTCTCTCTGTCTGTCTGTCTGCCCGTCACAGACCCCGTTCTCAGAAACTATACATGTTGGAGACTTGAAATTTTGGGTACTTATAGCTGAACACCTCACATCAAACGACAAATCATAAAATTTTGAAAAAGTCGGTAATTATTCGAATTACGGGCTAAATAACTTCTAAAATTAACCAATCAACCTATTTAACGCAGGTAAAAACGGACCTTCGTCGGAGTTTCTCCTAAGGGTTGCCAGTAAAATCAGCCGATGCACGGTTACCGCGGAGTAAATTAAGCCGAAAAATGAAGTGGACATTTTAAAGCGAAATCGCATACAGGCCCTGATTACCGAATAGGCACGAGAAGCACGTGCTTCACTTTGAAAATTTTTGAAGGGGCCCCTAATTTAGAAAACAGTGGGCCCAAAATTTTATATTGGATTTATTGGCCTATTATTGTAATGTTAGATGTGTGTTTGTTTTAGATATTGAATTTGGAATATTATTGAATTTGACTTGTTACGTTAAACTACTGCTAAAATTGAGAGAAATATTTCAAAATATTGATACTCTTTTATGTTGAGCATACATGTTATATTCAACCTTTTTATACATCTTACATTTTTATTATTAAATCATTTTTGCATTGAAAATCATCTGCATTGAATCCAATTTTTGTGTAAAGGGAACATAAACGATTTGTTTAATGAGATATATGTGAGCTTAACTGAGCCACTCTTTGGAATAATATTTGTAGCATGGGTGAGTTTATGTCGAATTTAGTAAACTTTTCTCGATTGAAAGGGGCCCCTGAAATGGCACTGTGCTTCCCATAAATTCAGAGGTTAATCGGGCCCTGATCGCATATCAGAAAGTATTGGTCCGAAAAATTTGTAAATGGTATAGACAGACGCGGAAAAAAATTTACTTTCATTTGGTATAAAGTTCACATTTCTGCGATGTGTATAAGTTAAAATATCCACTAAAAATCGATCGATAAAAATTTAATTTCTTCTTTAATTTGAAAGACAAAAAAAAAAAAAAAAAAAAAAAAAAAAGATTTCATTTCGGCGGAAAAGCAGGTGTCAGACATGACGACGCTGCGGTTTTTCACATTAGGATATTTTAGTACGAATTTTTAACTTTTTAAATATTAAATTTTTTGGCATCCCGATGTGAAATTTCTCGCAGATTTCATTGATACTCATTTCTAAGTCCTATCTAATTACAAGCTGAGATATTAATTATTATTTAATTAATCGGTTTAATTTCTATCAAATGCGTCGATTAAAATGGAGACACGTGCTTTTTTAACCCTTTGAGGGGCAAGCAATAATGTCTCTACACCTGTGCCTTTTGACAGGACATAATCCTTTTTTGTTCATTAATTGGCGAAATGTCAGTGAGGTTTACCATTGACACCCGAAAAGTGTTTGGTTTTCGTTTGCTTCTCTGCCTGTTCCGCGAAAACTACCGTTAAAAGCGTTGGATTTATATCTTGGGGCGAGGGGGGACCGCCCCGATCGCCCCCCTGGATCCGTGCCTCGGGGAATGTCCTCCAGGTGCTAAATATTCATTTTTTTCGTGGCCCTTTGGCAAAATTCGCGTATTTTTTTCGCGATCCTTTCACGAAATTCGCATTTTTTCCAAGATCTCTTGGCTAAATTTGCGTTTTTCAGCGGCTCTTAGGCAAAATTCGCGTTTTTTTCAATTTTTTGAAGAAATTTAAGTTTTCTTCTGCGATCCTTTGACAAAATTTGCACTTTTTCCGCGGTCCTTTGACGAAATGCGCGATTTTTTGACGAAATTCGCGTTTTTTCCGCGATTTTTTGACGAAATTGGTGCTTTTTGCGCGATGCTTTGACGAATTTGGTGATTTTTTTCTGGAAACGAATGACGAAACTGATTTTTCTTTCGGCAACCATGTTTTGGAATTCGCGATAAGCGGTGAATTTATACTTTTTTTGGGGGTGGGGGGCGATCTCCCCCCCCCCCCCGTGGATCCGCGCCTGGGTAGGACTATGACACAAAGAAAGGGATGGTCGTAATACGGTAAATACACATAAAAGTAGAAAAATATTTTCTCAAATTATGATGTTTGTAATACACCGGAGCGCGTTATAGTACTTTTATTTCTTTTAAAGTAATGTAACATCAATTAATATGCGCATTAAACAATTACCACAAGTTATAATTAGTGGACACAACATAATTAGGGGTGCATTCGAAAATGTTCCAGCCCCGGAACATTTGATTTTATATTAGCAAATATAGAACCTCTATGCTGGTTATATAATAAGTGGTATGGAAAATGGACTTTCATTTCGACGTTTACATTGTTAAGTAGCTAAGCGTAATTTTACCTTGTCGCACTGTTAACTCTTCCTTTTCTCTCAGATTTTTTTATTTTTCGAATTCCCAATTTTCGTGCAATGAATCGAAGTTCTAAATTAAAAATATTATTACTAAAAAAACAAAGTTGCGCTTTGTCTGTGTGCGTGTGTCTGTCTGTGTGCGATGGCTGGCAGAATCTACGGCACATACGAGACTCAAACTTTTTGTGAGGATAGTCGAAAGTCTCTTCTGGTGCACCGTGCGACTAAGTTTCAGAATTTTAAATCTCTAATAACTAGTTGAGAAATTAATTAAACAGCCTAAATTAAAAGAATGAAAAGTATATTCTTAATTCAACAAGATCATAGATTTTTTTCAAACCGCACACAACAAAAACTCGAAGAGAGGGGGAGGGGTTAATAGAATTACAGAACTGCTAGGGCGATAAATGTACTGGGCCTTTTTAAAAAGGACTGTTTCTTAAATTCTACTGGGTCTGACAACTAGAAAATTGCACAACCAGACGAAAAAAAATCCCCTTTAGAAATTCTAAAAATTATTCCGGTACGGTTTCAGGAATTCAAAAATCCACGAAAAATCGATTTATAAAAAATCTTTCCATTTCCATCGAAAAGAAAGGTTCGAAATCTCTCCCATGGACGCCAGGTGTTCATTGCAGACAACCAACGTCTTTCAATAGTAGATATTTTCGAATGAATATAAAATTTTCAAAATATAAATTTATTGATTTATAACTTATTTATCCAGATGCAAAATTTTTCGCTGATTTCAGAAATGTAAATTTCTTTACGGTCGCTCAATTACAACCTTAGATATTAATTATTATTTCATTAATTGGATGATTCCTTTCAAACTCTCAATTTAAAAGACAGTCTTTCGAAACTACAAGTGATTTTTATACTATAATTCTTTGGAACGCCGCCAAATTTTTTAAATTACACCATTTAGATATTTTAAAGTTATGCATCTAGCCCTATCTTTAAACGCTGTTCAATAATATCTAAATTTTATAAAAATCGATCCGCAAGTTTTTGTTTTATAAAAAATTCTATTTTTAAAAAGGAAAATAAATGCTTTGTGGAAACGCGAATTAGTTAAAATTAAAAAAACTGACGAACCGATTGATTTGGAATTTTCAGACAGTTTATAACACAATAAATATTTTTAAAAATAGGGGGCATCATATTTCAGGGAGAGGGAGGCGCTAAAAAAATTTGGTGTGTGTGTGGAGGGGGCGAGGATCAAATATTTAAAACCGTACCATTTTCTACCGTTTTAGATACGGATTTTTGACAGAGCCCTGGGATAAATATTACTTTTAATATAAAAATTTCAAAAGTGTACTTACCATTATTTTCGAACAGTAATTTCAGCAAATTACTTAAATTATTGCTTGAGTCCGCCACCCCCTTGACTAATATATACTAATATAAGGCTAATGACTAATATATACTGACTATGGGTAGGTTGTTTAACAGAGTTCTCCCCGTTCAGAAGCAGCTTTGTTAAGAATAGAGTTCTCCCCCTGGTGATGGAATGTGGAACTAAAAGCTTCGAGATTTGTAATTTTGCAGTGCGTAAGCAGCACGCCTGCTAAATCTTCATGTGATGTATCATCGGAAAGCCCTTGAACCACTCTTTCATATTATGAACATTTCTACCTTCTCACTCAGATTCCACCCCCTGGGGATCAGTTTTCTAACCGAGCTCCTAATTAAGATTTGGGCAGCTCATTTGAACGCTTGGCCGAAGGTGAAACTCTTCACTGGCCTTCGATTGGTGAGGTCTATGTTTGACCCCAGATTATTAGGGGCATTCCCCGTGGGGTGGATAAAATGAATTTTTTTATGTGATATATCATTTTAAAGCTTTCGGCCTGTACTTTACTAAGCACTCACTCCTCTCCTCTTAACTCATTTTTTTCATCAGTAAGTAGAGGTAATTTTAAAGTTTTAATTTGTTTATTACTACCACATACAATTTTTCAAAAATCATGAAAAAATTTTACATAACAAAGTCTGAACAATTAACAGCTTCTCCCCTATTTTCACACAGTGAGCGGGTACGAATTAAAAAATATATATTAGTCCAGGCAATAGAGACCGTATGGGGACTCTACCTAGCAAAATTAATGGTAGTACTGGAAATCGGCTTTCTAGATGTTTTTTGGGTCGCTGAATCCGAATTTGTAGCTTCCCACCAAAATTTCCCCCGGCAACCCCAACAAATTTTGGTAAAAAGCCCCCAAAATAAGGTTTTTATTAAAAAAATCATTTTTTTTATTGTTTTGGGGAAAAAGTATTTAGAAATTCAGAAAGTAGACAAAATTTGCAACAAATTAGATGTATGACATTATGACTTAGGATGAAGGGGAATGGGGGATCTGCCTCGGAACATGCGCCACAGTGCTGCGTGGAGTAAGTTGCGCAATTCCACTTAACCACTCACACGTTTACATTAGCCCTCCCATCTTCCCTCCGAACTTTCTCTATAAGGTTTACTTTAAGTTTTTTGGGTCGCTGAATCCGAATTTTTAACTTAGCCCCAAAATTTTTCTCCGAGAAACACCCCCCCCCCCTCCCCCAAATAGTTGTTTTTAACTTAAATTTCTTATTGTTTTAGGGGAAAAGCATTACGAAATTCAGAAACTAGACAAAATTTGCAACAAATAGGATAGATGACATTATGACGTAGGATAAATGGGGAGAGAGGGAGCTGCCTCGGAACATTCCCCGCGCGCTTTTCTCAAAAACCAAATTTTTTGGGGGGTTGCCGGGTGAAATTTTGGTGGGAAGTTACAAATTCGGATTCAGCGACCCAAAAAACATCTAGAAAGCCGATTTCCAGTACTACCATTAATTTTGCCAGATAAAATCCCCTATTGCCTGGACTTCATCATTTAATGCACGTAGCGCCGCAGTGCATGTTCCGAGGCAGCCCTCACCCTCCCCGTTCATCCTAATTCATAATGTCATATATCCAATTTGTTGCAAATTTTGTCTAGTTTCTGAATTTCGTAATGCTTTTCCCCTAAAACAATAAGAAATTTAAGTTAAATACAACTACCGGGGGGTCAAATTTTTGGGGGAAAGTTAAAAATTCGGATTCAGCGACCCAAAAATCTTAAAGTAAACCTTATAGAGAAAGTTCGGAGGGGAGATGGGAGAGTGAATGTAAACGTGTGAGTGGTTAAGTGGAATTGCGCAACTTAGTTTACGCAGCACCGCGCGCATGTTCCGAGGCAGATCCCCCTTTTCCTTCATCCTAAGTCATAATGTCATATATCTAATTTGTTGGACATTTTGTCTACTTTCTGAATTTCTAGATACTTTTTCTCTAAAACAATAAAAAAATTGATTTTTTTGATAAAAACCTTTTTGGGGGGTCTTTTTACCAAAATTTGGAGAAGTTGCCAGGGGAAATTTTGGTGGGAAGTTACAAATTCGGATTCAGCGACCCAAAAAACATCTAGAAAGCCGATTTTTAGTACTACCATTAATTTTGCTAGGTAAAATTCCCTATTGCCTGGACTATATAGAGTTAAAGATATAAAATCATACAAATTTAAGGCTCATTTAAAGATCATCCAAGGGGGGAGTGGTATCGTTCGAAAAAGCTCTTAACACATAACTCAAAAATATATTTGTTTTACTCTTAGATACTATTATATTTTCAAAAATTCGTCGGAAATGTATGGCAAAATTATGTCCCCCCTCCTACTTCCGAATCTACTGAAAATAAAATTAGGAAAAAATTAGTAGTAGTTGGAATTTATTTAAATCTTGTAGGAAAATTATAGCAATTATCCTAGGTCATACAGTTTTTTAGAAAATCGCAGTTTTCTGTTATACATAAACTTTATTTGGCGGGCGCTCAGCGGGGGAGTTAAGAGGAGTTCGATGTACCTATCGATGCGAAATCATCCAAGAACTGTCGATAATGATTTCCCAAAAGAATTGTTGATAATTAGCCGAGTGGCACAGACCAAAGTGGTCATGCATCTTTACGACCTCCTTTCGGAACGGAATTGGCACAATGGCAAGATCAAACTTTGCACAAAGTCTTTGTTTTAGGTAAGACGGATCACAATGATAAATAGTCAGCGTTTTTTATTTCCATTGAATTCAATTATTGAAAGCAATTATTGAAAAATATTTAATAAAATAATTCCAAGTTATTTGCAAAGTCTTATTATTCGTTTAACGACTATATTTTGTACGATTGCAGTTAGTAATTAATAAATTTATTATATGAACTCTCTGTACGCGACTGAAACTCGCTCTTGACCGATTATTCTTTGTTCGAAGCAAATCTATAAAATATACAATTAAAATTTCAATAAAACGTAATTCCTTTTGAGGTTTTTCTCAAAAACATGTTTCCCTACTGTAAATGACATGAAACTTTCTTACATGCTCACGGGCTCGTTTTTATGCGTTGCATACAATGATAGGCGTGACTATTAAATTTGTTTGGAATCGAATGGAGTTTTTCATTTCTTTTTTACATGCATTGCAGTTTGAGCTACATCCAGTTTTATTCACTTATTGTTTTCGTTATAATGTAGCCGATTGCTATGATTGATTTGTGCTTTTTTTCGGCAATTTACTTTTACATGGGTACCGTGCATAACCTGAAGGCTTGTGTTGGTTTACTATTCTGCAATATAATATCTACCCATTTTTATATCGTCCATATGTGTATGACTACCAATACTACAGTAAGATTCGAGTGTTATATATTTTCAATTATTTGAATAATGGAGCCTTCCATGTTTGCCAACAGCTGTACTGCGCCCTTGCTTTCTGAAAAGCTGGACAGGCCTGATCTAGAACAGGGTTGTCAAAAGGGACATTCGCGGTCGCCCTTCGAATTTTTTTATGTTTCTAGCTTTTTTTAATTTATTTTAGGCGCTTGACGACGAACTTAAGCCTTCCGTGGCGCCTTACGACCGTGACCTTTCGACACCGGGGCGCCTTTCGGTTTGAGACTCTCCCCTCCCCCCACCCCTAAAGCTAAGCCGCTGACGAGCATCTGCAAATTTCATATATCTTATAAGTAAAAATGAACAAATATGTCGGAAATGACACACTTTCGATTTAAATACTGCGTTAATAAATTTAAATTGGATAAAAGTTTTTCAAATTTTTTAGCTTCGATTAAAATATTTGGCGCTTTACTATTCTGGCGCCTGTGTGCGGTGCACACTTTGCACACTGGGTCGGCGCGCCCCTGGAACTGTGAGTAAGATTTTAACACTTCCTATAAAATTAAATCTTTGCTTTAGAAAAATTTTGAGAACTAAGAGAAAAAGGGACATTTTTTAGGAAGTGTACACAAAAAGTAGAAGTTAAAAATATCAATTTCCCGAGGAGATATTTTAAATAGACGAATGCATCCAATGCCCATAGACTTTACATTAGTGAGGGGAAATCGGAAGCTGAGTGACCAGACCCCTTAAGGGACTACTTCACCCACACGAAAACTCTCGCTCGCTAAAGTTAATCCTATGGAAGAATTTTTTTTAAGATAGCACGTTCGCATTTCAATATATTTTTTTTTCTTTTTCATTGAATAGTAATAGGTCGACCTCTAAAAGGGCCGTTTTTTACTTTTTTGATTTTCTTTTCAGGTATTTTTAAGGAGGATTCTTTCACTTTCGAAACTGGTTCTGAAAGTAAAAGTATCCTAATAAAAAAACGCTGTAAAAAAAGTCGAAAAAGTACAAAAAACGGCCTTTGAGATTAGAAATGAATCTTAGCTAGTCAATTAAAAAAAAAAAAAATGTATTTAAAAATAATGAAATGCAAACGAGTTATCTTAAAAAATTTCTTCTATAGGATTAACAGTAGACAGCGTGTGTTCTCGCGTGAGTGATGTAGCCTCTTAATCCTCGTGCCTCATGAGCTAAAAGAACAGCCAGTTTTAATGGGAAAATCTTGAAGCACGATTCGAGGACACATTACCTAATATAATTATTAAAATTCCGTTTTCATCATCAGAAAGTAGACGTCAGATGCCGATGATATGCGTTTTAAAAAATTGTTTACGTAAATATTAAGTATTTTTAAGAAGCTGATAAAATTTAATCAAATGGAAATTTCGATGTTTATAGAGATTTTTTATTCACAAGATTTACTCAGATAATTTTTAAAAACGCGTACCATCGGCACCTGACGTCTACTTTCTGATGTAGAAAACGGTATTTTAATAATTGTAATAGGTAATAAGCAATCGCGCTTCAAAGTTTTCCCATAGGGGGCCTCCCACAAATGATGTCACGCTTGGAGGGGGGGGAGGGGGGTGGTCGTGCAATTGTGGCAGTTTGTGACAAGGGGGTGGGAGGGGGCAAGAAGAAATGTGACATCACACATTTTTGTTAATAAAAGTATTAAAAATCAGCAGAGTAAATTTTGATGCTATTTTGAAATTAAAGTATTTTGTTTTTATAAAGTAGATTCAAAGCCAAGTATATTAAATTCCATTTCAAATTCCAAAATACGACTGTTTTCAACTGCTTTTTCGTATAAATATTTTATTACTATTGGATATTAATTATGTTTTTGTTATAAGTCTTAATCCTATTTGATACAAAATAAGTACGTGAATCATTTTTATTATTATGCTCACAAATGCCGTTAAAACACAAAGTTTAAAAATAAAGTTTGAAATATGATCTATAATGTAGTGCTTTGTTTCTGAACTGCAAGTATATGTTTATGTAATATAGCGTCACATTGGGTATGGTGTAGTGTGACACTTTGTGACAAAGGGGGGGAGGGGGTCAAAAATATTGAAAAAAAGTGTGACATCATTTATGGACCGCCCATAGGAAAACATGGGATTTCGCGATCGGTGAGTTTCAGTGCGGCGGAGCCTTAAGGGGCTACCCCAGTCTTCAGTCACGTGAAACGACTCGCTCGCTAATGCTAATCCTATGGAAGAAATTTTCTATTAAGATATCTCGTTTGCATTTAAATATTTTTTAATGATTTTTTTTCATTGGATAGCGGGGATTAACCTGTACAAAGATCGTTTTTTTTACTTTTCCGATTTTGTTTGCAGATTTTTTTTTAATGAGGATTCTTTCACTTTCGGAACCGGTTCCAGAAGTGAAAGTGTCCTAATAAAAAAATACTTGTAAACAAAATCGAAAAAGTACAAAATGGCCTTTGTACAAATCGATCTCACCTGTCCAATGCAAAAAACTTAAAAATATTGAAATGCAAACGAGATATCGTAATAAATTTCTTCCATAGGATATTAGCATCAGCAAGCGCGTCTTTTCGCGTGACTGAAGTAGCCTCTTAATGATCAAACCTCAATGACATTTCAAAATGGGAAACGAAATTCAGGGCAATATTGAGGCACTAGAACAACATCTGCTGCCAATTAATTACATTTTAGGGGGGGGGGGGGGAGGGGTCCTAGGTGACGATTTTTGCAGCACAATTCTTCAATCAACAATCCAAATAACACGAAACAGTGGTTTTCCACATGAAATGTTTACATTTAAAGTTCGCTAGATTTAAACTCAAGCTTCAACCAAATTGAGAACAATTGTGGTATCTTAACACGGGAAATGGTACATAATAATGGAAAGCAATGTAACTCTACTAAAGAACTAAAAGTGGCCATTGAAAAAACATGGTATTCTATACCACCAGTAACATTTCAAAAATTAACTGGTCCAATGACAAGAAGATTATTTGGAGTTATCCATAACTAGGGGAATATATTAATAAATAGCATCATGTAGAAATGTTAAATAATGTGTTTTTTCCATTGTGCCTAAACTTTTAAAATACCGCGCAGTTATAGATTTTTATGATTTTTTTTTTTTTTTTTTTTTTTTTTGTAATCAAAGTTATGATAATGTGCTATTCATTCATTTTGGTATGATTTATTTGAATTATTTTACAGAACGAAATAAGTACAGGGGGCATTAGGTATTTGAGAACAAATCAACACCAGCTTTCAAACAGGAATATGCACTAGAGATAGAGCATTTTTTTAAACGTTCTGTACAGGTGACCACATACACACTGGATGACATCATTCATCGAAATCACTGCCAGCCACAATAATTGCCTCTACAGGCTGTCAAAACTGACTGCAGGTAATGATCAGATGAGTGTTGAGAACATTTGGCACAGCATACACAACGGCTGCCTTGAGAAAACGCAACATTGTTGTGAGGATGACTATTAGAGGCCCTCTCAACTACGCCACATACGTAATAGGCCAATCGATTAATACCTGGGTAGCTGGGGGGCCAACAAGTTGAGGATGACATCGTCATGAATTTTTTGGCCATCCATTTTTGGTTTGTATGGTATAGTGCACGTACCATCTCCCACGTGTTACAAAAGTTAATTTAGTGCTTTAACAACTCGGTGTAAGCAACGTCGGTGACTCTGGCACCTTGAAGAAAGAAATGTGAAGGCATCAGGTCGTCATCGCTTCTCAGGAGCCCCCAGAATCCTCAGTGAGGTTGGAAATTTTCTGCACATGTCTGTCAGAACCTCTTCGGGGATTTTACATCATCACCGATCTTTTTGCGGTTCACTTTCTTGACCTAAGCAAAGTTTTTCTCACTAGAAAGAAACAAGAGCATTCCTGGCTCATCTTGATGTTTCAGCTTGTTAAGGAGGCACTTGTCCCTGGTTCTCTCAGGCAAGAACTGTACTCTCCTCATCATGTACGATCTCTAATTCTCGCGTATCACACATCAGATTGTGGCCTCATCAATCTGCATCTCCCTGGCGAGTGCCCTTATCGACTTCGCAGGATTTTTATCGACTTGACTAACGAATTCTGGTGTTTTGATGATTTCATATTACTAACAATGTCGTTTCCTGCATGAAAAGTTTGCCACGTGAAACTTGACAGCCTTCAGTTCTCTCCTTACATTAAAGACAAGTGACCGGACGAGCTTCAAGAATGTGGCAAACACCAAATTGAAGTGTTGTTCAGCCAATGAGCCATCCACAGCATACCTCTTCATTTCCTCAATTAGTCTAGGTTCAGACATGTTTACATGTAACAGAAAAAGATGTTTAACTATGATATGCAGCGTGATATTTCACCTATAACACGTGTTCTCAAATACCTGACGCGCCCTGTAAATAACGTGTTTTTGTTTCATTTAGTATTGCTATATAATAAATGACATTTTCCGATTGTGCCTAGAGACAGACTACAGCATCTTATTGGCGTGCAAATTTCTTAACCACAGAATACTCTGTAATCACGCGCGCATGGACTAGCTGCACATAACAGAACTTTCTTTTTATTGGAAATAAGCATCATGATATGATTATGCTCTTTCAGATTGATTAATTGCGTAGAATTTAATGGCGCAAGGTCTTAGGACATGCTGCGCCAGACAAGAGTCAAATAGAAATACCAAGAAGAAAAAGTCCTCGCAAAATTACTACAAAAAAATCATCCTTTCACGCATAGATTATGAAACACTTTCCAATGCTTCCAGCGTACTATAACAAAACTTCACTATTTAATAACATAAAAGGAATTATCTAAATAAAAATTCATTATTTAGAAAACTCTCATAACACAGTTAAAACAAACCCAATTTCATCAATTCATGCCCACAGTCGATAAGATTCTTTATTAGAATTCTTTTCAGCTGTCGTGTATATGATTTATAAATTTGTTACATTCCACATGGTTTGCTAAAATTTTATTCAGCTATCAATAAAAAAAAAATCAAGTGTATTTTACGTTTGATTTTTTTTTTCAGCCTTTCCTGCTCATTTGTGGAAACTTGAAATATGCTGTGAAGTGTATATGATTTAAGTACTTTTATACACACTACATATTAAGTGAAAATTTAATTCAGTTAGGAAACACGTACACAACATATAATGTAACACAATTAACATAAAATACAATTTCTAATAATTACCACCCACAGACTATAATATATTCAGTTTTTTGCGTAGTCCTGTAAACGAATTTATTTATACAGAAACATATTAATGCAACTAAGTAAACATAGTTAAGCTAGAAATTGCATAAGAAAGTCAAAAAACCGCCCTAAGCAATTCACACCTGTGGCAGATTTCTCTGCAACATATCGGTTTCCGCTCCCCATTACTCAAAATCTACTTTGAACAAGTAAAATCATTATAATATTTCTTTTTCCTAAAACAATTCAGAAATCTACATTCATATATTTTTTTCCTTTCTGCTTTCACAATGAACTTTACTCAACACGTATAAAGATTTATAATTTCATATTTTTTTCCACTTATTCAAAATTCTCATTCTCGCATATTTATTTTTCTTTCTTAACGGTTTTTTATTTAAAAGCAATCAAGGACATATATATACCTACGTGCATCTGCACTTTTTTTTAACGGTTCATTTTCTTAATCGTATTTTATCTGCGTTTTAAATAAACCACTCTTATTTCCTATTAGAATTTGACGGGTAAAATAAAATAAAGAAAAAAGTATTTATTGGAATTGCGGGTTCAAATTACATTTCATTTATCATTATGCCTTCTACATGTTACATACATTCGTTAAAGATTTCACAATCACATTTAACTGCAATCTGTTGTTAAAGTAAACAAAGCCAGACTTCATGTCGTCTTATTCTTGAAACATGTAGGGTTGCTTGCTTCACATCTTGTGGGTGCATTGAAAAGGGGCGGCTGCCATATTATTTGTCTTCTAAACCTGCCGCCAATGCTTTGTGTCTGTATTTCCGGCGTCAAAAACTTTGTTAGTTGGCGATAATGCAAGACGCCAAGTCATGCGATTCAGTACGCATTAAGTTCAGTTGGCTCCCGACAACGCTGCTGTAAGGTCCGTGAAAGGACCGCCGTTGTTTTTCCTGTGTTGTGACGTTATGGAGCACTTTGTCATGGATAAATATACTTCTACATAGCTTTATATCTCAGGCTCCTTTTTTTAACCAATTGTCTTTTTTCATTTGAGAATGAATAAACAGTGACTGTACTTTCACCTATAATGTTGGAGTTTTTTTTATCTCACCATATCATCGAACCCGTGAACCACCGCTGCATGGAGAATCAAACGCCTCCATAAGTATTTAGGATTCTCCCT
Source organism: Maratus speciosus (assembly GCA_963932465.1). Taxonomy (NCBI): domain Eukaryota; kingdom Metazoa; phylum Arthropoda; class Arachnida; order Araneae; family Salticidae; genus Maratus; species Maratus speciosus. Next base: position 532,172,639 of record OZ010792.1, read on the forward strand.
CACAACACCCACAGACAGTAATGCTTACATTTTTTTTTTTTTCTACAACCCGTTTTATATGAGCTATGCAATTTATACACACCACGTAATGTGCTAAAATTCGGTTAAGCTTTAAAACTCTTACCGCATCTGAAAACGTACTTCCAGTGATTATTGCTCATAGTCAGGACCCTAACCGAATTATTTTTGTGTGTGTCTGTATCCCTTTGAATCAGTAGTTCCCAAACTTTTATTGGCCCTGCCCCACCGAAGCATCTGTAAAACCACGATGCCCCCCCCCCACCCTTCTCCTCGCACACACATTCTATAACATATACAGTGAAACCTCCCTGTGCGACCACCTCGATTAAGCGGCCATTTTTTTCATGGGACGGAATTTATTCCCATAGGCTCAATACTAATTTTATCTCCATTCAGAGACCATCTCAGTTAAACTCCATCCATGAGCGGCCTATTTCTTTGAAGAAAATGAAAGAAATTCCGTTTTTCCCTGCTCGCTTGAAGAAGGTTTTATTAGAATAATAATTCCGGAGGGAGCATTATTCATCCAACTTCTAAACAAAGTTTAGAGTTTTTTTTATTTGGGTAACTTTAAACCCCTTTGTGCCTTTTTAGGCAATGAATTTAACTCTGGTGACAAATTAAAAATGACGGTCAATAAATTCCCCGGCCCTATTCTGTCAGGAAACTAAGAAATAGATAAATTAATGAAATCGTCATTATTTGTTCCCGTCCAAAAAAAAAAAAAAAAAAAAGAAAAAAAAATTGCATTGCCGAAAAAAAAAAAAATTGCAACAAAATTTTATTTACTGAACTCCGAAAGGACTTGGAAATAAAAATTATAAAACATAAAACCGTAAAATCAAAGCAAACGTCAATGTATTCCGTTATTTTAACTCTATAGTAATTAACTTATGTAATTAACTTTTGTTTTGATACTTAAACTTTCATATTTTTTCCTAATGTGAAAAATAAATTTTAGTAACGTTAATTGTTACATTTTCTCAACAATTAAAATCTAGATTTAAACATGACCTCCATTAAGAGACCTCCTCTCGGAGCGACGAATTTTTATTGGAACGGAACGTGGTCGTTTTAGGGAGGTTTTACTGTATTTCTTATTTAAAATGAACTCCATGCTCCGGAAAGAAACCTTACAGAGAGTTAATAATAATTCTTCAAATGAGTAGAGGTAAACACCTTTTATTGTAACATTAGGTACTTATTATATTACCCGGATAATATTACCCGTAATCTACATGTATTCGCCGACTCTTTGGTGCAATTTGTTGAACAAGTTCAGTTTTTCTTTCGACTTTGCTGGGAGATTTCCGCTATGTTGTCCTCTCGGGGTAATGCCGCCACCGTGGAAAAAGGTGACTTTTCGAATTTGAGTTAAATTGTAAGCTTAGCACATTAATAAATCTAGCTTAAGGAATATTGTAATTATTCATTATTTTGCTAAATTATTGCTTTCTAAATATTTTCAGTTGGTTATGTGTTTCCTGGTATCCATTTTATGTATTTACTAGGTCATTAAAGAGTGGCGTCGTTACCCCGATACAGTGGCGGAATTACCCCAGTATCCTGGGTAATTCCGCTACTGTACAGAGGTGGAAAGAAAAAAAAAATGTATGCTTACTTTACAGTTATAATTACGGTTAAATTTATACAGATACTAAAGATCATGATTCAGCTTTAGAATTTTTACTATTAAAAAATAAACATTTTTTTGAGGTGAAAAAATTGAAATTCCCTTAAGGTGTTGCTATTCCCCCGGTCTCCCCTACTCACACATACTCTAGAGTGTAGAAAGGGAACTGGAAAAAGGAATGTTACAGTCGCATGGAAAATTTACACGTTAATAGTGAATAGGTTACAGTTATACATATAAGATTTTTAATATTAGTGGGGTTAATTGACCCCTTGATTTACCGCAGTAATCAAACTGCACTTATCGAAACATCCATTTAATGGAAAACAAATGAAAACAGATCCGCAGCAAATTTGCTTAGAAACTAAATATGCATAACTAAACAATATAATAATGTACAATAAATTATTTATGATATGTTACTGTTAGAAAATGCATACTGCAGATTGATTTGAAACTTTGAAAATATGATTTCTCTAATTTACAAAAACTTCCATTAACAGGTGTGATCTAATTTAATAAGTGATAATCAAGAAATATTAAAACGTCGATTTTAATTTTAATTGTGCATTACAAGACCTTTGTCCGAAAGTCGCGGTATAAGTCCCTTTTTAGCCGAAATGATTTTTTAATTTTATTTTCATAAAAATTCGACGCCGTTAAATTCCGTGCTTTGCTCACTAGTGGAATCTTTCCTCACATTAATCGAGGGAGCATCTAAAAAATTTTTACCGCTCTAACTAAAATTACATAAAGCAAGAGAAATCTGTATACAACCGTGTTTTAATATAATTACTAGAGAAAAAGGTATTATTTCTCAGAATAATGTATGCAACTTAATTTTTGGCTGATGTAGTAATGCTATTGTAATTGTAAAGGAAAAGTTATTAAAAATATGGTTGTTGACTGTAGTATCAAGCTCCCCCCCCCCCCCCCCCTCCGCTGCTTTGAACGTAAAATGTTCTTAGAAAATGACAAACGTCAATTAAATAAAACAGCAACAGCAAATAAAAACACTCATATGCTAATTTCCGAAGACTATACAAAACGAGATATTTTTCGAGAATATAGAAAATTTATCAAAAATAATAAAATTATTGCCATTTTATCCGATATGAAATGATTTTATTCGTTATAAAAATTAATAAAAGCATTTCCATTTAATTCAGCATGAAATAACGATTGTATGTATAATTTTACCGATAAAAATAATTATCTTGTTGAACACTTTTGTTAAACTACACATAAATATTTTTTTTTTCTTTTAAAGAACAAAAATTTATTGCATCAGATCTATTGTAATTTGTTTTGAAGAAAACAGTGCCCTTGTAAAACCTGTTATAAAACAAATATTTTACGTATGCTTCATTTTGGAGGCTGAAAAAATTCTGACAGGATGCTGGAATCGTTGCTTTTAGGCTTTCACTAAAAATGATTTTTGGAGCTATCGTATTGTTGACAGTAATTTTCAGCAAAATTTCTAGCAGTTATGATTGCAACGAGAAATATTTGGCTTTCTCGCAGCAACACACTATATGCTTAAAGCCAAACGCACAGTGCAAAGTGGTAGGAAAGGGAGTTACGAAAGAGGAAAAGGATTTGATAGTCGAAGTACATAATTTGCTCCGATGCAAATTGGCTACTGGAAAAGAAAAGGATTCTATGGTTATGCCAGCAGCAGCAAATATGCTTGAAATGGTAACGGTTTAGTGTAATCTTTTGAAATTTTTATTTTGTAATTTATCGAATTAAAGTACAGTGAAACCTCCTTGTGAGACCACCTCCCTGAACGGCAATTTTTCATGGAACGAAATTTATTCCCATAGGCTCAATACAAATTTTACCTCCATTCAGAAACCATGCCAGTTGAACTCCTTCCACGAGCGACCCATTTCTTTGAAGAAAATGAAACAAATTCCGTTTTCTCCCGGTCGTTTGAAGAAGATTTTATTAGAAAAATAATTCCAGCGAGTGCATTATTCATCAAGCTTCTAAACTAAGTTTAGATTTTCTTTCTGGTAAATTTTAAGTGTTTAAAACCCTTTGTACCTTTTTAAAGCCAATGAATTTAAATCTGATGACAAATTAAGAATGACGGTCAATAAACTCCACTGCCCTATTCTGTCAGAAAACCCTCAAATAAATAGATAACGCAATGAAATCGTCATTATTTGTTCCCGTCCAAAAAAAGAAAAATGCATTTACTTACTGAACTTCAAAAGGACTTGGAAATAAAAGTTATAAAAGATAAAATCGTAAAATCAAAGCAAACATCAATGCATTCATTTTTTCAACTCTGCAATAATTAACTTATGTAATTAACTTTTATTTTGATATTTTAATATTTTTTCCTATTGTGAAAAATAAATTTTAGTAGCATTAATTGTTATCTTTTTTAACAATTAAAATCTAGATTTAAATATCACCTCCATTAAGAGACTACCTCTCGGAGCGACCCATTTTTATTGGAACGGAACTTGGTCGCTTTAGGGAGGTTTTACTGTAATGTAATGGTTAAACTATTACAAAATTGTGATGGCTAGTTTTTGTCTTTTAAACAGAAAGCCCTACCAATGGGCGTTACTCTTGCATATTGCAGTATTTAACACAAATATTTCCGGTGTTTATATTACAAAGAAATGAATATAATAATGGTTCTGATTGAAATATTTATATGCATATTACACTGATTCTAAAAAGGCGAATATTGTGTCTGATTTGTGAAAAATTTCGACTTCCGATTTCCGACGAATTTATACTTTTTAGAAGGTCCTGAACACGATTTGACAGGTTTTAGAAAATGTCTGTCCGGGCGTCTGTGCGTCCGACTGTCTGATATGACACAAATTTTGTGGGCTCTTTATCACAAAATCTAATGCACCGAATTTAATGAAACTTCAGACTCAGTTAGATCTTGAGATAAATTGGTGCTGATTAGGTTTTGGTGTAAATCGCCCAACAGGGGTCGCTGCTATGCTGCATTTTCACAATTTATGCGATAGCTGTTTCTCAAGAATAACTGCACGGAATTTCATCAAGCTTCCTATTATGTTTGGCCTTGGTATAAATATATCCTTGTTAGATTTGGTTGTATACCGCCCGGCAGGTTTCACTCCTATGCTGTGTTTTTTTTACGATTTGCGCGACAAATATATCTCGAGAACGAATGGATCAGGGTCGGCGAACCTATGGCACGCGTGCCACTTTCGGCACGCAAAAGAATAATTTTGGCACGGCGCGGCGTCGATTATGCCTCTAAGTGAAGTTACAGCTATTTTACACAAAATGCACGAACTTAAATGATCTGATTCAATTCTAAATTCGATGAATTGCAAATCGAAGAATTTTAATCTTGTTCAATATGGTTTCAAAAATTTATCAAATAAAGAAAATATTTGAAAATTATCAAAAAGGAAAGATTATTACCGATGGTAAACTACGGCAAATTGGAAATTAATTTCAGAACTATTTAAATAAAAGCCTTTTTTTTTTTCAATTTTAATAATTTTTTCTACTATTTATATCTGTGAATCATCATTTTCGCAAATTTATAATATAAAAAATCAAATAGAGAGTAGTTGCCATATAAATTCATTTAGTTTGCATTCTGTTGAAATTAACTGAACATGAACATATTAATTATTTTTATCCAAGATACAACAATTAATTACATTATGGTTTCAATTAATTTCTAAAATATAATTGTTTCTATAATTATTGCAGTGTAATACTTACATGTATGTTGCTCATTTTAGAAAATATCTTAATAATTAATTTTCAAGTAGTTTTGATTCATTATATTTCAATCCACTAAATTTGTTTTTCAGTGGGCACGCGAAGGTCAAGTAAAACATTTTTTGAAAAACAAATTGGCACGCGACTATAAAAAGGTTCGCCAACCTTGAAATAGATTGTCATTTCATTTTGTTTGCAGATTTATATAAAAGAAACTTTTGTGATGACCACGAACATACTAGTCTAGAAACAATGTAACATATAAAATTACAAAAAAAAAGAGAAAAAAAATGTCGTCGTTGGATGGGAATTGCATATTCAAAAGACGCGAATTCGTGTTTGCTCTCGTGAATATGTTAACGCTGCTAGTCACTCAGCGTCCGAATTCCCCCCAGTAATGTTAAGTCTAATGGGCGTTTGATGCATTTTTATATTCAAAATATCTCCTCGGGAAATTAAGGTTTTTAAGTTCTTTTTTAGGGTTTCGTTCATTTGACAAAACCCTATTCATCTCGTCTGTCTGTCTGTCTGTCCGTCAACAGCCCGTTCTCAGAAACTATATATATTGGAGACTTGAAATTTTGCATACTTATAGCTGAACACCTCACATCAAACGACAAATCATAAAATTTTGAACAAGTCTTATATTTAAGCCTCTGGGCTCTAACTTGGGTATTTTAAGCTTTTTTTTCTAACTGAGCCCCTAATTAATATTTGAAATTTTGCATAATTACAGCTGAACACCTCACATCAAACGACGAATCATAAAATTTTGAAAAAGTCTTATATTTAACCCTCTGGGCTCTAACTTGCGTATTTTAAGCTTTTTTTTCTAACTGAGCCCCTAGTTAAGTTGAAGACTTGAAATTTTGAATACTTATAGCTGAACACTTACGAAAGCACGACAAATCATAAAAATTTCAAAGTCTTAATTTACCCATCCGGTCTCTAACTTGTGTATTTTAAGCAATTTTTCTAACTCAGGCCCTAATTGAGTTCCAGACATGAAATTTTGCATACTTATAGCAGAACACTTGCGATCACACGTAAAAATCATAAAATTTTCAAAAAGTTTTATATTATTTACCCCTCCGGGCTCTAACGTGTGTATTTTAAGCAATTTTTTATTCTCCCCCCTTTTCACCCGGAGGGCACTTTTCTAACTTTTGCCAACACCCCTTTGACCATCCTTTCATATTATGCACCATAGCCTTACATATTTTAGTTCCACTTTTACCGCCAGGGGGCGCCTACCTATCTCGGGTGCCATGGGCCCGATCCCCTCGACTAATATGTCTACGGATTGGATAGGTTGTAAAACGAAGTTTCATTCAGATAGAGGTTTGTTTAGAGTAGAATGCACCCCCTGGTTGCGAAATGTGAACTTATTAGATTTAGCAAAATGATAAAGTGTTTTGAAAGGAATATTAAACGAAACCCTCTGTGCGATCTGTAATCACACTTACCCACTTGTTCTGTGTTCTCTTCTTAAAGGATGTCTCTTTTTTTCTTAGTTTTAAAAATATTTCTAAAATCTACGTATAATTTTATATGAAGTGTTAAAATTTTACCCCAGTTAGTCGGTTTTTAAAACATAAAATATTAAATTGAGCATAGATTTTAGAAATATTTTGACAACTAAGGAAAAAAAGTGACATCCTTCAAGTAGAGAACACTGAAAAAAGAACTTAAAAAAAATTAATTGCCTGAGGAGATATTTTAAATATAAGAATACATCAAACGCCCATAGACTTAACATTACCGGGGGGGGGGGGGATTCGGAAACTGAGTGATACTGGCTTTCACATTCCTGAAATCTGGCTTTCTATTTTGAAAAGCCGTTGAAAATTTCCACTTTTTTACAGCACTTCTTTCATCGTTGTTTTCTTTGGTTAAAAGATGGCGCCACTGAACTGGTTATTTCGGATTAAGAAGTTTCCGTTAGACTGATTTGTATTTTGAATTGTTTTTAAAATGTAGCATGTAAAGAGTTTTTGTCGATTACAGTGAAACCTCCCTGTGCGACCACCTCGCTGAACGACCATTTTTTTCACAGAACGAAATTTATTAGCATAGGCTCAATTCTAATTTTACCTCCATTCATAGACCATGCCAGTTGAACTCCCTCCAATAGCGACCCATTTCTTTGAAGAAAATGAAACAAATTTCGTTTTTTTTTCCTGGTTGCTTGAAGAAGGTTTTATTAGAAAAAATAATTCCGGAGAGAGCATTATTCATTAAACTTCTAAACTAAGTTTAGAATTTTTCTTTTCTTCCGGTAACTTTTAAGTATGTAAACCCCTTTGTGCCTTTTTAGGCAACGAATATAACTCTGATGACAAATTAAGAATGACGGTCAATAAACTCCCCTGCCCTATTCCGACAGGAAACTCTCAAAGATATAGATAAATTAACGAAATCGTCATTATTTGTTTCTGTCAAAACAAATTGCATTTATTTACTGATTTTCTAAAGGACTTGGAAATAAAAGTTATAAAAAATAAAACCGTAAAATCAAAGCAAACGTCAATGTAGTATTCATTTTTTAAACTCTGCAGTAATTAACTTATGTAATTAACTTTTGTTTTGATACTTAAATTTTCATATTTTTCCCTAACATGAAAAATAAATTTTAGTAACATTAATCGTCACCTTTTTTTCAACAATTAAAATCTAGATTTAAACATGACCTCCATAAAGAGACCACCTCTCGGAGCGACCAATTTTTATTGGATGGAACGAAACGTGGTCGGTTTAGGGAGGTTTTACTGTATAAGTCCCCAATATTGTGTAAAACTTACTGCGTGGATTAATATTAATAAGCAATGACATGTTTTCTAGGAATGGGATGATGAACTTGCTAGTATTGCACAAAAACATGCTGAAGCGTGTTCATTTGAACATGACTGCAAAGACTGCCGACGTGTAGGTAAGCTGTATTTTAAATGTACTAGCAGTGGGAAATTACATCGAGGAAACTGTTTTTAACACTTTCCAACATAGTTGATAAGTGTTTATGAATTCGGTTTGTCTGTCCGTGCTCTAACTCGCGTAAATATAGTCCGATTACAGTAGAAGTTCTTTAATCTGGCACTTTCAGGACCACAGCCGTGCCGAATTAGCGATTTTGCCAAATCAAACGTCAATGCATTTTTTTTTTTTTTTTTTTTTTTTTTTTGTGTTCACCTACATTATCAACGTGTGCAAATTGTATAAATATCTGTCTAATACTGTTTTATATTTCGTCATTCTAACAACTTTGAGCATTAAGGATGTTCTCAAATCTAAAGGGGCAACTTTCTGACATAAGTTTTAATTTATTTTTATTCGAAAACGCATGAAACTAGCTGGTGATGTTGTTCAGAAATTATGTCATCGAGCTGTTTTTTTCCATTTTTTTGCAAACTTAATAGATCTTTCAGAAAATAGTGTCAAAGTGGACGTTTTGAACCGAATTTCCGCGCGAAAGTAGAAAAATCACTCAAGATCGGGCGAAAAACGTGTTTGTCACTTGATCAAAATTGCTTATAACTCAATGGATAATTGATTAATCAAAAAATGGAAAAAACAGTTCAATTCCAAATCGCTTCCATGACCAGGCTTTCCAATTTTATATCTTTCCGTTAAAAATGAATTTGTAAATGTGTCAGAACGTTTTGCGCTTGTTGAGCAGAGCAGTTAAGAACAGCCTTAAAGAAAAACACAGAATACAAACTTAAAATCCAATTATTTAATATATTATGTATATGTGCAATGTAATGTACATATAGGGCACTGTATATGTACATTGCATTGTACATGTAGTAAAAAATTAATATAATCATTGCATTTTTAAAAAGTCTCTGATATGTTGCTTCCGCGATTCGGATTTCTTCTTCAAAAAATCGCTACGAATTATACACAGATTTATGTGTTCAGCAGCGTTGTAGCTTTTGTTCTGTGAATGTATCTAATGCATCAGAAGCCTGTTTCCAAGAGACTTTAGATTCCTCTGCCACGGCTCCTTCTTCATCCGATTCCACCTCCTGAATCTGGCTTCTTGTGGGTGCTCGCATCTTAGTGATCCTAGTCAACGTGGTCATAGAAAAAACAACAATAACAACAACAACAACAAAGAAAAAGCGCAGGCTCGCGTGCCGGATTATAGAATGGGCCGAACCATAGAATGCCGGATGAAAGAGCTTCTACTATACCATGAAATGGATGGGCACTCAAAAAAATTCCGTTACATTACGGTCTATGGGGGAAAAATCGTTTGTCGTGTATTTTAATGAAATTACAGTATTTTAAACATATTGAAATTGATATATGCGTTTTTAAATTTCACTTGGTGTGTATAAATTCTATAGATCATATACACTGTCGCACAAAAGTTCTCAATAACATCCGTTTACTGGCGGAAATTGCTGAATGTTCGTTTAACTGAACTAACTTTTAGCACACTATGTAGTATGCATACATATCTGTAGATTACTTACTACTTCTAACTTGAACTATGCCAAGACCAAGAAGAATTACTCTGCAGCGCCATCTTTATACGTCATAAAGAACTAAAATGAGCAGGCCAGGACAATGACATTAATTTTCAGTGATAATCATATTTTAATTATGGAAAATTATTTGTAAAATACAGAATTTGTTACCTTCCACATATATGTGTTATATAAGGTATAATTATTATTTAGAAATAAAAAAACTAGAAAAAGATATTTGTACATGATAGCAGAAAGGCTTTTACTTTGCGCACCGTGTGACATGCCAGGCAAATGACAATCTGAAATTTTAAGTCTTTTAATTGCTTTATTTTTGTGTTATTATGAATATAATATCGCTTGAAAATACTTCTAAGAATGTTTTTTTTTTTTTTTTTTTTTTTTTTGAATGTAATAAAAGAAAATTGCGTTATATAACATTAAATAGAAAATTTATTATGTGGACTGCAATTTCCGTATTTTATGATATTGATCCAGCTACTTTTTACCCGACTGAAAAGAAGGGTTATGTGTTTCACGCGTATCTGTGTATGTGGATCTCTTTATACCCTCGAAACATCCCAACGGCTGGATGGATTTTAATGAATGAGGTCTCTATCCATTCGTCTTAATGGCCCGATGGTTATAGGCTAGGTTTTGTTTTTATAAATTGAAAATGGCGGTCGTAAAATACAAAACGACAGTAGAGACGAAAAAAAATTTTTACGCACCCAATTGAGTGGCCTATCATTGGATAGGTCTTTCAAAATGAAGACGATGTTTCATTGGCTATTTTACAGCCAGAAGCTCCGTTAAAATATTACACAACCTGGAAGTTGTGTAGGTAGGATCTCTAGCTTTGCTGCAACTCTAACCATCATACACATCTATAGACCTCATCAAAACAGTGTTTATAGATAGGAGCTAACAATTAAACGCAACTTAAAAGTCATCAATACAAGTAAATAAAAAAAATAGGTAAGTAATATAAACAAGTAATATAAAAAAAAATATTTTAAGTCAATTCCTACTTAGGTCAATAAGAAGTTTTTTTTTCTCCCATTCTTCTTTTCCCTTGAGTGGCGCTTAAAAAGCCATGATCAAGAAGAGGGCTCTCTCGATCTTAAAATACCTTGATCAAGAAAAGCGCTCTCTCGATTATTGAAAATTAATTAATTAAAATTTAATTAATGAATTAATATTTGAAAAAAACTGGATTAACATTAAATGTCATCCACTACAAGTTTAAAAAAAATTATTTGAGCTTGATAGGATGAATAATAAGTATTTTATTAACGATTGAAAATTTGTGCAAGATATATATAGCGAGAGTGTGAGATAATAGTAGGAATTGAAAAAAAAAAATAGTTTCACATTGATGAGAAATAATTAATTAAAAATAATAAATATATTTTCGCCAATATATTGGCGAAACTGCCAATATATTGGCGAAACTGATCGCACTTGCGCCATTCGCATATATTGGTGAAACTGGTCGCACTTGCGCCATTCGCCTTGCCGAGCATAAACGTACTTACAAATCTGGAAACCTACAGTCTAAAATTGTACAGCATTCTTTGGATACCGACCATATCCCAGATTTCACGAATATGAAAGTTATCAGATCCGGTTGCAATAATATTAAAAGTAGAGTTTTTCTGGAAGGTCTGTTCACTCGTAAGCAAACGTCGCCGATAAATGAATCATGTACACTTCCTCCTGAATACTCAGCATTGTTTAAAAAAAAAAAAAAATTATACTTTATTTAATTTTAACTGCTAATAATTTTTAACTGTAAACATGATATATAGTTTTCTGTCATTTGAATGTTTTGTTGCACTGATGAGGGGCTAAAATTTAGCTTGAAACGTTTGCTTTTTAATTGTATTAAATGTATTTATGTAATTTTACTTGTATGTCTGATGATTTGTAATATATTTATTATTTTTAACTCGTATATCAGACGTTAAACAATGATTATTTATTTTAATAATTAAATAGTTCGCTTTTTACGCAGTCGGGTTTTTTGATTTTTTAAATTTAATTAATTATTAAAAAATTCTGGTTTGAAACAAGTTTAACCTGAGTCAAATTAACCCACATTTTATAGAAAACTATACCAAAGCTGTCAGGTATGCTAGAGTAGTATTAACAACAGAATTAGGTTTAAATAGATGGAAATCGCTGAAGGCCAATTCTCAAGGTGGTATTGCTGAAAGAAAAAATGTCAGCAAACGAACAAACACATACTGTGATAGAATCAGGGAAAAATTTATTTGATTTGTTATATGAGCCGTTCAATGCACAAATCGATTAAATCCACTTTTGAAAAATTTAAAATTTTAAGTGTCAAAGCTCTTGGAATAGTCATAACTTGTTATATTTGTACTAACTTTCCTGAATAATAAAGATTAACACCATTAAATGACAAAATGTTTTTGGCCATTGAATAATAATAATTTATTTCAGAGGCCATTTTGATTAACTCCATACTCTAATGTAAATCGTTGCAATAAAGCAACTCGAATGCACTTGCAAACGTTGAATGGTAACAGTAAATTTTTTAGTGTCGACTTATCAGAATTAAAGTAAATTAAATTACTGCTGAGCCAAGCATTAAGGGGGCTGGTCACTCAGCTTCGGAGTTCTCCTCTGTAATGTTAAGGGTGTATTCGAAAAAATGTTTTTCCACCCTCAACAGCTCGAAATTTTCTGAGACATTTTCAGACTCATTTTTAAAAGTAAAAAGATGAAACTTGCTGGGGGTGATTTCTGAAGACATGTTTAACATGCCGTGTGATTTCATTTTCAGCTCAATTAATTAGAATTTGATTTTAAACAATTATTTTCTCAGTATGACCATTTTTTTCATTCCCAGATCGCCCGCTTCGGAAAATTCGGTTCAAAACGCCCACTTTGACAGCGTTTAATACAGTATTTTCTGCATTTATCAAAAACTCGAGAAACAAGGCACATTATGTAGTTTCTAAATAAGAGAATTTCCCAGTTTGATGCGTTTGAGAGCAAAAACGAATTTTAAAATGAATCAGAAAATAAGCAGTTTGGATCGGAATACACCCTTAAGTCTATGGACTTTTGATGCATTCGTATATTTAAAATATCTTCTCGGGAAATTCATATTTTAAACATCTTTTTTCTGTGTACTCTTCTTAAAGGATGTCTCTTTTTTTTTCTTAGTTTTCAAAATATTTCTAAAATCTATGCTGAATTTAATATTTTATGTCTTAAAAGCGGGCGAACTGTGTGTAAGATTTTAACACTTCCTATACAATTAAATCTTTACTTTAGAAATATTTTGAGAATTAAGAAAAAAAGAGACATCTTTTAGGAATAGAAAATAGAAGTTAAAAATATTAATTTCCCGAGGAGATATTTTAAATATACGAATGCATCAAAGGCCCATAGACTTTACATTAGGGAGGGGAAATTGGAAGTTGAGTGACCAGCTCCCTTAAAGACCGGTCATGTGAGTAATAGGTCTGAGTAAGACGAGTCTATTCTTGATAACAGGGCTGAAGGCAATGAAAAGGGAGTTACCCCTAGTATTGCTTTTGTGGGTAATGGAGATGAGAATAAATACTACTAGTAGTTTCTACTAAAATTCATTCCTCCTGTTAAACATGGTTACTATAAAAACTTGACAACAAATCAAAATGACGAGTCCTCACATACCTGATGAAGAAGACATTATTTATATTGCTGATGAATTAATCACAAATAATATATTATAACAGAACTGTCAACATTCATTTTTGTGGAAAATCTGTAATAAAAATATATAACTAACTTTTTCTGTACTAAAAATCTTTAAAATGTAAACGCTGAATTTAACTTTATTACTTTTTTCAATTGCTAAATCGATTAACTTCATCCGACACATAAAAATTGTAACATTACTAACGATTATTTTTTGACTATTATTTCTTATTAATTTTATATACTGTTAGATAAAAGCTATATCTGCATTCATGCATTATAACAATATATTTTAGGTAGCTTTCATTACAAAAAGCTACCTATTGCAGCCGTTCGGAGGAAAGCGATTTCAAAAAATTTTGGTATATTTTCATCGATCATGACCCCCAGACCCCGAAACCACCCTCCGTTCAAAATTGACACACACACATATATATATATATAATATATAATATATATATATATATATATGTATGTATATCTGACCTTTGTCACACTGTAACTCTCGTATTTATGAACCGATTTGGATATAATTCGGTGTGTACATAGTAAATACCAATGTCTCGATAAGTTCGTTGACCAGCTTCATCCGCCATTTTGAAACAAAATGGCGGCAATTTAAAATTTTTAAAAAAATTTAAAATTTGAAATGTGGTACCAAAAAATTGAAAATGGAAAAATATTTTTTTCTTATGTATTTGACCTTTATACAAAGATTCCGGAGCAGTTTTTGTTTCGTCTATATCTTAAAAAATGGCTGCGTTATAGCATTTTGAATTTCTAGCGTGGCTGACATTTTGAAACGTCCTGAATTTTGTCACGCGATAAAAGGCGTATTTATGAACCGATTTGGATATAACTTCGTTTATACATAGTACATACCAATGTCTCGACCGAGTTCGTTGGCCAGCTTCATCCGCCATCTTGTTTAAAAATGGCGGCCATTTAAATTTTTAAGAAAAATTTAAATTTGAAATGTGGTACCAAAAAATTGAAAATTGAAAAAATATTTTTTTCTTATGTGTTTGACCTTTGACCTTGATAAAAAGATTCGGGAGCAGTTTTTGTTTCGTCTATATCTTAAAAAATGTCTCAGTTATAGCATTTTGAATTTCTAGCGTGGCTGATATTTTGAAACGTCCTGATTTTTTCACATAATAACGGGTGTATTTATGAACCGATTTGGTTGTACCTTGGTGTGTATATAGTACATACAAATATCTTGAATTTCAAGCGTGGCTGACATTTTGAAACGTCCTGAATTTTGTCACGCGATAAAAGGCGTATTTATGAACCGATTTGGATGTAACTTCGTTTATACATAGTACATACCAATGTCTCGACTGAGTTCGTTGTCCAGCTTCATCCGCCATCTTGTTTCAAAATGGCGGCCATTTAAAAAATTTAAAAAAAATTTAAATTTAAAATGAGATACCAAAAAATTGGAAAATGAAAAAGATTTTTCTTGTATGTGTTTGACCTTAATACAAAGATTCCGGAACAGTTTGTGTTTCGTCTATATCTAAAAAAATGGCTGAGTTATAGCATTTTGAATTTCTATTGTGGGTGACATTTTAAAACGACCTGATTTTTGTTACGCGATAACAGGCGTATTTATAAACCGATTTGGATGTAACTTGGTCTGTACATAGTACATACCAATGTCTCGACCGAGTTCGTTGGCCAGCTTCATTCGCCATCTTGTTTCAAAAGGGTTGCCATTTAAAAAAAAATTAAATTTAAAATGAGGTATTAAAAAATTGGAAACTGAAAAAGATTTTTTTTTATGTGTTTGGCCTTGACACAAAGATATCGGAGCAGTTTTTGTTTCTGAAAATTTGTTCTTTTGTTTATATCTTAAAAAATGGTTGAATTATTGCTCTTTGAATTTCTAGCATGGGTAACATTTTGAAACGATCTTGTATTTGTCACGCGATAACACACGTATTCGTCTATTTCGATGTAAGAAGGCATGTGGATAGTATACATCAATATCTCGACCAAGTTCGCTGGCCAGCTTTATCAGCCATCTTGTTTCAAAATGGCGGCCATTAAATTAAAAAAAATTATATTTAAAATGAGGTGCAAAAAAATTAGAAATTGAAAAAGGTTTCTTTCTTAAGTATTTGACCTTGATATAAGGATTCAGGTGCATTTTTTGTTTGTCTTTATCTTAAAAAATGGCTCAGATATAGCAATTTCAATATCTAATGTGGGTGACATTTTGAAAAATCTGATTTTATGCCTGCGACAGCACTCGTATACATCAATCGATTCCGATGTGAGTGAGCATGTGCACAGAAATTACTAAGGTCTCGACCAAGTTCACTGGTTAGCCTCATCCACCACGTTGTCTTAAAATGGCTGGCACTTTAAGAAATCGCCGAATTTGGCAGCCAAATATAAGTTACTTTAAATAAAAGCAGCTTGGATAAAGCTGACTAATTTCGCGAAATTCTCATTCATAATGATTTGGTATTGATAAAAATTAGTATTGAATCTCCTATATTCGGTTTCCACTAAATTGAGCTTCGTGTGTTTGAATAATATAAGTTGGCTTTTTTAAAATAAGGAATATGAAAGCTACCTCTTCCTCCCGGCACTGGCCGGAAGGACTTTTTGAATTTATATTATAAAGGGAATTTTAAAAAACAATGTAGATTATTTCCTGGTATTTCTCAACTTTTTGTTTTGTGGAGTTAATCGATTTGTGCACTGAATGGTTCATATTTTGATTGCTTAGTATTTAAAAGAAACTCCTAAAATTTTGATAAGTGAGATTCTTAAATATCCAACTTAAATTTTATTATCTCAAGTTTAAATCTGTTATACAAAATATACAATATTAACATTTTTATTATTGCAACTTCCCTGTTTTTCAGTAATAATTTGTGTTCTTATTTTGGATGCTCATAATTTTTTTTTAATTAGAAATTTAAATATATAAAAATATAGTCCCGTCAAATAGTTAGAAATAGATGCAAAAAGTCTTCTAGAAGATTTTACTTTTTTAAACTGTTTATAGGGATTCTAATGACAGGTATTAGTAGTTTCCCAACAAAATATCTTGAGGGCAAACTTTGTAGAGCCAAAAATATACGAGATTTTCGGACTTTTTTCCAGTTGTTTGCTCACAACTCGAAAACTATAAAAATTTGCGTACCATACCTAGTTACAAAAAGAAAGAACATTAAATTCTCTACAAATTTCATTATAAAAACATTTTTCTAAACCATTTAATAAGCGCTTCGGTATTTGTAAAATTATACTTTTATCCAACTTTGTGGATAATCGGAAAAAAAAACAACTTTTGACACCATTTTTCATTCAGTTTCTCCACTTTAACTTAACTTGTTTTTATTGCAAGTATTTGCATGATATCGATAATGATTAATTGTAACGGTAACATTGTAAAAAAATTGACATCCTAAATTTTTTTTGTATTTAAAACTTAAGTGGAGAACATTAATAGTAGGTATTTACATGAATGTAAGTAAAATATACGTACGGTACGGTAACATTTTTATTAAACTTAGCAACGTCTGGAGCGCTTGCGGTTGGTGGGTCTGGTTCGTCAACCTTAGTTTGAAGAGCAGACGAGCAGGTTGCTTGTTCTTTAACAGGTTTAATCTAATTCGAATCTGTTGCGACATCATCAACCTAGTAGTCAAAGTCATCGTCGTTATTGGCTTGGTCGATAGTTTCCCCAGGCACCAATTTCAGCATCCTTTTATTATGATAAAATAATGTCGGTCACATTTTCGCAGTTGAACCCTTTACAGTTTGTGTACATTGCCGAGCTCTTCGACTTCAGTCCTGATTTTTGACAAGAACATGTCTTGTTGCGCTCCTTTTTTACAGCTACATAAGGGCATCCCACACTGAGACGACAAGCGACATGTAGCGCAAAAACCGGTCGAAACAAAGAACGAAGTTGTTTCACACCTGTTTTAAACCAGTTTTTCCAACGAATTCAAGCGACATGTCTTATGTGTCGCCTTAGTGTGGGATGCGCCTGGGATGAGGCAACATGCAGCAAGGATTCAGATTTTGAGTTTTGGTGCATTTAACTTGGCTGAAAGAGATCGTTAGACCTGCGTACCCACCCCCTCCCATTCTTCAGGAGGAATGTCGTTGTACTAGGTGTGATGGTTAATAACTCTTAATGTTTTTCATAAAAAATGCTTATAATTTGGGCGAAAGCTAACAAATGGTTTATTCAATGTATGTGCCATCGCTTGCTACCCATTTTCAAATCTCTCTGGCTAGTTGCGGATGCCCTTCCAGAAAAACCGTACATATTTTGAGGTAATCCAGTTATCAAGCCATTTTTAGACTCCGTAATTGTTGAATGTTTCATGAAGAGTACGTGAGACATCGATGAAACAAAGTGGTAGTCGGGTGGTACCAGGTTTGGTTAGTACTGCAGGCGAGCAAGATTTCCCCGCCAAGTATTAGAATAGTGTCTATAGCCGTTTTCACTGTGTGTGAGGGGGCTATTGTCGCGCAGCAAAATCACTTTTTCGAGTCTTGTAGCACATTTTGGTCGCTTTTGAATCAATGTATGGTTGAAATTGATGAATCGTTGAGGGTAGAGAACGATTTTTACTGTTTCGACTGATTTTAAAAGCTCGTAGTACACGACATCCTTCTGAGACCACAAAAGGCACGGCATTGTCTTCTTTCCAAAGTGATTCGGATTTGCGGTCAAAGTTAATGGTTGTCCTGGGTCAACCCTTGGTCTTACGTTAGGACATTGTCAGTGTAAGTTTCCACAAATATGCGGTGGCTTTTATTCGCGTTTTTCTATTGATTGAACAAGAAAAATTGTACGTATCGCACATGCTCTTTATTTGACCGGAAACTTGACATGTTTACCACACGAAAAAAATATTATGCTAACTCGAGAACTCTTAAACATCAATGGCATTTTGAAAAGCATTGCCATACCTACAAAATGACATAAAAAGTTAGACTGTGAACTAACCCGTTTTTCCAAGTCCATCTCTTGAATAAATTAAGAATTATTAACCCCCAAACTCGGTAATGAAACAGTAATGGATTTTTAGATATGCAACGAATTCTGTTAATCAGTACTATACCAACTGTAAAACTTACGTTAATTTAAACTGTCTATATCCCAATATTTCTATTAAGTAGGAGTAATTGAAGATATAATCAGAATTATGCACTTTAAATGTGAAAGAAGTTGAATGATGCTTTTCATATAATTCAGTTGAAAAATAAAATTGATGTATAAAACCTAGGGTGACACCGCCAGTAAGTTGATACCCTTCCAAGTAGTTGATAAATTTTTTGAAATATTGCGCCATTTCAGCAGGAAATGAGTTTTATACATGGCACTAGACATAATATTTTTGTTTGAATGTTGGAGCACCTTTTGTTACGTTGTTGTCAGTTGCCTGCTGTAAAGAAGCCATTTTATGAATTTTTTTTTTTATTAGAAAATGTAAAAATTTAGTTTTTTATTATTTGGAGACAATTACGGTGAGTTAATATAATCCACTTCCATCTTGCTTATTTCAAATACCGTAGCCTCCCTCTTAACCGGCCTACACGGAACCGAGGGTAAGCCGGTTAAGAGAAAAACCGGTTAAAGTGGAGAAGTAAAAAAAAATATATAATATCTGCGTAATTTAATTAATTAAACCCGTAAGGATGCATTTAGTTTTTAAATTTGGGTAGTTTTTTTTAAAAAAAGAACATATTTTCTATATTTTGTCAAATGAATATTAGTTATAATTAGCGGAATTGAATGAAAAATATCACAGAAAACAAATAATGAAAAATATTTAACACAAATTAAATTGTTGAAAATCGTGTCACACACCTTTATAAGAAGTTGAAATTGTTGTACATTATGTATATTTTAAGTTAATCAACCATAAAGAAATCAGCGACCTTCTTCTGTTGAAGGCAAGATGCCCGGCATTTTGAAGCATTATCTCTCCATCTCTTTAACATCATAAGTTTAACCGAGGAAGCTGTTAGACACTGCTCAACATATAGCGTAGCGCCAACTCTATTGCTTCAACCCCTTCCGTATGAGGAATTTTAGCAGTGTCAACTTTAACTGGATCATCATCAAGATCGTCTTCGTATTGAACACCATCAGTTATTGTCCTAATTATATCCTTGTCAAATAATGTTTCATGCTTGAGATTTTTATCAAACTCAAACAACTCTTATACATCTACGGTAATCTGTTCTCATCCCTAAAGCTTTTTAAACGTTTGTACAAAACGGTTTGCAGATAGATCAGACATTATAGAGTTCCGTGTGGGAGATTGTACTTTTGACCATTAAAAACACAAAATCTCAAATCTTCCAAGGGGACATCTCATTGTTCCTGGGGAGAACGTCCTCTCCCCCGGGCCACACCCTGAATTCAACACTGGTGAAGGTCAACGCGTATCCATTTAGAACAGACGTTCTCCTTTCAGAATTTTACTTCTTTTCCCTCGGGATTGTACTTCAATTGGAAAGCGTAAGCTGAGTTCCTGAGGTCGTCATCCTTGAATTTTGCGATGTTGGGGAAAAAATCAGCCGGTTAAAGCGGAGTTCCGGTTAAGAGAAGGCCGGTTAGGAGGGAGGCTACTGTAATAGTTTTATATGAATTATTGTTAATCACAGCCCAAACACGATATCTTAAAGATTATTTTTTGAATTTTCGACTGATTTCTTCGACTGATTAACTACTGGGAAAATGGCAATTAAATAAACTAGTTATTTATAATTTTGTTGCTATTTAATTTCAGCGGATTTCATTTTTGACCATTATTGGACATCCATTAAGGGTTGTAGCAATCATGTTAGTTTACTTCTAAAACTTAAAAGGAAGAAATATAATTGAAGCTTCGTAGCGCTGACCTTATTTGATGAACTACTGACTGGGTCACCCTATGTTCTTTGGAAATATCACCGCACATGTTAATATGCAATGCATTGTTTTAAATCAGTTGTGTATTCTATAATAGAAACAATTTAAACATAAATTTTATCAGTCGAGATCTTTAATATTGCAATCAGGGACTTAGGGCCCCACGCGACATTGCGTCGGCCCTGGTTATGGGGGAAGATGCAACACCGCTGTAAATGAGAAAAATAAGACAAACATTGGAACATTACATCTGAATTAACAATAAAAGGTCAAGTGCGAGTATTACTCGAGCACAGATGGCTCCGTACAATAATATATGAATTAGTAAGTGTATTATTAAAAAAATACCGTTTCTAAAAGAATACTAAGACTTTGTAAAAACTATACAACGTAGGGTTGGGTATAGCTGTATAGTATACAGGGTGCAAAGGAAAGTCCCTTTAACCTGAAAATACTTGCAAACGGAGAGAGCTACAGCTATACAAGTGAGGTAACGGTACAGTAAAGCGACTACTCCCGACCTAATGGAAACGACAGCAGCACCCCCTGTGGAGAAATTTGGAAGATAACCATTGCAAATCAAAAACGAAAAGAGGTAGAGCAAATTTATCAATTAGAAAGTTTTAGAGCATCAATTAATTAGTACGAAACGACATTTGGTTCACACGGATAAGATAAATCGTCGCCTGCATACCCAAAAATGTCCGGAATCGATGAGCGACGATTCTACTTTGCCTCTCCACATTCCGGAAATGTAGCCGTGCACAATTGCAGATTGTGACGCTGTACTTTGCTGTAATGTCTGTAAAGATTTAATTTCCATTGCATTTAAAATTTTAGAATAACCCTTTCAGGGCCAGAAGAATTCTATTCGTAAACTGATGAAATAATTGACTGACACCAGACTATTCAAATGAATTTCTCAGAAAACAAAACCCCGATAATTTGCACTTTCATTACAAAAGCAAAATTTTATTAAAATATTCTTGGTGCCATTAGTCAGTTTTGAAATTAAAATTATGTGGCTAGACCGTCTAGACACCGCCCTTGAAAGGGTTAAATCTATGTCGTCGTATTGAAGAGGCTTGCAATAGACGTTCCATGCTGAGAAATGTACATGCAGAATTACTCTCACGAATAAAAACGTGTATCGTGAGCAATGGCAAACTTTTCGATCATACTGAATGTTAGCTTTTTATCACTGTGGGACAGTTTGTCTTTTTTTTGTGTGTGTGATGTTATCAAAATGTATTGAGATAAGTACGAATTTATAGCATAAATTGTGCGTATTTCTTCACACTTTTGACTATTCCATTCAAACGGTTACACAAAATGGAGCGCATCGATTTCGGACATTTTTGGGTAAACAGGCGAAGATTTATCTTATCCATGTAAACCAAATGTCGTATTCTACTAATTAAATGATGCTCTAAAACTTTCTAACTGGAAATTTTGCTCTATCTCTTTTCGTTTTCGATTTGCAGAGGCTATCTTCCAAATTTCGCCACAAGGGGGCGCTGCTGTCGTTTTCATAAAATCGGACGTAGTCGCTTTACTATACTGTTACCTCACTTGCATAGCTGTAGCTCTCTCCGTTCACAAGTATTTTCAGGATAAAGGGACTTTCCTTTGCACCCTGTATACTAGAAAAGTATAAATGGATATACCATGAAAGTTCAAAGATATATGGAACCTAAATAATAGCAAATATAGCTATTCTGTATATTTGTTATTCTATATAGTTTTTAGTTAACCTATCAGACATAGTAGGTGTACTGAGAGAGCCACTCAATGGAAACTAGTCGCGAATCCCATAGTATTTATGTGATTAATTCTAATTAAATTAGTCTGTTTTTAACAATTTGACGTCTAATGCTTTTATACTGCTACTGGGAATTCCATTACATAAATATATCCTTAACATTTGTTATCTAGGCTTTAAAAGCCGATGGAGCATAGAGTACGCCGTCCTTGTCATTATGTATGTCCAAACCGTCCGTGTCTTTAAGGGTTAATATCTCGGCTAATTACCGACGATTTTTTCCGAAATTCATGATCAACAATGCTTTTATACTTCTGCTACGATAGGTACCTCCAGCTCTGCTCAACACTTTTGCTGAAGCCCGTAAATTGAAATTTGAGTGTAACGAAAAAATGCGATTTTCTTAAAAACTATGTGACTTAGGATAATCGCTATAATTTTCCTGCAAGGTTTAAATTAATATCTACTACCTCTGATTTTTTCATAATTTTAGTTTAAATAGATTCGGAATTAGATGGAGGGGAACATATTTTTGCACTACATTTTCCACCATAACTTTGAAAATATAATACCTAAAATTAAATGAAATATATTTTTGATTTCAGCGTTACGAAAGCTTTCACACGATACCCCACACGATATACAAAGAAAATATTTTTTCTTTCAAGTAACTTAATTAGCCCCTCTACATTTTTGCTAAATATATTTATGAATGTTTATTAATCTGTAAATATGTGGGTTAATAATCCTTATTACTTCCCCCAATTTGAACTTTCCACGTTGCATAGTTTACGAGTAAAAGGGCTGTGACAGACAAACAGACACAGGAGTGATCTTATAATGGTTCCGTTTTTACTTTTTAAATACGGAACCCTAAAAACTACGGAAAACAAATAAATCTGTAAACTGAATTATTTTTTTCAAATTTACTTTGCTGAAACTTATAAGGGTACAACTTTGCTACAAGATTTCATTCAGTGCAAATGATTACCATTGCAATTTTCGTCAACTATTTCTTGCATTTGATGCACTGAATCCAATCACGCTTCAGACCTTTTTTAGCATAAAAGTTCGTTTGCATACAGCACAAAAATCATTATCATTATCTCATCAAAACTATTGCCACTGGTATCGAGAGGAATTTCTTCACTTGAAGAAGACGAGCTTACACGTGTCTTTTTCTTCTGTTGTTCTGTCTTTTCTTCTGTTGTTTTTGCCTTTTCCACCTTCTCCCGATTTTCTCTGGCCTTTTCCCGCATAGCTTTTCTTCTCTCTGATGCAGTTAGGACCTCTGCTGTTGTTTCTTACGCCTCCATATGATTTAGGTTTTCTGACCTGAGGGATGGGGCTGATTGTTTCTAGAGAGGAAATCTCGTTTTCTGCGCTGGTGGAGGCAACTGTTGGTGACAGTCCACTACCACTAGCTCTGAGGGAGGAAGCAACTGTTGATGTAGGCCCACATGATCTGTTGGAGGAAGCAACTGCTGGTGTAGGCCTATTGTCACATGCGAAGCTAATGGAAGCAACAGCTGTATCAATGTTGGAACCATGAGAGATAGCAAATGCATGCTCTGGGATTGTTTGTGGGTTATAAGGATAAATCCCAGTAGCTGAAAACCCAGAAGTGCCATTTCCTACTGTTGCTGCCTTGCTCCAAGCTGTATTCAGAAGAGATCCAAACTGAAGTCTTGAAAGTTTGCGATCTGGCTTACTATGAATCTAGGCATTCAGGGCTTGTCGCCAATATGTTTTCAATTGTTTGAAAAATGAGTGATCAAGTGAATGCAAATACTGGGTGGTGTGACTTGGAAGACAGAAAATAATTACTTGATTTTCTGTCTTCATTCTAATTTATTTCTGAACCATGTTGCGTCTTCCCCCAAGTATAGGGGGAAGATACCACACACGCTTATGTCCATATTGCTGCAAGGTTATGACCGTTTCTGCTTGCCTCGTGTGCGTAACAGAATGCGGAGCTCACTTATATTGCTAATGTCTTATTTAAAGTAAAACAACCGTTTGTGAACTTTAAATATGAGCAACGCAATATTATAAGGACTTTATTCACTAGGTTAAATGGTCACGAGATCCAAAAATAATGACATTACAGGCGACAAATTAAGATAAATACACAAAGCACGTGCACACTAGGACAAGACCCCTCGCACAAGCCGGTAAGTATTTACATCTGTTGAGACATAAAAGTACTAGGAACAAACTTGCGTCTTCCCCCGAATTACTTTGTTTGTGATTGATTGTCCCGCTTAAATGCATTCGACGGCACGCCAACGCCCAGAATCTTCATTTCATCCTCTGGAAGTCAGAGAAACACGTCTGTCTTGAAAACAAAACGTACGAAAGTTTTAAACACTTTTATCAGCATTTACTTGCAACTCCTGTAACCGTTCACAATGCAGGATTCTTATACGACTGCCTCTTTTGCACATGTCTCGAACAATTTCTGTAACGTTTCAACCTCCAAAGTAGCCCTTCACCAGTAGAATGTCGATCGATAATAAACCGGGAGGAAATCACCTCATCGAGTTCACGGTTGAAATTCCAGAATTAGTTAAAACTCGATTTGCATATTAAAAAGCAATTGGTCTGCCAAGTCCTATTTTGGTGGAAAACACCTGAAAACCTGATTTTAGCGGTTGACTGGAAGGTTTACCCTTGTGTTTTCCTGCACCCAATGGTACACTGTTAAAAATATGCAGCATTTGCTGCACAATCACTCCACTGCTTTTATAGAATGTCTTTATTCTGACCAATGAGAATGCTCCATAATATAGTCAAGTAATAGTTTCCTATAAAAACGATGGAGTGACAATGCAGCAAATGCTTCAGATTTTTAACAGTGTATGAAAACATTGAGGACTGGGAGCAGGAAAATACAATGATAAACCAACGAGTCAACCGCTAAAATCCGGTTTTCAGGTATTTTGTACCAAGATGTGACTTGGCAGACCGATTGCCTTTTAATATGCAAATGGAATTTTAACTAATTCTCGAATTCTAGCCGTAAACTCGATAAGGTGATTGTCTATGCTGGCACCTCCCGGTTTATAACCAAAGTTGTTGTTCAACGTATTCAAATGGAGTTACGAATGAACAGGAGGGGACATATGGTGTAGAACTGTAGAATCTACCAGTTGCGAGTGCAGTAACTGAGGAGGTTGTCATAAGATGGTGGCTAATTTTTTTCATCTGATCAACAATTTCTGATTACCGCCGGAGCAAACTTCCACCAGTAAATTTTGAATAGAAATTTGCGCCTTATTTTAGTGGCTTGTTCATACAAAATTTCTCTCACAATTATGGTAAAAATTTTTATTCGTTTTTATTGGTGGAAGTTGAATGACGTTGAAAGAGTATTTTGTACTTTCGTTGATTAGAATGTAATACAATGATTACTTTTATTGTTTTGTTTTTGTGGTATAACCATTATGTTAAGTAAAAGTGTTTTTATTTTATAGAAAGATTTGATGTGGGACAAAATATGGCACTAAGGACAAATACCACCCTAAAGAAAAATTTCAAAGAAACTATTCTAGATTTCTATGATGAAATAAAGGGCTTCGACAAAAGTTTAATTTCGGCATTCAGGATCACTCCCTCATTTAAGAGTAAACAATACGGACATTTTACTCAGGTAAATGTTATATTGTTTATTAATTTCTTTAAATAAATAATATTGACTATACGAAAAAGATCTTTTAGCATTTCTGTATTGTTAGTTCTGTTGATATTTTAAAAAATTGTCTTTCAGGTGGGTCTCTGACAAAAAATTCTTAGTTTATTCCATTTAAAAAAAAAAAAAACGGGGTGGGGGGGCAGGCACATTTTTTCCAAGGTCTTGACTCGCCCTGGATTTCGTTCTGCGATCGCCCATGATATGAAATCACAGTGTTTTTATTTACATTTCTAAAGTATGCAAAAAATTGTCTGGCACGACTCGTTTGAATCACTAAAGAATTCAAATTAATCCCCCGGTGTGGACATATGTATGTTTATTATTTTCTATACCCTATAAACTGTGTCAAACCTCCTCATATCAGTTGAAAGAATTATTTTCGTCGACTGACAGAAAATCCGTCGAGTGTCATGTTCTGTGAAACTCTTCTTCTAACCATACTTTCTTTTATTTTGGTATAAGAATAGTATTAATTATATTATAATATAATTAATATTATTAATTAATTAATACTATAATTATATTAATTATATTACAGTATTAATTACATTATAATATAGAATGGATTTAGAATTTCTATTAAAGTAACAATTTCACTTTCAGATTTATAATCGCCTTCATAAAATTAACTTTTTCCTCGCTTTTTTCACTGAAAATTCCTTTTCATGAAGCCCTTAAAAAATCGCATGTTCAAAATTGAAATTTGAAGATTTTACCTGTTATTCAATTAAAATTATATAAATTGACGCATGCGTATTTTATTCAAACATCAGTAACAGGTAATGTGCAAATTGTTTTTTGTAGTCTTAAAATTTCTTAACACGTCTTTTACATAGCTTTAAAAAAATCGGTAAACTCTGAAAAATATTTTATTTAATTTTAAGTTGAAGTTCGAATAATAATTATTTTACCTACAACTATTTAATCTGTAATAAATATTTATTTATAAATATATTATAAACTTTACACATGGTTTCTTCGTCTTTATTCAATAACAAAATTAGCAGTGGCAAAATTATTCCGAACCACGGAATTTGTTTCTCCATATTGCTGTTTAGAAAATACTGCTGAATATTGCCTTTAATTATTTTCTCAGTCGAGAAGAAGCTCAATTTAGATCAGTGGTTCTCAACGTAGGGCGATTTCACTTTTAAGGAGACGAGGGACCATAAAAATCAGTTTTTTATTTTTTGTAAATTTCACTTTAAATATTATTCAAGGGTACATTATATGCATTATGGCATGCATTTATCACAAAAAAATATATATATAAAATTTATTTTTGAGAAAAAAATGGAATTTTACGCATCGTCTTAGAAATCTTCGAAATGCTCCCTGCGCGTTCCATATCAATAAAAATCAACACTATTTTTTTTTATATAAAACTTTGGTTTATATATATAAATAAAACTGTGCATCGAATTTTATATATTTGAATGTAAAGGTATAAAAAAAATCAAAAAATTTTGAAATTTTTTTCAAAAATTTTTAATATATAAAATTCGATGCACAGTTTTATTTATATATATAAACTAAACTTTTATAAAAAATATTGTTGATTTTTATTGATATGGAACGCGCAGGGAGCATTTCGAAGATTTCTAAGACAACGAATGTAAAGACGCGTAAAATTCAATTTTTTTTTTTTTTTTTTTTTTTTTTTGTGATAAATGCATGCCATAATGCATATAATGTACCCTTGAATAATATTTAAAGGGAAATTTATAAAAAATAAAAAATTGATTTTTAAGGTTTTAAGGTCCCTCGTCCCCTAGGTGAGCAGTCTCAGATTTATTATTAACCCATTACCAGCTGGTGTTGCGTTCACGCAACAGTCAAAATAAATGCGCATGTTTAAATTCTGTACCTTGGAACAAAAAGCGCCAATGTCCAAAATTGAGAAATTTGAGTTAAATGCACGAATGAATTCAGGATGCGATATAAAGTAATTGCTAAAAGGGCTAAACTCCTCCCAATATTAGATCATTGAAAACAAAATATTTTGTCGAGGCCAATGTTACTTACTGTTAATGTAATGGTGTCAAACTTAAATTGGGTTTCCTGCCATTTGAGAAAAATGGACATTGGCCCTTTTTGTTCCAAGGTACTGAATTATTTGCTTACCCACCACTACTTTTCAGTTAAAAAATTAGCCTTACTTAAAGACACAAAGTTTTAAGATCAAATAAAGAGAAAATTACCTTTTAGAATTTGTGGTGGGAAACGACGTTCAGGTAAAATGTTTAAATTATCAGCGTTATAGTTTCGGCGGTCAGTGGGTTAACCCATTCCCAGTCGGGTTATTTTGTTTCTTCTTTTGTATAAATAATGGTGTAAGTTGAAAATAAAAGTAATGCCTACAGATTTGTAAAGTAAAATTTAATTATTTTTTTATCCAATTTTCGAAATATTCCCATACAAAAGTTTAAAATTCAACTATAAACAGAATAGCTTTAACGAAAACTTCATAATGATACTTGGAGACTTTTTTTTATATTAAAAAAAATCCAGTTATAGTTGTATTTTAGAATTTTGGATCAATTTTTTTTTACTACACTGTTAAAAATCTGCAACAAACTGCCCAACCATTCGACCCGTTTTTAAAGATAACGGTTATTTGATCATACTATTAAGCTTATTTGACCATTTTTTTGACCATATTACGGTCAGAATAAAGTTAAATTACGTTTATATAAAAGTTTTCTATAAAAACGGTCGAATGACTGGACATTTCGTTGCAAATTTTTAACAGTGTAATATTTATTGGACAAGCCCTGTGTTTTCATGAAGATTACATATAAAGAAACTTTTACACACGAAACTACTTAACCCTTAAATGCGCGATTTTTTATTTTGTTTCGAAAAAATTATATATGATTCTCTAAAAGGTTTATTACACAGGAAAAATAATGAAAAAAATCAGAGTTACATTTTTCATATAATGCGTCAATCTTTTCTTCTGTTGCACATCTGCAATACAAGTAAAAACTACTGTCGTGTGGCTGTTTTACGCTAAAATATTGAAAATTAATAAATATTTCAATATGTATGTGTCCAAGTACATTATTTTATATAATTATTTATTTTATAAAACTTAACCTTTAACCTTCTAATTCCCAAAATAGAATACGTTCTTGAAATTACGTAATACAGGGAATCTGACTTTACATCAGGAAGTTTCAGTGGTTAATTTCGGTTTAGTTAAAAACGGAATGCATGTTATTAATTAGAGCAAACATTGCTATTTTAATTTTCTGGTGTGAATTAGGTAATATACGAGTAAAAAAAATCTGGTAATTTCAAAGCACTGTTGTTTGCATATATGCAAAGCTGTGCACTAAAGGGTTAAGGCTGTATCTAAAACTGATTGCTTGAATACATTTAACCAAAAAAATATTTGAAATATCTAAACGAGGTATTTTACTTCTTATAAAATTAATAAATTCCCAAACGGGCACCACAGAAGAAAACGCTGGAATAGCAAGTTTCTTGTGGCTTTCGTGCAGACATTATACACAGTGTATAAATATTGATCACGACCTAAACATTTTAAAATTTAAAATCAGTTTATTCACGCTGATCAACTGTCCATAATGTGAAAATGAAATCCCGTAGACTACTGTAGGTTATGATGGTACTAAAAAATGGCTAATTAAAGTTGATAAAGATGATAAGCCTGAAATGTATCATGTCCATTGGGTTATTCATAAGGATATCTTACAAGGGTAAGGTCCCCACAAGCGCACACTCAGAAAAACTTGAAAAAAAATTACAGAATATTTTTGTGGGTAAACCAAAAGTCATGCCATGATTATAATAATTCGTTGCAAATTAACCGTTTATATAGTAATGTAACTTGTTATAGCATTGGATAGGTCAGTTTTAGTAGGTTTTTTTTGCACAATAAGTGGCACGATTGCTTCTTCAAGAGTGTCTCAGGGAAGGAGGATTTTGTAAGGAAGATATTTTTGGACGAAATGGCGTCGATGCAAGAGAAAACTCAATGTGTGCTTTGGTTTCACGGAACGAAATCGCCCGTTAATGTTCTGCGAACATTTCGACGTTGTTATGGATGCGACCCTCCTGGTGAAAAATCAATAAAGTGTTGGTATGATAAGTTTAAAGAAACATGCAGTGTTATTATCTGCACAGAAGTGGCAGGCCTAGTGTGAGTTAAGCAATTGTTGAACGCGTTCGGCAATCCTTTTAGCGGAATCCTAGTCCTACTCAATCAGCTCGAGAACTTCAAATATCTGCTGCTAAAACTGCTGTGTGTACTGTAACAGAAGACATGTTAAAGAACACTTGGCGGGAATTAGAATACCGCTTAGACCTTCTCCGAGCTATCAAGAGGGCATACGTTGAAATTTACTGCGGTACGTGGTCTTTTAAAAAATTTATAACAGTACTTACAATGTATCCAAACAAACATATGTCTAATTATAATAGTTTGAGCACAATAAATATTTATAATCAGGACAAGACTTTTGGTTCACCCAGTATATCTCTATAAAA
This sequence comes from Maratus speciosus, assembly GCA_963932465.1. NCBI lineage: Eukaryota > Metazoa > Arthropoda > Arachnida > Araneae > Salticidae > Maratus > Maratus speciosus. The sequence goes on from OZ010792.1 coordinate 532,203,089, forward strand.
AAATTTCCTGCAGAACCTCGATTTAGCGTCCGTAAAAAAAGTACTGAAAATTTCATTTTTTTTTCTTTTTTGACAATTTATCGTCGGTTAAAGACACAATGGAATTTTAAGAAATACGCTTTTATGATAAATCATCTTTAAGGAAAAACTATTTATACTATTTATACTGAACTAATTTAACTGAGTAAATTTAGCTTAAATAAATATACGTTTAAAAGAATGTTTTACCATATACATTTATATGTATAACCATCGTATCATACTGTTCAGGACAAAATTTAAATTGATTTAAATTGTTTCAAGATCAAAATTAAAGTCCGATTTCGAGAAATGCAAACTAGGCTTCGATATTGTTAGTGTAGGAGACAACAAGAGAACAGTATTGTCGCCCATGGGCGAAACAACTTATTCAATATCGAAATTTATAACGACAGCGTTCTTAATCAAGCAAGTTACTTTTAAAAACACACTTAAGACTAATTCAGCGGTGAAACAGTGTAAAATTAAATGATTACAGCAAACGCAACTCATCTATATTATATAAGCTTATAGGCATAATATAGTAAGCTATTTCATCGTTTAAGTTTAAGTGTATTAAGTACTACGCGTTTAAGGGGACGGGGAAAGCAAAATTCAACCAAAAAATCGATTTTTACTTTTTTATATCATTAAATAGTTTAAACTTTTATCTTTCCAGCGCTGTGTCACACATGTTTATATATATATAAAATAAGTTAAAATAGCAATTATAGCCTTAAAATAGCAATTATAGCCTTTGTGCAGGAATATGAAAAAAGCAGTAAACCAACGTTTAAAGCTGTTTGTTGAGCTCAGCCTTGCTTTTTCTAGCACGCTGTTCCTTTTTCCCTATCTTGCACTGAAGAAGAATCTCGCTGTAGATTCGAAACAACTGTTTGCTGCTTTTCATATAAAATAAGTTTTCAAATTATTCATTCTTTCTAAGAGTACTTCACAGCTTAATGGCCATTTAAATCTTTAATTGACTTTTTCTCAAAACTTGGATTTTTCATGTTTACGTTCCTTTTTTTTCAATATCTATTAAACTTAACTCAGATTTTTTTTTTAATACTTATGTTATATTGTATACTTTAACACAGGGATTTAATGATTTGTTGAGAATTATTTATTTTAAGCAGTAAAATCTTACCAAAAATGCTAATTTAAAAATGACTTTCAATAAATAATTAATAATTAATTTTGAGTTTCACTTAGAAAGAAAATTGTCTGTTAAAATACGTAAATCATGTTACTCTAACTACTCTAAAAAATCCAGACCTCTATCTTTCACCCTTTCTGAGAAAAAGGTACATAAAGTTGGTGAATTTAACATGGCAGACATAGGTCTTTCTCGGTCCCCTTAAGGCTGTTCTCAAATCCTCTACTCAACAACGTGAAACTTTCTGACACAGTTTCTGACTTATTTTTAAGCCTAAAGGCAAAAAATAGGCAGGTCTGACTACGGAAGAGATTTTTATCTAAAAGAGTTTCCCATTGTTTGATAAATAAATTACTTATCTAGATATAAGTGATTGTAATCCCATGCGACCGGTTTTTCCGTGTCTCGCGTGCAGAAGTTCAGTTCAGAATACCCATTTTGACGGTATTTTCTGAAAAATCTGTTGCGTTTACCAAAAAATGGAAAACGTCTTTTGGTTACATAGTTTCTGAATAACAACACCTGCCAATTCCATGCGTTTCCGAACAAACGTGAATTTAAAAATGTGTCAGAAAGTAATACTCCTTGGATTTAAACCTTGAATACTCATTTAACAAACAATTTCTAAATGCATTAAAATCGCTTGCTCGTCGCCTCAGAGCAACAGTATAGGACATCTAGTAATAATCGAAAATGAGATGTCTGTTTTACTGCTATGAGAAACTGTGTCTGAATCTAGTGGAACAACTTCTGAAGCATAAAGTTATGTTTAATACTACATCTCAGACGTGTTTTATAAAAATTCCCTACTGTTATCAGCAGACACAGTTTTTCATAGCAGTAAGTCAGACATCTCATTTCCGATTATTACTAGATGTCCTAACTGTTGCTCTGATGAGGCGACGAGTGAGAAAAAAAAGTACAGTAGAACCTCGCTAATCCGAAATTCCGGTTAATCCGAACCGATTTTATTTTCGAAAATTACACTTGAACAGTATAATTTTAATTAACTGAAGAGATTAACTTACAAAAGTTTCCGGATTATAGGATGAATGTTGTAAAAATGTGTAGAAGTTAGAAGTAAACAAAAAAAATGGCAGTAAAATATATTTTTTATTCTTTAAACAGCTTGAATAGAATAAAAAAATAATAATGTAAAAGTACAACATATGTACACTAGGGTGGTTCAAAAAAACTTTTTTTGAGCTAGATTCCAGGCCACCCCCTAATTTTTTTAGACTCATCAATAGTATAATACTGGTAAATTTTTAGCTTCTTACTCAAATTCTAAGAGGGTGCTCAATGACCCCACAATTTAGCATTAGCAGAAGCATAGGAAATGCAACAATATTTTATACTTCAGAAATATTTAATTTTTTCCAGAAGTTTTTAGAAGAAATTTAGTTTGTTATATTATATATATTTGTATTTGAATACAGTAGACTCCCTTAAATCCGCGAACGCCTAAAATCCGCGTATTTTTTCATATGTAAACAATGAAATTTACAATTAAGTTGCAGGAAGAAAATTCAAGATGGCGCCGAAATCAGCGACTACCGCAGTGTTTTTTTTACTAAATTTTTTGTTAATCATTCTCTTTTGGCTATTACAGCTTGTTTATTACTAAATAAATTTACATTACTTTTGATTTTGATACAAATTAGCATATCTATATCAAAACTTCAAGGGTTCGAAATGGAAAAATCCGCGAACCGGAATGCTATTTTAAAATTATTGTTCGCGGAATTTTTTTTTTTAAATTATAGACAAATTGATTTCTAAACGTACAAAGCAGTATAAGAAAAGCATTTAAGACTCCAAATAACTATCACGGAGTAAAAGAGGTCTCTTTTACTCTGTGATAACAATGAAAAAAGTTACAGTGAGTGTAATAAGCTATATATACTGATAATAGCATTAACACTGTTCTCCTTGCTATCACTAGATGGCAGCATAGAACTTTTGGAATCGAATTTAATTGATTTCATTCGTAATAATTTAATATTTTTCTAAATTTTTATTAATTACTTACTTTTAAACTAATAAATTAATTTATTATTTTACTTACTTGAATGTTTCACTTTATTGTAAGCATTCATTATAATTTCCCTTGCTTAACTACCAATAAAATTAATGTTTCAAAAATGTAAACAAATCAATGACCAGAAATCCGCAAAATTCTAAAATCCGCACAACCTCTGGTCCCAAGCTGTGAGGATTTGAGGGAGTCTACTGTATTTCTGAAATATTTTATTTTATGTAGCAACATTTCTGAGAATTATTTGCATGATAAAGTTACAGACAACACTAAACCAAAACAAGAATTCTACCAGCTCTTTTTACAACCAATTGAAAACAATTTGTCAGTGAAACATTTAATTTTTCATGATAATTTTTATTTTAAATAATTGTTTTATAGATTTTCAAATTCTGCATCCGGCAGCAAACATCTGTCTGAAGTTGTTTACAGTTAGCTCATGGCTATTCCTAAGTGAAAGGTGACAAATGAAAGTAATATTTAAAATTACATTTAATTATTTATTGCAAGAGTTTTTACTTTTAAATAAGTATCAATAATTATATTTAGGTTGCATTATTTATATTAAATATTAATATACTGTTATGGGATGCTAACATTATTCATGTTACAGTTAATAAGACAAACACTAAGCCTAATATGAAATAAAATAACAAAATTTGTGCAATTAATCAACAACTTTAATTTTATGAAAAATAGCCGTTCTTTTCTGTTTAAAGAAATTTCAAAGCTAAAAATTTGCAATCGCTCCAGCTTCAACTTGCCTTAGTAATAACATTTTTTTCTGATTGGTCTAAGATCAGTAGACCAATTGACTAGATTGAAACAACTATGACAAGAAAAATCCTTCAGCGTGTTCTTTATCAGTTGAAAGAATCAAAATTGGTACAATATGTTAGTAATTTGACAGTTAAAGAAGTAATGCAGATATGGCAGAGATATGAAATTCCTACAAAACAAAAGAAACACATACATAATTAAAAAATTAGAAAACATTAATTCTCATTGGCTTTTGTTAAAGAAAAGCAAAGGTCTTTTTCTACAGCCAACGATGAGGAGTTGTTAGATATCTTGGACTCTTTTCTTTGATATTGGTCATGAAGTTGTTATGAAAATAATAAGAATTAAAGAAGACCCTAATTTTCTTCAGGATCAAAGAGCCAATTGTAAAATTCATATGGGTTTAAAAGATAAACAGTTACCGGAAAATGTATGAATTTTCTCTTCAGAAAATAAAAGAAGAATGAAGCATTAGAGTCACTTTACCTTCAGCTACCACCTGTTCATCCAATATTTGTCTAAATAGTGTCATGGAAAACTCTGAGCCTTCAGACAATGAATTTATTCCAACACAGTTAAAGATCTTGAAAATTATCTACCAACAAACAAAGAGATTGCGCTTTCTGCTAGAAAAGTGATGGAACATCACATGTCTGATTATTCTGATGACTTTGTAAGACTTTCTCTCTTTTCTGACAGAATTTAAATGGAAGATGACAAACTGTTGTACAGCGATTTACAGCTATGAGCCCTTAAGAAGCGTTATGTAAGATGAGAACTTGAGATTTTAAAAGAAGATGGTGTACAACTGTCAGACTTTGCAACAAGAAGAATAAGGAAATCATTGGTAAGCCTTCTCCCCAAAAATGAAATGACAATGATGACTATCCCAAGGGAAAAGAATGGCTTCACAATTGACAAGTTGTGAATGACAGCGCAGAACGAGGGGTTAAGCTTAATGGAGATTTCAATAAAATCATAACAAATGATGAAGATGAAAAGCAATTCTTGCTGCAGGTCATAGAAGCTAACAGAAAATGCATTCCATCAGAAACAACAAAAAAAATCAGTTTTAGACACTATTTTATATTATTAAAGACCAAATATGATTACATTTCTATTACAATACTGTTTTATTCTTTTCTAAGAAATTAATTTTGGAGGTCTTTATTTTTTTAAACAAATATATAGAAAAATTAGAATGAAATACACAAACTTATGAAGTTAGTGGGTGTTGAGCACCCTCTTGCAGTTGAAATATGAAGTTAAAATTCTGCCAGAATATGACTATACACAAGTCTAAAAAAATTGAGGGGTGGCCTGATATATAAGTGAAAGTTTATTTTTTTACATAGACGGCTGAACCACCCTAATGTACACCAACATAAAATAAAAAAGTGCACTGTAAGCCTACTCGTAGAAGCCATCTTAAAAAAAATTCGAATATCAATTTGTTTGCGAGTCACTATAAAATTCTTTTCTAAAATTCAAAAAGTATTTAATTCAATGATAAAATTTTGGACCGCTTGTAATGGATTGTTACGTAATTCCGTAATTCCTTATTCTGAAGTTCCATTGGATTATTATAATCATCAGGGATAATTAAACAAGGAATACAATTTTTTTTCCGAAAGTCGTGCCGGATTATCCAGCATGCCGGACCTTAGGATGCCCCATTAGAGGATGTTTACTGTACTGCTGAGTACTTATAACTTACATTTTTTTAATATGCACCAATTTCTTTTCTACTTTTATCGGAATTTCGGGTAATCCGAACAGGCGCCGGTCCCAATTAGTTTGGATTAGCGGGGTTCTACTGTATTGCTTTTCAAATCGCGTCTTTTTGCGCCAAATACTCGAAAGCATTTTTTTTTTTTTTACAAATTTTCTACTGGAATTCCGCTGATCTTTTATAACATATACCGTGTGTCCCAAAAATGGCTGATGGATTTTAAAATTCAATAACTTACCAACGGTGACAGATATTACAAAAATTCTTGCAGGAGGGCTATGTATGATGTCAGGAGTTTTGTACTGTGATTTTTTATTTTATTTCGAATTTTAAACAATAGATGGCACTGCGAGTAATAGGTGCTAATTACAGACACGAATTTTGGTACGTATGGATCCATTCAAAACATTTTAATCTCTTTTTTTCGCATGGGAGAAGAGAGACACCAAAACAACGAATCTGGATTTAGCATCTATTACTGGCAGCGCCATCTATCGCTGCTATTTGTAACTAAAACTGGGAATCGCAGCATAAAAACTCCTGACATTTTATATAACCCTCCTGCAAAAATTTGTTTAATATCTGTCACCGTTTGCAAGTTATTGAATTTTAAACTCATCAGTCATTTTTGGGACGCCCGGTATATGAGTACTTGCATTAATCATTAAAATTTTTTTCCAAAATACTTTGATTAGGCGTTTTAAGGAGACCTTTCTTGTTAGTATTAAAAAATGTACACCGAATAATACTTTGCTTTCACACTGAGGTGAATTTACAAAGAAAAACAAAACACTTCTGTAAAGACAGCGATGCGGCTGCCCTGACCATCAACTCATCGAGTTGAAGACTGAAATTCCAGGATTAGATAGAGCCAGGGGCGCCATTTGAGGGGGGCTGGGGAGGGGCCGTGCCCCCCCACCCCAAGGAATTTAATATTTCAGAAAATTTTTCCGTCATTAGGGATGCGCCGAATAGTGATTTTGGCCGAATACCGAATATTCGGCCAACAGGTAAACTAAATACCGAATATTCGGCCTACAGGTAACCGAAGACCGAATATTCGGTCTACAGGTAAACCGAATACCGAACATTTGGGTAGCCGAATACTGACTGTTAGGCCGAATTCAAAGTTTAAAGATATTAAAACATTAAATTTTAAAACTATTTTTCCTAATATTTAACACAGATACTTCCATTTTGATAAAGGAGACCTTTTTACGAGTAAACTTTACACACACACACAATTTGCGGCATTTCTCATGATATCATATGTCACAGAAATCAAAGTAACTCTTTTGAAAATATAGTTAACGATATCTTCATTATCGTTAAAGTAACAAATGAAAATCTAAGTTTGGCCTGAAGTGAGATGAGATACACTGTATTTTTTATTTCGACTGATTAAGCGGATTGCGATGCTGGTTTCTTGGGCAAAAATGGTCTGTCTTGACGTCTTTTATCACATCTGAAAGTTTTCCCATTTTCTTTAGAAACACTCTTTTAGCGAAAAAGCAAAAGGCAGATTATTTACAAGACATTGTTCAGAAACTTCCATTTGTGCATCATTTATGAAGGTCATCATTAATGGTTATTTTTTTTAAAGTGACACTTATCAAACCGCAAACAAATAAAGTAACGGCATTCTGTTTTATTTAAATATGATTCTGTTTTCAATTATTCTGAATATATTTATAAATTGATAGTTAAAAGGTTTAAAGGTTTTTTAAAATATTTTTCAAAAGATATTTTTAAGTATTCAGTTTGGTCGAATAGTTTGATATTCAGCCAAACCGAGTATGCGGCAGGCCGAATAGTTCTATTTGTGGCGGCCAAGCCGAATGTTCGGTAGAACGAATAGTTTGATATTCTGCCTAACCGATATTCGGTAGCATGGCCGATTACCGAATAGATACCGAATATTCGATGCATCCCTATATGTCATCACAAGTCATACTCAAATTTTTTTTTTTCATAAATTGCTCAAAAGCTAAAGTAACTTGTCAGATTTTATTTCAATAAAAAACACATGCAATAAATAAACACTTTATGCATGTAAACTAATAATTATCAAAAATACTTTCTACAGACTTTGCTATTTCAACGTTCTCAAGATGAACCATTTCTTATTAATGCGTATTTTGGCTAATTTTGAAAAGGTATTTGAGAAAAAATTCTATTTATTGCTTTCCAGACGTATGCAAAATAGATCGTCCTTCTGAAGGCTAGAATTTTCGCTGTGAATTTCCCCTTTAGCCAGAAATTTACAGAGGATTTTTTTCTTTTTTTTAAAAAAGAGGGTTAATTCAAGTTCTTAATTATTTGATTTTTTTGTTTTGCATAATTAGTGTCACATTATATTTACTGCTATCAAATCATTTGCTTTATTAAATCGTATTATATACAGTATGTTCTTCGATATGTGCCGCGGATAGGATCGTGTCGGTTTTGAGAAAAATCGGGTTGGGCAACCCAGTGCAGACTCTACCTGAGACCAAATGTTTTGCAAATTTCTGAATTGTGTGGGATTTAGCTCATAGTCTGAAGAGATTCGTCTTTTATAAACCCTTTAACTGCCCCGTCCGTATATGCGCGTCTTTAGAAAATGCATGTATCTATTAAAGGGATGGCGAATTCCAATTATAGTGAGGCAATTTTCACCACCTCAGACATTATATATAACAATAAAACTTGCATTTTCTTACTGTTATTTCAGAAAACTAATATACACCTTCTATAATTTCAGAAATATGCGATTTAAGTAAGGCATTGGAGATCGCGCAAGATTTCGTCGGCAGTTTAGGGGTTAAGGAAATTTCTACAGACAGGAAATCACATGTGAAAATTTCTTATCCCTATGGATCACAAAATTTGCAAACTTCTTGACGTGTTGACCATGTTTGTGTGCTGATTATCTCGTGACCGATTGAATTTTACGATTTTTTTTCCGACCGTTTGACGAAATTCGCAATTCGTTTCACAGAATTCTGAAATTTTTTCCGTGACCGTTTGTCACAATTCACGATATTTTTTGTGACCGATTTACGAAATTCGCTATTTCTATCCGAGATATTTTGACGAAATTCGTGATTCTTTTCTATGATCATTTGTTGAAAATCATTTTTTTCCCGCAGCCGACTGACAAAACTTGCGATTGCTTTGTGCGATCGTTTGACGAAATTCTTGAATTTTTTGCGCGATTCTTTGACTAAATTCGTGATTTTATCTGAAACCTTTGATGAAATTCTCGTTTTTTTAATTGATAGATATTCGAAATTCACAATTTTTTTGCACGACTGATGGGCAAATTTGATTTTTTTTTTTTTTTTTTTTTTTTTTCTGTGACCGAATGTTGAAATCTGCAATTTTTTCCCCCGCAACCGATAAATAATAATCGCTGTTTGTTTCTACGATCTTTGCAATATTTTTCCACGGTCCTTTTAGGAAATTATATTTTTTCCGCGACTAATTTGCCAAATTGACTATTTTTTCAAAGTTCAATTGGCAAAATTTGCGAATTTTTCCCGCGGTCGACTGGCGAAATGATTTCGCGTAGTTCCGCAAAAAAAAGAAAAAATATTGCAGTCTTCCACGAAAATTGAAAAATATTCCTGGAAGAATCCCATGGTTTTGATAGACGTTAAGTGGGCAAAATTCCACTTGTCCCCCCCCCCCCCTTCCAAGGATCTCTTGAAATGGCTCCCCATCCCTGCAGCAAAACCTACAAAGAAGAAGTCGAAAGGTCAAGAAAAAAGCTCCATTTTAGACAGGTTTTCCCTCTTAGCAAGTATAATTATATGTTTTTTTTTCATGGAAACGTGATATTTTTTCCGTTTCCGAAAGAATTCTTTTTTTGACAGGTTTCATTTTCACAAGTTTTGCAGTAAATGTAATGTGTCTATGCTCTTCCGAGGTTTACTATAGAAAATATGTTTTAAAGGACTTAGATATACTTGTAAAAATGGAAACTGTCTATAACGGAATACTGTCTTAAACGGAAAACCTGAGTCAGTATCTTGAAATTATACCTGCTCAGATGAAAACTTGCTTAAAACGGAATTTTGAACCGGTTTTCGTTCGGAGGGAAGAGGATACCCCCCCCCCCCCAAACCTCACTCTTTGCTATGCCACTGCCCTCAAAAAAAAACTTTGCACCCCCCCCCCCTCCCCAAGAAAGTTCTGAAATGGCGCCCCTGGATAAAGCTCGATTAGCATATCAAAATGCCGCTGGTCTGCCAAGCAGGGATGTAGTGGAGGGTATACGGGGGTATACGTCGTATACCCTTTGGATTTTTTTAAGGAGCACCGTATACCCCCTGTTTCTGAAGAAAGTTATAGTATATACCGGGTGTCCCAAAAAGGACTGACTGATTTTAAAATTCAATAACTTCCAAACGGTGACAGATATTAAAAAAATTCTTGCAGGAGGGTTATGCATAATGTCAAAAGTTTTATTACAGTGATTTTCGATTTTAGTTCGAATTACAAACAATAGATGGCGCTGTAAGCAATAGTCGCTAAATACAGGCTCGATTTTTTATCCTTTCTGTTGTTCCATGCAGAAAAAGGAGATGGAAATGTATTATCCGGCCCACGAAGTACCAAAAATCGAACCTGAATTTAGCCTCTGTTGATCGCAGCGCCATCTATTGTTTGTAATTCGAACTAAAATCGAAAATCACTGTAAAAAAACTTTTGACTTTATGCATAACCCTCCTGCAAGAATTTTTTTAATATCTGTCACCGTTTGGAAGTTATTGAATTTTAAAATCAGTCAGTCCTTTTTGGGACACCCGGTATATACACTAGGGTTTACCCTCTGCCTCGAGCGTATACCCTCTGCTTAGAACGTGTACCTTCTGTTTTTTTTTTTACGACTACACCACTGCTGCCAAGTCATATCTTGGTGGAAACCACCTGCAGATCCGCTCTGTAAAAACAAAAAAGGACTAAAATACGGAAATTGTACTGGCAATCGAGATGCCAGTACTATTTCTGTATTTTAAAGGAAAAATTTCCCCATAAATTACAGAAAATTTTCCGTTTTTCTGGAATTTACGGAGTAAAATTTCCGTTAAAATACGGAACTAGTACTGGCGTCTCGATTGCCAGTACAATTTCCGTATTTAGTTCCATTTATTAATTTATTTATTTATTTTTTAATTCAGAATAGGGTAACTCTAGGATAGATGGCCAGTCTAAATATCTCCTAAACTTGGTCATAGATTGCAATATCAACATTGTTCGTATGAAATAGCTCAACGGGTTTATTTATTGCGACGTGCAGTTGTGTTTTTCGATTATAAAAAGTAAGTGTAATTTTAATGTCAATTAAATAGGTGGTTGAATATTTTTTTTTTTTTTTACTTGGGTGTCTGAATGTTTTGCAGTACGTACGTTATATATATATATTACTATATGGACTTTTAAGGCACGTTTATAATCTAATCTTTACTTCTAAGACTAAAACAAAGACTTACAATGGCTATTGATGCTTTAAATTGGGCGACCATCAATCCTTCCATTTCAGGAGAGATGGCCACATGAAATCGAGGAGAGATGGTCACCTTTAATCAATATTTCAAAATTATATTTAGTGATGATTTTAACTAAATATAATTAAATTTAAAATAAATATATAACGTTTACGTTTATAAATATATTAATTGATATAATTATTTAAATTTTAACTAATATATTTTAATAATAATAATGATAATATAATAAGACCTAACGATTTATTTGTTTCAGAAAATACTGAAAAAAGTGGAAAACTCTCATAACAGAAACTGATAAAGTTGATAAATAAACGTAATAAACCTACAATTAACGCAAAAAAAAAAAAAAAAAAAAAAAAAAAAACACGGCACTTCTGGTAGCGAAGAAAACAAAATACATTTAAATTATCAGGTTCTACAGATTCCGAGTAAATCGAATTGGATTAGTATCACTGTACTGGTTGTGCAAAACAATATACGTAGTATCACATCCAAAAAGAATGTCTGGATACAATGCATAAGGTACCTGAAGTGGTTTCATGAAACGTGTACAAATTATGAAGACCTTTGCCAAGCATGTGGTAAGATTTTACGAAAAGTGAAGTATTGAAATTATACTTCAAACTTCGTTTATTCGAGTTTTATTAACTCATTTTCCATCCTATAACTGCATCTTTACAAATTGCTATATGTTTTTTCATGATTAACTATATGAAATGTGTTGTCTTTTTGCTATTTAAATTCACTTTTTCTTTCTTGTATTGGATGGCCATCGCTCCTCGGCTTTAAGGAGAGATGGCCATCTGCCATTTAAATTTCAATTTTGTTTAACACTTTTTGTTTTCAATGTTTAATTATTTTTTGCATAAAATATTATAAGTATATGTATAAGAATTTTAAATACGCATGAATATTTCTTGTATTTGCATTCTAAGAATTTTTATTTCAATCTTTAAAAACTATGGCCATCTATCTTAGAGTTGCCCTGTACGTTTAGTAAAAAAAAGTATGAAATATATCGGTTCTATAATTGTATCTTTAGCTTATCTGGAGTGAATCGTGGAAGATTGGATGCGGATACGTCGAGTATAAGAAGGATGAGCAGATTACTGGACTACTGATTTGCAATTATGGACCAGGGTAACTAAATATGTTTTGTGCCAAAGTTTAATAACATCATTTATTTAAATAAGGCAAGATAATTTCTTTTTTATACTATTTTATTTCACTCAACCTGATTTTTGTATGTAAAGATGGAATTTTGGAATCGATTTTTAACCCACCTCTTGGTATGATAGAAGTACCGGGAGAGCTAAAAGTTCGTTAAAACTTTAAAACCTCATAAAAAAGGGAAGAAATTATCATAAAGGAGTGCGGTTTGCAAGAAAGTGCTCACAAGGTAGTCGGATTTTTTTTAGCAGACAAAAAAATAGTTAAAAAATCACATGTAGAGAGCGCTGACGACCCGAAACACAATGAACAGGTACTACGACTCAACCTGGTTGTGTCGTAGAATGTTCTGGAGGTCATGTTGAACATTTGTTATTGGAAGAACAAATGAATGGAGCGTATTGGTGTCTTGTTCATTGTGTTCTGGTCGTCAGCGCCCTCCACATGTGATTTTTTAACAAAATTTTTTTTTTTGCTACTAAAAAAAATCCGACTTACCTTGTGAGCTCTTTCTTGCAAACCGCACTCCTTTATCATAATTTCTTCCTTTTTTATGAGATTTTAAAGTTTTAACGAACTTTTGGCTCACCCGGTATATGAATTATTATTATTGTCGTGTATTGTCGTGTTTCCGATGACAACACAACATTTTAATATTTTTACAACTTATTTGTCAACTAATACCTTAATATTAAGACATATTTCAATTAGCCCGGCGCAAGTTATAGTCAAATAAGGTAAAGCGAGGAGAGTGCGCACATTTCAAAAGAATAGTAATAAAAAATCTAAATATTAATATTTCGCTAAAATATGCATGAATAATTTTGACTTTATTTGTTTTTTATGCATTTCCATTGTTATTTTGTTGTCATACTGTAATTTAATAGAATAGCAGTAATAAAACCAAGAAAACTATTTTGCGCAATCTCTCCTTACAGGGTAGGAGAGAACGCGCACATGGGTAGGAGAGATTGCGCACATAGGTAGAAGATATTGTTATTAATAGTAACTACAATTAAATTGTTAACAATAATAATTACACTTAATCGACATTGTTGAAAGGTTTTTGTGAGTAAATATTATTGTATCAGGAGTGAATATTGCAACCAAATGTTTAAATAATAAATAAAAGAAAGAATTTTAACAACGGTTAAAAATTTTAATTTAAGAAGATTAAAATATCAGAAGTGAATATTTCAACCAAATGTTTAAATAATAAATAAAAGAAAGAATTTTAACAACGGTTAAAAATTTTAATTTAAGAAGATTAAAATATCAGAAAAAGCAAGCCCTACTAAGATTACAGAATAACATTAATCTAGTTGATAACATGTTTAACTTGAAACTTACTTCATTTCCATTTCCACAGTTTCATTGTATTTTGTTTGCTAACCGAAGTTGTCGTCGTCCACAATCGATGCACCTATGTTGTAAATCGTGCACCTTTCGTGCAATCACCTGCAACAAGCAATACATTGAATCCAGTCAGTTGTCGAAGTTGTCTCCTGGTACAGTTACAGACATTCAGTGCACTCATCCTCATTGACCTTCGGTTTTTTTCCTTGAGTTTTTTATCTCACTTTTTGTGGAAGCACCTTATCTTCAGCTGTTTTTTTTTTTTGTGTGTGTGTGTGTGTGTGTAGCGGCATCCTTCTTAAGTCTTTTTACATGTATATTTTGTGGATTAGTAACATTAGTTGCACTCTGTACTTGGAATGGGTGAAAGTTTTCCAAAACATTGTATTAGAAAATTTATTTTAGTTAACAAAATTAATTTATTTATTGCTCATAAATTAAAAAATATATATAAATATTTAATTAAATTATTAACAAATATATTATTAATATATTAACAAAAATAATTACATAAAATTTATTTAATAATAACTGTATTATTAATTTATTAATAAAATTTTTATCTGCAAAAGTATTTTTTTTTTTTTTTTTTTTTTTTTTGCAAATTAATTGGTTGCCAAATTTAGTTTTGATAATTATGTGTTTTTCCGAAATTATTTCAAAATCGATTCATTCATATGTTTTACACGTAATTTGCAATTCATGCAAATTTATCAATAAGCTGTGTAATCTCTCCTAGCACTTAAACTTATGGGGAAATGCGCCATCTATCCTAAATAGCAGATGCACAAACTCTCCTATTTTGGGAGGAGAGATTGCGCGGTCTTTTATTTAAATACGGCCACTTCTAAAATGAATTTCTGGTGTTCGCATACTTATTCCAGGTTAGTAGTTTATAAGAAATTGTTTAAGTTCAGAATATTTTGTATTATTGACGCTCTATAAAAATTCTGACGAACAATTATGAAAATTCAAGCACTTACTTTGAAAAAAAACCAAAATAGCACTCCTTTATCCAAGACGCTTGGAACAATCAATATGCACATTCATGTAGACACTGCACTAATGCTGCTGTACAACTACCTGGAGTCGCTGGGCGCGCACTTTACTCCTTCCCGTCGAATCTCTTTGTGCGCAATCTCTCCTACCGCGCGAACTCTCCTCGCTTTACTATATATTCTTTGTACTAACTCGTAAAATTGCATGTGAGTGGAAAAAACAATGGATTTAATGATGCGTCAATAAATAATTGTCAAAATATGCCAAAGCGCTATGAAAGTGCAACAATGCAACATTTTTAAAACTTAAAAGTAGAAAAAAAATTATAAATAAAGAATGAAGATTGTAATATTTAAAAAAAATTACGCTTTTATTAATTAATAGTTATATATTAATTCATTTACGTTTATACATAGAGAAATCAATTTAGGAATCCTAAAATGAAACTTAAATAATGTTTT
The DNA here is from genome assembly GCA_963932465.1 of Maratus speciosus. NCBI lineage: Eukaryota > Metazoa > Arthropoda > Arachnida > Araneae > Salticidae > Maratus > Maratus speciosus. The sequence continues at coordinate 532,218,297 of OZ010792.1, forward strand.
ATTTTTTCTTTCCTGTTTACTTTCTTAAAAAATAAACAGAGTAAAAAATGTATATTTTTTAATAATTCATTTGCTTGAGCTTTCAACCAAGCGTAAAAAAAGCAGTGAATTTTCCATAATCGAGCTCGTTGCCCACGACTAATTAATGTTTCGTAACGGAAATTTTGGGGGGGGGGGGGGGGAATCCCGTTTCACCTGCAGTAAAAAAAAAAAGAAAAAAAAATGCGCAGCATTTTCAAGGTGACCATTGAATGCTTATTATAAAAGATTGTTTTTAAAAAGCTTTTTTTTTTTTTTTTTTGCTTTTATTTATTTAAATATGAGTATCCTTTAAACATCAATGTCTAATAAACATTATTACAAAATCATAATCCATTTTTTATCCTTAGGCAATAACTTTTCGAATTGCATGTTAACTCTTTCAAATCCAGAGAAAAAAAAAATATATCCTGATAATGTTTAGCCAGATGAGTCTTGCCAATGTAGATGATATGCTTTTAAAACGTAGGTAATCTGGCTTGATTCTAAAGCGAAACAGAACATTCGCGCTGTCCAGATTACATGTAGAAAGCACTCACTACATTTGGCTGAAATGACAATATGTTTATTAGCATATGCTAGATAATCTCATATCACATTCATGAATAAATAAAACATTTTTTGAAAAAAAAATGTAACATAACGCTTTCTATCACTCGTGTCTTCAATTGCTTTGTCGGATGCGATGTTGTGATCCTTGTGACAGTCTTCGTAATTAATAATACAGTTGCAAACAGTCTCATGGAAAGACAATTTTCAGAATTCAACTATTTCAATCACGTTATACACTGAAGAGTCAAAACATTATGACCACGTACCTAATAACGTGTTGGCCCACTCTTGGCCCGCAAAACAGCTGCAACCCGCCATTGTATGCATGCCACAAGTCCTTGGTAGATAGACGGAGACAGATTGTACCAGATGCTCAAGCAGCGGTCACACAAATCCGGAATATTCCGATGTGGTGGCTTTTGAACTCTGAGCTTCCGTTCCATGACACCATATGTGCTCTATCGGATTAATATCCGGTGAGTTAGGCAGCCAGAATATTAACTGGAATTCAACATTATGATCCTGGAACCACTCCAGCACAATTCGAGCCTTGTGACGTGGAACGTTATTCTGCTGGAAGACTCCATTTCCAGTTGGGAAAACAGACGTCATGTAAAAGTGCAATTGGTCCGCAATGATGTTCAGATAGTTCGCAGCTTTCATGGTTTGTTATACCATAACCGCAGGTCCCAAAAACGCCCATGAGAACGTTCCCTAAAGCACAATACCATATGTCATCGGCTTGTGTATGTCTGGTGTACATTTTGACAGAAACTGTTTGCATGGAAGACGACGTAACCTGACTCGAACCATCGATGTGAAGAAAGACGAATCGTGATTGATCCGACGAGGAAATTTTCTCCCACTGATCCATGAACCAGTCACGATGTTCACGTGCCCAGTGTTTGCGTAGTTGGCGATGATGCTTGTTCACTAGAGGCACATGATTGGGACGTCTGCTGCGTAGTCCCATATCTAACATTGTTCGCTAAAATGTGTACTCCGAAACAATTCTACTTGGACCTACATTGTATTGGGCAGTCAACTGAGCCTCTGTCCGTCTGACTTCTATTTTACTTCACCAAGCTGAACAGTCTCCGAAATCCTTCTTCCTTGATAACACGTTGAGGTGCAACTGCTGGTTTCACCGACATTCATTCACTCTGCATAAGTACTAACAACGGCAGGTATCGAAAAACCCACAAGTCATGAAGTTTTGGAGGTACTTGGAGGTACATATAAAGGCTTTAAGAATCTGCCTACAACAATGCGAATGCTTTCGACAGTAACACTTCTCCGAGGATGCCGAACATTGGCTTCGATTTCAACAGCGTCTCGTCTTTCCATGTATTTTTTATGCCAGTCGTAGATCTGGATTTTGTTCAGACATCTGTCTTAGAGATAAACTTTAAATATCTGAAAAATTCCTTGGATTTTACTTTCTATTGAGAAATTTTTTATATTTATTCAATGCAGAAGGATCCTCTATTAGAAGACTGTACTTCCTTCTCGTGTATCCGGATATCGACTGAAAAATCGATTTGAATAGGCTGGCCAATGATAAGCAACTCTTTGGATGTTTTCAGCAAATAGATATCCGTCTGAATCTACCGCACATTCACAGTGCGTGTAGGAACGAACTTAAATTTCCGTGATTAAATAAACTGAAATGTGCTATTCAAAAAACTGATGGATAAAAAATCGTTGCAGTGGACAGCTATATGTTTCTTCTTCTTTTTGAAAGGTGTGAAGTTTGTACAAGCATTATTTTTGTTAGAACACTTCAATTGATTATTATTTTATTTATTTATTTATTTATATATTTTGCTGAAAATTTTTAATTTTTCTAAAAATTATCTAGTGGAAACATAGTTGGTAAACAAATATATAAAGAAGGAGATCCATGTTCATCCTGTCCCATAAACTCATGCTGCAAAGAGAAATGTGAATCGTTCAACGTAACAGCAAAATACTGTGGACTATGCAGTAAGATATTTCCTTTTCTTTTCCAATACCTTTTAAAATGTTAAAACTGAGTACCATTTTCTTGTTATATTCGCCAGAAAAATCTATGTGGTGCTTCATATTATACAACCGAATACACACTGCTCAAAACAATTAAAGGATTTTGTTATGAACTAAAATTGCCTTTTAACTTTGTATCTTTGAAAATGTAATAAAGGAAATTATGTTGCCTACTGGATTTTTAAGTTTATTTTAAAAAGGCCACTATATTTTAATTCAATTTATTAGATATTCGAGTTATTGAAACATATCAGATTTCATCACAAATCTTTGCATTGGAATTCGTTATAACATTCCTCGTTTCCTTAAAGAAATCTTTAAAACAAAAATGGTGCAGTAAAATTTTCAAAAAGAGGGAGAAAAAGAAATCAGATGTTAAGTTTCCGCCTCAGGTGGTGCATCGTGAAAGGGTCCTTTTGCCCGGTGACTTCAGGACTAGGCGACCTACCACGCAGGTCTAGTGTTACGGTCGTCCAGGTACCATAAGTCACAAAATGCAACACAACAACAGAACACAAAAGAAATGCTATAGCTGCAGTACTGCAGCGCAATGCGAAACAATTAGTTATAAATGAGTTTGTCAAAACGTAATACATATTATAAAATATATTTTTTAAGTTTCTCATCATATTAATATTCCTGAAAAGTACTGTTATTTAAGAATGAGGTTTGAATACTTATATTACTTTCTTTTCAGAAATGGTCAGTTGAATGTACTCCGACTAATGGTGCAATTTCAAGGATTCGAAGGCACTCGGCAACTGAATTTTATAAAAATGAAATCAAATTTTTGAAATCAGATCTTTGGTAATATTCTTTGTAAATAACCGAATAATAATTGAAAGTATAATAAAAAATAATAAAAGTCTAAATAACATTGCCTATTTTGTCTGATTGAACTTTTGTTTTTATTAAAAAAAATAATTTAACCAAATCTGAAGTATTTTCTACATGTTTGATAGGCAAGATACAATTATAGGAGTTATTGTAAAAGGGTAGTTCAGGGCTACCATAAAAAATTATTCACCGCGTATGTATCCTTATTCCATTGTAACTATTCTATTTCTGTATAACAAATTAATTAATAATGTATTTTAAATAACAAGGTAGCACAATACTAAATAAACAACAACATTTAATTTACACATAAGAACACAAAAATACATCACCGTTCACAGATATCACATGGCAGAATAGAATGTTTACTTTACAAATTCCATGAAATTAGGGAGAGAATTTTGGTACTGCCATCTATACCTAATAAAATGGAAACATAAAACATGACAGCTCTCCCCCACTTAATATTTAAGTCTATCAGGAGCTCTTCTGTACCTACCGGATCTTCTCAGTACCTGTGGAAAATAAGAAAAAATCCCTGCCGGCGCGGCCTACAGGCGGAGGTAGATTTCGAAATTAAGTATACTAATTTCACAAACAAAAACCAAATCATGGTTAGAGATAAACCCACTTTAACAATCTTATCTGGCCGCTTTTGACGAGTTTTTATTTCATTTTTATATAATAACTGGTTTTATCCAAATCATGTTAGGGCGGTATTCAAAAAAATACTTTTCCATACTCAACAACTCGAAATTTTCTGGCATAACTCCAGATTCATTTTTAATAGGAAAAATATGAAACTTATTGACGTGATTTTTGAAGAGATTTATAAGCGACCTGTGTTTTTAATTTCCGTTCAATTAATTAAAACTTGATATATGAACAATTATTTTCTCAGTAAGACAATATTTTTTGTTTCTAACACAATCGCTTCGGGAAATTCCGTTCAAAATGCCCACTTTGACATCATTTTTTGAAATATATTCTGCTTCTGTCGAAAAATCGATCATTACGGTACATTATATAGCTTCTGAATAAGCGAATCTACCAATTGGATGCGTTTGAGAGCAAAAATGAATATAAAAATGAGTCAGAAAATAAGCAGTTTGGATTTGAATACTCCCTTAATACGATGATTTTTCCAACACAATCCGCTTCGGGAAATTCGGTTCAAAAGGGCCATTTTGACAGCATGTTTTAAAATATATTCTGCCTCTATCAAAAAATTGACCATTATGGTACATTATATAGTTTCTGAGAAGAAAAGGTACCAATTGGAAGCCTTTGAGAGCAAAAATGAATTGTAAAGTGATTCAAAAAATAAGCAGTTTGGATTTAAATACACCCTTACTAAGATGATTTTTTTCTTCAACCGCTATGTATTTTTAATTTGTTTTTGCTGTAAGAATTGGTCCTATCCAAAACTTGTCTATATAGATGTTGTAGACAATATTAAGAAGATATATGATAAATTCATGGGGATTTTATATCTTTTGAATTGACGGAGTTATGGATTTTTTTTCTTCTTCAAACGCCCTTTTTGTTTTCGTTTTTAATTTTTTTGCGGTACGAATTGGTCCTATCAAAAACTTGTGAATATAAAAGTTGTAGATAATGTTAAGGAGATTCATGATAAAATTAATTGGATTTGATATCTTGAGAATTGACGAAGTTATGAATTTTTTTTTCTCTCAAAAACCCTATTTTTTGCGCCCCTTGAGCCCATTTTTAACTTTATCAAAAATCTGTGATACATAAATTTTTGGCCCTATTTTTAGAAGTAATAAAAACTTTAAACTGATTTGATATGTACCAAAATTAAGAAGTTATGGGGGTTTTCGGTTTTCACAAAACCCCTCCCTATTTCCATCCCCTTCGTCCGATTTTGCCCATTAACGAACTTGACCGAGATTTTATGCCCCTTGATTTTATGTATCAGTTTGGAAGAGATTGGTGCAAAATTGTGGAAGTTATCGTGTCCAGAAGAAAGTGATATATATACATAGATAGATAAATAGATAGATAGATAGATAGATAGATAAAGTTTTTTACTGGTGGTGGTTTTGGGATCTAGGGGTCATGATCGGTGTAGATGTGCAAAACTTTTTCAGAAATTCCAATATAGGAACGGCGCCAATAGGTAGTATTTCATACGAAATCTACCTAATTCGTTTTTAAAAGTTCAGCAGCATCAACTATGGAACTAGTGGGAACAGAGGTTTTGGAAGTATTGTATCAGAGTCAGTTGATTTAGGACTTGAAGAATCAGGATCATAAAAGTCAGTTGCTGTAGGAGTATTGGTGGAGAATCACCTTGTTTCACGATTGCATTTTCACTTCTGAAATTTCCTGTATCACTTTCTTCAGAATTTGGATCATTAACTAAAGAAATATCTGAACCTGCATTAGTTATTTGATTAACATGCTTTTTCCAAATATTCGAACCAATTTTAACTCTATAATGTAACTTTCCTTCTCTTGCTATTATTCGACCAATTTTCCACTTGACTTCTGGAGTATATTTTCTTACAGCTACTTTCTGGTTAATTTCAAATTATTTTATTTTAACTTTGGACTTTTTCGAATCTTGTTTATCATGAAAAAAAAATTGTAACATTTGGCACTATCAAATCTATTTTTGTTCTTATATGACGTTTTAGAAATAAAGATGCGGGATTCTCTTCCGTTGTAACATGAGGCATCTTTCTATATTGCAAAAGGAAGCTATTTAATTTCATTTGCAAAGTACCAGAATCTGAAGCTAAAGCTTTTAATCCATGTTTCAGAGTCTGCACGTATCTCTCAGCCTGTCTATTTGTAGCTGGATGGTATGAAGCACTGAAATTATGTTTTACACAATGAATTTTCAAAAATATCTCAAATTCTGCAGATGTAAACTGTTTAGCATTATCTGATACTAAAGAAACAGAAAAACAGTATCGGGCAAAAAATGAAAAAAGACAAGTAATTGTACGGAGCAATAAAAACTTCTGGCCATTTGCTACGTGCATAAACCACTAAAAGAAGCATTTTTCCCATAACAGGACCAAAATGATCAATATGAATTCTTTGCCATGGAACTGTAGGCCATCAATTACATATATCTACTTTCGAAGGATTATTTTTCAAATTTAGACAAATAATATAATTTCGTGCAAGATCTTCAATATCTTGATCTATTTCTAGCTATCATACAAAACTACGGGCCAAAGACTTCATTTTTATTATACCAAAATGATCAAAGTATAATTCTTTTAATATTTGCTTTCTATGAATTTCTGGAATAACTACTCTGCATCCTTTTAAAATACAACTATGTTGAAGAGTAAATTCTTCTTGTTTACCGCCAAAAAAGTAATTTTTTAGGAATTTCAGAACCAGAAATGATGTGATGAAAAATTTTATGTAAAAGGGGATCAGATTTTGTAGCTGAAGCAATAGATTTAGAAGTTAAAAGTAAAATAGAGAGTTGATTAATTTGAAGAATTTCAGATTCATCAATTACATCATTTGAATAAAATTGTTGAGGTAAATCTTCACTAGGTAAAGGAAGACGTGAAAGAGCATCAACATTTCCGTGTTCAGTAGTTTTCTTATAACGGATATCATATTGAAACGCTTGTAAATAAATTGTATATCGTTGCATTCTAGCAGCTGATAAATCAGGAATACTTTTAGAAGGAGAAGAAATAAACACTAAAAGTTTACTGTCAGTAAATAATGTAATCTGTTACCATACAAATATTGAAAAAATTTCTTCACACCAAATATAATAGCTAATGCCTCTTTATCAACTTTATTATACCGTTTTTCTGCATTAGTCAAAGTTCTGAACACAAACCCAATAGGTTTTTCAGTGTTATCTGGCATCACATGCGAAAGAACTACAGAGATATCATAAGGTGAAGCATCAGTAACTAAAACTAAAGGTAATTTAGGATTAAAGTGAGTAAAAACCCTGTCAGAAGTAATTTCTTTTTTTATAATTTTAAATACTTGTCCACACTTATAAGACCAATTAAAATCCACATTCTTCTTAAGCAAATTATTTAAAAGATGTGCAATTGTAGATAAGTTTGGTACAAACTTAGCATAATATGTAACAAACCTTAGAAAAGCTTTAACCTGAGACACATTTACTGGTCTTGGAGCATTTAAAACTGCCTCAATTTTATCTTTTGTTTTTTGAATGTCATGTTTATCAACTTTATACCCACAATAAGTAATCTCATCTGCCATAAAGAATGATTTTTCTTTATTTATCCTAATATTATATTCCCTTAACTTTTCTAATACTTGCTTTAATCTTTATAAATGAATTTCATCTGTTTCACCAATAACACCAATATCATCTATAAAAATTATTAACTTCCTCAATTCCACTTAAAATATGTTCAATTTTTCTTTGTCATATAGCAGGAGAATTAGTAAGAACCATGGTAATTTAAGGAATTGGAATAAACCTTTTGGTGCATTAATGGTTAACAATTCTTGTGACTTTTCATCTACAGGTAACTGAAGAAATACTTGATTTAAATCAATTTTTTGTAAAATGTACACCAGCACCTAATGTAGATAACATATCTTCTATCTTAGGTAAAGGATACTTCTCAACTTTCAGAAACTTATTTAATGTTACTTTAAAGTCATCACATAAACGAATTTTCCCATTAGGTATTACCAGTGGAACTATAGGAGTTACTTACTTGCTGTTTGTAACTGGTTTAATAATACCTGTGTCTTGTAACCTTTGTAATTCTTCATTGACTGCTGCACGTAGTGCATAAGTGACAATTATCCTAGATTTGCAAGATATGGGTGTAGCATCTTTTCAAGATAAAGTTCTGCCTGCAATCCTTTAATTTCCCCAGCCTTATCAGTAAACAATTCAGAAAAATCCTGTAACAAAGATTGTAATTTACCAGAGTAATTTACAATTTTATTTATGTAAGCATATTTTGAATTATGTGGGAAAATATCAAATTCAGATACCTAATATCTGCCAAATAACAATGGGAAATTATCTTCTTTTATCAGATACAACTTTACATTTTTTTGTTTTATTTTCATAAGCAACATTTACTTCAACATAACCTACAGGTTTGAAAATTTCACCAGTTGCAGTTTTTAACTGAACATCTGGAGGAAAAATTTAATAATCAGGAAAAATTCTGCGAAATCATTTTAAAGGAACTGTAGAAATTCCAGATCCCGTATCTAATTCCATATCAGCTCTAGACTTGTTTCCGTTAAAACAGACAATTTAATAGGATTTGATCTTTTATCATATTTTGCAGTTAAGACATTTCCTGTATTTAAAGAATTAACCTGTTTTTGAAAACTTCTACTTCTACACACTTTACTTAAGTGGTTCTTTTCTTTTACACAGGTTGCAAGTAACATTTATAAATCTACATACATTTGCTAAATGTGAGGAATTTCCACATCTGTAACACTTTAACTTATTTTTATTCACGTACATCAGAATGTGTATTATTTGCATGATTGTTGATATTCTGTTTTTGAGAACAATTTGGTAATTTCTTTGGCTGTGCATTTTTAGTACTTGAAATTTTATTGACACTGAAATTTTTGTTTTTCATTTCAGAAATTTCAATATCTACATTATATAAAGCTAAAGCTTTCTCAACATCTGTTTCAAAATTTAAGCCATCAACTAGAGTAATCAATTTATTCTGAATGCTCTCTCATTTTTTAGACCGCTCAGAAACTGTTCAAGAAGGTTTTCATTTAAAACATCACCTGTAAATGAACAAAAGGTCGTACTCTTTTTAAAACTAGCAGTAAAATCTTCAATTGATTTATTTTCCTTTTAAAACATTTTTCACATTTAATACGTTCAATAAATTTGTTGGAAGCAGGGCTTAAGTGTGAAGCCCAGTAACGTAGTGGTCAGCACGCCTGTCTGCCACGCTACAGGTCGCGAGTTCTGCTCCCGGCTGGGCAATGTTCACTCAACCTATAATCCCTACGGGGTCGATAAAATGAGTACAAGCTTGCTTGGGAACTAAACACCGAGGCTCTCACGTTGGTTTGACTACTCTGCCGGGGCACATGCTGCATAGCACCTCGGGGCCCAGGGACAAGTAAACAGAGTTGGGCACTGGTAGGCCCTAATCCTTCAAGGATCGTACAGCCACAGGTTTAGTTTTTTTAGGGGCTTAAGTGCTTAAGCAAAATATCAACAATCTCAGTATATTTTAAAGATTCGCACTCTCTAGGTACATATAAATCACATAATAAACAATATAATTTCGATCCCGTACAGGATAAAAGAGCAGCAATTTTTTTCTCGTCTTTGATATCATGCAGAACGAAATTTTGTTCCAATCGTTTCAACGATTCAACTTTTTCACCAAATTCTTTGAAAGCCGTAAACAATTTATTAAATGCAGAAAAAAGAGAAAAATTTTAAAAGTAAATGTAATTTGTAATACTTACCACCCCCTTTATTGTAGTAAAAGCTGATGACTTATTTACAGCACTTTGAAGTAATATAAACAGCATTAGTACCGTGAAAAGGAAAGATGAGCCATTTTGATCGGCTCAGTTATTTTCCGTAGATATTTTCCGGTGAAAAGAAACATTTTTATTTTTTTCGTCGCCATTACTATATTTTTGTATAACTAATTAATTAATAATGTACTTTAAATAACAAGGTAGTACAATACTAAATAAACAACAACAACATTTAATTTACACATAAAAACACAAAACACATTACCATTCACAGTGTCGGACTGGACCAGATTAAAGGGCGCAGACCTTGAAATTTCAGATATGTGTGGTTTTAAATGACTTGAGAATATATATTTTTTTATTTTGCATTAATCAGAATAAATCAAAAGGGGACAGTACCTTTAGTTTCGAATACATCCTTTCATTCCTCGCTGAAAACCAAACTGTTGCTTCAAAGAACATGAGAGGAATTCAAGAAATAAAATCGTTGAATACACCTAGCATGTAGATTTATATTTCTTAAAAAAATAAATATTTCACTCAAATGAAAACGATTCAATTGGACTTTTTTCATACTTTAATCGAATAAGATTTATGATTTTAAACTTCAGATTTCTCAATCATAACATTGAATCATTCGCTGTCGTCCCACAGTTAATACAAAAAAAAGCAAATAACATTATCTAATAAAGAAACAAAAAAAAAAAAACAAAGATTAATATGCATGCAATACAAAAAAAAAATAATAATACAATTTTGAAATGAAAAATGAGTTAAAAAATTAGAAAGAATTAAAGTCTAATTAAAAGGAAATCAATTACTTCTTATAAGAAAAAAATGTTCAGGGAGTTTCATAGTAGTGCTATCTAGTAGGTAATGTCACTACTAAAAAATATTTTTGACAATTATACATCCTCTGCCCCCGGCAGAAGAGGGGACACCTTTGAAATGGGACGCTTAATGTCAGCGTCAGCTGTTTTAATCAGAACGACTCGTACAAGATTGTCTGGTCCAGGAAAAGTCTTTAGAATGCGCCCCAACTTCCATCTCATGGACTGAAATCGATCATGAACAATCACCAAGTCTCCTTCTCGTAGATTAGCTCGTGGAGTAGTCCATTTTGGACGCTGTTGGACATGTTGAAGATATTCACGTGACCATCTGCACCAAAATTGATTCTTTGCTTTTTCTATCAAGAGCCACCGAGCATTGAATGTTAGAGCTTGAGCATTCGAAGATTCTGGAATATCAAGGAGGGGTGCTCCTATAAAAAAATGACCAGGTGTTAATGAACGTGGATCACATGGATCCGTATACATAGGTGTTAAAGGTCTTGAATTTATGCAACTTTCAATTTGACATAGCAAAGTGGTTAGCTCTTCAAAATTCAAGACACTAGATTTACAGGTTTTTAGTAGATGATTTTTAGTAAGCTTTACAGCTGCCTCCCATAGCCCACCAAAGTGTGGCGCATATGGAGGGATGAAATTCCAATTCATTTTTTGACTAGAAATAAATGCTTCAACTTCACCTGCCCTCAAATATTGGAATAGCTACTTTAACTGATTAGCCAGACCTGTGAAGTTTTTTGCATTATCCGAATATATGTCGGACGGTAGACCTCTACGTGCGATTAATCGCTTCAAAGCTGCTATCAAGGCTTGCACAGACAAGTCTGATACTAATTCAAGATATACCGCCTTAATGCACATACAGACGAATACTGCTGTGTAAGACTTTATTTTGGTCTTACTTCTTGACAAATTTGGCTTAGTTAAACAGGATCCTGCAAAATCTAAATCCACCTTGGGAAATAGACGGATTGGGGCGATTCTGTCAACGGGAAGATCTCCCATCATTCGTTGACAAGCTTGAGCCTTAAGGCGTTTGGAAACACACACACTTGTGGAGCTCTTGTCGTACAGTAGAACGACCGTTCACAAACCAGTACTGTTGACGTATTATAGCAAGTACTAGCTGTGTACCTGCAAGTAAATGTTGCTCATGGACATGTTTTATCAATAACTTAGTAATAACGTGATTTTTTGGAAGTAGCATAGGATACTTTCTACCAAAACTTAACAACTGATGTTGTGACAAACGACTACCTACTCGAATAATATCACTCGAATCTAAAAAGCACATTTAATGATAATAATTTACTATTACTTGGTAAAGGCTTTCTTTACATCAATAATTTAAGCCCTGTATAGAATTCAGAACTTTGTACTAATTTCACAATAGAATTAATAGATTCAGAGATTTCTTCCGCACTAAGATTTCCGGATTTTTTTGTAGCACTATACCTAGCATACCAGATGCCTAGGCATAGTGCTAGGCATCTAGCGAACCAGAAAGTAAATCGTCGACATAGGTACTCTTTCGAATTATCTGAGAGGCTTTTTTATAATTTTGCTCATTATCAATCCAATTGGTGTATTGTCGTAATGGCCAAAAACGGCGCGCAAGCAGTACAGTAGGTAACGGTCAACAGCCTGAATGTTTATTATTTTCATCTGAATTGAATCTCCAAAGAATGCGTTGATAGTCTGCATGATTTTGATTAACGAGAATCTGCCTAAACATTTTCTCGATGTCAGAGCTAACGGCGATTGGATGCACTCTGAATCTTAATAGTAGAGGAAAGATTTTTGGATGCAGTTTTCTACCTATGTCTAGATAATCATTCAAGGAACGACCTTCTGAACCAACTGCAGGTGCATCAAATACCGCCCTAAGCCGAGTTGTAGAACTATCTTCCTTTAACACCTCGTGATATGGGAAATAAAAATTATCAGGATTTAAAATATCTGAATCTGGTCCAAGTTCCATGTGCTCCAAGTCGATATACTCGTTCATGAAGGATAAATACTGCTCTTTAAGCAAGGTGTTTTCTTGGAATTTTTTCTCCAAGAAATAGAAGCGCTTTAAAGCTTGAGATTTAGAATTTCCGAGAATAGGTTTAGATTTAAAGGTCAGATTTACTATATATCTTCCAGACTCTGTACATGAAACTCTTTTCGCATAATTATCTTCTTCAAGAGAAATTGGATCAGAAGTAGGAACTTATTCGAGTTCTCAAAATTTCTGTTGTTGAGAACTTATCTGTGTGATAACATGATAACTAACTGATGAATTTTGGTTTGAATCATTCGAATAAATGATCCCCGAAAGTATCCAACCAAGTCTAGAGTTAACATCACTCAGTGATCCTTTAGATCCCAGAATAGATTCCCCTATTAAGAAATTGGCAAATAAATCTGCGCCTATGAGTATATCGATAGGACTGGAAACATGAAAAATAGGATCCGCAAGATTCAAGCGTTCAATATGTGGCCAATATTTAGTTGTAATCAAAAAATTTGGTAAATTGGTTATAATATGATTAACAATTAATGCATCTAACTGACAAGTTTCATTATTGAAATGAGGAGAGAATGTCAAGGAAACTTCCTGAAGAGTCGTTTCTGGTACTAAATTATTGATTCCTGAGATTTTGTGATTTGTAGGCCTTGATAGAAGATCTAGCTTTTTACAACAAGATTTGGAAAGTAAACTCTTTTGAGAAGCACTATCGATCATACCCTGCAAGGAATGAATTTACCCGATTTAGATGTAACATGTATAATGGCAGTAGCCAACAATGTCTGAGAATTTTCACTGAAAGATTGAGAACTGAAACAATTAGATTCATTAGAATTACCAACAGCATTTGGAGTTGTAACACGATCTTGTTGTCTTGTTTGCATTAATCAGAATAAATCAAAAAGAAACAGAACAGTACCTTTAGTTTCGAATACGCCCTTTCATTCCTCGCTGAAAAGCAAACTTGTTTCGAAGAATACCAGAAGAATCGAAGAAATAAAATCATTGAATACACCTAGCATGTAGGTTTATATTACTTAAAAAATAAAGATTTCACTCAAATAAAAACGATTCAATTAGACTTTTTTCATACTTTAATCGAATAAGATTTATGTTTTCAGACTTCAGATTTCTCAATCATAACATTGAATCATTCGCTGCTGTCCCGCAGTTAATACAAAAAAAAAAAAAAAAAAAAAAGGCAAATAACATTATCTAATAAAGAAACAAAAAAAAAGATTAATATGCATGTAATGCAGAAAGAACCCATAAAATTTTGAAATGAAAAATGAGTTAAAAAATTACAATGCATTAAAGTCTAATTAAAAGGCGGTCAATTGCTTTTTATCAGAAAGAATAGCCGAGGAAGTTCCATAGTACTGCCATCTAATAGGTAATGTCACTACTAAAAAGTATTTTTGACAATAATACAATAAGCAACAACATTTAATTTCATAGGCGTAACCAGGGGGGGTGCCCTGGGTGCCCGGGCACCCCCCCGCTCGCGGAGGCTCGAGCACAATTACTTTAAAAAAATCGAAATTAACAAAAGAAAAAAGAAGTGAAAGCAGAGATCAATTAGTTGAGCAAATTAGTTTAGTTCAGAAAACTTACAGCCTAAGTTTTGAAATGTAATAAAAAAGAAAAGTACGTTCTTTTTTTTCTTCTTTCTTTTTTTAAGAAAATTATGCTGTTTATCTTTTTTAAAACTAAAATATTTACAAGAATCTGTATTAGTCATAGTAAGTCAAAAAGCTAGCTTTATAATCTCACTTTGACATCTTTTGTTTGCGGGAGATTTTTTTTTTTTTTAACGGCGTTCTTTCATGTTCCTGCAATTTCATGAGAAATTAACGCAAGTTCTTGACGAGGATAGAAACTATTTGTCTCTTTGCTTTCGTAGTTTAAAATCTAGAAAGAAGCAAAAAAATTTGAAAGGGAATGCAGATGTGAAACGGTAATTCAAAAATGCGATTAGCCAAGGGACAGAGGAGGGAGTGCACAGACCCCCTGCCTCCTTTGAAAATGAAAAGTAATATTAGACAAGTAAAGTACACAGAAAATTCAAATTAATCTGGAGGTTGGTTGGTTGGTTGAATTTAGTGTTTCGTGATCATTTTTTGACATTCGTAAAGGGAATATGGTTGCAGTCTTTCAAGTCAATACAGTAATTTTTTTCCTCTGAAAATTTTTATACGATTTTTAAAGTTTCTTCTCGTTTCGCGGCGTTCTTTTGAAAGTAGGAAAATGAACCGGTTTCAATCTTTTAGCCCAGTGCAGAAAATTTTGACCAAATTCGCGATTTTATTCTGCGATCCTTTTATGATATTTACAATTTTTTCCAAAATCGTTTGACGAAATTCACGTCTTTCTACGCGATTTTTTGTCGAAATCCGCACTTTTCACCACTAACCTTTGACAAAATTCGTGTTTTTTACTGCGATCTTTTGACGAAATTAGCATTTTTTACCGTGATATTTTGATGAAATTGGCATTTCTTTAGCACGATCCTTCGATGAAATTAGCATTGTCTTTCTACGATCTTTTGACGGAATTCGCTTTTTCATTCTGCGATCATTTGACGAAATTCTCTTTTTTACTGCGATACTTTGGTGAAATTTATTTTCTGTTGCGGCCGATTGACGAAACTGATTTTTTTACAGGGGTAATTTGTCGAAATTCGCGATAGTTTTGCGCGACCGATCGGGAAAATTCTCTATCTTTCCGTACCAATTAACAAAATTCTCTACTTTTTTCCGCGACATTTTGATGAAATTTGGAAAAATTTTTCGTCAATCGTTTATCGAAATTCGTATTTTTTTGCGCAATCTTTTGACGAAATTCGCGGTTATTTTCTGCACTCTTATCGAAATTTCCGATATTTTTCTACAATCGTTTGAAGAAATTCTCAAATTTTCCCGAGAGCGCTTCACAAATTGACTTTGAAAAATTCCAAAAAAGAAATAAAAATCGTGGACTTAAATAAAAAAAAAAATAAATAAAATAAAATAGTCACTGAAGAATCACAGTTCTGTGAAAGAATTCGGAGGTGGGAAATACTGCACAGTATTTTTTATTATGCGGGACTTTCCTTCTCTGTGGGCAATTCGTGCGATCCCGCACGTTATTTCTAAACCTGTCCCTCAAAGAAAACTTCATTACTAGTGGAGTTTCGTTGGTTGGGCTTTTTTTTTAACGAACGTAGAATTAAACAATTCTAGGATTGAGGTGGGGACTGCCTTCGGCAAAGTACTCCCGAACAAGCTACGACCTATTTTGTTTCGAAAGAAGCGAATCTTGAATTATTGCGTTTTTTATTTCGAGCAAAATTAAATTTTCAGCTTTCTTATAAGAACTGATTTGACATTCTTCCAATTCAAATTTAATCAAGGCAATTGCAAAAATTACCGGAGAGTTTTTCTGTTCCAAAAAAAGTAAAAAAAATCGCCTAAAAGCACGAAAACCACCGCTAAAAATCGCATTAAAAATTCGGAAAAGATTAAAAAACTTCAGGGGACGAAATTAACTAATTGGGTAAAAGATTTAAACCGTATTCCTTTTAGGAATATAGAAAAAATTACTACGAAATGAGGGAAAAAACCCTCTAAAAATAACATTAAAAAATTGTTAAAAATTAAAAAATCGCTGTAAGAATCTCGAAAACACTTTATTGAAAATAAGACAAAGTTTATACTGGATAAAATATTGAAATCTGATTCTTTTTTACTAAGTTGAAAAAAAAATACCGCTAAATGCGAAAAAATTCGCATAAAACATTAATTGAAAAATTCCAGAAATTGTCTTCGATATGCATGACTTCAGGCCTACAGGTCCTGTCAAATCTTACGGCTGTGCAGGCTGCATTGTTTTTACAGAGTTTAGCGCGCTCGCGTACACACACACAGAGACAGACAAGCACCTATCTTTATTATTACAGTCACATCATGATAGTATAATTTTTATCATCTTGATAAAATTTAGTGTATATTATCATGACTTGCTTTACTTAATATATTCGACACATTCTGAGGTAAAAACATGAATTACCGTAATTTCCGGCCTATAATTCGCGGATCAAACAACTATGTTCGGACCAATCTTGTTTCATAAAATGTAACTTGTTAAATCGCGATAAATATTTAACTTCAATAATGAAATAAAATTTCTGGATCGAAACATGATTGTTTGATCCGCGGATTATAGGCAGGAAATTATGGTATTAATGAATATTATAATTATTTATAATACTAAAATAATTGTTTATATAGACTTTCCTCCAAAATTTCTTGGGTTCCTCCGGTGATCCCTAAGAAGTCATGGAGTCACATTCTGAAAAACTTCCGTACGTATGTACTGGTGTAGACCACATGCATTATCTGAAATTTATGATCCCTCAAAATTTCATCTACGAGACCTTTAGACCGGGAGTCGGCAGCACAGACAACCACCTCATCGAGTTGGAGGCTGAAATTCTAGAATTAGCTAAAACTCGATTTCCATATTAAAACGCATTCGGTCTGCCAAATCATAGCTTGGTAGAAAACACCTAAAAACCCGATTTTAGCGGTCGACTCGTAGGTTTACCATTGCGTTTTCCTGCACCCAAAGGTATGAAAACATGGCGGACTGGGAGCAGGAAAACAACGGTTAACCTACGAGTCAACCGGTAAAATTGTTTTTTAGATGTTTGCCACCAAGATATGACTTGGCAGACCGATTGCGTTTTAATATGGGAATCGAACTTTAGCTAATTCTGTAATTTTAGCCTGGAACTCGATGACGTGGTTGTCTCATGGTTCGTATGCCTCCTTGAATTTTGCAGATCAGAAAATTTTTCAGCACCAGTATTATCTTATAGAAATTCTCGTCTTAAAGGAAGGCGAAATTTTGCGCGTTTAACCCAGATTTCCTTTTCTATAAAAATATACTGATAGTTTTCCTGGAGAAATAACGGTATCCGTACGAAATATGTGTCTGTGCTGCCGGCTCCCGGTCGATTTGATTGAGATAATTTTAGAACTTATGCAGTGTTCCCCTGTGCCTATAGAAGTTTCCAGCATAATTAAAGGCCTTTTTTAATCTTTATAAGAAGTTAGGGTGCCAAAAGATTTTACACTTACACACCACTCTTACTCACTGTCTTATGTCACTGCTGCAAGGAGATTTACATATCTTTTTTTTTTTTTTTTACTATTAGATTTAGTTTTGATGTTTGAGCAATTTTTAAAAGAAATATCACACAACTATACCTTCTAAGATAAAAACCTGTCTAAAGCGGAAATTCGGACGGTTTTATGAGGTTTCGTTTTAGCAGGTTTTACCATATAAGATATTGCTTGTATCCAACATGTTCAGGTTAAGAAGTCTGGGCACCCCCCCGTTCAAAAGGCTGGTTACGCCTATGAATTTACACATAAAAACACAAAAATACATTACCGTTCTCGTACACAGATATCACATGACCGCACAGAATGTTTACAAATTCCATGAAATTAGGGAGAGAACTTTGATGCTGCCATCTATACTTAATAAATGGAAACATAAAACATGACAGTAGCCAACAGCGCAGATTTTGAACATCTGTAGTACGTACTTGAATCTTGTTGAATATATCCATCTTTCCATCGATCACTCATCTTTGTAGGGGTTATATTTCTAAATAGAAAATGTTTTGAAACCACATAAATCATTTTTACTTGCCCTGTGTAATTGAGCTAAAAATTACGCCGATACAGCTTGAACAATATTGTTCAAATAGCTTTAATTTGTTCCTTGAAGTAATTCATTAATTACATAAAATTTCAAGAGAGGGATGGGTCCCAAATGTGTGGCATAGTGTGACAGAGGAAGGGGTGCGTTAACATGTTATGACATCACTTTTGAAATCTGAAAAGAGTCAGGTAAATAAGTAGCACAATAAAGTTTAAAACAAGAAAGGAAAAATCATGCGTCAAGCATAGATTATGAAGCACTTTCCAACATATTCAGAGTAATGTGACAAAACATCGCCGTTTAATAAGTTGAAATAGGGTGTCTAATTGAACCATTTAGAAACGCATGACACATTTGAAAACCCAATTTCAACAATTCTCATCTACAGTCTGAAAACTATCCGAATTTTTTGAACAGCCCTGTATATGATATATAGATTTGTATCGATAACCCAGATAGCATGAACATTAGCAGCAAGTTTGATTTTTTCTCGCATTATCTTGCCGTGACAAATTTGAATTGAGAAAATCACAGCAAATTTCCCGCAAGGAATACTATCCCCCACTTGCATGAGTAGTTTGTTGTGAAACTGATGGCAAGACTGTCTTTAATTCACGAAAGTGACGAAAGCAAAAAATCCCTCTGTTGAGAGAAGAGACAATCAGTACATACGCAGATATTGCAGAAATTTTATTCGGTTGGCACCGCTTTTTTTAAACGCTATACTTTTCAAATACCAAAAAAGGCTCGTATGGAACAGTACAAATATTACCTTAAGTTGTTTATAGTGAAGAAAACGATGCATGCACCTTCTGACGGTGTGATCGCATCAATGGACTTGATCAGGTCTATGGACCCCTCCGAAGGGGTTAAACTTATAGTGTAACAGTTGTAACCAGATAGTGGGGCATGGAAAGATTACTACTTTGCAGTACGTTCGCAGTATTTTTGCTTACTTGTTTGCCGTTAATTTGCAATAAATTTGATACAGCATGAATTTAACTTGCACAACAAGTTAGCTACAAGTTCAAAGTGTGGTGACTTCGGCGTTTGCGTTCTCTTGCTGCGTCTTGTTATGAACTTTCAGTCTTGTTATGCTGAACTTGATGTAACTTTGCAGGTTTTCAAAGCAAGACTACTGCAAATTTTTTGCTAATTAAAAATGCTATCTGGGAAACTACATACATGCAAAAATTTAGTTCAGTTAGGAAATACATATCATAGTTGAAAATTCCCCTTCAGCAATTTCTGCTAATAAGGAGAATGGTACATGAACACTTTTATGCATACCAGGTATAGAATTTATACACAACGAGTAAGATGCTAAAAATTAAATCAATAAAAATTAAATCATTGAAATCCGTTAATAAATGGAAATGCACTTCAGATCTTTTGTGTAGCCCTGTATAATCTATAGAATTTATACAACACCAAGTGATATGCAAAAAAATAGTTACATTTTAAAACGCGTATCACATCTGAAAACCCATTTCCAGCAATTATTCTTCATATTAGGCAGTACTGTAGCCAAATACTTTAGTGCATCCCTGTAAATGAACGATGAATATATGCACACCAGATTCTACAGAAAGCGTTTTGTATTACACATCTTAGTGATATTCATATATATTGCATGCATATATGCATATATTGTGTATATATTGCAAATTTCAATATATTTAGACGTGCAATATCATTAAAATACACCGCAAACGATTTTTCCCCCATAGATCGTAATATAAAATAATTCTTTTGAGTGTCCATGTAAATGAACCAATAATGCTACACATTTCCTTTTCAATACCGAACATGCCACAATAAACATCAATAACACATATCAATTTCATGGTATGCGAGCCCGGACGGACAGACAGGCAGACAAACCGAATTCATAAACACTTTTTTAACTATAGTAAAACCTCCGTAAAGCGACCACGTTCCGTTTCAATAAAAAAGCGTCGCTCCGAGAGGTGGTCCAATCGCGCCCGTCGACCTAATCGTTCGGAGTTTTCGTGGTTTTCTTCGAGCCGTGGATCTTCCATGCGTTAATACGGATTAGGTTCCCTTAGAAAGACCCCCACGGAGGGCACTCCCCCCGGGCCCATATCCCTCGTGTAGATAATTGGCCGTCAAAAATCAACCCTCAACCCGAGAGGTGGTCTCTTAATGGAGGTCATGTTTAAATCTAGATTTTAATTGTTGAAAAAAGGTAACAATTAATGTTACAAAAATTTATTTTCACTTTAGGAAAAAATATAAAAATTTAAGTATCAAAACAAAAGTTAATTGCATAAGTTAATTAGTGCAGAGTTTAAAAAATGAATACATTGACGTTTACTTTGATTTTAAGGTTTTATCTTCTATAACTTTTATATCCAAGTCCTTAAATAAATGTTTGTTTGTTTGTTTTTTTTTTGTTTTTTTTTTGGACGGGAACAAATTATGACGATTTCATTAATTTATAAATTTCTTTGAGAGTTTCCTGGCAGAATAGGGAAGGGGAGTTTATTGACCGTCATCCTTACTTTGTGATCAGAGTTAAATTCGTTGCCTAAAAAGGCACAAAGGGGAGTAAACACTTAAAAGCTCCCGGAATAAATAAAAATTCTAAACTTAGTTTAGAAGTTTGATGAATAATACGCTCTCCGGAATTATTATTCTAATAAAACCTACTTCAAGCGACCAGGAAAAACGGAATTTGTTTCATTTTCTTCAAAGAAATTGGTCGCTTATGGAGGGAGTTCAACTGAGGTGGTCTCTGAACAGAGGTAAAATTAGTATTGAACCTATGGGAATAAATTTCGTTCCATAAAAAAATGGTCATTCAGGGAGGTGATCGCACAGGGAGATTTCACTGTATGTTGGAAAGTGTTAAATCCATAACGTTTTTTTTTTTTTTTTTTTTAACAAATCTCCAGCTTTAAAGAGCATTTCAACACCCCTGGGACAACCTGTATTATAATAAAAAATAAAAAAAAGAAAAGAAAAGTTATTACAAATATATTTTACCGAACTCTGTATTCCACACACTCATGTTCTTTCAACGTTGAATGTTCTTAGAAAAATTAATAAAATACAACACGAAAAAAATATTGTACATAGCAACTTCTCAAGAACTGATTAAAGAAAACATTTTTCGAGAACGTAAGAATACCTTGTAAAATAATAAATGCCTCTCGATTTTATTCCATTTAAATCAACATTTTTTCTTCTTTCTTCTGAGAAAAATTAATAATTTGTGAACATTTTAATAGAAATACTCAATCTCTTATTTTTCAAGCAACGTAATTTGATTGCATTTTTATTTTCATTTTTTTAAAGGTTTTTTAGAATACAATGGCCTTGAAAAATCTCTTACAAAATAAATATGTTATGCACTTTATTCTGATATCATATCGATTTTAATTTCTTACAGGATATTACAACCTATACTTATAGACTTTGTGTAAAAATGATTTTTAAGGCTATCGTGTTGTTGATAATAACTTTCAGTAAATTTTCTTATGGTTACGAATGCAATGAAAAATATTTGAATCTATCGTCAAATCACACCATGTGCCAAAAGCCAAACCCACAGTGTAACATGACAGAAAAGGGGCTGACGAAGGAGGACAAGGACTTGATAGTCACAGCCCATAATGAACTCAGAAGTAAACTGGCAGCTGGAAAAGAACAGCGTTCTGGAATTATGCCACCAGCAGCAAATATGCTTGAAATGGTAATGTTTTAATGTAATCTTATGAGATTTTTATTTTGGAGTTTATTGAGTTAATTTTATACATTTTTTAAACTATCGAAAAACAATATTTAAAATCAGAAACAAAAAAAAAAAAAAAAAAAAAAGAGATCGCAAAGAGGGTTTCATTTAATATTCCTTTCAAAGCACTTTATCCTAAAATTAAGGGGGTCCGGCACACATTTTAAAATAATTTTTATTTATTAAATTAAAATTTTAAATTTTTTTGTGACGGTTAACCATATCATTTGTAAACAAAATCACATGATAAAACTTATCATATTATTTTTTAAAATTAAAATTAAAAATTTATTAAAAAAGTGGTGTAATTTAAAATCGTTATAACTCGAAATATTACTTTTAGAATTTCATTTTTTTTTTCATTTAAAAGTACGGAAATCTATAAGTTTTAATTTAGATTCAGCATTTTAAAAAATATTAATTTTTAAAATAAATTAAAAATGTTTAAAGTAAAAAAAAAAAAAAAAAAAAAAATGGAAACATTTAAAATGATTTATTTAAAACACATTACTACATAGGTGTGATAAAAAATATACAAATGTAAAAAAATAAAAAATATACAAAAATATACCGCCCTCTCAAGGCTGTTTCAAACTAAAAATATTGACATCCTTTTCAATAGAGCAAAAGTCATTATTCAGGCTTCTGATTTTAATAGTTATGCTATTTTAGAGTCTTTGGAAATTTTAACGCAAGCAGAAAATTGTTGTAATGACGTATTATCATACCAACTTCCGCGTATCTGGTTTAATTTACTTAATATTACTGGAGAGTTCGGTCTCTCGGAGGATTGAGCTTTCTCTACCTTCCCCCTTCTTCAGTTTAATGGATACGACCACCTGCGGGCTTCCTGAAGTGAGTTTCCGGTCAATCTGTAGCAGTAAACATCGAGCGTCGAGTGTTTTTATCAGTCAATTCTCTTCTCCTTGACAAAGGCTTAAGGTTAGCCGAAAGCGCTCGGAGTAGCTTTTTATCATTTTAACATCTAGTGTTTTTAATTTTAATACACCTATGTAGTAATGTATTTTAAATGAAGCATTCTAAATGTTTCCATGTTTTTATATAATAAACAAAGGTGAATCTGTCGTTCAAGATTGGACTATTTTATTAAGTCAATTTATTAAAGTAAAAAAAAAAAAAAAAAAAAAAAAAAAAAAAAAAAAAAAAAGATGTTACTTTTTTTAAAAAAAATCATATTTTCAAAAGTAAATATTTTATTCAAATTTGATGAATCAAAATTAAAGTAAAACAATTGAAA
Organism: Maratus speciosus; assembly: GCA_963932465.1. Classification (NCBI taxonomy): domain Eukaryota; kingdom Metazoa; phylum Arthropoda; class Arachnida; order Araneae; family Salticidae; genus Maratus; species Maratus speciosus. Next base: position 532,241,825 of record OZ010792.1, read on the forward strand.
AAGACACGTTCCGAGTTTGAACCATTTATCTTTAACGGTTCTTGACTTATAACAATTTAAATGCGAGAAACGGTGAAAAAACCCATCATGAAGAAAAACGCATTTTCACAAGAAGTCGTTTCCATCACAACCATTACTTGAAAGCTAGGTTTTGGAAACGAAAAAAATAATATTTCCTGGTCCAATTAAGATAGAAACATAATTTAAACGTCATTTTAAGCAGGGAAAAACAGAGAAATTTGTAATGCAATATATATATATATATATATATATATATATATATATATTTAATTTCCAGATTTTTGCGTCTCGGACCCCCTTAATAAATCCAAATTGATAATTTATAATTATTAAATCCTTACATAGATGGTAGCACTAGTAAATTTAATTTTAAAATGATTATAAAAGGACGTTATCTTTTAAATAAAAATACTCAATTGAAATTGTTTAAATAAAATTCAAATTTCTGATTTTTTTTTTTTTTATTCCGAAATTATAAAATTTTTTTGGAGATATAAATAAAATTTTTATTTAAGAAAATAAGCAAAAAGAATTAACACAATTTAAAATGCTGAAATTTTTCAGGAATTTAGAAGAAGGTCAAGCAAAATTTAAAATTTCTCATTTTCTCAAAACGAAACAAATTATTTAAACAAAATTTCAAATTCCAAAAAAAAATATGTATAAGAGACCTTCCATAAAATAAATATGAAATGCCATTATAAAATACAACTATTCTATTAAAAAACTATGTATTTTATTATTAACTATCTAATTAGTTTAACTGAATCTCTAACACAATAAACTAAAAAAAAGAAAAATCTATCTATAAACTATTAAAAAACTATCTCTTTAATTGATAATTATGTCATTTTCTATTGTAATTGTTTTGCAATATTGTTTGTAGATGGCAGCTCCAAACAAACAGATTCTGAAGTCTAAAAAAATCAAATCTGTACTATAAACAAACTTAACTAATGTTAATGTATGACGTAGAAAAAATAATATTATTATTATTTGTTAAAATACGATATAAAAATTATCATTTATCTTTATTTTAAAGGAAAATAGCAATCAGAACATCTCAAAGCCAAAACAGCTAAAATATTTTTCCGTCTTTAAAATGTTTATTAAATTAATTGAACAGAGTAATAAAAATGGAAATAATTAAAAAGAAAATCTTTTATACAATGAAAATGTTAATAAATTATATTAGCATGATTTAAAAGAAATTGCAAGTTCTTATTAGTTTATTCCTTTTTCTACTTTTCTTTGGGGGGGGGGGGGGGAAGAATACGCAATACTTCCCAACTTTATTTTTAAAAATAAATTCCGCTAAAATAATTAGAAGTTTAAGTTTTGAAAATTTTTCAACTTCCGTCGGTAGCATTTTTGTCAAGATAAATGATTCTGTTATGTATGGTGTTCCGTTAATAAGAACCACACACACACACACACAAAAGCTAATGGAATATAAAATAGTTTAACTCAACGCAGGCAGTACTTATAGATTACAAATTGTTACATTCAATAAAAAATGCGTTCAACGCGTTAAGCTACAACGCATCAAAGTTCAATTTCAAATATAACAATATATTTTAACCAATAAGCTAGAAAATAAAAAACAATAGGTGTATAACTCGTCAAAATTACGACTCATCAAAATATAAAAGACGTTGAACTTCTTTTAAAATGCATCTGTCTTAATTTATGAAAAAAAAAGGGCAGAAATTTTTTTGTGAAATAGTATTTGAAGATTTGCTTATCCCCATGTACCGCTAAAACAACAGAAATTTGCCCATTGATTTTTGTTTATGTTTTCAAACCACATTCATCATTATAAAACACGAGATGTGTTACTTTTTCCATAGAATTTAGTTGTTTCACCAAATATCAGAGGAAAATGCAATATTCTGTTCACCCTTTATTTACTGACGGTACTTATAAGTACCACTATCATCACTTATCATCAGTTATATCACTTTAAACTTTTATACCATAGTGAATATTACTAATATTCTAATGGTACTTTGCAAAAAACGCTCTTTTAGCTCCACTTTATCCGAGTACATGGCAGCAGTAGTTCTAGGTTTGTTATTTTAGAGAGGAATGAGGCTGCTTTTGAAGCAGTCGATGTTTTTTGTGCCGATATTTTGTACAGATTGCCATGCTCGTCTTTTCATTGCTGCAAACACAGTAAAGGATATAAGATAAGGGTTGGATTTTTTTCATGTTTTCATTATGATCTTAGAATACAATATGACTAGCTATTTTAGGTGAACGGTGTATGTATTTGATTTAGCTGTTGAATTACTCGGTGGTACTTATAAGTACCGTCAGTACACTGTGTGTTGGAGAAAAACTTCTTGTTTACTTTTCGTCTGTGTAGTTATGCATCGTTTTCGTCTGTTTTAAAATGTAATTACTAAAATGTAGTGTAGTAATGATTGCCCTGGTATTTCTTTTCTGTTTCATTGTTATTTTTTATAGGAAATCGAAAAAGTTGTGGCAACGGCTCGTTTTTGCTATGTTAGAAATGGCATATGTAAATTCATATATTGCATATGTAGAGATGCGAGAGAATATGTCGTCCCTGGAATGTTGACGTCGCATAACTAAAGGACTGCTAACAAGATCGAAAGCTAAAAAAAAAAATAGTTTTTTTAACCCTTTCAGAAAGCAAAGAATTTTCAATTCTAAAGTGTTGAAATAAATGATTGGCACCGGAATTTGCCAAACGATTTATTTGTAAATAAGTAAAAGTCTATATTTCATATACTTATTAAATCGAAAATATTTTCTGGTACCAGTTGAAATACGTTGTGGATTTTCTGTTACGATATTTTAGTCATAGTGTACTGACGGTACTTTGAAGTACCCATTTCATTAATTACCTCTAAATAATTAAATTTCTCACGGGCGAATATTTTTTTTATGTTTATCCTTTAATTTTCATTGTAGTAACTGGAAAAAAAAATATTACATGAAAAAAATTGCAGTAGATCATGAGTAAGATAAAGGGTTAAAAAGCATTATGCGAAATCGTGCCTATGCCCTAACAGCAGAATCCAATTGCAGTGCCATCGCTAAGACTTTTTATTGGTGGGGGAGAGAACCGTAATTTGCCAAGTCAAATTTCAGTATTTGCCAACTCGTTTTATAATTTTGCCAACTTACCACAGTTGGAAAATGTCATATAGTTCTTATTTTTTAAAAGTTTAATAATATTCCCAATTAGTTTTGTAATTTTTGCCAAGTCTATCAAAGTTTTAAACAAATTTGCCAACTAAGTTTGTAAATTTGCCAAGTGTAATAACATTCGCGAATGTTTGGGGGGGAGGCTCCCCCCCCCATAGCGAGGCTCCTGGTTAATTGGTTGTGTAGAAAATAATGACGGTTTTTTGTTATTAAAGATTTCAACCACACTTTTCTAAATAAATTTTTAACGAGATGTTACTATTTGTTGTATATTAATTTAAAGGCTAGATCGCTGTCCACTAATTTCTTATTATAGTTTTCTTTTTAACACTTTCCAATAAAGTTGAAAAGTGTTTATGAATTCGGTTTGTCTGTCTGTCTATCCGTGCTCTAACTAACGTAGATATATAAAGTGTGTAGCATTTACGGTTCATTTTTTACAGGGAAACTCGGAAGAATTCCGTTGCTACGGCCTATGGGGGAAAATCGTTTGCGGTGTAATTTATCCTTTAACTGATGCTACCGGTCTCAGAGACCGCTGACTTTTTTCACTTTTTGTACTTTTGCTTGTAACTTTTAGTTTAACCTTTAACTGATGTTACCGGTTTCTCAGACCGCGGCTTTTTTCAATTTTTATAGTTTAACTAGCAATTTTCGGTTTAACTACAAACACAATCGTGCCTTTTATTCATCTTTCGATGGAGCGGTCTCACAGACCACTTCACGCTAGTTATGTGACAATTTCATTGACATCAGTTAAAGGTTAACTACAAACACAACCGAAATTTTGTTTCGTTTAGAACTTTAAAATTATTTACGGTCACACAAACTATACTTCTTCAAATTTTGTGGAGCCTGCTATATGGAATAATAAACATAAATCTTTTTTATAGGAATGGGATGATGAGCTTGCTGCTATTGCACAAAAACATGCTGAGCAGTGTACATTTACACATGACTGCAGGGAATGCCGACGTGTAGGTAAGCAATAATTAAACTGCAATGTTATTTGAGTTTTCTTAGTTGATAATACAGCTTGACATGAAAAATCCGGCGCATTCAGAAACGGCATCAAAGTCATTTCGCCCTCCTTCTATTTTTACACTTCCAACCAATGGCAGAAAGAAAAATAACAATTGTTTATGTATTAAAAACAATGAACATTTAGCAGACAGCGAGACCACTGACGCTGTGCTAAATGGAACCACAGATAGCGCCATTCGCAGTTCAGAGGATGAGAACAAGGAATCGACAGAAGAAAAGGTGTCAGTGGAAAAGTGCATAAATTTGACTAGAGAAATAATATCTTCTTTAGAGAAATAAAACCGTCGTTCCGAAATAGTTATTCTTCACATACTTGAACTACAAGAAAAACTTGCTAAAAAAAAAAAAAAAAATGAAGCAAACAAAATGCACATCGATGTCTCGGAAAGCATGACACAAAATGACTTCACTGTTTATTAGATTTTTTTTTCTTTTGTAACATAGACAAGATAAATTAAAGTAAGTTTTTTTTTTTTTTTTTTTACATTTAATTTTCTGTTTTTTGCGCATAATTATCACATGACTAAAAGCGCCATTAAGGATATCGGAAGTACTTTTGATATTCTTTCAGAAATCCGGAATTTTTAAAAATCCGGATTAGTCTCCTCCCCGACGATGTCGGATTTTCGAGTTATACTATATATATATACACTATAGGGCCAAAGATGACCGGCCACTTGCGATTTTAGACGTTTTGTTAAATGTCTAGAAAACTACATCAGGTGTTGAGAATGCCAACTTGGTGATGCTTGCCATTTTCTGTTAGCCGGCACTGTGGCAACCCCCTTTTATTGTGTTTCGATTTTCTTTTCAGTGTAGATGTAACTTTTGATTTGAACCGGTGTATCGGTAAAATAGAACTCTCAAATGAGAGTAATAATAATATTTAATATTGTTTTGTAAATAAATGTATATGTCTTTCTTTAAGAAGAAGTTGTTTAATTTGAGCTGTAGAGTGTGTTTACTTATTGAAGTTAAGAATTTGATATATATTAGAACTAATTTATGAAGACGTATTATTCTTCGACGCACTTTTGGAATAATTTGAATTTACCGAACCTGCAGTCTGAAAGACGACGTATCATCAGGAATTATCCTGAAACTCCAGGTGTGTAAACAGGTCATACATTTCCGTGAGGTTTTTTTCCCGATACTCCTTAGGAGACCGTCAACAAATTGAAAAAGAACGAATATCTTTTGGATAACCCTGTAAAAACTAATGTAGCGAAAGCATTCAAACTGTAGACTATGATTAAGTGCCTTATTGTAATAAACTGTGTTCATTTTTATGAGGATAGCATGCATACTGGTAGAGAAATTAAAGTTTTTATAAAAAGAGTCCCAAATTTTGCCAACTCTTTTGCTTATAATTTGTAGAATTAATATTAAAAAAAAATGTTATTTTCAGAACATATCGCTCACCCGCAAGACTATTGACACATCTCGACAAAAGTAAATTTTACAGGGGAGTCAAATGAAGTTTCGCATTTTTTTAATGTAACATAAAACGAAAGTACTTAACACTGCAGGCAGTTGTAAAAGGGCACAAAAAATGCGTAAAACCTTTAAGAATCAAGACATAAAAAAGATAGGGTGAATTTACTAAATTTATGCCCCCCACCCTAATAAATGTAACCCCTTGTTGATTTGTGACACTTTTCTTGTTGCACAATTTGTCAAATTCCTGCCGTCTTTCAAAATTATACGTGTAAAATTGCAGATTTTTAAAACACTTTTCACCAAAGTTGAAAGTGTTTACGAATTCGGTTTGTCTAATCTGTCTGTCCGTCTGCCTCTCTGTCTGCCTGCCTGTCTGACTGACTGACTGTCTGTCTGTACTGTGCGTCTGTATGTCTGTCTGTGCTCTAACTCGCGCAAATATAGTCCGATTGCCATGAAATTATTAGATTTTATTGGGATGTTCACATCTGCCCCGTGTTCACATGTGCCCCCATCTCCCCTACAGATAAAATTTTAGTGTATCACAGATTTCTGTAACTTTAAATCTGTAAAATTACATTTTTTTGTTGTTGTTGTTTTTTTTTTGTTTGTTTGTTTTTTACAGTGTATGAGCTTATAGAAAACTTTTTTTAAGATGTGTCGTTTTTCTTGCTTCATCACTGCGCATTTCCCATAATGGAAAAGTGACACATAGTGTAATATGGAGGTTTTCCGTATAACGACAAGAATAATAATTTGCCTATAGCAAGACGAACCTACGACACACCTATTAATGGAATAAAACACAAAATGAATTTTTGCGAGATGTGTCACTTTTCTTGCAGGTGAGCGATATGACAAACAACATTGTACACAATACCCTGCAATCAGAATTGAAAAGTAATAAAAAATTGTATGAAAAATGAGCACGTTTACTAAATAATGATTCACTGCGCACGCCCGAATGTAATCAAAATATAATTTACATAATGTGTGAGCTAAATGTATAGAGTAAGTTTTGTGAAAATCTCGAAAACATAGTTTGAAAAGTCTGAAAATTATCGTTGATAGAATAAGCTCAAAATCTGTTATTCCCAAAAGAGAAAGCAAAAAGATGAGGGGTTGTATCCAAATACAGAAGTGCGTGCAATATTGTGTATGCTATATTGGCACTAATCAATGGATATAAGAATACAATCCTTCATTTTGGAGTTTCAAGGTTTTAATGACTACTTATGACTATAACTTCACTACTTATTTTACATATCATTACTTTTAATTCTACATTAATTTAAAAATATTGATTGATTGATAGCCTAAAACAAATCTACCCTATATATATAAAATCCTAATGAAACGAATTTATGAAACTCCTGAAATGAAACGAATTTATGAAACGATTCTATGAAACGACTGATTAAACAACTGATTATGTTTCACGGCGATTTATCCTAAAAAATGGAACACTTTGCGGTGAAATTAACACCAAAAATCCGTACTGATCCGCAGATCTCAAAACTGGTACAGTAAAACCTGTGTAAGTTGACCACTTGCGGTGCCACACTTCAGTGGTCAACTTATAAAGGGTGAAAGAAATCTAGAATCAAAGAATGGAGGGGGATGGTTGAAAAGCCAAATCCACAAGAGCAACAATGAAAGAATAGATGAGCCTTGAATTATTTACCAACACCTATAACAAAAGCATTTCCCAGGTTAATAACTGTTTCGTCCTTTTAGGAATTCTAGTTAAAAAGAAAAAAAATAGAAATTTCGTGGGAAGTTACTTTTTTTTTATTCATTATTTGTTAGCTTTTTGAATGGTCAAGGTATAAAGGGTTTTGATTAGCATTTTATAATAGTTCTAGCTAAATTTCAATAATTTCAGTGGTCAAGATACAAGATAGACAGGTGGTCAGGTTACAAAGGGTTTGTCTTACAGTTTTGTATAGGATAAATTTCGTTCCTGACAACAGAGGTCAACATAGACAAGTGGTCAACTTACAAAGGTGGTCAACTTTGCAGGTTTCACTGTATTAGAATTTTTAAATTCGAATTACTTTTCGAAATATTATTTTTTTCTAATTTGAAATACTTTTCTCTAATGATGGCAACTCAAATTTTAATCATAACAGATATTTTTTTTTTTCATATTTTAGAAAAGGTTATTATTTTAAACTAATTTGGCGATCAGTTTGGCCTACCTTAAAGAACAATGCTTTTTTTTTTCATTATCATTTTATTTAATACAAAACTTTCATTTAAAACTGAAACATTTAAAATTAATGGTTTTCACTTCTTCCTTTTTTTTTTTAAACGAAACGAAAAGAAAAAGATTAGGCGCAGATATCATATACGCACCGGGGTACCTAATTGGCACCAAAATGGCGTTATTTTGCCTGATATGGTAACCCGGCTATTGTTGCTTATTTATTAATAAATGTTTATTTACATTTATTTTATTTTTAAAAAATGTTATAAGTTGTTTTGGTCTATAGTTATTAATTATTTTTTTTAATTTATTGTTATTTAATTTAAAAAATAATAGAAAATAATTTAAAAATACATATGTAACTGGTATACGAAAACGAGGTTTTCGCCAAATTGTCGTAAAAAAATCACGTCAAGCCCTGTGCGTATATGACATCTGTGTTAAATATTAAATAATGCAACAAATCATGACATTTAATTTCAAATTCGAAGCAAATGACCAATATCGCCAAATTATATAAATCGCCAGATTATACCAGGTGAAGTAATTTTAATTTTAAATAACGAAAGAACAAATAGATTAGTATAAAAATACAAATACAAATAAAGCGTCGAAATAAAAATCACTTGATGGCGTAAACACGTGTAACTTCCTTACAGTCAAGTGAATGTGACATTTACGATCAGCCATTATTGGCATTTAATGTTAGTCTGGCGATAAATTTTTGGTCGATGGGATAACCAAGTAGTACCGTTTTAATTTACCACTCGAAAAATAAAAAAAAAATGCTAACTGGCGAGTAAAAAAAAAAAAAAAAAAAAAAAAAAAAAAAGCTATTGGCGAGATTTGAACCCGGCTAACATAAAAGTACCAAGAATTCTTTGCGATCATGGAAACTTGTATGTAGTTTTATTCGAAAAAATAACTTTGATTCTTTAATCAAAATGGAAACTTTTCTTATGAAAAGCGAAGGAACTGTTGATGATAGTCACATGACTTAGGCTATTATTATAGAGATTGTTTTCAATTCTAAAAACAGCGCAAAGAATAATATTTCCTAACGATTAAAAATTTATTTACACATGTCTATTAAAAACAGAAAAAAAAACTTTAAAATTACTATTAAATGAGTACGTGTTAAAAGTAGGAAAATATTGAAAATTATGTCTTGAAAATTGTATTTATACGTGAATATTAAAAGAGAAAGGAAACTTAAAAATAATAAATACATTAATATGCGTTTATCCCTTTCAGGGGCAAGGTACTTCTATTCGTAAAATCTTGAAATCAGTGAATGACACCAGAATTTACAAACAAATTTCGAAATACGAAAATGCTTTTGTTCACTTACTTAATAAAAGGGAAATTTTCATTCCAATATTCTGGGGCAAAAGTGACATCCACGAATTAAAATTAAGTGGTCCAAAAATGAACCACCGCCCTTGAAAGGGTTAAAGCAGTAAATTGTAGTAATTTTAGTAAATTGTATTATGTCAATCATTTTATAACGCTGTTAAAAAAATACCGATCGGCAAAGACTCTGTTTCCTTTATTCATTTTATTTTAGCTTCTTTTCAAATGTTTATCTGATCTTCTTTAATCAAACACGAAAACAACCTTTGGATGTCTTAACAGCAACTGATTCGGCCTTAAATTTTCAGAATCAAAGGGAATTGAATGGAAACCCGTTTACAGGGAGATCGCTATAGGTTTTTTCATTATAATTCAATCCTCTCTAATCTTTTAAAAACCGATCAAATTAGCGTGATTTTAGATTCTGCGGTCTCCGAACGGGGGTTGGCGAACGTAGCTTGCAGGGGGAAGAGCTCCCTAGTAAATTATAAAATTTGATTAAGATTCATTCCTAAGATACGTTTGAATCCTTTTTCATTTTTATTTTCTGATTTATTAACCATTTGGAAAAATGGTTATTGTCCTCGGTCAGGGTAGGAAATCAAAAACATATCTGAAGCGTTTTATTAACCATTTGGAAAAATGGTTACTGTCCTAGGTCAGGGTAGGAAATCAAAACATATCTGAAGCATTTTATTAGTTGAATCCCGCTTTTTATTCGTTTTCTGATTGGTCTGTACAGTAATCTGTATTTTCCCTTTACTTTCAACAGAGATGGATACTTCTGTTGCCACTATGACAAAAAAGTAATAAAAACTACAAAAAAATTAATGATAATAACTCAGAAACAAATTGAGATGCAGCTTTCAAACAAATTGCATTTAAAAGTACATTTTTTTCTCTATACGACGGTGCAAAAAGTAATATTGTGGGATATTTAGAAGTTTAAGAATGAAATTTCATTTAAAATTGGTCCAGGAATATTAATGTTTAATCCATGGCGTACGTAATGTATGACCAGCTCCGTACAAGTTTAAAAATTTACAGTACCGAAAATTGTAAAACTGAAATTTCTTTTAAAATTTGTTCATGATGGGTCCAGGAATGTTAATGTTAAATTCATGGCGTACGTAATGTATGATCAACTCCGTGCGATTTTTTATATCTTAAATTTTAGTCTTTGAAAAAATCATTTTCCAAATGGTCGTTTTTAGAAGGATTTTGCCAATTAAAATTAATTAATTAAATTTGGTTTTATAGGAATTTTGTGCAATATTTATAACCCCACTCAAATCTTTTACGTAAAAATTTTTTTTAGTATTTTGTAGAATTAGGAAATGTACAAATATAATGTTCTTACAATAGAAATATTTCCGAACTGAATCCCCACCTCCCACCCTCCCACCCAATCTTTCAACGTCAAGAAAACTTAAAAAATGCAAAAGCCAAAGAAGTCATCTTTTTAAAAATACAGGGTGTCCAGCAAATAAGACCCTGATTTCAAAATTAAATATCTGAAAAACAAAGATCAATAGAATTATGCGGTAAACTGTTTATTTATTAGGTAAGCTGTAAAAATGTTATACAGAAGTTTCAAAATTTAGTTGCAAAAACCATTAACAGATGGCGCTGTAATCGCAATGCCTATAAATTTTGCTTGGAATTCCAGAGCACTAGCGTCTCATTCCAAGATGGCTCCCTATGGGAGAACGAAAATTTGGAAAGTCCCCTTTTTCATTGGGGTGATGTGCAGAAGTGGAGACATCTGGTCACAGAATTATTGCATCAAATTTAATTTTAGAGAATTTCAATTAATATAATTTTCAATAAAAAGTTTAGAAATCATTATATAAGAACTCATTAAAATATTTTATTAAATTCAATTTTTAATGCCATATATTTAAATCTAAATGCATATATTTAGAAAAATAATTTTGTACCTTTTATTTATTTTTTATATTTTTAAATCACGGCATAATAATTTGGTATTATTGTTTATACCTCAATTATTATAAATAAAAAAGTAATTTGACACTTGATGAGTTTTTAAAATTAAAATGATTTTTTTTAACTTAATTAATTTTTAAAAATAGAAACTTTGTATTTTTTCATTCAAACTATTTTCTACAATTTAAAAAAAATGTTTTATGAATCATTATTATAAATGCTGGATGATTTTTAAAAAAGGGTTTCTTTTAGCTTAATTAAATTAAAAAACTAGAAACTTTGGATTTTTTTATTCAAACTTTTTGTCACAATTTAAATAAATATTAAAAAGTAAAAATTTCCAATTTCTTCAAATACTCCTCTGCTTGGATTGGATTCCACGATCTACCAATTAGAAGAGAAAAGACATACCACAGAGATACTTGCGATACTTGTATCCAGACCGAAATAGCTTATAACACAATTTGAAATAAATCTCAATTCTGTCAACACATGAATGACTCCACTTCTGCACATAACACAAATAAAATATTTTAATAAATTCTTATATAATGATTTCTAAACTTTTTATTGAAAATTCTATTAACTGAAATTCTCCAAAATTAAAGATGATGCAATAATTCTGTGACCAGATGTCTCCACTTCTGCACATCACCCCAACGAAAAAGTGGACTTTCCTAATTTTCGTTTTTCCATAGGGAGCCATCTAGGAATGAGACGTTAGTGCTCTGGACTTCGAAGCGCAATTTATAGGCATTGCGATTACAGCGCCATCTGCTAACGGTTTTTGCAACTAAATTTTGAAACTTCTGTATAACATTTTTACAGCTTAGCTAATAAACAAACCGCTTACCGCATAATTCTATTGATCTTTGTTTTTGAGATATTTATTTTTGAAATCAGGGTCTTATTCGCTGGACACCCTGTATTTTTGTTTTGTACAACCCATAATGCTTTTGGAACAAGATAAAGTAAAGTATCTATAATTCAATCTAAACTGTATTACTACTAATCGATGTATTAAATGAATTTTATAACAAGTTATTTTAATGGTACTTTAATGTACCGTCGCGGCATAAAGGGTTAAGCTTTTTGACTCAGAAATCATTTTAGCAACGAGTATGAGCTGAATTGCAACGCAATGAATATTCAACCCTTTTATTGATTAGATTATGGTGTAATAAATTATTTTATTTTATATAATGTGATACCAACTTTTAGTGAAAGTGCTTTATTTTACAGAAAGATTTCCTGTAGGACAAAATATGGGCAAGAGGGCGTCGAACTATTTTCTAGAGAAAGACATCAGAAAATCTATCACAAATTTTTATGAAGAAGTGAAGAAATTCAACAAAAGTTTAATTGCAGCATTTAGCTCATTATCTAACCTTAACGAGTATGGACATTTTACTCAGGTAAATGCTACATTACTTATTGATAAATTGAAATACATATTAGTAAATAGGCGGTTCAGAACATCTCTGTATTGTGCATTTTTTTTTCTTCTCCCGCAAAAGCCATTAATGTGAAATTTCTATCTCTTTACTTTCTTTCATTCAGTTTTATCTTGCGTTAAAATTTGTTTTTGGGAGTTTTCAGTTGCGATACGCGTTTTCAAATTTAACTAATTTTTACCATATGACTTAGTGTGTATAAATTCCATAGATTATATACAGGTCAGAACAAAAGATCTCGAGAACATTTGCGTTTATTGAAGGAAATTGCTGAAAGGTAATTTTTCAACTGTGCTATGCTTTTCCTAACTTAACTAAATTTCAGTATTTTATGGGGTATTGGTATATATACAAATCTACAGGTCATATACAGGGCTGCACAAAAGAATTCGGATATTTTTCCGAATATTGATGGTAGTTGCTGAAATTGGGATTTCAAATGTGCTATGCGTTTTCTAAATTGTTCACTTAGAAATCAACTTTTACCTTATTAAATTGACAAGTTTTGTTAATATATTCTGAATGTGAAATGTATCAGAAATGTATCTAAAATGTATTACGATAGGCCAAATAAAACGATCTGCGCTACAACTTCCGTTTTTATCGCTCATACGTTACCCCTAAATATCGCATAATTTCAATTTTAACATAATTGAATTAGAAAAAAAAATCTATTTTCAAATGAAATGTATTTGAAAACTGTAGCTCAATCCACTGATTTCCTATGATTTTTTAAATAATTTTTTAGCATGATTTTTTTTTAAATTTATCCTGTTGAACAGATTCTGTTCAACGCTTCGAAATGAATTTTGTAAAACATTTACTGTATTATTATTATTATTATTATTACTGATTTATTTTATATATTTAATTATTGTCTTTAAAAAGGTTTAATATGTGTACACAAAGGGTCCGATTAACTTCTGAAGCTATGGTAAGCACAGTGTCATTTCAGGGTCCCTCTTTCATTCGAGAGCAGTTTCCTAAATTTGACATAAACCGAAACTTGCCAACTCGCTAATATTATTCAAATTACTACTACAAATATTATATTACTGGATTTTCTCGATTTTGATTGGTCGGACGATAATATTGCCTGATAAACTGAACACATTGGTTGTTTGGACAAACTGAGAAATTGTGATCAAGAGGTTGAAACTGATATATTGTATGAAAAATTAATTTGTTATAAAATGTATTTTCATGAAACTTTAAAAAATATATAGTATATATATATATATAAGTGAGTTAATAATTTGAAAAGAAATTAGAATTCTGGAATGGTATTAATTCAATAAAAAAATTTAGGATCCCCTGTTTTCCCAGTTTCGGGCCCCTTCAAAAATTTATAAGGGAAGCATGTGTTTCCTGTGCCTATTTGGTAATCAGGGCCTGTATACACATAGTTTAGTTCTGTTTTTTCCAAGGTTTTAGGACAGAGGCAAGGTGGCCTGGTGATCCAATTAATTTGGTTCCACCAATTTTAGAATGTATGATGGGAGTCCAGAAGTCTGGACTGGTACAATAGTCATGACAGTTCATGTCAAGGCTATTTTATTCATTGGGGTTTTTTTTCTTGGACCTCACATGTAGAAGGGGTCCCGAGCAGGAGCGGTGACGTGCTGCTGGTAGTAGGCGGAGGCACCTGGCCCGGGTTTCCGAATGCTCCAATGGGGGAAGTGCAGTAAAAGCGTATCTGAATATTACTCGGCATTGGCCGGGGTTGTTTAAGTTATTCAGGGTCCTACCTTCCATTATTCTAAGAGAGTAATAGGTTTTATATATGAGAAATGAAGTAGTCTTTCAGAATATCCATTCAGTCTCTAGAAGTTCAGTATGGAGCAGTCTCTAAGTAGCATCAAAAGGCAGCAGCAGTACGTAGCGGTGCAACAGAGATATCTAGCAGCAGTACGTAGCGGTGCAACGGAGATATCTAGCAGCAGTAATCAAGGGCTTGGTTAAGAGTCCGATTTTTGAACTGACTTGGTACAAAGTCGGGGACAGCTAAGGACGACTCGATTAAGAGTCAATGCATCCATTACGACTCGGTACAGAGTCAAAGTTAATCTTCGAATTTGTTTATCGGGTGTCTGTGGTTTCAAAATGATAAAAATAAGCTATGAACTTTTGTGTTTCGTAGAATCAACTAATCTTCAGTTATTAGACATGCCGCCTGTTTTATCACCTTGCTTGGTTTTTTAAAGGTATTTGTAATTTATTGTTCCTTGTTAATTTAAGAGTAAAATAGTACGATGAGTACTGTAGGATGGTCATGTTCAATTATGGTGATTAACACAAAAGGGTCAAAAGTGAATAGTAAATTAATTAAAACAAATTTATAAGATTAAAGTAAGTTTAATTACTCTCGAATGTAAGAGTGTTTGGGATAATGCTCTATGTTTTAAAGTGTAAATATGTGTGTGTAAATAAATTTAATTAGTTATGCTAGTTCTGAGTTCTTTAATTGCATCATGAGTCATTTTATAAATTAATTATACTATTTTATTTTCAGGAATTAATAGCAGCTTTTGCATTGTAATGCATCCTTCTTTTTATTATGTCTATAAGTTAGTCCGTGATCTAAACATTCACAACGCATTGGGCGGTTGAAGTTTTATGCACCGTTCCTAATTAAGGGTGTATTTCGATCCAAACTGCTTATTTTCTGATTCATTTTAAAATTCATTTTTGTTCTCAAACGCATCAAACTGGGAAATTCTCTTATTTAGAAACTATATAATGTGCCGTGCTTCTTAATTTTTTGATAAATGCAGAAAATATTGTAAAAAATGCTGTCAAAGTTGGTGTTTTGAACCGAATTTTCCGAAGCGGGCGATCTGGGAATGAAAAAAATGGTCATACTGAGAAAATAATTGTTTAAAAATCAAATTCTAATTAATTGAGCTGAAAATGAAATCACACGGCATGTTAAACATGTCTTCAGAAATCACCCCAGCAAGTTTCATGTTTTTACTTTTAAAAATGAGTCTGAAAATGTCTCAGAAAATTTCGAGCTGTTGAGGGTGAAAAAATATTTTATCGAATACACCCTTAAGATAATAAGGGTATTATCTCCGGGCTAGCCAGGACATTTAGCGATCACGCATTTTTTTAATTTAATTTAATTTAATTTACTTCAACTGTGAGAATATAGGTAGTTAAGGGGATTAATTTAGGGTTATAATGAGCAGGTTAGAAATGAGTTTGGGTCTCCCCCTTACCCAAACAAGCATGTTGGATGGTTAGTAAAAGGATTAAACGCAGTGTTCTTTAATGAGCCCAGATCATCCCAACATATCCCAACAATGAACATTTGTTTACCACAATGATAGAAAGTAAGCAGTGGTACAGTTACTAAATTGTAAATCGGTGTCACAGAGCAAATTATTTATGCGTGTGTACGCATAACTCTTGTATGGATGGCCCGATGTTGTTCTTTTCTTAAGATCTCGGTTTTCAAATAATCCCGTTACAAAAAATAGGGATATATAGAAAGAAATAGGATCTAAAATATTTATGTTTGTCTGTTTGTTTTCATGCCCTTTTTTTTTATTTCTTTATAGGTTTTAACGTACGTTAAAATTGGCCAGTCGTCTTTGTGAACCAAAATTTTCGTGACCAGTCGTCACGAAATTTTTATTTAGTGTTAAGATACACAGAACGATATTTTTAAAATAGTCATCGTATAGTGCATAGTTGTTGTTTTTCACAGGGACCCGTCAAATATTTTAATACATCATCGTTTTCCGCATGTCAAAATTAAGAGATACTGACAACAAATGAATTTAAATTGAATGTAGATTATATTCCTTCATCAGGTTGGAGAAAACGAATTTACCGGAACACGACACTACCCGACACGCAGGGACAACAATTTTTTTCATTGCGGGTCGGTTTGAGTCTAATTGTTGCAGGTTCGAGTCTGTTTCGGAGTTGGATTTTGAAACTCGTTTTATTCCTAATGTCTACAGTATGATAATTAAGAGTGTCTAGAATATTGTTTAAGATTAAAAAAAACACTATAGTATATATGAATATAAATGTGTGTATATATGTTTATTTTTTAACATAAAAGATAAAATTGATTTTAGAAATATAATTAAAAAGTATTTTTTTCATAATTGCATTAAAATGTGGATTAATGCATCAAAATATATGGTTGAAGTTCGTCGGATTAGGGTCGGGATGACTTCAAATATAATTTTCGGGTTCGGGTCGGTATCGATCGCTCACCGCTCTAATCTGCATAAACAATACAAGATTGTCTCAAAAAGACGAATGTATTGAACAATCCCTTGAAGAAGAAAAATGATACAAACGAACTGTAAAACCTCCTTTGTTGAAAATCATTTTTAAAAAAGGCAGATTAATTCATTTCTGTTTTGATATTCGATTAATCTTCCGGAATTGGTTCCACTTCCAAGCGTTGTCGTCATAGCCACAATGTCCTTTAAAGTGAATGTGAATATCATTAAAGACTTAACAAGTGGGTAATGTGCGATCGAAGATCGCACAAAGGGTTCCGTTTAATATTCCTTTCAAAACAGTTTATCCTTTAAATCCACATAATTAATTTATAATTACAGTAAAACCTCTCTAAAGCGACCACGTTCCGTCCCAATGAAAATAGGTTGCTCCGAGAGGTGGTCTCTTAATGGAGGTCATGTTTAAATCTAGATTTTAATTCTTGGAAAAGTGTAATAATTAATGTTACTAACATTTATTTTTCACATTAGGAAAAAATATGAAAATTTAAGTATCGAAACAAAAGTTAATTACATATGTTAATTACTATAGAGTTTAAAAAATGAATACATTGACGTTTGCTTTGATTTTTCGGTTTTATTTTTTATAACTTTTATTTCCAAATCCTTTCGAAGTTCAGTAAATAAATGCAATTTTTTTTTGGACGGGAACAAATAATGACGATTTCATTAATTTATCCATTTCTTTGAGAGTTTCTTGACAGAATAGGGTAGAGGAGATTTGACCGTCATTCTTAATTTGTCATTACAGTTAAATTCATCGCCTAAAAAGGCACAAAGGGGTAAACACTTCAACGTTACCGGAATAACAAAAAAATTGTAAACTTAGTTTAGAAGTTTGATGAATAATGTGACCTCCGGAATTATTTTTCTAATAAAACCTCCTTCAAGCGACCAGGGAAGAACGGAATTTGTTTCATTTTTTTTCAAGGAAATGGGTCACTCATGGAGGAAGTTCAAATGGGATGGTCTCTGAATTTAGGTAAAATTAGTATTGAGCCTATGGGAATAAATTTCGTTCCATGAAAAAATGGTCGTTCAGGGAGGTGGTAGGTTAATGGAGGTGGTCGCACAGGGAAGTTTCACTTTATTAAGTCCTTAAACTTTATCAATAAGAACATAGATGGCACTACGATTAAATATTAATATTAAAATGATTACAAGTGGAAGTTTTTTTTTTTTTTGATCAAATAAAAAATATTCAAGAACTGATTTTCAGACAATTGTAACAGCATATGTTTGTATATATATGAAAAGATATTTAATTACATGATTTATATCTTTTAGTTAAAAGGGGGGGGGGAGATGCTAAAATTCTTTTAATTAAATCCATCGGACAATGAAAAGTAGTCCGAGGAGAAAAAATCGAAAGTGAGATTGCAGCACAAGTCATTAACGAGAATTAACGATTAAAAATAACAGCTCTTAATATATATATTATATATATATATATATATATATATATATATATATATATATATATATATATTGAAATAAAATTCGAAACTCCATTTGGCTATGGACCTGATTACGGAAGATTAAACATAAGATCAGCTTCCAGATACTAGACCTGAGCTAAACTGAAATCTTTCAACAAAAAGGCAAATTTTCATTTTATGTTGAACATAAAATTAATATCCATTCAAACGATATGTTGCATTAGAATATGCTTAGAATTGTATTTTAATATTCTTTTTGACATTTTTGCATTATAAATTTCTTAAAGAGCAATTTTTTATAGAAATTTTTTCTCTAACTTATATTTTCATTTTTAATAGAAATGTTTAACTTTAAGCACATCTATTGATATGAGTATAAAATGCTCTATAATTATGTCTTTAGGTTGTTTGGAGCGAATCCTGGAAGATTGGGTGTGGATATGTTCAATATAACGATGAGATAAATTGGTTTACTAGCTTGCTGATTTGTAATTATGGACCAGGGTAAGTAAATATACATTTAATGTCTATATTCAGTAAAATCATTTATTTAAAATAATGTAACAAAATTTTTTTTTTTTTTTTTTTTTTTTTTTTTTTAAGAGGGAGAGTCCACAATTTCGGCCGAACTTTCCCGCGACTTTTACGATTTTTTTTTTTAAGAAAAGAGATACCACCTTCGGACTTTTTGCATTATATTTAACGATTTTTGTGACACTGGATCCCGCAACACTAGTGATGTGATGAGTAAAGCTTTTAGAAAAAGTGCAAATCAGTAGAAATCAGTTTTCCACCACTTACTACTTTTAACGCATATTAATGAATTTATTATTTTAAAGTTCACCTTCTCTTTTTAATATTCACGTGTAAATACAATTTTTATTACCTAATTTTCAATACTTTCCTGTGCTTTTAATGCGTAATCATTTAATTCTAATTTGAAAGATTTTTTTTCTGTTTTTTAATAGTTATGTGTATAAATAATGTTTTATTGATAGAAAATATTATTCTTTGTGCTGTTTTTACAAGTGACAACAATTTAAAATAATAATTTTTTTCAAAAACATGAATAAAATATCCCTTAAAATGATGAAAATTTTAATAAAAAAATATGAAAAACTAAACTTCTTTTTCCTAAATACGGCAGCCCCACCAGTGGCTGAGAGGTTCTGCTCTCGAAACTGGTAGACGGGAAGTGCTAGGTTCGATCCCAATCGCGCCCGTCGGCCTAATCGTTCGGAGTTTTCGTGGTTTTCTTCGAACCATGGATTTCCATGCGTTAATACGGGTTAGGTTCCCTTAGAAAGACCCCCACGTAGGGCACTCCCCCTCGGGCCTATATCCCTAGTGCAGATAATCGGCCGTCACAAAATCAACCAACCAACCTAAATACGGCAAGTTATTTGAAAAAAACTTTCACAAATATTTATCTATGAAGGGTGGGGGGGGGGGGGATCATGAAGACATTCAAACAAGTTCACGTGTGCGACCTGCCCGTTGTTTCGTGAAAAGCGATGGTGTTGCGCGATCCAATAAGACTCCTCGCAATAGACGATTTCCGCGGTGCATCCCAAGTGTCTTTTTCTTTACAGACAACTAGAGTGACGTGATGCTCTTTTCGTACACGTGCATTGGTGCATTCGAGCATCACGTGACTCCAGCGGTCTGTAAAAAATATATACATAGAATGCACCGCTATAGCCTGTTTTTTTTCGTTAGCCTCGGGCGATTTCAGTGTGATGCCAGTCATGACGTATTGGTTAAAAACTGACCCCAAGCAAACGGTTGCTATGATACGTTTCTTATTAAATATAAATCTTAGAAAATGTTACCGCTATATATAAAATATTAAAACACTTAGCTGTGAGATATAGCTATAAGATATAACTATAGCATACGAAGAAAATAGAAAATACAACATAGCAATCGTTTGTTTGGAGTCAGTTTCCAACCAAAATTTCATGATTTACGTCACGACTGAAAGTGTCTATAAGTAGTGTTTTATCTAACCTGATGGCTAAACAAATTAATGGAATGACAATGTTAGACCGGAGATAGCTGCACAAACCATCACCGCATGGAGTTGACGGCTGAAATTCCAGGATTAGTTAGAACTCGATTCGCATATTAAAATAGATCCGGCCTGCCAAGTCATAGGGTAGTTCCGAGGCTAACGAAAAAGGCAGGCTACCGCGGTACATCCCAAGAGTCTTTTTTTACGGACCGCTAGAGTCACGTGTTGCTCTTTTCATACACTTGCATTGGTGCATTCGAGTATCACGTGACTCCAGCGGTCTGTAAAAAAAGATACGTGGAATGCACCGCGGTAGCCTGTTTTTTTCGTTAGCCTCGGGGTAGTTTCATATGACGTCACAAATGGACCATTGGAGGTCAAACAACCGTTGAACGGCAGTTGTGATTGGCAGCTGAGAGGATTATGATCGCGGCTGGAGGTCAACGTGGCAGTTGTGATTGGCGGATGAAAAGGTCATCAGCTGATTGCAATTTCCCTATATCTTGGTGTAAAACATCTACAAACCCGATTTTAATGGTTGATTGGTAGGTTTACCATTGTGTTTTCCTGCTCCCAGTTCCCGATTTTTCCATGCCTGTGAGTGCAGGAAAACACAATGATAAACCAACCGATCAACCTCGAAAATCAGGTCTGCAAGTGGTTTCCACCAAGATAGGACTTGGCAGATCAGTTGCATTTTAATATGCTAATCGAGTTCTGTCTAATCCTGGAATTTCAGCCGCCAACTCGTTGAGGTGATAGATAGTCTGTGCAGTGCAAGCGCATCCCGATGTAGATGGAGAGTTTTAAAATATTCAATTACGTAATATTTTAACGGGGAAAGGGACACAGTACATGAGAGAATATAGAACCTATTATTACAGTTGACTTGTTTTTCAAAAGAAAAAGATTAATTTTTCAATTTATTTTCTAGTGGAAACGTCATTGGTAAACGAATCTATAAAGAAGGAGATCCATGTTCGTCTTGTCCCGAAAATTCATGTTGTGACAGTAAATGTACATCGTTCAATGTAACTGCAAATTACCCTGGATTATGCAGTAAGATATTTCCTTTTCCATCCGTACACTTTAAAATCGTAAATTTATTTACATTCTTCTGTAAAATTCAAGTCGTATTTCAATCATTAATGACTTAATTTGCGATTTTAATAGAATGCATATATATTTTTTGAAGAATTATTAAAGAAAATTTGAAAAGAGTTATTTTAGAGTAGTTTTTAATGCTAATATACCTCAAAAAATTCTTGACTGAAATTCTTGACGTAACTGCAAATTACCCTGGATTATACAGAAAGATATTTCCTTTTCTATCCGTACGTTTTAAAATCTTAAATTTACTTACATCCTTCTGTAAAATTCAAATCGTATTTCAATTATTAATTACTCTATTTGCGATTTTAATTTCGAATGCATATATATTTTACAAAGAATTATGAATGAAATTCTTGACGTAACTGCAAATTACCCTGTATTATACAGTAAGATATTTCCTTTTCTATCCGTACGTTTTAAAATCTTAAATTTACTTACATCCTTCTGTAAAATTCAAATCGTATTTCAATTACTAATGACTCTATTTGCGATTTTGATTTCGAATGCATATATATTTTACAAAGAATTATGAATGAAAATTTTATTAAAATGATTCTAGAGTAGTTTTTAATGCTAATTAATGCTTCAAAGAATTCTTGACGTAACTGTAAATTACCCTCGATTATGCAGTAAGATATTTCCTTTTCTAACTTTAAAATATTAATTTACTTACATTCTTCTGTAAAATTCCTATTTAAATCATTTATGACTCAATTTGCGATTTTAATCGAATGCATACATATTTTTTGAAGAATTATTAAAGAAAATTTGAAAACAGTTATTCTAGAGTAGTTTTTAATGCTAATATACTTCAAAGAATTCTTGACTGAAATTCTTGACGTAACTGCAAATTACCCTGGATTATGCAGTAAGATATTTCCTTTTCTATTCGGAGACTTTAAAATCTTAAATTTACTTACATTCTTCTGTAAAATTCTAATTGTATTTCAATCGTTAATGAATCAATTTGCGTTTTTGGTCGAATGCATATATATTTTTTAAAGAATTATTAATGAAAATTTGAATA
The DNA here is from genome assembly GCA_963932465.1 of Maratus speciosus. Taxonomy (NCBI): domain Eukaryota; kingdom Metazoa; phylum Arthropoda; class Arachnida; order Araneae; family Salticidae; genus Maratus; species Maratus speciosus. The sequence goes on from OZ010792.1 coordinate 532,264,328, forward strand.
GAATGATTCTAGAGTAGTTTTTAATTCTAATTAATACTTCAAAAAATTCTTGACTGAAATTCTTGACGTAACTGCAAATTACCTTATATTACGTTGTAAGATATTTCCTTTTCTGTTCGTACATTTTAAAATCTTAAATTTACTTACATTCTTCTTGTGAAATTCAAATCGTATTTCAATCATTAATAAATCAATTTGCGATTTTAATCGAATACATATACAGTGTAACCTCTGAATAACGGGTGCCCGTGGGACCAGTGAAATGTGACCGCTTTTCAGAGGTGGGTGTTATTCAGAGGTTTTATTTTTTTAAAGTCAAAATTCAATAAATTTGAATAGAAATACACACAGTCATTTTAATTATTCCCCATTGTTTTAATACATTAAAAAATTCGGTGATTTGCAGTTGCTTATTTTTTTGCTGCAAATATCTTTCTCCTTTTTCTATACAACTCGTCATCATTATCATTTAATGCAAAATTTTCAATTTCACGGAGTTTCATCAAATCTCCAGCATATGTGTTAATTCTGGAAATGTTGGGTGATTCTATAATCCATTTCTTCTTCCTCTTTCCTATATTCCTATTCCCTATATTTCCTATTTCCTATATCCATTTGCTGTATGGAATCAAATGTGGCAGTAAATGTCAAATCTTTGTCCAGACATTACAAACTCGCTGGCCTTTATGTTAGTTATGCCTGCCGTTCTAAGAATATCATCTCAATTTTCCCCATCGTTATTAATGTCTTCATTTTCTGTTTGTTGACATATCAAGTAATCTGCTTCACAGATTCACTGTTTGATCTGCGTCACATTTCGGTTTGCAAATAAATATGAAATTGTACCAGTAACGGTAATTTTTTTTTCTTGTGGCTTTTGAATGGCCGTTGTTCAAAATTCCTTATTTAGAGGTTCATACTAATGTTAATGCTATGGAAAGTGTTTGGTTCCATCAATATGTGGCCGGTATTCGGCGGTTGTCGTTGTTTAGAGGTGGCCGTTCAAGGAGGTTTCACTGTATATATTTTATAAAGAATTATGAATGAAAATTTGATTACAATGATTCTAGAGTAGTTTTTAATGCTAATTAATACTTCAAAGAATTCTCGACTTTATATGTCAGCTGGAATTGGCTATTTCTTTGTAAATGCTTTCAAATCCTTCGTTTGAATGGAAAATTTTTGGAGACCATCTGTCATCTTTGCATTCAAATTTTTGGTAATGGAAAAATAATTTGTTATTAATATATGTTTACATATGCAATTTTCTTTATATGTATGAGGAATCCTATATTTATTAAAGAAAAAATAATAATTTACTATAAATAAACTTAAAAACGGAAAAATATAATGTTTAGCCATAGTTGACTTATAAAAAAATACGGTTTAACTATAATTTTTGGCACGTCATGCTCATCTTGATATTGTATAAAATATTTAAAATCAAAACTTATGATTTGTTTTACTAAGAAGGCGCTAAAAAATATATGAAAAAGGTTTTTTAAACATATAAAACCGTCGAAGATATTAAAACTCGACACCCAATTGCTTTCAACTTTTTCTAACAGTCTCATCAGGGGAAATTCATCAGAAATTTCCCGTGGTGATAACTGTTTGAAACAGCTGAAAGCGCTTGGATGTCGAGTTATAACATCTTGGACGGTTTAAATGTTTTAAAAAACCTTTTTCATGTATTTTTAGCACTTTTTTTTTTGTTAAATAAATCATAAGTTTTGATTTTAAATATTTCATACTTCACATTTCACTTTTTAACAAATTTTAAAGATAAAGAACAAAAAAGCTGACATTAGTCCAAGCAAACTAAAATAAATATACCCTGAACTTGGGCAAAAAAGTAACAGAAAGTTTTAAAATTGTTTTTGAAACTGTTGAAAATTAATTGAAAATTAGTTGAAAATTAATTGAACTGTTGAAATTTAATTGAAACATTAATTAAAATTATAATTGTTTTTTAATCAATAAACATCAATGAACAACATATCCAAAATACATCAAGATGACACGAGAAAACCTCTAAATCAATAGCTGTGATACAACATACAACATACAAATGATCACTTTAATCCAACGAAAACCAAGAATATGTCAGCCAGGGCTTTAAACTAGGGCCTCAGTCGAGCGAGGATTTTTGATTAAAGTTTTTAAATTATATTAATTATTTAAGTTAATAAATGGCTCATTATTTATTAACTTTGTGTGATCATTCTCCTTTTTTTCATCTTTCATTCATATTCACATGCATTTTCAGGATATGTAAAAGTTATGTTAAAGATCTCGACGAATATGAATAAATGTGAATAAATGAAGGTGAACGTTGCAGTTTTTGACTTACTTTTAAAAGTCTTGATTGAATAAAGTTTGTCATTCAATTCAATAGAGTTTGTCACTTGATTGTATAGGTTTTGTCATTTAAAATATAAGTTTACTTTATAAATAATAAAGCTTTTGCCAAGACTGGTTTTATAAAACAATTACGAAAGTAGAATAAAAATGCAAAGAAATACATTGCGCTTTAAATATTCAATTGCCGGTTATGGGGTTAAAAACTTATTTGAAATTGTTATTTGTCATTCATACGCACAGACTTAATCATCGTAAACCTTGTAAATATGTCTGTGATATGGGTAATAAATAAATATATATATATATATCTTCTTATGGAGAAATTTGATGGCTTTCTGATGCTCATAAAGGTTTAACTGTTAATTTCAAACTATTTCACATCCAGGATACCACTTTCATTTTAAGTCGAGAAGTTATGATTGCGGATTATTAAAAAAAAAAAAACATCAGTAGACAATATACTTGGAATTTTCAATTGATATTAGAAATCACGTTCGTAGCCTGAAACTTAGAGGCAAATTTTGATAATGTTACCATCAAGTAAAACATCTTTTTTTTTTTTTTTACTAGGACTTCCCTCAGAGGGATTAGTCTGAGCGATATTACTGGGAACATAGATTTAATAATAACATGTGGAAGCAAAGAAAATGAGATGTTATCTTTAATTGTCCATATACTGCGAAAAATTGAAATGATGAAAATAAACGAATTGTAGAATTACAAAATCTTATATATAAATTCGTATACACTGTTTAAAAAAATGGGAAATCAAACCATTCAAGACAGCCATGCATGGATATAAAATTGAAAGTACGCAATATATTAAAAGTAAAATAGAAAATGAGACACTAATTTACTTATATCGGAATTTTAACTGTATAAAATGATGTCAAGAGCATAATCAGACGCTCCGCACCAATTTGAGTAACTTTAAATGACAAATATATAATGTTTAAAAAGAATGGACTATACTTTATATGGTGTGTGCTCCCCCGGAATAGTTAATAATTACAATATCTGTTTTCCACGGATGCAATGAGGTTGTCGATAACATTTAAGGAATTCTCTTCTCAAAATCTAATATAGTATCAAAGTACCGAATACATCAAAAGTGGCATGCAATGCTTCGTTAGATTGTGTTTTAGATATGCTCGATCGGATTTAAATGATGAGTGTATGCTGGCCACTACATACGCTGTATTGTTTTGTTTTCAAACATATTCTGCACAAGTTGAGCTGTATTTAGCATGTATTAAATAAAAGAAATCGGCAATGATTACAACATAAAGTATGACACAAGATCTGAATATATCGTCTGCATAACTTTTGAGCTGTCAAAGTGTCATTTGAAGTAATTTACAAATCCATACATATTTATTCAGCAAATCATGCAAGCTAACACACGCCAATATGAACCCGATTACAAAATTTCACCAGAATAAGTTAATATATAAAAAATATACTAATGATAATTGAGAATATGACCTTATGATAAAATGTCTAGAAGAATGAACCGGATAAAAAATTCATATCACATTTAAAACGGCACTTCCCTCTGTTAGTGGCCTTGGCGAGAGAGAGAAAAACCTAGAGAAGGAACACTTTAACAAGTACTTTCGGGCAACCTACTCACTGTTTCATACAGATCTTTATTCAAAATTTACACAATTTATTTAATGCTAGGTGGGTAGCTATCAGTTTTGTTGCATTTAAATCGCATTTTTTGCAGCATTATGAAATATTTAAAGTTGCTGTACCTAATAATTCCAAATTAATGGTAATTGAGATCGCTTTCCGTTAATTTCATCTTTTTAAATTTTAAATTTTTTAGAAACCATTCATAGAGACAATTGTATATTTTAAAACTAACCCGAAGCAAAATTTCAAGATTTTGGGCTCAGCAGTAACAGAGAAATAGAAAAATTTTGAAAGTTTTTTGTTTCTGCACTGTTTTATATAGCACATTTTTAGAAATTGTTCTATTGCGAGAATTTACGTCATGATAAATGCAGCCATGTCAATTTTCATGTTTATATTCCTAACAGTTCCATGTTCTTCGTTACTTAGATCATCTTTAGAACTTTTTCCGCTTTGTTTAGTCTTTCTATTTTTTAGAATTCGTTCTACAACGAGCATTTACATTTTATTAATTACTACAATGCCAAAGTTATAGTTTCTAACTCCAACAGTATCCCAAAAATTTCAGTATTCCAAATAAATCATAGTTTAGAACCTTTCTAGAAATTTTTACGTTTATCCGTCAAATTGAATCTTTTAGAGAGCGTTCATTACGAGTATTTACATCTTAAAATAACTACCGCACCAAATTTAAAGTTTCTAACCCAATCAATATCGCAGAAATCACAATTTTAGAACTTTTTTGCTCCTGCAGCGTTGTAGGTTCTTGCACTGACATAAAATAGTCCTTTTTTCAGAGCAGAGATGGCCACCAACATTTTTTTAAGTTGGCTATGTAGTTTCAGAGATAACACCTCACAAACGTACAAGCATTAATAATATTATATATACTTTATAATATTATAACGCTTTATAATATTAGCATTAGATATACAGATACAAAAGCCATTTATCTGTTACAAACTAAAGTGCCGGCGTTGCCCAGAATTTGAAGGATGTTTGTTCTGAAAAATCAATTTCAAAATTTAACATACAACACAAAACAAACATTAAAAAAAGCAGTCGAAATGTTGTTGAATGAATCATATGTAAACGCTATATAAAAATGTATAAATGTATATAACAGACGCAAAAGAATACAGCTATAAATGAACTTATTTCAATTTATAATTGGAGCAATAATGTTAAAATACGCCAATATTTCCCTAATCGGGTTTTTATCATGCTTCAATACATTTTTCACACTCATATGACGTTATACTATATCCACCATGCCCTTTATATTTCCAATATGACGTAATATTTTCCTCTTTCACGTGGAAACCTTGAAATAGAAAAGTTATGAAGTTATATTCACTTTCATTTAAATTCGTCAAACCATTTATTTCATTTTCATATTTCACGTGAATATCTTGCAATAGAAAAGTTATGACGTAATATTCTCCCTTTTCTTTAAATTCGGCAAACTATTTATTTCATTTTCCTTTTTCTCGTGAAAATCTTGCAGTAGAAAATTAATTGTTGTAGTAATAATTTTATTGTGTTTTTTAATTGTTGGCAACTGCTATAACGAAAAATTTTTAAATTTGATAAGAAATTGCTGTTAAATTGGTGGTTTTTTATTAATTAAAAATTAACTATAAGTTATTTCGATTCCGGACTACTTTAGTTGTCTCGGCCATGTTTTAATACACATGTACGTATCTCTTCACAATTTTGGCTTCCAAATTGTGGATTTTTTATAGAATTACAAACAGACAGATAGACAAGTTTTCATTTTTATATATCTCTCTATTCTATAAAAAAGTAACTAACGCTGTCACCGCCGCCGCCGCCAGTTTTGAATTTTTTGTGACCGGAGGTCTTTCTTCGTTAATATTAAGAAAACTATTGCATACAAATATATGAAAATCGGTGGTATTATAGCGAAATGTTTGATCAACACACTAATGCATACAGTTTTCAAATCGAAGAATTATTTTAAGAGATATTTAATGTTAAAGTTGGACAAAATCGTTCCATTAAAAAAAATTATAAGAGCAAAAGCTATACATGGGAATTTAATCATTTTTAGATCATTTTATTCAATAGAAGATCCCGGTCTGCAGATTTCATTAATTTTTTTAATTTGACTCATTTTTTGAGGTGTTATTTCTATTTTAAATTCAAATATTCAGCATTTTGACAGATATTTTTTACGTATTTTTGAAAATGGTATTAATTTAAACTGTTGCCAACTGTATAAACAGCGCAAACAATAATGTTTGCTTCAAATAAAAAAATTATTTACACGTTACTATTATAAACAGAAAAAAACCTTCAAATTATAATTAAATAAATAGGTATAAAAAGCAGGTACTTATTGGAAATTACGCCATAAAAACTATATTTACATGTGAATTTTAAAAGAGAAAGGATATTGTAAAATAAATAAATTAACATGCGTTAGAAATCTGAAATAGAACAAATTACGTCACATTACACTTATTATGCAAAATGAACAAAAAATAGTATTGCAAAACAGTTTAAATTTAAAAATTGCGCGAGACAAAATATTAGAGGTTAAATATTAGATTTTTTCAAAATCTTATTATTTGTCATTTGATGTGAGGTGTTCAGCTATAAGTATGCAAAATTTCATGTCTCCAACTTAATTAGGGGCTGAGTTAGAAAAATTGCTTAAAATACACAAGTTAGAGACCAGAGGGTTAAATATTAGACTTTTTCAAAATTTTATTATTTGCTGTTTGATGTGAGGTGTTCAACTATAAGTATGCAAAATTTCATGTCTCCAACTTAATTAGGGGCTGAGTTAGAAAAATTGCTTAAAATACAGAAGTTAAAGACTGGAGGGTTAAATATGACTTTTTCAAAATTTTATGATTTATCGTGTTATCGCAAGTGTTCAGCTATAAGTATGCAAACTTTCAAGTCTCCAACTTATTTAGGGGATGAGTTAGAAAAATTGCTTAAAATACATAAGTTAGAGACCAGAGGGTTAAATATTAGACTTTTTAAAAAATTTATTATTTGTCGTTTGATGTGAGGTGTTCAGCTATAAGTATGCAAAATGTCATGTCTCCAACTTAATTAGTGGCTGAGTTAGAAAAATTGCTTAAAATACACAAGTTAGAGCCCACAGGGTTAAATATTAGACCCTTTTCACAATTTTATTATTTGTCGTTTGATGTGAGGTGTTCGGCTATAAGTATGCAAAATTTCATGTCTCCAACTTAATTAGGGGCTGAGTTAGAAAAATTGCTTAAAATACAGAAGTTAGAGACTGGAGGGTTAAATATGACTTTTTCAAAATTTTATGATTTATCGTGTTATCGCAAGTGTTCAGCTATAAGTATGCAAACTTTCAAGTCTCCAACTTATTTAGGGGATGAGTTAGAAAAATTGCTTAAAATACATAAGTTAGAGACCAGAGGGTTAAATATTAGACTTTTTAAAAAATTTATTATTTGTCGTTTGATGTGAGGTGTTCAGCTATAAGTATGCAAAATGTCATGTCTCCAACTTAATTAGTGGCTGAGTTAGAAAAATTGCTTAAAATACACAAGTTAGAACCCACAGGGTTAAATATTAGACCTTTTTCACAATTTTATTATTTGTCGTTTGATGTGAGGTGTTCGGCTATAAGTATGCAAAATTTCATGTCTCCAACTTAATTAGGGGCTGAGTTAGAAAAATTGCTTAAAATACAGAAGTTAGAGACTGGAGGGTTAAATATGACTTTTTCAAAATTTTATGATTTATCGTGTTATCGCAAGTGTTCAGCTATAAGTATGCAAACTTTCATGTCTCCAACTTAATTAGGGGCTGAGTTAGAAAAATTGCTTTAAATACACAGGTTAGAGCACAAAGGGTTAAATATTAAGCCTTTTTCAAAATTTTATTATTTGTCGTTTGATGTGAGATGTTCAGCTATAAGTATGCAAAATTTCATGTCTCCAACTTAATTAAATTAGGGGCTGAGTTAGAAAAATTGCTTAAAATACACAAGTTAGAGCCCAGAGGATTAAATATTAGACTTTTTCAAAATTTTATTATTTGCCGTTTGATGTGTGGTGTTCAGCTATAAGTATGCAAATTTTCAAGTCTCCGACATATATAGTTTCTGAGAACGGGCTCTGTGACAGACGGACAAACACACAGACAAAGGAGTGAGACAGGTAGGGTTTCGTTAGATGAACGAAACTCTAAAAACATGCTGCGGATGACTGTAACAACATCCTAAAATTACATTACCATCAGCGATCTACCAATCCCGAATTTAGTTTATATTCGTTTCATATATTCTTAATCTTTTGTGCGGCCTTGTAAAATAATTATCAATATTATATACAGTAAAACCTCTGAATAGCGGACACCCCGAGAATGCAGAATTTGTCCTCTATTTAGAGGTGACCGCTACTGAGAGTAAAACATGTACAGTTATTTAAGGGTTGGTAATCGAAAAAATGTCCGCTAAATAGAGGTATCCGCTAATCGGGTGTGTCCGCTATGGAGGTTTTACCAGTAAAACTTCTGAATAGCGAACACCTCGGGAGGGCAGAATTTGTCCTCTATTTGGAGGTGTCCGCTACTGAGAGTAAAAAATGTACAGTTATTTAAGGGTTGGTAATCGAAAAAATGCCCGCTAAATAGAGGTGTCCACTAATCGGGTGTGTCCGTTATGGAGGTTTTACTGCATAATAATATCATCCTTTACAAGAAAATTGCATGCTGTATGATAGACAGACAGACATCTAGAGAAAGATAACCTCCCGGATCAATAAACACTCATGTCTTTTGTTTTAATCATCCACAATTGTATGTCATACAACATGCCAGATTTGATACAACAGGCTAAAAACGGCCACCGTGGTACGGAATACTGTATTATTATTTGTTTGCCCACCAAAACTGGTTGCCACGGGTTATTGCAAGGTTTGTGATCACGTGGTTGAAACTGATCTATTCAATATTACTGCGTGCGTATTTTTTTTTTATTTGCTCCATGTGTTTAAACCAGTTGTCTACGAAAACATCAACCGGTGAAAGTGACGCACACCAAATTTCTGTGACGTATGCAGATAAATTGTGCTTTTTTAAGAGTTTTTTCTATATAATTTTTAAACGGTTTGGAACTTATTTTTCATAGTAGGTGCATTCAGTAGGCGACCCTCATAGGTACCTTCTGGTGCAATCAGAAATGAAATCCGACAAATATTTTTTGAGTTATGCTTGACGAAAGGTTTTTATTAGGCTTTTTTTTTAGTAGGACATGGCGTTAATATCCATCGTAGTAGTAAAGTGTCCGGACAATAATATTTCGCTGAGTATTAGCCTTCGCTTCGCTCAGACAATTAAAAAAAAATACTTTTTTTATGTTTCCAGGCAAGACATAGTACCTCGACTATTACAAAAATCATCGAAGTTAAAATTTTTAGAATATATTAAGGGGTCTCAAAACTCTTAAAGCTTCAAAATTTTCGAAATTTTAATATTTTTTTTTTTATGTTAAACCCCTGTGTTTTGTGAACATTTTGATATAATTGTTTGTTTGAAATTCCCTTTAGAACAGAAGCTATGGCTTTTAGAATTATAACCGCTCAATAGCTGAAGCGGCGTTTCCGAAACTTTGAAGTCATTTTTCTCGAAATGACGTTTTAGGTATAACGCGCAGGATGTCTCAAAAACTTCTGAATATTTTTTCATGAATTTTTCAAAACATATGTTTCAGGTTAGTCTGTATAAATTGAACCTAAAATTTCCTTTTTATTGTTCAAAAAAATATTTTTTTAGGTAATTATATTACAGTTTAAATTTTCAAAATTTTGTATTGGCAAAATACAACTTTGTATTAAAAATATAAAAATGCTTTAAATACAAATTTATTTAGGTTTAGGGTATTTATCATAATCTGAAGTATAAGTAGGCAAAAAAAATTATTCTAGTTGGAATATTTATTTTGAAATTCTGCGCGTAAGCTGCTATACCAATTTTCTGCTCGTCAAGTCAAATGTCTGACAGTTTGGACCCCCTTATAAATGCTAATTCTGCATCTTGCAATTTTTTAAATACGTAAAATCAAAGAAAATACTTATATCTTTCATCCCAAGAAAAATCATGTTTTAAAATCATCTACATTTTAAGAAATTAAATGTTGAAAATGGTTCTCTTTTTTTTTCCCCTTTTTTTCTAATTTTAAGAGACCTGAGACCCCTTAATTAAGTTATTAGTTATATTTAGTGTTACAAAATAAATTCAAAAGAATATTTTTGAAGTTGAAGGAATATGAAGATCGGTTTAATCTGTTTCCTTCACCTCTAATGATTGTCGTTTAGAGTTTATTAGTACAGTTCACCGAAATTTAGTGGAAAATGTAGAAGCGAAAATATATGGATGTGGTGTTTTCAATTTTCTGTAATTTTTTATCAGTTAATCGATTTCTCAAAGTAGTAATCAGGTGAAAATAGGAGTAGTTTAGCTATGTTCGTCAGCTCACCTTTACATGACTTCTAACCATTTCAGTTTCTTTTCCAAGTCAAATAAACGTAATTTGAACCAGAAAATGTATTTAATAAATTAAGTCCAAAAGGTACCGCATGAAAACAAGACACGTTTTATAAAATAAAGTTTCTGTTCTTTATTTTTATTTATTTATTTATTTTGCCACCGACACTTCCAAACAATAGAAGAGCTAAGTGGAAGAACATGTTAAGTAACAAAAATTACATTTGAAGAAATTTGAAGTGAAAGTTTTTGCTATCAATTTTAATGATTTATTTTCTGTTTGATACCATGAGTTTAAAATATTAACAGGTATGGTACTAAACTCTCTCAGAAAAATTTATTCATATTTAATTTTCCAATATTAAAAATTATTAATATTATTGCCATTATTATATATTAAAATATTAAATATTAATGAATAATGTCTTAAATCTTCAAGACTAAATAGAATCTTAGTATTTTAGCTTCACCATGTGATAGGATACCTCATAACGCTTTCATCTAAAAGATAAAAAAAAATTTTTGAAAATGTAGCATAACATGTTCATCCATTCAGCTCTTCAATTATCGTCGCCTTATTACTTCGCAGACAATTATTCTGTGGAATAATAATAATTTACATATATATATATATATATATATATATATATATATATATTATGTGATTCGCGGCTTTGTATATAATGCTTAATTTGGACCTCCGCAGTAACAAATTTGACATGCCTGTTACAGATAATCATTTTTCGTTTAAGTGAGGTGTTCATTATACGCACATTCCACACTCACAAGTTTTACTGCATTTAATAAATAAAAAGTACTTCAAGTAAATAATAATATTTAAAGTACTAGTCGCATTTCTTGCTCATTTATTAATTTTAAAAAATATAAATCATTTTCCTTTTAATACTGAATTCCGATTTAGACTGGTTCCGTCTTTGCAGATTTTTCTGAATATAATAAACAGAATGCATGTCTATTAAATATAACTTGTAACTTTAGATATCTATTCATTTGATTAATCATTTATTTATTTGATTTATTTGGCATGTAAATTTATTAATGTATTATTTTCCGTTTTAGCAAGTTTACGTTATAGAATTTGTTTTAACATGTTTTACTATAATAAAACAATGCAGTTTCTTTGAAGTACATACAAGAGTCGTATTGCTCTTGTTAACGACTTCTATCGACGGTATCAATTCATTTGTCGTGTTGCGTAGATCTTTAGCATTTTGGAATTTGCACGCGAACTCCAGAGCATTGGGTTGGCTGCCAAGCAAACTGAGTGTAAAGTGAGGGGGCGTGGGTGAGGGCCACAGAGCCATACTTTTTTAAAATATATATGTGATGATTTGACGGCAAGCAGCAGGCATTGTCGAAAGATGATGGGGGTTTCCAGTAGTAAAACACACAGGTATTCAGGCCGACATGGTTGTTGAGAATAACAGACTCGAAGATCGTAAAAAAAATGCAGTCAATTGAAAACAATTCCACTTTATTGACATTCTCATAATTTGAGTTTAGGCGGGAAATGCTCCACTTTACCGATGATAAAAAAGAATCAAACTCGATCCATCAAAATTAGCTTAAAAGCTATTCCATCTCTCGCTAAGAAATCCTTTTCGCTTCATTCTATTACCAGACATTTATTACCTTCGTAATTTCACTAAATCTCTCACACAGATCTTAACAACTCCAACAACATCTCAATAAAAACGCAGCAAATCACCCCAAGTAATCATGACCATAGATCAATGTAGGTTGCTTTTTAAGTGTCAATACCAATGCAGAATGAAAATTCCATCTACCTCAGTAATCTCTATCTCTCTCTACTACCTCTACACCATATTTCTCCGACTGCCACCCGACTGGTTGCAGCACTCACTATTTATACTTCCGCCAAAAGATTGTTCGAGAATATTCTATATCCTAGCCCCAGATGTAATAAGTGTAAACAAAGTTTAATCCCTGTTGTTGAGATTGTGCTAAAAATAACCTTTTCCCCCTCGCCAGACGAAAAAAGAAAATGAATTTATGTCTGCCTAAGTTTTAATCTTTGAAATATTCTAGCTGGCATTTGGATATTTTAAATAAAAGAATAAATTGAAATAAGTAGGTTTTTTCTTTAACACGGGATAATAATAATATTTTAGCAGTTAAATAAAGATTTTAGGGGAATATGATATACCGGGATTTAATAGCGGAATTTAATAGGAATTTAAATAATAAATATTTTATTAAAGAAATATAAATAGTTAGAGCCATTTTTAGATTTACGCAATTTGGAATAAATATTATTATATGGATTAAGATCTTATAGAGATTAATAGACTAGGGTTTTAATTTAATAAGCCGGTATAATATACGGAATATTACTGAAAAAGGAAAATTTATATAAAATACTTTAAACTTGGCGAAAATTTTTAAATTTTGTAATATATATATATATATATATATATATATATAAATTAAATTCTCAACAATAATAACTTAGAAAAGATAAAGTAAAATTATTAAAAATATCGAAAAAAATGAAAATTACTGAAAGAAAGTCAAAACTGTACTATAATTTTAGCAAATAATCGGTATTTTTATTAAATATTCTTAATTAATTGGTGTTTTATTAACTTATATTTTATTTATTATTTTATGGTAATTGTTTTCCATTATTGGCAGCTTTATTGGCCAAGTTTTAGGTGTATTTCCGTGGTTTGATTTTGGTGGATTTTGGATATGTTGTTCAGTGATGATTACTGATTGAAAAATATTACAAATCCTCAATTACATTTTTCCCAAGTTTAATCATAGATTTCTTGAACTATGTTTAACTTTTAATGTGATAAATGAGTTTTTAAAACGTAATAAATACGATAAAGCATATTTCTTATTTTTTTTATTAATTTAACAACGCCATAAAAATAATTATTCTTTTGAAGTTAATTCTTGCATTGTTTTCTTTTCAGAAATGATCAACTGAATCTATTACGAACTGATGATACAATTCCGTGGACCTGAAAAAACTTGAAAACTGGTTGTAATAAAAATGGTGTTTGGAATAAATCAAATTGATGAATTGTAATATTTTGCAGTTTTACTGCTGATAGTGAATAAAGATTTAAAATAACAAAATTAAAAAATCATAACTTTAAACTTGATAACATTGACATTTTCTCCTTTTGACTTTTGTTGATTTATTTGAATTTATAGGGAAAACAAATTACTTGAGGAGCCTCAAGACTCTTAAAATTAGAAAAATTGAAAAAAAAAAAAAAAAGACCATTTTCAACTTATGATATCTTAAAATGTATTTGATTTTAAAACACAATTTTACATTGGATGCAAGATATAAGTATATTTAAGTATGTTCTTTCATATCATGTATTTAAAAAATTGCAAGATGTAGAATTAGAACTTACAGGGGGCTCCAAACTGTCAGACATTTGACAAGCAGAAAATCGGTATAATAGATTACGCTCAGGATTACAAAATAAATATTACAACGAGAATAAAAATTTTGCTACCTACTTATACTTCAGATTGTAATAATTACCCTGAACCTAAATAAATTTGTATTTAAAGCATTTTTATATTTTTAATACAAAGTTGTATATAGCTAAAACAAAATTTTGAATGTTTCAAAAGTATAATCACATTAAAAAAAAATATTTTTTTGGACGATAAAAAGGAAATTTTAGATTCAGTTTATACAGACTAACATGAGACATATATTTTGAAAATTTTATGAAAAAATAGTCAGAAGTTTTTGATATATCCTGCGCGCTATGCTCCAAAACGCCATTTGTAGAAAAATGACTTCAAAGTTTCGGAAACATCACTTCAGCTATTGAGCGGGTATAATTCTAAAAGCCATAACTTCTGGTTTAATGGGAATTTCAAGGAAACAATTATATCAAAATGTTCAGAAAAGATAGGGTTTAAGATCTAAAAAAATAATTAAAATGTCGAAAGTTTTGAAGCTTTAAGAGTCCTGAGATCCCTAAACCAAATTTGGAGTGTTTTTAATATGGTGTTTAAGCAGTAGCGATTCCTCTGAGCATGTTAAGTATGTTGTACGATTCTAATATTGTTTAGATTTAGTATGATTTATAAAAATTTTAAATATTGACAAGAGAGGAGAAACTGTAATATAATTCTATAAATGCAATGAGGCTATACGATTTCGTATTTGTTCCAAAAAAAAGTTTTGTATTACTTTTCCCCCAATGTTAAAGAAAACTGTTATACAGTCTGCATTTTTATATTCACAAATTTTTATCATCATCTTAAAGAGAGACTTACATTTAACGTTAAAACTGATTTCATTCACAAATTTTATAATTCATTTTTGTAATTTATTAAGAGTTGGTAGAAAAGCTTTTAATACAAAATTTTCTTTCTATGGATAACATAATACAGAAAAAGCCTTTCAAGATTTTCATCTTTATGAATTTTAAGTAGCCATTATTACTCATCTCAACACATTTTCTCTGTTTTCCCTTTCCCAATATCATTAATTGTCTTCCATGTATACGATTCCATATTATACCATCCATATCTATATTATACGATTTTAGGTAGCTTTCTTTACAAAAAAGCTACCTATTGCAGCCGTTCGGAGGAAAGCGATTTCAAAAAATTTTGGTATATTTTCATCGATCATGACCCCCAGACCCCGAAACCACCCTCTGTTCAAAATTGATATATATATATATATATATATATATATATATCTGACCTATGTCACACTGTAACTCCCGTAATTATGAACCGATTTCGATGTAATTCGGTGTGTACATAGTACATACCAATGTCTCGACCGAGTTCGTTGGCCAGCTTCATCCGCCATTTTGTTTCAAAATGGCGGCCATTTAAAATTTTTAAAAAATTTTAAAACTTGAAATGTGGTACCAAAAAATTAAAAATGGAAAAATATTTTTTCTTATGTATTTGACTTTTATACAAAGATTCCGGAGCAGTTTTTGTTTCGTCTATATCTTAAAAAATGGCTGAGTTATAGCATTTTGAATTTCTAGTGTGGCTGACATTTTGAAACGTCCTGAAATTTGTCACGCGATAAAAGGCGTATTAATGAACCGATTTGGATGTAATTCAGTGTGTACATAGTACATACCAATCTCTCGACCGAGTTCGTTGGCCAGCTTCATCCGCCGATTTGTTTCAAAATGGCGGCCATTTAAAATTTAAAAAAAAATTTAAAACTTGAAATGTGGTACCAAAAATTTAAAAATGGAAAAACATTCTTTTCTTATGTATTTGACCTTTATACAAAGATTCCGGAGCAGTTTTTGTTTCGTCTATATCTTAAAAAATGGCTGAGTTATAGCATTTTAGGTAGCTTTCTTTACAAAAAAGCTACCTATTGCAGCCGTTCGGAGGAAAGCGATTTCAAAAAATTTTGGTATATTTTCATCGATCATGACCCCCAGACCCCGAAACCACCCTCCGTTCAAAATTGATATATATATATATATACATATATATATATATATATATATATATATATATATATATATATATATATATATATATATATATATATATCTGACCTATGTCACACTGTAACTCCCGTAATTATGAACCGATTTCGATGTAATTCGGTGTGTACATAGTACATACCAATGTCTCGACCGAGTTTGTTGGCCAGCTTCATCCGACGTTTTGTTTCAAAATGGCGGCCATTTAAAAATTTTAAAAAAATTTTAAACTTGAAATGTGGTACCAAAAAATTAAAAATGGAAAAATATTTTTTTCTTATGTATTTGACCTTTATACAAAGATTCCGGAGCAGTTTTTGTTTCGTCTATATCTTAAAAAATGGCTGAGTTATAGCATTTTGAATTTCTAGCGTGGCCTACATTTTGAAACATCCTGAATTTTGTCACGCGATAAAAGGCGTATTTATGAACCGATTTGGATGTAATTCGGTGTGTACATAGTACATACCAATCTCTCGACCGAGTTCGTTGGCCAGCTTCATCCGCCATTTTGTTTCAAAATGGCGGCCATTTAAAATTTTTTTAAAAATTTTAAATTTGAAATGTGGTACTAAAAAATTGAAAATGGAAAAATATTTTTTTCTTATGTATTTGACCTTTATACAAAGATTTCGGAGCAGTTTTTGTTTCGTCTATATCTTAAAAAATGGCTGAGTTATAGCATTTTGAATTTCTAGCGTGGCTGACATTTTGAAACGTCCTGAATTTTGTCACGCGATAAAAGGCGTATTTATGAACCGATTTGGATGTAACTTCGTTTATACATAGTACATACCAATGTCTCGACCGGGTTTGTTGGCCAGCTTCACCCGCCATCTTGTTTAAAAATGGCGGCCATTTAAATTTTTAAGAAAAATTTAAATTTGAAATGTGGTACAGAAAATTGAAAATTGAAAAAATATTTTCTTCTTATGTGTTTGACCTTGATAAAAGGATTCGAGAGCAGTTTTTGTTTCGTCTATATCTTAAGAAATGGCTGAGTTATAGCATTTTGAATTTCTAGCGTGGCTGACATTTTGAAATGACCTGATATTTCTCATGTAATAACAGGCGTATTTATGAACCGACTTGGATGTACCTTGGTGTGTACATAGTACATACAAATATCTCGACCGAGTTCGTTGGCCAGCTTCATCCGCCATCTTGTTTCAAAATGGCGGCCATTTAAAAAAAAATTAAATTTAAAATTCAAAATGAGGTATTAAAAAATTGGAAAATGAAAAAGATTTTTTTTATGTGTTTGGCCTTGATACAAATATTCCGGAGCAGTTTTTGTGTCTGAAAATTTGTTCTTTTGTTGATATCTTAAAAAATGGTTGATTTATAGAAATTTGAATTTCTAGCATGGCTAACATTTTGAAACGATCTTGTATTTGTCACGCGATAACTCACGTATTCGCCTATTTCGATGTAAGAAGGCATGTGGATAGTATACATCAACACCTCGACCAAGTTCACTGGCCAGATTCATCAGCCAGCTTGTTTCAAAATGGCGGCCATTAAATTAAAATATATATATATATTTAAAGTGAGGTGCAAAAAAATTAGAAATTGAAAAAGGTTTCTTTCTTAAGTATTTGATCTTGATATAAGGATTCAGGAGCATTTTTTGTTTGTCTTTACCTTAAAAAATGGCTCAGATATAGCAGTTTCAAATGCTATTGTGGGTGACATTTTGAAAAATCTGATTTTTTGCATGCGACAGCACTCCTATATATTAACCGATTCCGATGTGAGTGAGCATGTGCACAGCAATTACTAAAGTCTCGACCAAGTTCACTGCTTAGCCTCATCCACCATGTTGTCTTAAAATGACAGGCACTTTAAGAAATTGCCGAATTTGGCAGCCAAATATAAGTTACTTTAAAGAAAAGCAGCTTGGATAAAGCTGACTAATTTCGCGAAATTCTCATTCATTATATTGATAAAAATTAGTATTGAATCTCCTATATTCGGTTTCCACTAAATTGAGCTTCGTGTGTTTGCATGATATAAGTTGGCTTTTTTTAAATAAGGATTATGAAAGCTACCTCTTCCTCCCGGCACTGGCCGGAAGGACTTTTGAAATTTAAAATGTATATATCATCACCATAATTTATTTACTGTGTAGTATGCATCACTAGAACCATAGATATTTACTATCTACCCATTTTCTTTTCTAATGCTATTTAAGATTTATAAATTTCGTATAGTTAGTAGTACCATGTTCAGATATTTCAAATATTTTTTAGGTTAAATATGTTCAAGAAAGTCATGTTTATATATACTTTTAAGTAGTTTCACGTGTAAAAGAATCTCGTGTGACATACAGCAGAGCGAACACAGTATAAAACTCATTCAATAAATAATCGGAAGGACTACCAAAAATTATAAATGCAATAATAACCACAAAAAATTATAGTGATTTTTAATACCATAAGAATAATGTTAAAATAATTTAAAAGATTTTTCGTATAATATTCTGGTGTTGATTCGATTAAAATTTTAACTGGAAACATTTAAATTTCATTAAAAAACTTTACTTTTTGCATTTATTTTTAATCTGGAAAGTTACTTTATCAAAAAATAAATAATAATAATAAAATAAAATAAAAATCGACAAATGGAAAGTGATAGCAAATTGATAAGCAAAAAATTTGGAATTGCTCCCCATTGGAGCGTACGCCCCACGTTGGGAACCACTGGTCTAACTGAAACTAAAATTTTGTGAAATTCAATGCATTAATCTTGAGGTAGAACGCTCACAAAAGTTTTGTCACATACAGACAGACTCACAGACAGACATTTTCTAAAAACTATCAAATCGTGTTCAGAACCTTCTAAAACGTATAAAGCCATCTAAAACCGGAAGCCGAAAATTTTCACAAATCCAATACTTTCTTCTTATAAAGATAGAAGAAAGTAAAAATCACGCATTTAAGGGTTAACCGAGTTCGACAGTAATTGAATGAGACTGTGTAACACTAGTCTAGGCAATAGAGACCGTATAAGGGCTCTACCTAGCAAAATTCATGGTAGTTCTGAAAAAAATCATACTATATGTTTTTTGGGTCGCTGAATCCGAATTTTTAACTTCCCACCAAAATTTCTCCCGGCAACTCCCCCAAATTTTGGTAAAATGCCCCCCCCCCCCCAAAAAAAAGGTGTTTATTAAAAAAATCAATTTTTTTATTGTTTTAGGGAAAAAGTATCTAGAAATTCAGAAAGTAGACAAAATTTGCAACAAATTAGATATATTAGGACTTGGGATGAAGGGGTAGGGGGGATCTACCTCGGAACATGCGCGCGGTGCTGCGTGAACTAAATTGCGCAATTCCACTTTCGCCCTCCCATCTCCCCTCCGAACTTTCTCTATAAAGTTTACTTTAAGTTTTTTGGGTCGCTGAATCCGAATTTTTAACTTCCTCCCAAATTCCCCCCCCCCCCCAAATAGTTGTTTTTAACTTAAATTTCTTATTGTTTTAGGGGAAAAGCATTACGAAATTCAGAAACTAGATAAAATTTGCAACAAATAGGATACATGACATTATGACGTAGGATGAACGGGGAGGGGGAGGGCTGCCTCTGAACATGCACTGCGGCGCTACGTGCACAAAGTTATGAAGTCCAGGCAATAGGGGATTTTACCTGGCAAAATTTGTACTAGTTCTGGATTTCGACTCACTTCATGTTTTTTTGGGGGTCACTGAATCCGAATTTGTAACTTCCCACCAAAATTTCACCCGGTAACCCCCCAAAAAATTGGTTTTTGCGAAAAGCGCGCGGGGAATGTTCCGAGGCAGCCCCCTCTCTCCCCGTTTATCCTACGTCATAATGTCATGTATCATATTTGTTGCAAATTTTGTCTAGTTTCTGAATTTCGTAATGCTTTTCCCCTAAAACAATAAGAAATTTAAGTTAATAACAACTATTTAGGGGGGTTTTCGGGGGGTAAGTTAAAAATTCGGATTCAGCGACCCAAAAAACTTTAAGTAAATCTTATAAGGAAAGTTCGGAGGGGAGATGGGAGGGCGAATGTAAACGTCTGATTGGTTAAGTGGAATTGCGCAATTTGGTCTATGCAGCACCGCGCGCATGTTCCGAGGCAGATCCCCCTTCCCCTTCATTCTAAGTCATAATGTCATGTATCTAATTTGTTGCAATTTTGTCTACTTTCTAAATTTCTAGATACTTTTCCCCTAAAAAAATAAAAAAAAAATTGATTTTTTTTTAAATAAAAACCTTTTTTGGGAGGCTTTTTACTAAAATTTCGGGGGTTGCCGGGGGAAATTTTGGTGGGAAGTTACAAATTCGGATTCAGCGACCCAAAAAACATCAAATAAGCAGATTTCCAGAACTACCATTAATTTTGCTAGGTAAAATTCCCTATTACCTGGACTTACACGGTAATCTGGCAATACTCTTGAAATAACTTTAATTGTTGTTACTTATATATATATATATATATTTTTTAATAAAAGCATTTTCCTGATATATCATAAGTTACTATTAGAATTTTTTTCTATTCTTTAAAAAAAAAATTCTGGGTGCAATGAAGAATATTTTTTGTATGTGACCGAAGTGGAAAATATAGTGCAGAAAAAAAATCATGTTGAGATCATGATGCATTCGTGCGGAAAAAAGGGCCTCTTTTCAAATCTGATTGAGTAAACATAAAATATAATTTGTAAAAGATAATTTGTAAAATTCACAATTTCTCAATAAGGGAACGCTTTAAAAATTACTTACCTTAATATGGTAGAAATGTTTATGTAAACATAATGTACAGTCGTGGAAAAGAAAAAGAAGTAAACACCCCTATCAACTCTGCAGCTAATTATAATAGAAGAAAGTTACTAGTACCAAATGATTGGAAATAAAGTCTACTTTTAAAGGATGTCTACAAACTTTGCTTAGAGGGCCATCAACAAAACAAAGCCTGGTCAAACTTTGTTTCTTTCATTGGCGATACCTAATTTTGACAATATATTTTTAATCTTCGTTTCAAACTATGCCTAGAAACGAAATTTCATTTGAATGATAAGTTTTTGAATTACAAACATTCAATATTTAGCGATTCTAATGTTAAATTATGTTTTCATATTTTTATTTGAAATTGTATTCCTAATGTGATAATTTTTTGTGTGGTTATAATTCTTATAAACCCAAACATAAATATATTGCCTTTTTGATTAAAAATTTTTATAATATGAATTATGAATTCTAAAATTAATCTTCGAGAAAAAAACATGAATTGCAACCTTCAATTTTCATGTTAGATTTTTTTTATTATGGTCTGCTTTATACGAATTCTTAATTTAAAATTTTTCTTCCAAGTAGTTTTCAAATTATATTAAAAAACTTCAACATTGTGGTTTAAGGGACCGTCAATGATGTGCAGAAAAGCATAATTAGACAAAATATATATATTATTCATTTTATTGAAACATTTGGTCTGGGAATAGTCAAAACATATTAAGCGAGTGAAATGGTCATATTGGCAAATAATAATAATACATTGATTGAAGTGACATAGTCATTCTGTAGCATTTCAACAATCGAGTACCGAACTTCGATTTGGATACGGCACTTAAAATAGGCTCATTTTAAAATAATTAATTTTTCTGAAACTAATCGTCCGAATTTCATGAAAATTGGTTTTTAGGCTAATGGAAGGATGTAGAATTTATTTATGGTGTCAAAATTGGGTATTGCTATTGAAAACTAGTCGCTGGGGGCCACCGTAATATTTACCCATCATGGATATACATAATATAAAATATGAAAATAAAACATGTGATACATGCTAAGCATTGTATCATGTTACATTATTCATAATTTAATTTACTTGGACTCCATTAAATATAATTAATATAATCCCTTAAGCTAATATTACTTTTTGTTGCATTAAAATATCTCAATTTGTTGATTTTCTGTAAGCAAGTAAACACTAGGTTTACAATGGAAGTCTGTGGGAATTTGGCGAAATATTAGAGATACCGCCAATTTGGCTTCTCTTTTGGCGACTAATTTTGGTCGCCAAATTTAGCGCTATATTGCTGAGTTGGTGACAAACTTGGCGGCATTTGGCGACAGAACATGGCGACAGTCCTCCCTATGGTAACCCCCCCTTATAGGTATGGAGATGCATTAAATGCTTGACATTTACGATAAGCCATTATTGGCATTTAATCTTATAGTTTGGCGATAATTTTTGGGTCGGCGGGATAATCGAGTAGTAACGAATTGCGTAAAAAAAAAAATCCTTATAACTCGAAAAATTATAATCATATTAACTAACAGTTTACTGCTTTGTATTAAGCGTCTCATTTCCAATTAAAATATATCTTTGAATTGAAATTTGAATGAAATACAGGGTCATGAAAAATCGAAAAGGGTGAAAAATATGATTACAAATACCTCGGCAACTAATTATCCGATAGACTTCATTCTTGATGCAAAATTTATGTTTTTTTATTGCCTTTTATATTCACTCCTTCAAATAAACAATTTCGAAAATTTTTGTATACGTTTTATCAGAACGAATATTTTGAGAGTCTGAAAAAAATAGTTCCGGATAATCGAGGTTACTGATAATTAATAGGTTGATTACCATCAGGGCCGAAACTAAGGGGGGGGGGGGCAGAGAGGGCATGTGCCCCGGGCGCCAGAACGAAGTGGCGCCAAATGAAGGATTATATCTTTGGAATGGATCCTTTTCTTCTGATGGACTGATGGCTTCCATTATTATGAAACATTCATTATAAATGAAGTGTTAGATGAAGATGAAAGAGCAGTCGTAAAAAGTTCGAACTCTGATTTTCGGGTCAGAATGGGGAAAAAAAAATGGCCATAATTAAAAAAAAAAAAAAAAAAAAAAAAAAAATTATGGCCATTTTTTACGACTGCTCTTTCATCTTCATCTAACACTTCATTTATAATGAATGTTTCATAATAATGGAAGCCATCAGTCCATCAGAAGAAAATAACTTGGTTAAAGCGGAAGCTCGGTTAACGAGGAAACTCGGTTAAGCGGGTCTCGGATAAGCGCGACTCTACTGTATATTTCATTTAAAAAATGATTTTTAGAATATTTTTGTTGGTGTTCAGAGGGGAGTCACGACCCTCGTGACCTCTCCCTTGGATCCGCCATTGTAGATTACGTAGTTCAATATTACATTTTTAAAATTTTAAAATAAGTCGGCTATTAGAAAATTTGTAATATTCTCTTTGTAAATATACTTTGCGGAAGAGAGGAGAGGGGGGGGGCGCCAAAATCCATGTTTGCCCCGGGTGCAAAAAAGGCTAGTTTCGGCCCTGCTTACCATTGTTACTTCCTAAGTACACACACCGAATTTCAAGTCTCTATCTCAATTTGTTCGGGAGATAGAGCGTTTGCAGACACACACACACACACACACACCCAGACGGACGGCAAAAAAAAAAAAATTCTAAAAATATGTTTTTCGGAATCTTCAGTGTCTGAAACGTGTAAATCCGTCAAAAAAAATTTCGATTTTTAAAACGATTACAAGACTTACCCTATACTACGTATGATGGGTAAGTAAAAACAAAGTTTGTGTTTGTTTTTATATGTAGACGGCCCCCTCATTATAAGTTAATGAAACAGTTCCTTCTTAAACTTTTTCTTTCGACGAAATTCGACGAGTTCCACCTCGCAATAATAAGAATAATATATTTTTTTTTTCTCATTGGAGGTGACGCTAAATTCTGAAAAAACAGAATTCCTGCTTCCTGAATGTTTTCCCCTTTTTTACGTGCTTAAAATGATGTATTCCGTATAAATATTTTTCAAATCGGAGTTGATGGTCACAAAGGGTTAATCTTTGTCAACCTGATATAATTACTTTGAAAATATCCTATTTGTTTGTAGATGAGAGTATAATCATAAGTTTTCGTAAATTAAATTCACAAGCCGAGTAGCTTGATTTGTCCATTATAAGAAAGTGAATGATAATACATTGATCATCATACATTAATAGTTTTAATATTTGATTTTGTACGTTACATTAGATATTTTAGATTGTTAAATACTTCCGGACGTATTGGAGAAAGAAAAATACAGCATAACCTATGCAATAATCTATTAAATCAAAGTGTTGGATAAATCGAACTTTTTAAAATTCACATTATTTTTTCACAACATTTTAAGTTGTTCAAAATCTGAATATTACGTATATGAAAATTTCGCACTTAAAAGTATACCACAAAATTCCTGCCGACCCGGCCTACAGGCACGGGTCGTTTTCGAAGTTAAGTAGTAATTTCAACAGCAAAAACTAAATCAAGATTAGAGATAAACCCAGTTTAACAATTTTATCTGGCCGCATTTTAACGAGTTTTTAATTTTATTTTTCTGTAAGAGCTTCTTTTATCAGAATCATGTGAATACGATAATTTTTTCTTCAACCCCCCCCCCTTTTTTTCTGTAAGAGTTGGTATCAAAAACCTGTCAATATAAAACTTGTAGATAATATTAAGAAGATTGATAATAAATTTAATTTAATTTAATATCTTGAGAATTGACGAAGTTATAAATTTTTTCCTTCTTAAAATCTATTTTTTTTTTTTGCCCCTTGAGCCCATTTCTAATTATAACAAAAATCTGTTATACAAAAATTTTTGGCCCTTTTCCTAGAAGTAATAATAACTTTAAACTGATTTGATATGTATTATAATTAAGAAGTTATGGGGGTTTTCGGATTTCACAAAAATCATCCCTATTTCCATCCCCTTGGTCCGATTTTGCCCGTTAACGAACTTGACCTAGATTTTCTGCCCCTTGATTTTATGTATCAATTTGGAAGGGATTTGTGTATAATTATGGAAGTTATCGTGTCCATAAAAAGGTGATATATATTTATATAGAGAGATAGATAGATAGACAGATAAAGTTTTGAACTGGGTGTTTTTACATTCTAGGGGTCTGATCGGCGTAATCTATAAAAAAAAAAAAAAAAATTCAGAAATTCCAACATGGGGGAGAATGTAAAAATAGGTAGTATTTCTTACGAAAACTACCTAAAATTCTCATCGATAATCTATTTTCAGATTGGCGAATCACTCTTAACCAGAAAGTGATTCACACTTTCAATATATCTAAGCTTCATGATCATTTAATAACATCACAAAAATAAAAGGTTAACAAAATTAAAATATGAGACTATGTAATATAAAACACACTTGAAAAAAAAATAATAATAAGTCAAAAAGCTTTTAATTTATAAAAGGAATGCAACAAAACAAATTACAACTTGACTCACGCTCTTAATAACATAGATCATTATCTAATTTCTCAAAAAACAGTTACTTCATTCATAAAAACCTAACTTCATTTCGGTACGTAATCAGAAAGATTTTTCGTTAAAAATATTGTATTTTATATCAATATTTGCATAATGGATAAATGTAAAATGTACGTTTTGATCAGACATTTATTTATTTTCTTTTGATATCAGTTTTGTTCGTTTGAGCAGCTGAGATTGAATTTTTTATTCTTCTTATCTTAATCGCGTAACGTGTTGTGCGTAACATTGAATCTTCGCATATTAAGTTTTGTTCATATTTTAACGATTTTTACATTTTTTGCAATTCTAATATTTCTTAAACCATTCGGATTTAATTATTTATCCAACTTTGGGGGTATTTCCTTTTCATTTCAGAAAATCTTTAGCAGTTATCTGAATAGCAAAAATTAAGGTTTACTGAAATCTAATGAATTTGTCGATAGTTATGATTACAGTGTCCTATAAGTTATATTTATAAACCTTTTTGCCGCGGCCGGAAAACTCCAAAATTTCGTAAAATTCAAAGTACCATAACTTGGTGAGTTTTCGTCACAGAATAATGGAATTCACTGTTTTACTTGTCAGAGGGTAGAAATTTTTTTTTCAACATATATATTAAGGACCAAAGAACCATATAAAATTGTAAAAAATCTAGCTTTTTGAAAATTAATTGCAGGACAATTTCATCAATATAATCTTAAATCCTACCTTATTTTAAACGATTTCCAATTTACACTACCTACATATCTCCAACATGTAAAAAAATTCAAGAGCGTTTCAACATTTTTGGGACACCCTGTAAATAAATATATACGGGGGTTGGACAAAATAATATGAACACTTGTGAAAAAACAGCACGCGAAAGAAACCTCTCGTATACTCCTGCCCTCTATCTGTGAAGGGTACCACCTTAGAGGAGGAATTGTTATATTAGAAGTCTATGGGTACCACCTAGCGGATGAGAAAGTACACACATCAGTCTGCTACTAGAATTGATAGGAGTCAAATGCGAAATATATTTCTGCGTTAAAATTGCGTTATGGATGACCATTTCGAAAGAGGTGTGATTTTTGGGACCCGTCTTGCTGGAGCCTCAGTAACGATAACGGCAATCCTTCTAGGTGTTGGGAGAAGTAGAGTGTCGACTGTAATGTCAGCATATTTTTGAAACACGGAAAACTATCATCTGAAAAATACAATAGTGGTCGAAAGTCGAAGCTGAATGACAGAGACAGATGGGTTTTCAAGCGAATTGTGGCAAAAAAAAAAAAAAAAAAAACCACAAGACAACAGCATCCCAGATAACATCTAATAGTCCAAGATGAACCACAAAAATATATGTTTTCAAGCACAAGAAAAAACCTTTATTTTATGGGAGAATAGAAGTTGGGGAATCTAATTATCTATGTCTGCCGGAAATACCTTCAACTATACTCCATGTTTTCATACCTTTGTTTGTAGGACAAACACAATGACAAATCTACGAGTCAATCACTGGTGGTATTAATTTTTGGCTTATGCACCACTTCACTTCTGGCAGAATTGGATCATTAGATTCTCCTACTTCCACTCTTCCATAAAATAAAGATGTTTTTCTTGTGCTTGATAATATAGGTTTTATTGCTATTGGATTATGAGAGGAACACACATCTACAGGAAGCAGTTTCATCAAGAAATATCCGGCGTGAACTACATATGGCATATATTCTTGGTAGAGCGGCTATTTCAACCCTTCTGTCTCTGTCATTCAGCTTCGACTTTCGACCACTGTTGTGCTTTTTAGATGATGTTTTTCCGTGTTTCAAATATGCTAACATTACAGTCGACACTGTACTTCCCCCAACACCTAGAAGGATTGCCGTTAACGTTACTGAGGCTCCAGCAAGACGGATCCCAAAAATCACACCTCTTTCGAAATCAGAGAGGTCAGCCATAACGCAATTTTAACACAGAAATATATTTCGCATTCGACTCCTATCACTGCTAGTAGCAGACTGATGTGTGTACTTTCTCATCCGCTAGGTGGTACCCTTCACCACTAGAGGGCAGGAATATACGAGAGGTTTCTTTCGAGTGCTATTATTTCACAAGTGTTCATATTATTTTGTCCAACCCCTGTATATATAATGAAAAAATCTGGAGGAGACTCACCTCTTGCAGTGGACTAAAAGTAACGACTTCAAATATCCTTAGCTGTTTAAAGTCGCACTTATAGTCATTTGGACAGCCTAATTTCAGAGTCAGATAGAAAACAAGAGAGAAAAATGATGTGTTAAGCATACATTATGAAATACTTTCCAACACTTCCAGAATACTATATCAAAACTAGGGAACTAGTTATTTAGGGAACTAGTTATTTTGATTTATTTTGATACTAGTTATTTTGATTTAGTTATCAAAACTAGTTATTTAGGGAAATGGGGTGAATGAGATTCCTTAGTAAACATTTTAGAAAACGCATAAAACGTTTAAAACCGACTTTAGCAATTACCGCCCACAACCAAATATGTATTCCGATTCTTTTGTACAGCTCTGTATTTGATCTATAGGTTGGTATATACACTATATAATGCAAAAATTTAGTTTAGAAAGAAAACGCATAATATGTTGAAACTTCACTTTCACCAATTTATACCAATAGCCGGGAAATTACTTTGTACTGCCCTGAATTTTACCTTCTACCTTTATATACACGCCATTATTTAGCTAATATCTAGTTCAGACTAAAACACTCTTAAAATTACTGAAATCACACTTCTAGAAATTATCATCCATAAATGGTCATATATTCAATACTTTTTGTGACTCTGTATATCATTTTATCTATATTCTACAACCATCTTTTAATATGCTAAATATAGTTCAGCGTAAAAATACATAACTCATTTAAAAACCACCTTTAAGCAATTTACGATCACACTCAGTAACGCTTACGAATTCTTTTGTGTAGCACTGTATATGATTTATAGCATTTATACACACCATATAGTATGCAAAAATTTAATTAAACTTAAAAACGTGTAACATAACTAAAAATGCATTTCCAGCAATCATCTCTAATATTACAATACTTACTTCGGATACAATATAGTATCCGAAATTTTCTCTGATCCCCTGTAAATGCTATGCACTTCATATTATACCGGAAGTAACTTGTAGTAAACCTTAGCAATGTATATCAATTTCATTATATATTAAATAGTTTAACATTATTAAAGTACCCCGCAAACAATTTTCTCCCCCTATACGATTACGTAACGGAATTCTTTTGTGTGGCCCTTGTAAATGAATAATAAATATTCTTTGCACCACATATTCCATAGATTGCATATTTTAGTGCACTTCATAAATGCATATCCATTTCATTATGTATGAAATAGTGTAACATCACTAAAATGCACTTGAAAGATTTTTTTCCCATTGGCCGTCATGTAGAGGAATACTTTTGACCGTCCCTGTCAATTAACTATGCCTGCTACATGCTTCATTTTCAATTGGTATTATGCTATAGAAAACGTGAATAACGTACAAAAATTTCAGGGTAATCCGAGTATATTTACGAGAGTTACAGCACGGACAGATGGACAGACAAACCGAAATAAAAGTGTTAAAAATAGAACAAATTTAGAATTTTTTAAAAAAAGTAAATGTGAGTATATGGTTTTTCAAAACTGCATAATAATTATTTTTTTCCGAGAAATGATGGAAAAAATTGCTATTAGCACTTCTATATAATGATATGAGAAATTCTGAAAGTTGCGACACAAGAAAAGCGCATGTAAAATTTGTTTCACCCGCTATGTTGTGGGAGCAGCCGTACAATTTGCACGTGAATATGCAGTCATGCACATATATCAATATGTCACTTGTTTTCAAACTACAATAAAATTCCAGCTATCTGAACTGTTTCCTGGAAGCAGAAATCCGGATAATTGGGACAATCACGAAAAAAAGATTATGTTGTGAAATAACTTCTCTGAAAATCCATTTTGATTAAAAAGTGTAATTTAATATGCATGTTGATAATAAAAGTAGTTTTACTACAAATATAGCAAACTACAGTAATTTAGCTATAAACATATTTAGATGTATTAATTGAACATCTCCAACAAAGTTAATGCTTTTGCCGCAGGCACTATTAATGTGCTGTGAGGTCCGGAAATTGTATTATTAGTGATAAAATATCTGTTTAGGATTATTCAAGTATAGACCTGGAAAATTCCAACTAAACGTAAATGTTGTATACATGAAAAACATAATATTTTGAAAAAGTCTTAATTTTTATCTTTTTGCAATATTTCAGTTTTTTCCCTCTTTCACCATGAACTTAATTGATTCGTAACCCGTTTCCCCGTTCATATAGATTATGACACTTGATGATCTTCAATCGAACTTTCGATTCATCTCCAACTTATTTCGTTTTAATTTTTCAGGTGAATTCGCTGGATGGTGTCGCTGCAGTTTTCCAATCATGTAATTGGTCAAGACTCAACAAATTGTCTTTCATACAGGACACTTTCGTTTCTAGACTTTTATATCACTTTAACATCCTATTTTATTCTGAAGATGACGGCAGAAGCAGTTCGAAACGTAGATGTTATGTTTTTATCAACATATTTATTTATACAAGCTCATATAAAGGCTCTCGTTGTATGCACCATTTAGCAATTTTAAGTTCTTTTACAAATACATTCTTATTTATGACTTTCTTATTTCTGAAACAATGCACGTTTCGGGTTTGAAAGCTGAGACAGAATCAACCATAACTACACTTCCAATGATCGCTCGAATAAAACAAAAACTGTTTCGGAGAGCTAAATGTAACACATTTCAAATAAAGCATTTAAAGAAAATTATGATATTTTTGCTGAAAATCGCTATTCAAACTTAATGGAATAACTTAACAGAGATTTACTGCAATTGAAAAAAGAAGTTTTAAGAAAGAGTTTTGAAGATTATGTAATTTCTTTTCTTTCTTCTTTTTTAAAGCAATATTAAAAATTAAGGCATCTGCATACATTAAAATGGCCGTTTTGGTGAAAATTTTAGAATTCTTTTTATTATTATTATTGCTTTATTTGGAAGAGCAATCGTTTAGGATTCCAAATCTGTTTTAATTTTATCCCTATGATTACTAGAATAAGAGTTACCGCTAATTTACTAAACAGGAAGGACTGAGCCAAAAACCGAAAGAGAGCAGGAAGGCCACGGAAAATGTAAACAATGTTTCTACGCATGATTCTCTTACGTTATTTACATAGAAACACTAATAAACCTTAATTGACATTTCTACGTCAGTTATACAGACAATAATACAGATCAGAAATCTTTAAATGCGATTTCTGGAAAATCAATTTTTGCGTTAAACTTTTACGATAAACTTTGTAACATAAACTGTTTTAAACATACTTCAGTGAAATTTTGTCACAATCCTTTCCCTATTACTCACTATGTTCGGAACTAGAATCTAAGTTCTATGTGATAATGTAATTATTTTATAGGTACTCGAATATGAAAAAAAATGGTAATTTTTAATATAAAATACAGTGTGTACTCGCGTATAAGTCGATGGATTTCTGAGAATTTTCGACAAGCAATTTGGGGCGGGGGGGAGGGGGTCGACTTACACGCGAGTCAATTAAATAAAAAAAAAAACTTCCATTACTGCAAAATTCTGGCTTTTTATGTGTATGAATAATAAAATATTATATAAAATATACAAATAATAATATTTTATCAATGATTTGTTTTTGTTTACTTACTACTTTTTCGCATTAGCAAGTGAAATCTCTGGTTTGGTTTATTGAAAAATTGAAATAAAAAGTTAGGGGTCGACTTATACGCAAGTATATACGGTACGTATGTTTTGAAATATTTCAGTTAATTTTGAAGATATTGTAACACTTCTAGTTCGGTGCACAGTTGAGTGTAATAGTAGTTATGTAATACAAAGGAAATTGAAATAATTTAGTTGAACTGAATGCATGCTGTCTGAGCCCCACCAGTGGCCGAGAGGTTCTGCTCTCGAAACTGGTAGACGGGAGGTACTGGGTTCGAACCCAATCGCGTCCGTCGGCCTAATCGTTCGGATTTTTCGTCGTTTTCTTCGAACCTTGGATTTCCATGCGTACATACGGATTAGGTTCCCTTAGAAAGACCCCCACGGAGGGCACTCCCCCTAAGGCCTATATCCCTTGAATAGATAATCGGTCGTCAAAAATCAACCCAACTCAACTCAACGCACCCAATTTTTAAAATGTTATGAAGATATTGCTAGGATTTTGTGTTTTTTCATCATTCTGTATAATAAGTGAACTAAAAATACGTGTATTTATTCAATATTGTACATAAAAAAAGGCGTTCTGAACGTATTATAAAACTTTGTCCTTTTCAATCTATGTTGTTAATATGTTAATTACCTAACATTTCTTTCCGTAACAGTCATTATATATTCAGTTCAAATGCATTTAATAAAGCTGTTGAAATACAAACAATAAAAGTTTTATCTTTTTTGTACACAGAGATATAATGTAAAATTTTCCAAAATTAGATATTTCACAGCTTGATAATTTATTCAGGAGTTACTGAAACAGTCATCGCAAAATTTGCTGGGTGATTTTTAAAAAACCTTAACCTGCTAATGAAGTTGATGATCATGAAAAGGTTTGAACATTTAATTTTTTTGCATGTTATAAGAAATTTTGAATATTAGGTAT
The DNA here is from genome assembly GCA_963932465.1 of Maratus speciosus. NCBI lineage: Eukaryota > Metazoa > Arthropoda > Arachnida > Araneae > Salticidae > Maratus > Maratus speciosus. Next base: position 532,296,353 of record OZ010792.1, read on the forward strand.
TAATTCCTTTCTTTGAAAAAGATTTCAGAAAACTTAGTCCTTTCTTTTGACAATTTATCCAATAATATTGCATTTTTATCTGTAAAATATTCTAAGCTGAAGTAGATATTTGAATACTATCTTCTTTTGTAAATTGCAAGACAATTCATCTAAAGTTGTCATCTGTTGTTCTCATATAGAATGTTTTAGTTGCTATAGTATTACTGAATTAAAAATAACGTTACATTTTGATTTTTTTTTTTCACTTACCTCTAGCTATAGATTATCTGTATCTAGGGTGACTGAGTCAGTAGTTGATCAAATGAGGTCAGTGCTACGGGGTTTTTATTATATTTCCTTCCTTTTAAGTTTTAGAAGTAAACTAACATAATTCCTACAACCCTTAATGAATGTCTTATAGTGGGCAAAAATGAAATCTGCCGAAATTAAAGGGCAACAAAATTATAAATAAATAGTTTCTTTAATTGCCATTTTCCCAGTAGTTGATCAATCGAAGAAATCAGTCGAAAATTCAAAAATTAATCTTTAAAATATCATTCTTGAGCTATGGTTAACAATAATTCATATAAAACTAGTATCTGAAATAAGCAAGATGGAAGTGGATTATTTTAACTTACCGTAATTATATCCAATTCATCGAAAACTAACTTTTTACATTTTCTAATTTAAAAAAAAAATCATAAAATTCCTTCTCTTATAGTAGGCAATTGAAAACAATGTGACAACGTGTGTTGCAACATTCAAACAAAGATATTATTATATCTAGTGCCACGTGTAAAACTCATATCCGCCTGAAATGGAGGAATATTTAAAAAATTTGATCAACTACCGGAAGGGTATCAACTACTGGCGTGTCACCCTATATGCTGATGATATATTAACGTTTTCCATTGAAATATTTACCATATTGTAACTCGAGTGCCTTATGTATATGTTGATATAGAAGACCTTTTTCACCTGTACTAAATAGATCATAACGTATTTCTGAAAATTCAATTTTTTGTAAATTATGCCTTACGGACTTGGCGGGCATCTTTCCATTTTACTCAAAATTCTAAGCACCCAAGTCCGTAAAGAAAAAGTATAAAATGTTTGCTTGAGTAACAATGTCAACATTCGATATTAACTACGAACAGATAAATTGAAAAAGAGCGATATTTTGAGAAAAGAAGTTGGTTTTTACTGCTTTTAAATGATTAATTACTCTGGGAAATAAATCATAAGATGAATCCTTAAGATAAGTCACCATTATCGTAAGACATAAATTTCTAAGCATGCAAATCCATAAAGGAAAAGCTTAAAATGTTCATTTTAGTAACAATTTCGAACTTTGGATCTTTCTAATGCTCATGGTAGTACAGTAAACTCCCGAATATCCGGCCCTCGACTATCCGGCCTTCCGTACTATCCGGCCTAGTAAAAAAAATGAGGAATGTTGCAAGCGGCCGAGACTGGCAGGTTCCCGTGCGTAGGAAAGTTTTAACTCACGACAAGAAAAAGCAAGAAGGGATTGCAGAATGCAATAGCAGAGACAGATAGAAAGGGAGGAGGGGGGTTAAGGCTTGTTAACCTGTTTCGTCAGTTATTAACAAGTGCGGACGATATTTTCCGCTTATGATGGTCACTTTCGTATTATCTTTTGGTGAGCTTCCTGTTTTTTTTATGAAAAATTAACCAAATGGGTGATAAACGAAAAAAGGTTGTAGTGACTGTGGAGGAGAAACTACGAGTCAGAAGAAGGAAGCGACATTAGCTGATATTATCTGCTTGTGAAATGGAGGGACATTGCGTCGCGGAAGAGGGCTAACAGGGAGAAGCAATCATCTATCAACTACTTTATCAAAAACTAAAAACTAAGTTTTGACTTTATTATCTTATGCATAACTTTTCATGTTTGTGCAATAATTTGTTAATAAACAGTCAAAGGAGATTTACTCTTTTTTTTTCAAATTGGGCTTACATTTTACATTAATGTTTTGCTTATTTTGAAACTGCATGTACTGTATATATAAACTTTATCTTAAAATGTGTAACATGTGTTTTTAATATAATGACGGGTGCAGGAAGTGAGTAAATATTTATAGAACTCCGGCCTATCCGGCCTACCCTTCCGCCACATTAGGCCGGATAGTCGGGAGTTTACTGTAATTTATATTAACATCAGTGTTCCCGATCTACTGGATTTTTTTACTTACATATTCCATATTCACACCAGAAATTTAAAATATAAATTTTTGCTTTATTTAATATCAGGCATTTCAAAACAATTTCAGACAAACCGAAATTTACTATTTAGATTTTCTGGTGTAAATTCCTATTCTGTGAATTATGCAATTTCTGGAACGCATTCTTACCATGGGCATTAGAGGGTTAACTACGGATTTGTGTGCTTAGAAGTTTCTATAAAATATGGAAAGATAACAGCCAAGTCCTTAATGCTTAATTAAAAAGAAAAATAATTTTCAGAAACACGTTATGATGTATTTAATATAGGAGAAAAGGATATCTATCAACATACACGCAGGTACTCGACTTACAATATGGTAATTTTTTAATGCAAAATCTTAAATAAATAGCATAATATAAATTTGGAAATTCTATATATCACACCATTTTCTATTCACAACTTTTTCTTTTTAGTTTTGAAAACTTTTTTTTTTTTTTTTTTTTTTTTTTTTTTTTTTTTTTTTGTGGATCTAATATTGGGTGTAGTAAAAAGTTTTAAAGCGTTTTTCAGAGAAATAAATATGCAATTAAGAGCTGAGAATAATATATTTATTCATCAAAATAATCTCTATCATTCTCTCACACCTTCCGCCATCGGTCGAGCAGTTGATGGATGCCAGCAGTGTAGAACGATTCGCCTTTTGACGGGATGAAGTCGTCAACCCAGTTTTGCACTTCGTTCATTGTCCGGGAGTATACAGAAGACAAGGCTTTCTGCATCGACCGAAACAAATGATAGTCCGAAGGAGCTATGTTGGGACTATACGTCGGGTGTTCCAAAACTTCCCAGTCAAGAGTGACTAACGTGTCCTTGACTGGTCTTGCAGCATGATGTCTGGTGTTGTCATGGAGAAATTTTAGGGGGAGCAAATATTTGCCAGTAAATGGACGTTTTCGACCGGTTTCCTGATTCTATTGAAGCAGTTGTTGCTTATAGTGTTCAGCAGTTACACTTACACCAGGCTCCAACAGTTCGTAATATAACACACCCTTCATATCCCACCAGATGCAGAAGATAACTTTTTTGCAGTGAATGGCTCGTTTCGGCGTTAATATTGTTGCTCCGCCGGGATTCAACCATTTTTTTTCCTTTTCGGATTGTCATAACATATCCATTTTTCATCTCCCGTCACGATTTTCCACTAGAACGATTTTTTCTGTTGCCTGTTAGCAGATTCATGCACTTCAAGACACGCTCATCCTTGTTCCCCTAGCCCAATGCATGTGGCACTAATCTTCCTGCCTTCTTAATCTTTCCCATTGCGTGTAAACGATTACAAATCCTTTTTTGCGATACTCCTAATTGTTAGGCAAGTTCTTTTTTGCCGTCTGAGATGCATCTTCATCAATCAGTGCTTGCAAATCCTCATGACTAGCCTTCAGTGGAGCGTCGCTACGTTCTCGACCGCTAACACCAAAATCGCCATCTTTAAAACGTTGATTCCAAAATTCGCAAGTGTTTTTCGATACGAGTTCCTCTGAAGGAACAGAACAGATTGACTGATATGCTTTTGCAGCACTTTTTCCTTGCTGAAATTCGTAACTAATGCAGTGACGAATAAATGACCTATCTTATGACATCTTTCACCTTCGAAATTTCAACTTTACTTTTAGTTTTCTCCCAGCTTCTGCGTCGATTTGAAAACGCTGAACTGGTACTTATCACATGAAATAATCGCGGTCTACTGATTGACGTGCTATTTCGGAGAAAACATAAGATAAAATTTGTTTTACAACTTTTTACTACACCTAATAGATGTTTTGGTGGTATACTGATGATATACACTATATGGCCATTAATGACCGGCAACTTTCAATTTTACACATTTTGTCGAATATTTAGAAATATACTTGTCAGATTCTTCGGGAATTTCAGGATTAAAAAGAACAGGTATGACCTCATATTTATCAATGTCGATTTGACAAGAGGGACAATTAGGGGGTCAACAAAAATCGAAGAAAAAAAATAATACTTGGGATCACCCTGTAAAATAAAATGCACTAAATGATCTATCGCTACAGAAAACAAATAAACAGACATTGTGCAATATGTGTATTCATTTGTGTAAGACTAGCACGTATATTAATAGAGATATAGCAATTTTTTTTTAAATAAAAAAAATCTTGCATGTTTTTTGCTTATAACATGCAGGGTTTTCAAGCAAATTTAACGCCAGTTTCAGAAAAATTGACAAAATGTAGTAGACATAATATAGTGCAAATGGAATATAAATATATTAAATATTTTAAGAAATATGAGTAGTTGTATGAAATAATTTTTATCTACGCATGCGCGAACGATAACAAGGATCGTTTTACATAATTTAACAGTCAACTCTATGGAGCAACTTATTTAAAAAAAATTCAATCAAATATCCTAAAAATTCAGAAAGATATCGGCGTTAAAGTGAGCTAATTTTTAGTTGCTCGCAAAAACTAGCTGAATGATAAGGAATTGTCCACAAGTTGTCAATTTTAATTTTAAATTCTTTTTAATTTTCATTTTTTATTGATGCTTTAGTTCTTCTCGGATAACCACCAGAACGAGCCTATACCATGATAAAAAGAAGTATCAAAATCGAAGCATTTTTTCCAAATCTACTCGTTGATAGTCACTAAATACTAACTTTTTTCTGAAAGTCAGTTAATAAAAAATGACAATTTGTAGAAAATCCCTTATCATTCAGCTGCTTTTAGAGAACAACTAAAAATTTGCTCACTCTAACCCCGATATCTTTCTGAATTTTTACGATATTTGATTGGATTTTTTTAATAAGTTGCTCCATAGACTATTAAATTATGTAAAATGATCCTTGTTATTGTTCGCGCATGCGCAGATAAAAATTATTTCATACAACTGCTCATATTTCCTAAACTATTTATTATATTTATATTCCAATTGCACTATATTGTTTCTACTATATTTTGTCAATTTTTCTGAAACCGGCGTTAAATTTGGTTGAAAACCCAGCATGTTATAAGCAAACAACATGCAAGAATTTTTTAATTTTTTTAAATAAATTAAAGTATTATTTGTTTTCTTTGATTTCAACATTGCTAAATATGAGGTCATACCTGTTCTGTTTAATCCTGAAATTCCAGAAGAATCTTTCAAATATATTTCTAAATAATCGACAAAAGGTCTAAAATTGAAAGTTGCGGGTCATTAATGGCCATATAGTGTATATATAGTATGTGTATGCATGTAGTATTTTTTCTAATTTATTTTATGTCGAAACTAATATTTTGCTTTACAACTTTCTTCGATTTTACACCCCATTACAAAATAATATGATTGTATTTATTAAATATGTGTATGTTTAGTAATTTTTTTATGTTTTGTTATGTATTAAATGTGTGTGCATGTGTGTGTGTCGTATTTTTCATATATATGTTTACGTGTTTTATGTCGTAACTAAAATTTTATTTTTACAACTCTCTTCGATTTTACACCGCATTAGAAAATAATATGCTGCATTTATTAAATATTCAGGAATGTATTGATAAATTAACAAAATACGGTACTAATTAAGAAAATTCAAATCTAAAATTAAATAGCTTTTAAGGGCGCAGATCACGTTGGACAGCCAGAAAATGATCGTATTTAAAGCAGTACGAAAAACAAAACTTTGTAGTTTCTTAACCAATGAATGAAACGGAAAAAAAAAAATCTTTACTTTCACACATCCTTGCGGTTTGATAAACTATTCAAATACACATATATTTAGTAATATTAATTAATTAAATAATAACGACAAAAGTGGCTTTTGAAAAATATGAATATTGTAATACGCATTTTACGCGCACGATTTTACAAATTCTACTGCAGATATATGTTTAATGTTTCATATTTTGTTACTTATAATACTATATTTTACCCTGAACCTATAGTTGAAAGTATATTGAAATTCTTTAGTATAATTAATGACTTTTCTAATCACATTCACTAAATTTCACCCAAAAATGTATACTTATTTTTCAATCCACAATTTTCTGTGACAAAAATCAGACTAAATGGAAGTTCAGCATAAACTAACACATGTAAACTAAGAATATACATAATTTCATCGTTCTATAACAATTAGTTTTTAAATGAGAGTGCACATAATACCAAAAATTCAATTTTTAGAAAAACGACTTCAAAGTTGGCTTGTAACATTACAACAAATGCTTTTATGCAAGATATTTTTAGCCATAACTTCTGTTCTAATTGGTATTTTTGTAAAATTCCTTTTACAGTGGGTTTGTAACTTTTGAAGATATCCATTCTGAAATTTGTGAAAAATATTTTTTTTTTATCGTCAACGTGATCTGCCCCCTTGAAAGTGGTACAAATAATTTGTTTTCGAGAAAACACCAAATATATCTCTCAGGCTTTTCACTTGGGCCTTAATCGAACTTCTGGATATTGGTTTTAAGCTCTTTAGTTATTTTCATTATTTAGGTTATAGACCAGGAGGCGTCTGCACAAATCACCACTTCATCGAGTTGACGGCAGAAATTCAAGGATTAGTTAAAACTCGATTCGCATATTAAAATACAACTAGTCTGCCAAGTCACATTTTGGTGGAAACCAGCTGCAAACCCAATTTTAGTGGTTGACTGGTAGGTTTAGCATTGTGTTTTCCTGCTCCCAAAGGTATGAACACATGGAGGACTGGGAGCAGAAAAACACAATGACAAACCTACCTGTCAACCGCTAAAGTCAGCTTTTCAGGTGTTTTCTACAAAGATATGACTTAGCAGACCAGTTGCATTTTAATATACGAATCGAGTTTTAACTAATCCTGGAATTTCAGCCATCAACCCGATGAGCACGACTGGTGCATTTATCATTGCAGTGTTTTGGGATACTTTTGTAAATTTAAATTTGCCGTTTAAAAAAAAAAAAAATTGGTTTTCGTAATCATTTCGCCAGGTGTATTAGTGGATGCTGATAAGATGATGACCGACACTGACTAAAGTATCTTTTAACGTAAATAATGTTCGACTACCTACACCCACGTTCGGCAACTGGCGGACCGCGGAAGGTCGAAGACCGGACCGCCGAAAAAGATATTGCAAATGAAGAACTTATTCATTTTCCAACAATTCTTGAATATAAAAGAATTCCGAAATTCACACTGCAGTGCTCCTAAGTTTTATGTCAGACCTTGTGAGGGAATTTGAAGCAAGATTTCAAGGCCTTGCAGATGTAGGTAAGTCGTCTCAATTCTTTAAATCGCCCTATGAAATTGCTCCAGCTGCAGGATGGACTGATGATCTGCGAAGTTTTGTTCAGTCTTGAAAAACCTTTGCTTCAAATGGAGATATTTGACCTGCAAGAAGATATTTCCTTGCAAATGTAAAAAACTGCATTTGCTGAAGAATTGTGGATAAACATGTCTCAGAAAATTAGGAAAATTAAAAAAAAACTAGCTATTAACTTGGCTACTATGTTTGGCTCCACATATAAATGTGAAAGAACTTTCTCCAAAATGAATTTTTTGAAGAACAAATATCGTTCGAAATGAACGGACGCCCAAGACACTCTTCGCATTAGCTGTTCTCCACATGAACCGAACTATAGAAAACTGGCTCAAGACCTCAAGTGTATTTTTTCGCATTAATTTTTCAACGAGTACCTGCATTTTCTATTTTATTATGTGCATATAAAAATTTTCGGAACGTATACCTGTGTATGTAGTAATTTTTCGGAACGAATACCTGACTTTTCTATTTTCTGTTACATGTATGTGTATGTAAAAATAACAATTTAAAAGTAATAAATTCTTATATTACTTATGTGTTTTTTTCTCTGGACCTCGATAAAATTTTTCAAAAGTATTCGGACCCCAATTAAAAATACTTGCGGACCCCTGACCTACACTAAGTAAAATGAACAATTTTAAAAAAATGGCTAAAAATGCAGCAAGAAGTAAAAATGATTTTAGTGAACAATAATTTTGAAAAAAAAAAGTTCCGGTTTGTGGACTTTTCCATTTCAAGCCCTGCTCTAATTCATTCGATAAGTGCAATATAGATATTTCAACTGTATAGGCGGCTTGCACGTGACGTCACATGTTCAGAAGAATCTGGCATCGCTTCATATGGCGCCCAAATATAAGGCGAATGGGGTGCTCTCCATTTGACTTATTAGCACTATAATAATAAAAATAATAAAAATCTAAATTAAACAGAAAGACAACACGTGCTTTTAACGGCAAACGGGGAGTTCTGATGTTCCGTGGAGGCTCCAGATGCAATACCAGATTAGCATATCAGTCGTTGCTATTAGCGACATGATGTCAATGCAAGCCGTCTATAGATATTATAGGATGACTCCAAGTAAGAGATTTATTTCTTCTGTATTTTATAAAAAGTCAGATTTTTGAATTGACAAAAATGAACTCTAGATAGTATTGTGATAATTTATGTCTCTAGATTTATTTTTTGTTTTATATTTTAGGATCAACAAAGGCATGCTACAGATATTCTTTTGGTAATTCATATCACTTTATGATGAATAATTAAGTACAGCAACAATTAAGGTTCGAGAATCATGAAGCTAAATCACAAATGAGCATTTTAATCATTTATCTGAGAAATATCGATGCTAATAGCAGTAATGTAATTTTATTTGTACGAGCATAGGAAGTATTTCTAAAAGTTCATTTTATTTATTTATTTATTTTAGAAATGATCAAATCAATCGCTCTGTTTATAATATCTGCTAGTATTTTTCAAGCGAAATGTGATTTGTACACCTGTTCGCGACTTTCTGACTGTCTATGCAGGGGTGCAGATAAGGTGTTTGTTTTTTGCCGAGTATATAATAATCTTAATATATTACCAGAGTTGTTCCACGATCTTCACGGTCGTTCGATAGCAGTCTTAAAGTTGAAAGACTGTGCAGTCGATTATCTTCAGAACAATCTGTTTATCAATGCAAGCCTAAATGCGCTAACCTTCAACTGCCCCTTTGACGAGTTAGAAGAGGATTCTCTTTCAAGTATTAATTCTCTGGAATTTTTGCTTATGAACATGACGAGATTTGCTAAAATTCCCTCTGCAATAACAAAATTACGAAATTTAAAGACATTGAAGTTGGTGAATGGGCAACTTACTGCTGTAAGCAGAGAATTTCAGAATATGACTTATCTGCAACGTTTGGGATTAGGGAATAATAAGATTCAAGAAATTGGAAGCGATGCATTTATCTTCCACAAGAATCTCGAACATTTAGATATATCTAATAATAGGATAAAATTTCTTCAACCGAATATGTTTCAACACTGCATTAACATAAAAGGTTTTAAAGTTGCTAGTAATTATTTAGAATCTACGGACGGAATTCCAAGAGGAGATAAGATAGAGGTAAGTCTTCTAAGAATTTGTTTCAAATGCATGATTTCTCAAATTAAAAGCTCGGGAACAGTCGTGCAAAAAAAAAAAAAAAAAAAGTAAACACACCTTACTAACTCTGCAATAAATTATAGTAGAAGAAAGTTACTGCTACCAAACGATTGGAAATAAAGTCTACTTTTAAATGATGAAACGGAGACTGCGGAGGGTTGACCCATTTTTTACAAAATGATTTTTTATTTTTTAAATACTGAACCTAGAATAAAGTTTAATATATCATTTTATTCGTTATACAACCAGTTATCAAAATAAAATTGCCAGATAAGTGTAATATATAGGAAATTTGAAAAATGATTGATTTTAATCATGAGAAAATAATGGGTCAAGGCTCCCCACCTATGGGAGGCTTGACCCACTTTATATTATATTGAAATATTTGTTAAGGGAAATAAAATGAGCTTGAAAAAAGTAGAATAACTTTATGTTACATGGTTTCATTATTACTAAAACTTATTTGGGAAAATGTGATGTGTAAACAAACCTGCTTAGACCGAATTCAAGGCACGGTAGAAAAATTCCATTTTAAACACCCACTTTTTCTGACAATCTATCTGGAAACACTAGTTGCCTCATACTTTGGCTTTATCTCATTGTGTTGATCTTGTTGAAATTTGTCTACTTACTACCTTTGTAAAGTATTTTGATCAATGTTATGTTAATTTGCAGAGGCAGGAATACTTAACATTTCTTAAGGCTGCTACTTTCATCCTTTCTATACTTTTACATTCTTTATATTTTCTTGGTATGGGTACTATTTAAATTAAATAAAAGTTCCTATCAACTTTCCTATTTGTATTTCATTAAATTTTTTCTTGCTTCTATAGTAATTTTTCACATCTTCCTTTAATGATTTTTTTGCATTTTTTTTCTATTGCTCCAATCTACTGCAGCTTTACAGAATAAATTTACATCATTTTAGAAATGTAACCGTTAACCCTTCACTGTGTACAGTGTATAATAAAAAGATTTCCAAAAACAATTAAAGAAGCTTTGACCATGCTCAACCCTCCCTCACAAAGCCACTTTTTAGAGAATGGCACAGGGTTATGTTAAGCCTAATTTACTGTACAATCTTTATGCCTGGAATGAAAGTTCAATATGTGTGCAATACTTAAAACCTACTTACTTAAATTTCTATGATATATTTTATGAGAAAATCTTACAAAATGTTTCTACAAAATACACATTTGAAGCTGAAAACACTTAATTGATTTTTTCTCACTTGTTTCAATTATCTGCATGAAACAAAGACTATTGCTTTAACATTTAAGCAGCTTTGGTTTCCAACTTTTGGCAAAACTCTGAAATTCTTCTAAATATGAAAATTGAAGAGTGGGTCAAGCTAATATCGGGTCAGCAGGTAAATATTTCTTAATAATGAAACTGGTCTGCCAAGTCATATCTTGATGGAAAACACCTGCTAACCCGAGTTTGGTGGTTGACTGGTAGGTTTCTCATTGTGTCTTTCTGCTCTCAGTCCTCCAGGCTTTTATACTTTGGGTGCAGGAAGACACAATGATAAACCTACCGATCAACCACTACAATCGGGTGTGCAGGTAAATATTTATTACTTTATTAATGAAACTGGTCTGCCAAGTCATATCTTGATGGAAAACACCTGCTAACCCAAGTTTGGTGGTTGACTGGTAGGTTTACCATTGAGTTTTAATTTTAGTCCTCCATGTTTTCATACCTTTGGGTGCAGGAAAACACAATGATAAACCTACTGATCAACCACTAAATTCGGGTCTGCAGGTAAATATTTATTACTTATTAATGTAACTGATCTGCCAAGTCATATCTTGGTAGAAAACACATGCTAACCCGATTGTAGTGGTTGACTGGTAGGTTTCTCATTGTGTCTTTCTGCTCTCAGTCCTCCAGGCTTTCGTACTTTGGGTGCAGGAAGACACAATGATAAACCTACCGATCAACCACTACAATCGGGTCTGCAGGTAAATATTTATTACTTTATTAATGTAACTGGTCTGCCAAGTCATATCTTGGCGGAAAACACCTGCTAACCCGATTGTAGTGGTTGACTGGTAGGTTTCTCATTCTATCTTTCTGTTCTCAGTCCTCCAGGCTTTCATACTTTGGGTGCAGGAAAACACAATGATAAAACTACAGATCAACCACTACAATCGGGTCTGCAGGTAAATATGTATTACTTTATTAATGTAACTGGTCTGCCAAGTCATAACTTGATGGAAAACACCTGCTAACCCGATTGTAGTGGTTGACTGGTAACTGGTAGGTTTGTCATTGTGTCTTTCTGCTCTCAGTCCTGCAGGCTTTCATACTTTGGGTGCAGGAAAACACAATGATAAACCTACCGATCAACCACTACAACCGGGTCTACAGGTAAATATTTATTACTTTATTAATGTAACTGGTCTGCCAAGTCATATCTTGGCGGAAAACACCTGCTAACCCGATTGCAGTGGTTGACTGGTAGGTTTCTCATTCTATCTTTCTGTTCTCAGTCCTCCAGGCTTTCATACTTTGGGTGCAGGAAAACACAATGATAAAACTACAGATCAACCACTACAATCGGGTCTGCAGGTAAATATGTATTACTTTATTAATGTAACTGGTCTGCCAAGTCATATCTTGATGGAAAACACCTGCTAACCCGATTGTAGTGGTTGACTGGTAACTGGTAGGTTTGTCATTGTGTCTTTCTGCTCTCAGTCCTGCAGGCTTTCATACTTTGGGTGCAGGAAAACACAATGATAAACCTACCGATCAACCACTACAATCGGGTCTACAGGTAAATATTTATTACTTTATTAATGTAACTGGTCTGCCAAGTCTTATCTTGGCGGAAAACACCTGCTAACCCGATTGTAGTGGTTGACTGATAGGTTTCTCATTGTGTCTTTCTGCTCTCAGTCCTCCAGGCTTTCATACATTGGGTGCAGGAAGACACTGATAAACCTACCGATCAACCACTACAATCGGGTCTACAGGTAAATATTTATTACTTTATTAATGTAACTGGTCTGCCAAGTCTTATCTTGGCGGAAAACACCTGCTAACCCGATTGTAGTGGTTGACTGATAGGTTTCTCATTGTGTCTTTCTGCTCTCAGTCCTCCAGGCTTTCATACTTTGGGTGCAGGAAAACACAATGATAAACCTACCGATCAAGCACTACAATCGGGTCTGCAGGTAAATATTTATTACTTTATTAATGTAACTGGTCTGCCAAGTCTTATCTTGGCGTAAAACACCTGCTAACCCGATTGTAGTGGTTGACTGATAGGTTTCTCATTGTGTCTTTCTGCTCTCAGTCCTCCAGGCTTTCATACATTGGGTGCAGGAAGACACTGATAAACCTACCGATCAACCACTACAATCGGGTCTACAGGTAAATATTTATTACTTTATTAATGTAACTGGTCTGCCAAGTCTTATCTTGGCGGAAAACACCTGCTAACCCGATTGTAGTGGTTGACTGATAGGTTTCTCATTGTGTCTTTCTGCTCTCAGTCCTCCAGGCTTTCATACTTTGGGTGCAGGAAAACACAATGATAAACCTACCGATCAAGCACTACAATCGGGTCTGCAGGTAAATATTTATTACTTTATTAATGTAACTGGTCTGCCAAGTCATATCTTGGCGGAAAACACTTGCTAACCCGATTGTAGTGGTTGACTAGTAAGTTTACCATTGAGTTTTCCTGCTCTCAGTCCTCCACGTTTTCATACCTTTAGGTGCGGGAAAACACAATGATAAACCTACCGATCAACCGCTATAATCAGGTCTAAAGGTGATTTCCACCAAAATATGACTTGGCAGACCAGTTGCATTTTTATATGCGAATCGAGTTCTGTCTAATCCTGTAACTTCAACCGTCAACTCGATGAGCTGATGGTCTGTGCTGCCGCCTGCCAGTCTATAATACGACGTCCGTATTGAGATAGTTGTGTTACTTAATTTTTAGTCACTTAACTTTTTTGAAATGGGATATTCGAAATTAGGCTTCCCCTGTTCACATTGCCAAAAGTTTTAAGAGACTTAACCAATGTTAAATTTATAAATACAACTTCTAACTATACATAGTTTATTATTGTTTTTATTCTTTAGGGCGTGTTAATTAAATAAACAATTCAAAGCATCATTCGAAAAAGCTGAATAATTATTTGTAGAACTCCACTCTAATTTTAAGAACAGTTTCAAATAAGAAAAGAGTTCAGCAGGCTGATTTCCACTCAACTGATAGTAAAGAGAGTATCAAAAGTTAAGTGAGTTTCAGAAACTTGCCCATGTCGAAATCTTGATTCCGGGTACGTCCGCTTCAAAAAACTTCAAGTTAAGTGACTCAACTATCTCAATGCGAACGTAGTATTCGGAACTATAAAATTTCTTGGTATTCGCTTTTGTTTTTGTGATTTTCTTTAACATTCATTTATTTATTTACATGTTAACTTGCAGTATTTACTTCTAAAAGACAATGCTTTTCGCACTATTAAATTTGCCAGATATATAAATGTTGCAGTGCTCGACATCAGCCAAAATCCGTTACGCCTTCTTCCAAAGCTTCCATTTCATTATAATTTTCCTCGCTTAAAGAAACTTCTCGTATATAGCTGTGGATTAAGTATTCTTCCTGCAATGTTCTTGGAAATGCTGAATAACCTAGAATACATCCATCTTGGTTTCAACGGCATTTTAAGAATTCCTCCAAAGTTTTTCCAGAATTTGAGGCGGCTCAAAACTGTGAAACTGATAAGCAACAAACTTGAACACTTGGAAGATAATATCTTCGAAGATTGTCGAAATATCACATATGTGACTCTGAAGCATAACCGTTTAAAAAGTTTAGGGAATGCCTTCAAATATACCAGTAAATTAAATAAACTTTTTTTGGGTTCCAACGACTTTGAAGTGTTAAAGGAGGATGAGTTTAAATACTTCACATCATTAGAATATCTTGATATCGGACAAAATAAAATAACTTGTTTGGAAACGAATGTATTTCTGATGATGAAAAAAATAAAAGAACTTAGATTGGATTGGAATCGAATTTCGTCTTTGAATCATTCCCTCAATAGTTTGCGATCTTTAGAGATTCTATTTTTGAATTCTAATCAACTGGAGGTAATTACTGAAAGTGATTTGCTCGGCCTAGTTCAACTGAAAGTTCTACATTTAGAAAGAAATAAACTTACGAATGTTAACGGTGCTTTTCGTACGCTCAGCAATCTTAGATACTTGGACTTGAGAAGAAATAAATTACTTACATTGGCAAAAAATTCTTTTCCTGGAAATCCATCTCTTCTGGAACTAGCTGTGTTATGTAAGTAGACTAGTATGTAAGTAGTATGCTAATTTGCATTATACTCATTTCTCCTTTCTTTTATGTCAGAATTTCTAAATTTATTATTGTTTTCTTACTTGAGTTCGATGTTGATACAGTCAGTCGTGGAAAAATAAAAGTAAGCAACCCCTGTTAACTCTGCAACTAAACAAAATAGAAGAAAGTTACTGGTACCAAACCGATTGGAAATAAAGTCTACTTTAAAATTATGTATATAAAATTTGTTTAGGGGGCCATCTATATATCAAAACCAGACGAAAGTTTGTCTTTTTCAATGGCAACACCCAATTTTGACACTATGTTTTAAATCTTCGGTTCGTACTATGCCCAGAAATGAAATTTCAAGTCATTTGGTTGATAAGACTTTGAATTATAAACATTCAAAATTTAGAGCTTCTAATGTTAAATTACAATTTCATATTTTTATTAATAACTCCTGAAATTATAACCCTAATG
Source organism: Maratus speciosus (assembly GCA_963932465.1). NCBI lineage: Eukaryota > Metazoa > Arthropoda > Arachnida > Araneae > Salticidae > Maratus > Maratus speciosus. Next base: position 532,311,765 of record OZ010792.1, read on the forward strand.
TGTTAATTTTTGTGCGGTTATAATACTTCTGGTCTGGCAATAGTCGTTACATATTAAGCGAGCGAAGTGGTCATATTGGCAAGAAATAACACATTAATAGAAGTGACTTAGTTATTCTGTAGCATTTCAACAATCGAGTACCGAATTTCAATTTCGATACAGCCCCTAAAATAAGCTCATTTTTAAATAATTAATTTCTCTGAAACTAATCGTACGAATTTTATGAAAATTTGTATTTAGACTAATTGAAGGATGTAGCATTATTTATGGTGTCAAACCTATGTATTGTTATTGAAAAAAACAAAGTTCGTGTTTGTTTTGATATGTAGGCAAATTTAATATACATCATTTAAAAGTTGACTTTATTTCCAATCTTTTGGTACCAGTAACTTTTTTCTGCAATAATTTGTTGCAGAGTTAGTAGGGAGTGTTCACTTTTTTATCCGCGACTGTACGCAACAAAAGTCCATTACGTCTAATAGACTTGTCGCATAATGTCAACTGATCTATTAGAAAAGTAATGAGGTTTAAACTTTATTGAAACAAACCAAACCAGTTCAATTATGATTATGATTATTATTGTTATTACTATTCTTATTTCATTCATTTCATCACCTCATAAAATATTTCTTACTACGAGGGTGGATCCAAAAAAAAAGGTTACAAGCAGAAGCATTTGAAAAGTAATTATTGTGGAGTGAATATTTTTTCCACAGTGGAGACAGATGACTCTAGTTGTTTTACAGCGGTTGTGTGGGTAAGGTATAGGGCTACTATAATATTGTAGTATTATAGGATATATAGTAATAATATTATAGGAGCCTTAGGTAGGTAGTGTAAGTTCACAGACGCGTCAGAGTGATTGAAATGGGAAGAGGTTTAGAAAAGTGGCCTCGCTTGTACAACTTTGACAAGGTTACGTGAAGTCACTCAACGCAAACTCCCTGTCATGTTGCGTGAGGATGACATCCTCCTGCATCACAATCCAGCCCCACACTGATCGCAAAAATTGCTGAAAAAGTTCAAGTGAGAAGTCTGAATCCACCCCCGATTCAGCCAACATTTAGCCCCCAAATCATTTTCCGAGAACTGGCTCAATGGGCAGGGGCGTTATTTCTACCAAGTCGGGTTAAACAAGTTTTTCCTGCGTTCAGATAAATGCCTAAAGGTCAATATCTGAAAATTGGACAATTTGTGTTCACTGCCAACATGTGTTCACTGCTTTCATTAATTATATTAAAACCAAAAAGTGAAAAATGTAATATATTGTAACATTTGTTATAACAATTACCAATGATAAATGGACATATAATGATATATAAATAAACAATTTTAAGCTTTAAACAAACGAAATCATCATTTCAGTCCCTGTCCCCAGGTACAAATATACAATACTAAACGTATGCTGAAAAATGTTTATAAATATTACTAGCTTTTTCTATTATATAGATACAGTATGAGGAAATATAATTCTCCTTTATTAGTATAGATTGCATAGTAAAATGCTGTAGTACATATTTGTCCCTGAGGTTGACCATCATCTCAGTCCATCTAAATACACATTTAGGTTAACAGATACTAGGTGGCGCTGGCAGAATTATTTCCATTGCAATTGCAACAGCAACTGAAGTTTAACTAGCCACCATGGATGAAAGTAAGTTTTTCTTCTTTTTCTTTCATATTTAGAAATATTTAATTTTAGTTCTGAATAGGGATGAGTATTTTTTATAGCATCATTCATTTCCCCATATTTAACTTTCATATATATATATATATATATATATATAAAAGCTTATTGCAACTTTATTTGTGTAACATACAAATGTCACATGGCATATTTAATAATTTACATGTGTACAAAATGATTCAACAAAATGGCTGTGCGGCTGTTAAGACAAAAACATCACCTCAGTCCCAGTTATTAAACACTGATTATTATGTTAATAGGCACTTTCTTCCATAAAAGTTTATCCTACGCTTAAAATATACATCCTTCATCTCAAAACACTACTTTAAATGACAAAGCATGTATCATAATATATAGTTGTATGTGGTAGTTGGTACATTAATTTAAAAAAATAAAAATTTTGCAATGAAATTTTCCGGTTTTCAGATATTGACCCATAAATAGATTTGGTGATTATGTGGAAAAAAGATCGGCAAGTATGCCTCTTAATTCCCTTTTCTATTTTCTGTCTATTGTTATTTTTTTATTACCCTTTGTAACCTTTTTCTTGGATCCATCCTAGCATTTCATCCAGTTCCCAAGCATGGAATTTAAAATGTTGAAAAGTTCTTCTTTAATTAATATGAGCTAGAATCTATCGTGGAAAGCTAGAATCTATCGTGGAGATTATGTGGAAAAAAGATCGGCAAGTATGCCTCTTAATTCCCTTTTGTATTTTCTGTCTATTGTTATTTTTTTATTACCCTTTGTAACCTTTTTCTTGGATCCATCCTAGTATTTCATCCAGTTCCCAAGCATGAAATTTAAAATGTTGAAAAGTTCTTCTTTAATTAATATGAGCTATCGACATTGACGAAAGAAAATTTTTAAAAGGCTTGTTAGCCAGATTTTATGAAAACTTACAAAAATAATTACAATAAGAAAACAATTTTACATTGGCTTATCTAACTCTAAAAAAATATTTTTTTTAAACTTAATTTACCAAACTGCTATTTCTTTAATTTAAACTTTGCAAATTATTTTAAAATTAAATTTTATTCCTATAGTGCAATCAGCATAACAGGTAAATAGATGATTAATTATGAAGTTATCAATTGAGCTTTTGATATTTGGTGTAACGGAATGAAAAATCACGAAAAATTGCTCCACCTTGACACAACCTAGATCCATAAATATATTTTCAAACATGTTGCACGTTTGCCATTAGAACCTCAAGTAATAAGAGTGCGAATGTTCACATGGCTAATTAAGTAGATTTTTTTACCTGCGGTGTAAAAATTGAAATACGACACTGTAAAAATTGAAAATGCGAGAAGTTAAGAAGTTTTAAAATTTGCAGTAGCGAAAATTGAAAAAACGAAAAATTTAATCCTCAGCTGTTGTCATTTACAAAATGATGTCAGCGTTACGAACAGACACGCAGTACTGTGCGAAGAGAAAACTGTGCCCGGGGAAAAGTTTCAATTTATTCCCCCCCCCCCCTTCCTCCGGCTTTCTCTTTGTGACAGGTGTCACAAAATTGACTAAGTGCAGAAACAGAAACAAATTTTCTTGAATAGATATTTCGCATTTAGTTTGGAACGTTAAAAAGTTTAATTTTAATTCAGAAATTCCAAACAACTAAATAACATAAGAGAAAATTGCACTTATATTTTTGCAATGGAGATCTGAGAAATAGGTGTGGAAAAAAATTCATGTAACTGTATAGTATAACAGTTTGCAAACCTTTTGGATTCCAACAAGTAAACCACGTTGTTTTTTGGGACTGCATGTTTTTGTCAGAAGCGCTGAAAGAAAAATCCAGATTCAGAAAGCAGAAGGCTAACAAAAGAGACTAACATAAAGACTTAAAACAAAATTTTAAAAAGAAGAAATCCTTAGAAATTTGTTTTGGGGTGTGAGGTAAGGGAATTGGAAACAAAAAATGTACGTATTTTCATCGGGAAAATAATTCCCGATATGTATAATTTTTACAAAAAAAAAAAAGAAAAGAAAAGAAAAACTAGCTTGATAATATAAATTTGACGCCCTCTCAATTTCAGTGCCCAGTTCAAATGCCCCTTCGCACGAGCCTGCAGACACGTTTGTCCTTTATAATATAAAGTATTCATTTATTCTGAGATACTAACGTAAGTCTTTTTGGCTATTTTTCATTATTTCAGTGAACAAGTGGGAGTGTGACTGCAGGCTTCTGTGGCTTCGAGAGCTTGTCATAAAAAGAAATAGCACGGGAAAATCACTGCATTGTTGGAAGCCGAAAAGATTTCAAATGAGGGAACTTGTCAGTTTAACGGTTTCAGATTTGGTTCAGTGGCCTGAAGAATGCCCGCCATTTTGCAACTGTTCTTGTGTCGTTAAAGAAGATGGAAACTTCTTTGTTAAAGTACACTGCTCTCGTACAAATATGTCTGAGGTAAATGAGATTTGTTTAGATATGTTCAGAAACGTTATTTTAGTTTATTCTTTGATTTCGTGCCTTTTCAATTTGATATGAATTTATTTTAGTGATTGTAGTACTGTCGTGGGTAAAAACAAACCAGTGGACTGTGAGTTAACGGGAAATGTTTAATTCAGACATTTTTCTGCTGGAGAATTTTCTACAGTCACCGGGGTGGGGGAACTGTAGAGTTCAGAGGTTATGAATTACACTTCTAGGCCATTAATAAGTATAAAATCCAAAACCTCCCTTGCGGACATTTCCATGATCCTGGGGGAATGTCCCCCTGGGCCACGCATAAAATAAATTAGTTAAATGTTCAAGTTTTTGTCAATAGATAGCAGCACTAGCACTGTAGAAATACTATGTGTATTGATTTTTTCCATTCGCTGTTTTCAAATAAAGAAGCAAAATGTGGCCAGCATGCCTGGCATTTGTTACATGCACATGACGCGCATCCATACCATCCGACACTGGTTGACCACGCACGACGATTCGATTATTGTAATTTCATGCTCAACACCTTAGAGGAAAATCCGTCGTTCCTTTGTGACATTCTGTGGACAGATGAGTCAATTTTTACACGGGGTGGCATTGTGAATGTGCCCAATGTGCATTACTGGTCTCTGGAAATCTCCACATCGCCTGCACAGTAAGACAGGTGTGGTGCGGTATATGGAGAACCCAGATTGTTGGACCCATCTTCTACTATGGGACCTTAATGGACGATCCTTAGCTGCATCTGCTACAAAATACAGTACGTGACTGGTACGAAGAACTGCCTCTCCGACATGTATGCCGGGTGTGGTTTCAACATGATCCGCATAAAATATCAAATGTCCGGGCGTATCTGACCCCGAATTCGGTCAACAGATCTTTGGAGTGGTCCAGTAGAGGAGTGGCCACTGAGTTCGTCAGACTTGACTCTCATGGACTTCTACCTCTAGAATTTACATCAAGGCATGGGTCTATGTGACTGAGACCACTTCTTTGGTTTATCTGAAGCAGCGCATCATCCTTGATTGCCGCACAGTTTGCACACCTGCTATGCTCTAACGTGTCCAGGGCCCACTACTGTCACGCATTCAATTGTGCATTGTCACCAATGGAGAACACTTTGAGCAGTATCTCTAGTAGATTCCGGCGTTTGATGTATTCATTTTTTAAAATAGACCGTTTTCTGATATTATAATACATTGATATTTTTTTCTGTTTAATTTCAATATTTCCTTCTTCGCTTTGTATACTACCCCTAAAAGTCAGCTCAAATTTTTAGATGAAATAACCCTCTTTGGTGATATCCCGATTTGGCGATACCGGCTAAAGGTGGTTTCGCCGTAAAAAGGACATTGCGCCATGATTTTGATCTGGAATTACTTTAATTCATCTTTTAACTGATCCCTCAATGAAAGACAAAATCATGTTCAAAAATCTCAAACTTTGAAATTTAATAACTATGTCAATTTTTGTAGTACAGATGTCAAACTTTTTGTGTTATATTGGTTATGATATGTGTAAACTTTTACTAAATATAACTATAGGGACTGGTGGACCGTATAAAAGGTTAGATTTCATAATTTTTATAAAATTGATTTTTTTTTACTTTAAAGCCACAACATGAATATTTACCTCATTTGAAACGTTTTTGTAATTGGAACTATATGTCTACGACCAACGGTTGAGAAATTAAAGGTCGGCGATAGATAACATATTGCACCCTGTATATAAACGTTATCGTACTATCTATACTAATAAAAGAAAGATGTTAGTCTGTGTGTGTGCGTTTGTAACTGTCAGTTTGCGATGGCTAGAAAAATCTATCGCCACATAGAAGTCTGAAAATGTGTGTGAGGCTAGTCTAAAGCAGGTGCTGATGCACTTGAGGCTTAGATTTTCATTTTTTGATAATTAGGCGAGATATTTATTAAAAACTCATCAAAAAAGCATTCTTTATTTTTCAATTCGGTACACGCGCACCTCGAACTCAGTTCCTAGCTTTCCGAAGCGGACACGCAGAGAAAAAGCAACGTGGGCTTTTTTTTTCTTCTTTTTTTTCTTCTTTTTTTTCTTTCTTTTTTTGGCCGTATTTTTTAACACGCTAAGGCTGAACCATATAAAATACGGTAAAACCGATTACACCAAATGAACGACCGCACTTTTCGTTTAAAAAATATTAATATTAACTCTTTGAAAAAATATGTTTTCTGTACGCCGTTTCGAGATTTCCACAATCTTTAAAAATTTGTATCAGCACTTCTGATCCAGATATGAAAAAAAAACCAATAATCTACGTTCATTCATATTTCGAAATTCACAATCCGTTTCATGGTAAGCGTTTAGCAAAATTTTTCTGAATTTTAACAACTCATTTACATAAATTCTAGGATAAGGGGATAGGATAGTAAATCCTAGGATTTACCAGATTTTCGTCTTTTACAATAACATATACTGAACGGCCAAAATTTTAGGAACAGCCTGCTGTGCAGTAATAATATTGTGTCTCCTCTGACTTAGATGGCAGCAGATATGTTTAAGAAACGTTTTAAGATCCACCTAGTACAGTTAGTACAAGAGGCAACCTTATAAAACCCTATATGTTATCAGATACAAGAAGAAAAGCTACATTTTATGTCACAGTAGAAATAGGAGAATCTGTTGATACAGGGCTGATGAAAGTGAAGTGGTGAATAAGCCAAAAAATAATACTACTTCCGGTGTACTTTTAGAGGCTTATCCTAAGTTATGTAATACAAGAAACAACATAAAATATGGTAAATGTTGCCTTTATCTACTATGTTTTGATAATATACTGGTCTGCCTGGCCGCTACCAGTACCAAACGCGTGGGAGACATATTTGTATCATAATTATTTTTAAGGTTTACCTATGTTATCGAACACAAGGATAATTTGCATTTTTAAATTAAGTTTAAATAGTCGTATTACGGAAACACAGCATGCAAAAATTTTTGAAAGTAGATGTCAGAGAGTAAGTTCGACAGGCACTTACTAGAGAACATGTTCAACTTTTAGTTCTGGATTCCGTCAAGAGTGGTACCTTTCGAAAGATCTTGTCATGAGAATCAAGATAAGTATATGACCTACTCGCCCGAATCAAACTGTTCACCAATTTCTTCCGTGTAGTCATACATTGGGTCAAAGAAAGAGTCCGTGGTGTTTTTTCACCAAAATTCAAACACATTTTTCTTATATTTTAAATGAACTTTATTAAACCAGTGCAGTTTTGATCGACAATCTTTTCCCATTTTTCTGGTAAAAGCATTAAGCCATCACTGTAGAATTTCTGGGATTTCTGGGCGAAAAACTGAATCGAGTGATTTTCACAGGCTTCTCTTGAAGCCAGCTTTACACCAGTAAGAGAGTTCTGCAGAGACCAAAACAAATAGTAGTCAGACGACGCAAGGTCTGGGATATACGATACGGTGGATGCATCAAAACTTCTCATCCGTGCTCTCTCAATTTTTGCCAAGTCATTAACCCCTTGCCTGTGGAATATATTTGAGAAATACCTGCAAAAATGAAAAAAAAATTCTCTTTAATTTTGCTCGTTATTATCATCAAAATGTTAGAAATAGATTATTAAAAAAAAAAATACGAGTTTAAACGAAATAACTACTATATTCAATATTTTCACATATATGGGAAATGTTAATGGATTACAGCATAATTTTTGCTCAAATTATAGCAAAATAAATCAAATGACATAATATTCAAGATAAATATAATAAACTAATACAACAATATTGTTATTTATTATCAACTGTCATGAATTACATGTCCCTTTGAATTTCAAAAATCCTTTACAGTATGGTAATGTGGTTTGAATGAAATTTGGGAAGAACTGCAAAATTACAATAATCCGACAAATAGCGCGAAACTGCCGAAATTTTCGCGGGAAAGTATTGCCATCTATTGGGAAAATGGTAAATTACATATTATGCATTGGACGAACTGAGTTCGGGCTTCACGAAATTGAAACACCAATTTTTTTCTTGGCCGAACTCAGGTCGGGCATTCCAAAATTGGCGCATTTGCGTTGCCCGAACTGAGTTTGGGCGTCACAGGCAAGGGATGAAAGATGTTTGGTCTGGCATTGCCATGATGGAAGACAACACCTTTCATATTTAATCAATTCTGGCTGCTTTACCTCAATCGCGCTCTTTAATCGCGTTAATTGTTGACAACAGAGAGTAGAATCAATCGTCTGGCCGCGTTGGATCAGCTCATGATGCACGATTTTGTGCCAATACCACCAAACACAAGGCATTACCTTACGTGGTGTCAATGTGGTTTTTCCACGATTTGTGCAGCTTCATCCTTCTTGGACCAGGATCTTTTTCGCAAATTGTTGTCGCATGTGATCCACTTTTCATCCCCCGTTTTCAGTCTCTTCCAAAATGGTTCGATTTCGCTTCGTTTCAGCACCAATTCGCAGAGGGATACTCAGTCGATTAAATCTGTCTCTGTTAATTCGTGAGGTACCCAAATACCGAGCTTCTTTTTGTTTCCAACTTTGGAAACAACAATGGTTTAAAACTGTTTCCAACAATGGTTTAAAACTATTTTTGGTCGATGCACGGTAGATGATTTGCCGATTCTAGCTGGCCAAAATTAATTTTGGCGTCAATATAGTCGCATCGCCATGAAATTGAAAAATGTTATTGATATTCACTATTGAATGTTAGGTATTGCAAAATGTAGCGTGTAGCAGTCATAATTTCGTTACAGGGACATTCAAAAGTATTTCATTACATTACGGCCTACGGGGACAAATCGTTTGCGGTGATTTTTGATGATTTTTCATAATTTCAAACACTTTGAAATTTATATATATATCTAAAAAGTGCACTACAAGATTATTGCTATAGAATATGGCATGCATATCATTTATCGATCATTTACAGGTATACTAAAAAGAATTATATTACATTACAGTCTATGGAGAAAAATTGTTTGTGGTGTATTTTGTTCATCTTACACTATTTCGAAAGTATTTAAATTGATATATATCTCCGAGGTGCTCTATAAGATGCTTACTATTGAATATGATGTGCCATTCATCTTTCATATACAGGGACACACAAAATAAATCAGTTATATTTTTCTCTGTATGAACAATAATTGATGGAAGTGCGTTTACAGTTGTGGAACACTTTTTTAAATTATAAAAATTACGTACTATTTAGTGTATATAAATTATATAAATTATATACAGGGCTGCACAAATCATCTGAAGTACATTTCCGTTTATTGACCGAAATTGCTGACGAAGAATTTTCAACTCTGCTGTTCTTTCACTAATTGTTATAAATTTTAGTATATTGTAAATTATATGATAAATCTATAGTTCATATACAGGGATGTACAAAACTTTCTGCCATTTTTTCGACTTTGGTTGAAATTGTGTTTTCAAACGTGTTATGTTTTGCAAATTATTATTTAGACATCGTTTTTCCCGTTATTAAGCTATGAAGTTTTATTATAGCAGTCGGAATGCGTTGAAAAGTATTTCATAATCTGATTGACGCATAATTTTACGTTCTTCTTGATAATTTTAATGATACTTTTTTAACGGTAGGGAAGCTAAAGTGATAAAAATATTTTTGTATTATTATAACAAATCCTAAAATTTCTTTTTCTAAAATTTAAGATATGGGCAAACATTCGACAGCTTTAAGGAAAATTGCTGTGTTGTATATTCCGTTGTTTATTTATATTTATCTCTGCACAGAGGAACCTTATGTAAAAAATGGGAATCATAAGATATCATGAGAAAATGCCTACATTATGTTTTGCATTGTATCAAATCTGAATTTGGAGAATTTGTGTGGATCAATTTTGTAACCACTCGAAATTATATTTTAAATCATTTTGTCCGGAGATATCTACATACAACTTGCAAGTTGTCCAATTCTGGTCATAAATTTAAACATTTCGCTCTTGCAAAACTTCATGTGCTCTTCATTGTAATTTTCCTCTATAAACAAAATATTTTCGACCAAATTCACATTTTCGTTAAATTTTAAATCTTGTTGCCGTTGCATAATGGTGCAAAAGTTTGTTTATGTGACTCACTTGGAACTACCATTTCAAAGAAAATTATTTAGACTTAATAAGCTAAAAACAATTCTAAAAACTGGGAGGACACCATAGGGCAGACAAATTAAACTGGAACGAAAAGGTAATAATCTAAACTATTTAAGCATATGAAAAATTGAGCTTAATCGGGCTTTATCATATATTTTTTTTATATTAAAACTGAAAAATTGTAAAAAAAAAATACAATTTTTTGCGACATTAAATATGAAATAACAGCTGATATGTGCAAACTTTATGCACATAAATCCGATAAAATAAAGCCCATATTTTGTTTGTAAGCGTCCATAATCGAGCAGTATATTTTATTCCGCTTCAAGTAACAGATTAAAGAGCTATACTCAAATTGATTGATTCATTCCCAACTAAGAAGCACCAACTTTGCGCTAGTCTATCGACCATACAATTATATTTATATCAAAACCAATAGCAGGGTACAACTCCTTAACTATTGAGCTATAGCAGTCAAAAAATAAATTAGTCTGGGGTAAAATTTTAAAAATAGACTTTTGGCCAGCTAGATTTAGTAAATCACCCACCGTGCGATGTTTAGTCTGCAGCGATTCATAAGACGAAATGTGACAGTCTTCCTCAATTCCTCAATTCGTTGGAGTATCTCATTGACTTTTTTCAACGATTGGTCGACCAGAGCACGACGCATCTTTAAAATAGAAATTTCCAGAACGGAAACAAGTAAACCATTTCATCGTTGCTGATTCTGATAAAGCACCTTCACCGAGACGAGAGACAAGATGCACCTACATCTTTTTAGCAGCGTGATCAAAGAAAGAATAATGAACAGTTATCATATATTATTGCAAGTGTATCGTGCAAAAATGTTGGAGTCGTGGACAATTATAACCCCAAAGAATACACCACTTAACGGAAATTTTGAATTCTAAACCACCCAAGCGATTCATTAACTGGCGCAACAGAAATTTTAAGGTGTTCTCATTCGATGCCAGGGTTAAGCGTTGGGAAATTCATATTTAGAAGTAAAAATAGATGCAAAAATGAATGCTTAACGCCTGTTTATCGAAAATACAGCACATCATTTAGGGTGGATTGCAAGTGAAATATCTTCTTGTATTGACTACGATGTGTCTGTTAATAATGAGTGTTTAAGACTTCTGTGGGAAAAGGCAAATGATCAAAGCAATCTTTTTTATTATTATTCGTTAACTGAAAGGAAAGTATACAACCGCACAGTTAATGCTTTCAGGATGAGATAGATGATTTCATTTTTATTGTGGAGAAAACTTGTGACCGTTAAAATGCATACATAATGTTATATATTACGCGCAAAGAAGAAATAGAGATATTTTTAAAGGGAAAGAAATATTTTATTAAATATACATTAAAAGATATAATTGTAATTTCAATTTAGAGAATATAAATGATATGTAATGGTTAGGTAATTACCTCATGACAAACACGGGTTCCAATGTATATATCAAACAATATTTTGTAGACGTTGCATGTTCTCTTGACTTTTGCTAAATGAAAACTTCAACAGGCAAAATATATCATAAACTGATTTAATTCCTTTCAGAAACTGTTTAATTGAAATTATCAGTATTTCAGTATTCATTGAAATATTGATAATTTTCCATGTAAGGTGAAATTTAAGTTTAAACCCTTACAATAAACTTTTAATTTTCTCAATAAAGCAATGTTCCTGCTATTATTATTATTTTATGTTCAATTTTGTGCATTTTGGAAGAAGCTCTTAATTAGTGCAATTGATTATTATTGTTGTTGTTATTAGTATTGTTATTGTCATTACTTTACAGTTTCCGTCTGTATTGCCTGAACGAACCGGAGAATTAAATTTAAATGATAATCTCTTAACTGGATTAAACTTCAGCAAGAAAACTTTGAGGAACCTAAAAGCTTTAGACGCAGAACGGAATCACCTGTACACTTTGAATTATGAAATACCTCAAAGTATAACGACAATGAAGTTAGCCGGCAACAAACTTACGAGATTCTTCAACAAGCCTCCTACCAACGTTTTTCTATGGACTCTCGCAGGAAATCCTTGGATTTGTGACTGCGAGACGATTAATTTCAGAGTATGGATGCTTCAGCAAACTAATAATGTAAGTGGATAAAACGTCCGGAAATCTTGTTTCATTTTTTAAAAAAATTTGAAATTATAAACGGTAAGAAAATATTAGATCTAACCTATCAATTCCTGCTTCATTTCATTTCTTAAGAGCATCGAAAATATTCTTAAATCTTTCTTAACAAACAAAAGGCAATTATTACAGGAGATTATACATTTTGCTACTGTGGAAACGAACCCACAGCTGTATAAAATGAAAAATCAAACATAACTGTAGGTCAAAAGTTCGACGCGCTTAGTGCCATCTGCAGACTTCGTAACAGCTTCCGCTTGGAAAAATACATCTAGAGATGAAAGGATTGAGCGTTAAGAAGCCGCACTCAGGCTCTGATTACTGAGTAGGCACGAGAAGTACGTGCTTCCCTTAGAAAATTTTGAAGGGACCCGAAATTGAGAAAATAGGGGGCCCCAAATTTTATATTGAATCAATTCCATTCGAAAATTCTATCCAATTTCTTTTCAAATTATATTAACTCTTTTGTATATGTATTGTTTTTTTTTTTCAAAAAGTGTTCCATAAAAATACCTTTCATAACAAATTAAATCTTCATACCACATGATGACAATCCTTCAGTTTGTCCATTATTTTAGATGTATGTTTATTTTATAGATTGAATTTGAATATTACTGAATTTGGCTTATATAGACAACATAAAATTTTAATCACTTAAACTATTGCCAAAATTTAAAGAAATATTTCAAAATATTGATATTTTATGTTGCGCATACATGCTGAATTCAACCTTTTTATCCAACTAACATGCTTATGCTAATACTATGCAAAATCATTTTTGCATGTTTTTCTTGATTGTATCGAATTTTTGTGTGTTTAAATAGAACATATAAAAACACATAAGAAATAGAAATAAAACATTAGATAAATAGAACATAAAAAAAGTTGTTTCATGAAATATACATGAACTGAACTGATCCATTCTTTGGAATAATATTTGATGCATTGGTGAATTTCTGGATATGTCGATTTTAAATTAATGTTTATATTTTAATTAATGTCTCTTCTTGAATGAAAGGGCCCCCGAAATGACACTTGTGCTTCCCATAGCTTCAGAGGTTAATCGGGCTCTGGCCGCATTGATCTTCTGATGACAACTCCGTTTGGCAATTTCACTGTGTATGCTCTTGTTCGACCACCACGTCGTGAGTTTGGATTACAATACCCATTTTCCAGTTGAGTCAGAGTGTTGTGGGGTTGTTGTGCTTTATCAGAACGACGGTGTTTTCTTTTTCACTTGGTTGGTTAACCTATTGAGGCTAGTTTGCTGATTTTAATTCTAGCAGATAATTAGATTTTCATCGTTTCTAAACTTGGGTAAAGATATTTTATTGATATTTTCTCGTTTTCAATATTTGATATTCATTGGATTGGGGAACTGTTATCTATTCTCTGGGTTGAGTGCAATCTTCTACTAATTAGGAAATAGCCAAGTTGAGATGTTCTGGCTCTGGTTCACGAGGATCACCGAAAACGTAGGTAAGAATCGTTTCTACTTCAATCACAATGACTTCCAGTTTCTGAAAGGAAACCAAAGTTTTTACAAGAATTCTTTTCAGAATATCTTCACGGGTCATACCAGACGTTCCCAGAAACATTCCCGCCGAGCTTCTTTTTCAACAATAAAATCCCATTTAATAGTCATGTCGCTAGACAAATTTTATACTTCATCATACTTCATAACTTCCCACAGTAAATCTAATTCTCTTTTTGGATTATAAAATGTTTTTGCATTATTACTGTAGATGGTACTGCAAATACCTCTTCTTCCTACAAATGTTCTGAAAGCTAATGAAGGTTCTTTGTGATCAAGTCTGGATTTAATTCTTAGTGTTATTGTTACAGCATATGTGAAGAGAAATACAATTATTTGCATAGTTATTAGAGTTATTATAGTTATTACAATATTTTTAGTCTCATACAGACCTCCAATGTACAATGGACTTAAATAAATTAGGCCTCCATCTTTGAATGGATAGGCTTCATTTATTCCATCAGCAGGTGAAAGTACAGGAATCTGGGTATCAGGTTTAACACTAAGTTTTTGGCAGGGGCACGCCAGAAGTATCCGGCGCCTGTGTGCAGAACTTCACTTAGCGCCCCATATACCCAAACCCTTCCTCCCTACACCCCCCCCCCCAAAAAAAAAATAATAAATAAATAAAAAAAATAAATAACTATAAATACATACCTGCCAAGACAACCTTCCGGGGTTTTCTCCAGGTCAAATAAACAAATTTTGAATTTGAAATTTTGTTTAATGAAGTGTGCCTTGTTTCTATGGGGTTCTTTTTTATTTTATTTCCCCCGTCCTAGAACGATTGGTTTTATATTAGCAAATATAGAACCGCTATGCTGCTTATATAATAATTGTCAAAACGTATCTTTATCTTGTCACATGCTTAACCCTTCCTTCTTTTTCGGATTTTTTTTGTCTTTTTGATTTCAATTATAATTTTTTTTTGTTGTTGTTGTTGCTGAAAATTAATACAGTGAAACTTCTTTTAAAGGCCACCTCTATTAAGGGCCAATATTTTTAGGAACGAAAATTTTTCTCATAGACATAATGCTAAATTTACTTCTATTAGGGGCCGCACCTACCCCTCATAAAGGCCATTTTTTTCACATGTGCCTTAAATCTTAAACAGGTGTATTGAATTTCTGAACCAAAAGGTAAGAGTTCAGCAGACAACTGCACTTGCAACAAAGAAGGCAGGGGGAGATGGGGAGGATTTAGAAACACAATGAAGGACGACAAACATGTGTTCCTCACACTTTGTTAGATCTTTCAAGCTGTAGGGGTTGGGTTGGAAGGAAAACTTGACCCTTTGTTGTGGGCCCACAAAGGATAACAGGTTATCTAGAAAAACTGATTCCACATTTACTAAAACTGTGAATGCATATTGAAGCACAATTTTTGCACTTGTGTGTAAAAACGCTAGCATAAATAAATGAACTAATATCTCATTCTAAGGCATCAATAAATTATGCAAATTTAAGTAATTTGTTCCATAAAGTAAAAAAATCATAAGAAACCAAAATTGTCTGTGAAAAAATTATTTAAAGTAAACAAAATTCAATAGAAAATGTTTTCAATCATATTGTACCGTCGTATAAGAACTCACTTAAGAAAGGCTCTTAACTAGAAATTAAAAGAACTTGGCGTTCGTTTCTTTTTTCAGAGTTTTTATTAGACAATACGGGACACACACATAACAAGCACACGTAATATTTACACGGCAAAAAGTTAATCTTTTCCGGAGCGAGACGCTCCTTTCGGCAGGACCGAGAACTCGACCGTCTGGGGCCGTGTCACAGCAGATACTCTCCCTCCACGGGGCCTTGTTTTTTCTGACCTCAGTTCATCTCCGAAATACCCCACGTGGTCTTGACTCATCTTAGTCAACAAGTTCAGTTTATAACATTTCTACGCAGCACTTTTTCTCCAGATATTTACATGATTAAAACTGTTTACATGTACCATCTGGTTTTTTGGTGAAACTGACAGGCGAAGTTATAGCAGGCATCTGGAGGGTCCAATTTAAAGATGTTTATTTCGTTAGGGACATCTGGTCTCTGAGTCCTCAGATAAAACGTCACAATATATATAGAGTTTGAAAATGTTAATAAACAGTTTTTTCACCTACATGAGATTTTTCCTGTTGTATGTTCGATGGAGAATGCTTTATACCTGATTCATATTTTGATAGTTTTATAAATTGGATCCATTTGCCATCTTACTGAAGGGACTGTCTAAAAAAATTAATTTGAAAAATACAGCATTATAAAAATCATACAGAAGGGCAAAATACATGTCGCAAACGCTGCATAACATCGCAAGAAAAGAAAATTTCTTTTCATGCAAAAATAATTGCCTTATTTGTGATAGTCTGTCCGTATGAAACAAAATTTTATTCATTATAATAGAAATTAAATTTCATCTGTATAATAATTATAAAATTTATTTTTTCGCGTGCCAGAGAAATTGTCTTACGTGCCAACTCTAGCACGCGTGCCATAGGTTCGCCAACCCTGTCCTAGGTCATATAGTTTTTCAGAAAATCGCACTTTTCCGTTATACATAAACTTTACTTTGCGGGCGCTCAGTGAGGAAATTAGGGGGAGTTCGAGGTACTCATCGTCACGAAATCATCCAAGGATTGCTGATAATAATTTTCAAAAAGGATATTGGATAATTAGCAGATATTAATTAATAACCTTTCTAGATAAAGGCATCACAGATCAAGGCGGCGATGCAACTTTGCAACATCCTTTCAAGGCGCATTTGTCACAATGTCAACTTTAAACTTTGTACAAGGTCTTTGTTTTAGGTAAAGCGAATCATAGCGATAAATAGTCACCCTTTTTCATTCCAATTGAATTCAATTATTGATAAATATTTAATAGAACAATGGCAAGTTTTTTACAAAGTCAACGCTTAAATTTATTGTACGGAACTTTTTGTACGCGAGTGAAACTCGCACTTGACCGATTATTCTTTGTTCAAAGCAAATCTAATAAATACAATTGAAATTTCCATGAAACGTAATTCAGTTTGAAGTTGTTCTAAAAAATATTTTTACCTCCTGAACAACATGAAACTTTCTTACATATTCATGGGCTCGTTTTTATGCGTAAAAGCATAAAATGATAGGCGTGACTATTAAATTGGTTTGGAATCGAATGGCGCTTTTAATTTTTTTTTTAAGCATTGCATTTTAAATTATATCCTGTTTTACTTATTTATTGTTTCAGTTATATGTAGCCGATTAATTTGTGCTTTTTTCGGTAATTTACATGGGAACCGTGCATAACCTGGGGCTTATGTTGCTTTATCATTGTGCAATACAATTACATTCAAAATTGTATTTATTCATGTATAGGGGAGAAAAAACCTTTCCTCCTTCAAAATTACGTGTTATATTCTATTTCAAATCATTTTAATGCTATTTTGATCAAAATGAAGGGAAAACAGAAATCATGTTTTTCTATTTCAAATTAATTACATTCATATTTATGTCGGCGACGTGTTGATACGGCCCCACTGAAGAGACTGAACGATGAATTTGCTTTCAATTCGATTTTCTTTTGTGACAGTAGGGTAATTTTTTATTGGCTTTTTTTTCTAATATTTAGATATCATATCTAACCTGAAAAGAATATTTTCTGTTTTTAGCCAACGAGCATCAGTTTCAGGTTTTTTGTCTTCTATTGCGTACGAGTATAAAAGACACGTTAGTGGTTTTTCTATTTATTTTGTATCATGAACATTGCTTTGTATCATGAACATTGCCCCTGCTAAGGTTCTGCTCTGCAGATTTACGAAGTCAATTTCATTTGTAAGTAGATATAATTGCCATGTATAGTTATTCTGATAGAAAGCAATCAAGCAGTGTTTCCCCTTTTTTGTATAAAAGCACCGAATCTTTCCGATAACTGTGTCAAATTTTTAATCTAATCTGATTTTCAGGGACTCAGCACAAAAGATTGCTACTGCTAATCAGAAGAAATCGATTATAGTTTAAGATATGCACCTTTTATAGGAAATTGAAAAACATTAGTCCATTTTTCAGCAAATAAATATTAATTTCGGTAAATTTCATTTTATTTTTTTTCTTAAAAATGCGTATCTGCAAACTATCCTTTTTTGTGTTAACACTATTTCCGAATCATAATCCTTACCATATTTAATCGAAGAATTCTGCAATTAATTAGCATTAAAATTAGGCAAAGATTACTATTTAAAAGGAGTGATAACTAGAAAGTGGAATAGTTGACAGCGAAGTATATGCTGATAGATATTATTTAATTTTTACTTTCTTCTATCTTTAGAAGAGGAAAGTATTGGATTCATGAAAATTTTCAAATTCCGGTTTTCGACGGATTTGCACGTTTTAGGGGTCAGAGAACCCGAAAAAACATGTTTTTACAAAATGTCTGTCTGTGAGTCTGTCTGTGTGTGACACACATTTTGTGGGCGCTCTAGCTCAAGAACTAAAGCACGGAATTTAATAAAAATTTATATTCAGGTAGTCCCTGATCAGAGTTGGGCAAAATACATCGAAAAGTCATTTTCGATACAAAATACATTAGTTTTAGAACCTAAAATACAAAATACAAAATACTTTTCGAATTTTAAAATATCCAAATACAAAATACATGTATTTTCAAAATACATTGAAAATACAAAATACATTTAAAATTTTAAAAGTTTGGGCATAAGGTTACAGGTCTGCACCGGCCGTGCCTGGCAGGTCAGTTTTCATTCAGAACACTCTGATCGAGCCGGACCTGGATTTCACTCTTTCCGGGTCAGGCACGGGTTTTATGTTTTTCTGAAGGCTTGGGCCGGTCAGGACCTCGACATCATTCTTTCCGGTCCGGGCCTGACTTCTTTTTTTACGGGCTGAATCGAGGCTTAGTCCCTTGGGGATGAGCATCTTATACAGAATTTTTAATCTTTTATCATCGGATTTTCATAACAGAAAATTTGGCCTAATTGGATCAAGAAAACGTCCTGATAAAATATGGCAAAATTTACAATAAAAAAGAACTGGTGGGGATAATCAAGATTCTCAACTTCATTCTCCATAGAGGTCTGCACTGTCCAAAATTTTTTTCAAGCTCGGTCCCGACCCAACACGTATGAAAATGTTTGGCCCGTCCCTGCCCGGTCTGGCCTATGCAAAAATCAGTAAAATCTGGCACGGCCCAACAGTTTTTGCACAAAATGTATATTTTTAAAAATCGCCATTATTCTACAATTAAATTGCTAAATTTATTATTTTTAAAGAATAGTACATACAGTATCTCTAGGCAATGAAGGTTAAAGCACAGAAAAAGAAACTGTGAAAAAGAACATGCCTAAGACGAATCATGTGTAAAACTGAAAAATGTGTTGATCCATGCAAAATGAATATAATAACACGCGCGAAAAGAATACATTTACAACAAACTACGTACCTGCTAAGAACGAAACCTGTCTATAACGGATATTCTCCTTTCCTGTCGATTCAGTCTTGGAAGATTTTATGCTATACCATTTTTCATATATTTAAGTCTCCACACCATGGAATGTGGATTAGATTTTACATGATAACTAAGATTTTTCCATACAAATAC
This sequence comes from Maratus speciosus, assembly GCA_963932465.1. Taxonomy (NCBI): domain Eukaryota; kingdom Metazoa; phylum Arthropoda; class Arachnida; order Araneae; family Salticidae; genus Maratus; species Maratus speciosus. The sequence goes on from OZ010792.1 coordinate 532,331,267, forward strand.
AGATACATTTAAAAGATGAATATCGCAGTCCAGCATGTTTTCTTAAAAATGAAAAGTATAAACATGAAAAAAAGCTAAAATAACTATTTTTTGTCAGAATTCCTCATACGAGACGATTTTTAACCATATTGGCGTAAAAATCAATATTTTGTTGAAATTCAGTTGGACCGGGTTATTCAAGGTTTTGTACGAGCTGGGATCGGGCCGAACTTTTAGCTTTTATACCAGGCTGAGCCAATATTTATTTTATTTATTTATTTTTTTTTTTTTGTACAGGACGGGACGGGCTAAAAAGATTTTTCTACGGGTTGGGCTCGGGCCGAGACCTGTTATTTCGGGCCGTGTATGTTTGCGTAGTAACAGTTGGACAAAATAATAGTTTTTTTCATTTTAAACAATATAGTGAAGTTTATTTTTAAAATAGGTTAACAAACCAGCGATGTAGTGGAGGATATACGGAGATATACGCCGTATACCACCTGGATTATTTTTAAGAAGCTCTGTACACTCTCTGTTTAATCAATAAAGTTACAGCGCCTACCTCTGTTTTCACAGCCTAAGAGAGACTGCTCAGATGACGATATTAAGAACATAGATCCCCCCCCCCCCCCTCCCGACAACTCTTATTAAGGATTTTAAAAGTGCAATTTTTTCAGCTGGAACTGAATCCGAAGGAAACCGTGACTTTTTTCTTACGATTTCAGCACTGTTTCAAACCCATCCCGCAAGTGTCAACTAGAACAGACCAGAACTCGAATTAGGGTCAAACCAACTCGAACCCGACCCACAATGAAAGAATGAGCTTCCACCTGACCCAAACGGCATCTCTGGTTGATGTGCGTTCGGGTAAAATCTGGTTACTTACTTGGTGCAGAACAGTAATTCACGTTCATTTTACTTAATTCCCTTAGCTATTTAATATCGCTCATTTTGACGTGCAGTACACGATGAATGATATATTAAAATTTCGTGATGATAGCTTCATTTTTACGAAAGTTAATGCTTATAAAACCAAAACAAGGTTTATAAGTATTGTCCTGTTGAAACCGAAACGTTATCACCTACAAACTAAACCCTTTCTTAAAAAAAAAAAAAAAAAAAAAAAAAAAAAAAAAGTAGAGGAAGAGTGAGCGAGATCGTAGCATCAGTTCAAGAGTTATGCATGGATATACACGAATTGCATAACCCCCTTTGTTGGAAGTCTGTATATATAGATAGATAGATAGATAATTCATTAATGCCTCGATCACTGCAACTCAAATATGAGTGCTTCACATGAATAAAAAATAAGAAATAATTTAAAGAGAAATATAAAATAAACAACATGCTAAATGTTTTTGTTTAAGACCTAGGAATATCATAATATGCGGAAATGACACCAAATAATGTTTTTTCTTATTTTTTTCTTTTAGTAGTGAGCTTTAGTAATGATTTTTTAGAGTTTAATAAATTAAAAGTGCCTGTAATCAATGCATCGCTCTTCGTCGTGGTCTGTCTTAAAGTTTCATCAATCTTGAATAAGTGATTTTATTAAAATGACTTTAAATTTTCATAACGTACTGAATATCTCATTCATTTATATTGTAAAACTGTATTTAAACACATACATACTCTATTTGTAATAATAAATACATCAATAAATAGAGCTATATTTATGTAATAAAATTCATTCTCCATTTAATAAATATCACGAGTGGGGTAAATTATACCTGAACATTAATACAATGAATACAAAGGAGCTATAAAAAATAATGTTTCAATCAATGCATAACCGTTATAAAACCAAAAATCTTATCTTTAAATGAGTTTTAAAGTTAACCGTGGGTTGAAAAGTTATAAAAGTAGACCTTGTTTTACACATGCATAATGCGTTAACTTTTTAACAACATTATCAACAGAAATTATTTTTAAAAAAATTCCCGCCTAATACAGCGCAACTGTATTATCCCAAATAATTAATTCACTTGATACATTACCAGCGGGGGCTGAGTCATTCTTTCATGAGTCTCCTAAATAACTAACTGCAGTATATTTCTATGGTATTTAAAATATAGAATACACAGCAAAACTCTAAATGATTCTTCCTGTTTATCACACAGTAGTTTTTCATTCTCATAGCAACGTTAGAACTATAAAAACTAGAACGTTTTGTAATCATTCAGCAAAAATATTTCAGCAGAGCAGATGCATTCATTATAATCCTAAGACGAAACAAAACAGTCAGGCACGTATTTTGCTTTTGTGAATCTAGATTTTGCGGTTTTAAAAAAGCAGCTTGAAATCGACAGAAATGTATTTTGAGTATTTTTAAAATACAAAATACTTGGAAAAATCATTTCAAAATACATTACCAAAATACTTTCCTTTAGTCCGTTTAAAATACAAAATACAAATGTATTTTGAAAATGTATTTCAAATACATGTATTTTCGATACTGCCCAACTCTGTCCCTGATGAAAATTGGTGCTGATTAGTTTTTGGTGTAAATTGCTCAACAGGTGGCGCTGCTATGCTGAATTTTTTTCGATTTCCGCAATAGCTGTATCTCAAGAACTAATGCACGGATTTTCATAAAACTTCAGGTTCCGTTAGTCCTTGACATAAATGGATGCTGTTTACGTTTTGGTGTAAATCGCCCAACAGGTGGCGCTGCTAGGCTGCATTTTGCAGGATTTACACGATTTCTGCAATAGCTCTATCCTCGGCTCTATCTCAAGAACGAATGGACACATTTTCATCAAACTTCAGATTCAGTTACTCTTTGATATGAAATGATGCTGACTACGTGTTGGTGTAAATCGCTCAACAGGTGGCGCTGCTATGCTGCATTTTTCATGATTTGCGCAATAGCTCTATCTCAAGAACTAATGCACGAATTTTCCCCAAACTTCATATTCAGTTAGACGTTGACATAAGTTGATGATAATTAGGTTCGGGTGTAAATAATCCAATAGGTGGCGCTGCATTGCTGCATTTTGCTGGATTTACACGATTTCAGCGACACCTCGAGAACTAATGCACGGAATTTCATCTTTTTAGAATTCTCATGATGAGCACAGATTGCCATTTAATTTGGCACTGTGATAGCGAATTTTGAAGCATTGACATGTATGAGATAGAAGAAAGTTTTGTGATGGCCACAACATACTAGTTTTATTTTGCTAAATAAAAAAAATGCTTTAAATTTTGCAAATAATGTACGATATATAAATATGCAGATTGGAGTGACAGAAGGGGGGGGGGAGGGGAAACGGTACGGTTGTTAGTAGCGGTACCGCAAAATACTAGGGCTGCGGTACTTTTTTGTTAGAAATTAAGCCCTGATCGTCAGTATGTCTATCGCTACCAATACTACAAGAAGATACAAGTGTTACATATTTTCAATCATTTGAATAATGGAGTCCATCCATATTTGCCACCAGCTGCAATGCGCATCCTGTTTTCGGAAAGGTTGGAAAAGCCTGATCTAGAGCAAGGATGCCAAACACGGCATTCGCGGTTTCCTTTCCGAATTTGTAAAGTTTCTAGCTCCTTTTTTTTAATGTATTTCAGTCGCTTGAAGGCGCGGTTAAAACTTATATGGAGTCCTTCGGCCATTAACATTCAACTTATCTTTCGAAACCTTTGCACCTTTCGGCCTGAGACTCCCCCCCCCTTCCCCCATCCCTCCTAAAGCTACGCCGCTGAAAAACATCTGCAAATTATATATATTTTTAAAATAAAAATAAATTCATAAATGTATCAGAAATAAACCACTTTCGAGTTTAATAAATTTAAATTAAATAAAAAAAATTCAAATATTTCAGCTTCGCCTAAAATATTTGGCGCCTTTAGTATTCTGGCGCCTGTGTGCGGTGCACACTTTGCACACTGGGTCGGCGCGCCCCTGGTTTTTGGCATGCATTTGCATCTAAATATCTAACTCTTGATTCATTGGCTGTCTGTTAAAATCCAAGTTATTTTTCTAAGTTGCATTTAAAGTTTCCGAGACACTCCCGTGCCTTGTTTATTCATGATAATCTTTAATGATATACTAGGAAATAAAACTGGATGAGCTTCGTAGTACAAGATATTAGCTTTCTCTGTAATCGTGCACCGAGTATAATTTTTCTTTCACTTAAAACTGGATTAAATATTTGAATAGCTGAGCTTACTGGCATTGGTTTCCCTTGTATCAATGCTGAATTATGATTCAGGAAAATGCCCCATTTGAGTATTTTAACCCAGTATTTTTTAGCCAATTCAAGTTCTTCTGATGACAAGTGACCATATTTCTTACTCTGAGAGTTTCTTGCATTCTGGACAAATCTTTGAATCCATGCAGTTATTCCTAATATTTTTCTTCGTTTACTGAATTTTTGGATGTCAAAAAGAGCTTTAACCCTAGAACTACCGAAAATTTTACTCAAGTTTTATAAAAACATTTTACACCAGAATTTTTACTTAAAACTATTTAATTTGTTTATTTAACTTATTATTGTCTGATTTATAAATTTAGTTTGTTTTGGAGAAATTTCTGGTTTGAATAAATATTTTGAATGTACATGTCGGGTCCATTGGACCCTTCTGGTAGACAGAGGGTTAAGTTTCATTGTTACGAATACAAGCACCGCTTCATATTCTTTATTTTCTAAATCAATTTCCTGGAAGACATAAATGTTGGAATTTGGCCGTTATTTTTCGCACTTCCTTAGCCATAACGGCCCAAACCACCATAGTTCCTGCGTTCCTGGTCATTTAGACTTGTTCAATTTCCACCTCATGGTAACGTATCAGCAGGGTTTTCATTTCTAGGACAATGATTTCAAGAATCGGGATCAGATATCTTCTTTATTTCATCTACTCTATTCTGGACAAACATCTTTAATTTTCGAGAATTATTTTTCATCCATTGAAGAACAAGTCTGAAATCTGACCAGAATCACAGTTTGTCTGCTATAAGTGCACCAAGACGCTCCAATCTTGGCAGAGTTATTTCCTGAACTGGTGCAACTTTAATCTTCGAAGTGACTAAATTCGAGTGGAATTTTCCATCAGAGTTGCATAAATGTACATAAAAAACTGCCAAGTAAGCTTTTTGGTGGCATCTACAAAGATGTGAAACTAACAGTCAGTAAGTTCTTCCACACGTTTCACCGAGGATAGTCTTGATACGAGATCTGTTTCAAAGAAAACAATCAGTGCGGTGGGTGGCTGCACAAATGATGACTTTATCGAGTTAACTGTTGAAATTCCAGGATTAGTTCAAACTTAATCAAAACATGCAATTTCCCCTCCGGAACTCTATAATGCCACACCTCCCCCCCGGAGCCACAGAAATCCCTCCCAGAGAAACGTGTCTGAATTCAACACTATTTTAGTGGTTCGTTGGAAAGTTTCTCATTGTGTTTCCCTGCACCCAGTTCCTCATGTTTTCATCACTGTTAAAAATCTGCAACTTTTGCTGCATAGTCACTCCACCGCTTTAATAGAATATCTCTATTATTACCAATGAGAATGCTCCATAATACAGTCAAGTAACCATTTTCGATAAAAGCGGTGGAGTGACTATGCAGCAAAAGCTACAGATTTTTAACAGTGTACCTTTGGATGTAGGAAAACACAATGGAACTGGTCTGCCAGGATATGACTTGGCAAACCAGTTCCATTTTAATATGTCGATCGAATTCTAACTAATCCTGGAATTTTAGCCGTGAACTCGAAGAGGTGGTGGTTTACGCAGTTGCCGCCTGATATAAATTCTTCACACCAATCCTAAACTATTTTTGTTAAGTTTGGTGGTAAAGCATCGTCTCAATCAAGTTTTTTTCTTCCAAATGCCTTGCAAATGCAATAGCATTTTAGCTCTAACTGCAAGTAAATCCGGAAGTTAAAAAAAAGAAAAAAAGTTACAGTACATTCTTCTATTATAGACAGATAGACAAAAGTAAAAACAATGGTTCTATCTAAAAATTCAGAGAAATTCGTAATGTATATTGAACTGCTTGTCTCATGGACTAAGCATGTTTTTATTATATTTCACTTAATGATTAGAGTTAAATTATTTTAGATCCTGGATGTTAAAAACATCCGCTGTGGGAATCATACCTCTCGAAAATTCTTGCAGAACAAAGCTATTATAGATTTATTGGATTCTGACCTCTGTCCATCTGTGGTCAGCACTATCATCATTGCATCAGTCTCTATTTTAGGTGAGTATTAGACCGTTTTATTCGGTGGCCTTTAGTTTTTTAAACAAAAATCTAAAACATTTGTATAAAATTATATTAGTTATTAGATTATATTGGTTATTATTACCGTAATTTCCGGCGCATGATTCGCGGATCAAGCAATCATGTTTGGACCCAGAAATTTTATTTAATAATTGAAGTCAAATATTTACCGAGTTCTAATAAGTTGCATTTTATTAAAAAAGAATAATAGTTCCAAACGATTTTTTGATCCACAGATTATATGCCGTAAATTACGCTATATTAATTTGATTATATCAAGGAAAAAAACTAGTTGGATGTGCCAATCCCAAAACTTTCTTCTATCTCATATATTTTAACCTTCCGTCTACCAGACGGGTCCATTGGACCCGACATGTACATTCAAAATATTTATTCAAACCAGAAATTTCTTCAAAACAAACTAAATGTATAAATCAGACAATAATAAGTTAAATAAACAAATTAAATAGTTTTAAGTAAAAATTCTGGTGTAGAATGTTTTTATAAAACTTGAATAAAATTTCCGGTAGTTCTAGGGTTAATATTTCAAAATGTTTTTACAATATTTCATTTATTAGTTCAATGCTATATAAACTTTGACTTTCATCTTAAATTTCTGCTTCATTCCATAACGAGTTAATCTCCATCATGATATCTATTAAAATCAATAGTTTTCCGTTATTCTGTGGTATCAGCTGTTCGCGAATAGCCGGCATATCAGAATGGGAAGTTCCCGTCACTTCACAAGTTGAGAGTGTATAATAGAACTACGAAAAATCAAGAAAATGACACAAAAATCGCTATTATAGTGCCCCCTTTCAGCGGAATATTTCCTAATTCAGGGTGGACCTAAAAATTTGATTCAATTCTATGCATAATTTCATACACTTTTTCGATGGTACAATATTGAAAATGGTACAAAAATAGCTAGTACAGCGCCCCCTTTCGGCGGAATTTTGAATTTAATTTCTCAACCGTTGGTCGTAGGCATATGGTTCCAATTACAAAAACGTTTAAAATGAGGTAAATATTATTGTTGTGGTATGATTTAAAGTAAAAAATCAATTTTATCAAAATTACGAAATCTAACTTTTTATACGGTCCCCCAGTCCCTATAGTTATGTTTAGTAAAAGTTTACACATATCATAACAGATATAACACAAAAAGTTTGACATCTGTACTACAAAAATTGACACAGTTATTAAATTTCAAAGTTTGAGATTTTTGCACATGATTTTGTCTTTCATTGAGGGATCAGTTAAAAGATGAATTAAAGTAATTCGAGATCAAAATCAGGTTGCAATGTCCTTTTTACAGCGAAACGCCCTTTAGCCGGTATCGCCAAATCGGGGAATCACCAAAGAGGGTTATTTCATCTAAAAATTTGAACTAACCTTTAGGGGTCGAACAACATTCAAACGTCAAAGTAGTTAGAATCCACAACCGGAAAATAAAACATACTCACTAAAGACTAGATAAATGGCAGCGGAATGCAAACGACCAGCCGAGCTATAATGAGCCTGAAAACTGGGATTATGCAAATGACAATAGTACCGCAGCGCCACACGTTCGGGATAAAACACGAGCCATCTAGCAGTGGATATGCTAGTCAGCGCTGAGATCGTGATGGCAAGCTACGCATACATGCAATAGGCCGAAATGATACTTATTTATGGTGAATGTCAAAGAAATGCCAAAGAGTCTGCGAGTGTTTATTCAGAACTTTTCCCTAAGGATCTACATCCAACTCATGAAACTATAACTGACGCATCATCTTAGAGAGACCGCCTCTGTTTCTCAACGACCCAGAAGAAGTAGACGGATAAGGTGCAACGTTCGAGTGACACCAGAGGAGGTGCTGGCATTCGCCCTTTTAATTCCACAACTGAGCATGGCGGAAATAAGCGAGGCATGTAGCCAGCATGTCTGGCATTTGTTACATGCACATGATGCGCATCCATACCATCCGACACTGGTTGACCACGCACGACGATTCGATTATTGTAATTTCATGCTCAACACCTTAGAGGAAAATCCGTCGTTCCTTTGTGACATTCTGTGGACAGATGAGTCAATTTTTACATGGGGTGGCAGTGTGAATGTGCCCAATGTGCATTACTGGTCTCTGGAAATCTCCACATCGCCTGCACAGTAAGACAGGTGTGGTGCGGTATATGGAGAACCCAGATTGTTGGACCCATCTTCTACTATGGGACCTTAATGGACGATCCTTAGCTGCATCTGCTACAAAATACAGTACGTGACTGGTACGAAGAACTGCCTCTCCGACATGTATGCCGGGTGTGGTTTCAACATGATCCGCATAAAATATCAAATGTCCGGGCGTATCTGACCCCGAATTCGGTCAACAGATCTTTGGATATGGTGGTCCAGTAGAGGAGTGGCCACTGAGTTCGTCAGACTTGACTCTCATGGACTTCTACCTCTAGAATTTACATCAAGGCATGGGTCTATGTGACTGAGACCACTTCTTTGGTTTATCTGAAGCAGCGCATCATCCTTCATTGCCGCACAGTTTGCACACCTGCTATGCTCTAACGTGTCCAGGGCCCACTACTGCCACGCATTCAATTGTGCATTGTCACCAATGGAGAACACTTTGAGCAGTATCTCTAGTAGATTCCGGCGTTTGATGTATTCATTTTTTAAAATAGACCGTTTTCTGATATTATAATACATTGATATTTTTTTCTGTTTAATTTCAATATTTCCTTCTTCGCTTTGTATACTACCCCTAAAAGTCAGCTCAAATTTTTAGATGAAATAACCCTCTTTGGTGATATCCCGATTTGGCGATACCGGCTAAAGGTGATTTCGCCGTAAAAAGGACATTGCGCCATGATTTTGATCTGGAATTACATTAATTCATCTTTTAACTGATCCCTCAATGAAAGACAAAATCATGTTCAAAAATCTCAAACTTTGAAATTTAATAACTATGTCAATTTTTGTAGTACAGATGTCAAACTTTTTGTGTTATATTAGTTATGATATGTGTAAACTTTTACTAAATATAACTATAGGGACTGGTGGACCGTATAAAAAGTTAGATTTCGTAATTTTTATAAAATTGATTTTTTTTACTTTAAATAATGCCACAACATGAATATTTACCTCATTTGAAACGTTTTTGTAATTGGAACTATATGTCTACGACCAACGGTTGAAAAATTAAAGGTCGGGGATAGATAACATATTGCACCCTGTATATAAACGTTATGGTTCTATCTATACTAAATAAAATAAAGATGTTAGTCTGTGTGTGTGCGTTTGTTGTCAGTTTGCGATGGCTAGAAAAATCTATCGCCACATAGAAGTCTGAAAATGTGTGTGAGGCTAGTCTAAAGCAGGTGCTGATGCACTTGAGACTTAGATTTTCATTTTTTGATAATTAGGGGAGATATTTATTAAAAACTCATCAAAAAAGCATTCTTTACTTTTCAATTCGGTACACGCGCACCTCGAACTCAGTTCCTAGCTTTCCGAAGCGGACACGCAGAGAAAAAGCAACGTGCGATGTCGGCTTTTTTTTCTTTTTTTTTTTTTTGGGGGGGGGGGGCGTTTTTTTTAACACGCTAAGGCTGAACCATATAAAATACGGTAAAACCGATTACACCAAATAAAAGACCGCACTTTTCGTTTAAAAAATATTAATATTAACTCTTTGAAAAAATATGTTTTCTGTACGCCGTTTCGAGATTTCTACAATCTTTAAAAATTTGTATCGGCGCTTCTGATCCAGATATGAAAAAAAAACCCAATAATCTACGTTCATTCATATTTCGAAATTCACAATCCGTTTCATGGTAAGCGTTTAGCAAAATTTTTCTGAATTTTAACAACTCATTTACATAAATTCTAGGATAAGGGGATAGGATAGTAAATCCTAGGATTTACCAGATTTTTGTCTTTTACAATAACATATACTGAACGGCCAAAATTTTAGGAACAGCCTGCTGTGCAGTAATAATATTGTATCTCCTCTGACTTAGATGGCAGCAGATATGTTTAAGAAACGTTTTAAGATCCACCTAGTACAGTTAGTACAAGAGGCAACCTTATAAAACCCTATATGTTATCAGATACAAGAAGAAAAACTACATTTTATGTCACAGTAGAAATAGGAGAATCTGTTGATACAGGGCTGATGAAAGTGAAGTGGTGAATAAGCCAAAAAATAATACTACTTTCGGCGTACTTTTAGAGGCTTATCCTAAGTTATGTAATACAAGAAACAACATAAAATATGGTAAATGTTGCCTTTATCTACTATGTTTTGATAATATACTGGTCTGCCTGGCCGCTACCAGTACCAAACGCGTGGGAGACATATTTGTATCATAATTATTTTTAAGGTTTACCTATGTTATCGAACACAAGGATAATTTTCATTTTTAAATTAAGTTTAAATAGTCGTATTACGGAAACACAGCATGCAAAATTTTTTGAAGTAGATGTCAGAGCGTAAGTTCGACAGGCACTTACTAGAGAACATGTTCAACTTTTAGTTCTGGATTCCGTCAAGAGTGGTAACTTTCGAAAGATCTTGTCATGAGAATCAAGTATATGACCTACTCGCCCGAATCAAACTGTTCACCAATTTCTTCCGTGTTGTCATACATTGGGTCAAAGAAAGAGTCCGTGGTGTTTTTTCACCAAAATTCAAACACATTTTTCTTATATTTTAAATGAACTTTATTAAACCAGTGCAGTTTTGATCGACAATCTTTTCCCATTTTTCTGGTAAAAGCATTAAGCCATCACTGTAGAATTTCTGGGCGAAAAACTGAATCGAGTGATTTTCACAGGCTTCTCTTGAAGCCAGCTTTACACCAGTAAGAGAGTTCTGCAGAGACCAAAACAAATAGTAGTCAGACGAGGCAAGGTCTGGGATATACGATACGGTGGATGCATCAAAACTTCTCATCCGTGCTCTCTCAATTTTTGCCAAGTCATTAACCTCTTGCCTGTGGAATATATTTGAGAAATACCTGCAAAAATGAAAAAAAAATTCTCTTTAATTTTGCTCGTTATTATCATCAAAATGTTAGAAATAGATTATTAAAAAAAAAAATACGAGTTTAAACGAAATAACTACTATATTCAATATTTTCACATATATGGGAAATGTTAATGGATTACAGCATAATTTTTGCTCAAATTATAGCAAAATAAATCAAATGACATAATATTCAAGATAAATATAATAAACTAATACAACAATATTGTTATTTATATCAACTGTCATGAATTACATGTCCCTTTGAATTTCAAAAATCCTTTACAGTATGGTAATGTGGTTTGAATGAAATTTGGGAAGAACTGCAAAATTACAATAATCCGACAAATAGCGCGAAACTGCCGAAATTTTCGCGGGAAAGTATTGCCATCTATTGGGAAAATGGTAAATTACATATTATGCATTGGACGAACTGAGTTCGGGCTTCACGGAATTGAAACACCAATTTTTTTCTTGGCCGAACTCAGGTCGGGCATTCCAAAATTGGCGCATTTGCGTTGCCCGAACTGAGTTTGGGCGTCACAGGCAAGGGATGAAAGATGTTTAGTCTGGCATTGCCATGATGGAAGACAACACCTTTCATATTTAATCAATTCTGGCTGCTTTACCTCAATCGCGCTCTTTAATCGCGTTAATTGTTGACAACAGAGAGTAGAATCAATTATCTGGCCGCGTTGGATCAGCTCATGATGCACGATTTTGTGCCAATACCACCAAACACAAGGCATTACCTTACGTGGTGTCAATGTGGTTTTTCCACGATTTGTGCAGCTTCATCCTTCTTGGACCAGGATCTTTTTCGCAAATTGTTGTCGCATGTGATCCACTTTTCATCCCCCGTTTTCAGTCTCTTCCAAAATGGTTCGATTTCGCTTCGTTTCAGCACCAATTCGCAGAGGGATACTCAGTCGATTAAATCTGTCTCTGTTAATTCGTGAGGTACCCAAATACCGAGCTTCTTTTTGTTTCCAACTTTGGAAACAACAATGGTTTAAAACTGTTTCCAACAATGGTTTAAAACTATTTTTGGTCGATGCACGGTAGATGATTTGCCGATTCTAGCTGGCCAAAATTAATTTTGGCGTCAATATAGTCGCATCGCCATGAAATTGAAAAATGTTATTGATATTCACTATTGAATGTTAGGTATTGCAAAATGTAGCGTGTAGCAGTCATAATTTCGTTACAGGGACATTCAAAAGTATTTCATTACATTACGGCCTACGGGGAAAAATCGTTTGCGGTGATTTTTAATGATTTTTCATAATTTCAAACACTTTGAAATTTATATATATATCTAAAAAGTGCACTACAAGATTATTGCTATAGAATATGGCATGCATATCATTTATCGATCATTTACAGGTATACTAAAAAGAATTATATTACATTACAGTCTATGGAGAAAAATTGTTTGTGGTGTATTTTGTTCATCTTACACTATTTCGAAAGTATTTAAATTGATATATATCTCCGAGGTGCTCTATAAGATGCTTACTATTAAATATGATGTGCCATTCATCTTTCATATACAGGGACACACAGAATAAATCAGTTATATTTTTCTCTGTATGAACAATAATTGATGGAAGTGCGTTTTCAGTTGTGGAACACTTTTTTAAATTATAAAAATTACGTACTATTTAGTGTATATAAATTATATAAATTATATACAGGGCTGCACAAATCATCTGAAGTACATTTCCGTTTATTGACCGAAATTGCTGACGAAGAATTTTCAACTCTGCTGTGCTTTCACTAATTGTTATAAATTTTAGTATATTGTAAATTATATGATAAATCTATAGTTCATATACAGGGATGTACAAAACTTTCTGCCATTTTTTCGACTTTGGTTGAAATTGTGTTTTCAAACGTGTTATATGTTTTACAAATTATTATTTAGACATCGTTTTTCCCGTTATTAAGCTATGAAGTTTTATTATAGCAGTCCGAATGCGTTGAAAAGTATTTCATAATCTGATTGACGCATAATTTTACGTTCTTCTTGATAATTTTAATGATACTTTTTTAACGGTAGGGAAGCTAAAGTGATAAAAATATTTTTGTATTATTATAACAAATCCTAAAATTTCTTTTTCTAAAATTTAAGATATGGGCAAACATTCGACAGCTTTAAGGAAAATTGCTGTGTTGTATATTCCGTTGTTTATTTATATTTATCTCTGCACAGAGGAACCTTATGTAAAAAATGGGAATCATAAGATATCATGAGAAAATGCCTACATTATGTTTTGCATTGTATCAAATCTGAATTTGGAGAATTTGTGTGGATCAATTTTGTAACCACTCGAAATTATATTTTAAATCATTTTGTCCGGAGATATCTACATACAACTGGCAAGTTGTCCAATTCTGGTCATAAATTTAAACATTTCGCTCTTGCAAAACTTCATGTGCTCTTCATTGTAATTTTCCTCTATAAACAAAATATTTTCGACCAAATTCACATTTTCGTTAAATTTTAAATCTTGTTGCCGTTGCATAATGGTGCAAAAGTTTGTTTATGTGACTCACTTGGAACTACCATTTCAAAGAAAATTATTTAGACTTAATAAGCTAAAAACAATTCTAAAAACTGGGAGGACACCATAGGGCAGACAAATTAAACTGGAACGAAAAGGTAATAATCTAAACTATTTAAGCATATGAAAAATTGAGCTTAATCGGGCTTTATCATATATTTTTTTTTATATTAAAACTGAAAAATTGTAAAAAAAAATACAATTTTTTGCGACATTAAATATGAAATAACAGCTGATATGTGCAAACTTTATGCACATAAATCCGATAAAATAAAGCCCATATTTTGTTTGTAAGCGTCCATAATCGAGCAGTATATTTTATTCCGCTTCAAGTAACAGATTAAAGAGCTATACTCAAATTGATTGATTCATTCCCAACTAAGAAGCACCAACTTTGCGCTAGTCTATCGACCATACAATTATATTTATATCAAAACCAATAGCAGGGTACAACTCCTTAACTATTGAGCTATAGCAGGCAAAAAATAAATTAGGCTGGGGTAAAATTTTAAAAATAGACTTTTGGCCAGCTAGATTTAGTAAATCACCCACCGTGCGATGTTTAGTCTGCAGCGATTCATAAGACGAAATGTGACAGTCTTCCTCAATTCCTCAATTCGTTGGAGTATCTCATTGACTTTTTTCAACGATTGGTCGACCAGAGCACGACGCATCTTTAAAATAGAAATTTCCAGAACGGAAACAAGTAAACCATTTCATCGTTGCTGATTCTGATAAAGCACCTTCACCGAGGCGAGAGACAAGATGCACCTACATCTTTTTAGCAGCGTGATCAAAGAAAGAATAATGAACAGTTATCATATATTATTGCAAGTGTATCGTGCAAAAATGTTGGAGTCGTGGACAATTATAACCCCAAAGAACACAACACTTAACGGAAATTTTGAATTCTAAACCAGCCAAGCGATTCATTAACTGGCGCAACAGAAATTTTAAGGTGTTCTCATTCGATGCCAGGGTTAAGCGTTGGGAAATTCATATTTAGAAGTAAAAATACATGCAAAAATGAATGCTTAACGCCTGTTTATCGAAAATACAGCACATCATTTAGGGTGGATTGCAAGTGAAATATCTTCTTGTATTGACTACGATGTGTCTGTTAATAATGAGTGTTTAAGACTTCTGTGGGAAAAGGCAAATGATCAAAGCAATCTTTTTTATTATTATTCGTTAACTGAAAGGAAAGTATACAACCGCACAGTTAATGCTTTCAGGATGAGATAGATGATTTCATTTTTATTGTGGAGAAAACTTGTGACCGTTAAAATGCATACTTAATGTTATATATTACGCGCAAAGAAGAAATAGAGATATTTTTAAAGGGAAAGAAATATTTTATTAAATATACATTAAAAGATATAATTGTAATTTCAATTTAGAGAATATAAATGATATGTAATGGTTAGGTAATTACCTCATGACAAACACGGGTTCCAATGTATATATCAAACAATATTTTGTAGACGTTGCATGTTCTCTTGACTTTTGCTAAATGAAAACTTCAACAGGCAAAATATATCATAAACTGATTTAATTCCTTTCAGAAACTGTTTAATTGAAATTATCAGTATTTCAGTATTCATTGAAATACTGATAATTTTCCATGTAAGGTGAAATTAAATTTAAACCCTTACAATAAACTTTTTTTATTTTCTCAATAAAGCAATGTTCCTGCTATTACTATTATTTTATGCGCAATTTTGTACATTTTGGAAGAAGCTCTTAATTAGTGCAATTGATTATTATTATTGTTGTTATTAATATTGTTATTGTTATTACTTTACAGTTTCCGTCTATATTGCCTGAACGAACCGGAGAATTAAATTTAAATGATAATCTCTTAACTGGATTAAACTTCAGCAAGAAAACTTTGAGGAACCTAAAAGCTTTAGACGCAGAACGGAATCACCTGTACACTTTGCATTATGAAATACCTCAGAGTATAATGACAATGAAGTTAGCCGGCAACAAACTTACGAGATTCTTCGACAAGCCTCCTACCAACGTTTTTCTATGGACTCTCGCAGGAAATCCTTGGATTTGTGACTGTGAGACGATTAATTTCAGAATATGGATGCTTCAGCAAACTAATAATGTAAGTGGATAAAACGTCCGGAAATCTTGTTTCATTTTTTAAAAAAATTTGAAATTATAAACGGTAAGAAAATATTAGATCTAACCTATCAATTCCTGCTTCATTTCATTTCTTAAGAGCTTCGAAAATATTCTTAAATCTTTCTTAACAAACAAAAGGCAATTATTACAGGAGATTATACATTTTTTTACTGTGGAAACGAACCCACAGCTGTATAAAATGAAAAATAAAACATAACTGTAGGTCAAAAGTTCGACGCGCTTAGTGCCATCTGCAGACTCCGTATAACAGCTTCCGCCTGGAAAAATACATCTAGAGATAAAAGGATTGAGCGCACTCAGGCTGAAGCCGCACTCAGGCTCTGATTACTGAGTAGGCACGAGAAGTACGTGCTTCCCTTAGAAAATTTTGAAGGGACCCGAAATTGAGAAAATAGGGGGCCCCAAATTTTATATTGAATCAATTCCATTCGAAAATTCTATCTAATTTCTTTTCAAATTATATTAACTCTTTTGTATATGTATTGTTTTTTTTTTTTTCAAAAAGTGTTCCATAAAAATACCTTTCATAACAAATTAAATCTTCATACCACATGATGACAATCCTTCAGTTTGTCCATTATTTTAGATGTATGTTTATTTTATAGATTGAATTTGAATATTACTGAATTTGGCTTATATAGACAACATAAAATTTTAATCATTTAAACTATTGCCAAAATTTAAAGAAATATTTCAAAATATTGATATTTTATGTTGCGCATACATGCTGAATTCAACCTTTTTATCCAACTAACATGCTTATGCTAATACTATGCAAAATCATTTTTGCATATTTTTCTTGATTGTATCGAATTTTTGTGTGTTTAAATAGAACATATAAAAAAACATAAGAAATAGAAATAAAACATTAGATAAATAGAACATAAAAAAAGTTGTTTCATGAAATATACATGAACTGAACTGATCCATTCTTTGGAATAATATTTGATGCATTGGTGAATTTCTGGATATGTCGAATTAAAATTAATGTTTAGATTTTAATTAATGTCTCTTCTTGAATGAAAGGGGCCCCCAAAATGACACTTGTGCTTCCCATAGCTTCAGAGGTTAATCGGGCTCTGGCCGCATTTATCTTCTGATGACAACTCCGTTTGGCAATTTCACTGTGCATGCTCTTGTTCGACCACCACGTCGTGAGTTTGGATTACAACACCCATTTTCAAGTTGAGTCAGAGTGTTGTGGGGTTATTGTGCTTTATCAGAACGACGGTGTTTTCTTTTTCACTTGGTTGGTTAACCTATTGATGATAGTTTGCTGATTTTAATTCTAGCAGATAATTAGATTTTCATCGTTTCTAAACTTGGGTAAAGATATTTTATTGATATTTTCTCATTTTCAATATTTGATATTCATTGGATTGGGGAACTGTTATCTATTCTCTGGGTTGAGTGCAATCTTCTACTAATTAGGAAATAGCCAAGTTGAGATGTTCTGACTCTGGTTCACGAGGATCACCGAAAACGTAGGTAAGAGGTGTGGAAGTAAGAATCGTTTCTACTTCAATCACAATGACTTCCAGTTTCTGAAAGGAAACCAAAGTTTTTACAAGAATTCTTTTCAGAATATCTTCACGGGTCATACCAGACGTTCCCAGAAACATTCCCGCCGAGCTTCTTTTTCAACAATAAAATCCCATTTAATAGTCATGTCGCTAGACAAATTTTGTACTTCATCATACTTCATAACTTCCCACAGTAAATCTAATTCTCTTTTTGGATTATAAAATGTTTTTGCATTATTACCGTAGATGGTACTGCAAATACCTCTTCTTCCTACAAATATTCTGAAAGCTAATGAAGGTTCTCTGTGATCAAGTCTGGATTTAATTCTTAGTGTTATTGTTACAGCGTATGTGAAGAGAAATACAATTATTTGCATAGTTATTAGAGTTATTATAGTTATTACAATATTTTTAGTCTCATACAGATCTTCAATGTACAATGGACTTAAATAAATTAGGCCTCCATCTTCATTTATTCCATCAGCAGGTGAAGGTACAGGAATCTGGGTATCAGGTTTAACACGAAGTTTTTGACATGCATTTGCATCTAAATATCTAACTCTTGATTCATTGGCTGTCTGTTAAAATCCAAGTTATTTTTCTAAGTTGCATTTAAAGTTTCCGAAACACTCCCGTGCCTTGTTTATTCATGACAATCTTTAATGATACACCAGGAAATAAAACTGGATGAGCCTTGTAGTACAAGATATTAGCTTTCTCTGTAATCGTTCACCGAGTATACTTTTCTTTCACTTAAAACTGGATTAAATGTTAGAATAGCTGAGCTTACTGGCATTGGTTTCCCTTGTATCAATGCTGAATTATGATTCAGGAAAATGCCCCATTTGAGTATTTTTAACCCATTATTTTTTAGCTAATTCAAGTTCTTCTGATGACAAGTGACCATATTTCTTACTCTGAGAGTTTCTTGGATTCTGGACAAATCTTTGAATCCATGCAGTAATTCCTAATATTTTTCTTCGTTTACTGAATTTTTGGATGTCAAAAAGAACTTTAAGTTTCATTATTACGAATACAAGCACCACTTCATATTCTTTATTTTCTAAATCAATTTCCTGGAAGACATAAATGTTGGAATTTGGCCGTTGTTTTTTCGCACTTCCTTGGCCATAACGGCCCAAACCACCATAGTTCCTGCGTTCCTGGTCATTTAGACTTGTTCAATTTCCACCTCATGGTAATGTATCAGCAGGGTTTTCATTTCTAGGACAAGGATTTCAAGAATCGGGATCAGATATCATCTTTATTTCATCTACTCTATTCTGGACAAACATCTTTCATTTTCGAGAATTATTTTTGATCCATTGAAGAACAAACCTGAAATCTGACCAGAATCAGTTTGTCTGCTATAAGTGCACCAAGACGCTCCAATCTTGGCAGAGTTATTTCCTGAACTGGTGCAACTTTAATCTTCGAAGTGACTAAATTCGAGCGGAATTTTGCATCAGAGTTGCATAAACGTACATAAATAACTGCCAAGTAAGCTTTTTGGTGGCATCTACAAAGATGTGAAACTAACAGTCAGTAAGTTCTTCCACACGTTTCACCGAGGATAGTCTTGATACGAGATCTGTTTCAAAGAAAACAATCAGTGCGGGTGGTGGCTGCACAAATGATCACTTTATCGAGTTAACTGCTGAAATTCCAGGATTAGTTCAAACTTGATCAAAACATGCAATTTCCCCTCTGGAACTCTATAATGCCACCCCTCCCCCCGGAGCCACAGAAATCCCTCCCAGAGAAACGTATCTGAATTCAACACTATTTTAGTGGTTCGTTGGAAAGTTTCCCATTGTGTTTCCCTGCACCCAGTTCCTCATGTTTTCATCACTGTTAAAAATCTGCAACTTTTGCTGCATAGTCACTCCACCGCTTTAATAGAATATCTCTATTCTTACCAATGAGAATGCTCCATAATACAGTCAAGTAACCATTTTCGAGGTTCTGCCTTTTTTCCTCGTGGAGGAAGGTTGAATTTGTGGTTGTCCCAAGGAAATAACGCCATTTTTGTGATCATTTGAGGTCATGCCGGCAAAAGCCGTAGCGAATACCTCATAGCTTAAATAACTTAACTTAACCATTTTCGATAAAAGCGGTGGAGTGACTATGGAGCAAAAGCTACAGATTTTTAACACTGTACCTTTGGATGTAGGAAAACACAATGGGACTGGTCTGCCAGGATATGACTTGGCAAACCAGTTCCATTTTAATATGTCAATCGAATTCTAACTAATCCCGGAATTTTAGCCGTGAACTCGAAGAGGTGGTGGTTTACGCAGTTGCCGCCTGATATAAATTCTTCACACCAATCCTAAACTATTTTTGTTAAGTTTGGCGGTAAAGCATCGTCTCAATCAAGTTTTTTTCTTCCAAATGCCTTGCAAATGCAATAGCATTTTAGCTCGAACTGCAAGTAAATCCGGAAGTTTAAAAAAAAAAAAAAAAAAGAAAAGAAAAAAAACAGTTACAGTACATTCTTCTATTATAGATAGATAGAAAAAAGTAAAAACAATGGTTCTATCTAAAAATTCAGAGAAATTCGTAATGTATATTGAATTGCTTGTCTCATGGACTAAGCATGTTTTTATTATATTTCACTTAATGATTAGAGTTAAATTATTTTAGATCCTGGATGTTAAAAACATCCGCTGTGGGAATCATACCTCTCGAAAATTCTTGCAGAACAAAGCTATTATAGATTTATTGGATTCTGACCTCTGTCCATCTGTGGTCAGCACTATCATCATTGCATCAGTCTCTATTTTAGGTGAGTATTAGACCATTTTATTCGGTGGCCTTTAGTTTTTTAAACAAAAATCTAAAACATTTGTATAAAATTATATTAGTTATTAGATTATATTGGTTATTATTACCGTAATTTCCGGCGTATGATCCGCGGATCAAGCAATCATGTTTGGACCCAGAAATTTTATTTAATAATTGAAGTCAAATATTTACCGAGTTCTAATAAGTTGCATTTTATTAAAAAAGAATAATAGTTCCAAATGATTTTTTGATCCACAGATTATATGCCGTAAATTACGCTATATTAATTTGATTATATCAAGGAAAAAAACTAGTTGGATGTGCCAATCCCAAAACTTTCTTCTATCTCATATATTTTAATATTTCAAAATGTTGTTACAATATTTCATTTATTAGTTCAATGCTATATAAACTTTGACTTTCATCTTAAATTTCTGCTTCAGTCCATAACGAGTTAATCTCCATCATGATATTTATTAAAATCAATAGTTTTCCGTTATTCTGTGGTATATCGGCTGTTCACGAATAGCCGG
The DNA here is from genome assembly GCA_963932465.1 of Maratus speciosus. Taxonomy (NCBI): domain Eukaryota; kingdom Metazoa; phylum Arthropoda; class Arachnida; order Araneae; family Salticidae; genus Maratus; species Maratus speciosus. Next base: position 532,352,067 of record OZ010792.1, read on the forward strand.
CATATCAGAATGGGAAGTTCCCGTCACTTCACAAGTTGAGAGTGTATAACGAAAAATCAAGAAAATGACACAAAAATCGCTATTATAGTGCCCTTTTTCAGCGGAATATTTCCTAATTCAGGGTGGACCTAAAAATTTGATTCAATTCTATGCATAATTTCATACACTTTTTCGATGGTACAATATTGGTACAAAAATAGCTATTACAGCGCCCCCTTCCGGCGGAATTTTTCCAAATGCAGAGAGGACCTTCTTGCCTTGGCCAAAAACATTCACAAAAAATTTGGTTCAATTCTATGCATAACTTCATACACTTTTCGATGGTACAATATTCAAAATCACGCAAAAATCGCTACTACAGAGATACCTTCCGGCGGAATTTTTTCAAATTCAGGGAGGACCTGCTTGCTATAGCCAAAAGCTTTTTTTAAAAATTTGTTTCAATTCTATACATAACTTCATACACTTTTTGATGGTACAATGGCGAGAGACAGACGGACACACGGACAGACAGACATTTTCTATAAACATGTTTTTTGGGATCTCTGACCCCTAAAACGTGTAAATCCGTCGAAAACCGGAAGTCGAAAAAAAATTTCGATTACAGTACTTTCTTTTATTGAAGATAGAAGAAAGTAATAAGTAAAAACGGTCAAAGGGCAGGGTCGGAGTGGGTCTATGGAAAGAGGGTAGATCTTGGATTTTCAGGGGGCGCAAATACTTTAACGAACTCGAGTCTTGTTACATTATTATAGAAATATATCTAAATGACAATATAACCCAATAATACCTATCAATAATAAATGTAATGTGAGGTTACAAAATAATCCTACTTTTATATAGGGGAGACTGGGGAGGGTTGCGGACACAAACCCTAAGCATGGCCGTATTCTGTATTCTTGGTTTGAGGGTAATGTAAGCAAAATTTTGTGATTTTGCATAACATCTGAAATATTATAGCAAAGAATGTGATCTCACATCAAGCGTCTAGAGAATAATTGTGTTAGAATTATTCAAACGTTTGGAGTTCCCAATCATACTAAGCATTATTACTCGTTCTGGTGAGACTGTTTAGGATTGTGGTGTGTTATATACAAATCAGCTATTATACTAATGATAAAAGGAATCAAAAATTTAGCTGCATATTAAATACGTGAATTATCACATTACTAACTAAGCGTAATTTTCACATTTCAAATTTGCGTGCGTAATTAAATTTCACTGCTTAAATTTAACTGAAGAATTAAGAATTATACATATAAAAATTTAGTAGTTGCATCCTTTCTTGACCAAGAGGTCAGTGGTGAATTCGGGGAAGTGGTCTGCAGAGACATTCCTCGCCGGAGCATCAAACTCCCCTCCCCCTCCTGTAAGATTTGAAATGCCACATACAAGGCCCGAATCATCATTCCTCTAGTAAATTTTACAAAAACAGAAAAAAAAAAGTTTATTTTTAAACTAAGATATGTTACAGTCGTGGAAAAAAAAAAGTAAACACCCCCTACTAACTCCTCAACAAATTATAGTATAAGAAAGTTACTGGTATCGAACGATTGGAAATAAAGTCTACTTTTAAATGATGTATATAAAATCTGCTTAGGAGGCCATCTACATATTAAAACGAACCATAACTTTGTTTTTCTCAATAGCAGTACACAATTCTGACAGCATAAATGAACTCTACACCCTTCAATTAGTCTAAAAACGAATTTTTATGCAATTCGTACCAAAATTTTCCGAGAAATTAATTATTTTAAAACGAGCGTATTTTAAGGGCTGTATCCAAATTGAAGTTCGGTACTCGATTGTTAACCAAGAGAGCCCCCTTCTTGATCAAGGCACCTTAAGCAGTCAAAGAAGCCTCTTAGATTACAGGATAGCATAAGAAATTTCAAAATATTTAGTCACTTCTATCATAGACGGCCCCTTAAACCATCATTTTGCCGTTTTTTAAGCATAATTGGAAAACTACTTGGAAGAAAAATGTGAAATTTTGGATTTCCATAAAGCAGGACTCAATAAATCTGAATCCATCAAAAAAATTGTAGGTTGCAATTCATATTTTTTTTTTATATTAATTTCATAATTCATATCAGAAAATTATAAAAATTGCAAATTGAACGTATTTATGTTTGGGTATATTAGTATTACTGCTACACAAAAAATTAGAACATTAGGATCATAATTTCAGAAGTTATAAATAAAAATATGAAAATGTAATTTAACATTAGAAGCACTAAATTTTGAATGTTTATAGTTCAAAAACTTATCATTCAAATTACTTGAAATTTGGCGTCTAGGCATAATTTGAACCAAAGATTTGAAATATCTCGTTAAAATTGGGTATTGCCATTGAAAAAAATGAAGTTTGGATTCGTTTTAATATGTAGATGGCCCCCTAAGCAAATTTTATATACGTAATTTAAAAGTAAACTTTATTTCCAATCGTTCGGTACGAGCAACTTTCTTCTACGATAATTTGTTGAGGAGTTAGTAGGGGGTGTTTACTTTTTTTTCCACGACTGTACATTGTATTCATAATACTGCTGATATAACTCTTGAATTCACCTATTTAGGAAACATTTATGCTTAACCCCTTGAAAGGCACCGGTATATTATATGTACCACTTAATTTTAATTTCCAAATGCACACATTGGCACCAAAATTCGGAAATTAAATATTGCTTTATATAATGTACGCGAAGAAATGCTTTTACTTACTTTCATACAAATTTGTTCATAAATACCGGTGTCAGTCAATCATTTTAACATTTTAGCAACACTTTGCCCCTCAAAGGGTTAATTAATGTATGTCATTAGACACATGGCAAATCGTATTAGACGGACAAAATTTCATTTAACATATTTCATCTATTAGTAGGAAAGTGTTTAAAACATTTGTCTGTGCAATAAGTTCTGATAATTTTATAAATTACACATCCAACAGTAAGAAATGTAAAACATGTTCCAATAGTCTTACATTAAAAAATAAAAACATCCGAACGTATTATATAACCTACTTTGTTGTAAGTATGCTAAAATAAAATAAAACGAACACTTACTCAACTCTAAATAAGAAGGTGATTATTTATTTATTTAAAATCATTTTAAATTTTTTGATACGCATGCAACACAAAACTTCAATCAAGTACAGCTGGAATGCTTCCTTTCATTTACAAAGTTGCAACATTACTTTAGTTCTAACGTTTCATTGTTTAAAATATTGGGGACGGGTGTTTTTGTGTTTTAAGGAGACAGTTTACCTTTTCAACATTATTATTTTTATTTTTAAAAATATGGTTCAAATGGTGAACTCACTGCATTTCGATGTTCAACTGAAAGCACATTTTTAAAAAAAATGTTTTCACTGCATATTTAATTAAAATTAAAAAAAAAATTAAAAATTTGAATTTTTTAAAATGCTTAGTACTTTTAGGTAGATTTCGTCAGAAAAACTACCTATTGCAGTTGTTACCATGGTGCGACTTTTGAAAAATTCCTTCATAACTTTTCATTATATGACCTAGGAACCCAAAACCACCCCCACCTAAAAAGTTTATATATACATATATATATGTATGTATGTATGTACTAAATTTTGTCCGCACGATAAAAGTCGCAATTATGCACGGATCGTCTTCAAACTCGCCAACAACTTTTTGATTTCTCATATCTCGGCGGGGATTGAAAATGGGCAAAATCGGCCCAAGGGAATGGAAATGGGGAGGGTTAAAAACTTTGAATACCGTCTTAACAAGATTCTGATCGAACCAGCTCTTACACAACAATGACAGAAAAAATAAATATTTTTCGTTATAGCAGTTGCCAACAATTAAAAAAAAAACAATAAAATTCTCACCACAACAATTGCTTTTCTATTGCAAGATTTTCACGTGAAAAAATAAATTAAATAAATAGTTTGACGAACTGAAAACAAATTGAATATTAAGTCATAAGTATTTTAGAGCCAGATTTCAGCATGAAAACTCAAAATGAAATAAATAATTTGACGAATTAAAAAAATAAATATATATTGCATCATATTGGAAATATAATTGACCTCAGCAGGTGAATATGTAACGTCATGTGAGTTTGAAGAAACGTATTAAAGCATGATAAAAACTCGACTATGGAAATATTAACATATTTTAACATTTTGACGTTCTCTGAATTTGTTTTAGCCATTTTTAAACCTATTCCATATACATGCGTGTGTGTATTCGTGTATATTAGAATTTTCACAAACGTTTAGCTCCCTAGAGCTCATTCTTAGTGAAGGAACTGGGTTTATCTCTAATCTTGATTTAAATTTTGTTGGTGAATTTAGTACTTAACTTCGAAATCTACCTCCGCCTGTAGTCCCTTTGGCGCTGGGTGTATTAACAAATTTATAATATCTCGCTATATAATTGTCGTATGCGGGTAAAAATGAGGTGTCAAAATATTCACAATTAAACAGGCTTTCATTTAACATTTTAAAAAATCGATTTTTTGATTAATTTTAAGGTAAACTGATCCCTTAAACAAAAACACCCGGCCTATAGATGCCGCTCCTGCATGTGGCATTACATAACAAAAAGATTTTCTGTGTTCGTGTTTCTATTTCAGAATGTGTTAATTACGTTTCTTTTCAGTCCTTCTTCTTCTTGGAACAAGTTCAGGCTTGTTTTATTACCGCTATCGCTATCACCTTAAAGTATGGCTCTATTCCCGAGGTCTCACGTGGCTGAAAAAAGAAGATGAAGAAGACCACGGGAAAATATATGATGCGTTTATTTCAGCAGCTGATGAAGATATCTTATGGGTAAAAGATGTTCTTTTGCCAGGTGAGACGTTTCTATAGTAAATGCCTTGCGAAAAAATTATTTTTAACTTCTTGTAAAAGGTGCCGTACATTCCGGCGTATAAAGTGCTCAGGCCCATAACGCTCACCTACGATTTGAGGCTACGCTTAAAAAAAAAATCTGCTGGTTTTATAGAAAGCTTGAACACTAGCAAAAAACTGTTTATTTTACGGAAATAAACTGTATTTACTATGACTTTATGTTATTTTAATAGATTTTCTTTGAACGTAAATTTTTACTTTCTTCTACCTTTACAAAAAGAAAGTATTGGATTATTAAAAATTTTCGAATTCCTGTTTTCGACGGATTTACACGTTTTAGGGGGTCAGAGATCCCGAAAACATGTTTTTAGAAACTGTCTCTCTGTGAGCCTGTGACTCTGTCTGTCTGTATGTGACACAAATTTTGTAGGCGCTCTATCTCACAAACTATGAACGGAATTTAATGAAACTCTAGATTCAGATAGTTCCTTATATAAATTGGTGCTGATTAATTTTTGGTGTAAATCGCCCAAAAAGTGGCGCTGCTATGCTATATTTTTCACGATTCCCGCAATAGCTATATCTCAAAAACTAATGCACGGATTTTAATAAAACTTCAGATTCAGTTTGTCCTTGATATAATTTGGTACTGATTAGTTTTTTATGTAAATCGTACTACAGGTGGCGCTGCTATTTTGAAATATTCATGATTATCGCAGTAGCCCTTTCTCAAGAACTAATGCACGAATTTTCAGCAGTCCTTGATATAAATTTGTGCTGTTTAGTTTTTGGTGTAAATCGCCCAACTGGTGGCGCAGATATGCTGCATTTTTCACGATTTTCACAATAGCTGTATCTCAAGAACGAATGCATCAATTTTCACCAAACTTCAGATTCAGTTAGTTCCTGATATATAAATTAGTTCTGATTAGTTTTTTCGTGTAAATCACTCAACAGGTGGCGCTGTTATGCAGAATTTTTTAGAATTTCCGCAATAGCTCCATCTCAAAAACTAAAGCACGAATTTTCATCAAACTTCAGATTCAGTTAGAAGTTGATATAAGTTTTTGCTGATTAGATTTTGGTGTAATTCACCTAACCGGTGACGCTGCTATGCTGCATTTTTGAGGAAATATTAACATGTATGAGATAGAAGAAGGTTCTGGGATTGCTACATCCGGCTGTTTTAACGCAAGTTCCTAATAAATACAGATTATTTTAGTAAAATGAAGTTTTTTAGTGGTGTCATTGCTGACAGTTTTTTACTGTAACATCAACAGATTTTATTTTTTTTTTTTACAGTGCATATTTTTTTGTTTTTAGATATCTTCGCTGTATTACGCGCATGTCTTTGTAAAGGAACCTTCATGAAACATGGAATACAAAACATAAAACGAGCATAAAGTGGAGAAAATGAACAAATATGGAATTAGGATATACGATATTAACAAGTCTATCTTAATCCTCACAAATGGTTGGGGAAGGGGGGGGGGGGCGGTCCGTCCCGGGTGTTCGCTCTCTAAGGGGTAACACGCGGTCTTTATTTTCAAAATAATATATGCGTATAATCTGATAAGATTTTGGAAAAGAATTCTGACATAAAATGAAATTTCTAGCGCACCACGCAAATAGAGTTAATTTTCCTTTCCTGGAGAATCTGAAATTTTAGAACAGAATGAAGCAGAACGGAAATAAAATAGAACCCTAATTTAGATACGTACCCGTGGGCAAAAACCTACCTATTCATCGAGTGGGTAGCAAAAACAAACTTTAAAAGAAAGAATTTTCTTCTGCATATTGGCACTGGGCAGGGCGATACATCGATAAAACCGATAAAATCGATATAAAATGCAAATCGTGATAACGATATTAAAAAACCCTACAAAACGGTATATCATGAATATTATAATCGTAATGTAAACCGCGATTATCATGGTTCTTCAATAAACCGCAACATTAAGCAGCGTTTCTTCGGCTTCGAGTTCTCTAGATTCGCCCAGTCAAACCGTGGCATTAAATACCGAATCGTCGGTTCCGATTATTATGATACTAACGGAGTGACTTCTCTCAAGTCTAAACATTGGTATTAAAAATACCAATTCCTCGCTTTCAGTATTCTTGATATTGACGGTGCGACTTCTCCCAGCCTAAATCGTGATATTAAATACCGACTCCTCGGGTTCGGTGTTCATGATACTAATGGTATGTGATTTCGTTCCGGTGGGTGATAAATATCATACATGCAGTTTTCGATGCGATCGCTGACAGCAGATGATACATATGTATTTTTGAAGTGAAAACTTCTTTAGGCGCGTTGAGCTTTTTTTGAGATGGGGGAAAAACCACTGATTTCGAGACACTGTAACGTAACGACATGCTAGCATCTTGACACATAGACACTAGCGCGCCAAGCGGTGAATGACAGGAACTTTTCCCTCTTCAGCTCAATCCGCAAAAGAAGAAGGAAGCTAACACTCACTTTTTCTCCCGGCGCGGCGTATTGCTAAAACAAATTATTATTTTGTTTTTCGTCAGTTAAAATGAATTATACCGTATTCGTGACCTACCTATTTCGTGTAACTAAAAACCGATAACGCTGTATTTTATCGTGTTGATGGTCTGGTCAATAACCAACAGTACTGGCGGGAATTTCGATTACGGAAGATAAAATACGGGGCACAGATGTCAGATACGCACTTGGGTACCTAATTGACAGCAAAATGGCGTTACTTTATTTTACAAGGTAACCCGGCTACTGTTGCTTATTTATTAATAAATTGTTCATTTACTTTTATTTTATTTTTTTAAATTGTACAATTGTTTTGTTCTATAGTTATTAATGAAATTACCGTTTATTTATTGTTGTTTACTTTTTAAAACAATAGAAAATAATTTAAAAATATATATTGTAACTGGTATTGGAAAACGGGCTTTCGCCAAATTGACGTTAAAAAATCGCGCCAAACCTGGTTCGTATATCACATCTCTGCCAAATTCTCGTTTTTTTTATTTTTCGACTTTTTATCCAAATTTTCCGGATTTTTTAAATTTTCCCTTTCATTGTATCCCAAACACTACCTTCATACCAAATTTCAAGATTCTAGGGATACAGGACGTACCTCAGTTTTGATGATCGGTGAATCAGTGTCGAAAGGGGGAAAGTTTAAGTTCATATATCTTCTGAAATAAAAAAGATAGAAACGTGAAATTTCAGCATTTAGTTCCATTTCCACATTACTTTAGATTTACGAAGTTTCAAGTTTCTGGGAATCACCAACACAAAGATATTGGGGGTCAAAAGTACCCTGAGTTGCTTCCAGAAAAAGATGCTTACGGCTGTGCTTTCAAGACTTGGCAGGGGCACTGCCGTGTCCCCAGATGCTTTCATTAGTGCTGCTACACAATTCAACGCATAAAACATTTCCTGACGATTAAAAAAACACACACGTAATTGTTGAAGTTTTCACTTCTATTGGCACTCCCGGAGTGCCACTGTTTTTTTTTTTTTTTTTTTTTTTTTTTTTTTTACGGTATTGACGGTGTAAGCTGAATCTCTGAGCTTATGCGTTATGCTACAGACACCATGGCTTTCATTTCATTTTGGTATTTAGATTTTAGCGGTGTTGATGAATATTTTCTCTTTGTTATTGAACAATGTGTGAATCAGGGCGATAAAGAAATGAAATATAACATTTTATTTGTAACAGTGGATTTAAGACAAATGAAATAATAATTATATAGTCGGGTCCCCGGGGTCACTTTTCTAACTTTGGCCGATACCCCTCATGTGGCATATCGTTAGAAAGGCCTGTGACCACTTATTCATGTTATGCACCTCCGGTGACCCTCCCCCCATTTCCACATCTGGGGAGGGGGTACTTTTCTAAATTTTGCCGACATCCGTCATGTGACATATCGTTGGAAAGGCCTGTGGTCGCTTATTCATGTTATGCACCTTCGGTGTCCCTCCCCCCCCCCTGCGGGAGGGCCTTTTTCTAAATTTTGCCGTCACCCCTCATGTGACGTATCGTTGCAAAGGCCTGTGACCGTTTAATCATTTTATGGACTTCCGGTGCTCCGCCCACCACTTTTCCCCCCTGGGGGCACTTTCCTAAATTTTGCCGACATCCGTCATGTGACATATCGTTGGAAAAGCCTGTGACCGCTTAATCATTTTATGCACTTCCTGTGCACCGCCCACCAATTTGCCCCCTGTTGGGGGCGCTTTCCTAAATTTTGCCGACACCCGTCATGTGACATATCGTTGGAAAGGCCTGTGACCGCTTAATCATTTTATGCACTTCTGGTGCTCCGCCCACCACTTTGTCCCCCAGGGGGGCACTTTCCTAAATTTTACCGACACCCGTCATGTGATATATCGTTGGAAAGGCAAGTGAATGCTTATTCATGTTATATACCATCGGTGTACCTCTCCCCACTCCCCACCCCCCGCGGGAGGGCCTTTTTCTAAATTTTGCCGTCACCCCTCATGTGACGTATCATTGCAAAGGCCTGTAACCGCTTAATCATTTTGTGCACTTCCGGTGCTCCACCCACCACTTTGCCCCCCTTGGGGGGGGGGGGGGCACTTTCCTAAATTTTGCCAACACCCGTCATATGAGATATCGTTGGAAAGGCCTGTGACCGCTTAATCATTTTATGCACTTTTGGTGCTCCGCCCGCCGCTTCCCCCCCTGGGGGCACTTTCCTACATTTTGCCGACACCCGTCATGTGACATATCGTTGGAAAGGCCTGTAGCCGCTTTATCATTTTATGCACTTCCGGTGCTCCGTCCACCACTTTGTGCCCCCCCCCGGGGGGGGGCACTTTCCTAAATCGATATATCGAAATATCATGATATACAGATGCCAATTTATCATGATATTTAATTCTAGACATCGCCCAGTCCTAATAGGCACTCCATTGATTTATACGGACTATGGGATAAGTTGCTCTTGTGGTTTCTAATGAGAGAGGACAAAAGGTAAATAAGGAATCGTATGGTCATTTTCTTCTGTGCTATTGTTGCCTTGAGCTCTTTTGCACTTTTTTTCGAAAGAGATTGCAGCCACAGACAATATAATCTATAGTTTTCTGTGATTGCACCATTAAATTCCTGGAAAGCATATATTTTAGGCTGTAAACTTGTCGACCTTATGCTCACGATTATTGTAATATTCAAACATCAGGAGAAAGCGGCTGTGACGTATGAGTCACGTTTGGTCAGAAAACTTTATGTCAGCAATTTAGCAAACGGTGGAATGAGAAGTGAACTTTTCGACAAAGCGGACTTTGATTTAGGATTACCTTAATTGGCAAGTTATTGCTTTTTGAAGAATGGAAATGAAATTATGTGTACATGTGCTATGCTTACAAGATCTCAATTGAGGAAAAATATAAATACGTATTTTAAACAATGTCAGCGATAACATTTACCTTACAAATATATTTGTTTTGCTGGTATTAGAAAAGAAATTGCAAGGAAAAACTCAATATAAATTATTGTGGTCTAAAACTTCTGAGACGCCTAATGGTTTCATAATGCACATTATTTAAAAATAAAGTATAATGTAAAGCATATATCATATGATGAATTTTCATATGTTTTTTATTTAAATGTTTCGAATCTTATTCTCATTTTATTACATTATATTCAAATTTTAAAATATTTGCTTATACGATGCAAATAAATTCTTAATTTCAGTAACAACCAAACTTCATCAAAAATAACTGATAATCAGTATTCATCTAACCGGAAGGATGTTTCTGATAATTGCAGCACGAGCATATCTTTCGAAAGTAAGCGAAAAGAAGCAAAAGAGGTTGAAATGATATTACCTGAAAATGGTGAATCTGTAGTTCTTGAAATTGATAAAAATGATGCAAGCAATGACAACAATCTATATAAAACAATTGACCTCTAGATGAGAGAAAAAGAAGAAGAGGTTGAAATGATGTTACCTGAAAAAGATGAATCCGTTGGTGCTGAAATTGAGAAAGACTATGTCACTAAAGACAATAATCTACATACATCATTTGCAAATGCGAGAAGTGGTTGAAACGATGTTAGCCGGAAAAAAATTGAACTGAAGATGTTGAAATGGACAAAGACAATGCCAGCAAAGACTATAATCTAAATAAATCAATTAACCTACAGAAGCGAAAAAAAGCGGAAGAGATCGGAATTATATTGCCTCAAAAATATGAATCTGTAGATGATGAAATTCATAAAGACAATGCAAAAGACGATAATCAAAATAATCCAATTAATTCGCAGATGAGAAAAAAAAAGATGTTGAAAGATATTGTGAAAAAAAATGAATCTGTCGATGCTGAAATTGATAAAAACAACAACCTTAAATCAATTAATCTGTAGATTTTTAGTGACATTTCATATTGGAAGATACCGGTTTCAGATAGTATTCGTGTGGATATTGTGAACAAAAGAAGTCACTATTTTAAAACCAAAGGAGGGCCTTTTAGCAGTACAATAAGACGAGGAGAAAATTTCGAGAATGAAATCCGACATCTATCAAAAGAATGGTTTTATAAAGAGATGGCAAATAGTGAAAAAAAAATTACGATCTTGGATGATTTACTCGTCAGTCACTAATAATATACATTGTTTTTGCTGTCGTTTGTTTACTTGCTCTCATGCAACATTTGCATTTGTGAATGGATTTTGGAAGTGGTGGAAGCTAAACGCTACAGTGATTAAACACGAAGTCTCAAATGAACATCTCCAAAATCTTGCGAAGTGGAAAACTTTAGAAACAAGACTCAGATTTCATTCAACAACAGATCATACTACCTTATAACAAACGAATGCCGAAAGAAAGAAATGGAAGGATTTGTTGACTAGAATATTCGATATCACACTACTTTTAGCTAAAAAGAATCTGCCATTTCTTGGCCGCGATGAAAGGAATACTTCCGCAAATAGAGGTACTTTTCTTGAATTGGTTCAGTTACTTTCGAAGTATGATGCTGTATTCAAAGAAAATCTATTGAACATGCAACATTATCCGTCTCAAAAAGTTTCCTAACTGTCACCAGTTATACAAAATGAATTCATAAGTATTTTATCAAACTACATTAAAAGCAAAGTTGTTGAAGAGATAAAATCCGCTGTATATTTTGGCATTATGTTTGACAGTACACCAGATATTGCTCATACTTATCATTATGTCTCAGGTTATTCATAGTGTGGAAATTCTAAAAAAAGCTTGATAATGATGGTTTAGATATTATGAGATGCCGCTCTCAAGGCTATGACAATGCAGCTAATATGAGTGGAATACACCGTGAGGTACAAGCCATTATCAAATTTAAAAATAAAAGCTGTTTTCTTCTGATGAATTAATCATTTCCTTAACTTATGTGGCCAAAATTCTTTTGCACAAAATGCCTCTTGGGTTCGATTTTTTTAAACTTTTGAAGCAGTTTATTCATTTATCTCTGTATCTGCTAATCGGTGAGAAGTGTTCATTAAACACTGTGAAATATCAGTTAAAAGAGTTTCATGATGGAGTGCTCATTATGCTGCATTTAAAGTAATGGAAGAAAAATTTGATGAATTTGTGGCAGCAATTGAATAACTATGCGATTCAAGAGAAAATTTTGACATTACAGGAGCTGTACAAAACCTTTAATGATATATTTGTTTAATGCAATGTCCAGTAGCAGTATAAAAGCAATAAACGTCATATTGTTAAAAACAGACTAATTTAATGAGAATTAATCACGCAAATACTATGGGATTCACGACTAGTTTACATTGAGTGGATCTCTCAATACGCATCCCGTGTTTTTAAAAGTTAATTAAAAATCCTATTTGGAAAAACGCGGACGGACCAAGGTGGCGGCGTTGCAAGTTTGCGACCTCCTTTCGAAGCGCGTTTAGCACAATGCCAAGTTTAAACTTTGAACAAGGGTTTGTTTTAGCTACACTGTAAAAAGGAAAGATTATTACTACGCTGAATTTAGTTTTATGAGATGCCACATGAAGTTTAAATATGCACTACTTTTATTGTCAGTACCCAATTAAGTTCATCATAAACAGATTAGGATAAGATTTTAAAAATTTTTATACAGAATAGCAATATTTGATATTATTTAGGCTTCATATCTCTTCGAACTTTTATGCTATACCCATTCATACTTTTCTAGTATATACAGCCTACCCAAACCTACGTTGTATAGTTTTTACAAAATCTTATTATTCTTTTAGCAACGATTTTTTTTAGCAGTACAGTTAATAATTCATATATTTATTGTACGGAACCCTCTGGGCGCGAGTAATACTCGCACTTGACCGTTTATTTTATTATAAATTTTGCCTTATTTAATCAGGGCATTTTCTCGTTTCAATTAGGCAAAAATTTCTGTTTTGAAAAACCGATGATAAAAGATTAAAAATTCTGTAAAAGACGCTCGTCGCGAAGGGGTTAAGTGATTTTTTTTTATGTTTAAAAAATGCGTTCGATTTTCTTATTATAAATTTTATATAATGAATATACATATAAAAAGGAAAATGAATCATTATTATAATTTTTTTTGTAACCAATTAATTATTTTTCTTCAATATTTTCCTAAATGTCATTCATACATATCGAATTTATATTGTGCTTGTTTCAGTCTCAAATTACAACACTGATAAAGGAGAAGAAATAACATGATTAGGAGAAAGCTCGTAAATTTTGTACTCAGTCATTTTAAAAGTAGCTCAATTTTCAGACAAGATGGCGCCGTATCGCTGCAGCCTGTAAGAATATTCAATTTGCTTTAACACGTTCACGCTGGCGTGCATCACCGGTGGGGCACGCTCGATCGTTCCATCAGGCGGTGTGCATCACCGGTGGGTCCCACTCTACTGTAACGTCAGGCGGTGTGCATCACCGCTGAGTCACAATCGACTGTCCCATCAGGCGACATGCTCTACCTGTGGGTCAAAATCGACTGCCACATCAGCCATCAGCGGCATGCGCTATCTGTGGGTGACACTTGGATATTCTAAAATTCAGTAGTAAAAATACTTCAATATTATAAACATAATTGTTTATTTCAATGCAATTTTTTAAAGCATTCTAAACAGACCCTTACAACTGTTACAATACGTCGTTACTAGTTTGACGTCATTATGTGAACGATATTCGGCCATCATACGCATTTTTTTTTTTTTTTTTTTTTTTTTTTTTTTTTTTCTCTAAGATTTTTGGCAAATCCAGTTTTCTGAGATTAATAAATTTATGGAAAGGAAATGAGTGAATTAAATGCTTTTATGAAGCAAAGTATGAATTCGAGTGCCGTCTCACAGCAAAAAGCATTTATCGGCGGCGGCGGCGTGAACGTGGGAAGCGATGGTACCGCGCCGCTTGATGAAGCGAAGCATGAATTTGAAAGCAGTCTCACAGGGTAAAACATGAATATAGGCGCCGGCGTGAACGTGTTAAGTTTTAATGTCACAGATTGTTCATTGTTTCATACTGAGGTAACAAAATTAAATTTACTGTACACAAAATTTACCATACAGGGTGTCCCTAAACTCATGGTACATACGCTAGGGGATGATAGAACACATCAAGACGAGTAATAGTAAATAGGAAACCAAGGGTCCCAAACGTATTCCAAAGGAGACAGGCGCCATCAAAGTTTAGGGTCCCAAATTGCAAATGATGATAAAAAAGGGAAAATGGGTCGATTTATTTGCGGTTTTCGCTAAAATCATTCTTTAAATTAGTATTTTCTTAAAAAAAAAGTTTTAAAGAGAAAGTTATATAAATGCCGGTAGAGGGCGCTCTAGACTTTGGAGTACCGAATAACTACTTTTTACCGGGTTTTTTTTTAACACTGTTAAATGTTTTCTAAAGCTTAGACCTTAACTTCAATTTTGTGTGCACAAGTGAAATCATCGGGAGTGGTTAAGTGGAGCAAATTTAACTGTGTTCAGGGGGTTGATTTTTGAACGATCGTATGTAATGAGCAAAATAATAACAAAATTATGGAAATCAGGACAGACAGAGATGGAATGAAAAGAAACCAACAAAAGGAAGAAAAACACTTTATTCAATCAAATGAAAATAAACAACACGAAGTAGTCCATCACAGGAATTGTTCAAAATTGCGGCCTCCAACACGAACGCAGGCTTGAAACCGTCGATGGACTGACCGCCGTACATTGGTGAAAACATTAGGCATCTCTCTTATGGTGGCCGAAGCAACGGATATCCGGGAAACAAGGTCTTCAGCAGAATCTACGGGACCATCTTCGTATATCAGTCTCTTCGTATGATCCCACAAGAAAAAGTGCAGACAGGATAATTCGGGTGAACAGGCCGGCCAGCTGATTGGGCCGCCACGACCTATCCATTGCACCGGATACATGATATTCAGGGCGTTACGGGCATCCAGGCTGTAATGGGCCGGTGCTCCGTGGTGTTGGAACCACATGCGTCGTCTGATGGATGCTGGAACATGGTTTAATAGTTCTGGCAACACCTGTTGCAGAAACACAAGATATGAATCTCCATCCAGGCGCGTTGGCAGTAAGTATGGCCCAATTAGATAATCGTGAACGATTCCGGCCCAAATATTGACCGCGAAACGTCGCTGGAACGAACGTGGACGTATTGTGTATGGGTTTTCATTTAACCACACATGATAATTGTGTATATTCAAAATACCCTCGCGTGTGAATGTGCATTCGTCCGTGAACAACACATGTGCACAAAAAGCAGGGTCCACAGCCGTTTGTTGGAGCAACCACGTGCTAAAATTGACACGTGCCTGGTAATCCGCTGGTCTCTCTCTCGCCTTGAACTCTCTGCGCATGGTACGGATGCATTCCTTCATCTCGCAGAACTCGCCACACGGTATTACGGGAAATGTTAACTTCTTCGGACAGTTCCCGCGTGCTAAATTCAGGCCTCTCGCTGATGCGATCCAAAATGTTATCCGTAACGGATGGCGTTCTTACACTCCTGGAACGTCCGGTATCTTGCATGCAACTTGTAAAAGAACCCCTTTCGCACAGTTGTTGGTGCAGTTGTTGAAATATCCTCGTATCAGGAACACGCCTGGTTGGAAAACGCTCTCGGTACAATCTTAGAGCTTCTGTTGCATTGCCGTGTGCAGCTCCGTACATGTAATGCATCTTGGACTTCTCCTGGTTAGAGTACGAAACCATATTATCGGCTATCTACAGAGAAAATGAAGACAGCTGCTATGCACAGTTCCCAGTTTTACAATTATGCACTCGAATAAGTAACTTTTATGTTAGCGAAAATTTGCATATGCGTTCTTCTTCTTCCCCATGTCACATTTTCATATTCTTCTTCCGGAAACTTACAGCATAATGGTAGCTATAGCGCTTGCATGTATCTAGTTTGAGCATGGTCTAACACGTTTGCGTTTGAATTCAAATCATGCATTATTTAGTGAATGTTGTTTGTTTTGATGTGTACTATCACCTCTTAAAGTTTTCTTCATCACTTATTATTTTGCTCATTACATACGATCGTTCAAAAATCAACCCCCCGAACACAGTTAAATTTGCTCCACTTAACCACTCCCGATGATTTCACTTGTGCACACAAAATTTAAGTTAAGGTCTAAGCTTTAGAAAACATTTAACAGTGTTAAAAAAAAAACCGGTAAAAAGTAGTTATTCGGTACTCCAAAATCTAGAGCGCCCTCTACCAGCATTTTTATAACTTTCTCTTTAAAACTTTTTTTTAAAGAAAATACTAATTTAAAGAATGATTTTAGCGAAAACCGCAAATAAATCGACCCATTTTTCCCTTTTTTATCATCATTTTCAATTTGGGACCCTAAACTTTGATGGCGCCTGTCTCCTTTGGAGTACGTTTGGGACCCTTGGTTTCCTATTTACTATTACTCGTCTTGATGTGTTCTATCACCCCCTAGCGTATGTACCATAAGTTTAGGGACAGCGAAGACAGCGATGACCACCTCGGGAACTCAGCTTTCGCTTTAGAGTGTTAGTGCAATCCCGAGGGGTAGATGAGTTTAGGGACACCCTGTATATTCTTTAAAGATACAATGTAACGGTTTCGAATATTGTACTGCTGTTTGTAAACATAATATTCCATTGCACGAAATGACTTTTAAATACAAAATATTTCAGAGCTGGAAGATAAGCCTCTTTACTACACGATATACGAACCAACAAAGCACATGTTGGGTGGTGAGATGTGTCCATATGAAAAAGAATTGGAAGTAGCCTCCAAAAGCAGAAGATTTATAGTACTGATTTCAAGGTAAATTTTCTTTTATTTTGCAATTTTTAATGACTATGGGGTTAGATTAACGGGAATTTAATTCAGAAATATTCGGGTTTCCACATTAAATGTTAAGATAAATTTGAAATTAGCTTCTTTTTTAGACGACAGCTTGCGACGCTGAGAATTCGGAATTGCTTTAGTGAAACTGCGATATGCGTCATGAATTTTGAGTACTTAATTTTTTTTTCCTAAAATTAATCTTCTTACTATTATTTCTAAGTATCCCGATATATTAAAACTCTTAAGAGAAAAGTTCCATTTTAAATAGATTTCCGTCTTATAAGGTACACCGCTTGTTATTGCATTCTTCTCGACAGAACCATCAGTGTTTTTTGTTGTTGATGTTTAACCCACAATGCATATAGTAGAATGCTTTCTAGAAATTCCGTCATTCAGAACATCCGAATTCATGCCAGAAAATCTAAATAATAAATTTCGCTTTATTTAATTGCGGAATGTCTGTTATTAAATAAAGCAAATTTTACTATTTTAAATTTCTGGTGTTAATTCGGAATATCTGAATAAAATAATCCCCTAAATTGGGAACATTGATGGTAGCATAAATGCTACCATGGGCATTAGAGAGTTAAGGCACGATTCTGTCACAGACAGGGTTTTTTTTTTTTTTTTTTTTTTTTTTTTTTTTTTTTTTTTTTTTTACAACTTTTAATGTGATGTAACATTTTAACAATGGGAACTTATATAGAAAGCATCTATTGTAAAAATGTCCATAAGGAATCGCCCATTAATTGCATCATGAAAATTTCGAGATTTTTTTTACCCTTTCCTCTTCCTATGTCACACGTTGTCACACTCGAGTTGTGATCTTCCCCCGCTGTTGTGACGTCACATTTGCTGAAACTATTAATTCAGAGCTATTTTTATGCGAAAGAAGTGAGGCATTGAGAACCAGAGTGGACTATCCCACATTTTTGTGGAAAAAGAATTTGAAGAGCCAAAACATTGTATGTCATGCCATCTATTGGCTGTATAGTAATTTTTATTAACTTCGAAACTGTTCAAGGGGTAGAAATAGTTTAACAGATGGTCCAACGTAACTTGGACATCAAGAGTGCAAGAGTGGATCAAGTGGCTTGGTTCACTGTGGCACGGCAATTTTCGGAACCGGTTTCGAAAGTGAAAGCATCCTTATAAAAAATACCTGTAAATAAAATCGAAAAAGAAAGAAAAGGCCTTTGTACAGATTTATCTCAGCCATTCAATTAAAAAAATCATTTAAAAATATTGAAATGCAACCGAAATATCTTTATAAATTTCTTCCATAGGATTAGCATTAGCGAATGGGTTTCGCTTGATTGAATTAGCCTCTTAAGGGGCTACTTCAGTTAGCTGGAAAGACTCG
This sequence comes from Maratus speciosus, assembly GCA_963932465.1. Lineage (NCBI taxonomy): Eukaryota > Metazoa > Arthropoda > Arachnida > Araneae > Salticidae > Maratus > Maratus speciosus. The sequence goes on from OZ010792.1 coordinate 532,370,558, forward strand.
GTCGCTAATGCTAATCCTATGGAAAAAATTTATTAATATATCTCGTTTGCATTTTATATTTTTAAAATGATTTTTTTTTTCTTCTTTTTTTGCACTAGATGGATGAGATTGATCTCTACATCTGCCCTTTTTACTTTTTTGATTTTATTTGCAGATTTTTTTTCAAGAGGATGCTTTCACTTTCGAAACCAGTTCCAAAAATTAAAGTGTTCTAATTAAAAATATCTGTAAACAAAATCGAAAAAGTAAAAAACGCCCTTTGTACAGATCGATCTTAGCTAGCCAATGCAAAAAAACTTGTTTGAAAATACTGAAATGCAAACGAGATATCTTTAAAAATTTCTTCCATAGGATTAGCATTAGTGAGCGGGTCATTTCAGTTGACTGAAGTAGCCTCTTAATCACCGTATATGCTTTATGAAGAAGCTTGGACTCCTCTACTACTGGCAGAACTGGTCTAAAAGAGTTTTACAAAAATTTTTACAAATTTTGAAAAGTATTTTTCTCGAAATCAGAGCTGGTGAGGTTGGTCCACACTGGTTCCTAACGCCTCAAATATTACATACGATCTATCACTTACTGATGTAAATATTTTTAAACCACGAAGATCTTGTTAAATACATTTGTTGAAATTCAAAGAAACAAAAATGATAATATACCTTTTAGTTGAATGAAAATGCATATTTTTTAATGGACTTTATTTTGCTGCTTGCAAGTAACGGCTACGTGAAAGACGGTGAAAGTGCGAACCAGAAGGCCAGATGCTATCACTTTTCCTAAATAGTTTTCTTCGCTTTATTTAATATCAGAATTTCTTTTATTAAATAAATCGAAGAATGTTTTTTTTTTTTTTTTTTAGTAGCGGAAATTGTTTTTCTGGCACGCCGGCGGATTCGCTGTCCTGACCTATCTAGTTGTATTCATATTTTAGAACTGATATCACAATGTGTTAACCTTAACCCATCCCCTACCCCATGTCACACATTCTGTATACCATCCTCCTTTTGAAATGTGACGTAATTAATTGTCCATTAAAGTGATTGTAGTAAAAATTTCATGTCATTATAGTCCATACAAACACTGTATACCAGTGGTTCCCAACATGGGGGCAATTTCATTTTTCAGGGAGGCGATTCCAAATATGTACTAAGCCCCATTCTCTGTAATTCTTTTGTCTTATAGTTTGGAAAAATAATGTTGAAAAAAAGTAATAAGTACAAAGTAGAAAAAAATACAATTCTCCAAAAAAATTAGCTATATAAACTTGAAAATAGAACATACACCAGAATAATGATATGAAAAACTTAAGGGGGTCCAGGACACATTCTAAAATAATTTTTATTTATTGAGTTAAAATTCTGAATTTTTTTGTGGTGGTTAACCTTATCATTTGTAAATAAAATCACATGGTAAAACTTCTCAGAATTTTTTAAAAAACAATTTTAATTTAAAATTTATTTAAAAAGTGGGGTAATTTAAAATCGTTATAACTCGAAATATTATTTATAGAATTTCATTTTTTTTTTTCATTTAAATAAACAGAAATATATGTTTTAAATTTGATTCAGCATTTTAAAAAATATTAATTTATAAAAAAAATTAAAAATATTTAACAAGAAGTTTCAAAAAAAGTGGTGCAACTTTTAAAAAAAAATCATATTTCCAAAAGTAAATATTTTTTTTCAAATATGCTGAATCAAAATTAAAGTAAAATAATTTAAAAAGATATGTCCCAAGTTTGAACCTTGTATCTTTAACGGTTCTCGAGTTATAAAAATTTAAATATGAGAAATGGTGAAAAAACCTATCATGAAGAAAAACGCATTTTTACAAGAAGTCGTTTCCAGGACCGTTTCCAGGTCGTTTCCTTGAAAGCAAGATTTTGAAAACAAACCAAAACATTAATATTTTTTGTTCGAATTCAGATAGAAACGTGATTTAAATGTCATTTTAAGCAGGAAAACACGGAGAATTTTTTTATGAAATAAAATCTTTTTGGAAAATTTGAAGATTTTGTGTCCCGGATCCCCTTAAGTATTTTTAAACATACAATAATATTTATTTAAAAAGCTCTACAATTCTTCTGGTTATTATTGTATTTTATAATTTTTCAAATTGTTTATTTTCGACCATTTATTGAATGACACTTATGTTTTCATTCTTTCTGCTATATGTCACATGAAGCTTGAGCACATTTAATCTAAAGAATATATGGAATAGCTGAACGAAATATAAAATGCATAAATGCCAAATGTGCATCAGAAAAGAAAATGGATTGTTGAATATTGGAGTTTTATGGCACATTGCCCCTTTAGGGACATGCACTACCAAAAAATGTTAGAATTAAAACGTAGAATTACATTTTAAAAAGTTAATTTAAAAGCTTGTCATAAACACATATAGCCCAGTGGTTAGGGAGTTGAATTCGGAATTAATTAGGAGAAAGCTGGAAATTATTTTAATCCCTTCTGTTTAGGTCTAGAATGAATATGCTATGTTTTCCCCTCGTACTAGGTGAGCGTTAGGAAATATGTATAGAATTATAGTCAAAAAACACTTTTTTTGCATACCATAACAATATCTCAAAATAGCTAACTCTGTCAAAAACATTGCCGATACAGATGTTGTAGAGCTTAAAATTCTGAGTAAAATGAGTACCTACACTCAATATTTATGTTGAATATTAAGGTCACAATTCTACTTCAAGGTTTTAGACCCATCATCAGGGGATGACCTCAGAATTAATTAGGAGAAAACTGGAAATTGTTTTAATACCTTCAGTTTAGGTCTAAAATGAACGTACTATGTTTTCTTCCTCGTACTTGGGTGAATGTTAGAAAATATGTACATATTTATTTTCGAAAAACACGTTTTTTTTAGTTTCCTTAACAATATCTCAAAACAGCTAACTCTATAAAAAACATTGTCAATACAAATGTTGTAGAGCTTAAAATTCTGAATAAAATGAGTACCATCATTAATATTTTTGTTCAACATTAAGGTCGCAAATCTATTTCAAAATTTTGCCTTAATTGCTAATCAAGAGCTTGAAGCCAGGAGAGACCAAGTTAACTTAACAATATCTCAAAATAACTAATTCTATCAAAAACATTGTTAGTACAAATGTTATAGAGCCTAAAATTCTGAATAAAATGAGTACCATCATTAATATTTTTGTTCTATATTAAGGCCGCAATTTGAGATATTGTTAAGTTAACTTGGTCTCTCCTGGTTTCAAGCTCTTGATTTGAAAAATTTTGAAATAGAATTGCGACCTTAATGTTGAACAAAAATATTAATGATGGTACTCATTTTATTCAGAATTTTAAGCTCTACAACATTTGTATTGACAATGTAAATGGTGGGAGTAAAAAATTTTACAATGTGGGAGTAAAAAATTTTACATGGTAATTACTTTTAAAATGTAAATGTTCCTAAAGAACGATTCCTAAATAATTCGAAATGTAAAAGGATGAAATAAATGGGAAATGGAAATGTTCGAAAACGTTCCATATTACAGTTAATTTGGACCTGTTGATTAATACTAGAAACTTGAAATTTGGCATGACGGTTACTTTTAAGACGTAAATGCTCACAACAGAATAATTTCTAAATAATTCGGAATGCAAAACGGTCGGGGAAAAAAAACATTCTAAAATTGCGATTTCTGTGATATACTACAGGGGCAAAAAACTAAATTTCGCATGTAGCTTTTACGATGTCAATGCTCACTGGGGGCGGTTTCTAAAAATATCGAAATTTAAAAAAGGTAAAATCAGCGGAAACGTTCTAAATTACGATTTATTTTTAATTGTTAGGGTTAGAAACTTGAAATGCATAACAAAACTACACTCCGCCCCTCTTCCAAAAAAAAAAAAACAAAAAACAATCGAAAACTTCATGCTGTTTAAACGCAACACAACAGATTGTTACGCAACTAATATATGTATACAGTAAAACCTCCCTGTGAGACCACCTCTATTAAGCCACTTCCTCCCTAAACGACCATTTTTTTCATGGAACGAAATTTATTCACATAGGCTCAATACTAATTTTACCGCCATTCAGGGACCATCCCAGTTGAACTCCCTCTATGAGTGACCCATTTCTTTGAATAAAATGAAACAAATTTCGTTTTTTTCCTGGTCGCTTGAAGAAGGTTTTATTAGAAAAATATTTCCGGAGAGCGCATTATTCATTAGACTTCTAAACTTTTAGAATTTTTTTTTATACCGGTAACTTTTAAGTGTTTAAACACCTTCGTGCCTTTTTAAGCAATAAATTTAACTCTGATGACAAATTAAGAATGACGGTCAATAAACTCCCCTGCCCTATATTCTGTCGGAAAACTCACAAAGAAATAGATAAATTAATGAAATCGTCATTATTTGTTCCCGTCCAAAAAAAAAAGAAAAGAAAAAGAAATGCATTTATTTACTGAATTTCGAAAGGACTTGGAAATAAAAGTTATAAAAGATAAAATCGTAAAATCAAAGCAAACGTCAATGTATTCATTTTTTAAACTCTGCAGTAATTAACTTATGTAATTAACTTCTGTTTTGATACTTAAATTTTCATATTTTTTTCCTAATGTGAAAAATAAATTTTAGTAACATTAATTGTTACCTTTTTTTTTCAACAATTAAAATCTAGATTTAAACATGACCTCCATTAGGAGACCATCTCTCGGAGTGACCCATTTTTGTTGGAACGGAACGTGGTCGCTTTAGGGAGGTTTTACTGTACACAGGGTGTTGCCGAATTCGACGGACACATTCAGAGGCATGTTAGTAGGCATCGAGAAGATGAAAAATTGTCATGGAACATGGGGTCGAAAATCCAATTATTAAGTTGCAAATACAAGGTGTTTCGTCCTAAATGAACTTGGGTTGACTTTAATAATTTTGAGAAAAATAAAAACATTGCAATGCAAATGCAACGATGTGTACCTTGTTTTGCGCGAAATGTTATAAGATCACGAAAAGTTCTGTAAAAACAGGGTACTCAAGCAATCGATGATACCGTATGAATTGGCACATATAATGGAAACTTCTACCACTTTTTTTACCCGACTGCCAAGAAGGGTTATGTGTTTCACGCGTATCTGTGTATGTAGTTTTCTTTATACCCTCGAAACATCCCAACGGCTGGATGGATTTTAATGAATGAGGTCTCTATCAATTCATCTTAACGACCCGATGGTTATAGGCTAGGTTTTGTACTTATAAATTCAAAATGGCGGTCGTAAAATACAAAATGGCGGTAGAGACGAAAAAAAAATTACGAACCCTATTGAGTGGCCTATCATTGGATAGGTCTTTCAAAATGAAGACGATGTTTCATTGACTATTTTACAGTCAAAAGCCCCGTTAAAATATTATACGAATGGAAGTTGTGTAGGTAGGATCTCTAGCTTGACTGCAACTCTAACCACCATAGACATCCATAGGCCTCATCAAAACAGTGTTTATAGATAGGAACTAACAATTGAACACAACTTAAAAGTCATCAATACAAGTAAATAAAAAAAATAGGTAAGTAATATAAACAAGTAATATAATATAAAAAATATATATTTTTAGTCGATTCCTACTTAGGTCAATAAGAGAATTTTTTTTCTCTCATTCTTCTTTTCTTTTGAGTGGCGCTTAAAATGCCTTGATCAAGAAGAGGGCTCTCTTGGTCTTAAAATCCCTTGATCAAGAAGAGGGCTCTCTCGATTATTGAAAATTAATTAATTTAATTTAATTAATGAATTAATATTTGAAAAAACTGGATTAACATCAAGTGTCATCCACTACAAGTTTAAAAAAAAATTTATTTGAGCTTGATTGGATGAATAATAAGTATTTTATTAACGATTGAAAATTTGAACACGATATATAGCGAGCGTGTGAGCTAATAGTAGGAATTGAGAAAAAAAAAATAGTTTCACATTGATGAGAAATAATTAATTAGTTCGCTTTTTACGCAGTCCGGTTTTTGATTTTTTAAATTTAATTGTTTATTATATTATCCCATTTATAACAAAGGTGAGAATGTCTATTAAAAGTTTTATTATAATATTACTTCAATTTTCTGAAAATTATTACCGCCAACCCGAATTGAATTAGCGTAGAACACCCTGTATTTTTGATTAAATACATGGTTTGCGACCCCGTATTCTGTGGTAATTTTTCATCCTATTGATGCTTATTATCACCCCTCTGAATGTGTCGGTCGCAACACCCTGTATACATATATGTATATATATCCTTTATGAATGTTTTTAGAGAACATATGCATTAGAGAAGTATGATCTGTTTGTTTTTAACTAATATTTTTGTACCACATATCTGCTACTAGATAAGAAAATTTCTCTTTTTTCCATCTGTATTCATTAAATCTGTTTCGATTAAAAACAAATTTAATTGCTTTTCTAGAAATATACATATGTATATAATTATAGGGGAGACTAGTAAGGGTTGACCCACTTTTTACAAAATGATTTTTTATTTTTTAAATATAAATATTGATCGTAGAATAAAGTTTTGTATATCATTCTATTGGTTTTACAATCAGTTATCAAAATAAAATTGCTACATAAGTGTAATATATAAGAAATTTGAAAAATGATCGATTTTAATCATGAGAAAATAATGAATCAAGGCCCCCCACATATGGGAGGCTTGCGTCACTTTGTTTTATATTGAAATATTTGTAAAGAGAAATAAAATCAGTTTAAATAAAGCAAAGCAACTTTATGCTACATATATTTATTATAAATAATATTTTTGAAAATGCGATGCATAAACAAACCTGTTTAGACGCAATCTCAAGTCAGAGGAGAATATTTTTGTTTTAAACAAGATTTTGCCTGAGCAGGTACAATTATACAGCAGGGAAAATAAAATTTTAACATTTAAGATAGTATTCCGTTAGAGACAGGTTCCGTTTCCATAGGGTTTCATGTACTATCATGTCCGGATTTAGGAGCCACTGTCCCGCTTTTTTTTTTTTTTTTTTTTGTCTCCTTGACCTACTTTTTGTGACACTCGACCTGACAACTCTAGTTGTCACATAGTTTGGATTCATCTCACTGTATTCATCCTGGTGAAATTTGTCTGCATACTTTCCTAAAGTTTTTCGATCAATGCTATGTTCTTTTGCAGCCGCATGAGCACTTAACTTATCATTAACATATTTTAACCCTTTGAGAGGCAAAGTATTTTCAATACTAAAATGTTGAAATAAATGATTGGCAGCGGAATTTACGAACAAATTTATTTGGAAATAAGGAAAAAGCTATATTTCACATATACATTAAATGGAAAAGATTTTAGCAAAATTCTGGTGCCATTGCGGCGTTTTGGAATTAAAATTAAGTGGTTTAATAAACATACCACGCTTCTGAAGGGTTAAGACTGCTGCTTTCTTACTTTCTAGTATTTTCCACTGTTTCTATTTACTTATAGTAAGTAATATTTAAATGGAAAAAAGTTCTTATCAGCTTTTCCATTTATATTTCATTAAATTACTAGGTTGAGCAAAAAGTTCTGGGAATTTTGTGAAAGTTGCGTTGTTCTGCGCAAATTAACAACAAAAGCAACAAGGACTATTCTTCAAAGTAGAGACCATCATAGACCACGACTTTCTGCCATCGTTCTGCCTGATTCCGAATTTGGTAAAAGTATCATGGCGGCTCCTTGGAATCGAAAAACTTTTGAGATGTTTCTCCAACTTCATTAAAGGATTCAAATCGACGGCCCTTGGAAAAAAGTGGTGCATTGATCGAAGGAGGCCATAATCGGATGGAGCCACGTCTGGACTATAGTACCACTAGTACTCCTATATACGATACAAATTCTGGTGACGATTAGATTAAAAATTTCCCAGAACTTTTTGCTCAACCTAATATTTCTTGCAGTGAACAACTACAGCAATTTTTCACAACTTTCTTTAATCAGTTTTAAACATTTTCTTTTCTATCAAACCATTTTACTGTAGCTTTACAGAATAAATTTACGTTCTTTTTTATATATAATCATTAACCTTTCATTATGCACAGTGTATAATAAAAAGATTTCCAAAACCACTTAATTAAGCGAGCCTTAAGCATCTGGTAAACCCTCCTTCTCATTTACTGGGTTAAGCCTCCCTACATAGCCTTTCTAAAGAATAGCCCATTGTTATATTAAGCCTAACGTATTGTACAATATTTATGTCTGGAATAAAAGCTCGATATTTCTGCATTACTTAAAACCCCTTACTTAAATTTCTATGGTATATTTTATCTGAAAAAAGCTTACAAAATATTTCTAAAAAACACAACTTTTAGGTTGAAAACGCCTCACAATTGATTTTTTCCTCGTCTATTTCGATTATCTGTATAAAACAAAGACTGTTAAGTTAAATAATGCTATAAAAAGTGATAGAATATCTTTATTAAGACTTACGATCGTTTCATCGCACAATCGGCGACATTTTCAAAATCAATCATAATAGAAAATATTTTCACATAACTTAAAAACAATAATATAGTAAACAATGTCACGAGACATGAAGCATAATGAAAATATTGCAACCATAAAATAAAATAAAAATTAAATTAGCTATTTGCGAGCGTGGATTAATTTTCACATAATTTAAAAACAACATGGTAGACAATGCCACCTTGTGGCCAATGTGGAAATACCTTTCACCAAAGAAGATGGAACAAAGCAGTTTTATATAGGTATGACAAGCAGAAAACTTAAAACTAGAATCAAAGAACATATAGCAGACATCAAATACAATAGAAGAACCACAGCTTTGGCCAGATTATGCAGCGAAGAACCTTTACAGATTGAATTTAAAAATAGCAAGTTAATTTATCCATCAAGATTTTATTTACCATCCATAGTCCGAGAATCAATAGAAATATTTTTACGCAACGATAATATTTGCAATGATTCTGTGTCCCTTGATTTACCTAGAATTTGGAAAGAGATACTAAGTAATTGTAGAAACAATAGTAAAAATTAATCCACACTCGCAAATAGCCAAGTTAATTTTATTTTATTTTATGTTTTGCAATGTTTTTCAGTATGCTTGATGTCTCGTGACATTGTTTAGCATGTTGTTTTTAAATTATGTGAAAATTAATTCACGCTCGCAAATAGCTAATTTAATTTTTATTTTATTTTATGGTTGCAATATTTTCATTATGCTTCATGTCTCGTGACATTGTTTACTATATTATTGTTTTTAAGTTATGTGAAAATATTTTCTATTATGATTGATTTTGAAAATGTCGCCGATTGTGCGATGAAACGATCGTAAGTCTTAATAAAGATATTCTATCACTTTTTATAGCATTATTTAACTTAATTTGTTTATAAGTTTTTATTACAAAGACTGTTATTTGAGCATTCCAGTAGCTTTGGTTGACACCTATTGATAAAACTCTGAAACTCTTTTAAATATGAAAAGTGATCGGTGAGTCAAGCCTCCCATTTGGTCAACTCTCCCTAGTCTCCCCTATATATGTATTGAGAAAAGGGATAACATTATAAATTATAGTAAATAAGAGTAAAGAGTCTACACTAGACATGCGGAGAAATTCGAATGTTAAACCTATGGGAGAAAACTTTACGGATTTCTCGCTTGTATTTTAATATTTTTAAATTATTTTTTTTTATCTATTGATGAACGTTTGCACTTTTCGATTTTAGTAACAGTTTTTTTTTATATGCGGACACTTTCATTTGTAGTTCTGAAAGTGAAACTATCATCATTTAGAAGAAAAAAACTGTAATCAAAATCTAAAAAGAACAAACGCACAACAATACCTCCTGAGGTATACTATAAAAAAAACCATTTAAAAATATAAAAATACAAGTTATAAATCTGTAAAGATGTCTTCCATAGGTTTAACATGAGCTTTCGAATTTCTTCGCGCCACTAGTGCGCGGCTCTTAAACAAATCAAGAATTAGTTTCTGTATTTTTAACACCTTCGAACGTAGTTGAAAAGTGTTTATGAATTCGGTTTGTCTGCCCGTCTGTTCGTCTATCCGTACTCTAACTCGCGAAAATATAGTCCGATTGCCATGAAATGGATATATGTTATTGGGGTGTACTACACTGTAAAAAAAAATCTGTAATCCTACAAAACTAGTTTTTGTAAAACTACAGAAATCTGCATGTTTACTAGAATTTTATCTGTAACTGGGTATAATATTTACCACTCGCATAGTAAAAATACAGGAAATATCTTAGTATCAGCTGTCAGCCAATGAGAAAGGACTTCAATGATGACGTAATGACTATTCACGCAGCCACAGAGATGATCAAGGCATCCATCTTGATTATGATTTCAAATTAGGATACAAGTAAATATTTCTTCTTTATGAGTTAAATTTTGTTATATTTCCATTCCTTTAATTATAAAATTGTTTCTGAAAATTATGTTTCTACATTGTTCAAGGACAAAAGAAAGTGTTTCATTTTGTATTCTATAAACTGAAATATTGTTTTTGTGTCAATCAAAGTTCTTTTTCTTATTTTTGTAAAAGGTGTCCCATTCCTCCATACTCTCTCCTATGCTTTTAACTCTGAATGTCGGGCACTTCTCTATCTATACACACGTATCATGGGTATGTGTTTTAAAACTATCAGAAATATTATACATGTGTTTGCGTGTATATGAAAAATGAAATGTTGGTAATATTTTTCCTATTCCTAGAGAAGAAAAAATCGTTTTTAACTGTGCCTTAAATAAAAAGAATTTATCACATTTTTTATATACTTTTTATTTCTTAACCTTTAACTGATGTTACCGGTCTCTCAGACCGCAGCGTTTTTTTTAATTTTTATAGTTTTGCAATTTTTTATATACTTGCAATTTTCAGTTTAACTACAAACACTACCGAAATTTTGTTACGTTGTGAACTTTAGTACCATCACCAGACACTTTTGAATAGGTGAATTTTAATTATAACAGTCCTGTACAAAAACACCATCCTATGAGTTAATCGTGCCTTTTATTCATCTTTCAAAAAAGCAGTCTCACAGGACAACTTCACACTAGTTGACTTCACACTAGTTGTGACAATTTCTGTGACATCAGTTAAAGGTTAAGGAGTAAATTTAATAATAACTCATTCATATTGAAATATGTATTTATTTTATCTGAAAAATTGTTCTGCTCAAACTTTTTGTCAAAATCTTAGACTTGGAAAAAACCTAAATATAAACATTTGCATTTTAATTTTACGTGAGTTTCTGAGCGATAAAATGCCGAGTTTTTAATTTCTCATGCAAAGAGAGATATAGGGTAGGTAGGGGTAAAGATACGAGCGGGGCAAAAATACGCACCGGCTGATTTCATATGAAGTAACATTTCGGCTCTCTTGGCCAATAGGTGGCAGTTTTGTTTCAAGTGTACTAGTCATTTGTTTAAACCTTTGATAAACGTAGCAATTTGTGCTAAGAAAATGAGGTAAGTTTAAATTTTCGAATTTTGATCTAATATTTTTAAAATTTCACTTTATTCTTTACCTAACAGTACCTGGAATTTTTACAAATCCAAAATTTTAGTGGAGATCGAAAGATTTTAGGTTCTAAATGCCGCAGTTTACCTCGATCACATTTGTTTATACTTATGCGTAGCCGGTTAAGCAAAATACTGCAGAATAGGGTAAAAGTACGCATCCTTCTTGGGACAAAGATACGCACATGTTTAAGATACGGGATTTTGCCCTATCGCTTTAGCTAGATGCAAAGCTTTCCACAATTTCTAAATTTGTATTGTATAAAATATAATAGCTACTTAACTAATATAAGTTAGTAAACTACATTTTCCTTTTTCTAGTTAAGTTTTTTTTTTAAATATAGAACGTAGGTATCTACCTACCTACTTTTAAAAATCAATATTGTTTCATGAATCGCTTTTGTTTTAAACCTTAATCCTTAACTCCTGTTATCGGTCTCACCGACCGCTACAATATTCAGTTTTCACAGTTTAACTTGTAACTTTTAATTTAAGTAGTTATGTTAGTTTAATTTTGATTCGTTTGGTAAATTAGATGTATAGCTGAAGACTTCTGAATGCGGGAAATTTTATTTTAATAGCCCTTTGCATTAAGTTTAGCGCAGAAACCGCCTCTTATGAGTCAGTCAACCATTTTATTCAATCAACGATTAAGCGGTCTCGGAGACCGTTTACAGTATTTATGAAACAATTTTTATCACAACAGTTAGAGGTTAACTGCTATTTGCGATCTCGCAGACCGCTGTTTTTTTCGTGGTCTAGTTTAGAATTTTCAGTTTAAATACTATCGAAATTTACTAATGCTTTTACATTACTCATTCATTTTAGTGAAAATGGGGCAAAAATGCGCACTGCGTATCTTTGCCTCATCACTGCGTACTTTTAGCCCAACCATTGGGGCAAATATACGCAGAGCAATGTTTTTTTAAAAATTACAATTTCTCACGGAATTATAACTTGACAGAATGTCGTTACATAGTGGAACGTGCCTAAGGTTTTAATACAACATTTTAATCAGCCGTCACATAAGTTTAGATCAATGTGTTCATTAAAAATCAAAATTAATAAGTGCGTAACTTTAGCCCCCACCTATCGTACATCACTTAGGTGTGTCATGTTATTGTGAGCCATGTGGACAACTTGTCACCTAGCGCCATTGAGATCAATCATGATGGTGAATATCGATGGCATTTTTTAACAAGCTGTCCTCGCTTCAAATACTTGTGGGCATGATACCCACATATGTTTGCATATTAAAGTATATACATTTGTCCATTTTCCTACATAAAACATAAATTGTTATTAGAGATGTAATTGTAGATTACATTTCATAATATCAATAAAACACGATTTCCTTTCCTTTTATTTCGGGTTCGGGTTGAAATAAGTCTGGATTGAGTTGCAAGTTGCCGAAAAGTATTTTGGCTGATTCTGGTCAGGTTGCGGATCGAGGAAATATTTTTGGAGGGTTCGGGTCGAGTTGCGGGTTGACTTAAGTATAATATTCGTTTTTGTGTCTTTTGCAACTTGACCCGTGCAGGACTGCTCTGTAGTCGGGAAATTTTCAATATATCAGGATTCGTACGGTCCTTAAAAGTACTTGCATTTTTCAAAAAAAAAATTTTGTGCTTGAAAGTGCTTATTTTCATACAAAATTTTTTTAAAGACCTTAAAAGTGCTTTACTGTCATATTATTTCTTAATCGGTGGTGGAACTCTTGTGCATTTCTTTTCATTTCTTATTTAAAAATTAAAGATAAAACCTCCATTGCTAACCTTTCTTCTGAAATTTCACCTCCCCTTTTTACTCCCTTCTCCACAATACCAAAGTTTAAACTGTTTAAAACTTTTTTTTATCCTTTAACTGATGTTACCGGTCTCACAGACCACTGCGTTTTTCAATTTTCATAGTTTAACTTGCAAATTTCAGTTTATCTACAAACACTACTGAAATTTTATTTCGTTTGAAACTTTAGTACTAACACCAGAGACTTTTGAATAGGTGAATTTTAATTATAACACTCCTGTGCAAAAAGTTTAGTACAAAAACAACATCCTATGAGTTTATCGCGGCTTTTATTCATCTTTCGTTGGAGCCGTCTCACAGACCGCTTCACACTAGTTTTGTGACAATTTCTTTGACATCAGTTACAGGTTTAAAAAAAATGCTCTACTGTATTTGTTACTTTAAGTGAATAAATAATCAATCCTAAATTTCATTAACTATTCATTCCATCATATCCATTTCATTAAATTTTTATCTGAATTTCACCTTCAAAATTTCGTTTTCCCGTTTTCTTCACCTCTCACAGTAATAATACTTAAAGTTTCAAAACTCTTTAAAACTGCTTAAATTATATATATATATATATATATATATATATATATATCTGTTCTGTGTCATTTTATTGTCACAATAAATAATCAAGATTTTTCTCCCCCCCCCCCCCCCAAAAAAAAAAACTTGGAGCGCATAGAATTTTAAAGTCTTTAAAACTCTTTATAGACCAGTGGTAGGGGAGGAAAAAAGGACCGCATTTTGAATTAATTAGCGGAAAGCTGGAAATTGTTTTAATCCCTTTACTTTAAGTCTAGAATGAATGTACTAAGTTTTCCCCCTCTTACTAGGTGAGTGATTGAAGATATGTACAGATTTATAGTCAAAAAACGTATTTTTATTAATTACCATAACAATATCTAAAAAAAAATCTAACTCTATTAAAAACGTTGTCAATACAGATGTTGCAGAGGTTAAAATTCTGATTGAAATGTGTACTTAAAATTTTTGTTGAATTTTTACAATTATATTGCAAAGTTTTGCCTAATTCGTTAATCAAGTGATTGAAGTCAGAACAGACGAGGTTATCAGTTCACCCTGTTTCTAATTTATAGGGGAGATGGGGGCACATGTGAACAAGGGGCAGATTTGAACATCGCAATTTTTCAATGGTTATAGTAAGTTTTTTTATTTGAAAAAAATTACTAAAGATGACAACACCTGTAGACATACGGTAAAACTTTTTGAAGCTTTTTGACTTTTTGTTTATCCTCTGTAGCCAAAACACTGTTTTTAGATCTCAAAAGTAAAATCTTTGTTCAGAGTTCATAAGCGTTTAACTTTATTTATTTATTTATTCATTTATTTCAATTTGAGTGTTTTAACATGCACTATGAATACTAGTAAATATTTTTAATACAGTTCTTTTTCTTCTAAATTTTAGAAATGTTAATTTATCAATTTAACAGAAGCAGCAATGTGGGGCACTTGTGAACAGACAAGTTGGGGCAGATATGAACAGTACTTAAGTGCCCCAATAATCATTCTGTGATTCTGTTCCTTTCAGTTAACTTAATGATAAATAATGTCAGTTCCATTACCTATAATTTTCCTGAAATAGAAGCTATTTTCCTCACACAGTTGATTTTGCATTGAAACTTCATCAAACACATCTTTCATCAAATACATAAAGAGCAACAAGCTCGTTTACATTCAATTGTACTTTAAATATATTCAATGTTTTCTAAAATCCAATAAGTGTTATATATTATTTTACTAAACAGTTTACAACAATATTTTTTATGCATTGTTAATACAAATGTATTACCCTGAACAACTTTGCAAATTTTTGTATTACATTTGTTCTAAACTTGCAATGATGGCTTACTTCCATATCTAAAACAGTTATGTATATGACTCTTTGAATGGAGATACATATGAGTAACATTTTAAGAAAGTAAAATTTTTAAACTGATAACTACCGTAAAATCCCTATTGCAACCCCTCCCTATTTCAAAAAGAAAAGAAGTTAGGGGAAGGGGGTGGGTTATAGTCGAGATTTTTTTTTAAAATCATTAAAAATCCCTTCTTTATCTATAATTTACAAGTAAATAAGGTACAGCAGTGGGAATCTTTCGTATTTCGGCAGATTTGAGATAAATAGTATGTAAACGCCCCTCCCCCAAAATTTCCCCAAACAAAAACCCCTAAGCAAAATTTAAGTTTTAATTTCTTTTTTAAAATTGCTTCTTTATTTTTTTTTATTTTTTTTTCAGCAATACTTAATGAATCATCTAAGCCTCCACCCCCAAAATCTACTTATTTTCATTTTATAATCTTTTGCTTAAACATATCACCCAGAAACTAGAGAAATGTATGTATATATATATATATACTTTTTTATGGCGAATTTCACAGGTAATTAACTAATCATTACGATGACAAATTAATAACAGAATAAAAAGCATGTCAAAGGATATTTTTCCTTGTGTTCACATGTGCCCCACGTGTGTCCACAACTACCCCGCTGATGGGGCACATGTGAACAATTTTTCGAATTTATAAAACTATTAAAAAATGTAAGCAGAACTACACAGGTGATTAAAAAAAATACCATGTATAAAAGAAAGTTCTATTTACTATATTGAGTAGGTTTTGTTTATAGAAATTAGTCCAGTCATGAGAAAAAGCTATATTTATGTGAACAGTTCACATGTGCCCCATCTCCCCTATATATATTTTAATTTATTGAGGTACTATTTGAGGATTTTAATTTTTTTAGGCTTTATTTTGGATATTTTCAGAGTTATGGCTTAAACTCTTGATTACGGATTATAGCTCAGTGGTAGGAAATGAAAAAAAAAGGCCGAATTCGGAATTAAATACAGGAAAGCTGGAAATTATTTTAATCCCTTCGACATAGGGTAGAAATACTAAGTTTAACATACTATGTTTTCCCGCCCTACTAGGTTCGGCTTTGTCGCTACGAACAAATAGATAACTTAAAAAGTGCATTATTTCATGATTTTTAGCATATTTCAAAAAGGATTTGAAAATGATGGGAAATATTGTTTATGATCTCTGATATTGTATTTCAATTATTCGTCGTATTTAATTTGACATATATAGCGAATAACAGTGCGTATGCATCACATTTAAGGAGGTCGAAAATAGTGGGGAAGAGCGAGGGAACAAATGAGTGTGCAGGATTCTTGTCGCTAGAGGAATTATAGGTCAACAAATAGCACGATTTTAAACTTCGATATTTAACGAAAAGGACTAAGATGGTTTTAATAAAAATTATTTTCGACTAGTATACGAGCATCTTAAGTTAAATTCATAAAATTTTTAAAACCTTCGGAATATTGAAAAAAAGTATTATAAGCTTTACGTTTTTTTAAACTAAGGTTTAAGGTTGACGATATCAGTTGAGAAATGGCATGTAAAACGGCTGTCAATTATGTACCTCTTTCTCGATAACTACTAAATTATAATCCTCAAAATATACAAAATAAAGCATTAAAATAATTACAGAAACATCGCGAGGGCCTCAACAACTTAAAGAAAATGCATGTATGTAATAAACGGAGTCAGGGCGGATTGATAACTCTCTCTCTTGATTAGCGGTTAAGACAAAATTTAGAAATAGAATTGCGACCTTAATGTTCAGCAAAAATATTAATATGGGTACTCATTTTATTCAGAATTTCAAATTCTACGACATTTGTATTGACAATGTTTTTGAAAGAATTGTTCTGAGATATTGTTAAGATAATTTTAAAAAAGTGTTTTTCGACTATAAATATGTACATATTTTCTATTGTTCGCCTAGTACGAGGGATAAAACTTAGTACTTTCATTTTAGACCTAAACGGAAGGGATTAAAACAATTTCCAGTTTCCCATCCACATAATCGTGAGTTACATCCCCCGATCACGGGTCTTTGAAATAGAATTGTGACAATGTTCAACAAAAATGTTAAATGTAGTTCTCATTTTACGGAATTTTAATCTGACGACGAGCTGAACACGGAAATTGCAAAACCTAAATTTCATTCCAGATTTCAAAGTGCTGCCATTTGCAAAATGACGTCAGCGTTACGCACAGATATATTTGTTTTTTTATAATATAGATATATATAGATTTTATTTTCATATCAAAATCTTGGTGGGTTTTTTTCTTTTCAAACTAATTTTTTTCACCCTTAAATCCATTTATATCTGAATCAAATGAATACTCGATCATTTCAAAGCTACTGTATAACATCGTGTATTTTAAAATAATATATACGTAATGTGAATCGTACAGTAAAATGCGCAGAAAAACAGAAAAGTGACTTCGGACAATGAATTTTTTTTTTAAGATTAATTTTGTATTTTTTTAAATATATTGCAGTATTTCAAATAGAATTGAAAGTATATGCTTTTTGGTATTGTTATTATTATTTGGTATTAATATTCTGAATAATTTGATTTTTGGAGTCTTATGTGTAATTTTGAAATATGCCTGGAAAGGGAGGTGGGGGAGGGACAAGGTTCTTCCAGTATTTTAAATTCTTAAAGTTTGCCGTTATCATCCAAACTCTTTGAAATTTTTAGATGTTAAAAACATAATGTTTTCGTAGCCCGAGTGAAAAAAACATTAATATTTAGTGGGAAAAAGGCTGGTAAGATTTTTACCACGATGTAACTGAGGTTTTTGCTAATTTTGACGAAGTTTTTGCACATTTTATTTAGTAAAAAATATTTATATTTGTCCGAATGTTTCGAAATTTTCGTAAGTAAATGTAAATCTGGCCTGTTGAGTTGCTCTAAAAATGATTGTGTTAAAATACGGACGTTTAGTTATTTTTATGGTAGAAAAAATAGTCTTTGTGAGGCGCGAAGTGACCTACGCTCACCAATGTATTTGAAAGAGTTAAAACTCATGTTTTTAAAAATCAATTGCATCATCAGTTAGAAGATTTTAACTTTTAGAGCATATATATATATTTGCCGATACTTCTAAAATATCATCCTGGAATAAATTGCTACAAGTTATCGGAAAACCTTTTTTCATCTTTTTTTCAAAAGTTTAACTGCTAGGTGGGGAGAATATCGTAAATTTATTATCGGAATGTATCAACGTGTTAATATTGGTGATATATCGCGATAACTACCGTAATGTGTATGCGAATTGAAAAATTGCTTATTTTAAAAGATAAATGGCATGTTACCAAAAATTTTAGTAGAAACAGATGTAGAAAGGAGCTAATAAATGTTTCATGCTATTTTCTTCTACAGCATCCTTTAAATAAATATATATACAGTACCGGACCTTAAATCCGGAATCCTAAAATCCGGACGACCCAAAATCCGGAATGGAAAAAAGAAAACTGAAATTCCGCGATGATCTCGAATAAATATTTCGTAAAAACGTCCATAGATGGCGCTACGTGCGCGCGTAACACAGTGCCGAGCCAAACTAGACTCAGCAATTTTATTTTATTGCAATGTTTTTCATTCATTAGTTTTAATTCAAATGTTCTAACAGAATTATCGTAGTTAGTGTGTGCACACATTTTTAATTTATTTTAAAAAGAAACCCTTTTCTTCATTTATATAGAAAATGTAAAAAGAATAAATAAATAACCACAAGAAAGAATTATTTTTAAAAATGTTCGTAGAATATATTCATAATATTTATATGTAAAAATATTTTACAACACCCTCCCCCTACTTTAATATGTTCAAGAAATTTCATTTTTCGAAAATAATTTGTCTTTTGTTAAGCACGTACCAAAATCTTTTCTTTAACTCAAAGAGAAAAAAAAATCTATGCAAAGTTCCTTTCTCCATAACAAAACAAGCTGTCCATCGAAAGCTAATGAGCTCATTGTGATAACGTTGACTTTCCACTTCACGCAGTTAAATAAACATGTTGACATAAGCAAAACAAACAGCGGATAGATAGTCGTTTTTCTTTACTTTCTTTTCATCTAGTGGCCTTTTTTTTTTTTTTAGAGGTACCCTAGCTTTCTAATAACTTATCATAATTTAATAAAAATTTGTTACATAGCTAATTCACTATTATTGTAACTGGCTGAAAATTTGAAAGAAATTCGTCAATTAGCCTAATTCGGCTCTCCAAACAACGATGTATTTTCATTTTCTAAAAAATGTTTTATGTTCCTAATAATGTGATGTGCAGGATTAAAAAAATTATGCAGGATTAAAAAATTCTTATCCTTATTTTAAATTATTTTTTTTTAAATTTATGTTTTATGTTTGTTTGCTATACCTCATATGGCAATCCGCGATATAGATTCCCAGGCCTAACTCGCGAGCAACAACGCATTTTCATTTTCTAAAAAAGGCTTTAATATTTCTAAGAATATGCAGTAATAGTACTTTTTAAGGAAACAAAAAACTTATATTTATTTTGAATTACTTTTTGTATTTTTGGCTTTATTTACACTAAGCCTAACATGGCAATTCGCGGTATTGATTGCTTCGTGGCATGTAAAATTTTGCCAAGGGCATGTACTGTATCTGTTTATTTATTGTTTTGGTTCAGGACCTAAAATCCGGAAAATTCCGAAATCCGGAACGGCCTCGGTCCCGACCAGTCCGGATTTGAGGTCCGGTACTGTATAGGGAAGGTGGGGTAGCATATAAGTTTATGAGTCTTAAATGCTGTGAAATGGGAAAACAAACTTTGAAGACTGTTTTTAATGTAAAATGAATCCTTGGCTATAATAAAACATTCTTTTCAAACAATATAAATATATATATATATAATTGTTTATATACAAAAATAGCTTTTTTCAAACGTATGCAAAAATCCGATTTTACCTCGCTGGTTGGGTAAAACTGGGTATCCATTTAAAACTACTGGAAAACTCATTTTGGTCAAAAAGGTCTTGCTTAATATCAGTGGTGGAAAATTGGCGCAGAGGAGGAGCCTATTGACACCACTAAAATTTTATAGTATTCTTCACCTTAATAAAAATACAAAAATTCTGTCATTAGATAAGGCGAAAAATACTACTAAAATTTAGTGGTGTCAGTAGGCTCCTCCTCTGCGCCAATTTTCCACCACTGTTAATATAGTAAAAAATACATTTTTATTATTTTTAACAAAACGAAATTGCACATGTGTTCTTCCGTGTGTAAAAAAAATAATTCGTTGGAAAATTTTCTACGTTGTATAGGCCTGCTTACTTTACACTGTACGTTTAAGAGTTTTCTTTTAGCTTCAAAAATCACAGATGAATTTGTCATCATATTCTTCTGCAATACTACATGCTTCGTGTGCCTACCCGTGGCATTTCAAACATCGTATTTGGATTTAGAATTTGAGTAAAGTTCATAGCAAAACATACAGGTTTCATTATCCTCTTCTTCTGAAGATGTTTCCGCAATCCTTTTTGGTTTCTTTTTTTTTTCTTTTAAAGAAACTTCTTTTTTCGTCTTGCAGTTTGTTTGGCTTTTTTCTCCTTAATATCTGTTTCGACCTGTAATTTATAGGAAGAATAAATCAAAATGAGTTTTTCCCTTTCTTTTCTCAATTCTAAAGCCTTCCTTAGAAGGGGATAATAACATTTTAGGCGAAATTGGAAATACAGATTGCTGGGCTATATAGTCTGAAGATATCGAATGGATAATTTTACTAATGTATTCTGTAGATGTAAAATTTTGAATGAGTGATGACGTCTGTGACTGTGATGTTAACTGTTGCATCTGGAAGCAGCTCGACGTGAAAGACGCTGGATGTTGTCAACTCGTTTATGTTCGGAAGGTTGAGCTCCATTATTCTGTGATGTTTCAGAAATATTTATTTCTGCAGCTATGCAAACCTGTGGCTGCATAGACCTAGGTGTGTTATCATGACTTTCATGGGTTTCCCTCTCACTTCCGAAGGAGCAAAAAGATGGTCTGGAAAAACATTGTTGTAGGGAAAGCTCCCTGTTTTCTCGAACCTTCTGATTGCAGTATTTACAATTGCTGCTCTCGAAAATGCAGTTTTAAATAATTTTCCAATTTGGTAAATTGTTACAGATCGCGCAGAGTTGGAAAATAACCACTTCTTCACCTCTTGTTCTTAGTATGAGCTTAGATATGCATGAATGACATCAAGGGGTTGAAATCGATGCGTTGCGTAAGGAAAGAATCATATATAAATACATTGCTTTCTCTTACTAGATTAACAGGATTCTTTTATATGAATTGAACACCTGTTAAGGATTTAAAGAACGGGCTTTTCAGGACAAGGATTGTAAAAATCTATACATTTTTAAACCAAATAAAATAAAGACCTAATTTCGTAATCCATCCACTCCTATTATATACAGCAAATGAGTCTGGGAAAGTTTCATTCATCAAGAGGTTTTTTTCTTGCCTGTTTAATATTTGATAAAAAAAATCCTGTTATAGATTATATAGCCTAGTAATGTAGGATTGAGATTTTATGGATTATTTGTCAATTTGGACATATTATTTTATTTAGAGAAACAAGTCGCGAAATATATTTGCATTTTAAGTGGACCTATAACGCAAGTTATTACACCTCAGATTAGAAAGTTATTTATTAAAATGTAATAAGCATAATATAAAATTATGCCTTAATTAGTACCATTATTTTGTTCATTAACAATTGCAAATTATTTAATTTCATAAATTAAGTTAAAAATTAGACCCACTTTTTAATATAAAACAAAATCAAAATTAGTTTTTTTTTTCATTATAACTGGATAGATTTAGAATTATAACTTAACAGCATTAAGAATGCAATTTAAAATTCCATGCTAATTTATTAACTATACTAAGAAACATTCTATGAGTGTCGGACAAAATCGGGAATACCCAGTTTTGACCCACTCTTAAGTACCCGGTTTTACCCCAACATGACAGTTTAAAATATGGCGTCACTACTCTTAATCCTATAAGCAAAAGATCAGTAAAAATTTTTAAATATTATCAGGAAAAGAAAGAATTAGATGTAGTACTCAGGAATATTTAATATGCTGAAAAATAGTGGTTATACGCGTAAAATCTAGAATCAAATAAAACAATTTTTTAAGAGTAATCGAATCTAATTCCTTCACACTAAAAAAAACGCACACAGTAACGTTTCAATCAGCTATAAATGCCATAATGGTTACCGACAGGTAATTCCTCGTGTTGGCTGATAGACAGAAGTACAACTGAAGGAGGGATCTGCGCTACACGGCTTAACCCACCTACCCTGTTTTTTACAACTCGCCCATATATATATATATATATATATATATATATATATATATATATACACACATACAAAATAAAAATATTTTTTTAAACAAGAACGTAAAATAATCAAGCTTCAACGACAGATTATAATTTTCCAACACATTAAGAATTATGTAAAAAAAATAAAATAAAATAAAAAAAAATAAAAATAAAAATCAACGTTTAATAAAGTTAAATATGATGGCTAAGTAAGCAAATTACAAAACACGTAACACATTTGAAAATTAAAGTTCAGCAATTATTATCAGTCATCAGAAAAATATCCGAATTCCTTTGTGCAACGCTATATATGATCTATAGATTTGAATATATACGAAATAGTATGCTAAACATTAGTTCAATTAAGAAACGCATTTTCACAGCTGAAAATTCCCCTTCAACATATTTCGTCAATAAACGGAAATGTATACATCTTTTTTGCAGCCCTGTATATGATTTACAGATTTTATACATACATATATATAAACTCGATTTATGTCGTCAGATACCGCCATCCGAAGAATCCTCAAGAGTCTTTTTCCATTTCTTCCGGTCAAGGGTCCATTCCTCTTCCAGACCTCTATCCCTCATTGCCTTTGAGATATTCATCCAGGTCTTTCGTGGTCTTCCCCGTTTCCTTTTTTTGTTTGTTTCATAGTTGAATGTTATTTTGGGTAGTCTTTCATTATTCATTCTTTTGACATGACCATACCAGATTAATTGCTTTTTTCTAATATCATCTACTATGGTTCCCTTTATTTTCATCATTTCCTTGATTCTGTCATTTCTTACTCTTTCTATTCTTGATATCCTGCATGATCTTAGGGCGTCCATTTCTACTGCCGCTAATTTCTTTCTTTCTGTCTCCATAATTCTCCATCCTTCTGCTCCATATAACAATATGCTCTTTACAATAGAGTTGTATATATTATATTTTCTTTTCCTAGAGATCTCCTTACTACACCAAATAGAATTTAATATTTTTACAGCCCTTTTCCCCTGACAAATTCTGTGTTTAATTTCCTGTGAGTCTCTTCCTTCTCTATTAATGTCTACACCTAAATATCTATAATGCTTACAGCTTTCTATTTTTATGTTATTAGTTAGATTCAGGTCTGTCTCATTTCCTCCTATGCATAGGTATTTGGTCTTGCTGACGTTCATGTGAAGTCCCCATTTCTCATATTCTTCCTTAATTTTCACCGTCATTTCTTCTAAATCCTTTTTACTTTTTGTAATTACAACTTGGTCTTCTGCGAATTGTAGATTAAAAATTGACGTTTCATTCACATTAAGTTCCATTCCTCTGCATTTCTTTTTCCACATTTTCAATGCTTCTTCAACATAAATTTTAAAAAGTGTTGGGGAGATACAACATCCCTGTCTGAGTCCTTTATCTGTTATAAAACCTTTTGATAATCTTTGGCCTATTTTGATCTTTGTTTTTGATTGTCTGTAAAGTTCTTGAATTGCTCTAATAATACTTAGATTTATAACCATTTCATTTAATACATTCCATAATTTTGCGATTGGAACATTATCATATGCTTTCGTAAGATCTATAAATAGAAGATGAATTTGATTTCCTACTGCCATTTCGTTTTCAACAATTTGTTTAAGACAAAATATATTATCCATACATGATCTTCCTGCTCTAAATCCACTTTGCTCTTCACTTTCCTTCATTCTTATTTCTTCTTCAATGAAATCTTTTAAAATCCGTCCATATAATCTACTAAATGTTGCTGTTACAGTAATGCCTCGGTAATTCTCACATTTTTGTCGGTCTCCTTTCTTATATATTGATGTTAAATATCCAATCCTTCATTCTTCTGGTATTACCTCTCCGTTTAGGCATTTTTCGAATAATTGTGTAATTAATCTGAACAATTTATCAGTTCCATTTTTGAACAGCTCTGTTGATGCTTATTTATACAGTACTATAAGCGAATCCTTTTGTTTTCCCCCATAAATAAACGATTAAATTATGCTCATCATGTTCTATAGTAAGCATCTTTATGTACATTTCAGTGATGTGTATCAATTTCTATATGTTTGAAATAGTGTAATATCATTCCAATATACTACAAATGACTTTTCCCTACAGACCATTGAAATAGACCATAAAAAATCATTGATGAAAATCACAAATTTTCTAAAAAAAAATCAGTTGATTAAAATCATGATTTAATCGTTGATTAAAATCGTTAACACCCTGTTGCAGCCAAATGGCAAGCATTAGTTTTTGTTAATCACGATTGATTGACGATTTTTTTCCCTCAACCAACTGACACTTTTGCAATATTTTTTCACATTTGATTTAAGAATTTCACAATATTTTCCTTCTACCTAACAAATGGAGAATTTTGTAGCTTTTTCTTACAAACTTTCTTTGCAGTTATCCAAAATTTTCAGCCTAATAAAATATAAAATTATAACTAAAAATTAAATAAACAGCATATAAAGAAAAACTATAAAATTATTAATTTAGATATTTTAATTCCAATATTTCAATTGACTAAGGTTTAAGGCAGTTTTATTTATTTTTTTAAATAAATAAAATTCTGTGATTTGTGTTTGGTTGCCGTTTTCTCTGAGACGGGAAAATTTAAGTTTACCTGTGACCCTGTAAGAGAGGGGGGGGGGGGTTACTGTTCCTGCTGACCACTAAAATTTTCAAATTAGTGGTCAGAATGAATTTTTGGTGTTCTCGGACCAGCGGACCACCAATGATTTCGAACACTGATTGATTTTTTAAATGCTGAAGATTTCCTTGTAAAAGATATTTGAATTGATATACTGTTTAATTTTTTGATTAATTCCCCTGTGTGAAATTTGATTATTGTTATGTCTGCACAAGAAATATTTTATGTCTTAAAATATTTACTCTTTCATTTAAAATAGGTGGATAAATTAACCTGATGCTTGGATCTATTCCTGACTTGAAATCCTGATTCAGAACATACTAAGCTTCAAGAATTCTTTATATTTGATGACCTGAATAGTCAGAGAGGGTGCAGCACCCTCCTAAAACTGTCTGAGAGAAACTCTATGTAAAATGATATTATATTACAGTAAATATTAGTCTGACATACTATACATATAATTTAATGATTATATAATTTGTATTTTCAATAAATGGAGCGGCATACCGCAAACCAACTTAAATGTGTTGCTATTTAATATTGTCTGTAACCATTTCTTTTTCAGCTATTGCAAGGCTGCTGCTGGTGAATATTTTCCTTTTTTACGAGTACTGTTAAAAAATAAATAAATCGTCGTCATAGATTATCATTTAGGAATACTGAAAAAATACTTATATATGTAAGAATAATTAGTCGCTTGGTGGCGACACTGCTGTTATTAAATTAACCCTTCAAAGTAAGTATTTAATATACAATAGAAATACATTGTGTATTTTTAAAAAGTTTTAAAGTTTAAAGTAATATTTTGTATTAGCTGATATTAGAGGTTAAATGGATTCTGCTACTTATAGCTGCCTTTTTAATGCTGATTACTTCAGTATTTACGCATATACTTTGATTATGTGTTCGTTATGTTTGTGCTTTATTTATTCAAATGTGTTATATTCATTATTGAATGTTAAACAGAAACAAATACTAAACTTTTTTTGTTGTTTATATTCAAATCAATTAATTTTGCATAATTGAGCTGTTTTGCAATATAAATTTTAAAAATATTTCTATTTTATTTTTTGTTTTGTGAAAAGAAGGTAAAAATTTGAAAACTGTATAATATGAAAATTTCAGCATCTATAGATTCACAACAATTAAAGGAAAAAAAAAAACAGATCATGAAAGTAGCAGCTGAGTGCATTATGCAAAAAAACCTTTTCAAACTCGTGCAAAAATTAATATTGGTTGAAGAAATTTATTCAGCCATTGTTTAAATTCAAACAATAATAAAAACAGGGTATGTATTTAAATCTAAAGAAAATTATTTTTTTTTAATATTTTCTTTGTGAATAAGCAAACACCAAATGGACTATAAGTGTAACTGAGTGCGAAGAAATATTCCAAAATGTAAAAGGACAGAATGGTAATATTTGTGGTGAAAAAAATGCAATTATTTTGTGAAATTAGATCAAATTGGTTTACATTTGTTTTTTAAATATATTTCAAAGACAATAGAATCAATAATTAAAACTTAAATAATTTTCGGTTTAATGAAATCAAAAAAAAAGTAAGCTTTCCTACTGCAAGATAATCTCGCATAATCTGAAATTTGGTTTATTACACCATAAAATGGTAAATTTAAAACCAAAGTGAGGGGGAAAAAAAGAAAGCTACAATCCGGTGTAACCATTCCACATAAAGATGAGAGAAAATCCTGAATCGTGATTCAAACTTTTAGCAAAAAATTGGAATAGAGAAAACCTTGAATTATGATTTAACCTTTCACCAGAAAATTGGATTTAAAAACAATCCTGATTTGTGGTCCAACCTTTTACCAGAAAAATTGATTAAAAAAAACTAAATTATGGTTCAAACTGTTACCAGAAAATTGGATTTAAAAAGAAAAACCTGATTTATGGTTAAACTTTTTATCAGAAAATTGGATTAAAAATAAATCCTGATTTATGGTTCAACCTTTCACCAGAAAATTGGATTTATAAAAAACCTGAATCATTGTTTAACATTTCATTAATATAATGGTATTTGAGAAAGCACCAATAAACTGGTAAAACTTATCGCCAATATCTTGGTTGCAGCTAAATTTCAGCAACTTTTCACCATTTTCTTGGTGAAACATCACACTTTATTTTTAACAGTGTATCGATAACATTTTTTTTTAAATTTAGGAATACTTTATAAACTTAGTAATGATACTTTACATTCATTATTGTTTCTATTCGCTTTTTTAATTTAACTAATAGCCGTAAGATCTGATTCTGCTTATCTGCTTATTTACTGCTATTGTTATAATGCTAATTTAATATGGAAATGATTTTGTACCTATTTGAATATCTACAGTGAAGCTTCAGTCAGTTTTTTAATGCATAACATACAAATATTTCTGGCAATTGCTGTGGTATTACTGAAAAACACGTCAGGCCATATTACTTATTTTGATCGAAGAATTTTGACTTTACTGCAAATCTCTTGCACGGTTACAAAAAACTTTCTGGCGAGAATACAAAAACTGTTTTAGATACAACACTAAAAAATCATTGGTAATTTTTCTGACAATACTTTAATAAAGTTACCAAACATTTTTTGCTAAAGTATATGTAAAGTTTTGGGTGCAGTACTAAAAAAATTCATAGTAAATGTACTATGAAATCCTTCGCAAGTTTACAAAGAAATTTCATAGTCAATGTACTAAAAATTCCTTTGTAAGTGTACTAAAAAATCATTAGAAAATTCACAAAGTATTCTTTAGGAAACTACCTAAAAAAATCGTTAGTATTTTGACTTAAATAATCCTAAGTAAATTTACAAAAAATTCTTTAGTAAACTCCCTAAAAAATCGTTAGTAAGTTTACTGAACAATATTTAGTAAACTTACAAGGAATTCTTTGGAAAACTCTCTAAAAAATCCTTAGTACGTTTACTAAACTATCTTTGAAAAATTACCACAAATTCTTTAGTAAACTCTCTAAAAAATCGCTAGTAAGTTTACTAAGAAATATTTAGTAAATTTACAAAAACTAATTAGAGAAACTCCCTTGAAAAACTGTTAGAAATTTACAGAACAATATTTAGTAAATTTACAAAAAAATTTTTAGAAAACGCCCTAAAAATGGATAGTACGTTTACAACATATTCACCGATAAATTTACTAAACAAGCATTAGTAACCTCACTAAACAATGTTTAGTAAATTTACAAGAGTTTTTTGGGGAAACTCCCTAAAAAATCACTAGTACGTTTACTAAGCAATATTTAGTAACAGTTACTGAAGAAACGTCTGTAATTTTACATGATTATCTTATGTTGTGATTACATAAAAAGTTCTAGGCATCCCAGTTTCCTACAAAATTCTTAGTAACCTTACAAATTTTTTTTTACAGTGTAGGACATGTTCGGTATTGAAAATGATGAGTGTAGCGTTTTCGGTTCAAATACAGGGCCATTCAAAAGGTATTCCGTTACATTACGGCCTATGGGGAACAATCGTTTGCCGTGTATTTTAATGATATTACAGTATTTTAAACATATTTAAATTGATAAACATCACTGAGGTGTGCTACAAAGTTCTAACTATAGAATATGGTGGGCATAGAACTTATCTTTTATTTAAGGAATAATTGAACTGTTTTGAAGCCTACGAACAATAATTGCTGGAAGTGCATTTTCAATTACAATGAGCGTTTTTAAATTTAACTTTTAAAAAAATATTACTCATTGCGTATAAGCTCTATAGATCATATACAGAGTCGCACAAAAACATCAGTTTATTGGCGGAAATTGTTGAGTTGAAATTTTCAACTGTGCTATGCATTTAACTGAACTAACTTTTAGCATTCTATGTAGTATGCATGTATATCTGTAGATTATATACAGACTGCAAAACAACAACAAAAAAAACGTATATTTAACGACTATTCACATTCACGGTAACAGCAGAAATAGGGTTTTCAAATGACTTATATGTGATGTAATGTGTCGCACACGTAGGAGATGCCGATAAAATGGACTCGATTTTTATATCAGCTTTTGGGCTTGGACTGACTCGACCTCAATCTGTATTATATTTAAAATTTTATTCATTCATGTATAGAAAGAAAAAACTTTTCCTCCTTTAAAATTACGTATTATATTCCATTTCAACTCATTTTAATGTATTTTGATCAGAATGAAGGGGAAATAAAAATCGTGTTTTTCTATTTCAAATTTACGTTGGCGACGTGTTGATACGGCGCCACTCAAGAGACTGAACAATGAATTTGCTTTCAGTTCGATTTTCTTTTGTGACAGTAGGATAATTTTTTATTAGCTGGGCTTTTTTTAAAATTATTATTTAGATATCTAACCTAAAAAGAATATTTTCTGTTTTAGCCAACGAGCATCAGCTTGGGGTTTTGCTTGTTCGAGGTTTTTTGTTTTCTATTTCGTACGAGTATAAAAATCACGTTAGTGATTTTTCTACTTATTTTGTATCATGAACGGTACCCATGTTAAGGCTCTGCTCTGCACATTTACGAAGTCACTTTCATTTGTAAGTAGATATAACTGCCATGTATTATTATTATGACAGAAAGCAATCGAGCAGTGTTTCCCCTTTTTCTATGGAAGCATCGATTCTTTCGATAATGGTGTCAAATTTTTAAATTAATCTGATTTTCAGGGACTCAATGCGGAAGGAATCGATTATAGTTTAAGATATGCGCCTTTAATAGGAAATTTTCCATTCTTCAGCATATAAATATTAATTGCTGTAAATTTTATTCATTTTTCCTTAAAAATGCATATAGCTGCGAACTATCCCTTTTTTGTGTTAGCACTATTTCTTAAACATAATCCTTACCATATTCAATCGCAGAATTCTGCAGTTAATTAACATTAAAATTAGACAAAGATTACTATTCAGAAGGAGTGATAACTAAAAAGTGGAATAGTTGACAGCTAAGTATATATGCCAATAGATATATATAAAAATTTTATTTTGCTAAAGAAAAAAAATGCTTTAAATTTTGCAAATAATGTACGAAATATAAATATGCAGATTGGAGTGACAGGGGGAGGTACAGTACGGTTGTTATACCGGTACTGCAGAATATTAGGGCTCCGGTACTTTTTTTGTTAGAAATTAAGGTGTACGCATGATTATTCGTTCTTGTTTACTCTTCATTTCAGAAACCTCTTTTTTCTCTTTTCACAGAAATTACATAGAAAACAACTTATTAATGGGAATATTCAAAACTTGTTTCGTCAATTCGCTGGAGGAAAAGAAGTACAGATTCATCTTAATCATCATTGGAGATTTACCACCTCTCTCGGATATGGATCAGAGCTTAAGGGGTGCCATAGAATCTACAAAATACCTTAGATTTGGACAAAAACTCTTCTGGGAGATGCTCAAGTTTGCAATGCCAAAGAAAACCCGAAAAATCGACGAACGTGTCACAGAGGAAACATCCAAGGATGTTCCGCTTTTACAGTAGACCTAATGATACATACTGCGACGAAAAAAATAAATAATTGTATAATAATTTAGGTTTGAAACCATTAAAATCTCTATTAGTTTACTTCTTGTCTTTTACTTTTTATTAAATGCTTTCTTTTAACTTACAATTATGTTTGTGTGTGTCAGTCAAATCTTGCGACTCATTTTTCACCTACTTTTTGTTGACATAGAGCTTTGAAATTTGGAATATACAGTAAAACCTCCCTAAAACGACCACGTTCCGTTCCGATAAAAATTGGTCTCTCCGAGAGGTGATCTCTTAATGGAGGTCATGTTTAAATCTAGATTTTAATTGTGGAAAAAAGGTAACAATTAATGTTACTAAAATTTATTTTTCACATTAGGAAAAAATATGAAAATTTCAGTATCAAAACAAAATTTAATTACATAAGTTAATTACTGCAGAGTTTAAAAAATGAAAACATTGACGTTTAGTTTGATTTTACTGTTTTATCTTTTATAACTTTTATTTCCAAGTCCTTTCGAAGTTCAGTGAATAAATGCAATTTTTATTTGGACAGGAACAAATGATGACGATTTCATTAATTTATCTATTTCTTTGAGAGTTTCCTGACAGAATAGGGCAGGGACCGTCATTCTTAATTTGTCATCAGAGTTAAATTCATTCCCTAGAAAGGCACAAAGGAGTTTAAACACTTAAAAGTTACCAGAATTAAAAAAAAAAAATCTGAACTTAGTTTTAAAATTTGATGAATAATGCGCTCTCCGGAATTATTTTTCTAATAAAACCTTCTTCAAGTGACCAGGAAAAAACGAAATGTGTTTCATTTTCTACAAAGAAATGGGTTGCTTATGGAGGGAGCTCAACTGGGATGGTCTCTGAATGGAAGTAAAATTAGTATTGAGCCTATGGGAATAAATTTCGTTCCATGGAAAAATGGTCGTTCAGTGAGGTGGTCGCAAAGGGAGGTTTCACTGTATATGTATTTTCAAGGGCAATACATGAATTGGATTGGACATTGATTTTTTTTTTATTATTCGATCCCTAAGGGGGACAACGGGGAGGGGGAAATGGTTGATGTCCTATGGAGAAATCAGTATCAGCTTCAATTACAAATTGTAGTTGTACTAATGAAAGAGTTACCACAACTGCCAAATTTGGTGACAAAAAATAAGTTGCCATACAAAGCCAACTTGGCGATAGCTGGCTAATTTGGTGAAGTTTCCATAAAGGTTTTGTCAAAATCTATGGGTCAGAATTAAGGGTAAGATACGGAAATGTACGTCTTTACATCTTCATCCTGATGCTACTAAAAACGTAACCACCACTATACGGCGCTGTACTATATGAGCGCTTAACTGCTCGATTTTAATGTGCTTAATACCGGATACAGAAATTAAATTATCTACTTTTCCAGTATAAAGGCCTTGGCGAAATAGAGAAAACTGCCTTGGCGAAGAAGGAAATTTGGCAACCTATTCACTGTTTCATTTCATGTATGGTTTTCTAATTTTTAGTCCATTTAAATATATGTTATAACACATTGGAGCTAAAAAAAAGGCAGTTGGAAAATCTATTTCAGTTTGGGTTTCCATATATTTACACACAGGCATAGGCCGGATGGTTATATCATGAAGAAAGTACGAGAACCCCATAAGTAAGCAGTCGAATTCTGTTTGACTAAGTAAGCTTTATTACGTGATTAGGAACAACTACGCAGGAGAAATGCTTACTCTAGCATCTCGTTATTAAAATGATTCTTTAATCATCTCTGCGTGGCAGTCAGAGTTTCAAATCATCTTTACATGATGAGGTCTTAGCCGTATTAACCTGATATTAACGAAGAAAATATGTTATTCGGGTACCACAGATCTTATTAGGCAACGCATAAATATCTCTGGGTTGGAACATGACAGTCATAGTAAGTACCGGACGTTTCGGGAAAAGCTTCAAATAGAACTCTTTAAAGCCCGAAAAAACCTCTGTCTATCTTCCGTCCGTCGTCACTCTCATCTGTCTGTCGTCATAGAGTAACAGATTACCTATAATATATTTAATCTGTGATTAATGTTAATGTGTAAATTTAATATAATATATTATTATTATATAATATATTTAATATGTGTCTGTCGTCACGCTGATCTGCTGCGCGTATGTGTGTTACTCTAGCGCAAAGTGAGAATCAAGTCACCTGACTTCCCTTCTCCAATCATAACCGCTTTAAGAGGGACTTATTAACAGTTCCGGTGGAATAATCTTGAGGTGATTCAACTTCCGTAGAATGTAAACATCCGAAATAAATTTTCGCATCTAATCTTTCGCCAAATACGAAAAGAAGTGGCCCAGAATACCGTTTTCCCTTTTCTACGCCCCTATGACATCAAAGTGATGTCGCGAAGGGGGGCGTTCCGCCAAATTTTCGTACTCGGATGAAGACGGAATTCGACTGAAAATCTGATGATAATTTTGCCACCCATTAACATGAAAATGAACTTAATGTTTAGTTCATGGAGATGAGAATTTATTGTGTGACACTCCTTTCCGTACTCAGAAAACAAACAAAAAATACAAAGAAAGTAATAAACTATGCGATATTACTTTGCTCTTGAGATAGTAGTAGCTAGAATAATAATTATTTAACTATTTTGTTTTAATTAAATAAGTAATAAAACATTTTCCTTAGTAACATTGGGTGTGGGAGATGACACGGAGGTGAGGTCTCAGATACTGTGAACTGAGATATAAAAAATATAAGTTACACTGTTAAAAATCTGGGGCATTTGCTGCATCGTCACTCCATCGCTTTTATAGGAAACTGTAACTTGACTATATTATGGGGCATTCTCATTATGGTCAGAACAGAAACATTCGATAAAAGTGGTGGAGTTAGTATGCAGCAATTGCTGCATATTTTTAAGTGTAGCTATAAAAAATGTATGCACACAACTGCGTTGTTATGAAGATATGTTAATAATGTAGCGAACCGTCGAAGGCTCCAATGGATGTATACAACGGATTTACTTGCATAGATTTATTCACACGTAACTTATTCTATTTAGGTTACACATACAAGCACGACACAACATCACATAAACATAAGTATAAATATGAGCTCTTGTTCTAGGTTAATTTCGGTTACAGTCAATGTCTTAATACCCCGTAATGGGCTAGAAGCAGCTAGGAGTCGTTCGGTAGCTTCATCGCCCCAAGCCCTCCCTTCCCGGTTTTCGGTGTCTTTAATTTGTGCAATTTCCCTTTTAAATTTGTCCGGTTTCAATTTTTGATTTCTTTTTTTTTCAATCTGGCTTTTGCTAGAATGTCTTTCACTCGGGACGTGGCCGGAGACCTAGGAATCTAGCTTCCGCAAAAGAGTCGGAATAAGTGGAAGAATTAAGGGCTGCGGACGAAGAGGGGCCGCTCGCCGCGGCGGTCGTCCCATCTTCGTCCGCAGCCATTTATTCTTCCACTTATTCCGACTCTTTTGCGGAAGCAAGATTCGTAGGTCCCCGACCACGTCCCGAGTGAAAGACTCTCTAGCGAAAGCAACGTTGAAAAAAAAAATCAAAAATTGAAACCGGACATATTTGAAAGGGAAATTACTCAAATTAAAAACACCGAAAAGCGAGAAGGGTTGGGCTCGGGGCGATTAAGCTACCGAACGACTCCTAGCTACTTCGAGCTACAAAAATCATACTACAAAAATCATAAAACCGCCGCGGCGAGCGGCCCATCTTCGTCCGCAGCCATTTATTCTTCCACTCTAGTCCGACTCTTTTGCGGAAGCAAGATTCGTAGGTCCCCGACCACGTCCCGAGTGAAAGACTCTCTAGCGAAAGCAACGTTGAAAAAAAAAAATCAAAAATTGAAACCGGACATATTTGAAAGGGAAATTACTCAAATTAAAAACACCGAAAAGCGAGAAGGGTTGAGCTCGGGGCGATTAAGCTACCGAACGACTCCTAGCTACTTCGAGCTACAAAAATCATACTACAAAAATCATAAAACCGCCGCGGCGAGCGGCCCATCTTCGTCCGCAGCCATTTATTCTTCCACTCTAGTCCGACTCTTTTGCGGAAGCAAGATTCGTAGGTCCCCGACCACGTCCCGAGTGAAAGACTCTCTAGCGAAAGCAACGTTGAAGGAAAAAAAATCAAAAATTGAAACCGGACAAATTTAAAAGGGAAATTACTCAAATTAAAAACACCGGAAAGCGAGAAGGGTTGGGCTCGGGGCGATTAAGCTACCGAACGACACCTAGCTACTTCGAGCTACAAATATCATAAAACCGCCGCGGCGAGCGGCCCATCTTCGTCCGCAGCCCATTATTCTTCTACTCTAGTCCGACTCTTTTGCGGAAGCAAGATACGTAGGTCCCCAGCCACGTCCCGAGTGAAAGACTCTCTAGCGAAAACCAAGTTGAAAAAAAAAATCAAAAATTGAAACAGGACAAATTTAAAAGGGAAATTACACAAATTAAAGACACCGAAAAGCGGGAAGGGTTGGGCTCGGGGCGATGAAGCTACCGAACGACTCCTAGCTACTTCGAGCCCATTATTAGGGGGGCTCGAAGTAGAATGTAGAAAAATGTATGCACACAACCACAACCACTCACCCCGACCAAACTCCCTTACTAATAGCAACAGCAGAAAATCACAGTTACCACTACAACCGCGAGTGGGTAAGGAAAGGGCAGCTGACGTCACTGTTGGTTGAATTACTGTTGGTCAGCAAGAAAAACCTGTTTATTCATTATGATACGTAGGCCTCCAGCCACGTCCCGAGTGAAAGACTCTCTAGCGAAAACCAGGTTGAAAAAAAAATCAAAAATTGAAACAGGACAAATTTAAAAGGGAAATTACACAAATTAAAGATACCGAAAAGCGGGAAGGGTTGGGCTCGGGGCGATGAAGCTACCGAACGACTCCTAGCTACTTCGAGCCCATTATTAGGGGGGCTCGAAGTAGAATGTAGAAAAATGTATGCACACAACCACAACCACTCACCCCGACCAAACTCCCTTACTAATAGCAACAGCAGAAAATCACAGTTACCACTACAACCGCGAGTGGGTAAGGAAAGGGCAGCTGACGTCACTGTTGGTTGAATTACTGTTGGTCAGCAAGAAAAACCTGTTTATTCATTATGATACGTAGGCCTCCAGCCACGTCCCGAGTGAAAGACTCTCTAGCGAAAACCAGGTTGAAAAAAAAATCAAAAATTGAAACAGGACAAATTTAAAAGGGAAATTACACAAATTAAAGATACCGAAAAGCGGGAAGGGTTGGGCTCGGGGCGATGAAGCTACCGAACGACTCCTAGCTACTTCGAGCCCATTATTAGGGGGGCTCGAAGTAGAATGTAGAAAAATGTATGCACACAACCACAACCACTCACCCCGACCAAACTCCCTTACTAATAGCAACAGCAGAAAATCACAGTTACCACTACAACCGCGAGTGGGTAAGGAAAGGGCAGCTGACGTCACTGTTGGTTGAATTACTGTTGGTCAGCAAGAAAAACCTGTTTATTCATTATGATACGTAGGCCTCCAGCCACGTCCCGAGTGAAAGACTCTCTAGCGAAAACCAGGTTGAAAAAAAAATCAAAAATTGAAACAGGACAAATTTAAAAGGGAAATTACACAAATTAAAGATACCGAAAAGCGGGAAGGGTTGGGCTCGGGGCGATGAAGCTACCGAACGACTCCTAGCTACTTCGAGCCCATTATTAGGGGGGCTCGAAGTAGAATGTAGAAAAATGTATGCACACAACCACAACCACTCACCCCGACCAAACTCCCTTACTAATAGCAACAGCAGAAAATCACAGTTACCACTACAACCGCGAGTGGGTAAGGAAAGGGCAGCTGACGTCACTGTTGGTTGAATTACTGTTGGTCAGCAAGAAAAACCTGTTTATTCATTATGATACGTAGGCCTCCAGCCACGTCCCGAGTGAAAGACTCTCTAGCGAAAACCAGGTTGAAAAAAAAATCAAAAATTGAAACAGGACAAATTTAAAAGGGAAATTACACAAATTAAAGACACCGAAAAGCGGGAAGGGTTGGGCTCGGGGCGATGAAGCTACCGAACGACTCCTAGCTACTTCGAGCCCATTATTAGGGGGGCTCGAAGTAGAATGTAGAAAAATGTATGCACACAACCACAACCACTCACCCCGACCAAACTCCCTTACTAATAGCAACAGCAGAAAATCACAGTTACCACTACAACCGCGAGTGGGTAAGGAAAGGGCAGCTGACGTCACTGTTGGTTGAATTACTGTTGGTCAGCAAGAAAAACCTGTTTATTCATTATGATACGTAGGCCTCCAGCCACGTCCCGAGTGAAAGACTCTCTAGCGAAAACCAGGTTGAAAAAAAAATCAAAAATTGAAACAGGACAAATTTAAAAGGGAAATTACACAAATTAAAGACACCGAAAAGCGGGAAGGGTTGGGCTCGGGGCGATGAAGCTACCGAACGACTCCTAGCTACTTCGAGCCCATTATTAGGGGGGCTCGAAGTAGAATGTAGAAAAATGTATGCACACAACCACAACCACTCACCCCGACCAAACTCCCTTACTAATAGCAACAGCAGAAAATCACAGTTACCACTACAACCGCGAGTGGGTAAGGAAAGGGCAGCTGACGTCACTGTTGGTTGAATTACTGTTGGTCAGCAAGAAAAACCTGTTTATTCATTATGATACGTAGGCCTCCAGCCACGTCCCGAGTGAAAGACTCTCTAGCGAAAACCAGGTTGAAAAAAAAATCAAAAATTGAAACAGGACAAATTTAAAAGGGAAATTACACAAATTAAAGACACCGAAAAGCGGGAAGGGTTGGGCTCGGGGCGATGAAGCTACCGAACGACTCCTAGCTACTTCGAGCCCATTATTAGGGGGGCTCGAAGTAGAATGTAGAAAAATGTATGCACACAACCACAACCACTCACCCCGACCAAACTCCCTTACTAATAGCAACAGCAGAAAATCACAGTTACCACTACAACCGCGAGTGGGTAAGGAAAGGGCAGCTGACGTCACTGTTGGTTGAATTACTGTTGGTCAGCAAGAAAAACCTGTTTATTCATTATGATACGTAGGCCTCCAGCCACGTCCCGAGTGAAAGACTCTCTAGCGAAAACCAGGTTGAAAAAAAAATCAAAAATTGAAACAGGACAAATTTAAAAGGGAAATTACACAAATTAAAGACACCGAAAAGCGGGAAGGGTTGGGCTCGGGGCGATGAAGCTACCGAACGACTCCTAGCTACTTCGAGCCCATTATTAGGGGGGCTCGAAGTAGAATGTAGAAAAATGTATGCACACAACCACAACCACTCACCCCGACCAAACTCCCTTACTAATAGCAACAGCAGAAAATCACAGTTACCACTACAACCGCGAGTGGGTAAGGAAAGGGCAGCTGACGTCACTGTTGGTTGAATTACTGTTGGTCAGCAAGAAAAACCTGTTTATTCATTATGATACGTAGGCCTCCAGCCACGTCCCGAGTGAAAGACTCTCTAGCGAAAACCAGGTTGAAAAAAAAATCAAAAATTGAAACAGGACAAATTTAAAAGGGAAATTACACAAATTAAAGACACCGAAAAGCGGGAAGGGTTGGGCTCGGGGCGATGAAGCTACCGAACGACTCCTAGCTACTTCGAGCCCATTATTAGGGGGGCTCGAAGTAGAATGTAGAAAAATGTATGCACACAACCACAACCACTCACCCCGACCAAACTCCCTTACTAATAGCAACAGCAGAAAATCACAGTTACCACTACAACCGCGAGTGGGTAAGGAAAGGGCAGCTGACGTCACTGTTGGTTGAATTACTGTTGGTCAGCAAGAAAAACCTGTTTATTCATTATGATACGTAGGCCTCCAGCCACGTCCCGAGTGAAAGACTCTCTAGCGAAAACCAGGTTGAAAAAAAAATCAAAAATTGAAACAGGACAAATTTAAAAGGGAAATTACACAAATTAAAGACACCGAAAAGCGGGAAGGGTTGGGCTCGGGGCGATGAAGCTACCGAACGACTCCTAGCTACTTCGAGCCCATTATTAGGGGGGCTCGAAGTAGAATGTAGAAAAATGTATGCACACAACCACAACCACTCACCCCGACCAAACTCCCTTACTAATAGCAACAGCAGAAAATCACAGTTACCACTACAACCGCGAGTGGGTAAGGAAAGGGCAGCTGACGTCACTGTTGGTTGAATTACTGTTGGTCAGCAAGAAAAACCTGTTTATTCATTATGATACGTAGGCCTCCAGCCACGTCCCGAGTGAAAGACTCTCTAGCGAAAACCAGGTTGAAAAAAAAATCAAAAATTGAAACAGGACAAATTTAAAAGGGAAATTACACAAATTAAAGACACCGAAAAGCGGGAAGGGTTGGGCTCGGGGCGATGAAGCTACCGAACGACTCCTAGCTACTTCGAGCCCATTATTAGGGGGGCTCGAAGTAGAATGTAGAAAAATGTATGCACACAACCACAACCACTCACCCCGACCAAACTCCCTTACTAATAGCAACAGCAGAAAATCACAGTTACCACTACAACCGCGAGTGGGTAAGGAAAGGGCAGCTGACGTCACTGTTGGTTGAATTACTGTTGGTCAGCAAGAAAAACCTGTTTATTCATTATGATACGTAGGCCTCCAGCCACGTCCCGAGTGAAAGACTCTCTAGCGAAAACCAGGTTGAAAAAAAAATCAAAAATTGAAACAGGACAAATTTAAAAGGGAAATTACACAAATTAAAGACACCGAAAAGCGGGAAGGGTTGGGCTCGGGGCGATGAAGCTACCGAACGACTCCTAGCTACTTCGAGCCCATTATTAGGGGGGCTCGAAGTAGAATGTAGAAAAATGTATGCACACAACCACAACCACTCACCCCGACCAAACTCCCTTACTAATAGCAACAGCAGAAAATCACAGTTACCACTACAACCGCGAGTGGGTAAGGAAAGGGCAGCTGACGTCACTGTTGGTTGAATTACTGTTGGTCAGCAAGAAAAACCTGTTTATTCATTATGATACGTAGGCCTCCAGCCACGTCCCGAGTGAAAGACTCTCTAGCGAAAACCAGGTTGAAAAAAAAATCAAAAATTGAAACAGGACAAATTTAAAAGGGAAATTACACAAATTAAAGACACCGAAAAGCGGGAAGGGTTGGGCTCGGGGCGATGAAGCTACCGAACGACTCCTAGCTACTTCGAGCCCATTATTAGGGGGGCTCGAAGTAGAATGTAGAAAAATGTATGCACACAACCACAACCACTCACCCCGACCAAACTCCCTTACTAATAGCAACAGCAGAAAATCACAGTTACCACTACAACCGCGAGTGGGTAAGGAAAGGGCAGCTGACGTCACTGTTGGTTGAATTACTGTTGGTCAGCAAGAAAAACCTGTTTATTCATTATGATACGTAGGCCTCCAGCCACGTCCCGAGTGAAAGACTCTCTAGCGAAAACCAGGTTGAAAAAAAAATCAAAAATTGAAACAGGACAAATTTAAAAGGGAAATTACACAAATTAAAGACACCGAAAAGCGGGAAGGGTTGGGCTCGGGGCGATGAAGCTACCGAACGACTCCTAGCTACTTCGAGCCCATTATTAGGGGGGCTCGAAGTAGAATGTAGAAAAATGTATGCACACAACCACAACCACTCACCCCGACCAAACTCCCTTACTAATAGCAACAGCAGAAAATCACAGTTACCACTACAACCGCGAGTGGGTAAGGAAAGGGCAGCTGACGTCACTGTTGGTTGAATTACTGTTGGTCAGCAAGAAAAACCTGTTTATTCATTATGATACGTAGGCCTCCAGCCACGTCCCGAGTGAAAGACTCTCTAGCGAAAACCAGGTTGAAAAAAAAATCAAAAATTGAAACAGGACAAATTTAAAAGGGAAATTACACAAATTAAAGACACCGAAAAGCGGGAAGGGTTGGGCTCGGGGCGATGAAGCTACCGAACGACTCCTAGCTACTTCGAGCCCATTATTAGGGGGGCTCGAAGTAGAATGTAGAAAAATGTATGCACACAACCACAACCACTCACC
Source organism: Maratus speciosus (assembly GCA_963932465.1). Classification (NCBI taxonomy): domain Eukaryota; kingdom Metazoa; phylum Arthropoda; class Arachnida; order Araneae; family Salticidae; genus Maratus; species Maratus speciosus. The sequence continues at coordinate 532,411,292 of OZ010792.1, forward strand.
CCGACCAAACTCCCTTACTAATAGCAACAGCAGAAAATCACAGTTACCACTACAACCGCGAGTGGGTAAGGAAAGGGCAGCTGACGTCACTGTTGGTTGAATTACTGTTGGTCAGCAAGAAAAACCTGTTTATTCATTATGATACGTAGGCCTCCAGCCACGTCCCGAGTGAAAGACTCTCTAGCGAAAACCAGGTTGAAAAAAAAATCAAAAATTGAAACAGGACAAATTTAAAAGGGAAATTACACAAATTAAAGACACCGAAAAGCGGGAAGGGTTGGGCTCGGGGCGATGAAGCTACCGAACGACTCCTAGCTACTTCGAGCCCATTATTAGGGGGGCTCGAAGTAGAATGTAGAAAAATGTATGCACACAACCACAACCACTCACCCCGACCAAACTCCCTTACTAATAGCAACAGCAGAAAATCACAGTTACCACTACAACCGCGAGTGGGTAAGGAAAGGGCAGCTGACGTCACTGTTGGTTGAATTACTGTTGGTCAGCAAGAAAAACCTGTTTATTCATTATGATACGTAGGCCTCCAGCCACGTCCCGAGTGAAAGACTCTCTAGCGAAAACCAGGTTGAAAAAAAAATCAAAAATTGAAACAGGACAAATTTAAAAGGGAAATTACACAAATTAAAGACACCGAAAAGCGGGAAGGGTTGGGCTCGGGGCGATGAAGCTACCGAACGACTCCTAGCTACTTCGAGCCCATTATTAGGGGGGCTCGAAGTAGAATGTAGAAAAATGTATGCACACAACCACAACCACTCACCCCGACCAAACTCCCTTACTAATAGCAACAGCAGAAAATCACAGTTACCACTACAACCGCGAGTGGGTAAGGAAAGGGCAGCTGACGTCACTGTTGGTTGAATTACTGTTGGTCAGCAAGAAAAACCTGTTTATTCATTACGACTCCTACCTGTACACATGAGCTAGGGAAATTTGATTGGTCTACGTTTAACAGGTCTCTGATATGATTGGCCTATGTCGCCAAGACTATTCCTGCAAAGATCGTTATGACAAAAATATAGTAGGTAGATTGGTTGACGGAGGTGTTTGTTTGTAAACATGTCCTTTCCTTATACAGGGTGTCCGGGCTAAAAGTATCCAAAAGTTATGGCTTATTTTTACAAAACTACATATTAGATTTTTAAAAAAAATATTTAAATAAAAATAGCATCTCACAAAGGGTGCACGACAAACGTCTAAACGGCAATCCAGTTCCCCCCAAATGTTTCGTAGCATTAGCATATCAGGAGTTATTAGTAGAGTTGCAAAGGCTAGAAAAAAACGGGTTTATTCCCGGGAATAAACCGGGTTTTTTGGGAAGGAAATTTTTTAAATTTCCGGGAGTTTTCTGAAAGTTTAAGCATGAAAATTTTTTAATTTATTTTTTTTTATTATTTCAATTTTTGACAATTTAAACAAAACTAATAACATAAAATATTTAAAAAATAACACGGTTTACATGAAAACTAACGAAATAAAGGTTTCCGCTGCAGAAATATTAAGTAAAGATAAATTTAAAAAATTGTTATTTTAATCGTCGATAAGTAAAAAGTGAAAGAGGCAAATGAGAGATTCATCTTTCCTGACATATGAACATAAACTTCTCTCTGTTCTTCGAATCAACGAATGTAAACAAAAAAGAAAACGAACAAAATTAAAAGAAATCAATGCAAAAATACTACAAAGCAACTCGTTAGAAAATTAATATAAAGTATGCCTGAAAACGAGATGTGCGAACCAACAGAAACTGAAAAAAATCCTTTTTTAAAGAAACATTCAAATCCTTACCTATTTATAGCTGCCATTGTTGTAAAACTAAAAAGTTATTAAGACTTAGACTGTAAAATCATAAGTTTTGTGAATTCATAAAGTAAAATCGATCTTTTTGGAACATTCATCCCTGAAATATCTTTAAAATAAAAATTTCAAATTGGAAAATAACTGGTTTTGTTCATTTTCAAAACTCCTTCAAAATTTCCAATATTCCCCAAAATTCCGGGTTTATTTCCCAAAATTCCCGGGTTTATTCCCGCCCCTCAAAAACTGCGGGTTTTTTGCAACTCTAGTTATTAGACAAATTGTTTCTCTATTATATGCTTTTTCCATTCATCCACAGTTTCAGTTTTTTGTTTTGTCCAATGTTTTAAAATCTCGGAAAGGTTTCCAAACCATGGAGGTGAAGTCTATGGCGATTCAAGCGCTCGAATACGCCCTCTGGTGGAGAAAAGATATAACTTCTCGCTTCAGGATAGAGCCTTGTAAACACATTGCATTACATGTATTTTTAATTTGTTCAGAATGATTATTGGCGATTCAAGCGCTTGAATACACCATCTGGTGGAGAAAAGATATAACTTCTCGCTTCAGGACACTGCCGTGCAAGCACATTGCATTACATGTATTTTTAATTTGTTCAGAATGATTATTCTTTTGCACAATTTCAGATTTCATGTGATATTTGTGTTCTGCCTTATAAGACAAAGTAAAAATTATCGGAATTTGAATATCTAAAACTTTCAAATGCACTTACAATAAAGAACTATTTCAATGGCCCTTTAGCATTAGTTAAAGGGAAACTAAAGGGGCAATTTTCCTGTACCGAAGGCTGCGAGCACAGAGGTGCCATTTGAGGGGGGTTCGGGGGCAATAGCCTCCCCCAAGGAATTTCATTTTTCGGAAAATTTTCATCAATTGCAGACTCAAACAAAAATTAAACAAGTAGAAAAATCATGCGTTAAGCATAGATTATGAAACACTTTCCAACATTTCCTGAATGCTTTAACAAAACTTCGTTATTTAGGGAAATAAGGTATATAAGAGAACTAAGTAAACATTTTAGAAAACGCATAAAACATTTGAAAAACTGATTTCAGCAGTTACCGTCCATAGCAAATATGTATTCCAATTCTTTTGAACAGCCCTGTATTTGATCTGTAGGTTGATATATATACTATATAATGGAGACATTTAGTTTAGCAAGAAAACACATAACAGGTTGAAATTTCTCTTTCAGCAATTTATACGAATAGATGGAAACATACTTGTATACTTTTGTACAACCCTGTAGTTACCCTAGTACCTTTATTACACGCCACTATTTAGCTAAAGTTTAATGCAAAGTAAAACACTCTTAAAACTACTGGAATCACATTTCCGGAAATTATCATTTATCAGGGGCGCGCCAGAAGTATCCGGCGCCTGTGTGCAGAACTTCAATTGGCGTCCCATATTCCTACCCCACCCCCCCAAAAAAGAAGAAAAATATATATAATTTTTTTTTTCAATGAGTATAAATGCATAGCTGCCAAGCCAACATTCTGGGAGTTCTCTCTCCAGATCAAATAAAAGAATTAGGAACCAGAAAATTTATTTAATGAAATGTGTCTTGTTCCTACAGAGTTCTTCTTTATTTCATTTATTAAATTTCTGGTTAAAAATATTGTTGCTTGACTTTAAAAATAAGGAATGTTGGCAGCTATGCAAATAACAGACATCCCTAAAACGTGGGTACTTCAGCTGTTTACTCCTCCTCCCCACAATGGCATACCTCCTACATAAATCAGCTTCTTTTACCTCCATTACTCCCGGAATTTTATAGATCTGATCTTTATTTATACTTAAAACAGTTCAAATAAACTTTACTTTGGAAATATAACTGTGTTGAATTAATCAATGGTAATACTATGACACAAAGAAAGGGGTGCTCGTAATACGGTAAATACACATAAAAGTAGAAAAATATTTTCTCAAATTATGGTGTCCGTGATACACCGGAGCTTGTTATAGTACTTTTATTTCTTTTAAAATAATGTAACATCAATTAAGATGCGCCTTAAACAATTACCACACGTAGATTATAATAAGGGGTGCATTCAAAAATGTTTCAGTCCCGGAACATTTGATTTTATATTAGCAAATACAGAACCCCTATGCTGGCTATATAACAATTGTTATGAAAAATGCATATTCATTTCGACGTTTACATTGCTAAGAACCTAAGCGTATCTTTACCCTGTCACACTCTTAACCCTTCCTTCTCTGTCAGATTTTTTTATTTTTCGAATTCCCAATTTTCGTGCAATGAATCCAAGTTATAAATTGAAAATATTAATAGAACAAAGTTTCGCTCTGTCTGTGTGCGATGGCTAGCAGAATCTACGGACCATATGAGGCTCAAAATTTTATGAGGATAGTCGAAAGCCTGTCCTGGTGCATCCAGTGATGTAAAATTTTTGGTTATTTTGGTACTTTTGGTATTTTTCTGGTTATTTATTTTTCAGTTAAATACAGCTGTGAAAAAACTTATAATGCTATTAGTTATGATAGATTACTGAAAAAGAATGAAAATTTAGAACTTTAGACTTCTTACAACTCTTAAATTTTAAAGAACCTCAACATTTTACATTTAAATATAATATTGAATATAAATGTCTTTTTTTTATTATTATAAATAAAAGTGAAAAAAAATAATGTATTAATTCAGAAGAATTTTATTAAAAAGAAAATTTTAATTAAATTTGTGTAACAGTTGCACTTAATATATATGCAATACTTATTCAGCTAATGTATATTAGTACTACATAGGTCACTTCAAGCACTACCACAGTAATACTATATTACAATGGTAGTTCTACAATAAAGGGGACACATTCTCAAATTTATCCTCAGCAGAAGATTTTTCTTTCCCTGCAAATAACTACAACAGTCTAAGATGAGTGCTCTCTAATTTCATATGATGGCCAATTTCATGAATAAATATCATTTGTATCTGACGGTTTTAAGGTCATAGGCGTAACCAGGGGGGGGGGTGCCCTGGCACCCCCCCCCCCCCCCCCGCTTGAGCAGACTCAAGCACAATTATTTTTAGAAAATCGAAATCTACAAAAGAAAAAAGAAGTGAAAGCAGAGTTCAATTAGTTTAGTTCAGAAAACTAACAACCTAAGTTTTGAAATGTGATAAAAGAAGAGGTCCATGTTCTTTTCTTTTCTTAAGAAAATTATTTTGCTTATCTTTTTTAAAACTAGAATATTTACAAGAATCTGTGTTTGTCATAGTACGCCAAAAAGGTGACTTTATAATCCCACTTTGAAGTCTTTTGTTTGTGGGAGGTTTTGTTTAACGCCGGTCTTTCTATTGCATGTTTCTGCAATTTCATAAGAAATTATCGCAAGTTCTTGACAAGGATAGAAACTACTTGCCCCTTTGCTTTCGTTGTCTAAAGTCTAGAAAGAAGGAAAAAATTTGAAAGGGAATGCAGATGCGAAACGATAATTCCAAAATGCGATTAGCCGGGGGGAAATGGGGGGGGGGAGGAGTGCACAGACCCTGCCTCCTTTGAAAATGAAAAATAATAGCACAGAAAATTCAAATTAATCTGGAGGTTGGTTGGTTGGTTGAATTTCGTGTTTCGCTGCCATTTTTTGACATTCGCAAATGAATATGGTTGGAGTCTTTCCGGTCAATATAGTAATTTTTTTCCTCTGAAAAATTTTATACGATTTTTAGAGTTGCTTCTCGTTTCGCGGCGTTCTTTTGAAACTAAAAAAAGGAACCCGGTTTCAATCTTTTAGCCCAGTGCGGTAAATTTTAACGAAATTCGCGATTTCATTCTGCGATCATTTCATGATATTTACAATTTTTTCCCAAAACAGTTTGACGAAATTCACGTCTTTCTACATGATTTTTTGTCGAAATCCGAACTTTTCACCACTAAATCTTGACAAAATTCGTGTTTTTTACCGCAATATCTTGACGAAATTGGCATTTCTTTAGGACGATCCTTCGATGAAATTCGCATTTTCTTTCCACGATCTTTTGACGAAATTATCTTTCTCTTGTCGCAATCTTTTGACGAAATTCTCATTTTCTTTCTGCGATCCGTTGACGAAATTCTCGTTTTCACCGCGATCCTTTGACGAAATTTATTTTCTTTTGCGACCGATTGTGAAAACTGATTTTTTCACAGGGGTCATTTCAGGCCCGGACTGGCCAGGTCGGCTGGTCGGCGATTGCCGAGGGCCCCCGGCGCAAGAGGGCCCCGGAACCCCATTCAAAATAGATATATTACTTTATAATTTGTTACATTAGAGTAATTTTGAGGGATGCAACGGATATCCAGTAAATATCCGATCTCCGACATATCCGGCTGATTTTTCAATATTCGAAATACCATCGTATATCCGGCAGAGCGCAGCAAAGCGATTATATACGGATAACAGAAATCGTTTGGCCCCAAACAATGCAGAGAATCTTTTGTTTATGATGCAAAATCTATACTAATAAAATAACACTTCGCTCTGTGTGTGTGTGCGATATCTAGCGAAAACTATATTGCACGTAGAAGTCGGAAAATTTAGGTGTGAATAGTCCAAGACAGGTCCTGATGCACCTGTGGGCTCAGATTTTTAAACCTTAAAGGGCTGGGGCCCTTGGGCCCCTTTAAGTTTTTATGCACTTAATTGTTAATAAATGCCTCTTTTCTATCCGTTCTTCTTCGTTTTGGGGGAATTTTCCATTCAGTTTCTACTCCATTTCTACATTTCTGTTAAGACTCTGGCACCCTTGAGGCCCGGTGCAGGACCCCTTGAAGTTTTACAGCTCTAAATTGTTAATTAATTGCTTCCTTTTAATTCGATCTTCATTTTTGGGATCATTTTTCCATTTAGTTATTCTCCCGTTTCTACATTCCAGTTAAGACCCTGGGACCGTTTAGGGTCCCGTAAGGCCCGGTCTAGGGTCCCGTAGGGCCCCCTTGAACTTTTTGTGTGCCATGCATTTTCACCCCTTAACTTTTTCACGTTCTCAATACGTAATTTTTAAGTTGAGTTTTGGACTCATCTCCCTAGAGGCCAAAACCCACATATTTTTATTGGGGCCCTAGGGCCCCCTTTTAAGCATTTCCCCAATTTTTTGCGCATTTCTTTAAAATTATATTATAAGGATTAATTCATACCCTATACTTAATTTTGACTAATCGAAGATCTAAAACGCTAAGTACTAAAATGTTTTCATGTTAGGACCTTGCTCTCAACTATTAGTTGGCCTCTTTTGGACCCCATATTATAGCTCCCTTAAAAATATTCACAAGCTTTCTTTTTCTAACAACTTCTTAGGTTCTCCAACCACTACATAAACAAAAGAAAAAAAAAAAAAAAATCAGACTTTTATTACCACCAGGGTTCGTTGATATATATCAATGGATATATATCATGATATATATCTTGATATATATCCGATATTTATTTTTAAAATATCAAGATTTTTGATATTTTCGATATTTTCAAATTCTTGATATTTATTTTCAAATATCAAGATGTTTGATATTTTGTATATTTGATATTTATTTTCAAAATATCACCATTGTAGGTAATTTTGATATTTTCTACAGTCAAAGCAAATGTAAATGAAATTTCCACCTGTTATTGACTGTGTCATTCTGTAGATAATGAACTTTTGCCTCTGGCAGTGACTTTTTTAGGAAAAGAAGAAAACAAATCTTTTCCAAGCTTTATATTTGAAACTCTTATTTTTAAATGTAGAACTAATAATTATGTGAGACAGTTAATTCAGAATAGCCATTGAAAGATAAAATGTAATTTAGATAATTATTTATATACAACCCGGGTTCGATGACATGTATCAATGGATATCTATCCAGTATTTATTTTCAAATTATCAAAATTTTTGATGTTTTCATACAGTTGATATTTATTTTCAATATATCAATATGTTTCGTATTTTCTGCATTCGTATTTTCTGCGCAAGATGTTTTTGATATTTTCAGTTGTACTTCGTAATATTTCAGTGTAAATGAAATAAATTTTCAACTGTTTTTGAGTGTGTGAATCTGTAGATAAAGGACTTTTGTCTCTTCTAGATGTGACTTATTTAGTCAAAAAAGAAAACAAGTATATTTTTCAAGCTTTATATTTGAAACTTTTATTTTTAAATGTTAAACTAATAATTATGTGGGACATAATTCAGAACAACTATTGAAAGATAAACTGACAAATTTAAATAACCAATTATATACAACTTCATTAGAAAAGAATCTTTTCTCAAGCTTTGGTTCAGTTGAGCTTATACTATACAACATGTTATAAGACATTTTATACTTACATTTATGTTAAAATTTTTCAATTAAAAAATTTTTTTGTATTTACAATTTTGTTTTAAAAAGTCAGATTTTTTTTTTTTTTTAATACTTGATCTTGATACTGAATGCTATCGTTAGTTTTTCTTTATAAGTGTATACAGCAAATTGTTATTGCTTTTGATTTTTTCATCTTCAATTTTGTTCTAAGTGGAAAAAAAAAAGAAAGAAAAAAAAAGAAAAAGAAAAATGCATTTTTAGAATATTGTTTGATTAAGTTTTCATGTTAAGTGCAATATATTTTAGTTTCTAATCTATATTATGCTCAAAAACATTCATTATTATCAGTAAGTTGGCTGCTTTGAAAATATCGGATATATATCGAAAATATCGGATATATATCAAAATATCGGATATTTTCGATATTTTCGAAAATATCATGATATTTACGAACCCTGATTACCACCAATTTTGAATATTAATCGCCTTCTTGGGACCCTTGGTGCAGCTTCTTTAAAAATGGTACGAATGGCTTGCAATTTTCTTTAACATAGTTCTAGCGTCCTCTGACTACTTAAAAAACTATCTTTGTAGCCTACATACCACTTAAGTCCCTAGCCCCTTGGGGCCCGGTACAGGTCCCCTTGAAGTTTTTGTACCATAAAATGTTAATAAATTGCCCCCTCTTAATCCAATTTTCATTTTTGGAACCCTTTTTCCTTTTAGTTATTCTCCCGTTTCTATATTCCAGTTAAAATCCTGGGGCACCCTTAGGGTCCCGTAGGGCCCGACCCGGGGCCCCTTGAACTTTTTTTGTGCCATGCATTTTTCACCCCATAATTTCCTCACCTTCTATCTCAGTGCATAACTTTTAAATTGGGCCTTGGACTCTTCTCCCTAGACCAACGCCCTTATATTTTTATTGGGATCCTAGGGACCATTTTTAAGCATTTACCCAATTTTTGCGCATTACTTTAAAATATTATTCTAATGATTAATTCATATCCTATGCTTAATTTTGACTAATTGAAGATATAAAACGCTGAGTAGTAAAACATTTTAACACGTTTTCATGTTAGGGCCCTGCTCTCAACTTTCAGTTGGACCCTTTTAGGCCCCCTATGATATCTCCCTTAAAAATGGTCCGATTCATTAGCTTTTTTTCTAATAACTTCGTAGATTTTCCAGCTACTACATGAACGACAAAAAGAAAAAATAATTCTCATACTTCAGGCTACCACTAATTTTGCACATTAATCGCTTTCTCGGAGCCCTTGGTGCAGCTTCTTTAAAAGTGATCCGAATTGCTTGCAATTCTCTTTAACATATTTCTAGCATCCTCTAACTACATTAAAAGCTACTAAAAAGTATCTTTACACGCAACTACATGCCACTTAAATCCCTGGCCCCTTGAGGCCCGGTACAGGGCCTCTTAAAGTTTCTGCACCATAAATTTTTATTAAACTGCCTCCTCTTAATCAGATCTTCATTTTTGGAAGCCCTTTTCCATTTATTTATTCTCCCATTTCTTTATTCCAGTTAAAATCCTGGGGCACCATAGGGTTCTATAAGGCCCGATCCGGGGGTCCTTGAACATTTTGGGCGGCATGCATTTTTCATCACCTAATTTTCCCGCATCTTCAATACAAAATTTTAGAATTGAGTTCTAGAATTCTTCTCTCCGGACCAACACCCTCTTATTGTTACTGGACTCTAGGGCACTGTTTTAAGTATTTCCCCCTATTTTTTGCGCATTTCTTTAAAATTTTATATTAATGATTAATTCATACCCTATTCTTAATTTTGACTAATTGAAGATCTAAAGTGTTAAGAACTTAGACCTTTTAACTAGTTGTCATGTTAGGACCCTGCTCTTTAATAGTTGACCCTCTTTGAGCCCTTTGTTACAGGTCCCTTAAAAACGGTCCCATTCACAAGCTTTCTTTTTTTTAAACAACTTCTTAAGTCCTTCTATCACAAAAACATTTCTCAGACTTCAGCTACCACCGATTTTGAATACTGTAAAAGCCCTTATTTTCGCAAGGCTTTAATTTTTGCGATTTTCGCGAGACCGTCGTAATCGCGAAAATTTCAGCCTCGCGAAATATTTTTCTTCGCCTCAAATAATAATAAAAAGTCAGAAATTTTTCACTTATACACAATTTATTGATTACAGTTACTTAAATAACAAATAAGTTCAAAAATTTCTTGAGTACTTACAACTATTTCTTGAATAAAAACAATAATACAACTAATAGAATGCAGCTCATTCACTTACAGTATTTATACCAGCTTCTTTGAAGCCATTCAAAGTTATCTCATATTTGGCTTTAACACCGTTAAATGTTTGCACAAGCCAAGAAGCGTGAATCGGTTTTAGTCGGGATATTTGCAGGTCCACAGATACTTTTTACTATAGAAATTTAAACAAAAGGGGTTCTATTAGGTAGTTTCGAGATTTTTCAATTTTCGGTTCTGCTCATATAAAATTCGCGAAATTTTCAGCTCGCGAAATCACCGATATCTTCATTTTCGCGAAAATAAGCGCTTTTACAGTATAAAATCTCCTTCTTGGAGCCTTTGTTGCAGCTCCTTTATAAACTATTCGATTCTATTGCAATTTTCTTTAACATAGTTTCAGCGTCATCCAGCTACTTTAAAACTACTAATTTTTACTTTCTTCTATCTTCAATAGAAGAAAGTATTGTAATCGAAATTTTTTTCGACTTAAGGTTTTCGACGGATTTACATGTTTTAGGGGTCAGAGATCCCAAAAAACATGTTTATAGAAAATGTCTGTCTGTCCGTGTGTCCGTCTGTCTGTCGCCATTGTACCATCAAAAAGTGTATGAAGTTATGCATAGAATTGAACTAAATTTTTATTTTAAGTTTTTGGCTATGGCAAGCAGAACCTCCCTGAATTTGGAAAAAATTCGCCGGTAGGGGGTGCTGTAATAGCTATTTTTATGCGATTTTGAATATTGTACCATCCAAAAGTATATGAAGTTATGCATAGAATTGAACCAAATTTTTATTTTAAGTTTTTGGATGTAGCAGGTAAGTCCTCCCTGAATTTGGAAAAAATTCGCCGGTAGGGGACGCTGTAACAGCGTTTTTTGTGCGATTTTGAATATTGTACCATGCAAAAGTGTATGAAGTTACGCATAGAATTGAACCAAATTTTTATTTTAAGTTTTTGGCTTTGGCAAGCAGATCCTCCCTGAATTTAGAAAACATTCGCCGGTAGGGTGCGCTGTAACAGCGATTTTTGTGCGATTTTGAATATTGTACCATCCAAAAGTGTATGAAGTTATGCATAGAATTGAACCAAATTTTTATTTTAAGTTTATGGCTATGACAAGCAGGTCCTCCCTAAATTTGGAAAAATTCGCCGCTAGGGGGCGCTGTAATAGCGATTTTGCATATTGTACCATCGAAAAGTGTATGAAGTTATATATAGAATTGAACCAAATTTTTATTTTAAGTTCTTGGCTATGGCAAGCAGGTCCTTCCTTAATTTGGAAAAAATTCGCCGGTAGGGGGCGCTTTAATAGCGATTTTTGTTCCACTTTGAATATTGTACCATCAAAAAGTGTATGAAGTTATGCATAGAATTGAGCCAAATTTTTTGTGTTTCTTTTTGGTCATGGCGTGAAGGTCCTCCCTGAATTTGGAAAAATTCCGCTGGAAGGGGGCGCGCTATAATTACGATGTCTGTACCATTTTCTTTATTGTACAATCGAAAAGTGTATAAAATTATGCACACAATTGAACCAAATTTTTTGTGCATGTTTTTGGCTTTGGCCAACAGGTCCTCCTTGAATTTGGAAATATCGCGCGGGAAAGGGGCTCTGTGATAGCGATTTTTGTACACTTTTCTTGATTTTTCATAGTTCTGTTGTCCATCGGCGGCTCGTGCAAAGGCGGGAACTCACTTCCTGCTAAGCCGGCTATTCACAAACATCTGATAAAAACAGAATAAGGAAAAACTATTAATTTTAACAAATATTATGATATAGATTAACTCGTTTTTAGTTCATTTAATTGACTGAAGCAGGAATTTAAGATGAAAATCAAAGTTGATATAGTAATGAACTAATAATATTGAAGTATTAACATGTGTAACTAGTTTTTGAAATATTAAGATGTATAAGATAGAAGAAAGTTTTGGGATTGGCACATCCAACTAGTTTTTTTTTAATACTCAACTACATTCCAGTTAAGACCCTGGCCCCCACGGCCCGGTTTTTCTTTCTACCTTAGCTACCACTTTCTTCGAACATTAATCTCCTTTTTCAGCATCAACTTACGTTTACTCACTACAGCCGTAAATTAAAAATCGCGTTACTTTAAAGGCGACTTTAGATAAAGGATTTCATCTGTTTATTAAACACATTGTGTTAATGTTAAAAGTAATTCATTAAATTCACAAGGGGTATCTTTAACCGCTTGAGGGCGCATTCTCTTCTCGGATTCTAAGGGCCCAATTTCAACGGGATTTGGTTTATTCAACTTACATTACAATTCAGCTACTTTCTATATTATGAAACTTTATTTTAGACTTCAGTTACCAACATTTTCTAACATTAAGGATGCATTCATTTTTGCATTCTATGGGCTTGATTACTACGAGGTTCGGCTTACTCAACTTGAATCCTGGTCCGGACATTTTTCGCCCAGTTCGAAATTTACATCTAATTACTCAACTTGTTTTTCGATTGTCTCCGGCACGTGCGGAGCACTTCCGGTATATGCTGCCTTAGGTAGCGGGGACCCAGGTTACAGGTTCGTTCGGAGAGAAGTTTATTGGGAACACACTAGACGCTGTGGAAAGCAATGGGGGTATCCAAAACTAGGTTCATTTAAAATAATTTCAAAAGATATAAAATCAATAAAACTTGAGTTATGTTTAAGGTTATTATTTACGGACCCCGGGCAACGCCGGGTGGGTTTGCTAGTATAAAATATAGTAAGTTCCCTCTCCATGAGTAAAATATAACTCTCGAAAGTTAAAAAAATTGCCAGCTTTCCTAATATTGATATTTGAACTCTTTATAATAAATTTAAGAATTTACGTTTACATCTTTTAGACAATTGTACATTTACTTTCAGATTGTATAATACAATTTGAAATTGTTTATTAAAGTATTCCTTTATTAATTTTCTTTCTTTCTTTTAAGTTAAACAATTAAATAGACCTATTTTTATTTTTGTTTTTTAACTTGTATGTTAAAAAAACTTTATACTTATTATTTTTAATAAAGGAATTTTAATGCATAACTTGTGTTTCATACCTGTATAAAACTACAAGGGAAAGTATAATTTTATTATAATTATTTAAAATAAAAGTTATTTTCTTTTTATTTAAATATCAAAGTAGTTTAACTTGAAATAAAAATAAATGTGACTTAAAGTAAAACAGTAATTTAAATAATTAAAACAGATAAAAACCAACAACTACACCTATGTTTGGAGAAAATAACTCTTCAACCATGGGTATTAGTTAGGCGGTATTTTATGCTTAAATTTAAAAAAAAGTACTTATTTTTTTACGAAAATACTCTACAATTATAGGTATATTAATAAATGTGTAAAGATTTGTTTACTTCTGCCAGCATTGTGCAAATAAACATAATATTTTAATGCTTAAATTATATTTTTTATACAATATTATTAATACACATATACAGGACTTGAATTTCGGGACGGGATAGTGGGACTCACGCCCAAAAGAATATTGTGGGCGGGAGGCTTCCGTTTCTCAAAAAATCATTTTCTGAAAATTTTTCTTTGTGAAACGACGATCACGTCTCGTGACCGACTGACAAATTTCGCAATATTTTCCATGATCGATCAGCAGATTTCAGTTTCTTCTGACAGCCAATTTACATAATTCAGGATTGTTTTTTTTTTTTGTTTTTTTTTTTTTGGGGGGGGGGGGGTCGACAGATAAAATTTTGTTGATTTCCTTCGCGACCGATTGACGAATTTCACGAATTTTTCTGGAGACCAATCTGCGAATTTAGCAAATTTTTTTCTCCTGACCAATTGACACATTTAGCGATTTTATTCCGCAATCGATTGGCACATTTCTCTGTTTACGCTTGCAACATACTGATGAAATTCACGATTGTTTTTCTTCAGATAGTCCTCTTTTCATGAATGTTGAAAGTGATTTATTTTATAACTTGGATAAAGATGTTATTATAGATGAAGTAGCCAGGACCAGTGAAGAACTGGCCAAAAGCTGATTAGTAAACATGCGTTCACAATCACATTACTTTTTTTAGTTTGCTGTATCTGTACCAAAGTATTATAGAGCCATTTTCCTTTTTGTTATAAAATCTATTTTACAATTTGCAACAATTAAATCAGAATTAAAGAGTACATTGTTTTTTTTCAATGTGCTTTGTTTTTTATTACTATTGTGTCCCTTTTATTTACTTAGGTATTACAGCAGGATTTAGATTATTATGGTGATTATTAGACTATTATATACTGTGATTTGTTTGTCTAAAATTAAAAATATTCCTCACTCTCATTTTTAAGTAATAAACCACTAGTAATTAACTAATATACTTATTGTTTCTAGCATGGAAGTAGTTTAGGTACTATACATAAAAATGATAGAAATATTTATTTTGAAAGTAACTAAACTACATCTGAAAAAGCTTACTTTTTTACTCAACTATTTTCCAAGTGACAAAATAGCTAAATGTGGTTTTTAGGCATGTAGGCTTAATTTTCAAAAATTAGATATTCTGATATTCTATTCCTTCTAAATTTTCCATTAAGGGCCCTCTTTTCAGTCTCTATCCGAGGGCCCCCAAAGGAGCCAGTCCGGGCCTGGGTCATTTGTTGAAATTCGCGATAGTATTGCGCGACCGATCGGGAAAATTCTCGATATCTTTCTGCACTTATTAACAAAATTCGCTACTCTTTCCGCGACCTTTTGCCGAAATTTGCAACATTTTTTTGTCAATCGTTTATCGAACTTCGTGGTTTTTTTGCGCAATCTTTTGACGAAATTCGCGATTTCTTTCTGCACTCTTTTATCGAAATTCACACGATCGTTTGAAGAAATTCTCAAATTTTTCCGGGACTGATTCACGAATGGATTTTGAGAAATTCCATAAAAGAAATAAAGATCGCGGACTTCAAAAAAATTTTAAATACTCACTGAAGAATCACAGCTCTATGAAAGAATATTGAGGAGAGAAATACTGCACAGCATTTTTTATTATGCGGGACTTTCCTTTTCTGTGCACAAATCGCGCGATTCCGCAAGTTATTTCAAACCCTGCCCCTCAAAGAAAACTTTATTACTAGTAGAGTTTCTCTGCTTGGTTTTTTTTAAACGAACATAGAATTAAACAAATCTAGGATGGGGGGGGGGGGGCAGACTGCCTTCGGCAACGTACTCCCGAGAAAGCTACGAAAACTTCAGTCTCGAAACAAGAGAATCTTGAATTATTGCGATTTTTTATTTCGAGCCAAATTAAATTTTCAGCTTTCTTATAAGAACTGATTTGACATTCTTCTAATTCGAATTTAATCACGGTAATTGCAAAAACTACCGGAAAGTTTTTTCTGTTTCAAAAAAGCGAAAAAATCGCCTCAAAGCACGAAAAACCCCGCTAAAAATCGTATTAATAATTCAGAAAAGAATAAGAAACCACAGAGAACGAAATTAAATGATTGGGTAAAAGATTTAAACCGAATTCCTTTTAGAAATGTAAAAAAAATCACATCGAAATGCCAAAAAAAAACTTTCTAAAATAACATTAAAAAATTGTTAAAAATTGAAAAATCGCTGTAAGAATCTCGAAAAAACTTTATTGAAAAGAAGGCAAAGTTAACTGGTTAAAATATTGAAATCTTATTCTTTTTTACTAATTTGAAAAAAAATGCCACACAATGCGAAAAACTTCTCCATAAAAAATTAATTGAAAAATTCCAGAAATTGCCTTCGATATGTTTGACTTCAGGCATACAGGTACTTTCTTGTCAAATCTTTCGGTTGTGCGGGCTACATAATCTTTTAAGAGTTCTGCGCGTGCGCATACACAACACACACAGACAGACAAGTACCTATCTTTATTATTTCAGTCGCATCATGATAGTACAAAGGGTACTAGGAAAGTTTTGCTGTTATGATGAAACAAAAAGTCGCAGGTGGCTGCGTGATGATATATGTTCATACTGATGCACCTGCGCGTAACCACAAGTCTGTAGGCTCAGTTATTCATTAGCTGTGATAGTGTGGTGTGAAGTTCTTCCAGAGGCGTCCTGGTCACGAAGTGAGATAATGGCAGTTTTGTGGTATAATTTTGCAAGTGATTTAAACATAGACCAATGCTTAGAAGAAATAACTCTTGCACTTGGTTATGATTGTCCACATCGTATGACTATACACAGATTGTACAAAAAATTCCAAAGGGGAAGTTTCTCCCTGCAGGACGCTGAAAGAGGGGGTGGGGGAAGGCCCAGAACGTCAATTACGGAGGAAAACATTACTGCTGTGAGGAAAATTCTTGACGAAGACAGGCGAATAACTTACAAGCATATAGAGGATATCTTAGGATGAAATGCAGATGCAATTCATTCAATTCTGCATGATCACTTGCACATGAAGAAACTGTGTTGTCTCTGGATGCCACGCTGACTGAGGAGCAAATGACACGACGTGTGACTTAGTGCTGGGAAATGCTAAAAATGTTTGGCAACGGACAATGTCGGTATGTGAACAGCATCGTGACAGATGACAAAACCTGGCTATACTATTAAGATGTGCTGATTGTCTCAAAAAAAAGTTTGGATCTTTGATGATGAGGACACACCGGTAGCTGTCAGAAATTCCCGATCTGTCAAGAAGAAAATGATAGCTGTATTTTTCAAATCGAGTGGAATTGTTGAGTGTATCGTTTTGAACACACAGAAGACAGTTACTGCTATGTGGTACAATGAACAGTACCTACCTAAAATCATAGAATCTTTGAAGAACCTGTGACCAAAGTCAAGAATAATCACCTGTTTACTCCATCATGACAAAACTCCAGCTCACCGGGCCAAAGCCTGCACTGGATATTTGGCCACTATAGGACTGAAACTTCTTGAAAACCCTCCCTATAGTCCAGATCTTGCCCCCTGCGACTTCGCACTTGCCCCGCATGTGAAAATGAAGCTGAAAGGGATTCGGTTTTCCAGTGATGAGGCACTTTTGAGGGCTTGGGACAATGAGTGTGCCTTACTCCCCAATGAAACTTGGCAGAGCTAGTTTAATGACTGGTTTCGGAGGATGGAGAACTGCATTGCTTGTAACGGAAATTACTTTGAAAAAGTTTCATAAATAAATCCGTATTGAAAAAGTTTCCTAGTATCCTTTGTATAATTTTTATCATCTTGATAAAATTTAGTGTATATTATCATGACCTGCTTTACCTAACATATTCGATACATTCTGAGGTAAAAACATGAATTAGTAATGAATATTATAATTATTTATAATATTATAATTATTTATAATATTATAATAATTATTTATATAGACTTTCCTCCAAAATTTCTTGGGTCCCTTCTGTTGGAGTTTAAGTGGCCTATCAAGCCAAAAGCACCCCATTCTCGATAGCAGGAATTCGCTGTCTCATATTTAAACAATTAGAAAAAATCTCTTGTGGCTATGCTGCTTTTGAAATGGAAATAGGTAAAATGCTCTTACCTGGGATTCATCAATATCGCGATGACGTATAACTTCATCGGTGTGGCGTGGTCAGGGATTTATCCAAAAGCTTCTTGAAGAAATTATTTTTATTTTATTTTGTGAAGCATTATTTATCCTTTGAAGTATCCTTTGAGAGCTTAATATGAATCCGCTAAATCCATGGGAAGATATAATGTAATATGAATTAGTATTGTGTGTTTTTACGATAAAGAAAGATTCAACTTTTAGCTTTAAATACTTATAATTAAACATATTACTGGAGTATAAGAAACTCCGTGTTAACAGAGAGGCTACATGATTAAGAGTGATAATACATAAAGCTGCTAAAAACACATATTCGCAGCGTAGAAAAAATATATAATAATTAAAGGTGTCTGGCAAAAGTCAAAATGTTCAGATGTTCCTTTTAGTTACATATGAGTGGTGAAATCTTAGTTATTAGCACATATGCTTTAGAGAGTTACTCAAGTGGGCTGTAATAGCACTCATTATCAAATGCGGAAGTAAAGAAACAGTTCGTAAATTGGCTTGTTAAAATGATCTGTGTATGGTAACAAGTTCTTTCTTTTCTTTTTTTTTAATCACTTTTAGGAGTTGCCGAAGAACATCTGGGGAATTAAATTTAACACCCCTCCTTAATCTCCTCAGATGGATAAGGTAACAAGTTCATAGTCTTGATGTCACACAAAAGTTGAGGTTTGGGTGTGGGCTTCGTCAAGCAGTCAGCAATCATGTATTGCGTGGGACAATATTTTAATTCGATAATTTTATCCTCCTTTAATTGTCTTATGGCGTGAAAGCGGATATCAATGTGTTTTGTCCGCTTCGAAAATTTTTCATTTTCTATCATCTTTATACTGCTTTGGTTGTCATGGTAAAGTAAAATAGGTTTTACTTGATACAAGTTAAGATCTTCTAGCAGTTTTAATAGCCATAAAATTTCTTGTCCTGCGGTTGCTGCAGCAACATATTCCGCTTCAGCGGAAGAATATGCAATGCTTGACTGTAATTTTGTAGTCCATTGAATGGGATTATCACCCAGAAAAAAAATATTGCCGGTGGTTGATTTTCTATTTTTAGTGTCCCCAGCCCAATCAGCATCAGCATATGCGATGAGTATTGGTGGTTTATTTTTGCTTATTGTTAGGCATAGGTTTTTTTGTGCAATTGAGGTAAATAATAATTCTTTTTGCCGCTTTCCAATCCTTCTCGCGTCGCGTTGCACTTCTCCTACTAAGTATATTTACTGGTGCCATAATGTCGGGTCGAGTGACTGTGGCAATATACAAGAGCGAACCGATCGCTTGCCTAAACTTTGTATTGTTCGGAAGTAAATTGTCGCTATCTTCTAATTTATAGAAACCTACTTCCATCGGTGTACCAATAGGTCTTGCATCTGTTAAATTTAACTTTCTAACCAAATCTTCTATTTTTGACTTTTGGTTTAATTTGTAACCATCATTCGTTTTGATTATGTTGGTTCCTAGGTACTGACTTATTTCGCCTAAGTCTTTTACTCCGTACTCATTTTGCAATTGTTTTATTACATCTTTAATTATTTCACTTTTACTCGCGATTAAAATATCGTCAACGTAGACGATAATATAAGTGAAATTTTCCTTTTCTTTTCTAGTAAACAAACATGAGTCAGCAGTGCTTTGCACAAAATTCATGTTTTTTAATGATTCTGCGATCTTTTTGTGCCAGGCTCTAGCTGCCTGCTTTAAGCCGTAGATTGTTTTATTCAGTTTACACACTTTGTTTTCACAATTTTTTTCTATAAAACCCTCTGGTTGTTTCATGAAAATTTCTTCTTCTATTTCGCCGTGAAGAAATGCAGTGTCGATGTCAATGTGTTGAACAGAAAGATTTTTATATGCCGCTGAGGCTAAAAATGTGCGGATTGTTGTGTGTGAAACTACGGGTGCGAAGGTTTCATCATAATCTTCGCCGTACTTCTGATTATATCCTTTCGCTACTAAACGGGCCTTGTATTTTTGTACATTTCCTAAATTATCTAACTTTCTCTTAAAAATCCACTTACAACCAATAATTTTCTTATTTGGTGGGGGATCCACTAAGTCCCAAGTTTTATTTTTCTTTAATGAGTGGATTTCTTGTTGAGCGGCTTTGAGCCAATTTTCTTTTTCTACTGGGTTGTTCATGTTTGCTATGTCATAAAAATCGGTTGGTTCGAATGTGTCATTTGTTTTTACGTGACATACGTATCTGTCGGGTGGTACTCCTCTATTTGACCTCTGAGACCTTCTCGGTTCTACGTCGGGTTGTTTGGACGCGGTTGGTTCTTCGTCCGAATTACTTAACTTTGTTTGAATGTAGTTGTTGTCACTGTCTGAGTTTTCTACCTCTTCGCTTTCTTTTAAGTTGTTTTCACTATTTTCTATAAATTTAACTGTTCTCGCTATTATTATTTTGTTTTCTTTTGTAAATATACGGTAACCTTTTGATTTGTTGTCATACCCCACAAGTATTCCTTCCTGCGCTCTATCATCTAATTTGTTTCGCTGATGTTTTTGTATATAGGCATAAGCTTTACAGCCGAATGTACGCAGGTAGTGTAAGGTGGGTTTTCGGTTGAACCAAATTTCGAACGGTGTTTTGTTTGTTATTTTGGTTGGTAGCCTATTCTGCAGGTGATTGGCGGTATTTATGGCTTCTCCCCAGAATTTTTGAGGTAAGCCTGCTTCGGAGAGTAGACTCCTAGTCATATCTAATAATGACCTATTCTTTCTTTCCGCTACGCCGTTTTGGCTCGGACAAAATGGTACAGTAAACTGGTGTTGGATACCTCTTGCCCTTAGGTATTCTTCCGTTTGTTTACCTAAATATTCCCCTCCATTATCGGATCTAATAGCTTTAGGGAATCTGCCGAATTGGGTTTTCACCATGGCTACATAATCTTTTAACTTTTCGTGAACTTCATTTTTATGCGAAAGTAAGTAAATTACTGTGAACCTTGAATAGTCGTCTATAAAAGTGACGAACATTGTTTTTCCCCCGATAGTAGGTGTACCGATAGATGTGCACACGTCCGTGTGTATCAGATCGAGCACTTTGCCTGTTTTGGGACAGTTTGTTGATTTCGGATATGGGGCATCACTTATTTTTGTTTGGATCAGGGTTGGCAAGTTTCTGCCAGAGTGGTTAAAACCAGCGGTTATAACCGGTTAAAACCGGCATGGCAGAAACTAGTTTCTGCCAGTAAGTGGCAAAAACTGGCAGAAACTCAGAAATAATATTAATAAGAACTTTAATGTGCAATGATTCTTAATTCATACATGTATTTGATGTGTAAACAATTAAGTTAAAAATTAAAATTAAAGATTATGAATGTTATTCAAAGTTGTAAAAAAGTTTCAAAATTATCATATAAATACTTTGTTTATATAATAATAGGTACTAATTTTTATTCACTTGAAAAACAGAAATTTTCAATGGTAGTCTGATGCTGTACAAGTTAACTATTTTATATTATTGTTTAGAGTTGAATTTTTATTTAAAAGTAAAAAAGGAAATTTACAAAAAAATCTGATATTTTAACAAATGTATTTTTCAGAGTATTTTTAAATAAATAATGCAATGCAATAACTTAAAGATTATGATTCTTGTGAAAATATGTAAGTAAATAATTGAAGCACAATAAATAACAGAAAAAAAAATTAATGAAATATCTTGCATAATTATTTTACAATATTGAAAGAACAAAATTGCCACTCAAATATACTATTATTACTTTTTCCACAGAACATTCCATACCATAGGACAAAATTTTGCTAATCTTTCTGAACACACTGTTTCTTTGTTTTGTATGAAAGAAAAGTTTGAAAATATTCTTTCAAGACTATCATTACTTGCTGGCAATGTCATTATTGAGGATGCAAATTTGAAAAATCCTCATTTTCACCAGTATTCGTTTTTAAAGATGACCACCACATAGAAGGTAAGGGCAAGACATTTTCTAGGGCTTCCTTGGAGAAATATGTTTCTGAGGCAGGAGTCGATTTTGCTTCAAAGGATATTATATGTGGCACAAAATTGGGATTAATATCAGAAAGCAATTTCCTTGCCTTTTCTTTATGCTCATATGTCAATTTTGAAAGTGCAAAATGTGGTTGGAACATTTTCAACTAACAGTCTTAATAAAAAAGCTAAAATCTTTAACAACGATTTTATGCACAAATAACATACAGACACGACAAGAATATCCCATATAATCGTTTTTTGTCGTGTCTGTACGTTATTTGTGCGTAAAATCATTATTAAAGATTTTAGCTTTTTTACTAAAATTCTCACAAAGTTTGATCTATGCTTATAACAGTCTTAAATTGAAAAAAAAAAAAAAAAGAAGTCAGATTTGTTCCTTTGAATACTGTATTTAAATGAAATGTTTTTTAAATTCATGGAATTACAAGATCCGCATATAACTATAACATTTCTATGAGAGGTAATTTATAGTGTTATTATTAAATTAATACGTTAAATTACAGAAAATTATTTTGAGCAAGTATTGAATATTTTTCTTTTCTTTTCATTGTTTAATTTAAAATAAGTATTGGATATAGTTTTGTATTTGATTTTTAAACTGAAATTTTAAAATACTCTAATAATTGTTTACATACAAAATTATATAACCATACTATAACAAAAATTTTATCTGTTACATTACTCATTTTTTCTAATACAAATCTATTTACTTTTTAATTAAAACTACCCACAATATTTCATTTGCTATTTATACAGAATAAAATGTACTTAAGGAATTTTATACTAGTAAAAAAGCCTCATATTATGTCATGAAATATGTTTATGCCAGTTGTTGCCAGTTTCTGCCGGTTAAAACCAGTTTCTGCCACTGGCAAGGCAGAAACCCTTTTTTGCCGGCAAATAGCCAGCCCTGGTTTGGATACATATTTCACATAATGCATTATGATTACAGTTATTTATTTTTATACCGTCTGCTAAGTTTTTATTTATTAATTCTTTTATCGCATTATAGTTACGATGGCCAAGCCGTTTGTGCCAAACTTCTATGCAATTTTTATTTTTACATTCATGTGCAATGTTTACTTTATTAGTTTCAGCGCTTTCTAATAATTCGACTTGATATAAATTATTTTTCATTCTTGCTTCAAGATAAATATTCCCGTTTCGGGATAACGTGCACTTTTCTTTATCGAAAATTAATTTATAGCCATTCTGTGTTGCTTTGCTTACCGATATGAGGTTCGATTCTAATTCTGGTACGTATAATACTTCTTTTAATGTGATTGTGTTTATCCCTCCATCGGATGTTTTTGTTTTAAATGTCGTTTCACCTGTACCGTGTGAATTCAGCGTTTTTCCATTGGCAATGATGACTGTCGTCTTTTCAGTGTCGTTAAACTTAGTGAATGCATCTTTACTGTTTAGAATGTGTGTCGATGAACCTGAGTCGATTATCCAGGTTTGTTTTCCTGGTTTCTGGACTAAAAAAGCTGCGTCGCTGCCTTTTCCTGAATTGCCCTGTGTTTTGTTAATCCGAATTGGTTCTGTTTCACGGTTTTTGTTTTCTCTATAATAGTTTGCGTCTTCATAACATAACGATGATGTGTAATACTTGGATTTGTGCGGCTGTTGTTTTTGTGACGGTGAGTAAGTGTTTCTGTTCTTAAGATGCCAGCACTCTCTGTATGTATGGTTTTTTAATTTACAGTATGTACACTGTTTGTCCTTTTTATTATAGTGTTCAGCCGGAAACCTTTTATGCGTTTTAAACGCTTTTGAGGAATTCTCGCTCTGATCTGTGTTTTCTAAACGTCTTGTATATTCATCAGTGAGTTTTCCTTTTATAAACTCTGAATTAAGTTCATTTTCTGGACGGGCCTCGAGGGCTATAATTAAGGTGTTGTAGCTAGGTGGTAATGAACAAAGTAACAGAGCTGAAATGTGCGAGTCATTAATAGTTTCGCCTATGGCTGAAAGTTTATCAACAAGTTCTAAAATATGTGTAATGTGTTTTATTAGATTGCCGTTTTCTGGGAGTTTTGCTCCGTATAATTTTCTCAGCAAATATAACTTGCTTGAGAGATTAGCCCTTTCATGAATTTTTTTTTAAGCTTGCCAGGTTTCTCTGGCAGTGTTTAAGTGCTTTACATGCACGATCTGTGAGTCTTCAATACTCAAGTTGATAATTGCACGTGCTTTACGGTCCCTCTTCGTCCAGTCCGTGTTAATTGGATCTGGGGGATTTTGTGTTATTACATCAAACAATTCTTCTTTTATTAAAATCATTTCTGCGCGAAATTTCCAATTTGCGTAGTTTGTCGAATTTAATTTTTCGACTATTTGAGTTTCTTTTATCCCTGCCATGTTTATTTTTATTTGTTTATGCGACCAACCTATTTCCTTTTTATTTATTTATTTATTGTAAAATGTAAAATGAACGATTTCTTTTTTATTATTATTATTACTCACAACCAACAAATTGTTCATTCACTAATTATTTAAATGTTCATTACATAAAACATAAATATATAAATGTTTCTTTTTCATTCACCTTTATATTTCTGGTACAATAACATTCATAATTTTATTCAATGCAGCATCTTTTTATTTTTTTATTCAGAACATGAATATTTTTAATATTTATAATCTAAGCCACTATATAAAATTTTTCTTCTTTTTCGCTAAACATGAGCACTTTATCTGTCTCATTAATCTTTTTGTTGGAGTTTAAGTGGCCTATCAAGCCAAAAGCACCCCATTCTCGATAGCAGGAATTCGCTGTCTCATATTTAAACAATTAGAAAAAATCTCTTGTGGCTATGCTGCTTTTGAAATGGAAATAGGTAAAATGCTCTTACCTGGGATTCATCAATATCGCGATGACGTATAACTTCATCGGTGTGGCGTGGTCAGGGATTTATCCAAAAGCTTCTTGAAGAAATTATTTTTATTTTATTTTGTGAAGCATTATTTATCCTTTGAAGTATCCTTTGAGAACTTAATATGAATCCGCTAAATCCATGGGAAGATATAATGTAATATGAATTAGTATTGTGTGTTTTTACGATAAAGAAAGATTCAACTTTTAGCTTTAAATACTTATAATTAAACATATTACTGGAGTATAAGAAACTCCGTGTTAACAGAGAGGCTACATGATTAAGAGTGATAATACATAAAGCTGCTAAAAACACATATTCGCAGCGTAGAAAAAATATATAATAATTAAAGGTGTCTGGCAAAAGTCAAAATGTTCAGATGTTCCTTTTAGTTACATATGAGTGGTGAAATCTTAGTTATTAGCACATATGCTTTAGAGAGTTACTCAAGTGGGCTGTAATAGCACTCATTATCAAATGCGGAAGTAAAGAAACAGTTCGTAAATTGGCTTGTTAAAATGATCTGTGTATGGTAACAAGTTCTTTCTTTTCTTTTTTTTTTTAATCACTTTTAGGAGTTGCCGAAGAACATCTGGGGAATTAAATTTAACACCTTCGATGGCCCCTAAGAAGTCATGGAGTCACATTCTGAAAAACTTTCATACGTATGTACTGGTGTACCGCATGTATTATCTGAGATTTATCATCCGGCAAAATTTCATCTACAAGACTTTGAGATAACTTTAGATCTCTTACAGTGTTCCCCTGTGCCTATAGAAGTTTCCAGCATGATTAAAGGCCTTTATTAATCTTTATAAGAAGTTATGGTGCCAAAAGGTTTTACACTTGTGACCACACTTAATCCCTGTCTTATGTCACTGCTGCAAGGAGATTTAGATATCTTTTTTTTTTACTATTCGATTTAGTTTTGATGTTTTGAAACCCTTCTCATCCCCCTCCCCCCTCACGCAAACAAAAATTGCGTTTGAGCCCTTTTTAATAGAAATACCATACAATTATACCTTCTAAGATGAAAACCTGTCTAAAACGGACATTCGAGCGGTTTTATTGGGTTCCGTTTTAGCAGGTTTTACTACATCAGATTAAAAAGTCTGGGCACCCCCCCCCCTCCCCCGTTCAAAAGGCTGGTTACGCCTATGAAGGTGCAGTCGGTCAAAGGAAATAATGAATGAAAAAATGACCCCATGCATTTTATTCACCAAATTTTTCCAGAAAACAATTAAATAAGCATTCAATAGGAAATTATGTATTCTTTCAAGTTATATAAAAAAAAAAATCTTAAAGCTCATCTTCATACTACTAAAATTGTACCAAACTCAGAAATTTCCAATACAAATGCAATAATTTTTACATCATATTTGGCATTGTCATTAAATTTTACTTTAGAAAATTAAACAGAAAGGCATTTAGTCAAGTAGATTAGGAATTGTGGAGATTTAAAATTTGAATCTCCTAATGTTAAATTCATTTTCAATCATTGCAAAACAGATTGCAATTGCTAATGTTCTATAAGTCTTGATACTTTTAACTTTGACAACTACTGTGTGATAGACAGGAAAGACCATTTAGTGTTTTGCTGCGCATTATATATTTAAAATACCATAAAAAAAATAATGCAGTTTGTGATTTCGAAGACTCGTGAAAGGATGGCTAAACACAAAACAGACAGGCACGCATTTTGCTTTTGTGAAACTTTGATCTGCGTTTTTATATAGGCTTTTAACATGAAAAAATATTTTCCACATTCTTTAAAAAAAAATCGGGTCAACCCGAACCCGACCCGCAAGAGTCAAAAACCGACACAAAACCGGCCCGAACCCGAAACAATGAAAGCCAACCCGATCCGACCCGCAACGGGAAAATATAGCGCCGAGTGCGGGTCAGGTAAGGGTAAAAGCGGGTAATTCGACCTGATGCAAGATTATACTCCAGACTATTAGGTGGCATTTCCCCCATGGGGGGGGGGGGGGAAATGAATTTTTTTCATGTGGCATATTGTTTTAAAGATTTTGGCCTGGATATTACTAAGCACTCACTCCTCTCAACTCATTTTTTCACCAGTAGAGGTCATTTTAAAGTTTTAATTTGTTCATTACTACCCCATACAATTTTTCAAAAATCTTGGAAAAAAATTTACATAACAAATCTCAACAATTAGCAGCTTCTCCCCCTTTTTCACACAGTGAACGGGTGCGGATTTCAGACAAAATGGGGGGGGGGGGGGGATCGTTCGAAAAAGCTTGTAACACAGAACTCAAAAATATATTTGTTTTGCTCTTAGATACAATTATATTTTCAGAAATTCGTCGAAAATGTATG
This sequence comes from Maratus speciosus, assembly GCA_963932465.1. Lineage (NCBI taxonomy): Eukaryota > Metazoa > Arthropoda > Arachnida > Araneae > Salticidae > Maratus > Maratus speciosus. The sequence continues at coordinate 532,438,351 of OZ010792.1, forward strand.
GCAAAATTAAGTCCCCCCTCCTATTTCCAAATCTTTTGAAAATAAAATTACGAAAAAATTAGAAGTACAGTGAAACCTCAACTGTGCAACCACCTCCTTGAACGACCATTTTTTCATGGAACGAAATTTATTCCCATAGGCTCAATACTAATTTTACCTCCATTCAGAGACCACCCTAGTTGAACTCCCTCCATGAGCGACCCATTTCTTTGAAGAAAAGGAAACAAATTCCGTTTTTTCCTGATGGCTTGAAGAAGGTTTTATTAGAATAATAATTCCGGAGAGCGCATTATTCATCAAACTTCTAAACTAAGTTTAGAATTTTTATTTATTCCGGTAACTTTTAAGTGTTAAACCCCTTTTTGCCTTTTTAAGCAATGAATTTAACTATGATGACAAATTAAGGATGACGGTCAATAAACTCCCCTGCCCTATTCTGTTAGGAAACTCTCAAAGAAATATTGATAAATTAATAAAATCGTCATAATTTGTTCCCGCCTCCCCCCCCCCCCAAAAAAAAATGTATTTATATACTGAACTTTGAAAGGACTTAGAAATCAAAATTATAGAAGATAAAACCGTAAAATTAAAGCAAACATCAATGTTTTCATTTTTTAAACTCTGCAGTAATTAACTTATGTAGTTAACTTTTGTTATGATACTTAAATTTTCATATTTTTTTCCTAAAGTGCAAAATAAATTTTAGTAAAATTAATTGTTACCTTTTTTTAACAATTAAAATCTAGATTTAAACAATACCTCCATTAAGAGACCACCTCCCGGAGCGACCAATTTTTATTGGAACGGAACGTGGTCGCTTTAGGGAGGTTTTACTGTAGCAGGAATTTATTTAAACATTGCAGGAAAACTATAGACCCAACAAACACAGAACTTGTGGGCCACTGATGGGTTCGTTAGCCTTGGCCGAAAGTGTCTGATGGCGGCCCGCTATCATTGACCGTAACGGCTCCGTCAAAAAAGTGTCACGCCGGACACAATAAGGCCGGAAGGAAATTGGCCGCAAGTACAATAAGTTGCCCACAAACGCGCCATTAACGGTCATCTAAAACTGATATTAAGCCGCAAACTGGCCACAATTACACATTTAATGGCATTCCTGAATAAAAGCTTGCCACAGCTATGCCATTAAGGGTCATTTTAAATAAAAGCTAGCCACAAGCCAGACACACTTATGCCATCAATGGGCATAATTAATGAATGCAAGCCGGAAGCTAGCCACATTTGTGCCATCAATGGGCATCATTAATGAATGCAAGCCAGAAACTAGCCACATCTATGCCGCTATTGGTTATCATGGATGAAAACTAGCCCGAAGCTGGTCGGAATTATATTGTTTAACCCCACACAAAAGTTCAGTAAATGATTTTTTTTTTTGGGGGGGGGGGGGGGACAGAAAATTTTTCTTCTAAAAAATATTTTGATAAAAATTAAGAATCTAAATTTACTGGTTTTGAAGTGTTTATCTGAAAACAGTTTATATTATAAACTGTTTTCACATATTATATATTAAATTATACTATGTAAAATTTGGAACAGGTCTAGGAAATTTTATTTTTTTAAATATGTTCTCATAACACCATCCTGACTTTCATACATGTTTTACTTTAACATACACTTAAGTTAAAAACAATTTTTATTAAAAGTCAAATAATTAAAAAAGAATAAATTTTACAGAACAAAATGCATTTAGATCCTAAATTTTATCAAAACATTTAAGACTGTTCTCAAATCAAAAGGGTTAACTTTCTGACGTAAGTTTTAATTCATTTTTGTTCAGATACGCATGAAACTAGGTGTTCAGAAACTATGCCATCGAACTGTTTTTTCAGTTTTCTTGTAAACGCAATAGATCTTTCAGAAAATACTGTCAAACTGGGCATTTTGAACTGATGTTCCGAACGAAAGAAGAAAACCCAGTCAGTAGGGGGAGAAAAATGACGTGTCACGTGATCAAAATCTCTTATAACCCGATAGGTAATTGATTGATCAAAAAATCGAAAACACAGATTCCAAATCGCTTCCAAGGTCAGGCTTTCCAATTTTATATCTTTCCATTAAAAAATAAATTTGTAAATATGTCAAAAGGTTTTGCGCTTGTTGAGCAGAGCAGTTGAGAACAGCCTTAAAAGATAATTCCAATGGAGGCATAACTGAGCCTTATCTACTCATCACCTTTGAACAAAAATTTCAAATTTGCTGTTAGCAAATGAACGTTCAACAATATTCAACCTTAAATATTTTTATAGAGACATATTCACCTAAAAAATTTCTTTTTTATAGTTGCTTTAGTTTTTATAAATATTGAGATTCCTAAACAGCTGAAAGAACCAAATTTACAGTTAACAAAGAAAATTTGATAACAAAGCCTTTAATGTATTTTTAAAAAATATTGAACATATGCTAGCCAAAAGAGCAATTTTTTAACTAGTTTCTTCATTTCCATTCAAAATTGTTATATAACAATTATATCCGACGCTTTTATAGTACCATGTTTTACACAGAATTTCTTACCTGGATGTTTCTTTTAATTATCCAACTGGAAAATAAAATACAAGACCACAGGAGTTTTATTTTTGTAAACTGAGAAAATGTTAACTTTATTGATCATTAGAATTTAAATCGATTTTTTAAGATAGATTATTTATGTAATTTGGTACTTTAAATTATAGTTGAAAATATGCCACTTCATTACAATAATTTCTTTGGTGTATAATTAATCGGGGGAGGAGGGGGGGATAAAAGTGTGTCTATAATGTTACATGTTGTTGTAGTCTGTTAAGGTTCCCCCCCCCCCCCCACACACACACAACCCATCCTTGACATACCTCATTTCATGAACTGTAAAAGAAATTAATTTTCAACATTTTTTTTTTTTTTTTTTCAAAATTATTATGAATTGACAGAAGGCCAGTTGGCACCACTTTTAAAGTTTTTTTTTTTTTTTCTTTTTTTTTTTTTCATTATTCAATCTTAGAATTTATTAAAGGCAAAGAATATTTTTCCAAAATATTGGTGGCAGTTTTTTTTTTTTTTAACAATATATAACCGCTACTCAGGCACTAATCGTTCATGTTTTTTTCCAAATGAACTTCATAATAAAAATATATCTTTGTTTTTCTTACTCTATAAGGATCATTAAGTAATGAGCACTTTATATTTCATTTTTTAACAATATTACCTAGACTATCAAAAATTCAAATTGCACTATACAATATTATCCATATTAAAATTGTAATTTCAACACTCATTAGAGACAAACTTTCATTTAAATCATAACAATTTTTGAAGAGCAGTTAATATTTAATGTGTCATCTCCAAGCAATACTAATGTATAATTTGTACCATATTACTTTTTCAGGCCGTCAAAGTTTAAAATATATAATCTACATAAATCCAGATATTTATTGAATTATACATAATATATAAAAACTATTAATTATTATTTAACCCCCATTTTTGTTATGAAGCAAAAAAGGTGGTTTTCTTAGAAGGAAAAATGCTTTATTCTTTTTATTTCACTTTTCTAAAAAGAAAATATATTAAAACACTAGAACTGAATGCCATTTTGTCACACAATTTTATTTTTCACCAAAAATGTAAAGCAATCAAAAATAATTTTTTAATTTATTTACAAGTTGATCAAATTTATTACAAATACATTACAAGTAAAATTATTCCTGTTAGAATCGTGCTATTAGTCAACAAACGTTGATAAAAGAGCTGAAAATTCACAGCCATCTTCTTAAAGAACTTTACTTCCAGATTTTCATATTTTTCTGTAAAACAAAAGAAAAAAACAGAAATGAAAAATTAGTTTTGCAGAACAAAATTCAAATGTTTTTAAAAAATCATATTGAAAAATCAAATTATGGAGATACACTACTATCTATCACTTATATTTTCTACTTTCCAGTACTTGAAATAATTCGGTCTTGCAGTTCCACCACAAGGGAGAGCGTGGTTTGAAGCATAATTAACTCAAGTATTCTTGTAACTCATAAATCGTTATAATTATAAAAATTATTTGGTGATTTATTACCTGCACCTGGCTAACAAAAGACTGCTTTTAAAATTATTAAGTTCAAAAAATATTAAAATATTATATTGCCATTGGAAACATGCCTATGTACATTGTTTCGTTAATTTTAGTATATCGGGAAGTGAGTGAAAAATAGAATACAAAATTTCATCTTAATACAGAGATCAAGTTAAATAAAAGAATGCAAGAAACAATAAAGCTGACACTATCGCAGAATTAAATTTTACTCTAAATACTGTTAATTTAAAAAAATGTGCTGCACTTTATGACTCTTTATGGACTTGGGGGGGGGGGGGGGAGGCCATTGTTGCAGAGCAAAACCAGAATAGGCAAATGATTAGAAATTTATGCCTAAATATCTTTAAAGAAATGTTTAGCGAGCCATTGTCATACTAGTAAATGAACAAAGTTTTAATGATTAGTTTTGAAGACATTCAATATTAAAAACCTAGCTAATTTTGGGTATCATCTAAAAGTGAAATTAGTTGCATTATAATTCAGATTACATACACATTTTATTAATTACTTTAACACTGAATATTATTAGTATTAGAAAAATGCTAAATAAACTGCTTAAACATTATAACAAGTAGCTGAATAGTGAACAAATATTAATAGTTCTTACAAATTCAACCATTTCTTTTTCAATGACTATGTAAGTTCCTGGTATAGTAACAGCTTAAAACATTTTTCCATACATTTTAATAAATTGCAATTTTACTTGTTTAAAACTAAGTTCATAACTGAAGTTTTTTACGTTTCTTTTTTAAAAAGCAATAAATAAAACAAAAACCAAACCCTATTGAATGTTAGTCCTTAACTCATTTGCAATGATGCACACATACAGAAATGCACTTCTGATGACACACCGCAAAAATTTAATTTTATCTTCTCAGGGTGTCTATTCCAGCTGAGCTAAAAATTTCTTTGACTTTTTCAGGTTTTCCATACCAAAAAAGAAAAAATTCCAGGTACCGAGATTTAGTGATGTTACACACAAAAAGTCTAAAAGGTTGTGGAATTTGAGAAGAGAACTTTCACAATTGATTCTGAAGCACAAACTATTGATTTTTTAAAAGATTTTTTTGTAAAATGTACAAATTGTCGAATACCAAGATATTTACTTCGTGGTTAATGATTGCTTGACATCTCTATATTTCTTACATTTTGCAGCAGGGTTGGTAAAAAAACCTGTTAAAAAAAAAAAAAAAAAAAAAAAAAAAAAAAAAAAAAAACTGGGTTTAAAAAATATATATTTTTTCCTATTACATACACATGCATATTTATTGATAAAAATAAACATTGTTGGATATATAAGTAATATAACTTCATTTAAAAATAATTTAAATTAAATAATTACAATCAATTATGTAGAAAATTGAAATCATTTAGAATTTAAACATTTATAGTAAAAGTCTTATGTTCCATCCTTTAGTCTTATGTTCCATGAATAAAATGTTCTACATAGTGAAACACTGATACCTCGAAAATCTTAATAAACAATCTTTTGATTACTAATACTATAAATAAATATATGGTGTAGTTTCATAAATATAATATGCTTTTCCATGGCTATTCAAAGTAATTTCTTTGAACTATTTGCCATCTGAGATATCTGATTTTTCTGTTAGAACACTACCTGAATAATTATCTTTTATTGAAAATAAAGCTTTTTATAAAGAATTCCTGGAATGATTTGAATTTAGCAGTAGAGTCTTTACACGTTTCAAGAAGTATTGTGTATTGACATTTGACACTTCTGAGAAACTGCCAGTTAAAAAAAAAAAAAAAAGGCAACAGTTAATAAACAGAAATACCTTTTTACCAGATTTTTAGACTACTGAAAACATTGATCTTAAAATGGAAAGTATATTTATAAAAGTTGTCATCCACTAACATATTTAAACAGCCATCAGACTTAATACTCAGGCTTTTTTTTCTAAGCTATGTTATAATACATATTACTTTTTAAATGTCTAAACTAAAAATTAATAATATATCTTTTTAGGCATTTTTATGAGACTTTTTTCTATTATGTCTCAAGCGAACCTTATCTCGATTTCCCCCCATTTTTTTGTCAGATCTAAATAGTGGATTGGATTATGCAATAGATGATTTAAATATATGTTATTGCATATTTTAGTTAAAAGTAAACATGTGCTTCGCTAGCACACAATTTTTCAATGTTTTTTTATTTGACTTCATATCTTGAGTTTCTTTTTTATTCTAAGGTTGTTCTCAAATCCGAAAGGGCAACTTTCTGAATAAATCTGCTTATTAAAAATATTTTATTTATTTTGTTTACTGAAAGTGAACATTATTAAGTAACAAAATTTTAACTTTTAGCAAAATAATTCTATAGCTAAGTATTTTTTTTTAATATATGTTCATATATTAAAGACTAGTGAGTATTTTGCAATCATTAGTGTACTCAAAAAAATGGTTGCTGGCCTGGGAAAGAAAAAACATGGAAAGCACAGTTCTATTACATAGTTACTGAACAACAGCATCTGCTAGTTTAATGCATTTCCGAACAAAAATAAATTAAAACTTATGCAATAAATTAAAATAAATAAAACTTGCAAAGAACCAGCAGATGTTACCTTATAACACTTATTATACAGATACAGATATACTACATAAAAAAAAGAAAGTTTATACTTTTTTTTTCCCATAAAAATTAAAACATAGACAAAGTCAAACACAGTATTGAATAATTAACATTAATCATGAGTAAAACAGAAAAATAGCTTAAAATATGAATTTCCACAATGTTATTGAAGCTAAAATATTTTTGCAAATGAAATATGTATAATAAAACTGATTAAATAAAAATTATTAGGTAATGTGTAAAATTGAATGCTAACTTAAAATATATTCTTCAAATATTTCATTGGTGAAAAAAAAATCTTTAAAATTTAAAAAATACATATTTAAATTTACAAAGAAATATTTGAAGTAAAAAGTAATGAATAAGAATGAGTATAAAAACTAAACCTGTGACTTTATGATCCATTAAGGAGGGTCTACAGTGCCCATCCCTATTTACTTGACCCTGGGGCCCAAAGGGCTATACAGCATATGTCCCGGTCAAGTGGACAGACTACTATGCAAAAACTTCAGTGTTTAGTTCCAAATAGCTTGGTACTCATTTTATCGGCTGCAAAGGAATGAAAATGCCAAGTTACCTTTGCATGCTGGGAGTCGAACATTCGACCAGTAGCGTGCTGACTAATATGCTATTAGGTTTAATAATGGGTATAACTCAATAAAAATGTAAATATACTTTTAAAAAATTTTGTTGATGCTAAAAATGTTTTTAAAATTGCAACTTTATACATATATATATACATATAATAAAACATTTGAAATAAATGAATTATAAGTGATAAAGCCGACTAATAATAATAATTCTACATATGCACTTTATTGCATGTCACAGCTTTTAGGACTCTTAAAAATATTTTTGGGTTTGGTAAATTCTAAAACAATTCTCTGTACAAAGACCCAGAATTGATTTCAGAACTTTTTGTTTACTGCCCAACAATGATTATTCTTATCAACAAATTGCATCTGTATGTATGTCATTTCTGGCCTATAATCTGTGGATCAAACAATTATGTTTCTTTCCTGAAATCCCCAGTAGCAGAATTTTCGATGTCTGTCAGCAGCAAACTAAAATTTATATGCGACCAAACAATGGTGAACCAAGCTACTACCATAAATACTTACAGTAAACCATAATATAAACAAAAGTTGCATTTTACAAAGAAAATGCACTAAGAAACACAACTATAAAAACAAAGTAAATTTTTAGTGAACTTTTTAAACCCAATATTTATTTTTAAGCTGGTAGATTAATCTGCAAGGTCTAAAATAATCTGCAGCACTGCTGCCGTGCTGCACAGTTTCTGCTACGGGAATGAAATCTTATTTTCATAAAATGTAACTTATAACTACAATTATTAAATAAAATTTATGGGTCGAAACATGATTGTTTGATCTGCGGATTACAGCTCAGAAATTATGTAATAAGAAATGATATTTAAAAAAAAAACAGTTATTAAGTAAACTGAAGAGAACACTACTAGTGTTGACTCTAAGCCAATTTGACAAGGTACAACAGCTGGCAGCCTTTTTTTTGCTATTTTAAGCACCCGAAGACCCCTTTCAAAACTATGCACCCAATGGTCTGTACCTATTACTCTTTTTAACATATCCTTTTGGTTAATTTCCTCTCAAGATACCTCATCGTCCGTAACAAAAAAAAAAAAAAAAAAAAAAAAAAATGTGAATTTTGTCAATTGGCCAAGGTGAAATTTGCTATTGGTTGTGGAAGGAAAAAAAAAGTTAAAATCCACCAATCGATTAAAAAAAAAAAAAATTTCAATCAGTAAGAGCAAAAGGTAATAAAAAAAAAGGGGGGGGGGACTCATATAGCAGTTGCATTAAAAAAAAGTTTCACCAATAAGCCGCAGGGACAAATCCTGAAACTATGTTGTGAAATTTTCCAGTCGTTTGAGAAAATATCACAAAATTCCATGATAAGAGGGAATTCTAAGCAGATCAATTCAAAATATGTTTTTGAACAGGACAGGATTGCCCCTCCCTTTCTCTTATTAAACTAGGGAGCTCTGCCCCCAAAGAGCTACACTCGCCAACCCTTTAAACACCCCAGATTCTAAAAGGACTCTAATTTGATCGGCTTTAAAAAAATTGAATTACAATATTAAAAAACAGTGACAATCTTTCTGTGAACGGGTTTCCATTTGTTTTCCATTGATTGCAGATTTTTAAGACCAAATCAACTGCTGTTAAGAGATACAATGGCTGTTTTTGTCTGATTAAAAAAAAATTAGTTAAAAATTTGAAAATAAGCTAATGTAATATAATATGACTTTTAACGCATAATAATGATTTTAAAATTTTCTTTCTCATTTAAAATTCAAGTGTAAATGTATTCTTATGACGCAATTTTCAATATTTTCCTGCTTTTAACATGTAATCATTTAATCCTATTAATATTCACGTGAAAATACTTTTTTTTATTAGAAAGGAAATATTATCTGCACTGTCTTAGAATTTACAACCAACAATACTTGAAAAGATTATTTCAAAATTTGAAATAAATGTCTCATGCAAATATATTTTTTAATTTAAACTGTTTTGCATTAATATTTGGCCATTTTAAATATGACATAATTTCCTCCATTTATGACTTTTAACGCATAATAATGAATTTTTTATTTTAACATTTTCTTTCTCTTTTAAAATCCAAGTGTAAATATAGTTCAATGATATAATTTTCAATATTTTCTTACATTTAACACGTAATTATTAATTCTAATTTGAAAGTTTTTTTCTGTTTACAATAGCCATGTGTAAATAAATTTTTAATTTGAAGGAAACATTCTTTCCATGGTTTTTAAAATTGCCAACAATTTAAAATAACACTCGTTACTAAAATATGTAGAAAATTATTCTCAAAATGCTGAAAAATTGAATTAAAAATGGAAATAAAACCTCAAAAAATGAATCAAATTAAAAAAAATTAGCAGTCTGCACATTGGGAACTTCTAATGTATAAAATGATCCAAAAATGATTCAATTTCTTATGCATGGTTTTTGCTCCTATAAATTTTTTTTTATGGAATGATTTTGACCAACTTTAACATTAAATATTTCTTAAAATAATTCTTCGGTTTGAAAACTGTCTGCATCAGCGTGTTTATGAAATATTTCTTTATAATACGACCCCGGGCGCAGAATCGGCGCAACGCTGTGACGCACGTCGTAGACTCCTGAGAAGGTCTGCAAACTATTTTTCAACTGTTAAAATTTAGAAGAAAAAAAAAGTTTGTTAAAAATTATTTGCCATGTGCCATAATAATACGATCCACGCCACATACTATTGACGAAGCTCCGATTTCCTTTAAATATAAATAATAATTCACAAAGAAAACTAGACATGCGATCATGAAACGCCCATTATTAAATGAGTCAATCCTCGTAGGGGATTGACTCGCTCTATAGAAATATATTTGATCGCTCTATAGATTTTTAAAAAATCGGTCATTAGTCTAAAAATTCGGACGTAAATATCACGAATTTCGACAAATGTTCGCCGAAAAAACATTTTCGTCAATCGTTTGCAGTTAAAATAGCCAATTTTGTCAAAGGATCGTGAAGAAAACGTGAATTTCGTCAAAAGATTGCGAAGAAAAAACGAAATTTTGTCATAAGATCAAGAAGGAAACATTTCGTCAAAAGGCTGCGGAAAAATAGCAACTTTCGTCGAAGGCTGGCAGAAAATTATGGCTTATGTCAAATGATTGCTGAAAAAACATGAACTTCGTCAAAGGGCTACGAAAAAATAGCAACTTTCATCACAGGACTGCAGAGAAACGCAAATTTCATCAAAGGATCGCTGAAAAAACACTAATTTCGTCAAAGGATCATGGAAAGAACACGGATCTTATCGAAGGATCGCTAAAAAATGAGATTTTCGTCAAAAGATTGTGGAAAATATGCGAATTTGTCAAAAGATGGTGAAAATTTTGTCATAAAATCAAAATAAAACCTATTTCGTCAAAGGGCTTCGAAAAAATAGCAACTTTCCACAAAGGATGGTGAGAAAATGCGAGTTTCGTTAAATGATCGGAAAAAGACGTTAATTTTGACAAATGATCGCGGAAAAAGCGCGAATTCTGTCAAAGGATTGCAGAAAAATGCAAATTTCGTCACGAGATCGCGGAAGAAAGGCGAATTTTGTCGAAAAATCACGGGAAAAAGGTAATTTCGTGCAAAGATCGCTAAAGAACGAAATCGTGAAAAAAAAAACCTATATCGTCAAAAGATCGCATAGAAAACGCAAATTTTTTTTCAAAGGATCGGCGGAAAGAAGACTAATTTCTTCAAAAGATTGCGAAAAAAAAAAAACACGAGCATCGTCGAAAGATCGCGAATAAAAGCGAACATCGAAAGATCGCGAATAAAAGCGAACATCGAAAGATCGCGAATAAAAGCGAACATCAAAAGATCGCCAAAAAACGCGAACATCATCTAAAGATCACCAATAAAAGCGAACATCGTCGAAAGATTGGCAAAAAAAAAAAAATGTGAACATCATCGAAAGATTGTGGAAAAACACGAACATCTTCGATAGATCGCGAAAAAAGTGATCATCTTCGATAGATCGCGAAAAAACGCGAACATGTTCGATAGATCACGAAAAAACGTGAACATCTTCGATAGATTGCGAAAAACAGCGAACATCGTCGAAAGATCATGAAAAGATGCGAACATTATCGAAAGATCGCGAAAAAAAAAAAAAACGTGAACATCGTTGAAAGATCGCGAAATAACGCGAACGTAGAAAAATCGCGAACATCGTCGAAAGAGCGTCAAAAAACGCACATTTCGTCAAAGTATCGAGGGAAAAAAGGTGAATTCCGTCAAAGAATCGCGGAAAAATTTGCTGCAACATTGATGTTTTCACGAGATTTTTTTTACAGCTGACTGGCAGGTTAAATATTAGTTAGCCATGTTTTGAGTGAAAGCATGTTAAATTTTGAATTGTACAACTAGCTAAGATTGCTAAATAAAACATTGCATTAGAATTACTTATAGTATTTGCATGAATTACTCAAATTTGATTTTCTAAGAATTTCAATTTGCTCCAATAACAGCTTTTATTGCTAAAAAATTAAATTTTTGCTGCTACAAAAATGGATTTTACTGCTACAAAATATAGGTTTTTTGCTGCTTCAAAGTGGCTTTAGTGCACTTTCATCTCTGTATTATCACATCTATATATAATTTTTGATATTATCACATTGTATCAATCTTTTCAAAAGTTTTAGAAATTGGTGTTCATATGTTATTTTTACTGTTATTCTGTTTACTAACTTCACAGAAATTTTGACAAATTTTATGAAGATTTTTCAGATAGCGATGTTAAAAATTTTGAGTACAAAAGTAAATTATTTTAAAAATACTTTCCTTTTATGTTAATCACAAATACTTTGGGGGGGGGGGGGGGAGTGCATGAGGGATTGGAAATAGGGCATTTGTCCTTAAGTTCTGCAGACTGTTTTTAAAGTTTCTACTTGTGTTGCAGACTGCAGAAAAAAATTCTGCTGCTGGGAATACAACAGATTTCCATATTTTTGCATGCAGCATTTTTCTTAATATTAACGAAAAAAGACCCCTGGTCACAAAAAATAGCAGTGGTGACAGTGTTAGTTACTTTCTAGTAATAGAGATATTCCTGCATTGCTGCCCTTTTATTCTAGAGCTAACACTAATTACTGCACATACACACAAGAGGAATATTCCCTAATAGTATCAGAACATCATCTTGTGAAAGATTTTAAGAAATACTTGGTAAAATTGGGAATCACAGGTAAAAAGTGGTAATATTATATATCAAACATGCAATTTAGCTTTTTTCTCCCCTTTCATATTTTTAGGGTTTCGTTCATCTCACGAAACCCTATTCGTCTCGCTCCTCTGTCTATCCGTTACAGAGCCCGTTCTCAGAGATGTTGGAGACATGAAATTTTGGGTACTTATAGCTGAACACCTCACATCAAACGACAAATCGTAAAATTTTGAAAAAGCCGTACATTTAACCCTTTGGGTTCCCACATGTGTATTTTAAACTATTCTTTCTAAGTGAACCCTAATTAGGTTGGAGGAGTGAAATTTTGCATACTTATAGCTGAATACCTCACATCAAACGACAAATCATAAAATTTTGAAAAATTCGTACATTTAACCCTTTGCGCTCCCACATGTGTAATTTAAACAATTCTTTCTAAGTGAACCCTAATTAGGTTGGAGGAGTGAAATTTTGCATAGTTATAGCTGAATACCTCACAAAAAAATATTGTAACATACATAAACATAGCTTTGTGTTTTGACAATGAAACTGAACTTGTTACTATAACAATAATAAATATTCCACCTACATTTTAGTATTTTAATATATTTATCCTTATTTAAAGCAACTTTAAAGTAATTTATAATTTAAGGAAAGAAAAATGAAAGTTTGAGAGAAACTTTGGAAAAGAGTGTAAAGAATAAGTATTCTAACTGTATAAGTGTAAAAAATGGTCAAAAAGTGTACATTTAAATTCAGCAAACATGGTAAAGAGTTCCAAAGTTCACCAATAGCCAGGCGTGTGGAATTTCTAGTAAATCTTACCAGCCAGCAAGATGCAACATACAGTTGAAAATTGTTATGTCAAAATTTATGCGGCTGCAAAAATAATTACTGTTGCTACAATGTATTTCTATTTTTCTATAAAATTAAGAAATATATATAACAGAGGAAAGTTTAATATAGGATAAAACTTAGTATCATGTTTACATCGCAGTAATTTGGAAAGTTGCAAAATATAGTTAACTAGTAAAAAAAAAAAAAAAATAAAATAAAGTTTTTGGCATATCTCTATAGGTTGCAGTTTTCAAAGACTAACTAAAAATTCACTCATCCTGTCAAAAAATTCATTTACTGATCATTATGCGCCAGTGGCAACTAAAATGATGAATTTCTCCACCCTTGTTCGCCTACGATATAATACAATAGTGACAGTGCATTTCCATTTTTACATGCAAAAAATTCTAGTGACATTATAAATATAGAAAATTGACAAGTATATTTACCTTTGCTTGAATGCCAAAAGAGCTGAGTAAGGTGCACAACCCTCTCTGAATTGATTTAAAATCATTGCACTCCCCTAAAATTCATGAAAATAAAAGTTTGTTATGCAATTCAATTATGTTAGTAGAACATAGCAACTCGCAAGAACAAATTTTCTATTCACAAAACAAAACATTTTATAAGTAGTAAAGTAATATAAGTAATGAGGGAAGCAGTGACCCGGAGCCGAACAATTTTTGATGCTCCAGCTCCGCTCCTAGAGAAAATATCGTGGCTCCAGCTCCGGCTCCAATTCCACGTTTTTAAGTTGCAGATTTTAATTTACACGTTTAATTTTTTGCTCACAAATACTTTCTATCTTCATTAAAGATCTGACAAAATGCATTTTTCTTCTCATCAAACTTGAAATGCTTGTTCAGAAAATATGACATCTTTTAGCTTTTGCTTTTAAAATAGAAAGTTTGGTAGAATTTTAAACACAAAAATCTTAAATTTCTTCTACACTTTTCGAACAGCCAAAATTGTACGACTACACATGTAAACAACAGGTGGCCATATTTGTTTTCAAATAGTGTTGTCACTTAGTTCAAGTAGAAAGTAGAAGTAAAGTAGTGTTGCCATTTTTTGAGAAGTTTTCCTTCCCTAATATTAATAATAATAATAAAAACCTAAAAAATGATATAATTAAAATACTGAATAATGATGTAATTAAAATATTTTAAGCCTAGAAATTTAAAAGACTGAAAAAAAAAAAAGATTTAAAAGAATATTAAAAACTAAAGGAGCCCTGGAGCTGGGGAAAATTTAGAGCTCCAGCTCCAGGAAAAACACAGCTCCGGAGCGCTCCGGCTCCGGGCCCCTGGAGGGAAGTTAACAAACTGAACATTCACTGTTAAAGAAAAAGGGGAAAATAGAAGTATTAAAGTATTCTCTTTCCAAAGCCGGGTTGCCAGCTTTTAGCCAAGCCCCAGAAAGCCGGCTGGCTTTTTTTTGGTTTTGAGTTTTGACCACTTAAAAAAAGACACTACTTTTAAAAAAGGTGGTTTACAGCTAATTCATATTAAATTTGGATTTATGGATTGGCAAATTTCTTCCAAAATGGAAAAAACCAAAATTTTCTTCAAATTTCAAGCAAGTTTCTTGCAAAATGGAAGAAATAGGTTTCTTCCAAGCGGAAGAAACTGCTATTGCCAAAATCGCACACCTGTCTAAAGCTTTTCAATGATTGGCTGCTTCGAGAAAAGAAATTTTGTCCAAACTATACAAAATTAAAAGTTATTTCAATTTAACTAGCATATTTTTTAAATTAATTAGACTTCTGAAACTAGTAGTAAATAGTATCTAGATCATTTACCAACAGCAGGCAGAATGAAACTAATAAAAGACGGTGCTTTTAATTTACATCAATTTTATTAAGGTAAGTAGTAGACCACTTAAATCTGCAACCCTAAAAAACCCACAAATGCCTAAAATACACACATCATTGCAGATGTAAACAATGAAACTTTCAATTCAGATGTAGGGACAAAATTACACACTTTTATTTTTATATCATTCTGTACATATTTTAATATGTAATTCTAGTTAATATGACTGAACTCATGCTTTTTTATGATGGAAGTATAAATTTATTTCTGAAAAAAGAAAATATATATATATATATATCAAGATATTGCTGATATCACAAGTAATTGCAATATTTTTACCAGATATATTTATGTATTAATCAAGCTTTTTCAGTTATTAAGTCTGGCTAAACCTGAAATAAAACTTCCTTGTTATTTTGATGTGAATTAGTAGGGTACCTTTATGAGGTAAGTTTCATTCTAATAATTCAAGAAAAATGTAGGGGAAGACGGAGTACAATGAAACAAAATTTACTAATTTTTTTTTCCTATCCACAATTTTGCATGCACAAAATTATAATTAATGCATATTTTTAATCTTGTATTTTCCCCCATCTAAACAAATTTTTATTAGGTTCTAAACAATATCTTTATGCTTGAAAAATAACAAAAAATAAATGTCTTACAGTGTTTCATTGTACACCGTATGCCGGGGTACAATGAAACACTCCAAATGATAGAAGCAATTTTCACCCAGTATAGTTTATTTTATGAAAAATGAGATAAATACAAAAACAAAACTTGATTAATAAGGAAATTGATAAAAATAGTATAGTCTAAGATGAAAAATAAGAAAATTCTATTAGTTTAAGAAATACCTTTCATTTTACATTAAATTGGTGCAAGTCAGTTTCAAAAGTTAGCATTTCTGTTTATATTTCAGTTGATCCTGAAGGAATATGGGGTGGTAGTTTCAACAGAATGAGTTTTTTTTTAAATGTAAGTTTCTAAAAAAAAAAAAAAAAAAAAAACCTAGGTTGGAGTCTTTATATCAAGTATTTCACATTTGACTTCATTTAAATGTATGATTTCTCCAACAGTATATATTTCCTTATGTGGGAAGAGTCCCATATCCTGTGCCAGAAGATTTGGCGATTTTTTTGGCACGCTTTGTTTGGCGATAAATGTTTCGATCTGGTTTAAGTTTGTTCGTCGGATTTCGGATCGTTCGAACGGCTTTAGGGTTGCCTTTTTTCGGAAATGCCTTTTCAAAACCGGCCAACTGGATGACGTGAGATCTTGAAGCTTATTGGTTTACTAGTATCACGGGAACTGTTAGTCAGCAAATTTTGAATTCGGTTAGATAAGAATTTGCTCCCGCGATCACGCCGACGCCACACTTGGATTACTCTCTGTGCCGGTCGATGTAAGTAAAATATCGTTAATTTTTCCAAGATTGCGGAAAAACATCATTTTTAAATCTTTATATTATTTATAAATCAATGATTTTACACCATTTTTAAAAACAGAAAATGATGTAAAAACATGGATTTATAAATTACCTAAAGATTTAAAAACGAAGTTTTTGCGCCACTTCGAAAATTTCTTCCGATGCAATTGCACAAATTTTAGCAGTATTTTAAATAAATCTAAACATGTGCTTTTTCAGATGAATAGTTGGTATCCTGTTTCAGACCCTAACTGGGATCATTTTATAAACATTAAATTCTTGCTGATTGTTTTTTTTTGTTGTTGTTGTTGATGTTGTGTGTAAACATTTTTAAATTATTTTTATACATTTTTTCTATGATTTAATACTTTTTTTCTTTTTGGCAGTTGTGAGCGGGATTTTACCTGCATTAAAAATAATAGTTTTTGAAATATTGTTGAAATTTATAAAAAGTTCCTGGCCAGTTTTTTTCTCTTTTTTATTGTCGAAAATGTTTTAAGAACGGGGGGTTCAGGGGGGCAGAGCCCCCCTGACAATAACAAGTATTCATCTCAAAAAGAACATTTATTTAGAATGTTGCTAAAATTTGTGTAATTGTATCGGAAGAAAATTTACAAGATGGCGCAAAAACTTCGTTTTTAAATCTTTGTGTAATTTATAAATCCATGTTTTTATATCATTTTTTATCTTTAAAAATGGTGCAAAATCATTGATTTATAAATAATATAAAGATTTTAAAATGATGTTTTTCTGCAATCTTGGAAAAATTTTCATGTTGCCAAAACGGCATTTTGGCGAGATTTTTTTTCGCCAAAAATCTTCCGGCACAGGATATGGAACTCATCCCCCTTATGTTTTCATTTATACAGATACTGCTTGTGCCATACATGTTGTGTGTGAATATCTCATTCTTAGTACCTCGATGACCAGCTGGGCCTGGAAAAAAATCTGGATCATCATCAGAGTCTGTAGCAGGCAGAGTTTGTTTACAAAACAATCCCTTCTCAGCTTTTTTTCTCTTTCTGTTTTTTAATTGCTTAACAAGAGCATTTTTTACTGACCTGGTTAGAACCAAACTTTTTTTTTTCTGTTTTCCTACTCTTACTTCTAATATATTCTATTTACTACTTTTATTACTATAATAAAACATGTTTCATTGTACCCCGTCTGCAAGTGTTTCATTGTACCCCGCACTGAGGTTACTAAATAAAAATTTATTTTCAAACTTCTAATATTTATTTTTTTTAGTTTGGTTTTGGAGGTATGAAGACAAGAACCCAAAGAAAACAATGTATAGAAAAAATAATTATTACATATAACAACAAGGAAAAATAAACAAAATTACTTTTAGTAAAGAAAGTTACTTTCAATGGCGTAAAAGCAATAATCTTCTATTGCTACTGTTGTAGAAGTCTGAATGTATCCAAATCACATCAGTAATTGGAACATATAGCTGTATAACATATATATAAACTGCAACTCTCTATGACAAATTTGACTGATTTTACAAGTAATGTTTCATTGTACCCCGTCTTCCCCTATCTCATATATATTATGCATATTTAATTATATACTATTAATTATTTACTTGACCTCTGCTCTTAATAATTTAATCATTTTTAAAATTATCTTAATTTATTACTTTACTTAAATATTTTCATATTTTACTATATTGTAAGCATTCATTACAATTTTGATTGCATTATTACATTCAAACTACTGCTTAAAAATGTAAACAAAGCATGACCAGAAATCTGTAAAATTCTAAAATCCACACAACCTGTGGTTTCAATCTGTGCCGATTTGAGAGAGCCTACTGTAATACACAATAATAACTGTATTTAAAAATTTCATTAAAATCCTTATTTTTCTTGCAACCTGGTGTAACAAAACAAAAGTTTTTTAGCAGTAGGATTAGGTTGCTGCAAATGGTTTCTCAACTTAGAATAGATGAATGCAAAAGATGAAAAAATTCTTTCAAGTTTTACAGAACTTAAAGGAGTATTTAAAATCATTTCAACATACGCACAGACATTTTTAGAAAATTAGACTTTAAAATCAGCATTGAGATATGCATGCTAGATGCTAGCAGGGGTGCAGAATATGTCCGATCCGGCGACCTAGGATTGGGGGAAATTTTGCAGAAACATAATACAACTGATTTCGATTTTAACTACAAATTCCATAATTTCCTGAGATAGAAAAATTTCACTATAAATAAAAAGATCCGTATGGTGAAATTCACAAAATCGATCTCAGAATAATATGTACCGTATACCGGGTGATTCTGTTCCGAATTTTCCAAAAAATTAAGGCATGCAGTTCCGAAAATTTAAAAAAATCATTCATCAATCTGAAAATTCGGACATAAAAATACTGCGAATTTTGTCAAAGAATTACGGAAAAAATGCGAATTTTGTCATAAGATCGCAAAATAACCGCAAATTTCATCATAAGATTACAAAATAATCACAAATTTTGTCATAAGATCGCAAAATAACAACAAATTTCGTCAAAAGATCGCGAAATAACCGCAAATTTCATCAAACGATTGCAAAACAACTGAATTTCGTCAAAAGAGCGTGAAACAACCTCGAATTTCGTCTAAAGCGGAGAAATGACCACGACTTTCGTCAAAACGTGGTGAAATAACAGCGAATTTTGTCAAAGGAACGCAAAAAAAATCCGGAAATTTCGCCAAATGTTCGCGAAATGAATGCAAATTTTGTCAAAAGATCGCGAAATGAAGGCAAATTTTGTGAAAAGATCGCAAAAAAACCGCACATGTCATCAATAGATCGCGAAAAAAGAACAAATTTCACAAAACAGTGAATTTCGTCAAAAGAACGCAAATTTCATCAAAAGTTTGCGAAACTGCAAATTTCGTCAAACGATCTCAAAACAGCTGCAAGTTTCGTCAAAAGAGCGTGAAACAACCGCGAATTTTGTCTAAAGGGGCGAAATGACCACGATTTTCGTCAAAACATGGCGAAATAACAGCAAATTTTGTCAAAGGAACGCGAAAAAAAACCCAGAAATTTCATCAAATGTTCGCAAAATGAGTGCAAATTTCGTCAAAAAATCACGAAAAAACGCACATTTGGTCAAAAGATCGCGAAATAAGAGCAAATTTCATCAAACGATCACAAAACAACTGCGAATTTCGTCAAAGAGCGTGAAATGAACGCAAATTTCATCAAAGATCGCGAAACAACCGCATATTTCATAGAAGGGCAAAATAACCGCAAAACTCGCTAAAAGGAAGGCAAAATAAACGAACATTTTGTCAAAAGATCACAAAACAACCACAATTTCGTCAAAAGATCACGAAACAATCACAAATTTCGTCAAACGATCGCAAAAAACTGCGAATTTGTCAAAAGATCGCGAAAAAACCGCAAATTTCATCAAAAGGGACAAAATAACCACGATTTTCGTCAAAACATAGCGAAATAATCATGAATTTCATCAAAATAACGTGAAAAAAACTCGCATATTTCGTCAAAAGATCGCGAAACATCCACGTATTTCGTCAAAAGGGACGAAATAACCGCAAAACTCTTCGGGGAAAAAAAACGCAGATTTCGTCGAACGATCACGAAAAAAACGCAAATTTTACCAAAAGATCGCGAAAAAAACCGAAATTTCGTCAAACGATCGCAAAACAACCACGAATTTAAGCGAAAAAGCGCTAATTTCATCAAACGGCCGCAAAAAAAAACATAGTTTCTGGGAGTGGATCCCCCCCCCCCCCCATTTTCCCCCACTGTGCTGTAACCTTTCAGAAAATTTGCTGTGAATTTCAGAATTTTTGCTTTTCACTCAGAACCACCCCTGTTATATATACTCGCGCATAAGTTGAGAAATATTGGAACTTACGATAATACAGCATTTACCTCCTACAACATACCGTAAAAATTTGGGGAAATTATCATGTGGATTGGGGGAAATGTTGGGAGTAGAAACATTTTCTGCACCCCTGGATGTAAAGGTCAAAATTAGCACTGGCCACCGGCCACAGGGCCAGTAAATGAGAAAAAGTGGCCAGTGAAAAATTGTCTATCAGCGGCCACCTTCCGGCCACTTTTTTACAAGGAGAGAATAAAATTTTCTTGCATTTCATCAAGGATTCTGCTTTTTTTTTGGTTCCAACATATTTACATTAACATACTTATTTGGGCTATTCAGTTTGAGATGAATACTTATAGAAATTTTACTGTTTATATTTTTAAATAAAAAAGTGGCCACTAGTTTTAAAAAAGTGGCCAGTTAAAAAACTAGTTCTACCGGCCAGTGGCCGCTAATGAAATTTCCCAGTTTTGACCTATACCTGGATGCTAGTATAAATATGTACAAATTCATTTATTTACTGGGCTGCACGGTAAAATAATGTATAAACAAACACTTTTAAATAACACATTTTTATATGAAAAATAAAGAATTTTACAGAATTGGCATGAATGTAAGATTGTCTGCTTTTTCATTCCCTAACCTGTTGTGCAGTTTAATTTTCAACAGTTGTTCTAGGTTAAATAATGTCCCACATCATTATTGAATGTATATTTAAAAATTCCAACTTCAAATGTAAAACTAGGAAATTTTATGTACAATTGTCATAAACATAATACAAAGTCTGCAATTCAAATATTTTCAATTAAAAATGGTAGAAGTTTAAGATTTATTTCAATTTTATTTGAATGGAATCTAATTTTTTAGGGTGTTTTAAGTATCATATTGTATGAATTTTACTTATAATTTTTAATCTTCAATTGGCTTAACTTATTTGTTACAAAATTTAACATTAAATGTAGAACTAATTGAATGAAATATCATAATATCTATCCCTTCTCAGGCTTAAGCAATGCAGGAAATAAAGTTTGTGTTTGTTTTTAATTTGTTCTTCAAATTATGTTTTTGTTTAATTATTTTTGATTGTAGAGAATTAGAATGAAATTCTTAAAAGTTGAATTTCCTGAAACTGCTTGATATATTAATTGTACTAATTAGTAATACACATAGTATGGAGGAAATGAAACTGCGCGTTTTCGTTTTTAAATACTAAACAAATTACATATAAATATAAAGCTGCTCCCATTATGTACACAATTAGTTTATCATAGAAAAATAATCTAACAAAGAATAGCTTTTAATAACTCTTTTGACTTTAATAAAATTGTCTATTTTAAAAACATCAGCTTTAGCACATTTAAGCCTATTCATGCCGATAAGCCTACTCATCGATACGTGATTGCATTGCTTTAGCTTAAATACAAATCTGTCCCGTGGAGTGATGAGAACTAATTTTAACTAACTGTAATAAACTTATTGAAATAATATATAAAAATAATCTTACCTTTTATCGTGATGATAAAGCTTTTTACTTCAGAAACATGACGTCGCCGGCGAGGGACGTGACGGCAGAACGGAGCGATTCAATTCGATTCTTTCACTTGAGAAGTAAGCAAGTTCATAAAATCCCTAGAAGTCCCCACAAATCAGAAGTTGCACACCTTTCTAAAAAACTATCTTTTAATATAATTGAGTTTTCAATATTTTTATAACTCTAAAATTTCATATATAATTTAAAAATAATTTTAAAAGCTGAAGTTTTCAATACAAAGGCG
This sequence comes from Maratus speciosus, assembly GCA_963932465.1. Classification (NCBI taxonomy): domain Eukaryota; kingdom Metazoa; phylum Arthropoda; class Arachnida; order Araneae; family Salticidae; genus Maratus; species Maratus speciosus. The sequence continues at coordinate 532,460,498 of OZ010792.1, forward strand.
AAAACATTTTTAAATATATCTACGAAAATCCCCGCTGGGGAAAACAATGTGTCGGAAAAGGTAAACCTCGTTTCGTTTTCCCTAGCTCTCCTAACTTTGGTCTTTGCCGGGCCGCTAAAGGCAATATTTGTTATTTTTTTAGGATTTGTTAGGATTTTTTTTTTTTTTTAATCTACTTTTAGGGTTTTGAAAAATGTCAAATAACTTATTTTTTGAAACTGACAACTAGTCACAGTCACACACACAGAGAAAAAAAAAATAATAGTTCGTTTGATTTTAATTTCTTATTATGCAGAACATTTTGAAACAACCATATTTGCACATAGACAATTTTAAGGGCAATGTTTACTTTTCCCTGCCCCCCCCCCCCTTCTTAAAATCCATAAGGATTTCATGGAACATTTGTGAAACCCTTTAACAATAAATAAAATCTTGTTTTTGTTTTATGCATTATAATTAGGAATTTAAGGTGTGCAGTATATATATTTTAAACATTTTGATTCACAAAACATTCTATTTTATTTATTTATTTTGTCACATTTTAGATTATAATTTTTCTTTACACAGAAAATTCTGTTTTCAGTATTGTACTTTAGACTGAAAATGTCTCAAATGATACTGAATAAAATTTTAGCAGCAGTCTTTTCAGTACAAGGTTTATTTACATTTAAAAATTTATTTTTTAGAAAAATAGTTTTAAACTAAATAAAAATGTGTAATCTATTTTACTGCTTTAAACATAAATCTCATGACGCATTTATATTTTTACTAAAACCAAGATTTAAAATAATTAAGCTTACATTGAAAGAAATGAAGAGAAAAATACATTACCTCTCTTTAATTAAATATTCGGGTTAGCCTATATTAGCCCTCTACTTTCTAGACGATGACGGACCATTACAATTTTGCCGGAAACCACCCATGTACATTTTCGGGACCATTTTTTATTTTTATAAAATATTTTCAAACTAAATAAAAATATGTAATCTATTTTACTGCTTTAAATATAAATCTCACGGCATATTTACATTTTTACTAAAACCCAGATTTAAGATAATTAAACTTACTTTGAAAGAAATGAAGAGAAAAATACATTTCCTCTCTTTAATTAAACATTCGGGTTAGGTGATATTAGCCCTCAACTTTCTAGACAATGACGGACCATTACATTTTTGACCGAAACTGCCCCTTAAGAGTTGCCGGGCAAAGTAAATGCAACAGTTTTCTCAATGCCGAAACATTAGCGGTTCGGCAATAGCTGCCGCAACTAGCGGCGGGTCATTTACGGCACAACATTGTTTGGTTACAAATGGCCTTAACTCCTTTTGGCCGCGACATATACGCCTTTCGGCCATAAGTTGAGTGTTTGTTGGGGAGATTATCCTAGGTCAGGGACGGCGAACCTATGGCAAGCGAAATAATAATTTTGGCACGGCATTGCTTGTTACTCTGAATCAAAATAAAGTAAGATGACGTAAAATTGCGACTGATCTTTTCTAAATTCGATTAAATGGAAACTGAAAAATTTTAATTGCAGCATATTGTATTCCAATCTGATTAATTATATGGTCTCAAAATTTTTTCAAACAAAGACGATATTTGACAACTATCGACAAGAATTGGTTATTAGTCATTACTAAATTCTAATGATAAAATTGTGGCAACTATGAATTTATTTCAAAGCTATTCAAAGAAACTGGTGTTTGCCATTTCAATAGTTTTTCTACTTATCTATGCTTTCAAGCCAGTTTTCACAAATGAATATCGAAACTCTTACTGAAAGCACTTGTCAGATAAATCCGACGCTTAGTTTGCATTACCTGATATGCAGCCACAGAAATCAAATTACATAGTATTAAATTTTTTAAATTAATTTCTGAAATGTATTTGTTGCCATAATTATTATCGGTAATACCTACATATATGTTCCTCATATTTTTTAAAACTAATAGAAAATTTTAACCCATTTGTTTTTTAGTTGGCACGGCATGATCACGTAAAATATTTTTTTATCAAATTTGGCACGCGGCAAAACAAAAAGGTTCGCCGACCCTGTACCTAGGTCATACAATTTTTCTGAAAATCGCAGTTTTCAGTTATACATAAACTTTATTTTGCGGGCGCTCAGTGGAGATTTGAGCGGGGTTCGGGGTACCTATCGACGAAAAATCATCCAAGGACTGTCGACAATGACTTTCCAAAAGAACTGTCGGTAATTAGCCGAGATATTATTTAAAAACCTATCTAAAAAATTGTGGCACAGACCGAAGTGGCCATGCAATTTTGCGACCTCCTCGAAGCGTACTTGGCACAATGGCAATATTAAACTTTGTACAAGGTCTTTGTTTTAGGTAAGACGAATCACAATGATAAATATTCAGCGTTTTTCATTTCAATTGAATTAAATTATTCAAAAATATTTAATAAAATAATTCCAAGTTATTTGCAAAGTCTTATTATTCATTTAACAACTATATTTTGTAAGATTGTAGTTAGAAATTAATAAATTTATTGTATGAATTCTCTGTACGTGAGTGAAACTCGCACTTGACCGATTATTCTTTGTTCGAAGCAAATCTATGAAATATTCAATTAAAATTTCAATAAAACGTAATTCATTTTGAGGTTGTTCTCAAAAGCATGTTTTCCCACTGTAAATGACATGAAACTTACTTACATACTCATGGGCTCGTTTTTATGCGTAAAAGCATACAATGTTAGGCATGACTATAAAATTGGGTTGGAATCGAATGGCGTTTTCATTTCTTTTTTTAAATGCATTGCATTTTGAGCTTCATCTTGTTTTTATTTATTTATTGTTTCTGTTATAATGTAGCCGATTGCTGTGATTGATTTGTGCTTTTTTCAGCAATTTACTTTTACCTGGGGGCTTATGCTGCTTTACCATTGTGCCATATAATATACTACTCAGTTTTATATCATCCGTATGTGTATGACTACCAATACTACAGTAAGATTCGAGTGTTATATATTTTCAATTATTTGAATAATGGAACCTTCCATGTTTGCCACCAGCTGCAGTGCGCCCCTACTTTCTGAAAAGTTGGACAGGTCTGATCTAGAGCAGTGATGTCAAAAGGGGCATTCGCGGTCGCCCTTCCGAATATTTTTTATGTTTCTGGCACTTTTTTAACTTTATTTTAGGCGCTTGACAGTGCCCTTAAGCCTCCCGTGGCGCCTTTCAACACTGGCACCTTTCGGTTTGAGACTCCCCTCCCCGCATCCCTAAAGCTACACCGCTGACGAGTGTCTGCAAATTTCACATATCTTAAAAGTAAAAATGAACTCAGAAATGTGTCATCAGAAATGACACACTTTCAATTTAAATACCGCTTTAATAAATTTAAATTGCAAAAAAGGTTTTCAAAATTTTTAGCTTCGCCGAAACTATTTGGCGCCTTTACTATTCTGGTGCCTGTGTGCGGTGCACAATTTGCACACTGGGTCGGCGCACCCCAGTCATTTAAAGACGGCCATGTATCCAAATCTTTGTGTGAACCTGTATATCATTTTATATATGTTCTACAAACATTTTTTAGTAACCATTACAAATTCTTTTGTATAGCCCTGTATATCAATTACAGCATTTCTACACACCATATACAATGCATAAATATAGTGAAACATAAAAGCACATAACATAATTAAAAATGCATTTCCAGCAATCATCGCTACTGTACAGTACTTCGGATACAATATAGTATCTGAAATCTTTTATGTGTCCCTGTAAATGCTATGCACTTCGTATTAAACATGAAATAAGTTATAGTAAACCTCAGCGACATATATCAATTTCATTATACATGAAATAATTTAACAAAATTAAAATACGGCAGTAAAAATTCCCTCCACCCCTATATCATTTGTGTAACGGAATTCTTTTGTGTGGCCCTGTAAATGAATAATAACTATTCTTTGCGCTGCATATTCTACTGAATGCATATTTTAGTGCACTTGATAAACACATATCAATTTTATTATGTTTGAAAGCATGTAACATCATAAAAGGGGTCGTTCAAGTATTACGTAAGCAGTAAGGAGGGGGGGGGGGGGGTCCAGTGTCTGCTTATTTTTGCTGACAAGGGGGAGAGGGGGGGGTCAGGAGAATTCTTACGTAAGCATTAGACAATGAAGCAAATATAGTTTAACAACAAAAAGAAAAAGAGCACGATTTGGATAAACGTTTTGCAGATGTTGAACGACTTGAGAAAAAAAGATATGGTGTAAACAAGGACTGTAAACACGGAACATTCCAGCCCACCACTACATTAAAAACGTAATAATAGAGAATGCAGAAACATGGATTCAAAGATCTTGGACACCAGACTAGAAATGTGAACGCCAAACACATAATATTCCTATGATTCTTGCTAAAATTTTTAGTTATGATGCCTAATAAAGTTAGGGCCTGTCGTATTTCTTAGTTTTGTTTTTGTTCAATGCGATAAATAATAATATATTAAAAACAATTTTGTATTCTATGAATTGTTTAATGCAATAAGTAACAATATATTAAACTGATTTTGTTTTCCTTCGATACCACAACCCCTATATGTCTATTTATGTAAATCTGCTGGATTAATAACATAATTTATCACTAACTGTAATTTTTTATGGCAAACAGTGTTGATAGAATATCATCAAGGGGAGAAGGGTACAAAATTACTAAAAATATGCTTACGTAATACTTGAATGCCCCCCAAAACCATTTTAAACGATTTTTTCCCATAGGCTGTAAAGTAACGGAAAACTTTTGACTGTCCCTGTAAACAGGGTTGTCTCGGTTTTAACTGTCCTGGTCAAAATCAATTTTGACCACTGAAATTGACTATTCAATTTATTTACTGCTAATCAAATATGTTTTACTAGCATATGTTAAAAATGTCATAATACAGTCAGACCTCTATTTAACGAACCTCTATTTTGCGAACTTTTTTTTGGAACCAAGAACATTTTGCGAATTTCTTCGTAAAATAACCTCCAAATAGCGAAGTGCATTCTCTATTTAACGAACTTTTCCTTGAGATCTAAATTTTTTTTTCTCCCCATTTCTCAAAATATTTCTGGACATTTCAAACTTATTCTTTCTTTAAACACATTTTATGATGTTCAATGGCCTTGAACTGGTTGTACCAGGCACCTTCTTTGTTATCAGTAAGAATTCAGTAAGTACGGAGGGCGAAGACGATAATCCCTTAGAGTAACTTTAAAAAAATGTGGATACAGGTGAGAAAAAAAGAAATTGACCATGATGTGCTGATTGATGATTGTATTTCACTTAATTCTGAAATTAAGACCTCGGAAACACTATCCGAATTGGATATTTTCGACAGTGTGAAAAGTAAAAACAATACAGCAATGAATTGCAATGAAGATGAATATGATGATGATGGAAATGATCATGATGCAGGAATTAACATGTATTAACTTCGTATGATGAAATGCTAAAATCATTTGAAACAATCCGACGCGGATTACAGTTAGAAGAAAATACGCATGAAAGTGTTTTTGGTGCATTGCAAAGATGTGAGACGTATTATGAGAGGAAAAACTTTTTAAAAGAAAAAACTCTGACAAAATTAACAGAGTTTTTCAGAAACTAAATTTAAGGACGCATATGTTAATGTATGGTTAAAATTATTTGTTATAATAATAATAAATACGATAAGGTCATTAAAACTCGTTAATTTTAATGTAAAACTATTTACTTTAAACAGAAAATACAGTGTATCCCCGGACAATGTTTTGTTTTCCTTGCAGATTTCAAAGATTTAAACACATAGAAAAAATGAATTGATGATAGATATTGATGGGTAAAATAAATAAAACAAATTGATATAATTTATTAAAAAAAATGTGATTAATTACTTTTAGTAAAAATATTTAGTGTTTATGAATTTAAAATCTGTTTTATATAGTTTAAAGTATTTTAAATGGTGAATCTCTATTTAACGAATTTTCCATATAACGAACTTTTTTCCGGGATTTAGCGACTTCGTTAAATAGAGGTTCGACTGTATAAGTAACATAACACCAGCAAATACCAAACTAAAAAAGTCATAACATAAATAACATAACACCAAGATGCAACACAAATGTTTTAATTATTTTTTATACACAAGCTCTTTTATTTTTTTTTTAAGCAAGTTGTGTTGAATTTAAAAAATGATTACAAGTAACAAGTTTTGCAGTTGTTTCTAAACTTAGATGGTTTCGTAATTTATTTTGGATTATTCCAAATTTAGAAAACAATCTTTCAATTGATGATGAGCTGGCACAACAGTTCATTAGATGTTATGTGAATTCAACAAATTTTATATCAATGCCTTTAACCTTCTTCATTGCTGTCCACCAGGCATCAGGCCCAATTGTATCTTTTACACTTTCAGAAAAATAGGATTTTGGATACGGTGATTCTGCTTGAAATACAATCACAAGAGGCAAAAAGGTAGGATCAATATTATCGTGTAACCACTGCCTTGCTATTTTTTGCTTCACTTCATCAATACTTTTACTCATGTAGACAGGATTCAGCATATGAGCCAGAAAATGAACTGGAGTAACATTTTCATTAAATCGAGACTGTATCATTTTAGAATAAGTTTCAAGATCTTTTTCTTTTAGCAATCTTAACCATTCGTCGCATGCATCAAATATAGTAGCATTCTAAAGCAAGGGAAGTAGGCTTGAGTTGATTTTATAAATGTTTTACTACTTTGTATACATTGTTAATGATTTTAACAATGTTATCATCAATACTATCTTCATGCTCATCTGCAATTTTTCATTTCAATAACATGCTTCATTATTGAATTAACTTTGTGTTTGTAATATCTTGTCCTACAAAATTCAAGTAATGTGCAGCACATTGATAAGAAATAAACAGTTCGTCTCTATATGCATTTTGAAAAATCTTCTCTCATGCATTTCATCTTGTTTTCATTGTCACTTACAAAACTTCTTACTTTACAAGCAAACTTGTTTTCTACCTCTTCTTTAGCATCAGCTGCTAGTTTTAAGCAATACTGGGCAGTTTTTTTAGATGCCCCTGTATCAACAGCTGAAAGGAAGACTGATTTTTTCCCTGTTGATACACAATTAACAATGATAGGGCAATTATGGATCTAGCTTTCTTTTATTGTATTGCATAAGCATATTTTACTAATGAGCCTCCTTAACTTATCAGTGTATTATTTTTTTAACTGCCTGTTACTTTTATTACTTATTAAGTTACTTTTAATTGCAAAGAAAAAATAATTATTAAAATTAAGACCATTTTTAACAGTTTTGACCACTTTTGGACGGTTAAAACCACTTTTATCCAGTGTCCTGGTCAAAATCAATTTTGACCAGTTAAAATTACAACCCTGCCTGTAGATGAACTAAACATGCTACAAACTTCATTTGAAATAGGGTTCGTGCTATGGTAGAGGTCACTAATATCCAAAAATAACTGAACAATCAGAGTATATTTACGGGAGTTAGAGCACGGAGAGACAAACCGAAGTCATAAACACTTTTCAACTTTGTTGGAAAGTGTTAAAAATTGCTCAACTGCTATAATAATTTATCAGATTTGATTGCAATAACAACACATGTTTATAAATGCATCATGCATATAAATTAATAATTATCAAAAAAATTTCCTATTCAAACTTTCTTCAGGTGAGACATATATCGTACTTCGGCTAATTTAAAAAATACATAAGAGAAATGTTCTTTTATCAATTGCTTCTTAGCTGTGTATAACTTGATCATAGGAAAACTAGTCCCCTCATGGGTAAAAATTCAGGTGCCCTGTGTGACTGAGATAAGAAAAACCCTGAGTAGTTGAATAGGTTTCCTGCCTTCGAAGGTTCCAAAACTTGTAGGGAGGGGACTTCATCCATAGGTAAAGAAAAGACCGCTAAATCTCGGAATGATCGGTTGAATGGGAGAAAAGAAAATGCAGGACTTCCTTAAAATAAAGTCGACCAGTTACCTTGGCAACAGGATCGAGCCGAGACCGGTTCTAGTCTTTCTTATCCCACCCAGACGGTAGTTTTTTTTTTCAGATAGTCTTTTTTTGGGGGGGGGGGGGGGGTGCAAGAATATTCAAGTTCTTAATTATCTGACTTTTTTATTAATGTCACATATTTACTGCAATCATTGCAATGTAATCAAATTATTTGCTTTATTAAATCATATTATATATGGTACACTCTAAAAATTTTTCAACGCCTAGGAATTGAGCCTGCAAGCAACCGACAAAACAATTTTCTTCAACACAAAAACCAACAGACTTCCACCAAATCCCAAAGTAAAAGCTCCCCAAAGCTCCATCTTTTAGCCAGGCCAAAAAAAGCTGGCTGGTTTTTTTTTTTGGTTTTAACCACTTAAAAAAAGCCAGTTTTTATTTTTTAAAGTTGATTTACAGTTAATTCATTTTCAATTTGGATCAATTAATTTTTAATACACTTACATGTGTCCATATGGAGAGATTTAAGTTATAAATGTTAAAAGAGAAATTAGAAAGGATATAATATTTGAGGAGAGTGGTACACAAATGCATAAAAAATAGAGCATTTAAACAAGAAAAAAATTCTCTAAATAAAATTTTGAAAAGCTTGTTGTTAAGCATATTCATTCATATGCTATTCATGTTTTTAATAGTGAGAAATGGTGCTTTTATTAATATGACTACATATAATTTTAAATATTTACTAGAAATAAAATAAGACTTGTATATTAATAGCTCTTAAAATTAATTAATAAAACATGTAACTAAGTAACCATTGTCCTCTTTAATTTTATAAAGCAGTAAAAATGAAAAAACTGGCAGTTGGCATGGCCCTTTTAAAATTTAGCTGATATATTTGCAATTCTGACTACAAATCACTAGCAAAACCATCTAAGTTTTATTCCAGTATTAATATCTTCATTACTGATAAATTGGGTTACTTATTAAACTCTAAATCAATTAAATGTCACTAAAACTAATTAAAAATACTTTAAAATGTGTAGTTTATAATTACAGTGTTTCATTGTATAAAAGCCAATTATGGCCAAAAAAGGCCAATTTTGGCCGAAAAAAGCCAGTTAAAACCAATAAAAGCCACCGGCCTAGCTTTAAATTTTAGCCGGCTTTTTTGCAACCCTGATTTTAACACGTTTATAATAAAGTAGTCTATAATTTTATCCCTTAAGTACAGAAATGAACACATGGGTTATTGCTATGAGCCATCATTAATAGTCAAATTTATAGTTTTACATTTGAAAAATATTCAGGACTTCCTTGTTAAAAACCAGGTCATACCGACTCAACCGAAAGAGATAACGCACAATCCAAAAAACTTAAAGTTCACCTCACTCGCAACGAAGAAAATACGTCAACCTATCCTGAAGCAGGACTGTAATTTCATGTAAATACAAAAACCGTTAAAAAAGATTTCCACTGAAAGGCAACCAAACCCAAAATGAATCCATATTTTAATACAATTATTGTAAAAGAAGTCTACAATTATATCCTTAATGTAAACTTTACCTTTTATGTAGAAAAATGAAGATATAGGATACACGCCCGGATCCTACCCTTATAACTTCCCTCAAAAAATCTTTGCCCCTCCCCCCGTCTCCCCAAAGAAAGTTCTGAAATGATACATTTAATGGCATTCATTTCATTTAAAATAAAAACCTTTCTCTCATTTCTTAAAATGCATACATTTAGAATACATGTCTTTCACTAATTTCATTTAAAACACTACAAAGGAAAAATTAAGAAAAAATAACACCATAAATCAAAACATTTTACTGAAACTTTTTAAGTAAATGTTCCAGATGCACCGGAGTTGGTGCCTTTTTTTTTTTTTGCTCCAATTTGGCGATAAAATTCAATTTGAGCTTACTTGTTATTCCTGGCATGCGAAAATATCCTGTTAGTGTTTTTTTATTATTATTATTAAATTATATTATAACTTCATTACAAAACACACACATTTAATTTTATTTACTGCATGCATTTTTATTTTCACGCGCTATTTTTATTTAACAATGTTGTTGTTGTACCGGTACCACAGAATATTAGGGCTCTGGTACTTTTTTTTTTTTGTTAGAAATTAAGCCTCGAGCATGTGCGTAAATATTTTGCGCCTTGTGCTCTGACCTGGTTGTCTATGAAAATATCCAGTTGGTGAAAATGAAATATGCACTAAATTTTTGTGACGTATGTACTTTAATTACTTTTCTTATCTGTTTTTTTAATATAATTTCCGAAAGATTTGAAGCATATTCTTCATAATAGGCGGATTAACTTTGTTACCCTTATAAGTATCTTCTGTTACAATGAAAATGAAATTTGACAATTATATTTTGAGTTATGCTTGACAAATGTTTTTAATATCTATCGTAGCTATATATGACCGGAAAGTAATACAGTAGACTCCCTTAAATCTGCATATTTTTTCAGATGTAAACAATGAAATTTACAGTTATGTTGCAGGAACAAAATTCAAGATGGCGCCAAAATCAGCGACTACCACAATTTTTTTTTTACTAAATTTTTTGTTAATCATTCTCTTTTGGTTATTACAGCTGATTTATTACTAAATAAATTTACATTACTTTTGATTTTGATATAAATTAGCATATCTATATGATGACGTATCGATCTTACGATCACTTTGCCACTAGATGGCAGCATAGGACTTTTGGAATCTAATTGAATCAATTTCATTTGTAATAATTTAATATTTTTCTAAATTTTTATTTTACATAATTATTCTAATAATTACTTACATTTAAACTAATAAATTATTTTAATATTTTACTTATTTTAATGTTTCACTTTACTGTAAGAATTCATTAAAATTTCCCTCTCTTAAGTACCAAATTAATGTTTCAAAAATGTAAACAAATCAATGACCAGAAATCCGCAAAATTCTAAAATCCGCACAACCTCTGGTCCCAAGCTGTGCGGATTTGAGGGAGTCTACTGTATTACGCTTCGCTTCGCTCAGAAAATTATCTCGGTCCACTACCTTTGAAATTCTCTATTATCTTGTAGTTTGTTTTTTATCAAAATTGGCCACATTTAATAAATACAGTAGACTCCCTAAAACCCGCAAAGGCTAAAATCTACACATCGCAAATGTAAACAATGAAACTTTCAGATCAGATTAGGGGCAAAATTACAGAATTCTTTAGTTTTACATCATTCCGTATGTATTTTAATATGTAATTCTTGATAACATAACTGAACTGGTGGATAAGTACAATTTCTGAAGAAAAAAAAAAATCAAGATATGCTGATATCATTGGTAATCACAATCTCTTTACCAAATATATTTATGTATGAATGAAGCTTTTTTGGTTATTAGGACTGGCTAAACCTGAAATAAAACTTCCTTCCTTAGAAAAAATAATTTTCTAGATTTCTCACTTTTTCTATTAGAATCATTGCCATTGGCAGAAAGAAATCAACTTAAGGAAGATTGGGGGGGGGGGAGATATTTCTGAGCGAATAGTTCAATGATATGAAAAGTACACAAGTACAGTCGAACCCTGTTAAAATTTTCACAGTTAATAGGCAGTTCTGCTTAAAAAGTGGATTTTTTTCGGTTCCTTCAACATTGCCTATAAGGCTTAGGGTAGATGCTCCAGTTGTGGCCACATTGGATCAGTTTGTCCAATATTTAAGCTGTGAATTGATGCAGACAAATAATATGCATTCTAACACCTTAAGCAAACACCCTTTTATCATTTACAATCTCATTTGTTTATTTTTTGATAAAATGTGACTTACAAAAAAAATAAATTTGTGAATCTGTAGTATGTGCTCACATGTATTAAGATTTTTGCTTAGCTGACAAGTTTTCCAAATCTTTCAATATTAGGCACTTATTGGGTTCTGTTTGTCCTGAAACAAATTGCTATTATGTTTTATGAGGTAAGCTTCCTCTCTATTGCAATTTCACATTTAAATTAATTATTTTAACAGTTTAATGGGGGGGTGGCCACAACTGGTGCTTTAAATTTGCTATATGTACCAGTTATGGCCATGGAAGTTGGAAGTGGCAAAAAGGGCACAGCATATGTTCCACTTTTGGCCACATGATTCATTATAGTGAGAATTTTAGCCATTAAATAATTTTAAGAACATCTGGATAAAAAAAAAAATCTATTTAGTTTTGTTTTATATAGTAATGGCTTCAATAATAATAATAAAAAGCAAGGCTAATAGCAGTTCTATCAAAGAAATTTTGTTTTCTCTGTCCAATAGATAATTCACTTTAGAAAGGACACTGTGCTAGTAACTAAAGAATGATATTTCTAAAGAAAATATAGTATATTGTGTTTAGTATTGATAAAACCAAAGGGGAGGGGCGATATGTCCTACACGATAAATAAATTAAAACATAAATTTTGAAAGATTTTACAAACTATAAATTAAAAAGTTTAGTAAAATTACAGCATGATTTCTTGTATTTTTCCTAAAGAAGTGAAGAAGTTCCATAATTTTTGCCAGATTTCGGGCAAACTGATTTAGAGATACTAAATATTGTGAAAATCCTAACTAGAGATATCTAAATACAAGCAAGAATGTATTTCCCATTATTTAAAAAGAACAGCATTCATATTTTACTAAGTTTAAAAACACAGAATTCTGTGCTCTTAAAAAATAGACTAGAGGGAACACTGTTCTAGGATAAGAAGTAAAATTAAGGCCATTCAAAATGTATAATGCCAGCACTACAAGCTAGCAAAGTTTTGGAGCACCAGAAATAAAACTCTTTGGTGACAGTTCAAGTGTTTTAATCAATCCACAATCCATTGGATAATTATAAAACTGATTTAAATAGTTAATCTTGATGTCCTACAGGCACTGTTGTCCCTTTTATGAATCAAATTAAATATATATATATATATTTTTTTAATTGAAATTTTCAGTTAAAATCAACATAAGTATGTTTTTCTTGATGTTTTTATCAATTCATAAAAAAAACTTGCAAAATTCTTTTAATACAGCAAGAAATATATGTGTGGTAAGATAGATGTTGCATAAAAATGCTTTATTTTTACTTATTATCAATTAAAATGTTTGTTAAACTACATGATATTGGAGTGGCCACATCTGGTGCATAGAGGTGGCCAAAACTGGTGTAAGGGTGGCCACAACTGGTACAAATTGAAATAAATTATTTAATGAGTTATTACTCACAATCTAAAATATTTTGTTGAAAGTTATTATAATTCACAGAAAGACAAATTTGCTAAATAATGATGTTATTATGATTTAATATGCTTCAATCAGTCAATAACTGTAAAATTTCAATTTCAAATTTTCTCTAAAGGTGGCCACAACTGGAGCATCTACCCTATGCAAAAATATCGCATTTAATAAGGAATCTCTCTTAAGAGCGATAGATCTTCGAACCTTTTGAGGCAAAATATCACACTTAAGACGCAAATTCACAGATTAAGATGCAAATATCTTCTCTCGTCTCCAGTGGTGCCAATTTAGCAATTTTTTTTTTATTCAGATAAAAAACACTGTTTCTGAATAGTAATATTTACTTTCTTATGAATCTTTTTTGGCTGTAATTTCAGAATATATACTTTTAAAAACTAATATCTGCTTTACTCTACTGTTTAAAATTTATGTACTTTGTTTGCTAATTACGAATTCCTCCTCCCCTAACCTTTTTTTTTTACAGATAATGTTTGGAGTGCTGAACTTCTGTTTAAAATTTCTTCATTTGGATATATTTTTTTTTTATGTTTGATCATCTCTGAATTTTCAAAAATTAAGCCTGAAGTGGCTATAAATCACAAAAAAAAACCTAACAAAATAGTGGACTCTGGGCGAATATGCAAGCTGTTCCCACTAATCAAATAACAAGTGAAGATGATCACACATCTGGACTTCAGCTTGAACTTTTCTTAGCAACTGGATGTAGTTATGCTATATACCAATCTGTGGACTGAAGGAGGATTGATAAACTGTGAACTTGGTAATTAAAGAATATTGTCTATGGTCCAGGATGTCAGCCTTCAGGCCCCATTTCCAAGCAGTCATGGTTGATTTTGATGATTATCATGGGTTAATTCTACCTGAAATCTATTTCTAAACCTTGGAAAGAAAAATATATGCTCACAAACTCAGTTGCCTTTAAGTTACATACACTGTCACTATACACAAATCCCAGAGATTAACTTTATCAAAAATTTCTGCAGACATTGGTCCAAAGGAGATGTTACTTGGGGCAACTTTTGTTGATTTTAGTAGAGTTCACCTTAACTTTCTTTCGTAAAGGATGGTCAACCAGGGTTATAGTGGAAGGGGTATACGGAGGAATACGATGTATATCTAAAGGAGATGTTACTTGGAACAACTTTTGTTCCTTTTAGTAGAGTTCACCTTTAAAGTTCCTTTCGCAAAGGATATGGTCAACCAGGGTTGTAGTGGAGGGGGTATACGGGGAATATGACGTATACCTAAAGGAGATGTTACTTGGAGAAACTTTTGTTGCTTTTAGTAGAGTTCACCTTTTAAGTTCCTTTCACAAAAGATATGGTCTGCCAGGGTTGTAGTGGAGGGGTATACGGAGGAATATGACGCATAACTTCTGGATATTTTTAAGAAGCTCCATATACTCTCTGGTTTTTTTTACAACTACAACACTAAGCTCGACAAAATTAGAAGAGTGGAGGCACTTGCTGACAAAAAGATTCAACAGCTGTTTGCAAAATTATTTTTATACTATTAAAAAGTAAACATAAAATTGGATATAAATTTTAAACGCTATATTTTAGGTTTACGAGAATCAATGATCCAACACTTCAACCTGACGCATTGCTAGCAATACTTTTATGAAATGTTACAATGTTATATAGTAGTATTGTAGGTACCAAACTGGATTGATATGAATTGATCCACATAAAGTGCGCTTTGCGAGTAAAAATTCCTTAACTTTTTAATGGGAATAAAAAAAAAAAAAAAAAGGAACACTACGCTTTTAAATAACAGTAAAAGAAAGGTGTAAAAATAAAACAATCTACGGCCTATCGCCTTCAACTTTGCAAACCTTTTTTTTTTTTTTTTAAGCTTTGCTATTAGATGTGATAAAATTAAGCTGTGCAATATTTATTTCAATCAAAACCTATAAAGTAACACTTTAGATTAAAAAAAAACCCCAATACTTTGGTGAAACAAGGAAGCCTTCCTAGACAAAAAAAGTTTATATTTAAATAATCTTAACGAAAATAACCACTAAACATTGGGGGAGAAAACATTAATTTGAACGAAGAAATAATTTTCAATATTTTCATTTCATAGAAAATTCTTAATTTTGCGTTAAAATATATGGGTATATTTTACAAATTTCCTGTAGTCTATCGTTGAAGAAAATGGCTACACTACTACACGTAGGTAAAATGATAAGACACAAGTAAACGTGTATTTAGTTAAGCCTTTTTAACTGAGAAATAAGAGGTCCATTTTCTTATCATAATGCTGCATTTTGATAGAGGAATGAATAAAACACTAAATATCTGATTTAAAAAACTCACATTTATAAAAAAAAATACTTTGAAATATAATATCGTCTCCGCAATAAACCATTAATGACCATCGAATTTGAATTGACGAATGTGAAACTGTAACCGATAACATTTATTAGTAAACAACTAAGCTCTACTCGATCACTTGCTCTATCCGAGAATCATGGGAAACGCCACCGAGTTGTTGTTTTGATAATAAATTAAACTTTAAATAATTAAATATCGTTTTCGAATTCTATAGATGTCAAAAATATTTACTGATGTAGTATATAATTTCTAACTATTGTTTTTTCTTAGTACTTTTCAGTGCTACTACTTTAGTTCTTAAACTTGTTTTAGTCGAAACTTCATTAAAATAAACAATTTGGATATTTTATTCAATGGAAAATTTTCTTTTACAAATCTTGACTATAGAAAAGCTAAATATATAATTTTTTTTTATTAAAGTGGAACGCTGTTTTGCGATAGGTAGCCGAATTTTCCCAGTATTTGTTTACTTGTGTTGTAGTGTTGTGATCATGTCAATTATTTACTTCTCTTTTTATCTTTCCAGATTGCCCATATAATTTGATACGATGATTACAAGTTGGAAAAGATCTGGATAGTTGAGGGTAATTCTTGTTTTAAAATAATCTTGCGGCAAGAGTTAGGCCTAATTCTGATGTTTACTTTTTTCACTCCAATGAAGAAAAAAAAAATTGCTATTGTATCAAGATTTAAAATATGCTTGCCATATATTTGAATGATTGAATATGCATAATTTTTATTTTAAGTGTTAATATTTGAAAAAGTTTCCCTTTTTTCTTAAAGAATAATATTTTAGCCTTTAAATACTTAAAACACTTCAATTTTTTTCTTTCTTTTTAAAGAAAGCAGAAAAAAAAAACTTTGTTGAAAATTAATTTGTTATACATTTTATAAATAATGCATATTATATGTATATATTACTGTGACTTAGCTGATAAGTCAGTTCCCTTTCTGCTGTTCTTTTTTCTCCCAATTATTTTCTAAAATAATTAAAAAAAGAAAAATTGCATAACAGTTCTTGACACTTTTGAAAGATCGGTTTTCATTTGCTTGTCAAATGTTTGTAAATGTAGTAATTTGGTTGTTATAGCTATGATACTTTCAATAGAACAAAAATGGAAGCATTTATGTTTAACTGTCAGTATAAATCATATAACAAAATGGGAATTAGGAACAAAAATTTTAAAAAACATGTTAATTTTATTAGTCAAGATAATTATTAATTTTTCTTTTTTTAATTCAATTTTGCTCAGTTTGCATTAATCACCTTCTTTTTCATATCAAAGTTATTCTTTTTTCTCTAAGTATAAAATTTATATTTTATACTGCATCATCATTTTTATCTGCCGTATTTTTTCTCTTGAAAATAATTGGATGTTTAGAAACAATGGTACGCACCTATTATCTGGGCCATGTAAGAAACAACTGCACCAATTATATTAATTACAGTAACCCTTATTTTTTGACAACTATATAGTTTGTTTATTTATTACAGTTTATAGTTTCTTTTTTTTAACCATAGTTTATAATTTTTTTGTTATTTACTTTTTATAGTATCTTTATTATATGTTATTTATTACCCCTTTTAACAATGTTATGTATTTAATAATGTTAAATTACTGTTTTGAACGTGATTGCTTGTGATAAACAAGATTGGTAGTTGGCAACCATTTTTGGCGGTCTATCTCTTGGCCTGGATAATACGTAAGTACCAAAACAACTTTATTAGCTAGATCTGAGAAGTAGATTAATAATAATAATAATAGTTGTAAAAAGCAAAAATCGGAAATTTCAGAGCAGAGAATTACTTTTAATTTCAATCATAATTTAAATAAAATTGTATTAGAGTACTTACAAGGGTTGACACAGGTATTTTACCTTAGGGCACATTTCATTAAAAGTAAAAGTTTTTTTGTTTTTTTTTATTTATCATATTGATACTACTTGGTTACCCCGTCGACCAATTTCGCCAAATTATACAAATATACATTATTTGGTACTTCTTAGTTATCCCGTCGACCAAATTGTAAGATTAAATGCCAATAATGGTTGCCATTTATTAATTAATTGTAAGATTAAATGCCAATAAAACCATTAATTTGACGATTTATTTGTATTTTTATTAATGTTTTACTAATTTACTTGTACTTTCGTTATTTAAAATAAAAATTATGTCAATCTGTATAATTTGGCGAAATTGGTCAACGTGATAACTAAGAAGTACCCATTATTTTTATTAACGAAAAAACAAATAAATTAGTAAAACATTAATAAAAATACAAATTAAAAGTCAAATTAAAAATCACTTGATAATGTAACAAACACGTGATTCGTGTTTAATGTTAAGAGTTTGTGACATTTACAATAAACATTGGCATTTAATCTTATAGTTTGGCGATAGTTTTTTGGTCGATGGGATAATCAAGTAGTACCATCATATTTCCATAAAGTAAAATTTTGTAATGAAAAATCAAGTCCAATTGCACAAATTCGAATAAAACGTTTATCAATAATACTAGCTGACCCGCCCGGTGTTGCCTGGGCCTGGGATAATATTCATAATGAACCTGAAATTTGTATCACGGTCTGTACAGAGGGGTGTAGAGATGGTGCAAATTACCATTGCCCAACTTCGTTCTTTTTTTTTTTTTTTTTTTTTAACATCAAAATTTTAAATTGAAATAGCTAATAATAAAATTCAAAAGTTAGAATTTGCTAGAATGTCTTTACGTGTCGCGATCAGAGTTCGTACTCCTCTGTATGTATCAAATATTTGAAAGTTCGGTACTACTTAGTTATCCCGTCGACCAATTTCGCCAAATTATACAAATTGACATAATTTTTATTTTAAATAACAAAAGAACAAATAAATTAGTATAACATTAATAGAAATACAAATAAAACGTCTAAATAAAAATCACTTGATAACGTAAACACGTGTAACTTGCTTAAAGTCAAGTGAATATAGCATTTACGATCAACCATTATTGGCTTTTAATCTTATAGTTTGTCGATAGATTTTTGGTCAACGGGATAACTGAGTAGTACCGAAAGTTCATTTGATATCAATTTCTGTTTTGATATCAAATCTTTTTTAATGATGTTGCTAATTTCAGACGTGCAAACAGGAATCAGGTGGAAAAATGTGTAAAGTCGCACATTAAGGTTTCGAATTTTATTTGTTTTATACTTTAAACTTTTTTACTCAAAATTAATTGATGAATTCAATTAAAATTTAATTCTGTTTTCAATATTATACTGTAAAAGAAATATAATTAAATTGTAAGCTAATACACTACTATATATATTTTTTACACTACTATACTATATATTTTTTAAAAAAGGTATTATTTAGCAAATTTATTTTCTGATAGAGAAAAGCCTGTTTGTAATCAAATCCTGTCAAAAGTAAAAAAAAAAAAAAGAAACCATGGTCCAGTCCCCCACCCCCCTAAAAAAATAAATAAATAAATGCAATTATACTTTGTAAAATTTAAATAAACTGTATAAAACAGAATCTTCCACTGGTCATTTGCTTTGTTTTATTTTGTTGCAATCTAGTGAGGTTTTTTTAAGTGAAAGAATTGCAATTCAAGATTTATTTTTATTTATTTATTCTTTTATTAGAATGGATAAAACAAACCCTTAAAATTGCAAAAAAAATTTTTTTTAATTTCTTTTAATTAAATCGGTTGGACAATGAAATTTATAAAATGTAGTAATTTTTTTTTAATATTCATTCATTTATGTGTAATTTTCTTTTAATAATTCAATTGTTTTAAAATTAAGAATAATTACTATACATAATTATTTATTGTGATAAAGTCGTTAAACATAAAATGCGAAACTTTCTTTTATTAGTCAAATTAAAAACTCTACGAAATATATATTAATAATGTATGTGTAATATTATTAAGAGAAATATATTAAAAGATTATAATACAATAAGCTCCCTCAAATCCGCATAGCTTGGGACCAGAGGTTGTGCGGATTTTAGAATTTTGTGGATTTCTGGTCATTGATTTGTTTACATTTTTGAAACATTAATTTGATTGGTAGTTAAGCAAAGGAAATTATAATAAATGCTTACAATAAAGCGATGCATTAAAATAAGTAAAATATTAAAATAATTTATTAGTTTAAGAGTAAGTAATTATTACAATAATTATGTAAAATAAAAATTTAGAAAAATATTAATTACCGATGAAATTGATTCAATTCGATTCCAAAAGTCGCCATCTAGTAGTAAAGCGATCATAAGATCGATACATTATTATTCTTTCTTAGCACTTTTAACTTTAGTAACTTGTTTCATTGTTATTTAGAGTCTTGAATGCTTTTCTTATACTGCTTTGTATGTTTAGAAATAAATTTGTCTATAATTTAAAAAAAAAAATTCTGCAAACAATAATTTTAAAATAGCGTTCCAGTTCGTTGATTTTTCCATTTCGAACACTGGAATTTTTGATATAGATATGCTAATTTATATCAAAATCAAAAGTAATTTAAATTTATTAGTAATAAATCAGCTGTAATAGCCAAAAGAGAATGATTAACAAAAAATTTAGTAAAAAAAATTGCGGTAGTCGCTGATTTCGGCGCCATCTTGAATTTTGTTCCTCCAACTTAACTGTAGATTTCATTGTTTACACATGAAAAAATACGCAGATTTTAGGCGTTCGCGGATTTAAGGGAGTCTACTGTATTATTAAAATAAACCCTTAAAATTATTTTTTTTAAATATGATATTTCTTTTAATTAAATACGTTGTACAATGAGATGATTTATAAAATGTAGTATAATTGTTTTTGTATAATTAGATTGATTTATGAGGGGTTTTTTTTAATAATTCAATTGTTTTAAAGTTAAGAACAAGTACTATGTATATATTTATTTATTTATTTATTGACATACATGCTAAATGCGAAACTTTCTTTTATTAGTGTAGGTAAAAAAAAAACCCTTAAGATTGGGAAAAAATACGAAATTTTTAAAATTAAATCCATTGGACAATGTAATTTAGAAAATTTCGACATTCCTATCGAGCTCCGAACCCGAGAGCCTTCGTGCAGATCTACATTTTACCATGGAGCCACTGCTATCTTAACCCTCTGAGTGGTTTGTCCATATTTTTCCGTTTCTGAAAAACAACTTAAATCGGCTGTAGACAAAAATATTTTAAACATAATTGTATTTTAAAGAAATGTTTAAAATTAAGGTTCTGTTTCCTACTGATGTGTAAATTGTTTTTTCTTTTTGTCACATTGGTTTCATTAGCATAACAAAATAAATAGTTATTATCGTTCAAATTCTCTGAAGTTTTGATAGTTTGTAAATATAACTATACCCAAGCCTTTTTTTAAATTTTCATGGAAAAAAAAAATGTATATTTAATAATGAAAATTTTTACTGAAGTCGAGAGAAATTACGCCGAAATCCCTCGGATTTTATTATTTTTGTCGAAGTTTTCACACATTTTATTTTTTTTTTAACATTTCTACCTGTCCGAACATTTTGAAATTTTTATAGCTGATGTAAATCTGGTCTATTGAGATGCTCTAAAAAGATTGTGTTAAAACACGAACTTTTAGCGTAGAAATAACACCCTCTCCGTGAAGAGAGAAATGACCTGCATTCGCCAGTGTATTTAAAAGGGTTAAAATTCATATTTTTAAAAACAAATTGCACCATCGATTAGAAGTAGGTTTCAGCATTAAGAGCATATTTTTGGTTTGTTAGTATCTCTAAAATTGCATCCTGGAGGGCCAATGACATAAGGAGAAAAACGTTTCTCGAAAAAACAAACGACACTTTTTGAAATTTTTTTTCAAAGGTGTTAACTGCAATATTTTTTCAAATTGATTGCGGCATTTAAAACATAAGAGTATGATTTTTTGGAACAGAATCCGAGCGGTTTGCTCAGTTTGGATTAAAACAAAAGAATAAAAAATTAGAAATACAGTCGAAAACATTTCTTTGCTAGCTCCTGATGCATAAATAAGTTTATGCATGCACACATTCTTTCCTTGACCGGAGATCAAATAGAAGACTTTTTGATGAGAGTTAGTTGTGATTGTTAATTAATAACTGAGAGGCCTATGACTATCTTCATAAAAAATTTCAGCCTTGTACGTAACTGTAGATTTTGTTAGCCATCGCAGAAACACACACACACAGACAGACAGAACAAAACTTCCTTTTATTAGTATAGATACATTTTTTTTTAGTAATAACATCCTCCTCTAAAGTTTTCCTTTCCTGTGAACTTGTTTTGCTTGCAAATTACACATTTTAAAACTTAACAAAATAAAATTTATTAATGAAGAATATTTTTATGGAATGGAATTTTGTGAAGAAGGCTATTTTATTAAAAATTTTGTAAAGAGTCTGTTTTATTAAGAGGAATTTTGTGAAGGGGCCCTAAATAGGCCAAAATTTTTGCTTGAGTTGATTCCTAATTTTTTAATGCCAAAATGCTCCAGTTCATGTTACTGACAATATTCTGATACAGACTTAAAAAGTTTATCTTGCTCAGTGTGTTGAATGAAGACTTTGCAGAACTTATGTCACATGTTTGAAATCCAATTTTCATTTTTAAAATAGTTTTTAATTGTTGTATCTTTATTTTGCTTAAATCGACTAAATAAAGTTTATAGATTTTAATTTAATTGGTCTTTCATTCAAGACACTTTTCACCCTTTCATATTTATAGCTATTCTGTTTTACAGTTTTGATTTCCTTTGTTGATGGGCTTGGGTAAATTTTACAGCACATCGTCACCTCAGAGTAAGAGTAGGACATCTAGTAATAATAAAAAAAATGAGATGCCTGACTTACTGCTATGAATAACTGTGTTTGCAACGAGTGGAACAACTTCTGAAACACAAAGTTACGTTTAATACTATATCTCAGGTGTGTTTAATAAAAATTCTCTACTTTTCCACTAGATGCAGACATAGTTTTTCATAGCAGTAAGTCAAATATCTCATTTTCAATTATTACTAGATGTCCTATTGTTGCTCTGAGGTGACACTATATGCTCTACATATGTTTGCTTTGCTTCTTTCATTTCACTTGCAACTAATTTTTTGTAATCACTATCAAAAGTTCGGTGAGTGTACCTTATGGACACAGGAAGCAGAGCCCCTAGTGTAAATGGTTTCTTAATGTATGTACTAAGCTAAAATTAAAACCGCTTGTTTTATTTTCATATTTTTAAGCTTCACATTCTTTGAAAAATGCGGTTGTAGCTGAAACACTGCTTGAAATTTCTCAAATATTAATTTGCCAAGTATATAATTCCAGTTTTACATTTTAAGAGGATTCATTTTATCATATTTAATTTTATGCTTACTTAGCTTATTAAACATATATGATTATGTGTACTAGATTTAAAATTATTCTAATTCCTTTGTTCTTCCTGTAGATCTATTCACTCAAGATTATGTCTGCCTTGTGAAATGCTTAAACAAGTATATCAAAACGTAATTTCGAGATACCCGATATGTTTCTCAATCTTTTGATTGAATTTATACGTTTGGACTGTATATGGCATAGTTTTAGAATCTCTTAAGATGAATAGAATTTTTCACATGCATTTTACTCAATTCTGCACTCGACTGTTTTTAATAGCTTGGATCTCTTTGAAGGACATTAAGGTAAATAGAATTATATTTACTTCAATTTTTTATAAAGTACTATCATATTTTTCACTTATATGAAGAGAATTGGATAGATTACAAAAATCTTATACTGTAATACGAGCAAAAATTTTGTGTGTGTGTGTGTGTGTGTGTAAATTTTATCTTAAAAACAGCTCTAACGAAATTGGCTAAATTTTTTATTTTACCATTTTCGGGCACGAGAAGACAATTGGGCTAGGTCACATGTTCGAGAAAATTCAATTAGTTGGTCATAAATGGGTCAGGGTCAAGTTAATTATATTTAAAAAACGAGTCAATCGATTTTAACTAAATTTTATATCCAGCTGTTTTCGGGCACGAGAAAACTATTGGGCTAGGTCACATGTTCAAGAAATTTCGATTAGTGGGTCATATTTGGATCACTTTGGGTCAAGCCAATTTTATCTATAAAAAAAAATGGCTCTAACGATTTTGACGAAATTTTGCATTATATCGTTTTGGATCACGAGAAGACTATTAAGCTAAGTCATATGTTAGAGAAAATTCAATTAGTGGGTCACTGTGGGTCAAGCTAATTTTATCTATAAAATGGCTCTAATGATTTTGATGAAATTTTGTATTCTATCGTTTTCGGGCACAAAAAAATACCATTGGACTAGGTGGCATGTTCAAGAACATTCGATTAGTGGGTCACAATTGGTCAGGGTCAAGATAATTGTATCTAAAAAATGGCTCAAGCGATTTTGACAAAATTTTGTATTATACCGTTTCCGGGTACGAGAAGATCATTGGGCTAGGTCACATGTTCGAGAAATTTTGATTAGTGGGTCATTATGGGTCAAGCTAATTTTGTCCAGAAAACGGCTCTAATGATTTTGATTAAATTTTGTATTCTATCGGTTTCGGGGTCGAGAAGACCATTGGGTTAGGTCACATGCTCGAGAAAATTCGATTAGTGGGTCATTTTGTATTATAATGGGTCAGGGTCAAGCTAATTATATCTAAAATATGACTCAATCGATTTTAACTAAATTTTATATCCA
This sequence comes from Maratus speciosus, assembly GCA_963932465.1. NCBI lineage: Eukaryota > Metazoa > Arthropoda > Arachnida > Araneae > Salticidae > Maratus > Maratus speciosus. Next base: position 532,484,769 of record OZ010792.1, read on the forward strand.
ACTGCTTTTGGGCACGTGAAAACTATTGGGCTAGGTCACATGTTCAAGAAATTTCGATTAGTGGCCCACTCTGGATCAAGCCAATTTTATCTACGGTTCTAACGATTTTGACTAAATTTTATATTCTATCATTTTGGATTACGAGAAGCCAATTGGGCTAAGTCATATGTTAGAGAAAATTCGATTAGTAGGTCATTTTTGGGCCACTGTGAGTCAAACTAACGTCTCCAATGATTTTGACGAAATTTTGTATTATATCGTTTTCAGCAGAGGCCCGGAGCTGGAGCTCTAAATTTCCCCCTGCTCCAGGGCTCCTTTAGTTTTTTAATCTTTTTTTTCTTCTCAGTCTTTTAAATTTCCAGACTTAAAATATTTTAATTACATCATTATTCAATATTTTAATTATATCATTTTTTAGTTTTTTTGTTATTAGAGATAGAAAACTTCTCACAAAAACATGGTAACACTGCTTCACTTCTACTTTCTACATGGGCTAAGTGGCAACACTATTTGAAAACAAATATGGCCACCTCACCTGTTTATATGATTAGTTGTACAATTTTGCTTGTTTGAAAAGTGTAGAAGAAATTTAAGATTTTTGTGTTTAAAATTTCACCAAACTTTCTTTTTTTTAAGTAAAAGCTAAAAGATGTCAGATTTTCTGAACAAGCATTTCAAGTTTGATGAGAGGAGAAAATGCATTTAGTCAGATCTTTAATGAAGGTAAAAAAAAAATTGCGAACAAAAATTTAACTGTATAAATTAAAATCTGCAAGTGCAAAGTCGGAGCCGAGTTGGAGCAGTTGCCAGAGCCACAGTATTTTATCTGGGAGCGGAGCTGGAGCATCAAAAATTTTTTGGGTCCGGGTCACTGGTTTTCGAGCACAAGAATACCATTGGGCTAGGTGTGTTCGATTAGTGGGTCACAGTGGGTCCAGGGCCACCATTTCAGAATTTTCTTGGAGAGGGCAAAGATTTTTTGAGGGAAGGTATATAGCTAAGGGTAGGATCCAGGCACCTATCCCCCCCCCAACCGAACAAGAAACGTAAACTGAATCATGCTTACAAAAACTCAAGAACCAATGAAAAATGAAATATTTCGTTTTAAATAGGTTTCCATCTTAGCAGATAAAAGTTCAATACATTGAATCTGAAAAATTTTCTTTTTAGACAGGATGCTATTTTAGGTTCCCTTTTTACAGGTATCCTCAAAGACTGTTAAACCATCCACTCTATAGCTCTGAAAAGAGATGTATTACAGTAAAACTTGTGAAAACGAAGCCTGTCTATAACAGAATTCTTTCTAAAATTGGGAAAAAATCATATTTCGATTTTAAAAAAATCATGCAATTATACTTGCTAAGACAGAGACCTCTCTAAAATGGAACTTTTTTCTAGTCTCTTTCGAATTCTTTTTTCAGGTTTTACTACAGGGGTGCCATTTTAAGAGTTTCCTGGCGAAGGACAAGAAAAAAATCTCTTTGAGGAACAGGGAACGTGCAGAACTGCACAAATCTCACAGAAAATAGGAAAATTCCGCACAATAAAAAAGGCTCTGCGTGATTTGTCTTCTTAACGTCTTTCACAGATATGTGATTATTCTGCGAATTTTTTTAATTTTCTTGAAAGCCCATGATTTTTTTTCTTTCGAATCTCGCAAAATCAATTTGTCAATGGGTCACAGAAAAAAATTGTGAATTTTGAAAACAAAATCTCCAAATCGTCGCAGAAAAAACCACTAATTTCTCCAAAAGACTGTGGAAAATATTGCTAATTTCATCAGAGAACGCGAAATGAAATCCAGATTTCGTCAAATGATTGTGCAAACTAAAATCTGGAATTTTGTAAAAGAATTGTGAATTTCATCAAAAGATTGCACAAAAATTAAGCCACACAATCGAGGGGAATTTCGTCAAAGAATTATGAAATAAGATACAAAATTTCGTGTAACTATCGCCCAAAAAGTTACAAATATTATTAGTCGGTGGTAGAAAAAAATAATCACGAATTTCAACAGATGATCGTGAAAAAGAATCTGGAATTTTGTCAAAAGATCACCGAAACAAATATGGAATTTCATCAGTTGGTCGCGGAAAAATATTGTGAATTTTGACAAATGGTCGCGAGAAAAAAAACGGTTGCAGAAAAAAATCATGAATACCATGAAACGGTCGCAGAAAAAATCGCAAATTTCGTCAGATGATCATGAAAAAAGAATCATGAAATACAATCCGTCATGAGATATTCAGTCCACGAACGTCATGAATAGGTCACGAAATTTGCAACTTTTGTGATCTATAGCGATAAGAAAATTTTCATTAGTGATTTTCTGCAAGTAAAGGTAAGGTAAAGCTTAATTGTTTTGGATTGCATTTTCATTATTTTGAGGTGGATTCATGTAAAAACTATTTTTCAAAGAAATCCTGAATATTTTTCAGATGAAAAAGCTACATATTTGAACATTAATGAATACTATATATATATATATATATATATATATATATCTTCATTTTTCTACATAAAAGGTAAAGTTTATATTAAAGATATAATTGCAGACTTCTTTTACAATATTGTATTAAAATATGGATTCATTTTCTTTCATTTCGGGTTGGGTTGCCTTTCAATAGAAATCTTTTTAGCGGTTTTCGTATTTACATGAAATTACAATCCTGTGTCAGGATAAGTTGATGCATTTTCTTCGTTGTGAGTGAAGTACACTTTAAGTTTTTCTGATTGCTCTTTCGGTCGAAGTCAGGATAACCTAGTTTTTAACAAGAAATTCTTGAGTATTTTTCAAATGAAAATTATAGATTTGATTATTAATGGTGGCCCATATAATAACCCATGTGTTAATTTCTGTACATATGGGATAAAATTATAGACCACTTTATTATAAACGTGTTAAAATATGGAGTAATTTTCTTTTACTTTGGAATTGTTTGGAAGTCTGTTGATTTTTGTGTTAAAGAAATTGTTTTGTCGGGTGCACGCAGGCTCCATTCCTAGGCATTGCAGAATTTTGAGAGTGTACCATATATAATATGATTTAATAAAGCAAATAATTAAATAATTTGATAACATTGCGATGATTGCAGTAAATATAATGTTACACTAATAATCCAAAAAATACAAAAGTCAGATAATTAAGAACTTGAATTATACTCGCCCCTTCAACCCCCCCCCCCTCCCACACACACACACACGAAAAAATAAAATAAAAATAAAAACTCTAACACTGAATTTCTAGCCATGAGGGCGCTAGTTTTCCTATGATCAAGTTGTACACAGCTGAGAAGCAATTGATAAAAGAAAATGTCTTTCATGTATTTTTAAAATTAGCCAATGTACGATATATGTCTCACCTTAAGAAAGTTTGAATAGGAAATTTTTTTGGTAATTATTAATTTCTATGCATAAAGAATTTATTTAATGCATATGTTTTTGCAATCAAATCTGATAAATTATTCTATCGTTTGAGCAATTTTTTAATTTTTGTTCGAGTCTGACAATTGATGGTTGAGAAATTTTCTGAAAAATCAAATTCCTTGGGGGAGGGGGGGGCGGGCTATTGGCCTCCCCCAGCCCCCCTCAAATGGTGCCGCTGAATGGGTCAGGGTTAAACTAATTGATCTAAAACCGGCTCAAACAATTTTGACAAAATTTTGTCTTATACCGTTTTCAGTCTTGAGAAGATCAACCGGCTGTGTCACACTTTCGAGAACATTAGATTAGTGGGTCATTTTGGAGTCACAGCGAGTCAAGCTAATTTTATCTATAAAACAGCTTAAATGATTTTGACTAAATTTTGTATCCTACCGATTTTTGATTAGCAGACCATTGAGCTTAAGTCGCATGTTCTAGCAGATTTCATTAGTGCGTCGCTTTGGGTCACTACGGGTGAGGGTCATAAAACCATGAAGTTGGCGACATTTGGCCTAAAAATCGACTTCAAGATTATGAATGCTAAAACACATACTCTGAGCCAAATGCAAGAATGTCGCCAAATTTGGCTATATTTGTTGTAAAAATAGGCATTCAGAATGTGAAAGAATTTTTAAAAAATTCTTAATAGGACTCAAGATACATGGTTAAACCAATCAGAGTCGAGCTAAAAATGTAATTTGGAAGAACGAATGATACAGTGAGAATGTTATATTGAGTTGAACACAAAGCTAATTTTGACCAAGCATAGTTCGGTCATCTCCGCTTGTAAATATCTACTAGATAATGCCCATCAATATTTGATGGTAAATAACTTGAATGTTTCATTAGAAAAATTCTTGAATTATAGTTAGTTGCTTTTAAATTAATTATTGAATGACAAATTTTTCTATATTGCATAAGTGATTCCTATTTCTTTAATGCGATAGATCTAACCTATTCAGTTGCATACCTAGTCAGTCTAGCCTATTCAATGAAGTGAAAGAATTTTAACTTTATAATTTATAACCAATTATGCTTGCTTTTTATCAGAAATTTACCTAAAAATACCGAGTAGAGAATTTGTTTTTACGTACTACTAACCCCTACAACTACTACCTACTCATTGAATCGTACCCTTTAACGTACCTCGAGGTACGTAACCTCGTTACGTACCCCTTACGAGCTACGCTCGCCAACCCCCATTCAGGCACACCAAAATCCAAAAAGCATGCTAATTTGATCGGCTTTAAAAATATTGAATTAAAAAAAAAAAAAAAAAAAACAGTAGCGATCTCTCTGTAAACAGATTTCCATTCGTTTTCCTTGGTTTTGGGGATTTTTAAGACCAAATCTGCTGCTGTTAAGAGATACAATGGCTGTTTTTTAGGCCTGGGCCTTAAATCGATTTAAAGCTTACATCGGAAATCCGATTTAACCATTGGTCTTAAATCGATTTAAGCTAAAATCAGAAATCGCGATTTAGCTAATGTCAAATCGCGATTTAGCCAATGTCTTAAATCGCGATTTAGCCATTATCTTAAATCGCGATTTAGCCATTGTCTTAAATCGCGATTTAGCCATTGGCTTTAAATCGATTTAAAACAAAATACTGATTCAGAGCTAACATCGGAAAAACGATTTATCTACTTTGATGTATCTACCACTTACATGGCAAGCTGGTGTTAAATCGATTTAGGAGGATCCGATTTAAGCAAACATCGCAAGCCTCAATGCTTTCCGATTTAAGAAAAGCATGGCAAGCTGGTGTTAAATCGATTTAGGATGATCCGATTTAAGCAAACATCGCAAGCCTCCATGCTTTCCGATTTAAGAAAAACAAGGCAAGCTGGTGTTAAATCGATTTAGCAGGATCCGATTTAAAAGAACATCGAGCCTCAATCCTCTCCGATTTAAGAAAACAATGATTTAAGTAAGAATTGATATTTATTTATTTACTTTGTAAACAAGATTCAGAGTTTAGGAGATTGGAATGTGCATTTTTCAGAAATTAAGAACTTATATAGTGGAAAGTTGAAAGGAAAAAGTAATGTTTAAATCTTAAAATCCAAATTCATCGAATTTCAATTTATATGCTAATGTAATCTTTTGATGATAAATTAAGTTTTCACATATGTGAGTAATATTGCAATATGTATTTTTTATTTTCCAATATTCTGTAATTAATTAAAATGTTTTAAAGTAGAATCCTGCATTGTTTCAAAAGATTGTTTTCCTGAAATTCATTCAGCATTTATATGATTAAAAATAATAATAATAAAGTTTTATATTTAAAATCCAAACTCATCGAATTGCAGTTTATACTTTTATGCATTCTTATGATGAAAAATTCATTTTTGACATGTTTTAGTAATATTTTAACATTTATTTTTTATATTTTCTATTATTTTGTAATTAATGGAATTATTTTAAAGTATAGTCATGCATTTTTTTGTGTATCACTATTTGGCCGTGATCCACATGAAATATTTTTCTTTTACTAATAATATTTTTTTCCTGAAATTGATTGAGTATTTATGGTTGGAAAAAAAGAATAAAGTTTCATATTTAAAATCCAAATTCATCGAATTTCAGTTTTTATTTTTATGCATTCTTTTAATGAAACATTCATTTTTCACATGTTTGGGTAATATTTTAATACATATTCTTTATTTTTTATTATTCTGTAATTAATTAAAATATTTTAAAATAGTCATGCATCAGATTTGACATCCGATTTCAATGGATGTCCGCCAGCCACATGGATTGAGTATCTTGCTTAAATTGATTCACTATTTATATCCAAATTCATCCATTTTTAGTATATATTTTTTTGCATTATTTTCATGAAAAATTAATTTTGATATGTAAGGGTATTATGGGAATATTTTAGTTTTAATTTATTATTATTTTGTAATTAATTAAAAATACTTTAATAAAGTTCAGTAATGAGTCAAGTAACTTTATTTTTACAGCAGAATGAGGGAGGGCTGGAGGAGGCATTCATTAGATTTTTCTGCAGATCTGCGATTTTCTGCTTTTTTGACATTTTGTTATCATTAAAAAGAGATATATTTTAAGATTATATTTTATTACTAATCTTAAAGGATGGCAACGTCCGCGAAAAAAATCAGCAATTTCAGTAATGTGCTCCAAGGCTCACACTTTCAATCCTTCTCCATCCACTATATAAATGTCAGCATTTATGTTAAACAAATCTTATTATAATCTAAAAGTTAAAAAGATATAAAATTGCACTTTATTTCTCATATTCCCCCCCCCCCTTTTTTTTTACTACTTTTCTCATCATGGTAAATGAATAGTTAAATTCATCATTGAATTCTTTTAATGTTCTTAAGTTTTACCTCAATAACTTTTTTAATCTGTGTCTGTAAAAAAAAAAAAAAAAAAAGTGTATGTAGGCTGTTAGCAATGAAGTGCTATTTGGGTGGGTTAAGGGAAGTCCCCACCCCCCTTAAGGAATTTCGATTGTAGCAGGCATAACAAGTCAGACAAAAAAAAAAAAAAAATCATTTTCTTTTATAATACTTCTTATAGAATGAGTTTATAAAATGTATTACAATAGATCACTAATTAAAAAAAAAAAAAAACTAGTGTTTTGGGACATTCAAAGTTTTTTTATGTGTAAAATATACCTCTTTTCAAAATTATTTGAAAAATTAAAAGCTAAGTATACTAAATAATACAGGAAGGGGGGGGGGGGCACATAAAGACCGTATTTTGTTACTAAAAATTAAAAAATAGGCTTCCAGATTCTAAAATGTAAAATCGGTGTTAAATCGCGATTTAGCACTAAATCGCAATGTTAGATGGATGATAAATCGATTTAAGAAATTTCTACATCGCCCAGTCCTACTGTTTTTGTATTTAATTAAAAAAATTAGTTAAACATTTGAAAATAAGCTAATGTAAAATGAATTAAGTAAACAGTGTCATTGTTTCCCGATATTTTTTAACAGCGCTATAAGATAGTTCTTTTAAATAATTCATTTTAAATGCATCATTTTAAATCTGACGTAATTTACACCAAAGTTTTATTTCTCTTATTATATTCACGTGAAAATACTTTTTTTGTTAGAAGGAAATATTATTTGCGCTGTCTTCGAATTCAGGATAGTAGTTGAAAAGATCATCTCAAAATATCAAATAAATGTCTCGAGCAAATATATTTTATAATTTAAATTGTTTTGCCATATTTTTTGGCCATTTAAAATATGACGTAATTTCTTCCATTTACAAGTTTTAATGCATAATAATGATTTTTTCATTTTAACATTTTGTTTCTCTTTTAAAATTCAAGTGTAAATATGGTTCTTATGACGTAATTTTCCTGCTTTTAACATGTAATCATTTAATTCTAATTTTAAAGGTTTTTTTTTTTTTTTTTTTTTTTCTGTTTATAATAGCCACATGTAAATCAATTTTTAATTTGAAGGAAACATTATTCTTTGCACTGTTTTAAAAAATGGCAACAATTTAAAATATCCTTTTCTAAAATATGTAAAAAATATCTCTGGAAATTCTGAAAATTTGAATTTAAAATGAAAATAAATCTCCAAAAAATGAATCAAATAAAAAAGATAAATGCAGTCTGCACACCGAGAACTTCTCATGTATAAAATGATCCAAGAATGATTAAATTCCTATGTATAGTTTTTGCTCCTATAAAACTTTTTTAATGGAACGACTTGGATCAACTTTAACAGTAAATATATCTTTAAATAATTATTCGATGTGAAAACTGTCTGCATCAGCGTGTTTATCAAACATTTCTCTATAATACTACCAATTTTCATATTTTTGTATGCAACAGTTTTTTTAATATTAACGAAGAAAGACCATGCTTAAGCATTCAAATTGGATGCCGATCTACCGGGAATATCTACGCAGATTTTCATTGGTCCATTTCCAAATCAAAACTTTTTTTAATATATAGAAGGATAACAGTATTTATTTATTTATTTTTATTTAACTACATGACCATCAAAAGCTGCCATGAATTTTATTTTTATCTGTCTCATTTTTTAAAAACCTAAATTTGAAACTTGATGCAGCTAACAATTTATATATATTTTTTTTATTACTTGAATTTTATTTTACATTTTTATACATCTTTTAAATATTAAACCTGGATATCAAGGTAATTTCTTTTATAGCTCTTATACAAATATTTTTCTTTCTTTCTGTTCTATTTTTTATGCAAATGAATGACAAACTTTTCTTTCTGACACACACACATATATATTCTTGATAATGGTCAGAAAATACAATGAAAATTGTAGATCAGCTCAATTTATTTAATTGATAATTATATGCAAAATATTTTAGCTTAAATATTTTAAATATAGAATCATTATTTTTTCAAAATATTATTGAGTGTTAAATTTTATTTAATTATAAAGCATCCAAATAATAATAATAAAATAAAAATCCTATAACTTCTCTTCCTAGTAAAATATGTCATTATTGAAATGAATTGTGGGCAAAATATTACACATTTTGCCAAGCTCGGGCTCGAAACTGCGTCCTCTACAAAAATTCAGAGCCTTAAACTGCTGCTTTAACCCGCTATTCTAGCAGGGAAACTCGTTTTTCTTCCTTCTAAATTGAGGAGATTCGAAAAACGTTTGATGCATACGCAATTGTCTCGAATTTGAGTTCTGATCTTACAGAAATAGTTTTGCGTTTTAATATTTATGATACTTTATTTTTTCAAAGGAGCAGCTACAACGTAACATGCTAGTTTCCCAATCTTTGTGTGTAACTATTGGCAATGCATAAGATGGATCACCAGTCATAACTTTTAGCCTCAAATCACTGTGTTTATCTTCTGTGCGTAATATGACCAAAAAAGTATAACACCCCCCAAAATAAACCGTATTTTTATATTCTGTCAGTTTTTGTAAGCAATACTATGCATGAGTTTTGTATAAATTATTCAGAATAAAACTTAAAGTAAATTTTTCTTTCTATTTCTTTTAAGAAATGAATGGAATGAGGCCAATACATGGTGAACAAGTTGAGAAAAAAAAGCGAAATTATAAGTTAATTATCGATCCTGCTCTGAAAAAAGGTCCAGAAAAAGTATACAGATATGATGGTGTTGTCCCAGGAGTAAGTATCATTCGTAGTTTATTATTATTATTCAGCCTTCTATATAAAAATATAATTATTCCCAATACTCAGTAGTATTGTATACTTATTATGAATTAAAAAAATTCTCTTGTGTTTGAACTCTTATAATGTTACATAGTTATGCTTGTTAATTTTGTTTTCAAATTATGCACGTTGTACTTCCATATAGTCCATATTTATCTAAAGTGAATTTATTTTTATTTTTCAGGCTTTAAAAATGGGGTTTTTTCTGTGCTTAGTTCAGTTCCCATTCCCTCCTCTCCTTTTTCTCTGTTTTAAGAGCCTACACTAGTCACTCAAAAAAACCCAGTTAATCCTGTGGGGAAGTTATTTTCAAATATCTCGCTTGAATTTTGATATTTTCAATTTTTTTTTTTTTTTTTTTTTTTTTTTTTTTTGCATAGGATAGTAAGGACGATTTACAACTGGGCTAGTTTTTACTTTTTAGATTTTGGTTATAGTTTTTTTATATTAAGATAGTTTCAATTTCAGAATTGGTTCAAACCGGCTTCGAAAGTAAAAGTAATTTTTTAAAAAAAATATGAAACCAAAATCAAAAAGTAAAAACTAGCCCGGTTGTAGATCGTTCTCAGCTATCATATGCCAAAAAAAAAAAAAAAAAAAAAAAAAAAATATCATTCTAAAATATCAAAATTCAAGTGAGATATTTGAAAATAACTTCCCCATAGGATTAATATTATCATCTAGGTCTTTTTGAGTGACTATTGTAGGCTCTTAACGCTTACCAATATAGTTGACAAGTGTTTGTGACTTTGGTTTGTCGCAAACATCCATTGCCATTAGCCTATCTATAATCTAATTCTCATAAATGTACTTGGATTGCCGTGTAATTGTTGATTGATATAATATTATTCATGTTTACTATGGCACTATTGAAAATAGAGCGTGTGGCTTTTATAGTTCGTTTACTGGAACAATAAAAAGAATCCTGTTAGATCATGGTCTATGGCAAAAAATCGTTTGTAGTGTTATTTTAATGATGTTATACACAAACTTCTTACAACAAAATTTATTTCAGCAAGGCTATTTCAAGAAATATCTCACTGATTATGTGGAAGACTAAGCATTATGAGGGCCCCATTAACATTGAATGTAAGAACAGTTAAAAGTATGACTAGATAGTAGAAGTGAATTTACATTTTGGTAGAAACAGTTTGGTAATATACAAAACTGACTTACATAAAATCAGTGTCTGGGTATAAAAGGATAAAATACAAATTCTTAATTCTTTTTTTTTTTTTTTTTTTTTTTAATAGAAAAATAAATTTAAAAGTACATTTAACAGTGATAATAATGAGTTCCTATTTTACTTAAAATGTATATGAATTACATGCCTCTGCAAATAAAATTACACAGTCATTTAGATTTAGTAAAATTCTTGTTTTGTTAATTAGTGTAAAGGTGTTTCAAGTATTATAGTTATGTTATTTAGCATGAAAAATTGAACTAGGAAACAAGTTTTTAATATGTAAGGTCTCTTGTATTACAATACAAGCAGTGAGATCTCAAACCACGTGATTTATTCATGTTTGCAATAGTGTTGAAAATGTGAACTTCATAGAAACATCTTTGGTGCCCAATCCTGTGGTGATTGCTGCATTATAATTAAGAGAATCAAGTAAGGACCCTTAGGCCAACTGACATGAAATAACAAGAACCCTCCCCCCCCCCCAACCACCACCACAAAAAGAAAAGAAGAAAAATCTGAGAGAGGGTGGTCACACAGAGCAGTTTCAATGTACTGTATATCTCTAAGACTGGTGCTGAATATTATTAAGCTGCTTTTCCTTTCTTTGATATAATAACTAGATACAGCACCTGCCACTTTATAAAATCACATCCTTCCTGAAGGATTTTAAAAACCAGCAATTCAAAATTTAAATATTTTAAATTAAGTTTTATTTTTCCTAATAGAACATTCTATGAATAAAAATGAAAAAAAGACATCAGACACTTACTGTTAAAACATTTTACGTACTACATTTAACTAATTTACATTTAACATTTTGCTTACAATTTTTTTAAAATACTAACTATAACTAATTGTAGTTTGTTTCAAAGAATTAGTAATCAAATGTACAATAATGTCAGAAAATGCATAAAATGTACCAATAATGTAAAATGTTCCTTATATCCCTTTAAGACTGGGAGATTTTTTGGTAGAAATTTAAAGTTTGGGTGGTTTCCCCTTACCGATAGGACCATATTTGATTGAAAAAAAATATTAAAAAAGATACCCCATGTCAGGTTATGCCAAGGGAGGACCCACACAATTGTGTGGGTTCGGGCTTAATGCAGTTATTTTTGAGCTGTATCTACACAATTGTGTACTTTGGGATTATGTGTGCAAATATCTAATAATAAAAGTTTAAGCAAGAAAAGTTCTTGTTTATTGAGATAATTTTCATCAGCCACAATAAAAATGTTTGAAACAATATTTGATTTTTGGACAGAGCACTACAATTTCATTTTCTGAGATGTGCTCAATGCTCGCCACCCCTCTTAAGAGCCGTTGACAAATGGTATGCCCTACACTCTGTTTGGATTGGGCCTGATCATTCAAATTTCTTTTTTTAGTTTTTCCAGCAGCGGTATTTTGTTGAAATACCGATCGAAGCACATAAAACTAGGTCTGAACCAGAGTAAGGACTACAGCAGGTCCTAATCCCAGATCCTTGTGGACTAGGTGTGTACTTTCCCACTGGTAAACTACAAAATTTAAAACTTACCCAGGTGATACTGTTAAGACAGAGTGTGGTTTGTTTTTTATATACTGCTTTACTGAAGCACGTCCTAAAAAAAAGAATCGTCTGCTCATCTATGGAAAATTTTCCCTGATCTCCTGGTAAATTCAAGCAGACACCAGGGATGCAGAATATGTCCAATCCGACGATCTAGGATCGGGGGAAATTTTAACCACCTGGGGAAATTTTGCAGAAACATATACAATTGATTTTAATTTTAACAACTAATTCCATAATTTCCTGAGATAGAAAAATTTCACTACAAATAAAAAGATCCGTATGGTGACCGTCACAAAATCGATCTCAGAATAATATATACCGTATATAAAGGGATGATTCTGTTCCGAATTTTCCCAAAAATTAAGGCATTCAGTTCCGAAAATTTAAAAAAAAATCGTTCATCAATCTGAAAATTCGGACATAAAAATACCACGAATTTTCTCCAAGAATTACAGAAAAAAAATGAATTTCGTCAAAAGATCGCGAAAGAACTGCAAATTTCGTCAAAAAGATCGCGAAAAAAACTGCAAATTTCTTCAAAAGATCACGAAAGAACTGCACATTTTGACAAAAGATCGTGAAACAACCGCAATTTTGTCAAAAGATCACGAAATAACCGCAAGTTTCGTCAAACGATCGCAAAACAACCGCGAATTTCGTTAAAAGATCACGAAACAATCGCGATTTTCGTCAAAACATAGCGAAATAACAGTGACTTCCGTCAAAGAAACACAAAAAGAACTCGCAAATTTCATCAAAGGATCGCGAAATGTACACAAACTTCGTCAAAAAATCACGAAACAACCGCAAATTTTGTCAAAAGATCGCGAAACAACCGCAAATTTTGTCAAAAGATCGCGAAACAACCGCAAATTTTGTCAAAAAATCGCGAAACAACCGCGTATTTCGTGAATAGAGGCGAAATAATCGTGAATTTCGTCAAAAGAAAAGCGAAATAAATGCAAAACTCGTCAAAAGGAAGGCGAAATAAACGCACATTTTGTGAAAAGATCGCGAAAAAACTACAAATTTTGACAAAAGATTGCGAAACAGCAATTTCGTCAAAAGATCACGAAACAATCGCAAATTTCGTCTAACGATCGCAAAACAACCGCGAATTTCGTCAAAAGAGGGCGAAATAAGCGCGAATTTCGTCAAAGGGCCGCGGAAAAAAAAATAGTTAGTGCTGGGTTTGGAATCAATCCCCCCCCCCCCCTTCCCCTACTCTGCTTTACCCTATCAGAAAATTTGTTGTGAATTTCAAAGAAAAATTTTTCACTTCGAATCACCCCTGCTATACTATATACTCGCCCATAAGTTGAGAGACATTGAAAAAATAAATTTTCTATATGTACGATAATACAGCATTTACCTATAACATACCGTAAAATTTTGGGGAAATTTCATGTGGATTGGGGGAAATGTTGGGAGTAGAAACATTTTCTGCACGCCTGGCAGACACTACGGAATCTATCGAGCATTTGCTGAACTTTCCATAATTTATTATTCATTCCTTGTGGCTTGCTTGCTGTGCCGACAAAATGGAATGAATTTATCAAACTTAAAAATGTATCTCGTGATATGCATATAACTGATATAAAACTTATAAATCATATATGACATGTATAACTCAGAGCAGAAACATACCGTTCATTACATGTGCATATTATATATCTAATGCTATCAATTTTAAATAGAAATCATGAATAGTACAAACCTATTTAAAATTAATCTGGTTTAAAAATGTAATTAATAAAAAATAAATTGCTAAAAACATAAGTTTTAAAAAAATCACTTAAAAATAAAAATTTTATATATTAGGAATTGTACCCATTTTGGAAACGGTAAAACCCAGACCTGCACAATTGTGCGGGTCATTTGTTTTTCAACATTTGTAAAGCCTTATTAAATTTATCAAAGACAAAATCAATTAAAATCATGAATAAAGTATATGAAAAAAAAATTAAATCTAAGCAAACATTAAAAATCATATTTAAAAGAAATTACGACAGTACATACTTTTTGTCTATTGCTGTCAGATGATATAGTCTTTTTAAAAGCAGAAAATCTAACCTTGTATTTTAGTTAGTGCCCTCTAGTGGTGCCTTATCAAAACATCTGAAGCCAATTAACTCATATAAATGTGCAGATTTGGTTTTAAATCTCACAAAAACAGGAAATAGTCATTCTCTTTTACTTTAGTATCACCCCCACAATTCTGTGGGTCAGGGCTTAAAGGGATATCTACCTTTTTGCTCCAATGTTCAATGCAAATCATCAAACGCTTGTCAGCTTCAGTTGCAGTTAGTGAGTTTTCATTTTTCTCTCCATCTTCGGATTCAAAATCAATGTCATTAGAACAAGATTCTTTTGATTTTACTGTTTCTTCTACAATATCCGAGTCAGATTTCCGATCTTATGTTGGCTAATCATTGTTCATACTAACTTATTTCAAGACCTCTTCAGTCGATTTATCTTCCTCAATTGAAATCTCTTCCTCTGTATTAGAAATTTGTACGCTGAAGCCATAAGCTTTAAAAGAATTAGAGATTATTAGTGAAATAACAATTTTTCAAGCACATTGAATTACAGTAAAACCTCCCTGTGTGACCACCTCCCTGAACGAGCATTTTTTCATGGAATGAAATTTATTACCATAGGCTCAATACTAATTTTACCTCCATTCAGAGACCATCCCAGTTGAACTCCCTCCCGGAGCGACTAATTTCTTTGAAGAAAATGAAACAAATTCCATTTTTTTCCTGGTCGCTTGAAGAAGGTTTTTATTAGAAAAATAATTCCAAAGTGCACATTATTCATCAAACTTCTAAACTAAGTTTAGAATTTTCTTTTATTCCTGAACTTTTAAGTGTTTAAACCTCTTTGTGCCTTTTTAGGCAATGAATTTATCCCTGATGACAAATTAAGAGTGATGGTCAATAAACTCCTCTGCCCTATTCTGTCAAAAAACTCTAAGAAATAGACAAATTAATAAAATAGTCATTATTTATTCCCGTCCAAAAAAAAAATAAATTTTAGTAACATTGTTACCTTTTTCTAACAATTAAAATCTAGATTTAAACATGATCTCCATTAAGAGACAACCTCTCGGAGTGACCCATTTTTATTGGAACGAAACGTGGTCGCTTTAGGGAGGTTTTACTGTATATGGATTGCATGCAAGAGACTGATTGACTTTGAAATCGCATTTATTAAGTCAGGACTAGACGAACTGCAAGAATAAATTTCTTTGACAATTTTATTAAAAAGTGTCTTTCTGTAATGAAAGCGAAAAATGATCGTATGATCTCATGATCCAAAAGTGAGTAATTCTTGTGGTATTAAGGGAAGGAAAACTAGTTTAATAGTTTTTAATTTAAAATTATTTTATGAGAGTTGACAATTGTCTAACAAGAGCAGGATTTTTTTTTTTTTTTTTTTTTTTTTTTTTTTTTTTTTTTTTTTTTTTTAGATGTTTGTCCCATTTAAGAAGAAAGTTTATACTGAATGCATAATTGACTGGAAGGTTCTTAGCACCCTTAAAATACAGGGGTTTTTGTTGGAACCAATCGCTAAAGGCGTTTTCTTTACAGTGCCTGTCATATTGCATGTTAACAACATACAGGGATGTGAATTTTCAGTCTTTTGGCTGATTTCCGCTTTTTTGTTATTTCAAGGAATTTCCGTTTTTTTACCTCGAAATTCCGCCTTTTTCCGAGGATTCCGTATTTTTTCTCCTGCAAAATTTTGTTATTTTCCGGAATTTTCACTTTCCTATCGATTCCGCTTTTCTTCCGATTTCGAAAGAACATTCAAAGGTGATAAAAAAACGGCAAATTTCGTTAAAAGATCGCGAAAAAACTATAAACTTCGTCAGAAGATCTTGAACAAATGGGAAATTTCGTCAAAAGATCGGGAAATGCGGCAAATTTTGTCAAAAGATCGCGAAAAAGCGGTAAATGTCACCAAAAGATCGCAAAAAAAAACTACAAATATCGTCAGAAGATCGCGAATAAACGGCAAATTTCGTCCAAAGATCGCGATAAAAATAGCAAATTTCGTCAAAAGACCGCGAAAAAGCGGCCAATTTCGTCAAATGATCGCGAAAAAACGGCAAATTTCGTCAAATGATCGCGAAAAAACGGCAAATTTCGTCAAAGGATCGCGAAAAAACGGCAAATTTTGTCAAAAGATCGCGAAAAAACGGCAAATTTTGTCAAAAGATCGCGAAAAAACGGCAAATTTTGTCAAAAGATCGCGAAAAAACGGCAAATTTTGTCAAAAGATCGCGAAAAAACGGCAATTTTTGTGAAAAGATCGCGAAAAAACGGCAAATTTTGTCAAAAGATCGCGAAAAAACGGCAAATTTTGTGAAAAGATCGCGAAAAAACGGCAAATTTTGTGAAAAGATCGCGAAAAAACGGCAAATTTTGTCAAAAGATCGCGAAAAAACGACAAATTTTGTCAAAAGATTGCGAAAAAACGGCAAATTTTGTCAAAAGATCGCGAAAAAACGGCAAATTTTGTCAAAAGATCGCGAAAAAACGGCAAATTTTGTCAAAAGATCGCGAAAAACTACAAATATCATCAGAAGATCGCGAATAAACGGCGAATTTCGCCCAAAGTTCGCGAAAAAGCGGTACATTTCGTCGATAGATCGCGAAAAAGCGGTACATTTCGTCAAAAGATTGCAAAAAAGCAGAAAATTTTGTCAAAAGATTGCAAAAAAGCAGAAAATTTTGTCAAAAGATTGCAAAAAAGCAGAAAATTTTGTCAAAAGATCGCGAAAAAGCCGCAAATTTTGTCAAAAGATCGCGAATAAACGGCAAATTTCGTCCAAAGTTCACGAAAAAGCGGCAAATTTCTTCCAAAGATCGCGAAAAAGCGGTACATTTCTTCCAAAGATCGCGAAAAAGCGGTACATTTCGTCAAAAGATCGCGAAAAAGCGGTACATTTCGTCAAAAGATCGCGAAAAAGCGGCAAATTTCGTCAAAATGGCACGAAAAATACATGTATTTAGTGCTTTTAGTGTATCCTCTCCTTCCCCCCTCTTTTGTAACCTTTCAGAAAATTTGCTGTGAATTTCAATTTTTTTTTTTTTTTACTCAGAATCGCTCCTGATTCAGAATTTACTTTAAGCTGACTGTATGTCCTGTTCCAATTAGCCCGTGTGACCAAAAATAATTAACCATTGTGATTTTCACTAAGTTTTTCATATTTTTTGCTAAAAAATTTACACACAAAAACCCTATTCTTAATTAAATTATTTCATTTTCAGGAGTGGCCATGATTCTGATAAGTCGAGCATTTCATATGACCTACGCTCAATGTTTTAAGAACTGTGTGTAATTTGGCTATTTTCACTCCTGTAATTTTGTATACAGGCTTGTGCGCTTGTCTCCATTTTCCCGGAAATCAGACCCTGGTTTTATTTGTTTGGTTTTATTTACCTGGTTTTATTTGTTGGAAAAAATTTTTAAATCTTTCACGGATAAAATGTGGTACAATTTTTTGTTTGCGCGTGGTTTCAGTCTTTTTGCTTTTTTGCAATTCTCATCCCTGCAACATAGTTAATCTTTGCTTGATTTTTTTTTTTTTTTTTTTTTTTTGCTTCCTGCAGCATATTCATTTTCAAACATCAAAGTGTGTTCTGGAAGTGTTCAGTAAAAAGACCCAGTCTCATCTGGATTAAAAATTTGATCAGTCTCATAATCTTTAATCAAATTAGATCAGACTTCTTTCTAGTTATCAGAAGCCTCGTTATCTGCATCTTGCTTCTCGTTGTGAAATTTTCTATAAACAATGTTGGTGCATTCCTTTCATCAAGTTAGTCGTGCATCCATAGGTTTGAAGTTTTCCTCCAAACAGACGAGCAAATTGCTGTGTTTTTTCACATATAATTGAGCAAGAAACGGCAATTTTTTGTATTCTCACGTTTTCAGATCAGTTTAAAAGTACGGATTCTATGTCATCAGCTTTTCCATCACAATTTCTTTTGTGGAATAAACTCCCATTCTTTTTTATCTTATCAGAAATGGCATCTCTCTGCTTCAACAAGTTGCATATGGCAGTTTGAGGTATACTACCCAGTTTCGACAAAGCCTGTCGTTGGCTGCATTTTGTCATGTCATTGTATAAATATACAATGACCATTTGATAAAGAAACTTTTTGGAAGCCATAAGAGCCAGTTCTTTACCCCCCCCTCCCTCCCTCCTCCCTTCTCTAGCTTCTTCTGGGAATCCTGTTCTGTGTTTGTGTATCTTTCCTTTTCTTTCTTTTTCATTTACTTTCGAAGGAAGGGGATAAGGAACATTGCTGAATGCAAAATAAAATGTGTGATATTGTTCAGAAAAGAAAAAGGCGAGCATTGTTACTCACAAATATTGAAATGAAAAACTTCTCAGTCTTGTCTTATTTTATGTGGCAATAGATTAAAATATAGAAAACTTGATTTTTTTTTTTTTTTTTTTATTTTTTTTTTTTTTTTAAGCAGCAGTATTGATTTTATTAATTGATAATTTTACAATGATTTCACATAATGATAGGTACTGTAATTACTAAAAATCATTCTATGACAAATTTTACGGAAAATTATATTGCAGCCTATAAGCAACATATTTTTTTCTATGTATCTAAAAACATTTATATATATATATATATATATGTTTTGTTTAACCTTTATCACAATGTTTGGATGGATAGATAAGTAAATATTTTTTCTTTCCAAAGCTCGAGAAATATTATCCTCCAGTACAAGTTAGAGACCCACGCTCAAGATTATCTACATTATGGGCCAGGACAGAACCTGCTGATCTCGTTGTGCCCCGATTTAAGGTAATTTTTTTCTATTTAAAATGAGTTTATATATTTTATGAAAAAAATCGTTTTGAAATAGTCAAAGCTTTCAAACTTGGGCAATTGTTTCTTATTAAAATAGAAAAAATCAATTGTATGAAAATGGAGGTTGTATATGAAAATTATTTGTAACATTATTTAGAATAAAAAGTTATGTAACCGACTAAATAAATCAGATGTTGCCATCCAACTTATATTTTATTCATTAATTTAAAGATGATGTGAAATAAAAACACATGAATAAAATAAAACTCAATGTTTCAGTTTAATCTTTAAAACCATCATCAGAAGTAAAATTTTCTAAAATACAAATCAGCAGCAAATTACAATTTGCATTTTAGAAAATTTTATTCCTGATGATGGTTTTAATGATTAAACCGAAATGTTGAGTTTTATTTTATTCATGTGTTTTTATTTTACATCATCTTTAAATTTATTAATATAATATAAGCTGGATAGCAACATCTATTTTGTTTTGTATTATCAGTCTTTAAGCATTGTGTAACCCCCTTTTTTTTTAAGAATAGTTGCTTTGTTTTTTATTGCAGTAATTAGCTGTCTTATTTTTATTTTTTAGGGTTTTGTTCATCTGACAAAACCCTATTCGTCTCGCTCCTCTGTCTGTTCGTTCGTTCGTCTGTCTGTCTGTCTGTCTGCAGACCTGCCAACTGCTACGAAAAAATCGTAGTTTCTACGATTTGGAGCTAAAAACTACGATGCTACGAAAATCGGTCTAAAACCACGATTTTTTTTTGCTAAAAACACACACGCCGAAAAAAATCAATTTCTTCAATCACTTGCAGAAAAAACGTCAATTTCATCGTCAAAGGATCGCGAAAAAGCACGAATTTTGTGAAAGGATCGCGGAAAAAAGCGCGAATTTGTTCAAGAGATCGCGAAAAAATCAGCAAATCTTGTCAAAGGATCGCAAAAAAAAACCCGCGAATTTTGTCAAAAGAGCGCGAAAAAACGCAAATTTCGTCAAAAGACGCGAATTTCGTCAAAGGATCGCAATAAACGCAAATTGTTCCAAAGGATCGCAGAAAAAATGCAAATTTCGTCAAGGGATCGCGAACGAAATGCGAATTTCGTCAAAGGATCGTAAAAAAAACGTGAATTTCGTAAAGAATCGAGGGAAAATAATCCGAATTTCCTAAAAGGATCGCTAAGAAAACGGGAATTTGTCAAAGGATCGTAGAAAAAAAACCCATGTTTCTTCAAAGGATCGTGAAAAAAACCCAAATTTCATCAAAGGATCGTAGAAAAAACGCAAATTTGGTCAAAGAATCGCGGATTTGGTTAAAGGATCGCTGAAAAACGTAAATTTTGTCAACCAATCTGTAGATTAATTTGAATTTTGGGTGCTACGATTTCTCATTTTCAAAGGTTGGCAGGTCTGCTGTCTGTCGCAGAGACCGTTCTCAGAAACTATACATGTTAGAGACTTGAAATTTTGTGTACTTATAGCTGAACACCTCACATCAAACAACAAATCATAAAATTTTGAAAAAGTCGGTAATTAACCGAATTACGGGCTAGTTAAATTCTAAAATTAACCAATCAACCTTTTGAACGCAGGTGCGAACGCACTTTATCGAAATCCTCCTCAGTTTCTCCTAAGGGTTGCCAGTAAATTCAGTGGATGCTCTGTCAAATCAGCCGATGCAGGGATACCACGGAGTAATTTAAGCAATAAATGAAGTGGACGTTTAAAAAGCAAAATCGCATCTGCCGAAGTATCAGTCGTACAAACTCGTAACAGGTGTAGAAACACGCGGAAAAAAATCTACTTTATATTGGTATAAATTTCAAATTTCTGCGTAGGTTAAAATGCAAAATATCCACTAAAAATCGATCGATAAAAATTTAATTTCTGTATTTGATAAGACAATGAAAACAGATTTCCATTCACCAGAACGCAGCTGTCGTCCTCACTCAGACTTATCGGCGTGGTAGAAATTTAAGGGAAGGAAAGTCTAATATGAAATTTAAACTTTTTAAATATTAAATTTTTTGACATCCGGGCTGAAAATCTCTTGCAGATTTCATACATACCCGGTTCAAAGAGATAGCTTAATTACGAGCTGAGATATTAATTATTTATTTAATTAATCGGTTTCATTTCTCTCTAATGAATAGAATAAAATGGCGGCACGTGCTTTTTTAGCCACGAAATAATTTAAATTAGGAAATCTATCAATTTGCGCGAGGTTCAGCTCTATCAGACAGGTATACCTTTCGAGGGGAGGCAAAAGCGTGCTTCGCCAGTATCGCATATTTTTTATTTGTGACGAAATTAATAATATATTGAGACGAAATGCCAGTTTTTGCAGTGCGTGCGTAGCATGCCTGCTATACGGTGCCGTAGACAGCGGGGACCTGGTTCGAGGTTCTTTTGAGCGATATTGCCATTTCACAAGATTTTGCAGTGCGTGTGCAGCACGCCTGCTATACGGTGCCGTAGCCAGCGGGGACCCGGTTGGAGGTTCGTTCGAGCGAGATTGCCTTTTTTACAAGATTTTGCAGGTGTGCGCAGCACGCCTGCTATACGGTGCCGTAGGCAGCGGGGACCCGGTTCGACTTTCGTTCAAGGGCGATAGGCTTTTTAAAAAGAGTTTGCAGTGCATGCGCAACACGCCTGCTATAAGGTACCGTAGGCAGCGAGGACCAGGCTCAACTTTCGTTATAGCGAAAGGCTTTTTTAAAAGAGTTTGCTGTGCGTGCGCAGCATGTTATATTCACTACTAACGTAATGAATATAGGGGTTTGATAAATAGCAGAGGATAAAAAGCAAGAAGAAGCGTTTTAGCTGATTTTGTAAACCCCAAATAAAAATGATTACTATTGCTAAAAATGCTAAGAATAATAACCTAGGAAAAAGATAACATTGAAATAACTTTAATAAATGTGGTGGTTTCTAATAAATAAAGATATTTAATAGTACACAATAGTTTATTAACAATTTAAAAGATCAACATATAAATTAAAATATACTTTAAATTAAAATAAACTTTAAATAAAAATGTTAAAACCTTATTCACTTCTGTTAAACATTACTTATTTGAATAAAACATCAGAACATCATGGCATGACGGCTTATCGGCATTATAGCCCACTTCATTATAAACTTCATATTAACATCATAAAAGACGACTAGTCACTCTGGAACTCAAATATGCTATACTACAAGATCAATTCTAGCCAAGTCAAAGAAGATACAAATGTCCATTTTAAATAGACACGCTTTACTTTCAAACCTGGCTGAACACAGGAAACTAATGCATAACTCCACCACTGAGGAAACACAAAAAACCACCGACGAAGCAACCCGTTACTTGAACAAATTCTCAAAGATATCATGTTCAGCAATATTACGGGAGATTAAACTCTCGTCCTTACACAGCACTTCCAGGAAAACATACTTAACACAGCTCCAAAGTACTTCGCGCCAGAACAACCATCCTTAAACCCCGAGATAAAACAGTTCAGTGACTAGATTGCTTTTAAAACAAAATTGATATTAAAGTGTTTCATATTTAATAACCTCACAGGAAGAATAATGCAGAATATTTCACTTAAAAAATCCGAAATCATACATTCAAGTGCATAACTAAAGAAACGAAGTCAAAGACTCAAGGAATACATGTACACTACTAAGCTATCAGAACTTCCCAGCTATTCTATTTATCTCCCGCCGATGCCCGAAAACGAACCTCTACGCATGTCGGAACTTCATTCCACTGGCTTCCGGAACACCGTATGCAAAACTAGACAGGATGACATGAATCGCATAGCGATCTATGCTTACGTCATATTACAACGCCATCTATTAGCACAATTGGGAGTTAAACAAATAAGCATGCAATTCCAGACTGGAAACGTGTACGTAAAGTTCAATATATCGCCGGTAGTTATAATAGATAAAATAAACAAATATAAATGTATAAATTACTTTAAGCTGAAATAGATTAAGGAGAACTAATAAAAGAATGACTTAAGGAGAAAGGTAAGTACGTTTATTTTAATAAGGTTGCACTATAGTATATATATATATAGTAAACTATTGAAACAAAATAAATAGTGAATGTAGTAACAGAAATGATAGATTAAATGCAGAAAATATATGCTAAAGCAATTATGCTAATGTAGGCCAATGCAAACAGTGAATTAATATTTCCATATGAGGTTTGTATGGAGTTAGTACCAGGACAATAAGACAGAGTGTTAAATATTTCTATCACAGCATGCCTGCTATACGGTACCGAAGGCAGTGGGGACCCGGTTTGACTTTCGTTCGAACGCGATACGCTTTTTTTAAAGAGTTTGCAGTGCGTGCGCAGCACGCCTGCTATACTGTGCCGTAGGCAGCGGGGACCCGGGTCGAGGTTCGTTCATTTGAGATTTTATAAAAAAGGAGTAGCTCATGAAAAGGAGGGGCCCGTTAGTGGGCGAAGCCAGCTAGTCTTATATTATTTACCCCTCTGGCCTCTAACTTGTGTATTTTAAGGAATTTTTCTAACCTCCGCCCTTTTAACCCGGGGAGAAATTTTCCAACTTTAGCCGACACCCCTCTGACCATTCTTTCATATTATGCACCATAGCCTTACATATTTTAGTTCCTTTTTTTCCGCCAGGTGCGCCTACTTATCTCGGGTGCTATGGGCCCAATCCCCTCGACTAATATATCTACGAATAGTATGTAAAACGGATTTTCGTTCGGATGCAGGTTTGTTTAGAATCAAGTGCACCCCCTGGTTGTGAAATGTGGAACTAACAGATTTTTCAAATGATAAATTGTTTTGAAAGAAATATTAAACGAAACCCTCTGTGCGATCTGTGATCACACTTACCCACTTGTTTTTTTTTCTTTAAGCAGCGGAAAATTTTACCTGCAAAAGTTTTTTTTTTTTCCCCTTCTTCTTTTCTCCATAGATGTATCTATATACATATAATCATTCAGAAGAGGATTAAAGTTATATAAAAAATGAATTAACCTTAATCCATTCAAAATTTACATTTCGAGAGTGCTTTGAACATTTTTTAATTTATTTGTGGGAGGAGGGAAATATTTTTGTTAGTTTTTAATATAGAAAATCAAGATCAGTAAAACACTTAACATAATCATACTTTTTTTTCCTACCAACTAAATTACATATTACAGAGTGGCTCCTAAATACTGTTACACTCCAAAAAATAAGAATTAATTTTAATCGTTTGGTAAAACAATTTATTTCTCTGTTTCAGTGTTTGGCAATGTTCTATTACTGCAGACGATTTTTGTATAAAGCAAATATTTTAAATTATTTTAAAGATGGAAGCCAAAAGAATGATGATTAAACCAGGGGTAATTGTGTTCAGGTAATATACCTGAATTCAGGTATTTATTTCATTTTCCATACTGGAATTCCAGTTTTTCTTATAGTTAAATTAATAAAATAAGACTAAAATATCAATTTCATATGATTTCTAAACATAATTCAAGGTAATATTTTTCATAATGAAATGATTTGGACCTCTCTGCAATAAATTACATGTTCTCTCTCCATGCGAACTATTTTCCTTGCTAAAATTTCAGATATTTTTTTCATGATCACACTCACCTTTCATCTCACAATCACCCCTGTTAAACAGCTCTTTGATCGCGGATTTTCCGCAGGTAAAAACTTTAAGCAATTAAAATGTCTTGGTTTTAATAGAACATGGCAAATAAAATGGCTGCAGAAGAGAACATGAGTCGCAGAGCTATGCAAGTTATTATAAATGAAGACCTGGGTTTTCGCCCTTATCGCAAAAGGAAAGTTCCAGGTTTGACTGCTGCACAAAGAATGAAAAGATTACAAAGATGCAAGAAATTTCTGAAGTGGCATGGTAGGAAAAGTGTTGACAGAAAAATATTTTCTGTTGAGAAGCTATTTTGCACTGAACAGTGTTATAATGCTAAAAATGATGCCGTATATTCAGCAACCTTTGAGTATACTTGAAAATCTTCGAACTGTGAAACGCTTTCAGAACAAGAATTCTGTTATTGTTTGGGCTGCAATGACAAACAAGGAAAAAATGCCTTTTAAATTCATATATAAAGGGATAAAAATCAATGCGGAATATTACAAACAGGACATTAGACCTGGGCCTTAAATCGATTTAAGCTAAAATCGGAAATCGCGATTTAGCCATTGTCTTAAATCTCGATTTAGCCATTGTCTTAAATCGCGATTTAGCCATTGTCTTAAATCGCGATTTAGCCATTGTCTTAAATCACAATTTAGCCATTGGCTTTAAATCGATTTAAAACAAAATACTCAGGGGCGTGCCGACCCAGTGTGCAAAGTGTGCACCGCACACAGGCGCCAGAATAGTAAAGGCGCCAAATATTTTAGTCGAAGCTGAAAATTTTCAAAACTTTTATCCAATTTTAATTTATTAAAGCGGTATTTAAATCGAAAGTGCATCATTTCTGAGTTCATTTTTACTTATGAAATTTGCAAATGCTCGTCTGTGGCGTAGCATTAGGGATGGGGGGAGGGGATAGTCTCAAACCTAAAGGCGCAACGGTGTCGAAAGGTAACAGTGGAAAGGCGCCACGTAAGGCTTAAGGGTGCCATCAGGCATCTAAAATAAAATAAAAAAAGCTAGAAACATAAAAAATTCGGAAGGACGACCGCGAATGTCCCTTTTGACTTGACATCCCTGCTCTAGATCAGGCCTGTCCAGCTTTTCAGAAAGCAGGGACGCACTACAACTGGTGGCAAATGGCAAACATGGAAGGCTCCATTATTCAAATAATTGAAAATCTATAACGCTTCTATCTTACTGTAGTGTTGGTAGTGATACACATACTGACGATATAAAAACAGGTAGATATTATATTGTAGAATAGTAAAGCAACATAAGCCTCCAGGTTATGCATGGTACCCATGTAAAAGTAAATTGCCGAAAAAAGCGCAGATCAATCATAGCAGTCGGCTACATTATAACAAAAACAATAAATAAATAAAACAGGATGTAGCTCAAAATGCAATGAATGTAAAAAAAGAAATGAAAAACTCCATTCGATTCCAAACAAATTTAATAGTCACGCCTATCATTGTATGCAACGCATAAAAATGAGCCCATGAATATGTAAGAAAGTTTCATGTCATTTACAGTCGGGAAACATGTTTTTGAGTACAACCTCAAAATGAATTATGTTTTATTGAAATTTTAATTGTATATTTTATAGATTTGCTTTGAACAAAGAATAATCGGTAAAAAGCGAGTTTCACTCGCGTACAGAGAGTTCATACAATAAATTTATTAATTACTAACTGCAATCTTACAAAATATAGTTGTTAAACGAATAATAAGACTTTGCAAATAACTTGGAATTATTTTATTAAATATTTTTCAATAATTGCTACAAAGTTTAATCTTGCCATTCTGCCATGTGCGCTTCGAAAGGAGGTCGCAAAGTTGCATGGCTACTTTGGTCTGTGCCACGTTCTTTTAGATAGGTTTTTATTAATATCTCGGCTAATTATCGACAGTTCTTGGATGATTTCGCGTCGATAGGTACATAGAACTCCTCAACTCCACCCGCTGAGCAGCCGCCAAATAAAGTTTATGTATAACGGAAAACTGCGATTTTCTGAAAAACTGTATGACGTAGGATAATTGCTATAGTTTTCTTGCAAGATTTAAATAAATTCCAACTACTACTAATTTTTTTTCGTAATTTTATTTTCAATAGATTCGGAAATAGGAGGGGGGACATAATTTTGCTATACATTTTCGACGAATTTCGGAAAATATAATAGTATCTAAGAGTAAAACAAATATATTTTTGAGTTCCGTGTTAAGAGCTTTTTCGAACGATACTCATCCCCCCTTTGATGATTTTAAAATGAACCTTAAATTTGTATGATTTTATATCTTTAACTCGATTTTTTCTGAAATACGTACCTGTTCATTGTGTGAAAATGGAGGAGAAGCTGCTAATTGTTCAGATTTGTTGTGTAATTTTTTTTTCATGATTTTTGGAAAATTGTATGTGTTAATAATGAACGAATTAAAACTTTAAAATGACCTCTACTTACTGATGAAAAGATGAGTTAAGATGAGAGGAGGGAGTGCTTAGTAAAGTACAGGCCAAAAGCTTTAAAACGATATGTCACATGAAAAAATTCATTTTATCCCCCCCCCCTCCCCCCCACGGGGGAATGCTCCCTAATAATCTGGGGTCAAACATAGACCTCACCAATCCAAGGCCCGTGAAGAATTTTACCTTCGGTCAAGCCTTCAAATAGGTTTAGGTACACACCACACGGGTCCGAAGCTGTAGGTGCAATTGATATACACCCTAATGAACCACACCTGGAGTCCATAGGAGAGATTTCGAACCTCTCTTTTGAAGGAAATAAAAAAAAAAATTATAAATCGACTTTTCGTGGATTTTTTGACTTCCTGAAACCATACCAGAATAATTTTTAGAATTTCTTAAAGGGGGAATTTTTTTTGTGTCTGATTGTGCAATTTTCGAGTTGTCCAGGCCCAGTAGAATTTAAGGTACAGTACTTTTTAAAAAGGCCCAGTACATTTATCGCCCTAGCAGCTCTGTAATTCTATTGACCTCTCCCCTCCCTTCGAGTTTTTGAAGTTGTCGTCTACGGTTTGAAAAAAAATCTATGTTCTTGTTGAATTATGAATACTTTTCATTCTTTTAATTTGGGCTTTTTAATTAATTTCTCAACTAATTATTAAAGATTTAAAATTCTGAAACTTAGGTGTACAGTGCGCCGCGAAAGGCTTTCGACTATCCTCACAAAAAGTTTGAGCCTTGTATGTGCTGTAGATTCTGCTAGCCATCGCACACAGACAGACACACACACAAACAGAGCGAAACTTTGTTTTATTAGTATAGATATTTTTAATTTAGAACTTAGATTCATTGCTCGAAAATTGGGAATTCGAAAAATAAAAAAAATCTCACAGAGAAGGAAGGGTTAACAATGTGACAAGGTAAAGTTTCGCTTTGCTTCTTAACAATGTAAACGGGAAATTAATATGCATTTTTCATAACAATTGGGCAACATAACAACAGCCAGCATAGGGGTTCTATATTTGCTAATATAAAATCAAATGTTCCGGGACTGGAACATTTTCGAATGCACCCCTAATTATGATCTACGTGTGGTAACTGTTTAAGGCGCATTTTAATTGATGTTACATTTAAAAGAGATAAAAGTACCATAAACGTGCTCCGGTGTTGTATTACAAACATCATAATTTGAGAAAATATTTCTCTACTTTTATGTGTATTTACCATATTACGATCACCCCTTTCTTTGTGTCATGGTCCTACCATTGATTAATTCAACACAGCTATATTTCCAAATTAAATTTTATTTTAACTATTTTAAGTATAAATATAAATAAAGATCCCATCTTAAAAAATCCGGGAGTGATGGAGGTAAAAGAAGCTGATTTACTTAGGAGGTATGCCATTGTGGGAGCAAACAGCTGAAGCACCCACCTTTTAGGGATATCTGTTATTTGCATAACTGACAACATTCCTTATTTTTAATTCAAACAACAATATTTTTAACCAGAAATTTAATTTAATAAATGAAAAAAAAAGAACCCTGTAGAAACTAGACACATTTCATTAAATAAATTTTCTGGTTCCGAATTCGTTTATTTGATTTGGAGAAAAACCCCTGAAGGCTGGCTTGGCAGCTATGCATTTATACTCCTTGAAAAAAAATTATGAAGTTTTTTTTTTTTTTTTCGGGGTGGGAGGGAGTTAGGAATATGGGGCGCCAATTGAAGTTCTGCACACAGGCGCCGGTTTAATCGATTTTGCAGGATCTGATTTAAAAAAACATCGAACCTCAATCCTCTCCGATTTAAGAAACAGGTGATTTAAGAAAACGAAGATTTAAGTAAAAGTTGATATTTATTTATTTAATTATTTTGTAAACAAGATTCAGAGTTTACGAGATTGGAATGTGTATTTTTCAGAAATTAAGAACTTATATAGTGGAAAGTTGAAAGGAAAAAGTAATGTTTAAATCTTAAAATCCAAATTCATCGAATTTCAATTTATATGCTAATGCAATCTTTTGATGATAAATTAAGTTTTCACATATTTGAATAATATTGCAATATGTATTTTTTATTTTCCAATGTTCTGTAATTAATTAAAATGTTTTAAAGTAGAATCCTGCATTGTTTCAAAATATTGTTTTCCTCAAATTCATTCAGCATTTATATGATTAAAAATAATAATAATAAAAGTTTTATGTTTAAAATCCAAACTCATCGACTTGCAGTTTATACTTTTATGCATTCTTATGATGAAAAATTCATTTTTTACATGTTTTAGTAATATTTTAACCTTTATTTTTTATTTTCTATTATTTTGTAATTAATGAAATTATTTTAAAGTATAGTCATGCATCGTTTTGTGTATCACTATTTGGCTGTGATCCACATGAAATATTTTTCTTTTACTAATATTTTTTTCCTGAAATTGATTGAGTATTTATGGTTGGAAAAAAAAGAGTAAATTTTCATATTTAAAATCCAAATTCATCGAATTTCAGTTTTTATTTTTATGCATTCTTTTAATGAAACATTCATTTTTCACATGTTTGGGTAATATTTTAATGACATCACACCAGCCACGTGGATTGAGTATCTTGCTGAAATTGATTCACTATTTATATCCAAATTCATCCATTTTTAGTTTATATTTTTATGCATTATTTTTATGAAAAATCAATTTTCATATGTTTGGGAATATTTTAGTTTTAATTTATTATTTTGTAATTAATTAAAAATACTTTAATAAAGTTCTGTAATGAGTCAAGTAACTTTATTTTTACAGCAGAATGAGGGAGGGGTGGAGGAGGCATTCATTAGATTTTTCTGCAGATCTGCGATTTTCTGCTTTTTTGACACTTTGTTATCATTAAAAAGAGATATATTTTAAGATTATAGTTTATTCCTAATCTTAAAGGATGGCAACGGCTGTGAAAAAAATCAGCAATTTCAGTAATGTGCTCCAAGACACACTTTCAATCCTTCTCCATCCGCTATATAAATGTCAGCATTTATGTTAAACAAATCTTATTATAATCTAAAAGTTTAAAAGATATAAAATTGCATCTTATTTCTCATATCTTCCCCCCCCCCCCCCCCTGCTTTTTTTACTACTTTTCTCATCATGGTAAATGAATAGTTAAATTCATCATTGAATTCTTTTAATATGCTTCTCTTTTACCTCAATAACTTTTTAAATCTGTGTCTGTAAAAAAAAAAAGTGTGTGTAGGTTGTTAGCAATGAAGTGCTATTTGGGTGGGCTAGGGGAAGTCTCCCCCTTCCCCCCCCCCCCTTAAGGAATTTAGATTGTAGCAGGCATAATAAATCAGACAAAAAAAAAAAATAATTTTCTTTTATGTATTACTTCTTAAGAGCCTACAATAGTCACTCAAAAAGACCCGGATGATAATGTTAATCCTATGGGGAAGTTATTTTCAAATATCTCGCTTAAATTTTGATATTTTCGAATGATTTTTTTTGCACAGTATAGCTGAGGACCACTACATCCATGCTAGTTTTTACTTTTTCGATTTTAGTTTCAGATTTCTAAAAAAAAACTACTTTAACTTTCGGAACCGGTTCATAAAATAATTTTTTTTTAAAAAATCTGAAACCAAAATCAAAAAAGTAAAAACTAGCCCGGATGTAGATCATCCTCAGCTATCCTGTGCAAAAAAATCATTCGAAAATAGCAAAATTTAAGCGAGATATTTGAAAATAACTTCCCCATTGGATTAACATTATCATCCAGGACTTTTTGAGTGACTAGTGTGGCCTTTTAAAGAATGAGTTTATAAAATGTATCAAAATAGGTCACTAATTTTTAAAATGAAAAAAAAAAAACTAGTGTTATGGGACATTCAACGTTTTTTTATGTGTAAAATATATCTCTTTTCAAAATTATTTGAAAAATTAAAAGCTAAGTATACTAAATAATACAGGAGGGGCCGTGGGGGGGGGGGGGGGGGCACATAAAGACCGTATTTTGTTACTAAAAATTAAAAAATAGGCTTCCATATTCTAAAATGTAAAATCGGTGTTAAATCGCGATTTAGCACTAAATCGCGATGTTAGATGGATGATAAACCGATTTAAGAAATTTCTATATCGCCCAGTCCTACAGGACATATTGGCTACACATTTATTGCCACATGCTGACAGGTTGTTCCCAAAAAGAATTGGATATTTCAGCAAGATTCTGCGCCTTCACAACGAGTTAAATCAACACAGGCTTGGCTGCATGTCAGTTGTCCAAACTTTATCATGCAAGAAGTTTAGCCACCTTCTTCACCGGATCTAAATCCTTTAGATTATTATGTCTGGAGGATTTTAGAGGAAACAAGGGGATTTTTGGTATATAACAAACAACACAGAAGTTTGGATTCTCTCAAAGCTTCCATATTACATGAATGGACCGATTACCTCTTAAAATGATTTGCGCTGCAGTCAGACAATGGCATAAGAGATTATCTTTGGTAATCGATAAAGATGGCGTTCGATTTGAGTAAAATTATTTCCTGCTAAACTTTCATCTCTGATGTTCATATTAGTGTATTTATCATTTTCTATTAGTAAAATAAAATGACTGAATATTTGTAACAGTATTTAATAGCCACTCTGTATATCATGAATTGTGTCCTCTTTTGCTTGTAATTAGTGTTGCCAGGTCCAGTATTGCAAAAAACAGGGCAGCAACTTATAAATTGGGACATAAAAACAGTAAATCCTATCAAAACACATGTCTATAACAGAATCCTGTCTTGAAGATAAAAATTTCATTGACCTTATGGCAGGAATACCATACAGTTATACCTGCTAAGACAAAAGCCTGTTTAAAATGGAATTTTTTTCTTGTCCCTTGTGATTCAGTCTTGGCAGATTTTTGTATACTAACACAATAATGGTAAAACCTGTGAAAGCAAAATCACTGGGGACTGAATTAAAATTTGAATTTAGCTGGTATAATTTTTTGGTTTAGTATTCCTATCGTAGGTACAGTAAAATTTTTAAATTTTAAACAGAATTCTGTTATAAACAGGTTATGTTTGTACAGGGTTCACTGAACAATGTACAGTAAAATTTATGAAAACAGAATTGCTAGGAACCTAAAAAAATTCTGTTTTTATGAAGATTGATTTGTAAAATATTTCTTTGGAAGGGATTATAAAAAAATTTCTGTTATAGATAGGTTCTGTCTTCACAGGTTTTACTGTATTAAGTTCCACTTGATGCAGACTAACAAATAGCATGGTACTAAAAGAAGTTTAAAAGAATTTGTGCATCATGAAATATCAGGACTTTGATGTCTGATGCAGTGGTTACAAGTGACAGATCTTGGAGTCACTAGAAATTGGGATACCTGGCAGCACTACTATACAGCTATGAGTTGAATTGTAGAAATTCTGAATAATGGTTAAAATTATATAGAACAATTCCTCATAAAGATATTATCAAATTTCTCATGTTTGTAATCACATCATAATATATGCATAGCTGCCAACTTGTACGGTTTGGCCGTACAATGTACGGATTTTGTACTAAGTGTACGGTTGTATGGATGAGCAGTACGTTTTTGCGCATGGAAAAAACGGTCGCGGGAAAATGGCAATTTCGTGAAAGGATCGCAGAAAAAAATGCCAATTTCGTCAAAGGATCGCGGAAAAAACTCCGATTTCGTCAAAGGAGCACAGAAAAAACATAGATTTCGTGAAAATATCGTAGAAAAAAGGCCGATTTCGTGAAAGTATCGCGGAAAAAACGCTGTTTTCATCAAGGGTAGGGGTGATTCTGATCCGAATTTTCCGAAAATTTAAGGCATTCTTTTCTGAAATTTTCAAAAATTCAGACATAAAAAATCGCGAATTTCGACAAACGGTTGCCGAAAAAAATTATTTTTGCCAATTGTTTTCAGGAAAAACACAAATTTCGCCAAAGGATCGCGGAAAAAACGCAAATTTCGTCCAAGAAACGCGAAAAGACCGCAAATTTTGTCGGAAGATCACGAGAAAACCGCAAATTGCTTTAAGAGATCGCGAAAAATCGTGAAAAAACGGCAAATTTCGTCGAAAGATCGCGAAAAAACAGCAAATTTCGTCGCAAGATCATGAAAAAACGGCAAATTTCGTCGCAAGATCGCGAAAAAACGGCGAATTTCGTCGCAAAATCGCGAAAGAACGGCGAATTTCGTCGAAAGAACGGAGAATGTCGTCAAAGGACCGTGGAAAAAACGCATTGTTAGTGCCCTTGAGTGGATTTCCCCATCCTCCGCCCCCTTGCTATAACTTTTCAAAAAATTTGAGGTGAATTTCAGAATTTTTTTTTTTTACTCAGAATCAACCCTGGTCAAGGGAATATAGTATAGAAAATATTATTATGAAATAATATTCTTTTTTTCAATGCATATGCATTTTTTATGTACTGTTTTAAGTACGGAAGAATACGTCGCAAAAATTGTAAGGTTTTCAAAAATGGCATGTTGGCACGTATGGTCACATACACAGAATAGTCCAGCACAATCTGTTTTTTATGTGATCAAGCAGTTTGTAAAGTTTTATCTTTCTAGAACGATGATTCCATAAGTGGACAATATCACCCTCATCTCCACACTAGTAGATGATTGAAGAAGTCACTTAGCAGAAATTTGAAAAGTTCTTTGGGAGGGCATATAAAAAAATATTTCTGTATAACCTTCATAAAGAAAATTGATAATTTATGAAAATATTAAAGGAGAATCATATGTAGTATTTATTTTTCAGTTAGTTTTTTTTTTTTTTTTTTTTCAGTTTCTATGTAAAAAATTTAAATCTACCCGACATATATAAAATCCTAATGAAATGACTGATTAAATGAATATAAATTGAATGTAAGGTTATAGTTTATAGCTATTTTGTAGACCAAACAAAAGAATACGAATATGTAAAAAGAATATATGTTAAATGCAGGGTTTGTAGAATGCTAACTGTAATGTAATTTTAGTATGTTGTTAGTGTCATCTACTCCATGTTTTTTTTTGTTTTGTTTTGTTTTGTTTTTTTTCCCTTGAAGAGAGTGTATATAGAATTTATAGTTATTTTACAGGGCTGTACAATGTACAAATGAATACAAATATATGTTAAATGTAGGGTCAGGGAGTTTCACAGATATGAAAACTGTAGTATGTAGCCCAATTATGATAGATTTTCTAATCTTCTGTAATCGAGTCTACTGCCAATGTTAGGGCGAAACAAAAAAGATATTAGCAGCAATATGGTTGAATGTAAATGTGGATATCATTAATTGATTTCACATAACCACTCCAGTATACCAAATTGTATTAGCTAAAATATGCAAATTGGTAGGGGACCCATTTACGAAAGATTACTTAATAGGTTTAAAAATCTCTGCGTTAGCCAACATATGGCAACTGATAATCAAACGGATATGAAGCATAAATGCCTAAATGAATTAAACGGTATTTGTCAAAAAAGATGAAATACATAACAACAAAAATATACGAAATGCTGTCATGATTGCAAAGAATTCTTGATGAAATCAGAATCTTCTGATTTGATGAAATTGCAAGTAAATTAAATTATGGATAAAAGTAGCATGATGCAATGCTTAACATACATTTAAGGGAGACCAAACTGGTTGCCAGAAGCGGCTAGTTTCTATATATTGTGATTTACATGCAAAAGAACGATTAATTCAATTATGCATGTTGCCTTATTGCTGAATGAATAATTAAGCTTTGTTTTTCTTTTTGCAAAGAATAAGTGCTCTAAAAGACTTTTTGGATTTTTTTATTATTGCTGTAGGCAACATAAGATTACTATGCCCTTTAAGGGGATGATGAATCCAAAAAAATTGGGAACTACAGTAGAAGATCTTTATAATGCAAACCTAAAAACGCAAAGTTGTACGTTATATAGAATTTTCCGTTATATGGATCACATCATTGAATTCACCTTGTAAACATGGCTAAATATGTCTAAAACATATCAAAATACATTAGAATATCTTTATACTGCATTCCTTGTTACCAAGAGTTACCCAAATCATAAATTTTTACATAATATAAGTCAGATATTGTTAAATTTACTTTATAAACATGATCCAAATATAACTGACACAACCATCCCTTATATTAGACATTTTCAAAAATGTTTATTGTAATAATAGCATTTTATTTAGTAAAAAGGCCTTAAATTAGAAGATAAAGTTGAACTAATGTATCACATTTAGTCCTCTAGAGAGTAGCAATATTTTACAATGTGAAAATGCAGGTGCTTTTTAACTGCAAAAATCATTGTTTACATCTGAGAAGTTGTGCGTTATATGGAGAACTGCGTTATAAAGATCTTCTACTGTACTACTGTTCTAGAGAGTAAAAAATGCTTCAAAATATAATATAAAAATGCACTTAAGCTAGTTTTATTGTTTGATATAATTTGTATAACAACTAAAAATTCATTTATACTTTTAATTCAAAAATTTATAAGTTTAATATGATTTTTTTTTCTTTTTAGATTGATGAAAATTATGTTGGTATTCCTCCACCAGTTCAAGTCACGATTAAAAATTTAAATGATAATATCAACAAGCAATTTTTGGATGACATGTTAAAGAAGTATGGGGAAGTAGAGCAGAGTCAAATCTATTATCATCCCAAAAACCGGAAACACC
Organism: Maratus speciosus; assembly: GCA_963932465.1. Classification (NCBI taxonomy): domain Eukaryota; kingdom Metazoa; phylum Arthropoda; class Arachnida; order Araneae; family Salticidae; genus Maratus; species Maratus speciosus. The sequence continues at coordinate 532,520,711 of OZ010792.1, forward strand.
TTCGTTTAGCTCATGTTACTTTCACATCTATGCATGCTGCTAAAATGTGTGTGGATAAACTGAACATGTGTTCTGTCATGGGAGATGTCCTAAGTGTTTATTTAGATCCTTTTGGTAAGCTGCCTTTTCATTTTTATTTCCATTGGTAACTGTTCAAAGTTACTGAGTATATTAAGATATTTTAAAAGATAATTAGCTTCTGTAAGAATATTTTTTCTAAATATAATCCCACCATTGTTTAAGTACTTATAAATTTTCAGAGTTTTTCCATTATAAAATAAAAAATCATAACCCCTAACTAATATTGTATGTTTTGTTCAGGAATAAGTATGTAAGTGAAAATGTTTTTTTTTTTTAACTCTTTTATAAACATTCAATGTTTATCTTAAAAATCACATCTAATTTCATGATTGCAGTTCATGTTCTAAAAAAATTACATTACTTTAAGTTAATTTGGCGTAGGCCACGATTTCAGAAAATTCATGCTTAGAAAGAAGGGAATTTATTAAAAAATGTACAATTTTTGCTCTGTTTCTTTTTTAAGATATAGCAACAGGAAAGAAAAAAAAAAAACAGCATTATTTAAACTATCTGGATAAAAGTGTTTTTAACCCTTTACGCATCCTGCAAAATTGTTCATATATGTTTAATGATTCATAAAATAATAGCTATGAAAAATATTTGTATGAGGGTTTGTTTATGATTACGTTACACATTTATTTATTTTATGCACTGCAAAAAAATAACATTAATATCAATTTTGTGTTAAATCAGCCCTTGAATTCAAAGAATATGTGACGGAATAACCCGGTTAGGATGCTTAAAGGGTTAAAATTGCACCCTTTATTTTTTATTTATATTTTATTATCTACTTTTAAGTGTTAAATATTTCATTGTTGCAGTTCACACCAGTTGGTATATTTTAGCAAGTGTGGTTTGGCGTATAATTAACTCCATTGTTGCTATAACTCGTATACAGTTATAACAATCTATTTATATAAAATCCAAGTCTCTGTGTATCCCTCACAATTCTGGTTGGATCGCTTCATTGATCATTCCAATGCCGCAAATAAGGCAATTTTTCGACTTACGGAAATAATCCACGTTGTATCACATGTATTCTTCTTCATTTTCTCTAAAAGTACACAATTATAATGTTTTAAGTTCTAAATTAACTAGTCAGATGTGGCAATCCTAAAACTTTCTTCTACCTCATACATGTTACTACTTCCTGGAAAATGTAGTATAGCAGTGCCACCAGTTAGATGATTTACACCAAAACATAATCAGCTACAACTTATATCAACTTTTATTTGAATTTGAAGTTTGATGAAAATCCATGCATTAGTTTTTGAGATAGAGCTATTGCAGAATTCGTGAAAAGTTCTGCATAACAGTGGCACCTGTTGGGCAATTTACATTTTAAATCCTTGGCCTAAGTACTCTGCCTGTTTCAGGGCCATTCCATGTGCTGTGTGTGACACTTTCATAAATACCTATATCTATTAATTTATAAGTTGTTAAAATATAAACTATACTTTAAAAGTAACAGAACACTCTAGATTTTCATATTAGCAAAGTTGTTTTAATTTGAAGATGTAACAACATTGTTAAAACAGCACTAATATGTCGAAAAGCTGTCTTGCACGTGACATGGAATGCCTTTAACATTTTGAAGTTTTTTTCCTATCTATTCTTTCATAATAGCTGTTGAGCAGATGCTATTATTTCATTCTCTTTCAGCTTTAATTTGTTATTATATGTCTATTGATAAGAATAGAAGGAGAAAATAAGTTTTTTATTGACAAATTTTTTTTATATATTTTTTTTAATCATAAATAATTTTATTTCTCAAATGAAATTATTATGATAGTGAAATTATTATAACTTACAGTCTATTCAAAATTAAGAGAGAAAACAAGTAAATTAAAACATATGCCAATTGGCAGCTTTTATAATGCTTTGGCTACAACCAATTGCTTTGCGTAACAAAATTATTATTTATAAATTTATTTTTATTAAGTCGTAAAATCTAGAAAAGTACAAAACTGAAACTCCATGTCGTAAATTGGTAACCCATTTGTTTATTTAAATTCTGTCTTAGTTTACTATAATTAAATATCAATTTTAAATGAAATGCTTATTATGCCTGATATAAAATTTACATGCTTTCTTGTTTTCCAGCTTAAACAATTTTTTAAAGCTTATTTCATGTATTTAATAAGAAAAATATCATTAGAAATGTTGCGAATTGTGTTCATCTTAGATCTTAATACTTTTTCAGATCCTTTTACAAATTAAAAGAATTTATGATTTTAAATCAATGTTATTGTTTTGTATCTGATTGAAATCATTGATACCCTACTTAGAAATACTTTGATAGTATAGATAAATATTTGATATTTTATTATTTTTTTTAATCTCATATTTATAAAAGTATTTTTCTCTTTATGTAGGGAGAGATTGTATGAGAGTATATGAAGAATCGGTATCAGGTAGAACAAGGACAGTCTCTTCTGGAGAAGAACCACCTCCAGAGAGAGTCATGTGCGACCCACGTAGACGTTTGTCATCATATGAAAAAGTAATTCCTAAACAGCCTGACAAAGATTCAAGTCTTTTAAGCAAAGTAAAACGAGAAACCCCTCGCTCATACAGCTCTGATAGGACTCCAGTAGGTTCTGACTATGGTTATGGAACTGAAAGTTTACTCAGTAGCCGATTATCAGATAGAAGTATGAGTCTTCAGTCTGAAAGTTATCATTCATTACATTCGACTCCGAGTAATGTTAATTATGATTCAGCGTTTGGATTCAATTATAATGTGCAAAATCCAGTAGCTCAAAATAAGCCAACATCTGCAAATATGCATGGGAAAAGTAATGCTTGGGAAAAACGATCTACTTGGGGTGATTCTTCATCCCCTTGGGAAGATAACAGCTCTCCTGTCTGGGATAATCACCGCAGTTCTAAGAGACATGTAACACCTCCTTCCACTCCAGTTACACCTGTGCCAAAACAAAGTCCTATTAGAGAAAGCTTGGACTCCAGAATAGAACTTCTATTAAAACAGACCGATGGCAAAAGTCTTTTTTTAGATCTTGGAGCAGTATCAAAACAAATTGGAGATGTCTCTATAGATGATGAAAAAAGAAATTTAATGGGTCCACCATTACCATGGTGTGATGCACCACCATTACCGCCCGATTCATCACCTCTACCTCCACTACCAGAATCAGATGAGCCACCTCCACCACCTCCTGAAGAAGAAGAAGATCTGGTTCTCCTTTCAACACCACCTTCACCATTTTTAAGTTTTTCTGACTATCACAAATGGGCTGTAATTACTGCTGATATTGATTCTGGAAAGTTAACTTCATTATCAGATATTCCTAATCATGAAGATGCACATCTTGAACATCCAATTCCTATCAAAGGTGTTAGGTTGTCTAGCATCAATTGGAAAGCTAATAGTATGCCTCCAGAAAAAACTTATGATTCTCCAATTCTTCAAGATAAAGGTGATTCAACTCCAGTCAGGGATGAATTACCTATTGAGGATGATGATAAAATGTCTTTATCCTCTTTAAGTGATGGGGAAAATAAACTGGAAGTTAATATACCTAGTGTTTCAGATAATGCAAAACTTCCTGGTACACCTCAAAAGCCAGTAAATCATGTGCTTTCTTCATCTGTCCCATGTTCTAATTTTAATAATCTTTATCCATCTCAATCATCTAGTTCTATTTATCCTGTATCAGACAATTCTCCATACACAGCACCTTCATCTTATCCTTCTAGCTTTGCTAATTCTGCAACTTCCCCTTATCCTCCTCCTGCTACTGCCACTGCTGCTATTCCTCCTCCACCATTACCACCTACTGGATCATCATCCTATCCTCCAGTCACTGCTGCAACAGCCTTGTATTCTCCATCTGTTTCTGCAAGCACTGGATCAACTCCATATCCTCCACCAGTTTCTGTTAGTGCTGGATCAACACTTTATTCCTCAACTGCTTCAGTCAGTGCAGGATCTTCAGCATATCCACCTCCACCACCACCACCACCACCACCTACAAATTCATCTTTATTTTCTAGTACACCTACACCTCAGTATGGGACCCAAGGAGTTTATGCACCCCCTCCACTTCCTCCCACACCTTCAGCATCAGTTGCACCTACTAGTGTCCCTCTATCACGCCCATCTATACCATACCTCAGTTCATCTTCATCACAATCTCAAACTGCTCCAACAAGTCATCCTATGTGTCCTAGTGAACATGTTCAAATGATGGCTCGCATGGGGTTGTGGCGTCCTGGTATGGGATCTGGAATTTCATCTGCAACACCATCTCCATCTCCATCTGCATCTGCATCTTATGCTAATAGTCAGACTCCTTTTGCATCTAATACCTTTTTTCCATCCCATCAACCATTACCTGGGTCTGGATTTTCGAGTGCTGCTGTGCCATTTACTCCACCCTCTAACATTGCTGAAATGGTGCAACGTCCTCCTCCAGGATATCCAGTTGTACCACCAGTGCGGCCATTATTACCTGGCTCTTTTCCTGTTTTTCCGCAATTTACTATACCTCCACCTGACATTAGAGATCCACATGCTGCTACAGTCAATGGTGTATTAGCTTGTATCACTAAAGAACTAAAGCAAGTCATAAAAAAAGATATCTGTAAAAGAATGGTTGAAGTTACTGCATTTAAAAGATTCGAACAATGGTGGGATGAAAAACTTCACCAAGAAAAGGTAACATAATTAGTTATATTCTAATATATTACTTAATTCTAATTTTTTTATAGTCTAAAATTTTGAAATGAAAGTGAAGTCATTATTAATATTTTAGTCCTTTCATTTCACCTTCAAGAAATATAGAATTACCTGTTTTGTACCTATGGTTTTACTTATTATTTTAGGGTTCTTTTTATTATTTGATAAGATTTCTATGCTATTGTTTTAATATTCACAATATCATTATGTAGCAGGGATCTGTTTAGGACGAAATTGGGTACTTTAAAGGACCCTTCACAAAATTTTTCATTTCAAAACAGGACCCTTCACAAATATTTTCATATCAAAACAGGACCCTTCACAAAACTTTTCACTCTAAAAAAGGATCCTTCACAAAATTCTTTGTCTTAAAAATAGGCCTTTTAGAAAAATTTTCAGCTGAAAACTAAACCTTTCACAAATTTAATCATCTAAAAATGATCTGGCCTGTCACTTTTACATATATAAAGAAAATATATGTATTTTACATACATATATCTTCTTAAAAACATATAAAAAAGAGCCTGAATATAACGATCATTTTTATTCTCAAAATTAAGACTAGATTTTTTGTTAATGTAAAAAAGCTGTTCACAATTTCACAAAAATAGGACCCTGATAGAAAAGGCTGAACAGATCCCTGTGTAGTATACACTTAAAATTAAAAAAAAAACACACAATTACATTTCCAATATTAAAATTCAAAATTTAAGAACTTTTTCCTTTACAGGAGAACAAGGCTTTTTTTTATGGCAATTTTTATCTTGAAAGTATGGTTTGACCGAAGCACCAATTTTGCCAAATACCAAAGCTTCAGTCAAAATGTGTACCGAATATTCGGTATTTGGCAACCGAATACTTAAAATTTTTAATACATATTTTTGCATATATTAGCTTTTTTAATAAACTTGAATTAAAATTAAACTCTTAATAATTTAATTCAGTTACCTTTTTATTGTTAAATCTAATTACACAAAAATATTTAATGACTTCTTTCCCCTCACAAATTCATTAACCCATCACTTATTTAGTATTTAAGTATTGCGCGGCAGCGCAATACTTATTTATTTCCAGTGTCACTTCTCAATGTTAATTTAACATAGAAAAGCCTATGGAGATCGTAACTTTTTCATTTTTTCTTCCCACCTTTTTGTCCCTGATGCCACTCATTTTTAATTCTTTGCTAATTCTAATAATATTATAAATTCAAAGTGTAAAAACATTTGCCAGACGTCAGGATCAAAACGGATCATAAAATGCCTTTGCATATAGGCGGATTATGATCTAGAGAGTAAAATGGGCTAATTTTTATTTACATTATTCAAATATTTTTCTTAATAATTCTAAATTTCACTATTTTCATTGAGAATCAACGGACATTTTCTAATAAAATTTAACATTTTCCCTTCATTGTTGTAAATAGTTCAAAAGCCGTAATAATAATTTGCCTATTTTTAATTGAATGATTTTCACGTGAAACATGAAACTGAAAAAGTTTTTTTTTTTTTTTTTTAAGAATTAAAAAAAAAGATGAATATGACGTCATAGTGGGGGGAAAAATGACATTTTCAAGCAGATTTTTTAAGTTCAGATTGTAATTTTTTGACCAAACTACAACAATCTGCATTACTGCACTGGTGAAACATTTTGAATTATACATAGTAGGGCTGGACGATATCAGAAATTTAATATCGCAATATATCAACGATTTAATATTGATATTGATGATATATCATGATACCTCCCTTAAATTGTGCAAAAATACAAATATTGTTAATTTCGAAACAAGAATGGTATAATAGCATCAATTTAAGTAAAAACAGATGTAGAGAGCAACGAGTCAATGTCTCATACCGATATGTTCACACAGCATCATTAAATTAAGTATATAGTATATTCATACAAAAAATATTTTAGAAAAGAAAACAATGTTTGATATATGTTTACACTTAATACCATTTGTTTCAAAGTATTTTCCTTCAAAAATAGTATATTTCCTGTTCTTCCTACCCTATGCATTATTTATCAGTAACATTTTAACTATTTAATTAGATTGCGAATAACTGAGAAAACTATAAAATACAAACTAACAGTGTTGAATTCAAACACTTTTCTCCGGGAGGGATTTCTTTGGCTCCGGGGGTGGGGATTGCACTTTTTGACCATTCAATACACAAAATCTGAAATCTTCTGGGGGGGACAACGCATTGCTCTGGGGAGGAATGCCCCCCCCCCAAACCCCCCGGGCCACCCCCTGAATTCAACACTGCAAACTAAAATAAAATATTCTCAAATTTATGACATTGACGATTTTATTTTAATTAGCACATGAAGAGAGGAAGCTTGAGGAAAACTAAAATTAATTTAATGTCACATGTCACGATAATACACTTATTAAATAGGTTTCAGTGGATGATAGACGCAACAGAAATGTTGCTTTTCAATCTTTCTCTAAGGAATCAATTCATTCTTAATAGAAAAATAAATAACTGTAGTTATATCTTCCTACCTATTTACTACAAAAAAAACAACATTGAAACATTTAAATATATATATAAATACTCAAATCACATTTGGGAATACTTTTATATTAATTTAAAATTTGTTTTTTGATAAATATTCATAGCTGAAAAATATCAAGACAGGATATACTAAATTCACTCGAGGAAACTTTGCTCTAAAACGACAAAGAAGAATGAATGAGGTACAATATAACTATGCATTACTGACTGGGAAGTTCTTCTGGGAAGCAACCAATCATCACAGTGAATGACTGCTTTGATCTTGAGCTTTTCACCAACTTGTTTCTAACAAAAGGTGAAACTTTCCCATTAGCGGATTCTGATTGGTTGCTCGCAATCCGAGCATTTCAGCTGCTTAGGTATATAGACTCGATGGTAACCAGCTGTCTTCTGGCGCAACGCCAATAGCCAGCTGTATCAAACGCGACAACGAATACCCAGTCATGTGATTATTCATAATTTATCAATATCTGGAGTTATTGCAATACGTGTAGTCCAACGACAGAAGAACGGACGATAAGTGTTATTCAGTATTTTACGCAGAAAGAAATCTAGGTTTACAGTGAAGGAAAGTATCGCAATAATTGGAATAATTTCTAACGGAGATAATCAGCGGAAAAAAAGATTATCAAGGTAGATTTTCTATTTTGGATGAGGCAGGAGGTTGAAGACATTGAAATAGAATTTTTTTTTTCCGGCGTTGAGCGCAAAACATTATTATTTTATTGAGTTTTGAGATATTTGACGATATTTTTTTCGGGGCTCGTGTTCGTAATTGCAGTGCTTTCTAAACACTTATTTTATTGGGATATATCAACAGAGTCAAAGTTCAGATATTGTTAGTGCGATAGTTAAGAAATATCAATATCTGTCGATATATTGATAAATAATCCAGCCCTAATACATAGGTAAATTGCATCACAAATTATGATGCGATATCGCACAAATCAAAGCCTGATGATGATACCCTCATTAATTTTGAAATGTGTTTGTCTGAAAGCAGTAGTTATTAAAAAACTTGACATATTAAACAAAAACCTAATTTGCAGAACAAATTAAAAAACAAAATTTATTTCCTAAATTGTTTAAGCCCGAGAAGCGGCAGATATTAAGATATTTCATTCAATTCGTTCTACATTTAATGTTAAATTTTTGTAACAAATAAGCTAAAACCAATTGAACATTAAAAAATAAAAATGAAATTCATACAATACATTGCTTTAAACACCTATATACTTAGAGTCCGTTCAAATGAAATTGAAATAAATCTTAGACTTTTTCTATTTTTAAGTTGTAAATATTTGTACTGCAGATTTTGCATTATGTTTATGACGATTGTACATAATATGATAAGGTACATGAAAAATACAAAACTTTAAAAAAAGTCTAAGATTTATTTCGATTTCATTTGAACGGAACCTAAGTATATAGGTGTTTAAAGCATTATATTGTATGAATTTCATTTTTATTTTTTAATGTTCAATTGGTTTTAGCTTATTTGTTACAAAAATTTAACATTAAATGTAGAACGAATTGAATGAAATATCTTAATATCTGCCGCTTCTCGGGCTTAAACAATTTAGGAAATAAATTTTGTTTTTTAATTTGTTCTGCAAATTAGGTTTTTGTTTAATTATTTTATCACTAGTCAATACCCAAAATAACCTATGGAAGTATTAAACTATACAGGCTATTATTAAGGATAAGGATTGTCAGAAAAACAATTTAAATGAAAAGAAACAATGTTGTCATTAATCTGATTTACTGATTGTCTAACTCAAATTATAAACATTTGAAGTGTATATTAAAGAAAATGCAGATTAAATAAATTTAAATGATAATGCCCATCTTCCTTTTAAGTTAAAAATGGTTTTTGACTTGTTTTTTGTAGTGCAGCTGAACTCTGAACTCATGCACATAATATTGAAACTCATCGTTTAGCCTATTCTACTTCTAAGCAAAAAAGAATTCTTCTACTTCTAAGCAAAAAAGAATTCTTCTACTTCTAAGTAAAAAAGAATTCTTCTACTTCTAAGAAAATATTCATCTGCAATTATTCGGCCAGAACCGAATATTCGGTTTACATGCTGAATACCGAATCGACTATTCGGTATTCAGTCAATCCTTACTTGAAAGTACAGTACAAAGTCTAAGGTTTAAATTTTCTGGCGGCAATATTGAAGAAAAGGGGGGGAAATAAAATTATTGAAACAAACAAACAAAAAAAAATCTACAGCAAAGAAACTTTATTATACTGAATCAGAACTTGTGTCCATGTAACAGAATGAAAGAAAAACTTTTTAATGAGGAACATAAGTTAATAAAGCAGCGCATATTAACTGAAACATTCAATAGTTAAGTAACTTAGAATTTGTTCTTAAATTGTATGTTCCCTTAAATAAAAGATTTTGTTTTACTTTTTATTTGTTATGATTTATTTAATTAAAACAGTTGTTTAATTTTGTTTTAATAACTGTTATATGCAATTTTTAATGGTACTTTTCGGTTAGCCGGGCGCCAGTGTTATATATACATATACATGTATATATATATACATATATATTTACATATATCTATGTGTGTATATATACAATATATGTATATATATGTATATTTACATATATGTATGTATATAAATATGTATATACAGTCGGACCTCTATTTAACGAAGTCGCTAAATCCCGAAAAAAAATTCATTATATGGAAAATTCGTTAAATAGATAGTCACCCTTTAAAATACTTTAAACTACGTAAAACACATTTTAAGTCCATAAACACTAAATATAATTAAAAAAAGTAATTAGTCACACTTTTTTTTTTAATTATACCTGTTTGTTTTACTTATTTTACCTATCAAAAAGAAATCTGCAAGGGAAATAAGAATGAAACAAAACATTGTCTGGAAATACATTGTATTTTCAGTTAAAAAAATAATTTTACATTAAAATCATGATTTTTTATTATGGCTAATAAGCTGTTTGGAGGAATACCAAATTTTAAAGCATTATTCTTTTTCTTCATGCTTTTATCCACCTCATCAAGAATAATTTTTTTTTCTTTGATGTTGAAGCACTTTCGCTTTGACATTTTCAAGCTACAAGAACCGAAATTACCAGCAAAATTGATCATGATCAACAATCTAGAAAACGAGAAACTATAGTTTAAGGACACGGGACAACTCAATTGAGGGTTAAAAGGGTATATTGAAAGTTTGCTGTTCTTGGATGGAAAAGCAAAGAATCGCAACGATTTTACTGCTGTCGGTGAGTTAGGTGCTTGGTAAAAGTGTAAACACTACAAAACATAACTTTCAACAGTGCCCTGTTAATCCTAAAAAAGATGGTAGCTGTTTTGCAGTTGGTCTAGAAAATTTTTGCACAGCCTTCGTTTTTGCTTCTGATGACTTTATTGTTCCATTTTCGATTATATAGCCTAAGAATTCTTGGTACTTTTCGGTTAGCCGGGCACCAGTGCTATATATATATATTTATATACATACATATATATAAATATACATATATATACATATACACATATTGTATATATACACACATTTATATATATGTAAACCCGAAAGCAGAATACTACGAAATTTGCAATGTACGTTGCAGAACAGATGCCTGAGCTGCAGAAAAATTCTGCTCAAATGTGGAAAGGAAAATCCAAACAAAATCGGCGAAGCTACCGTGCTTTACTGAGAACAAAAGTTTAGCCATGTGCCGTTGTTCTGAGTTATTATTGCCCTGCTGCTTCTAGTGCAAGATGCTTTGAACCTTCAATATTTTAACAGAATGCAGTACATTTTTTTCAGACGAAATTCATGTTTTTTTTCAGCGATCCTTTGAAGAAATTTGCATTTTTTCAGCGATCCTTTGGCAAAATTTGTTTTTTTCCATGGTTCTTTGGCAGATTTAGTATTTTTCTCTGCAATCTTTTGGCGTATTTCACGTTTTTTTCTGAGATTTTTTGGAGAATTTTGCATTTTCTCTGCAAGCCTTGGACGAATTTCGCATTTTTTACATGAATCTTTGACAAAATTTGTGTTTTCTTAATGATCCCTTGATAAAATTCACGTTTTCTCAACGATCATTTGATGAAATTAGTTTTTTTCCTATCTAACAATTTTTGCAATTTTTCACAAATTTCATATTTTTGGGGGGGGGAATTTTGCATTTTCTCCCATGATTTTTTGACGAAATTTGCATGCTTTGAGCCGAAAATTGATGAAAATTGCATTTTATCAGTAATCCTGTGACAAAATTTGCGTTTTCTCAGCGATCCTTTGACAAAATTTACGCTTCTTCAGCGATCTTTTGACAAAATTTGAGATTTTCCCATGATCTTTGCCAAATGTTGCTCTTTTTTTTTCGCAATCCTTTGGCGAATTTTGTGTGTTCTCTGTGGTCTTTTGGTGAATTTCGTGGGGTTTTTTTATGAGCAAACTTCTGATGAAATTAGTGTTTTTCGCAAAAAATAGTAGTTTTAGGCAGATTTCCATAGCATCATGGTTTTCAGTTTAAAGTTGTAGCAACTACGATATTTTCATAGTAGTTGACAGGTCTGCATTATATACATAATTAGGAAAATGGTTTTTAAAAACATTCTGAAGATAAATTTATAATGTATGAATTTATCTTGCAGAACAATCTCTATATAATAAAAGCCAGTGTAACGCTGGGCGGGGTGAATCCATCAATCTTACCAGTCTCCCAGGAAGAGACTCAAGGGGAAAAGGATCCATTCTCCCATTGGTTGACAAGAAACAAGAATCGCGCGATTACTTCTCAAGGTTACAAGTCCTGATAATTGAGCAGTAGTAGACACTTCTTCCTAACACTTATATTTTCTTTTTCTATATATAGGTGTACGTAAATTTAAACTTAACATTTTAAAAGTAAAAAATTAATATTTATGCAAAAAGTAAAATTAATAATTTTTGATTTATAGCTTTGCATCAGGAGGACAGGAGCTTAGGGGATTAGACAGTTGGGATTCAACCCGAGTTACTTATTTATTAATCAATATACATATTTAAAAAAATTTTGGAGGAGGGGGAGGGGTAAACGATAAATTACAATTTCAAAGTGTTATTGAAAAAATAGTATTATTTCAATAGTTGCAGCAGACTGTTAGGTAGCTTTCTTTACAAAAAAGCTACCTATTGCAGCCGTTCGGAGGAAAGCGATTTCAAAAAATTTTGGTATATTTTCATCGATCATGACCCCCAGACCCCGAAACCACCCTCCGTTCAAAATTGATATATATATATATATATATATCTGACCTATGTCACACTGTAACTCCCGTAATTATGAACCGATTTCGATGTAATTCGGTGTGTACATAGTACATACCAATGTCTCGACCGAGTTCGTTGGCCAGCTTCATCCGCCGTTTTGTTTCAAAATGGCGGCCATTTAAAATTTTTTTAAAAATTTAAAACTTGAAATGTGGTACCAAAAAATTTAAAATGGAAAAATATTTTTTTCTTATGTATTTGACCTTTATACAAAGATTCCGGAGCAGTTTTTGTTTCGTCTATATCTTAAAAAATGGCTGAGTTATAGCATTTTGAATTTCTAGCGTGCCTGACATTTTGAAACGTCCTGAATTTTGTCACGCGATAAAAGGCGTATTTATGAACCGATTTGGATGTAACTTCGTTTATACATAGTACATACCAATGTCTCGACCGGGTTCGTTGGCCAGCTTCACCCGCCATCTTGTTTAAAAATGGCGGCCATTTAAATTTTTAAGAAAAATTTAAATTTGAAATGTGGTACCAAAAATTGAAAATTGAAAAAATATTTTCTTCTTATATGTTTGACCTTGATAAAAAGATTCGGGAGCAGTTTTTGTTTCGTCTATATCTTAAGAAATGGCTGAGTTATAGCATTTTGAATTTCCAGCGTGGCTGACATTTTGAAACGTCCTGATTTTTCTCACGTAATAACAGGCGTATTTATGAACCGACTTGGATGTACCTTGGTGCGTACATAGTACATACAAATATCTCGACCGAGTTCGTTGGCCAGCTTCATCCGCCATCTTGTTTCAAAATGGCGGCCATTTAAAAAAAATTAAATGAGATACCAAAAAATTGGAAAATGAAAAAGATTTTTTTTGTATGTGTTTGACCTTAATACAATGATTCCGGAACAGTTTTTCTTTCGTCTATATCTAAAAAAAAATGGCTGAGTAATAGCATTTTGAATTTCTCTTGTGGCTGACATTTTAAAACGACCTGATTTTTGTCACGCGATAACAGGCGTATTTATGAACCTATTTGGATGTAACTTGGTCTGTACATAGTACATGCCAATTTCTCGACCGAGTTCGTTGGCCAGCTTCATTCGCCATCTTGTTTCAAAAGGGTTGCCATTTAAAAAAAATTAAATTTAAAATTAAAATGAGGTATTAAAAAATTGGAAAATTAAAAAGATTTTTTTTATGTGTTTGGCCTTGATACAAAGATTCCGGAGCAGTTTTTGTTTCTGAAAATTTGTTCTTTTGTTGATATCTTAAAAAATGGTTGATTTAAAGCACTTTGAATTTCTAGCATGGTTAACATTTTGAAACGATCTTGTATTTGTCACGCGATAACACACGTATTCGCCTATTTCGATGTAAGAAGGCATGTGGATAGTATACATCAACACCTCGACCAAGTTCGCTGGCCAGATTCATCAGCCATCTTGTTTCAAAATGGCGGCCATTAAATTAAAAAATATATATATATTTAAAGTGAGGTGCAAAAAAATTAGAAATTGAGAAAGGTTTCTTTCTTAAGTATTTGATCTTGATATAAGGATTCAGGAGCATTTTTTGTTTGTCTTTACCTTAAAAAATGGCTCAGATATAGCAGTTTCAATTTCTATTGTGGGTGACATTTTGAAAAATCTGATTTTTTGCATGCGACAGCACTCCTATATATTAACCGATTCTGATGTGAGTGAGCATGTGCACAGCAATTACTAAGGTCTCGACCAAGTTCACTGCTTAGCCTCATCCACCATGTTGTCTTAAAATGACAGGCACTTTAAGAAATTGCCGAATTTGGCAGCCAAATATAAGTTACTTTAAAGAAAAGCAGCTTGGATAAAGCTGACTAATTTCGCGAAATTCTCATTCATTATATTGATAAAAATTAGTATTGAATCTCCTATATTCGGTTTCCACTAAATTGAGCTTCGTGTGTTTGCATGATATAAGTTGGCTTTTTTTTAAATAAGGATTATGAAAGCTACCTCTTCCTCCCGGCACTGGCCGGAAGGACTTTTTTAATTACGCACTTTTATTGCATATTTATTAAATCTTTGTTTTATTAAGAAATCTTAATTTTGTTATAGTATATTAGCCGGAAAACCTGGTTTACCCAGAAATATTGTAAATGCTAATTGTGTGTTTATTAGAACATAAACTAACCGAACTTTGCTCATCTAAACGCTTCCATATTGTCAATTATTATTATTATTATTATTATTATTTTTTTTTTGTAGCAGTTTTTCAAGTTTTAAGTGAAAAACACAATTTTTACCCACTGTCCTAGGACAGGCATTTACACTAGTTTTAATCAAATAAATTTGTGTTGCAGAAGATCACAAAGTATTCTGCTTTGGGGTATATAAATATACAGTAGAAGATCTTTATAACGCAAACCTAAAAACGCAAGGTTGTGCATATACAGAATTTTGCGTTAAATGGATCACATTTCACACATCATTAAATTTACCTTATAAACATGACCAAATATATCTGAAACATATCAAAATACTTTAGAGTATCTTTATACTGCATTCCTTGTTACCAGGAGTTAATAAATTTTTGCATAACATAGATTATTAAAATATTAAAGTTACTTTAGAAACATGGTTCAATACAAATATACTTGTATCAAATCATTCATTATATTACTCATTTTCAGAAATGTTTATTGTAATTAATAGCAACTTTTTCACTAAAAAGTTCTGAATTAAGGATAGAAAGTTGAACCAATGCATCAAATTTAGTTTTCTAAAAAGTAGCAATTTTTTATAATGGAAATGCAGATGTGCTTCTTAACTGCAAAATTCATTGTTTACATCTGAGAAGTTGTGCGTTATATGGAGAATTGCGTTATAAAGATCTTCTACTGTATATGTATATATACATACATCTATACATATATATGTATAGAACATATATATGCACATATATATAACACTGGTGCCCGGCTAACCGAAAAGTACCGAATTCTTTAATAATTTTCCTTAAGGAATTGGCATTTTTTTAAGTTAATCGCTAAACCATATGCTGATAATACTTCTAATACTCTGCAGTTTTTTTTTTTTTTTTTTTGTTCCTCCTTCATCATCTGGGGGAATAACAAAATCATCCATATGTACAACCATAGTGCCTTCTCATAGCAAATCTTAGTGTACTGTGTTTACATATCTTTGGAATTTGTTACCAGATATGCATAATCCGAACGGACAACGTAAAAACTCATATTCTCCTTCGTGGGTTACAAAAGCTGTACATTTTTTACTGCTTCATCAATTTCGACATGGAAAAAGCCTTTTTTGAGATCTAACATCATAAATACTTTTTTGTCTTCTGTAGCTTACCAACAACTTCTTTAATGGTTAGCAATCTTTTATTATTTTTCGATGTATTTTCTGGTAATCTATACTATAATACTAAATCTATACATAATTGGTGCAATCCATCTTTTTTCTTACTCTGGACTACTGGTGCTGCAAAATCTGGTAACTCAGTTTGATGATCCCATCTTCTAACCACGCTTTCTAGGTAGCTTTAAAATTTTGCATTCTGTATTTTTTTTTTTTTTTTTTTTTTTTTTTCCTAACAAGGTAGTATTTTGTATGCAAAAATTTCTTTTTGTGCAATGGTAATAATAAATTTCCTTTTATTTCAATTTATATTTTTTGTAATGTAGTTCGTGGCTTTGTATATAATGCTTAATTTGAACCTCAATGGTAAACGAGTTTGGCATACCTGGTATAGATATTCATAGATGAAGTTATTACTTATGAATTATCTAAGCTTTTATTAAATGCTTCTGCTAGTGAATGTAACCTCATATTTTAGCCGAAAATGTGCATCTTTATTCATAAAACTGAATTTCTTTTACCTTAATTGAATAAAAATTATGTCATTTTTGTCCAAATTGCCTATTTCATTAATTGTATCTCATTTATTAATTTCATTTTAGCTTAAAACAGCTGGAGACGTGCCAGATAAAACTCCAGAAAAACCTCAAATGCCATTTTCTTCTCTTAGTGCTTTATTTGATAACAGCCGCTCATCTTCATTTGGATTTGTTTCAGAAAATACTGGTATTGGACTTGGATTGCGAGCAACCATGCCTAGAATGCCATCTTTTAGAGTAAATATTTCTCTTTTTCTGTTTGTCGAAGTATGATTTTGCTCTTTCGTGCAAATGATACTAACATTTTAAAACAAGATATTCTTTTCTATCAGAATAGAAACCATATGATATGCTTTTAATAAATGTTTATTGTCTTGTATGTTATAAATGTTTTCTATGTATTTATTTAATGAAAAAGATTTTATATTTTGTAAGTCACTTTTAATATCAAATATATTACCGTCTATCTATCTCGGTGTATAACACACACTTTTCACTTTAAAAAATCACTTAATTTTTCCGTGTGCATGTTATACGCCGAATATAAAATGTTTGAAAGTTTTCTTCTTGTGATTTTACAACAAAAATTTTAGAGGTATATTTAAATGCATTTATATATCAATATAAACAATCCTAATATATATATATATATATATATTTCTAACAAACTTTATCTTCCTTATCAGGTAAGATGAAAAGTTCGTTGTATTCGTCATCATTTATATTTTTGGGAACGTCATCTTCTTCCTCACTATCTCTTTCATGTATTTTATCCCCACTGAGCCCTAAACAATCATCATTGGTACAGTCAAGTTTATTTGATATTCTACATTTTTTAAATGATTTAACAATTATTTTCGCTTAGATTTCATTCTATGATGTTATAAATCATTCGCACATTTTCGTTAATGACGCAAGCCACATATTTCCTTCTTTCTATTCTTCTGGCATCCATGTGTTCCACTGCAGACTTAAACTTTCGTTGAAAGGTTTGTTTATGGAAACATCTAAAGGTTGAACAAACGAAGTTAGTTGACCTGAAATTACTGCCAAATCTGTATTAGAATTGTTTATTCTTTTTTTTAAATCCGTCTATTCCATGGGATCTCAACATATCCCAAACTAAGTGACTTTCTGGTTTTCTTAAAGCTCCTGGACGCTTTTCCCAAACATTTTTTATCCATAATTTCAACCCATTTTTGTCCATTCAGCCCTTCTTATGAACATGAATAAAAACTCCATTTGGAAAATTACCAATTCTCTTTGTTTTTCGTTAGAAAATTACCACTGGTTTTAATTTGGTATCATCAGCAAAGCAAGAATAAAACACTGTGAAGTGTGAAGTGGGATTTTCCGTGTCTGGTAGTTTTAAATAAAACAGTTTTTACTCCTTTTTTGTTTCTCCACTCTTGTTTCTTATAGAATCCTTATATCGAACATTACAGGCGTTTCATCCATATTTCCAGTTTGAGACAAATCATAGTTTTTCTCCTTTAGTTTATAGATGTTAAACTTCTAGAAATTAACACTTTTTGTTCTAAGTCTTCTGTAAGCTTTTCACTTCTTTTTTCAAAAAGACACATTATCTGAAGTGGAGGAAAGCTCCTATTTCTGGTTCGTTTTCGTGGGAAAAAAATTGATGCGTGTTATACACCAGTATATGCTTGAAATAAAAATATATACCCTCAAATCAGTGATGCGTGTTATATGCCGGGATGTACGATAATATAAAGAATAAGAAATTTATAAATACTAGGGGGCTCTGCCCCCTGCTCCCTAACGCTTGCTAACTCCTGTGAATTGCGACACAATTCATATTGGAACTACTATGCGTTCCCTGCTCGCTTTGCTTGCTCGACACTTATTGCAGCAACTCTAGCCATAATGAATACTATCATAAATCCTTTTAACTTATGAAATTTTCAAAAAATTTTAAGGTAAAAAAATAGTAATTAAAAACTTCGTTGAAATCACAATTAAAAATGCATTTAGTTGGTGCCACCAATAGGCATAAATCATTTTAACATTATGAAATTTACCAATTTTTGAAATGTAAAATAATTAACTGAAAAAAATTACCTTGGAACACAATTAATTTAAAACTTATTGCGCATAATATTGTACAGAACAGCTTAAATTTATTTCAAAAAACTCTTGGAAAAACACTATCTGATATCAAGATAGTTCAATATAAATGAACAAATACTATCTAAAGCTTGTTCGATGTAAAAAATAAAATATCTCTCTGACACGTGGCAAGTTAACAAAACGTAAACAACACATTTTCTGATGTATCTAAAAGAAACTTTTGATCAAAAAGCTGATTTTCTGAATGCATCACATGGCCATAAAACGAACCAATGGCCATTGCTATTCTTACATTTGCCAAAAGATCATTTAAAAAGAGCTCCTGCTCTGAATTTTAATTTGCTGAATTAGATGTAAAGGCCAGTGAATATGACATCATATTAACAAAATCATACTAAAATATTTCAGTTTTATATAGACTATAAAGCTTATGATGTCATTGGCGGTTCCTAACAAACCGTTTTTGTGCATTTCCTGGCTTTTTCTGCGCTTTTTTCCGGGATGTAACTCCTTCACACTATGGAAAACTTTCCCAATCTTTTTTTTTTTTTTTTTTAACAATTCTACCGTGTGCCATAATACTTTTGGAGTCCATATGAGAATGAATCCTTTGTTTCAAATATAGAATCCCTTTCACCATCAGAACCATTCGTCCTTTCCGAGATTTAAGCAATTGTTTTAAAATTCCTGAGTTTCATTAAATATTCCTTTTAATTAATTAGAAAGTATGTAATTTTCAGAAATATTTTATTTTGTGTATACCAAGGATCTTTAAATAAATAGCAAGAGTCCAGTCTATTTATGTGTAGGAATAAGGATCAGGAATATGATGTTATCACTGACACAGTTATAGTAAAATATTTTAATTCATGGATGAAAATGCATCTTTTGTTTTCCGAGTGACATCATTGTCTTCATCGGAAACATTTCATTCTCCGTATTGTTTACTATGAAAGATTAATCACTGTCATTTTATGTATACAGATTACTTAATACTATTTTTCAATAAATAATCAGTGTTCTGCTCTTACGTGATTAGCGTATAATTAAACGGAATCGTTTTAATATGTTTACATTTTATGAAAACCATTGAAATTTTTCTTTTAAATATGATGCAAGTTTAAGTGGTGAAATCACACTTCTGATTGGTGGAATGTAATAGGGCAAATTAATTGTGTTACTGCGCTTGTTGCCAAATGGCAAGCTACAAATTCAGCCCTATTGTAGCACCATGCAAGAGAAATATATATGTATAGAGAGAGAGAGATTATTTGGCCGGTTTGTCTGTGACATTCCTTTCAAAATTTATTGATCTATCTCAAAGTAAATTCCAATTCAAATTTCTATATCATCATCATCAAATGTAACACTGTGAGTTTGTTTTAAAAAAAAATATCCCTGCTTGCTACAGGCGGAGGTGCATTTCGAAGTTAAGTACTAATTTCACCAACAAAAACTAAATCAAGGTTAGAGATAAACCCAGTTTAACAATTTTATCTGGCCACTTTTGGTGAGTTTTTAATTTCATTTTTCTGTAAGAGCGGGTTTTATCAGAATCATGTTAATACAATATTTTTTTCTTCAACCCCTATTTTTGTTTAATTTGTTTTTGCTGTAAGAGTTAGTCCTATCAAAAACTTGTCAATATAAAAGTTGTAGATAATATTAAGAAGATTTACAATAAATTAAGGAGGATTTAATATCTTATGAATTGACAAAGTTATGAATTTTTTCTTCTTCAATGCATCCTTATTTTTATTTATTTATTTATTTTATTATTTTTTTTTTTTTCAGTAAGAATTGGTTCTATCAAAAACTTGTCAATATAAAAGTTGTAGATAGTATTGAGAAGATTTATAATAAGTTTAAGTGAATTTGATATATTGAGAATTGATGAAATTATGAAATTTTTTTCTGCCTAAAACCCTATTTTTTTCGCCCCTTGAGCCCATTTTTAATTTTATCAAAAATCTGTGATACATAAATTTTTTACCCTTTTCTTAGAAGAAGTAATAATAACTTTAAACTGATTTGATATGTATTATAATTAAAGAAGTTATGGGTTTTTTCGGTTTTCACAAAACCCCTCCCTATTTCCACCCCCTTTGTCCAATTTTGCCCATTAACAAACTTGTACGAGATTTTCTGCCCCTTGATTTTATGTATTAGTTTGGAAGAGATTTGTGCAGAATTATGGAAGTTATCGTGTCCATAAAAAAGTTATATATAGATAAATAGATATAGAAAGTTTTCAACTGGGTGTGGTTTTTGGCTCTAAGTTTCATGATCGGCATAGATCTGAAAAAAAATTTCCAAAATTCCAACATATGAGAGAATATAATAGGTAGTATTTCTTATGAAATCTACCTAAAAGGCGATAGACCAAGAACCTAGACATACCTATCAAAGCTTTGAAGCTTGGAATGCATTTTTTAAGGATGGATAAGGTATTTAACCCAGGGTTGTAGTGGGTAGCTGCCCGGGTACCCGCCCAGCTGCCCGCCCGGGCTGGGTTTTTTATAAAAAACCCACTTAAAAAGCCCGGGTTTTTTAAGAGTATTTCTGGAAAGGAACAAATGATGCATTTGTTGTTCATGGTTATTTTGTTTTATTTATTCACTTCTTTGAATCTTAGAAAATATATTTGTACTAATTTACTTGCACTTTTAGATTGGGAACCTTATAATTTTAAAACGTTTTAGCTTTTAATTTAAAACCTAAATTTAAGCTTTTCAGTTAGCTTCAAGAGTATTATATTTACTAAACTTATTATATTTATTAAATTATTTTATGTACTTTTTACTGCTGAATCCGAAAATGACCTTCATTTTTAACCATCACGTAAGGAAAATTAAATAAATGTTTTACATCTGTTTTATAGTATCAGATTTTTGCTATATTTTAACTTTGACATTTACAATTTGCAAAAAAATTATAACGTGATGGTTAAAAATGAAGGTCATTTTCAGATTCAGTGCTAAAAAGTACATAAAAATCAATTATCAAAAATTAAAAAAACTCAGCCGTCTCCTCTATTTTATAGTATTTGATTTTTGTTATTTTTTAACTTTGACAATTTATGATTTGCAAAACATCCTGAGATGATGGTTAAAAGTTAAGGTAATTCTCAGATTCAGTGCTAAAAAATACATAAAAGTTAAAAACACAACCATCGCAATCTTGTGTTATCTAATCTAAAACTTTTTCTTAAACTTCTTGGCAGTAATCTATCCGAAATTTTTTGTGTTATCCAATATCCTGTAAAATAAATATGAATGGTAACCACCGAAAATCATAATAATATTAGATTGTCATCAGATTTACATCAGTATACATGTAAAATTTAATCTCGATCGGATATTTGAAACTTGAAAGTGAGTTAAATTTCGACTACAAATTTTGAACTGGGAAAACATACATGTGATCGTTGAAGTTAAATAAAATAACATAATATTTGTTAAAGGAAATCATGAAAAGAAATAGTCTCAAATCCTTTAAAAATAAAACACATGTTAAAATACAATAATTTTAGCCAATCTGAAACTTAATAAAAGTTAACTCAATCATAACACTTCACTATTTTTTTTAAAAAGTGCTGATACGCATGAAAAGTTCTTCGAATACTTTAAGCACCTAGGATATGACCCCTCAAAGCATGGCCAAACTCATTTGTGTTCAGATGCAGAAAAGTGGTATAAGTCATGCATTTTTAAAGTTTCATAACTCAATCAATTTTAGTGTTATATGAATGGGACTTTTTTTGGTCTGTCTTGTCAGAGTAATAGGAAAATTTTACTAAATATAACTTATAGCACCGGAGGCTGTATAAACACTTAAATTTTGTAATTTTTTAAGAAATGTTTTTATTGACCCAAATCGCTTTTAAAATATTTCTTTGCCTCAAATGAAAACACTTTTGTAATATTTAACCTTCCGTCTACCAGACGGGTCCATTGGACCCGACATGTACATTCAAAATATTTATTCAAACCAGAAATTTCTTCAAAACAAACTAAATGTATAAATCAGACAATAATAAGTTAAATAAACAAATTAAATAGTTTTAAGTAAAAATTCTGGTGTAGAATGTTTTTATAAAACTTGAGTAAAATTTCCGGTAGTTCTAGGGTTAAACAATATGTGTATGACTAACAGTTTAGGAATTAGCCATTGGACACTGTTGAGAGTGGGCACCCTGTATATATACATAAGAAACATTTTTGTTGTAAGATATTTTTTATCAACATTTACTAATCTTATGATAATTTCAAAGGAGCAAGTTTTTTTTTAAGTATATTTATATTTTATTATTAAATAACACACAATTGATAGTTTTGCAATTTAAAATTTGTTTGTTATTTAAATTTAAGAGGTCATATAATGTATTTTAAGAACAGAGAAAAATATTGAGATCCTTATTAAGACTATGAAGTCATTCCCATCTATTAGACTATGAAGTGTTTGTTTACAAAGATTGTATTTGAGATCAGGATTGCCACTTGTTTCGGCAATCAAATTTCTTGCGCTTTCCTAAGCAAAAAATTTCCCTGAGTAATTCCTCTGAGAATTTTCAAAAACGGATAAATTTTGCAAAGTACCAAAATTTAGTAGCCAATTTACCCGGGAAAATTGCCCATTTAACCCGGGTTTTTTAATAAAACCCGCCCGGGCTGGGTTTTTAACAAAAAACCCGGGTTTTTTACAACCCTGATTTAACCTCTCTCTCCCTCTCCCGCCCCCATGCCAAAAAAAATGTGGGGGTTACATATATTCCTATCATAGGCTGTTTTATGGTAATACTTTGATGAATGTGCAATATAGGTGAAAACTGGGAAATTGAGTTAGTAGCCAGTGGCCGGTTGACTCAGTTTCATTAGTGGCCACTTTTTAAAGTTAGTGGCCACTATAAAGTTTCAAGTGGCCACTATAATGTTTCAAACTTTCTTGACATCTACATAAACTATAATCGTTGTATATATACATATTTTTCTATTTAAGTCAGAGTTTTATACCAGCCAACTAACTATTCACGATAAGAATAGGAAAACAGTCAAAATTCAAGAAAATTACTTTAAAACCACAAAATCTGTTACATTAATTTTTTTAGAATATATTTTTAGATTATTTGTATATGTTCATAAACACTATTATCAATTTAAATTACTATTACTTTCTTTATATAAAAAATAACTAAATCAAAAAACCAACAGTTAGGTGTATACAATTAAAAAAATAATCAAATAAAGCACAATAAAATGTTATTTGGATTTTATTTAATAAGTAAATGTGTTATTAACATACTACACACATTACATACGGCTGAAATCTAAGCTGATGAATGTATACCGCACAATTAAACAGTATCTCTTGAAGAAAAATATTCTAACTGGTGAGCATGTGGCAGGAGTCGAAATATTGAAAATACTGCAATGCCCTTAAAATCCACTTGCATCCGGTGAATAAAAAAAAAAAAAAGGAATAAATTATTTGAAATGAATCTGGAATCAAAGCTGATGAATATATTTTTCAGAATAAAACTATTTCTTGAAAAAATAATCCACCTGAAGAGCAATGGCGAAAAGCTGAAATATTGAAAATACAGCTAAATCATTGTAATCTACTTGCATCCGGTAAGAAAAAGAATTAACTGGTTTGGTAATTAGATGTAACCAAAGTAGAGATGCATATTTCTACGAAAAAAGCTATATTTCACTTGGCGATCGATAACAGATTTTTATCGCCACTTGGCGATTGGCGACTATGGTGGCGATCGATGGCCGATTTTTTAATCGCCACTTTTACAAATTTAATCGCCACGTGGCGAGTGGCGACCGCCAATTTTCACCTATAATGTGCAAATTTTCCTTTCCACAGAGAATGACACCAAGTTTACAAGATCTTGCTTGGTTAGTGAAACTGTTTTGTTAAAATACCAATTTTCAACCAGGAGTTTTGTAGATTTGAATAATCTTTGCAAACATCCAATGAATTGAAACCAATTGGGGAAAATGTATAAGAAATTCAAGGAAAGGGGTCATTTGTGTTCATCCTGGTAGAGAAAGAAAACCAAATTCACCATCAGATTATCAAAATGCAACAGTTTTTTATAATTTCAAATTGAATTATAATTTTTTATAATTTCAAATGAAAATCCTTAATTAAATTTGATAGTTTAAATTGACTTTTTGATGCCTCTTATGTCGAAAGTACTTTTACAAATGATTATCCTTTACCTTAATCAAGGATGGGTTTTAGATGTCAAAAACACAAATATGTAAGTAAAATCAGAACAAGACAGAAAAAATGCTGTTAAAATACATTGTTTTTGTTTAATGATAGTGCAACATAGTTTTAGTATACATTAAATTGTAATCAAATATGAAATTGTAATTTTTTTCTTTGTTTTTGACAAAATTTCTGAGTTATGTGGATTTCTAGTGTGGCTTTTTTTGCATACTTGGTTGAATACCTTATTTTTTACTTTCTTCTATCTTTACAAGAAGAAAATATTGGATTCGTGAAAATTTTCGACTTTCGGTTTTCGACGGATTTACATGTTTTAGGGGTCAGAGATTCCGAAAAACATGTTTTTAGAAAATGTCTGTCTGTGAGTCTGTCTGTATGTGACACAAATATCGTTGGCGCTCTATCTCAAGAACTGATGCACGGAATTTAATAAAAATTTATATTCAGTTAGTCCCTAATATAAATTGGTGCTGATTAGTTTTTGGTGTAAATCGCTCAACAGGTGGCGCTGCGATGCAGCCTTTTTCACGATTTCCGCAATAGCTCAATCTCCAGAACTAATGCACGGATTTTCATCAAACTTCAGATTCAGTTAGTCCTTGACATGAATTGAAGTTTTGTACAT
Source organism: Maratus speciosus (assembly GCA_963932465.1). Lineage (NCBI taxonomy): Eukaryota > Metazoa > Arthropoda > Arachnida > Araneae > Salticidae > Maratus > Maratus speciosus. The sequence goes on from OZ010792.1 coordinate 532,546,126, forward strand.
TTTGGTGTAAATTGCTCAACAGGTGGCGCTGCTATACTGCATTTTTTATGATTTCCGCAACAGCTCTATCTCAACAACTAATACTTGGATTTTCATCAAACTTCAGATTCAAGTATACTTTGATATGAATTAGTGCTGTTTGTGTTTTCGTGCAAATCGCTCAACAGGTGGCGCTGCTATGCTGCACTTTTCAGAATTTCCAATATAGCTGTATCTCAAGAACTAATGCAATAATTTTCACCAAATTTCAGAATCAGTTAATCCTTCATATGAATTGACATTTTGGTGTAAATCGCTCAATAGGTGGCGCTGCTATGCTGTTTTTCTGATTTCCGCAATAGCTCTATCTCAAGAACTAATGCTTGAATTTTCAACGAACTTCAGATACATGTCTACCTGGATATCAATTATTGCTGTTTATGTATTGGTGTAAATCACTCAACAGGTGGCGCTGCTATGCTACATTTTTCAGAATTTCCGCTATAGCTCTATCTCAAGAACTAAGGCACGAATTTTTATCAAATTCGGATACACTTTGATATGAATTGGTGCTAAATTGATGTAATTTCTTGTGCTATTTAAATGATTTAATTGATGTGATTTATATAGAAGAAAGTTTTGTGGTGGCCACAACAATACTAGTTAAAATATGTATTTAGCTTTTAATAAATATTTTCTCTGCAGCATTAATTGTTTTGTTTATTTTTACATTTAGTACAAACACAGAAAAATAAAAATAACATTTATTTTATAAAGAGAAATTAATTAAATGTAGTGATAAAATGATTAAAATATGATATTTTAAACCTTTTATCGCAAAATTAAATTTTGTTAGTGGGCTGACAATCATCTTTTACTGATGAAATTATGTTATTTACGGAATATATCCTGAAATTAGGGACAAAATAATAATTCACCATACTAGTATGGAAAAAAATAGTTTCTTAACTTATTTCGAAACCTGTTCCAAAATTGAAAGTATCCTAATAATAAATAAAAAAACTTCAAGCGAAATCAAAAAACGGCCTTTGTAGAGATTGATATTAGCTATCCAATGCAAAAAAACAAACAAACAAAAAAAAATTAACATTATTGAACAGGTATTTTCATCTTCACTTAAAAAAAAAAAAATCATTAAAATGTATGAAACTTCAAATAAGATATTAAAAAAAATGTATAGGATTAACATTAGCGCGTGGATGTTTTCCTTTGCACGCTAGTGAAGTAGCCCCTTAAACTATCCAATCCATAAGAAAATGGCAGGGGGAAAGCAAGAAAACTAGTTTTGTAGCAATAGCGATACTGTTTTGTATTGAAAGTGAAATATCTTTGAATTTGCTCAATCTTAAGGAAAGTAAATATGCTCAGCTCATTAAATACCAATTGTGGTAGATTAGTTTCTGCCAGTGTTGAATTCAGACACTTTTCTCCGGGAGGGATTTCTGTGGCTCCGGGGGGGACATTGTAGAGTTCCGGGGGGGAAATTGCACTTTTTGACCATTGAAAACACAAAATCTCAAATCTTCCAGGGGGACATCTCATTGCTCCGGGGGGGAATGTCCCTCCCGGGCCACCCCCTGAAATCAACACTGGTTTCTGCGTCTAGCCATGAAAAATGTAAAAATCTAAACAATTTATTTACCTCTGCAAAATGTAGATTAAACCTACATAATTTTAATGATTACAAATAAAAAGATTTATTAACTGTTCATCATAAAAGCAAGCATTATTCAAATATATTTTTAAAAAAATCTATTTGCAGTTTACCATATCCTATTGCAAATAGGTTTCAAGAGTATTTGTGCAGTTTATACCCCACAGTTTTAATGTATTTATGCAGTTTTATTTACAATTTATTGATTAAAGTCTATCTAACTCTGCTAAATAATTATTTTGATATTATTTTATTAAATCTAGATTTTTGATACGACTGTCGCATGTCAAAAATTTGCTAACCCTGACCTTAATCTAACAAAGAAAAAATAAATAAATAGAAGTAAATGCTGATAAAGTTAATAGATGTTTGCAAATATATACACTAACAACATCAATTGTTTACAAAAATAGCAGTTCAAAATTATCAGCCATGAAAAATAATATACTTCATTAATTGTTAAATGTTTTAAATAAAAACCATAAAAACAGTAGAAAAGTTTTTAGATATAAATTGTCTACATATCTCAGCTTTACCAAAGCCTTTTTCAAGACAAATGAGACTTTTCTACATTTGATTATATATACAGGGTGTCCGGTCTCAACGGTGTCCAATGGCTAATTCCTAAACCGTTAGTCATAGACATATAGTTCCAATTACAAAAATGTTTTAAATGGGGTAAAGAAATATTTTAAAAGTGATTTGGGTCAATAAAAACATTTCTTAAAAAATTACGAAATTTAAATTTTTATACGGTTCCCCGGTCCTATAAGTTATTTTTAGTAAAACTTTCCTTTTACACTGACAAGTAATACAAAAAAAGTCCCGTTGTTCTACGATTAAAATTGACCAAGTAATAGCTGTTTAAAGTTGGAGCATATTTTTTGCTGCAAATTGGGGGTCATTCACAAATTTAGTCGAAATATAATTTCGTCAGATATATTAAAAAATGGTTGAGAGTAAAATTAACATTGCGATATAAATTTGAAATCTTTAGTCATTCTGACATATTAATGCAAAATATTCAATTTGTAATAAACATTTAAGAAGAAAGGAAAAAACAGAATTTTTGTTAAATAAAATGATGCTAAATTAACAGGCTCAATTCTTTACAAAGTGATACGTATTTTAAAATATTATTAGATTACACTAGCCTGCAAAAGTTGGGTTATTCCATGTTTTTTAGCTTTTGATAATTGATTCTTATGTATTCTGTACCGCTGAATCCGGAATTGACCTTCATTTTTAGCCATCACATCAGGATTTTTCGCAAATTGTAAATTTCAAAGTTCAAAAGTTTAAAATTAAAATTTAATCTCCTCCTCCATCCCATCACACCACCCAGCTGTAAGAATCCCAAGATAAGCAAAAATATCGAATAAATTATTGGATAAAATAAAATAAAAAAAGTTTTACATACGTATTATAGTATGAGATTTTCGCTATATTTTAACTTACACATTTGCAAAAAAATTCTAATGTGATGGTTAAAAATAAAAGTCATTTTCAGATTTAGTGCTAAAAAGTACGTAAAAATCAATTATCCAAAGTTAGTAAATAGAACCATCTCCTCTACTTTATAGTATCCGATTTTTGTCATTCTTTAAATTCGACAATTTATGATTTGCGAAATATCCTGACATGATGGTTAAAAATTAAGGCAATTTTCGGATTCAGTGCTAAAAAATATAAAAGTTAAAAAGCGCAACAATCCCTGTCTTGTATTATCTAATCTAAAACTTTTTCTTAAACTTCTTGGCAGTAATCTATCTGAATTTTTTTGTGTTATCCTGTAAAATAAGTATAAATGGTAACCACCGAAAATCATATTAATATTAGATTGTTATCGGATTTGCGTCAGTATGTAAAATGTAATCTCGATCAGATATTTGAAAGTGGGTTAAAGTTCGAATACAAATTTTGAACTGGAAAAACATACATAAGATCTTTGAAGTAACATAAAAACTTATAAAAATAACATAATTTTATTAATAGAGATCATAAAAGAAAGAGTCTCAAATCCTGACAAAATAAAACATGTTATTTCAGCCAATCTGAAACTTAATAAATGTTAACTTAATTGTAACACTTGTACGATTTTTTTCAAAGCGCAGATACACATGAAATGAGATCTTCGAATACTTTAAGCACTTGGAATGTGACCCCTCAAAGCCAAGCCGAACTCATTTGTTTTCAGAGCAGAAAAGTGGCATAAGTCATGCATTTTTAAAGTTTCATAACTCGCACAATTTTAGTGTTATATGAATGGGACTTTTTTTGTCTTACTTGTCAGTGTAATAGGAAAATTTTACTAAATATAACTTATAGGACCTGGGGACTGTATAAATATTTAAATTTCGTAATTTTTTAAGAAATGCTTTTATTGACCCAAATCGCTTTTAAAATATTTCTGTACGTGATTTAAAGCATTTTTCTAATTGGAACTATACGTCTATGACTAACAGTTTAGGAATTAGCCATTGGACACCGTTGAGACCGGACACCCTGTATATATATGCAATGATTTAAAATGCCATTGTTCATGTTATGTTCTTTCTCAGATTTCTCATGTTATTTTATTTTTACTTAGAAGCTTATTTCTATGGAGTAACTCAACGCATAATTTAAACAAGTTAAATGATGCTGTATCATTACGTATTGAATTTTTACATGTTTTGTTTTATTTTTAAGAACTTTTTGGCTGTTTTCATGGTTATTTAATTTTAGAAATTAATGAAGTGTGTTATCTCTGAATGCTCAGATTTGTTATGTATGAAAAAAAGTTTCAATTTCGTAGATACACTAAAATTTAAGGGAGTTTTTAAAATCTTATGAATATTTTAATAAATATTTCTACTCCTAATTTTGATGTATATTATAGAGGAAAATAATAAAAGTTCCTTCACCTCCTCCACTTGATGATGAAGACAGCAATAAAAAAGCTGAAGAATCTGGTAATGTACATTCTGAAATTGAGTTATTTAATGTTAAAGGCTTAGCATACTTAAGATAGACTTCTTTAATTTTACTTTAAAACAGCTGCTAAATATCTAGCTATTATTATCAAATTTCAGTATTTTGTAAGAATTAACACACTCTATAGCAATTTTAAATGTTTTAAAACATTAAATTTTAGTTTGATTATATTTTTCTGAAATTTTAAGGCCTATGTGAGTTGTTTTGTAGTTTTTCTTTCATTCTTTGAAAATTGTTTTATAAAGATATTTCTATTTAGATAAACCAATTTGCATCTTTACTGTATATTTGCTTCCATTTCAGGAATTTATTTTTTCTTCCGAAATTCTGAAAGAATTTTTACTTAATGTGATCATGAAATGTCTATCATTAAATAAAGCAAAAATTTTTATCCAGAATTTCTGCTATGAACTAGGAATTTATGAATAAAAAATAAATTCCTGCAATGCACACTTCTTATGTAAATGGGTTAAATAGTGTTCCCTCTAGGCTATCTTTAAAAGACGCATCACCCTGCCTTTATGAAATTGACGAAATGCATCCTGCCATTTTTAAAAACAGTGAAATTTACTTTTAGTTGTTCAAAAATAATTCTTGTAAAAATCTTCCCTCTTACCCCAGAAGCAGAATTTTCTGTGTCAGTCTGCAGCAAACAAAAATTTATCTGCGACCCAATAAGCCTACTATCATAAGAAATAACAGAAACACTTAAAGTAAGCAAAATTTCCATTTATAAAGAATATATATAATATAAGTATACAACAAATACCATAAATCTAGAGACTTAAAAGCAAATTTCAGCTATTTTTTAAGCCCAGCATTTATTTTTAAGTTGGTGGATTAATCTGCAAGGTTTAAAATAATCTGCAGCACCCGCTTCCGTGCTGCACTGTTTCTGCTACTGGTCCTCTGACTACAGTATTTTTAAATCCATATCTCCAAGAACTTGCTAAAGTTACAGAAATTAATTTATTTTGGAAAAACACAGGATATTATTAATCCATGTTGTAATTTAATTGCATTTTTTAATTTGCAATTCTTAAAATTCTTCAAAATTAATGTTGCTTTATTTATCATACTCAAATTTTAGATAATTTTCCTATATCATTACCAAATATATTACTAATACATATCCTCTTGAAATAATGCCTTTTCTACTGAACTAGTGCCCTTTTTGTTGGCTAACAGCCTGCACATATTTTGTTAGGTTCTAATAAAATTGTTTCAAAAGCCAACATTCCATTTACGTGAGAGCTGCAGTGAAGTAGTGTAAATAATTGCCACATAATTTTTAGGTCCTTAGTTAATGTCAAAGGCTTAGCATACTTAAGATAGACTTTTTAAATTTTACTTTAAAACAGTTGCTAAATATCTAGCTATTTGTGCTAAACAGATAATGTTATAATCTGTGTGTGATAATTGACCGAAGTTTAATTTATCGTTTAATTTTAAAGTAATGCTGCACAAAATGTGTGGAATTTATAGCAATTTTATTGCTATATTTTTGTAAATAGCTTGACAGATATTAACTTGCTGTTTTATTTATTTAAGAGAGGCTTTAACTGATTGGTATCATTATACAGTTTGCTTCTAAACTTTGGCAATTCGATTTTTGTTGATACACATGCCTTTCTGTTTGGATATATGTTTGCGTGTCTCTATTGTCAAAACCTAACACCTGGTTTTGTGACATCACAAATGAAGATTACCAACTGTATATGTTTTTTCTGCATTATTCACTCATAAAAATATTACCAGGATTGTCTCTGTTGTAAAAGCAAGTTAACTAACACTGTTACCACCATCAATGAATTTTTTGTGGCAACAGGTCTTTCTAGCCTAATATTAAGAATAGTAGTTTTATAGAGAAACATTCGATAAATATGCTGAAGTAGACAGTTTTTAAATCGGAGAATTATTTTAAGAGTTATTTTGTGAAAGTCAGTCAATATTTCCATTAAAAAAGTTAAATATTCATTGTAGTCATATAATTCATTGAATGTGGCAAGATGTCTTTCTAGCCTAATATTAAGAAAACTATTGCATATAAAAATATGAAAATTGGTAGTTTTATAGAGAAATATTCCATAACCATGCTGAAGCAGACAGTTTTTAAATTGAAGAATTATTTTAAGGGAGATTTTGTGGAAGTCAGTCAAAATATTTCTGTTAAAAAAGTATATATATTCTGTACAAAGCAGCAGTTTAATCATCTTTTCCAGAGACATACTTGGGAAGCTTGTGGTGTGCAGCTTGCAATTATTTTTTGAGAGAGTTTTTTTTTTTTTCATTTTTTTATTCAAAATTTTATATTTCCATTAGAGGTTTATTTGATTTTTCAAAAAGGCAATTTTTAATATCTTTGTCAACTTGTAAAACATCGCAAATAATATTTCCTTTCAATTAAAAAATGTATTTATGTGTGACTATTAAAAGCACAAAGAAAACTTCAAAATAATAATTAAATGATCATGTGTTAAAAACAGTAAATAGGGAAAATTATGTCATATTTAAATTGCCCAAATTATATTGACAAACTGTTTCAATTTAAAAATATACTTACATGATAGATTTATTTCCTATTTTGATATGGTCATTTTAACTATTAAAACTTTGTTGAAAATTTTGTCATATTTAAAACGATACCATTTATAATGTCTTATTTAAAACAATTTTCTTATAGCGCCATTATAAAATTCTGGGTGGCAGCAATATTGTTTACTTAGCCATTTTCTGTAAGCTGATTTTCAAATATTTAATTCATCTTATTTAATTACGAAAACAGTTGTTAGCTAGCTGCCTTGACAGCAGTTGATTCAGCCTTAAAATCCCTCAGTTAAAGGAAAATGTATGGAAACCCAGTTTCAGGAGATCGCCACTGGTCTTTCAGTCTTCTGTAATTTTTTTAAAGTTGGTCAAATTAGCATGTTTTTAGAATCTGTGGTTTGGGAAATCTCCTGCTCCTCCAACATTATAGATAAGATAAAAATAAAGGGTTACTTTAAATTCAACGTTTTTTCCCTTTGCGTTTTTGTGAATCTTTCTATCACTGAAATTGGTAAATCTTTACCAATTTTTATTTTTCATCTATAATAAGTCAAGGAAAATGTTCACAACACAAACACAGAAATAATTTTCATAAACAAACATTCGAAGTATATTTAAAATTTCTGCTAACAATAATTTTTTTTTCTCCTAAGGTTGAATAAAAATACTCATTGATTTTGTGATTCATGTTTATTCTGGTTTAAAAAAAAAAAAAAAAAAAAAAAAAAGACTTGGGAAAGAAACAGTAAATGTTTTTATGATTCAAAGGTAATGTTTTCCTTAAACAGAAGTAACTAGTTTTATATGTTACTTAAAATATATTATTTAAATATTATAAAGTAAAGTTATTATAGTTTGAATTTACCTTTTAATTATTTCCCATCTAATAACTAGAAAAATCTGAAAACACTAAGAAACTATCTGAAAACACAATAAGATGTTAATCTTATTGCGCCCGTATAATATGTAAATACATCTGATATTTAAATTTTTCAAAATTTTATATTTAAATTCATTCAACTCTCCTTTTCAAAAACAAAGAAAAAAAGGAACCATGCCATTCAATAAGATATTGGTTATAATCTCAGTGTGTATTATGTACTTGCTAATTCGTCCTTTACACATTACAGCAATTTCTTAAAGCTCTCTCTGTTTTGGCTATAAACAACAATAAATGATTAACATAAGACATTGGGAAATTTTAAGTTTTGATCATAAAATTACACATATACATTTTGAAAAATAAATGTGTTATTCAATATGACTGAAATATAGAATATTTCAACACAAGTCAAAAGTAAGCGCAGTTAAGTCAAAAGCGATATTAAGTAATATAGCATTATAGAAGAATTTGACTGCTTCATAAACATGGGATAAAATCATAAGTATATTATCACGTTAAATAATACTAAATTTTAACTAGGTATGCACCAATATTAATATTGGTGTATACAAAGAATATTACAAAAAATATGGAAACAGAAATAATTGCCATTGCAATTACAGTCAAGGATCTATAATCCGCACTCCCGTAATCCGCAATTTCCTATAATTCGCATTGCTTAATGAATGTAAACAAATTTACAAATTATTGATCCAAAAATGATTTTTTAAAAGAAATAGCTGAAAAATTTAAATATAAAAGTGAATACAATCAATTTTTTAATACAAGAATTTGAAAAATGCTAATTTTGAGATAGCATATTAAATTAATTATTATATATCATATTTAAAATAGTGTCCAGAAATAAGAAAATGACATATAATCCATAATACTCCATAATCCGCAATATTCCATAATCTGCACAACCTTTGGTCCCAGCTTGTGCGGATTAAAGAACTTTGCCTGTACTTACATTACTTCACTGCAGCTCAATATCAGTACTATTCATAAAAATATTACCAGGAAATATATATCACTGGATTCATCAAAATTCGGACATATCACCCACAGATTATAAATAAGGACCTAAAGATTATGTGGCAATTATTTACATTACTTCACTGCAGCTCAATATCAGTACTATTCATAAAAATATTACCAGGAAAGACTAATTATATTTTTTTTCCGAAATAATAAATTCCTGAAGTGGAAGCAGATATATGGTAAAGATGCAAATTGGTTTATAAAAACTAAAACTAAATAGAAGTATCTTTATAAAACAATTTTCAAAGAATGAAAGAAAAACTGTGAAACAACTCACATAGGCCTTAAAATTTCAGAGTTAGTAAACAAACTAAATAAAACTCAACTAAAATAGTGATTTTTCAAGGGGTAATTCTGTTCAGAATTTTCCGAAAATTAAAAAAAATCTATTACCCGTCCAAAAATTCGGACATAAAAAATATCGTGAATTTCGACAAATGTTTCTGAAAAAAATTAATTTTGTGAATCTTTCACCGAAAAAATTGCCAATTTCGTCAAAATATCGCTGAAAAAGGGCAAATTTTGTCAAAGAATGGCAAAAAAACACAAATTTCGTCAAAAAATTGCAATAAAATGCAAATTTTGTCAAATGATTGTCGAAAAACGTGAATTTCGTCAAAGAATCGTGGTATAATTTGAATTTTGTCAAAGAATCGTGAAAGAAAAGTCACTTTCGTCAAAGGATTGCAAAAACAAAAAACGCAGATTTCATCAAATAATCGTGGAAAAAAACATGAATTTTGTCAAAAGGCCACGGAAAAAACACATAATTAATTAGCACTGGGAGGAGATTCCTCCTCTGCTATAACCTTTCAGAAAATTTGCTGTGCATTTCAGAATTTTTTTTTTTTTTTTTTTTTTTTTTTTTTTGTACTCAGAATCACCCCTGGGCCAAATATTCAGCACACAGGTAGGCCAAATATTCTGCTAGCCGAATTTATACTATTTGACTGGCCAAATACTTTTATTTTTCAGTTTAAAGATTAAATTTTGAAACATGTTTACATAATATATAATGCACGTACTTCCACGTTGATACACAAGACCTTTTTATGAGTAAACTTTAAATTTAAAGAAATCTATGCTTTATGTTATTATTTAAGAAGAGGATAATTTTAAAGTTTTTTTAATTAATATATATTTTTTAATTTCATGGATTCTTCTTGTGAATTAAAACAAATGAAATTTTCTTATAATCTAGAACAAATATTTTAAAATCAAAGAGAAATTTTGAAAGAATTGGAAGAAAAATTTTAGTCATATACTATTTATTTGTCAGGAAGGGACTAAAGTAAAAAATAAATAAATAATATAATCTATTCAAATCATGGTAACTCAGAATTGACAAATGGAAAAAATTGACAAATTTGAAGAGCGATCGCCAAAAAAAAAAAAAAAAAAAAAAAAAACTAATTTTGACAAAGGATTGCAAAAATAAGTAGCAAATTTCATTGTATGCCTGTTTATTCAGGAAATTTTTTGAAATTCGGTCAGGGAAAGTCAGGGAATTTGCCAGTCATGTTTCGTTGGGAATCCTGGTCTGTTAAATATACCACAGAAAAACATTTCGGTTTATTATAGTTCTATAGTGTTATTAGACCTTGATCATTCAATTTTAGAAAATAAATACACACTAAAATATATAAATCAAACTACATAAAACTTCACAAAAATAATCCAAAGCTTAGCCAGAGCAGAGTTGTATAACATAGACGCACGCTGTGCGCGGAAAATTTTTCTGCAAAATTCGGAACTTTGCAGAAAATTTTTTAGAAAAAAAAAACGTAATTTTTGTTCTTGTATTTTTTCTATTTATTTTTTATTTTTTAAATATCGAAAAATTAAAAGTGTTCCCCAATTTTATGTACGATTTATTTATTGTTTACTAGGGGTGATTGTGTTCCGAATTTTCCGAAAATTTAAAAAAAAAAAAATCGGCCATCAGTCCGAAAATTCAGACATAAAAAGAATATCACTGAAATATATTGTAGATTTCAACAAATGGTCGCAGAAAATAAACCAATTTCGCCAATCTTTCATAGAAAAAATCACCAATTTTTTCAAAACGTCGCAGAAAAAGCGCAAATTTCATCAAAGGACTGCAGAAAAATGCAAATTTCGTCAAAGGAGAGCAGGAAAAAACAAATTTCGTAAAAGCATAGCGGAAAAAACGCAAAATTTGTCAAAAGATCGCGAAAAAAACGCAAATTTTGTAAAAGAATCGCGGAAAAAGAACTAATTTCATCAAAGGATCGCGAAATACCTTTGAATTTCGTCAAAGAGCCGCCGAAAAAGTGCGAATTTCATCACAGGATCGCAAAAAAAAAAAAAACCCACGAATTTCGTCAAAAGATCACAGAATAAACGCGAATTTTGTCACAGAATCGCAGAAAAAAAAGCGAATTTCGTCTAAGGAGTGTAGGAAAAAAAAACGAATTTCGTAAAAGCATAGCAGAAAAAGTGCGAATTTTGTCAAAATATCACGACAAAAATGTAAATTTCGTCAAAAAATCGCAAAAAAACTAATTTCGTCAAAGGACCGCGGAAAAAAACATGAATTTCGTCAAAAGATCGCGAAACAATGCAAATTTCGTCAAAGGATCGCAGGGGAAAAACAGATTTCGTCAAAGGATAGCGAAAAAATGCGAATTTCGCTAAAGGATCGCAAAAAAAAAAAAAAAAAAAAAAAACCACAAATATCGTCAAAGAACTGCAGAAAAAACAGGAATATCGTCAAAGTGCCGTGGAAAAACAGGAATTTCGTCAAAGGTCCACAATAAAAACTCATCGGTCTCTTTAATGATGATACATATGGAATGGACCTCTCCTTACAAAATATGATTCAGTTGTTTCAGAAGCAATCTCACATTATTTCTGTGAACAGAGTGACTGGCATTTTCTGCGAAAAGGTCACAATATTAAGAATTGGGCTGTTTCTAAATGCATTAACAAAATAATTGATAAGAATTCACACTTATCATGCATTATCATGCTTCTTGTCATGCAGTTTTAGCTTTATTATTTTTATAACCAACATAATTATTCTGTAATTAATATTAATTAATTTTTAATTTAAATGGTAATTATTTTAAAACAACTGTTTTTAATTCATACCATCAAAATAATATAACACATTATTTTATTAAACATTAAATTAATTTGCAGAAATTTTTTGACCCAATATTTACGTGCGTGGAAAGTTTTTGGTTTTATACAAGTCTGGCCACGAGGTTAGCATTATAAGATTTTACTGAGAAATGGTTAGACTGCCTGTTCCAATACAAGCCGGAGAGTCATCTTCTTTAGTGACACCAAAAAGGATCAATTTCAACATTCACATCTGTTGGGCTTTTACAATACAGATGGTAACTGTGTGAGAGAGAGAAGGGTGGGGTAGAAAATGAAAGAGAGAGGGAGTAAAAATAGCACTTAACTGTATTATGCATTGAAGGATATTTATCCATAATCATGGCGTTCATTTTGGAAATTATTTATTGTCGATGCATTGTTTGTAGTCTATGTTTAATAATATTTCAAAATTTGTGTTACTGCTATTACATAAGTAATAATTTAAACTTTTCTTTTAAGATGTTGACAAAATTAAATCAGATTCTGATACTGAAAGTTCTCTTGGAATGAAAAGAAGAAGAATGGTATTTTCTTCAGATGAGGAAGAGGAACAAAGCTCACAAGAAAGTGAAAGTGAAAAAGGTGAATCAGGTATAAAATATACTGATTAATGCATTCTTTCTATATTTTCCTAGGGCTTCTTGGAGGTAAGCTTGTCAGGTGTTAAAGAAAATTATGCATTTTAATAGCTGATAAATTTTCCAAATAAATTTGTTTTCCCATAAAACTAAAAAGCTCCTCATCAGTCCTTATTGGGAACTTTATTTTTTGTTGTTATTTTATTTTTATTTTTCAATTGGATTAGATTTTGACATGTGTTTGGGAATTTAAGAAATAAAATGGAAATTAATATTATAAGTAAGTATTCTGTAGATGGATTCTTGTTTAAAATGTTTTGATCAAATTGTATTTTATTTATTTTTTAATATTATTATTGTAAGAGTTCACTCAAAAAATAATTTCTCTATCACATTGTAAAGCAGGTACATATAAAAAATTTAAAAAATTCTGTGGATCCACTATTTTTTATTTTATGAGTTTTTTAAGAGAATTTGAGAAATTGTTGAGAATGTTTTTGGCAGTCCAAGTACTTAATGCAGATTTTGCACACGTTCACGCTGGCACGGTGGGTCACACTCGACTGTCTCAGAGTTGTCAAGTCTCTGGCTTTTTGCACACCACTGTTATTTTAGAGAAAATGTTGTTCTTTTAAATCGCCCAATTGTTCTAATTAAATAAAACATTTTCTGTATTAAAATACTGGTATCCAAAAAGCCGGAGACTTGGCAGCTCTGAGACAGTCGAGTGTGACCCACCGCGCTGTCGTGAACGTGTTAAATAAATCATTTGATTTAAAAAAAATTTTCATTTATTCAACAAATTTTATAATATAAAAATAGTTTAAGCTGTGTGCAGATATTTCTGTTTTCTATTCACCTTCATTATTTTTCTCTTTTCTACAAATTTCCTTTTTTTTTCATCCTTGTTAAAAGCAAAAATTAAAAATTACATTAATCAAATTTAGTTTATATATAATAATAAAACACTCATACTACAATATATATTAAAACACACATACACACATAAGTAACGCCTGCATTCAACAGTTAAAGGTATATATAAATATTATACAGACATACAAACAATAAATACAATAAACCCAACTGGAGTGAAAAATTAGCCAGAGCCAGGAATCGAACCCGGGACCACAGTATACAAGACTGCTGCTCTAACCACTGAGCTACTCCGGCCGATGCCTGAGTCTGCAATTTCCCACTAATAAACCATGTTGGGGAAGTCACCAGCCATCTATACGACAGCCTTGGATGACCGGACAACGATGAATAGATTTTACTATTACAGCTCGAAGTAGCTTGGAGTCGTCGGTAGCTTCATCGCCTTGAGCCCAACCCTTCCCGCTTTTCGGTGTCTTTAATTTGTGTAATTTCCGTTTTAAATTTGTCCGGTTTCAATTTTTGATTTTTTTTTTTTTCCAACGTTGCTTTCGCTAGAGAGTCTTTCACTCGGGACTTGGCTGGGGACCTAGGAATCTTGCTTCCGCAAAAGAGTCGGACTAGAGTAGAAGAAGAAAGGGCTGCGGACGAAGATGGGCTCGCTCGTAGATCGATGTAATAGTAAAATCTATTCAGCGTTGTCCGGTCATCCAAGGCTGTCGTATAGATGGCTGGTGACTTCCCCAACATGGTTTATTAGTGAGAAATTGCAGACTCAGGCATCGGCCGGAGTAGCTCAGTGGTTAGAGCAGCAGTCTTGTATACTGTGGTCCCGGGTTCGATTCCTGGCTCTGGCTAATTTTTCACTCCAGTTGGGTTTATTGTATTTATTGTTTGTATGTCTGTATAATATTTATATATACCTTTAGTTTATATATGTTTAAAATTAGGAGGGTGGATCAAGTATAAAAGAGAATTTTTAAATAGATTTTTTTTTTTTTTTTTTTTGAAATATTATTTACCAAAATTATGCCAATGTTATTTTTGTAGATAGCTCTTTTTAACATCTACCATATAAATACTAATTCATTGCCAAACAGCAAAACCAAAATCATACTAAAATGTGCCAAGGAGGCACACTTCAGCCGATGTCAAGACAAGTTGTAACTTCTAACAGTGAGTGATTATTGAAAATTGCTAAAAATCAGAAATCTTATCAGACTCTGAAAATTCAAAGACATCTAAAATTTTTTCAGAAGTTGTATTGCTAGTTAAAAACTATTATGATTACTGAAAATCCATAAATGGTGGCATCTCTGTAATAGTAAAATGTTTAGCATTATTAAATACAAAGTGTGGAATGTATTTATGCAAAATTTTGTCCATATCTGACCATGTTTAATTATTTAAATTGTTTGAAAGTCCAAAAGTTCATTATACGAATAACTTCATGATAGATAAGTGGAAAAAAAGCTTGCAATCTTTCAGAATTATCATGTCAGCATTCAGTTTAAAGCCAGTACGAAATTCTTTAATATTTAAAGTAATTATTTCATTAACTTGATCAGTAGTGCATCTTATTTTCAATATTATTTCTTTCCACTATATTATTAACAAAATATTATTATATAATATCATACTATGCAAGAAAACTGTATTTATATCCTTTTAAACTAAGATTTATTAAAGAATTTTTTCCTATAAAATTTTGAAGCACAAACTCTCAAAAATAATTTTTTGAAAATTAAACAGTTAATGCATATTAAAACAGCCATCATCTTCCGTTAAACTTGAACTGTTGGGCATTCGCTAAAGTATCAGTTATTGTTAAAACTTTAAATAGCCAATTTTGATTTTAATTGATAAATTTTCGATTTCCCTCCACCACCTCTTCTCTCTTTAATAGTTAGTTATTTGAATTTAATTAAATATTTAGTTTGACCTGCTGAAAAAGCTATATTAGTAAGTGGAAAATTCAGTACAGTACTGCACAATTTTCATGAATATTAATCAAATTATATTTTGCAGTTGATTAATTTTAACTCAGTTATTCTGATTGGTAAATAAATCATGTGAGTTGTAATTTTTCAACTGAGTGAAAAGTGTCTAGGCCAAGATTTGAACCAGGGATCTTTGGCTTAAGCTGCCAATAGTTCTGCCACCTGAACTATCCTGGACAAATCTGACAGGCACAATTCCCTCAGATAACCTTTTTGATAAAAGCATCTGATCTGTTATCTGAAACAGCTCAACAGCATAAATCACAGGTGATGGAACTCCAAGTAAATGCTGGATACATAATTACAGATGATTAATTTCAACACAATTATTCTAAATAAATATTTTTCACTCAGTTAGAAAATTACAAATTAAACTGGCTACTAAAATTGAAAAGATTAAAATGTTAAAGTTTTAAAAATGCATTTATTTATGCATAGTTGCTACCCCTTTCCTGAGATTGTATTTTACATAAATATCAAAAGCATACTCAAGTAATTGATACGTGCTGAAAACAGTTAAAATATTTTTTTTTTTTTTTTTTTTTTTAATGTAAATTCTATACTAATTTCAAATGCTAAAAGGTGCAAATTAAAGCTTTAAAACCTGTAAAAATATGTTTATTTCGACTGTTGACATGTTTTGACTCACCCCGAGTCATTTTCAAAGCAAATAAATTCTCGGTTTTCCACGTATTCTTTCATATTGTGCATGTTATTTTTTTACTTTACTTGGATGTTTATTTTATTTTTATAACCATTGAGTAACTCGAGCAATATTTTCGGTAAATGAAATGCTGCTGCATCATTACATATTGATTTTTTGCATGTTACAATCTCTATAGTTTCTCTTATAATGGATGTATAGTATAGACTAAAGGAGAAAATTATTTGACTTTTATTGAAATTAATTTGGATGGTTTCTTATTGATAAAATCTTCCTAGGTCTGTGGTTTTCTATTATATTTAATATCAGCTATATGCTCCTTTTTTCTATTCCTAAATTTCCTGCTAGTCATACTAATATAGTAATTAGTATGATAATCCATCTGTTTTAATAAATGGTATTTCATATACCCCTAAGTAATTCTCAAAATTAATTGGGTCAATTTTAGCGCAGATGATATTCTTCAATTTTGGAGGTGATTTGGCTACTAAGCAGATATTGAAACGTTTAAGATTATATTTTAATTTCTCAAAAAGGTTGGAATATATTGAATAGTATAAAGTTTGTATTTTTGCGAATCAAATTTATGTTCAGGCTTCTTATTATTGGCAATATCTACGATTAATTTGTTAATATGTTGAACTTTAAAACCATTATTATGAGCAATTCTGCGAATATTATCTAAGTCATCATTCAAATTATTTTGTGTGCATACTAGAAAAGCACATATTATGAAAAATCTGTAGGTTGAAATTTTATATGTAAATGGAGAACATGCATTAATTGGTATGGTGGCCTGGTTAGCTATGGTTTTTCTGAAAACAGATCTGCCGATAGATTGATTTGTTCTTGTTAACGTGTCAAGGAATGGAAAACTTTTATTCAGTTCAATTTCAATAAGTTTTGTAAGACGAACTTTTCTAGTATGCACACAAAATAATTTGAATGGTGAATTAGATAATATTCGCAGAATTGCTCATAATAATGGTTTTAAAGTTCGACACATTAACAAATTAATCATAGATATTGCCAATAATAAGAAGCCTGAATGTAAATTTGATTCGCAAAAATACAAACTGTATACTATTCAATATATTCCAAGCTTTTTTGAGAAATTAAAATATAATCTTAACCCTAGAACTACCGGAAATTTTACTCAAGTTTTATAAAAACATTCTACACCAGAATTTTTACTTAAAACTATTTAATTTGTTTATTTAACTTATTATTGTCTGATTTATACATTTAGTTTGTTTTGAAGAAATTTCTGGTTTGAATAAATATTTTGAATGTACATGTCGGGTCCAATGGACCCGTCTGGTAGACGGAAGGTTAAACGTTTCACTGTATGCTTAGTAGCCAAACCACCTCTGAAATTGAAGAATATCATTTGCACCCAATTAATTTTAGAATTACTCAGGGGTGTATGAAATACCATTTATTAAGACAGACGGATCAAAGTATTACTATATTTTTATGACTAGCAGGAAATTTAAGTATAGAAAAAAGGAGCATATAGCAGATATTAAATATTATAGAAAAACCACAGCCCTAGCAAGATTTTATTAAGAAGAAAACATCCAAATAAATTTAAAATAATTTTCCCCTCCAGTCTATACTATCCATCCATTATAAAAGAAACCATAGAGATTGTAACACGCAAAAAAATCAATATGTAACGATGCAGCAGAATTTCACTTATACCAAAAATATGGCTCGAGCTACTCGATGGTTATGGAAAAAAATAATAATAAACATCCAAGTAAAATAAAAAATAACATGCATAAATATGAAAGAATACGTGGAAAACTGAATGAAGGCGTTTCATAGACCGTGCAAATTTGGAATAGTTTTATTTATTTGTGTTGAAAATGACTCGGGGTGGGTCGAAACATGTCAGCAGTCGAAGTAAACGTATTTTTACTGGTTTTAATTTACACCTTTTAGCAGGGCCCGACTAAGGCAGGGGCATGCGGGGCAGCTGCCCCGGGCCCCCCAAGGGCAGATATACGTTTTAGTTAAAGGAGAGCCAAATGATAAAAAAAATCCAAAAGTGACCAGATTTGAATTTAAAGTGTTTTTCATTTTGTGATATTTCATTTCTTCCTTACTGATTTCATATTTTTTTAAAAAATACATAATTTTAATTAAAATATTACAGTAATATCACACATCTGCTATCTGTTGCTTTCTGTTTTCATATTATGAAACTTTATACCAAAGTACTTTAAGGTATCATGGGGAATGCAGAAACACATAACAAGTATTGAAATTTGTTGCTATTATTATTAAATGCATGTCACCACTTGCCTTTCTATATGATGGAATCACACAAATGCATGTTGATTGAATACAAAGATTAAGTTAAATAGAAAAGTATTAACACAAACAGCCAATAATGCCTGAGAGAACTGTATTTACATTTTAACGGCTCACATTTATCCTTATATTCCTGTAACCAAAAAAAAAAAAAAAAAAAATGCATGCTATAGTTTCTTTAAGTTATCTTTCTTGTACTATACTGTATACAGATGTGAATAGTATTTGGTATGAAATTTAAGTATACATACAATAGGTATGAAGTTTAGTTTTGGTCATTTCAACATAATTCACGAAAAATTTCAAAAGATCGAAGGGGGCCCCCCGAATAATGTTTGCCCCAGGGCCCCCCACTGTCTAAGTCAGGCCCTGCCTTTTAGCATTTGAAATTAGTATAATATTACAAGGTGTTAATTTGCTACATATTTAAAATGTAAATAGTAATAGTATTTGTGTCTTGTAGAAATTGTTCTTTAATTTGGAAATGCTAAGAAAACTCCTGATTTTTCTTGAATCACAAAATAATCTATTTGTGTACAAAATATTTCAGAAGATGAATCTAGTTCTGCTGATGAAGCAAGCTCTGAATCTGAAAGTGGTTCTGAAGAATCTGATTTTGCATCAGGAGAAAGTGAAGATGAATCTAATGCAGAAGAAACTGGAACTGCTTTAAGTGATGAAGATAGTCAACTTGTTCCTAAACCAAAGAGTGTTACTTTTGCTCCTGATCAGAAGCTTGATATTGATTCAGAATCTGAATCTATTGAATCAAGTATTAAGATGACGATTCCAGAACAGAGGTAACATTGATTAGCTTATCGTTATTTTATTTATAATCTCTTCAAAAAATTAAAGAAGCAGAAAAGAGTAAATTTTATGTACATATTTTTGCATATTCAGTAATAGTTTTTCCTTTACTATTTTTAAAAATAGTACTTTTTAATTTTTAAAGTGAAATTTTTACAATATATAGGAAGAAAATGTATTATTTTTAAAGAATTGCCTCAGTTACTGCCATGCAGTCAACAACTGCTTTCTTCAACATATGTTTTTCACAAGATTACTTTTAAAAATGCATTAATGGAATGTACATTCTTATATGAAAATGAAGATATTGGAGTAAAACCTGTTAAAACAGAACCTTTATGTGATAAAACCTGTCTCATTGCACTGACAAAAAGAATGCTATCTTCCATAATTGATAACCTGTTTAAGATGAACCATGCTCTATGTGAAAACTAATTCATAATCAACTCTATTTTGTTCATAAAAACTGTTAAGCAGGGAAGAAACTATAAACCATATGAAAAAAATTCTGAAATGACTTGGGGGAATTTCCTTCTTGGAAGAGATGTTTGAGTCGTTTTAAATGGTCCGTCATACTGTACAGGTTTGTAACTTTCCATGAATGAAACAAATAGGTTTATAATACATCTCAAATATCTGAAGTTCTAGCAAGTTTCTAGCTATGTAACAGGGATGCCATTTTTCTGCAGATCCATGAATTTTTGCCTTTTTTTAGGTCAGTCTGCGATCGCTGCAGAATTGTTAAATAATAATACAGTAGAAGATATTTATTATACAAGGTTGCGCATTATATAGAATTTTGCATTATATGGATCACATTTCACACATCATTAAATTTACTTTGTAAACATGGCCAAATGATATGTCTGTCTATGAATGATATGTCTGTCTAATGAATTTTGATATGTTTGAAGCATATCAAAATTCATTAGAGTATCTTTATATTGCATTCATTGTTACTGGGAGTTATCCAGATTATAAATTTTTTGCATAATATTCATTCCACCCATTGTTAAATTCACTTTATAAACATGTTCCAAATATACTTGGACCAAATCATTTATTATACTACTTATTTTCAAAAATGTTTATTGTAAAAATAGCAATTTTTTCATTAACACGTTGAATGTCAAGTCTATTTTGTCTGTCTTTCCGTTTGGGCCACGAGATATGATTCCCGTTACACAATCTATAAGTGCCAGTCACCGGTGACTGACAGACCTAAATGGAAAGTTCAGTGTCAGTTACCGGTGACTGACATGGCATTCAACGTGTTAAAAAGCTCTGAAATAAGGAGGTAAAGTTAAAATGCATCAAATTCAGCCCTCTAGACTCTAGAGACTTTTTTTTTTTTTTTTACAATGTGGGAATACTGGCACTTCTTACTTTCAAAATTCATTGTTTATATCTGAGAAGTTGTGCGTTATATGGAGAATTGCATTATATAGAATTGCGTTACAAAGATCTTCTACTGTAATAATAAATATGATTTGTGCCACGAATGAAGTCGATGATGGCAGGTTGTCGCAATTAGCCAACAATGCAGAAAAATTCATGTTGAGAAGAGAATAATTTCGGGTAATTCTCATTATATTTGTAGCTTGGGAGTTATTCAGATATGATCTTACATGCAGATTTTAGATATGGGATAAGTTTAATTATTGATGCCATATTCTGTGGTAGAGAAAATCTGTATGGGCTTAGGGCAGACCTGGTCTTCATTATTAAACCATATAGAACTGGCATCTTTTTTTTTTTTTTTTTGTAAAAAAGGTAATAGTGATCTTGTACATTTGTTTAACAAATTTTATTTGGCTTAATAAATTACTAAGAATTTTTTTTAAATTCTAAACTACATTAATTTTCTTACTGGATCTTCATTTGAATGTAATTGTTTAAGTCAATTTTGAGTGTTTATGTACATTAATGTCTAAGTGGTCATCAGTATTATTGTTATTCCATATTCCATGAATTGTGGACATATAATCTGAAGATAAAATCTATGCATTTGGTAAACAAGCCTTTTTTTTCTGTGATGAAAATAATAGACATTTTATATAAAATGAAATATTACATATTGATACATACATTTATAAACATTTACTTTTGAATTATTTTATGCTGTGGTCTTGTACGAATATAAATATGTAATTTATATACACCTGCTGTTTATAGAATATTATTCTAAAGTTTATTTCATTTTATTTTGGTGCCAAAATGTTCTAGCGTTAGTTCGAAAACAGATGTGGAAGTGTTTACTTCACAGCAAATAGATTTTATGCTTTTAACTTTGACTTTTCCATAATTGGGTCTACAGACAGTGTCATAGTTCGTCACAAAGTCTTTTTCATTGCTGTAACCATTGTTGTAATGTGGATCCAATTATGAAAGATTAGCCTTTTAAAAAGTATATTTAAGTCAGGTAAGATGTAATGGAAACAGTATCGGATGCCAGTTTAAATATGACTATCGCAATTTTTCGTGTAATTTGTTGTAATTTGCAAAAATGAAACATACTGTAGAAAATTTTTCACTTCTTTTCTTTTTTGGAGGGGAAGGACAATTATGTACTGGAATTATATGTGTTTAAATGTGAAAGCAATTCTTACTTAGAAATAGTCTTATCAATCGAAAATAAAATTTTGAAAATGATTTTTTAAGTTATCCTTACTGCATTTATACTAATACCCTTGGTATAAAATGGTATAGTTTCACTTGAATATCAGTTATGTCAGAACAACTTAATACTTTAAAAAAAATTAATGGTAATTTTTTAAAAGAAAAGGGAGTGATAAAAAAAATCTGAATTTGCTTTCATCTCAATTGACAATACTCTAGATGTCACAGTGAGTATGATTTTTAATGGCCAATTAATGAAAAAGATGAGTTGAAACATATTTATAATCTTCTAACATATTATTTTTGGAAATTTTTCCAATACAAAATGTTTGAATGTTGTCCATTGAATTAGTAAAAATTAAGAAAATTAATCATTTATTCTGATGCCAAACATTAAAAATTTTAGGAAGAAATTTTAAACATCCACTGCTTTTCTCTATACCAAAAGTTCATATTAAGAATTAGATTACCAAGCATAAGATAATACATTTTAGGACTCAGTCATAAAACAAAAATTTTAGGATCTTAATTTCTCAAAGTTGGGATTTTGCCCTTAAAATGTTATTTTATTAAAAAAAGAAAACATAAATTTTTATTTATAAAACAAAATTTTTTACAATTGCATCATAATGATGTCATTTCCAAAACCTTTTATTCCTCTGTTACTGATATTAAAGCACAAATTAATTTATAAAAAGCTTTTATATAAAATTCTTAAAGATTATTTAAAAGTAAACTTATTTAAAAGTTTCATTATAATCTAATATTATCGTTATCTCACACTTTTTAAATAATAATATAAAAAATTCTATTACAAATTCATTTTTGCTTGAACAGAGCCTGAGGCAACAACTAATGTTGATAAAGTATAGTTTTGAAAAATTAAGTTATTTTGAGTTAAGCATTCATGCTATCACTTTTATTAACAAAAAGTTACTAATTGTTCTTAACACTCAAATACGGATGTTTTTTATAATCTAAATTCAATAAAGGTATCTATTTATAAAGCATATTTTGTTTTCGTGTGGGGGAAAAAATGATAAAGTATGTGCTTTCCCAAATATAAACTATCAAAAATTATTTTGTATTTTTTTTTAACTTTAAGTCATATGACCTTATAAGCTTTTTCATTTATTGAAAGCTCTATAATGTATATTTTCCTTTCAATTTCAACTTTTCAGTTTATACTTAACAACATTCAAAGTTTTAATTTCTACTATTTTTATTTTTACTTAGATTTTCTATAAAGAAATGTTTTTGTTGTTATGTGAGAACTTTCATTATTTCTAAATTTTATTTAAAAGTCTAGTTAGGTTTTCTAGTTGTATATTAGTTAAAACTAATTTTCAAGAGCCTAGAGTATTTATGAGACAACACTCGTAAGCTAATATTAAACCAATATTAGTATTGGTTTTGAAAGTGAAAATGTCCTAAAAAAGCAGGGTTCATACTCATCAGGGGATTATGGGATTCCTGGGATAATCAGGGGATAAATTTTGGCCCTAAAAAATCAGGGGAATCTCAGGGGATAGTGCAAAAAATTCCCCAAACCTGGGAAAACCTGGCAAAATGATTGGTTACTCTGGGAAATTGAGGGCAATCGCTGCTGTTTGCGTGTTTTGTGTGGTCTTAATGAAATCAAACTAAGACCTTTCTTCTACCATCGTGATACATAGAATTGGAAATTAACCACTCCCTCTTACAGATTAGAAAACATATGTTATATTTCATCTGTACTACTTCTAACGTCTGGTGACATCCATTCAGTCACTAGACATTACTTCTAACATCGTGAGGTTTGAAAACTGTTAAAGAAGAACTTAAGAAAAATAAAGGACATTTTAAAATTTATATTGACACTTGAGCCTTCATATTATTCATAATGCTTTTCAAAGAGGTAATAAAATCCCTAAGTGAAAATTAAATTCTTACAGCAATCTACCAAGTTTTTTAAGGATAGCCCCACAAGGCTTGCAGACTTCATCTCTGTTGGTACACAAATTAATGTTTTTCCTTTAAAGTTCTGTTCATATTGTTTATATAGGTGATATATAAACTGTATTTTTGAGATTATCCAGTTTGTATTTTTTTAAAGGAGTGGGTGGGGGGGCAAGGGGTTCATGATACTGGTTTAAAAAATGTCATTAATTTTTGACATGGAAAAATTATGCACCCCTGAAAATACATCAGGGGATTCTCAGGGGATTTTTTCTTGGAAAATGAGTATGAACCCTGAAAAGGAGGGGGGGGGGGGGAAGAGAAACGACAATCAAATTTAAAAAGTACAAAAATACTTAGTTATCAACCTCAGATATCCTATGCAACACAAAATCATATAAAAATATTGAAATGCAACAAGAAATTTGTAAAGAGTGTTGCTATCGATTTAACATTAGCTTGTAAGTATCGTCGCGTGACTAGTGTAGGCTCATAATGTTGCAGGTTTCTTGCTTGATTTTTTCTTCTCCTTAAGTATTAAAAAAATTACATTCCTAATTAGGTTAATACCTTTGAATATGCCTGTTCAAATGCTTGATTTGTGCTCTTTTTAGCTCATGTGCTATTTGTGTTTGTCATTTTTGCCAATGTTTCCTACTA